>CM036621.1:79002763-81652763 GCA_020746105.1 Trogon surrucura
ATGAAACCAAAGGAATCCCTACACCCTGGAGTTTGTGTTTTAATTGTCTTTTTTGTGCACATCTAGAAGGCCCAGATATCATGCTATCTGAACTTCTTGGAACATTACTGTCACCTAAGAAAATGAATTTTTTGGAAGTACAAGGTCACATTCGTAATTGATGAATAAAAAAAAAAACCCTTTGAAAAACACAACACAAAAACTGGATGAGACCTCTCGCTCTTTGCCAGTTTCTAATTGCTTACACCACTTTTCCCCTAGACTTGAAGAATTTTTGAGGCAGAGATATTTCTCCTGGTGACTCTGCAGCATGTGGTGACTTATAGCATGCAGAGCCATGACTGCAGGTGGCATGGTTGTTCCAACGGAATTAATGTAACAAACACTGTTATTTGAATTCCTTGCAAGGATAGTAGCTGTTTCTTCACAGGAAGTAAAGGAAAATGTTTGCCTGCTTCTGCTCCTTTTCTTAGTTCTTAGACAAACACTATCTGAAAAGGGAGTTGAAAGCAATCAAAACCACCGCGTCGCTTGTTCTCATGAGAAAAAGCAAGAATAAAACTTGATCGGCATCACAAGGAATATTGTTTCACCCATCAGAGATGGTTTTTTTGAATTATAAACACCTTCAACGAGATATTTGGCGTTATAAAGTTTCATGAAACACCACATTTTTTAAATTAACACTCATCAATCTGAAGTTCCAGGGCATTTTGAGAGAAAGTCTGGTTAGCCTAACTTAAAATTTTCAACCAGCTTCAAGAGGAAGATTTTAAATATTTAAATTTGTTCAGTGGAGTTAAGAGACTTTTACAATGCAGCCTACATTTAGTATTGTAAGTGAATTATTAGCAAATAGAAGTAAAATAACTTAAGCAACATTTTTCCTGAAATTTTTTGCTTGGAGATTTTCATGATGAGCTATAGATAGTAAAACAACAAACAAAAAACCAACAAAAAACCCACAACACTGAAAGAAACGAAACTCTGCCACAAATACAATTATGTAAATCTCAACACAAGTTCTCAAATGGCAATTAGCAAACGTTAAAGTTATGAGATATCATATGTTAAAATTCATCTGATCTTTTAAATTTCTTCCACTGGCCTTTCTGATTGTATTTTAAATGAGCTGAGTTTGAAAGTGGAAAATGTTAGGTAGAAGACCTCAGTGAGTCCAATGGAAAGGGATAAGAAAAAAAAAAAAAACCAAAAGAACTTTTGCCTTGAATCTGGAAAAGTTACTAGGGTGTGTGTTATGGACACTGGCAAAGACAGTAATAGGATAAAGCAGATAGGAATAGAAAAAATGGGAAAACTATAAAATAAGAAGCCTACTTTGGGAAATCTAAGGGAGAAATATTCAGAAAAACAATTTAGAGAATAACACTAATCCTGTGAGACTTCGCACCATTTACCTGAATTTTTTCTTTACTGCTTTACTATTTCTTGGTTTAGAGTATTTAGTCATGCAACTAAATATGTCTTATACTTCGTAACTGCCTGGGAGTGTAAACGGCTAACACAAAGCAAACCCTCCATCTTCAGGCACTCCAAAAAAAGTTCCCATGAAATGTGTTATTCTTCATTCCTCAGCTATAGAGCTCCTCCAGTAACAAGTAAGATTTATAAAGCTTTATAAGAACTGGGAATATTCACCAGCAGATGAACAGGAAGACAGAAAATGCAGACATCAGCTGAAAAACAGTCATGTGAAGGCCACAGCTGTCTGACTTTACCTAATTTAGAATTAGTCTTAGAAGAGAAAAAGGCTACCTGACAACACAATCCTAATTCATCAAGGGAAAAGAAATACTAAAGGAAAATCGTCTGCCTGCCATGACTGTAAAGAAAAATAGGATTATTGGTTTTTATATGGGAAATATATAACTTAAACCAAGTCTACTCATCATACTAAGATGACAGATTTGCAAACTTGTGAGAAATCCAGCTTTTACTACTCTGATCTGGCCACTTGTCCAGTTCGATAAAGAGTTAATGGATAAAAACCAAACAAATAAATCCAACCATTCAGCATGACCTTTTTTAACCAATCACTATTCCATTCAGCCCACACCTGAGGGCTGTAACCTCTCCCCATTCCCTTAGGCAACACTTTCCTTTATTTCTCTAGCAGAACGCTTTATTGATGAATTATTCTCCTACCATAACCTGCATCAGGCTCCACCCCGTTAACTCCGAGTTGGCTCAGCCATCTAGTAGCCCATCACCATAATACACCTAGTACAACTTAATTCATTTTCTCATTGAGACCCCCACCCCAGGAAAGCCCACAAAGACTTCGTTGCATTCCCAGATCACAGGCCAGTAGCAAAGACCGTTACTTAGATGGTAATTCACAAGAGAGTGACTACAGCTCCGCTTCACACCTCCTTGCAAGGAGGATGGATAAGACCGCAACTGGATAATAAGATAAACTTGCCCAATAAATCCTGACTCAGTGTCACTCTACAGCAAACCGCAGAATCACTCACCCGTAAATCAATAATGGAGATGTTAGATGGACGTAATTTGCCGACTATAGAGTGCAAGGAAGCCAGGAGCTGCTTCTAAATAAGCTTCTTCTCCCCTATCCCCTGATAAACTGAGGTCTGGGCAAGGCTCACTTACTGCTCTCCAGTCACCTTCTAGGATCAACACATTATCTACAAATCTGGATGTCCACCTTGGTCTCAATAACACCAGTCAATTACAATCAGAAGAGACTCATATTCTTCCATTTGCTCCTACATGTCAACATTATGGTCTAGGCAAAGGTCATAACACTCCAATATCCAAAATCCAGTTAATTGATTCCCTCTGGGTATCAAATCCCTCCAGCGCTGCAGTTATTGCTGCATCAATCATATTGCTATTCATACCAAAGAATTAGAAGGATGTCCAAAACACTGAAAGCTCTTGCTACTCCTGTCCTCAGTTTCTCCTCCGGCCATTTGTAAGCACACCAATTTTCTTGATAACACATTTAAAATTCAATTTCCCTCATAGGATTTGATTGTGCCTATAAATCTGAGTCTGGCTTCTGGTCAGATCCCCAAAATGGTCCAGCCGCCAAATTACTCCAAAACTCCTGCCATAGTCCATTTTTTCTTTTATTTATGTTTTAACAAAAGACCATCCTTACCATCTGCTTTGGGATTATTATGCCCTAGAACCCCTGATAACTCACACTGACTTCTGCGTTGCTCAAATTTCCTTCAGTGGTGTATGACATATCTACTTTTTCAATCTCCTTTCCAAGTACTTCAACTTTCTTTTTTCCACAGAGGGACTACCAACAACTGTGTGAGACTCCCACCCATGAACTCCTCTTTTTTGAAAATAATTGGTAAATGATAAGTCCACTAAAAAAACAAAGTCCTTCCAAGACAAAGTCTCAGAGTCAGTCACGTGCCCAAGCAACTGCTGCAAGTTCACTGCTCACAAAATATACATTGAAGCACAAGCAAAGTCAGGTTCTTCAGCATTAACACTCAGACTTAATGTTCTTAAAGGTATTTTCCAACATAAATAGTTCTAGAGGAATTCTATGATTCTAAGATCATAGGATCATACACCTGAAAAAAATTACTTCAGATGAGACTATACATTCAAGTGTAAACAAGGATCAATACAGTAATTTGCTGATGTATTTTTGTGGTCAAATATAATATCAAGAAGCTCTCTTTAGGTTTGAGAGATGAAGGCACTGGAATAGAAAGCTATATAGAATCATAGAATCTCTCAGATTGGAAAAGACCCCTGGGATCATCGAGTTCAACCATTAACCCTGCTCTGCACAGCTCACCCCTAAACCATCTCCCCCAACACCACATCTAAATGACCTTTAAACATCTCCAGGGATGGGGACTCAATCACCTCCCTGGGCAGCCTGCTCCAATAGATGACTACTCTTTCTGTGAAAACTTTTTTCCTAATGTCCAGTCTAACCCTCCTCTGTTGCAGTTTGAAGCCATTCCCTCTTGTTCTGTTGATAATTACCTGTGAGAAGAGACCGACACCAACCTCTCCACAATGTCCCTTCGGGCAGTTGCAGAGAGTGATGAGGTCTCCCCTCATCCTCCTCTTCTTCAAACTAACCAGCCCCAGCTCCTCCAATCGCTCTTCATAAGTTTTATCCTCCAGGTCCTTCCCCAGCTTTGTTGCCCTCCTCTGCACTCACTCCTGCACTCTCTCTCGTATTGAGGTGCCCAAAACTGGACACAACACTCAAGGTGTGGCCTCCCCAGTGCCAAGCACTGCGGGACAATCCCCTCCCTACTCCTGCTGGTCACACTCTTTCTAATAGAGGCCAGGATGCCATTGACATTCTCGGCCACCTGGGCACACTGCTGGCTCATCTCCAGCCGCTTTTCAATAAGAACCCCCAAGTCCCTTTGTGCCAGACAGCAGAGGTAAGTTGAAGGACTCAGCCTCTTCCTCAGCAGTTCCTTGCATTGATTTTCTTCTACTTAGAGATATTTGTTCTCACCCTCCAGGTGATTTTACTTTTAATATCATTTTATTATTAAGTACTCTCTCACTGAAAGGGAATTAGTGGAAACCCAGCCTTTACAGAGAGACTCTGGTATAGCCAAGGAGACCTGACTTACCTTGGACAAACCTGTGACAACCATGACCTCTCACAGCAAGCACTGAAGAAGGCAGCATCCAACATCCCCTCCTGTATGCTTCCCAGCAACTCAAGTCAAAATAGGAACCTACTGCAAGCTACCCATGAGCCTTTAACCTACTGCAAGCTACCCATGAGCCTTTTGTAGAATCCAGTGGAAGGATGAGTTAAGTGGGAAAACATGGTTAAAATGGTAGCTAAGTCACGACAGCTGGGCAAAGCAAAAAAAAAATAAATAAAATCTCTTGGCCTTAGAGTCAATCATTTTAGGCAGAGGTCAGAGGTGGCAAATCCACAGAGAGAGCGGGCACCTAATTGTGTCTAATGCCTGTCTTTTACATTCACACGTATTTCCTCAGCTGTTTGCAAAGACAACGGAGAGGAGTTCACCGCAGAAGATGCAGTTTCTGAAGAAACAAAAAAAGGCAACCATGGAACTTTGAAACGGAATCATTTTCCCATCACCTAGTATTATGTCACTGAACTTTCTTTGACTAATTAGAGAAGCTCTTCAAGACAGGGATTGTGCTTTCCTCCCCCGAGCACAGCAATAGTGGCAATAAATAATAATAATTGCAGGGTAGATTCAACTACAGCTTTTTTATTGCTGAAGAACTCAAACAACGAATAATGCCCATACATCTATCAAAGAGAAAGCAACACAAGTTCACCGAACCATCTTAACTGTGTGCATTTATTTAAAATAAAAATTGTATGTAAATGCATATGCAAATTAGGTGTGGCCCTCCAGTTCCTGGAAAGTTGCCAAAAGAGCCTGCAGTGTTTCAAAGTTGAGCATCCTATCTACCATATGGTAGTACCTATCAATCTCAGAAGGGAAAAGATACCAGCTCCTCATGCAGATGGCACCCATCACAATACCTGTAAAAAGTTTGGGGATGTAGTGTTGAAAATGAGGCTTTTTCGATGTTATGAGAAGCATTCAGTTCTCTAATCACAGATTAACCATTAATACTATGGTAATATGATGTAAAAAAGTAATTCTAAACTACAGCTAACCCATCTAAAGTTTTCCAGGAGGATTTATTAATGACTGATAGAAAAAGAAAAAATATTTACATAGACTTTTCTTCATAAGTTATTGTATCGTAACAGGAACGCGCATCCCCAGGATAGAATAGGTACATCTGCTTTAATGAGTTAGTTCAGATCCCCAGTGGTCCCTACCGACTGCTCTTTGATTTGCATTAGTAATGTCAAGGCTCCAAATTGACAAACTGGATTTCTTCTGTATAAAACTAAACCCATTTCTGAAATATTTATAGGCTTCAACATTGTGTTTTCACCCTGAGTAGGTGCTCCCCACATCACGGTTGATGTGCGTGTACCCAGCAGCAACGCAGGACCTAGAAATACCTCGAGAGCTGGCTTTACTCTGGCCGGCACATGGGTGTTGCAAAGTATCTCAAGTTTTCTTGGGAGGCTGGAGGTTCTCACTTCTCTGAAAGAGGGTTTGGGAAAATGGTTTGCTATCGAGCAGCCATGCCAAAGAACACTCCCATTCTCCCATGCATACCATTAGCACAGTGTACATCTGAAAAAAAAATGTATTTATATATCTCCGAATGCGTAGTGCTGTGTAATTAGGAGTTTAGATGAGAAATTACGGCAGAGAAAGAGGACTTGGGAGTTGTATCATCTGTCGGGCTCGCACAGCTCGGCTCAGCGGCCGCGCATAGCCCGCACCGCACTTTCCCTATTTAAAACGCACCGAGAACATCACCACCGAGCTGTGAGACCAGCTCTGCCGAGCCGGGCGAATATTTCATGCCGAATAGCTCATTTGCAAGCTTTCAACTCTTTGTCTGTTTACATATCGCTGTTTCACGGCGAGGTACTTATTCCCGCGGTCTCTTCCTTGAAGAAATCCTAGATGGGAGTTTCCCTTCCTACGGGCAGAGCATGGATCTTATGATTTAGCCCCGTGGGAGCTGAGGGTGCCCAGAAAGATCGGACTCGCAGGAGGGGGAATTGGTTAACGTCGTGTTGACAACGTGCCTTTGTTTGATACATTACCAAACAAGACGTATAGATTTTGTGTAGCGTTGCCTGTAATCAACCTACTGCAATATAATTAAGGGTCTGGTTTAGTTTAGATATAAGAAATGAACTCTCTTTCTCAAATGCAAAATTGATCAGGGGGTTGGTTGTTTTCTGGTGTGTTTTTTTTTTCTTACTCTAGCTTATTATCCTGTAAGTGAAGAGAACATTTATAATTTCGGTTCCTTCGGTCGTAAATTGTGCAACGCCTAAAGTTAAAAAAATATCTGGCGAGCACACTTTGCATATTGCACTCCACATGATTAGTACAGGTCCGTTGGTAACATGAAAGCAGTTCAAACAATGGATAAAAATAAATCATTACTAGGCACACCAGATTTGAGATGGAAAAGGCACTAATGGTTGTTAAATGAGATATATTGCATAGAAGGATTATATTTTGAATGGTATTAAAATTGCTTTGGGTGTGAACATTCTGACTAATATTATTATTTGTGTACTTGAACTCTGGCACGATGGGGTTGTATTCCTGAAGAGAGTTTATGAAAAGTACAAATAGATGATCAATGCTTTTTTTCCTCCCTTTTAGATTCTGAATAATAGAAGTGTAAACTACAATTACAGTGTATGAACCACAGCTTTATCTATTTTTCACTGATTCCATGAAGTCAAAAATTTTCTCAAACTGTTTTTTCATGAAAACTTGCTGCTCCATCAACGCCAAAGGATTTTGTAAAAATATATTGATCCCCATCTAAATTTTTACAGAACAGTGTCACAGATTGAACTGAAATTCAAAGAGAGAAGATCTTCAGAAAGACCTTCTCATTACTTTTCAGAAAAAAAATCTATTTCCCCAAAACAAACAACAGAATATTTATTGCAATAAAACAGAAAGTGCCAGGGTCTGACCGCCGTTGCTGTCCTTTGCAGCTGGAGACAGATTGAGATCTATCTCTTTTCAGAAGCCCCCTCAACTCTAAGTAAATATTTGGTAAAAATTTCCATATGGTTAAAAGTCCCACAAGTACAAGCTGGTTGAGTATTGGCTTAAAGTCTTCATAGTAGCTACACGCAGGTCTTAACTACGCTTTCTTTCAAGTCCTTGTGGCCACCATGTAGGGGACACAACCCCAACCTTTGGCTCCCGCCACCCACCCATGCCGTGTCCATCCTTTCCACTGTCCAAGAGCTCTGCCAAGAAACTTGAAAATGCACAAATTTTGCTCCATTCTGCAAAGATGCCACAGGAGGTATCAGACTCAGTTCTTATCTTACCTCCTCTTTCTGCTCCTTTGTTCAGTTGGGCTGGGCTGTTGCTTTTTCCCTACTCTTACCTTCTCAGTTGAGAAATTATTCCTAAAATGCGATACTTTTCTCCGCTGTGTGTCTTAGTTTTGGTACTGTGCCATTGTTGAAGGCAAGCTGGCAGACTGTCAGATTGTTTTCAGTAAGCTATACCGCATTCAAAGTTAAAACGGGACCATTTATCCATGTTTGTATTTCTGGGATCATGGTTTGTAGAAACAATCCGTTCCAGGAATGGAACTTTTGTTATCGTTTTCAGAGGAACGTTTGGCAGGATAGGCCCATTAGGAAAAAAAAAAGAAAAAAAAGTATTGAAAAAAAGTGAAAAAACACTACTGTGCTTTTTCTATTCTCCAATCTCTGAGTTATCAACAATACAACTAATGCTGCCCTCATATTCTGATAAAATAGAACTTTTCCTTTCAGACCCACCTGCCCTTCCATTACAGACTCTCTCACAGATAGGTGTGAGTTAGAGCAAAGATGGCTTAAAATTTTGATGTGGTTTAAATCTTTTGAGAATAAGAATAGTGGGGTGATGGTATAAAATCAGACTGAGTTAATGTTCGATAGATCCATCCTGCAAAAGAGCACCCAGGAGCTCTGAAAAGCTTCAGTTGATGTATTAGGGCTGGGGAAAGGGGTAGTTTATCTCAGATCACAGGCCAGAAAATAACTCAAAATTCAAACTTGTGTGCAAACTTTTTTTTTTATTTACCTATCAGCTAATATGCTTGTTTTGTTGGATTTTTTTACCCTCCACACCCTGGTGGATGATGTTTTTGTCTAATTTATCTAATTACTACTACATTTCACACACACACAAAAATTCTGGGAACTAATGTAATCACAAATTCAGATCTCATCTGATGAAAGAGACCACAAAAAAAAGAGATTTTCTGAGTCTCTGCTTGAAATGGAATGTGTTTCAGAAGTGATGTGTTTTGCTCTGATGCTCTGAAAGTGGAATTTCTGTGGTTTTATTTTTTAAGTGAAATTTGGAAAGAAATGGATACAGAGAAAACAAAAATGTTAAATAATTCAAAACTAATCAAAACCTTTCACCCTGGTCAACTTTATCAGGTGAATTTAGGTTTTAATAACCAAAAATGTTTAGAAATTCTTATTAATATATTTTTCCCTTTTCCTATCAATTCTTGTTTAACTTGATCCTTTTCACATTTCTGTTAATTTTTGTACCCTCACCTGAAACAAAAAAAAAATTAATTGCCTAGCCCTATCGCAGACCTTAGTCTTCTTAAAGTTCAATCCACAATCTCCTTTTCTTCTTTCAGCCAAATTTCACAATTTCACATTAGTAACCATTTATAGTAAATCCACTACATATTTTCTTTCTGTTGAACTTCAAAGTTTTATTCTCACTAAAAAATTTCGGGACTTTCAGTGGTTGAGTGATCTGATGACCTGAAAAGATACAGAACAAAAATTAAGGTCTCTTAACTCTCCCTTGGTGCAATCTCTGCACCAATTTTTGCTTGCATAGAACACTTTCTGTCACGTATTTTTTAACACTGATAGTAAAAGGATATGGATTTTATAGTATTTTTATGTCATTCGTTCTCATCGGCTTTATTCCCCTGCAATTTAATGCTATCAACAATATTTGAAAACTTCCTTTAAGTAACATGCACTACCCTGTAATTTTTTACATAAACATCTCTGGACCTAGGATAGTTTCTGATATATCCCACTACTAACCTTCCGGGCTGGCACAGGGTGCATTGATTGCTGGTGTGCCACACTTTTTTTTGGTCTTTTTTTAGCCAATTTGAAATCCATTAAACCCAACTTTCCACTTATTCTGTGGCTCCACATCTTAGCATTAACCTCTTGTAGGGAACCCTGTCAAAGGCTGTCTGAAAATGTAAATATAGGATGTCTCTTGCATTGCCTCATTTATCCTGGCAGAAATAATAACGATAAAGGATTCCAGTATATCTGTCAGACATGACAATATTTCCCCCTCTCAAATTAGATTTGCTTTCTCTAATCAGACAGCACTTGTCCCTTTCATCTAATTCCTTAAAATATGACCTAGGACATTCTCCATAGTGTACGCTGCAGATATGTTCTTTCCCCATATGTCCCTGGACCATTTCTAAGTAATGCCTTTCTATTAAATTTTGCCAGTCTTTGAGGATATGAAATTACTAACAAAGTCTCCAATTTCCCTTTTTACTTCCTTTGGTCCTCTTGGATGTCTTTTGACTGATTTTGACTAAACTTTTAATAGCCAATTTGACTGATATCTACATGTTTCCTAATTCCTCATCTGGTGTTGGATTCATTCAAATGAAGGCAACAAGTGTACAGAAATTGTCTCAGAAAAATTTGCTTTCTTTTTTTTTTCTCCATTTTATTATTCTGAAAATGCTTTGGGTTTTTTTTTTTTCTTTTTTAAGTGATGCAGCAGACACAGTCAACCCTTAAAATATATCTAAGATAGTTTATAGAATATTTTTAGTTTAATTTTTTGTGCTTTCACCACGGTTGTGATATTACAGTGATGTCTACTAACCTTGCTGTAGTTAAAATCCGAAGCCATTGCGGCAGTTGTAACTTAGCTGTGAAAACCAGCCCCAGGCTAAAATAAGGCACTGAAATTTTGCTCCAACAACTGTTTGTTTGGGAATTATTTTAATGGTTCCTGTTAAAAAGAATGAGGCTTTTTTTAGTATACGCTTAATTTGAAAAATAATAACAATTTTTTTTAAAAAAGATGTCATAAAAAACTTATGCAGACCATTACTCCATAATGTGGACCAGACTTCATATGTGTGTGTATCTTTCTAAATGATTAAATGCAATGTGAAATTATTAGAAACAAGAAATTGGCAGAAGTACTATTTTATTTTCAAAGAACGGCTTAATGAGGATGAATTTCTTTTAAAAAAAAAATAAAATATCCAAGTCAGCCTTCGTTAGACTGAAAAGCTGTTTCCAAGCCAGCAAAATTCTTGCAAAAAGGTCAGAAACACCCCACGAGGTGCAGTGGAAGGATCTCTGCTCCTATATGCTCGTGTATTTGTCTCCATCTGATAAGAGCTCTAATATTGCAATTCATCTCAATGCTTTGAAATTATGGTCAACTTTGAAATCATGGTCCAAAGGAAAACATCTTTCCACTGGCCCTACAGTTGTCTAGAGGCTTCAGATGCTGATTGACTGGGATAGGACTCACTTCACTTTATGAAAACGTAGCTCAGCAAGTGCTGCTCTCGTTCAGCTCTTTGTGAGTGCTCTCCTCAGCCATGGGTCTTCCCCTCAGACCTGTAATTTTAGGATTTTTTACAATGCATTTATATTACACTGGTAAAAAAAAAAAAAAGTGAAACAGAAATAAAACAGTTTATGATGAACAAGCAATAAGAAAGAATAGATTCTTAGTCTGTAAGAAATTTCTGTTCCGAGAGATTTTCCTCCCTGTTGCTACTGACCTCAAAGAAGCCTCAATTCATCCACCTTTCCCATCATGTAGCATCCAATAAGACATCCAGAGAAAGAAAGAAATCCCAGCTTTACATGTACTTATATATCACATAAATGTAAACAGCGTATTTTGTATGCATATACATATAAATTGATATTACTCTCTCCAAAAGAGCGTATTCAGAAACCAGGAATTAAGAGGGTTAAGCTGAAAATTTCCCACAAACTCAATATTTCAGGAAGTTTGTGTGGTAAAGAGAGCAAAAGGGGTCGGAATGTCATCACGGGCTGCGTATGCCTCGTGAAATGCCTGCCAAGTGGTGGAGTAGCCGTGCAAATAACCCCAAAAGAAGAATACAGTAAGGATCAGAGTTCACATTCGTAAGCACTGCCATTACTTTGTCAATACCCGATAAGTAAAAGCATGACCTGCACAAATTTGACGTCAGAAAATGTATTTTGGAACTGTTTTACATGTTGATTCCCACTCTATCAAAACCAGCCTCTTCACCTCCAGAAGATTACAGCACACAGAAGAGGCACAGACCTGAGAGAAAATCACTTGCAGTGTGAATGCCTTGTCGATAAAATCATTAGGTGTTTTAAAAACTGATTTTTTATCCAGAAAATGAAATCTCTGTGTCCATTCTTCTGCCTCCACGTGCCTGCCCTGTGTTCACCGGTGCCATCGGCTGCGAGAAACACCGAAACACCTAAATCTTGATTAGTGTTTCACAGCAGGCGACGAGATGCTTTGCTCCAAAAAGCAGTCATGTAGCAGATTTAACAACTCGAGACCTCAGGAAAAGCATCACCCCCTGACCCCTTTCACTGCAGGGACCCGAAGTTCAGGGCAGCTCCTGAGAAAGGGCAATACCTGAGCTCAAACCTCCAGCCTCGGTGTCTCCATGAAAGAATCTGACTCCTGAGACCAGGCCCCTAAAACCTTCTCACTGAGCTTTCCTACATCAAATAAAACACATTTATTAGGTGAGGGAGCTTGTTTAACAATCAGGTTACGTTGGCTCGCGGTCACCTGGGAAACGTAGGTTGCAGCCCTTGATAGAATAAATCATCGTCAGGATTTTGAACACGTTTGAACATGGGGGATGTTTTGCCAAACGCTGTGTTTTACACAGAGAGAGCTGAGCAGTTTGCATCTGGATCTAAATTGCTTTTAGGTGGGTTTTTTTTGGAATATTTGTAGCTGTTGTTTCACTGCACCTCTGATATGGAACTCATTCACGATCTGCTTGGGCAACATCAGGATTTGTTTCCCAGCTCTTTGAAGTGTATGGTTATAAATGAGGGCTCTTAATATTAGCATAAAGAACCAGATATACAGATTTTAGCACAGAAGTGAGAACACTGACAACAGAATCTGACGCTATGGTGGTTCGTTCATTCAAACCTGAACATCACAGATTACGTAAAAAATTTTAATATTTATATTACAGAATTTTATATTTATATTAAGAAACAAATTTCCCAAAACCTTCTAAAAAAACTTCAAGTCCCAGTAAGCTCAGGTCACTTGAAAATTTTACCTGCAAAATACCTGTTGTATTCTAGCTGTCACTTGCCACGTGGACTTGGACTAATATCTCTCTGTGCTACAGGTTGCTTATTTTGAAATAAGGATTTTAATGAAGAATAAGAGACAGGCAGACAAGTTGCTTGCATTTATTACACGTTTAAAGTCAGGTTGTAACACTGAAAGGAAAGGTTTTGGTTTTATTTTTTTTTACCTGGACAACTAGGGGCTGTATTCAGAAGGACATTTAGACTTTTTATTTATTTGTAAAGTGTACTAAATTCTATCATTTTATTGCAACCTGCTCCAAGATGGGCTACAGCATGTTTCTGCTTTAAGAAGAAACACATCACACAATGTCAAAGCGTTTTCAGAGAAATTTCGAGTAACAGAGTCCTTATTCTTTATAAAGTGAACCAACAGGGTCTGCAAGAGGTCACAGGCATCGACCAAGTTACCCACCTAAATAATATGAATTTACACATTGGAAAGTCTATATAGTTGGAAAGTAAATCTGTTGTTGCTGCAACACTGGAATATGTTGTTAATAGGTATGACAAAGCAGTAATAGCATACCAGCATTTTTTGTATTTCCACTTCAAACAGCAAATCCGACTGAATTTACCTAATACTTCAATAATCCAATTATAACACTTTACTAGCAGAAATCATCAGCGCATAAGCCTCAGAGTCTGTTAAATTAGGACTGTGTCGAGCTGCTCACCCAGGATGTATTTCAAACTCCAAGTTCCTCCAAGAGCAGGCTCAGGTTACGCCCTCACGCTGCCTGTGAGGAGCGAGCAGAAAACCACCACGTCAAACACAGGGCTAGCAAGCTAACGAGAAATCCACGTTAATCAAGGTCGTAATAATAGGTGCAGAGCACCGAGCAGCATGGTAAAGCTCACAGCTTTCAAATCACACTGCAATACAACCAATTTCTTCGTTTGCGACTCGGCTGAAACGGTACATTTTGGCATCAACCTTGGAAACTTGTTGATAAATTGATGAAAGTCTATTTATACTGAATACTGCGTGTTCTAAACGCAAATAGTCAATGTTTTCCAATACTGGAGGATTTAGTGCCCATAAGTGTAATTTCATTTATCTTTTCACAGTCATATCACTTCTCTTTACTCCCTTACACCATAAATCTGCGCTCCGTGACTGCAGTTCTTGCATATCAATCTAAAGTCTTTTTTTTTGCTGCGCATGTAGTATTTATTTAATGGATCAAGGGAACTATCCTTCAAACAAAATGGGGTATTCTATTCACAGTTAGAACATTAATATGTCAGTAAAGTTACTTTCCTTCAAAGTGAAAGAAAATAAATCTTGAAGGCTCAGATTCCTATGGATCTGTTAATGAGCAATGATGGTGTGATTCTTCAAAAATTCCATGGCCTTGTCAATTTGTGAAATTTAGACAAGAGTTTTAGTCCATATTTTAGTAATTACAGCAGAAATACCTTATAAGACTATGATAACAGATAGGTTTCTGGGCTTCGAGTGCTCACTAAATGTACGTTGTTACTTGAGGAAGGCTTAGAAATGTGCAATACACTGTGACTAGAGAAAGCCTCGTGTCATAGTTCCTATCCCCAAAAAATAAAATTAAAGCACAGATTAAGTATTACCTACAGAATAAATATTATTCTGCTTCCTGAAACTGATGCCTCTATACAGATCTATGTTTCCTCAGACATCAGAGGTTCAAGCTGATAATTATGCTGAGTCCACTTCTAATTTTTTTTTTTGGAGAAAAGTATGGTTAAATATCAACTACAATTAATAGTGTTTTGAAAGATAGATTATTACTGTAATTTCTACTGGCATTTTGTGTGCGGTATGTTTTTCTTTACTAATTAAATACCATGAACTATTTTCTGAGGTTTAATATACTTCACAAAATTCCCAATTTATAAATAAGTCAAATTCAGAATATTTATTTGTAGTTACGTGACAATATAAAACAGAGATGGGATAGAAGAGGTAGACCGGATGAAAAGAAACATAGATTTTATCTACTCCGTGTTTGGCAGTTGGCTGTGGAAAATATAATCTGGCCATAAATCTGTGAACCAACCCTGAATTTGGATTACATTATTTTTGAAATAATTGCAACGTTTTCACATCCCCTAAAATGCGCCATAACTCTGTAAAAAATATCCATATGTTATATATCTAGGAATGAATTAATTACTCTTCACTGTACTGTAAAATACAGATAAAGGAACTCTACCCAGAAAGTTTAAAATGCCTTTAATAGATGCTTTTCCATATGCATAATAAGGAATTATTGCACTAAGGGATTACCTAAAAACCGAATTTATATGACAAACAGTTAAAATGGGAATTTAAACTGATGTTTCTCTCTCGGAGAGCCTGCTTGGCTGCTCACATCTGGGAACAGATGTGGACACGGAGCACGAGTTATCCGAGTTGACCAACCTGGCACAGGTTACGGTGCAGCTTTCAGATCAAACCTGCTGAAAAGCCCGAATCCAGAGATCCTCATCTTTCCACGAGAGAGCTTTTATTAAGTGTTTAATGCAACCCATACCAATTTCTTACAATATTCTTCCAGTTGGTTAGGACAATATGGAGGGCCTCGTGTGTAAGGTCTATGCAGTAAAGACAAGACATCTGACAAGGAGGAAGAGAAATGAGAAGGAAAAATCACAATGGAAAAATGGAAAGTTTTTGTAACAAAGACCTTTTCAAACTCATTTGTTCTTTAAATACTGAGATGTTGGATATCCCTGTCCAGTAGCGTTTCTAAATATATTGAAAATAACCAAAAAATGAAGTATCATTTTAAGGACAACTAGAACAAAATGAAATCTGCAGATTCCCCCACAGATCATCTATTTAACCACATAGTCCTCTAGTCCCTGTCATGTCCCGACCTTTGAGGACGATGACTCAGGTTTGCCGATTTCCAAGGCAGGATTAAGGGGAATCATCCCGAGGATTCTGACACCATTTTTATTTACCATCAACAAAAAACTAACATCGAGGCGCTTAAATTGCCCGCAATTCACAATAAAGAACCATTAGCAGAAACAAAAGGACCGGCCTTGCCATAGATAACTAGAAAGAAAGAGAAAGGGAAGCAATAGGAAAAGAAAGATCGCCACCCTGGCCTTGAACACCTTCAGGGAGGGGGCAACCACAGCTTCTCTGGACAACATATTCCAAAGTCTTGCCACTCTCTCACTGAAGAATTTCTTCCTAAGATCCAATCTAAATCTATTCTCCTTCAACTTAAATCCATTTCCCCTTGTCCTATCAGTGGATACTCTTGTAAGAAGTCCCTGATCACGACAGAGGACGGGAAGGGAAGGGTGCAGGAGTCAATGAGTAATTTCTCAGCCTCGAAACACGGGAAAATCTCATGGAGGAGAGAGCAGAGCAGTTAAGAGCCCCGAAGTTTAGCTGCTGGATATCTGGAGGACAGCTGGAAAAGATTCGAGTGTTTAAATCTCTCTCCAAGTAAGGGGTTCCAGAAAAAGAAAGAAAAAAAAACATTGCTCTCCCTCTATATATATATATTATTTTTTTTCCGTGACAAAAGCTGATTCTCAGCTTGTGGATGTTTTTAATATTTAGACAGTAAAACCTAACTCTGAAAAGAAATTCAAGAAGTGTTATGAAAACGGAGGACTGATATTTCAAAAAACAGAAGGGACAGCAGAACTGTGACTGAGAGCCAACTTCTCTCACCAATCCAAAGCTTCTCACTAAGTTGTGGATATTGGTGAAATTATGGTTGTGCCCTGAGACAAACATACCTTATTAATCCCTGTAAAGTAGTTAAAGTTAGCACCAAGGGCAGGGTGAAACATATGTAGGATGAATACCCTCATGGTGTCATTGTTAGATTTGGGAGCTTTAGGGTATCACAAGAAAAGTCCAAAGTGAAAATGTTACCATGCAGAAAATGAAACACCCAAAGAAAATAGAAAGCCCTGGGCTGTGACAAACAACTTGTGTTAAGGAAAAGCCCAACATTCAGAAGCAGGTAAAAGCTTTTAATGGACTGCCCTGCATGGGAAGAGTTTTTAACCACTCATAAGGAGTGCACAGTGTGAACAGGACGAGCAGCATCCCTGCCACAGAGAAGTTCTTCCAAAGTGCCAGTGGACAGTACAAGAGCAAAGAAACAAACCACTGGTGTGTGACATTGTTAATTCTGTACTGACTACCTATAAGAGCAAGGTGCTAGATATAGACAAGGCTAAACTCATCAGCTGGTATGACCCAGACTGCTAGAAGCTGCCAGCATTCATATGTGCTAAGGATTGCACAAAAAATTCTCAGCAGAGACAGTACTAAAACATCTAGACCTCCAGGTACCACCTATGAGTGTCAGGCCTCTCGAAAGAAGTTGTACTACAGGTTTGCACCAGCTTTACAACTTAAATTGGGATTTTAGAGGCTGCTGATGGTATGTGCACACCATGCAGAGGTGAGAGCTCAAAATCCTTGTACACCGAGCCAGACCTACAAACATTTATAGCAGAGAGAGCATTTGTGGGGGTAAAAATCCAGCAACTGGGTGAAAACAGCATACAACTGCACAAGCACCTTTAAAATGGTATAGTTTCACCTCAACTATAACTTTCACCATGACAGCAGCTCTCACAAGATGCTCTGTGAGCAGATCCTGACATCATCATGTAAATGTGTGATTTTTCGTTTTTTTTTTTTAATGGCGTGTTTGAACAGCGTCAAGCACAGCTGAGGTCTCCTTGTTTGGGACCTCTAGGAACTTTTTCAGTACCAAAAACACAAACAAATGGCTAACAGCAATCCATCACATCTAAAATCCATCCAGCAATCACTCTGTGGTGCAGCCCTACCTTTTATGTGGTTTGTTAAATGTCTCATGTAGCATCTGGGTGTTGCAGAAGTAATAAATAATAATAACTAATATTCGTAATGCTCTTACAACAGTAGCTAAACCACTGACATGCTGACTAACACCATCCCATTGGCTCCCTGTGCTGTATGCAATCTATCTGCATTCATCTCAGCACAAACATGAGAAGCCAGCAACCCGAGCGTAACACAGGAGAGGCCCTCCTACGGTGAGGTGATAACAAAAATGACAAGTTAATAATATTAATAATGTCTTCATATGGACATATACGTTTTACAACAAGACACTGTTTCACAACAGACCATGTTTTCACATGTGCTACCTTCACCTGTCCCTTCCAAAGACGTAGCCAAGGCCAGGTTGGACAGGTTGGAAAGGGTCCCTTCCCATGGGAACTAGACGATCTTTAAGGACCCTTCCAACCCAAACCATTCTGCAATTCTATGATCCCCAAGATTATCCAGCCAAGGTGTCCAATACATATTTCACCTTAGAAAAGCGGGAGCCAGGCCAGATGTTGCTGCTGGGTTGGGCTTCTGGGTATGAACGACAAGAGCAATTAAAGCCAAGCAGAGAGAGGGGAAAAGTACAGAGGGAGTTGAGGTGCACCAGGAAATTGTTTATAATTGTCCAGGGATGTGCAAAAGTCAAGAGGTTTCTTATTCTGTTGGTCAACAGTTTTGACGGTCAGAAAAATGGAGTAAAACTAGAGATGGGTCGGTTCAGACTGGACGTTAGGAAGAAGTTCTTCCCCATGAGGGTGGTGAGACCCTGGCACAGGTTGCCCAGAGAGAGGGTGGCAGCCCCATCCCTGGAAGTTTTTAAGGCCAGGCTGGATGGGGCTCTGGGCAGCCTGATCTAGTGGGGGATGTCCCTGCCCATGGCAGGGGGGTTGGAACAAGATGGTCTTTGAGGCCCCTTCCAACCCTGACAATTCTATGATTCTAAAAGAGCAGGTGAGAAGGAGGGATTCACGTCTGACTCCTGAATCACTGACGGGTCCTAAAGGATCTGTCAAAATGCTCTAAATACATCTTTTACTGTGCCGATCTTTGCGAGACTGGAAATGAAAGATAAACCATGATCTGATTTGACACCTCTCTTTATTGCGGGTGGAACCAGGCCCCAGTTTTTTAATACTAATGCTTTGGGACATTTAAAATCCACATGTGAATCTTGGCTCTCTTCCTGCTGTTTACATGATAAAGTGACATTCTGATTCAGTTTATCTCATCAAATTCAGGATTTCAGAAGTTCCTATAAACATGTCTGCAACATCACGCTAACTTTTCAATACCTCCACGTCAATACATGCCAGTTGCTTAGGGTTATTTTTTTCCTGTTGGAAAGAAGGTCAAAACGGCAATGCAAATGTATTAAGGGGAAAAAAATGCATTCAAGTAACATTACTTGTTTCTGGACTCAAGATGCCAGTCCATCTTTAAATCACACAGTTGAGTATTCAATTCACAAATACAATGAGGGTACTTTTAAATTTTAACTGTCATATTCTGTTATGTTGCCTGATGTTAAGTTGCATTATGCTAGCAGTGAATGGGATAGGACAGAGCATAATTCACTGCATTATAAACAGCATAACATAACTTGACAACTGGAATTTAAAAGGAGGAAATTCTTAACCGTAGGTTCATACTGTATATTCCTATACGTTTATAAACCCAGCAGCAACAGATCTAAGCACAAAAGCTGATAATATACCTATTGCCAAGAAGCAAACGTTGTCTCATTGGTGTGGTATTCAAATAATTTGGGGCAGTTTTCTTTACGTCTTAATTTCCCGACTCCCCAGCTGCCACTTTCCTTTCCGTGCTACTTTGGGAGGTACTTGGTGGTGGTATCATCTGAAAACTTCTTTCATACCTAAGCCTCCAAGCAACATTCGCTCTTACGGAAGCTGTTTTGTTTGCTCTCCTGGGCTAAAATAAAGAATGAAGTAACACATTTCTTCAACATGAATATGCTAACAGCCATAAATCTGCTCCCTGGCATTACTGTAGAACAAACCATAGTAAATGTTTAAAAATGTGCTCCTAAAATAAGCCCTGACTGAGCTTTGATGTCACTTTATTTAATTCACATTGGCATTGCATACACAGCTCAGTTTACCAGAGAGGATTCATTCTTTACTGAAGCATAATTACATTATCAGATATTCAGTAGAGGCCATAAACCACAAAATGGAAATTAGACCATCAATGGCCATTTTATACTACAAGGATTATTGTATTTTAACGTTTGTGTTGTCAACCACTGCGCTGGCAATCTAGCATGTGGACCCCAATTTTCAACATCACTCTAACCTGAATAAAATTTAAATATATGAACACCAAATTGCACAATCAATAACAATCTTTTAAGCTATATAAGCTTCTGACTGGCAGCAAACTAAGCAATAGCACAGAGGCAAATCAATCAGGAAGCTCTGTTTTCCTTCCTAGTTCTATGTATTTCAGGCTGAGAGAAACTTATTTCTGCACATTGTTTCCTGATCTTCAATATATTATTTTAAAAAAAAAGAAAAAAAAAGTGAGCTACAGTTTTCTCTTCATTGCCCACTCAGATTTGTAAATGGAATTTATTGCAAGCAATGTCCTCTTATAGATTAAATTAATGTTATTGTAAAGAGGTTTAATGCTCAAAGATATTTATGACTCATGCTGAGAAAGAAGCTGTACTCAGTTCTGATGATTAATATAATTTTCCCAAGTTCTCACAGATGAAATTGCTCCATGTGCATATTTTGAGTACAAAACAGATAACCGTAATTCTAAGAAAAGGCAGCCATGATTGTGTTGCGGATGCATCATCTGGAATTACTGAGTTTCTTGCAGAGCGTGTGAAATGCTTCTGTTGGATTTTGTTTCTGCTTGATAGGCGACGGGAGAAGCACCGTTCGAATCGTCACAACCTGTGGTTGTGGTTGGATCTCAGCAGAACAAAAGTTAGTGCTGATAGATAGTGTTTATGGCCAACTACTAATAAGACAGCCTGTGATTTAAAACTTATATCCTCTGTCCAGAAAGAAAACCAAAAGAGGTAGGATTTGACAATTTATATCAAGAAACAGAATATTTCCTAACTCCTCTGGCACAGGGGTGTGAAAATGGTGCAATCGCTGCATTGTTGCCGTCAAAGCCTAAAAACGGATGAGACATGTCTGATTAGAAGAGCTCTCCAACAGTTTTGCAAGGTCAGTGAAGGTTAAATGTCTCCACTCCTTACCTCTTGAGGGTCAATCCTCACTAATAATAAAGATTATTAACTTTCATTTAACACGCTGCCTTTTAAGGACTTCACTGTAATTAGATTGAAGTGCTGCCTGTAAAAAAATGGGGAAAATCTGAAAAATCTAATGTACTTCAATAATAAAAAATATATTTTCTATGACAGATATGTTGATTCCTAGTTTTTTTCCTTCCGCTTACATTTCGTTATATTATGCCTAATAAGCTTGTAAACTTGCTAATCTAGGTAAATGAGTGTTAAATGTTACCTGAGTTAAACTAATTTTATAATTTAAGTTTGCATGATTACCTGTGCTCCAGAGATCCTAAATGTTACCCTAACCCTAATCCTAAATGTTAGGGACTGAATATCCTTTCCGTCAAAACCAGAGGCTTCCTAATGTGGATGAAAGAGGACTGAATTTGATCTGGAAATGCAGAGAGCAGTCTATATAAACTGTATATAGAGGGAGTCATAACATCAATGCCTGCTCTTGATGGGACCAACATATATTCTAAAATACTACAATTGTATGAACAGACAAAAGTGCCAAGGAAAGTTTCTCCCAATTTTTCACAGACTTCAAATATGATGAAAGTGAAGGAAGCCAGTTTTTCAGGAAAGGCTTAAAGCAAAGGCCTCCTGCCTCTACAGGTCCCATTGAGGTAGGACCTTAAGGTTGCACGTGCCTCGACCTTACTGACTGTCTTCAGACTTTGCCGAAGGCAGGAGTAAGAGTATGTGGTACAAATGCTTTGTTGAGCATTGCTTCAATGGATAGTGACTGGCTGATGTTAAATCTGCTGCTTCAACCTTTTTTATTTCCTTTTTTTTCCCCCCTTTAAATAGTATTGAAGATCATCTTTATAAACAGCTTTGGAATAAATGTTTCTCAGAGGAAATGCAAATGTATTTCTTTCTCACTTCATCATCTTGTTGGCCCCGTGTTTCAATTTCCAGAGCCCCTTTGAAAACCGTGTGCTCTAAGTTAATTGGTTTAATCTGGTTGTGAGGGTTATCTATTTTTACCTGCAGTTATGTACATGAAACAATTATATATGAAATATTGATTGTTCATTAATGTGGGGGATATCTCCCTTAATGCATTTTGTAATAGTTCAGGCTCCTAGAGTAACTCTGAAGAGGTCTAGGGAATTTTAAGTAGCTTATGAAGTTGTAAACCTTATTTCAAACTACTTGACATCTGAAGTCAATGTGAAGGTGTTACATCCAGAAAAAAAAGGCATAAAAATACATGTTAAAAAACTAACAATGTCACTGTATTAATGAATATATGTTATAATATCAACAGATGTTCCTTAGTTAAAATGAGAAGAATATACTATTCTTTACAAACACATTCTCCTTCTCTTGGTTCATCTGGAAGCTAGTCTGTATTTTTGATGCTCATACTTATTGCTCCACGCGAAAGAGTTAAGTCATTTATGGTATGGATACTAATAGCGATAAACACGATTTTCTACAATGACGTAAAGTAATGCAAATAATACTTTCAAAATAAGAGGCAGCAACTACAGCTTCAGAAGTCCCAAAAATTCTCAACTCCCTATTCACTTTTGTCTAAAGACTGAATGTGGAAATATCAAAAAAACATAAATTGTGTGAAATACAGTCCTCAGAAAGCAATAATTTATGATATCGTGGTAGTTTTATTGCATTTTCTGTAGCTAATATAAACATTTCAATTTGTTTATGAAGGTTACTGCTGAGAGTTACGTGATGTGTCGATATAGCTGCCATGCTTTGGCCCAAACTTCCAACAGGGTGGGAATGCTGACACTTTACTAATATGCAGAGATTCCACCCTTAGCGACAACAATTCACAAGATTTCCCAAAGCAACATGCTACAACCCTGGTTTTTGAAAGGGGAACAGTCACGTGAAGTGGTTGACATTCTCCATGGAGAGCATACCCAAATTCAAACCCATTCAGCCTAAAAAAAAAGCTGTTCTACACCACTTCCAGCCTTAGATGTCAAATCCCTTTCAATCATAAACAAATCCAGTCCGTCATGCTGGGTTATATTCGCTCTAGCTGATAGCGGACTTTTTTTGGGAAAAAAAAATATATTTTTAGGGGTCCTATTTAAAACTGGTTTAATTTCTCCAAAATGAAAAATTTGAAAAATTTCAGATAATGCACATTCTTCTGAAATAATGCATAACTTGATTGCTATGGAAATCCATGCAATATATCAAATTATCAGAGGTCTATACATTGCAGCCACCATTTTTCTTAAGACGTGCTATATAAGACACTAGTCCAAAAAAATTCCCAGAAATCTTTTAACAATTTATTCCAGTTTCCATCCCCCTCCCTCCTTACGATAGCTCTTGTCAGTTATCATTATAAATGAACAACACAAAGGCTTAAAGACATACCCTCTGGTTAAAAATAAAAAATAAAAAAAAAATCCCACAGCTTTCAAGTGTGAACCGGATTAATCACACATAATAATTATACAAAGTGATAACACTTATTATAAGATCACATAAACACCGTTAAACGAACAGTGGCAGTAACCTTTAGGAAGGAAAAAATAAAGCCACCAAAAATAATACAAATCAAAGTTTCTATTGGAGAGACTTTCTGGGTAAGGCTTCTCTGAAACCCTTAATGAAACTAATGTGCAGCATTTCAAAGCAAATGACAGTCACACTTGATTTACGTTTTCCATACATCTTCAAAATGCACTATAAAAAACATACAAAATACGGGTGGGGAAAAATTACTGGTCCCCAATCTCTCATCCTTCAGCAGTCCCCAGCAACTTAAAAACCTCTTTTTCTAAGCTTGTTTTCTAGATCGTCAATGTAATTATACAACAATTCATACACTCCATATTAGCAATTCTTTGTTGAGCTTCATGCAGTTCTAAACCAAGGCTTTCAAAGACTTTTTAATTTTATTTTTTTTTATTGCATTAGTTGTGGCTTCAAACATATCAGCCTTTTCCTTGAAATTGCTTTGTTTTTCTTAAGAAACTCCACTCTGTTGAAAGTTTTGTTTTGATCTCATATTATCACTCATTTTTATAGTTCCCACTAAGTATCTGAGGAACAGTTTCCAAGAATTTCTTCATAGACAGTTGCACATTTCTTAAGCACAAGCAAATCCCGGTGAATTCTGACACCAAGAAGAAGATTTGTTACCCCAAGTCGTTGGGTGAGCAGAAGATTGCCAGGTGTTTCCATACTGGCAGAATACGCCGCAGTGGGGGATTTTTGGAATACGAGGATAATAAACTAAAATAAGAAAAAAATAAACAAAAAAAAAAATAAACAAAGCCCACAAACCTGCTACAGCTTCCCTCTTTCACACTGAATCAATGTTAGAATTTTTCTAAAGGTCCATGGGCAACTGTGGAAAGGATCATGATCTAAAGACAGAGGTCAGGGGTAAAGGAAGAGGAAGATGCAGGGCAATATGTAAAGAGCAGAAATCTAAGGAAGATGGCTCATAAGAATTTTTTCTGTACAAGTAGTAAGAAAGACAAAACATTTTGAAATTTATGAATCTCTAAATATGCAGAAAACCATAAGATTATTAAGTACTATCAAGAAGACAGACATGGCAATGACTGCATGGAAGCAGTGAGAGAGCAAATCATGCAGATGTTTAAAAAAAGAAGAAAAATAAACAGGGAGGATACAAAATTCCATAGGTCATGACCAGAAGGGGGTTTAGGCAATATTCTCCGTATCACAGGACAGAGAGTAGGCACGAACCTGACCTGAGAGTACCCGGAGTCACAGCGGGAGGTGGGATGGATGTCGGTGAACAAAGAGAGGTCTGAGCTAGTGGCAGAGACTCTGACAGGGGGAAACAGCAAAGAAACCACAGAAATTCTCAGAGAAATCTTCACCTTGCTGAAACTCATAGATGAAAAATCACCTGTCCATTGTTAAATGTACGTATAATTGCAGCGCTGAAATGAGGCGCCTTTAATCTTCATAGTAATTAACAGCATGTAAGCAGCTACTACAAGAAAAAAAAATCAAACTATAAACATAAGAAAAGAACAGCTTGTTCATGGAATTTTTTTTCCTCTCCTTTTCCAAACGAGTGACATTTTGCTCTTTGCCTATTGTCCAAGAAATTGTTTGGGATCATTAAATATATAAGGGGCTCAGATATCTATATTTTACCTTTATGTCAAATATTTACATGTCATACATGGGACCTCACCAAGGAGTTGTTGTGATTAGTTGCCAAGAAGCATCAAGAATCAAATACAATTGTTAGTGTTTAAGGGTTTTCCTGTTTATTTCTATAAACATGCAGGATAAACACTGTCAGTCCAAAGTAAACTATGAAGTACACATTTTTTTCCAAAACTAATACCCTATAAAAGCTTAGGGTGGTTGAAAACTACATTCAAACCAATTCATTCTGGTGACTGGTACCATGTGTGAAGACTCAACGATATTTCATAACCCAGAGATTCTGTTAATCAGTTAAAATTATCATTTAAAAGCTACCCTTGGTTTAGATGTAATAGTTGATGAAGATTCTCCTAAACACATGAAAAAATGTGGTCGACATTTGGATCGGATCAAAGTGAGTAAAATAGGTATGGGTTATGGTTTTAAGAAACAAAACCTCAAATTCGGCTCAGATTGAAAGGAAAAACAACCCAGTCACACATATGTACAGTATCATAAAATCTAAGCCACCACGCCAGGGACTGAATTTTGAGTGACATTCAAAAGATTTTCATTAAAGCTTCCATTTGTTTCAGTCATTTGAGAACTATTTAGTCACTTAACTCTCCCAGCTGAGTTTTTTTCAGATGCCAATTGACAGAGGAAATTCATTCCAACCGAAGATAAATCCCTACTTTCACTGCCAAGAGTTTTCCTGCCATATACAATTATTGGTCTAGAGGGGTCTTTTTCTTTCTTTTTGAAATTTAGCTCCTTCTAAGAAACCTATGTAAAATTAAGCACTTCATTAAACTGACAATCTGGTAAGTCTACCTTTGTGCTTTGTTTCTTCTGAGGCAAAGTTAAAGAACATATGAGATGGAAGAAACGTTCATATACAGAGATCAGCAAGGAATTTGTACTTCAGTAGCTAGAGTGGTAAAGGGAAAATTAGTAAATAGAGTTTAGGTCAAACAAGCACTCATTTTTTTCATGTGTTTTTTTAAAAAAAATCAAAAACTAGTCAAAACTGAAGAGTTTATTTCAAAACTGATTGCACAAAGTTAGTTTCAAAATTATATTATTAAATTCCTGTATTACTTCTTACCAATTTTGTATTATTCCATGAAGTTCCATACTCCATGCTAGACAGATCTTTTTCTAAGTATGCATGGTCTTTGAATTTTTTGTGTTTAAATTTATATTTTAGAGGCGATGCTTCCATGAGAGCTCATGACATCAAACATCTGTTTCAATGTTATATTTCAAAATCAGGAGAAAGTTCTTAGTTTACCAAGGCTTTTCAAATGACATGAGCTCACTTTTCACCAAGAGCATTAACAGCAATGCCAACTCTTAGATTATATTCCAGAGAGGTGATACGTTCTAGAGAGGTGAATTTTTTTCTATCTAGTCAAATCAAAATATTATTATCTATGTCCTGCCTTTCTGTTAGCTGCTTTACTATTAATTAACGTACATTATTACCCATTAGAGCCCTGAATACATTCATGTTTGTCTTCTGTGCTCTGCCCTGGTGTGCTTAAAGAGGGCAAAATATTCTGAAATAGCTGACAACAAAAAGTTCATTGTTTTAAACACGGAAAATCAGTAGCAGAAGAAGGATGGTGGATCAAAATTGTGCAAAATTACGTCTCGGGTAGACAGAATTTGGCTAGCTGGGATGTTTTCAAGAAGACTGTTGTATTCCTGATAAACAGAATAGTCCAAGAGAAAAACAAAGGTACAGACCAAAGTGAGGTGGCATCACAGGACACACTCGGCTTGTCTCTCCATCAAAGAAAGGGCCCATTCCATATCCTGAACTATTTAAGAATTGTCATTAATGAAGAGATTAATTTTTGTACATTTTTCTCATAGTACAGGAAAATTGATTAGAAGCGCGAGGGGAAAAAAAAAAAAAAGTACCACAGACTAGTAAAATTTAAAGGAAATATGGGGTTCAGTCCTAAATCCCTCACGTGCCTGGAAATCCCACTGCACTTTTCCCATTTTGGTGCTTAGTAATTAGTCATTAACTCCTGTCCTGTGATGAACAGAACACACTCATCTACCACTTGCTTGACAAGATTGGGCTCATGTTGATTATTTTAACAGACTAATTTAATTCAGGTTTCTGTAGTTTCTCTAGGAATTTGCCAAGCAGAAATTTATCAGATTCCATATAAATCTATGTCAGGGGGAGCTCTAATGGAAATGACTACATTAAGAATTGAGGATTGGGCCCTTAATAGCTGCTATAATTTATTATCTTTTTAATACGGAGAAATCAGTAAAATGAAATATTCTAAAGACACAAAAGTAATAACCCAATCATTTAATATGAAAGAATAACTAGACAATACTGCCCTGAAGAACTATAGATAGCCTGATGGAAAGGCACAGAATGCAGAACCCAGAGAAGCATCAGTATTAATTTCAGGGAAATACTGTATTGGTGTAAAAATACACCAGTAAAAGGAAAGCAAATCAACCAGTTCTTCTACATCCTCAGTACTTATTTTGAAGGCCTTCAAACATGGCTTTGGTGGCATTATCATGGACAGAAATCATTGTCCTCAGCCCAGAGTGTGGGAGAGAGAGGAAAGATTCTGGCTACAACCAAAAGGAGGTGAACTCTTCAGGAAAGTTTGAAACTTTGATATGAGCAAGAAAAATAAAATTTGCAGTAGGTAACTATTAGCTGTATTTTCATCTATAACTATTATAACTCTATAAATATATGTTTTGAAGGTAATATAACCCAAACAGTAACTCAGAATCAAAGCACGAAAATGAAAGGCTGTCACTTCAGTCATAATATAAAAGTTAAATAGAAATTGTAAGAAAAAATAAAATAGTCTGTTTTACAGCTGCACCTATGTACCACATTGCTTTCCATGAGAGACACCAAATTACTTTGGAAACAAGATTAATACCTATGTCCTGCTTCTATCTAAAGTGAAACTGAGGCATGGGAATTTGCTTACAATGGTCTTAGATGCCAGCGGCAGAAGCGTGCTGAAGACGAGCAGCCCAGTAAGCTGGACCTTAGACAGGGTCACCAAAATTGCGCTGGTAGGAGTGGATGTGGGAAACTGTTACAGGTGTGGGCTCACCTTGAATCACAGTTGGTCACTCCATCATTTAAGCTCAGATTTACCTTCCTTTCAGTGATGGTTGCTGTTTCCCCAGAAAGCACGGAGAGACAATCTTGAAAGTTTGCTTGCTTTTGTGGTTTTTTACCACTCATGATGTCCCCGAAGCTTCTCCGCTGCTTTGAAAGGCAACATAAAGACAAAAGTCTTTGCCCAGCTGCTGTCAGAGTCCGAGAGATTCAGGCTTCTGGACACCTGCAGATCTCCGTTCATAAGGTGAGATCTGGCCTTTAAGATCTGGCTTAGAATGTCATGAAATATAAAAAAAAAGGATGACGTTTTGCTAGTGGTTGTTTTCAAAGGGAAGGTCCTTTTCAACTGTATGGTGAGAAAATATAAAAGGAATAGAATTAGAAATATTTAAAACCAACAAAAAAAATCTTAAAACATAGCACAGAAGAGAAAAGAAAGGCTTTTTTCTTTTTTTTTTTCTTCAACAGGAAATTACCATTTGCCTTTTCTAGTATTACATGAACTGTGATAAATTCATCTTTATGTGCCAAAGAAGGGGGAAAAAAGCCCTCACCCAATTAAACGTGTGTGTGCTTCATGCCCACTGCTAGAGGGGCAGGATGCAAACTTCTATCTGTGACTGCCAAAAAAAATGGTTGTGTGGCTCTGGAAATGCTTTACTGAACTACAGTAACACCATTTAACAATTTAGCTAACTGATAAAACTAAAAATACTGCTAATTCCCATTTGTAATATGCTAAATTGCCTGCAACTAATTTAAACAATAAGCGAGCCAGGCTGCGAGTTGTTATCTGTGGGCAGTTGAGCAAAATACTTTATTTGCCATCTCTCCATAAGCAGGGGGCTTAATAGATTAGCTCCTTAAATATATTCTGCAAGCAGACAACCCGTACGGCCTCAGAATAGTTAAACTCTGCGGAGAATTCACTACCTGAACTTGCCAAACTTGCTGTTTTCTGATGAAATAAATTTATACATGGGCAAAACTTTCAGATTTAAGCTGCAGATTTTTTTTCTTTTTTCCTTTCGGTGTTTTCTTCTAAAGCTTAAAAGTTTCCTTTGGGTTCAGGTGTTTCCACACAGCGAAAACACAACCTTGAAACAAACAAGCAAACAAAACCAAGTCAAAGCATATGACATGCTCTGGTAGCTTCCTGCAACGCTAAAAAAATTAGCTCAAATCCCAAGATCCATCCACGGGAGCTTAATTGCTTCAAAGAATAAGAATCTTGTCAAATTCAGTCCAAACAAACGTAATCAGTAGCTTTCAAAGCTTGCTTGACATTGAGGAGGCATAGAAAACAACCTAGGAACCAAAGAAACGTACATCGACGGTCTGTCAAAATTTTTTGTTAGACATGATGCTATTATCAAGGCACATCAGGATGAAATAAAGTGACCTGGCTGACCACGGGCTTACAAATGTCTTGGGAAGGAAGGAAAAATGGTGAATCAAAAGGTAGCTTTGTTGCCCGTCCCCCCAGGCCATCTTATTGACAGGGATGACAATGGTCCCAAGATGCACCATTATCTATGACCAGCAAGCAGACATCAAATGCTACCGAGCTGTCTCTGTCAGAATAGAAAATGCTGCTCAAAATACACAGGGCTTGTTACATTTTGTTCAGCAAAGGTTTGTCAAAAGCCAGGGTCACTCTGTGTGTGCACTGCCCTGAAGGGTAATTTTAAAAGGCAGGAGAGATGCACTTGATTCTTCAGTGTTTCTCCTGGAAGGAGACTTCGAGTCTGTGGCTGGCCAAAATGTTTTGAAAATCAAAGAGTGACTCAGAAAAAAATAAAATAAAATAAAGGAAAACAAAGCTAATAGATGCTCGCTACGGCTGTGTTATTCGAAGGCAAACCACTTCTCAAAATAAACAGGTTAGGGAATTATTCCCATATTTAGATGTTTTTTCAATAAAGTTGATTTCTAATACATCAGGGGTGGATGCTACCGTAAAGGCATGACTCAAATTGCAGTGGATAAGTACACCCTCTTCAAGTATCTGGGTTGTACCATTATGCAGTTAATTGCAGTAAAAATATTTATACTGGTGAGAAAAGAATTGTTAATATGGTACCCTCTGGACAGAAAAGAGAGAGGCTGTATATACAAACTCCAACCTCAGAAATGTTTGGGTAAACTTTGTTTTCTTGCGAACATCTGCTAAGCACACACTGAGGAAAGAAAGTCCAAATGCACTTCACTAATTGACACAGAAATCTTTGTTTAAGAAAAAAAAAAATAAAAGAAAAAGCAACAAGAAAAAACCCCCAAAGCCAAATCAAAACAAAATCTGAGGATGAAAAGAATATTTCAGGGGTGAAGGGCATTACTGATACAGAAAAGGCATTTTGGAAGTTGCCCACCGGTTCTTGCTTTTCCCCTTGACGGTCGTTGCCACAGTAGGGATGGGCAGGAGAAAGGGGGCCACAAAAACTCGTTGGTGCCGCCCTACACAGGCCAGACAGCACAACAAGACCCGCCACTGATAACTTCATGGCTGCATCTTGCCCTGACAGTTAATTAATTAAATGCCATGGGCACCTTCCTGCCCGTGTGCCCTTACCTGGGTGGCCGGTGGCACAGAGGGGGGCTGATGCTCCCCCTCCAACAAACTGTGTCCCAAAAGCATCGTGGTCCCTCATTCATTCCTCAGCTCTCCAGACACACCTCCCAGCTCCCTTCTATTATTGACTACTGTGACCCCTCAGAACACGTAACCATCATGTTTCTTTTCTTCCTTTTTTAAGGATAAACAATAGAAAAAAGAAAAAAAAAGGATAAGAATACTCCAGTTAAAGCCTTTTGCTTCGGGTTCGCGGCTCCGAGGTTACAGCTGATGCTCCACTGTCCAGACCCGTATGATTTTCAGGACAGAAATTAGGATAATAGTCTATCAAATGTACTTTCCCTCCTCCTAGGCCAATCTTGAGATGATAGATATGATCCTTTTGCGTCTCATGGGACGTGCCCTTTTGTCCTCAAACACAATGCTATTAATCCAAAGCAATAGTGTGGGGTTTTTTTTCCTTTCACTGGAAGTCACAATATGCTGTGAGTAAGTCTGGCTTGTCTTTCCTCGTGTTGGAGGACTCATAAGTGCCCTGAGAGTCAAGGGAGACTTTGCACAGCGAGAATTTGCCCACCAGTCCCACTTTAGCAATTTCATCACAAGCTTTATGCATTCTTCCTTGCCCTTTTTTTTCCATTTCTCACTATTTATACAGACTTACATGCAGCAAGTAGCTTCCAGTGGGAGTGGAGTGCTGTCCTTTGCTTAAATCCTACTTCTTACTATTTTTTTCAGCTGTCAATTATTGATATAGACATAAATGGAAGGGAAAAAAAATATTAAAAACCTCAACAAAATAAAAATGATCCTCATCAGTAAATTCAATGTTTGAGTAAAACATCTGCATTAATATTCTTGCACACTCCAGCTCTTAAAACCAGGAAATCTTACTAGTGACTTCCGTGCTGTAATACTCCGTGGGAAATTTAGAGCTTTAAGGTATCTTTAGCATTTTGACATCAAAGCCTTCACAGAGAAATAGTTGCCTGATGCCATCTGGAAGCAAAAGAAGGCACAAATATATCGACAATCCCTTTTGCCCACCATTCAGTCTTGCATGAAGCAGCTCGCTGAGACCAAAGACACTGGACCAAATTTATGTGAACTGTGCAGTAGGGTCCTTCTCTCCTGAGCCGGGTTTCAAACAGATATACCACAGAGACAAAAGACTTTGCAGCTGTTCAATTTATAAAATCCTATTTATTGTATAAACCCTGATCTACTCACCACACTACTCATTTTCATGATTTCTGACCGTCACAATATACTTGGCCTCCCTTACTGTTACTGCAATATTTCACCTTTGTTTAGAATCAAACTAAATTGGAGGGGAAAAAAAAAAACCACGAAACAAAACATCAACTCTACTTAATTGTCGCACATCCCCGGGGTGATCAAAACAAACAGCCTAAAGCGAACGGATCCGCATCACACACGAGGTTACACCGTGTGTAATGAGGTAACACGCTCGTGTGTGTAAATGTTTCCACTCCAAAAGAAGGAGAACGACATCATCACCTTCAGCTTCTTGTCATCAGCAAGAAATCTCAGCAGCACCTGGGATTCCTCACTATTTGTCCAGCCCTGCGAGAACCACTTTAATTTATGAGTAGCGGAGGGATTGCAATTAATGACAGCTAGGTTCTTACTATAAGGATAGACACCACGCAAACGAGCATGATTGCAGATGTTTAAGAGTAAATGTGAAAGGAGTGAGCATTATAAAAAAGAAAAAAAAAATGGAGAGAGTATTGATTCAGTGTGACTGATGTGAATGAGTTAAATGATGGACTATGAAGTGTGAATTCAAATTTACTGTGAATGGAATTTACTGTGAGTGGAACAGAGTATGCATGACCATGACTGAGTGTGACTAGGTATCATTAGGAAGAACTAAGCGAATATGAGTGGAAAGCACTGATTATCTCCCCTGTAATCTATAAATAAACAGTATTGCAGGAAGTTTTGAAAAATGTATTTAATAAGGGATTTCCACTGCCTGAATAAACTTGCTGAGGCCAGACAGCCTGATCTGGAGGAAAATGTATCATTTTACTCAAAGCTCTGTCATGTAATAATGCATGAGCTCCTATTTGACAGGAACAAAATAGGCCTAAATTTACAGCAAAATGGAATCACTGGACTTAAAATAAACGTCTTTCCAATTATCCACAAACAAATTTACTAACTCACATGATATCAATTATCCTCTCTTTTACTTATGGATATTTTCCTAACATACGTGTTTAAATTCAGAAACGTGAGCATTCAGGACCTGCAAATTTGGGAACTGACTCTCTCTTCTGCAGCTCTACATAATAAAATATTTTCTCACCAGTGGTAGAATGACCAGAAACCTAAATTGCCACCAAATATCTGCCTTTGTGCAGAGTAACGTGGCTGAGCCCTATTTTGCTCCAGTTTAATTCAGTGAGACCAAAGCGTGTTTTACATCCCAGGGTCTCCGACCTCACACACGCAGAATGTCTCGGCATTTTCTCAAGCTGTTGCCCTTTCTCCACAAATATCTTTGTTTACTTCAGCGAATTTTAGGACAAGTCAGGCCAACGGAGTCTTTGTTACTACAAATAAATCTGTGCAAATAAATGTTGATTTTAAAGGTGGATTCTGCCAGAGATTAAGTCAATGCCAGAATCCTAGATCCTGGTGTAACCAACATGGATTTTACCACTGAATTCAGTTATTTGCCTTATTTGAGTAGTTTTCTTCCCCCTAATTCTTCTGCAATCATTACCAATCAAACATTCATCAGAATTTAGGGTTGTTGTGTCAGCCTCTACTTCCACTGAAGAGGATGAAAACACTGAGCCCTGTGTTTACACTGCAGTAAATTAATAATCAAAACCAAATAATGTGAAAAGAGCAGAAAGGCCATTTCAACTGGCAGAAATCCTTCTTGGGAAACCTCCACTGCTCTTTTCCTCTGCTAATCCGCTGGTGAGGAATTTACTGGGGCGAAGAAATTCCCCAGCCCTGCCTGAGTTAGCTGGGGCTGAATCGAAGCTACGCACATGAGCATCCTTGAACCTTGCTGTTTCTTGAGTCAGAGGCATTTTAAACTGATGTTCAGTGGATTTACATCCTTGTATTTTGCAGGCTCTAAGTTAGCTCTGCCAATTAGCAGTGGCCAAGAATGTAGCCCTAAACTTTGGGACAAAGTTTTGTTTTCATTAAATGTTGCTTCCAGGTACATTTCTGTTTTACAAAGACTAGGACAGAACGTGGTACTAGTTTTCTTCTACTGTCTGACCAGCTCCAAAACAAATAAATATTTCTTGTTTGGATCTTATTAAGCATTAAGAAACACCTCAAAAATGTTGGCACTATCACCTTACAGTAAGTGCAGTTTTCAGAATCCGCAACAGAACTAGAAAAACTAATTCCCCTGGGGAAAACAAAACAAAACAAAACAAAACAAAACCAAGGTTATGAGAACATACCTTAACTCATTAATTCAAAGAACATATTTCTCGAGATCATGAAAACTCTTTCCCCCATCCTGTCAACTGTCCTTATGAGTTAGGACAAAGACGGAGTGTCCTCACTGTCTGAGCAATCCTCTCTAGATGTGCATCTCCCAAGCAAGACAGAAAACCATTGACAGGAACGATGGGTAATTTACACCGCTCGTGCCAGAGCTGCACATGTCCTGTCGATAAATGGAAGACTTAATTCTTCGGGATAGCAATCCAAGCATTTTAAAGGATTTCCTAATGAGGTAAAATTCACTAATGAGATACAGGAAAAAGAAAAAAAAAAAAAAAAAAAAAAGAGACCAACCACCTTTTTCACTTGAATTGCAGAAATGCCGAGTAAGTAAATTCCAAAAATTTTCACAGCATTGTAAAACAGAAGCAAATAAAATGGTATCATTAAGACTTTGCATTCTTTTTCCAACTCAGTATGAAAACTTGTTTATAATAGCTATGCTGATTTACCTTTGTTGGTATAAAAGACTCATTATTAAACACAACTGAAGACACTAATTTTGCTACCTTTCACTGTAAGATTTCTAATGAGAAGATGCCTCACATTTTCAAAGTTCTGCATAGGCACCATTAGCAGAATCCCTGAGATTTGAAATAATTCTCAAAGTGATATGGCCAATAGTAATCTCTGTTTATCCTCCCTGTGCCTCTTGCACCTTCCAAGAACCTTCCAAGAGCTCAGAAGTCTTGTGTGGGGTAAAGACCAGGACTCGTTTCCACAGCTTTACAAGTGATTAATACATCCTCCCTCACAGTTTCAGTCTGAGAAAGGTAAAAAGTCAGCCTGTTTGGGGATTTTTTTCAGATTTTTTTTTTCTTTCTTATCTTTAACAAAGTGTCTTATTTTTGATTTTCTAAATAAATATTTACCGATCCCAAGGCTCTTCCTACAGCTCACAGAAAGGTTAGGTATGGAGTGGACAATTAGCACTCAATGACCTTAAAGATCTTATTTTTCAGCCACACCCTAAAACATTGAACTACAGTGAGTATTTCCACCGCTTGCTTTCCTCCTACCTACCCCCTAGTTACAAAATCGGTTGGGACTACATCTGAATTGCATGTCATGTTGATGAAGGACATAGTTTCTAATCTGCAGCAGGACAGAAAAAGAGGACGCTATGCTAAAAGAACAGTTACAGGCCATTTTTAACAGTCAAACAAAATATGACACACTAAGTATCAGTATTGCCTCAGTAAAGCCAGGTTGTCTGTTCACCTTAAATTATGCTACAAAATCTTAACATAGCTTTAGGTTATCCAGCTTTATTTAGCTGCCGACAGAAGGACTTTTACTATTGTGGATCAAGGCAACTGTCTCTGGAATTGATCTCATTAGCAAAGTTTCCATAGGAAAGAAGATTAGAGAAAGCAACTGATTTTCTTGACTTGTACTGGTATTTCTATGGCAGCGAAGCAATTCCGTCTCCCTTAGAGGCACTGGTTTCAGGTCACATTTTTAACTGTAGTTAAGTCCTCAAATAATTCAGAAGACAATCAAGGATAAGTGACCACTCTCTGCTACACCAAAGCAAATGTTCAGTGTGGTCAAGCTGTAGCTTTTGACGAATGTCATTTCTTTGTCGTAGGCTTTGTACGTGACATTAAAAATAAAGATAGCATTCTGGGTTTAAAAGCATACTGCATACCACAAATACGCACATCCTAATATAAAATTTGACCATAAATTTGGCAGATGGAGTCCAAAAAGTTTCCAAAGTCAGAAAAGAACTGCTCCTTTTTAATACTTCCTTAATGCTAACGGATTTTCAATTCTGAATGTATTTTGGGCAATGCACAACGTGCATTGCTGTTTCAGTGTAATTTAAATGTCTTTTAAAACACTAAAGTTTTCACAGAAAAGCCCTTTAATTATATCTAAAGAAATTATTTAATTTTGCAATTGGTGAGCTCTGAGTTTTTCAGTTTTACAAAGCTCAACGTCAGAGAAAGTTCACTCTGGACCAGTCAAGAGAAGGAAGGGAGACGCTCCCTAAATTTCACAAGCAGAAATATGAGAATAGGGCATGGATGGGAGAAAATTAATGTGGCAATTCGGAGGATTCACTCTTTTAAATCCCCTAGTTCGGAGAGAAATAAGGGGCTTAGTAATATCTACAAAGTAGCTGTGATGTGCTTCTGCCTCCTGCAAACGGCATCCACACAAATCCCCGCTCATGCCAGCTCGATGCAAGGGTCCAGATTTGGCCAGCAGTCATTATTTTTGTCTCCAAAACTGCAACATTTTCATTGAAGTCACATTCGTAGTTGGAACTGTCATCTTGAAGGAGAAAATCGTTGTAGTTTTTCATCCTATATACGTACGTTATATAATTCTGGCTATTATCTCTGGGGCCTCTCCGGCAAAGTTTCCACCATTCCTTCTCTGTTAAGTCTCGAAGTTATCAGAGTCAGAGTTCATTTATACTTCTGATCGCTGGCTAGACAATGTCCCCAGGGTTGTGAAGTCTAGTATGGCAGAACAGAAACCTAATTTTATGGCCACTGTATTCTAATTCATTTAATTAGGGGCTTTCGTGGATCTCTGGGGTGTGTGTCCTTTCATGTTTAGAGGCTTCTGTAGAAAATTTTTCTCCATTCCAGAAAGTCATGGCCAAAGTTCTTGTGTGAGTGTAGATCTTGTTTGCTCTCCATCAAATTAATATTCATCACATCAGCAACAGAATATACCTTTCCGTGTTCCCGCTGCCATTAATAGCTTTGAGGATGAATTCTTGCGCAGCAACCCACAAAGAAATGCACATAATTTACATACACTAATAATGCACAAAAAACCCACCCCTTTAGATTCCGTATTTTTTTAAAAGTGGAGGCCCTACCAAGATTTAAATCGAAATAGTTAGAAGAAGCAGGCTGATAAAAAGAGCTCTAATTAAGGAATATCTTGCTGTTAAAAAATGTGAACTTTTGCATACGTTTCATACCTCAGGCAGAGCTCCAGCAGAGGTAGATTGTATCTTCTTCTTTAAATAAATGAAAAGGAGGAAAAAAATATATTAATCTGCATTGTACTAATGCTTATGTGCCCGAAGGTGAACTTCCACTTTATTGTGCGACGTTCTCTGCACAGACGTAACACGGGAGCCTCTGCCTTGAGAAATTATCAGTCAAACCAAGAAAAGGTGGGAGATATAATGTGTTATCTTCGCTTCAGAGAGGCATGGGGGGCGTTAATGGTTTCTCCAACCTTATGCAAGAAGTCTCTGGCAATATGCAATTTTTTGAATTTTGAGGTCAGGCAGGTTTGCATTTCTGAGGAGGTAGGTACATGCAGGTATACACAGAGAGTGAAATTTCAAAATTTTCCATATTATCTCCAAAGTGATGTACAAGAAAGAAAGGACAAAGAGAGAGAACTTCCTAGCTAAATAATAATTAAATGGGAGCTAAGCTTAAAAAAACAAGCCAGTGAAATGATCCTGAGTGTATTATTAAAAAATAGTTTCAAAGTAAAAGGGTGGTGAGGCACTGAAACAGGTCGCCCAGAGAATCTGTGGATGCCTCATCCCTGAAGGTGTCCAAGGCCAGGTTGGATGAGCCTTTGAGTAACCTGGTATGGTGGGAGGTGTCCCTGCCCATGGCAGGGGGTTGGAACTAGATGGTCTTTATGGTCCCTTCCAACCCAAACCATTCTAGGATTCTATGCATGGAAATGTCTGTCATCTCAAGTCTTTAGTGCGCTCTAATGATTTCCTGAAAAGAAAAAAAAAAAGAAAAAGCACTGATTTACTAATAATGAGTGGTAGTGTTTATGCACTTAGCTAGGAGGAAAGTCAGTTTTTGAGGGTACTATACTCTCTTCCCTCCCTCACTGTGATATAATTACAGTGAAGAGAAGATGCCCTAAATCAATTATAAATCAGAGCTTTTTGTTGTTCTTGTGGCATTCCTGGCCAGAGTATTTAACAGCAAAGATAACTAGACCAGTCCAAATCTGATACCAACTTATACATTTGAAAAAGATCATAGTGTCATCCCAGAACATAAACAGCAGCTTGTGAATTACTTAATTTCTGACATTTTCAGCTCTTTCTGGGGAAAATAACAAATCACAGGAAATCTTGATCACCTCTTGCTGGCCAAACCTATTTTGGTTCAAAAAGCAGGTCAGAGCCAAATTACCTCTGGCAGCCAGCAGGAGCAGTGGTAACATTTCTACCAAGGTTTTTTTTTGTTAAATGGAAGAAAAAAAAGAGAAAAATTGGGATGTTCTGAACAAGGATACAGTGCTAAAATGAAATACTCAATAAACTAGATCTATTTATGAGATTCATGTAGAAATAAAACTGATGACCCTTAATGTACTAGCATCAGAGAAACTCCTCCAGGGTGCTCTCATTACAAACACTCAGAACTAAGGAAATATTATCTGGGCAGGGAGAGCATCCACAGCTTTTCTACACTCTTCAGACAACTAGAGTCATAATTTGCACAAACATCAGGACACAGCAACAGCACACATCATTATTCCTTTGTTTGGCAAAATAGTAAGAAGAAACTGTAGATGATGTTAACTGGCAAAATGACAGGCAGCTTTGTCTTGCTTTTTGTATTTACCAGAGCAATGAATGGGAAGCCTCATTTGGTTTATCTTTAGAAAAAAAAAAAAAAGAAAAGAAAAAAGAAAGCTTTTAGTGATATTTAAATTCATTCAATAATATGTGGAAAGATATTGCATTGTTGGTTTTTTTTATGGAGAGGGGGTTTATAAATCTTATTCCAGGTACCCTACTGCATTTCTCCACTTAGGTAGGTATATAGAGATATTCTATATATTCTCTAACCTTCATAATCTCACTAATCTTCAGTTTTGTTTTATATCAGATTTCTACTATCACTCTGAAGTACACCAGAGAGTGGGAAGTGCTTAACAAAACAAGGGGAATAAATGGGCAAAGAATCACACTTTTTTTTTGCGTCCTCTGATGTTGTAGCCATGAGGCTGCAGGAGAGGACCCAAGCACAGTGCAGGGCATCCTGGAACCTCAGTCAAATTTTGTCAACTCCCAGTTATGTTGAAACTCTCAGACTTTCCAGATACCAGCATCAGCTCTGGCATTTAAACTAGAGTAATTAGTTATTAAACCTTTTTTATCAACTTAACTACTTTATGTCCTTATAATACTGCCTTAAAGTCATTTCGATAGGAAAAGTCTTCTCTTGTTTGCGTTACTGGTAGGACAGGCTTGAAGGAAACAACTGTTTTAAGGTAGATCTTTACTGAAGTGTTCAAGGCCAGCCTGGATGAGGTTTTGAGCAACTTGGTCTAGTGGGAGGTGTCCCTGCTCATGGCAGAGGGATGGAACTAGATGATCTTTTAGGTCCCTTGCAACACAAATCCCTCTATGCTTCTATGATAATCTAGTCCACAAGAGTCCTCACCTTCTTGTATGAAACGCCCTTCCTTAAAAGATCCTTTGACAATATTAGGTAAGGAAATGATGGAAAAATAGTAATCCGTTTTCCACCACTGTCCCACTGACCTTGGGGGTAGATACCTCAATGCGATTACTGGAGCTATCTGCCATAGCTCCATCCCTGACATGAAGGCAGCCAGGTGATCCAAGCATTTAGATCGTGATTTACTATTCTCACTGTTGTTGCAAAATGAGCTAATCAAGTTGTCCAGCAGGGTCTTTTTCTGCTGTCAAGAAGAATGTCTCGCTTTGCCATTATAAACTCGAGATATTCACAGTACAGGCTTTACAACTAAAAATCTGACAATTTAGCATAAAGTTTTTAGATGCTTAATCATATATCTTGATAAAAAAAACCTATACTTTCACCGACTGAGACAGATTCTGATTACCTGTCTTTGAGGAAACAGACTGCTTTTGAAAATTATTGGGAGTGCTCTACTATTGTACCTGTCATACACTTTTAATTAAAAACGTATTGATGCATGACTAAATTGCACACAGTGAAAAACAGACCTATTTTAGCTCAATTGCAATAATGTACACGTAACCCAATGAAGTAAGCCCATACAATTACACCATGAAGAAAGCCCCGGCACAGTTATGCTTTTTCAGGTCAGCCTCATACCAGAAATATATGCTGTGGAGCCAATCATCACAAATCAGCGCGGACTCAATCAGCACCAACATATTTACTAATCTGCTCAAAATACCTGTAGTGGGGTCGTTTCACTAATCTACTGTAAATTAAATATGTGGTGAAACAAAGACTGAAAAATGGTTAACATTATTTTATGGAGTATTTCTTGACAAAGACAGCTAAGGCAATCTACACCCAGTATGTAAATAGAAGCACATGCAACCAGAAATAGGTTGGTTACATTCTGTTGTAGCTAAAAGTATGAAATCAATGCACTGTTTGTAAAAAAAAAAAACTTGCCTCTTCATGCCAACATCCCCTGTTAGAATAATATTGAATTTAGAGTTTCAAGAGATGCATTTGTTCTTGGTTAAAATGCATTGAAGAAGAGCTGGAATTCAGGGAAAAAAAAAAAAAGTTATCACATGGGAAACAACCAACACTTATATGTCACTGACACAAAGTTTGCCACAAAATATCCAATTTGAGATCTTTTTCGGATTTGGTATGATGTATTAAGAGAGACATAAATATACTTGCTTGTACATAGGGCTTTGGAGCATCTTGAGACAGTGTTGAGGAAAGTGTTTAATGATGAAAGCTTGGTTATAACTATGAGGTATTACGTCATGATTAGGATTCTGAATATTTGATGGGCTCAGTTTCACTACTAGGTATCTGCCTGAGAATAAAGTCACATCCCCAACTCATGGCAACTTGTGTTAAAGACTGAACAGAAATCCGAGTTGCTTAGATACTGCAGAAATGGGAAGTCTAAAAGCAGTTGGTTTTTCTCAAGTATTGCTGTCCAGATATATATTTCCTCTTTTATAATTCACTATTTTACTTCTGCAATTGAGATTTTTTATACACCACTCTCCAGTCCCTCTTTTCTATCCTTTTCCACAGCAGAAACTTTGCACTGCTGACGTACTTGCGTCATACACCATGACTCTTCCAGCAACAGACAAAAATAGTTAAAAAATGCAGACAGTTTCTTGAACACTGTGGGCTGAATTTCGTAAAATAAGGTTTCTTACATGTGGAAAAAAAAAAAAAGTATTATATGAAATCTACATCACTGTTTTCATTCTTTCTGTGTAAAGACTTTTCCAGCAAAATGTTTTTTAACTGAAAATGCCAAGACGCTAAAATCAAAACTTTAACAGGAATAAACCTGGAAAGTTTTCATACTCGGAATCAAATTTTCACCGAAATCACAGACGGACATATGGAGGACGTGGAAGATCTAGCTTCTCCTCACTACTCTGCCTGACTGTGAAAAAGGCAAGCAAGCGCTTAAACAGCGATATTCTTGGCTCTCCTGATGTGTTCGTCAACGTTCCCAAAGCTGTGAAAATCCCGTAAGTACGGGAAGAGATCTTCCTCCCTTTCTCCTCGCCTGGACGGCACTTTGCCTTCTATTCAAAGACATTCTGGAGAAAAATGATGGTAGAGCCCTGTCTCGTTCTAAGGGGCAATTTTTTAATGCACTCCTCAATTTTCTTATTAAAACTTAATTTTAGACCCCCAGCACAGTTCACCCGGATTGTGAAGAGGAACAAATATTTAATTGTACCTCTCTTACCTGAACGGAGGAGCAAAACTATGGAAATCATGTTTTTAAATATAGAAAGGTATATTACACAATTTGCTAATAAAAAATAGCCATTTTAGAAACTCATAGAAACGCAGCCTCTATTTGGTCCCAATCTGAAGAGCTGTAACAATTCGATAAAGTGCTTCTCAAAAGGAATTCCACTTACTGGTTTATTCTCCAGAGCGGTCGGAGACGAAATACCGTAAGTAACATCACTCCTTGTTACAAGATCTCTGCTACAGTGAGGAACAATGCAATGAATTTTAGATGCAAATCTGAATTTCATGACCTTTCAAGTCAGATTCTTAAACCTCATTCGAGCAGCGTTTTCTCTTTGCGAATAAGTGGTTGTACTGAAGACCCAGAACTGACATAATCTTTTTTTTTCCTCATTTTTTGGCCCTCTTCAGGTGTAAATTAGGCCTTCACATTGTCATCCTTATCTACTTTATGCTCTACAATCGTTACATTATCTTTGTGGAGCATTACATTTAGCTGTTTATGCCTGATAAGTAATGCTTTCATTCAAACCGAAGAGACGGGACAATTGTCAAACCACTGAAATACAAGTGAATACTAAAAAAAGATTCTTAAAACAACCGTGCTCACTCAATTTTAAAAACGTGTTGCATTTTTAAATAGAAAAAGCTTCAATGCACTTTGGAAATACAGCGTGAGTAAAAAAGCACAAGTAATCTTGAAGAAGAAATACTTGGGGTTTATTTCATTATAAGACAAAAAAAAATAAAGCATATCTTAATTTTAAAATTTAAGGTCACAGAATCATTTTCTTAAGGATGTCACTTATAATAGCTCATTACTTTCACAGGTTTTCAATAGAAATGACTGCGTAGTGCTATCGATAAAAAAACCCTCACAAATATATGTGGGTCGTGCTATAATACAAATATGACCTAAAAAGTGAAAAACCATTATGCTGTTTTCCTGACTGCACCATGTTGTAAAAATAATAATAATAAAATAATTAAATTATAATCTCCAGGGCATACAAAGCAGGATTTTGGATTTAGAAGCCTAAATATATCTGGCTTTGCAAAGAAGACAGTGGCAAAACGTTAATGCTGTGGTGCGTCTCTTACCCAAACGCATTCGCTGCCAAGTGGTTACACGCTGTTGTAGAGCTACAAGAGGAGTTCCACCTCTGCTACTAAGCCATTGGGGTGCTTTTAAAATCTTACCTCTCGCAGAGGTAAAAGGAGAAGCATTTTTCGACTGCACTCAGCCCGCTTTTCAAGGCTGCCTCTTCAGTTACAAATCTCTCTTTAGTTAGGAAAATTCAGAACCAACTCTTTTTTTGGGGAGGAGGGATTAACATACACACTACATAGAGCATCTTATTACTGAAAATAAATGTATGATCTTGTACTACTGAAAATAAATGTATGATCTTGAAAAGTAGTATCAAAGCGGGGCTTGAAGATTATTGACTTGGGGTTTTTTTTCCATTTCTGAAAGTAACTTACTTTAAAGACCCTGAAACGGGGTAACATCCATCACGCTGTATTTTATTAGTCTTTAAGGCAGCCTTAAATAACTGGGCCTAAAAACAGATCTTCGTTGATATGGCAAGTATCTAAAAAGGATAACTCTGAAAATATGCTCTGCTGGGTTCAGCTTGGATTTTACCCAAATAAATTCAATCACCTCTCATTATGATTGAGGAGACGAGGGAAGAAAAATAAAAAAAAATAAAAAAAAAAAGGAAAAAAACCTCAGGAAAGCAAAGTGCAGCTCTGTTTAATCCATATAGACATGTCTACCCAAATCCCTTTGCTAATGTATTTCTAATTCAGATAGGCTAACTCATCCTGTAATAATGAGAGCTCCTGTGGAAATATAGTGCATTTTTAGTATTCTTCAAATGCATTAAGCACTTCTATACCATTTTTTAGGGCTTCAGCAGGAAAAAAAATATTTAAAAATACATGCAGCTTCCTGAGGTAGACAGGCTGGTTTCTTTCCCAGCATAATTGTGAGGCTCTTCAGGAGAAATAAGTACCTACTGGACAAAGTCACACAATAAACAATATTTACTATGCACACAGCGATGCACAAAGGGCATTTCATCTCTTCCTTTGCCCCTCAAGCAGCCTGCATACCTTGCTAATGTTGACAGCTACCCTTAAGTGCTCAATTCTGACTTTTCACAGCTGCAAACAAAACTATCGTATCTGTAAGGCAAGAAACATAGAGAAGCACTTCAAAATGCATATTTTCTCCAACTTTCAACACTTTTTTTTTTTTTCCTTGTCTCATCCTGCGCGTTGTGCATGACACTTGAAACTTGAAAATTCAACCTTAGCAACAGAAACGTGGGCAGGAATTAGGAGAACTGGAGCTTTTGTGCATTTCTGCAGCTGCTACAGCTGCTTGCACGTGCGCGGCTCCGCGCTCGTTCCCACTTCGCGGCTCCTCTCCTCTCTCCCGACTAACATTAACTCCCCGTGGCAGTTACAAAATAATAATAAATAATAAAGTCTTCTAGCCCCAAACCACACACTGCTAAACCAAACGCTTCAGCTACATGAATCAGGCTTTTAAATAATCACTGCGGTAGAATTTTAAAAAGCGTAAAATTGAAATCTCCCCGTTTCTGAGCTGTTACCGTTTACTAACACTGAGTTGAGGGGTTTTTAAAAGAGGGTTTGAAGGGAGGAACCTTGCATTTTTTTTTGGTCCTCCCCCCAAAAAAACCCTCTAACAGTAAGACTTCTGTGGATGTAACCTATTTAGGCAGCTTGCTTCAGTCACAACTCCCTTTACCACACAATTTATAAAAAAGTAAGACTGAGCTTCCAGCACGTGTCCTTCTGTCCTCCTCCTGTGTCATCCTGGTTTCACCTTATATATCCCTTGCTTCCTCTCTTTTCTCATCCATTCTAACTTTTTTTTTCCTCCCCATGCATTCCTTAGTTAATACTGAACTGGAGAAGTGAACATCTTGAGAACTCATCACCTCTGTAGGTTCTCGTTGAGTTTTGGCCATTTTTTTCTTGGAGGCAGCACAAATTTTGCCTGTCTACATATCTACTGATACATTAGGCAGGAATTATGGATCAGGTGGAGGTGTAATGCAGCTCACAGCTAAATAAACCGAGAGAGGTAAATGACTGTTAATGTGTCACTATTTATTATTTGCCTTTGGTTATTAATCTTATGATTGTGTATTTCTGGTAAGATGTTAGTCTTATGCTACTAAAATTTCAAATTGTATCATAATCATATAGAAAAATAACACTTTTTGTCTATTAGTAATGTAACACATTATAATAAAATGTGTGTGATTCATGTTTACATATGGTTCATCAGACATTTTAACTGGACTTAAAAATAGTGATATACTGACACTTCCCGTGTTCAATCACAAGTACACACAGTCCATATTTTCTTTTTAAAACTCAGGTGCCTAACATGAACTAAGAATAAGTAGCTTTTGAAGGTCACAGGACAGCTGATGCAATTTGCATCCATGATCAGGGAATGAATATCCCACAATCAGATAACCAGTGCAGATGGACTGCTTTATACCGCGTACCACTGTGCTTATTTTGGTTCATTTTAATATGTCATCATTTAACTAACTGGGTAACATGAAAGGACATGAATAACGCTGCTTAAAGATGGAATAGAAGTTTCTCATCGGAGTAGGTATAGCGGATGATTTTGAAATGAAAAATTGAAATGACACAGTCTTTCCTATATGAAGCGCACATGGAAAATGTTACGTTCAAAGGATCGTGTTTAATAATTTTATATCACCGTGACAATAAAACTATCAAGACGTTTGCTCCTCCAACAGAAAGTATAACACCTCTCTGCTTCACAGGAAAAAATACTACTTGCACTACAATATTAACTGCATTTTAAGGGCTTATTATACAGGTTATAGAACAAGATTTTCTGAGATCGTATAAAAATGAAGGATATAGGAAGAAGACAATGGTTCCACTGTCAGATGGAAGTTTGGAAAATAGTATTATGTGACTCAAGGATACACATCTCCTCTCTCTGCAGACACTTTAGCAAATCAAATCATGAGCTTACAATAAAATTATGGCTATTCATTACTACTATCATTTTAAGTGCAGTTGTAATGGCATAGATATTAGTGGTGTTTCATACAGCTGTGACTACTAAAGGGTGCCAGGTACTTACTTCTCCAGTCCCAGGCAAGCAGCAAGGGTGTGTGTAGCTTTCTTAGCTCCCCGGTACTATTAAAATTGCACACATGCTCATGTCTCTCTGTAATCAGGACATAATAAATCTCACTGTTAATGTCTTCCCACAAAACTAGATTTTGGAACAGAAAGACAAATGGACATTTAAAAAGCCTCTTCCTATACAGAGGCGTGAGCATGTGCAGAACATTAAGGTACAACGGTCTTAAATTTGAACAATATAAATAAGTACTGGTTGTTTGACCTTTTTAACTAACAAATGTTTTCCCCAATTTAAAAAACACACAGACATATTCCCCTTTCCAAGCCGAGTCCTCCACAACATGCTCTGTTTAAAGGTAATATACTTTTTAATGGTTCAGTAACGATATACAACACTATGAACACAGGGGTTTACGATGGCCTTTAGCTACAGCAATGGGGATGGCGCCTCTACAATTTTATTTGGGTTAAAAAATAAAAAATAAAAATCTCTGCTCACGTGATGTAACAGACCTTCCCATCAAATTTCCTTTCCTGCTTTGCAGAACTGCACATGCATTGGTTTTTTTTATATGCCAATGAGCTCGTGGGTGATAAAATGCTGCCCAAAGCTGTCTTTGATGAATGGTAATAAATTCAAAAGCCTCATATTACACTGCACATTTTTTTTTCTTGTGGAGAAAAGGAAAACAGACAAATTTATCATAATTCGCACTGTCTGTCTGACCCTCTAAGTATGAGCCAAAAAGCACCAAAAATGCAACAATTGCGGCTAGTTATCCTTTTTATTTCTGATACTACCAAAGATATTTAATATTTGCCACAAAATAAACGTACATTTATGCTTAGTAAGCTATGAAACATGAGTGGGAAAATAAAAATTAAATCTAAAATCACCACCTTCTAAATGAAATCACTCTGGTAAAAAATAAAAATAAAAACTCATCATGGAAGTTTTCTAAGGACTTCAGTAAAAGTGAGCAACACCCAACAGAGAAGCCTGAATTCCAAATGTATCTGTTGTTGTTGGGAAGTGGGAAGAAAGAAGATCATCTGGAAGTTCAGGCTCTCACATCTGAATTTGAGATTCGGAGGAAAGGGCTTATTTGGGGATAGTGGCATGTCCCCTCGTTTCATTGCTGTCCCTTCCACTTTGGCCATAACACAGGATGATATGTATGATGCTCTGGCCCTCATTTTGAAATGATTCTTTTAGAACACAATGCTGCCTTCTCGACCTTATCTATCCTCACCTTCTATTTTTTAACAAAAATCTCTACACACCAAGAATATCACCGCACCACGCAATCTCAGTTTTTCTAAGTAATTTTCAGGCCAAGTTTTTGTGTTATTTTTCTCCAATATCTTTCTGTTTTGCCTCGGAAATCACGTAAGTATTAATGAGCTGCTTTGAAGATACTTGGCTTATATACATACCTGTTTTTCAATTGCTATATATCAGAAAATAACAATATAAAATTGTCCATACTCTGATCCATCACTTTTTGTTGACTGATGACGCAGCAGCAATACATGTGGCTGATTTAATTTCTCAGTACATCAGAAATGTTTCACCATTTGATATTTAAGGAATACTAATCAAGAGTGTGGCATCAGTTTTGATACTTTAGTTGCTAAACATGGACGAGTGAAAATTCAGTCAGACATTCTGCTCCAAAACAACGGTGATGACCTATGTAAATACAGTCCAGGAGCTGATTTAAACTGGGAAATAAGTATCCAATAAATAAGACGTGTTTGCCATGGGCTGTTTGAAGACAAAAACCACATCGACTATGTGTACTGCTGTAATATAAGGTCTTTTCCTTACACCCCATGGGGATCCCCTGGTTATTCACCAATACAGCTCAGCACAGAGTGCCTTTTCAGCTACATTTTTTATCTATTACGTATCAATAGCCACTAGAGTCCTTTGCAATCTGTATCCCTTCCACTTTGGCTGTTTTCTACCTCATACTGCAACTGAACCTACAAAAAGGTTATTAAGAGGAGAATGTGTTAAATAGCCTTTGGCATAATTTCAGCATAATCTTCTAACTCCTTTTCTCTCAGTAGGTAGATACAGAACAGGTTCCTTAAAAGAGAACGAGAGAAACACAGGAACTTCTCCTGTGTCTTTACTGACTTTTATTGATAGTTTTGTTTTGCTTCTGCTTTGGGCCTGAATCCCACAGACTTCTATATCTGCGTCGGCATTTTAAATCAGTAATTTATGTCATAGGTTGAATCACATAATAATGGCATTAATAGTTTATCATACTCACATAGTTTTCTGGGTGTGTACCTCGAAGGCAAAAGAAGCAAATTTTTATTAACACATGTTTATACATAATTGACCATTTGGGAAGTAGGAAGGAGAAATGGCTGTGATTTACATAGTTTAAGAAATGTCTTAAAGCACCTCACCCAGTCTGGAACTCCCACTGTGACAGATGAGCAAATGCCCATGGGAGATGACAGCATGGTATTTATGGTATTTCCTTCTGAGACAATTAAGTAACATATGCCAAGACCATAGGGATTATCTCTGAGCTACACAGTATGTAACTCTATCTGAAGAGAAATATAATATTTTATAAATTTGACAAACCATAAGAAAGAAAAAATTGATTCACCCATTTTAATAATGCAGTAACTTTTCTCTGACTTAATCAGACATTTTTTTATTTATTTTTTATTTTTTTTCAGTAAAATAGTTGACAAGCTAACATCCTGCACGCTACTTCAGAGCTGCTCTGTGGGGCTGGGGAAAATCTCATACTGACAAAGTACACTCTGCTACCCCATGATTAAATGGTTTGACAGCCCACTTGGTCTAGAACAGCCTTGATTTTATTCCTACAGTAAAGAATAAAGATAACCTTAAAATCCATACTCTTTTCTTCATCAAAGGCCTTTGACATGATTCCCAAAAATAAGAACTAGTGTTCTATTGCCTAGAAAAAAAGCCCACGGATCTGGAACTTCACTGATTTTCACTGTGCAACATTTATTCTTCTGTGACGAGGGTGCAAAACATAATACTAATAATTTGCTATTGTTTTATGCCCACTTTATCTTAGCAACATTCACATTATAGTGATTTATTTATGAATGCCAGCATTTTGCATCTATGGGGACGAGTAGGATACAGGTTATAATACTGTAGTTTATGTATGTATTACCAATGATGCAACTATTCCAAAAACTCTTTTTTGGGGTTCTTGTTTTAATTTTCTTACAAACATACTAGAAAAAAAAAAAAATCTTGCCTTCCATTAAAGGGAATTAATTCAGAGGAATGCCTAATGAATGCATCATTCTGTAGAAATTTGCTTTACAAAGCCGTAGAAAAACACATTTGCTCTAAGTATTCAGAATGGTATGAGATGTTAGGTGAATGACTAAAAGTGAAAGAGGATACATGTCACAGCATTTAAGATGTCATATGGACCACTTCAGAAACTCTCACAAGTAAATCTGAAATTTCTCATGCTTAAATAAGAAAAGAGAATGGACTGAGAAACAAGAGGCTTCCAGTATACCAAAAGACCTGGTTGCATACAATCTCTTTGCAAATACCAAAAATGCTAAACGGTATTATGTCATAGATGCAAAACTCTTTAATTTTCAATATAATTTTTAACGAGTTTAAATTTAAAAAAAAAATCCGTATTTTTACGGAAGTTGCAGAAGTCACCATTTACTTCACTGTACTTCCTGTGGGTTGTTCTTCTGCAGCCCCTAATATAACAGGATATTTGCTCATGGCTCTGAAATAATCATTTTACTTTTCCAAAATTTTGCATCTTTCGTTATGCACTATTTGTTCAAAGTTGATAACTTTTAAGCCATTCCTGCTGAAAACATTATGCTCCAAGAGAGCATTTTTTATGATTTCACACCGATTCTTTTTTCTAACTCGCAAACCTGTGCAAAATTCTGATCTTGGGGTGTTTTTTTTTGCTTTGTATTTAGTCCAACAGACTTCCATTCACATAGAAATACGTATTGTGATTTTTACTTCAGAAACTATGCAATTGAGAGTGAAAAACAAAAAAACCAAACCAAAGAAATAAAAAATACAAGTCTCGGCAGATATATTAATTCCTCCAATAAGAGTAAAACTTGGGTCTAGACTATAATAAAGGCATTAATTACAAAATAGCCAAGATGTCAAGGCTACTTTTTCTTTCAACAGTCATGGGTTGAACGCTTAAGTCCCTTTACTATAGATATCATGTGATAAGAAAGTAATACTCCAGAGAGGACATTACTGAAAATTATGGATGGGCTAGTTTGGCAACTAATAGGTCCTTAATGGCTTTCAGAAGTAGCCTATAATCTCTGGTAATACCATCTCTAGAGGGTCTTCATGATGTATTATGTAATAATTGTAGTGCTTCTAAATATAGTTTGTATTACACTGATTACTGCACCATTTTTTTTTTTTTTCGAGATTATAATGACATTTTTGGAGTTTGTTCTATCAACACTGAGAACTTTTGCAGTTGTTTTTGTTTCTCATTATGAATTTAACTTCATTTCAAAATACTTGGAGGGTTGGTTATTCTGTGAAAAGGGAAATACTTAGTGTAAAAAGAAAATCTGGTCCTTTTTTCTTACTGCTATTCACAGGCTGGTTTTTACAATTAGGGTGGTGACAAGAAATCAAAGGACACTGAAGGTAGCTGTGGATCCTACCATGAGTGCAACCTTTATTCCTGTTGAGCTGCCCCTGCGCGATGGTTTGGGCTGGAAGGGACCCTAAAGACCCTTCTGGTCCAATCCTGCTACCATGGGTGGGGACACATTCCACTAGACCCATCCATCCTGGAACTAGAACACAGAACCTAGAACTAATGTTACACTCCTCAGCTTGTTACCCTTGCAAACATCTCAGATGATTAGCCTGGCTGTTGAGTAATTTTCATGCAAGATAAAAGTTCTCAGCACGCAGGCACAATTGAACCAAGTGGTTGGTTTCTCCTCGATTCACACAGCAAGTTGACTAATCTGATTCCACCCTTTGCTCCAAGCTGACCTGCTCTTGCAGGTTCTGATGCCTTTTCCTGGGAAGCTGCAGGCAGCCTGGGAAGGGGCTCGGGACAGATCACGGCTTGGTAGAAGCACCCGGGCTCTGCCAAACTAGTCCTAAGGCAGGAATAATCCTCCCATCTATACCTTCCATTTCCACCTCTCCCCCCAGATCAACAGATGTCAGAGCCACCCCGACGCACGTTTCTCACTCAAGCATCAAATATACAAATAAACATAAATGTGGATCAGCCACAGTCCGGCTTTTACACACCACAGTGCTGAAGTGCAGCTGTCAGAGGGCAAAAGATCTTGTAGGCTCCCTTACTATTGCGAGTAACTTCACTGCAAATTAATACATTCAGCTGTAATAACGAAAGTCAGTCCATCTATTTTGCATATTGTAATCACGCTCTTATAGCTTAGATCTGAACAATATTTCTAGAAGACAGAAATCACGTGCTGTCTATAACCACCCTATGTTCACCACTTAATTCACAAAACTAACGCATATAATAAATAGCATACCTTCCTCTTGAAGAATTGCTCCTCTTCATGTGAGGACACAGAGTTTGGCAAAGTAGGAGGACAGGCATCAGTTCTCGCAGCCACTCTTTCCAGATACAAGCCTATGAAATAAAATAAAGTCAATATGTACTTAATATGCAGAATACCTCATCCTATTAAAAAAGTTCAGCAACCTTTCTGTTTGTTTAGGGTTGTTTGGTTTTTTTTTCCCTTTTTCCAAGAACAGGAAATATGAAGTGAGTATTACTGTAGGAAACATAAAAAAAAAATTAAAAAAAAAATCACACATTCCTATTACAGTGGGGGGAGTTTAACACAAGTGCAATTACATCAATATTATCATAATTAATGATTACATCATGCTTTAGAAAAGGAGTACAGAAAAGGTTGGTATTAACATGCAAGACACGGCAGAGTGATATCAATACTCATTTTACTGCTCAGATTTTTTTTAAAAAGCTAATAGCTGTCAAAAATACCCATTATAGGCTAGTCTATAATTTGTAGAAGTCAAGTAATACATTTTTTCTGAAGGTATAATGGATGCTCCATGGAGCAATTATTTTAGAAAGACAACTTCATCTCAGCTGTCTCATGCCAGCAGAACTATTTAAGAGCCAGAAATGCATAATTCAACATGGAAGAGCTGTCAGATTTGAGAATACCTTTAAATTATAAAAACTTAGCGCCACTAGTCAGTTATAATTATAATGGAAGTGTAGTTTTCTGTCGTTTTATCATAGCAAACATCTCTTAAGAAGCAATTTCATGTGTTAAAATATTTTGGCAAAGTGATCTTTGATTCTACGGGGATACAGATTATCTAGTTTTATACCTGAATATTTTTCTTACAAATTGAATGTAACAGCTTACATCGTGCAAGATGGTAGGAACAAGAGTACTATTAAAATCCCATTGGAAATTGTTACTATGAAACAACGAGCAGCATAACTCATGAGGACAGATCAAGTTTTGCACAAAAATATTATTTTATTTCAAACTATGACAAGACAGTTTTTCACCAGCCAGTCAATTATTTTATAGAACACACAGTCAAAAACACAGAAGGTAGTTCTTTTGACTTTGCTCTCTGTCAGTAACTAGAAAACCAAAACATGAATAGTTGAAGTAGTCGCTCAAATGTTTTTAGAATCAACAAACCATACTAAAAGTACTGGTGGAATATTAAGATGATATTTAAATGCTTTCCATTTCCTTTCTTGTCCAGTTCCTTTCTCTTTATCATGAAAACACTCAATAGCTTCATGCAAAAGCAAGTTTGTGGACTGATATAAGGTTATATCAAGTGCCCAATATGTGGGTTTTCTGGTCAGCTCCCTTCAGTAATTAAGCTTATCCACACACGAGGCTTCTGGTCGTGTTCCAGATACCAGGGCTCAAGTCCACCTTAATTTCTCATTTTGTTTGCTGAGAACCACAGCAGCTCCCAGTCCCCTCCCCCTGTAAGAGATGATGAACTCTGGAGTTGTTATTTGTTTGGTTTTTAAAAGAATTCTCAAAAATTTTACAAATTGAACTCAGTATATATCAAAACGAAAAAATTACTTTGGATTTTTTTTTTTTTTTTTTTTTAGTGCTCACAAATAGCTCATTCTTTAACTAGTTCTGCTATTAATGCCAAGGAATTGTCTTTTTTGGAACCATTAAAAAAGATCTTTATCCATTTTTCAAACTAATAAGCTTTTTATGCTGTTGTTGCTGATGACCATTACATTTCCCAGATTCCTACTGGTCTTTCTGCTCAGCCCACACATGCTGCGAGCAGAAGAGCATTTTCTCCCCGTGGGTGATTGACTCTGGCCAGGTGGTTTGATTTATATATTTGCTAACTAAAATGCCCTGATACTACATGTATTCTTGCACGTATTTGATTTTAAACAACTCAATAATCTAAGGTACTCACAGTAAATTTTAAGCAGCTTTGGGGTGAAAAAATGTTAAATTTTATCATTAAATACAACAATCTTCAACGCATCAAGTTCTTCTAATTATTATATCAGTATAGCTTCGTCATCTTAACACAGAAGGGCCGGAATAATGGCCCTCTTTTTTTGTTATTTACTCCTTTTATCCTCCCACAGAGTGAGAAGAAATTATATCCAAAAGATGAAAAGTTATCTTATCATCCTCTCCCTAAAGATATCAACATATTAACAAAGTGCTGAGAAACAGAAGATCTGATTCAGGAAATATCAATTTCTTGTTTCTACGGACGCAATGTGATGTAGTATTGCATAACATAATACGAATTAAGGAATTAAATTGGTTTCATTTCATCTGATTTTCTGGCAGACTTTAATGTGTTAAGTATTTACTAAAGAGGCAATTGGAATGCGTACGGCATGCAGAATTATAATTTATTAACACATCTTCAGTAGTGGCACACGTTATCTTCCACAGTCTCACCTGTAAATTTCTGGGTTAAATCAGGTTCTATCCCAATAGCACATTAAGTCTCAAGATAGACAGTGGTGTATTCAACCAGCAAATTTCCAGCATACTGTAAGATTTACCTCTATTCTGCATCTTTCTCCTGTAATACACAGATATAATTGCCTAAACGGAGCTTTAAAATTAACGCTATAAATACAAATTTGGGTTTTGCAGGACATCACACCGTAGACTTTTAACGAGTCAACAAAATTGTAAGTTTGCTACCCTACAGTACTCCGCATGCAGGCAATTTACTAATAATGAATAATAAATATATTTTAATAGCTCCTCCGTTTGCTGTGCCACATCTTTGATTTAAGCGTAACATGGGACTCCCCCCATCTTCTGCAGGCAGGGCCGCTAAAGGTTAGCAGAGGGGCTGCTGCTGGTGAGCCATTGTTTCACAGAAACTACGCAGATTTTCTCATAAGCAATGCTTTCATCTCATTTCTAAGTCCATACAGAAGGGGTAGCAATAATGCAAAGCTGCAGTAACTGTTAAATTTGCCATCACATAATTAAAATTAGCCGTGCTGGGATTCCACACTTGCGTGCCCTACAACATATGGGATGTTAATATTGCATGATTTGAGACAAGGAAAGAAAAAAATTCCTAGTTAACAGCAGCGGACACATTCACCTACCTAAAACAGGTGGAGACTGAATTGATTTCAATGACATTTTTTGAAATCGAGAATCCTAGCTCTTATTGATTTCAATGGGATTTGAACATCCTTACAAAACCACTTTGCTGTGTTTGGGAGCTTGGCATGTAGGAATCAGGTAGCCCATGTGGACTTCTCCTATAGCCATGCTGCATTACAATCCACTGAGTCCCCTCAGTATGCAAAATCAAATATTTTAACATGTTTTTTATCGCTACAGATACTCTAAATACACTGTTAATAGTCAGCAGCTTTTTTTTCTTCTCTTCATTTCACTTGAGAGCAGACATAAATATGAAGCAACTCAAGGACATATTACCTCCTGGCTTCCTTTGACACAAAGTGTATTTACAGTATGGCCTAAAAGTTTTTAGTCCAGTTTCTCAGTCCAACACTCTTGAATTCAATTAACGGAGACATTCTAACACTTACGTCAAGTTATGCTGCATATAAATGGGGATAAAAGGATTACCAGGTTATAAATCAATTGAGAGATTCAGGGATATAAATCTCAGGGACACTGGGCTTCAACGTTAATGGAAATGCAGAATTCCATTGGCTAATCACAATTTAGATTGGTACCAGATACATCACTGGATTTCGCAGGGTGTCCTAATAAAACTCCCTAGCACAACAGGGAGGTGGGAAAAGTAGAAAAAAGCTTTTGAAGGTTGTCCACAAGAACCTGCTTCCGTGTAACCATGGGCTTATACAACAAACCAGGAGACAAGGGTGATGCCTCAGACAAGAAATGAGATACATGGTGGCAGTGGTGGAAATAATTGTTCCTTTTTTTTGTATATGGGTAATGTAGAAAGGAAATCGTTGTGTCTAAATTAGTGTCTTACAAAAACAAGCACAAAGATAAGTACAGAAAACTACACATGTACAGAAATGCAGAACTTGCATAACAGAGTTGAGACGTGGTTAAGTTAAAGGATGTTTTGAGTCCCTCAATGAACTTCAGCTTTGTAGAAAAACAGGTTTTATTACTACACAGAAAAGATTATTTTCCTTCCCTTTATCAAAACAGTGTGTGACGATAAGAAGGTTCCAATATGTAAAAAGTCTAGAGAAATTGTTCAGGTACCCTACTTGTTTTTTTGCTGAAAAGGAAAGAAGGTGGCAACAGATGAGTCAGTTCAAAAGGCAGAAATCTTGAACCTGGTGCTGAGGAAAAAGGGAGTAACAGCTGGGAAGATATCTTCATTTTGGTACAACTGGGGAGGGGGGGAAGGATTTTGTGGGAACATGAATAGTCAACTTTCCTCGGGGGTATGATATCTCCTGCCTGTGTTTGGCAGAGTACATTTCTGTTGAATACTAGAAGAAAGAAAAGCCAAGGAGACACTATGGGAAAGGGAATGTTGGGCTGGATCTGTAAAAATGTAAAGGACAGTTTATACCCAAAGGGCCCTCTGTGAGTTTATAAATACAATATGCAATTCTTAGACCAAATCAAGTACGAACAAGTTAAAAAGAACTCAACTCACACGCTGCTTAGTTGAGGGCTTTTGCAGAGTATGATATGTTTTAAGCTTATCCAGCACCTAATATTATCACAAAAATGACCTAATGCTTAACTAAGCATTGTCCTATCTTGTACATACAACAAAGGGAGAAAAATCTATTTTAAAGTCTTTTCTCTGTAAGAAAGATGTCATATTAGAAATCCCTTGACTGTCGTATTATGTACAAAACACATCCAACAGAGAGGCTCTTGTGGGTTCCCATAAATACTTACTGCACATCAGGATATTCTATTGGAAATAATGAGAATGCACTGAGAAGGCATGACCCTGAGCAACTTGAGTGGGAAGGGTGGCATGGAAGATATTAAATCATGCTTTCTTTTGTCATTGCCAATTATATATTCAGGTTCGATGTCGATGTTTAATATATCATCATAGCAATGTATTACAGTTCCAATGTGTACTGCATAATCACAGTAACTTCACTCTGATGTCATATTAGACACTGGCAAAGAGCCACGTTATGAGTAAAAATTGGGGCTTACCAAGAAACGTCTACAATATTATTTTTTTAAAACGTATGATTAATTTTACGCCAAAACAAAGAAACAACACATTTGAAAGAGTGGAGGTCATGTCCAACTGTTACTTCATAGTTTACTTTGGCTCAAAGCCAAAGAGACAGAAGAGGAGACCCTGTAATAAAACATCTTTTACTGATTTTATTTCTTCTATACAGTGAGCTGAAGCACTTTGGCATTTTCTGATGAGGTTGGGGTCTTCCTGAAATTACGAGCTCCCCTTTTGCTTGACAGCCCAAGGTATACACCATAACGCAATGCGTTTTAAGTTAAATGGTCAATCACTATCTAACATATCTCCAAAGGCACAGAGATATTTCAAAATTCATTATTTGATGCATTTTCATGAAATGCTGAATGTTTCAGCTGTTTGGAAGGTTCATGGAAATCCAGGAATGCTGAATATGAGAGAACAGAGTTGCACACTATTAGATTTGTTCTGCCATACTAGGAATGAAAAATGTCTAAGTGGTCAAATCTGAATTTCTGGGATCTGTTCCCAAATTAGTTAATAGCATGTTCTGCAAGTTAGCTAATTCACTTAATTACAGCATACTCTCACTTTTCCCTTCTATAAAATAGGTGCATTCCCAACTTTTCGAGATGATGTGTGCCTTCCTTCATTACTGTTTGTAATATACTGGATATACTCAAATGGAATGTATTATAACGGAGTAAAGTATTATTATTTTGTAAGACATTCTCCATGGTAATGACAAATTCAAGACACCAGATATATATTAATTTTTTATTTTTGTAGCCAGAAGGGATAGAGTAATATTAACTCTTTTTCTTTGCTTGTTTTGGAGGAAAAACTTTCAGGTGACTAGAAGAAAATGGTAAAAAAGTTAATTAGATAAGTAAATGCCTTTAAATTTATTAAGGTTAATTTGCCACAAGAACCAAATTTTGAATCAAAAGTGCCTGCCTCCTAAGATATGGTGTATGTGCAACTGGGCTGTAATTGCTGTGTCCCATGAGGTTCAGTCATAGGGGCTCATCTTTCTGCGTCTGATAAATGTAGAAAGAAAAGCATTCAGGGGGGTTAAGTCGGTGTCACTGAGCTTCTTTTGCCCCAAATCCAAAGAAATCAGTAGGAGAGTTCAGCTATATACTTAGCAAAAGCAGGTTTCAAAAAACCAATACACACAGTGGAACCCTGGCCAAGAAACTGCAGGTAAAGCTCCAGTTTCCTCCATTCATGCCTCAATAAATACAACTACTGCATGAACAGCAGCAACCCTGGTCATCCAAGCCTTCCTTCTGAGATGAGACTTTCTCTGGTTGAAAGCACGAGCAGTATCTTCTTACTCCTCATTCACTAACTTGATCTCACTTGCTTTTCAGGCAACTGAACAAGAAATGTTTTCTCTCTAACAAAATCCCACTTTCCCACCAATCCGAGTACCACAAAGATGGCATTATCACTATTTTAAAAGTATCTTGCAGTAACGTTGTTCTTATGTTCAATGTCTAGTTAGTAACAGAACAATTATTACCTGTTTCAGAACTTTAAGATCCTCAGAATAGATTTTGTAGTCTAATTTTTGTTCATTCTAGACAGTTTTCCTCAGGTAAACAGTTCTAATGAAAAACTCACCCTAAGAATACAACCTGACTTTTTAGCATTTCCTTGTACTAATATTACTCCTCATACAGCCACTTATTATGGGCCAGACTCAAAGACCACTAAAATCAACAGGCATGCTCCATGGCTTTCCCCATCGATGTCAAACCATGTTTGAAAATTCGGGACAGTCTGTAACAGAGCACAAGAAGTGCCCTGTAAAAACGTATTAACAGTAGAATGAAGGGGGAAAAAGAAGTTGAAAAGGAGGTTACTGTATGTTTTATTGTTAACTAAGTCTCACATGCTTTCCCTGAAAAAAAAAGGGGGAAAAAAAAAAAGAAAAAACTAAAAAAATAGGGGGAAAATGGAAATTTCCTTAATTACAAATCTTTGCAAAGAATAGCAGCTCTTTGTGAGCACCAGCATTAAAATGAAAGTATATAAAATGTGTCAAATATTGAAGTACCTCAACACTGCACCCCAAAAACTCCCTTTTTCCTAGGAAATACCAATTACTGGTCTTACAGGCAGCTAGGGGGAAGGTCAAAGTAACCTGCTCTGTGTATCCTAGCACACCCAACAGTCAAGTTGTGGTTCAAAAGTCTCTAGAGGTGGTTCAAAAGGCTCTATAGGTGGTTCAAAGACCATTTTGATGTGAAATTCTCTTCCACTTGTCACTGTTTAGTTACTTGGGGCCACTTTGTGACCTTACTAAGTGGACGGTGAGGAGGGGTTATTGGTGCTAACACAGGAAGAAGTTGCCTTCTCCAACTACAGCATTTCATAATAATGTGTTTTACAGTGTGGTTCAAACCCAACTAATTAGTAGAAAGGGGATTAAAAAAGTAAAAGCAGGTGCTCATAAGAAACTACAGTATAAAAGAAAAATGCAAACTGCATTAACCATTTCCTTGAATTAAGGAACTGAAGATGGAGCTGTTCAGATTCTACTTCTATAATTACTCAATTAGAGGAGATGTAAATCGAGATATTTTCTGAAAACATGAAGATGAGGAGAGTCTGTGGCCAGTTTGTTTTGCGAGTAATTTGCAAATCCTAAATTTGCAAAAATGTACACTTATGAAAAAGTGTTCTTCACTGTCCACATATTTTTACTCTCTGAGAATATTGATTTTTATATTTCCAAACATTTTTTAAGTTGATTGTTAAAACCAAAAGTTAAAAAATTAGTCATCATTCTTTTATATTGTTACTAAATAAACTTGGTAACATTTATGAGAAAATGAAAAAAAAAATCGAAACAAACCAAACCCAAACTAATCCTCAAAACTAAAATAAGACCAGTAATTAAAAAAAAGTCTTCATATTATTAATACTATAAGAAATATGTACTTTATTGAGAAAGCACAAAGAGCTAGCAACTTTTATAGCTGAACCTTGTCTGGTGAGGGACTGTCAGAATAAGAATTTAAACCTGGCTCTGAGCTCTCTGTATCCTCATTAAGACTCAACCTTCAATCACATTTGAGAAGGAGGAAAGAATCGTCTTGAATTTTCAAAGTGAATGTTTAAATTTCAGCACTGCAGGCAAAGAAATTAAATAACAACAAAAAACAACAACCCACCACAAACAAACCAAATTAAAAAAAAAAAAATGAAAAAGAAAACAGCACGGAAGAGAAAGGAAAAAGAAAAGGTAGCCACAAGCAGGACTCAAAAAAAATCCCTCTACGCTGGATAATCTTGGACATTTGATGGTAGTAACTAAGTTGATGAAGTTACTAAGATTCAGTGACTGTGGAATCATCAAGTCATAGTAGGAGAGAGAAAATTTTTATTTAAAGCCAAAGCTGGTTCCTAAACGTGTGCCCGCGAAATGGATACTTGATCCCTTTTAATCTTTTTCATAACCCTTTAGCTGTGACATGACTTGATCTCCGATAGAAAATTTTCAGTAAATTTACTTGATTTCTGCTGCTGTGCAGCACTACAAACACACGGAAATTCAACGCGGCCAGATACAGTTGAAACTATTGAAAGAAATGGTTTCCATCAATCTTCCTTTTTTTCCTAGTGCAGTATCTTTTTTCTTATGGGGAGGACTGTCCATGTGCTTGTGTGCAACTGTGTGAATGCATGTGGATAATGTATTAGAAATATGTAGAAGAACAAATGCGGTTTTGTTACAAGCATACCTATACATGCATACATAAAATGGGTGCATTTGCATACCTACAGACACTTTTATATATTTCCACTTCTATGCATTCATGTATTTGTACATATCTATACACAAACATACACACATATATATATATTTTTTTATATATATATATATATCCTTCTGAGCTTCGTTCCTCACCATGAAGTGCAGTCTTTCTTTCAATGAAAGTTCCAAAACGCCTGCACATTTATTCGTGGATAAAAGCAGCAGTTTGAGCTCCTGACCACTATTCTCTAACAAATAATTCTTTGTGGCTGTAATTAAGATAGCTGTGAAAGACTGCTGGGATGTCTTAGTGGTCTGGAGAGCACTCACCGCCCCCCTCCCCTGAAATAAAATCTTTTATCACATTTTTGAATTAATTATAAAAGTTAAAAATTAAATCTTTCTTGTGTCCCCCATAATAATCCTCCCAGATCAGTTTTTGTCCATATTAATGGAGAACACATCCCTAGTAAGATTTAATTTCAAACTTTTATAATTATGGTTAAAATTAAATCTTACTGTGGCTGTATTACACATTAACATGAATGAAAGCCAGCCTAGGAGGATTATCAATGGTACTCCAGCACGATTTATTTTTAACTTTTGCAATTAATTAAAATCTTTGGATAAAGATCTTGTTTTGGGGTGGGGGAGTCCCTATTAAGATGAAGCCCATGAAGTGTTTCTGCTCTTGTGCGGGGCATTGGAGCTGGGAAGGAAAAGGCTGGGAGCTCAGAGAGATCATCCAGTAAATCACTTCTCTGTGGTGGAGCAGTACTTAGCTCTGAGCTCCCTCTGCTCTGGAGAAAACGTTAACAGCACCCCAAAATAGTAGTTTATTTCTAAAAATGGTCAGCAATACCCCGTGTAAGCACGGCTATAACCTGGCACCATCTCGTAATACCACGAGATGCACAGTGGTTCTGTATTAATGATTCTTTAGGTTTTAATACTCTTTGGGAGCCTTTGGATTATCTAGCCTGACCCCCCAGATAAGCCAGGTCACAGACTTTTCCATGCGAATCGCTGTTCTGGAGTGAATTATTCTCTTTTATTTTTATTTTTTTGTATCCTGTGTGAGTGAAAACTGCCGAGTGCCGTCCCTGATGGAGCACACCTTTCCAGATGAGGAACCCAACAATAATAAAGCTACTGTTTCCTTTGGGACTGAACCTTTGGGAACCTCTGTTCAGAAGAATAACTCTCCATCACACACTTTGCAAGCAAAAATTCATCAGCTGCCTTAGAGTGAGACATGTTAATGGATAGATAATACCCAGGTTACATCTCAGAAAGCAACATATGGATGAATTTCACAAATTACTCACAATTTTAGCTGTGAGTATCATGCCATTTAAGTTCTTCTTTCTTTCTCAGGAAAAAAAAAAAAAAAACACAAATAAAATTCTGAGGGTGAAGTGACTTTGCCTTGACTTTTTTATCTTTTTCCCAAGCAGAAATGTACCCACTGAGCAGAGCAGTAAACAGCACAAGGTATTGCTCTCACCAGCCTGCTGTGTCAGCAGTGCTTTGCTAGCAAAAAAAATGGAGGAAGCTCCCAAGGACCTTCATGGAGTCATAGAATCATTCAGGTTGAAAGTCCAATTGTAAACCTAACACTGCCAAGTCTGCCACTAAATCTTGTCCCTAAGTGCCACTTCTGGATTCAGGTGAGGATAAGTAGGATTTAAAATAAAAATCACAATATGATTGTCTTCCTCAAAGAAGTTTGTTCAGTCAATGGCTTTATTCTTTCATCTTCAAACATCTTGTGCTACTGGCATGTTACATTAAGCCATAATTTATTCCTCTGCAACACCTGGCTTTTATAATACAGTTTTTGTTTACAATCAGTTATGCATTGTTTCCACCATTACACGCATTTTTTTTGCAAATGGATAAAGACTCCTTGAAAGTAACTTTATTTCCTGTTGCCAGACTTCAGATAAGAGAGTTTTAAAATGACCATTAAGTACCCAGGTAGCTAAACCTGCCTCAACATCCACCCCACACCCAGTCTCAGGTCAGTTTTAAGGGCAAGGACACACTCAAAGCACAGGTGGATAAAAGGCTTTCTGAAGATAAGAGTTTCTTAGAGAAAAATAATCAGAAAGAGAAGTGAAGCTGAGAAAAGACGAGGCACAATAAGACAAGATTTTGTGGCCAGACCCCGAATTAAATCTATAAAAGGGATCACACTTGGCTGGAAACAAAAACGCTGTCTCCTCCATGATTCCTTCAGCAATCAGGAAATGGGAACTTGCCCATTCTTTGTAAATATGAAAGTATTTATATTGCATCGAAAGTATCTGATTCCACTACCACGTTTTTCTTCTAAGACAAATCACAGAGCTCAGAAACTTTGGCTAACCTCTTTTGTTCTCCATGATTCACTGTAAGTTACGAAAGAAGAGTATCTCAGTTGAGGATATTTGGGGGCTGCGATTTTGTGTTTCCCAGCCAGTATCACCTGAAAAATAATAATAATAAAGAAATCTAAGAAACCTGCAAGACAGGTCTGTTTTAAGCATGAGAAGGGGGGCCAGAAGGAGCACATCCACCTTGGAAAAACCAACAAAAATGAAAACTGGCTTTAGTACAGTGAGAACCACCCTAACTCAGTTCTGCATGCTCTGGGAAATAATTTCATTTCCTTTCGGTGATGTAGCTAGTTATCTGTAGGCATTCATTCATCAATCAACTAAAGTTCCTCTAGAAGGTGAAAATGTCTCATTTTCAGTAAGCGTTAAGCCCAGGATTGCTGAATATTCAAGTGAAGTGAAGCTTATTCATAATACCAAGAAATCCATAAATATAAAAATATTAATATAGATGGATTTCCTTTTCATCCTCCAAATGAAAGGTTATCCATATGTGACATTTCCATGTACGACTGCCCCACTTAGTCCTTAAACAACAATTCTGATCAGTTCTGGCACCATGAGAAGTAAATTGGTTCTACAAAGACGGAATAAATTCATTTCAGGTAAGTTTAGCCTACCAAATGAGATTTATTAAATGACATTTTCTCAAACAATCTTCTCCTAATCTGGTGATTCCAAATCATCCAGAAATGGGTTCTGAAGTCCTTTGCTAGTTCCCTTCCTCTACTAACCCAAGAATAATGATGTCCCCATGTCATTCCAACAGACTTCATTATCCACTATAGTTACCTACGTCTACGCAAAGTGAACATAATTCCATAATTCCAAATGCAAAAATAAATCATCAAATAATTCAATTTTAGCTTTGCTTTCCCTCCCTTGCATATTGCCCTATATATACTCTCGAGTAACTGAACGCCATAATTATTTACTTTGGGGAGTCCTGTAAGGCATGTCATCACAAGTGCCGATGAATTTTCTGGGAATGATGTGAAATGTTTCCGGTTAAACTCTAGACTTAACATCTCGAGAAGAAAAAATAATGTTTCTACCACATATTTTATTAAGCCCTTTAGGTCCTTTTACAAGAGAGGAAATACCAATTAACGTATAATTTAGCAGAACAAAATATTATCCCATTTCAACCAGTACCCACTTCCTTGAAGTTTATTCAAGCATTAATAACCATTTAATGCAATTTAACTACACTGAGGTATCCGTTACATTAATATCATATAACCATCAGGAAATTAGAGTTTTTGTCTCTATGAATTTTGTATTACAAGAAAGTCTTTATAATTTTATTCTGCACTTTATGGTGGCTAATTTAAGTTTTAAAATGGTTCAGATAGCTTCCCAGTCTCTCTCTTCTACAGTGTAATATGACTAACAAATTGTTACTGATGTTAAAAGATCATGAACACGTCATTTATTAAACAGGACTGGAGAAATAAGTTTGAAAGAAGAGTGCATTCCCCTTATAATCCCTGTGTTTTCAGGAGTATACACCCAGCCAGGGGAACAACTTCCCTGGATCAGGATGCTCAGCACTTTGGGCTCCACGAGTGTGGAACCAAACTCAGAAAATATACTCAGCACCATGAAGAATTAAATCCTGTAGCTTCAAGAAACCCCCTGTTCACTCTCCGGTAATTTTTAATGTGGACATTGGGCTGTGAGTGTAATGAGAAGATTGCCCCTGCCCTACCTGGTCTAAGGATCATGGATCAGTAATGCCCATGACAGAAGTCTAGTTGAGGTTCAACAACACCCAAAGCAAAACAGCAAATCCTCCTAAAACACTCAAAATATGGAACAACCACATGCAGGTACGGGTCCTCTGAAGTTTCCTCAAGAATTGTTTTGATTATTTCAACACGAGTGTGTTCACTTTTTGACTAAAAAAGGTGGGGTTAATTTTTGCCTTTATCAAAATATAAGAATACATGCCTACAGCTGCCTAAATATCAAGAAATAAATTCTGAAACAATGCAAATTATCCACTGATAAGAATATAATAAATCTTGCTATTAAAGATCGGAACGGTATTTAGTGGTTAATTCCACACCACAGATTTTCTCTGAAACTTTGCCCAAATTGCTTAATCTTCCTATTCCAGCAAAAGAGGAATGAGAACTCTGGTTTGCCTCTTTCAGGTTTGAGAATTTAAAGCTTTTTGTTGCCAAATCTTGCTCTTAATATTTGCTACATTGCACATTATTATATATCTTTTTTATATGCATATCTATTCCTGCATGGCAAGATGGGCAATAAATCTTCATTATGGTTGATAATATTATTTATTAATTACAGAATAACTTCCCTCTTATTTTCACAGACTCCTCCACTCTAAATGCAGCAAAACATCTTTTGGAGACACATTTTTTACTCCCCCTGTGAGCGCTCTTGCAGTGAAACTCTTTGACAAGAGCAGGGTTAGGTGCAGGTATTAGCCAGCACTCTCTACATCTATTTTCCCCTACTGCTACACTCCTGGATAGCATCCTCCAAATCAACTGATTACAGTTGACTCTTTTGGTAATTACATTTATCACCTCTTTATGCCACTGGAAAATAATGCACTTTTCAAACACAGATGATCAAATTATACAGAGAACGTTTACATTATCCCGTAACCCAACCAGAGATGTTCTTAATGTGTTGGATTGAGAGTCAGTACATCTGAATAAACTGCACAAAAGATTAGTACAGGCTCAAGCAGTAGGCAAATAGATGAGATCTGTGGAAATTTCTCTACTAAAAAAAAAAAAAAAAAGGTTTGGAAGGAGCAGCACATTGAGCAGAACTACCCAGAATACACAGAGACCAAGCTGGAGATTGTTCCCACAGATGGCAAAGTAGTGCCTCCGCAAAGGTTTCCGGGTAAGTGCAAATTCCCTGAGCACAGATAACTCAGGCTTTTCAAGGGAAGAACTCCTGCCTACGTAGTCTTTAAATAAATAAATGGTGCTAAAAAATATCCTGCCTTTTATGTCTCATCCAACAACATAAGTATAAATAAGCTTACAAACCTCTCAATAGTCATCAAACACACAGCAGCATAACGCTGCTCTTCTTGTAATGTCACTGCAGTATTTAGAAATAAGGTACACAGGAAAACTACTCCACTGCACAAGTACTGCTTCCCCTCATCCCTTTTCAAAGCACAATACTTTTCTTCTCTGGCAGAAAATTACAGATTCTGAGAAGACAAATTTTCCTGGGGTGCATTACTCGGGCACCTGCATGGTTAAATGAGATGGTAGAGAGTGATAAGAGAGTCTATATTACTGACAGGATCACTGTAGAATAAAAAAAAATAAAATCTGTCACATTGTTGATATGAATCTCCTCCTTGTTGTGCCTTTTGGCATCCGTGGATAATTAAAGAAGCCTGAAACTGCTTTTTCTGCAAATCCTTTCAATTCTTGAGTTCTTTTTATTTGTCCAGCAGGCTTTGGTCTTGTTAAACTTTGCCTACTGAAAGGAAGGAGAAACAGGCCCAATACATTTTATAATTCCAGAAGTGTTATTTGGCCAGAGGGAATTGGCAAAATTCTTTGGTGGGAGACTCAGTAGTAGGAGAAAGAGCAGCTTCAAAATGCAACAAAGTTTAAATCTTGGAAGATTAAGACAATTTAAATATTATAAATGTGTTTTTTTCAATTGTTCGGTGGACATGAAGTTTCTTTCTACAGTACCAGTGACAGGTGGGGAGGCTACCTTAAAACATTTGTGCTAAAACAACCCAATGGTACATTTAATACAGGAAAGCAACACAAGGGCGTACACAGAAAGCTTAAAGGTGACATTCCCGTCAACTTTATGTGTATTATAAACTGTTGTCACAATCAAAAACATATACACAGAGGGCGTAAAATTGCCAAACACTAAAAGAAAATGAGAACTACCAGTATCTCGCATGTTACAAATATTTGTGTTCGGATAAATTACGAATATTGTTGTTTTTAAAAAACTATAGAATTAAATTGTCATTGTGCCAGAAGTTCCCACCAACATCACAGTTAATGATTTTATCAATACCATTATCTTGGACCACCTCTACTTTATTTTAACCATCCCTAAAATAGAAAAAGTATTTTCCAAGTCTCAGCCTGTAGCACAAAACAAACATCATAAATACCATTGAATTAACAGGAAATAATAAGTGACTGTTCGGACAACTTGTTCTACCTAAAATTCCCCCTTTTTCTTTAATAAACTTCAACAGAATTTTAACCAATTTCTTAGTCTTGAAAAGCAGGATTTGTGGTCATCTTTGTATAAAGTTTTTTTTCGAATCTATTCACAGGGGGGAAACCAAAAGAGAAAAAAAAATCCTGAGTTCCTCATAAAAGTCTTCAGAATGTTTCAATACGTTAGTAACCCAACATCATATTACTACACTAAATCACTGTAACAAGAAGAGAAACTTTTTAATGTAATCGTTAATTAAGGCATCAGACAGCAGGTCACTTTTGTTGTATTTACTGGCATTTAATACAATGCGATAGGTAAAACGTGATGCAGTAAGTCTTTTTGGGAAAAGCAGATATTTTCAATATATTATGTAGTATAGCAGAATATATAGTCAAAGTCATATACTTCTGCAGGAATTTAACAAATTGCCTGGAAAAAAAAAAATCAATACTCAAAATATTACTGTGCAGAATTATATCATTTGGGATATAAAATATGTTGCAGCAAAGTGCAGTATCATTAGCTCATTTAAGCACGCTTAAAAATTAAGTTGTGCTTTTATTTTCTAAATGTTCTTTTGAGAAAAGTACAATTCAGAGAAACATTAGTGTTTTATGACAAAAAAAAAGATGTCGTTTGAGTGTGGTTTAATATGTCACAAACTTTGCCGATTTAATTTCTAATAAAATCCACTCATGGGCTTCTAATAAAAGCTCCGTATGCAAGAAAAAGCAGTGAGTTTATGCAGTTTGTTGTTAAAATTGTAGGCCAATAAAACACAAGGAAAGAACTCACACACCAGAGAAGTTGAAAGATAAAGGTGTTAAATTCTTGCTTGAATGCATACAACTACTTAAAATGTTTAAGTATAACGACATAATATGTTGGTTTTCCTCATCAGATCTATTCAATGACAACGGACACAAGGACAGGCTTACGAAATTTCAGTCTAAAGCAATTTTTACTATCACTGCAAATTATAAATAGTACGCGCCTTTCGTCAACCGCGCTCTTCAATTATCTAATTGCATCACACTAATGAGACCTGGGTTGGGAAATGCGCTGAGGTTCCCATGCCCCAGGTCAGAGGAGACTGAAAACATTTTGAGATTAAGCACATCTGCTGCACGAGCCGGGCAGCTGCATCCCTTGGTCAACCCAAAGAGCACCAGCTACACAAGCGACCATGCACTTGACCTCTCAGCTGGAGGTAAAGCATCAGCCCCGTGGTGACGGGGCAAGGAGTAAAGCCGCAGCCATACCACCTCCCTCAGCTGTCAGGGCACCAGACACTGTTGAATGTAAAGAAAATTCATTTTTTTCATCAAAACCCCACCTGATTAAGTTTTTCCATTATCTTTCCTCATTCCAAAGGATAACCAAGGATGACTTCCACACCCACCTTTGGAAGGGACCCACCTTTTCGCGTAGAAGACAGACCCTTGCAACACAGCACATGCCTAAATCAGGAGAGCTTGTATACAATCTTTCAACATCAATAGCAAAAACTATGTGGAAGCGAGGGACAAAACCCACATCCTCCTGTCTATTTTATATATTTTACTTATTTTTACCCCAGAGCATTTTTTTTGTTGGAGCAAACGAAGCTTGCTTTCACACCTCTTCATTGCCCCTTTACTTATATGGTCTAAAGAGCAGCTTTGTGTTAGCTGGTTGTCAACTGTCCTGCAGCAACCATTTTGGGAACGTGATACAACTTTTAACAATTTCATATATGTAAAATATAGACTAAATTTCTCCACAGAAACACCCGTATAATCTTCAGTGACACTAACAGGTTTTACAGCATACAATTGAGAGGATAGAGAAGAAGTGAAAATTCCCATCTATTACAGCAGATGCAAAGCCAAAGAAGTTAAAATATAGCTTTCCTTAAATGTTAGTTTTCTAGTTTATCCTGTGCATTAGTTATATTATTAAAATCCTGAAGTAAAGAAAATGTACTTAGCGTACTCAGGAAAGCACAATTTTTTGGAGCCATTTCAAAAATTATCTGTTCTATTGCTGCAGGATTTTGTGTGTCTAATGAACAAAAAATATGCTGAGAACATACGTTTTTGTCACAAATTTCATTAACTCATCATTTTAAGTTTTTCATCGGGCTTGTTTCAAAGATCTCATTGGACCTACAAGAAAAATTCAAACTAAAGTTCATGAGAGAACTGCCAGAAACCAACAAAAGACAAAAATCACAAGCGAGGCGTTGTTGAGCAGCCTGGAGGTTGAGACTGCTCTTGTTGTGTGATGTCTCAATCGCCTCCAATATTTCAAGATAAGGACCAAACTTAGAATGATCTATTCTGACCTTTGTATAACCCAAGTCCACAGAAATGTATGTAGTAATTTTTTTTAGTATTATTTAAAAAGAGAGGGAGAAAAAAAAAAAAAAACAAAAACCACAACCAAACAAAAAAAATAAACAACAAAACCTCTCAACTTACATTGGTTATAGAAGTGAGCTTTGATTAGGAGTAGGAAAACATCAAAATTGCTCCAGACAACCCAATCTCAGGGGCCAGTTATTAAGGTTTTTCCAAAGGATCAGATGAGACGACAAATCCCAAAGCATTTTCCTTAACAGATCTACATTACCAGACACGAAAGATCAACAAATCCTAACTGGAATTCAAGAAAGTTTAATCCAAGGACTTCCTGAAATGCTGTATTTAAGGAGTCTGAATTTCCTTCTTGAGCCATCATCATTGGCAATGTATTTTGTACTGATGAACCACAAAACTACTAGTAAGAAATCAAGTATTCGATAAGTCAGTTTTGCGCTTTAGAGCACGGTGGGAGAACAAAATGATGTTTTCATATATGCAGTTCTACTGCAGCTATTACAAGACTTACAAGTTATGAGTTCCCAAACTTTTCTACAATTGCTTTTATAATCTATTTCTTTTAATATTCGCTTTTTAGGCTATAACTTTAAAATTCTCTCTAAACCAATTGAGAAGCAGGAAAATAAAAAGCAAGAAATCCAGGGATTTTACACCAAAAGCTTTAACTGTGCAAGTTTTTTTTTTTTCTGAGTACTTCTTCTGCTAAAAAGCAGAAGGGAGAGAAAGCTGAAATTCGAAAATGTTGAAGGGAAATAGTCCCTTTGTTGAATATATTTAAGAAAAAGCATTGATATGGAACTTCTTAGTGTGCTCTCTAAGTTCTTTAATGCCACATGGCATGATTCACAGCTTCTGTTTTCTTGCCAGAGCTTTGAGAACTTTCCTTTCGAGACAGTGCCTGAAGTTTTCCCAGGCATGTGAATGGGATTTCTCCTTCCTAGATAGTTCTGCTACACACGCTCCTCCTAGAAATAACCCTCTATTAAGCATTCTCAGGTGCCGAGTAGTTAATAGAGTTGAGATTTGGGGTATTTGATCCTGGTTTTGTTGCAGGGGAAGAATTAATCCCTTAGTCACTCACACTTCACATGCATTAGTTCAGGACTATGGTGTGTATATATGTTTTATTTCCAAAGAAATGGTGTTTCTTGGAAATCCAAGACATTTGCTTTCCGGGGTTTTTATTCAAAACCTTTGGAGTATTCATCACTTTCTACAAGTTCACTTCACATAGTTTTGTCTCCTTCACAAAATTTTGCGTATAGCAGTGATGCACAGTCATAATGATCTATTGTCCATGAGTTGAAAGTGTTTGCTGATACGGACACAAGTTGTTTTTTTTTAGTCACTTGATTGAATTTTTGCTCTTTGTCCTATCTCCACAGCACTGCCTCACATTTTTAATTTTATCCATCTGACTGGTCATCATCTCAGCATTAGACTAGATGCTCACCTTCGTAGAGACTGTTAACGACTTGAAATTTTGTACTGGGACAAATTAAGAAGGATTTTATGAACCCATCTCCCTTTCAGAGCTCTATATTATCCACGGCCACACACTGGGCTATAAGAATAGTTTTGGAGCTGTGTCCCATGTTAAAATTCTAGGAAAAACAGTCAAAAAATTTTCATAGAAGAAAGAAGGTAGATAAACATGTGGTTTAGCTTATTGAGGGGCTACAGTTTACATATTCTCTCCCTATCTGGGGCTACTCACTCTCAGCACCTCAAGAGCACAAGTGGGAACAGAATAGAAAAATTGGAACAATTTGTCTTGCTTTTTTCCTGAACGTGCACACGAGCAGAGTGGAGCAAGCAATCGTTACCACACGTTTCATCTGGTATTTTGGAAAGAGGAGCCTGTGTGCAGGCATTACATCGTACATGGTCCATAAGCTATTGCTTCCAGGAAAAGCCTGATTTATCATGCATGCCCCAACCATGCAGGTGCTGCTTGGGCAGTGGGTTGGATTCTTCCTGGACACACAAGCTTCACTGTACTTGTTCTCTGCGGATGACATTTCTGGGTTTTCCAGATGTCCAGGGAAGTAGTTAGATCTACTGCTTTTCCCAGGCTGTCAGATGTCCAGAAATCCTGAAAAAATGTATTTAAGTGACTGAATTTCACGCAGACAAAGTTTCTAAGTGGGGAAGAAAAAAAAAAAAAAAGATTTATCTGGGGAATCTCAAACATATGCTAGCTTCGTATTTCTGAAAAAAAGGAAAGAGTGGTGAATGTTAAATGTTTTTGCAAGACAGGGATTGTCAACCCTGTTAAAACCATGAAAATCTATTGTAAACACAACACTCATCAAGGAGAAGCTGAAGTTGAAGGAAGAAAAATGAGATGGGAATTAAAAAAAAAAAAAAAAGGAAAATAAGCAATATGAAGTACCAACTTGAATATGTTATGCTTTTGCGTTGGAGGGAAGATACTGGGGAAGTTTCTTAAATCAGATTTTTTTAAAATAAGCCTTTGCCTTCCATTTATGGCTTTGCAAAGTGTAAGAACGTGGTGGAGCCTGAGGTTGATGCAAAAGTCAGCGGGTATCATCCACAGACAAAGGTAGTAACATTTCCTACAGATGTATCATGTGCCCATGAGGATCAGATTAATATAAACATAATCCCATATAGTTACAGAGTACAAATTCAAGATGGGATGTTAATCCTGGGTGAAACAGTAGCAGATGAGGCACATGGCTGCTCAGGATGGCAGAAAGGTAAATGAAGAGATCTTAATGCTGGCACAGATATAAATGGGTATAAACTTGCTGTCAGTGAGTTTAGGTTGGATACCAGAAAACAGTGGTTAAGGTCATTCCTCCAGTCACTCGGTGCTCCACACCACAGGCAAAGCAGTGGAAGGAACTCAACTAAAGTCAAGACAGAGGCTGACAAATTTATGAGCAGGATACCACAGAAGTGGGTTTGTGTTTTGTTTTTTTTTTTTACGGTAACCAAAACCAGAGCTTAAGCTTAAACTACCTGAAAAAAAAAATAAATCTGTGTTAAAAGCACTAGACAAAAGATTAAAATCTATTATAGTATAAAAAGCAGCTGTTATCCTTTCCTAGAAAAGAAGTTGCTGTGAAGGTTAGGAAACCTTATCAAGGATAAATAGCAAGTCTTCTGTGAGCAGAGATGTTGGGGAAGAACTTTGAAAGCAGCTTGAGCACTGCTGACTGGACATCTTTGCATGATAAGGACCAGATGGAAAACCCAGAAGAGACTGGATGAATTCACTTGCAAATTGTCATTTAGTATTAATTATGCCCACACTGACGTTCGTCTTACCAAATACTACGACGCGAGTGCATCTACGTAAGAGTTTATAATCAGATCCATGCAAAAAATTTAAATATTGCAATGCTGTAAACAGATTAAAGATATGATTTAAGCATTTGGATCTGCAGTAAAGCGTTTCACCACTGTGCCATGTGTGGTTTTTCTGCTTAACTGCAGCGTACAAAAATGCTGTAATAACACAGCTTTCTGATTAACCAAACAGCTAATAACTGAGAAGACATAGTGACTAGCTATCATCCTTATGTAAATAAGGGAAGCTTATTTTTGCTCACTAATAGCCGCACATAACAATGAAATGCTTTTAATAAGTTTTAAGAGGATAAGACCAAGAAATCAATTTGGTGAATGCCCTTTTCAATGGCCGCACACCACGTCTACGGCTGTAGCATGACATGTTTGCATTGTTATTTGGCTGTAAACAAAATGAAAAGATCTGTCATTGAAATTTAAACAGAGAGACTGGTTACATAAACTGAAACATTCTCAGCCCCAGTACAGTACAATCAACAGTCTGAAGAGACTGTACAGCTAAACAAAGTTTGGGGATGTTTTTGGATAGGGGAGAAAGATTAATAACCAGAAAATAACTCTTGGCTCCCGTTGCAAACTCTTAGGAATATTATTTAAAATTTGTGTAAATCCAAAGATTGATGTTCAAGCTTATGAAATAACCATTTTTTTTTCCCCCTGCAGCGTTGAAATACACACCCACATGGAAACAAATCTTTTTCCTAGCCAATTCTAACAGAATATACTGCTTTTACCAAAAAGAAAAAAAAAAAAAGAAACAGCAAATTAAATAAATCTGACCTATCTGTTCTCCTAGATAACTGTAACTGCGGTCAGCAAATAACAAAACTTCTATAAATGGTCATCTTTCCAAATTACGCTGGCTGCAGAATGAGCTTGATTAATTGCACAAACACTGTGTGCCTACAAATGCAATTTGTCTGCTGGGACCAAGAGAGGATGCCCAAGACATTCCCAGTTGTCACGTGAGAGAGGATTTTTCTCTCTCTGTCTGTGTTTGTTGCAGGTAAACAACATCGTGCTTCGTCACAAGACCTTGCACATCCCTCTAGTCCCCGAAAGAGCTGTCGTCTTGCCCTAAATGGAAATATTAAGACAACTGGGATGAGAAGGAGTGGGCATGGAGAGGTCTCCTAGGAGAGAGTTCTCTCTCACAGCATCTCCTGCTGTCAGCAGGGCAGTGGGAGGTGAGCAGGACCAGACCACGGGCCAGATTTCAGCAGCTGACTTCAATCCCCACGCCCGGCATCGAGGGAGGGTTGGCGGCGTGTCCTCAGGCTTTTTTCAAAGAAACCAGTGTGGGATTTGCTCCAGTCTGAGGCTGATTTTGAGATCAGATGGACACACAGATGACTTAGTGCACTGAAGTCTTTGTGGCTATCACCTTGCAATAAAAGCGTAATGCTCCCTAGCACGAGTATATTGCAGTAAACTGTGCTCTAGAAATGGGAATGATGAATGACAGGCTAATCAACTCTTCTGCCTTCTGTATAGACTTTACTGGAATGTAGAAGAATTTCATACACTCAGGGTAAATTTTAGAAGTGGTATATTGTTTTGCAAATGGTCTTTGTTATGTGTGATCAAAACAAAATGCCCTTAACTCCGGAAAACCTCTGCCAGACGTCAGTAACTCCAAAAATAGTATTTCTGATTTAGAGCAGAGAAAGGGTTAAACGGCTCTTTTTCCTAAGGAGTCAGAGCAAAGCACAAAGAGTAATCAGTGAGGCTGTAGAAGCCCATCTAACTGCGCTCTTCCTTCACCTACAGGAGTAGCAGCTATCCTGTTATAAATACCAGGAGAAAAAGATCTCCGAGACAGAGCTGATAAGTAAGGAGCTGTGCACAGATAAGCTGGCTACACAGCTTCCTGCAAAGCAACCAACACCTCCTCTCCATAAATCCTGTAATCCGGAACAGGCATATGATGTACAGCACAAGGCACGGTTTTAAGTCTGGAAAGAATCAAAACGCTTGTGCTCAGGGGTGTAAGAATTGGTATTTGAACGGCACGGAGGTGAGATGCTTGCGGCTGCCCCATGTGCTCCCAAGCTCACATGGGGACACAGCCACAACTCCCATCCATCCTGTCCAGCAACGACGCCACCCTCTTCCTCAGAGAAGGAGTGGGATCCACATTCCCCTTCTGTTTTGGCAAAGCCTTAGCAGTTCTTGTGTTTAGCAAAGTCACTGGAAATTTAGAACCAGGGCCCGTTGCATTGCGGTTGCATACGCCCAAAAGAAAGAGAAGGCTTTGATAAATGGTCCAGTTTACGGCACATCTCTAGTTCCTCCTCTTTTCTCTATAATACTACATCACAGCTCAATTTGATTAATACTGAAAAAACATTTCAGGGAATATACATCTACCCATCCAGTCAACCGTATCGGAGGAAGAAAAAAGAAAACACATGTTAATAACACAAAATGATACATAGCTTAGAAACAGTGGTAACTGTAAGATAGCAAAAGGGATTTCAGGGTTCCTTGAGGTTTGGGGGGTTTTTTTCTACCTCCAAATGGGGTTTAGGTTTTCTTCACAAGAATAAGTAGTAGAAGGAGCTAAATAACGTAGCTCCTCTATTTCAGAATAAAGCAAGTTTTTTACATTATAACTAAACAAATTTAAGATATTAAAACCACTTTATTAGTCATCCGGGCTACATGGAAAAATGGAAATTATCCAGAAAGCTAAGTCAGTCATAGCACAAAGCTAAAGTTAACGAAAAGTTGCTGTTTTGCAGAATTTAAAGCATTACACATGCACATTGCCTAGATTGACAACATGAGCTGGAATCGTGCCAAAAGAGCAGCTATGATTTATTAGGTCTGCAGCACTTAATCCAAGAAATAAAAAGGACTTATTTGACAGATGAGCGTAAATGAACTATTGGGTCAGACATCCATTTCTTAAAAAAATAAAAAAATTTAAAAAAAAGGACTGAAGAAACACATTGTATAGGTTTAGTATACATTAATGTATTATAGCTTTCCTGGTATATGTTTAAATTTCTGGGTTTTAACCAACCTCAAAAAGATTTTTTTTTTTTTTTTAAAACCAGACTAGTTGAAATAAATATTTACCAAAATCCCATCATGTCATACTGCCCTTCCCCGGTAATATTATCATGGACCAGAAAACATTTACACAGAATTAGGACACAGTCTGAAACCCTGACCCAACTGAAGTCAACAATCAAATACACATTCTAAGCAGAGACATGGAGTTTCATGCTAAACCCTCTCCCCTTCTACAACATTGAGCAGTGAAGGAAGAGGTACTATTTACATCATCCTAGTCGAGATCACAATCTGCCCATGGGGCCAACTAGTCTTTGTAGCTAAGTATGGTCTGGCACAACACCAGTACTAAAGCAATACTTGAGTTTCTGCACATGCCAATATCATGTTCTACCACTGCTTTCTTCTTAAAAGAGTGGTAGCAGAACCATGACATACGTATGTCTGTAAGTCTAGGGAGATTTTAATGAGAACACGATTTTATTCTCTTTGTGAATCTCTCTGACAAAGCCATAAGACGCTGTGCTTTGAGGTTTAGTCACCTGAAACAGAATAATGTGGGGTTTTTTTTCCTTTCCTCTCCAAGTTAATATATTGATAAATCATTTTCAGCCCATAAATTTCTCTCTTGTCTTAAAAACTTGATCAGAAAGCAGTAAAAGGTACAATAAATAGCCAACTACACACTAACCTGTGTGGTTTGACACAGCTGAACAAGCTGTGAAAAGGAATATTGTTCCTTTAATAGAATGCCTGAAGTGGTGCTCAAAACAGATTGGGCTGACAATTTTTGCAACCTTGGTGTCTCCTCCAAGATTTACAATGGCACAGCTCCCCTTTTTAGCAAATTAAGCCTTGTGTCAAGGCTTAAAATTAAATCCAAACTTCTTTTCTTCTCTGTACAGAAGGAACAAATTGGCACCACATGCCGGTAGTCAAGGAGTGCTGATGGGAAACAGAGCGAAGGGAGCGCCCTCCAACCTGGAAGGCGTCACTAGTCAAAATCAACTGGGATAAACAGTCAATTCCACTTAAAGTTTGACATATAAAGGCTTGTAAGATAGAAACATTCAAATATAAGAATTCCTCTGTACCACACAAACCTGTCTCGGTGCCAACACTTAAACTTTCTGTGCTGTGCAAGCACTTTGTGGAAATCTGCCTTTAGTACAGTTTGATGTTATAAGATCCTGTGTTGCCAAAGCCTGTTTAGTTTGTTCCAGAGGAAAAAAAAAGGAAATACAGCACAGACTCAGTGACTTAATATCATATTGCCTACTGTTACCAATATAACTTTTTCTGTCATTATTCAGGATTCCCTTTTATAACATTTTTAAAGCTTACTTGAATAGATACACCAGATAAAACAAAAGGGTATTTCTAAGAATTGACATATGGACTAAAACAGAAGAATAGCTTTTACAAAACTACAGAAAGGCCAGACTTCCCTCCAATTAAGGTACCTCATAGAACACGTTGGGTTCAGGTAATTATTTGATGATTGCCGACACGGGTCCCATGTCTGATCCTGAAATCCTCTTTGCCCACTGTCTGCATGAAAAAGTAACCCTACTTTTCCCAGGTCAAGAACCAAACTCAGCCCAGAACTCTCAAACATTCAGGAAAGGTTTTGCCTGCATTTGTGTGCTTAAGCAGCCAACATAAAACCTGCTACAGGAAAGGGCTCTTCTTATGATATCGCAAGATGTTGCAGATACCTAGTTTTAAAAGCCACTTTATCTTCTCATATTAACTCTGTAGATATGAGAGACTGTTTCAGAGGTGACCTGTTTCCTTCCTCAAGCTTTCTGTTGGGTTTCCCTTACTGCTTCTAACCATAATTCTTATACAAAAAAAAAAAAATTCAGCAGCAAAACACCAGATTCCAGTCATGGAGAAAACAAGAGTTCTGCTCTCCCACAGTAGCAGATCAAAAGGAAGCCTTCTCTCCAGCTTAACCTCAGTTCTAAGCTTACGTGTAGGATTTTACGGGATGAAGAGCTAGTTTCACAATTAAAATACACCCCAGAGAGGTTTGCAGAGTACACAGCAAAATCGTCATCTCACAACCCAGCAGCACTAACAGATACACCTAACAGCACAGAGATATTGCAGTAAAGGTAATGAAGACTCCAGTTCAAGATCACAGAACACTTGCTATATTTCCTCTAACTTCCACTAGTTTTGAGTAGGTTAATATGAAATAGTTGCCATACTCTGTCATACCAATTTGTGTTGCCTTTCTAGAGGAGTTGCATGGTTGCCACACTGGTGTGATCCCAGATTAGGGTTGCAATTGAATACTAGGGCAGGCTCTTCCTTCCTTCAGACCAACAAGTCCCTCAGGGATGGAAATAGCCCCTCACACATCTAGCACATCATCAGTGCACACTCCAAGGTGTGCAAGCAGGGGTTGCAGGTGGCTAGAAATGGCCCCAGAATTGAGGAGTAGGAGCGATGAATCTGGATTGCTAGAGATGGTGAAAGTCTACTGGAACACAGAATACAAGTTTTTATGCATACTTATATGCATATGTATGTTAAAATATCTGAGCATTTTCATTGATTTACTTTAACTGGTTCTAACACATATCAGTTTTAAGTTTTCAGGTGTGTTTTTACATTGACCTGAAGTACTATCTGTGTACATATCTATGGCAACTGCAGGTGCTGTCTCCTGGTGTTGAAATGAACATCCACAAGCAAGGTTTCATTCCCCTCACTGAGACACATGGGCTAAAAGTACAAGAATCCTACAACATCAGCACCATTTCTAACAAACCTATAACAATTTCAGCCATTCTTACCAAAGTTCTCAAAGTTTATGAAGAGCGAGCAGAGCAGACCAACAGACCTAACACCAAACCTACCTGCATTAAAAAGCCAATGTGAAGACAGTTGTAAAGTCGCTTTATTCCAAATTATCAATTTTGAATTAGAGGTTATATCTACATATATATATATATATGCCGCTACAGGTAGACTATTCTTTAGTTTAGATAAACATATATTAAAATACTCTACTGAAATTTGGTTAAAATATGAATATTTTCAGAGTAGTGGAGCACAAAAACATGGAGTCACGGTTACACTGTGGTGCTGGATGTTAACTGGAAGAAGTGATCTGACAGTTGGAAGGCAGGAGGAAAGCCTGACACCCCAGCACTCTCAGGTGAGGACCAGGCCACTGAAATCTCTGCTGAGACAGCAAATCTCTGCTCACCACTCAACCTATGGAAGTGCCCAATTCCCCAACAACCACCTTATTGACTTGTTAACTTGGTGATCCTGCTCTGGCAGGGGGGTCAGACTAGATGATTTTTCGACGTCCCCGCCAACCACTAAGATGCTGTGAGTCACCGGTGCGTAAATATTTTGTTGAGATCTTCTCATTTCACTGGAGTTATTTCACACGGCAGATAAAAAGTTTTAAGCAAGGAGAAATTGAAATGTGCAGCCACGTTGAACATTTGCACAACTTAGCAGGAACTTTTATTCCATACAGCATTTCTCAGCTAAAGTTTCATTTATGTTTTGCAGTTCACCTCTATGTTTAAATAATAATTATGGTTGTGACATACAGTGACAAAAGCCAGAAAATTCAAAATTAGCAGAGACATACTCTGTCCATAGTTTGAAATGTGCTCAGCTGGTTTTGCTTTACTAATACCACCAAGACAGAAATTGTCATTTCCCCAAAACACAAACTTCTGGCAAGGGGTTACAGAGTGAAATAAATCTTATTCTTGGAAGAGATTTTTGTTTGACACCTGAATCATTTCTGCTGGTTTCTTTCCTTTTTTTTTTTTTTGTCTCCTTCTCTAAATGGACTCTTAGAACTGTAAGCCAAAATAGAGAGTCTTAGAGCTATCACAACAAAAGCTCAGCATCCAATTTCTCCTTCCAAATGCAGTGTCCTAAAATTTATAAGCAAAGCCATCGCCTTATTAGCCTTCCCAGAACCAAAAACAAGGCTGGCCAAAGCAAAGACATCTCTTAAAACATCTTGATATGAAACTGATGAGTGGGCATGGAAGCAAAGGTGTCAAAACACATACTTTTAGAGCTTACTATTCCCAATTTAAAAGTTTTAAGATATAAATAAAATTGAAGAGTATCTAAGAGACTGGCAAGTGTTAAATGCACCTGACATCAGCAATAATACAATATATGGAAATGGTGATTCATGAAGCTATTTTCTGGTTCTATATCATTTTTTTCCCACCTGTTTTCTTTCACATATTGTTTCTGTTTTTCTCCCCTTCTGGATACGAGTGTTAGGTTAATAATTGGACTCCATGATCTTAAAAGGTCTTCTCCAATCTAGGCAATTCTGTGTGCAAGAAATCCCCTTTTTATACCTTTGCATGTACACATCATACATTTCCTGTTTTCTTTTACCTTGAGCAAACATGAGAACGCCTTATCATCAACAGAGCTGTTGCATGTTGTTACTCTAATACCATGTGATTTTTTTCAGAAAGCTTTTTCTCCTTCTGATATAAAGGAGCTCAGATCTTTTCATTTGCAATCCTAGAGTATTCACAAGATTTTTCCAATCTCTTCATCGAGTCCCAATCCCATATTTACTGGAAATGACTGGAAATTTGCCATGGACTTGTGCAGGTTTACAGTTTGGTTTTGTGGAGTAATTCCAGCATAATACTATTGTATCTGTTAGGTTATATCCCACGGGAATTTGACCCACAGCTTCACTAATTAGTATATGCTATGGTAGGACACTGAATCCGCCAAAGCTTTGAAGTGGATCTGCTGAAGCCATCACCTACAGCGAGATCCCTGAAGACCGAAAGTCTTTTAAACACAAGAAAGCCAGGCTTTATTTGAATAAAATTAGAAATTTAACTTTCAAATAGAGAAAGCTCAAAGTGACTAGGGAAGGCAGGGCTGGAGTAGAAAGATTTCTGCACAGTTATCTGTCCACGTCCTTGCTTATGGGCTTGATTTTATCTGACTCTAGTCACTTGCAGAAAATTTCACCCAATTCTCTCTCACCCCTCCAACAATCCTCACAGTCTCCTTTGGGACTGGGATGGTGCTTTCTGCTCCTCGTTGCTATCTGTAAGCCTCACGGCATGAGTGGAAGGTTTCTTCACTTGCACCCATGTCCCACCAGCCCTGGCAGTCCTGCTCCAGCCCCAAGGAAAGGAGCTGTCCTTCCTGCACCCAGGGATATGGCCACCTCCACCACACTCCATGGGGTCCACGGGTCAACTAACTTTCCCTCTACTTTGAAAATACATCTCCACTCTGCTCTCTCTTCCATCCTACACAGCTCTTAGAGCATAGACTTTCACTGGGAAAAATAGAAAATAGAAAATCTTACTGAGTTTATCCTTTCTCATTTTCCTCACAGAATTGTCCTCCTCATCCCATTGCAAGGTCAGAGGGAGCTCTGCAGGCTTGTAGCACCTTGTGCTGGTGGCAGATTGACATTTGCCTCTCAGATCTATAGAAATCACTTTGTCTCTGCAGCCTGCCAGAATCATTCTTCCCCACAATCTCAAATGATTTCTTTCTGGTTCTCCGTCAGAACCAGAACCTGACAGTCATTTTCATGTGTTACTTAGTCCTTTCAAGAGCGCTTGCCAGTGTCTTTTTCCAAAAGCCTTGCTACCCTCAACAACTCTTTGCTGCTGTTGTCTTCCTTGTTTAAGGTGGGCAATATTAGCATCAAACTGTACAAGCACCATTTGAGTTTCTCTCTTGCTTCAAACCAGGCTATCCTTAAATCTTGCACAGCCTCCTTATAAATCTTACCTAAATTACAGGTTTCTTAAGAAGGTGTAACGTCCCAGGCTGTCGCTGTTTTAGAGCTCTGCACCAGGAATATTATTTCCTCTGAATTTAAGAAACACAGTCTTTGTGTTTTGGGATATGGTTGCGAAGTTGCATCAGCAGCAACAGCCTGGACTACACCAGCCTCTTCTCTATTCCTCACCTGTTCTTCTTCTGTCACCAGGGGCATTTGCAAGGACTCAAACGACCCATTATTCAATATAACACTCCCAATTCACTATCAAATCAGCAAATTTCACCTCCTCTTCACAGCTAAGGCCACCTTCCATCACTTATTTGCTACAGTTTCAAAGCCCTGGGATTTTTTTTCCTCCCTTACTGCCCCACACTCCTCAGATGTTCTTGCAAATGTGTTATTAATAGTCAGACCATCTAGTGGGAAAACAAGAAGAAAGCTCACTAGTCTTTGATTGTAGGGTTGTTGGGGGTTGTTTGTTTGTTTTAATATTTCTAACCTACAGGGATGTCTTTTTACCTTTGTTACATTATTAGTTTTAACAACTGTATTATTTATTTTTGTTGCTTTTCATTCTGTAATTGTTAAAAATCCATTAAACTATAGTAACTGAATAATTTCTGATGATTTCTCTCCCCTTCTTTACACCCAAGAATCAAGAATTAACTAACAGTTTAATTAAAACAGATAAACTGAGAGGGATGTTAGTTCCCCCGAGAGGATTACATACGCATCTGATATTTTCTGAAGAATAACTGGGAAAATTTTCTACGAGATTTTAATTATAGGCAATGCCATAATTATCATTTTTCCTCTTCAATAGATAAAGTGGCCTGTCTTTCTGCCCGGATCACAGGCCTAACCTCCACCCAAGGAGGGCAGCGTGCTTCTACAGTGAAAGCAGGATCAAGACTTTTCAGGGACTTCTTCAGGTGTATGAGAGTTGGCTTAAGGGAGAAGTTCTCCACACTTGGACATTATAAATACCACACTCGAACCTGAATACAGCATCACACAGCCAAATCTCTGGGACCATTGGCCAAGTAAGGTACCAGTCATTTGCTGCATGCATCTGTTTCTAGATGGAGCCTACCAGTAATGGAAAATTCGTATTTTCCAAAGTGGTGGTGCTTGCAAAGCTCACATTTCACACCAAACTCTTGTCAACAGACCGAGCTCCAACTTTTTGCTCAGTGTTTAAGACACTATTGCTATGCACAGCATGGCTACAGCATGTTCTGGCTTTTACTGATATCTGTCGTGGTCAGTGTTGTCAGAAGCTCTGTGTAACACACATACCATGAATGATTATTGTAGCAACATGACCTAAAGACTGAAAAAGCAAAGAGCTAATGACAGTGCACCGAAATGCAAAGCACACAGTGCCAACTGCCCACACTGCTGGTGATGATGTTTTGGGCAAAGCAGATGCTGATGAGTGGCTTTGGCTCCTTGATGCAGCACCCACATCTCCACAAGGGCAGACCCTGACACGCTTGGGGAAAGCAGGATGCCTGAGCACATGGACATCATGCAGCAGCGCATCACACGCCTGGAAAAAAATTCACAAAACTAGTCCAAAACCACCAATCACACAATCTACTTTCAACATCAGCCCGAACTCAAAAGATTCATACCTTCATACTTTTCTCCTAGAAATAGCCGAAAAGGGGAAAAGCAGCTCCACACCATCTTCAAAGCCATTAGCACAGGTATCAGCCACAAGATTAGGACCAGCATTACATGCTCTGTACTTTTCAAGCCTGTGCTTGCTTGACTCAACTTGCTTTGGTCTCCAGTAGTGCCAAGATTTCAAGAAAAGGGGAAAGATTAATTTGTTTAACTGAAAACCTGAAATCCAGATAATGTTGGACCCACCACAACCACTTCAGGTTGGAAGGCCCCTTTCAGAGACCCACAGACACCGATGACGGCAAATTCCATGCTTGCCTTGGAAGTCTACCAACTTTAAAGCTCCAGTGACACGTGTCTCACTCTGCTCCCTAATCACCAGGCAGCATTTATCTCAAACTCAAAGCTTTAGCCCCTGAGAATGTATCAGATCCTTGACAGCTCTCAGCTCCCCTCATCAAGCCAAGGTAATCTGAAGGCTGAAAGCACACTCAGGCTATGTATAGCCAAAGGTGTAAAACTACATGCTAAATAACCTTTAGCATATTTTATTTTTCTTAATTAAAAAAAAAAAGCCAAAACAATATATCAGAATGCACACAAAAAATAAGATCAAAATCTCCTTTTGTCCATTTTTAAGAGATTGAACAATAATTCTGGTCATTCTACTATATTGAGAGAAGGCAGAAAAAGCTGAAATCAATGCTGAAAGTAAGTCTTTGGTTAAAATTCCTCAAAATTTTAAACTGCAGATGAAGTAACTGTTAAAAATAACCTCTGAAGGCTCCATTCATTCTTACCTATTTGTTAAATTAAAATGGATTACAGCAGATATGCACTTCTCTTTGCTATGAATTGCAATGACATAATATGAAACGGAGCTGGAAATTAAGAAATCAAGATGTTCAAAACAGAAATGTGTTAGATGACAAGTTGAACTTTCACGTAAAGATTAAAAGTGATGAAAAACACATTTTTTATGTTGATTTTCTCCACAGTAAAGAAGTTACTGGGTCATAATTAGAGCCCTTGATCTTAAAAAAAAATCTTTTAACATTTCACTGTGATGAAAGGTATTTCATTATATTAATAATAAAAACATGACATTATTTCTGTGTGTATTTTCTGATTAATTCAGGATATATTTGAAGCAAAGACTCTGTGCACTCAGCTACCAAAAATCAAAACCAAAACCCCACTATAAAACATGAAGACCTTACAATTTTCAGATTAGCTTCCATTTCTCATATAAATACCACCTCTGCTAGTATTTTGGGAGTTTGTTTTTTTTTTAAAAAAAAAATAGCAATCAATTTACCATGTAAAGTTGCAGAGGTACAATATAAAGACGAAAAATCTGTAGTCCAGTTAAGAAATCATATTCTTTCAAGTATCAGTACAAGGTACAGTAAGGGGGATGCTTCTTTCTCCATAGCCAATTTAGTAACCAGGCAGGAGAAAGCGTTAACTAACTCATTGAAAATGAGCACGCACTCTAAAGAACAAAATCCAAATACCTAAATACAAATACGTCAGATTGCTTGTCCATTAAAAAATTAATTGGAACCAAATTTTGATACAACTACGTGCAGAATAAGAACTTGTGCATATTTGGCAGGCAGCCCACTGCTGTATGCAATGCATAAAAACTGTAAGAATGGATTCTATACTAACTACAGGGTGCTTACTTTCCTTCAACGATAATTGTCTTAATGCCTGTTTTAATCAGTATTAACTACTAGCAATAACATGCTTTTAATTATGTTTTAAACGAGTCCTTTATTGGGCTGTTTTGGGAAGCAAATTAGTCAAAAGGAGCTGTTAATCAAAAACGTGTTACTGGCACAAAATAAATGTTCATTTAAGGAGCCATTTGAAATAAACCTGGCTCATTGACTCTGACAACCTACAAGGACACTGGGGCCTCCTGAGGATAACTCCTTCAGTACTCTCCGAGATACGCCTTGCTGCTCAGAAGTTATAAGTAGAAGCATTAAGCAGTTTAGGTCATTCATCAGCTAACTTTTACTACTGTACTCAAGAAAATGAGCCTCCTAGGAACTTCACAGCAGATCTATTCCTTCATTAGCTAAGTAATATTGAGAGAGATGTTCCTGTCATTATGAATGGAGAAATCTATTGCAGCGAATTTTACTAGTGTCCCCTTTGTCTATGAACTGTCTTTGTAGATTCCAAGGTATTTAGGCTGAAAAACTAGCATAATTATCTTTGAACATTATTCGTATGTGTTCATTTCCTTCTACTGAGTGATATCCATGCCCGAAAATTCAACCACGCAAGATTATATATTCTGCCTAATACACAGGCGCGCAACTTGGCACTCGGCACAAGTACATAATATCACCCTCACAGCACAACTTTAAATAGAAATTTCATTAAATCTGTTCCATCGCCAGGTTTGAAAACTTAATTTTGCTGTAGCTGTTTAATTTGAAGCACTTCAGCTCTAAACAAAACGAGGATTGCTGGAGTCTGAGCACTAGCTAAGAGTCTGGGTTTAAAGTCCATGGTTCATGGCTTATTGGTTGATCTTTTGACTTGTAAATCTTAACCTAATCTTGCTTTATTAAAAAAAGAAAAAAACCCCAAAAGATCACACCACTTTAAAAATAGGATGATTTGGTTTTATACACATAGCACATTTGTTAACTCCTTCAAAGTCCTTAACCTTCATCTCTGACGCATATTATAGCAAAACGGGTACCCTAGAAAGGTCCCTGTGATGTCATTGTCCCCACCCTGCCTGCTAGGAGATAAAGCCGGCTGAAGGAATTCAAGATGAGGTATCATAACAATTCTGGGATTTCCTCTATCAACAGCCCCTTCAGGACTGGACTGGAGTAAACTCTTACTGGGGAGGCGGGTGGTTAATTAAGCATCACTTCACAGTATGTTCTTAAGAGACTGACCCTAGGGGTAGGAATGAACTTGCAAGAGAAGTTATCACTGGATTAACACCACCAACAACAAAACTCCAGACCTGGGGGAAGGGTGCCAAAAAATCTACGCAGTTAAAACAAACAGGGCTTGCTGTAGACCCACGGTTTTTTCTCCAAAGACCAATATTATCACAGCAACAACAACAGACTAAGTATTCAGATTCCCATCCTCAAAAGATGACTGGAGACAGCAGCAAGCCGGGTCCCCAGGGGTGCCCTTGACACACTTTTTAAATGGCCTTCTAGTAAGAGTTTACAAGCATAAAACACCACCTTTCCTTGCAGCCCAGCCATACCTAGAAGATCTTTAACCTGGTTAATTCCTTGCTCTTTCATGCTTATTTAAACTCTAGTCTTGGCCATGGCAGCCTGTGGACATCACTAGCACTTCAGCTTGGGAGAGCAGCAGGAGGTGACAGAGGGAGGAAGAGCTGCAAAGGTTGGGTGGGGATGAAGCTTGGTGGTGAAGCTGCTACATCCTGCTGTTCATCTTCTTAAAAAAAAGGGAACAGTGCCATAGTAAACCCCGCCCAGCAAGGACATCTAAGCCATAAATCTCAAACAATGCGACAAAACCAACCTGCAGACAAACCTATGGGACTTCCAAATCAATAGGAAAGAAATTCAGCAAGTTCTGCCCCATGGCAGTGTTTTAAGATTGGATTTCCTGAGGTGGGACAGTTGGGAAAGGTGAGTCTCTCACATCCAACCAAGCACTATTCCTTCTTCACTGGCAGCGCACCATGTCATGTTTGAAATACTTTTACGGTCTAATAAACACATCTTGGTTTTATTGACTTGTCTTTAATTCTTTCGGCATGTATCTAAGGGAACAAAAATGTCCTTTAAACACCCCAAATTACAGCTTGAATCCACTTAAAGAAAAAATTAAAATAAATTTTTTACTAAGGAACAATCCAGGAAAACACTTTAAGACAATTACTCTTAATAAAATACAAAAAATGACCAATAACTACTAACTACTTCCACTACAAAAGCCATTAGAACTTCACTGTCTCACAGAAAAATTTTTCCTCCTTTTTGAAGATCTTAACCAGACCATAATTGCAAACCTGATTTTTATTTTATTGCATTCAAAGCTGATGGCACTTTTTGATGGACTTCATAACGTTCCAAAAATAGCAGAAATGCTTCCTAAGATGTGGGTTTAAGAAAGTTATTGGGACTGGCAACTTATTTTTCAAATTATCATTCAAGGATCTATTTTCAACACCCTCTTTCTCAGTCCATTAAGTGTATTTCTGCAGCCTTCATCCGCAAGCCACAGTAAAAGCTTGTGTCTGACCCTGCTCCAGAGTAGCAACACTCTCCTGCTTCCAGTTAGCAGCATAACCACAAACTTGGATTTTTATTTCTTCTTTAAGTTTCTGGAAATGTAGAAATGTGGTCTTTTCAATATACTGTAATTGCTGCTCTTTTTTATTTTTTTTTTTTCCTCACTTCTTCACCATCACACAGTTATTCCAGTCAATACTGCATGTGTTTGGTCATGTTTTGGCTTCAGGATTTCTTGATGCAAACCATCCTTTGGGGATCCAGTTCCCACATTTTTATTCCGATATTAAAAATAACGGGGAACAAGAAGATAACTCTCTCAGAGCTGGTGAAAACCTGCAGAGATTTAGGCTTTAAGCAATTGTTTCATTCAAATGAAGTAGAGGCCTGCAACTACAAAGGTGTTCCATTAAGCTAAGAAAATTCAAAATAAGTTATTAATTCATTTTCTTGGCCCCTACAACAGAAAACACAACTACAAATGGTTCTGTTAAAAGCTTGACAGAAGTCGAGATTCAGAGACGGAGGTTGATAGACTTAAAAAAAAAAATTAAAATCTGTCAAAGTCAATGGACGATTCAAGTGGTTTACCAGTCAGCTCAACATTTTTATCATGAACACAAAAAAGCAAAGACCATGTAGTGACATGAGAGCCAGTCCTGTCCTTTGATCACCTTTTCACACTAACTTTACTAAGTAACCTCCAAAGTGCAAAAGAAAGATTATGCTCAAATACAAGCAACTAGGACAGGTGGTACAGAAAAATGATGCAAAAAACCCACATTACAATGTGTAAGATTTTAATCTCTTATTTACGATTCTCCCATAAAGTTTATTATAAGTCATTATATATATCTCAAAGTATCTCGTCACAAAATGACATTTACAATGTAACCATAGCAAAATAATTCTGCACAGAACAATTTGCAAAATATCACATCAAAGGTAATGTAGGAGTACAACATAATTGTAGCAATTTCACCATATTAATACTATACTGCTTATACTTTGGGCCCTCAAGCAAAATAACTTTACACACAGAATAGGTAGGCAAAAATACTTGTCTCAGTTTATTTTATCTCGATTAGATCTGCACAGAACCGAGTGTGAAATATATAAAGTACACTCAACGTGACTAGTAGGTCTCACTATGTCTTCCAGTGAAATCTAGAGATTTGTTACAGAATTGTGTAAGTGGTCCAAACCCTGATTTACATCTAGAAATCAACTCATCTGTTGAAGTCTATAAAAAATACTTCTAAAAACACTACTGGGGAAAAAAAAAATGATTACTGAAATGTCTATTATACCTGCTTCACGTTAAGAAATCTTTTAATTCCATAAGAGAGACAGAAAGCAACGTTGAAAATAATTTATTTAGTGGCAGAATGAAAAGGAGAGTAAGGAGAGGCTAAAAATAGCTTTGGACCAAATTTGCACGAAACATAACATGAAAGTTTTCTTCTTAGAGCTTTCCGAGTTGGTCTGTTGCAGGGACATTCATCTAACCAAATATGAGGCCCTATGGGAACTCTGAGGAGATTAAAAAGAAATAATGAAGGCATAATTGTGGGTTAGCTGGGAATAGTTCTTTCTCCTCCTCAGCATATGGAGAAGTGTGTCAGTCAGATGGTGCACACTGGAAGGTATAATACCTAGGGGGTTTGAGCGGCTGATGCTTCTTTATCTCTTCGTTTTGCTTTCAAATTTCTTTTTTCATCTGTTATTTTAAGAGATATCAGGGCTCGAGGTATTCTCTGTGGGTTTGTCTCACTTTTTTTTTTTTTCTCCTTCCTCCTCCTCAGGGTGGGAAATTGAAGATCTGCTTGCATTTATATGTTGAAAATTATTTCATACCCTGTCCTTACAGGTGAAACCTACCTGCTCAGGCAAATGGATCAGAAATTAAAGTTGCATATCTATAACGACTATAGTTTTTAAAAGGAATTTTGAAAAAACAAAAGCCACTGCAGACAAGCATTTTGATAGTATTCTTTCATCTTTTCAGATCTATTAGTTTTTCCTTATGGCCTTTGTTGGACATAAATTGCTTTTACTTTCTTTAAACTCCAACTTTCAAGTCTATTTTTTTTTTCAATCTGAACAAACGAATCTGCTACATCAGAGAATGTGGACAGAGATTTAAATTGATAATGTTTTTAACTCAACCTCAGTAGTGCCGACAGTATCTTGTCTTCAATGAGCTCAGATTATAATACTGAATATACGCACCTTACCTGCCTGGTTACAAGTGTGCATCAGGTGAAAATTTTAAGAACCAGACTATTAAATGGTGCAGATTAAAGTTCTACCTGCATATGGCAAGGTAAGCTCAGCCCAGCTAAGAACACCATCCTGAAAACTAAATATCACTGCCTACGTATTACCCGCTCCATTATCAGTGGAGTGGAACACCCTTGCCTGTATACTCTGTATACTCCTCAGTTAATGTAAAAGACAAGTTCAAGTCCCACTGCAGATGCAGAAACTTAAAACAGAGTGACACATCTTAAAGCAAATTGGTTTGGAGCTGGCTTGTGTCTCCTTCTGTTCTTCTCTTTTCTCCACAGAGACAGAAAACTACTACGAGACAGAAAACTGTTACACCTCTTCACGTCAGCCAGCATTTCATCCTGCTCATGCTGCTGTAATTCAGCAGCTCCTCAGCTCCTTATGACTGTGCCCCAAGGGTAATAATCTGTATTTTGGAACCAGGTTTTAGCTATTTTACTGTGCAATGGCACACTCGGTCAAAATTCCTTGCTCAGTTTACCTACACAGTACCTTGAGGACATCACTTATTAACAAATGCAAAGGATAAGAGTGGAGCTGACTCATTAGATTTTCTAGTTTTAAAAACAGCCAAACAAAAAAATCAAACCAAACACCAAAACTTAACATCAGTCACCAGGTTGCAGTTTATTTCCTTCTTCTGTTCGGTGACTATCTCTAGCTAAAGCAGAACAGTCTTGTCAGAAGGAAAGAATAACAAAAAAGAAACCAACCAACCCCCCAAAAAATAAAACAAAATACACACACAAAATAAAAACCAAAACAAACCCTGCAGCACAGAATATGTAAGTGCTTTCATGAGATTTGAGAAAGATAGCGTGGGACCTGCCTCTAGTCAGGCAAAATACAATGTTAAAACAGGTCACTACTTGCAGGTTGAGTTGTCCTAACCTCAGGCATGGTGAAAACCAACAATTCAGTACTGTATTATTAACTGTTTGAAACTTCGTTAATGGTCAATAAAGAAAAGCTATTTAGGAAAAAGAAAATGGACAATATAAAGGAAGACTTCCAGGTTGAGAACATTTATGAGACTTCTGAATTAATGTTCTGCTATGAGTACTCAATTTTTTCTTTAAATGCCTATAGGCAACTCAGGTATGTGCATGGATTAAGGTAGTAGATGGAGCATGGATTTAGAGGTATTCTGAGATTACTTCATCAGCAGATACATACCTGGCTCCTTTTGTGGACACGATCATGAAATGAGGCTACAGATCATATTGTGTTCTACCCAGTTTGGAAGAAATGGGTTTTAATCTTGCCCAGGGCTGGTAGGCTTGTGTTTGACCCTACTTTCATGTTGAATGGGCATTTAGCCTGAATCGTAACCAGGTCCTTCATTTGTAGAGCTTCCAAAAATATATTTGAGCCCACTTATGAAAATTAAGCAGAGCAACAAAATTATTAATAATTGCTAGAAAAAAAAAAGGCAGGAACTAGTGGAGATTAAAAGAAGATGATGTATTAGACTGGAAAGAGCTAGTCTCTAGAAATTATCCTCATTTTTTTTTAAGTTGAAACGGGTGAAAGTATTTTACAAAAGTTGTTTTTAATGAGACATTTTCTCTACATCATATCAGGACAGAACTGTGAACTTTTTTTAATGGAATTACTTGACAAACTGATCAGTGCCATATCACTGCCTCCAGACACAGTTCTTTTAATGATGTCCAAACTACTTAACTATTAAAATGAAATTGTGAGCCAGCACAGTAGGAAGTAGATTGAGCAAGCTGAAGATCAAAGAAGATACCATCACAGTGGCCTTTGTGTGCTCACCGTAGGTTTGCTCTAACTGAAGGGTAAAGTAGTAGTGAATTGAATTATATTGGGTTGGTTCTATACCAGAGCATAGAAAACAACGTTAAAAAAAAAAAAGATCAAATAAAATAGCACAAGTTTACCTACCCTGGGTAAGATTAAAAGCTATTCTATAACGCCACGAGACATTTTATCACTCCATGTAAGTAGTGCTGGTGTGCCTGGAACGCAAACCTCAGCAATTTATTTATGGCATTGGTTTGGTCATGTGCTCTATACACACACTTTACACACAGGTTGAGCACACGCTGTACAACAGACCTCATACCTGTAGTCCCACTTGTTGCCTCAATAACACTGCGCAAAAGATACATCAAGGTTGGGCTTCTTTTAAAACGAACATACCATGACAAACTGCAATATTTCTTCTCTGCTTTCCTATCTCGAATCACAGCAAATCCTGGGCACAACCTGTTTTCTAGGGACCGCAAACGGTTTATTGAGTTGCTAAGAGCAGCATGCCTGTGTGGGTTTTGTAACTATCCCCAGAGAGCAGCACATCTGTTGGATAGATACCATCTGAAGTATCGTATCCATACATAAACCAGGGTGCAAGTTTTCTCTCCTAAAAAGGACAGAAAATACTATGACAATTTTGCTAGTAATCTCATTTTATCTTCTGGGTGAGCTCTGCCCTGGCTGGCCACTGGAGCCCGTGTACAGGAAGAGGCGGTGCTGACCAATTTGACCCTGTTTGGGGAATGCACTGATTCTGCCCCAGGATGGCTCAGGAATGGATGAAAAAGTAATTTTTTTGGTATTATTTCCAGCTCCTTCTAGAGGTTTTTTTTAAAAATCCCAGGCAAAACAGTGACCAAGTTCATAGGAGGCTGCTAAAGTTGCAAAACAAAACTGGTTTATTATTTATCCTTGCATTTTATTCCACAACCACCACTTCCACAGAAGCGGCCCGTAATACATATACGCAGTACAGATACGCAAGTATACAGAGCTTGTGCTGCAATTTTAAAATTTATTTAAATGAAATGTAAATAAATTTTAAATATTAGGAAGAAGTTACAGGTGCTCAGGGAGAAGTTATTTGTATTTTATGGGATTCATTTTCCGCACAGTATGTGGAGGGAATTAGCTACAAACCTTTCCATTATTACCCAGGGAAGTTGCCCGTTTAATTCTCCTTGTGTTGTTAAGAAGATTTACCTCTCCAGGTTGTTTTAATATTTAAAATATCAGAGTTCGAGTTCGGGCAAGGGAGGAGGGATGGCAGTCGTGGCTTGGTCTGGTTTGGATGCAGCACAACGAGGGGTTTGGAAGCTGTACCCGGGGCAGGTGCCCCAGGGGATGGGGGCTCTCACCTTGCAGAGGGTGACTTTAGGCAGGTCCAACCTGGCATGACATGAAGGGACAGAACTGGCATCACATTGTGTGGTTAAGAATGACCAGAAGCTCAGCCAGCCATACTGGAAGCAGAGCATTCTCCGTTCTCTGCTGTGACCCATCAGTCACCAGCTCAAACATACAACACAGAATCACAGAATGTTAAAGGTTGCAAGGGACCTTAAAGATCATCTAGTCCAACCCGCCTGCCAGAGCAGGATCACCTACAGTAGAGCGCACAGGAACGCGTCCAGGCGGGTTTTGAATGTCTCAAGAGAAGGAGATTCCACAACCTCCCTGGGCAGCCTGTTCCAGGGCTCAGTCACCCTCACAGTAAAAAAGTTTTTCCTCATATTTTTCTGGAACCTCCTGTGTTCCAGCTTCCACCCATTGCCCCTTGTCTTGTCAGTGGACACCGCTGAAAAGAGCCTGGCTCCATCTTCCTGGCATTCCCCCTTGACGTATTTATAAACATTAATGAGGTCACCCCTCAGCCTCCTCTTCTCCAAGCTAAAGAGACCCAGCTCCTTCAGCCTTTCCTCATAAGGGAGATGCTCCACTCCCTTCACCATCTTTGTGGCTCTACGCTGGACTCTCTCAAGAAGCTCCCTGTCCAACAGCCTATATCTCTGTGAACAAGATCCCACTGACATCTGTATTAGGTTTGCCTGGCCAGATTTCTGTGACAGTGGGGACTGTAGGGCTGGCATCTGCAAGAAGCTGCTAGAAGTTTCCCCTAAGTTTGATGGAGTCAAACCCAGCCAGCTCCAAAAACAGACCCACTGTTGGCCAAGGCTGAGCCTACCAGGAATGATAGGATACGAATACCTCTATGAAAATGTATTTAAGAAACGGGGAAAGAGAACTGCGCCACACAACAACAGGCAGAGAGACAGAGGAGTGCAAATATGTGAAGACACCAAGGTCAGTGAAGAAGAGGGGGAGGATGTGCTCCAAGTGTCTGAGCAGAGAGTTCCCTGGGCTGTGGTGAAGACCATGGTGAGACGGGATGTCCTCCTGCAGCCCGTGGGTGTGATTGGGTGTAGATGTCCACCTGTAGCCCATGGAGGACCTCACACCAGAGCGGGTGAATGCCTGAAGGGGGATGTGGCCCCCTGAGAAGCCCCCATGGGAGCAGGTTGCTGCCAGAGCCTGTAGCCTGTGGAGAGAGAAGCCCATGCTGGAGCAGGTTGGCTGGCAGGACTTTTGTGACAACGTGGGGGACTCAGGCTGGAGCAGCTTCCCCTGAAGGACTGCGCCCCGTGGAGAGACTCACACTGGGGTAGTTTGTTAAGAACCATCTCTCATGAGAGGACTCATGTTGGAGAAAGGTCCACAAGGGGGACCCCACAGTGGCTCAGGGATTCCTCCTCCAGAGGAAGAAACAGCAGTGGAAATGACACAGGATGAACTGACCACAGCCTCCATTCCCTGTCCTGCTGCGCCGCTCAGGGGGAAGAAGTGGATAAATTTGGATTACGTTAAGCCCAGGAAGAAGGGATAGATGGGGAGGAGGGTGGGATTTTTCTGGTTTTGTTAGGTTTTTTTAAGATCGCTTTCTATTTCTCACTACATTTCTCTAAATTATTCTGTAATAAATGTAACTAATTTCCCCAAAATAGAGTCTGTTTTGCCTGGGACAGTAGATGCAGGTGATCTCCCTGTCCTTATTTCAGACCATGGGCCCTTCAATATATTTTCTCCTCCTTGCTGGCAGACAAGGCAGGGGGGTGACAGAGCAGCTGTGTGGGCACCTGGCCACCAGCCAGGGTCAAACCACTACACCATCTCAAGAACCTTCTTGTCCTACATGCCAAAAGACTTCACACACTCTCTTCCTTACAAGTATCTTTGGTGGAAAAACAGAACTAAGAAAAGTAAAAATTACTGAGCACAAATTTCTTTAGTACCTAGCATGTTCTGAGAGCCAGGTTTGCGAGCCTTATGAACTTGTTGCAAAAATGCAAGATCAAATTTGCAAGCACCTGTAAAGAGCAGATTAGCTAAACCGGCCATCGTGTCAGAGAGAGTTCAGCCAAAATCATGAGGGTTAAGCACCAAGTGTGCTTCTAATCACCTCACATTTGTACTGCGGGTACATTTTGACAACCACATGAAGTGCAACGCTACCTCGGTAACACGGCACCAAATCCCTGCCTACAAACCCTTGAAGCAGGCAATATCAAAATAAGGGTGCGTTGGGCCAAATGCAGCAGAGACTCATTAACAGGACCCGGGTGCTTTATCTAGCACGTACTGATAGTGTTTATCCACCACATACTGCAATCACAGGTTGATCTCTCCCAAAAACATACCCTGCACCAGCAACGCAATGCCTAGATATGCTCCTATGAGCTAAATTGCACAGAAGATTCTCAATTCTTATTTTTTTCTCATTTATAATGAGGCTGAAACAATCCTCTGCTTGACACTATCCCTGCATCGAAATTCAAACCACTGCCACGGGATCACAAGATGAGATGAAAGGGTATAAGACACAATAGGTAAAGAGAAATTATTAATATAATAACTATTAGTTTTCCCTAAAAGAAAATGGCAAATAGGCCCCAGAAATAGTCACAGAATAAAACCTCCCCATGAGCTCTTTCCTTGTGTGCCCTTCTCAAATTTTTTTTGTTTGGAGCTTTTTTTTTTTTCCTTACTCTTTTAATTTTGACATGTAGCCTCTCAGAAACCAAGAACAACTCATTTATAGCCCTGATGAGCTTGCAGTGAATCACTTGGTTAGATCTCAAGCAACAACTCTGATCTAAGATAACACAAAAGTTGTGTGTCAAGGAACCCTTGGATCTTCAGTGATGGAACGGAGCCCTGAGGCACACACAACACTATTAAAGCTTCTTTGTTTTCATCTCCTTCTTAATTACAAACGGAGATTTTTAACATAAGTTTTTGGTGGAAGTTAAAAAAAAAAATCCATTTTTTTTCCCCCTGCAAATTTTCCAAACTTAAAGTCACATCATGAATTAAAATTGTTTCATTAGCAAAGACTAACTGAACAGGTTGCATGAGCAAGTGGACAATGTTTTAAGTTTCAGTATCACAGTAAGATATCAGGGAGTAGACTTGGGCAAGATCCTCGGAAGAAGAAAGGTCAGAAACTTTGAACTGGGGGAACTGAAAAATTACAATTGAATATTTTTATATTACATCTACTCAAAACACTTCAGGAACACTGATGAAATTTGATTTGCTCATCTTTTTTTCCTCCTTGCATGCTATTATATACTTCCCACTTTATTGGAAGACGTGAAATGCAAAGAACAGTACCTGCAGGCAGACGAAAGGTAGTCTGGCATAACCTAAACAAAGTTTCACCAGAAAAACTTAATTCACAAAAATATTTCATGTTTATAAAGCCATTTAATTAAGGGTAAGGAAAAAATTTAGAAGTATTTAACGTAAATAAGAATCCATACAAAAGTGGTAAGTGGAGCAAAAGACACAGATGAAGAAAACTACTGGAAACTAAGTAGTTTTATTTAAAGTTGTACATTACAATGTGTCAAAAAAATTTTGCTCAAAACTATTTTTATTTTATTTATGGAAAAAGCAATAGCCATAAGTAGGTGGTAAAACTAGAACACAGATACAAGTTAGAAGAAAGATAATGTGTTAAAATAGATTAAAAAAACCCTACACCTCTGTAAAAAAAAAATAGTTGAGTATATGTGTCAGCCTGACCTATATCTGAGAATAAGTAATGTAATGGCTAATACAGGACATGATTTAATAAAGAATTAGGTGTAGTACAATTAATAGGTTTTTGGGAAACTAATTGTATCACAGGAACCTGATCTTTTTAATGAGATTACGAGTTTGGGCGATAAAGGTAATAACGTGTTTTTGTAAAACACTTCAGTGAAGCATCTGACTTCCTTACACATGACACTTTGATTAAGAAGCCACAGCAAAGAACAAGCAACCCCACATGTATTAAATGGATTAAAAATTGGCAATGCCTCAAAACGGAGATATGAATGGGTTATCCTAATTAAGCACTTTTAGAGAAGCCCTGTAAGAGCCTCTAAAATACCAACCAATGCAGGAAGAGAAGGTGTAATTATGATATCGTCAAACCTGAAAGCGATGAGGTTGGAGAACAAGAAATAATGATTAGGAATTTTGACTAACACAGATTTTTCCAGCTTTTTCTTGGAAACCAGCCTTTTCAGGACAGGTAATGTTTGGGATCAAAAGGTCCCCAGTTGTATCAAGCCTGGGCAGAGCACAGGATACCCACCAGCACTGTGGTGAGCACATGTACAGCCACCACTGAAAGACCATGAACACAGCTCTGGTGTCAGCTCCTCACATGAAATGAGAAATTTTTCATAGTTGTAGAGTAAACTACCTACAAGCAGTAAATACTTTCAGGGATGGAGGACACAAAAAAAAAAATCAAGTAGAAATTTCATTTGGCAGTCACTTCATATGAGGCAAGCAGGATACATCACCACCCAACAGCTAGTACCTCAAACTAAATTTAGACTAAAAATATGGCATTTTTTAAGAACTACTTCATGAATTAAACCTCCAGCATGGACTACTGCTAGTGAACTTCCTAGTATCAAAAATGGTGATATCACAGTTTCGTATCTTTCTAATTAAATACATGTTACAAGCAAAACTTGGTCCTTAGATTTGACACAAATTAATTCAGGGAATAGCCTATGGTCTATAGTGTGTGAAAAGACAGATCCCACCCTAAAATATGACCTCTGACTCCATCAATTATAGAGGGACCCTGGATAGACAATGAGACCAAAGGCTTTTTCACAGAGCTGAAGTTACATGAAAAAAATATAATCTAAATTATCGTATTCCCAAAGGTCTGTGACAAAACTAAGACAACAGATGACATGTGCCCCCTATATATTAAGTTTGAAACAAAAAAAGGTCTCCATCTTTTAATTCACTCAGATACTTTTACATCATGGCATACAACGGCTCCTTTCCTGTATTAAAACAGTTCTGCCCATGACAAATTCTTTTCGATCCACTTTCAAGCCAACAGACACTTCTGAACACAACATCTACTGAATCACCAACGCAACTCCAAAACCCTTGCCAGGAATTTGAGCAGTGTCCAAGAAAATGATTTCCACAATAGGTAGGAGCCATTACAACTGTGACAAAAATATCGGGCACCATCAACATCCCCCCTCCTTACCTCTCTCCTGTTTTCCCCATCATGTCTTTTGTGAACATGGGGAAAAACGCAAAAATGAAAAGCTTCCACTGTCTTGTATCTACCAGGGAATCACTAGTATTTTTCTCTAAAATTTATTGTTATTTGTTTGAACTACATTTTCTCACCTACTATTACTTTAGCTCTTATTAATTATCAACCTTGACAGCACATTAAATGAAGGTGCTGTATCCGTGCTGCTTCCAGGGAAGGTCCTTTCCCAAATGAGAAACCTCCTAATACTCATTTCCTTAGGCTTAAGGTGATGCCTTTAGAACATTTATGTGCTTATTTTCAACAGCACAATAGCATTTAAATCAAGTTAAAAATCTGTCCAGACCTCTGCCTTTGCTCTGCTCCCTCCTTCTACAGTTATTTCACTCACCTGATTGCCTGTTTATAATATACTGTGGCTGAACTAAGAGGAAAGGGGGACTAGACACAACTCCACCTCAGGGGCAGGAAGGAGGATTTAAAAAATCAAAATACAGGGATCAGACTTCCAGTTCCAAATAAATACTCCCATAGTAATTTGCTTTATTACCACTGCACCTTCTTGTTGCCATTCCCTGTTGCAACCTAATCACTATAAACACTAATACACCAAAGATAATAGTCTAGATAAATGTGTGCAGATGTGTACTCAAGGCCAGATTCCCTTCTTGACTAGCATTGGATTTCACCCGTTGTAAATCCAGTAATTCCACTCTCAGGAGTATTTCCACACTCCTGTGAAGATACATTATTTTTTTTCCTTAGTTTTGTAACATCACATGCATAACTAGATGTGTTTTATGGGGGTTTTTGTTTGTTTTGAAAAGTTGTGATCTTAATTTTCCTACGATTTTTGATCCAGCATTTTAATTGTTATAGCAATAAAAAAAAAGAAGAAAAAAAAAAAAGAATACTGTAGTAGAACTAGTCTGACTTTCTATTTGTCTTTTGGCATTTTTACATATAAATGAACAGTGGCATTTGCCTGGTTTAAGTTAATTGTGGTGGCCCAGTCACATAATCCAGATCTTCTCTGTAGTGCAAGATAGAGCAACAAGAAGAAAATAAAAGGCAAGATTAAAGGAGGAAAAAAAAAAAAAAGGCATCATGACAACATAAATAAAACATTAGTTACACCAATAATATTTCAACTACTATTAGAAATTTAGTTATTTGCCAAAAATTACCCCTGTCCATACTCAAGAGATTCTTCAGTCTACATGTTCAAAGTGAACCAAGAATTTCCTGAACTGAAAAAACCCAAACCTTAAACTTCTCAAATCAAAGTTATCACAACAGGCTAGTTGGAGTTACTGCACAGGGTGTATTTCTATTTTAACCTCCTTTAGTACAAGCAACTTTGCAACACAGCCTCACCCAGGTCTAGCTAGAAAATACATCCTGTATTTCTTCCGCACCAAAATACAGGAAGCATCTACCCTTTCAAAGTCTTTCATTAAAGTCGTTAACAGTCCAAGTCAAAGCCCAAAGAAAATACTTGACAAGTGTTTAATGTCATAAAATTGAACCATGGTTTTACTCCAGACTATACCAGTTTAAAACAGGTATTACATTCCTCGTTTTCTCGTATTAATTTTAGAAATACATTCTTTTGCAGCACTAAGTATCTTGGAATTGTCTACTACAACAGTTTCTTACTTCACAGATGTCTTCCAAGAATGAAAGAAGACTTTTGTCTTAATTATTCAAATACCCTTAAAAAAACCCTTTTGTATAAAGATAAGGCAAAGATCACTATGTGCAGATCAAGTGAGAAAAACTTTCCTCGTGGGCATTTTCAAAAGATACTCCATTTATATAAACAAACAAACACAAAACAACAAGGAAAACCTTTTTCAAACAAAAGAGTTTTCAAGGAAAAAAAATAGAATAAAAGTAACAACAGCAATCCTTTCTCTCTTACAGTCAAACCCCTCTTTTCCTTTAGAATGAGCAAGCCCAAATTCACCACGTTTATCTAAAGCCATGGGACTTACCAAGGATGCCCAAACATCTGTTTTGCAACAACACCCACAGAGAAGAGCCACCCGTTTCTGGTGGTGGCAGGTCTGGAAGCCCACGAGGGCAGCACAAACCCAGAGAGGTGCAATTTGGGGAAGGGCTGCCTCAATCAGGATTTTCTAATTACAGAAAACACCTGAAGGAATGATGTTAATGAGTTATATTAAATAAAGGAAAGAGTAGGTAAAGGTTCTTTTGTCTTGTGAAACACTTCCACCTCTCTTTTAGCGAGCAAAACACAAAAACCCCCCCTTTTCCTGCTTATATATCAGCTGCAATTTCAGTCCCCACAATTCCCTGCATGGCTGAAATACCTTAATCAGCTTCACCTAATAGCATTTTACTCCATCCTCAGCAGCTGAGGCAAAGCGTAACCACCTGGGAAAAAGCCACGTGCCCTTCCTAAACTTCAGGGTAGGAGCTTAATGCTCTTGCTCCCTGACAAGTGCTGCACATGATATTGCTCACCATCTTCTGAAGTTTTATGATCCAGCTCCCAAAACACATGGCTTTAAGCCTCTAGCATGGCACAAAAACACACTGCACGTGGTCATGTTGGATTGTCTCAAGGATAAAGATTGTTCAAGGCATCTGACACTGTGGTTAAATTATTTATCTGTTGCTATTATTTATTCATCAGCTCTTGAGTTATCTTGCTTTGTTAAAGTACCTGGTTTCTGTTGTTCACAAGAAAAAAAAAAAAAACAAAACCAAAACATGCCATTTTCTTTGTCTTAATTGAGATCCTGTGACTCTTGCAAGCAGCTGATTGCACAGCAGTAATATCCAATAACGTGTCTGGCCAAGAGCTTGAATGCAAGTACCATCTCAACAGGAGGAGAAAGTTCTTTACTGTGAGGATGACGGAGCACTGGAACAAGCTGCCCAGGGAGGTTGTGGAGTCTCCTTCTCTGAAGACTTTCAAAACCCACCTGGACACCTTCCTGTGTGGCCGCCCTGGGTGACCCTGCTCTGGCAGGGGGGTTGGATTTCTGGAGGCCCCTTCCAACTCCCAACGTTCTGTGGTTCTATGATTTCTGCATGCAGGTGCGGAAATGACAGCACATGCTGCCATGTCCTGCATTTGTTTGTTGGAGGTTTGGCCAAGCTTGGAATTTCCAAGGGTCAATGCAGGGCTCCAGGAGGCCCTTCCTAGGGACACAGTCCATACCTGGTGCTGTACAGGAGGGTTGTTATCTTTGCGGGCTGTGCTGTTTGGGTATATGAGGGACACATCTCATCTAAACTGATGCCAGAGTAGCAATCATTAAAAACCTTCAGTTTGCAAGGGGCTCCTTGATCTGGAAGTGTAACCTAGAGTAGTCTGAGCTCCTTCCATGTTACAGTAGAAGGGAAATACTGGAGGGCTTTTAAAGCCCATGGCTAGGATATTTTCTTCTGGGTACAGGTAACCCACGGAACCTGCGCTGAAAGAGCCGGAAAGTTGTGTTTGTCAGCACACAAAGCTGGCAATGACAAAACTTTACAGGTTTTGTCACCCTCACACTCTAGAATAAAAGTGTATTTTTGGACTACGGCATTTTATCACATTTTTTTTTTTTTCCTGTTCCACGATTACACACTCCTAGGACTGCAATTTTTAAACTGAGTATTTCTGGAGGTAATATGTAAGGTATGATACCCGCCTGCAAAAAAGACTCCTAACCCCCAAGATATATTTAAGATGAAAGTTACAATAGAGAGATGATCCTACTTCCCAATTTTGGAAGGATGCCAGTTCGACTAAGACCCTACATACTACGATGGGTTTTGCACCATATGACTGTACATTAACATTTCCAGCATCAAAAAAAAAAGGTCTGCAAGTCTTAACTCACCAGTTCAGACGTTTCTCTTGCAGTTAAAAGTTGGCTTGTGATGAAGGCTTCAGTCTGGGAACAATCTTTACCCATTTGAAGGGGGAAAAAACCCAACATCTTACTCCTAGGCACTGTTGTTATGGTGATATAAATTGGATTTTATCAGTTTCAGCTGTTTTTTTCCTGGCCTGTACATAAAAATATCTTTTTCAAACGAAGTCCTTCAAGGTTTACTAGCCAAATTTTGCTATCACTTACACACGCAGCCCTATTAATGTTAATGAGATGGCTGAATTTAAGCAAGGGTAGAATTTGATCTTTACCCTATTATGTTGTAGGCTGTCTAGATATTTGTCTGTTTTAACTTAAAATCTGTTGAGCAATTTCTTCTCTATAATGAGGAAGTCTTGCAAAACCGTATCACAAAATGCCAAAGGTATAACACCACCAGGTCAGAACCGTATCTTCTCTCTGAAAATGGCCACTGCTGGGTGTTTCCTAGAGAGAACACAAAGCCTTGAAATAAGCTATTAGAAAACAGTTTGCCTAGAGAAAACTATGCTTGACCTGACTCTCTTCTAGCTTGTGCTCTGAACCATGAGTTTTTCCATTCCTCCCAGACTTTTTAAAGGAAGGTTCTTATAATCAAATCTCTGAATGACAGTCAAATTTTGCAGCCACGAAGAGGCATGTGCAGTGTGTGCACAACAGTTTCCATTAACACACAATTACTAGATATGTTTACAAGCCATTTACTTTGTTAAGATTGCAATTCATTCTGCAGCGGTTCAAAAGCAAACCCTCCTTTTCGGATCATCTCACATTACAACCCCGGCCACAGTTTTTTAATCATTTCTAATTTAAGAAAAATTAACACTCAATTACAATGAGTTTGAACTCAAGAAGAACTGCAGCATTAAGAGCCTTTCTCTTTTCTTTTCTCGCCTGTCTGTGCCTTTCTCTCACCCACACATTGCTGAAAGAACATCAGAATTGAAAAATCAAGTGTTTAGACCTTAAGAACTGTGGACAGCCTTAACTCTGCACCTGTATATTTGTTGTGATGCAGCATTTATTTGCCTGATTGCTTCTTTAAGGGCTTTTCCTTATTCAGCTCACAACAAACATTTGCTCTGAGAAAGCATTAAGATTAAATAAAAAAATCTGTGAGAACTGTACAGTCATAATTGTGTATAAATTTATTTAATATTTCTGACATCTATCAACCTTGCTTGTTGCACAAGCTGGACAGTACATAGCAAAAGCAGAAAGAAAATGTTTCATCTCTAACACAAGTTACTTAACTCAAAATATTCCCAGTAGTGTGTTATTCCTGTGTCCCTAACTTTCTAGAGCAGCACACATGAGCTCCTTCTTCCATCAATGGAAGATGCTCCAGCCATGGTGACCACAACTTCATGAGCTACCTGTTACCTGGAAAATTCAAGAGCTGGTCTTTAATAACATTCCCATGTTATAGCTCTTAATCTGTTAGCAAAGAAGTCGCTGTCCCCACCAGGGAGTTGTGACAATTAACTAACATCTCTAAAGCACTCAGATATTCTGCAGATATACGCTACTGAATAGCAAATACAGAAAATTAGTAGTGGCATCTTCAGGGTCAGATTTGAAGATCACACAATACGTGATACAGGTGTACAGTGGGGAGCATACCGGCTGAAGAGCCCCTGGTCTGTCCACTCATAAAAGACGTCAAAAGATTGTGTGATTTCAGCCTGTGTCATAATGCAGAATCAGAAAATGCAACGGTTATTTTAATTCTATCAGGTTGAAAGTGTCTGACTTTGCAGCCTTAATGTCTCATGAGAATATCAGCCATAGACAGAAGATGCAATGGACTGTGGACCAGCAGATCTAGGAGCTGTGCAAGGTACAAGCATGCTCCCTGAGGATGGACTTTGGATATTCTACCTAGAAGAAGTCCCTACCTCACGTGTTCCATAGGTTTGTGACAGTTTGGGTGAATTTTCACAAAGCAAATACCTCATTTCTATAGATACAACTTTTTTGGTGAACAGAATCAAGCCCATCTCTTTGCCTCCCTCTTCTGCAGGATTTGACCTACATTTGTCTCAAACCCAGTGACACAGGGCTTAGAAGGTTCATACAGATGTCACATTTTACGTGGTCCCACTCTCTTAATTTAAGCAGTCAGTGGCTCCTCTGGACGTCTTGTCAACCTCTGTCCCAAGCTTGGCAGGAAAGGCTTCCTGGAGATGTCCCAGGAATATACTGGTATATCTCAGGTATATACTTCAAGTTGTGCCTCATGGTCTGGAAGGCACAGGAGGTGTGCTCCCTGCCCTCCCTCCATTGGGGCTTTCAGGTTGAACATTACAGAAATATCCCACACTGAATTGTCCTTCCAAAGCTGTTGAGATGCTGTCTGAAGAGGTCCACAGGACCAGTTCCTCGTGAGCTTTCTCAGCCACTGAGAAGACTCTGTTTAAACTTTCTTCCTATCAGGCCTGGACACCTCAGGTAGTGAGGGAGGGTACGAAGGCATGAGGTTTTGAAGCCCTCTCTGATAAAGAAGCTGTGATCATGTGAGTATTGTGCCTACCTTCTACGAAGTGGTGAAAAATAAAACAACAACATAGGTATCAAGTGGTCAGTGAATACACCATCATACTAAAATCAGTCAAAACAAAGAGTTCAGATAGAAGAATGCAGAAGATAGAAGGGCTTATGGGAACTGAAAAGCTCTGGAAATAGGGGAAAAACAGGATAAATATTTAAATGGCCTTGCAACCATGAGCAGTGTAGGCCAGGGTAAAAAGAAAAACAAAACAACTGTCAAAGTTACCCTTAATTCAAAGAGTGTTATGATGAACTACATTTGTGTAAGAGTTTTTTGGTTATGAAAGAGTTTTTGGTTATGAAACTACTGTAGAAAGCCAGATCTCCTGGCTCTTCTCATAAACATGAAAACAGAATTCAGAGCACAAGGGCTTTAAAGAATAAGTAGGAAGATTTGGTTAGGTAGAGTGTCTAGCTCATTTAAGGGCCTTGCTAACAAGACCCTAGTTCCTGATCTGAACGCAAATCTTGTCCGGAATCTGAACAAAACATCCCAAAGAGAGCAGGAATTTCACTTCAATGGAGAACCACAGATTTAACAAAACAGTTAGAGATTATCACACAAATAAAGCTACTTTATCCAGAACAGTGGTGAAGAAGGGATAGACATTTCCTGAAATCACGGACCTACCACGTATCAAAAATACTGCAGAAATAAAAATCTGAGAAAGTCAGGCCTACGAAGCTCAAATTCTACCAGATAAAACAGCAAAATAGATCTGCCTATACTGTGGCACAGAACACAATACCTAGGACGTGGCATCGGTATTAGAAATGGGATGCGTTGCCTTGCACTACAAGAGTTTGGAAAGCACGTGCATCATGGATAGAGAGGATGAAACAGCATTTCTCTTTGAAAAAAAAATCGTGCACAGACTGCTTCCGAAAGCTCTGGTAACAAATGGGAAAGTGGTGCACAATCGGGTCAGAGAGCTGGCACATCATCTCGATGCCTGCTCCTGCCATCTAAGCAGGCTACTGTTGCTCCAGCTCAATTTGAACACCTTGAGCTCTTCAAAAGTTGTGTTAACAACAGTTTTGATATGATACAACTGTAAAACTAAATTATGAATAAATAGAAGGTACGAATGCCATTATTTTATAACTCTGTGGCCAAAACTCTGCACCCATAATTTACAAATCTTGAGGATACTAAACCTGGGTTTCTACAAGCCAAAGCAGAGAAGGAATCTTGGCTTCAGCCTATGGGCATAAACACTGTCATGTCTTCATTTCTTGGAAATAAACATTATAAGCCACGATACTGCCACTAACAAAAGGAGTTTGTCAAACATGCTCCACAGTAACTTTATTTTTCAGTTTACAAATATGTGAGAGGTGAACTCAACATAAATCTGGGAAAGAGTTGATGATTGCAAGCATACTCTCTAAAGCCATTGGGAAAAGCAAATGAAGCGAAGTTCAGCATTAGATTTCATACATATCTGTGTGTATATATATGTGTCACATATATAAAAACAGACAAAAAGAATTTATTCAACAACTGGTAAAAGAAGCTTGAGCTTTAATATATTTTGCTATAAAAGTTGCAAAAACTTCCCGGTTACTATTTCCCCCAGGCAGATGCCTTCTGTGTGTCATTCAGGCAGTGTCAGATCCGATGCGGACACATCCTCAGGCCGATGGAGGATGTGGGAGCACACAGGACCAGGGTTTCAGACTAACAGAAACCCTGAGGAGACACGAAGGTTTGTCGGATGTGCAAAAAATACGAGTCACCTTGTATAAAAGAGCCAGTCTTGACAGCAAAGGAAAAATTTTTGCAGCCATTGCCAAATTAAAAGAATAAAGCTGGGCTCCTACTGCATGAAAAAAAAAATAATCAAACCCTGCACTGATCCTGGATGGTTCTTCTCGTCTCCTGGGACAACACAAACCTGGGTTTGGTCTTGTAAAACCTCACAGCAGGGCTGGCTTAGCCATGCTCCAGCGAAGGGAGCAACCTACAACTGAGGAAGAGTATTGAGAATTAAGAAGATCGCCACGATTCATAATGCACCAATAGAAAATAGTGCCCAAATAGTAGAAAAACCTGAAGAAGTGATCACCTCCGACCAGCGTTTAGCCTGAAGCACACGTGTCTCTGTGCTGCTGTGAATTGTCTGCACGTGGAAATTCACAACTTTAAAAGGGCAGAAGTTATCACGCCATCAGACGCTCGTCACATTTATATTCATTTTAGCAAATCCAGGATTGGCCACGGACTCCTTACATATTTTATGATTTACCGGAATCTGCTTTAGACTAAGAGACCTAATTCTTCCATTACACATATCACCCATCTTTCTGGCAGCATAATTTACATCTCAAACCGGAATAATTTTGCATACTTTTCATTTTAGCATTCTGACATCTTAAAAAAAAAAAAAAAAAAAAAAAAAAAGAAGCCTTAATTCTGTGGAGTAAATTATCATCAACCTTAGAAAAACGTCCTGGAAGTTATTAATGCTCTTTTTATGCATAGTTGTCTGTGCAGTTTTGGTGCCTTTCTCCTCTCAGCTCTACGTAGTGGTGTATTAACAAGAGTGTCGTAGAGCGTATGAAATTCAAAACAGGACCAGCATCGCAAGGTTTATAAGAACAGTTAACACATGACATCTAACTTGAGTGTTTTCCCAAGGGAATCGTGCCGCGTTTGTTTAGTTCTGGACTTTCTTCCACCGAGAAGTTTCTAATCTTTCTGTGTTCAAAGAATGTGTCTTTCAGTGCTCAGTTAATTCGCTGAATTGACACACATCAGTGCTAAAAAAAACCTAAAATTATTTAGGGAAAAAAAAATTAAAAATTATTACTGTTAAACGTGGACTTTGAAGCAAACCTGTGGTCCTGATTTTCTGTACTTCTACCACAAGAAAAGGGTCTTTCTGTTTCTATTTCTGGGAGGTTACTCTAAAACTTCAGTGAGGTCTTGTTTATGCCTCGTTAATACTGTCTGAGATGAACGGACTTAACAACAGCAACAAACTTCTGGTATATTCAAGCAGAAACAAACCATGGGTTTTCAAAATGCAGCAAGTTTTCAACATTTTGAAGGTTTTGCATTTTGAATAATTTCATATTTAATCCGCTTTTCTCTTCCAGAAAAAAAAAAAAAAAGTCTTTTTTTTGGAAGTCTAATGAAAACTCAATATTTACGTTTTCTCAGTGTTTCAAAATATTAATTGATTATATATAACAGATGTAGAAATTACAAAAAAAAAATAAATTCAGCTTATCTTTTTTTTCCCCCATGAAGATACAGGCAGCGTATACACACAGAGGTGGAAAAAATAAATCAAAACGGAATTGTGTTTAATAGTAGGAGTCAAATTCATGCTGGTGCATGACCTGTTCATACGCAACCCCAGAAAATTCCAAGAAAGATCCCATTTTATTTAAGTGCAGGGATCAGGAAACTCAACTTCTGGTGGAGCTTTGGCATAACTCAGTGCCCCCAACCTGGCTGCAGCCACCCTTCCCAAAAATTGGGCTGTTTAATGATTAGAGCTGGGTTATGAGGTAACAGCATGTTGGTAAGGCAGATGCTCTGTACACCTTTGTGCTGGTATAGAGCAAAGGACATCAAAAGGGTAGGAGAAAACCATCCTGGCAGGATGATTCCTGTGTCTCCCACATTCTGCATCTATCTAGAGCCCAGTGACACTAGAGATTAGGACGTTCTTCATTGTGAGGGTGGTGAGGGAGCAGTACAGGTTGCCCAGAGAAGTTGTAGAAGCCCCCTCCCTGGAAATGTTCAAGGCCAGGTTGGAGGAGGCTTTGAGTAATCTGGTCTAGTGGGACAAGTCCCTGCTCATGACAGGGGGGTTGGACTAGACGGTCTTTAAGGTCCCTTCCCTCTGTTCCATTCCAGGATTCTATGATGCTTCAGTAGGAATAAGGGCTGCAGCCCATGCACTGGACAGGGAGAAGACAGGAGAAAGACATTTTCCACAGCCGCCTCTGCCCTCTGCTAAGCTACAGAGACTGCATGTGTTAAGCAAATAAGAACAAAAAAAAAATCTATCTCAATGCTAGGATTTCCTCCTCATGTAAATCTTCCCCACTGTGCTGGAGTGTAAGAGAAAGTACTCACTGCTAGTCACCCCGTGTATTTTGGGTGTGTGGTAATGTGCATCGATATCTCCAAAAGTCGCCAAGAGAGGCTCCAGCAAAAGTTGCAGGGTGCAGCATCACCTCTTTATCCGTGCTGCCCTGGTTTGTGCAGTGCAGGAGACAAAAAAAAAAAAAAAAAAAAAAAAAAAAAAAAAGAAGTTTTGCACTCTCTTGTATACAGCCATAGGAAGACTCCTCTAAGTGCACATATACAATCCTTCCTAGCTTTGCTAATCTTCTTATTCCCTGTACTGCCACATCTGAATTTTCCTCAACGGCTGCAAACTTTTTAAGGGTGGATTTTATAATGGTAATCAGTGATTTTAGAGGAAATAAATCTATCCCGTAGCCCATAGCTCTGTATAAAACATCCCGAGGAATAAGTCAGGGAGACCGTCAGCAGTGAAGAGTGCTACATTTCATGTGCTGCCACAGAAATGCTTTCTAGCTGAGGTCTAATATTAATCTATTTTGTCCCTGACATCCAGTAAAACTACAGTGTAGCAAATGCTTTTAAAACGTACATATTCAATAGCAGATGCAATAAAGTATTCGGAACTGTTGGGATGAAGAAGGTTCACACACGCACAAATATCTCCGAAACTCCAGTTAATCAAGGTGTCAAAGTAACTAAAGCAGTTTTACAGATTTTATTGAAAATAAATCACTTTATTATATACTGAAATATATATTATTGTTTCCCCATAGACTTTTACTACCCGGTTGCCTGCATTTATTTTTTAAATAGAGTATCTCCTGCCCTCTTTAGTCCAGTTTTTATAACTACATTTACAAAGGAAATCCAGCGTTAAAGGATATCTTTAGTCGGCCTTCTCCTATTGCCCTATGCAAATAGCCCATTATTAGCCATTTTCTGGCAGAAGGAGCTGAGAGGAAACAGGAGAGGAAATGATATAATGGCTCCAGAGCCCCACGTTTCCTTTCTGCCCAGTTCTTTGCGGGGTGACCTCAGGGGGAACCGAGGAGCTGCGAGGTGGCATCGGACCTCAGAAGATTTACACCTTTGTCTTCTCATTTTTCACAGCCAAGCTTCCATGCAGGAATACATAAAACTTCACAGAACTCGGTCCAGGGAAGGCTGAAATGAGTGAAAGGAAATATTTGATTCAATCTAATGGGCATCTTAATAGATATTTATAGATTTCACAGAGAAACTTTTCGCTGAGTGGTTTTAACTCCTATTACTGAGTAACCGCTCTCCTTTTTAAGTATGAGATTTGGTTCAGGTCTAAAATAGCCAGCGTGGTGTTAGACAACACATTACTTTAAAATTCAGTATTACACAAAGACACCTATTATTTCTTTCATTGAATAATTTTTATATTTTTTTGAGAGGTCATAGCGCACAGTTTCTAACAGCTTAATGTTATAAATACACAAAAAATCACACATCTATAAAGACACTGCATCGATATGAAAAGCTTCGCAATTATTTTTTTCTCAACAATTCTCCCCAAAGTTAAATGTTGTCTAATACAGCCCATGTATATGAAAGAAACGCATTCAGCATTTTGGACTGCCTTCTAAACTGATGAAATTCACACTGACAAATGTAAATTCAACAGCAATTTACCCTGAAATTACATTTTTTCACCCTAAAATTAGTTTAAAGGTGAAGCATGGTATCTAAAACTGATTTTAAGTATTTAAATACTAAAAATGTTTAAAACTGTATCAACATAGATTTTGCAAGTGGACAGACATCCTGAATGCAATATATTGGTCCCACAGGTCATGTTAGTAGTCATTTTACCCATATACTATATCCCAACTACTAAACCCAAAATTGCTATGCCTAGATAAGCATAAAAGTGTTTCCTCTTCTCCACTCACGAAATTCAGTGACATTTTCTGGTCAACAGAGTGCTGAGGACTTGCCCAGGGCTCTCCCTCTCTCCTGGTGCCGCAGTAGGACAGTCTGCCGTGGGGTGACCCATGGCAGCATCTCCACTTATGTCCTGAATTCAAAGTCACTGAAACTAGTATTCAGGTTCACCCCTGGACACTTCTAGGCTATACGTCACGTTCTAACATCAATCTTTATAGATCTGTAAACCCCAGTGAGTTTTAGCACAAAACTCCCAAGTCCACAGTACCTACAGCAAATAATTTTATCTTTGCCTCTTAAGCTTTAAGCTGTGAATGGGCCAAAAAAAAAAAATATTAACTTTTTCCTGAGAAGGTCTAAAGAAGTATTTCACTGGATTCATTATTCATCACCAGGAAGCTCCCAGGTAATTTTAACCACAGGAAAAAAAAAAAAAAAATAGAGGTACCACATGTGTAAGTAATGTGTACATGCTCTATTTGCAGCTGATCAGCCCTGATAGCACATCAGATTCAAAGGATTGTGTCCAGCTATTACATCAGGTTTTAATAGCAAAATGTGTGCCTTCCACACTTTAAAAACTGACTGTAATCAAAATCTAATTAGTATTCTATTTTACTAGTGGGAAAACTGAGAGAAATGCGCACAGACATACATGGTGTTAGATATTAAGCCAAAAGATGTCTCCAGAAACCAGCCATTCATCTTTCGCCTTCTTTTTTTTTTTTTTTGTCTTTATCATCAACATCTTGTCTCTTGAAATATAGACATCACTAAATCAAAAACACTTACCTTTTCACATCATTATAGAATTGCTCAGATTAAATAAGAGCTCTGCACGGCTTTTCACATCTCAGCTATGTTTTCAAACCACCAGGGAGGGCTAGTTCTTCCTGCACAGACAATTACCAAATTGTTGCCAATGCGAGCGTTCCCTGTATCAATCTCATTATTATTAAGTAGTCTCAGTCACCTATGGATCTCATTACCATCGCTTTGAATAAAAGGTCGCAAGGTGGCATCGGCAATTTACTTAAAATTTATCGTTAAAACCGCCCCTTTTGAAAGAAGATTCAGACTGCTTTTGTGTGTTTCTGATGGTAAAAGGCAGAACTCCCAGCGACCCCGAGAAGTCTGCTCGATTTTTGTTTGGTTGTTGTAGGGTTTCACTCTTTATTTACTTTGGAAGTAACAGGGGCATCATCATCATCATCATCCGTCCTTTGTTTTCCTGGTGGAACTCCTGAGGTTATTGGGCAGTTCACTTTGTAAAAGAAAGCGAGGTCAAATCACTAAAGACGAAGCCCTTATTGAAAAGTTAATTAGTCGCTGAAAATGTATGAGCATTAAGGAAAAAAAAAAAAAAAGAAAGGGCACTTTTAGCAGGACTTTCTCTTAGCAACTACTCAGTTTTCATCAGTTCGTCTTGTGGAGGTATCACTTTATCAGTTTTCCAGCCATAATCGTAGTCTTAAGTAGGTAAGAAACATTTTTTTTCAGTCTTAGTGAAAAGTATAAAAAATGTCTCTATTTATTTGGGAAGAAAAAAAGACTGTTGGAATTTGTTTATACATCACAAGTAAACGCAAAAGAGAAAATCCTTGCTGGCCATCTCCCACTCACTTTTAAGTAGATCGTTCTGCAAAATGTTTTGCAGTTGGTTTGATATTTTTAGACGAAAATATTTTTGACCAGTAACATGGAAATAAAATAATTGCTGTCACTTCTTTCCTCTGAGAAAATGACACATAAAATGTTATATTTCAAATTCAATTAAGAAAGAAACTGGATTTTTTACCAAAGCCTTGTAGCTATGGATTCCTTTTTTTTATTTTTTTTTCTGGTCTGTACAGCCTTATGCTGCATTTTGCATTTGAGCTTAATAAAAGAGGCAGGAAAAAGTAACAACTTCAAGCAGTGACTGAGACTTATCAGACAAATATGCAAAAGCGGAACACACTTAATGAACAGAATATTTCACAAGTTCAGAATATGTTGCTCCAGATAACTATATACTCTTAGATATTTTCACTCCTGTCTCACATGAATTCCTTTTACTCCCGAAATGGTATCAAGTTTGCTTTCTTTCTAAAATAGCAGGTAAGATCATCCAGCTTTATCAGGCACAAATCCACTATGTCTCAGCTGTGCAAGTCAGTCATAAAAACACAAAAATGCTCCCTAACAGTATTTTCAGTTGTTGTCATTTGCAACACTATTTACAGACCATTTTTTGCATTTTTTCCCTTGCTGTAAAGAGAAGGTTCATATTTTTGTGCATCTCTCAGCAGATAATGCAAAATAGCTTTGTATCAGGCTCTTCTACCTGAAGAATTATTGCGAAGTCCTAGTTCTGTTTCTACATCCTATAACAAGCTCTTGCCACAGACAAGCAAATGCCTGAAGCAGTTCTGACCTAAGTACAAAAGCTACAAATACTTTTATGAAACAATGGATTTGTCTGTTTCAGAAATGTATGTGGCTAAAATGTGAAACGTCATCGGAGAGACACAAACATTTCATTAACAAACCATTTATATATCGTTCTATTTATACTTGCTCATACAAGTCTACATAACAGCTCATAACTGTAGGTCTCGTAGTACAAACATCCATAAATATACAACACACACACTCTATATATGTATGTATATTAATATTTGTAATAGAAATCGTATCTTTATATCTTCCAAAGGCGTCCTTTGTAGCTCTCTTGCCTTTTAAATTCAGCTATTCTTGAACACAGTTTGTCTTTGAAATGTCAGGATAATGCATTATTGAAGTACTGTACCGCTTTCTTTTTGAGACTGTACATAAAATCAGTCACGTTCAACCAATTTCCATCTTACTTAGTTCTTTTTCATAATTATTCCTCACTTCTATCACAGCCCCGTCCTCAAGAGCTCTCCGGTTACGCCACTAAAATTAACCGCACACTACAGGTTGTGTCTCCAAGGGACTTGCCATCAAGAGAAACTGAAGGTAGAGGAAGAAAGCAAAAATAAAATACCTCTTCTGAAATGGATACGATTCATCTATGACCCAAGTTGCGAAATTAAGCACCGGCCAGATGAAGCAGATTTGAAAAAAAAAAAAAATTTTCTTATTTCACCAGATGAGTCAGAACCATTTGGTTTATTTCTTAATATATGAATTTTGAAAGCTAGCAGGGAGAGCATATTGGGCATGTAAAAACCTGTCTTCAAACTTCTGGCTTAAATTGCTATCACTTTGCTCAAGAAAGAGTTAAGTCTAACGAGCAGCAAAAAAAGAAATTAACTAAAGTAAGGCCCTTGTGATACAATGACACTTGCTCTATGCTCTTACAGAGAAAAACACGATGATAAAACACCACAAAGAGGAGTGTTATGAATTTTATTAATGACTAGAAGACAGTGTGCAAAACATCAAAGGTCTGTGGAAAAGATTAATGACCCCGTGTGAGACTGTTTAATTACCTCCAGCTAATTAGATTCTTGACCAAATTTTTAATATCTGCATTCCTTCTAAAGCCTAATTGAGATTCCACATTATTTATCAATCTTTCAAAAAGCCCTTAGTGTGCTGCTTTTTTTTTTAGGGTTTGTTTTTTTTTTTTCCCTTTGCACTTTGACTCCATTTATGGTCAATTATTAAATAAATAGCGAAGTAACCGTTCTCTCCAAACTGTATATGTGGAACACTTTATGCCTGTTTATTTTGACTGGGAGACTATCATTGGCATCTTTTATACATAATGAAGCACTCTAGCTAATAAACTGACTGACTTCACTGTAAACAACGTCGATAATATTTTTGTTATCTGGGCTGTGCTCAGGAACTCCTCATGTGGTTTCTGTAAATTAGCCTTTGCTATTGTCAGTTAATCCTTATTTCAGTTTACCTTGGTCCAGTCCCAGGGCCGGAGCGGAGCGTTATCGTGCAAACTGAAGAAGACAGCCCTCACCCTTTGATTATTTTCCCCTGTTCATTTAGAAGTGCTTTAGTGCCATAAACTACCGCTATTAAATGACTTTTTACGTAAGGAAATGGATGTCCAAAGGCAAGGGACACGTGCAACAATTACCCATTTTTTATACCCCTTCAGATCCCACTCTATCCCCAGTTAGGCATTGGCACAAAAAGAGTCTGATCTAAAGACTGAACTAGGTTTTTCCACAAAAGTTTTACCATTTCGATTTTCTGGTGAAAAAAAACAGGTTTTTCAAAGTACATGACGGGGAAAATATTTTTGGAGTAAATTTTAATAAACAAGTTATTTCCCAGTTCAGAGGAGGCAGGGGACCCCTCCTTCTCTTTCTTTCTTTTAACCATAAAACAAAGGGCATTCGCTTTGAAAATCGTTTTGTCATTTCCAATAAAATAAGGAAAATAAAGTGCGCGCATGTGAAATTATATATTTATAATGCATGTATAAAACAAAACACTTTGGGGAAAATTCTTCGTAATTTCATATAGATTTTTGCAAATTATCCACTAGAGTTTAGCTCATAAAATCATATCACATACACAGAAATATATGGACTAGCTTAAAAAAAAATCCAACATATTCTGTATTAAATTTTAAAATGTTACTTGTATAAAACATTGTTGACTCTCCGCCTACTACAATATATAAGATTTTTTTCTATGAGGTAGAAGTGAGTGTCTCTATGTACGGGCAGAGATTGAAAAACTCTACTACATGACAAACCATGTAATAAAATAAATGTTATTATGTTACATAAAGAGGAGACAGGGCTTTGAGGGAGGGGTCACTTTTTTCAGTCATGTTTGCAACGAGCCTTGTTCAATGGGGTAAGAACATCTATGAAGTATCACAAACCACATCGTTTAATAATATAAAAAGCATATGTCAAAATAGCAAACAATGTAAATTAATGCGAAAGTATAATGAACCAGGCATTCGAGAGACACGTAATACATTATGCTTAATTTCTTGAGAGTGACAAGAATACTTGGTTACTCCCTGAGTTACTCACAGGAAAACTGCATCAACAAACTTACTTGGGGTACAGTAGTCAGAGCTACTTGATCTTTTGATGTAATAAAAAGCTTAAAGTGCCTACGTATCCAGATATTTGTTCTGTGCTCCACTTGGTGGAGGAGTGCTGCAAAACCATTAAAGATTTTATCCATATAGCTACAGATAATTATAATTTTTATCGTATCCGGACACTGTAACTGAGGGTCATGTTTTTATGGTGGGTACTTTGGAAAGCAAGTATTAAGAAAAAAAAAAAAACACATGCCCTGTTTAACTGAGCATCCACATTTTGCAATACTGAGGGTACATTTGATGGATTTCCATCTCAAAGGACCTCAGATTTCCCAGATCTTGTCCTCCAGACTACCCTCATTTCTTTCTCTCAGCTGTCAAATTCAGCAAGGGTGGTGGTTTCCCTCATCCCTGGCTGGGAGACTCTCCATGAGCTTTTCCCATCTGGTCTACGATGCCAAACGCACGACGGGAGACTGATGCTTCTCTCTTTCCAGAGGACCGTAAATGGATATTGGTACTGAAATAACAGATCTGGACAGACAAGATGGTAACGGGATTAATTCAAATGGCAATTCAGGCCCCGGTTTAATCGAATGCTGCGTGGATGTGCTATAGATCAAGCATTTAAGTCTGGCTTTCAGAGCCTCTGACAACCCAGGGAGACTCTCGTAGAGTCTATGTGGGCATCACTGTCCAGCACCAAGCACCCTCCAGCCCCAGAGATTTCCCTTCTCCCACCTGCCCCAAGCACAGGTTCCTCCAGGGAAAGTGCTATTGAAGTTACACGGCATCACACCACGCTCTGGCAAGCTGAGCAATTTTAGATTGTCCAATCTTCTCATTCCTCTCCAGCTGTATAGACGCTGCTGACTGTAAAGTAACCATAAAAAATAAAAACTAATATTACATAGAAAATATACATATATATATATATAACAAAACTCAATAAGACAACCAAACCAAGCAGACCAAAAACATCCTCCAGCTTGGCTCTTGGATGAGGAAGAAAATCTGGACAGTTGTATACCACCCAGAAAACATAGTGCTAGGCTATGGGGAGGGCATGTGGCAGCACAAGCATTTACTTGCTTTAAAAAAGAATTTATTAGCCTAGTCTTGTCCCTGTGGCCTTTGAGCGACTCAATAACGAGCTTGTCTCCTTCTGCATCACTCGGCTCCTTCACCCGGGACAGACGGGGGGCCGGCGGGTACCTCCCCCGCGCTGATCAAAAACCTGAGTCCCCCCACCCGGAGGGATGGGCAGCCCCCGAGAGGACAAGAGCAAGAGTAGAATTTCAGCATTTTCGGCAATATTTAGTCTCAGTGTTCCTCCCCACAGATATTTATTCCATCTCATACGGGATATCTAATATAATAGAATAATGGAAGCCAAATAAATGTGCTGAAAGAATATAACAGGACAAATGCTGTTGTTTGAATTTTTGTTTTGTTGCATTTTTAAGTAATTTGCTTTGTCCTAATCTGCTAAATTAGCGTTTGCCATTATACTAATATGTTCTCGTCTATCTGGAACTCTTCCATAATTTCGTGTCTTTCTACACCAAGCCTGCCCAAAACCAAGATTACTTCTAACTTAAAGTGCTCCTAAAATTTTGAAGTGCTCTATTAATTTTAAATTGCTCTACATCATGTCTGCTTAGAATCCCAACTGCTTTTTCATGCAAAAAAAAAAAAATTATTAAACTATAAAAACGCCCATCTGCAGCATAACAGCTACCCGGTTGTTTGTTGTTTTTTTTTATTTCAAACATCAACTTTCTCTCCTTTATCTTTGAAAACAACAAAAAAAAAGAAATGCTCTGGGAGAAAAATGATAGAACACGTTTTTATTGCAAACCTCCCTCTATTGAATACCTTTCAGGTATGTCACAGGACTAAATATATTTTATGTCTACCAATTGGTAGCACATAGTCCAGCCCATTAACCCACTGACCTCAATAAATTATGATTTCCTAGCAAGAGCTGGAAGATTGACACGTCACCAAACACGCACGGAAGGGTTAACAATATTCCCCAGGATTTTTACAATCCAGCTTCGGATCAGGGGCTTCCGTCTCGCAGGCAGCTCTTTCGAAAAGGTGAACACAAATGGTTTGGGGGTGTTTTTTGTGGTTTTTTTTTTTCTTAAAGCCTTTGGTGTTTTTAGGAATGTGACTGGATCCTCACCTGACTCTGACAGGTCTACGCAATCCCGGCAAGCCATTGCTGGCTCTCTCCTACCACCTCCGTGATCCTCTTTGATGTTTTTAAATGGATGTTTTTAAAAGGAACTTGTTGAAGGAAAAACCAAAAAAAAAAAAAAAGCCTTTATTTACTGAAAAGGTAGGACTGACTCAATCTAGTAGTGTATTTTGGCAGTCAGAGTGATTTTTAGGAAAAAAAAATTTGAAATGAAGGCAAATCATTTCTTCCACTGGCATAGAAACCTGAGCACTAACAAGTGGATTCATTGTCAAAGTTGTTTTATTTGCGCTCCTCTGTCTGAAGTACATTATATTAATCTATCAAAGGGTCACTGATCCTTTAGTGAGTGACCATAAATATATACAAATACAAAAAAAAAACCAGTTGCTCTGAATATCCCATGTATCAAGGACTTTCAGATCCGTTTATATTTGCCACTTTGCCGTGCAGATATAAAACCAGCTGAGTGATGTGGTGAAGCAGTAACCCTTCCCGGCTATGACGCTTAATCACAGGAGTGACTTGGGAGGTTCTGATTATTTACACACAGTCTGTCACAATAAGCTGCTCTTGGGATATTGTCCAAGTAACAAATCCAAGCAAAGTTTCCTGACTTTAAATTAGAGCTTGGTCTCCCCATACACTCTGATCTTCAGAGCATCTCACACAGGCTCCTGCTGGGGACATGGGCTTTTGGTCCGGAGGGGTAGGTCACCCATCATCCCACATTAGGTGGTACATTGAGGAATCACCCCCTGCTTTGACCAAATTCCAGCTTCATTTCTGGTTTGGTTGGATCTCATATTCTACCGTTTCATTTTACACAGCCTGGAGCTGAGGTAACACCAACTACATCTGCATGCTTCTCTGTAGGAGAGGAGCATCAGGTTGCTACTCATGCAAACAAGACTCGTACCTTCAAAAATGATGCGATTCTTTTTTTTTTGTACATGCTGTAATACCTTTTAGCCATTTAAGCAATTTCCTTTTCACAGCATCACACTGTAATTTTCATTATTGAATGCTGAATCCTGTACTACGCGCAACCACACAAATTCCTGGTGGGGTTTCTGGTCCTGAAGGTTTGTTTGACACTCATTTTTCGGTGTGCAAGCACTCTCAGGTGAAACATTTTTAACCAGATTTAGGGTAGTTAAATGTTTGTTTACTTCACCTGAAAGAAAATTCCTATGGCAGATGTATTGGAGGGTTTGTCTCAAAATGAGATTAGCAGTTCATTACCCACTAGATCACACCTTCATACCAAGGGGGCAACAGCTTTATTTACAGAATGTAACATCTCGCCACTTGCGACAATTTGCGAGATGTTACATTGTGCAAATTGTGCATTAGGCCAGCAACATTGCAACTGATCGATAGCCACAGAACTGGAGGGTGATCTTGGCTTTCAGTCTGGGAACTGCACCCGCCCCAGCTGAGGAGGAGGAGGCTGCAGCCATCCACGCTGCCCACAGCAGCAGAGCTGCCTCCTGCAGCAATTAACTGTCTCCTGCAAGACAAGTTAATGCTCCTGCCTGTAAACATGACCAAAACATCCCACGTAACCTTTAGTTATACCCACACTGCATTTTTTTTTTTCTTCCTTACCTCTCAAGGAAGTTATGTTGTGGGAAAGTCAGCCTTTGTTAGCAGAAGCAGTGTGGTGTTCCCATGAATCCAGCTTAACTATAAAACCTCCATCCCTTCTGCAGTTTCTCCACTCCGCAGCTCTTTATCAGGAAGCACTGAACTCAGATTTCTCCTTTTACACAGCTGCAAGGTATTTCAGGCAAAGTGGCTCTAACTCCTGCAACAAACCACCCATCTCCATCCCACCCCCTGGGAAAGCCTTCTGCTAATCAAAGTGCTCTCTGTCAGAGCCCGAGAGAGGCAAAAGTTTCCTGTACAAGTCATCGGTTCAATAAAATATTTGCTGGATGCAAAACATGTGGTTATATCGGGTTCTGTTAAGCAGTTTCCTAATAAAGGGCAATGCCTGTTCAGCCTTCGTAGTAACTCAGATGTGACACAAATAATACAGCAAATAATTACAATGACCTTTCCCTCACCTCAAATTTAAACAAAGGTTAAGCTGCCCTTTAGAAAAGTAAATATTTTCTGTAGTCAAATAAGTGTAGACACCTTTAAAAACAAGGATATATTGCCAAGCTAAACTAAGCTGAAAATGGTTACAATAGAATAATTTGAAAATAGCAAGGATGCGGAGCTGCTCAGCAGCAGCCAGACATCCCCGCCTCACCGCCGCTCCCTTACCTTAGAAAATTCCCAGGCTGATCTCCATATGTTTTCCAGGACCTGTTGCTTGAAATTTCTGTCCAGTCCCAGCAGATACGAGGGAGAAATATTAAAAATAAGAAAGTGCATAATCTCCTTGCCCCCTTAAGTCTGGTAAACAATTTATATTCGATTTCATACAACAGAATGAATCCGCGGACCTTTAAGCAATTAAGAAACAGACACTGAGGCTTAAAAAATAAACTTCAGGGAAAATCTCACGTAGTGGCCAGGAAATGGTTCACAGGTTTTATTTAGTTCTCGTAGCTCAAGGTTTAGCTGTTAGATAGATAAGAGCCAGGTGTGTTTTACACATCTAATTTGTTTAGTCTGAAGCTAATTCAAAGAGCACTTTTTAGCTACAAGTCTGCGACCAACTTTTAAAACGTATATCCAGGATAAATGGGTGTCATCTATATTCAGGGTTTCTTATTTCTGGTGTGCTTGGGGTTTTTTGGGGGGAGGGCAGGGGTGGTCAGGCATCATTCCTTTAGCTTTTTTGACATGACCAGCAAAAAAGTCGACGTTGCCTGTTGCAACCAAAGGCAAAAGGAAAAAACACACTGAAGGCCACACTTTTGAGGAATTAGGGCCAAATAACATCTTTTTTTTTTTCTGCTCCATCCAGTGAATGGATGAGAAATGGCCAAAGCTGTCTGATTTTCTACTTTGACACTGAATCCCCTCCAGATGGCCAAGAGGTTGGAGGGAGCTGCAGGGAGCTCTGCAACAGGAGATTCATGGACCATAAGTGTCCATGGCTGCAACTTCTGCAGCCAGACATCCCGTTGGCAAGAGCAGGTAGAGGCATGTGTAGAGGCTGAAATCAAATATCAAGCATGTGTAGAGATTAAAATTTCTGATTCTTAAAATTTTGACCTTCAATCACCACCGACAATAATGGAATTGCAAAATATTTGGTTGAGAACCACTTTGTACATGAAAAATAATCGGGTGATTTATGGCAGTAGCATTCATACTTGCTCTAATACAGGGAAAATCATAAGAAAACAGAAATAATACCCATCATTGGTGCTATAGTGTTGACTAACCTGACTTTCAGACTCTGAGACTGCCAGTGTTATTGGTATAAGTAACATGCAACTTTAACTGTACTATCATTTTGACAAGTATTAATCACACCCTTCTCTGATCTACCGAAAAAGATAGTCAATGAATTTACACCCTGTTACTTATTCATGAACAAGTTGTGCCCCTGAATTTTAACATGCAATGCCTTAAACTATTAGCTGTATATCTGCTTTATGTGATGTTCCTACATAAGCTGGCAGTCCATCAATTTAGTGTCCATACATTTCTTTGAAAGCTATATTATAATTAGAGCTTAGGTTAATACTAGTCAGTAACCATAAAACAGACATAAAATAATTATAACTCATTTAGCGAAATTAGAAAAAGAGCAATTATTAGACTCCCATTGTGAGGCTTTGCTGTGAGGGACAGATAATCTATCTGCAAGATGTACTTTAAGAACACCATTTTGAAAGAAATAAACTAGACAAATTACTGATTTGTTTAGGTTTAAGAAAACTTAGAGCGATAAATACAAGTTCAACAAACATAAAGGATGTGTGCAAGGGAAGTGAAAGTTCTACTGCAAGAAGAGAGATTACAATATTTACACGATGCTTTCCTGACATTACCTCTCAGGATGTTGTGGAGCTGGGTTTGTCAATGTTTGCAAGGCAGAAAAATGCTACAGTCGTGCAGACACAAGCCTATAAACTGCCACAATTAAAGATGAGGATGTGCACAGTTTGATCAGGAGGGAGTGGACTCGCTGATGTCAACGTTCGCCTTGAAACATACTTTGAGCACAGGATTTCTGGTGGCCGTAACGAAGCCTTTGTAGCTCAGGAAACCTGTTTTGGAAATTGCCCGTTTCTCCTTCTCCAAACTCCTGGTAGGCTGAGATGCCCAGTTGTACGGGAAGAAATGTTTTGCTGGGAACACACCTCTCTGGCCAAAACACAGCTTCAGGCCATATTGAGATGACAATTTGCCCGTTTCCTTGGTTGCAGACTAGGATAGCAATTTTTCTGATGAGTCAGCAATTACAAGAAAGTCTCTTCCTGATGGACTAGCCAACATTCATAGACGTAAATCCCTCAATATCTGTATTTCCGAGACTTATAAGGACAGAAACTTCTTCAGATGAGAGGGATTTTTTTTTTTTTTTCCCAAAAAAATGCAGTACTTTTGCACATCTGAATTGTGACTTTTTGCCAGGTCTTTGGTCATATAGGTCTTTCTTACTTGAACGCTTTTACTAGTAGAAATTCACATACTGGTCAATCTATGCCACTCGTAAGGAAGTTTAACTTTCCTCACCTTAGAAGAGCTCCACAAAAGCTGAATGTTTCATCAAAAGCTGCCACAAGAGGAAAAGGAGGACCTGAAAGAAAATGCTCATAGCCCAGCCCAAGAATGAGAGAGACTCAAGTCACAGGGAAACCAAGTGGTTCAGGGTAACATGAAAAACACATTGCTGGAGCAGTGTTACACAAAAAAGAGCATGTTTTGGAAAACAAGTCTATGACTACTAAGCACTAACAATAAAAATCGTAATGAATTAAACACCGATTGACTTTAAAGTGCCAGTAATTTATCAAAAGCAATACTACACTGGTATTCTTCATTGCTTTTAGGGTCAGCACATTTAAGATCCATATTTTCAGCCTTATCTTTACAGTCAAGAGACACATAAGTAAGTCTCTACGATCAGGCTGACTTCAAAAGCTGGAAGTAAAAATATCAAGTGTCACACAACAAGGCAAAAATTTATCAAACTATTACATTTTTTGTTTGTATAGAATGATTTTTCTAGATGGCTTTTGAACTTTCAAAGAATCCTATAAATTCCTCCCTTATATCAATGCTACAAATGAATCACACATAAAACCAGGTTATTTCATATTAACAAACAAAAAAGGCACATACAAAGGATCTAGGAGGTTTTTTTTATATGCATGTGTGATGCCGTTAAAAATCTTCTGCGTTCATGTAAAACCTATTTATAGGTTTACACTGAAACATAATTTCTCATTAAATGAACCCTAGGAAACAGAAGTCTCAGAGAAACTCACCAGCACTAACATTTGTACAAGTGGAAAGGGTTATGTTATGCTTCCTGTTTAAATAGTGTAAACGTGCTGTTGTAGCTGTAGAAATGGGGGAACGACCTGACTTCATCACGAATTTTACTTTCCAAGTGACTGGTAAATTCTCCTATGCTTCCTGTTAAACAAAAACAAAAGACAAGTTCAGAGAGCTGGTACCTCTGACAGTTGTGAAAGACAGGAAAAAAAAAATGAATGACATTCTCCGGAGAATATTTTTCTGTCACTTAAGCAGTTTACATATTTCTCTATTTTTACTGTATTTTTCTTCTTCTGATCACCAGGGATCATATGTGAGTTTAGGGTCATTAGGGCTATGTCTAGTGCCAGACAGATCCTGCTGCACTCAGATTTTTATGATGACAGCACGAAATTTTTGGAATGCACTGGTGAGTTGTGTGGCTATTGCAAGACTGTCATTAAAAAGAAAAAAAAATATGTTTCTTTCCTTTCTGTCACTGTGGGCAAGCCCTTGATTTTAAAATTTGTAAAATACCTTAGAAGATATGAACAAAGTAGCAAGTAAGTTTAATAATTAAAACTCTAAAATATATTGCAGCTGATTTTTGCTGTTTCCACTGAGAGAGAGAAGACCTTTTCAGCTGTAAGAGATGAGGAACAATAATTTTACTTGTAAACAAAATAAAACAACAAATGAAAAATTTGACCTCTTTATTTTATTCTTTCTTTCCTTCTTTCTCCGCCCCTTTCTTTTCAGTGTTTCAATTTGTTCTCCCCATCCACAGGGAACACTGGAACCTGTATTTGTGAATTATAAGCTCTCTGCACTGTACATAGCAGTTGTTAAGGATCAACAGATTAACCATTTTATAGAAGATTTAGAGGACTCATTCCAATTTTTATAACTCCATGTGGTTTTTAAATATTGTAATGTTTTCAGCTAACACGTTTTCTGCCTCCCAGCTGTAAAACAATACCTATTGTCTAGGGGGGAGGGAATATCTTTTTATATAATTTTGTTATAATACAATTTTTTCACACTACTAAGAGTGTCTTCTGGGAAAGAATAAAAAAAAAAAAAACTCGAGATGAAATACTGTGCTTTTCACTCTTCATTCTCTCGCTTAGGTCAGTAAATTAAAACAATTCAAACATCAGGTATCCCAGAGTACACTGAACAACCAAGAATGGGATTCATCGATTCATGACTTTGTTGGTTTAGCGAGAACTCTTTGCATTCTTTCTTTTATTGAGTATCTTGTGTATTTTTAATGGTAGAAAAAAAGGCCTTGCAGAAAATATGTCAAGCTCAAAAGGCTTCTCTGCAAGGACACTTGTATTGCTGTACATGAGGTTATGTATCAAGACACTAGAGACAACAGACATGGCCCAAGCTCATCCCCTCTACAGCTTTTAGCAATAGTATTTTCTCTTCTAGTGCCCGTGGACCCCCTTGCCTTAAAATAACTCAAAAAGTTGCAGAGAAAAAGCTGGCAATTGACCTAAACAAAGAGATCAGTAATTTTAACTCCGGTGTGTTGACCTGGGGAGATGTTCTGAGCACTTGCTTTTCTAATGCCCCTAAAAGGAAAGCCTTTTCTTCAGGAAGTTCAGAAGTGCTTTCACTTGCATTTCACAGATCTAAAATCCTAAGGGGTGATTTTCAGTAGTGATTTTTAAATCTTTTACTCCTCCTCCTGATCCCACTGCCGTTGCTAAAGTCTTCCATCCCATCATGTTCCTACCCCCGTCTTTATCTATTTACAGAAATGAACATGTATCACCACCACTATCACCAATAATGTTATAATATGATCATATTATCCCAATATACCAGTTCATGCAAAGTGAATTATAATGATTGTAATTATAATTTTAGTTAATGCTATTTAAAGTAATAGAATAATGCTCTAACAAGTATAATAACGAAAAGAATACTTAAGGTCCTGAAAAGGAGCAAACAAGCTGCTTTGGCTAATGTAAAATATATACTTAACTATTGATTTCACGATAATACCTAAATAATATGAGAGTACAAATTTACCTCACATGAATTAACCAGGCAGGACAAATTTAAATTGGTTTATCCTGCTTTCTCTGTGAGCTAAAGCTAAATATAAATAAATTCACATTTGCCACAGAGCATGTGTGTGGGCAGAGCCATCGATGCCCGGTTAACTCATGTCTAAGCTCTAAATCAGGAAGGCATTTCTATGTGGCTTAATAGACCCTTCTTAATTAGCACTGGAGCATCTTCATTTCACTATAAACAGAAGAGTGCCTAATTAAGACATGATCAAATACATGATGGGATCTGGGATTCTGCGAGACACCGTCTATCTGACTGAATATTTCTTGGAGTTAGGAACTACTGACTTTTCTGATCCAGAAAAGAGAATCTCCTAAGGAACAACCTGAAACACCCGATATTCTGCTAAGATGCAGAAGACCCACACTCAGATTTAAACCTGAACCACAGCAGGTCTCCAGCAGATTTTAGGTTAGGAAGAGTCTCTCCCAGCCTCTCTATGTACCACATGCTCCATCTGTAACCTGGAAACTGTTCCAGGTGGTAATTCTTTGAAATGTGTGTAAATAGATAATTCGGCTCCTGACAAAACAAAAGTTCTTACACAAATACTACCCAATAAGCTCTATAAATACTCCCCAGGAAGACAATGGGAGTTGTACAAGCATTGTAGACAGAAGGGAAGAACTTGGGTCTGGTACGTGCTAGCACTTGGACTTTCATACCCATCATTTGCAGAGCTTCTTTTTTTCTCTACAGTAAATAATGACAGTTTTTTCCAAATATCATATTTCTCCAAGTTGAACCTGGAGGTTCCTGCAAGTACCAGCTCAGAAGGCATCACAGAAAAGAGAAGGAATAGAAAATTACACAGAGCTGAAAATGCCAACAGAATGCAAATATATTAGTTCACCTGTGAATCTTGTAAAATCTGTGTAAAACATTTCATTCCAGGATCTCTTCATTCTTTCCATGATACTCTGCAATTTTCAGAATATTACTGCGATACTTCTCCCAGCACTTACTGACTTAATTTTCCCATTACAGAAACACAGATTGCACAATCAATGTATTCTTAAATTTTTAGTTGATGATATTGTAAGCACCTGCTGTACCTTCCAGAGAGAGGAACTAAAAGCTGTTTTATTATGCAATGACTTTTTCTTATGCAATTTTCTTTTGTAACAAATTTCTTCCATGTGCAATGTCACAAACAACTTCGATCAGTTTTTTTACTGCTAAGAATTCGACAATATTTAAACTTTTTGAGTCCTGCATTTGCATATGAGTTAAAAGTTAACACAGGACTATCTATCTGAAAGAAAATTCCAAGATACAATCCCATGGGCTTTTGATTCAAAGCATCATCCACTCTGCTACAAAGATTTTTGCAATAGATTCAGTGGGTTTGAGCTTTCAAGGCCCTTGAGGCATGTAAAAGAAAACATCTTGTAAGGTGTGCACTGATTTGACACAAGAAAACTGCTACCAGGAGCAGTATTGAGCATGGAAGTATACTTAAAAGTCATCTGCCTGATGGGTCCAATATTGCTTAGTTATAAAGTATCTGTCACAAATTTACAAAGGACTTACATGATTATAGGGATCTTGAAGTAAGGAGCACTGCCAAACTATATAGCTATAAAAGCAAAATGAGAATCCAACCTGAAGTTGGCATGGCTATGTCCAAATATAACAAATACTGCAAGGCTTGGGTGACACAAGTGGTGTTTTCACACTCAGAGGCTTTGTCTGTGCTGTTTCCGCCAGATAAATCACTCCTGTATCTCACTTCTTCCAAACTAATCTATCGTAGTTTGCATAACACTGAGCTCAATGTTACGTCTTGCAGTTACTGTATCTCTAATGTCAAACTTCTATTAATCAGCTTATTAGACATGGCATAGATTGTACTTCAGCTTCAAATTTATTCACAATTTTCCTTGACTTTATCTGGAAGACTTGGTCCAATCCATATTATGCCTTACCTTTTGGCTGTTAACGTTGATAGCATCTCTTTTTATTGGGCTCTTGATGCCCACTGATGTTTTATGCATAATGATGCTCAAGTTTAATTGAGCTGTAAGCTTCAGTTTAATTATGAGCCTTCATGATACCTTCAGCACTTTTTCTTCTCTGATTACTGTAACTGGTTCTCTCTAACCCCTTTAAAATCCTTAATCTATTAAACCACTTGTAGACAAGTCATTTTTAGGAGAAAGTCTAATTAGACTACTGCAATTATCTTAATGCATCCTCAGTATTTAGGGAAAAAAAAAACAAAACAACAACCTGAGCAAAAAAGAATTTTGTGGTATATTCCGAATATTCACACGTAACGATCTGGTTCACACTGCATGTATCTTGTACTTGAGATGAATTTATGTGAAGAAAGAGAAGTGAAACTCAAAGAAGTCATCTCTTTGGGTAAATTTCTGTTCATTAAATTTCACTCAGAACTTTCAGCTGTGAGTTTCATACTTACTGTTTCATCCCGCTCCTTTCAACGTGTGGAATTCTGTTGCTTTCAGTTTCAGAGTCAAAGGAGCAAGTAAATGAGAAAAAGTCGTTGCAAATATATACAGATACATAAACTACATCTTTTTTTATACAATTTGTTTACATGTGTCTCCAGTGTAATTTCAAAAAAAGAGCCAGCCATGAAGTATTCAATAGATCTGCTTTGCCAAAAGTCTGGTGTCTTTTCCTGGAGCTGGAATGATGAAAACTAAAATTATGCATATTCCACTAAAAAAAAAAAAAAGAAGGAAACTAAGTCTGGATCCGTATTTACTGCTTTTGTAAAACCAGATGGATCTCAGGAAACAGCAGGTTTGATTCAGTCCACACTTTCTACTATAAATTTTCTATACTTTTTATACTTATAATTTTACATATTATTGCATAGCCCCTTCCTACTTACAATGAATAATTCTTACACATGTAAAATATTTCTTCCTCACAGTTTCGAGCAGGATCCTGGGTGTCATTTGACTATCATATGGTTCATTGTCTGTTTTTGTTCAGTCAGACTTGGAAATCAAATAAATTCTAAGCGCTCTATTTTTCTACGTCTTAATGTTGTTTGTGTTAATAATGCGCTGTGATTTATATTGGCATATGCGTTGTGAATGTGGAAGATAAAAATAAATTCATTTTAACAATTAGAAGGCCAAGGTTCAGCGTTAATGCTGACTTTTCTCTCTTTAGTTCCAATTTCCTTACTGTTCATTGTATGAGCATAACCTTAATGTCACACAAGTTACATGCATGAAATAGTACTTTATTTAGTGTATTGCTTTCCTCTTTGGGATTCATCACTTCTTCCCTAATTTATATACTTGTTTTCTGCAACAGGGATCTTGATGGGTTTTGGAGGGGTTTTTTTTCCATTTCTTCACTTGCTGGCCATGTAATTATCTGCCTGTTTGGTTAAATTCCTGAATTTGGGATAAAATAAATTTCTTGCATATAAATGAACATATCAAGTACAAGGAACATATCAATTCCAAATCAGTGATTTGTCTTCTTGCATTATAGGGTACTTTCTCTAAAGGCATCACTTTACATTATGCACTTCACCAAGTGCAAGACTGAGCTTGCAGTTCTTGAGATTGCTAAAATTTTCTGCTATGCCTATCCAAACAGCGTGATTTGCTGAAACAATCCTTATGGAGGACAATTGTGGTTGCCTAAGGAAATGCAGTATACAAAAGTTTACAGCTTATCAGCAAGTCGTGATTATGTTTTTTCCTTTAGTAGAGAAAAAGGCTGATACATCGCCTTGTCTCTTTCTGCTCAGTTTTTTTTTTTTACATTTAAGCTTTCTGCAATTTCAACATTGTAATTCAAAGTACTGGCCAAAGGTGACCAGAGCGTATTCATATTTTCATAAGAAGCATGTTTAAAATATTTAAAATCTATATAACCCTTCTTAACCAGCAATCTCATTTTTGTGTCAGGGCAGCAGACATAATTTCTCATTTACAGAAGAAATGCTCCCCATTTTAATGTGTTCCTCCGAAGCAGGACGTGTGACATTCCATAACATATTTATAGTGTTTGCACTGTAGTGCAATTTTTTAGGCAGGAGGCTTATTTTTGTTTTCTCCAGATCCACGACACGGAACATGAAATCTTATCGCGGAGTGTGTCTGGGCTCGGACCAAGACCAAGAGCCGAGCGAACGACGGCGGGCGGATGATTCTCCAAACCAGAAGGAACTGTCTGCCAAAAACATTCGCAGCTGCCTCCTCATTTCCTGGGAAAGTCAAGGTGTTCCCCTGGACCTACTTTACAGATTTCTGATTATGCAAGTGTTCCGGCCTTCCTTTGTAATATATGCAGATCAATTCAGTCTCGTTAGTATTACCCCGGCCTCATTCCTGCAGTCTCGTGCCAGCCTCATCTGCGAGGGTCGACGGCTCGTCGCGGCTCAACGTGCCAGCAATCCCAGCTGCTCTCGCTTTGCGCGTCTCTCTCGGCAGCGGGACAGTCCTTGTTTCGGGCTGTCTGCTGCTCGCTGGATGCCTCTGCCCGTGCATACCAAATGCCAGGCGATGAGGGACATCGGCCGTTGTCTTGCCTCCGACATCCTCATTCCTCTTCGGGACGCCAAAGGATTTGCTCACTGGTAGCACTGCGCATCCTGACAGAACACCAAGTAATAAAGCCGCTCTCGCTGTGCCGCTGCACTCCCCATTAATGCCTTTCACCAAAATTTGCACCTTTACCACTTTTGCATTGATTCTGCTCCAAAATCCAGCCCTGGAATAGCCAATGTAATCTCCATCCTGCAGCCATTCTGCTTTTTAGTACTTAAAGCACCAGTTCAGGCAGTGCATAAAGAAGAGCTACGGTCTGAGCACTGCAACTTCCAGCACACAAAAAAAGTAGTATTCAGGTACTGAAAGATTATCATAGCTCAAATTAGCCACTTGCAGGGCTGCCAAATCCTTTTCTGTCTGGCTCAGATCTTACCTTGCTGTATAGATAGTTCACTTCCATTGTAACTCCATCTTTGGAAGAGTCGGGCAGGAAAACACGCATCATCTGCTCCTCTCTATTTGCTACTTCAAAGTCAAAAACCTGGAAAGCATTTAAAAACATGTTTCTGAAATCTTTTGAAGATAGGCTTTCTTGGGGAGATATTTATTAAGCTAAACGTTTCTTAGTTATCCCCAATAAAGGATAAATTTTGCCTTGACCAGAAGAAAAATATAAAGTTCAATTACTATCAGAGAAAATGGCATAAGTAGGTCCAAAGTTTGGCAAATGCAAATACACTGCAATCCAGAGCAGAAACACAACACAATTCTCCAAAAATTAATCACAGGAACAATTCATATGGATATCCTCCACTCAATATCTTTAATTCACAATTTTTTTTTTTCTAAGAGGTTCCACTCTACTTCAGCAGAAGATACATGCAAGATGTAGTAAAGTCTGAGAGCTACAACTCCTATATGGCAGAAAATCAACCTAGATATTTGCAAAATGCTATTGTGATAGTATAGGTATGATATTTTTGCTTGTAAGAAAATATTTTACTCTTGTAATCCGTATTGAGCAGAAAAAAAATGTTCTCATGTGCAGTATATATCAAGGAAAAGACTTTAAAAAGCTATATTTGCAATTGACCATAGTTTTTCAAAGTGTCTTAGAGGATATAAGTACATACCAGCAGCATGATTGGTACCTGGAACGTGTGCATTTTCTCAAACATTCCTGTATCTCCTTTAATATTTTGACAGAATTGTGGGGGTTGACTAGGAACGTAAATCCGTATGAATGAAATCATTACCCATAATTCATTATTTTGATGGAATATGAGTCACTATATCTAAAACCTGGAGAAAAACAAGATCAATAACTGGTTCGCTATGTATTTAGTTGGCTTGCTATGGGAACCAATCTTTATTACAAATGTTTTTTTTTCTGGGCAATGTCCGAATCTAATGGCTTTACTCTTTCAGTGTATTAGGAAGTGGAACACAGCTCTCATTTGGTCAACACCAAATACTGTGATTCAGCTTCCAAAACCAGGGTTTTTCTTCTTGTTTGATTCACTATTTTTATAATAAACTCTTACCTGCTTCAGTAAAGTCTCAGTGACCTGTTGGAACATTTATGTCAAGTGGTCAATGCTAATGCCACCAAACTAATAAGACAAATGAATTAAAACCTAAGTGCTGAAAGACTAACAAGCTTGGGGATGATTGCAACCAAATTTCTCTGCCTCCAACTATAGAGCAACATTCTGTAACCTACTTTACCCTTGTTGTGCCCCAGAGCAGCTCTTCTTGGGCGAAAATTTCTTGTGATTTGTAGGAAGCATAGACTTTTAAATTCGGTAGATGGGAATGTTTTATTAGGTCAAATGAAAATTAAATAATCTTTCTCTGGTTTAGTATCAATGAATGTTTTACTATCAATCATGAACATTGGTCTTTTGGCAAAAAACAATACATTTGTAGATTTTAGGGTCAACAGGGACTACTGCTGCACCCTTTCTAATATGCTAGCGGTGTAGCCAAGTGCATTTTATTCAAGCCTAGGTTTTCCTAAGCAATATACACTTTGGAATTTCCCAAGAAAATATTTACTTAAAATCTCACTGGGAAAACATATTTCATGGGGAAAAGGCTGCTGAATTTAAGTAGCATGGCAAAATACTATGTTTTGACTGGCAGTCTACAGTTATTAAGACACTGTATCTTTTTGTAAGTTTTAATAATGTGTTTCACTTCTGGTTTATTCAATAAACCTCTCAATCACTTGATACTGGAATCACCCTCAAAATTTATTTCCTTCCATCAGCCATACAAACCAACTTGTTATTTATAGGATAAATGATGTTATTGTAGGTCTTTCCATGGATGTTGACTGCCCACTACTGACTGATTGACTGATTTTGGAAAACCAAGATTGCTATGACTTATTTTAAGATATTATACCAATAAATTAAATAAAAAAGGAAATAAACAAATCTAAATTAGTGAGTTTCATTAAAATATCCTTTCAGCCATTTGATATTGTTTCTTTTTGTTGGTTTGTTGGGGTTTTTTTTTGTTTTTTAAAGCGGTCAGAAGTATTTTAGAAAGACTAAAATTGATAGTTTTTTCTGTCCACATATATGAACGACCTCTGACAAAGGTTCCTTGGAGATCTTCAGTGTCCATCCTCAAGCTCAAGTCCTCTTGGTCCACTAGTCAATGGAAGACACTTCTGCTTTTCCTTTGAAAAGCTCAGGTCATGTAACAGCTCCAAACCTTCATTTCACCTGCATGAGACAAATGGAAAAGAAAGACAGAAGTTTTTTTTTCCAGGGAAGAGCAAATATTGAGATATGTGCCTGATCTCCCATAGGAATCCAGAAACAATGGCACGATCCCACTTAGAGCAAATGTTGTGGTTTTGCATAGCTACTCTTGTATTGGGAGGGCTATTTCAAGTTCATACTTTTATTTTTAGGACATGTAAAGTTACATATGTCATAGATCTATAACAACTGTAACTACGAGTGTACATACAGTAAATTCAAGCCGATGAATGGATGCAATAAGGGAAACATCCCACCGAACCAGAGGAAAGGAGAAAAAAGTACAAGAAAATTAACCAAAATCATTATTTAAGAGGGAAAAAAATTACAGGAGCTTTGTAGAATCGTATTATTTCTCTTTTCCCGCTGGAAATACCTCTCTTGCTATTGTCTAAGATTTTTCATAACAGTTCTATACTGGTAGATCTCAATTATTTGTTAGTACCCTTGTGCAACCAATCTTTCATTCTTCCAGTTCATAGAAAACTTCTTTCTCAAGCAGGTAAATCTGAACAAAACTAAACATAATCCCATATAAACTGCTTCAGTATTCAACATGGTCTAGTTCTTCCTGTATATCTCAAGTTGCTTTTGACCTGGTCGTGTTTCTAAACCTTGTCCTAAAATGATATGCTTTTTTTTTTTCCCCCGCAAATACAATTCATAAAAATATTTACTAAGTTTTAAATTGAATCATTGATAATCTCTAATTTTCTTCCAGAATATCCCTCCGTGTTTTATTGCTCCCCAACATATATTTGCTACAGCTGGTCCTATAGCTATACCATAATTCCCCCAATTGCTCTTACCACCTTCCATACAGTACCACTTCAAATTACTCACTGAAATGGTTCAAGTTATAAATATTAATTTTGGCCATAAAGGTCCTGCTATCTTCTATTCAACTGTTCAGACACACTACTGTGTTGAGGCGCACCTACCACCTCTTTCCCATCATTTAGTATTTTGGCTATTGAAAAGATGGTCTTAACAGGCTGTTAGGGCTGAGCCTGTCATTTCTCAGACTGAAGTACCTAGGCTGCAGGACTCAAACTATCAGAGATGAAAGGTTTAGGAAACAGATCTTGAAAAAAACATAACTTTTGGATTACAGCAGCAGGCACAGTAAATATCAGCTGGCACATAGAGAGCACAGCTTTCCATACTGACCACATTTGGTCCCATCAATGGATACTGTCATGGGATAAATGTCATTAATAATTCTTCAGATCACTCGAGTTCATTGTCAGACTGCACGCCACCAGTTTGTTCTTCACTCTGGAATGCTAAAAATAGACATAAAACTATCATACACTGGAATTGATTTATTTATTTAAAATCTTGTTCTACAGGTCCCTATTACAGAAGTGGACTGCCAGCTAATAAAGTTTTGACTTCAGCAGCATATTTCCAGACAAGGAATTTGGAAATCAAAAGCTTTAGTTTCTAATTTTGTATAGACCTCTCAACAGTTGCAAAATTCTTTTCTAAATCAATTTATACCAGCATCGAGCAGATGGCTAATAATGTCGAGTAGCAAGTCAATACTGTCATGCATTTCACCTTATGAAAGCTATTACTTTTCTTGTGGTAAAGGAATATCTGAAAAACAGAATTTTCACAAAACGCACCATAAAGCTAGAAAGTCAACAAATGCATCACTTACTATTTTCCTTATTTCATTATCTTATTTAGATGCCTCATTTTAAACAGACAAATGTCTAATATCTTCCTGCTTTCTCTAAGAAAATGATGAAGCCTCTTTCCATTGAGACCACTGCAGTAGCTGGCGTTTAGCACATCCTGACTCAGAAGATGAATTTCTTGAATTAGAAAACTGGTAATTTTTTACAAAGTGAAAAAAATTTACTTTGGAAAATTACAACTTCTCCCACCAAGGTTAGTGACAGAAATCTTCAAATCATACGTGATGCAAACAGGAAAGACATCCTGAAAAAATAAAAAATTAAAAAAAAAAATATAAAAAAAATCACATTTGGGCAAGTTTGTCTTGTTAGTTCAAACGGCACAGAGAAGCATGATGCCTAATCTTTGGTTATGCATGAGCTTCACAAACTGCCTGAGGGACTGGCAGAAAGGGACAGAAAAAACAACAGCTACAACCATTTTCACATAAGAACACAGCTGGAAGGAGAGAAAATAATGATGCCCTCCTTATGCATAACGTTCCTGTGTCTGGAGCACTTGGGAAAGAGTTTACCGCTACTCTGGAGACTACCCACAAAGTCAAGCTACAGATGAAGTTGGGAAGGGCTTGTCTACTCTTGCAAATGAACTATGGACCTCTCCCTCTTGCAGATGAACAAATGTGGATAAAGAAAAAGGAAAGTCATAGGAATATGCAAGAGGAAGTCAAGCTTTGTGTCCTAATCATGAGGGCACTCAAGGTAGGGGGAGGGATAAAGGATCTTTGCTGTGTTATCAACAGTTTTGATTTAGTGACTGAGCAGTGGAGAATTGACTAAATCCCACTCCAGGAGGCACATCCTGAGCTCTGCAAACCGTAACAGGTGAAATCCTGATTGTCTTGCAAGAAGTCCAAAGGCTTTATCAATGACATAGCGCTATTGCATTCTTTATCTCCAGAAAATTAAAAGTACACCCATGCTGTCAGGTTCTCTTTACACTCTATTCCACTTCAAAATGTTGGTAGTTAGCTTTTCAAATTGAAATACAGAAGCCAAGTTTCAAGATAAAACTATGGAAAGAGAGAAACGCAGAGATGGGGCTCTTATCCTGGTTATCACTTGGGCAGCTTCTGTGAGCCACAGTAAAAATTGCTGTATCTATACTCTGAGCCCTTCATTTCAGGAAATCCTCTGGGATTATGGAGCCAGGAAGGCAAGAGAAATTACATTCATCCTGGATGAATCTGCTCTAATGGTACAGTGCAGTATGGTGTGGTCCTCAGCAGCAGGTGCTTCTCCCAGCAGGTCCACTCCCACTTTTCCATAGCCCAAGCCAGCAGAGCTGGGGGCTCCCAGAGCCCCAGAACTACGGTGGCATTAGATTTCCGCGAGTTCCCAAAAGTTCTTGCAGGTGAAATGACCTTGGTAAAAATGCAGAAGCCTGATTAACATTGTCCTTTACAGATAGAATGGAATTTCTCCCTCACTCACTAATTACACACCTCGGATAACTGGTTCTATTTCAAGTCTCCCAGTGGATATTCTTCTGCTACCTCAGGCTACAATTTTTTTTTCTTTTTTTTTTTCTTTTTTTTTTTCCCCTGACATCTCTAGCATTCTTCATTAGTCATTTGGATGCATTTGGCATCAACACAATAGAAGGACTATGTTGACCAAAATATAACCATTTATGCCTATGAATAGAACTTCCTGGATTTCCTTAGCTCATTCTTTAATTGTTTGTTTCTTCTCATGTAACTATTATTGGTTTTCAGAGCAAAGCTGGTCACTGTAGTTTGAACTGAGTAAACACAAGTCTATCTGCTTCTTCAAAATGCTAGAGATTTCTTAAAAAAAAAAAACCACAACCAAAACACACCAGCAAGTTTAACTTCATTTTTGAAATAAAAAAAACAGTTTCTTCTGATCTTTGTATGATAATAAACTTTCCTAATATTTTCCACTGAAGATTAATACACTTCTCTAGAAAGTTATATCTAATTTATGTGACTTTAAGGGTCATGCTTTAATAACAATGATGAAACACGATTATTACTTCCTAATGCTGAAATTACAGTTTTTACATTGTAAATTTTTCCTGCTATGCGCCCTGTGGCACTAACATTTTTATCACTCCATGTGTTTCTAGTTTTAAAACCTTTACCCCTGCTGTTTGAAAAATATTTCTCATTTTCGTCCCCTATGGAGTACAGAAATCCCTAAAGGCAAACCATTAGTGATCTTTCTGCCTTTTCCCAAACACTTATTATGATCACCAGTGTTGCTTCCACTGCCTCATTGGCTTTTGGTAAAGTATGCAAATGAGATGTTCAAAATACACACTTTTTGCAACTGTGCAAGTTCATACTGATTTATAAAATGGGAAGGCTATTAAAGTGACTGAAAATGTCAGCAAGATTTATGCATGGGTGACAAATTGTATTGGAAATGCTCATTTTTAACATGCTGGCCTGGGTTGCTTCTCTTTTTTAAAAAGTATTGTATGTGATACACTTGCTTGAAGGCCATTTGCCCCTCCCATCTGCCCATTTGCTTTAAATATACTCTGACAGTGACTTTTTGACCAGGAAAATAACCAAAACTATTCACATTGATAGTTTTTATCATGGAAAGCAGACATTACTTTTCTTCTTACTTGTGGTTCTTGTGGTTCTCCAGGAAGGTATATAAGAAACGACTTGCACCTTTGCTTTGTGATGAAACACTTGTGGACCAGCTACCTCCTTGGAAAAAAATAGGGACACTATCAGAAATAGAACAATTGTTCTCACCCCAGGTTAGTCAAGTCCCATCTTTGAGTATATACACACAATTGAGAATGCAAGGCTTATATTTTAAAGCAAAAACTGCCCTGGCACGTGTAGGACCCAACCTACGAGAGCAACATTCGTTGTCGAGCAAGAAATTCGATATCAAAATATCATAAAGACCATTAAAGAAATTCAACCCCATGCACAAATACTACAGCCGTTAAATTTGCCAAACATGGATAAAGCAGAGGTGGAATCATGCAAAAACAAGTAAAGAAACCTTATTTTATAATTGTGTGATGAAGAAATATGTTATGATTCAACGCAAACACTATAGTACATTTCACAATAGCAGGGAAACCATGGAGAAATTTATGAGGGTTCATTTCAATTTCGATATCGAAGGCAAAAGGAACCTTGTAATTGACGTCAAAGAGAAAAGGTTTAGGCCCATAATCACACATTATATTATCAACATATGTAAAGGCAGAAATGTTGTAAAGAAAGAAAATCAACAAACTATTGAATGTCTTGAAACATTCATACATAATCTCAGATGTATAATGAGAAATACTGGTCTGATAGCAGTATATTTCTAATTTCTGTCAACACGTACAATATTCTGTGAGGGTTTTTAAATAAAGTATAGCATGTTCTATGATTCTCATATTGAAAAGGAGAAGCTGTGCTTTTGGGATTACTTTCTTCTACTCCTGAGCATTCCACTTGGTGCGAATCCCACTCCTACGGAATCTTAAACCACCATTTGGGTTTAAGCAGCGATCCCGGCGTACGTGGTTTCATGGCACCAGTCTGCAGGATCAGCCACCCAAGCCACGTGCTCAGGGTATTTAAGCACCTAGTGACCACAGATATCAGTATTTCAATGGTATTTAGGGGCACGTAAATGCAGATGAAGTTTTTTGTCATCCTTGGTGTTTTGTTTTGGTTTTTAAATCACTGCACATGAGTGTACTCAGACAGTGAGTCTAGCAGGTCATTTGGGTACCCACAGCTACTACAGATGCAATCCGCCTTCTACCCAAATTCAAAATGCTTTAAAAGTTATTGTATAGCCTTTTGTATTGAAGAATTCAATACTGAGAATTTAATTCTACTTTTTATATTCAGATCAGTCAGTACCAGTACCATTATTGCTCTGATTTTCCTAATTAGTTCATTAAGTTGCATAATAATTGCTTTACTGCCACCCACTTTTTATGATGTTAGAACTGTGAGAATAAAATTGATTTAGGGCCTTATTCTGATCTATTATGCTTACTCACTCCCATATCCTGGTGCTTGCTGAAGGTTTTTTTCCCCCTTCATCTCTCAAAGTCTGCATATTTGTCCCTGGTTTCACTTAAAATGCAGCCCATATTCCAGTTTTATATAGGTGGGTTTCAGATGTGCATTTGACAAAAATAAACAAACAACCAAAGCATTGCCAATGGAAAACATCTGTCTCTCACCTTAGGAGGTCAAGATAAAACTCAGTGTGTGAAATACAATATATGAATTTGAATTTATTTTCATTGTCTTAATGACATATATCAACGCTTTGACATAAGTATCTGGCTATTATAATAATGGGGTAACATCTTAAAAGAGACAGCTCATCACTGAGATATCGAGACAAAATCATGATGCACTATATGAAAAAGAATAAGGCAACAACCTGTTGCTACCCTGTCTGAGTAGTTCAGTGTATGGTAGGAGTAAAACAGAGAAGGAGGCGTGTGAAACCCAGCACCTTTCTCTTGGGAAGACAAATCTGAGTAGTTGTACAGTGTCCCTTCAACGTAGATGCCTCGTGCAATAAGAGATCTAGAAAATTCAGGTCAGTGAGGTGGTTTGGATTTGAAAACAGGAACCCAAATTTAACCAACACTGAATTTATATGGATGGTTGGAAGAATACTCATTTCTTTCCAGTCCATAATAAAGCCATAGCATCCTTGTTCTGGATAGGCACAGTCAAAACTGAGCAGAAACACTGTACCATAGGATGCAAGAACTATGCTCAGATGCAACACACCATCAGCTGTGGGGGTCACTGTTTTAGAATAGAAGGAAAACAAAGTTGTCAGGTGAAATAAACTGTTCTCCTGTCTTTTCTGTTGCTCTCCCAAAAGCCACCCTGCCAAAACTGAACAAGGAATGCCTCATCTCTTCATCCCCTGCGTGAAGAACTCACAGCAAAAGAAAGAAAAAAAAAAAAAAAAAAGGAAGAAAAGTTCTGAAAAGTTACATGTTTGGTCATGACTTGAGGCAGTTATTGGTTGGAAGCATTTCTGCACCCTTCCCACACCAAAGTTTCAGAATGAACTCCTGCCATCTCCTCCTGCTGGAAAAACAAGCGAGGTCCACACCTTGCACCTCCCAGGGGTCCAATCCGGAAGCCCAAACCCAAGCTGTTGTGGCAAAAGGAAAAAAGCAGAATTGAAAAAACACTGAACAGAGGTTTGCATGAGTTTTTGCTGCTCTTGGCCTGCTTTTTTATTTTTGGCTGTCAACTTTGCAGCTTTTGGAAATGGAAGTATGCAGACACTACATAAATCTGATATTCCCTCCAACAGAAGCAAGGAACTGACCTCTGTGCGTGTGTTTCAAAAGTTAAAAGTTTATTGAGATTGCAAACAGTTTAAAGCGTTATAGGGAATGCAATATGGTGCATTATAGGCTCACGTTTACCAGATGGCTGCCTTAAACAAATGCCATCAGCGGTGCTACGATCACTTCCAAACAAAGAGACACGCTTTTAGAGGTGGCGAAGACCTTTCAGTCCTCCCTGCCAGAAACCCCCTTCTCCTCCCAGCTTCCAAAACACAGCCATTGCATTAATTGCTCTGGAGCGTGGAACCCTCCAAACTTTCATGCCAACTGACTGCTGTCCACCCTCAAAATGTCTCCCAGATGACAAAACACTCATCAGAAATTTAGTTAAAAGCACCTCTGAAGGCACAAGTTGACTGATTCTGGCTGTAACCAGTTGTTAAAGCATCCAGATAACAGTGTCTTCAGCCTGCAATTTGAGAACCACTGTCAATCCCGTTTAACACACTCATGACAAACCTGAAACACAACTTTAAAGAAGGATTCGCCTACCAATACTGTGCTGCAGAACAATTTCTAGATCTTCTCTCTATGCTGAGATACATTCCTCGTACTATACTGACACTAACATTTTCCAGAAAAGGGCTATCGAGTCAAGGGCCAATTCTCAGCATGTAATATTTCACTTATGCTACGCCATTTCCCCTCTTTTCCTAGAATATGGTCTCATTTCTCGAGCATTTTTTCTTGCTACTGTAAACATTTTTGAACACGGCAGTAAAAATTCCATTACAAAAGTGATTGAGATGTTTTGGGTAGTTTTGCTAAAAAGAGATGATTTGCACATTATTTTTTTTTTCAAATATACACATGAAGGGAACTGATGTGAAGTTAGTGCTGTAATAAAAATGTAAACAAAATTCATTATAGCTCATAGATTTCCCGATATCAACTTTATTGACTCAATACTATTGAGATACTTAGAAATAAATAAAAAAAATATTTTGAGACTACATCCATACCACCTTATTTTATCATCATAAAATAATAACAGAAAATTCCTTTAGGAAAAAAAAGATAACACAATACATGAATTTTCCTGTTTTCCACAAGTGTGACGTTACATAAAATTAAATGTATATAATTAATGTTCTTCTGTTTACGAGTAACACTACTTTATTCTTACTGCATACAATGTCTCAATGCCAAGATATAACATAGATCCATTGGAGCCAATTTCCCTGCAGTGTCAAAGCATTTTTATGGTTTCTTGTAACCATCTGAATCCTACTACTTGAATGATGTTTGTCCATGAATCTTTTAGCTTAATTGCAAAATGCCGTATGTGCTCCATGACCTGTTTTTGAGGTCAAGTAACATTTATCTCTCTCTGGAGCAAGCAGAACTGTTAGCATTAAAACAAATTCAGTGCATTGTATGCTGGAGCTGACAGACATCAGAGATCATTTTGGCTTCTCATTACATCTTGTCATTTTTATTCTTAACATGTTAACTCAGAGCCGACGAAGAGTAACTCAGATTTACAGATTTGGATGGGGCTTTTTTGAAAATTTCCTCATACCCACGGGATCACAGAGTAATTTGGGAAGTTAAGGGAGGTCCCTGCCTTGACCTCCTGCCCCAGCAGGGTCTGACCTGGTTGCTCAGGTCTTGATCTGCTCGTGTCCTGCAAACCTCCAAGGATGGAAAAGGCACAACATCTCTGGAGAAGCTGCTCCCACGTTTGACTGCCTTGATGGGAGAAAATTTCCTCCTTACCCACAGTGTGGAATTCTACCTTTCCAATTTATGACTGCCGTCCCTCATCCTTCTGTCCCACACCAAGCCCTGATTAAAGGGGGATAATCACAGCCCTCAGCCTGCTGGTCACATCCCTGCTGCTACAACCCTACAGTCTATCACCTGGATCCCTAGTGTGGTGTCATCTGCAAACATGTTGAGAGTACAATCCATTGCCTCTTCCAGGTCATTGGTAAAGATGTAAGAACAGAAAAAGGATCTCAGACAACCCTTCAGGTTCTATCACTTCTCATAGACAACCAGAGGTTAGCATTTAATCCACCCATTAACTACTGCCCTCTCGGAGTCTGTTCATTCAAGCAGGCTTTGGTTTGTTGCTTGGTTTGTTTCCAGCTTCAGCTGAAACCACCTGAATTCTTTCCTAGTCTATAGTCTTCAAATATTGTGCCACATGCTAAACTCTTCTAGGACAACAGGATAGGAAAAGTGACAAAATTTCAGTGAGAAAGAAAAGCTGAAGTTTTAACATCTCCACAAATGAAATAGGAAGCTTCTATTACCTGGATAAATTTAAGAGTCTGACCAGGAGCTGTAGTCTCTTAGTAATTCCGTGGCTTCCATCACATGGGAGAGGTGTGGTCTTGAGAGTCCCAACAAGTTTAGAAACTGGATACTTGAATGTCAGCTCTATTTTTAACATGAATTTGTCATATTTGTGGTCAAATGAGAAACTAATTTCTGACCAGGGTTCAGAAACTTAAAGAGTTGTAGTGCCAGATGAGAAATGCCGTGACTGTACAGCACAAAGCCCCGATCCAGTAAAATGTTTTTCTTCCACTTGAAAACTTCAACACAATAAGTCAGCACCCACTCAACAAGCTTGGTGCCAGAGCAGGTACCATCAGCAGGTACAGTCAGTATAAAACCAGCAGAAATTTCTCTGAATAATGCAGTTTACCCAGATTAAATAATGTTTACATACTTATTGACAACAAACTGATATTGCTGGATTATCTGGCCATAGTCATCATCACTATTCATGGTCACATCACTGCTCCACAGCCTTTGCTTCCTCTATCGTAATGAAATGCATCACTAAACAAAAGCTACCACTTTGAGACATCGACCTGCTTGAGCTGGTCAAGAGGAGGCCCACAAAGATGATTGGGGAGGTTGGAGCAACTCTCCTATGAAAATAATCTGGAGAGAGTTGGGGTTGTTCAGCCTGGAGAAAAGAAAGCTCCAGGAAGACCCTATAGCAGCCTGCCAGTACTTAAAGGGGGCTACAGGAAAGATGGGGAAGGACTCTTGGTCAAGGAGTGTAGTGATAGGACGAGGGATAATGGTTTTGACCTGAAAGAGGGTAGATTTAGATTAGATGTAGGGAAAAAAAGTTGTGGCAGCTCCCTCCCTGGCAGTGCCCAAGGCCAGGTCAGACGGGGCTTGGAGCAACCTGGTCTGTTGGGAGGTGTCCCTGCCCATGGCAAGGGGGTTGGAAAGAGATAGTCTTTAAGTTTTGTTGTAGCAAAAACTATTCTAGGACTCTATGACTGACAATGAAGAATCGGAATACTTCTGATGAATAATTTTGAAAAAGCGCTGAATAGCAGGAATGACTCTTCCCATTGCTTAAACCTCCCTACAGCTGTAATATTTAACCCAGGCCTGTAATCGGCTCTGGGTAGATTTGAAGAAGTATGACACCAAATCCAGGGATAAACACTTTGTTTTTCTACAGTGGATAAACAGGCATCCTTCTCTGTGCATTCCTCACTGGATCTTCAAGACTTTGCCAACTTGATTACACAATTCTTAACTAAATATTTGCCAACTGCAGCTGCGGTACTAAGTGGTGCTGCTTGAAAATTCCTTTAACAAGAAGAAGAAAAACATTATTACAGCACTTTTATTTTTAGGGTATTTTCTTTTTCATGAAGAAAAAAAAATCAGACTATTAAATGGCATGTTAAAACGAAGAACTTAAATATATATGTATAATAATTTTTAAATTTATTGTACTTAATTTAACAAATTTTTGCATAAACTACATAGACAGCATTTTCCCTGTGAAATTATTATACTTAAATGAACTTTTGACAATGTATTAATTACAAGGACATGACCACATTTATTCTGCTGATCTGGTAATTACATGCATTAAAGAAATATTTATTCAGAAACCATGTAGTGTACTTCAAAATAGGCTTTTATTGCCAAACTACATTTCCTGTATACAACCGCCTTTTTTGCCATTTATAAGTCTTTTTCAAACTTTTGCAGAGGGCAGAAACAGGAACAGAAACACTTACTAAGCTCAAGACTGACAACTTTATCTGCACCTTTGAGAGGACCAGCGTCCTCTTGATCAGATGTAGATCTTGGTGTGGATGGAGAGGTTGGAGCAACTCTGTATGGATACATCCTACCTGGGTTTTACACTTATTTTATGAGAAAAAGAATGAAATAGGTTCAATAACTTGCATTCTAACTGGTACAATTTTTGTTCTCTTGATAGCAAGTCTACGCAACCCAACATACCTTTTATATGGATACTAATACTGCTCAACTTTTATGTTGTTAGATATCTATATAGCCTTGGTAATAAAGCCATCAATCCATCATGGCGTGCCTGACCACTCATCGTGCACAAGTGAAATTCAAAAGCCGAGTTGGCCACCGGGATTGTTTTGTAACTTATGGCTCTGCCTTCGAATTTCACTCAACATTAAAAACTGTGAGTCACTGAAATAAGAAAGCCAAAGACTGAAAACCATAGGTCTCTTCTCCAAAACTTCATCTGATTTTTCTTTTTAGCCAGCGTACATAATCACTCAAATTTTCAGTTAGTTTCCTTTTTATTTTTTTTAAGGCTATCTTGTTCTGCTGTATCTGATAGCCAGTGTAAAAAAATGAAATACTCTCACTTGCATCACTTCTTACCATTAAGCAAAAAACATCTTCAGAGGAGAAAAACATCTACCTAAAAAATAACACATTTCCATCCTTTTCTCTAAAAAGATGTTTCATAATGCCAGGAAACATACTTATGGAATTCTCTAGTAATGAGTTGTTCTTGACTATCAGGAAGAGCCAAAGGTTAGAGCCGCCTGAAAAAAAACATTGAAATAACTTGATTCTCTTCTATATTTCTTCTTAACTGTCACTATATAGACCTGGCTTTGGGTTCTTTTTAGTATGTCTTTACTTCAGTTTTAAAGAAAACTTCATAGTACAAGTGAGGAAAGAGTAAAATTTGGAATTCTGAAGGAACAACCTTAATTTTTATAACCACACCAGCCAAAAGAAACAAATGCTTATAAAAGAAGGGACATCACCTGCTCTAAGTGGACTCCCATGAAGAAAACACAGAGCTCTAAGGAAAACAGGCATGGTGGTCCAAAGACTCTTAATGAAAAAAACATGGATTTATGTTCATTCATGGTTTAAATGTCTAAATTAATACATGGGGACCTTTCCTACCCATGTGAAAAGATTTACTTGTGCAACTTGCTGAGCAGAATGTTATTCTAAGGTAACTAGGGCTGGTGCATTGTATTTCTGCCTTAACTGTTTTAACAAATATTTTTTCTCTTTGACTGACTGAGAAATACTTTGAATTTAAGTGCAGTAAATCAAACAGATAGATGTAGCTACTGTACTAAAAGCAAATGAATATTGACATAAACAATCCTCACTTATTTTCAAATACTATATTTTGATACACTAACTGCCACAATTGTGTGGTTATTTCACAATCTCTATAAACCAGTTTAGAAGAAAAATACAGGCACTTTTGTTTTAAAATGTAGACTTATTTAATCATTTATTTTGCTCATTACTAGCATATAAACATATATATTCACAAAAATAAAATCACTAGAATAGTGATTTATTTGCTAGAGCTGACATCAAAAGAAGTCTCTGGTGGAAAATACATCGAGCTGATCTTAACATTACAAGCTCTTTTTCAACCAAACTTTAATTTTTATGGTTTTCATGATTTCTGGCAGATGATTTTCGTAGCTAGCTAAACGCTACCGCCGCTGTTTGATAAATAATCATCATTTCCTGGATAACTTTTAAAACAGTGACATAAATGCCAAACTACTACTACTACTCTGTCCATGCCTAATTTAAAAAAAAAAAAAAAAAAAAAATAGAATAAAATATAATTATGCAAAACACGACCAGAAGAAAACTAAGGAAACATTTGACCAAGGACTTGACTGGCCAATTTGCATCTTTTGCAACAGGTTGCTAACCTGCAATCCTTCCTAGACAAAGTGCTGTCCAGCCAACACACACTTTATTAATTCCAGGGGAGGATCCATTTTCCACCCATTGTCACTAACAACTGTAAAAGGTTTCTTAGGAAATTGTTACTACTTCTAGACATTTGTCCTGAAGGCTTTCCTGCCAGAAGCACTGGCAATGAAGCAGAATAAGCAGAAGACAGTGAAAGACAATAGAGGTAGAGGCACTAAAAATATTTTTCAACTTTTGCTGTCTCAGGGACCTGTTTTGTGGTTCACCCAGACACCTAATGAAGACAATTGCTCAAGATACGGAACTCCACAGTCCTACTACTATTACTACTACTATTCCCTAGTTTTAGAGCATCAAATAGCATTTCTGAACCATTTCACCAGCTGTCCAGAGGCCACTCAGGCCACCCAAAAGTAAGTAGCAATCAAAGACCACTCTCACAAATAGATATGTTGATGGCACCCATTCAGGGTGTAAGTTCACAAGGTACTTTGGAAAGTGCTTTGTTTCTCACGGGCACCAGCTCTGGTCATTCTCTCCATGGCTTTGAGGCAAGATCATCCTGACTCTCATTTAAATAACTACCTTTTCAGCACATGAGTATCTCTGCCCAAAGATTTAGCTGAGGACTTGAAGGCTGAGCTAGTGAAGATACCAGAGGGGTGCAGAGGGGAGTTGAAAGAGGCTACCAAGAAGGGTAAAGTAAGTTCTCAGGAGATTTGGTATGAAGGCTTCCAGGAAAAGGTGCTTCTGAAGGAGTTCATGGCATGAGAAAATGCTTAGTGAGAGAAAAATGAATGGATATGAGGCATTAAAAAAAAATTAATGTGTTGAGAAAAAAATAAATAGCTAAAAGAGAAGAAGTAAAAAAAAAATAAAATAATGCAATATAGTTGAAGCAAGGATTATGGACAGCCCTGGCTTGACTCCTGGGTTGTAATGGGACTTGAGGGTGAGAGTACAAAGAAGGAAAGAAGAGCAATGTGCTGTTACAAATGGAGAGTAAGGTATTTCCATAGATGCACTTTGGAAAGAGTAAAGAAGGGGCATGAAAATCTTAAGGAGAAAAGATTACAGTAATCAAGGGAGCTAATGGCCATGACAAGCACGGTGGAGAAAGAGGGAGCTGTGAGAAGACTAAGCTGGAAATGAATATGTGGGAAAGAAAAAAAGGATTAAAACCTCCTTGGAAGCTGCAGTCCTGGCACTGGGGAAAGAAAAGCAGAACAGCTTGCTGCGATAGTTTCAGGATGGAAAAGGAAAGTACCTGAAGGAAGAAAGACTACCTGCAGCCAGTGCTGCTCCATATGATGTTGTCTCCAGCACAAGAACAATCTAAGCTTTTCTGAATGTGAGATAGCGTTAGCCGTGGCATTTGTCCGGGCATGCAAGGACACGGTGGAAAAGCTGGAGTCACCAACTTGGAACAGCAGCAGTTTAACACACCTCTCAAGGCAGAAAAAAAAAATAAAAAAATGTAACTTACAGCTTTGGTGAATTCTTCACTGATTATATTAATTCGGGAACTGTGTTATACCTACTCTGATTGAAAGCTTTCATTTCTCATCGGTTTTTCCCAATAATATGTGTACTGAATGCTTGGGCTCAGAAATCCCTCATCCCTGCATTTGAATACGTTAAAAGATTCATTTATCTTTATTCTAACCCCATCTTGTTTTGTGACCTTCAGAAAGTGACTTTTTGGCAACGATAGCCCTCACCTCATTCATCCCAGGTTATCTGAGCTCAATGGAGATACCACTGAGCGATGCACAACAGTTTGTGCCAGAGCACATGACCAAAATTGTCCCTTTGAGCCTTAAATATCATACTAACCCATGTCACTTTTTCTTAGTTTTTAAGTATTTCCACAGTAAAATGTCTGTTACAAACCCGACAACAGCAAATACAGTACCCACAGATGCTGTTAGCTTTTTTTCGCTTTGCAAGAGCAATAACCACAACGGTCAGATCGCACAGATTTTATTTCTCTTGTCTTAAGATGAACTAACAAAGTCAAACAGATGTATATTTGGGTTAAGGAAAACAACAGGTCATTTGACTGGAAAACAATGTCATTCTGTGATTTTAGACCTTTTTACTACTATCATAAACATCAATTTCAAATACGGAAAAACCACTGCAAGGTGGATCTAAAGTGGATGTTGCTAAAGGTTATGCAAATGTGGGAAATTATAATTCTATCTCAATGTCATTACATGTGTCTACTTAGATGCACATTTTCTGCTATGTTTAAGTTAAACAAAACACTAAATGACTGTGTAGTATGACATCTCATTAATATGTTTCTATTCACATCTGTGCCTTTAGTATAAAAAAATAGGCTGTTCTAGTGATAAGAGATTAAGTCCTTTAATTAGAAACAAATGACAAATCACTGTTAACCCCATGTGATGCTTTCTAAAACTTCCATCAAATACTCCCCTTAAAACATTATTAAGCGCAAGTTCAGCCGATCTACTTCCTAGAAAGTGCTATTTAACCAAACCCAGGCAGGATGTTAATACCGAGGCCGAATTACAGGTTGCCAACGCATTTCCTGCAAGCGGATTGACAGGGGATCATTTTGTTATGGGGCCACCTCCAGCGTGTTGTGACAACCACTCATTACACCTCCAAGCACAGCACTCAGCTGTAGGTTTCTACAGGATGCAAATAGCTCCAAATGGGTTCAATTTAGAGATAGCAGATAATGTATCGTTCACTCCTTTAAGGTAGAAGCTTTTAATTTTCAAGGAAAAAAAAAAAAAGAAAAAGAGGAGTACATTTCAGTCTTCAGAAATAAAGATCTACTTAACAAAGCACACCAGAAAAATATGAGGATAGAAATAACTCTTATAAAAATAAAAAGCTTAACTTGCTTTTTTTCCAGAGACATGCAGGCCACGTTAGCAGGATCCCTATTTATTTAGAATGCCATGCGATTGTTCATTTAAAATCTGGGCTTTGCAACTAGTGACAAACACTAGGGAATACAATCTTGTATTTGCATCGCAACCCTTTCGTCCTGAGTAATCCCAACAGGTTTTGCAAAGCATCCATATACAAGATCACAATGGAGAGCAATAATTAGTAATGACAACTAATTCATGGTATAGGCACCGTAAGCTACCAAAAAAAATGTTTTACCAAAAAAACCCCAAACAAACAAACAAAAAAGAGAGAGAAAACGGCCAAGCTGCTTAAAAATTACTATTTTTATGAAACACAAGAAAGACTTTGCTAGTTTACAACACAAACATACCCCCAGGTAGGGCGAGCTTGTACATCTTCAGAAGAATTGCTGAATACGTAGTAAACAAAGGCAAAACTCCAGGTACATAACAAGCAACGTGTTCATAAACTGTTGATTGTAACTTAGACCCTTCTGTCATCTTATTCTTGCCTGTAAACTCCAAACACATACTTTAAACAACGCTACAGTTTCCCAAAGTCCACTTCTTCAGGAAGCTGATAGGTCAAGAGACCTTAAATATCTGTGATTAATAAACCTACTCTCTCTACTCTCCTTGTCTTCTGTGTATACGTACATACATATAACTTCCTGTGTGACACTTTTAAGTCTCTTATACCTATAACAACAAGGTGTTTGGTTCTTTCTATTACTATTTATTCTTAAATTAAGTATGCGTACCTACAGAAAGACACCTCAGTGGCTTATGAAAACTGCCTGTCCATCACAGTTTTAGTAAGCGCTACATACAACTTCAAGAGGTTTTGTGTTTATTCATTTTTGGGTTGGGTTGTGGGGTTTTTTTTCTGATCATCCACAACACTGTGATCTAATGAAAATGGAAGTTAGCAGCTGACAAAGCCAGGCAGAAAATGTTTGTGTACTCAAAAACGCCGGCCCAAGATGCAAATGTGGGTGCATTTCTGCAATCTTACCGTAAATACAGCCCATAAAGGAAGTACTTGGCAATTACATGATGTATGAGAGAGCTGGAGACTTGGTATCGAGTGTATTTCTCTTTGTCTTCAAAGTAAAGGAAGGAATATGCAAATCAAAAGCCAAAGCAAATTAAAGGTACTTTGTAACTGACATTTTAATTATCGTGTTTGGATATTATTCATTTTATTTATTCTTCTAAATGCAAACAGTTCTGGACCACTGTATAAATATTATCTCCATTGGAAGTCGTCAGTACCTCTAATAAAAACGTACAATTGCTTGGCTACCACATCCAATGAAACTTATCCTAAACATACTGTATTCATTATAACAACGTAGTTCTGACTAACACACAAAAGACTTTGAAAGAGGGGACAGTTTAAAACAGGCCAGTGAAAAGATGTAATTAGAGCTGTGTGGGCTTGGCAAAACTGTCTCGACAAACAAGCTTGAGGTTACTTTTGCCAAAGCACTCCAGGCTTACTGAGGTTTCATTATGGTGAGGAGAGCTTAATTCTGCTAAGTATCAGATACAATAGGATGTAATCAAATACAAAAGAATAATTAAAAAAGAACCCAAACGGGAAAGAAGAAACTGAACCCTACTCAGTGAGAGAGTTAAAATACAACCAGCACATTCAACTGGCTGTGATACAAATGGTTTCAGTTGGTGCAGGTTTGCTTGGGAAGAGGAAAACCTGCAGATGGATTAGTAGGATTATCATGAGTGATTTATTTTGTGAAAACACCTTTGGGGCCCTTGTCCATACTTGGACTTTGCCCACAAATATGTGTTTGATGGACACAACGTGCACACACAGACACACGCTCACGCCACGTGGCGGCTGTAAAGTTATTCAGGGTGGTTTCATTTTCAAGGGGGAATAAACCTTTCCAAAAAGAAGCATGTAAACAACTCGTTCAGCCAGAACACGTTTGAAGTGTTTGCACAGGTTTAAAGCTTCAGACGGAAGCGTGCAACTCTTGGTGCTCAGGCAGAACAGACAAGGACCTTCTTGTCCAGCACCGAGTAACGTGATTGGAAGCTGGCTTCTCCCTGTAAAACCTGGCTTCTAGCAGTTATCCTTCAGAAGTGCCCCCACCCGGATCCTACACATCTGGTGAAAATGCACAGCTGTCCAAAACAGGTTCCTTTTTTTCTCATTCGGTCCATGTAGCTAAATCAATTCCTCCACAAACGAAAACGTAAAATCATAGAAACACAACATGTTGGGGTGAAAGGGACCTTTAAAGCTCACCTTGTCCAACTCTCCTGTAGTGAGCAAGGATGTCTTTAACTAGATCAGGCTGCTCAGAGCCTTGTCCAGCCTGACCTTGAATGCTTCCAGAGATGAGGTTTCTACCACCTCTCTGGGCCATCTGTGAAAGTGTTTCACCATTCTCATTTCAAAAAAATTCTTCCTTATAGCTATGCTAAATCTACCTTCTTTTGGTTTAAAAACGCTTGGCCTGTCACCAAGATGCCATAACTGGATGTCCCTGTGTCCCCAGCTCTGTCCTGTCCCCTTGTCTTGCTCCTGATGGTCCCTGTTAGGAGAGCAGCCTCTGCACAACCCTACTGCCCTTCGGTCTCTGCAGCAGACCTCATCCTGCTCTACATCTAGGATGGAGAAGAACCACTCATGGCAGTAACCTCTACCACTAGGAGAAGGAACGTTTTACAGGATCTGACAGAGCATAAAAACACCTGTGATAGCTGTTGGTCCCTCTCTGCCTCACCATTATTACCAGGAGCTCTGAAATACTGCACCCAGGTCATGACCAACGAATACACCACCAGGTAAGTCTTGTGCCACGTATGCATCTCTTGTAGATAAATTCTGTTAAGTGAAAAGAAATTTCATTTCTCAAAAAGCCAATTTTTCCACATCGACCATTAGCAAGGAATACTCAAAACGGCCCAACTCAGCTAAAATTAAGCTTGAAACCCTACATTCTAAATGTAAGTGAGCCCTGAACTGGGAAGATGCAATATGCTCCCACATCTGCACATTTCAGTGGATGCTCTGTGCAGCTCACCTGGGTGCCAGAGGGGAAATCGCATCACCTCAGTTCGGATGCCTAAATACAGACCCAGGATCCTAAATTTAGCTTCACGGCCTTAACTTTTGGCTTAAACTTCAGGAAACAAAACAGTTAAACCAGTTGTTAAACCACAACCTCAGTCAGCTGATTTAAAAAAAAAAAAAAAGCAAATAAACAAAATAAGCAAAAAAAAAGCAAAGTCTCATATGATGCTGTTGTATTAAACCTCACTGCAGGAACCAGTGTGGCTTTAGCAATTTCCTTGACTCACTCCCAATTTCTGCATCCCTTGGGGGAAGGTCTGGGCACCCACCAGTGCAACGGCAGAAGCTCATCCCTGACATCACACAGACACACTAGATGGTGAATTGGTGGGGGGAAAAAAACCAACACAAATGCAAGAGTTTCCATCTTCCCAAATACTGCTGGGGACAGCAGGGCTGAGGCCAGCCCAGCACCACCAACCCCCTCACCATGGCTGAGTTTGTCCCAGATCAAGTCCTATAGGCATGTGGTTGTGGGGCAGAGGAATTGCTCTCAACCCAGCCCACAAGATATTTTGTCATTAGGGACATGTCAGAAAGGTGCCGTGTAATCACTGTAATCACTGTGGACAACCGTAATAATAACAGTAATAAGAATATTTAGATATTTTCACCTCCAAAGCACTTTTAAAACATCTGCTAACGGATCTCCTCAGCTACAGTTTAAAGAAAACAATAATTATAACCCTGCTGACGCTCAGGGGTGGCAGAGATCCCTGTAGGGATTAACGATGCCGTTCCCATCACAGCCAGGCTGCTTTGCTGCCATTTTATAGATATGAAGAGGGTGGATGGAAATGGGTGGGTTCTCCCTATTGTACCAAGAAGTTGTGTGAAGGTTCACATTTTGGTGCTCTCTGACTTTCTCTGCCTTCCAGCCCACTAGGAAACACTGCACGTGGTAAAGACTCATAATTTTAGGACAGAGGAATATTCAAGAATCTCTCTTTTGGGATTTTTATATTTTATCTGAATTAGGATTTGCAATACCCCAGGATTTTATTTTCCATGCAGGTGGGAAATATAGAAGAGAAACTATTGGTACTGATTCTGATGTATTTACCTCTGGTCCAGGAACGCCTCCTGCTTCTGGTGGGAAATTTGCAAATTGGGTCCAAAAGCAGAGTCGTGACTTGCTTTTTGAATGGACTTTAAAGTTTATTACGACGGCTTCGTTCAACTCTGGTCTTGCATTTAAATTTAATTAAATAGTTTAGGGTTTGCAAGCTCCTTTATTCACCTATACAAAGTCATTTATTTTTAGGGAAACTTGTGCCAGTGGTTCAAAATCTGCACAATTCCTTTATCTGCAAGGAGTTGCAAGGCTCCATAGCAAGCCGTGCTAATTTATTGTTTACAAAGTGGCTGTGGGCGCATACAGCAACACAGCAAGTTACCTGGTGTGTGTATAAGTTGACTTTAGTTCTAATCATTAGGTTTTTGGACCAGAATCTGAACATACTTAAATCAAGATGAACTTTGTGGAAAAAGAGTCTTAAACAGGTGAATTATTCACAGCCATCACCTTCCCTAGCCCTGACTTGGCTCCACCTGATAGTAAATTTCCCATTCTGGCAGGCAAAATCACCTGATTTTTTTAAAAATTATTATTTATTACATGCTAATAAATAAAATTGTACAATTAACTTGGGAAACTGGAGACGCTTTTCTTTTTGTAGAAGGTAGTAGCCCAAAGCCACAGCCCGATAAGAACCTGAGATCCCAGGGGGAACACACTATTTAACCCCTAGTTCAACTTCTAATGAAAGGAAACATAGAAATGTAGCTATAATTCAAGATATTGTATGGAAGTCTGTTCAAAGTTTTTTCAAAAATATAAATTACAAGAGATTATTGATTTTTAAAAAGCTTACTTCAACAATCAGCTTTCTATCTCATTCTATTTCACTCTCTCTCGTTTATTCATTTCCTTATGTAAAAGAATTTAACCAAAGGAAACTAGCATTTTAATTCAATTTCTCCAATAAAATATATAATTTTATTTTGTCATAATGGCTGCTTTTATTTCCAGAGTCAGATTTTATTTAAATTTCAGTCCATTAGGAACAAAACTTGCCATTTTCTGATAAACAAAATCAGCAGGGAAGCCTCTTCAAACTAGGAATGTATTTTCTATCAACCTTTGTTCTAGCTGCTCTAAATGACAGGTATATTCCACTTTTCCTGCGTTTAGTTTTAAAGATTCTATGGGGAGGAGGGCGAATAAAGAGAGTGACATTTTTAACAACAAAACTAGCAATCAGAAAAGCAACCCCACGACATGCATATGGAAGAAACAGGGAAAAAGAAAAAAAAAATCTAATCCATTGCTTTGGACCACCAAAGAGGACTAATATGAGTCATTAACAGAAAACCGTTAATTTTCCTCCCTGTGACTGTTGTTTATAGAAGTACTCAAACCTTTGAGATTCAGTCATTTAACTGTTTCTTGGTAGGCTGGAAAATAGACTCCAAGGAATTCATTAAAAAAGAAAAAAAAATTAAAAAAGAAGAGAAAGCAGAAAAAAAAACTAAAATAAATATAAATGCAGAGTTTGCTAAAAAAAATTAAGATCATTGCTCAGTTTAGCTAAAAATCAGATGACATCTTTCACAAGCAAAAATAACACCTTGTGGTGTCAAGCACTGTTTCAGTCAAATCAGCTCCCCAAAGTCAGCATTTGACCCCATGTGCTGAAATTTAGATCATTGGCCCAATCTGACAACTGGTTTTCCTTCAGAATTACCTTTCAGCTTCGTGTTTTTCTTGGAAGGAGGTGGTAAACTCGAGCACGAGGGTGAAGCACACGTAAAGTCCTCCAACCAGCTGAGTAGAGCTTTGGAGCTAACACTAAAATATTTAGTGGCTCCGTGGGGTTCCCCATTCAAGCATGGGGCCATGCAGCCACTTCAGGAGATATTTAAAAATTATTTTCTTAATTTTCAACTTGGGCAGACTTCTCACAACATGACACAGAGGTGACCCTCGAAGAAAGAGCAAATGCTGCAGACCTATAAGAGTGTCACCATTTCTTGAAATGCCCAGACTGGAAGGGAGGATGCTACTGAGACTTGGTAGCATCTATATGGACATATACACAGAGCATATATACGTGTGTCTGTGTGTGTGTATATATATATATATATAAAAATACTCTCCAGTCTACCTTTGCTGGAGAGCAAAGGCCCAACCCTGCAGCCAGAACAGCTCTCCAGAGGATGCTCTGCACCAGGGTCCAGCATCCCCCTTCCATAGCAACAAGCTACTTGGTTGGACTTGATCTTAAAGGTCTTTTCCAAACTAAAAAATTCTATGATCCTAATGACTCAACCGAGGCTGGATGGTTCCGCAGCAAGGACCAAAAGGAGCAACTGCACATGGCTATTTTCATCAGTGCTCCCCACTGGCACTCAATGGCTTCAGTTATAAAAATCCTTAATCCACATCTTGGGGAAGCAAATCAATTAAAAATGGTCTGAGCAAGCCTAAGAAATTGGATGATGCAGACAGGACTTTCCTTCTGCAAACCTGAGAAGCTCAGGGTCGTAGCACATGAAGATTTGGAAGTAGAAAACTGCTTCAGGAGCTAAGGATAGCAGCAGTGAGCGCTAAAATGTTGCCTGACCTCTGGGAAGCACTCACTTCTCCCAGGCAATATTAAATGTTATTATTGATCAAAACTATATATTGAGCCTGCGAGCCACAAGAGAGATTCTTTCAGGTTTTGTGCAACTAACATAGCTCCTTGCAGGTCCTTACTCTGTGTTTTCGCAACAGGAGGGGAGAAGAGCACCTGGACATACCTAGAACATACTCAGCATCTCCCCAAAACCTGAGTCCCGATAGTCAGTGCAGGAGGGAGATACCCCAACACTTCAGCGTCCAGCTGCCTGGGGGATTTCAGTCACTGCTGGGACATTTTCTGCAATCTCTTTTTTAGCACTGTCCTTTCTGGATGAAAAAGTCCAGATTCTTCTAATCTTTGTTTTGTTTTTGTTTTTGTTTTTTTTTTTACTAATTCTGACATAAGGATTCACAGGCTATTCCACAAGAGGAGAAAAACTAAGGAGTGATTTCAGTCCTAAGAGACTTAAAGGATTATTTCCTTGTAAAATACAAATGACAGTTTTCCTGTAATGTTTCTCCTACATAATGCACATGTTAATCCGTAATTTCCTTTGCCAGATGCAGTGTAATCCTTCTTCTGCAGACACCACAGTGCAACTGCTGTTGAGAAAACAGGAGCAGAAGTTCACCCGTTCAAAGGTGGTGAAAGGCAACTCCACAACTTTTTGGGTTGTCCTTGAAGGCAGTCATGCCTTCATGTCTTGCAACTCTCTGCATTCAGAGTTTGCTTCTGTATAGAAAATAGCAAAATTGCTCTTGGTACCTCATTTCAACCAAAATCCTACTTTAAAGTACAAAAATCAGCCAACTCGTCAGCTACTTCAGCCATTGTAATAAACTGCAACAAAATCTACATCGATATGTAGAAGGGGGTTTCCATGAATGTGTCACAATCTACTTGTTTAGCAGTTGCTTTTTGTCACTTGCTAACGATTTGTTGGGCAAAAACACTGTGCTATTAATCCTGCGCGGGCTCAGTAAATAAGTTTGTAGACAACATCTTTAAAGTCTTTAAGTAGAAAAGCAAATCCAACATATTTAGAAACAAATTAATCATACTCCATTAACATAAAATAAAAAGCATAAAATAAAAGGCATAACAATAAAATAAAATAAAATATAGAATAATAGGTATCTGGAACAGTTTGTAGAAAGTGCATAGAAATGGCTGGTAAACCACAAAAAAACTCCATTCTGTGGTACATAAGAGTAGTTTCTAAGCAAAAACTCAAAGCACCCAGCACCAGCCTGTTGCTGGAGATTTAGAGAAGAGGAACATCAATTTCACAACCACATATGGGAAAAAAAAACCAAACAGCCAGACATATTCACCTATCTATTTTCCACTATGACAAAACACCTTATACACACGGTGTGATACCTTGTATATTTTACATGCTCTGTTTTTCTAAAGGCATGTTAGAGGGGAAAAAAAAAAATGACCCATCTCCTGACTCTTGGTTTATATAGAGAGTGGAAAGTTTTGTACTTCATTTGACTGTTCTTTGAGGATTTCTTCTCTGTCTTTGTTTTGTTCCTATTTGATCACTGCAGGGAAAAAAAAAAATATAAAGATCTCCACAGCAATCTGCCTTTCCAGCTCCTTCATCTCTCCTCTGCTGAAGTGAAAAGGATTTTTTTTTTTTTTTGAAGCACAAAGCAGGGGGCAATTAACCTGCTTCTGCCCTTGGGGCCAACCCCAGGGGAGGGAGCTGTCAACCCTTCCCCTGCCCCACAGAAGTCTCAGAGGCCAACTAGGTTTTGCCCTGCTATGTGTGGTTGTCATGTCCATGGCAATTGTCCTGAGTTTCGTTGCATTCTCCCTGTATATGTCTTTTGGTCGTAATCACCCTTTTCATATTTACTGTGGAGGACTTAAATCTCATTTACTTTTCCTAAATGTTTTCAGAGATTCAACAGCGAAGCTCCAAAGTTCTGCTGTCTCCTGCTCCACCTTTTTTTCCCCTCCTCCATCTTTCCATGTGAAGCGATCAGCAAACACCAAGTGCTAACAGAGCTGAGAAAGCCTGTACTGCTGAGTATTTTAATGTCATTCAGGTATTTGTATCCACTCAGATCACAGAATGGTTTGTGTTGGAAAGGACCCTAATGTCCATCTCATTCCAATCCCCCTGCCATGGGCAGGGACATCTCCTACCAGACCAGGTTGCTCCAAGCCCCATCCAACCTGACCTTGGACACTGCCAGAGACGGGGCTGCCACAACTTCTCTGCACAACCTGTTCCAGTGTCTCACCACCTTCACAGTAAACAATTTTTTTCCTGTATCTAATCTAAATCTACTCTCTTTCAGCTCAAAACCGTTACCCCTTGTCCTATCCCTACACTCCCTGATCAAGAGTCCCTCCCCATCTTTCCTGTAGTCCCTTTTAAGTACTGGAAGATCACTGTAAGTTCTCCCCAGAGCCTTCTCTTCTCCAGGCTGAACAACCCCAACTGTCTCAGTCTATTTTCATAGCAGAAGTGCTCCAACGCCCTGATCATCTTCATGCCTTCCTCTAGACTTGTTCCAGTAGGTCCATGTCCAAGAGATAATCACACAAAAACATAAATGAGGCCACAAGTTCTAAGTTCAACACTACCCTTCCCATCTCCTCAACTACAGCACTCCAGAGACTGCAGAAAAGACATTGCCGAAGTTTGATTTAATCGAGGTCTTTGCAAATGGTTTCTGATGGTCTCCTTAAAGCCTCAGGTTGGGTAAAGACTCAGAGGTGACACGGAGCCTTAGATTTTAAAGCATGTGATTATTTAAGTCACACAGAAGAGTTGTAAGGGAGACACAGGACCAGCACAGCATCAGACTCTGCAAGGAGCAAGCACTCGACATCTCCATCTCCCCCTAAATGTGGGTCTGGCACACGTATGCACACCCACAGCCTGGGGGCAAAGCCAGGGAGATTAGTGCAGAAGCTTGTTAGACTTCACGCATTCTGCAGCTGGAGGTTATAGACAGCAAATAACATAGTTTGTGCATACAGGCAGTCCAGTTCTCCAAGAGATCCCAGCAATATCTGCATTCTGACTCCATCTTTGCAAAATATACTCAAGCAATAGGTATTGCAAAACGCTTGTCTCGAGTAATTAAAGTGGAAGCGGTAACGCTATGGCACTGTATTGTCTAAAGCATGAAATTCCACAGTTCTCTTAAGATTAATGTCCTGTTCCTGTAACTTGGTTGTTCTTGGCTTAAGTATTCAATATAATGCTACTCATTACAGAGAGCAGTGACATCTATATCCAAGGGGGAAATATGGTTCAAGTCAGCTTTCGTGTTTAAATATTAGTAGTAAATTCAAATTCAATTTCACATGATCAGTGTATGTGACACTAACTACATCAAGGTAGACTTGGGGATTTCTCAACTCTATATTGAAGAGAATTACATGACTGAAAACTAATTAGGGAAGCACATAAAGTGAATTTATTTAGTATTCTCTTGTATGTAGTTAACTTAAAGTAATGTATCAAATTTCCTACAGAAAAATGTGGCTACATAACACTGAGCAAAATGCATCAGAAATCAGATCAAGGAAATTATCTTTTTTTTTTTCTTTTCTTTTAAAACTGAAAATGTTTAAGCCGTAATGAAAAAATTATAATAGTAGGGATTTTTCCTCTGGAGGAGTTCTTCGGTACTGTGTCTCACCCAGGGAATAAGAAACAGCTGCAATGCAAATAAGAAAAAGCAGTCAAATGTTATTTGTCTCTCCTGACCAAACGGCACCTGAATTTTGCTTCCCGAAGTTCCCGGGTGCACTTTGGTGACAGCAGTGCCCTACGCACAGCCAGGACGAAGCACGAGCTCTGTGCCAGCGTTCCGCATGGAGCGGGATTGTTCCACATGGAGTGGGATTGTTCTGCAGCAGCGTTCAAAACGAGCTATAAACCACTCCTCAATCTTTTATCTCATCCCTCACACAGCCCTCTAATGTTTTAAGACAGACCCAGGTCCCACTGACTCTCCTCCTCTGTGGCACATCCCCGTGATGCCGTGCGGTCACAGTTGGTCTCTCCCAAATTATTATTCTTCTTCTTCTCCCAAGTGTCTTCGCCCTCTCCCACCGATCCCTCTGCAGCAGGCATACGTCCCAAGTGCATGGTGCTAGTAGCAAAATGCTACCTGCAAACGCACAATAAATTCTTTATAATGCTTTTTGCATTATAGATGTCTTATAAAGGATTTTTCTCCTATTGTCATTATTGTTGCGCTACAGCTTTGAATAAAGCATTCAAGCAAACACAGGTCTAAGCACTGGTGGTGACACAGATTAACAATAAATAGATTTATGATAAGTGGACAAACCTTTGAAGGTCGGTTTAGCTCAGTGGGTTGAGCGTGGTGCTTGAAACACCAAAGGTCGTGGGTTCAATTCCCGTTCGGTTCTCATGTGTTGCCTGATCTAGTTGAGAGGCGTCCCTGCTCGTGACAGGGAGGTTGGATTAAAATGATCTCTAAGGTCCCTTCCAGCCTGGGCCATTCTATGATTCTAAGGCCACTGACACTTTGACAAGCTCTACAGAAGCATTTTGCCTCCAATGCTTTTGCTCCATTTTTACCACCTAAATGAAGTAACCGAGTTTCAACACCAAGAGCAAAATACTCTATTAACTGGGAATGAACAAAGAAACCTGACTCTCCTGAAGGTGATGGCACTGAAAGACAAGGGTGATGTGCCTGCAGTGGCAAAGTGGTTCATCCTCACTACCAGAGAGGACCACATCATGTCCACAAAGTTTTTGCACTGCGAGAGTGTAGATTCCTTAGCTGCAGCCCGGGTTTATGGTCACTTTTCATCAAGTAACGCACTTCTTCGCACTATATCTGATATTCTACCTGCAGCATATCTACAATTTTATCAGATACTATAGCTACAATTGTATCTACAATAGGATACAAGTTCGTTGAACTTTGCTTATTGACCCCTTCCAGTGGCCTTTGTGGTTAAAAGCTGCCTGTTATGCACCATGGGAAAATGGAATATTGCAGTTGAGATTGCTTTTATTTTTGTGAAAACTCCAACATGCAACTGTCAATCTCCGGATAAAGACAACACCGCTCCAAATTTTTGTTCTGCTTATACATTCAATAACAACAATCAGGTTCATATGTTGATCAGGTCGGAAGAAGCAGACCAGGTCAGCACCTTCTGCATGTCTTCTTTAAAACAAGCAAGGGTAAACCCAGACTTATCTCCTCATACTGTAACTGTAGCTGGGAGAACGAGAGGAAATTTCAGCAAAAGCTGATGGGAAGTGTGCTCAGGGAGTGCCCATTTCTCTCCCCGACTCAGAGGGCAGTTGGGTGATTAGCTCTGCTGTAGAAGCCTGCGTTGCAAACACCACAAGTCAGATAAGGCAAATCCTATCCTGGGGGATAATCTATTTTTTACTTAGGCATGCTCAAGGAAGACTAAAGTGATGAGTAAACAGATTTTTGAGGATGCGGTTTTAAGCTGTGTTGACTGTGGAGCGGGGAGACCATCCTTTTGCATCAGGAGATGAATTTGCCCACGGTTAGGAAGTCAAACTCTGCTCCCTGTCAGCCCGGGAGCCTGCTGCAGGGCCTGTGTGTCCCAGAAGCTGGATTTCCCTGCTCAAGTAGCACATTTGTTGAGAGACAGAAGGCTGAAGTTTGCAAAAGAGACTAACTTTGCAGTTTGTTACATGCACTTCTGGTAAATTCAGTGCTGCTAGTTGCTCAGGATTCTCCTGTCGGTCTCAGGTGCCTGCTCTTTCGGTAGAAGAGGCAATGATTCAACTACTACCTGTGATATGATTCTTTTATATTCAAAACAAATAGCAGAACCTAAGTTTAAATAGAAAAAGAAAGGCCAAAACCAAATGGTGAATGCAACAGGGTACTCTGAAAAAGAAAACCAAAACAAAATAAAGCCCTATTTTAAATACAATTATTTAGCAAATCTCTCAAAGGTCATCTCAACATCTTAGTGCTTGTCTGGTAACTTAAATGCACTGCTGCATTACGTAAACACAAAATGAGTGGACTTTATTTTCTTTCTGGAAATGTACAAGAGGTGTTTTTTCTTAATCCCTTCCTGGGATTAATATGTGCAAAAATAATATTCAACCATTATTTTTTCTTAGGCATGTATAAATTTGGCAAGGTTGCTTTGTTTGGTTGGGTTTTTTTTTTAATTCATAGCCTGTGTCATATATATGAAAATTGCAAAACTAACTTTCTGCCGTGAACTTCTCTGCTTTCTCTTTTAAACAAAGTTGTCAAATCCTAAAAACAATGGGCCTACATAGTCTTTTGGACGTGGGTCTCGTCACTGGTGATAGTTTCCAATCGAAAGAGGCAGGAGAGGGGAAAGCAAGAGACAGAGCAAATGTCCTGCACCCTCCCCTTCCAGCTCTGCTATGAAGGACGTTTTGCCTTCTGCAGAACCATTTTACATCAAAAATACCTTGGAAAGCATTCTGAAACAATTAAGTTTCAATTGCCACCTGATTCAACACAGCATTTGTCTGTAGAATCAACAGGCTTAAGAATAAAAGACTGTCCCCAGTTTCCCAACAGCCCATCCCCGTCCCACATAACCTAAGGACTGAGTGGGGTGTGATGTCAGACCCTATAGATTCAGGGCAAAGGATAATAAAAATTAATAAACACACCCACTGAAACAAACCCAAAATATCAGCACTCATTTCTAATTATTATATTTGATTGTTTGTGGTCGGATTAACTGGCTTGAGTGGCTCAAGCGCTGCTCATTTTAATGTTATTTTTCATCCAGCATCTCTTCCCTTGCCTTAACTCTTGAGATGAGGAACAAAACTCTGGTGGGATTTTTTTTGTATAAAAAAAAGTAATTGAGATGGTTTAACCTAAAGGGGAGAAAAAGCAGTAATAAGTTAGTACATAGATGGTTGGGAACCGCAAAGAAATTACTCTGTGTGTCCACTTCAGACAGAATAACTAGTAACAGGCTTGAACTGCTGAGAAGGAGATTTTTGATTAGACATTAGCAACAAGAGCTTATAGAGATTGTGGAAACTCCATCACAGAAGATTTAAAGAACAAGTTAGACAAGTATCTGTCATGAACGATTTATGTGTAGTTGATCCTGCCTCCCAGCTCTACTTTCTGTAATATCTATGCTCTTCCTTCTCTGCTTGTATTGTTGATTCACACCTTGTTATTACCGTGACTAAAGTGAGAATATTTTTGCGTTCTTACTTAACCTGTGAAATATTCTTATTTTTCGTATTGTGGTCCAAAACTTGAGGCATCTAAGAATTCACTAGGTATTTAAAAATGAGTACAGTCTCCGGTAAAGCAAAACAGTGGTTTCTCTTGACGTATATATTTCATTCAGAAAACAACACACACAATAAAATAAACATTTTTCAATGTGACACACAGTAGACAAATTAAAAACTGGATAAAACCTGAATGGAATGAGTAAATGACACATGCTAAAAGCACTAAAATACAAAATCAAACTGGCAGACATCTTAATGTCTGAAGAGTAGACTATCCCTCCTCTAATTTTTCACTTCATGTTGGAGGAAGGAAAAAAAAAAAAAAAAGGAGAAAAAAATCTTGCTAAGGAACATTTCCCCGTCCTAATTTAAAGAAAAAATTAAAATGAAGATGAAAAGATACAGATGAAGTAGTTTTTGTCAAAGGACAAACAACTATTAATTTCCATTTAGATTACACGTGAATTTATCTACATGATCTCTTGCTTTTTATTAGAGATGGCTAAACCAGCCTCGGAAGTAAGAGACAAGTGAAATTGCAATGCAAACTGAAAACTACCCAGAAAATTTTCCTGAGTTTTGAAATAGTTTGAATGACGTTCTTGGGGCATTTCCAGAAATAGAAGTGCCCAGTGCTCAAGTACAGCAAAGACAGCAAATATTCCTGCTGCAGCAAAATCAAAAATAGTCCTGGAGCTTTCAAAACCTCCTATCGTCATTTCTTTAACCTTGTCCCTCTTGCCTGCGTGAATTCTCAGTCTGTGTTCCTCCAACCCACCCAAAGTGTTGGCATCAAGCAAAATTAATGGCACTTTAATGATGCAGTCCCAGCCACACAGACCTCCTTCAGCTGGAACTACTTCAAATCAAGCTCCCCATCCTTCCTTTCGAGGCTTTTCAAAGCCTGTCTCACTTTGAGAATTTTTTCTGCTTGCCTGACACATTCCATTTTGCAGTCAGTGCTGAACATTGTTTCCTTCCTAGTTTTTTTTCTACCCGTATAAAAATAATAATCATTAAAATTGGCTTTTGTCTATACAGGCCATTATATTTAGATTTCCTCTGCTATTTCTATATGTTACATAATCTGTCTCCTTAGTACCTACCTCATCCTTCCTCAGACTAGCTTGCTACTGCAGACACTCCAATCCATTGGAACATAAGCAATAAATTGAGGAAATATATTTCTCCTATTTTTTTGTTACACGGTCTATAATAGAAGTTACATATAAGAAGTGACTATAAAAGAAAATCAGAATCTGATGGATAAATCAGAAAAAAAGTATTAGGATTTATTGTTAATTCCTCTTTCTGTTGAGAATAGCACTTGCTTCAGGAACTGCTTGTTGGAGCACACTACCCACGGCACTTAAAATTATACAGATTAAGCTGAAGTTTAGAAAAAGTTAAGCTGATAATTTGATGTCCAATCACCTCATGCAAAAATCCCAGTGTTTTGTAATGACATCATGCATAATCATAAGGGAAAATGGAATGCCGTATATCTGTTTTGCACCATTTCCCTTCGTCTGATTAATCAGAACATATTTCTGTATCTCGCTTTTTCTGCCCTGTGTAGATCATTCAACATAGGCAGCCCTTTTTTGCAGTCCGTGGTTTTTCTCAACTTCACGTTCTAGCTATTTTAGTTCATCAATAAACCCAGCATAAAACTGGTATTCCTTATTCTAGTTCAGATACGTGATCGAGTCATAACTAATTCCAAGACTGCACAATAAATTTCAGTTAAGGTGCAATGATACTTCAACTATATATACCGAAGAGAAAACATTTTTCTACATTCTCCTCTTATTGCTCAAAATTTTGAAGGACGTTTCTCGTGAGCAAAATTTACGTCATGCTTAGGACCAGAACTTATTACATCATTGCCTATCAGTATTGCTTTACTTCGACCTTTCAGAATAATGACCACTGCAGCAGGATCATGCAGGCATATTAATGGTCCTGAATATTTCTAGGAAGCAAAAGATGCTGATTTCAGTCCATCTCAGGCAGTTTTTAGGAAATCTGGCTTGGCCATCCAGATGTTTTCTTATAGCTCCCACCAGAATTCTGTTTGTGCCCAAACTATTCAACAGCACCTGCAAAGACTCACGTCCTTTCTAGTAGATGGAGGCTGACCATTAGCATGCAAAAATATCCAATATGAGGTTTCTAACCTGAATGTTTGTACCAGTCTCAAAAAAAAAAAAAAAAAAAAAAAAAATCAAACCCAAAACTCAACAAAACCCAAACTTATTTTTCATTAATCTGTTTCTGGTGAAAGCACACCCACCTCTTCCCCCAGCATGAATAGGAATGTTCCTTCCAGCATAAACACTTCGGGGTACAAACTGCGCCTACATCTCTAGCAGAAATTACCTAGCACATTGCCGCATTCCCCAAAACAAAATTATAATATGCAGACTGCAGAATGTGCTTCTCTAGCATAAAGCATCTGGTTTCACAGTTCATTAGAAGTTTCTTTTGCTCTCACGGCTCTGCGAATAACTTTGTATATACTACTTAGAGCCAACAGTAAATTGGCATTTCCAAAGTCACAGTCTGAACACTTTTTAAAAGCTACGGCAGATGCACGTCGTGTTGGCTTTATCAAATTATGCCCCGCTCTCACTCTCCTGATAGAGTTTTCTACATACAAGAAACTGATGTTTTCAGTATATTTGCCTGGTTGGTTTTCAGGCTATCTTTTTAACCATTTCTTTTATATCTTTTGCCACGGCTTTCTGTGCTGGGCAATACTCCTTACGCAGATGACTGAGCTAAGCATCCTTGGAGATTCATGATTCAGGGATAAATAACGTAGAATCCCTAAACTTGGGGATAGATCTGATTTAGCCCTTAGCTCCTAGGTATACTATATTTCCTCCCATCTTGAGGCATTCAGCAGAAAATCTCTCTTACTGTTGACAAAGTTGTTGATCCTGGAAGGAGGCTGTAGCGTGGTGGGGGTCAGTCTTACAAGTCACAAGTGATAGGACAAGAGGAAGTGGCCTCAAGTTGCACCAGGGGAGGTTTAGATCCCATATTGGGAAAAATTTCCTGACTAAAAGGGTTGTCAAGCACTGGAACAGGTTGCCCAAGGAAGTGGTGGAGTGACCATCGCTGGGAGGGATTTAAAAGACATGTAGGTAAGGTGCCCAGGGACATAGTTTAGTGGTGTACCTGGTATTGCTAGGTAAAGAGTTAGACTCTATGATCTTAAGATTCTTTCCCAGCACAAAATAATTCTACAAGTCTACAAGTTTTGAAAATCCCCCGTTAGGAACTTTCTCTGTGGCGCTCTCCAAACACAGCCATCGCCCTCCAAACACAAACCACAGGACTCAACAGTTTTTCAGTAGTTATCACAGGGCTGATATGCTATCTCCCAGCTACCCACTCATTCACATAACATGGCATTAATTAACTAATTGGGGTGAGGATTAATTTCCAGCTGAGAATTCGCATTCAATATAATCCTCATACGTCCCCCACTCCCTCCTGCCCCACCATCTCATATTTAACTCTGGTAGAGCTAGACTGGAATTCTCAAAAAAAATCTGAATTCTCCAAACAAATTCAAAAGAGCCTTTGCAAACATGAGGTTTTTAAACAAGGCTTTAACTCAGAACAACATGAACTCTAAAAACCCACCGACAGCTGAGGAGATGCTGAGGACCTGGACCACCTTGGCATGAGGGCAAGGTCCCCAAGCATCCCTGAGCCAAAGCTCCAGAGCAGTGGCCACGCTGCTGCCCCAGACCTGAGCCTCTTGTCACCCTGCAAAACTGAGATGGGTACATTTTTGTTCTGTAAGAAAACTTTGGAGCCTGATTTTGTCTTGGTTTTGTGGCACATTGACTGTCCCAACTGATTTCTGAGCGTTTCCTTCAGGAGAAGAAAAGTCAGCTTTGAAGCTCCATCTGATAAGAAGGGTCTTCCAAAATAATCTAGATCATTATATAAATGACTATTCCCTTTATTTATTTATCTCTCCTCTAATTCTTGTATGATCTGCGAGCTTTAAGAGGAAAGGGTGGTTTTTTTCCAGACCATTACTCATGCCATGGATATGCGTTAGGGCATGACTAGATCCCTATGAGACGCCACTGAAAACATCCCAATTGCTTTTTGCAATTAGTTTACCAGTTTAAAATCTGTTTAATATGGGCTACACTAATTTTTTATGTCCTAATTTCTTGTATTGAAATGTCATGCAGTACTAAGTCAAGTAGAGGAGTTTAAGTATATTATGACAGCTCAGTAAGCTTTATCAGTCCCCTTAGCTCAGATCTTTGCTCCCAAAGCCTGAAATCTTGGAGCTAGCTGGCTGTCAAACTTCTCCTTATATCCACATTTTTTACCATGGCCAGTGCCAAGACTCATCCTTATATGCAAGCAGTTTAACCAGTGCCTTCTATAAAAATCAAATGAGAAATGATTAAATAAAATAAGTCAAGATTTATTAAAATTCAAGTGTGGGGCAGACTCCCTTTTTTGTTTCGTTTTAATTGTTTTTGTTTCATTTGTTCTTTTTTTAAATACACTATCCCGGCAGAAACTAGGTCCACTTGGGAAGAGATCCTTCCTTCAAGAAAATAATTTAAGCTCTTTTATTATGATAAAACCACTTTCAGTTTCAAACAAGTCCACCTTTGCAAACAGGTGTCATCAAGCTGATAACTAAAGTTAATCAGGGAGCCCAAAGGTCATTTCTAGGCATTTTTACACATAATTAGACATCTAAATATAAGATTTCTCTGTCCTAGGATTCTCTAAAGGATTTAAGTGTTTCATTTATTTCAACAAATTTCTAACTAGTGAGGAAAGTCTCTTTTTTTTGTGATTTTTAGGTTTGTCTATCACCAGGTCATAGCAACTCACAGTAAAGGCCAGAGGAGGGATGAGCTGGGAACGTCCAACCAGGCAGCTTTTCATAATCACCTCTTCCCTTTTTTTTTTTTTTATTCCTTGTATTATTAATTACATATTAATCCTGTGCTTACTTATCCAAGTACCAAGGATCACAAAATGCTTTAACATCACCAGAAACGCATCTGACACCACAGGATGGCATCATCTCCTATAGGAAAGAAGGGCTCTGCGGTAGGGTTGACAAATTTGTATGGGAATGAGCAGTTAAAAGTTACTTTATTTCCCTGTGTATCTAAATGGCTTTGTTTGAATGAATGACTTCAAGCTTCCAGTGTTTGAGAGCTGCACATTAGTTTTGGCGGTGGCATCTCTGTGAAGCTGCAAAAGCACAGGAACTTACAGGAACACTCAGCTCCATTAACTCCATTTACAAATATTTTTATATATTTAAAATATATATATAGGCATGTATGTGTAATGTGCAAGTATAACAGTTTTCTATATCAGTTTCCACTGCAGTTCTATTTTTTTTCCCCCTCTTTGAGCATAGTTTGCTCGACTAAGAAGAAAAAATAAAATCACATGATTAAACTAAAAAGGTAGATATTGTCATCTACCATCTGTATGTCTGGGGGTGCTGCATTAACACATTTCCAACAGGCAGTAAGTGTCCCCATTCACTCCAGGGTCAGTATTTCCATGGTTCTGTCCACCCTGCCCAGTATTTGTGCACCAGCAGCAGTTCCAGTGGCTCTACATGCTCAGCCAAGGATCTATCATTAGACTCACACCAATTAGATTTGACTTTAAATCAGCAAAATGGAGATTTCTTCCAATCCCATTTACAACATTCTTGGAGAAAATAGGTATGCTTTCCAATTTCAGCCTCCCTTATGCTCCATTATTATACAAAATGGGCATCAGAAGCTACGCATAACTATGAAATGATTATGATTTATCTGGGTACTTTGTTCCTTTAATATATTATGTCCTAATTTAACTAAGTAATTCTGTTAATTTAACTTTGGGGTTAATCTTGCTTTAAGAACACTTTCTGCTGAACAGTGAGACTATATTCAGTCGATGCATTTCCTTTCTTTTTTAGACCTGAATGTAACCTTTTTTAAAAAAAAAAAAAAACGAAAAAGTTTCTAGTATATCATGTGATCAATAGATACAAGTACCTTCATTTTTTAAATTAGTCTAAGGCTATTTTCCTTTTACTGTTGTATAAACAGGGAATTGAAGGGTAAAATAGTTAAAACTTAATGCTATAGTGCTAATGTGGCTTTTAAATCACGTCAGCAGCAATCACTGCATTATAATTAACAATTTATTGAACCAGCAATAAAATGAACATCACATTACTTCTTAAAGCAGCAGAATAAAATGGCTAATAAATAGCATAAGCCAGACAAATTGCAGAGTAATAGAAATTTTCTTAAGATTTATAGTGTGCAGAAAGATGGATGTGCTATTAGTCGGAGCTCCAATACTTGACAAAATTCTTTTGCAAAGACATAGTTACCATGCATGTCAGAGTTCACAAGTCTAAGTGGTTTATCCAAATTTCAACTCGCTGCTATTACAGTGGAAAATACTCATTACAAGGTTTGTAACTGCAAGCAATGCGTACATTTGCCAACATTCAAACTGTTACTGCCAAAAAGATACTAAAATATTTTATAAACTGTCAAATAACAAGTCTGCTAGCTTAATCTGAGTCTATTTTATACTTCACAGGCAGTAAAAAGTCCTGGGCCCGATCCTGAGGTCTTCACTCAGGCAAAACTTTGTTTGGCTCCCACGTTTCAAAGTTACCAGGAGTTTGTGCCTGTGGAAAAGGCTGGATTGGGCCCCACGTTACAAGGAAAATTCATTAGGGAAGAAACACAGATTCAGTGAAGCTGGAAGCTCGACTAAATACCTCGTCTCTATCAGGGCTGAGGTTACTGACAACGAAACCGTGTTGCGTTTTCAATGTTCCTGCTGTTAAGTTGTGTTGTGATTCGTCATGTCAAAGTGTCTCTCTTATGTTCTTATTTCAACATAACAGATGCAGTTTTACATGACATGTCACAACATGGAGCATCGACTGGAAAGAGTCTAAAAAGAGCTCTTTTCTTCTCCATTTTTTTTCTTTTGGAAAAAAAAAAAAAAAAGAAAAAAAAAGACAAACCCCTCACTCTGCTTTTCACTGAAATGTGTGGCAAGGGAACTTGCTGTGCATATTTTGTGAGCTGACAGTATTGCCGTAAGGAAGGGACTTTCACTCCTCGGTTTTAAATTGAAATACATCCATCAACTAACTCGGGTTCAAATTTCAAATTTATTTTACATACAAATTTTAACATGAAATCTGGAGTTCATCTCTGCAGTAATTAGCTGCTAAGACAATAGGAGCTGATAAGAACACGCATGACTCTAACAATGCATTACTCTCCAAAACCTGGAAGATAAATTACAACTAAAGTACTGGGTAAAGTTGTGGTTGATTACAGGACAAGTTTACTCTTCTGCCATTTTGCAAAAATAAAAAAAAAAAAAAAGGCAGTTTTCTTAACAATGGTGCATTGACAGCAGAGCATTGTACTGGGAGGATCTTCAACCTATTCAATGGGAGACCACGAGAGGAAGCTGAACACACCCCACAAACACACACCCACATTCACAGAAGGATATTACTGCCTACGGTCAAGCCTATAGTCATGGTGCCCATATATATTGGATACACCGAAATAATAATTAAAAAAGCCCCCATCCCTGCTGAGCATGTTCAACAGACTCATTTCTAGATTGTCCCTGAAGCACCAGGATGTGGAGGGAGTTGCAGCACATCGCTTGAACACCAGCAACCCCGTCCTTCACCTGAAGATCCACAGAAACCCACATGAATCTGAAAATATCAAAAGATGTAGGTGCAGCCTCAGGTACCAACAGGACTAATATTCATTAAACTGATACCAAACATCCTGGGGTTTTGTTCATTTGACGAGATGCTCCATCACAGAATTTGACGTGTCATGCTTTGTCATTTGTGCAGTATAGAGGAACATGGTTCTTCATTTAAAAAAAAAAAAAAAAAAAGAGAGAGAGAGAAGAATGTATTGCCAACCCCAGCAGAAGCAGAGTGCTTCATTCACCCTGAAAATCAGGCAAGGTACAGAGAGGCAGAACCCCTCTGGCAGTAGACAGGAATAAACCAAAGCCATAGGGATGTGGTTTTTCCCCCCCTAACATTAGCTCAGCTGTAATTCAGTGCTGGTAGCAGCTCTTTTCATTTGTACAAAGATACAAATGCTTCTATATCAGCTAAAAGAGCTACCAAAGCGTTCTATAATCTATTTGACTTTTTTGAAGTGCCTGATTAAGGAAGTATTTAGGTTGTATGTTCATATTTAAAGGATCCGCAATCAAGGTACATTTCATGAAACAATGAAACTGGGAATAATAACGATGGTACAATGAATTAAATATGTTTCAAAAGGTCTGTTCTCTTAACATTTTGAGGATACCTTAGTAAGAACTACTGAGAAACTGATGCAAGTCTTTTACTCCGTGTCCAATCCAACCTCTCTAGTAGAACAACTTTGAATAAGACTAAACTTTGGAAGATTGTCCAACTTGAATTTAAAAAACTTAGTCTGTGTACCACAAAATTAATGCTATCTTTTAATGTGAAAGGAAGAGAGGAGTCATACGAAGAATCTAAAAAATTAAAAATAAAAAATATATTAAAAAATTAAAAATCCATAATTCCATCGTATGAAATGAATATCTGTGTTTCACATCATACTGAAGCTATGGCTTGGTAGACCAAAGTTACTTTTTGCTGTATAGGTCTTATAAAAGAACAAATATCCAAAACTCACATCTGGTGAAGTTTTCTTACAGATAGGCATCTTCAGGTCAGTTAGTTGAAAGGTGACACATTTGAAAACGGATCTCTCTGAAAGTCAGGTCCTCCTTACTTATAGCAATATGTCAAGCTATCCCAACATGGGAAATGTAGATCAGCAGGTAAATTAATTAAATCCTAACGTCAGCTGAAGCACACCAAGTTCTGCACTATCCTCCCCTTGGTTTGAGTTTTAGTGAACTACTCGCAACAGCTCAGCCTTCCCCGAGCACAAAACATTTTAGAGCATTTAGATCTATCATTTGTGTATGTGTGTACACACGCACACACTTATTTTTTGAAAACATACACGGACAAAGGAAAACTGAGAGCATGTGTAGTGTAAATGCTAACTGGCACAGACAACTGCATAGTCTCATCTCTGAGCTATGCACAATCTCTGTTACAGCCCTTTCACTAGCTGCAGACACCCAAGTAAATCTATAGTTATTGTCCAGTTTATGCCTTGAAGTTGGAAAATATGAAAATAAAAAGGTGAGACAGCATATGCTCATTAAAAAAAAAAAAAAACTCCACAAAACTATATGTATCTTCCCTAAATATGTGCAGAAACCCAGAGTATTGTACATTACCTCTGAAGAACACTGTCAGGTTTTCATTTTAACAGGTCTAAGTGGCAGGTGAGAAGGAAGGGGATGGTAATGACCTGCTGTGCAGAGAGCAAGCTCCCTCTGCTCACCCCTGAAGTTATATCTGGGTTTGTGATGTGCTCCTGACCTTGTGCAGCAAGGAGCAAAGCAAAGGGACACCGGGGAAATGGTTTTTCCTGATTACCTCAGCAGTTGCAAAGGGGAACTAAGAACTCTGGGTCCCTAAAAGTGACCTGAAAGAGAGGACACAAATATTGCTGCAAGCAGACAACCACCTGAGGGCAGCGATGGGGTGGGTTACACCAGCTCGGGAGGTGCAAGGCTTCTACACAAAGTACGGATGCACCGGGCTCGTTTTATTCCACCTGTGTAGATCACAATTTATGGAGACTGTTCAAATTAAACCATTATTTTAACCAAAACCTGCTTGGAATCAGTGTATTCATCTGAAGCTATAGGCTTTGGAAGGACTGTGGATCCCTGCTCGCAGCTGAGCGGTCTGTGTCTGGGGGAGAGAGGCCAGAAATTACGCAGTTCCCCAGTAAAGTTTGCTTTCAGATGTTGCTTTTTTTTTTCCTCTCTGTTGTTTGTTTTCCCACCAAAAAACCCACACACAGAGGCAGTAGACGGGGATCAAGGATGACAAAGCTCAGTATCCATGAATTAGAGCCTCTTTCTTCAAAGATTCTAAGCCTTGAAACACATTCAAGTCGCATTTCCAGATTTTGGTTGGAAGCTTGCTCTTTTGCATCAGCCATAACCAATATATATGCTCACTGGATTGCTCTGGAATTAAGAGACACCAAACATCAGAGGACTTGCAGTACAATTAAAGGGGGCCAACAATGTTTTCCCAGACTTATTTCCTAAACAGAAAAAGGAGCATAATTTGTGTTAGACATGATAAATAAAAGCCCCGGTGGCACATCAAAACACCAGTGCAATCCTCCTGCACCTGTGCAGAGAGTAGAAAATATACATAGCTATATATAACTGTCTAGAATCACAGAGCAAAATATAGAGATAACTGGATCTGACTTCTTTTCAAGCTCTCCATGATTACATGGAGAATAATTTCCTTAATGTATTTTTGTTGATAAACTAGAAGACAACAAGAATTAAATTATGTCCAGCAATACCAAAGCTGTTAATCAGAGAGACAGAATGCATCTTCAGAAGACAGCATTAGAAATACTTAGGTACTTGTGGAAAAAAAAAAATGTACATATGGATCACCTTCTTTGCTTGGTTTGGTTTTTATTCCTAGAAAATCTTCTATCTGGAACAAACTGCAGCCTAACAGGCTGGCAGACAGATGTTGAAGGCATGAAAAGGTACGGTAAAGCACTATAATTTAAATCATAGCCAGGAAACCCGAAGAAGTGAAGCAAACCGAGATTTTTGTGTGTTTATTCTAAGGAATTTTCTTATCTTGTGATCCTGTTTAGCCTGGAGGAGACTTAGGGAAGCCATTCTCACTCTCTATAACTGCCTCTAAGGAGGTTGTAGCAAGGCGGGGGTTGGTCTGTTCTCCTGAGTTGTGAGTGATAGGACAAGGGGAAATGGCCTTAAGTCGCACCAGGGGAGGTTCAGGTTGGATATTAGGAAGAATTTCGTTACTGAAACGGTTGTCAGGTACCCAAACAGGCTGTCCAGGGAGGGGGTTAAGTCGCCATACCTGGAGGTGTTTAAGAGACGGGTGGGTGTTGTGCTGAGGGACATGGGTTAGTGGTGTTGATAGGGCTGGGACAAAGGTTGCACTCTATGATCTTGAAGAACTCTTCCAGTCCAAACTGTTCTATCATTCTATGCTCTGTAAAACTCAAGCAAACTAGTAGCAACAGTTCTAGCATCACAAGTGGCTTATAGCAATGTTAAAGCGTTTACAGGCATGGCCCTTGGTGGCTGACATTCACACAGAGGTGTCTCTTTGCCCATCACCAGCGGATTTTTTTCAAGCCAAAGATGGGCACAGGTTGGCTGTTGAGTAAAAACCAAAGACAACGTAGAGCTTGTGTCTAGCTTTTACACAGCCACAAGTGAATGGATGTCCCTCACAAACCTTGAGAAAACATGTGCTGTTTCTCTGAGACACCAAACTCTCATGAGCAATGGGACTTGTTGGTTTGCTATGGAAAGTCAATCTGATGCAAAAAAACCCCAACAAAATCTACAAGAGTAGAACATCTCATAATTTCACTTTACAGAAAGCCTTTCTGCTACCATGTCAGCATATCCAGAAAGACCTCTTTGAGTACAGACTCTCAAGCTAAACAACTATACAAAGCATCATTTCTCCAAAGCATAGAATAACAAATACCAAAGATATTATGGAATTGTCTTATCAAGTATGCAAATAATAAAGGCATACCAAAGGAGTACCCAGTGGTGGTGAAAGTATAAATTCAACTGAAGGTTTTCTAATACACATTGTGGTAGCACAACCAGTGTAATCCTAAATTAAAAAAAAAAAGTATTGAATGTTTCTTATTTTGGGCTTCTAAAGAGCTATAATTTCTTACCCGGTAAAGCCAATGGCTTTTGGGTAAAAGCTGCAAATTCTAATGAAAAAAATTCAGACTAGCATGTCCAAATTCAGGATGGAAGTCCTTAATTCGTTATAAGTCAACTTTCTGTTCAAAACAGCATGTTGTGGTACAACAAGTATTTACTAAAGGGCGTAGAGAGAATATTTTATGACAAAAAAATACATGGGGTAAGTGCCTCATAAAGTCTAAGTCTCCTGGTGATCTCACTCGAGATGAAAATAAATAACTATGTGTGTGTAGAGAAAGAAGAATTAGCAAACATTTAAAAAAAGAATAAGTTCAAGTTAAGAAAGAAATTTTTTATAAGATACGGGTTCATCAAGGTTTTGAAAGAGGGAGGGGATTTTTTAAGATGATCAAGTGACAGGCTGTCTTTGTAAGAAGTTTCATTAAATCTTATTAAATCTGCTTAAATAATTTTTAAAACTTAACCAGGACTCTCCCATTTTTGCAGTTTAGACAATTCAGCTGTTTCTGATGTTAGCAAATTTTCCTTATGCTGCCATCTTGTGCCCCAGTATCTCTGCTTACTCTAAAATAAATTGGAAAAAGAAAAAAAATACCCTCCCCACCATATATATAAGCTCTGGCACTCCCAGCTCTAAAAATACCCTTCCAAATACAAGCAGGACATACAGGGTAGAAAAAAAAATTTTGCCTACAGATTGTTTCAAATAACACTTCAGATACTCATGAATCAGGTCAATCGTGATTGGAGAGATTAGTCTAAAAGAGCATCGTTCTTCTGTTGTCATCTTGCAACACTTTCATTTTTAAATGTTTTATTGTTAATAAAGTCCAGATAGACAGAACCACAGAAGAGAGCAGTGCACCGTGAGGAAGAAGAGAAGCGTCACCATCCAATCCCCTGTCTCAAGTCGACAGAGTTCAGTTCACAAGCGAAGTTCACAAAAGCTCTGCTGTCATTTCACTGATTTTCTTTCCATTTCCAAGTTTATCCACCGCCAGCCAGATTCAAAAGTTGCTTCAATTATTTCCCCCTACACTTGCCTTCACTCTCCAATTCCTAACCTATTAATCATACCTAAATTGTAATTACATTATAAAATACCACAATTAGTAGGTGGTATCAGCTTTTTCATTATTGTCATACCTCTTTTTCCTGGAGGAAACTATTCAAATACTGAAAACAAAACTGCGTCACTGAATTCACCTAAGGCATTTAAATAGTGGTTACAGATATAGTCAACAGAGCTCTTCAGTTACTTTGAATACATTTAGTATTTCATGGATTTGTCTTACCAAGGGCCCTGAGGATTTGCACAAGTGAGCCATTACAGTGGGCACCATAGAAATACAACATAAAATACAGTCTCTATTTCAAAACACAGGAGGGATACACACAACTGGATGCAAGGCAGTAAGCTACATTGAGGCTTTATTAAATTTCCCTAGCCATTTCAGAGAGGTAGGAAACGGTCTGTTTCAGGAAAGGACATGAAGGAAAATACTGAGAAAACACTGGGAAAGTTAAGGGATGCTCCTCCCAGGCAAGATAGGACACACAGGGCACTAGTTAATTTATTATGTACAGAAACAACATCAGGCTTTGTGTTCCCATGCTTTAGATCAATAAAAAAACAAGCTGTCCTCTTCTGTGGCCAGCAACCACAATGTGACCAGAGTGTCGTAACGCGACATTAACGATCAGTCTGACTAGCTCTAGTCGTGCAAGTGAAAAGAAAGACGCTTCCACAGCATTATTGCCTCTTCCCCCTCTACCCATCTCCTGGGATATTACCCCTTTCTTTCCTTACCCTGGCAGAAATGGTATAAAAATCTTTATGTCTTAGAAAAGTAACTTTTGTTGCCCGCCTTGCACAACTTCTTCACCCCACCCCAAAAAACCCGTCCTAAAAATCTCTCAAGCCCCCCATGCTTAAAGCCTAGACCAGATGACTTGTGAAAGATCACCAGGCTGGATAACCTCTGAAAGGAGCCTCCACACACCTGATGCCACCATCTGGGTGGTAACACCACGTGCAGAATTGCTGGTGGAGGGGTTTTAGAACTGTTCTTAATAGTTGTGCAGAATACAAAGTACATACCTAGTCTTTCCTACGTAAAGGGTGTACAAGCTTCCACAAACCTTCTCCATGCTCCTGATCAATGCCGTGAAATCAAGATGATTTTTCTAGTAATGCCTATACTTGCATACCACACTTAATGTCCATCAGGAGATACTCTTTAGAAAAAAATAAGAAAAAAGTGCCGCTAGATTCCAAGGAAATTGAGAAGAAATGCACTGAGCTGATACAGACATATAGTATTTTCCTAGACCCATTGATACCACAAAAAACTGAGAAGGATAACATTCTTCCCTCTACTTCTGTGGCCTGTAATCTCTGACCTTCTCAGCACAGGGTTTTGGTACAGAATAAAGCTAAATTCAAGGAGTTAAGAAATAAACTCGTCTGTAGACAGTACAGATGCTGTGATCACTATTCTTCCTGAAACTGATTTTACTCTGTTGTAAATTCACATTTGCACTCGCTCGAAAAGCCAGAAAGCTGGCACAAATAGCTTGATATTTACTAACACCGGTTTACTAGGAATATAAAGAATTTTTGTTGGTTCTGGGCCTCAGTTATTGTACAATAATATCAGGCTGCTAAATCCAATCCACAGTTCATACCCACAAAGCACAAGGCAAGATGTCTTGTTCTAGCCAAGCGCGGATAAAGTCAACTGGGGAGACATACCCAAAACAAGAGAAGTCCAAACCATTTTCCCAATTGCCTATGCACACATATGACACAAAAGGGGGGAAAAAAAATTGCATTGGATTGGTGATATTATTGCTTGTATTAATTTCAACCATTGAAAGCATTTGGTGTCAAAAGTACAAAATGTGGCGTTTACTTCTCATGATTTCACAGGAGGTTGTACTGGAAAAGCAGCTTGCAAAGCTTGGTGAGTTTTCATTTAGGTACCTTCAGCTCAGATAACCACGTCAGAAAAGTATTGAGCACAGTGAAATGCACGTAAATAAAGAACTTGGCAAAATTATTCGCAGAACACGGGTTTCACAATGAACAAAAGCAATGGCAAACATACTTCTGCACTGCCACTGCAGAAGCCAGGAAAAATAGAAAAGTAAGGGAGAACAAAATAAATTTTAAAAATTAATGTTATGTACCTACCTTTGTGGGTGTGTAAAGGGCACATATCATTAAGTCCAACCCAGACAGCATACTAATCCCACGTCTTCATGCAGAAAAACACCATGGGTAAAGAGGATAACTAAAAGCAGCAGCACAAATGCCTCCCCAGCAGGACTGGGTTAGCTCAGCAGGTGAAACCAGTTCTGCTTCCAGGTGATGGTGGTGATGGTGATGGTAATGATGGTGGTGCCTTCTCTGTGCCTGAATAAAGGATGAGAGGAAAAAAACACCTGGTGTGAACGACAAAGAGACAGGTAATCAGGAAGCCAGTATGTTTTAGAAATTTTCCTTAATGGTATCTCACACAAAGCCAGATGTTGCTCACCCTTATCAAAGAGTCCGTGCCAGTTGCTACATCAGGACTTTTACCTATTTTAACCAACTGTTTGCACTACTTTCTGATTACTGGGCGTACTACATTGAGAGCTGACATTTCTTTTAAAGCATCAGCTCTTGGAGAAGGACAATACCCACAGAGGTTTCATAGTTGGAGCCAATACAGAAGTCAGCAAGTGGAAACCACCAACTTAACCACCCTTCGCACTTGCTCACAGCATTCCCATGCTAGGGACAGCTTTATGGAAGCAAAGAAAGAAACACGTGTGGCCCAACAACAGAGAAGAGTAGCTCCCTTCCTATGGCCTCCACTCCACGAGAGGGAAACAGAGGCGTGATTTTTTCATTTTTTATTATTCCTGTAAGAGGTACGGAAAACTGGGAGCGAGAAGTCATTCAGCAACAACCCAGAGAGCACAGGGTGGGCTGCGGAGCCCTCCAAAAACCACCTTCAAACGACACAACTTCTCGCGTGGCAGCAGAAGGTTTATATCACGCTAAAAAAGTCACAATTTCTTCAGATGGACAGAGCTGTGGAGCACGGGCAGCACGGCAGTGCGGGGGTAACGACAGGACTTTCTGCACCACAGCCAAACCCACGCTCCTGGCAGGTTGATGTGAGAATCAGAGAGAGTAAAGATGGGAGTTGAAAAATACGGGCTGGAAAATATAACACTTTGTGTCTGGACACAGCTTTGGTACAGCCCAGAAAGGTTTCAGGCGTCTGCACTCAGAGGCACCTCCTCTTCTGGAGCTGCAGCATCTGACAAGTCCATCCATCCGGCAATGCATCGGGGAGCAAACTTCTACTTCGGGAGGGTATCTGTGAGCATTTTAATTCTGTTAAGCCCAAAATAATGTTAAACAAGGATAACATTCACCAAAAAAGAAAAGTCCCCCTCCCAAAAGAGTCCTAGAAATCCTAATTTACTGACTGGTAGCTAGTTTTACTAAATAGAAATACAGCAATTTAATAACCTTAGCATAGCAATTTTCAGTAAGGAAAATTAACTAATTCATTATCGCTTATAATTTGCTGAGGCATAGCTGCCATATTTGTAAAATCAGCAGGTTCAGAAAAAAGCAAGTTTTTAATGAATGGGGTTTTTTTATTTTTTTTCTTCCTTCCTAGATACATAAATGATACAATTACTTAGCTCCCTCTAGTGCCAATTTCTAAAATAAATTTCCCACTAATGACTGTATTCGCCAATGTAATCATAGGAGCAAATTAAAAATTCACTCGGCAATAATTAACTAGTGAACTCTCAAAGGATTTAGTAAATTGCCATGAACTAAAGCAGAATTCAACCAGTGTCACAATTACAAAGAAAGGTCAAATGTAGGCTTTTTAGCAATAACAAAAATATGACATCAATGTTCAGACATTGTGCAGTTTGAACAATCGAGGCACACATGCCAATAAAGGAGAGCAGTCAGGGAGCAGTGACAGCAAATGCAGTAGCTCTATCATTCCTCCGACATTTCCAATGCTTTTATTAATGTGGTATTCATTTTTTTTTTTTCTTTTGCCATCTTCATTCCTAAGGCTCAATAATTTGGCTTTCAGAAGTGGCATTCATTTTTTTTTCTTTTGCCATCTTCATTCCTAAGGCCTCAATAATTTGGCTTTCAGAAGATACTCTAGGCTGAAATATGACACAAAGTTAAAAATATTTTTTATTACTCTTTAAATCCTAAAGAATAATTAAAAAAAAACCACCTTTTTTTTTTTTTTTTGAAAATGGGCACAAAGAAGTAGCAGAGTTGGGTGTTCTTACACCCTTCCCTTAGCATCTTCTTTCGACCAGAGAAGACACTGAGCTAGACTGAACTTTGGAATAACTGTATATAAGTACTCTAAAATAATAATTAATAGTAATAGTAATAATAATAATAATAATAATAATAGACACTAGTAGTAGCAACAACACACAGACAGGCAGTACATCCAGAGGAATGCTTGTGCTCATCCAGATGTTGAAGGAAAGAGGTACAACAGCTGCAGGAAGGGACTTGCATTACTGGTACGGCTCCTATTCTTTAAACTATAAATAAAACTAAAAATAACTATACACGCAATCATGCAGAACATTTTAGTTGTAAGAATATTAGAGTTTTTCTTATAATTCTGGCATGCTTATTCTATGCCTCATTTCAAGGTTTCTTTGGTAGCTTCATTCAACACACTTCAAGACAAATATTCTCTTGTGCAGAACATAGATTGCAATTACTTTTTACTTGGAGTTTCAGTAGAGTAGCCATTCTGCAAACACAAGTCTATCAAGTAGTCCATGCTTAACTTGGATGTCACTGCCTACCAGAAAACCTGTGTGGCTGCTACAGTAAAAGTTCTCATTTAACATATACTGAGATAAAACTGAGGACTGAGGTGGGTTGAGCTTCCACTAGAACGAGTTTGCTGTGCCCCTCTGCCCAGAGTTACCAGATCCGACATCGGTCTGGGTCAAGCAGTTGATTTATGGTACAGAATCACCTAGAAAGCAACTGAATTTAAAATAAAATATTAATCTCTCTTTTGAAAATATAATTCTACCAGCTCTTTATAAGGCCTGCTAGACACCGTATGCAGTGGCACTACAGAAAATGCGTTTTTTTCCAATATAAATACAATATTTCTTTTACTTCTCATTTTTTTTTAAACTTTCCTTTGATTTGCTTATTCAACACCTCTCCACTTACCACAGCAATGTCAGTAACCAACCGACAGAGCTGGGGTAGCCCACATAAAGGATCCAGAGAGCTGAATTTCCTTGGGAGGCTCAGACGTGCATTAGAGGCACGAAAGGGAGCTTCTGGGCCATTCACTGATCCGTGCCAGGTCATCCCGACCCCAGCCTCATCTCAGCCACACTGAGCTCCCAACAAAACAGTCATCTTTGGGGAAAACCATCTGGTTTAAAACATTCCCCGCTCAGAACCTCCTACCACACTGTCTTGTGCCCTTTTCCAGGCAGTTCCACCTGCTTTTCCAGCTGTTTGGGGCAGAGTAGCCCATGTGAAAGTAGTTGTGACTGCTTACAAAGGGACAGCTGGCTTTCTGCAAATGTCAGCTTTAGGGCATTGTGCAGAAACTGAATTAAATATATTTTTAAAAAAAAAAAAAAATTAAAAAACACATAAACTAAGCTTTCTCTAAGTTTGTAAGGGTAGTCCACCACCTCCCAGTGATCTGATCCAGACTTCATTCACCCTTTGCCCGAGAAAGCCAAGCCTCAGTTCCAAACTTTGACTTCTAAACATTACTGTCTTTAAAGTCAGAAAAAGAACAAAACCTCCAGTATCTTTCCATCCCCAAGCAGACGAGAAGTCAGTCCGCTCACCTCCGAACTGCCAACGACGTGAAGGCTGACCTCCTGAAACCTCACATCGGGAGGCTCATTTTCAGACAAAACTGTCCGCGTTTGTAGTCACCCGGTGAACCCTTGTCAGCAAGTTCATGTTCCTCCTTGAAGTGCAGACACTGGAAATAAAGGAGCATCCCCAAAGCTCTCTCACCACAGCTCCCTGTCGCTGGGTGATAGGCTCTTTTTGCAAGGCAGGGATTGCACCAGTCTTCTCGTGAGGGCTCCCGTGAACCATCTGGTGGGGCAGGTCCCCAGGAGATGTTAAGGTCCCTGTGTCACCGAGCCAGGGCAATGCCCCCGACTGCTGCCTTCCATTGCAGATACATTTCCTTGTTCTTTGCTTTACTGAAAAATGCTTAGAACACCAAGATTTCTTAAAAAATAACCGTAGCAGCTCACAGAGTTCCTCACCTGCTTCCTTTAAGATATTGAAATAGAAGTCACCTGGTAATATGAAAATTTGCAGCTTAAACAGGTGTTGTCTCATAGACAGGAAATTTTCATATTTAACTAATCCGTGCCTGTCTTTTTTTTTTTCTTTTTCTTCTCCAATTTCTTCTAATGAAACGGGCAATAGCAATTGATTTTAATATTCCAGTCATACAACCTGTCTTACAAAATGTTGTCAATACGATACAACAGCATCTCCACCTCCTCTGTTATTGCCTTTTCATTGAGAGGAGACCCAAATGAGACACCTAAATTAGCTGTATGACAGAAGTTAGACTCTACGTTGAGATTTTCTAGCTGAATCATAATCAACCCACATTGTTTCTGTTCCCTTAAAAAATAAAAAGGCTTGAATAAATATTATTGCAGTTGAAGAACATACCTTTTATTACCTGTAGAGCAAAAGATGAACAACATCATAATAATATGATAGAATAATAACATAATGCATGGCAAAACATAAAATTTCAATTCAGGATAAAATTTTAGATTAAATGTAATTTCTTATAAACCCACAGAAATGCTTTTTCATTCTTCAGAGAAAGGCATCACACAAAACTGGTCCCAGCTGAACTGTAACTTATATAAAAACTTAAATTTTTCCATTTCAAGGCCAAAGCTTCGATACATTTTTTTATTATCATAATTATCTAGTTGAGATTTTTTTCAGAAATATCAAGAACCCCACCTGCAGCTGGTATCAACTACCAGTATCTCAGAAATCAAGTGATTTTTAAATGTACCAAGCTACAATAATTTTATATTACAATCTTTTTCCATGCAAAACTGTATTTTACTGAAGACCAAGATTCATAAGACAGTCTCGCCTTCCTGTATTTTTTTTCTCATGCAAAAAATCCTTTACACTAAAAAACTTTTAAGGTTCATTTGTATCTAGATTTGCGCTAGAGTTTTTCAATTCGGGTGAACAGTATTTTAATTACAACTCCTCCACCTCTAGCCAACACTGTTATTCATTACTCAAAAGCTTTACCTATTTTTTTTTTTACTATTATTTCAATTTCACTGCATATTTCCACTTTCTAGTGTCTTTAAGCTTTTCACCTAAACCTTCCCATTCATCCATCAAATTTTTCTTCTTTCATAATTTTTTTTTTCCTTTTGTCACACATGCTGATGTTCACATTGGATTTAATCTGTCTCTTAGTGTTTTCTCGGGGAAGAAAGCAGGGATGAAGGGAAGGCAGCATCTAGGTCAGGAGGAAAGGCATCAGTCATAACTCAGGGAACATCAGAAGTTTTAGTTTTTTGGCACCGCTTCAAGATTTTTTTTTCCCCACAATGTTTATTGCAGGCATTACAAAAATACGTTACAAAAAAAAAATCACACATAACTTCTGTACCTTCATTAAACCTCTCTACTTGCTTTTGAAGAGACAATTCCTCTAACTTTTCCAAATTCTTCCAAGCACCAGCGGTTGAGTGATCAGGTCCGTTCTGCCCTAAGCCTAATTACTCACCTCCCTGTTTTTTTCTAAGCAAACCATATTGGCTTTAGATGACAAACTTATTTCCTACTCAGAGTGGTCTGGAACTGTTTCATTTATTTTCTTTGTAATCTAAAATGCAGAACAGCATGTGGGTGCTACCAGTTATTCACAGATTTCAGTGGCTCCCTTCTCTGGACCGTGTTTCCATTTCATGAAAAAAAAAAAACCATCCCCAAAAAAAAAAAACCAAAACAAACAAACAAACAAAAAAAGTGGCATTTAGTAATAAAATACTAATAAAGCCTACATGCCAATACTACAGTAGCGTTTTCCATGAGCTAAACTGATGAACTGTTGAGTATAATTCTATTAAAAAGGAAGGTGCATTATAGATAAATTGTGCAGCAGTAATTTCTAAAACGCACGATACTTTTCCAGTGCTGCCACAGCACCTGCTGCTAAGTACGAAGATGATTAGCCACAAACTAACCCACTACAGAATTATTATCCGCATATATTTGCGCAATGAAGAACTAATGGGAATTATGCAGATTGCATTTCCTTTCCTGCTGAAGGCAACCAACCTTCGCCATCAATAGCAAAATGAAAACAGAACTCAGCTATGGAAGAACAACGCGGATTTTATTTCCAAATACGTATTGTTGATTATTTCAAGACTTCAGGACACATGTTTCTTTTTCACGTAATTATACGACGAGCGGGCCGGTGCCATTTTTAAAGGCGCACGTAATTTTCCCGTGCGTTTTAACGGCTTTAAATACGTAATAACTCCACTGCTGTAGGTAGAAACCAGTAAACGCATATCAAAGGGGCTTTAAAGAATTATAAGGCAATCAGTAGGTAGCACAAATCAGCAGCAATTGGCTTCCTTAACCTGATTGGAAGTGGTGTTTTAAGTCCGTGGCGGTGAGTTGGAGGGGGAAAGTCAGTTCCTGGTCCCTCTTGCTCATGCCCCATCCCCAGGTCAGGATGGGCTTCCCAGGGCCATGATGGGACCCTGTGCCTGCTATCAACCCCACGGAGTGACGTTTAAGGCACTAAGGGGATCCCAAGGCTGCCCAGCTCTCATTCAAAATAAATAAATAAATAAAGAGTTGCTGATTTGAGGCCTCTCTGATTTGTTCAACTCAAATGCATCACCTTGAAAAAGAGCAGGGAAATGCGTCACCCTGAAAATGAACGGGAGCACTAGGAAATTAGCTGTTGGCAACCTACGGGAAGGAACAAAACTACTTCGGTAAGTGTTGGGATTTTTTTTAAGCAGCTTCTTCATGCACAGGGAAGGGGCTGTAGGATGTAATTTGCCACGATTTGATTTCTTGTGTCTTTAAACTTTTGCCAAAGGTGATGGGAATGCCAGATACTCAGTTTTTGGTAAACTTTAAAATCCAAATAAAGACAAATAACGTATGCTTGGTTTTAGTGTTTCCTTTATTTTTCCCCTCGCCATGGAAAAAGCATTCAGCAGAACTGTAGGTATTTCTAGTCTGTCATAAGAGCAGCCACAATGAGGATTCAGTAAATCTTTCTTAAAGAATCACTTACAGAGGGATTTCAAGACGAAAAAACATTTTTATGCACATGAAGAGACGTGTAATCAGTGGTTTTCTTTTGTACTGTAATTGATGCTTCAAAAAATACATTTACTTGAGTACCGGTATTTAATGTTTCAGACTGGAAAAACAAACAGGATTGAGCAAAAACAAACAGAGTTAAATTCTCAGATGATTGGCTTCATTGCGTAGGTTGTCTATGGTTCACTTGAATCAACTAAATACTCAAATAACTTCCCTCATTCTAAAACATTTTGTTACAGTAGTCTGAAGTTTCATATTCTTTGTAGGGGAGAAATGAGATTATTGAAATACAGCCTTAATGAAAATTGATCAGGATACCTTTAAATGAGTTTTTGTAAAGCAGAATATTTGAAAACAGCAGAGAAGAATTTACTGGGTTGTAGTTAGTGCATCGGTTCATTATATCTGCATGTACAGTTTAAGTTCCTTAAACACATGGAATACTCTTCAGCATAGCCTGAAGTATTCAGGGGTTTAGATCACTAGAAATTCTTTTGCACATGCTGAAAATATGGACTGCTTACTGGAAAGGAAATCAAACGTGTATTTGATTAATTGATGTAGTCACGTATTAAAAACTTTTGCTTCTTATCCCATTAAAAGTAACACTAATGAGCAATGGCTGTGACCTTCAAGTGGAAAGCCACATGTGCTTCAACCCCCTCAATATTTACCACCCAAATTTAATCTTTATAATGGACACCTTAAAAGGAATCTGATAGAAAATACTAAGAGCTGCTCCGAAACTAAAACACTTAAGGAAGATTTTGATTAATGCCTCATGATTAATCAATTGATTAATATAGTTTTCAATACAGATGTTAGGACACTGTCTACTTTAATCAACGATCCTGAAAATGGCGAAGACAAATGATCTATTTTTCTGTCGACTGAAAAAAAAAAAGAAAGCTTGTTTTAGCAGTTATGTAAATTATAAGACAAGCGTTCCTTGCGATGCCCAGATTTTCCTTTTTACAAAAACCTTACACACTGGAACTGTTAATTAGGAAAGTGTCATCCTTTTGGGCAGGAACTTGGTATAAACCTAAAAGAAGTCACACATTCAGCCAAATGAGCGCACTTTTTAAAAGAAATTGGTTTAGAATTGCACTATAATCCATATTTAAAGTCCCTATCCCTGATATTTTTTTATTCTGAGACTGTTTCTAATTTGCGATTATGCTTTCTACCATACTAAAAACTGAAATCTTTATTCCAGTCAAAAATAATCACCCCGTAATTACTGTGACAAACTGCCCAAGCTGTATCATTGTGGCCATTTCGACTAATGATATTGTATTAGAATGCCTAGCAATAGACTTCAAATGGAAAATATAATTATGTGCATTAGTTTGTCTAAGCATTTATAAGATCACATATCCATCAGTTATCAGGTCTCATAAAAAAAGCCATATATCACTGTCACTGCTAGTTTTGTTATTGGAAATGTGGGCCGTTATGAACTCAGTTCAAGATGTGTGTCTTAAATTTCACTTATTCTGTTGTCCAGTAAATCCGTGTAAGCTGAACTCCTATACTATGAACAGAATTTTCAGCTGGTGGCATAGGAACAAATGATTTGGCAGTCTCACCAAACATAAACTAAGTGTTTAAGGTACTGGTGAAGGTTTTAATCTCAAAGATGTGTTGAACTCTACACACTGGACTACTCACTGTGCATAAAGCTAAGTGGTTCCATACACCTTTGCTGAACATCTCTATGTCCTCCTGTTTTGCAAAGCTAAGGCAACATCTAAGAAACCACCAAGTATCTGCTGCAGCTTCATCTTGTCACAATTCCAGTTCTCCAACTTTTTTGCTGCAACTCCCTTAATTTCTTCCATGCTCTTTCTCCATGCCTCGCTTTAAGCGAACATTTTGCATTTCAAAAGTAAATGCCACTTTGCTTCATGATCCCCAACATCCAAAAGCTCAGATGGAAGATCTACCAAGGCCCCCAGATGAAACAAGTCAAAACAGAAAAAGTCAAAACCAGAAAAGTCAAAACAGAAGAAGAAAGTCGTGCCTGACTATTGTTACTGGCACCTCCTTTGGTTTTCAAAGAAGGCCAGAAGAGAAGTAATCCTTTCGCTCTTAGGAGTTATCACAGTGACAGCAATGGCCTTGAAAACACGTGGCTATGGCATATGTCACAGGAGCATAAAATCAAATCATTTAGGTTGGGAAAGACCTTTGACATCATCACATCCCACCTCTAAAGGAGTCGAGGATACATCCTCAATATCATATTATTGCACAACAAGGGTAATATTACATCAATAACGACGAGTTACTCTCAGAAAATACAATGAACATTTTTCTTCTGTTTTTTTTGGGTCATCTGAGATGCAACACTTGTGGTTTCAGCACCACCCTTAAATAATACCGCTTGCCGTATTTTGGTGCCACTATAAATTCAAGCCATCCAAACAAGATCGTGTATTTGAACTGACAAAGAATAAATTATTTGCATCTGGCATAACTGATGCTTGTGTCAAAGCCCTGGCATATAATTCTTAATCTTATAGATGCCTGTTTACTTGTGCATAAGATAGCTGTGCTGAGTCTCTTCCCAGAACAATTATCAAGTTATTGCTATGGGCTAGCCTGGAACTTCCAGGGGAAGCCACGTAGAAATGCAGCCATCCCGAAGCAGTCTGAAAGGGATATTTTGAATTAGAAATCACTCCTCTGCTTTTGCCTCTGTGCTCCCAGTAAAATGGGAGTGGGAGCATGCCAGGCAGGCACAGAGCCACAGGTACGTCTTTGGCTTCCATGTGCTTCCCAGCACAAGTACCCCCAAATATCATGTAATCAGAGAAATGTTAATCCTCCACGGCTGAAAAGGTTCTGTGATAACCTAGCCTCTGTAACACAATATATTTTTTTTAAATGAAAACTGTCTTTTAGTGGGTAAGGATGGTGGGGTTTGGGGTTTTTTTTTTTGTGGTTGCTTTTAATTAATATTGATTTTACATGTTTAGAAAGAAAATCCACCAATTCAGACCTAGGAAATGTTTAAGATATGTTGTTTTTCTAGGAGAATTTTCATTGATTTTTATTAATCCTGTAGTTTGCAATGGCTAGGATTTATCTCCTGTTGCGTATTTTATACTAGGATGCTAAAATAATCTATTGTACTTGATATTCAAACGTAACAGAAGCAATGTGAACTACAAATCCTCAAAGGAACCTTTATTACATCTACCTGTTTTACTCCAATAAAGGGCCGGAGCCTTGTTTTCAAAGATCTATGAAATTTCTGCCTCCTTATTAAGGGAATTAATTTTAAAATGGCAATCTACATCCTAGAAAATTTGCTTCACATTAAGAAGTCCAGATGTTTTTGGTCTCTCTGTCTGACATTCCCACCATCAGAATAAATTGTATTTCCAGGCTAATGTAATAGATAAGAGATATGAATAAATCTCATACAGTTCACTTGATAAAATTAACATGCTGATGATATTTTAATGTTTCCATATAATCAAGGGGGCATGGATCATGCCTCCACCAGTTCCAATGTAATTCTGTTCTTTAATCTTTTCTCAAGAAAAAAATAAATAATAGAGCTTTAGAGAGAATTACACAGTAAACAGTATGTGTTCCAGTCTTAAAGCAAGTTGTTTGCGATACGGTTGAATGGCTTTGCCCAAAGGTATTGCAGCAAAGCAACTAATATACTGGAGACTTGGGGTCAGCACCAGTATTCCCGCAGTGCAAGTGTGTCACTTACACATTGTAGCTTCTGGTAGAGAAGATCCACTGATCTGGAGAATAGTATTAACATATCAGAGCCACTCATCATCCATATGACCTTCTACAGAGGACATAAAATCATCCTTGTCTTATGCGCAGGAGATCTAACTGACTTTAAACCTAAGGCAGTCAGAATTTGGCCCAAAAATGCATATGTGATTTTGCCAAGGAAGGGTATGCGTATAAGGAAACTTTAAAAAAAAATTGCTTTATATGACCAAGGACAAACTAAAGACGAAGGCATCAAAGGCAAAAGACACACCAAAAAAAAAGTATTTAGAACCCAAGAAGTATTCTTATTTGGCAGAAATATTGGTATGTGGTGGAATTCATCCAGCATTAGTTTCAAATATAGTTGAAGGGGTTTAAAGACTCAATTCCCACCACATTTTGCTGTTGCTTGGGTACTTGACTGACTTACACAGCTTTAGACTCCTGGCTTTAGCCTTTAATGCGAGAAACATCAGAATGCATCTCCATCAAATATTTGCAAGGGAAACATTCATCAGCTCCAGGACTAAAGGGTACACTTTGAGATTGATAATGCTTAATCCACAACACTTTTTCTCTCCCTGCATTTTTTTAAGTATAGAAGAGCCCATTGTTTTTCAAGCTAAAAATTGACACAGTTAAGGGGGAATATCATTACTATATTAACAGAAAAGGAGCAGGTGAGCCTATGCTACAGTGAAGATCAACATCACGAGTGTAATATTCAGAAGGGAACAACCTTAAATTTGCACAGCGAATCCTTGTCTTGACTTCTAAAGGCATTTTTTATGCCAAGTCCTGACATATGTTTGAATTTTCACATGAAAAGAATGTTGCCATCCTGCTTACCATTACTTTTATGAAGAACCTTAACATTCCTTTAAAAGTGAATATTGAGCCTTAAAAATTCACATACGAATAGTCTAAACAAATGGAATGAAGGTGAAGTTAATGAAGATCAGAGCCAACTCTGTGCTCCTACGTCAGGTGACGCTGACGGGAGGAAGAGGCAGGCTCAAACAGCCAGAGGTTCCTCAGGAAACTACTCTGTCTTATCCAGAATCAACATGGTCCCCGGGGAAGCTGCAAAAAATTAATATAGAACATGCAAAAGGCACACACACCCCGAGACTACAAACACAGCAAAGAAGAACGTGTTAGGAGAAAAGGAACCCATCAGAAGTGTATCTCTGGATGAAAGCAAAACTCTCTCCATGACACATTCATCAGCAACTCTTTAGCCCTTTTCCCAACATATTCCCATAAAGAACTATATGGGTATCTCCTTACAGTTTCTCCATAGCTGGGTGTCCAGTGTCAGCTGGCAATAGCTTAGGGCCCCCGAGACGCTCTTGGCAGTCTCTAGTCTCTCAAGAGCTGGAGCTGTGTTTCTGGTTCCTGCCCTGGTCATGAGGATTTTGTCTTTATTTAGAGGTAAGGAGCAGCTAGCCCAGCTCATTTGCTTTCTGCTTACGAAAACAGGTCTTGTAGTTGCTTCCCTCAAATATCTTCACTTCTCAGCCACAGTCCTCAGCGTGTGACGCTGAGAAGAGGTTAACTTTAGGCAGAAATGTTTCTCCTTGAGCCAAAACATCATTGCAGGATAGAAGCCCTGTTTCACCTAACTCCACTTTCAACCAAGCAATTAATTTTAACATGGGATTGACTTACATAGCTGGCAACCGCATTGACCTGGAGGAATCACGGACAAAGAGTTCTTGCAGGTCTGTTCCTTCTGTTGCCATGAGCTTCATCTCTGCCAGGAGACCACCAAAGGATGCTCCACCTGGCAGACACAGGACAGTGGCCTTTTCCATATCAAGGAATATCAAGGATCAGACCTTCTTGCATGAAAAAAAAATATCAGTCTATTCCCCACTAGAGCAAATAACATCTAAAAAAGAGGCGATATTGTCTTTACTTAAATACACACACACACATAGAAAGAGAAATAGGAAAATATCTCACACCAGGAATGAAAGTACCTGGAGTATTTTGAAATCTGCCACAGAAAAAAAAAGCAGTCATTACCATGTAACAAAGAAACAAAATCTCATGGGTATATATAGCTAATTTCTTCATAGATGGGTGTACTAATAAGAATCATTAGTAGATTCCTCAAGGAGGGGAACTTGAAACAAATTAAATATTTTGTTGTATGACAAAGGATAAGCTGAGTGAAACACCTTTTCCTATTGTCCTGAAAGGACCGATGCCACATGTTGGACACCGAGGAATAAGAGATATACAAACTTAATAGAACACATCCTACTACCTTTTTTAATTACCTGCATATGAAGATCACAATCACAATATATTCATATAATCTCTCTCCTGTGAGCACCTGTACAAACTTCCTTTAGCACAGCCATAATAGCGATATGAAGAAGTAGCGATAGTGATATGAAGAATAGTATATGAAGAAGTTATTGTAATCAAGAGCATTGTTAAAACCTATTTTAGCAAAAGGACAAAAGAGAGACTGCTGCAACTGAAAAATATGGAAACTTTATTCCAAATTATTCCCTGCGTCCTTGCAAGTGGTCTCTGAGTTTAGCAAAAACCTGCTCGGGAGGAAGAGAAAGGCAGATTTGGCAGAGACATATGCTGAAGGCAAGCAGCTCAGTTTTGACCACTATGAGATCTGGAGACAATCCACATATGCTGAGGTGGTTTGAAACAATTGCTATTTCCATCGACAGCTGAAAGCATTCTTGGGGGCATAGGACAACGAGAAAGATGTTGCACAGGTTTGGAACTATGTTTATACTCTACAAATTCTTAAAAATTCTTTCCATTCTCCTGCGGGCGACCAGGACACTTGCACTTTCATCCTCCAACCTAGCATCTCCTGACCTGGTAGAGGTGGACCACGATGGTACCATTTTCACCCGAGCGGAGGTCTCCTGTCCCCGGCACACGGGGACCGCGTCCGCAGCGCTACCAAACACGCGCGTGAGGTGCTGCAGGAACGGAAAGCTCAACCTTTCGCCTCATAAGTCATCTCTTTCAAAGTGATCTAAGAACACTACACTCTTTGAGCAGTGCAGCACATTTTCGACGCCGCAGAACCACTCTGAGCTGTCAGCATATTTCCCACAGATTGATGACTTTGAAGACCTCCAGTGTAGAGGGTAATGTTAAGGATCTGCAGTTACTCAGCTGAAGTTGAGATGAGGGATGCCTTCTTTCCAGTCCTGGTTATTGAATTTGAAAGCCCTCATAGGTTTTGCTGTCAGGGTTGTTGCTTAAAACAGACTATTATAGGAATGAGTTAAAAAGGAATGACTGGAAAAAGTTTAAAGGAAAACGAAGATATATCTTTATCGTTTCCAGGTTAACGCAGTGACAAAGAAAAAATAGAGTTTCACAAGAAAGCAAAAAAATAATCATTGTGTTAGATTCTTGTCCTTAGAAAAGCTTTTTTTTTTTTTTGCAGCCCAGAACTCCTTAAAGTAGAAGTAAGCTCAGGGCAAACACATTTATACGTTATAAGCAGAGGCTCATCACGAACTGAAACTCAAATTATATATTGTATTTCACCAATTTTATTCTATTTGACAACGAATATCCTTTGACTTAAGATAAAAATACTAAAGATATAGACTGTAATTAAACTTCAAGTCAAAGAAACATTAGAAAGCAATAAAAAATATTTTGAATAATTCTAAGTTGTTAAACTTGAAACACAAAGAACTAGAGCTCTACCATTGTAATTCTTCCTTATTTTCTGCATAAAGCCATTTATATTGCTGAAGTAAGGTATTAGAATAACCACCTGTCTTCCTCATCCCTCACATTCCTTTACCTACCTAAAACTCATTGAATTAATCACCTTGAAAATTTGGCCTTTGTTCTTCAAGGTATCTTCATGTAATCAGCACTCTATGCAGCGGCTGCTAGATTTTAATGAATGTGAAATAGCAAAAAAAAAAAAAAAGTGAATTGGAACACATGAGAAATACTGGAATAGCTATCAAATTTAATGCTTACGTGGTGAATCTGGCTGTACATCTGGAAGTTTGGGACAAACGTAGTTCGAAAAAAATACTACAATACTGAATATGTAGATCTCTCTGGAGAGTGGTTTCATTGCACTAGAAGACTGCATATTTGTTAAACAAGTACATTTTTTATTAAGCATCAGGAAGGTAGCCAAAATAGTCTAGTAAAGCTGGAATGGAAAGCTTCACACTGAAAGGAATAGATTGAAAACATGCTTCTTCTATTAAACTTTCATATGTGACCTAAAATTGAGGCTTGTCATATCATTCTGACATTGCCAACTGGGAGGTCCACGGGAAAAGCAGGACTTTGTGAATCTTCTTGACAATGAAATGCTTACATTTCTCCTCCAGAGGCTTTTCCCTTTGCAAAAGAAGGCTGCCTTTCCTTTCCTTTCCTTCCAGCCTCCTGGAGATATTTTATTCCTTCACCCTTAATCAAGCTTCCACCTTTTCTGAAATCCCCAGCAGGATTTTGGAGAGTTCCAGCAGGGCCATTAATTATCCGCAAAATGGGCTCGTAAATTCAGGAAGTGATATATCACTCTGGGGTCCCTCTTTCCCTCTCCAGCCCTACCTGGAGGACAGCCCACTCCCGCCTACAGCAGGATTTAGTTGCCATAAAATCATGGAATAGTTTAGGTTGGAAAAAACCTTTAGGATCATCAAGGCCAACCATCAGGCACACTCCTGGTAGACAGCTGGTGCAGGCAGTGCCCACCACGTACCCAAGACACCATGTAGAGTTTTTACATCTTCAGCAAACTGTTGATGTAAAACTTTACACAGAAAACAAGAGGTAAAGCTACTCCCAAGGCTAATTTTTTTTGGACCGAGCTTCATATTACAATGCAATATTTAATGAATCAATCAATGTAAAAATCTCTAGGCAGGAGAGTTCGAAACTTACAGTCGTAAGTAGGCATTTAATTTTGATTTAGTGAGGTACTTATTGCTTATTAATCGGATAACATTATGAAAGCTGAGTACGTGTATGCCAGTTATATGTTAATTAGTCAGCAGAGTAAGAGATACTAGATAGTAGTAGAAACCACTTACACATCCCTTAGATAAAAGTAATTACAAAGAAAAATGTTCAGGAATACATTCTTCTATATGGGTAACCATTCATATGAAAAACAAATTGTAACAAGGTCTTCAGACAAAAAAAAAGTCTTCTGGAATTCACATAAGTAGTAGATGGGTGATAAAACCGTACACAGAACAAATTTCAAGTGATTCTTTTTTGCCAGAACATTCATCAGGTATGTACAGAAGAATCATAGGTGTTAGGTTGGAAGGGACATTAGAGATCATCTAATCCAACACCCTGCCATGGGCAGGGACGCCCTTAACTAGACCAGGTTACTCAAAGCCTCGTCCGACCTGGCCTTGAAGACCTCTCTGGGCAATCTGGTCCAGAGTCTTGCCACAATCAAACTGAAGAATTTCTTCCGAAGATCCAATCTAAACCTATTCTCCTTTAGTTTTAATCTATTTCCCCTTGTTCCATCACTGGACAGTCCTGTAAAAAGTTCTTCTCCAGCCTTCCTGAAGGTTCCCTTCAGGTATTGGAAGGCAATCAGAACTTAGCTTTTTTTCAGCATTATCCATATGCTACGACTTTGACTTAAGAACAGTCTAGCTGTAAAGCTGGACATCCCAAGTGAAGGCAGGATCACACCATGAATTTCTAATTCTCAACAACCCTTAGTGGCCCATTATATATCTTTTCTTATTCTATTTAAGTGCTTCTTTAAAACATTTGTTGGACACAGCTCACAAATGGAAAACCCCAATATTGTCAGCATTTAACCTGCTTTTTACTGTGCCAGCCACCCCTTGCTACTTCTGCAGCAGGGAAACAGTCTGAGATCTGTGGATTTATTCCCAGCAATGAGAAGTGTATTTGTGGCTACATTAGCTCACCTCGCTTTGCCCTGGTTTATATTCCCTCTCCAGCATGGGCTAAAATAAACTTTCTTAAGTCATTAGTAGTTTTGCAAATGGCCCCTGGCAAAATGATTTTTGTAAGAATATTATTTCTTAGAAGGTAAACACATTTTTTTTCCACTCACACTTTACGTTTAGAGCACTTGCTGCAACCTAATGTTAATCCTGAGAACTGACTTCAGTGATTTTTCTGGTGATATCTCAATGCAACCAGGTAATAACTCTGACAGGACAGCCTTCCCCACCTCCTTGCCAGCCAGCCCGCTGTTTGGTGAGAAAGTCACCCCCTCTCAACGCACACGTGTCCTGAAGAATGTAAAAACAAGTAACAGGCTGTGTCATACGGTGACAAATACAGTTCAAAGTACTGTTATCACTTGTTCTCATGGTGGTAATTAATCCCATCATCATTATGATAATGAGAAACCATGTTCAGAAAATGCTGTTTGAAAAACTCCAATGTAAAAAAATACAAGTCATTCACTGCCCTATCAACCTAACCGATTCTTACATTTGCTGTTGATTGGCACACAGCCTTCCAAATATTTTTTTTTACCCCAATCCAAACTTTCCCAGTGTTCTTATGTTTCACTTCATGATTTTTTTTTGAAATGTTCCACTCTAGCATGAAGTGTGAGGATTGCACTTTTGTTCGTTAATTTATGATGGATCTTTAATCAGAATCTCCTCCTGATTCTTCTCTCCCAGTGATGTGGTGACAAAGAAAGAGAAAAAAATAGGGGAGAGAGGGGAGAGAGGGGAGAGAGGGGAGAGAGGGGAGAGAGGGGAGAGAGGGGGAGAGAGAGGGGGAGAGAGGGGAGAGAGGGGAGAGAGGGGAGAGAGGGGAGAGAGGGGAGAGAGGGGAGAGAGGGGAGAGAGGGGAGAGAGGGGAGAGAGGGGAGAGAGGGGAGAGAGGGGAGAGAGGGGAGAGGAGAGGGACTGAAAACACTTCATCTCTTTACTGCACTTCTGAAAGGCAATACAAACTCATTTCAACTTTTCATACATCTTTCTGTATTAACAGTCCGAACCTAATAAATAATCCAAGCCTAGCGCTCACAGACTATGAAATATAACAAGGGTAAGTGTAGAGTCTTGCATCTGGGTAGGAACAACCCCAGGTTCCAGTATAAGTTGGGGAATGACTTATTAGAGAGTAGTGTAGGGGAAAGGGACCTGGGAGTCTTGGTGGGCAGCAGGATGACCATGAGCCAGCACTGTGCCCTTGTGGCCAGGAAGGCCAATGGCATCCTGGGGTGTGTTAGAAGGGGAGTGGTTAGTAGGTCGAGAGAGGTTCTCCTTCCCCTCTGCTCTGCCCTGGTGAGACCCCATCTGGAATATTGTGTCCAGTTCTGGGCCCCTCAGTTCAAGAAAGACAGGGAACTGCTGGAGAGAGTCCAGCACAGGGCAACTGGGATGATGAAGGGAGTGGAACATCTCCCTGATGAGGAAAGGCTGAGGGAGCTGGGGCTCTTTAGTTTGGAGAAGAGGAGACTGAGGGGTGACCTCATTCATGTTTACAAATATCTAAAGGGTGAGTGTCACGAGGATGGAGCCAGGCTCTTCTCAGTGACAACCACGGATAGGACAAGGGGTAATGGGCTGAAACTGGAACATAAGAGGTTCCGCTTAAACTCGAGAAGAAACTTCTTCTCAGTGAGGGTGACGGAGCACTGGCACAGGCTGCCCAGGGAGGTTGTGGAGTCTCCTTCTCTGGAGACATTCAAGACCCGCCTGGACACGTTCCTGTGTAGCATTATCGAGGCGTTCCTGCTCTGGCAGGGGGATTGGACTTGATGATCTTTCGAGGTCCCTTCCAATCCCTGACATTCTGTGATTCTGTGACTACTCTTCAGCCAGGTTGATAGGGCAAATCTAAACTACATTAGGTAAGAACTACATTTTTAAAGGCTCCCATTTTTTTTTCCTCTCCAGTCATAAGCTCACAATTAGACTGCTTAAACATAAAATGAGGTATCTGAAATCACAGAATGTTTTACACTCATGAGAATATTGTCTTATTTACATTTGGCTGTATGTCCACATGAAAGCTTATGTAATACTACACAGCGCTAGTTTTTAAAATCCTGTATATAGATTAAAATCCTGTATATCGAGAAGGTTTCTTATATATGTGCTGCATGGAGAATATACCAATATTCTATGACCCGATACCGGTTGAAATTACAGGGTTGCATTGTACACAAAGGTAGACCAGTTTATTAGATGACTTCTAGCATTTTATCCGTTCTGAATATCCGAATTCACTCACAGCATGGATGTATACATATGCACAATCATTACGTGACAAATTAAAAAGGGGCGCATAATCAGCTTAAGCCATCATAAATCATATAATAAACATCTGAATGAGAAAATTTAATAAACGATATGTTTCCACAACAACTTCATCCCCTTCCATTAAACCCACATCCCCTTAGGACTTGTTCTAATATTCTCAATTCCTAAGTACACATCATCTATTTAAAGGGGGGAAAGAAAAAAAAAAGCACAACTCACCCTGCCAGGATATGTTTCTTGCTCTCACTTATTTAGTCTAGTATTTTCCACGGTCAGAATTCAGCCTCCAACCTGTGGCTATTTTGGATAGGAAATGTTTTCCTGCTCCATGAAAACTCTTCTGTTATAGAAATACTTTTAATCTGTATCTGTGAGAAACCAAGTGAATGAGTGAACAGGATGGTCACAGGGAAACACCTCCTTGTAGATCACTACTCTGCCTTCTTAAGGCCAACAGCTTGGATTTATGATTCCTGCATCCTATACAAACACTTTACACACTGAAGTTTCTGTCAGTGAAACAGGTTGAGTTTCCTTTGGTTGAGCTGAACCACCAGGTTAAACTCATCAAGCTTCTCCTATAGTAACTGCTGTACATATTGCAAAAAGAACATTCTTTTTCTGCAAATAGTTTTAGCTTGTAGTTTTCCAGTACATGTTTCCGATTAATTTTTCCTTTAGAAAGAAAATTAATGTTTCTCTAAAACAGAGAACGCACTGGGATTTAGACCATCTTCTTCCCAGCACTCCAATGTGACTTTGGACAAATCGCTTTTAATCCCACGTTGCCTAGGTGTCAGAACAGATCTTATTTAACAGTTTTGATAATTAATTTGACAGAGGATGCTAGTATACCAATTACATTTTTTTTCCTGACATGAATTTTGGAAGGCATTGCCAGCCCAAAGGAATAACAGACTACAGGTAAATTAAATAATCTGGGGACTGCAATGACAGAAGTAGGATAACCTTTAGTAATATGAAACTACAAATTCAGGGGTTTAGGGGTGAATAATCAGTATTTTTGCTTACAGCTTGAACTTATTCCTCAGAAATAAAAAAGAAAAACTAAGATTTCACAATACGCTGGCTACAAGCCACTAATGCAATGTACCCACGAGCAAATAAAGTCTATACATGGTAGCGTAGGGATGGAATAGTTACAAGTAGGAAAATATTCATAGTGTTGTACCATAGTGTAGCACCATGTTGGGATTACCTGGTGCTTCAAGTTGTTCACGCACAGGATGAAAACTCATCAAAATATGGAAAACGGATGCTCAGGCAAAAGTCCAACCTCTCTTCCATGATGAGATCAAACCAAAAAGTGCTTTATTTAGTCTACAAAAATAACCGAAAGCTGGGGTTAAATGTATTTTAAATCACTAGACAACGCTGGCACAAATACAAACAGGCATTCACTGGCTACAGATAAATTCAGACTGTTAGAAGAATATTTCTAAATAGTATTTTCAGGTAGGAGAGAGGTTCTGCCATAGCAGCAAGCAGTGGAGGCAAACAAATTACCCGAGTTTAAATATGAGTGGTCACTTTACAAACCCAATTTCATTGCGTGCTTGCCTGGAAATGCTGGGGGCCAAACTTGATCACCTACACTGATGATTCAAATATATTGAGTATTTCTAGTCTATGCAATGACATTGGAGCTGAGAATCTGGCATCCTTAGAGTTTCTTGAAAATCCCAGGCAGAAAGAAAAGATGTGATCACAGGAGCTGAGTGTTTTGGTTTTATTAGCACTGGTTTGAATTGGATCTGTCATCCAGGAGAGATGTCTACATTCCATAGGTACCCTCATAAAGTGCTATTATAGCACTTCACATCTCGATAAATGTAGATGCATCATATTTATTGCATACATGCGCCCATATAGGTTACAGATAGGCACGTTTACTACGCAAGAATGGCCTTCAAAAGGACATGTAAATGTATGTTTGAGGTTCATAATGTTATTATCACATTAAAAAATAAATGTGTGTAAAAGAGCGGGTTTCCCTATTTCCACTAGTTCAAAATACAATTTACAGAGTCCCTCCATTTTGCAATCCTGCCAAACAGCAGAGAGACACCGGGATGTTAAACTAATTTTTCTTACACTAAACTCTTCCATCTTTTGCAACTAACTCGTCTGATTTCCATGATCATAAAGAACCGTACAATATTAAATTATAACAACAGCAATCAAAGGCATGGGGAGCAAGAGGATCCTCGATTGCAGCCCATGCATCACTCAATATCACCACAGAAGGAGAGATTGAAAAGCACATCAATTCGCATAACTTCCTCCCAGCGCCCATTGTCTTTTTCAGTTCCTAATGACGCTGAAGTGTCTCCATGATTAAAATTTAAAGGTTTCCCAGGAACCGAGCAATTTGCCCAAAACTCCTTATCTAGCACTCACCACGAAGACTCTGATTTTAATACACCATTAATCAAGCTCCAGCCAAGTTTACTACTGATACTTTCAATTACAGAGGAACTAACTTCATTCTTCTCAGTGTGTCACGGAGAGACCGCTTCCTTGATTAGCCATGGACCCTGAAAAGCGATGGAAAGCAAGATTGGGTTTGATGCACTTCACTGAACTATTTGTTGTGAATTGCAGATCGGTAAACAGAAACGGATCTCTCTGCTGCAGGATAAGCTTCAGCCAAATTTTGAGCCACACATATATGCCACTATGATAAAAACCGACTGGTTTCAAGTTTCTCAGTATAATAATGCCATATGATTTGATTAAATGTAAATTAATGCAATGGTGAATCTAACAGGCAAGTTCTAAATATCAGCATATTTCGCAACACAAACATTTACACAAACGCGCACGAGGCGTGCTTAATTTAAGCATATGAATAGATCCGCAGCCTTCAATAGGACATCTCGGGCTCTAAGTGATGCACGTGCAGAAGCGATTGCAAGATCAGTTATCAGAAAATGATCCCCGGTACAATTTATAAGAATTCCAACAGATTGCAAATAGCTATGATTTGTCACACAACATCTGGTCTCTTCTCTCCGCAATCAAATGGACAAATGGAAATAACAATACAGACTGTGAAAACGCAGCTTGTAAAAAACAATTAGAGGGAAAGGGACCCGTACCTTACCCTGCCAGAGTGATGGAATTTGCACGGGACTGCCTGGCTCAGCTAACAAAGAGTCAGCATTTGTTTGAGTGTGTATTTCCACAAAATAAAGATTTAATTCCGAAGTTTATTCCCCAGCTATGGGTAACAGTTCAGGAAAGCCTCTGGCAAAGCGGGACTGGAGGTCTTATTAGTGCCCTGGCAACACCCAGAAGCTTTACGTGATCTGCAGGACCGACCTGCCTCATGGCAGCAGCGACAGCGCGCTGGCATCGTGTCGAGACAGGTGAGGAGGAGAAGTGGCCAAAGAAAATTATGAGGTTTTTTTTCCTTAAATATATCATTCTAATGCACTTGGTTCTGAATGCAACCAACCATTAGGTCACGATCTTTTTTTTCCTCTTCAACTAGGAAACATTACAGCAATTCCAGCTACGTTGCAAAACTGCAAGAACTGTCTCAACGCTGAAATCGAGGGGATGGGTAACAATTAATTTGGCCCTGATGTCACGGTCCTATCTTAAATTTTACATTTACGAATCACATTTATGAATGTGTCACACGTTAATGAATGAATCTTACATTTATGAATCTTACATTTACGAATTTACCCTCGTTCCGTGAGGGTGGTGAGACCCCGGCACAGGTTGCCCAGTTAGGAGGTGGAAGTCCCATTCCTGGAAGTTTTTAAGGCCAGGCTGGATGGGGGTCTGGGCAGCCTGATCTAGTGGGGGATGTCCCTGCCCATGGCGGGAGGTTGGGACTAGATGATTTTTAAGATCCCTTCCAACCCTGACAATTCTATGATAATATCCATCACAAAGCTCAGATTTATGCAACACAACTTAAACCAAAGGGTTTCAAGGATAAAATACTCAAGGAAAAAAAAAAAAAAACCAACAACCAAGACAGTATATACGCTAAAATAATGGCAAACAAGATGGATTTTCATTCACAGCATTATTCAAAGTCTCTGGACGGCACCATTTACTAGTGAGCTTGGTTATCTGTCTAAAAAGAAGTTTCATAACTAAGAACATGTCATAACAGTCAACATGGCTTCACCAAAGGGAAGTCGTGCTTGACTAACCTCATAGCCTTTTATGAGGATATAACAAGGTGGATAGATGATGGCCGAGCGGTGGATGTGGTCTACCTTGACTTCAGTAAAGCATTTGACACAGTCTCCCACAGCATCCTTGCTGCTAAACTGCAGAAGTGTGGTCTAGACTCTCGGGTAGTGAGGTGGACTGTGAACTGGCTGAGGGGAAGAAGCCAAAGAGTTTTGGTCAATGGGGCAGAGTCTGGTTGGAGGCCTGTATCCAGTGGAGTCCCTCAAGGGTCGGTACTGGGACCAGTATTATTCAATATATTCATCGATGACTTGGATGAGGGACTAGAGAGTACTATCAGCAAGTTTGCTGATGACACCAAACTGGGAGGAGTGGCTGACACACCAGAAGGCTGTGCTGCCATCCAGCGAGACCTGGACAGGCTGGAGCGTTGGGCGGGGAAAAATTTAATGAAATATAACAAGGGTAAATGTAGGGTCTTGCATCTGGGTAGGAACAACCCCAGGTTCCAGTATAAGTTGGGGAATGACTTATTAGAGAGTAGTGTAGGGGAAAGGGACCTGGGAGTCTTGGTGGACAGCAGGATGACCATGAGCCAGCACTGTGCCCTTGTGGCCAGGAAGGCCAATGGCATCCTGGGGTGTATTAGAAGGGGGGTGGTTAGTAGGTCGAGAGAGGTTCTCCTTCCCCTCTACTCTGCCCTGGTGAGACCCCATCTGGAATACTGTGTCCAGTTCTGGGCCCCTCAGCTCAAGAAAGACAGGGAACTGCTGGAGAGAGTACAGCACAGGGCAACTAGGATGATGGAGGGAGTGGAGCATCTCCCTTATGAGAAAAGACTGAAGGAGCTGGGGCTCTTTAGTTTGGAGAAGAGGAGGCTGAGGGGTGACCTCATTAATGTTTACAAATATATCAAGGGTGAGTGTCACGAGGATGGAGCCAGGCTCTTCTCCGTGACAACCACTGATAGGACAAGGGGTAATGGGCTGAAACTGGAACATAAGAGGTTCCGCTTAAACTCGAGAAGAAACTTCTTCTCAGTGAGGGTGACGGAGCCCTGGCACAGGCTGCCCAGAGAGGTTGTGGAGTCTCCTTCTCTGGAGACATTCAAGACCTGCCTGGACACGTTCCTGTGTGGCATAGTCTAGGCATTCCTGCTCTGGCAGGGGGATTGGACTTGATGATCTTTCGAGGTCCCTTCCAATCCCTAACATTCTATGATTCTATGAAAAAAGCAATGGTACAATTCTCTGAAACATCTGAGTTTACAGTCATTCACACTTAGCCTTCACGTATGAGTTGCCATTCTCAACATCGGTTAAATAGAAGTTTTAGCTCACACGATGTACCTGATGTACCCAGCACCTCTTTAGGTCAAGGCTGCAGTGTGTATGTGGAAGCTTCTTTCACTAAGAGAAGACACATTTGGGTAAGAAAATCACCTTCCTTTGGAAGGATGTCCAAAGAAACTAAAGATTTTTGGTGGTTTTTCAGATGAATCTCCTCCTTTTAAGTGCCCAATCTCACCACGGGCCTCCTCTCTAAGGAAACCCATCCCAGCTCCCCAAGCAGTGAAGACAAGACAACACTTAGGCAAGGAACTTAACATTTTTGATATTCACCCAAAAAAAACCTCCTAAATTTCTACTCTTCTTTTAGAACTTCTTTTTTTTTCTCCCACAATAGTTGGCAGCATGAAGTGGAATAGATAAGGCATCAAAAAAAAATTTAAAAAATCACTACGATTTTTTTTCCTGAAGTTGTACTTTATCCCAAATATAGTAATACCTTTTTGTAAGATTTACAATGTTAACCAATTCTTTTCTGTCAACTAGCATTTTTTTGGCAGATCCCTTTTGCATGATTCATGAACGACCAGTAAAAGGCTAATTGTTCAAATTAATTTGCGTAAATGACTAAGCAAGAGATAACAAAATTACATCTGCACTTGTTTGGCAAAGATTCAATAGCAGCGGCCCTGTACTGCCAGCTGCTTCCAGACAACACTCTTGCAGAAATTAAAAGCTACAAATATTAATTAATACACTTTTTTGGTACGTTAATTTGCACTGAAAGGTTCCGGAGTACAAAACTGCTGAGAAGATGAACCATGATAATTAGAATTAATGGGATGGATGCATGTTTTTTGCAGCTGAAGTTTTAAAAACCCATGAATGGAACTGGGAACTTGGAACTGACATTCTCATAAATCTCTATGATAATGCCGCTATTAGTATTAGAAGGATTAAGTACTGTGGCTCCAGCGTTATCCATCACATGACACGTTGTATCCCATCTGTCACTGCCGCCGCTAAGACATGATAGCTGTCCTTGAGGAAGCCATATGAAAAGCTTTGGGAATTCAAGGAATTGTGGTGCTGAGTGTCGGGCTACAAAATGAATAGCTCAAACCTCTGACTCTCCACCAGAAATAATGGCCGGTGCTCTGTACTTGTCAGCTTAGTGCTTTAACAAATACTCCGGCTACGGTATCTGTATTTAAGTTAAGCTAAGCAGTCTGAATTATAGATAAATCAGGCAGGGAGAAAGAACAGTCAAATGTCACAGATTTTTATCTTTAACTCATTTCTGTCGTTGGAGGTTGGATGTCTCTGGAACTGTTTTTACTGAAGTTCACCCCATTAATTTTGCATATTTTAGGGCAGCGAGCACCACTGGAGCACTACTTAGTGCAGTGAAATAACAATGAATTTTTACATGAAATTGCTAATGAGGCCATTTACCTACTTCACAAGGTTATCTGCCCGTTATCATGATGCAAATCCCCTTCTGCATGGAAAAGCTGTCGTGAGAAAATGAAATTTTAGATGCCTTCTACCTTGAAACTTGGCCTGCCAAATTAGCTTTAAATTTTGTCGCAGAGCTTTTCAGGCTTTTGACAAATTATTGCATTTTTACATTCTAAACAAACTTTAGAGGGGGACAGATGCAGCAAGACTACGCTACCTATTTAGCTAATTAATTTTTCAGTGCTAAGGAAAGCCACAGAAAAGGAACTTTCAAGGCAAGAAATTCTTAAATAGCAGTTGAACTTCTATTTTTAATGACACCTGTGTACACAAAAAGTCACACCAGGGTGCCCAAAGCAGGCAATCCTCCCCAAAAAAAACCCAAGCCCGCCCCAAGTAACATATGATAGAGAGTAGGCTGCCAGGCTCCATCCAAAATGTATTGTCCCTGAGTAGTCCAGCAGGGAAAAAAAAAAAAAGACAGAATACTAAAATTATGCTTTTGCAATTTCCCAGACTCCCCAAACATTGTTTTACCTACTGAGACTGACTGTGAAACTCTCTGTACTTTTATGGGACAATCACAGCTGAATTCAATCCATTCAGCTAAAAAATTTGCAGAATAATATTTTTTTTTTCTAGTGAAGTTTGCAAAACAATATCAGCAAAGACAGGTGTTCAGCGACATGTTTTTATACCCGTTTTCTAGCATAATATTTTCACAGGCTACCCACAGTATTATTCCTTTTACTCTGAACTATTGGAACTATTCGCTACAATGAGATAAGTCTGTTTCTATTCGGCTTTTATTCATCTCCACGAGCTGGAAAAAAAAAAATCAACTTGTTATCTACTATCTCTGATGACATCATTGAACAAAATAAAAAATTCTTCTTGACCCTGGCCCTCAGCATCCGCGTTGTTAATATTGTGCAGTCAGACGCTCGCAATCCTACCGCGCACAAAGTCAACGCAAATCTTTCCATCTCCGGGCACGGGATCAAACTGAGAGTGCAGCAGCGAGGGTTGGTGCCAAGTTCTCCTTCCTCAACCCCCAAATAGATTCTCAGTGCCCCATGAAGTACAAAATCCTGAAAGCCACAAGGTAGATGCATCTTTTGGAGCTTATGTGCCTAACAATAATATAAATAGATTAGGATTTATTAATTATTGTGAATTATAGAGGATGTGACTATTTCTTCCTCACCAATACTGATTTACATTCCAAAATATTCACCAGGGTGGGTAGAAACTACCGAGCCTTGGAAATTAATATATTTTTCCTTTCTGCACTCTGAAGACCCAAGTGTTTACTCCTACACAGAGATGTGAGACAAAACGGCTCTGTTGGCATACAGCTGCCACATGGAATAAACTGCTCAGTGTGGTTTTGAGTCAAGTAATATCAGTGATTAAAGAGAGAACTGAATAAGCCATGAACCTCAACACAATAGATAACACAGAAGAGAAAAAAGGAGCGGAGCTAAAACAGAGCACAACGCAAAATCAGTTCCCAACCACCTGAATTGTTAAACATAAAAGAAAATGCAGGGAAAAATAAAAATATTTTAAAAAGAAAGATAAAATCAATGATATTTTGCGTCTCTCTAGCAGCTTCTACCCAGAAAAGCCAAAGTGCTTTATCGATGCTTCTGTAGGTTATGATCTCTACAATCCAGAAGGGTTTGATCATTAGCGCCATGGTTGTGCAAACTGGAGAAAAAAAAGAGAAAGACAAAGGGGATAAACCCCTTGCCCAGAGCAGAGAAAAACCCAGCTGGAAAGGGAGGCAGCATCCCAACTGGATGTTGGTGCTGCCCAGGATGCCAGTCTCAGCACTGGTCCAGGATGCTCCCAGGGTGGTACCCACAGGGCAGGATGGACCCGGGCACAGGGATTTTTATTTTTTGTTCCTTCTCACTGCAGTATGTGCAGTTGGAGACCCTGCCAAAGATCACCCTGAGCAATAAGGAGCTTGGGAGTTTATCTGAAATATAATTATCACCTCTCTGCTGTCTCATTAAAGCTAAGAGCAATTGTGGCAGCTATTTGATACCAGTTCTTCTAATGTGAATTTTGCTCTCTTTCTCTCTGGCTTTAATCAGCATACTGGACCTGATGAAACTTTACAAAATAGGCATACGATTTTTAGCGTATGTTTTTGATGATGCTGTCTTTTCTCACTTGCAGCTGCATCATAAAATAAATTCCTGGCCATTTCTACCGCTGAAGTTCATACTGAGAGCAACTTGAAGATGAGGACCTTAATTATTAATTAAATGAACTTCCTTTAGGCTGTAATAATAGACCAGCATTACTAAAAAGAGTACTTAGATTTGCATTTATGGGCCTTTACTGAAACCATTTCCTTCCCTTGAGACAGTCCTTTCTTTTTCCATCTCATCAGTCTTGTGTCCCACTACACGGCATCAAACTTGTCACTATCAGTCTTAGTCTGCTTGATGCAGAAACTGGAAGTTTGTTAAAATGGCACAGACTGGTACAAATCTGTACGTTTGCTGTAGCAAAAAGAAAAAAACATTCGCACACAGACTGAAAAATCCAGATCACCCGTGGCTATATGTGAGAAAGAGGTTTTCCCAGTGATAGGTTCTGTCTCCCCATCATTGCCTTTTACCAAGCACTGAATAACTCCTGAGTAACTTATTTATTTTGGATCTTGGCACTACCAGCTCATAATTCTTGCAAACTAACAAGGAAAAGACATCTGCTTTGGCGATCTCCAAGCTGGCCTCGTCTTGGATATTCTGAAACACCATTCTGTTCGGGCTGGCTGCCTGTGGGAACACATGTCCAAGTTTTACGTCGACCACCAGAGAAAAGTCAAAACTGGAAATAATTTGAGTTCCAGCAAAATAAAGAGTTAAACTCTTGGAAAAAAATAGAAGAGTCATCAGGCACAAGCAAAACAAGACAAAAGATTAAATAAAACACCACAAAATTAGAATACCCTTGGCACCAACCTCATTACCTAGTAGCCTCTTGATGACTCTCAGAAACAGCTCCCTGTGGTAAAGGGATAGTACTAACTCAAGAGTGAATTCAGATATGACAAATTCAGGTACAGAGAATAAGAAAGCATCTTCAAAGAGCCCATTTCCAATGGAAAGCCTTACTTGAACTTTCTCCTCAACTGAACAGGTTGGCCTCTACAAGAGCACCAACGGAGCACTTTCAGGTTTGCTTGAGGATAATTTCCCCACAGACATGACTTGGAACCCAGGCAGGGCTGGTTTTATTTACTCACATTCTTTTATCTTCCCCCTAGGAAGTCCAATGAATTACAATAAAACAACCTGCAAACACACACCACAATTGTGTTCCCCCCCCATTTCTGTTACGCAGCAGCGCCTGTTTTCTGCAAGTTTACCAGGATTTTATGGAGAAACCTAGTAACTCTTTAACATGCCCTGTTTGTCATCGCTCTCCCTGAGCCATAGACTATAAACAGGAGCAGGCAGTACCTGCAGTATTCAGCCCACTGTTACACAAAGCGTTTGCAAACAATCTCACAAAGTCTGGCTTTGGCATCCAAGGAAAGGACAGAATTTTTAAAGCCATAAGAGATAATCTTTTGTCGCTTTCCAGTGTAAACGCCTCTGTATCTAATATATTGCTCCTTATTTCCTCACCAATTATTCAAAGACCAACCCTACAATATCACCCATCAATAAATGAGTGCTCAGAGTTAACGCTCTTAACCCGCCCTTTGCCCGTCGGTGCTTGCATCGCTTCCACAAACATCGTTACGTGGGCATTCCTTTTTGCTTTATTTTTATTTCCACAGTTCCCCCTAAATGTCTCTGCCAGTCTTTGCATGTCTCAGTTGCTACCTTAAAGAAAATGAGAGTTAAAAAAGTCCCAGACAGGCAGCTGTAGAAAATGAAGTCCTTTTTCTCTACGCAAAACAGACGCAACAAGAGAAGGGCTGCCTCGATCCGAGCCGCTTGCAGCGCATCAGCCCTGTTCTGCAAGACCGTGCCAGAGGGTGGCGAGGAAGAAATGATTTCTATTTGTGCCTCAGACATCCTAATTCCCTCATGCACGGTTTCAGCAGAAAGAGACACCGAGAGCTTTAGAAACGTGTGGCTAATTATACATCTCATCAAATGCTCAACACTTACACTCACGATGAGCACAAAGCACTTGTCGACGCCGCCACCTATCCCCTGCCCGGGCTGTCCTTTTTAATGGTCTCTTATGTAAAGAGAGTTGCCGCTTAAATATTTGAAGTCTGCCAGTTTAAAAGATTTAAAGTATTTTAAAAATGCAGAATAGATTATTTTATTTTGTTGGTGTCCTTATCATTCAAGAAAACCTTCACCAGGACTTGGGTTTTTTAATTAAAAAAATCCCTCTGGGCTATGAATGCCAAGTTTTAGCCCAGAGGGAATTTTTATTGTGGATATAAACCCCTGGAAATCAGAGTATGTATACATATACTACAGAGCCTGATAAACCCTTGACTGTGACACTGTTAGTGGGGGCTGCTATAATATCTGATGACAAAACTGACAGATTACTTCTGATGAGAGTGTGGAACCCTTTTTGTTTTTAACTTGACCCTGAAGACATGTCATAACATTTGTAATATCTGCAATAAAGTGTCAACTATACTGCTGTAAGACTGCTGGAGCTTGGAGTTAAGCATTCAGTTTAGTGCTCCTACAGCTTTCAATTTAAAATAAAAAAGACTCTTAATTTCCTTTTGGACAGTCCAAACCTAGTATAACTACACTAATTTGTCTTGGCAAATACGAAGCAGTAGTGGGGAACATGACTACTGGAAAAGAAATCCAGAGCCATAGACAAAACGGAATAAAATAAACCCATCAATCGTCTCTACATAAATTCCAGATTTACAGTTCAGTAGAAATAATCTTAAGAAGGGGTTGCAATAAAGCGAGTGTCAACGACCACCTCAGCAGCAGGGCTAACTTGATTTCAGTTGGCAGTGAACTAGAATTTAACTTCCAAGCTAGTCAAGGCTCATGGAGTATTTTAAGAGTGCTTGAAGAGGGATAAAAACGTCAATAATATCGCCCATTCCCCATAGTGAGATGCATCGCTTTGGATCCCGGTCATTCAATTAAGGACATGGATCCTCCTGGACTGGTCCCACCTACCCTGTACCTCCCACGCATCTTTTTGTCCTGCTGTTGAGCCACATTAGTCCTGATGACCATAAAAAGCCTCATCTTGCCATTGATACAACACCTGCTCGTTGACTCGGGAGATGGTATTTCTAAAGATGCTCCGTGCAGGCTGGAAAAGAGAAGTTCCACTTCTCTGGCAAACTTGTCCCAAAATTAATAGCTTGATATAAAAGTAAGCACCAGGCACAAGTCCGTGAAAAACAATATTTTGCTGCCACTAACAAGGGCTAATTTCTTTGTCTAAGTGTACAATATAGCAAAAGTAAGCTTTATTTCCCAGGAGATGAAATACTTCATTTATTCGTGTAACTTGCTCAGACTTTATATTCTTGTGTGTTTCAGGACTTCAGTAGTTGCCTTCTTGTAATATTTCAGCTTTTAAGCTGTTTTCTTGCCTCACTGAACTCACATAAGATACATCTGAAAGCTTTAGTACAAATTTACTTCGAATAAAGTCTTCAATTCATTTTCATGGCACCAAAAAGACAGCTTTAATAACTGCAATGACAAATAAACTGGAAATCATTCCAGGCCTTTTCACTTAACTGACAAGTAGAACGCTCTCATAATGAGCCGCAGGTTTTACGTTTTCTCTTTGACCATAATAGCTTCATTTAAGAGCGTCAGACCCTGACACTTCATCATTTATCTACATTATTTCTCATCTTCTTTCAAATAAATTATGGAATACTAGACTGAGCACATAAAAACAAAGTGACTTGTTATCTGTAAACAGCAAGATAAATTGTCCAGAAGTTCCTCATTTAGTTCCTTTTAAATTTAAGGGCAAGTTATTGGTTGTACCTTTTTTTTTCCCCCCCCCTCCCAATTTTTTGCATTTTTTTACAGCCATCTTATTCCGTTGCCAGTGGCCTTTGTGCAGTCATCCAAAGCCTGATGATAGTGCGGAAGGCATAAAATAATTCCATTATCCCAAGGTTGGACAGGGTAGCACAGAAAAGAAAAAAAATATTGGAAAAAAAAAATCAAATAAACAACTTGCATGGATATTTCTCTCCATCTGTAAAATTCCTCCTCCATAATACATCTTGTCATACTAGCAAATGTGACACATCCAAAGTAATGAACAGTGGGTTTGTAAGTGTCTTTGCCTTTAGAAAGATAGCTCTGATATTTACCATCAGCAAAGCCCCCCCTACCCTGGTGAAACGCATTAATTCTTGTCTTCGAGCAGTGTTCAACACTTGGAGCTCACATCTATTCCGTTTTAAAATCATATTGTCTGGAACACAATTAGCAACAGCGCATTTACATTTTAATTATTAGTGACAGGTGAAATTAAGAGAGGTTCGGTTCAATAACGCCACGCTTTTCCACCCCACCTCCCTCCGTGAAAAACCACCGAGCACATCTTCCTGACGTCTCGGGGTGCGGAGACCCTCCAGCTCCCAAACTGAAATCCATAAAGCCCCATTATTGGCATATTTAAGCCAGCCAAGAGATGGATTCTTAGGGAGACCAAACAGACTATTACTGTTTTAAAGACGGGAAATAAAGACTTGATGTGCCTGCAGTTGGATTTCAATGGCCGTATCTAAAACGCTCAGTTTAACCATAAATTTTAAGCCCTATATCCCAAGACAAAGTGAAAAAAAAAAGGCAAAAACGAGGTAGGACGTCTTCTCAGAATTTTCCTTCTTTTTACTTTGAACTCTTTGTTTAAAAAGTACAACAAATCTACAATGAGATTTTGTCAATGGATTCCCCATATATTCCTTATCCCAAGAGAAACTGTCTCTCACGACCATCCTTTAGAAAATCAGCAGCTGGGAACAGTCAGAAAAACTTAAATAACTGGGAAGGCCACTGCACCCAAGGAAGCTAGCTTGACTTGAACGTTCATTTTTGGTGGCAATTTTAGATGGAGATTTCTTTGAACCATAGAATCATTTAGGTTGGAAAAGACCTTTAAGATTATTCAGTCCAACCACTAACCCAGCAATGTCACACCCACCACTAAACCATGTCTCTGAGCACCACATCTACAAGTCTTTTAAATACTCCCATGGATGGCAACACAACCACTTCCCTGGGCAGTCTGTTTCAATACTTGATAATCCTTTCCGTGAAAAAGTTTTACCTAGTATCCAATCTGAACCTTCCTTGGCACAACTTGAGGCTATTTCCTCTTGCCCTATTGCTGGTGACTTGGTAGAAGAGACCAACCTCCACCTCCCATCAGCCACACTGAGGTGTGGAGATGTCTTGAACTATCCCAAGCCCTGCATGATGCTCAGGTTTGGTAGCAAACCAGACCGTGAAACCATAGGTTTTATTAACAGGCTGTTGAACAATTCATGCATGAGTTTCTTCACACTCAAAGTGGAGAAAAGCACCTACACACCACTGCCACTCTCACCTTGGATCCATGGAAATCCACCCTTCCTCAAGCTCAACCCCAGAGGCATAACCAGATTTGCAGACGAAACTGATACGGATGGAGAAGGACTTCTCATGGGGTTCCTCAACATGTTTAAGGCCAGACTTTGACTTGTTGGATTTTCCAGGTGATTTTTCATTCAAGCTCTTCCTTCCCTTCCCTTCTCCAAGCTTGTGGTGCTAGCACTGTGGGCACACAGCCATCCTGCAATTCAATCGTGTTTTCTGTGCAATGCAGGCAACAATCAAATGAAGACCAAAATAAGAGTTTAAGCTGAGGTTCCCATCAGTTTCAATTCCATATACATAACATTTTAATTATATCTCATCTCCAGTGTAATAGTTAGAGATGCCATTTGATACAGCTTTTTTTTTTTTATTTGAAAAATTAAATCTAACTAAATTAGCAAAAATAGAGTAGTAAAAGTTAATTGGGAATTATCTACTCCAAAATAACTCTTAGTGGTAAACGCTTTGTGTGGTTATAAAAGGCTGATAAATATAATTGTATTTATGTAATGAGTATCATGTTTAATTTACTGTACTTGGTTGTTATACACCGTTTTATGCAGGCCTCATAACTGAGCGTCATATTATTGCTCGTACCGCCTTTCAAAAAAAAAAAAGTAAAATTAAAAAAAAATAAATCACAATCAGATGCAGCCCACAGAAAACATCCGACAGATTTTGAACAAGGCAGCGATTAGCAATTTGTCTGGAGAAATACGCAGGATGGTCTGCATCTGCATGACCTAAAAAAATAAGAGCGTTTAGTAACACTCCGTACACCGGCGGTTCATGCCTAAGTGGCTCGACGCAACGCGCCAGGCTCTGGCATCTGTAGCCCGTGGTTTAAGAACGGTGATGTTAATCGCCGCGCTCGATGTCAGACGGGCAATTACAGCCAAGTGTATAACAATGGAGTAATGCTTGCTCCTGGCAGGGCTACGTTCTGGAAAAGGGCGAAATTTTTATTTAACATTTTTTTTGCACTTAATGTTCAGTTAATACAATTTTGGTCAGATGTTTTCACATTCCAGAAAGCACAAGGCAACCCCGCCGCTGACTTTGTGGGTTTCTCAGTTTGCTCTGGTTTAGGACCAGACATGAGACTATGCCACTTCTCTGTTACTGTTATAAAAAATTATATGCAAAAAAAAAAGCCTTGGCATAATTCCCCTTTAAAACTGAGCAGCACTATGCCCAATGCTGGAGATCTGTAAGGACTGCAGGCATGTTCATACCATTTACAACGCAAAAAAAAAAAAAATCTCTCTTTTATAAAGTTTTCCTTTTTCAGGCTTATTTTAGAGCATCTGTCATCAGATGCAATACAAACCAGCCACATGACCCCAGCAATCAGTGGGAAAACAGCACTCTAAAAAAATACACATAGTACTGAGGCTTGTCTGAAAAGAAATTTCGCGTACAAGAGGCCAAATCTTACCTTAAGTATCTGTATTCAACTCTCTCTGAAGTTCATGGTAGGAACGTCTTTGCTCCACAGCTTTGTCCAAAGCCACGATTCTTCATTCACTGTTGGGGACTGAATCAGATATTTGTATTTTTCAGCCCGGTCGCAAAGATCACGAAAACAAATACAAATTTCAATATAGTTAATTATTGGTCAAATCTAAATCATGATGCGCCTCCTGCTTTGAGGAATAACTACGTCCCTTGGTGCCATAAACTTACATCATTTTGGTGTTGGCATTTAATTTTGAAAATGATCTTCTGTTTAACCCAGTAAGCACTGGAAACCTTGTGCACATACAGGGTGTTGGTTTCTATCACAGAAGTGTTGAAAGGGATAGGCAGTTTGCTTAATCTAAGTCACCGTTCATGAGACAAGTGAAGAGTTTGGCTTAAATTTGAGCCTTTGTGTCTCCAGACTCTTGAAGTCCAACTCATCCTTCTCATAGACAGAACAAGGCCTTTCTCTGCAGCAAACCGACAAAATAAATCTTCAGCAAAAACTTAGAGGTTTCCACACAAATTCTTGACAAAGACCAGTATATCAATGTAAAACCCATCGCAGATTTTCAGTGCTCCTCATTATGACAGTGAGAAAACCACAAAGTTAATTCTTGATACATTACCAAGATTAAAAAAAAATAAAAAAAACCCACATTTGTATCTCTGAAAAATAAATCTGAAATCCTGGCACTGATCAAAATTGAAAAACTCAATCTCAATACCCTTAGGTGTACCCTTCAAGTAGGCAGAGAGAGGCCAATATGTGCTGGGGCTTATGACAGTTCTAGACAAAAATTAATTAATTAATTGAAATTAAATTAATCCAGCTAAAGATCCTCAAATGTAGGGTGCTGGCAATACTATGAGCCTATGAAAATCCCTAGTTCCCGTTATTGGTGTGTGCCCTACGTAGCAGATTAAATTTCTTCACTCTACTAGCACTTACACACATGGTTAAGGACCTCTCTGCACCCAGTCCTGACCTCCAGCCATCATGTGTTGCAGGACACCACATCTCACCCTCTTGGTCCGATTTATACTGCAAAAATGCACTATATCCTCTACATCGATAATTTTATTTTTTTTTACAGTATCCTTGCTCCCATTCAAACCAAACCTCTCAAAAATCCATAATATTATAGAAATAACAAATATGACTTTCAGATTTCTTTTCAAACCACTGCAACTCACAGCTAGAAATCCAAGATCCTCATGTAATTACAGTCCTCAATGTTAATACTGAAAATTCCCAGAACATGTCTATTTTGAAGTTCTGGCTATACTGCATTGTTCTTAGGCAGAGTCCAACCAGAAAACTCTTCTTTGGAAGAAAAATGATTGGCAGCTAGTTGGCAGTAATGACTTGTTGACTTTGGAATACCAGAAAATCACCATATACTTTTAATTAAAGTAAGGGCATGTTTCTCTCCAACTCCCCCACACCTATTCCAGCTTGGCCTGGTTTCTGTTATTTCTGTTGTGGATACATAGCTGCAAGATTTATTGTATCAGATTAAAAGTAAACGCTATTAATGTTGGATTCCATAGGGATTTTTCGTTAAGGCTTCTTAGTTGTAGTTTATTTATAAATTACCATCCTGAGGCTTGTAAAAAGGGCTTTCCCCCCCGCCTTATTCTAGTGACATTGTAATTTATATTGCTGGTGTTTCCATAGGAGAAGTCAATTAAGAATTACAATTCGTTTCATTATAACAGGAGCTAAACTGGGGCTGTGTATCTACATGAAAGCTATTAACAGATTTTACATTATTAGACTGCCAAAAAAATAACATATCCTGCAACAAAACCTAAAAAATAACCCACCCCACAGATTAGTCGTTTAGGATAAGGGGAAGATGTCAGACTTTGACAACCATACACTTCCAAAGGGGTGGTTTTGTAGGCTTAGCTGCTGTCCTATCAAGGCATTAAAAGAGTTGGTAAATGCTTTTTCTTGTAGTGAGGGAAAGAGGTACTCGATTGTTGGCTACCATCCTCTTTATTGACCCCATTTAACATTTTAGAACATTAGTCCAGTTTTAGTAAACCTTCTGAACGTGTAATGGAGAGAAAGGTACTGTACCTCACGAAGCATCCGCCTCGCTTAATTTTACTCTGCCAAATTCCTGCTTGAGGTTTGGAGAGAGATTTAGCAGGGACTAGAAACGTGGAGCTCGTCCCTGCCAACTGCAGCCCAATGGAGGTTATACTGAGATTTCTAGCAGGACTAGATGAAAGATATATATAAAGCACTCTTGAGCAAATCTTCTGCTCTCGTTTGAGGTGACCTACTCAGACCTATGAAGTCTTTCACACATTTTCACCTTCAGCTTATAAAGACATCAAGTCATGCACTCCTGCATAGATCATAATATCATAAATCACTACATATAACTATACTAAGCCCCACAGATGTTCCTTATAATCCCATTTGCACCAAATCTTACTTTTCTTGTAGCTTGGGTTCAGAAAACCGTGTGCTCCCGTTTGCCTGGCTTTCTGCACCAGCAGACTGGAGATATTTCAAGGCAGAAAACTACTGTTTGATACAAATTTCGAAGGTAATAATTAACCAAGAGCCAAAACCGAATGGACAGAAAGCACTTAAGAGAAACAGGGAGGACAGGTCTTACCCCAGACACTGTGTCCTCTCTTCCAGTTCAGTGCATCAGCACCAGCTTGTAACATCACCCGGCTTCAAGGGTACCAGTGAAGGCCAGCGAACACAGCACAACCATTGAGTCTATCGGAACTACAGAAACATCTGTCCCAGAGGTTTTTGATGCATTGCCCATCACCATTTTTTCACAATAGCCTGCAAAAGTTTACATTTCTTTTCTACAGCAGATTCGTTATTCTTCTTATTATTTTAAATAAAATTAATTCTCATTAAAGAATTAATTCTCATTAATTCTCATGAGCAGTGCAGGTTTTTCTCAATGCTGTACCAACCCACATACTCACAACATCGTGAAAGTCTCCAGTATTGGAAATTCTACACACGTGGTTGAATCACCCAAAGGAACCCCAAAATGTGCCCTCCCCTACACAGCTTTATACCCAAGATAGCTGAAGTCCTGTCATATGTTAAATAACCTGGAAGACACAGAAACAAGCACACTGATTACCCAAGTTCTAAAGGAAAACCAACGGTTTAAGGGGAATTTGTGTCCTTATAAGGCCTTCAGAATCGTTTGCAGTACGTAGCATTTGCAACTAAAATACATCAAACCTCTTCTCACAGGAAAAAATACCGATCGTTTTCTTCTCGACGCAGTCGTAGGTGCCTTAGACATCGGAATAAGGCAGTGAAAAATAAACCAATTAAGCCATGATGAGCTTGAGAAAGTATGCACGCATTAGTTTCTCTTTCACTTTTAAAACTGTCACGTTCCTCCTGCTTCTTGTGTTTTTAAAGCGTAAAGGATCCCTGTGTTTCCCCGAGACAAAGGATGGGCTCTGAAACTCCATCTTCTGAAGTGATGAGTTAAAGAACACTGCAGGAGTACTTGCCAAATCATACCACCATTATTAATTCAGGCATGATGAAAGTGTTCATTTTAGCTATAATCATGTAATTCATCAAAATACTACTAGAGCATATCATTCTGAACTATTACGCTGATATAGCACCTTATTGCACCTTCACCGAAAGCGGGAAATGTATTTTTTGATGCTTATCTACTGAGAAGCAATTCAGTTTGAGATTTTGGAAGCACTATCTTATGTTACAATAAAAAGAAAATTTCAGACATATTTCCTCGTACTTGTATGATGTTGTTATTATGTATTTGGGTGATTATCTCCAACGATGAAGTTTAAAAATGGTAAAGCACTGAAACGGTGTATTTATCCAGTGCTGAAGGAAAGAAAGATTAGGCTATATATAATATTATAGGAAGTTTAAATGTAGATTTTGGTCTCCCTCCCCACTTTTAAAATAGCTTTAGAAGGCAAAAATCTGTCTGCTGCAAGAACCTTTCAGAAAAGGGTTCTCTGGAGTTCTTCCAATGACAAACAATTCTTGCAAAAAAAAAAAAAAAACCCAAAAAAATCCTGTGATAAATCTTGGGATGTTACAAGGAATAGCAGCATCCCGGGCTCGGGTAGAACTGACGATCCCCATCTCATCGTCTCGCGCTGTGATTGCCCTCTTGTTGCACCTATTCGTCTCAAAAAAAGATAGCAAGAAATGTGAAATTAAATAAAGCCCCGCTAAGCAGAGGCCTCGTTGATTCTTTTCACGAATGAGTTGAGGCTCTTTTGGGAGAGACCTGGCAGGGGTGCAGCTGGGTAGACTGCTGATGCACCTACATCACTCCCAAAGCACAAAAAAAAAAGTCATTAATTGCCCACATCAGGAAAGCTGCATTATTGCAAACAGAAAAAGAAGTTACCCATTCTCGCTTGCGGGTAAAATAAAAAAATAAATAAATAATAATGCATTCTAAATGCATAAAGGTCTACATTTAGAAGAGCTGGCAATGAGCTCCAGAACCCCTCATTCTCTCTCCCCTTTTCCCTCGCCACCACCTCTGGAGTGAGCATCCCCTACATGAATAAAAATCAGAATTTGAGGATTGGAGGTGGATAACTGAGCACGCAACGGTTATACATGCACCAGAGCTTGCCGTGTGAAGGCTCCTTTTCCCCTACACGAATTAGGTGTCAGCCTCTCAAAGTCTGGCAAAGGAGATGAATCAGGATTTGAAAAAGCATCTTTTCATCTCAACCAAAATATCCTTAGCAGAGGAATAAAATGTAAATTTGGGACTAACAGGACGGCAGTAACCTGGAGGCATTTACTTCCAACTACACGACAGCAAGGTGAAGGACCAGGGCTTGGATGACAGCAGAGGAGGAGGAGGAAATCACTTCTGAATTGCCCCTGTCTGTTCCACTAATACAATAAAGCTCCATCCTCCTTCATCCACCCCACTCCACATTGGCACAACCGATGAATCAAAAAAAAAAAGACTTGTTTCAGTTGAAAGTGAAAACAGGAAACACAGAGAAAAGAGGCTGTTACTGTAAAGGGTGAGGAACATCAACTCAGTTATACACACAGAGAATTCAGCGATATATTGGAAATTTACCTTTTAGAGGCAGCTGGGAAAATGAGACATGGTTCAAGATGCAGTTCTAGTGGAAATCTCCATGTTTAAAGAAGCCCGGAAAGGGATTGAATTAAATGTCCAGGATAGGAAAATTAAAAACTCAATCTGCAAAATGGAGTGAATTAAAAGGCTCTAAAAAGAGATACAGCATAGAAAAAAAAAATCATTCGATACTCTGTCATTTGATGGTTATTTCACCATAGAATTGGCTATTCCATGGTTACGAACCAAAACCAAAGAATATTACAACTGAACGTTTGATGGAAAATAAATATTTATTATAAATCAAATCCTCTTTGGGGCAAATATGAAGGCTTACAAATTCTCCTGGAGACTACACGATGACCTAAAGCTATAGTAGGCTTTTATTCTTGATACATCAAAACCCAAACCCTTTTCCTTCAGTAAAAAAAAATGAGGTGTCAAGTCAGTTGTAGGGGGCTGAGATTTGTACAAACACTCTGTGAAGAAGTCGACGCAATATAAATTAGGCCACTAAGGCAGCATAAGCTAATCAGCTCCTTCTGATCATATATTATATATATATAAAAATGCGACTAAATCAAATTCACCAACAAAGTTGGCTTCCAGCAAGTGAAATCACAGCTCTGCAGACAGCAGGTGTAATGGAACTCTAACAGGGAGCTCAAATTCTGGAAATTAGAACCATACCTACACATCTAATTCCTATTCTCTTTATTTCCTTTTTTTTTTTTCCCCCCAGTAGTTCAACTTCAGTTACAAGCAGATTATGGGCACACAGAGTACAGGTCTCCTCCACACAACTCTGACAATAATTTGATTTATTAAGGACACTTACGGAGTAGCCCAGTTTTACATGTGTATGCATTAAAGCTGAACAAACAGTAAATTATTGTTGGAAGCAATGGTTTATGTTGAATATTCAAGTAGGCTAATAACATTTACTATTCTATTCAGTAATTATTTTGAGAGTATTTAGAAGCTAATAGCTACCAGTTTATAGCTATTAAGTCTCTTTAGCACTACAACTTGGCTTTTATATGATCCTTTTGTTTATTTTCACTGTAATAGTCTCTGTAGCCTGCCTTAACGCAAACACAACCCCCTTCTTCCCCACTTCTTAAAGTGCCCAGAAAACAGGGAAATTAGTAAACCAACCACAAAATAAAATTCTTTCATCTTCAAGGAAGGTTTTTTTTCTATTCTCCAGCTGCAAAAGTGATTAAATTTAGGCATGCAAGTAATTATAATAACGGATTTACAGGGACGATCAGGAGTATAATGTGCATCCACACATACCTGGCTCCTCCAGCACAGAAAGCACTTTTATTCTGGAAAAAAATTACAAGAAACAGCAGACAATATATTTTATATATCACAGAAAGAGAGAGGACTACAGTTTCTTTTGTTCCATTTTCCAGTGAGAGGTGGGTGCTGTTCCATTGCTAGAGCGATCCCACACAAGGAGGATGAAGCAATTTCACAGCATATGGCTACAAAATGAGGTGGTGTTGGGTCTTCCCCACATGATTCCCTTTGAGCAAGTTTCAAAACACTGCACAGGATCCCAGATTTTCCATATTTTAAGTAATTATTGTTGCTGCCCGTCTCTAGGTGACTTAGCGCTGCCGGTGTAACACATCTGAGCTAGGTACAAATTAACTTTGCAATCTAGGCTGGGCTGCAGCATGCCACAGGTACACAGATATATCCATTTGGTACCCTAATTTGCCAGCAAAACATTGCTTTCATAATAAATAAACCTGATTAAGTGGACCGGGCTCATAAGCCAAAGCATCCTAGAGCGTGCATCTCCTACTAGCTGAAACAAGCTCTAAAATGTGAATATTTGCTGCCAGCTACCTTGCAGACACTTGTAGGTATGAAAGCTTCATTCCTTTCGAGGATGTTGAAAAATTTCCTGACAAAAAGCATACAGTAGCAGCAGCTGAAAGAACTCCCTCTTCCAAAAACCAAACTCTTAAATGTCAATATTCATCCACTCCCTCCTGTTTTATTGAGCTAATCCTGTCGAGGGGATGCAGCCAAGCCCTGCAGTGCTCTCCAAGCCCGTGTCTAGAGGAAAAGCTGTGGGAAACAGAGCTGCAAGTGCTCATATCACCTCTTGAGAAAAAAGTACAAATGGTCAGAAACACTCGAATAAAATGTGAAAAGAGTGATTCCAAAGCATCGTTTCACCGGGGCAGGGACAGCAACCTGCAGACCGTCCCTGTGAATCCATCACTCCAAGGGTGACAGGGTAACCGTGGCATTTAACTCCTCCTGAACTTTTTCACTGGACTACATTTTGCTGTAATATAAGCTCACTTGGTTTGGCGATTTATTTTTTTTAAAAAAAATCATCATCTAAGCTCATAAGTAATATTTCTGAAAGAAGAGAATGTTAGATATAACAAAATAACGATGAAAATCTCATTTACTTAATAAAATTCCTTTGATTTTTAAATCAAAACTGATCTCTATCCATTTGAACTTTAACTACCTAATTTCGTCTCGCATTTCAGATAACACAGAGTAAATGCAATTTGTCATCATAAACGTATTATTATCTAATCATATGAAAGTTTTGGTTTATCTCGAGAAAAATATTTATAGTAGTTTTAATACACAGGATCCATCCTTGACAGGAACGATGAAACAGATTTATCACCCTTGACAAATTATATTGCAAAACGTCCTCTCCCGACTGCTTACAACACGAATATTAACAACACGCACAACTGGAACACCACCTGCAATTCTCATTTCTTTAGGTTAATATCATGGCACCCTCGAATCCCTCTTCATGGAGACCGTACAGTACTCGGAACGCGAGATACTTATAAGAGTAATTCTATGAATGACTGAAACCTGTAGCCCTTTAAATCAAACTAAGTAGTGTTTTATTAAAGTGCCCAGCAAATCAATCTAAATCCAAGGATAATAAAGCCCTAATCAGGTGGTAGAAAAAAATAATAGGTTGTCATGCATGAGGAAAAATAGGCAATCATGGAATGTTTTCTTTAATTAGGTTGTGTAAAGTGGAAGGACTGAGTAGGAACTGGCAAGACATTCATCATGAGCAAGGTGGGAAATTATTTAGATTACTGAGGAAGGAAAATTGAGTGTGAAATACTAAGATTTGACTGGACAGAAAATTAAAATCATTTTGCTATTCGTGGCACTTACTTTTTGGCAACTTACTGGCAGGTACGGCCTTTCAACGTAGCGTGAATCCAGATATTTCTGTAGTTTAAAGACCCCGTGCAACTCACTCTAACTTTTAATGGCATTAGTGCACACACATTCAGCCTGCACCTCCCAGATAGACAGAGTGGAAATTCATGTCCATAGAGTTTTAGCTGGAAAAATCACGTGGATTCAATTGCGGCTTTGAAATAAAGCGGTCACTTCTACTACCCTAGGTCTTGAGCACATTGCCATGTATTGAAGCTTCTTTACAAAGTCTGAACACCACAAGTTAGATTATTTAGGCAAAGAACTTTCCAAAGTTAAGGAAACTATCTTAGTACATTAGGTGATGATGATTATTATCATTATGATTCTTACACTAATTCCAAGCCATCCGATGCTGAATTCGGCTCTGCCACATATAAAAATATCAACGGTACAAAAGCGAGTTTCAGGAAAATTGCATTAATTTCCAAGAGCTTTAAAAACTTTGCTCTGCTGAAATGTCACCATTTCACTGTAAAAACTGCAGCTGAAGGGTATCCAGGAATGAATTACGCTGCACACATTTGCCTGGAGAGATGGATGCTGCAAGCCCTGAGGTCTTCAACATGAGGCATCCAAGATGTTTGCCCACTTTTGAGCCAGTAACTCCAGAAAAACAGACCAGGTAGAGGCCACCAGGAAATCAGGGACCGTCACATGGTGAAACCCCAACCATTCCTACAAGGACACTGATGGAATGCCAAACTCCAGCTCAAAAAAAGAGTTTCAGCAGGAATGTTTTAACTAGGCATACTCTGGCAGGTATTTCATGCAGGAGAGGACACGACACAGTTATTGCCAGGTTTGTAGACAAAGTTTTTTTGGAGAAAGTCTTCAGAAAAATAACCAAGCTTGAGTTTAAAAGTCCTACTCACACCTTTGGAAAACGACGTGAGTTTTCCCTTCTGTGCCATCCTAAGAGTAAATATAAGATGCTTCACAGGAGATTTTTCACGTCAGAGAAGTTTGACAGTATTTTTCTCCTTATTAACTGGCCTGATCCTCATCCCTGGTGTTCAGGGTTTCCTTCTGAGCCAGCCTGGCTGCGCGGGGGCGCAAGGGGATACCTGACCGAGCTGCTCAGAGCCCCAAGCAGAAGCGTTGCCACCTCCAGGTCCTGCCACTTCCCAAGAACAAACCTACAAATCACTTGTCACCAACTTTGATCTACCTTGTTTCAGGTGGTTTCCTCTCTGTCTATTATTTCTGCTAAGAGACCCGTGAAAATTAAATACAGACCCCATCAATGCTTGAGTGACCTAGTGCTCCATCACAGCGGCAGTGTAATAGCAATAAATCATTTCAACTTTAATCTATTGTTATTGATGAATGTACAATTATTTGTCATCTAATATGCTGAAAATGATGACCAAAGAAATAGATCAACTTTTTTTCCTCTTCCAAGTACGGCATTGATGGATTGTATCCCTAAGCTGTTATTACACTTATAATGTACTCTTCTGCTATGACAGCACAGCTAGTTTTTTAATCATTCCATAGTAATCAACTTAAGACAACATAGCAAGACTCATAACTCATGTTCTTTTCATTTTTGGCAGTGATGGGAAATGAAAATGTTTTTATTCTTTTGAAATAATTCTTACCTGACTAGGCTGAAGATTGCTTTAAAATTGTAAATAAATGGTTGTTTATTGAGCTGGAACTGAGGAGTGACACATTAAAATGCCCGTTTCTGAAGAAAAAATAATAATTTAGGCCTGAGTGGAGCTAGAGTTGGTTAAAAAAAAAAAAATACTTTGTTTTTCTTTTAACTGGTTCAGTGCTAACTGAAATCTGTACTTGCTGGTTAAGTTATGAAAGCAAGACTCCCATCATGGTATTAAAGAGCAGAGTACATCCATAAAGACATATTGGCTTAGTAAAGTAATCTCAGGGTGAATTTTTAAAAACTTCTGAAAATCTGTGGGCTTAGGGGCTACTTTCCACTTCTAGTAGCAACTCAGAAATAAGACATATTCTAGAAACTGTGATCAACTTCAGTTTGGTAGCTGGAAGTTGTAAAAATCTCTTGGAAGAGGAAAACACAAGTCATTTCTCAGAGTTTTATATGGGCTGAAATACCAGATACAGCTTTCTAGGAGTTACCATGTTTCTGTAAGTTGTATGCAATCTAAGAAGAGAAAATACCTCCATAAACTGTTTCTTGATCATATGGCTGGGAAAATGTGGCACTGCAACACCACCAAAACCCACAGACTAAAAAAAAAGTCTTAAAAAAAAAAATTTTAAATGCTGACTCTGATATGATGGGTGTTACATAAAAAAAAAAAAATTACAGAGTCTGTCCCATTTAATGAGATTTGGCTTTTAGTGCACAGCCTCCATATTTTATTTTAAAATGCCAACGCTAAAAATAAAAAAGCAGAGGAAAAAAATCTTTGTCTTACCAAATATACAGGACTAACATGAGCTCTCTGAAATATTTCATTGCTCGGCAGCCTCTGCACCACAAAGCAAAGCACCTTTCCTTTCACCTTTGTCATCTCACCTTTACCTTCATATATTTCTAGATATTTTTCTGCTCAGTTCTCAACTGTTTTGCAGTGTCTTGCCCTTTTCTGAGCAAAACCTGACCTCCTGCCTTGCTCTTGCTGCTGCTCTGAGTTTTGTCTCACCCGGCTCAGGCACTGGTGGCCGCTGGGCTGGTTGTCCCCTGTCCCTCCCCTCTGTGGGGGACACCTCTGTGGGGTTTATTTTTCCTCTGAGAATTTGCAATTGCAACCCTTTCATCTTATTTCTCTTGTTTGTAAATAAGAAACTCGGTCACTTGCTCTCTCCTGTCTTTCACCTCTCTGTTTTCCCATCACTCTCATGGCTTCATTTCCTGGGAAGTAATTTTCATTTTTGAGCAGTGCTGCAGACCAAAGTCCAATATTAGGCTGGGGGGGGGGGTAAAAAAAAATTAAAAATCTGTCAAAGTGCAGTTACCATAACTGAATTGGACTTTTGCAATAGTTTAATGCAGGTAACACATCTAGCTTTTCTTTCCTAAGCCATTTCTTTCCTAAGTCATTCCCAATCTCCAGCCTTGGTGGGGAATTCACATGTTCAGAGCATAGAAAAGTTTAATTCTCCAGAATAGGAATTTGACAATGAAATTCAACATTGATTTCGTTTGGAAATCTCTTTACTGTTACAGCTTGTTCCCTGTGGCCATTTAGGAACAAATGAAACAATAACAGAATTTTCCTGACAACCATTACGACGAACTATTTCCTCATTCACCACGGTGGGTTTTTTTCATTGCCATTAACACAACTTCATTAAATGCAACATCAACAACGGATAGGACTAATGTTCGATAAAGGACACTCCATTTCTGAAGAAGCAGCATAATACACCTGCAAAAAGCCAATTTTCAAAGATTCCTAAGAAAACAGAGAACTCAAAACTTACTTTTCTGCATCAGGAACCCAATCTGGTTCCAAAGCATTGAAACTATGAAAACCACACGCCCCTCACGCATGCTGGCGACCCTCATCTCTAACCCAACTCCAAAACTCTAAAGCAGCAGCAATGATAAACACATTCCCTGAAGCCCATGTACCTCGAGATGACTATAATCACAGAATCATAGAATGGTTTGGGTTGGAAAGATCTCTAAGTCTACCTCATTCCAGGCCCCCTGCCCTGGGCAGGGACACCTCCCACCAGCCCAGGTTGCTCCAAGCCCTGTCCAGCTTGGCCTTGGACACTGCCAGTGAGGGGGCTGCCACAACTTCTCTGGGCAACCTGTGCCAGTGTCTGACAGTGAAGTTCTTCATAATAGTGAATGTAAATCTACCTCTTTCAGTCTGAAACAATTTTTTGCTGATCCTATAACAACTCTTCTCTATTCAGGTGTCTACCAGCTTGCACCCACCTACATGTAAAGGTCTGGTTTTAAAGTGATCCGGGTTTGTGGACACTCCCACCAGGTGATTCAATCGACCTTAAATACTTAAGACAAACACTTTCATACAAACCCTTGTTGCTGTCAGACATAAGCAACGTTGGCCAAAACAAGCAAAGAAAGCAATGGTGAGCTTCATTCGCTGTTTTGAGCTGGGTGGGGAATCATCTCCTGGCTCAGACTCAGGCACCTCACAGTTACCTGGGCAGGTTTTCTGAAATTAAACAAAAAAAAAAAAAAAAAAAAAAAAACCCACCCTATTCAAAGAGCCTTGGTGCAATGTAGGTCTTATGTTCAAGAAACATTTGACGGGGAAAGAAAAGAGGGAAAAAAAATAGCTTTCTTCAGGCTTTGTTTGTTTGAGTTGGCAGAAAAATTTCACTGTGGAATTTTCAAGGAAGTTCAAGTCATTGTCAGCCTCTCCATTGCCACAGCTCTAAGATGTAGCTACAGCTCCTCCATCCCTGAATAACTTGTAAAGGAAACTTTGCCAGGAACAACCCTCCAAAGAAACCAGGATCTCAACATGAATGCTCCCTTACAGTCTTTTAAAGTCTTAATCTTTCCAACCACTCAACTTAGATACCAGAGCTGGTCAGCACACAACCTGCCTCAAGATAAAAAAAAGAAAAAAGAAAAGTGAAAAATGGTGCTGTAAGCAATGAGAAATGTAGATTACCAACTTTAACAAGGAGATCACCAATGTCTTAGTTTGCACAGCATAAAAGTCCCCCCCAAAAGCCCCCTTTAAGTACCTATGCTTTAAAAAGGTATTAAAATCAATAAAGATCTGTTCTGATCACAGGTATATAGTACACGATAAAACTACAATACGCAATGCAATTTTTAAAAGTGTGAAAAGTGATTTTAAACACCCACGCTCGTTTGAACGTGCCCATTAATCACTCCCAAAGATGGTCAAGGGGCAGAGGAAGCACTGGGCTGGCAGGGCTTTTGTGGGTCTTTCGGTTCTGCGAAAAGTCAAGACCTTCTGAAATTATTTTACGAGGAAAGCACAGCTACACTTGCGACACACACACAGAGACGAGAGCAGTAAGTCAGAGCCCTGCAGTGACTTCACTGAGGAACGCGGGTACCAGTTCTTCCCGTAACGGAGTAGGGCACAACAGGAGATAAAGTCATATCTGTTTAGCCTGGAGGAGAGGAGACTCAGGGGGGATCTTCTCACTTTCTACAACTGCCTGCAGGGAGGGTGCGGTCGGGTGGGGTCGGGCTCTTCTCCCAGACAACCAGTGACAGGACGAGAGGGCCCGGCCTGAAACTGCATCAGGGGAGGTTCAGGTTGGGTCTCAGGCAGCCCTTCCTCCCGGAGAGGGTGCTCAGGCACTGGGATGCTCTGCCCAGGGCAGGGGGGAGTCACCATCCCGGGAAGAGTTTGAGGCTGGATGTGGCACTTGGTGACCTGGTCTGGCCCATGCGGGGGTGTTGGGTCATGGGCTGGGCTTGATGATGTCAGAGGGCTTTTCCAGCCTCAGTAATTCTGTGACGTAGCCTAATTTCAATACAATCCTGTAATACAAATGACATCTTTCTAGAATGAAGAACAGAATATTTCCTCAAGAACCTTTGCCCCCTGCTTGCTTTGCCAGTGTCTCTCATCCTCCACTTGTTGCAAATGCCTGTAGTAATTTCTATTGCATCACCTCTACTGATCAGAGCAAATAATTTCTTTATCAATACACGGTGCTGAAGCAGCAGAGACACAGACTCGGTAACTCTTTACCAACAAGAATAACTGATTCTGGGAGATCAGCTCTCATACCTTCACCAAAATTCAACTCTGGAAATCTCCCTTTTCTTATTAGATGTTGGGACACCATTAATCATGCCTTTTTTAATGGATAACAAACAATTAACATGGAATGGTACACTTAACACAACAACAAAAAGACCCAACAATTAGTACATAAAGTACTGCCTATTTAGCTACCAGACAGACTAAGCTGTATTTGCTTTTCCACACAATTTGTTTAGGGAATTATGAATGTTGCTAAGTTGCTCGGTGCTCCTTGCCTTTAGCCATCATTATCAGTTATCTTTAGGGGTAACCATTTTTCTTAAAATCATGACCCATTTGATATCTTAAAAACAGCAACATTAATTTTCATTTGTCACATGGTAGGGTATAAATAGACCAAGTGGTAATAGCATTCTTCTTCAGTAATCAGTTTTACATGATTAACCTAAAAATTGCCAAAACATTGTTTACTATTCATTTATATCTGAAGGAAAAAAAAAAAAGAGAGAGAGACACGATTCATGAGTTAGAGCAGGATTAATTTAGTTTCTGATCTGTTTTAGAACTTGCCACAATGATTCATAATCATTTTACTCAATATTTATCCTGACAAAACTATTTAGTTCAGAGAATCCCTCACAGTATAAAAAGCATCACTACTTTCTCCTGCTTGCAATCAGTTTCAATACATACGATAGAGAGGTAGGTATGTTCATTTAAAGAGGGGTTTGGGTTTGTCTTTTTTAAATGTACTCTTAACTTTTTCTCTTTTTTTTCTTGCTACAGGAGAATACAGTAGATGGTCTTTACCACCATCTAGTGGATCTAATTACTTACAGCAAGCCACAACAATATCGAATAGAGACAGCAAATATTTAACCTGTCATATATATGGAATTTATCCATCTTATGGAAAATAAGGCATTAGTTATCACCTTGCGTTTATGTCTGTGTATTGCAGCCTGTAATGCTCTGCTACCACTTCATTAAAAATGGAGAAAAAGGACTGCAAGGGAGATAGTACCTAAAATAAAAAATCCAAACAAGCAAAAAAAAAAAAAAAAAGCAACCAACCACATCCCATTCGTTCCTCAGCCCCAGCCAGGTCACAGGCTCGCTGGGCCTTCGCTCACCACCTCAAAAAAAAATAAAAATACATTAATCACCGTGCACAATCTACACCCACAGCTGTTGTATATGGCTGTGTACGTAACTGCACGGGCATCACTATAGGGACATACAGTTCCTTCAGTGTTCCCAAGTGATTTTTAGCAGTGCACCACGTCAGCAAAATTTGTTTGTCTTCTCCTTTATTACAAAGAGCGCACAAGCGTCCCCGTGCCCTGCAGCCACTTGTGGCTTTCCCCACCTTCCCCCAGTCTGGGAAACCCTAATCATGGAGTTTATGTAACACTTGGATGCACAAATGAAATTTTATGCAATTTTTCAAGAGGAGGGATCATCTCAAACTGTTTTTTATCTTGCTTCTTTATAATATTTGGAGGCAACATCATGCCCAGGTCCCTTTCTCTACCAACTGACTGCCAGGGAGGGTGCACCAGCACCCTTATCCCACCATCACTCAACCAGCCTTCATCGAGCATGCAGATAAAATGTTGGGTTTTTTTTTTTTAAAACCAAAATCTCTCTGTAAAGGAGCTAGCTGCACCCAGCAAACCTTGATCTTCCCTAACACATGATGCTGAATTACCAGCAGTCTCCTTCTCAAGTACTCAGGGTTTTATTTTAAACCCTGGCCTTTAAAAAAATAAAAAAAAAATAAAAAAAAATAAAAAAAGAGGCAGGAAAAGAGCCCCAAGCAGCTTCTCTCATTGATACCCAGTAGCAGGACTGTGTCCTTCCTGGAGGGACCTCTGATTTTGCACCTGATTAAATAGTAACTCAGGGTTCGAGTCATGCTCTTGGTGACTCAGTGATCTGGTTGACTGGCTGACAAGCTCCACAGGGTAGAGTGCAATTTACTTGTGTGCCCCAATTAGCACTGCTAATTGGGGCACAAAATCTGTGTAAATTTTTTTTTTTTTTAAAGTCAACCACCATTCTGAGAATGGCAAAACAGGCACCGAACCAGGGAAGAAGTTGATGTGCCCTGCTCTTCAAATGCCTGAGCAGAGAGTGGAAAAAGGACTATTAAGATGTGTCTAGGTGAAAGCAGAAGTTTTGGGGTGGTTTTCTTAACTGCTTCACATGCCTGGACTCAAAATTCTGGATTTTACTGCACAAGGTGCAGCTGCTCGAGACGGAATTTCTCAGGGCTTGGCAAGCCCCGGGTGATGCTCAGCTCTCCCAGCTCAGCTCTGCAAACTCTGTGCGCATCTGTAATTCCATGGAGAATCCTGAACCCAGTCTTTTAGCTCTGGTTTGAATTAGTTACAAAAGAATGCCAGATCTAGGGAAAAAAAGAACAGCAACACAGTATTTTGGAATCATCTGAAAGATTTTTGATAATATCAAATTTTGCAAGTTTTTCTAACAACAGTATAGCAGAGGAAAGAAGCATTTTTTTATGAAAAGGTGCAGGAAGTTACTGAGGCATACATGGAATTATTTCAGCTGTATGCCAGATATCGCAGGTACTAAGTGCATGCTAGTAAATCTTAACATCATTATTCTGGTATTTGCACACAGAAATGACATTTCAGATGCTTACCTGCCATTAGCAGGGATTTGTATTTGTTTTGCATCCACAGCTGCAAGTTAACTGGGTAAATACAGGCACGGAATACTTCGTACACTTTTTGCACACACAAAAATGAGCTCTTTTAAGATCAAGCGATACTTACTGGATCATTTCTGTGGCCGAGGCTCCAAACGGAATCCTAGATTGGAATACAGATATTGATCAATTCAAAGAGGATATGTAAAATAAACAGCCTAGAAAATGAGAGGCTTTTTGCTTTTTTATTATGCCACTTGATAACACTGTAAAAGAATTACTGTACACTTCCCCGGCTAAAAAAACTCTCTATTTCAGAAGCGCGAGCTGGTTTTATTTTGATCTATTATAATAATAAAAGAGCAATTATCTCTCTCCTAGAAGCTTCAAGCCTAAATCACCTCATGGGCTTAATTCAGGATACTGTGAGAAACCACAGCACTAAGAAAGGGCAGTCTCACGTTGCTCCAGTCAAGTACCGAAGGGTATAAAACCAGCAAGACCTTCAAAACTTGGATTTGTCATTTGTGAGTATTATTTGAGGGTCATAAGGTCACTGAAACAGTACAAAGGAAAAAAGTTTGCCCCTAGTTTATTGGGACTCCACTTGATTAGCACATATATGCAAATAGTTAAACTTATCCATAACTTGCAAACTGGTGAAGCTCACGCATGTACTACGGTGCCCTGGAAGCAAAGAGCGAGCCAAAAAGGACGCAGCCAAATAGTTTGTCCTGTGGTCCTGCTTGTCAGGTGGCATCTCTCTAGCCCTGCTCCATGGTCTGAGGTTCTGCCTGTAAGATAAATTGAAGAAAGCATTTTTCTCCACTTTATAAATTATCCCAAGTATTAGAAAAAAAAAAAATTAAATCAGGTTGCAAGCGCGTGCCCCTGGCACTTCAGTTCAGCCACAGCATGTCTTTGCAATGGATTTAAAAATAAGGGAGTGACCGTATGTCTTCTCTTGGAGCCAGAACTGTCTTTATCAGGAGCTAGGCAGGACCCTGGATCCATCTGATTTTAATCACGCATAGAAAAACAGACTAATGCTATTGGAACCGCTAAACAACAGTTTAAAAACAAATACAGGCAAAACCAGAAGCAAAGATAAATAGAAGCATTTCCATTTGCACAAGTGCTTGATCCCAGCAAATATCTATGGCTTACTGTGAATCACTTGCACCCAAAAAACAGAGACTTGTGACACCGACATTAGCATCCTTCTTCACCCACACATTCAACACTCGGAACTGCATAATGAAGTCTTTATCCAGCCCAAGTGAATTATTCCCACATCCTTGCCTGTAAAATAATGCCCTTGGACAGCCACACAAGCCTGTTGCTGCTGGAGCCCTTGTCTCGCTTTCTGCAGAAGGAGAAAAAAAAGAGAGAACCTTGGCTCCAAAGCCTTGATTCTGGACTCGCTTCCCAACCAGCCCTGGGCTCTGCATCCTCCAGAGACACAAGCAAGCAGCAAAGCAGCCAGCCAGCAAAGTTTCTCTCCCAAGATGCTAAAAACGTGTAATTTTATCTCCCAAAATTGGAAGCAGACTTTCTGCAGGTCTTCCCACACCTGTCTTCTCCTTCTTCTGCCTCCTTTACCCACGGGATTTCTTTCTAAAGCTCCACAACTTGAAAAGCATTCATAACTAAATCTTAACTCGGTAACCTCTGCTCGTCCTGAAGGGAACATGGGCTGGTACCTCCCAAATGCCTCACAGGAGTCAGGCAGCAGGCACCACACGTTTTGAACTCTCTGCTTTGGGCTCCTCTAAATCCTGGCTTTTTATGACGTTCCTTTGATGCTTCACCACTTCCCAACAGGTTCCTTCCCTTCTTTCCCTGGAAAGTTCTGGAAAAATCTCTCCAACAGCTTCTGAGATTACTTCTTCACCATGGTTTGTCTCTTTTGGGCTTTCCACCTTTCCGCTACCTCAGCCTCTTCCTTCCCCAAGGATCCACTTTGTCCCTTGGGGCTCTCAAATCAGCCGTGTGGCACAACGCCGTCAATTTATTTGCACCCTCCTCACTTCAAAGCAGAGGCCAAATTAAATTTTATGAAGCTATGTAAATGCTTAAATTTGAGCACGCACCTCATTAGACCAAAACCAACCATGCTGTCCTTACAGGAAATTCAAGAAATGAAAAGCCAATGAAGTCACCCTCTACATCTCCTACTACGGCTGGGGACAGGAATGTATACAAGCATACATATTTTGAAATAAATGTGTATTAAGAAGAAAACTTTCAGGGAAACAAAATTCTCAAACTCTGTTTTCCACAGTGAGATGAACCAGCTCAAAAGGGAAGGAGTGTGATAAATAGAAAACCCCAAAGAGGAAGGAACAGACGGGAATTGTGTGCTGCTGGGAAGGAAAACAACTTCGCAACAGTAATTAATATGGAAATAATCTTCGCCCACTCTGAAGAAAGCGTGACATATGTTAAGGTCATTCCAACTCAGAAAATCTTTTCTAAGCTCAATCCTTAAAGGAGGATGACTTAAATTAATAGGTACAAATACCCTTGGCTGCAAAACAGTCACTGCAGTTACAGGAGCAGGGCAAAGGAGAAGAGAGCACGCTGTCCCAAGTATGGTCTGATCCAAGAGTGTCCTCTCAAGAAGGACCACAGAAAAGCTGCTTCTTCGAAGTCCTACCCATCGACACAAAGATGTAGATGTAGAAATGTAAAAATAGTAGTTCCTTGTCAGATATTGATCTCTTCCAGTATATTTAGGAAGAGTACAGAGGAGTTACGGGGGTTAAACACCGCCATTATAAAAGGCAAGATCTCCTGAGTTGACCTCCAGCCACCATCACCACGGGCACAGACAAACTCACTTGCATAAGCTGATCTGTCCTGATGATTCCAGCACAGCTCCATCATCTTCCTCGCAATGACAAACTCTCTGCCTTCATCACCAGGCTGAAAAGCAGAATTTCCTATGCAAGTCACACCTGCAAAAATATATTCAACATGACAGGGCTAATCAATGACAATACTGCGGAGACAGTTGAACAACACTTCCATGGAGATCAGCCCCAGTTTTTAAAAACCCTGGGCTGCAAATAATTCATCACCCCTTTATTAAATAATTAGATATTAACATAGAACTGCTGATTAGCCTGTACTGATATCATGGTGTATATTTGCTCTCTTGACTTTGTCACCGAGGTCACCATACAATGCAAAGCTGAGGAGGATAGCGGGAGACAGTGGATGGCATGGTTATACAGAGAAACCTTTCATTAACCTTGCTGATCCCCCATAATTTCATATGTCAGTGGCTAATCAACGACTCACTGACATCATCAAAGGATAGGGAGAAAAGATCTCTCGAGGGACCAATCACTTCTCATAGGAGAAAATCTCTACTTCTACCGGGAGGTTACGTGTATTTAGCAAATAAGTAAAGTGTTCTCCCGTTATTTTTAATTAGTGTTGAAGTAGATGTTTCTACTGTTAGCAACAATGATTTGTCTTCAGTGCGACAGAGACGGCAGTTCAAGGAATGGGTCCTTGATAGTCCTCTTGTTTCAGACTTTGTCCACTTGTCCTCATCGCTTCAGAAACAACAGCAAAATAATATTCTTACTGACTCCCAGTCCAGTTTTACTAATGTCACTGGTTTCCCAGCCAGAAGAGGAAATACAAGGGACTCGGGGCTTTTCGTGCAGAGTTGGATTTTAATCATTTTGTATTTACTTAATACTTTTATCCCAACAGATTTTGTAAATCTAATCAACACAGCAGTTAATTCATCTACAGCCAACACAAAGCCTCCTCTTAAGCAGGATACAGATGCCTCCGTAACAGAGCATCTTGGTACCAAAAGGACAGTGCAGATGGGGAGGGTGTTCACCCCCACCAGCATGGGATCTGCAGAGCACAGCTAAGGATGCTGGCTTAGGGCTGTGGAACTATATACACCTGAATTTCAAGGAGACAGCATGGGACAGCCTAAGTCAAAATGTTTCCCAGAGCAGTGCATTCTCACTCACCGTGCCTGAGCATCAAGAGAAAGGGCAATGTCCTGCATTGGTGCTGCTGAACTCCCCCAGCTTTGCTCAGGAGCAGCGGTGGTTTGTCTGCCAGTCCAGCCTAGACTCTGCCACACACAGACTCCTAGAATGGTTTCTGTTGGAAGAGACCTTAAGGATCATTTTGTTCCAACCCCCTGATATGGGCAGGGACACCTCCCACCAGACCGGATTGCTCCAAGCCCCATCCGACCTAGCCTTGGACACTTCCAGGGAACAACCATCCACAACTTATCCCAATTCATAGAATCTTCTGATCTGATGAGATCGCAGCCTGGATCATAGCAGCTTCAGGGGTATTTCCAGCACACAGTGTGGATGAGGAGCATCACACCATTCATTAACACTAGTAGAAGGCATTTGCTAACAAGGAGGAGGTTGGCAGTAGGGAGTGAGGTCCCGCACATCCACAAAAACCAAGCCTTGAAACCCTACGTCACTTCCCATAGAGATACATTTGGAAATAGGCAAGCCTACCCGAGCAAACTTTCTACAGTGTATTGTACAGGCATCGATTTGACAAGATAGATTCATTTGGAGAGCCGAGCAATGTTTTCTCACATGCTGTCCTAAGGACATGCCTCACTCACCTCCTGCAATGACACTCACCTCTCAAAGTCACTTGTTGCACCTCTGTACCACGTTGCATGGCAATGTGGCAATTACCTCAACCATAAATGATAAAAAATATATTCCTATCCTAAAAATATATAAAAATACATAAATATATTATATATAAATATATAAAAATACATTCCTATCCTATTCCTATTACTATCCTAGGGACTGATGGATTTGCGCAGTTGACTTGATTTTGGAGGATGCCGAATGCCCTAAATCCCTAACGCATACATCTGAGCTGGATGTCCAGGATTTGTGTCTCCATCCATCCACAACCCAGCTGGAGACATCTCATCCTCACATGGAAAAACTTGCCCTACTCCAAGAAGGCATTATAAACACATAACTTATCCATCACCACCAACGACCTAAATTCAGGCTTTCCGAATAACCAGGTGAGCTCGAATGTATAAGAATACCTCGTATCCAAAAAGGGCACACAAAATAGAATCACAATGGTGTTTGATAACAGCCAAAAGGCAGAAGAATCTCACATTGCAGCCTTTCCAAAAACATCTGGACAAGGTGGAAAAATGGACATTTCTGTCTTAACAGCGAGATTTTCCCCTTGCGATGACAGGTAATTTTGAAGAAATACATACCCTGACAAGAGATCGTGGCACGCTACAAAAAGCAGGCAAAAAAAAGTAACTATTAAAATAATTTTGGGGTGGGGGGGAATATATCACAGTTGAATTGGACTTAGAACTGAATACTTTTTTGAACTCTAATAAATTCTGCCCTTCAAGCAAGAGATGTTACAGTGTGGATCTCCATTCTTCTGAGTTTTGGAGGGTTATTAGCTAAAAAAAACCAACAAAACAAAACGAACAAAAAAAAAAAAAACACCAAAAAACCCACTCAGTAGAGGAAGACAGTGCACTTAATTTTACACAACTCTTGCTTACCAATAGTAAACTAATGACATCCCATATCACTGAAATAAGGTGATAAGATGAAGCATATTCACTTATATTGCCTGAAAACAACAATTTTCTAAGATACTATTTAAAATTCAGACTTTTTTCTTTTGTGGATGCAATTACATGCATTCCCAAAACTCCACTTCTGATTAGCACTTATTCTCTTAGCACTGACAGATTTTGCACCTACAGATCTCACGGATCTCAGAAAACGGCCCCAATCTCTAATTTAAAAATCTGAAACTACGGAATTACTTACTACTTGCAATCTCCATTCCGTTTTGTTGAATACGGATATTTTAATTGCTGGGGAACTGCGCCTAATACGCTACATTCTAGTTCAAATCATGACCATATGTATTATAACACAAAGCAATTAATAGCAGCGTAGCCAGGAAATTGCCACTTAGGATCAGCTGCCTGCCAACACATTGTAACCACACCAAAAATCAAAGATGAAATTGTATTTGCCTGGTAACGAGGATATTTCCTATTCCAGTTGATACAGAGGCTGTTCCTTTCTCAGCTCTGGTGAAGTGGAAGATCATTTATTGGGAAATTTTTGCCTCTCGCCTAGGTACAATTTTTACAGTTGCTAATGTAGCCACTTAAACCTTTTTTTCTTGATTTCTGGAGTATAAGAGTTTGATTCAATTGCTTAAGCACAGGTATGAAATGACAATTTCTAGAGCATCCAAGGCACATGCATGGGGTGAGCAGAGTGAGCACGGGATTTGCAGGCTCTTCAGGTTGCTTCCTTTTTAATTCTACCTATGCTGCAATATTGGAATTCAGAACAAAACAAACCCAAAACATTAAAACTGATTTTTTTTTCTATTTTTTTCCCCAGAATGTTATTGATATATCATTAGTGAGACCTAATTCTTACATACTACCTTTTTTTTTTTTTTAATTTTCATCTAGTTCTCCTACTGGGTCCATTCATAAACATAAAAATGAATTTCACTCATTTTTACCTTAATTAAATTGGTATATAATTGAGAAAAAGGACTTTTGAAGGCAGGATCAAATACCTCTGTTTGTTATCTGTGACCTGGGCATCACCCTTAGGCATATCCCCTAATTATCTTAAATGATCACATCCTTAAACCAAAACTACACAAAAAGAGATATGGGCAATAAACAGAATAAAATCCAAACCCAAGGCAAAAAAAAAAAAAGTATTTTTCAAGAGTCATCTTTCCAATGGGTCCATAACAGTGAGTTGTTTTGCTGTAAGCAAACCAAAGTTTCCCAGTGTTCTGGGGTTACCAAGGCATAGGAAAATTAGTAAATTGATATATCAACAGGTGATTCTTCACATATAGAGAAATCACATCTGATACCCTCATCACGGTCCACAGCCTCGTTATACAGCTTGCTGTGCTTTGGATATAATACAATTTCACACCTAAAAGTATGTACTTTAAGGTACTATACATTAAATATCTGTTCTCCATTCCTACCTACCCAGAAGGTATAAAAAAACCTCCTTTTTTTGCCGTTATTGCCAACCTGGTGCTGCAAAGAGGATTCAGCCAACCTTCTAGTTTCAATTTTCTTGAAGAATATCCGGAAAGATATGCAAATTGTTTCTTTCAAGATACTGAGCGCTTTGTTTTGCTTTAAAATACATCACTAGAAGGGAAGCCCGGGCTTCAATAACTTCTGAATGTCAGCACATCTCCGATTTCTAAAATGTGTGTTTCAGTCAGTGATATTGTGAGCGAGGAGCCCGTTCCAACTCCGCGATAATGCCGGCATTAATTTTCACTTATAATTGTTTTCTCCTTAAACAGCCCCACGGAGAGAGACTCGCATCCCTTCATTACACATAACTTATCATGGTATTAAATTTGCCTAAATTGTACTCTAGTGCTGCCGTACCGCTGACCCTTAAGTCTGTAAACAAATACATTTGTTCTCCATATATTTATGTTTTGTCTTCTAAATTGTGAGAAAATGAGCCTAGAATCTTCATATTGTAATTGTATCATCAAAGCCTGTTGAGAATACGATAAAGTAACCAGAAGTTAAATTATCAATAAGAGTCATTTATTTTGCATTTTTATTTTAAAGAATACTTATGAGAATTGTGATAAATTAGCAGTGACAAACTACTTCTTGCAGGCTGATTTTGTGTGGAGAGTTTAATTAAACATTGCAGCTGTTTATCTCTATGGTGATTAAATTTTCATATGTAAATTACATGTATTAAGATCAAGATACTTATGTAAATGTCACTTGCCTTAATGTTTTGTGTTACTGTTATTAACATCTAACCATCAGCTTGTAATCTTCTTGTATTGCATTACGCTGGCATGCACTACATGACTAAAATAAGTAGATTTATATCTTAATAACAAACAAGTTCTTTTTAAAAAGAACATCTTACTATGTAATTGAGATGTAGATAAAAAAATAAACTGCCGAGCACGAACCGCTGCAAACTCGAGGACCTCGCTGGTTCGAGCCACGTTCGTGGAATGCCTCCATCTGTCAGCAAACAAGCACTTGATGGAAGTTAACTGGTTAGTGATGGTTTTAGTTACAGGGGCCAAGTGCACACCCCAGAGGCAAGCATGCGACTCGCTACTGGGAGAGAACAGCATATCATAGAATCATAGAAGTTTCTTCTCAAGTTTAAGCGGAACCTCTTATGTTCCAGTTTCAGCCCATTACCCCTTGTCCTATCATTGGTTGTCACCGAGAAGAGCCTGGCTCCATCCTCGTGACACTCACCCTTTAGATATTTGTAAACATTAATGAGGTCACCCCTCAGCCTCCTCTTCTCCAAACTAAAGAGCCCCAGCTCCTTCAGTCTTTCCTCATAAGGCAGATGCTCCACTCCCTTCATCATCCCAGTTGCCCTGTGCTGGACTCTCTCCAGCAGTTCCCTGTCTCTCTTGAACTGAGGGGCCCAGAACTGGACACAATATTCCAGATGGGGTCTCACCAGGGCAGAGCAGAGGGGAAGGAGAACCTCTCTCGACCTACTGGCTACTCCCCTTCTAACACACCCCAGGATGCCATTGGCCTTCCTGGCCACAAGGGCACACTGCTGGCTCATGGCCATCCTGCTGCCCACCAAGACTCCCAGGTCCCTTTCCCCTACACTGCTCTCTAATAAGTCATTCCCCAACTTATACTGGAACCTGGGCTTGTTCCTACCCAGATGCAAGACTCTACATTTACCCTTGTTATATTTCATTAAATTTTTCCCCGCCCAACCCTCCAGCCTGCCCAGGTCTCGCTGGATGGCAGCACAGCCTTCTGGTGTGTCAGCCACTCCTCCCAGCTTGGTGTCATCAGCAAACTTGCTTAACGCCATTGTACATACCCCGAGACCAAAATAAATCTCACCTGGACAGCCGAGATCTATACGTCCACTGAAATTAGCTCTCCCATCCATCCGACAGCAGTTGAGGGGATGTTTTATTTTGTGTTGCCACTGCCAAATTAGAATCAGAATGCTGTTATAGCTCTGCTACGCGCGCTTTCCAAACAAGAAAAAAGTTTTATATTTCAAGATGGAAAAAAACCCCCCGAAACTTCAAGATCCACCCACATCTATTTCCAACAATCAAGGGAAACCCCTAATAGATCACAAATGTTTATGTTTCTTTAGCACCAGCATTTTGAAAACCTGGATCTTATAAAGAATCAACAGAAGAAAAGTACTGCGATTTGCCATTTGCTGTATTTTTTTTCACATATTTTTCTTTACTTTTACTGTATCCTCCCAAGTATTATTCTTATTCACTTTGATCATGAAGATTAGCAACTTGGAGTGAAGAAAGAGGAAGATCTGCCATCTGATCTTAGTTATTAGAGAGAGGGAAGCTCTTGATACAAAAACCTTACAACTCCAATGCAAGAAAGACTTTTCACTATGCCAGTCATGTTTGGAGCCTACTGAAAGGCAGACACTCATTGAGAGCAGGAAATCAAATTTATTGTTTGCAAAAACAAATTAAGAGACCAAATTGCACTAGGCAACACACAGAAAACGAATCAAAACCAGTTAGGATTAATCTCTTTTGAGGAATCTATAGGCTATATATGATCTCGGGGTTTGCATTTGTTCGCATGATATGGAGGAAGAAAGGAAAAGATTCCCAGGAGGAGGGGGTTTCGTTTTCTTACATTGTCATCCAGGAGGCATGCCACCATCAAACGAGATACGTTATCTCAACAATCTTTTCCAAAGCAATGAAACACTTTGAAGATATCCCAAATAATTGTACGGGTGTTCTAATGGGCAAATTGAAGATGAGCGTTGTCTAGCGGCTCAGAATAAGTTCAATAACTTCTCTCAGCAACACAATGTGCTTTGAAGAAAGGGCAGCCAGCTAGCTCGGCAGCATAAGAAATGAGCAGTTATTTTAATGGGTACTGTCCCTCAGCGCTAATAACTTCATCGGACGACAGTCTGACTTTGTTCTTAGGGGGTCACATACACATCCCCAAGAGCTGGAATCCGTAAATTCATTTTGAGTTTCCCTTTTACTTGAATCTCAAATTACATCCGAAATGCTCTTTGGGGACTAATTCAATTTACTTAGAACATTTTCTATTTCTGAATTAAAAATATACAATGTCTCTCCTTTAAACCTCGTCCCACATTAAGCTGTTGGAAAAGCGTTTGTTCCTTTTGTTGGCGCCGTATTTTAGGTCTTAACAGAGGATGTTTGCAACGTTCAAATTCTCCACAGGTCTTTGTCACCAGTTTGGGTTTGGCTGCTCCCAGACATCTCAGCTGCTCAGCTCTACCTTTAACACATTCTTCAAGTCCTACCCCACTTGTTAAGCTAAAGAGATAGAGTAACATTTTGGGGAGTACTTATCTTTTTTCAAGAACTGTAGTAAATTCAAGAAAGAGAACAGGTCTAGGAGAAGTTGATGCTCCCAGGCACTTCACTCATTCATTTACCCTTACAAGTTTCTTCTTCAAATTCCAACAAGCTCTGTTGTTTTGGAGTTTGACTTTATTTCATTTAAAAAAAAAAACCAGATTGCATAAACTTCTGGGTTTGCAAGTGCTCCTTCTCATGGAAAAGGATGCTGTGGCAGAAAAAATAAATCTTTTCGACTTTTCTAGACAGTCACATTTCCACTTAGCCAGAAACAGAGTTCTGGATACTGTAACAGTTTGATGGCTTGTTTTTAATACTGTCCTCACCAAGAGCTCCTTACCTGAGTGGTTTCTTGGGCAGTGAAGTGTTATTCAGCCTAAGTGAAGAATTCATGCATAAATGGATTTGGTTTTCTATCGCTAAGATGTTTGCAGCAGCTCAGGGTGGAGTGTCTCAGTTTATCACTATTACAACCACCACCACAACATAAAAAAAAAAAAAAAAATGCAATGAAGAACCATAAAAAGACAGAGGAAAGAGGACTGGGATAATTGTAAGGGATGAAGCCTGTACTTCTTCATGCCGATATCACTAATCATCAATAGTCAGGGAGAAAGAGTGAAATACTGTTTATAGGGGGTTTGTAAATTGCTACATTATCATAAAGATTGCCCGAATCTCTCAGCAGCTCTTAAGCATGGACAGATCATGATGAAGTTCACCAAGGGGCATTTTTCTTCAACAAGAAAACCTTCTTGTGCTACTTAAGTTTGGTTTGCCATAAAGCTTCCTATATTCACTGGCTGACTATCTGTTGCAAATAATAGCCCTGAATAATGATCATAGCCAGGATAGTTGGCAGCAGATCCACTACAATTACCAAAAGTTAATTAGAATTATTAAAATAACAAACACAAGGCCACCGATATTATACATCTACATTTAGCAACGGAATCCAACAGTGCATGTGATTCATGAACTACATTATATTGTTTTAGAGCTTTTTCTTTCTTACCAAATTAAATATTGATGGATTATCCTCTCCGAATCGGGTGGTGGATTGGATTCTATATATAGAGGCCCTAAAAATTAAGCTACAGAGCAGAACTATAAAGAGCCTGTTGTCTCCCCAAGCAGTAAAATAACTTGCACTTCATTTTGGCTTGTTGTTTCCCTACCCACAGCCTTCTGTGTGGAATAAGACATGCCAGACTTTAAAGCAGTCGGTCAGACAATTTCGTCAAGCACGGCTTCACCTCCTCTTCCTCATTTAGTACAAACGTACATAAGGCCGTGCTTACGGAAATTTCAAGTTCCAGCTGCCAACACCTTTGCACCCACATGAACCCCAAGAATTTTACCACGCTGTATACATGCACAGCTTGAATTTTCAAGGGCACTGCAACACCTCTGTGCTCTCCGCAGTGCTTGTCTGTGGCCCTCCTGCCTTCTGCCTTCACACTAAGATTATTTTAATCAGACAACTCGGAACAGATTTCACACGTGTTTACTTCTGTGTCTGCACAGTATCGTAAAGAACCTCGCTTTATTTTTAGAGCCTAAACTGAATTATGCAGCACATGGGATCTGGAGAGATTTTTAAAGCTTTTATATTGGCAAATTTGAGGAGGAATTGCTGACACATACAACACAGCTTTACACAGACATGCATTGTCAAGACCATGCATAGTCATATTTTCTGGGTTTTATTTTTTTTTTTTTTTTTTTTTTACAAAATCAGCACCAACTCAGGTCACTGTACTCAGCTGGCAAAATGCAAACATCACTTTAACCACCATGACAGAAAACACAGGGAGCTTACCTGAGCTGCTCAGAAGGTTTTGTTTCAAGTCATAAGAAAAAGTACGCTTCTTCTTTCCCTAACCAGTCTAGCCATCAGCCTCACCAATTCTTCCATCCTGCATCTATCAAAGGAAAATAAGTAAATAGTCTTGATATTTTAAAGCAAAATATTCTTAAAGGCAATTAGAAACATAAACATGAAGCTAAATATTGTCTAGTAGAGCAAAAAATAGTTACAAGTTAGGTAACAGATTTGCATCTACTTTCTCCTTTGTGAGTTATCACAGGTTTAAATGACACCAATTATTCAAGAAAGAAAGAAGGTAAAATGCAACTGAACCATTAAAAATGCTCAGTCTTCAGGCTGCAAATTGCTGTTGTGTATTTCACATCCATAGCAGGAGTGAGAGCATGGAAGAGGCAGGAGATGATATAACCACTTAAAAGCAAAGATTGTCACTTCCTACACGAGTACATTCTCTCCAAATTGTTTTCAGATCTTTACATCTAAGCAGTTGCAGGGTTGTGAACCCTAATTTCCCCTGCGATGCTGTCCTGAAGAGAACACAAGCCAACAAAAAGGTCAAGACGATTGTTTTGAAAAATCCTTTTAACAATAACCACAGGCTCAACTAATAGACAAGCTGTCTTGCAGCAATCGTAGTTTAGGAAAAAAGCAATCAAACATTAATTAAGAGCAAAACCATAGGCACTGAAGCAAGAGTTCTGTGTATTGTGACTATATCTCCTCTTTCGTTTGCTACTGCAACCACAGGAACATGGAAAATAAAAGTGGTTACCTGGCAAATCAGCCAACGAGAATTTACGTAAAGTAACCAACTCAAGCTATCTAATCATATTTCCTTCCTCACAGTCTGGGTCATGAAAAAAAAATGAAATAACAATTCAGTGTTGTAGATTAAAGTTTAAAAATAGCAGAGGAAACAAAGAGCAAGAGGGAAGAGCTTTCCCTGCTGCTGGAACTCAATTCAAATTTTAATGCCAAACATAGTCTAACCAAATCATCCAGGCTTGTAGAGCAAAACACACTAGCCAGCTGAACACCCAAAAAAAAGCTTCTACATGTATTCTGAGGAGATTTACATATGAGCCTGAGTGACAGGTCGATGTGAGCACAAGTTAGAAACTCTCAGTCCTAAAAAGAAAATAATTGAGAATTTATCAACAACTTACAATGGCGTTATTTGCAAAAGCCCTCACAAAGATGGGCCTCTCAACACCAGCTCTCCAGAATGAGAAACATATCACATGTTATAAAATCACAGATAGCAACATTAAAGCACGGGAATGACACAGAAAGAAGATGAGATGCTGGGGGTAAAGGAGTTAGGCTGATGTCCTGGTCCAGCATGGGCGATGCTCCTGCTGCGTGCATGGACACCCATCTGCACAGACACCTGGGTGTCAACTCCTCGCCACGCACGTACAACAGAGCTAATGGGACTCCAGCTCACCAGAGATCAAAGTTTGCCCCTTTCTCACTATTCCAATAACAACAAGGAGCCATGGAGACTCCCTCATGCATCTCCTTGACCACGTCGACATTGCTTCTCTTCCAATCTGCTCCTTTTTGTTTCCCAGAATATCTAGGGATTTTTACTAATTAAGTAAATTTCACACCATGTTATCTATGGTTAACATGAAACCAAGCTTTACTAATTTGATCTCCATATGTCTAGCACCGTTTATTCATGCTGTATCACCATCTCTGAACGCAGATTACAATTGACCTCTTGGTCTCCGTTCTAAAGCTTTCGCAACACTCAGAGCTACCAAAAAAAAAAAATCAAAAGACTTGAACACAAACCAATGAAGCCATTATCAAGACCTTAGCCAAATATCTGGCTGAATTGCAGATTGACTAGTTCGATGTAATTTTTTTTTAATGAATTTACATAAATTTCTAAGGAAGTTCATCCTTCAAGTGAGACACAAGGAAAATGTTCCATTTGGAAACTTCTTTCTTCTGCCTTTCCCCCTCTCACTCTCCCATCTTGTCCAGCTTTGTTTCAAAACTCAGCCGCTGTGGGCGACCATTTATTTTGGCTTTTATTATTGTGAAAACGACTTTTTGATTCCCATGCCACCACAATTTTTTTCACTTTTCCCCTCGCTGCATGTCCTGGCATGAGGATGTGCACAGCCAACACAGGCTCCTCTGCATCCAGGGAAAGACTTAACTTGTTTAGCTTTTGCCTGGAGTGAATGGAGGGATTCCCTTCCTCTTGCTTTTCAAAATCTCCCTTTGCAAATGTTTAAGCAGTGATGTCAGGTTTGGTGTCTTCATTCTCCAAGGATGCTAAACTTAATTATATTGTTTATAATTTTCTCTAATTAAAAGAGTCATTCTGCATTTTGAGAGAGCTCTCCTCCCTTGCAAAACAATTCTATGATACTTGAAACCTGTCCAAACTGTGTTTGGAGCATCATAGTTTCAGCAGCTGAGAAGTTTTAAAAGTTAGATCCTTTATTAAAAGCTGCACAGTGAGTTTTCTGATTAAAAATAACAAGTTACTGAAAGCAAGGTAGTGGTATACAATTTTTAACATTAATTTCCACTGCTACGGCAGAGTCAAAAGGAGCCTTGCCACCGCCTCAGAAGCTTTCATGAAGCCAGACCTTCATGTACCAGCTACTGAATCAAAAATTCCACCCAACAGAAGTGTGAAAATATTTTCAGCATATTTATCAGCACCTCCACTCGCTCAGAACGAAAACAAAATGACTAGATTATAGGAGTGAAAGACGGAATATTAGCCCTCTGCGCTGCCGGTGCCCCCAGATTTCTGCCAATACATGTCACTCCCAATCGGAGCAACATCACGCTATTTTACTTATTCAGCCCATTTCCAAATTCTTTTAAAAAAAACAAAAAAAAACAAAAAAACCCCCACAAAGTTAAATAACAAATAGCATAAATATTTTAATAGGCCTTCACATTACCAACTGCCAGACCAGTTGTCTGAATTGCAAGAGTTTTGGTGCTTCTTTTTTTTTTTTTTTTATAAATCAGAAACACATACGTCTACGCCACAAAAGGCATCTGTCTTGGGAGTGATCTCTGGCTCCGGGCAGCGCAGCACAGACGGGTCTGCATGGATGCTTGTCCACGGAGGAATTTCTGTAGCATCACCTCCTTCTGCTCTCATGTCCAGGAGAGGACAAAGAGAGTCCTGATCTCAGCACATCAAGCTCAGCTTCCCTCCTTAAGTAATTTTCAACACTGACAAAAAAGCAGGATGGGGAAAAAAAATTATTATATCACCGTGTATTTACTTGCAAACCATAAGGCAGCCAACAAAAAGCGATTCTGCTGGCGCAGATTTGTGGAATTATGATTTGTGGAATCATAAAATGGTTTGGGGTTGGAAGGGACCTTAAAGATCATCTAGTTCCAACTCCGCTGCCTCCAAAGAGCAGGCTTGGCCTCATCCAGTTATTATCTTGGGAATGTGATAGTTTTGTGACAGATGCCCCTTTGAGTGTTTTATAACACGGAAAACATGAGGAAGATGATGCTTGGAACGTCATCCCCCAAAGGGATCAGGTCAGGAGGAGTTAAGTTGGAGCATTACAGCTGCATATTTAACGGTATGCTTGTAGAAAGAAAGAAAAATACTTTGAATTTGTAAGTGAAATACCTCTGATATTGCGTTAGAACAAAATAATATTCTTAATTAGCCACTCCCAGTCCAATCTCTTTTCTTAAGGTAAATGTAATCTTAAATAGTCACGAAACTGGAGACAAAGCAGGAATTTTCCAAAAGCACAAGACTTTAAAATAAAAAGGATTAAAATATATGCTACAGGCTCCCACTATGAAATATGAAAAATGAAACTCCCTTATGACACTGAAGCATTGAGATGATGACAGTTCACTCATCTTTGTGCCACACGTAGGCTAACCTGAGTTTTCAAAGACAGGCATGATGCCCACTGAATGCAAGAGAGACAGACCTACAAGCTGAATTTTACGGAAAAAAAAATATTTTCACTACAGAAAGCTGAAGCGCCCCAGAGGCAACGTTAGTGCAGCGTTGCACACTGAGTGGACCCAACTTTCATACCATGGAGGTGTATACGGACAATAAAAACCAAAGTTTTAATTTCATCTCTTGATAGATTAAATGACAAATAGATCGAAGCTATATACTTATTCCATTTAAATAATATTCACTAAGCAACAGTAGGCAGTTGCAAAATTTTGCACTGTTTGAGGATACTCATTAGCAATGCTGAGTTTCTTATAACACTTTACTAATAATACACTCTCTATTTTGTACAACTCTACGCCAAAAACTTACATGGAGCCTCAGCAATAATTTACACTCAGCAAAAAAGATTTTATGGGAACGCTTACTATTGCTAACCCTCAAAGATCAACAGACTTCTGTGTAACACCACCACTAATTTATGATTTTCCTGCTCAGCTAACCTACTCCTCTGTTTGTCGGCAAAGCACTCCACTAACAACCCCTCTGAATATTGAGTCCCCAGTAGCAAAGTTGCCCAGTGGTGAGATTGTTCATAACTGTACTTTATCAAAATGTTCAGGGGAGGGTTTGCGTCTCTTCCTCAAATGCAAGCGGTGGGTGACGACAAAGACCTTGAGCCCAACAGCAACACAAGACTTCACCAATGTTCTTCTCTTTGCTGAGCAGAGAAGGTCCCTACATGGCTGTGTTAAACCTGTTAGTATGGTAAAAATAAATAAACTTAAAGACAACAAACAACTATTTTCGGGTTTTCTTTCGAGGGAAAGCTCATTATGAGGTTTGTGTGGTGCGACCACACGAGGGAGCCGTCTCCTCAAAAATTCACAGGTTTCACAGCGTTGAAACCAAAGCCCGCACAACCTACCAGGTCCTGGGTGACACTAAGGGGCACGGCCACTGGCCCATCATAAACCACACATCAGCCCAGCCAAACCTTCAGGAAAGCCACGGAGAGATGAAAACCCCAGGTGGCAACATAAAGCTGATTTTTCGTCCTCTCCTCAATACAACTGAATGCAGAGAAAGCTTTAGAGTAAAAATCCCAGCAGTGAAGTGCATCATTTCTGCCCTAAAAACAAGCTCCGGGTGATAATAACAGGGATCAATCTCACAGGCAAAGAGTATGACAAAATCCAACCCTGGAAATCTGAGGTATACAACTTTTATATTTTGTCCCATAAAACTTTAATATTTTGTCCCCAGCTTTGCTTGCCCTTGCCTCCCACCACTGCTCTGGCTCCTCCACCATCTCTGGCAGCTTCAGTGCTGCTATTTCTATACCTTTAACTTATTTTTTCAGTGTTTGTACAGAAGTGCTTGAACAACACAGCCTGAACCTCTGCCACCACCCTGTTACTGATATAATTCATTACCAGAAGTGTGCCAAAGTGGCCAAGGTGATTTCTCACTCCAAACTGCACAAAGCTTGCCTGCGTGCAGAAACATTTACAAATATTTAAATCCCAAATTCAAATGTTTCAAATTGAGCTCGCTTTGGTATGTTAATCCTCCCCTCGGTGCTGCTGTCATGCGTGTTGAATGTGGCTGGATTCCTGCAGAGAAGGTCTAATTACAGACTAGATCGTACCACGTGCAGAGAAGGGAGTTGGATGAAGCTCACACAGCCTTAAATCTGGTCTTTCCCGACGTTGAATGCTTAATTCAAAATCTGAATAACTATGCTTTCCCACAAGCCTGTTCTGTTTTCACCACAGAAGACCCTGCAACCAACTTCTGGATATTCACTGCCACCACACAAAGAGCTGAGGTTTGGCAAAAGTCATGGGATGAAAAGGTTGTCATCAGCACTCAACCCTCAAAAGTCCCGATGGGCATGGCACAGAGACACATCCTCTCCCCATTTTGAGGGCATCTCCCTCCCAAACATCAGAGTGCCAAGTCCAGAAGAGGCAAGGTCCAAAAAACATAGTGAAACCCTATAATGGAAGGTGCTACCATTCCCCTCTGAGGAATTAAAGCAGGTTATATGGGGGAAGCATTCTGAAAGAGAAAATCATCATGAAGCAAATGTATAATTCGTCAAGAGTCTTCTCTGCATACTAAAACATTAGGACATTTTGCCTACCACACGTTACTTCTCAGCAGCTTCGCCTCACTTTACCATGTTTTGCAAACTTCCAGTACTAAAATTAGCTTAGAGAAGGTGTCTTCACACGATAAGCCAAAATATTATGGAACATTATTATACATCTATCCTCAGTCTTTCACTGCATGTACAGCCAATATGATCCAAAAGTTTGAAGACAAAACTTCTGAAACGCAATCCCCACCTACACCAAATTCAGCTTCCTTCTCTAAAACCGTGTACACAAATGCGTATTGTGTAGTAGCAGAGTGGCAGAACAGTGAAGCACCACACTCTTCTACCTACTAATTACCATTGAATGGGAAAAGATTTGACTGTAAACTCTTTAGAAGAGGTCTTATTTTCTTTACCTTCATTGACTAACTTGGTCTATAATTAGAAGAAAGGCTTGAATCCTCATAGCAAAGAGAGACAACTGGTTTGCTCTTCACTTCTTCACCAACATGCTGCATGTCCTATGATTATACCATTACATTTGCTAATTAAGAATGGAAGACCATCTCAGCCAGGTTCAGAAATGAGCAATCTTGCACTTCCTCACTATGCTATGGCCAATAGACTTGGCAACGGGACCCGCGTACCTCCAGGCAGAGCTCAGTCAAGCTGAGGATGCTGCAGGTCTCCAGACATGTCAGTGTTTACAGGAATTAACTCATGAAGTCATCATTGCACAAACATGAAGTAATGGGAAACAAAGCTTTCCTGAGATTGGCTGGGCTCTTTTCCTCCACACACGCATTTAATTACAGCGGTTGAAACAAGCTGTCAGTGCCTTGCACTCTTTCTCCCCATACATAATATGGAAAAAGTAAAGACTTGACAAAGAAACGTCCTCTTGCCTTGCTAAAAGGTGTATTTTTCTAGAAGAGCAACTAATTAAACTGTCGCCATGCCATCAATCTCTACTTCTCACGCTAAGACTCAGTCTCAGGATGCAACGTGAGCTTTGCAGGCAGTTTCCATAACGCCCATCCTTGACCACATCGTTTGGGAGAGGATGCTGCTCACACCCTCACGCTGAATTCCTGTGGTTTCATCCTGAGCGAGAGTTATTTGCAAACCCTTCCTTGGATGCAAACGAAGAACTCAGATTTATGTACGCCCGTAGCTACGTACGTATGTGCGCAAATAAATCACACGCTGCCTTTTACCTTCCTTTGATCTGCTCTCAGGATGGGGCTACCAGAGGGAGGCTGGGTGTGCTGAAGTCCTGGCAATGCAACTGGCCTCACTGCACTCCCCACTGCAGGCAACACGTCGTAAATTGAATTTTCATAAACTCACGATGAACCGCCGTCGCTACCTGAAACTGCCTTCCGAAAGCAAGAGGGGAGTGAACGAGCAAAGAAGCCTGCTCTAATTCACGCACTTATACGCTGTCAAAAATGAGGTAGTTGATGTTTCCATTCATCTAAACTTGCCTGGCAATAAGTCACGCTGCCCACAGAATTTTCTAATAACAATTACACGTGCACGGCAGCAATTATGGCTTTGCCCACACTGTTCACCTCGTGCTGGAAAGTGCCAAAAATAACTCTGTGTGCATGTACATAAGCATCCATTTTCAAGCACAGCTTTAAATTTCATCCCTTTATCCTGAAATCACCCCTAAAAATAAATGTTTAAGGTCATTTAATCTGCTCTTCTATCTCGTGTACTTCAGTAGCTCTTTCTGGGTCAGGAAAAATGGAAGTAGGTCTAAAAGACCCCATGGACAGGAATCCTTTCTTAATTTCATCCTATCACTCTGAAGTTCCCCTAGTCTCCCATACAGACTGTCTAGGTATTTCTCTAAACATTTGCTCAGCACAAAGCCTACATATTCATATTTAACACCTAGGAATAGGAAGCCAGAGCTGGAGAACTTATTATAAATACCAGTGAAGTCTTTCTTTCACAACAAGGCCAGTGATATAGACACAGATCTATCAACTAAAAGCTTCAAGAAATTTCATTTATACATTTGTCCAGGACTCACATTTGTTTGCGAGCTAAAAACAAATGAATTTGCTGACATTCATAGATAACTGCTTGAGTAAACAGAATTTTAGATCTGAAACATCTGGATTTTACAGAGAGGGTCCACTTGGCACAATTTACGTGGATTAATCATTTACCTATCAGAAACAAAAACTGTATTTTTAAAAACAAGTAGAAAGAAAACATAGATGTAATTCATTCTAAATGAAGCATAATTACAAACAGCATCTCATATCCCAATTTTTAATAAAATCTAAGGGTTACGACTGCAGCAGACTTCGCAGTGTTTATCTTTAGGTCAAGGGGCTTTTCACATGTCTGAAGACACCACACCAAGAGGAAAAAAAACCCTAGGAGTGAAACATCATCATTGATGGGCAAGAACACAAATTTTTAGATACCCAAATCATTTATTGTTTACCTACTAATGCAGTTGCCAGGTCTTCCTTCTCTTTAGGGAAGACTGCCTTCTACATCAGCAATTAATTTGGCCTCTTCTTCATCTCCTGCAAAAACAAACTAACAAAACCATTTCTTGAACCAAAATTAATGCCTTTACCATGAAAAGAAAGCAAATATTGGTTTGCACCAGAATCCGCTGCAGGTAGGGTAGGAACAAGCCCAGTCTGACCAGGAGAGACTCAACGCCGCGACGCAAGGCGCCGACTTGCTCAAAGACAAATGTCACGCAGATAAACACCGAGTCTGGTTACGCGGGATTTTAAGGGACAGCGCTCAGTCCAAGCTCTGTGCTGCTTCAGCTCTGATTACAAGTTGTTTCTCTTAATCAACCAATTCTGCTACTTCCAAAGATGACCTTTTTGGAGACTACTTTTAATTTTTTTTATTAATTGCTGTCTGAATAGCCTGCTTAGAATATAAAAGGCAAACAGCTCTTCCTTCTCCCTCTAACAATTAGCAGAGATGATAAAGCTCAAATTTCCAACTTAGTTAATTTAGCATGTCAAAAACCAATCTTTCCCTGGTAATTTCAATACACTGAATGTCACAGAAAGGCCAAGTGACAGATTGCTGCATTTCAGTCGGAACACTCATCCTACTATAAATGTAATCACTGATATTCAGCTTTCATTTGACTACGCACTGTACAGTGTTTGGTATGTCGATAGCCTTTGGCATCTTCTTCCCCCCCCCCCATATGATAAAAAAATAAAATAAAAAAAAAAAATGTTCCACGCTGACTTCCAACATAAGTTCTGAGAACTACATCAACAGGCAAGCCTAAAGCATGACACTTCAATTCTGAGTTCAGATTATTAATATAGAGTTTATCAATACTGACGTAATACTGAGTAACGCCGAGTTCAGACTGAGTAACGCTGGTGAGAACTGGAAGTATGTTTCCAATTCACACTCAGGAGACTACAAAAAGAAATTAAAATCCTTTACCAATCATTATCACACCCCATGTTTAATCACATTCCTACAACTGAACCTCATTATTGCAGTATGAAAGCTGGGTTTCAGGGCTCTGTCATCTTTATTGTACCCTCCCTTTCAGCAAGATTTTCACGCATCTATTCGCTGCAAATTATTTTGATGCGCAGGAAACGTATTTGTCTTCTTCTCCAAGAGTGGTTTCCTAACCTCGCTACTTTCCAAAGCTAAATAATACATATGGTTCATGTTTAACAATCTCCATTTGGTGCTTCATATGCGTACTTTTCCTTTTTGCTTCCGAGTACGTGGCTGCAGAGCATTGAGGATCAGGCACCAGCGTGGGTGAACGCTCTGTGAATAGGTTTGCTTTTCATTTGTCAGACAGCAGTCGAATGAAATCGGGGAGGGGAAAAAAAAAATTATTCTGACAGCCTTTGATAAGTCATTGGCTCAAAAACGCTTTCTGCTCAAAGTCTCCCATGTCTATCAGATATTTAGTGAGGCACACAGCATCTTCTTGAGGCGATACTCATTATTGATATGAAACGGTAACCTCTAGAACGAGCCTCCCACAGCTCTGCCCCTGCTTTATTCTCTGTAACAGCCTCCTCCAACCAGTCATAGAAGCACGGGATGCTTTGGGTTGGAAGGGACCTTAAAGATCATCTAGGTCCAACAGGCTCGAGGTCCGCCCTCCTCCGCGCTGCACGCTGACGTTTGCCGTTCTGCTTTGCGCCTCGCGGGTGCGAAAAGTTGGATAAATGATTCACTTTTGCCCAAACTGAAGCTATTTCAGCTGAAACTACTCTCAACACACGACTGCCAGAGATAGAAAAAGGAGCTACACTGGAGGACAAGAAGCTGCAACGGTGAGAACATAAGATGCGGTCTTTCATGCAACACCTTGTTCTAAGTGTTTTTAATATTTACATTAAAATATAGGTCAGCTGAAACGATGGGCAGGAGCCCAACCCCTTGATGAAGCATCAACTGCATGTCAGTACCTGTAATGGGAGAGCGCCACAGTCAAATTATCCCACTCCAGGCTCTGCTTTACACATCTCTTATCTTTCCCAGTTTCCCTCCATGACTTGGCACACTCGTGCAACTTCACCAGAAAACTAATTAAGCATTAAGATGAGTCCTGGATGGAGCAGCATTAGACAGGACCAGCCTTCAGACACCAAGGTATGAAACAGCATCGGAAACACGCGTTTTTGATTACAGCCCTTGCTAATAGCCTGAGGAAGTGCCTCCTGCAAAGTATCAGATCATAATGAGCACTTTAATTAATACTATCCCCCTGCCAGGGGAAAATATTATATGTAAAGCCAATAAATTATTTGCACTGAGGGATCACGGCTGCTGGTTCGCAGGCAGTGTCAAAGCTATCTGAAGACAAAAACCAGTGCTGTATCTCCAACGTGTTATTTCCCCAAGTGCAAACATGCATCTGCATCAAAATTTTGGTGTCTTCATGACTGGCTTCACAATCCAGATGTCATTTATAGTCATTTTTATTCATATGTTCACAATAAGAGTTCAAAGTTCAAAGGGCAATAATGAGAAAGAAAGACATTAGTGGAAGAATTGCCATAACACCTTAATATTTGTGAAGAAATGTTCCTGAATAGGTTATTTTACAAGAGATGGAAGCTGTAAATGCATATTAAGTTTTGTACCCTTGTTGGATGGGTGGAAAGAACTGCAACTCTAAGTAATATGAAAAACTTTAGTTCATTAAACAAACCTTAAGGCGAAGCATAAATGAGAAGTGCTTTATATTCAGTGTCATCAATTCAGCGGAAAACATGTTTGTACCACTCCATGAAATGAATGCTTTTTATAGTGCCTTTCCTGCCAATGTTGCCTCATGAACATAATAAAATTAAACATGTAAAACCAACTCCAGAGCTGGCAGTTAGCAAATGAATTCCAGCAAAGCTGTAATGCACATTTCTAAACAAACAGCTCTTCAAATACAAGGAGAAAAAAAAAAAAAAAGGTAAACTGAGGTAAGCATAACGCACGTCAGAAGAAAGAGAAATAGGATTTTTAGCATCACACTGCAGGAACATCACACTGTGCAGGCCATGGCCAAGAACAGGGCTCAGCCCTTGCTGCTGTTGCCCATGGACACTCTGCTCACCATGCAGTTGAGGACCCTTCCCAAAGCTGAGCAGCCACCCTTGACATATCTCAGAAATTTGGACATACTCTCCTCTCCGCAAAACAAGCGAGTGTAGGTTAAAAGAAGGAGAGAGGTGGGTTTGCTTGAGGGATTTCTGTGGGTGTTTTTTGGCATAGAAAAAGACCACCCACCCTCCCTCTACTTCAGCAACAAATCATAGGATGGTTTGGGTTGGAAGGCACCTTTAAAGACCATCTCATTCCAACCCCCTGCCCTGGGCAGGGACACCTCCCACCAGCCCAGGTTGCTCTTAGCCCTATCCAGCCTGGCCTTGGGCGCTTCTAGGGATGGGGCTGCCACAGCTTCTCTGGGCAACCTGTGCCAGGGTCTCGCCACACTCTCAGTACATAATTTCTTCCTAAAATCTAATCTAAATCTACCCTCTTTGAGTTTGAAATCATTACCCTTTGTCCTATCACTGCACTCCCTCACCAAGAGTCCCTCCTCAGCTTTCCCGTAGTCTCTCCAGCTACTGGAAGGTCACTATAAGATCTCCCCAAAGCTTTCCCTTCTCCAGGTTGAACAACTCCAACTCTCTCAGCCTGTCCTCAGACAGGAGGTGTTCCAGCCCTCTGATCATCTTTGTGACCTCTTTCTGGACCCACCTAAGCAGGTCCATATCTTTCCTGCACCAAAGACCCCAGAGCTGCATGCATTAGTGGATGGGGTGTCTCACAAGAGCAGAGTAGAAGGGGACAACCACCTCCCTAAGCCTGCTGGCCACGTCGTTTTGATGCAGCCCAGGACGTGGCTGGCTCTCTGGGCTGCAAGCACACATTCAATTTTTCATCCATCAACACCCCCAAGTCCTTCTCTGCAGGGCTGCGCTCAGCAAAACCCCCAAAGGCAGCAAAGCTTGAAGGACTCGCTCCCCAACTGCCACCTTTTCACATCAGTTGATCTCAAAGCAGCTGAAAGGAGAAATAGAAAGCACACAAAGATTTCCAGAGTTATGCCACAGTCATCAAATACCAGGAGCATTTGGAAACCACTCTTGCAGCCCAGAGTAGGAGCAAACATCTCCAAATAAGGAAGCATTTCTCCTCCAACGTGCAGAAATTGGCAGCTCCCCTCCCAGAGTTTATGTAAGATTTCTCATACAGATTAACCAACAAACAAATGTCAAATAGCCTCCCTTCTGGCTTCAGAGAGAAATCAGCAGGCTTGCACCCACAGAAATGGATTCTGATAAGTCACGACACAAGTTTCCTTGTTGCCACGATGAAGTTGAAGGAAACTTCCAAATCCGTGCACCTTATTTCTGCGTGTACAGACACAGATTTTGGTTGGTATGGTCAGAATCGATGACAGATGGTCATTCTGCTATTCTGGAGCCCCCTCTCTCACATCACCAACGTGCATTTACAGAAAAACGTGGATTAAGGATCAAATTACAACTACACCCCACTAAACAGCAATGGGATCACAAGTAACATGGCATGACAAATACAAAATACTTATGGAAAAATGTTAATACAAAGACAAAGTGTTCCGGGGGAGTCTCAGACGGGTCAAATAGCGCTGTATTTTTAATAATTTTTAATAATGTTGTATTTTTAATACTTGGCTACACCTATTTCTCTCACTTTCTAGTAAAAGGCTGCAGGACAACTATTGAAAACTTTTTTGGAGAGTCTTTAAAATCAGGCTATCCTGGGTGCTGGTTAACCAAGAGATGCTATGGGAAGCGCTTAGCAACAATCTTTCCCAAATTTTTTTTTTTTTTTAACCTCCACCAGCCTCCCACAGAGAATGACAAGGAGTTATTACCTCCTGACAATGAGCTCTTTCTTCTACTTCTTGTCCCATTAGGCCCTGATCTTTGATGCTTCTGCACAGAAGTTACTCTGAATATCTAAATACCTAAAAGGCGTGATTGTGTTCACAAAAGGCTTTTCAGAGCAGTGAAAATTTGGGGCTACAAAATCTCACACTAAGGGATCCGGCTTGTTTTGCCTGTAAAAATGCTCCGCAGTTTGGAATTCAAAGTGATGGTGGCACTGAAAACTATAGTTTCAGTTACTAAACTGTCTTTCAGAATTAGCGGCGTTTGTATATACATGCACTTAAATATTTCCCCTCCATGAACAGCATATAAAAATAACAAGTTACTGATGTAGTCAAATAAAATAGAGACTCTTAAGGCAAAATTCAATTTTGTGGGGTTTGAAACCTCACAGCCTGCCTATTGTTTTTTCTTTCACTATACAGAGCAAATAAGAGAGGCCAGGCCAGCATCTGTTCTCACTGAAAAATCTTAATCCTAACAAGATAGTCACAGACAGACAAAGAAAAATGGTACCAAAGATAATCAGGGGTTTGAAGGCACTGAACAAAACTAACTTTGATCCACGTTCACAGAAGAAAGGCATTTGCCAGTATTTAAAGGGACTAAAGAGAAGTAAAATATGGAGGATAGGTTTAATTCTGCTTTTTTCACACCACACAAAAAAAAAAACCCCGCGTGGCTCATGGCAAAAGAGGGCAAAAATCTGAGAAGATGCATGAGAAAACGTGGTTTTCCCCAGTACTGTTCTCTGCCCCAGCCATGCCTTCCACCCGCATGATGTCAGCCCCGAGATCTTTCATGTGGGCAATTCATAACTCTCATCCGTTGCTTGATTTATCTTTATTTAACATGTGTAGATCACATGGAGATGAACTGTATGAATTATTCCCCTGTGGAGCCAGGCAAAGCATTTGGGGTTTACTGTCCTGAAGTTTTTATTTCTTAACTTGAATGAATATGAAATATCACATATATAGATATATTTTAAGAGGGACACAAACTTCTTTGCCTAAACACACACTTTTCTCTTGATTTATTATTCAGATTTACAAAAAATGTACTTTATTCAGTGTTTAAGTTATACTTTTTCTCTGTTAAAAAACACGGATTAAATCTTAACCACAATGCCTTGACTTCAGCTTAATTTTTCTGAGCATGCCTTTCTTCCTTGCTCTCCTGCCTCCTGAAAATCAGAGGTCACAGGACTAACGTCTTCCCGCTGCCACAAACTGATTTTTCGAACACAAGATTTCTCTTCTTTGGCTCATGCATCAAATACCATAAAATCCAATCATAGTGTCTGCATTGACTAAATCTTTGTTTAGAACTCACTACAGAGGCTCAGCATGCCTTTTTCCTCCAGAGCATACTGGAAACTGCTCTGAGGGAGGTGAAAAAAAGAAAAATAAAGACAGGATTCCTCCAAGGACATTTCTAAATCAGCCCCAGGAAAGGGGCACTGAGCAAGAGGGGACTTCTATAGCTCAGAATTCAGCCTATACTTTCCGAAACGTAAGTTCTCACCCCAACATAGCACAATCAATCATGACGTAGCATAGAGGAGTTTTCGGGGCAAAGGTGCCAGTTCTGTACCACTGGCAAAGATAAACATGAGGAAAATCTCTCATACCTTGTGACTTTCTTGACCCTGGATCTCCACCTTTGCCTTCAAGCCCAGAGAGAGCTGATGACAGAGGCACCAAGGAAGTCAGACCTTATTTCTCCTTACATGGCTGTGGCAAGTACACTGACTCTAGTATATGAATTAAAAGACATTAATGAATGCAAACTACAAAACTCTGAAGGTTTCTCTAGCTCCACTTCCAAAAGGGAGTTAGGCATCACGAGTTACTATAAAAATGCAAGAGTACAAGTTTTACATTAAATTTACCAATGCTGTTCCATATCCAGGCTACAGCAGATTCATTCAGATCCGTATCCACGAGGTATTACTATTTTGGAGTCGCTCTGATATCTTCGGAAACTTTCCTCGTCATTTGTTCAGATAAAATTGAGAATATCACAGTAGCAAGCCTCAGGGCTCACTGAAGATATATATTTATTGAATTTTATTTAAGACGAAGGAGTGGCAGATAGGTCTGTCCACGGGATTCAGCACTGTCAATAATAGAATGAACCAATCTTCCCAGATTTGCACAAAGCCAAAGCCACCCTTACTAGAAACTCTTTATCATTCCAGACAAAGTCCTTTCTCAGTGGACCTTGTATGTGGACTGCCAGGTTTAAAAGCCTGAAGACTAATGCCCTGGTATGGTTTGCATAGATTTAAGAAAAGTACCAAATTAAAACTCACACCTGAAGGAACTGGTGGTTCTTGAAGGAAACACAGTCAAGGTATTGGTTATACTAAGTTAGATAACACTCCTTTCGTCACCAAAGCTGGTCTGTTAGAGGGCAATGACAATGACTTTTGAAAAACTCTCCATATTGAAACTCTATTCCCTCTAGATATAAGGGCACCTGGTCCAATGACTAAAATGACAATAGGTCTGTATGTTTAACATTTAGCCTTTTTCAAGCTTTATTTTTCATCCAGTCAAACTGACCTGCAACAATTAATAAGCAGTAAAAAAAAAATCATAACAATTGAGAACAAAGAGTAAAACTGTACTGAAACTTAACCTTGCATTTGCAAACTTAGAAAAGAATCCAAGGCTAAAGAAAAACCCATGTTAAGTTTAATACTTCAGTTACAATTTCACAGGAGCAAAAACAGCCAGGGGAACATATGCTGTGGTGCCTTTCTGCTACGGACGTGATACACAAATTGTGCAATTACAGCCCATTGAGCAAACAGGGTTTTCTTTGTGATAATATAGTAATTAAAGTATTTTTTTTTTAAATAGAAACTGCTAACCAAAGGTATATAACATGTAAAGCTCCTCCATGCTACAATAATCTTGTGGCTACACGAGCTAGTGGATAATATAAACAGAATGATCCTGATAAACTGAAGAACTGGATAGAGATTAATTAGATCAGAAACAATAAAGACATATTAAAAAGTTTTCTAGAAAGAATAAATCAAATCACAAATACATTATTACAGAACCTGAGGTCGGCAATAATATTACTGGAAAGGATCTTTGAATTAGTCTCTCCCTGCTTATTATGTAGACAATTATAGGATCCACATCACCGCAGCATGTAACTCCCAGCTGCTATAGATAGATTGGTCCTTCCTAATGCCCTTATGTGGTGGGGAGAGTAGCATTTGCTTTTTACAGGTGGAAAGCAATCAAATGAAGGGTTAAATCATGTGTCCAAAGTTACAAACACAAAAAAAACCCCCACAAAATAACAGCCTAAAAGCCTTACCCTCCATACAAGCAGTAACGTCCCAACTAAATTGTTTTGGTACCTTCTCCAGTACTCAGTGAATGTGTTTTGTCATAGCTATTTTCACAACTAAAACTACCTCTCCTTTCCAGCATAAAAAAAAAATAAAGAAATCGTTTGTCAAGGGTTAAAAGGACAAAATACCCCACAAAAAGACCAGAATCCTTCCTAAGCAAGAGTTAACCCTCAATAAACGGCTAAGACAGGTACATATTGTCATGACAGCTTAGCTTGAAGTGTTAATTTGTTTTCAAGTGCAATTCCTGACTTCCAACATTCACAGTGAAAAGATTCCAAGTCAAGACTTTGCTCAGCAGTTAAATCCAGCTCATTCTCTTGTATTAGTTGCTTGTACACTATTTATTCCCAGGCTTTGTTTTCGAGTCACCTCCATACCCACTCTGCTGCCCGTGTTTATAATGTGGGTTTCTACGTGTTCATAATTCTTTGAGGTTCCTTTCAAATAGCTTGGATAAAAAAAATAAAATAAATCACAGTATGAGTTCATGAAACAATGCATGAATAAGTTATTTCCTGCTTTAAATACACCTCTGAGTAAATGATCCAGAGACTTTTCAAGAACCATTTACATAACAGTCGCTGATACAGTCTTCAAATTTTCATGTCAATCTCAAAATGGCATTTTAAATCAGCCCATTTTCCTAAATGAGGTGAGCAAATCTTAAGAGCAGATTTTCCAACTTCTACAGCTCTCCTGTTAGTTACAAATCTTTAAATGTTGAATCCCCTTCTTCTTTCCTCATTAGGGAAAGTGCAGAAATGTCAGAGAGACTCTGTACACATAAGCTAAAATCCAAATGCAATAGGGGTGCTACTTCATATAGTACATTTTCTTTTACAACTACAAATGCCATAAATTTCAGTAACTGTCAATCCTACTTCACAGCCTGTGGTTTGAAAATAAAATTCGGAGGCTTGCTAGGTGTGAATAACCATCTACTGCAGTACTACTGGGAAGACACCTATGAATCACAAGATGCTCAACTAGTTGCAAATAAATTGAGGTAATTTCCAGGCATAATCCATAGACAAGTAAATCAGAGATAAGAACTTGGCTATCGTGGGGATTTCTGAAGTACTGCAAAAACATTGACGCTTGCTTGGGCTGAGGAGACAAGAATGGGCTCAAAAGCCAATCTCTTCCTCAAATCTTGCTGGAGTAGGAGTAGCAGTAAGGAAGGTCAAACACCACGAACTGGCATCCAGAGAAGTTTCTGGATATGGTTTCTGCAGCACCACAGTCCAAAGACACCGAAGGATGCACGCTAATTCATAAACAGGATCATCAGAAGGTCACAAGCTCCACGTGCTACCTCCACACAAGGTGCTACAGGGCATTACTGAGAAGTTTTTCTTTGCCTCAGGGCGGTACAGAGCCCAACTGAGGAGTTTCTCTTTCCCTTTGATTACACAGACTGAGTCGAGGACCTCTGCTGCCAGCCAGAGAACAGATAAGCCAGTGTTCAGAGGAGCTTCTCTTGAAATGTCTTCGCACTCAGAGGTCTTGGAGCACAAAGGAAAGGGCAGGGGCAGAGATTGTGATCTCTGGTGCTGCAAGAACCTCTTTGGAGACCAGCCTCTACATCTTCAACAGTCCTGATTAGTTTGTTTTTTTTTTCTTGCTGAGCCATGAGTTTAGGAGACGAAGGGATAAAAGAGCATGTCCATAGCAATTGGCACTTTTGTTTGATTGACCTAAAAGAACTTGGGTACTGGGAGACATAGATTCCCAAAGATACAGCCACGTTTCTTTTTTTGGCTTCGAGTCTGAACGCCAAAAAATAGGACAGTTGCCTTTGATGTGCCCTGCTCCCAGACAGAAGAGGCAGCACTTGTGACCCCGAGAGACTAAAACCCACAGAAAAGCCCATTCTTCAAGTTCACCGCAGAGGTCACAGCCTTGTAGGTGTTGAATCCGAAAATACAATGTGATTTAAAACAGAGTTAAAGAAGACGACAAAGTGGCTGGGGGAAGGGAAGTTGCCAGAAGGCTCACTCCAGGCTGAAGCATAAAAAGAACAAGGAAACGGCAACGCAAGTTCACAATGAAATTAAAAGGGAATCTGCAAAGAGTGAGGGTGAGGACCTGTGACCCTATCCTAATACAGCTGAGCATGAGCACTGGGTCACCTAAGTGTTTGAAAGGACCCGAGAAGTGCAATCCATCATTTTTATTACTCGACATGCCACGCAGAGGGAAAGAGAGAAGGCTGGAGTCGCCCATGTGCTGGGCAATACTGGTAGGATTCCTCAGACAACCTTAATGCACAAGGCTTAGCGAAAGGACAGCACTGCCAGAGGAGAGGAAATGAGGAAAGATGGTGTCAAAATTAGAAAAAGAGGGAGCCAGTGGAAAAGCCAGCAGAAATCAGAGTGAAAACTGCTTATTGGTTTTGGTACAGCAATCTCCAAAGTGTGTCTTTGTGGTAAACGTCATGATTTTATCCAATTTCAACAGGCAGCGATGCCAACTCTGTTGCACAACAAACGCTGGAGAGTTCAGAGAACACATCAGTCATAACTTCATGACGTGTTTGAGATGCACGTTTCCTATAGAGTGAGAACCAACAGCATAAAACTCGACTTCTAATGAAGTCAAACAACCCAAAAAGTAAAAGAGCAAAAGGAAACACTCTCTCCATCTCCCTCCCATCACAAAACACATTAGCAGAATGGAGCGTTCATGATTAATTCACATTCCGATCGTCTATCTCGCTAAAGAAGCATAAAATCCAGCTCATTTTTTCTTCTCTCTGAAGATACAGGAGACATGACATCATGGCATCTCGTGTAACAAACCAGAAAGCACAGCCGAGAGGTTTTGAGGTTTCCCAGCAAACATCAGGATGTCTGCAGCAGTTTCAACTATTTGGCCAGAACTTCAAACCGTCTCCACAAGGAAAGGATTTATTAGACGCTGTGCAAAGAGCACAGCGTTTGCTGCCCTCGCCGTGTGTTGATGGACAGAAAATTCTACGACGTCGCATTTTCAGACTCCAGGCTCCTAAATCAGGCCATAAAAATGCAAAGAGTGGAGATCTCTACAACAAGGGAGAGACTCAAGGATACACCAAGACGGACACCTTTACTGGATGCAAAGATAATTAGAAGTTGGGGACAATTTATACGATTTAGGAGAGAATGTTTTTCTTTTCTAAAGAAGAAGGCTAAAACACTGTATTTCTTCATAAGAGCAAGCCTCTCCAAGCCATTTCAATTAAGCCTAGCAAACTCTTCAAAATCTTTCAGATTGTTCCAGATCTCACCTGACTCTGTTCTACATTTTCATGCAAGAAAAAGTTATTTTACTTTCAAAATCTGCATAATTAAAAACGGTACTGTCTTCTGATTGATAAAGTTTCAAGTGACAGCTTTGCAGCAAGCTGCCTCCCACACAGAAGCAATTTGTAAAAGCCTTTCAGAGTTTTATGTAACTGAAAAATCCAAGTTGCTTTCATCCAGGTCTTTCTTTCCAGCAGCAGTTTAAATGTGACTACAAGGAACTGCAACCAATATATACTTGAATATAAGATTAATTTAGGTACTAATAATTTTGCTTAATTATTAGGCACCAACTGACAGCAGTTCCCTGTTCCCATTTTATATTTGGCAGATTTTGAAATGATTTTACATTTAAAGCCCAACTTAACCCTAATTTCTCAAACACATCTGGACACACATTTCGTATGAGCTCAAACGGGCTTGCGAGTCTCCCAAGATCAAAGCCTAAATGAACTTAAGAAAGAAAAGATTACAGTAATTCTTTCACTGGGTTTGGGGAATACAAATCTACTTCCTATTTTCTGTCATGTAGTACACTCAACACTAGAGGGAGTACAGCAGAAAGTAGAATATTCCCTTCAGCCAAAAGCAGAGTACGCTCAAAATTTGTTCTAAAAGGTTCCATACATCTCCAAAACTCAACCGATGGCTTATAGTATTCGTAGCTCTTAAGAAATAGTCTAAAATACAAACAAGTGACCTGGATGTCATATCTGCCTTCCCAAGCACATCTTTAGCTTTTAAGGTAAAGTACAAGTAATATACTACACATAAAAACAACCCACACCTGAAAGCAATGGAGCTGGATCAAAGTTTGCCCAGCACAACTCAAGTAAAACACATTTTTACTAAAAGTAAGCATTACTAGTGGGGGCTTTGTCTGTTTAATAAACTCGTACAGTTCTCATAACCGAATAATTGTGGCATTCACAAAGCAAGCACTGTAATGTTACACTAATGTAGCAGAAACTGAGCAAAACGTTAACAAGTCTGTATCAGAAGAGGAAAAAAAAAGGTATTAAAGACTAAAATACAAAGAAATTGTAAAGACATTTCTAGTTTAGTAGTCTTAGATATAGCTAGGAAGTTACTTTAATGTTCAAAATTAAAGTCAGTTGTCTCCTAAGGCTCACAATGAGCACATCTCCAATCATCATGAACATGAATTTTCACTTACTTTGTATCTGATTGGTCAGCAGAAACCAGCTAAAACCAGTAAGAGAGAACTCAAACCTTAGACAAGGCTATTAGGACTAGGAGTCAGAAGAAGAGCTGCCTATACATCATATTTTACTTTATACTTTTCCTTAGTGATAAAGGACCAAAATCAAAATTAAGCACAATTTCCAGAAAGGTCATAGTCAGGTAACAATGTAAGGTAGGTGTTTGGAAAACACAGCTCCACCAATCACCTAATACTGAAGCAAATCCACAGGACAAAGATTCCGACCTCGTAAATTAAAACTCCAGCAATTCCCCGTTTTGATACAGATCTGAGAAACCAGAGACTTTCAGAGTAACCTCATCTGAAAGATCTCTGGAGGTCTCTGGTCAGAACAGAGCCAACTTCAAAGCCAAATCAGGTCACTAAGGACTTCATCCTCTTTTCCCATAGCATTTTAAATGTTTTCAATACTATTATCCCAAGGCCACTGCAGTCACCGTGCACTGGGATGTAGTGAACACCCTCAGCCAGATCCTCCTCCTCTTTCCCAGCAGATCATGCAAAGCACCTCCCCTAAGGAACCCCTCCAGGGCACACGCCAGCCCACGGTCCCTAACACTCTCCAGAAATCCCCTGCCCTTGCTTCCACCCTTGTAGCAGATGGTTAAAGTCCCTCACCAGGAGTTATGAGGCTTCCTGAGGGTGTTGGGAAAAAAACCTTATTCCCCCTATACCTCTGCACCCCGTGCCTTCCATGCTGTGCTCTCCACCAGCTCCCACAGCTCTCCTGCCCCAGACCCTCCCAGCCTGCTCCCCAGCAAAGCCCTGAGCACGAGCTGCTCCTCTGAGCACAAATTTCCCCCATCCTCATCTCAAACTTCTTTCCCAGACACCTGGAACACCCTGCTAATACTCGAATTCAGGACCAAAATGGAAGGAGACAGATTTGTTTCACGCTGGTTTCCTGCCCTTATGCAAACGAGACATCAGGCAATTAGCTGTACCCCGTGCTGGCAAGTCTGAAGACTTTTGTTCGCATCTGAAGACTTTTGTTCCATACAGAAGATGACAGCAGCCTGAATGATGAGGTAAAAATGCTCAAGACAGCAAGCCTGGAATACCCTTTGCCAGGCACATTTGAATGACTTACCTTTTTTACCGTCGGTAGACTTTTCTCTTTTGTCAGAGCTCTGTTGTGATCTCTCAACATCCAAGTATTACTTAATTCAGGAGTTGGTCAGGTAGATTTTTTTATTTATTTATTTATTTTAGAGGACATTCTCATTTACAAGTGATTTGTCCTTGCTGGGGAGCATACTTAATAGCAAATCTATATATTGTATTATGCAAACCAGAGTGCTAAATACTTTAAACATATTTGTTGCTAGTTACTTGCAAGCAGAACTTGCTTTTTTTAACCTGCCCAGTAAAACAGAAAGCAACCACTTACCCTTCATCTCTTTAGACTACAAGAGTCCAAATTCCCTAATGTGAGAGACAGAAGGAGAAATTTTGACTCTCATCCTGTAGAGTTTTGTTGCAAACTTCGTTGTGTGCGCGATCGCTTCAAAGACCGAGCGTGGAAAAAGAAAATATTTGTATCGTAGTAACAGCCTCATCTGTCTGCAGCACTTGACACCGCAGCTGCCAGCTGTACGGGTAAATATCATGTTGCAGATAGATAGTGTCTGCAAAGGAGCGAAAATGGAATGTTAATTTAGGCTCAGCCATGCTAAAACCAGGAGGGCTCCAAGCATGTTTGGGGTAAACGAGGTCTCCACAAAAGTCTGTGCCTTGTTCAGAGCCAAGGGCTTTCTTGAAGTACTTTAAATCACCAACTTCTCTTACCTTGAGTACCGAGTGTGATAACTGCCTGTCTCTTCCATGTGACTATGGGGAAAGGCCAAACATAGTATCTACCACACCCAACATCTAGAACTCCATCGCTGTCCTCTAAACGCAATACATCCAGCCCAGCATTGGTTTTCTTGGATTCACACGTGCACGTGGATTTCTGTGGCTCGATGAACCAACACACATTGCTCAAACCCAAGTAAGTCCCTGCATGGGTTCTCGGCCAAACAGAAGATAAACTACAGTAACTGGTTAAACTAAACCAACATAATTACATATTTTAAGCCATCAAAACTCATAGCAATGATTCCCTCTCCAAAAATAAAAGGAAAAAAGAGAGAGAAAAATACTTGCTCAACATCTCCAGAAAGATACCTACAGTCAAAATGAACTACTGTTGTCAACCTGACAGCCAGCATCTAAATGGAAAAAATAAAAAAGTAAAATAAAATAAACCAAAAAGCTAGCTCAACTGTAGTAGTATTTCAACTGCTTATGTTTTCCAACAGCTCTGAGCTATTATTCTTTTTCTTCTCCTGCTCTGCCTCAGTAGCAGCTCCTAAGTGCTGTCGCAGCCAGAAGGCTGGACCAAGATAGACACCGGCCTGTACCAGAAAGTCATTTTCTTACCTTCTTACCTGTTTTTGTATACAGAACTAAGGCGATTCTTACCTAAATGCTAGAATACAAAGCTGAAGAAAGTACTCAAGTTAGGACAGGCTCCAGTACACTCCTGTAGACCGTTAGAGAAAAGGAAAAAATAATTCAAAAAATGGACAAAGCTTGACTTACCACCCTCCAGACTCTGCTGCCAATCCATCACACTTGCTCATACAAACCCACTCTACAAACTGTGGTTTCATCCAGATATATACAATTGGCTCTGACCTTCAACGAGAAGCTCCCAGGTGCTTTTCATAAACTTGTCTTCATCACACAAGCTTGCAAACTTGTTGACTTCATCCACCTGAGGTCAGGCACTTAACTGAGAGGCTTGTGTAGAAAGGCAGCTTATTCTAGCCTAAATAAGCTAATTTAATTTTTTTTTGCTAGGTTCTTAGAGTACAAGGACTAAATTAGGCTATGTAGACCTCAGGAATTACTCATTTGCCTTCATAGAAGAAGTTAGGACCAAAACCACTATGAACTTATGTTCTTCTTAAGTGCTCCAGGCTAGATGAGATGATCTGGTCAGGCTGTAAGAAACACTTCACTGAGATGTTGTCTGAGCATCACCTGGGTACTACAACCCTGCAAGAAATTAAAAGAAATATCTGATGCACAAACAATAAAGCAGAAGCGGGGAAGGAAAGTAAGAAAGAGCATTGAAATGGGCAATGAAGATATGAGTAAATCCTTCTTAAAGGACTGTTGTGGTATCATCCTTTCTATTGCCTTTGCTGTTTTCAAATCATTTTTTAAAATCATTTCTGTCAAGCCAAGTAAAGAAAGAGACTTTGCTCCCAGGTTACAGACACTGAATATCCTTGTTGTCAGTCAGCTGTTACAGAACTTCAACTAAGCAGTGTTAATTATCTAATAGCTAGGCACTTTTTCTACTTCATAGTAATTTTCCAACCTATTAGTTTTTATATCAGAAATCATGCAGAACTGACTGTATTTATCGTTTGCACACTGGTATAGTTAAGAGTTTCTTAAAATGCAGACCGGAATAAAATCTTAATATCCCTGTTAATTTGTCACCAGACTGAAAACTGAACTTGAAAGAGCTTGCAGAATCTTTTCCTCACAGGTCTTTTGTTTTAATTGAACTTTTCTTTTTTCCCACAGGAAAGCTAATTTAGTATGACTTGCCAGTACTAAAATTGAAATTCTTTGGCTAATTAATTTTTGTACCTGAAATTGAATATAGCTGACATCTCCCCCCGCCCCCCCCCCCGCCTCCTTAGTTTTTAATACCTCCCTCTCAAAAATTCAATCCTTGGCATATGAAACCAAAGGAGTTAGAAAAGTTTTCTGGAATTAAAAAACATTACAGGAATTATAAGGTTTAACAGGGATTACTTTAAAACTTACAAAAGTTTTTCATCTCTACAGAGCAAGTAGCTAAAATCCATGCATAGTCTGGAGCCAGCTTGGGCTTCCACTGTAGAAAAGTTGCCTGGTAAGACAGGAACCTGTGAACTTTTCAACCTCATTCCCACCAGTAGAAACCAGGAGCCATGTTTAAAGTAATTTTCACAGGCAGAGACGAGATACACCGGTTGCGTGATTAGATAAATCCACAAGAGCTAAAAGAAACAACTTTTATGTACTTACACCCTAAAGGGGTAAATTTCTCCAGCACCACTGGAGATGAATGTGATTTCAACCACCAGGATGGTTCCTGACCTTGGGCTGTTCTATCAAAATGTTCATATTGCATAAGGTTGGGCTTCAGATATTTCTCTTTTCTGTTCTTTAATCTGCAATTTTCTATTTAAATGCCTTTAATACTCCAAAATCACCCACTTATTGCTTACAGATACTCCCAATGTTCTGCATCATTTAGCAAACGCTCCTCACTTTGGATTTTTGCCTAGCAGATAGAACAGTATCTCACCGACTCGTATTTGCCGACGGCAGAGGTAAAATCAACTCTGGCAATTGCTGCAAGACCTGTAATAAATTTAAGCCACTTAAATTACACATATAAATGCTTCTGTACAGTGCCTAGAATACATGAAAGGTCATGCCCAGGTGGGACATGACTCTTCCTCAGCAGCACGAAGGACCAAGGCTGAAGGCTGTCTCCTACCACACAGGTTGGATCCCTGCTGTGCATAGAGCAGAATTCTCCTCCCCACCCTTGTTTTCCTTAACACACCACGCAAAAGCCTACCAGGACACCACAGGCAAGTGGCAGACCCCAAGGCAGAAGGTCATGCACCCCTCATTTCTCCACGTCTTCAGCTGTGCTGCGTCCCTCAACAACAGATGCACCCAATAAGCTGCAGAACAGTTGTTTTCTGTCTCATACACAGCTCTGGAAGCAGAAAAATCACTGGGTTTTCTCATGTTCTTTCCGCCTCCCTCCCCCTTTTCTCTTTTCTACATCACCATACGATCTGTCTGAAAGCTTTCAAAGAACTAATGTGAGAGTCCAGAAGAGATAAAGAAGCACCTGCTGAACGCGTGTCAGCAACACTATGCTGCACATTAGCTCCTTTTGCTGATCCTTGATTCTTTACGGCTTTTGGACCACTCTCACCTTCATTCTGCAGGTCTTGAGAGTATTTTTGGAAACTCCTATGCTGTAAAACGTGCACACCTCACATTGCACAGGTCAGACACCAAAGTCATTTGTGTCTGATACCACACAGATTGACCAGGATAAAAGTTTCTGCTGCATATTTTATGAACTACACGTCTGAACCTTTTGAACCTTGGGAAACGAGGGCCAGTCCTCGGGACTGCCACGATGCAGGTGGACCATCTCTGTTTTATGGGGGAGGAGACACAGAAATTCGTCTCGGAGACACTCGTCACTCTGGGGCAGCCCCGCCAGAGCCACCTCTCCAACCCCAACGCAGCAGCCTGGAAGGTGACGCAAACAAGACATGACAGCAATGCCCTTCACAGGCTTAGTTATCTTGAAGTGCTAAATTAAAGAGCAGGTGCCTGTTAAGTCTAGGTCTGCAGCTCCTTCAGAGAAGTGGGGAAGCGTCAGCGTTCCGCTTGCATTGATCTGGTTTTGGCTGGCGACACAAGTTCGGAAGCGGAGAGAGGTCTCCTCTACATGCCTGAACATCCGTCACCCGCAAAGCACAGCCCTCCCCTTCACCTCACCCTCCTTTGAATGCTTCTTTTCTCCATCACACATCGCAAGGAGAGACCCCAACCCCTCCCTTAGCACGCCCACAGGCCAGTGACGACTCCCAGCAAACCCAAGTGCTCGCTGAACCCACTTTTTAAACTCGTTTCCCAGTCAGGGAGCTCTGCTCATGCATTTGAATACGCACATGGCAAACCTAACAAACAAGACATTTATGCAGCTCAGGACATTTGAGGCAGCAACAGATAAACATGACTTCTTCAACTCTGGTCTTCACGTTATAAAAAGATCTTGTCACGTGCATATTCGAGGGAAAGAAATGCCACATTTTATCAGTGCGCCCTTTATAGGAAACTACACATGAAGTGCTTCACCAGCCACTAAAGTTCCTCATCGGTTATACTTTCATATGAAACATTCACCCATAAATTATCATCGTTCTCAGTCATTATGTCTATAGTAGGAAACACCTTTCTGGATCTAGGTGGTACGATAAGCACAGTACAGCATGAAACAATCATATTTACACTTACTAACTTAACCTGACTCCCCAATACCTCATCATCTTTCTAGACATGATAAAAAATACAGATATATGACAAAAATGGGAAGGAAGGTTTCAGAGTTATTTTTACTCCTGGCAAACGACCTCTCGAGCACCAGCAGGACCTCGCAGGAGCTGAGAACTCGCTCTGGTGCAGATTAGGTTACACAAACTGCGGCTGCTCGGCTGGATTCTGATGTGAAAACAGGCTTTTGGCAAAACATTGATATTTTTGTATTCTGCAGAACTGAAGTAGGTTTTCTGTTGGATACTGTAGATCTTTGAACAGAACTGAGGTGGCTTTGTCTTAGAAAGAGATTTCGCTTTCAGGAGACATTCATCAAGTGCTATGTCACCTGTCACATATAAATCAACTAATCTCTGCTGAGTAATTTTTTTTTAATTACTTGAAAAGCAAAACCTTTAGAGGCACACGTGTGACTTTTTTTTTTGGTATTTAATACGACACCATTTTGCTATTTATGCTTTTATCTTGGTCAGAAGCCTGGTGGTTTGCACAGGTGGTTCTGGACCTTGTAAATAATCAGAAATAAGTATTTAGATGCCTATAATTCAAGGATAGTGCAGGATCCTGTCATTGCTCTGCCTAAGCAATATTTTAAAATGCAGCAGAGCGATACTTCTGTTATTTTCCAACCTCCAAGGGGAAGAAGTGACACCTAAGGCTATGTCTACATTATTTATACCACTTTGATAGATTAAATCTTTACCACAAGGATGAGTTTTTAAAACATGCCTGAAAATGTTTAAAGATTCCACAGGTGCTCTTCCTGAGTGCAAACAAAGGCTTCTCTTTGTAGTGTGAAAACGAAATTAAAATGTAACAAAGTCCTGGGAGCCATAGTTTCTGCTTAAAACAAATCCTTGACTGGACTTGTTGGATTTATTTATTTTTAACTAACATATTTTTGGAACTCACCAGAGTAATATCTATATATATACATGGGGGGCAGGCATGTGTGTGTGTATACATGCATCTATACGAATGTCTATCTGCACGTATATTGGCAAAAAACTTTCATAGAATCATAGAACACCAGGTTGAAAGGACCTCAGGGATCATCTGGTTCAACTTTTCTCAGCAAAAAGCACAATCTAGACAAGCTGACCCAGCACCCTGCCCAGCTGAATCTCCAAAGTGTCCAGTGTCGAGGACTCCACCACTTCCCTGGGCAGATCTTTCAAATGGTTGATTGTTATTGATGTGAAAAAAATTTCCTTTTGTGTCCAATCAGAATGTCCCCAGGAGTAACTTGTACCCATGACCCCTCCTTTTTCCCTTGTATTAACGGTGTCTTCGTCTTCATTGTCGTCACCTTTTAAATACTGGAACACGGTGGTAAGGTCTCCCCTAAGCTTTCTTCTTGCAAGGCTGAACAAACCCATTTTTCTCACTCTTTCCTCACATGGCAGTTTCCCAGTCCTTGGATCATTTTTGTGGCCCTTCTCCAGCCTGTCCATAACTGTTTTGGATAGCAGGGACCAAAACTGAACACACGATTCCAGGTGGGGCCTGAGCAGCCCTGAGTAGAGCAGAGCAGGATAATGACTTTACACTCTTAGCTGAACCTCTCTTATCTAGAAAAGCACAGATGAAACTTCATTTGAGATTTCTCATATCAATTATTTGTGCAAATTTTAGTTTCATATCCATACTTGGTATAATCAACAGTATTATCTTGTGATGAAAATGTTTTCAGAATATTATAAAACACAACTCACTGGTGAATATACAGCATGGAGCTACCCAGATAGGTTTTTTTATTAATTCATTTCTGTATTTCTAAAGACTGTATCTCTCATATCTCAATATATTCTCCATATCTCTTGTTTTAGAAGGAATTCAGTACTCGAGGAAAGCCTCCAGTGTAGGTATTCTTCCACCATAAAACTCATCTGCATTATCACAGCTAGCCCATGTCATTAGAGAGCATGACAACACAACACACTGCCTTACAATTTAATGGCTTTTAAATTTTTGTCAAATCATTAATAAATTACCTTCTCTACAGTCGTTTGCATTGAAAAACCATCTACCAACCACCACGTTTCCTGAAATATAGCTGGAAACAAAGTAAATCAGTCCATTTGAAATTTGAAGGCATTCCATACGCTGTCAGAAATATGTAAAATCAGGAATGAGATGTGGTGAGGTCCTTGCGTGGGACTGTGAAGCTAACAGATAGATGAACATGAATGTCATTGAAATCTGATTTATTCAAATATATTTCTTAAGTGTTGCTGACACTATTTGTACACGTGGGGATTTCAGCCACAGCAGCAAAACCAGTTACGATTACCTTACAAATTCATAGAGTAATTAGTAGGAGCACAACTTCTGCCATTTATTACTGTGGACTACAGCAAGCAAGGCAGAATACAACATTTTGGTAAAAAACTATCTATATTGTGAACTTGGGTTGTTTTTTCATAACATTAAATTTTCTAACTACATTGCATGTATCAAACATTCTTGTAATGGACCTCACAGTAATGTAAAGAATTTGGTAACACAAAGATAAGACTTTTGCATCATTGTACAACACGCCCATGAAAAGATCTGGGGAGCAGAACCAAGTCTTCCACCACTTCAAGTAATGTTCCTTACAAGAATTATCTTCCCTTGTTTCTGCTGAGAGGAGATGAGCTCTGAAGAAAGTCAACCGACTTCTCATTTTGGAAAAGAACTGTACATTAAGAAAAAATCTACTGGAAATCCTGGTGCTGACAACAAGACCATGAATTGGGAGAATTACGCCAACTGTCACGACACACCTTGTGCAAGAAAACTGTCTGATATTACTTGGTCCTCCTGTGTTCAAGGAAAGAAACAGAACTTGGAGTATGTTTAATTGTAAGTAAATACAGTTCCACAGAGCACACACCAGACTTGCACAACCATGTTTCGCTTCCTTTGGGGTCTGCTCGAGCAAAAAGGGGTAACTCCCAACAGGAACGAGAACTGCAAAAGAAGACAATCAATTATGGTGCAAGACCTCCCTTGGGGTATAAAAGACAAAGTCACCAACAGGTCCTGCCAAGACGAAACTCCTCACACAAACCTGACAACAAATAGCCCATCTCCAAAGAGAGTAGCTTCGGGAGAAGCACTGAAAACTTCTTCAGTATTAGTCACAAAGGCCAGAAATCATCAGTTTCCCAGGTGATGTTTTTCTTGTTTCTGAAACCAATTACTTTGGAGATTTTATGAGGATCTATCAAAATGTTTTTTTCTTAATGACATAACAAAAGTAATGCAATCATTATATCCTTCTAACTGCACATCGGGAATGTTTGTATTTTTATAGAACATGGCTTTGGTTCTAGTTACTGGAGATCTTGAAATGAGCAAGACCCTTGACTGGTGTTAAAGTGATGTGTTAAAGCGCTGCCTTCAGGTCACAACAGCAGCCCTCGGCAGCGCTACAGGCTTGGGGAGGAGTGGCTGGAGAGGAAACTGGGGTTGTTGGTGGAGAGTTGGCTGGACACGAGCCAGCAGTGTGCCCAGGTGGCCAGGAAGGCCAACAGCATCCTGGCCTGGATCAGGAACAGTGTGGCCAGCAGGAGTAGGGAAGGGATTGTCCCCCCGTACTCAGCACTGGTGAGGGTGCACCTCAAATCCCATGTTCAGTTCTGGGCCCCTCACTACAAGACAGACATTGAGGTGCTGGAGCAGGTCCAGAGAAGAGCAACGAAACCACTAAAGGGTCCAGAGAACAAGTGTGATAAGGAACAGCTGAGGGAACCAGGGCCGTTCAGCCAGGAGGAGGCTGAGGGGAGCCCTCACTCTCTACAACTATCCAACAGGAGGTTGTAGGAGGTAACAAACAATAGAACAAGAGGAAATGGCCTCAAGTTATGCCAGGGGAAGTTTAGATTGGATATTAGGAAAAATTTCTTCACTGAAAGGGTTGTCAAGCTCTGGTACAGGCTGCCCAGGGCAGTGGTGGAATCACCATCCCTGGAGGTATCTAAAAGCTGTGGAGATATGGTTGGTGCTCAGGGACCTAGTTTAGTGATGGACCTGGCAGTGCTGGGTTAATGGTTGGACTCGATGATCTTAAAAGGTCTTTTCGAATCTAAACTATGACTCTATGATTCCATTCTGTAAGAGCAAACATGAGAAGTGACACAATTGCCACCACTATGAACACTATGAATGGCTCTGGACTCCTTCTGCCACATCTCAAGCCAAGCTGTAACAGAAAAATATCCCCAAAATATAAAGCTGCTTTTTTTTTTTTTTTAAGTAAAGTGTAGCTATTATATCACTGACATTGATTATGTTTCTTATTGTTAGGCTATTTAATCATTTCCAAATTTGGAGGCAAGCAAGAATTAAAAGATTAAAGACCTATAAACCATATCAGAATCTGCCATTGAGCTCGAACAGCCTTAAACAAATTATCTGTTAACCAGCTCCACAGATTACAATGGTATTAATGAAACCGAGTTTGGTCCTTGAATTTGCAACTGAAGAAAGATGTTGAGTTCCATTAAAGTCAATAAAAGCAAGTAGAAGAAAGATCAGAAAAATGTTCCTTATGTTCTTTGTGGCAACCTAAGGATGATCACTGGCTTCTCTTTCCTTATACTTCCATGACAAAGAACAAAAGGTCAGAATTTTAGGACTCATTTCAGCATAAAATTGCTTTAAAATGTGCTTTCTGAAATAGATTTCTTCTTTCTAATTCCCGAGGAGTTCAAAACTGTATTTTTAGAAAGGCAATTTGGAATTTAACGAATACAGATACTTGGAAATGTCTCCGTGCTTCCTGACTCTCACAAAAAAAAAAGACATTAAGGTCATACTTTTTTTTTTTTTTTTCCCAAAAGTGGAGTTTACTTTTGAGTGGTTGTAACCATAGTTACAGAATTCGGAACCAAATAAACCTGCTGAAACTGGAGCCCAGCAAGATGTATATAATGCAAACGATTTGATCCACACCAAACGTGACTCAGAATTACAGAAATTCTTCGCAGTTGCCATCTCATGCGCTCTCAGACAGGGAAGAGCAGAGACCTGCACTGCACCAAATTCAGTCACAGATCCGTTATCCCATTTCGTAGCATCCACCTCAACGTTACTGTCACCCCCACCCCTACTTTTCATTTGATTTGAGGCTTCACTGACCTGTCCTGCAGTCTAAGGTTTTTTGTTATCGGCTTGTTCTCCCTTCAGAAGAGCGATCGTGGACTGCAGGAAGGAGGAATCTGGTTCACCCAGTTAGTAGAAATGAGAAAATCAGATGTCATTGGATTTATTTGGGGAAAAAGTTACACCGCCCTTGTACGTGCTTTGTTCAATCAGCTTTCTCCTTATTTCATAGAGATTCTTCTGTTGCAGAATTCAGGACTCTTCAAAGTATGAGAAAGATGGAGACTTAAACGACTAATAGGGGTGAGTTGACAGGTATATTCATTTTCCAAGAGTGATGACACTGTTCTAAATATTTAATGCACTGAAAAACATATGGAAAAGAAAGCAATGTGAAGTTGGCTTTAGCACGATAACACCATATTTTCTGTATCTTTCTATGTTGCAGTCACATTGCAGAGAACTGTAAAAAAAAAAGAAAATGGCAGATTTCAAATCAGTTATCATGGTGCTACCAGCTTTAAAAAAAAAAAAAAAATTAATCTCTTTTTTCCCATTTTTTTCCCACTTTTTCAGGGCAATCAATAAATAAGCCACGGCTATCAATCTCCACGCTATGTAGCAATATTTTATTTTCAAGCTGATAGCTCCACATGATGAATTATAGTCATTAGAAAGCAGGACAGTGTGCTACAGTAGCTTCAGCACACTTGTACGTGTTGCTGACAGAATGAAGTGGGAGGGTTTGCTTATTATTATTATCTGCATTTGAGATGTAAATATTACCCCAAGTATGGGCCATTCTTGACAGCCCATCAGAGCCAAATCTAATTTTTTTTTTTCCAAATATCCGAAACGACAGCTATTTCCCCAATAAGTATTTTGTACTCGCTACAGCTGAACGCAGTTTTACGGTCAAATATTTGGATAGGTACCCATCCTTGTGAGCAAAACGCGAAAAGAAACAAAACTCATCAGAAGCATTTATCTGCTATCCAGGTCCATTAAAATGCCCACAAAGAGGGGATCATGACTGCAAAGCGAATTGCAAACAGGCACCTCTGACTTCGAAAGCGAGACGGAGAATAATTTCAGGAAATAATTATGCACGGAACGTAATAAAAAGTCATCTCAGCAACACGGAGCTCCTGCGTTACGAAGCTCAACGAGCTGCCAAAAGTCTGAACTGAACTAGGAAAAGTGGTTCCCTGTGCCAGTAAAACAGAACAGCTTTACCATCTTTGAGACCTTTCTTCTAACTCTTTCCTATGTAAAAGCTTTTTTGCTCCCACACTTGTAGCAGCCAACAGGGAAAAAAAAAAAAAAGGCGTCTTCAGACAGGACTGGAAATTAAAATAGGTCTCTCCAATGCCTATAATGTCACAAAAAAAACCACCCTGAGAGGAGGCACACAGGAAGGACAGACAGTGCAAATGGGTTTTGTGGCCGGCGAGCTCACTCCCTGGATCAGCAGGGGAGAGAAGCGAGGCGGGAGGGGAAGCAACTCAGACTGGGGGAGCTGGGGAACAGAAAAGGATAAAAGGCCCAGGATAAAGCCTGGGAGAAAATTCAGTGAAGGTACAAGAAGTGGAGAAAGTGAGGGAAGGGGAAAAAAAAAACTCCCCATCCTCCCTTTTAGTTAGGAGCCATCCAGAGCTGAGATTAGAGTTACATTAGAAGAAAAAGCTTCTGCTGTCGAACTTAATGGGCTTCCACTCCGAGACCTATCTGGGCATCGTGTTGTGCTCCTGCATCTGGTAATAAGTAACGGGTCCAAAGATGTTATAGGTGATAGTTACAAAATCTGAGCATGTGCTGCTCAGACAAAAATGAAGTGGGCATTATTGCTTTATGTTGCGTGAGCCTACAGACGACTGTGAACCTCAAAAAATTCCAGAAACATCTGAAAACAAGGAAGGAGGCTGTTTTTTTTTTTTTTTTAAAGGCATAAAATAAAACAGGAGAGGAATGAAATATAAATGATATATTTGTACTGAAAGAAAAAGAATGAGGGGACCATGGCTAATTATTGGAATTTGGAAGAATGGTTTCTAGCTGGTTGATGGGAAGGGATCCAGGGTTGCCACTGAAAGATGGATTCCAGGTGAGATACTTGGTCCATGGGAAGGGATCTAGGTTGCCACTGAAAGATGGATTCCAGGTGAGATACTTGGTTCATGGGAAGGGGTCCAGGATTGCCACTGAAAGATGGATTCCAGGTGAGATACGTGGTCCATGGGAAGAGGTCCAGGATTGCAACTAAAAGATGGATTCCAGGTGAGATACCTGGAAATAATCAAAGAAGCAGCTTCTGACAAATTGATTGGGACCCAATTGTTTCTTCCGAAAAACCTTGCAACAAACACGAGCCTTGGAATTCTCACTGAAATTTTTTGCTGAAGCTTGTTAAACAAATTCGTTCTCTGCTCTGGTTTAAACTCCATCTGGTGTTGGGATGTAGAGTGAAGGGGGCCAAAGGTGGCGGGATTCGATCGCTGGTTTTTTTGCAGAGACAACATCCTTGGGCAAGCAGGAGTCAAGTTCGAAGGGACCAGCTGCCAGGGGAGCCCTATCCTGAGAGTTTTGGGGGGGTTTATCCAAAAGAGATGGCTTTGGGCGCAACTTCCAACTGGCAAGGGCAAACAAGCACCATGCCCAAGTGAAAAGAGCAAAAAAAATACTTCTTATCTCCATGTAAGCCTCTGTGGTATCACAAAACCTTTCAGCAGTGTACAGTAGTTATGTGAAGCATTAGCAGGGTGTCATAAATGAGAATTAAGAGTGTTATGTAGCAGTAGCCAAACTGAAATAGCAACCTTTTGACCATGAATAGCACAGGAATGTTCACTGACTTGATTTCAGTCGATTGATTGTAATACTTGCAAAAGTGACTTTCAAATGTCAATCTGCTAGTCAAAGGAATAAGAATAATGTCTAATATCTTCTATTAATTGTGATAGATAAGATAAAATTGAAATACTCTTTTATTTCAAGTGTGTCCTGAAAAGTAAACATCTGGTATATTAATCTTTTAAATGAGCACTAAACCTTTTGGGCTTCTTTACAGTAGGTTACCTTCCATATGCTATACCAGTACACTACATGCCAACCTACCAGTGAGTTATATTAGAACCAATAGGTTATACTATAGCCTACTGTAAATTTTAAAAAATAATTGTTGTAGTACGATAAGCAATATTTACAAATAGAGTTTTTTACATTATGATAATTAATATCTATATTACCCCCCTCATATAGTCGCTAAATTCTCTCTGCACCTACAGAAGCCAATTAACTTCGCCACATCTATACCTAAAAACACCGCTTAATACCTCCGTTGTGTTTGCATTCCCTGACACCAGCAAGAGCCAGACTATGGCTCCAGATCTCAGCACAGAACTGCCACACTTTTGTACTTTTCTACCTACTCCCATAAGCAACCCGTTCGAAAGACAGAAATAACACGGCAGCTGCCAGCCACTGCGACGCGCTCATCTCCTCTTTCCCTTTGTGTCTTCCAACGAGATGCGATGACCCACCTGCCGATCCCTCCTCTGAAATTCTGCTCTGGGCACTTCTAAATCTGCAACACCCAAGCCTGAAGATTTTCATATATATATATATATATATATTCATATAGCTCAAGTGCGTGCAACTCTGATCCAGGCCAATATTAAGATCCTATTCAAGAACCTTTCTGCTTTTACACAGCAAGGGATTTCAGCCTATTGCACTTTTTTTTTTCTTCATTGCATGCAAGCTGCCATCTTGTAAGAAGAGAGGAATAAACATATGGATACGAAATATGTTGGAATAATCACTTTCTGCACTGATACTTGTCTGTCTGTGTAGACATCGGAGAACACATAATATCTAGCTTTCTGCATGTTGTGTGATTTCACACCGCCCCCCACTTCACACGGAAAAGGCATTTGACTTTGTCTAATACAAGCTCAATTTCTCACAGGTTTCCCACCAAAAAGAATCCAACTCCCTAAAGTAGTCCTGCTTATTTTGGGTTTGTTTTTTTTTAAAAAAAAGTAAATTCAAGGTGTGGCGTGTTAAAAGAGCATCAACATTACAATGACTAATGAAGATAAAGGTCACATAACTTGCTTGAGTGCACAGTTCACTATTTTTTTCAAAGGAACAAGAAAAAAATATTAATGTAGTGTGCTGCAGCTAAAAAGGTCTTCCTTATCTATGCATTTTACACTGTTTAGACTTAAAATTACATACATTTAGAAACGGCACTGACATAACCTTATTAAAAGCCACAAAAACTACAGTAACTAAGCACAATATTTGAGAAACTCATTTTGCTTTTCTAAAGGAAACATGGAGCCAATTAAACATGAAACAACGACGCGGAGATTTCTATCCTAAAGTGATTCAGGTATTCGGACAAGAAAGAATTTGGGGACAGTGAGAGAAGTGAGGAGCAGAGACGTTTACTCTGTATGTTCTCCTATATGATTAATAAGCAAATTATATATCGCTTCTCCTCCAACATTTCAGAAGCGTATCTGGTCTTTTTGGGAATCTATCTTAGTATGCCAAGTAGCTGCCAAGACTTCCACACTCTCTGTGCAGATGATTAAACTGGTCAAAATATTGTTATGTGAAAAATGAGTAAGTCAGAGGATAATGAATCTCTGGGTTTTGAGTCGTCTGAAAAACCTAAGAAGGAATTCGGCTGAGGAACGCGCTGAGAGTGAAACGGAGCAAAAACAGGCACGGGGATCTCAAAAACCAGTCCTGCACCAGCGCTCAGAGGTTTGCACCACTTTGTAGCCGAACCTGTTCTGGTTTGTTCCTGTTTGTCTTATCTCCATTGTGTAAACGTGGCCATGAAGAGGCAAAACAACATGTATTTTTTATATATAAAACCCACAGAGTTGAGCAAGCTGACCGGTTTCGTAGCATCTAACGACCACCAAGAGTTTGCATTTGCACTTAGTGTGCAAAGACAAGGAGGAGAAAGTCAGGAATTTTAGTCACCATCCTCCCCACGTCCCATGGCGCGAGCATGGCAGGTCCACTTTGCTGCTCGCCTCGCCTTTTCCCACATGAAAAATGGGTAAAGTCTGCTGGCATCACAAAGATCTTGCTTTAATTAATCACCTCCTCTCACAGCGGAGCGTTCAGCTCGCGATGCCATTATTATTGTTATTACTGAAGTTCAGATCCTCCAAGCTAATGAGTATCCTGGAAACATATGCAACTAAATGGTGAGGTACAGGAGACAGTGCCATCAGGCCTTGTACTGAAAAATATCAAAGTTTTCAGTTCTACTTTGGCCTGGGTGTGCTTTCATTAATTAGAGCAAAACGCTGTGAATGCCACGGAGGGGTGCAGCAGGAGCTCGGCTCTCGATCCTCGCAGCAGAGCCAGCATCGCTGATCAAAGAGTAAAGTTAATAATTTCAATATGGGCAATACTTTTCATTTTTTTCAAGCCTCCTCCCTCTCAAACCAGTTAGCCCCCTTTCTAGAGAGTCAGACCAAGCTTTCTCTTTCGCAGTAACTTGGAAACAGATGAAAAATTCTAGAGGGTCAGATGGAAACGGATGAGCGATTCTAGAGACTCAGACCAAGCTTTCTCTTGCAGTAACTTGGAAATAGAGGAACAAAATTCACCTGCTTCCCTTTTGCGTTTTGGAAGAGCGTTCCCCAGGGCTGCTCTGTCATTGGGGGATTTAAAAGCAAGAAATCTGCCAGAACGCAGAGTTACCGGAAACATGTTTTTGATCTGTAAATACTACCCTTAAAAACCCCAAATCCTCCAAACCTACATTTATAGGCTTATTTTCATGATGACAGTTTCGCTACGTTTGTTGAATTGTAAACCATGTAAAGCTCGGCAATAAAACGTCTGCAATCTGTAGCGGTAATGGGAGGCATGTCTCATAAACAAGATAAGTTGTTCCTTGCCAATATTGTTACACTTCATAAATACGAGCTCAAGTCTGTTTTGCGTTTCCTAGATCAGCAGCAGACTTTTATTTTAATTAAACACAACATATAAAATATTCATTTAAAAAAAACAAACATCATTGTTTTAAAGACATTACGCTAAATTAAATTACAGTGCTTTTGCCATAAAGTTCTCGCACAAAAGAACAATTTCGAATTCTGTGTGGATTGAGACAGCGCAAGTGTCCATCAGAAACCTACAGTGGGAAGATGGTAGCTGCCCTATGAATAAATAAACTATTTATATTTCCTGATAATGTAAGTGCTTATATGAACTCATTCCAATTCCCAAAGACTACTCATTTCAGCCGTGGTTGTAATTAAGAAACTGTATCACAGGGTAGGAAGGAAGATGCTGCCAGTCCCATTTTATGCAGCAGAACTACTAAGTGTTTCACTTCACACTGACATAATTTATAGTCTCATTTCATTAGACTAATGCTGGATATCTTTGATAGAGCTGTCTTTTGACAGTCTCTATCCCAAAAGTACTTTAGTTTTTGAAACCTATCCGTATAAGTATAGATCAGCCAGGATCCCAGATCACGATACATATCCGCTAGAGCCTCGTTCAATAAAAATGCTATTTCTAGTTTAGTAGCTTCTGGATTTAGCATGGAATCCAAACACATTTCTTCTGACGTGAGCCTCAGAGATGGTATAAATTGCAGAAACCAGGTTTTTAAACTGTCAGTAAAGAGGAATTTTAGGAATTGAGAAGAAACAAGGCAGAAACATCTGAATCTTGATTTGTGCCATAGAACCAGCAAACCACAACCATGGCCTAGGAGGCAGCTGCCATCTACAGAAAGTTTCCTGCATGGCCAGCATGGAAAAATGTTATCACTTGGTTGTAGATCTAGTGAAACAGCCAGCATGAGGAATTCACTGTTTTACAGGGATAAGCAGGAATTTCCTTTAGAAACTCCTTAGCTTACAGCAATAGCTTGGTCCCATCACATCACCCTTCTTGTGCCTTGAAATAAGAATTTTAAAAGAACTCAGTTACAATTTTAAGTGTCACGTGTTACTACATTGCCTTGTTTATTACTAAAGCCATTTAAAGAGATTTCAGAAAATAGACTTGGTCTGTCAACATCTCCACCGAACTCATAATCATCTCAGGACACTGCCTGAAACAACTCTGCAACACTGACCGGTAGCCAGAGCTCGTTCAAAGCTTTATGTTGACTTAATTCCATCCTTTTACTCCAGGACCAAACTGGAAGGAAAAGAATCGGCAAGAAGCAGCACTGATGTACTGCTAAAATTTCAGGCTTCTGGGGAGTTTCAGCAAAGTAGAAATGAAAATACGAAATAATAGGAAAATTAAAGTCTCTGTCTTGGGTCGCTGAAAAACAAGATGTGCCTCAAACACATATTCTACCAGTAATTTTCCAGAACAGAAGTCCTCAATCAGCCCCACATTCAAGAAGATGAAGAAAAGATGCAATAAAATCCCTGTCCTGTCAGGCTGGACAACCTGGCACCTCACGCAGTCCTGGAGTTCTCTAGCTTCGGTGCAAACACGTGAACTATTCCTTTTTTGATGGTAAAACAAACCCAATAGTCAATAGACTGAATGAGGAGCACATTGGCAGTGGGGATCTTCAGAGACTTCCCTCCTCAGGCCATCCTTCTCTAGGAGTTGCCATGTTTCAAGCCTTAAACCTATCTTGTTTCATAAGAAAAAGATGGAAAAGGTGAGTTCAAGGCTTAAAACATGTCATTTTCACAAGAAAAAGATGGAACAGGTGAGTTCAAGGCTTAAAACATGTCATTTTCACAAGAAAAAGATGGAACAGGTGAGTTCAAGGCTTAAAACATGTCATTTTCACAAGAAAAAGATGGGAAAGGTGAGTTCAAGGTTTAAAACATGTCATTTTGACATGAAAAACATAAAGAGGAAAATGCGTAGAATCCTGACCATCACCTTTACTCTGACTGGTGACATCAACGTTCACTTCACACAGCCGTATGCACAAATACAGCATTAAACAGCCTTTCCTTTACATGCTCATCTACAGCGTGATTCATCTCAGGTCGCTGTTTTTTTTCATTTTCTAATTTCTGAAGTCTTAATCACTGTTTCTAATGAATAAGATTATCATTTTTCAATTCTTTTAAAAAACCCTTTCCTTTCAGATTTCCTCCTATTTTCTGCAAATGAACTGCTTTTATTAAAAGCAGAACTGACAATTGCTGTTTGGCAACAGGCTTGATGCCTTTAACTCATACATATTTTTTCCAAATATCTTCCTTTCGCCAGGCATGTACTTTCATTCCAAAGTGCTGTTAGTACCTCTACTGATTCATTACACACAGATATGGCGCAAAAGTGAAGTCATTTTAGCAGGTTTCAGGTTTTATAATATTGTAGCATTCCTACATTAAATAGTCAGTTATAAAAAAAACAAACCACACCGGGAATATTTCTATTCCTAGCTGATTTACATTAAAATAAACAGGAGGTAATTTAGATAAATTAATTGCAGCATTAAACAACTGGCATCAATCAGAGGAGCTATTGTATGGGGTGGGGACAGGGAGAAGGGATTAATTGTACCTCCAGATTGAGAAGGAATCTAAGAAGTAGGATTCTTGCCCGTCTCCTGTACTTAAAGTTAAAAAGAAGCAACTTTAGCCCTGGCAAAAACATTTCAAACTCCTCAGGGGAGGTCGGAATACGGTGGGTAAGTAGTGAATTAATTTGGCCACTGCTTCCCATAAACCCGAGTTATCAGACTCAATGTTTTAATCACACAGCCATTTATTTTTATAAAAAGTGGAAAAATTTAAAATTACTAAATTAGACTGGCACTCCAGATATCAACAAAATGGCCGGTAATTGCCCTTCATCTGGATTCCCAGCGTAGGCTGCTTCCCAGTCAGTATTTTCCTCTAATGAAAAACTTTTTAATGTTTTCAGATTTCGAGAAAACAGAGCTATAAAAGCTGTCAATTCAGTCCCTTCCATAGTTCATGAGCTGTAAAATCACCAGATGGTTCCTCTTTGCTTACTCTAAAACCTGAACGAGATTTCTCCAAAATAAATCACGAGCCGTGCCGGCTCCGGAAGGACGGAGGCACATCGAGTCGTTTTGCACTTCAGCGGGCTATAACGAGGTTGGGTTTTCTCTCTCCTCCTTTTCAACACACCCAAAGCCGGTGCCAGTGGAGGGGAGCGACGAGGGACAACCCCACTGGCTGGTAGGGAATGCAAAGGGCAGGAGATCAGTTCTCGTAGGACCACAACTCCCCGAGCAAGGCACTATTAAACCCATATTTGGCTGAGAAACATAGAATATCAAGCCCAGTAGCTCTGAAGAGCGACTAGCACATTGCAATGCAAAGCAGCTGAGTCCAGATGCCCTAATATTGCTGCATATTTCCTCATCTCACAGAGCTTTAGAGAATCACCAGCTTCTCTAATTAAAGTCTGAGTAAAGCTGGGCTTCTTACAGTAAGAGTTTGGGTGGGCTTTGCAGGATATTTTGTACTGTTCTCCTAAGACAAAAATCTATCTCAGTCGCAAATATGCAGCCTTTTCCACACTAACCAGAAAAGTCTGATTCTTGGTCGTAGCCCGCCTTCTTTACAAGTCGTAAATATTTGCATCACGTGAAAGAAGTGACTCACCAAAGATATTTAACTACTGAGTAAATGGAGAGGGCTATTATTTATACCACCAAACATAATTCAGATACGGGTCTCCTCTGCACCACCGTAATTCATGTCTTCAGCTCAGCAAGAGTTTGACCAGGTTGGGCAGTTGCACCCTGCTGTAGCTAAGGCACATCAGGCACATCTGGGTGTGAAGAAAGAGGTTGGCAGAGGCAGCTGCAGTGGAAGCACCACAAAGTCTTCAACACTCCCTATTCAGTCCAGTAGTATTGTCCTTATGCTGATACAATCAAACTCGAATAAATTACTCTTTTTTCTTTTTAGCGATTGTTATCTGAGTGGCTGTGAACTCTGGTTTTGACAACCTGAATGAAACACCTTCTAAACAACAACCAAATTAACTTTGGTATTTCCATTAGCCTTGAGCTGTTCTGTTTATAACTGTTCAAACAGCATTTTTACTCAACTTCATTGTAACATTTTCATAAGCTAGAACTTGCACAGCATTTAGCAAACTGAGAATAGCTACCAAGATCAACACCGGTACTCGAACGTAACCAGGAGCCAGAAATGCAACGTCGCCCCATCTTACGCAGTGAAATGCAAGCAGCACGTTGAAAAATTTTTGCACTGCCACATATGAAGTTATTAGCAGAATGTATATAACAATTATTTCTGTAAAAGTTAAGGAGATGTTTAAAAGGGACTATATAAAGCATCTACATGAAATTAAGCACGTTCGTAATTACTGCGATGACTCAAGGAATGTTTCAGCAGGTGTGTAAGCAGTCACACCTACTGAGTAGGAATGGGAATATGAAGTTGCCTTTTTATTATCGTACCAGTTAGGCAAACAGCCATTTAGAAAACCATACACTAAAAGTTTCTGCCAAGTTAAATACTTTCTAACATATTAACTATTATTAAAAATGCTTGAGCAAATCCCCAGGTACCTTTATTTTTCCCAAATGCGTACGACACGCCTCAAACACGCTGTACGACCCTAATAAACAGTTACGTACCTTCTGCTACAAATATATTCCAGCACGGAGCCTACAACAGGATGTACCTGGGTGTAGGATTGTGTAAGAAAGGAAAGAGTTGTTAGGAGCGAGGAAAATCTCTCACAGGGCTCTGCTGAGGTCCCTAGAGCCAGCAATTCCCAACATCATCGACCTGGGATCAAGAGGCGCCACCGCTGTTTTTCAGCTGGACCAAAGTCCAGCTCAGCAACATTTTTCAAAGTTAAAAAATTTTCTTCCCTCAATTCTAAATATATGTAGAGCTAAATATAGCAAACCTCGACTTGAAAAATCACGGCTAAAGCTAACATACACTCAGTCTCAGTCTGTGCACCAGCTGTGGATAAAAATGTGCTGAAAAGTAGAACATTTTGTCTCTTTTCATTTATCAAACATTCAGTTGCAAACACACAGTCATCTGTTTAAGAAGAGCTGAGAATCTGTTAAAATTATTCATTTGATGGTTTTGTGAATTTAAATCACAATTTTCTCTGGAATTCGAATTCTCAGGTAACTTTTCATGGATAATGCTTTCAATCAAGAAAATTTCAGTTACTGGAGCTCTCCTTTCAAATGTACTTTGCACATTTTTGCAACAACGCTTCATGTATTTGTTCAAATGAAGAACTAATTAATACAGGAAGCATCATTTTGCTAGACAGTTGTAAAACACATATCAGCTCATGCCCGCAGATTAGTGAATCAATCTAACTCCTAGTATAAATTCAGATCTTATTTCTTTTTTTTCTATACGTTATCATAGCTAACGGGGATTGCTAATGTGTCGTCAACTTTGACATTTCCATCCTTCACAGTTCTTACATGTTTACCCAATTAACTAGGTCCGTAAATGAATGCGTGTGATCAGGAGTAAGGCAACACGGGACCCAAGTGGGCTCCAGATGAAAGGTTTTAAGCAGACCTAGGACTTTATTTCCTTTTCAAACCTGTGAGAATAGTAAAGGATGGTTCAAGCATCCATTAAACTGGTGATTCTTTGTAAGTCAACTAAAATTTTCACTGCCTAGAACGCACTTTGTATCTGAACCCATTCTTTATAGTCCCTTCAAGGCCAAGAGAAAGAAATATATTTACTTCTCCTTGAACACTCTTATTCCCTCACTGGCTGTGTCGCATTTGAGCTCCAATCCTAATCCTCCTCGGGATCACCCCTTTCCTTCTTTCTTCCTTGCACATTCCCTTAACATTTTGCTTTCCTCTCCTCTCATGGCACAAGCATGCATTTACCTTCTGTCATCTTAAAAATGCCTGATGCCACCCATGCTCCTCCCATTGCCCTTTCTCCTTTTTTTCTCTCTTTTTCCTCTCCTTTTTCCCCGACTTCCCTGCAGCTACTTTGCCATCTCTCCCTGGTGACCCTTTCCCCTAAACTCTCTTCCAGATTGCCTCTATCCCCATTCCTCCCCTAGAACTTCTTCAGGTGTTAAAGAACCACCTCCCAAGGACAGGAACATCACAAATCTCTCTTACTTCTTGAACTCAAAAAACCAGCACAACTTCACCTTTTTTTTTTTTTTTTTTAAACCAGCAATTGCCTAATTTTCTTGGCAGGGTTTTTCTTCCTGACCTAAACTTCTAAAGCTCCATCACCTTCTTCCTCCTCTCTACCTTCTATAGAGGAGGATTGGCCTTCAAGACACCCCGACGTTACGTTTTCCACAAGCAGTTTTGACGTATCTTTACATTTGCCGACACCATCCCACTCAACTACCTCCTCATCCTCTCTCAAACGCTTCCTAAAACCTCCCGGCGTTCCTGGTGACAGGAAAAGAGTTCATGAGAGTGCTGGCACCGGCGAGTGAACCTCCTACACCCTGCAATAAAAATAAACAACAACAGCCAGAAATACTGCGAAGAAACCATATGCTTCTGATTTTTTGTCTATCGCCAAAAGAATGGGGATCGTTGGCACTCCAGGTCCCTGAGAATCCAACCACACATCAAGTAAAAATAATATAAATAAATTTTCCAGATAAGTTTGAAGTATAGACAGGCTGATGAAGTGCATTAGCTCTTTTTTTTTAGTTCTTACCAAGCCCTTTGAGCTTGTTCAAGTGTCCGTTACGCTATTTTTCCTCCCAACGCAGAGCCCCAGACAGCTGGAGGTGTTTAAAGAAAAAAAAAGTAATGTGCGCTTTTTTCCACAATATGTAGAATTCCGATTCTTATATTAGTTTTTATTCATAGAAGCTTGAGCTGAAATTTGAGTTCCACCGCAATGCTCCCACTAATTGCCTTGAATAATTCAAATTTTACCACTCTCAAGGGCACAACCGGAGCCAGACTGTTATAAGCCATATTTGTTACTGTGGAGCCAACAAAATAAGTATGCTTTATGCTGTAGAGCACGCTGAGCTTAAGTTACATTATTTTGTTTGTTTCAAATTTAGACAAGCGAAAAAAAAAATCACAGCGGATTGGCTTGTCAAAGGAGCCTCCCAATAAACACGGAACAAGCCAAATTTTACTTTTAAAGCAGCAGGAAGACAACAAAATCACAGCGCAGCCCTGAAAACTGTACTTTGCCGAACAAAATCAGAAAAGGCCTAAACTGTGGGATCTCTCTATTTTTGGCTCAAGAGAGAAATTCTGAAGCTGCTGCTGATTTGAAATGGGTCCTGAAGAGAAGGAAGGAAGGAAATTAGAAATTTTTTTTAACTTACAAAATTGTCTTGCCTGTGTAATAACACTGAGCATGACTGTCACTCTGAAGACATATTAGCTCATTTAGGTAATTAGTGTGAGCAGCATGTTTCCCTGCTTATTCCATTCAATTATAGGGTGCTCACTTTGTCATTACTGGAGTATCTTAATGTGACTTGTAATTAGTGTAATTACAATCCAATGTTAATTATATCTGCCACTTAGACATAATTTTATATAGTAATGGTCTTATTCTCAATAACCTTATTATGTTGTTTATTCAAACAGGAATTTAGCCTTCTTTCATGCGTCAAATATGGAGATTACAAAAAGTACTGCCTGTCATTTTCGTAGTTATGACTAGGGGATCTTTGCATTGCAAAATCATATTTGGGGCAATCAATGAATGGAGAAAACCAAATTATGGAGCCTGATTATTAGAGACATGCTGAACTAACAAAAATAATTTCCACAGGAGGCACATTAAGACATAGTCATGAGTGCCGCAGGGAGAGAGGTCGGTGTCCAGAACTTAACCAGAGAACAGGAGACTGCGATATGTAAAGTGCATGTGGTGGTGTGGAGACTTCTAGTGGTGGTATTACTGTTTCTCTTCGTAACAGCGTAATGAAATGGCAAGTCTAGATGTGCCAAATAACGTCCTGGGAAAAGCTTCGCAGCGGCAATGACACCTTTTGGCACAAGGCTTGTGCAGCAGATCACAGAATCACAGAATGTCAGGGATTGGAAGGGACCTCGAAAGATCATCAAGTCCAATCCCCTGCCAGAGCAGGAACGCCTCGATAATGCTACACAGGAACGCGTCCAGGCAGGTCTTGAATGTCTCCAGAGAAGGAGACTCCACAACCTCCCTGGGCAGCCTGGGCCAGGGCTCCATCACCCTCACTGAGAAGAAGTTTCTTCTCGAGTTTAAGCGGAACCTCTCATGTTCCAGTTTCAGCCCATCACCCCTTGTCCTACCATTGGTTGTCACCAAGAAGAGCCTGGCTCCATCCTCGTGACACTCACCCTTGATATATTTGTAAACATGAATGAGGTCACCCCTCAGTCTCCTCTTCTCCAAACTAAAGAGCCCCAGCTCCCTCAGCCTTTCCTCATCAGGGAGATGCTCCACTCCCTCCATCATCCCAGTTGCCCTGTGCTGGACTCTCTCCAGCAGTTCCCTGTCTTTCTTGAACTGAGGGGCCCAGAACTGGACACAATATTCCAGATGGGGTCTCACCAGGGCAGAGTAGAGGGGCAGGAGAACTGTCTCGACCTAAAGATAAAGGGGTTTATCTCCTCATTTACTTCCTTTCTCTGATCTGCAGCATTTATGGGGGGGAGTACAGCCACAAAGAACAGGGTTTTGCACAGTCTTCATCATGTCACAGGGTTGGACTTCTGGGTGAAGCAAAAATGAAAGATGTGCCCCAGGAAAGCCCCCGATACCCTGGCATAGGGTGCTCTCCTGCAGCACCCAACCAAGTCAGGATCAAGAACCACCAAACGCAGCCAGAGGGTTCTCGGTACCATCTTGCTCTACAAATCTGCTCCCAATGGGCCCCTCACCACTTGCTGCTACAGACATAAGCTCACCAGAATCAGACAGTAAAGACAGAGTCATTCTGTAAAATGAGGTTTTTCCACCCCCAGAGTGGGATAAACTCTTTCTGGAAGCAGAGTGCTCCAGACCCAAATCACATCCTACCCCATGTGATAAACCTGCTACGTCTAACATACACGGTTCCACAGATTTGGATTTAAAAAACCCTAAACCAGCCAGTCAAAACAATGCACATATTTCTCCCACCAGAGAGGCCCGAAAGGACAAGTAACACATGACAAATATTAGTCATGTTATTTAATGCACTATGTTGAAGAGTGGCATAAGAACCTGAGGAGCAGAGAAGGGAATTTGGCAGCTCTCTGGGAGATGGAAACCGAGATCCCCCTAATCCGTGTCTTTTACTGAGAGTCTGAAAAGAGTTTCAAGCTTTGAGCTCACTCTTCGGAGGCTAATGAATCATTCAGATTTCCATGGCTCAGGGTGATGTCCCAAGACAGCTGGCAGCTTGCTTTGAGCTTAAGGAAATCAAGAAGTTTCAAAACTGAAAGCAGCGAGTCAGTGCAAATAAAAGTAAATCAGGGGCATGTATGCCGAGGAATGGTGTTATCGCTAACCCAGCGGGATAACCAGGAAACATTCCCCAGTACTGAAGAGAGGCTTAAGGAGCAAAATCCTACGTTGTGAGTTAAGCCTTCTCCTTCGCTCTCGGTTGCTGAGAAGCCTTTCGCCCAGGTCCAGGCGCTCTCCACGCCGCCAATCCCTGCCTGATACCAGACACAAAACGCAAATTCAAAGGTTTGCTCTGGTTTGTCTTCCCAGCTATTGCCTTTTGGGAAACATGTTTGCACAGGCACGTTCCTGCTACTGGGAGCAAGTATTGCTTCTGCCTTGGGCCCCTCTGAATGGCAACGACGCTCTTTTGCTTTTCTCAGAATCATGTGTAGCTTTCCAACAAGGCTTTCCGTTTTGTCCACATAAAATAGAATTATTTTTACTACTAAATCTGTTGCATTAAGTGGGCATGAAATCTGCCCAGATTTACTTTCTTTAAAACTGTCAGGTATCCTAGAACCACTCTACTTAAAAAAAAAAAAAAAAAGAAATTGAATTTAAGTTATTTATTGACATTTTTAAACAGCCCAAAGGAAAACCAGAAATACTTTCATTGTTGAAGCGGTTGCACAGAACACATCTGGATTATCACACTTCTATGATGTTAAGGTCATTTGAACAAGACAATTTCAATTACCTGTGATTAGGAACTTCATGTATGAAAAGTACCCTAAATACAACAAATAACTTTTCACAGTCTCTGCAGGGAATTTGTTCCTGTACTTAATTACCTTAGAAACTGTTCCCTCATTTTTTCACGAACCCTACCCTGCTGTGATTTGTTGAGATCATTACTCTTCTTCTATCACAAGGCGCATGGGGAACCACTTTTCTTGTTGCAATAGCCTTTTCCATATTTGAAGACTGCCATCGAGTGCCCTGAAGCAACGGCAGAAAACCATCCAAGGGCTAGTTATGGGAAATACACTCAGCCTCTTCATTCTTAGGCTCAACCCCTTTGTTTCTACAGTCTTCCTTCTTAGGCACCTTCTGCACCCACAACACTTCCCCAGGGATAAGGTGCAATGCTGAGGTCCTTACTCCAGCAAAGATTGCACTGATTGGCCTCTTCAGAACTCCTGAGTCACTCGTATCCCTGATCCCACAGCAAAGGATGAAAAACTAGAGATGGAGTCTCATCAGCTGGACATCTACGAAGGCATCCAGCAAGGACATGAAGAGCTACCAGGCAGCTCAGAGGCGACGGGTACTGTACCCAGAGCGCGGCTGCAACTCTGACGCTGGGCTATGATGGAGGCAAACAAGACACCCCGTCGAGCAGTCTGCAGCTCAGCGCCGAATTCCTACCTTCCCGGACAGCTTCTCAGGAACCACAACGTCAAGTCCGAAAGCAGTGATGAATGACATCAATTACTGTGTTGCAGACATACAAGTCACACTAATGCACAGCAAATGCAGCCCTCCTTTAATTACAGTTACAGACATGTACATTTGTTTTTCTTTGTAATTAAAATGTTCTATTGTACTTAATACTGTTATCTGTATTCTTTGGTAAAGTGCAATTTAATTTGCTTTCTTGAGAAAGCTGGCTATAATTTAAAATGAAAAATATCTCTCTTTTGCTAATATTCCTGTTCCAATGCTATTGCTTTCCATGACTGCAGATCTAGGATGCAGCTAACTTCCGAGTTTGTTCACAAAGTTTCTAGAAGGCAACGCTGTTCTAAAGCGCAAGAAAACATCCATTTGTGATCAGTTTGGCAAAATTTCCTGGCTGCTAAAGCACTTAATGCAATAAACCTGAAGTATTTGCAAGGCAAAGGATCTTTCACCAAGAAAGCACTACGGTACTCCCTTGAGCACACCGTTCATAGCTGATGTGCTGTAATTAACTCAAAAGCAACTGGAGGAACTCCCCTTAAGCCCTCCCAGACGAAAAGTTCCCATACAAAAGGGGAAACATTTTAGGATGTTGGGAAAACAAACCATAACGGTGATGGAAGCATGTCAGTCCCACATCCACCTGCACAGGGAACTGGAGACTCACGTTATGAGAAATATTAATTATTTCTTTAGTGCAGCTCACAACCGCACGCGGGAAGGTCTGCAAATATAAATCTGGTCTGTCGTTAACGTTACTATGATCTGACTTGTCACAGCATAGAAAGAATTTCTTCCCTGCGGGAAATTATTCTATCCCTTCTCTGCATGCTGTCCCCTCTGCGGCCACAACCCATCCTTTATCAGCTCGCCCAGAATGGACAAGGACGGGAAAAGTTACGGGAAGGAAAACTCTTTCAGCACACACTCAGGGATAAAATACTGCAGACTGGAGTACTGACTGCCATACATCCTACACGAACCAGGAAGACATCCAGACCAAGAGCTTTACACCACAGTTTGGCTCACTTGCATTTCGAGAGGTTTCTTCCTTTTGTAAACAGCATGAGCAAACATCGGGATCTTACCGGCTCTCAGAGAATGTCCTCGCTCGTGCTTGCTGTACAGCGAACCGTTCATTTCGAAACACGCTCTCCCTGACGGCTTGCCAAGAGCAGACTTTCTCCATCTTATGGTGTCACAGAAACGGGATATTGTGAAAGTGGTCACAAGAGATGACCTGTTCTAATCGCAGCTGTCATTTCCAACACTGTTTAGGTTTCCGCAGTCTCTCTAGGAAGGATGGAGCAATGTTTAAACATCATCCACGCCCTTCCCGTAAATTCTTACACTGTTTTTATTCCTTATCTCAAGCTGGAGAATCTCAAAACGAATCTCAGACCCTCTTCTCCCAATATGACTCACTAGCAGAGCACAGAAATAATAATGCCAATATTTACTTTAGAGAGGTTCTGGTCCAGTCCAGATTCACCAACTTTCATGTTTTCTTAATTCAAGAACTGGAATTTCCCCAACCCACCTTTCATGCACAGGCTTGGTTTTGTCAGACTATGGAAATATTTTTCCAAAGCATATTTTTCCTTAATACAGAATGCAATGCAGTTCAAACCCAAATACCAATGTTATCTCATACCGAGCAGATTCAGATATTATGTCAGAAACCATATTACCAGCTGACAGGCAAGGCAAGAGTCACCTCAAGCATTCAAAGAGCAGCAGCAAGTTATGAAAATGTTGCTCCTGGTCCCCAGCTGTGAGCTTCAGATCCACAACACATCACCTTTCCTTCCCCCAGCTGGGCTTGGATTGCCCTGGCAACACAGACCCTGCCCTGGTCTGCAGTTTTCAAGGCAACCTAAACCTTGCGAAACAATAATAAGCATCCCAAAGCCTCATGGTACAGAAACAGAAAATTGAGGGAGGAAGGTGGTGCCATTAATTCAGAACAAGCCCTCTTCCTCCCACAGAAGGCATCTCAAAAGCCACAGAGTTAATTAATTAAGTCTGCATTTGCAATGATGTTAAATTAAGCGAGTTTGGGTCACTACATTTCACACTGATAACAAGAAGGTAAACCTTCACGTGGAAAATTTACAAATGGCATTAGCATACGTAACTCCCATTAGCTAACAGTTTCACATCCCCAAAAATCTTTGCACATCTCTTAACGCTAGCCAAACAGTTAGAAAGGGAATTTACTTAATTACCAAATCTTTTGCTCCACGTGTTGACAAGCCAGGTTTTTTTTACAGCTATCACAGCTGCATGTGGTTAACAGGCCTTAATAATTCAAAAGCACAAAAAGAAAGACAAGGATATCCTGCATGTATGATAGGTGTCAGCCCATTGTGATGTGAAGAACTAAAAGCACTGTACTTTATGTCAGTAGTCACATTTAAGATGTATAAAACAGCTGCACTTTATGCTTTCAGTTTTGTTTTTACACCGAGATTTCCCTCGTCTCGTGTGCTTTAAACTCAAGCAACTCGTCTACGTTTCTCCACAACGATTCCCCAGCTCTTCAGAGAGTACCTCATGGCAAATGCTACCACAGCCAAGGCAGAAAGCAGCACCGGGAATTGAAATCAGGGTATTTTAAGCCCTCTAGCAAAGAGGACCTCGGCCGGAGGCTCTCCTCCGCTCCGCTGCATCCCAGCAACTGCCACCCTCACGTGAAAGAGCCCCTCTGCCACGAGTGGTCGTCTCTCCTTCCACTCCAGTAGCTCTGAACCCATTTGCAGAGATGTTGAATTTGCCCCACACGCTTCTATTAAAACCTATACAAGAGTTGTTTTCTTTTTTTGTTCGGTTTAGGGCTTTCCATGTTGTTTGTCATTGTTTGCTGGGGTTTTTTGCCTCCTGGAAAACAATATACTGACAGAATACTATATGAGTGCGATACGCTAACCTTGGGTTTAACTCAGGCAGCTGACACGCATTAAAATCACAATTTATATTCTCAGCGCCGGGATTTTAACGTGTGCTAGTTAACCTCTGTTAAAAATTCTCCCATTTTCCCTCGTGCCTGCAGGGACACACGTTTTCCCACAATGTGCAGTCATGGTATAAAAGTAAGAGCTCTCCTCTTCTGCAGCCCATCGACCTGTACTGTCCGCGTGAACCTCTCTCTTCATCCTAAGAGGACGGGATAATATAATTAGTACATATACAGTTCTGTACAATTAATTATATAACAAAAGCTTTCTCCTCTGAAAAGCAACAGTCAGATATCCGAGCTCTCTGTCAGGCCACATAATATACTTTGGGAAGCACTCTGCAGTATGTACAATTTCAATTTTCCAGCCAAGACTAAAACAAATTAGCAGCTTCCATTCCTCTGAGCTTTGGTAATAATTTGCTTCCAGCTCTGTGTCGGTGATCAGGGTTAGTGTAATGAGGGGCAGGAAATAGTAACATCCTAATTAAACTGGGGTGTATAGGAAGTAAACCATAAATCAGCTAGTTAGCTGGAGCTCAGTGGGCAGTATTCGTCCCACGTGTTGAAAAGAAATGAATTTTTTCTTTAAATAAATAAAAAAATGAAATAATTACAGGCCAGTGCACAAACAGAAAAAGTGTTTTGACTGGACTGTGTTTGCCCAAGTTCTATTTCAAAATCTTTCCCAAGACTCCATGCTGCTACTTAGGACATACCTAGATGCCACAGAGAACAGGATACTCACCCCCCAAAATGTAAAGATCTGTTTTCTTGTTAGGGGACCACAGCAGAGAACGAAGACAACGCACGAGCTGCATTCTCCTTTATGAAATTAAGCTACTTTGAATTTACAATAAGCTGTGTGTATTTATGGATCAAGAAACGACTGTCCTCAGCAGCAATACCTCCAGCTAAGAATCGCGGCATCAGCAAAACTCGACTTTTTACTAAGTTCACCTGCAGCCTTTATAGAAAAATAAACTTACTACATAAATTATGCCTCACCTCCAGAAGGAAGTCTCTGAACACTCTTATGGCTACATATACAGAGCCCCCAGAGTAGAAGCAGCAGATGCTTATGGAAGGAGTTTTTCTGCTGGCTTAGTAGCACCAATTTTTAGGAACATAAGCCAAGCAGACAAGAGTTCCTCAGTCCGGACCCACATCGTGGGCTTTTGCACAGCCATATCATCTAGAGGCATGAATTTTTCACAATTGGAGCAGACCTAGCTCTGCCAGCAAAAACTTTGCAACGAGGCCACATTTCGATGTTCTCGCACCGCAAGGAAACCTGTGCATGCCCATCGACGGGAGGGAGGGGGAACAAACCCCATGTGCCAAAATGTTTCGGGAGAATCAATCCCTTATATTTTGGGATTTCCAGCTGCCCGGCTGGAGAAAATCCTAAGATTATTTCCACGGAAAAGTTATCACACAAGCCCCAGATCCAGAACTTTCAATGTGTTCATACAGCACTTTTGGCAACACATATGTGCACCTTCAGGATCAAGGCTTCATCGTTGCCACGTTCAGGCTTTTCCCATATTGCCTCCTCTTATTACACTTCTTGTTTGATTTGCATATATAAATTTGGTTAGGTGGCTTACATCAAAAATTGTGCTGAAAGAACCGTCAATAGCATCAGAAGGAATAATACCAAATAACGATGGGTCATTAAAAAAAAAAAAAGAAAAGGAAAACAAATTGAAAACATTATCTTCTTCCACCACAGAATAATTTCTTGGGGACCTGCAGAACTTTCAGGATTTTTCTAAGTTGACTCAATAACACCCACTTGACTCTATCCCTGAGGACTAATGTGCCCACATCATTTCACAGCCATAACTGGTTTCTCTCCATCCTTACCTAAAGTTTCAGCTTTATTAGTGAATGAAATCAATAAAAGTCTTTGCAGCTACTTGAACATGAAAAGGAGTATTTAAGTAAACACAAGGAGAGCTGAAATATCTCAAAGTCCAAAAGATCTCTGCAGTGAGATTCTAGAAACCAAATGCATCACTGCTCTACAGGACAGAGATTTGGGATGATATCCTAAAACCTCCTTGTTGTGCTGCTTTAACATTAAATCTCCAGCAAAGTTCTTGCATGGATCTATCATCAAGCCAGTCCGAACCCAGACTTCATCCATCATTTATCTGATATTAAGATCTATTTATTTCCAACCCGATCTTGTAGCTTCAAGTCTTACACAGTATTTCTCCCAAATAAATAGCAAATCTGGTGCTAATAAACCCCCTGGGCTGCAGTTACTGGCATTGGCACAGCAGGTCTAATACCTGGTGTAAATAATGCATACAAGACGTTCTCTTAAATCAAGTGTTAGACCACGATATTAAGACTCCTGCCTGAGGGCTCTAAACCCCTACGTAATATTCATTATAATTACTTCATTAAGCTTCCCTCTTTAGTACCTTTACACCAAAGCAATATTACTTAAGGAATTTGAAGGAATCACCTAATAACACTAAGGTAACTCATAGTAGGGTTGGGAGCTCTGTTTCTGAAGCATCCCAGTAAACGTCTTTCAAAACCAATTAAAGACAACCCCAAAAACCTGAAAACCTTGGGGTTTGGGCAACGTCCATTCCGTGAGGTTTATGAGCAGAGTCTGGGGGACATTAAGTGCTGAACATGCATTTCACAGGAGCCAAGCACGGCTCCTGCGTTGCACTCGCAAGCAGAGGCAGGAGTTTCCTCAAACTACGATACGCTGCTCACAGCCTCCCCATCTTTTGTATTAAATTTACGTTTTAGAACATTCACAGAGAGCATAAAAGTTAAGACAAGTGACCATTACCATGGTCTGTGTCCTGCTGCCTGGGACGCTGCTCATCCTAAATATCAGGAATAAATACAAAACTCCACCAGCTCTTTTGGCTTGGCCAGACCTGGGTAGATTGGCTGCATCGAAGCTAGGAGTAAATGGAGGCAAGTTTATTATTGCATATAATATTAATATTATTTCTTCGTACTGTTTTGTTCAAAAACATTGTTATGTTTAAGCAAACATCTTCTGGAACATGTCTTAGATCTGTGCCGAAGCTGACACCGTCTGTCAAAACTTGATATCGCTTCAAAGTCACTAAATCCAAAAGGATTAGATAAACCCATTTTCTGACGGGAAATTCCTAAAATGTCAGCTGTCTGGCAGGCTGTGGGAATCCCAAAAGTGGGGTAGCCATGCCTGAGCAGTAGAGGTCTAACCCCAGGTGCTGGGAAGCAGCACCTCTCCCAGAGGGTCTTACCCGGAGCCTCTTGTTAACCCAACAGTGAGACCCGGCAGTCAATATGATGCAAGTTTTGTATTCGAATGGCTGAAATAAAAAAAAAACAACAAGAATGCCGTTTCATGAAGAGTCCCCTGCTTGTGGCTTTTTTCTTTTTCCCCCTTTCTGTGTCAGTTCGAGTCCTGTGCCCGACAAGAGGGATCCTCCAGAGCTGTGGGGAACATCCCGACGATGTTAGGAGTTATTCACTCCCTTCTCTCAGCTCCAGACCTGTACACAGAAAGAAAAATATAGGTCTCATCATTCTTCTATCCCCAATATTAAACTAGAGAGCAAAAAATGTGTTGGTCGGGAGAATCTGGACTACTACACAAATTCTTACATCCACAAACTATCTGAGAACGTTGGTTGGCAGAAGACATTGTTGGTATTTCAAACATATTAAACGCCAGTAATGGATTTGAACAGCGTTTAGCCTTCAGCTAATGCAGATAAGTTTAAGATGTAAAGCATGCCTTTCCATAAGAAATCAAGAGGAATTACCCACGTAATCTGCTTAAACTCTCCATAGGAGTCCTTATTTGCATACGTATTTAAAGGCTTTCTTGAAAACAGAGCCCTTATTCTGCCACGGCCCCAGTCAGGATTGGCACTCCGCTGGCCTGCGCTTCATTTTTAGAACAGTGCTTAAACGTTTCCCTTCGGTTCTACCCCAAACGGCGATGTACAGGTCATGAACGTGGGAGAAAGACACAATATAGGCTCTTAGATACTTTATCTAACTTTTTTTTCCCCCCTATTTCAGTCTTCACTATTCTCTAACGTGGGTTAAAATAAGAAGCCTCAGAAGCCCCAGGGTTAAGACCAAGACACAAAACGCCAGCCTGAAAAGCCACAGAGATATTTGAGAAGCCACCAGGTGAAACCTGAACAAAAACCCTTCTCATAAGCTTCAGCAATCACCGCGAAGAGGCCAGACCTTGTCTGGCGTGATCTGTTCAAGCACAATGTAAATGTTAAGGAAAATGCATAATTTAATTCCCTTTCAACACCGTGCTCTTCCTCACAGATCTCTTTTTAGGATCTTCGTGGCTTTTCTTCACACACCTACGAGAGATTCACCTCTTCGGGTCTGGCATTGACCTTGAAAACTTTTCATACTTATCAATCCAAGCACATTAAATACATGCAGGCACGTACACATAAATAAATACAATCATGGCACTATTATGATTGACGAGCTTTTTTTCTAGTACATTGTAAAGTCTCCTGAGCATCTTATCAAAAGATGTTTAGGAAAAAAAGTTAAAGCCTCATCTCTGAACCAAGCTGTGTCAAACTTATTGCCAACTATAACAAAGGACTACTGTGAAACGTAACTCTTCTGCGGAATATACTATAATTGTACTTTTTGAAAGCAATGTCAAATCATTGACATTGACTTGGTATTCTACAGTATGAGAAATGCAGAAAAGTTACAATATATGTAAGCCGTAAATTAGATCCTAATCCAAACTTATCACTTTGATACTTGTTAGACAGACTATTTGGGTGTGCATTTAGCTCTGTGTTGTTTTTTTTTTTTTTTTTATTCCTTTTTCAAGCTGTTGTCTTCTTCTCTGATTTTCAAAATCAGGTTTTCCAATAACCTTTGCAATAAATTACATCGCAAGTTACAAGAAAATACAGTTAAAATAAAGTTAAAGTCAAGCAAAATCACAAGCACAAACTTACCAAGGATTTATGAAGAGAAATATTCAAGTCTGGCAGATGAAGCTCAGAATGCAGGACTCGGGGCGAGTATTTGTTAGTTGCTGAGCATATTCCTGAAAAACAAAAATTCCCATAAGCTCAGAGCTGAGCAGTTATCCCAATTAGCATATACATTGATCTTTTTTTTAAAATTCATCTCGTCTAATTGATGCTCTGTCATTCACAATGCAGGACGCAAGGAACAACCTCACCTATGACTACATCATTGGTAGCCAAAAAGATCTTTTCAACAGAGTAGAAGAGTTGTTGCTGAGGGTCTCTGAGGTGCAAAGCTAAGCACAGAAAGGTGGAAAACCCAAGCTAAAACAGGTAAACTTTGCTATGAAAGCAGGAGAAATCCTGGAAGGATTCAGGCTTCACGTCCACAGATTCCTCCATGTGATAAAGGAAGATCTGAAAAGTGTCTTGTTAATCATCAAGATGTTTCATGTGTTCATTATCACCTACTTTGATGCTATTTCATAAAGCGATGACGCGAAGTTTTCAGATGAAGATTGTACCTTCCAGATGGAAATGAAAACATAACAACATTTATGTGCAAATACAGGAGGAAAAAAAGAAAGAAAAGCATATTTTCCAGAGAAAACAAGTTCTTCTTCTCTTGAGGATCCTCCCTCAACTGCCAAAACTCTTGACAACAAAAACCACTTTGGAGCTAGATTTAACTGAGATCTTAAAAGGATGTTTTGGTGGCATTTTTCTTATTCTGCCATTCGTCATAAACTCATGTAGCTTAATCAGCACAGACCAAAACCAGCCAGAAGAATGAATCCTACCTCTACATCCTCTGCTTTCTGGTATCCTAGAACTTCTCAAACTGAGGATATGTTTACAGATTTAAGGCTTGCTCTGAAAATTTACACATCAGATTTACTCCTGCCCTGTAAACCACCTGAAGTCTATGGGACAGGTTGGGTGTGCCATACATGATGATACCTTACTGGACTTGCTAGGTCTAACTGGAAGATGGACATGCCCTCCTTCTCGATAGAAAACAGCTTTTCCATCCTACCCTCTGGAAAACGTCCTCTCATGTCCTTCAGTGTTTCTGCATCTCACATGGGGTCTCTCCTGAGATCCTCAAGACACAGTTTTCAGTCGAGAAATTGGAAATACTCCAGCACCTTGGTTATTTTTTCTTTCATATTTGAAGTTTTGAAATTGGCGAGTGGAATATCAAGTTGTTTAGAACATCAGACGCCAAATCCAGATGGAAACAGAACAACGGGCTGAGAACAAGTGAGATGTGTAAAGGTGCCCAACAAATCCATTTATCGCAGTTTGGCAAAGCAAAGGGACAGAAGTCCCTTCTTAAACGATCACGCTGCTTGTGCAACGGATCTCTCCCACACTTTTACAATACATTCTGTACCTTTAACTGCTTTCCTTGCCTCCCTCCACCCACTACTCGATCTCTGCCTTGCCTCCTTCTAACATTTGGAACATCTGAAGAGCTGCCAAATTTTTTTTGAAGCAACCTATTTCCAGAAATGTTTCTTTACCACCAAGATATGTAATTTCTCCCAAAACACTCCTCTGGAGCAAAGCCCAGGACTGGCAATATGTCACCCAGGATCAGCGAAAGGTTTACGTTTCAACACCTATTGCACCTGTCACGATAATACCAGGCATTTTCCACCCACGACGCAGGAGAGAATCCAAACTTCCTGTGGGATGTGCAAAAGTAGCGCTCAGCCTTGGGAGCCATCCAGGCATGGCGATCAGGAAGAGAAAAAGAGAAAAGCTATTTCTGCTGGCTTGCAGGAATTGATGGCACCATTTAATGTCTTGCCTTTAAACGCAAGTGTGTATAACCCAGTTCTCCCACAGCTGCTGTGATGTAAATAAATTCAGTATTATCTCCATTTTACTTTATATAAAAATAAACAGTGCTGGAACTTAACGCTGGGCGTAATTCAACATTTAAGATGTTGACCTTTTCAAGTCCAAGGCAGCCATATAGATGCCTAACACTTAGACAAAATATTTGACCTGCTTAAGGTTTGCTACGGACAAAAATACTACATATATATATATATTCTGTAAGTGTAGGATAGTATTTCTGGAAATAATGTCATTGAGTTGATCATTTTTTGTCATCGTAAAGTGAGACTTCACTTCAAGGGTTCTTTTTGAACAGCACATCTATGCCACATTGACCAATAATTATTAGTATATGTGATACACGAAGAATCCCTAAAATGTCTACACCTGCTTTACAGTATTAGCTACATTTGAACAGTGACTATGTATAAAATCAGGAATTTCTGCAGATCCTATCACCTACATAACAAAATCATTTGCTTCATCGACATTTACTGGAGCAAAAACATATCTTTTGGTTCCCAAAAATTTCATTCAGGATTCCCCTCCTAAGGTAGCAGACTGCAGCGAAATCCCACAAAAATCTAATCCAGCCTTAGAAATACCTAATACACAAACTGATAGTTTTGTTCACGATAAATACAGCTATGGGCAGCAAAATGCCTTCTATTTTGTTCCAGTAATAAATGACTTCCCTGACTTGAGTCAGTAATGAGATTTTTAATCATGTGGATTGAACGTATCCTCAAGTTAATAAAAAAGTATGGCTTCCTCTTTATCTTTAATAAAAGATTTGTACACTGCTCGAATGATTAGTATTACATTTTTAAAGAACCCGAGATTGATGCTTTTCAATTCTCCTTCCTATTTTTCTAAGCCTTTATAATTCAAAGGTAATATAGGGAATAGTTAATAATTCAAAAGGTAATTTTAAGGCTTTTATTCAGTAACCTTTTGCCTATTGACTTAAGGATGTGCCATAAAATATCCAGGTATTACTATCTTAGCAATTTGCAGATCTATACAGATGAAATCTCTGAATTTATGCAAGTCAGGCTTTGTGTTTAAGAATCAGAGCACATCATTACAGCCTTGGAAGGGTACAGGGGGAGGAAATAGCTTTACGGGGCTATTTAAACCAGTATATTTCATGCCTTCACACAGTTCTGCTTTTTCGCCCTTGTTTGCAGGTTTATTCTTGATGGAGTTATTTTTGCAGTTGCCTAAGAGACAAAGGGAGCTAGCTGCGTTTTTTTAAAAAGGTAAACTCGGCCGCGCAAGCCCCGCGTTCTGCACCTGCACGAGACCCAAACCAAAACCACCGCTCTGGGAAAGCTCGGCTGGACAAAACCCAGAGTCTCTTATTCTCTTCTAACGACAAAAAACGGGCTTGTCTGAGAGGAAAACGTCAAAAAAACTGGCTAGGGATCCAAGGATATCCCATTTCAGCCGCTAATGGACGCAAAGTTGACGCCGCGCGTTGGCAGGGCCCTCGCCGCCATCGGCAGGGGACAGCAATATCCCGGCAGCCCCGAGAGCGATGCAGCTGCCACCGAGCGCTCGGCAGCCACCCGCGCGCGGAGCAGCCTCCTCCAAACGGCTGTTAAACGAGCTGACAAAAGGGTTTCCATCCAAATATGTTGGGTTTTTTTTTTTCCAAAAAGCAGCATTTTGGACTGAGCTCCTTCCAAGCTCACAGTGGAGAATGGAAGTCCAAATCACATGGCGGGGGTGGAGCCAGTATTTGATTCTTGAAAACGATTTTTTGTTAATTTATTTTAACAATATCTCACTTTAACTTCTTATTTCCCTCAAGCAAGAATTTAATCGTCTTCTCTCAGAGTTGCTCATTAGACTGTACTTTGTCATCTTCACAAAATACTCAACTAACAGCAGCCAACCTTCAACATATTTGGGTATAGCTACAGCATTTTACCTACTTCAAAGAAACAAAGCCTTTTTACCAGTGTGTGACCTACTTTCACATATGTGCATGGTAGCTACTGTAAAGGAATCATAGAGTCCTAGAATGGGTTGGGTTGGAAGGGACCTTGAAGATCATCTCGTTCCAGCCATGAGCAGGGACACCTCCCACCAGCCCAGGTTGCTCCAAGCCCCGTCCAGCCCGGCCTTGGACACTTCCAGGGATGGGGCTGCCACAACTTCTCTGGACAAGCTGTTCCAGTGTCTCACCACCCTCACAGTGAAGAATTTCTCCCTAATATCTAACCTAAATCTACCTTCTTTCAGTTTGAAACCATTATCCCTTGTCCTATCAGTGCACTCCCTGACCAAGAGTCCCTTCCCAGCTTTCCCGTAGCCCCCGTTTAAGTCCCGGAAGGTCCATCTCATGCAAGATTTCAGGCACTGCTAAGTAACAATGATAGAAAGCAATGAAAAATGATAGTCGTTATTAATTCCACATCTAACAAAGAAAATTGAGTTGAGCTGTGCACATAGCCATCATTTACTGCCATGACAAAGTTAATAGCACCACCTTTATTAGCATTTCCCTACCTACAAAACTATGAGATCCTGCTGCCCCTTCCTCTATGTTTGCCAAATTTTAGTACTTACGTAAGGGATTTCACTGTTATTCGAGGGACACGAGTTTTACCAGTCCAAGGATAACGGTGTCTTTATGAAGCAATAGCAACACTACCTAGATTATATTTAATTTCAGGCCAGCCCTGAGCACATTCTTTGTGCCTCACCTAAACATCAGCTCTGATAGATGAGCTCTGAACTCCTCAGTTTGACCTCCAAGTCCCAAAAACCCCTGACTAAAGCTTACTGCTTCTATTCTCCAGCTCCGAAAATGCAAACTGCTGTCGGGTTCTTCAAATCCCTCTGCAAGACAGGCAGCATATGCCATGTGCATTATTCAGGGCTTTACATAGCTCCTCTACCACGGAGGTTTAAAAATGAAGAGCAAAACGTGTATCAAAGTCAACCCCCTTGCAACAATAATGGTAAGTATGAATAATGAAATGAAGTCACATCCAAAGCTAGGCTAGGATAGGGTTTTATTTCTAAAGTAACGGGGCAGCAACGCAATAATTTTACTACTTTTTGGATGGACAGGCCTGAAGGCATATTTTTGGAATCCCAAACAGCTGAGGTCTCTTCGCAGGTGTGACTCGGGAAATAGTCCAAAAGGAAGAACATGGAAAATAGTTTGGTTTACCTTGAGGAGCTGGAAAACCATGTCAGAAAAGCACAATGAAAAGAGTTTCTTTTGTACTCAGCTAAAACAATAATTACACGTAACCTGTAATGAGTGGTCTTCAAAGAATCTCTGGACTAGATCTAGAGATCTAGAGATACTCTTAGAGTACCTCTAGACTTACACACAAGAAAGAGGGTCAGAGAGTTCAGGAGATATCCTGGTGGGCAAACAAAGTTTACTAGCTACTGAACACTACTCCTCTTGATCCCCCATGCGCATCTCTCCCTAAAGAAATATCCCAGGAGGACCCAGACTTATAGAAACACCCCAAGAAGACCCATTCTGGGACAGGGACCCTCACTGGAGTTTCTGTCTCCTGCACTTCCATGACAAAGAGAGATAAATGAAGTGCTAAGATATTATGCAAGCCCAGGCTAATGATAATTCAGTACACAACAGCAGCTAGAGGAGCAGTGTAAGTACTAATGTTACGATATTTGTTTTGTGTTCCCAGAGATACAGACTTTACGTGAGTGCTGAATGTTATTAAGAGCAGCCCAGTCAACCAGGCAAACCCCAAATCCTGCCTCAACTCATTTTTTAAAAAAAAAGAGCCCCAAACTTTGAATGACTCCAAGTAGTGCCTGCCAGGGGAAAAAAAAAGAGGAATTTTGGAGATGGCATGCCATCAATTTTCTCCATTTGTGTCAGAAGTTGAGCAGCTGTCTTCTTACCAGACTGAAGTGGAGCCAAAAACCTTGTCAGGCAGCTGAAGAAAAAGCACTTCAGAAGAACTAATCTCAAAGACCCAAAAGTATGTTTCACATTTTTGAACAGGCGTGTGTTAATATTACTACTACATTATCAATTGGCAATGTTTTGCAGAAGTAGAGGGAAAAAAAAAAAGACTGCTTTGTTTGTTTACGCTGCTTGCTAAGGAAAAGCAAGATGCCACACATATTTGAACTCCTGAGTCTGTTTGTTTATTTGCTTATGGCCAGCAAAAGATTTCTAGCATCACCTTCCCCTAAGCAGATGAGGAAAGCGAAATGAGATTCACCTCCACGGGGAAGAAAAAAAAAAAAAATAAAAAAAAATAAAAAGAAGAAGACGCACCTGGACTTTCTGGGGCAAACAGATCTCGGTTTCAGCAAGCCCTGTTACTCCCCAGGCACTGCAGACACATCAGCAAGGGATAAATAATCTCAGCGAGGGCTGTGTTTGAATCAGCTCGTGCCCATTGCTCCAGCAGCCACAGATTGTGACAGACTGGGAATACCCAAGTCACAAGTTGTTTCTTCTTTAGCCTGTGCTCCAGTCACTGTGTGCTGCCCTGAAGGAACCTTCAGGACAACCCTAAGAGAATGTGATGAAGAAAGCAATCAAATCAGGACAGTCATTGCACGAGGAGCTTTGCCAGGTGGGATCTACTACCGTCAGGCACAGTTTGGTCAAACTCAAAGTACTGTACTTGCTGAACTTGACTCAGCCCAGAAGACAAGTCAGAGAAGTTGGTGGTCTCCTCCCAACGTTGCCACTATCCAAAGCATTGGGAGTCCAAACATCCACTAATTCATATCACAGAATCACAGAATCACAGGGTGTCAAGGGTTGGAAGGGACCTCAAAAGATCATCTAGTCCAGCCCCCCTGCCAGAGCAGGGTCACCCGGAGCAGGTCACACAGGAACGCATCCAGGCGGGGTTTGAGAGTTTCCAGAGAAGGAGACTCCACAATCTCTCTGGACAGCCTGGGCCAGGGCTCCAGCACCCTCACAGTGTAAGTTTTTCCTAATGTTTTTGTGGAACCTCCTATGCTCCAGCTTGCACTCGTTGCCCCTTGTCCTGTCACTGGACATCCCTGAGCAGAGCCTGGCTCCATCCTCCTGACACTCCTCCTTGACATATTTATAAACATTAATGAGGTCACCCCTCAGCCTCCTCTTCTCCAAACTAAGGAGCCCCAGCTCCTTCAGCTTTTCCTCATAAGGGAGATGCTCCACTCCCTCCATCATCTTTGGGGCTCTGCGCTGGAGTCTTTCAAGCAGCAACAAGAGATCTTAGCACAGGGAACTCACAAGGAGTGTAGACCTACAACAACCACCAGTGTGTCTGGAGGCACAATACTGCCCTTCCATTGGGCAGAGCCACACTAAAAACCTCTACAAAGTCCCAGTTTCCCATTGGAGGAGAAAGCAGTAAGAGGCATTCAGAATAGTTTTACACATAATGCATTCATCTACAAGCCCATCAGTTTTAAACAGAGATATCCCAAATTACACACAAGCAATTCTACTCGCAGAACCGCTAAAACAATCCAAGGAGTTTGACGGTTTGGTCCTTACCTCACTCGGTGTCCGAAGGATCATGAGATGCGTTTTGCGATCGCGCGAACCCCAAAAAGTCACAAATGGCCTCCCTGTGTGCGATCACGCCACTCGTGAGGCTGATCTCCCTCGGCACAGGTTGGGGGGGGGGGAGGCTGGCTGGGAGGAGGAGACAACACCACCAGGAGATTTGTTGCTTTCTTTTGGTGAGATGGATCTTTCTTCAGAACTGCATTTGCAGCCGTGGCTGCAAATTCCAGCTCTTCCCGCGCTGAAATGTCATGGCTGCAAATTCCAGCTCTTCCAGCTCTGAAATGCCAATGCAGGTATTAATTAAATTTTGATTCCGGTGGATGAATCTGTCATTTGCCAACCGCAGCGACAGAGGTGCCGTATAGGAGGACAGATTTAAAGTGAATAAATAAGTGAATAAATAGACATTCAAGATCCTACTTGGCTAGCCATCTTCTTTCAGCCAGTTTTTTTTCCCTGAAATGTTTATTTACTACACAGCCAGGCTTTTGGCAGCTTTCCCACTGCAAAATGTGCTGCCCAGATATTCTAAAGTGAACTTGAAATGAAAAAGACTTGGGTTTTGGTGTGTTTTTTTTTCTCAGGGCTCCCCTTCTTCCGCACAGATATCCCTTTACTTCCAAACCGTGCCTTTAAGGCACAATTTTGCTCAGCATTTCTAGAATACTCAGAAGAAAGAAGCATTTATAGATCTTTGCTAAAAATGAGAATTCCTATGTGGTCTTCAGCAAACTACTTTAGACATTCTTGTTTCTTCCATTTACCAAAGAAATGCTCCCGTACTTCTCAAAGGTCTATAAACGCAAACAAATTAATGTACCTGAAAAATCACTGCTGTTGTATTTTTAATGTGTTTAAATATTTTTTTTTAAAAAAAAAAATCAATTGCATAAGAATCCAACAAAATTCTGGCATTCTGCTATTGCATGCTGGGGAATGAGATTTCCTTAGAGCTAAACACAAAAAAGCAAAGAATAGAAAATAACGATAATGCGAGCGGAAGACATTCCCCTACTTCAGTATATTCACTTTTCACAGTGAGGTTCCAGTCACGATCAAGAGCTCTGGAAAATCAAGAAATATAAATGCAAACCAGTAAGAAAACTGTGTCTCTCAGATACTTTTACGATGGTCCAGCCGAGATTCTCTGATTAGCATTTGCAGACCGTAGTAAGCATATCTAATATAAAGGCAACACGCACTGCACAGCCCTCGACAAATATTATCAAGATGGAAATGCCTACTGACAAATTCACAAGCTGCAAATGTACAGTCATGAAATTCAATAGCCTCACAGCTGCACTCTTGTAACTTGTGAATGCAGAGAAATGTATGAATTGGCAGCAGGCTTTCTGGCAGATGATATCATTTTACAGATGACACTGTAGAGTCTGCCAGTTTGACGTTGAACTCTCCTCTTGATTCTCTTTTTTTTTTTTTTTTCGGTGGCGTTGTTGTTGTTGTCATTTCATAGCTCCTTCTCCGAGCTCTACCAGGAGCACAGGGGCTGCTCTCCTAAGAGTCTGCTATTTACTTTTCTGACTCTGCAAAGTGCTGTAATTGCTCAGCTCGGTTCCCTCGGCTCTGCTCATGCAGAGCTGACGTAGAACAGGGCTTATTCTGGAAAAACTTTGCTTTCCCCTACAGTATTTCAGACGCACAAAGCGCACTGTTCCGTAGACGTGTCCTAATTTATTTTCTTTTTTCACCTCTCTTCAGAATAGCTTGGATTTCGCTGCAAGTGACTGCCCTTCTTCATAAATAGCTGAAATGATTGTGCCTCGGAACTTGTAATCTGCATATTTTCAGACCACTTAGAGAGAAGGAAACATTCCTTGGAAAAGAAAAATGACCTCTACACGATCTGCGGTGGTGTCCGGGCAGGGCTCTAAGTGCTAAGCTGGCCCCATTCCATCCAAAGCTTGATGACACAGGAGGCCTACCAAAAAAAAAAACCATGCTCAGAAATACATTTTAGTTTATTTTTCATTATTTTGTCCCTTCTGAGCCCTGTGCAATCATCACTGAAATGTTTGACTGGGATCCATGGCCAGCATCAAGCAAGACACGACAGCAGCGCACCCCTAAAATCGAGTGGGTTTTTTGTGCCTTGAAGTCACACCTACGCGGCAAAGAAATTCCTGAAGAGCCAGTAAGATGACATCACGGTGAACTGGGCTGTCTAGGAATTCTTTTTAACTCCTTTCTGAGTTTTTGCTTGTGCTGTGTTTCTCTCGTTGCCTCCATCCAGCTGGAAGAGGGCAATCACTGCACCTGCGTGGTCCCATCTCTACCATCATTTAACTCCTTGAATTATCGCAAAGTACAAACGCGGGTACTTAAGCAGGATCACATCAAACTTGCTTTGAAAAAAATCCCAAATTTTAAGACATTTTGCCAAAGGTTCAACATTTTGCAAAGGTTTTGCGTGCTTCCATCCCTGAAAACAGGGGCCTTCCTTTCGGTAAACGGATGCACTTCACAACACAAAATGCAGGAAACTGGGGGAAAAATAAACCAAAAAATCAAACCCAAAACAAACAACAAACACCACAAACGTATATGTGGAGGTAATCTCCAAGTCAGGACTTTATCTACTGCAGTAATGCCGGTACTATTTTGCTTTAGGTATCCCTGCTCTAGAATTACTGTGCAAAAATCTCCAGCCTGTAGCGCTGTGTGTACATAAGATGTATTTATTATGCCAGAAAAATACATTATTGGCATTTTAGCAAAGGTTGATTGTGATCTTAACTGATCTCCTTATACAGAGGTTTAATGTGAGAAATATCTCACACATTTAAAGCTGCCTTTAACCACTAGACCTTGGGGCCACACTGCTCAAAGCATTCACAACCCAGTAGTTTCCACTGTTCTGCTTTGGGGGAAAAAAAAAAAAAAAAAGTTGATTTTTTCCTTGCCAAACACGGATTTCTTATATTGAGAATGAAATATTATTAACTGCGTTCTTTGAAGAACAGACACAGGCACCATCCCCTTGAAAAAAAAGTTCAAATTCTGGGAGCTTCTAAAACATCTTGAACTGTTGGAATCATCCACAAAATATTTTCATGGGAAGCCCTCGGGTTATTGCTGAAGGTAAGAAGTGGAGAGGAAGGAAAATCACCCGGACTCCCAAAATAACACTCTCTCTTTTGATGTCTCTGATTTTGGAGGGAGCAAGCAAATTGCTCCGCAATCCATTAGCATGAATCACAGCGGCAAATTCACACCGGGGGCCATGATTCGGGGTGATTTCCCGCGTGCTCCTCGCTCAGCTGCAAGAGAGAAAAGCGAATCGCCTCCACGGAGCCTGTCCCAGACTTTGTGCAATGAGAGGGACCCAGGGGAAAAAAAAAAAAAAAAATATATATGTTTCCCCCCCCTCCGTGCCCTGCTCTCCGTACCACATGGAAAACACGGCCAAAAACTAGAGAAAAATTGGAAAAGCTAATAATGAACCTAAATAACTCTCAATTGTTCCTGTTATTTTGAAGAATCGCACTTCACAGCGCCTTCCTCGCCCTTCTTTTGGGTTTTGATGCGCTGGACTGGGACGGAAAGATTTTCCTTGGGTTGGAAATCTAGACAATAAGCAATTGCTTAATAAGGGAGTATGGAGTGAAACAGAGAACAGTTCATTCCAAGCCTCTTTCTTACGACAGCAACACACAGAAGCATTACTTACCCTCCTCCTTTTTTATCCTTTTCGAGAACTCTTGCACAACCCGCCGTTTCGCAGGATTTCAGCAAGAAGTACTCACCACTTTTAAGGCTTGGGGTTTTTTTATTCACCCTAAAAGCTTTAACTTCCCTTCAAACTTTGTACCTCATCCTCATCAAATCATACCCAGAAATGTGCGTGAAGTGTTTTGTTTACTCAGGACTTGGCAGAGCCGCAACAAAGAACAGAATGTAAAGAATGAACTCCCTTTGCAAAAGTCATTTACGTCGAAACAAAAGCCTCTCTACCTTCCTGAAACAGATTTTCTAAGCGGGCCTCCTATATTTCTGAATTGTCCCAGCATTACAGTGAGCTCTCAGACAACTAAGAAACATTTGGAAGCCAATCTGAAAACAGAAAGAATGAGAAAGTGCTCCTGGATCTGATTTTTCATTAAAAAAGCATTAGGAAAATACGGGCTTTTCAACACTGCAATCTGAACAAGCAACCACTTTTCATGTAACATGTAGAAACCTGCTGAATTCAGACTACTTCCAGCTTCCCCTGGGCTGCAGCAGCTGGAGAGATTTGTTTCCACCTGCTTTTACCATTTGTCATTGCTGAGGTATGTTTCAGAAAGCCAATTTAGCTCTAAACTGTCAGTTCGGCTGAAGCCAAACCAATTCATTTTTATTATTTCGGGGTGTCTCATGTTCCTTTTAAATTCCCAGCTGCCCACACCTCTGCACCCAAAGAGAACAGAGCTGGTGTTCGAGGGGTTTTTAAACCAAAATGCCTTTTTCTAGAGCACCCAAAGCAAAATTCTGCACAGTTGACCCAACCATTTGCTCTGGGAGGTGCAAACAGAAGTGGTCAGCACAGAAGAGACCATCCAAACACGGCTGCAGGTAGCAAAAGGCTTCTGAAACACATTGAAAGCTCATTAAAAATTGTTAAAAACCTCTCCCCCAAAACCCTTTTGAAGGCTGGTTGCCTCCATTCCCTGTGCCAGTGTAGGAAATAAGGCTGCCAGATATATCTCCTACCATTCCCCCAGAATTTCAGGGGGATAGGAGGGAGTGGGTGTGGGGAGGGAAGGTAGCTCGAGTACAAGAACGGATGATTATCAAGTCTAAAGAGAGCACGTCATAAAATGAAGAAACACAAGACTATTTTTAAAGCAGTTATTTTGTTTTCACGATGAAAAACGTGCTGCAGTATTCCCCTCTGCTTGGCATTCCAGGGCAGGTATTGCATGTTGCTAGTGCAATTAATTCACTGGAATAGACGAAAATTGAGACATCGGATACGAAAGCGTAAGATGAGCATTTTGTATTTTGAATAGGAAAGAAACTACGTTTGCAAAAGTTGATTAACTCCAAGGCCCAGTTCTGCAATAACAACCACAAGGATTCGCTGAGACTGCTCATGTGCATCACCTTCCCCCGGGATGGTTGCAGGAGCAGGACCCGAATGTGTGAGTTCAGCCGAATCTCTTCACTGTACTATCTGCATAATTTATCTGTAGATATTTTAAAAGTTTACAAAACTCTCCGCTAACTCGGAAAGATCTGGGAACTTTTGAAAAGTGTGACCTGTTACGTAAACCTGTATTTTAAGAAGTGCACTAGAGACAGGAGGAAGGATCACAGGGGTTGGACACATAACCAGCTGTCCCAATTTGGCTGAGCTGTTTTAGCTGTGAATTTTTAATGTGTGATGATTATAAAGCATGGAGAGATAGTTCAGCTCGCTCATTTGAATTATTTTGCCTTTGCCTCAGTTACTCTACATCTACAGGCTGCAACCCCGAAGCCAGTGCTGGTGACTTCTAGTTCTGAGACCCACACGCCTAAGCCACCTGCAAAGCTCAGACCTCCGAATATTTATTTATTAAGATCTAAAGTGATAAAAACTTGCTTATCCCAGGCTCAAATTTTCCTGACACCTTCACTAATTACACAATATAATGAAACCCCAGAAGCGCTGAAATAATTGTTCCAGCAGGCACTCAGCCAGCAAAACACCTATGGAAGCTTCTTTCTATTCATTCATCACTACAGGAAGGAACATCACAGTCCTCTCCAAAAATCCCCTCAGACAGATGTCTTGCAGCGTATCGAGACGTTATCAAATTCAGACTTGGAGTGAGCACGTTCCAAAAGCCAAAAGCCCTCTGAGGGAGCGTTTTGCCAGACACACCTTATCACCCATAGGGATGAGAGCGGGATGTGGGGTGGGCTCTCTCAGCGAGATAGGGAGGCCCAGGGAAAAGCAGCTATTTGGCCTCTCCAAGGCCAGGCATGACCAAATGACACCTTCAACCTAAGTAATACCCCAACCACTACCTAGAGATGAAATACCAGGCAAGATACAGCTCAGAAAGAGATCTGTATGATCTCCAAGCTGAGATGATGGATGCTCCATGTTGCTCCTCTCCTCTCTAGTACCTGAAGGGGCTACAGGAAAGCTGGGGAGGGACTGTTTACAAGGGCGTGTAGCGACAGGACGAGGGGCAATGGTTTTAAGCTAGTGCAGAACGGATTTAGATTAGACGTTAGGAGAAAGTTTTTTACTGTGAGGGTGGTGAAACCCTGGCACAGGTTGCCCAGAGAGGTGGTGGAGGCTCCATCCCTGGAGGCATCCAAGGTCAGGCTGGATGGGGCTTTGAGCAACCTGATGTAGTTAAGTTGTCCCCACTCACTGCAGGAGGTTGGACTAGGTGACCTCCAAAGGTCACTTCCAACCCAACACATTGTATGATTCTATGATTCTGAGTCAGTTGCTCCATGTGCCCATGCTGAGAGCATCCAGGAGGGAGGAGCCAGCCCTGCAGCAGGCACCTGGAGATGTGCAGAAGGAACGATTCCAGGAGTCACTGAGCAGGCATCCACGTTCCCGGCAGCTCCATTCGAATACGGAGCGGCCGGCATGGGCATCACCGGCAGCAACATCCTTGCAAGGGCAAAAGCACCACGGTGCTGCTGAATGGGTGCCCGCTCCTATCACCAGGCGATACCGACCGAGGTTCTCAGCTTTCCCAAGAAAATATTTTCGGCTGGGGCTGATTTTTACTGTTTTAAAACGAACATTAGCGCATGTGATCGCACGGTGCACAGATCTGTCAAATTTGTTCTCAGCTGCAACCCTGAAACATATCATTATCGTGTACCGTGTGAGCAAAGCTGGGCTTGGCTTTCATGTGACTGAGCTCTAAATTAGTTTATGGATAATGTTCCTTTACAATGCGTTCAATCTTTTGCTCCATCTTATCTTAATGAGTACTTAACCTCTTAAAAATAGGTTACTGCCTGAGAGACTAAATACAGATTATTAAAGTCTCTGAAAAAAACAACAGGACCGAACGTCCCTGCCCAGGTAGCTTTGTCCTCCTTTAGCACAACTTCTTTAGGATGAAGTTTACAGAGCTTTACAGAGTTTTCATCCATTTTAAAACACATTTGTAATTACAAAGTAGTACTTTCGTGGGGTTTTTTTTCAGAAATACTTATGGAAAACGATGCATTGGAAAATGTACCTTTCTACTGGAAAACTCCACAGTTCCTGCACTTGCAACCTCAACATTTTGGGTTTGGACACCTTTTAAAAAACGTGCATGCTTCAAAGCTTTTAAAAATGGAAATGTTACCTTATATAAAGTAGATAACATCTAAAACCTACACTGGCAGGTTTCTGGTTTTTTGGTTAGTTCGCATGCGCTACATCGCTCAGAAGGATTTTAGCACCTGACCATGACTTTGGCACGGGAACGTTCTTAAAATCCTTAAAATTCAGCCAAGAGCCCCAGCACACGCTATGTAAAATAATTACAGCATTTAATCCCCTCGTATCCCTGGATAAAACTCCAGTTTGGGAAGCCAAGGAGCAGGCTACGCACCAAACCGTGTGTTGGATTTGTGCCACTCCGGAGAGAACTCATAAAACTTCCGAGCAGAAAGAGAGCGAAGGAGAAGGTGTGCGATTCCGTATTTCCTTCGTGAGGGTACCAAAACAGGTGCTACTCCCACTCTGTGTGCATTTAATGCGAGCGTGTCGCTGAATTAGGACAAAATAAAAAAGATATTAGAATTTCCTTTTAAAATCCCTACTCTCTTCTGCTTGTCAGCTGGCTTATAATTCACATTGGGGATTGCAAGAAGAAGTGGGGATGGACAAATTGTCCCCGACACCCTGTCTCCGCAGGACACTCACTGTCATGTGGAATTACTTTTTTTTTTTTTTTTTTTTTAAATACATATAATCTCAAGTTCATGGTCCAGCATCTCTGATTCACAGCAATAAAGGTTGCACAAGAGCAGAACTGTGTGGAACAAAGGTTAATCTGGGGTGAAAATACCTCTCCTAATGAAACACAAATGGAAACACCCGACGGTTTCAGAGACAGCAAATACCTGCAGTGCTATTGATCTTCCAGTTCTGGTTTCAAGATTTAGAAATTCGGTGCGTTTAGACCTAAGAGGAGGCAGAGAGAAAGCAAAGAGCTATTCAAACTCTGCGATTCTCTTGAGATGTTCCAGGCTCATTCTCCTGTGTCACGTAACAGCTTTATGACACCTACACCTTCCTCGCTTGAACGGCGAGAGTTTTTCACGCGATATCGGAAAAACTCAAAGATCAGAACACGGGTCTCCGTGCCAGCCTCAGATATTTAGAAGCCACAGGTGGATATTTAGAAACCGGAGCTCATTTTGTTTTAAAAAAGAGCTCGGTTTTCAAACTGCTAGTTTGGATATTTCAGTTTCAACCCTGGGAGCGTTCTTTCTCGGGTCGGTTCAGGCTGAAAGCCCGACGCACTCGCAGGGCTGTGGCTTTGGGAAGAGCACCATATATGATGAGGCTCCAAACAATCTCTGGCAGCCACGAGATCATGCTCAAAAACATCAATTCAGCCAGAAAAAAAAAGCAACAGAGGGATGAGAGGAAAGGAGGGGAAAGCGACAGGAGAGTAAAGAATTATCAGTGAGGTCAAAAGTAGAGCTGATCCAGAAGCTTCTGATTAAATTCTGCTTTGTGCAAAAGTGCTGACGTGCTGAAATCAAAATGATTTGGAGAACGTGTCAATCTGATAGGACTTGTTCCTGTCGGGCCATTTGCCTACTTGTTTTACTAGAAACCTTGGCTCCTAGAGAGCTGCTCAGATGGGCTATTGGGAAAGCCAGATTCCCAGGCTCCCCAGAATCTCAGCGTTAAAAGAAATTAATTATTGATACAAGACTACGTTATGCATGTTTGCCTTATCAAATTATCGGTAGCTGTGCCTGCAGCATGGGTGTAGCACATCTGATAGGCTTTAATGAGGCAAAAATCTCATTCAAGCGGCAGGGAAGCCAAGCCGAGTAACGCTCCTCCTCTGCGCTCCCTCTCGCTCAAAATTTTAAAATGAGGAGCGAAGTAAGAAGTGCAACGCTTCCCTCCAAACGTTATTTAGAAGTTTCAAACAATTCAAGCTTCCCCATTTCTATTAAGCAAATCCTTCAAGCCAAGATCTCTGTCTGCCGCTATGAATAGTAACTTGGTAGTACAACGCACTTACACGGTGAAATCATAATATCCTGGGCATTTGGGGCTGTATTACGCTATAAAAAAATAAGGTCAGCTCCCTCCAGCTATGACATTTTTTCGGACTGGCACTCGACCTACTGAAGCTCTGCAGTTTTTCTTGTGCTCGCTCTGCATTTTGCACCCATGCCGTTAGGTGGTGCTTGGAACAGAAGATTGCAAGAAAGAAAATGCAACATCTCGAGCGCTGCCCGGGCAGCCTGCTTCGTTAATGTTTGATGCTGGCAATTTAAAATATACCTCTGCCCCACTCCTCCCTTAAAAAAAAAAAAAAAAAGAAAAAAAAAAAAAAGAGAGAGAAAAAAATGCTTCTTCTAGTATTCAGTTTAAAAAAATCTGATTTCCAGGCCTCAGCAGAGCTGAGTAATTAATTAAATAAATAGTCAACCCTTCCTCCTGCCTCCAGCATCTCTGCTGACACACACCCACCCCTTTAAATAAGCTTCTGCCACTCCAGCGCTCAGCCAAAGTTCCGCTCCTCCTGCCCTAGATCTCTATCTCTCCCTCCTGAGCTGATAACTGCATTTCCAGTAAGTTTTGAGTCACAGACTGAAATGCAGTTTAATGTACCAGCTCCAACAGGGGTTTCCAGGAAAAAAAACTCTCCAAGTGCGCAGCGGCACGAATACTTTTTACAGAAGGAAGGTCTCGCTAGCAATTAGGAAGCAGACCTGCTTCTGCACGGAAAAGCAACGGCTCACTCCCTTTCCCCTTCTTCAGCAAACACCTCCGGGCAGTCCCGATCCATAACATGCTCTCTTCAGATGTATTTATATATTTTCATGCCTTCCCTTTAACATCCCGTTCCCGGAATAGATGAAAATAACTGCATCCTACTAGAGATAACATGCACCGTATCTGTCTAACCCTGGGCTCCTCTTTTGTTATTCTTTTTTTTCTTTTTTTCCTCTTCTTTTTTTTTTTTTTTTACCTCCCTTAACCAACCCTTCAATCACTGGCATTCCCTCCTCTTGCAACGACCTGCAAATATTTCCTGGCACTTTACCACCATCTTCCCAAGTTCAACAAAAAAAAAAGGTCCAGCACGAAATCCTCCAACACTGTGACACTGAGATCTACAGTTCACCTGTACCTTGAGAGAAATAAGCACTACTTTTTTTTTTTTTTTAACCAGCTACCTTGTAATTTCAATTCTTGCATTACTGACTTATTGTGAAATGATGAATAATCATTCTTTATTCATATTCGCTGTGCCACTCTTGATTTTGTAGCGACTATATTTTAACAACTCTCACAGTAAAAGTCAAAATGGCTGAGGATTAAAAAAAAAATAAAATAATAATTCTCCAGTAACTGTTTATGAAGCTATTTAGAAAACTACAGTTTGCTCACATATTGCATGAAATGATTAAAAAAAAAATAAATACAGAGAAATACAAAGTCAAATATTGTGCTTAACACAGGAAATGCTGACTTCTTGTCCTGTCTGTATGAGGACTCAGAGCTCATAAATCCCTGCAAGTGGACTAAGGAGCTTTCTCACCTCCTCAGAAGTTATCTTAAATATCAGGAGGTGGGAGGCAGTTGGACAAAAGATATAAAGGGAGGCAGCCGATCCATTCTGAAGCCGCTCTCACTCCTTTTAGGCTTCAGATTTCACATAAATATTTCTTTAAATGCGGGCACCTATGTACCAAAACTAACGTTGTGAGAAACTTCCAAAACTTGGCTTTTAATTAAAGCCATGAAAGTACAATGCTCACGCTGAATAAGTATCAAAAATAGAGACAAAACTGAGAAAATATGCAGGCATTTTTCTTGGGTTTTGTCAGGCACTGCAAAGACAATTAAGTTTCTTTTCTTCACTATACATATAATACTCAGAAGTGAAAGCTTAATTAACTTGTCAGAAACTATGGCATCTCTTTTCTTGAGCTGCTGAACCCACCTTCCCAAAAGACTTGAAGGGAAAAATAAAAACCCTAAATGCTCTAGCTGAAATACCTGATCATGCATGACATTCCTGTCCTGTAACAGTTTCTCTGTCATTACCAGAGGCTTTTTTATCCATCTGGGTGAGCACACGCTTTTTCTTCCATTTGTCTGCAAACGTCTCGGCGCCAAACTGCAATTGCTCCGAGACGCCGGACCTCACGCGATGTGCCGAAGGAGCGAGACGTGGTGACACTAATTACATTTCTCAGGCAAAACCTGAAAATTTCAGCAAAATATCCTCGATCATGTGCCAGCGAAGGGCCCTGAGCTCTCCTGCGAGGGACAGGTACAGCAGGTGTGAAGGCAAAACTTTCTCCACCCCTAAAAACGACAGGATCCCCACTTTGCAGGAAAACCCAACGGGTTTCAGGTGTGTGAAGAAGTGGAGTGAGACCAATTTATGCTGCAGCGACCAACACAGCAGGCCTGGGAGTGCAGCGCTCTCCTGCCTGGCTGGCCTCTGGTTTTTGCAGATATTTTGCATTTCTTCTGGCTGAGTCCGGTGGCAGCTGTGGCCAATAAGTCCCTGTCAGCAAGAGTTGCCTGGAACTGTGCTCGCAGCAGCTGGAGGAGCCGCCGCAGCCCCGGAGCAACTCCGGACCCTGCTTCCAAGAACTGGGAGGGTTTTGAATGAGGGTTTGAGCAAGAAGTGTGGGCTCAGCCCAGGGAGCCTTTTCCTTGAGCGATGGGTCCGCTCCAGTAACAGCCAGAAGGTCTTTAGTTTAGCAAAGGTTAAGTTAACAAACCTAACATTCACACTTACATTTGGCAAGTGTAATAAGTGGTTTTCACACTTTCCAGTTTTTTAATACAGTCTCTCAACCTGAGCTCACTTAAGTCGGAAAAATACTGTACTTTATCCTCCTGCAATCTCCTCTCCAAGATATGCATGTTTAAACAAAGTGCAAAGGTCCAGGTGCTTTTACTGCATTAGTAATGACCCCGTTATCGCCTCTTTAATAATGCAACATCGAACAGAGCACAGCAGTTTTTCTGCTTTCTCATTTTAAAGAATGTATTAAAACTTTTCTCTGTGGGGCCAGGTGACAGGATGAGGGAGGAGGAATTGTTTGGGTTGTTTTCAAGGCAGAAGATATTGCTGAAGCATTCAAGGGATAATTTTTCACCTTCCCTATAAATCACCCTTTGTTTCTCTACTAACTTTGCTCCTCTCTTTCCAGCACTATATCAGATTTTAGTGAGCTCTGGGATTTGGTGCATGTAACTGTCTGCTTGATGGACCCAAAGCCTGTGTGAGTAATTCTGAGCCCGCGCAATCCAACCTAACGCACAATATTGAGAAACCCTCTTCTCTTCTGATAGATATTAAAAACAAACACACGCGATTCCTAACCACTCAACACGAATTCGTGCTCCAGATCTCTTTTTTTTTTCCTCTTAAAAATAAAAGTAAATTAAGGCTTCGCATTTTGTCGGCGGCAGAACGCCCCAGAGATTCACACAGACTCAATGATCTTCCTTAAGGTGTTTCTCTTGATACTTTTCTGTAATGCATCATTATATTATTAGGGCTCCTTGGGCACTCCTGGTGACCAAAGATATGATAGCCTCTTGAAGAAAATCTCTGTTATTTCATATCTTCAGTCAACTAAAGCTCTCTGGTTAGGTGAGTAGCAGCTCGAAGCTTTGGAGATACGCGATTCAGGCCGAAGGACAGGAGCGCAAGCAGTCGACGAACGCTGGCGGCACGGCCGTATTTATCAGCTTAAACCAAAAACCAGTTAATGGGATGAACTTATCGCTGGGAGAATCAGCGGCCATAAAACACACAGGGCAGAGCCCCAGCCAGCAGAGCCACGATGTGAGCGGGGTTAAAAGACGGGAGGCGTGCTTGAAAGGTAGAAGGTCCTCCAGGAAAAGGGCAGCTCCTTCGAGCCCCATGCATGGGGCTTCAGGTGTAAAACCGTGGCTATGTGCACAGCAGGCCACTAAACTATCATTTTATCTGCTATCTGCAAAATCCAAACAGAAAAATGAGCCCGTTTCTCAGATGAGCACAAACACTAAGCCCTGGATGTTAGTAGGGAATTTTCCCTCCCCGCTCGGACACGCCAGCGATCGGGCCATAATCCTTCTCCCCATAACAGATTTAGATTAGTAATGCCAGCAGTATTAAAAGGGGCCTTTTGAGTAGGGAAACATGTGCTGGTAGTCTGGGAAGGGTGTTTACAACATGTGTTTTGCAGGTATTAATGCTCACGATGGTTTGTAAAGGCGTAAATATGCGCTGCCGCTTCCCCGGGGCCACCGCTCTCCTCCCCGCCGCTCCGTCCCTTCTCTCTCTCCAGAGGCACAACGGAATTCTTAATTGTTTTGCTAAAGGTATAGGCAAAACCATAAAACACACCAGTTGGGACACAATTAGCGCTCTCAAAGACGGGAAAACCACATCTGGCAAACAAGCGTGCGAGCCCAAAGAGCGCTTTATTCAAAACCCGGACTCTCCGAGGGGGAGAAACACGTCCTTAAGCACGTCTGAGCTTTCCAGTCGTGTTTTGGGCTCTCAGCCTCCCTTCCAGACTGCTCTCATTTTCTGAGAAAATAAACAAATCTCTCCCCACCAAGATGCTGCATAAATCCTGGTCGCGTTAGGGCTGGCTCTCATCCCGCGCAGACAAATGCCAACACCAGCGAGGTCGCTGTGGTCACCGCTGAGGCTTCTCCAAACAAGCCTGAAGGTGTTTGTTCATCAAAGCCGAAACCTCCAGCGAGGCCATGCTGCAGCACTGGAAACACATTTCCTAATATTTAACACCCCTGAAACGTTGAAATCTAACCAAAGTAAACTTGGAAGTGAAAAGGGAAAAGGCTCAAGTTTTGAATACTAGAATGAATCGTTCCTGAAGTTACCGCTTCCTATTTTACACAGATTATTCCGTCTATTGACGCTGCAATTATGCCACTGGTAGGTATATGTCATTCGTAAAGTCTTCCTGTTTCTATCTAGACCTTTCAGCATTTGCTGTAACCTCAAAGGATATAGTTGCCGTAGAAAAAGACCTGTACGTTGAGAAAATAAGGTAGACTCAGATGGCTGAATATTGGACTGGACCAACAGGACAAAGACCTCCCGTTCACCCCGCGCTGCTTTGGGCACCAACTCCAAAAATCCAATCTCCAAACATACAATTTAGGGTTTATTGCACTCGTGATTTGCCATCTTACTGACAATAAAAATGCACGTGCATCTTAACAGCTTCTTTGGGTCCATATTTACAAGTCTATGAAAAGACCTCTTGATCGAAACCTTTTGTGCCAGATTCCAAAGGCAAAATTTTTGTCGATTTTCCAGGGGAGGAGCAGGAAGTTATTTATAAGAATCATGCAAAACATCGAGGCAAACAATTCCATCAATCAATCTTGCAAGTTTCTAGGTGGAAATAGCGAGTTTATGTTAGGATCAGAATATTAAAACCATCGAGCCTATAGGATCCGCACTATACTGGGAAAACTCACAAGAACGTGGTTTTCATAAACAAATAAATCATAATTTCAAACGAAATTATCCACTTTAATTATTCCCAACTCTGGTTGTTTATGGAGGCGAACAGCACGCTGGCTTTGTGGATGTGGTTAAGGATCACACAAAAAAACTGTAACAAGATTTACAGTTTTCGCCGCTGGTACTGACATCAGTGGAAAAACCAAAGAAAAGCCAAAAGTCTAGAAATGTCTTTTGTCTTTCTTCTACCATTCTTTAACAGATACGTCACCGAGATTCTCCCCTACGGTTCAAGCAGCTACACTTTGGTTTTCTGTGGTTAATTAGAACAGCAGAAATCTTGCAAAATACGCTGGCAAGTGTCTAAAAACCGCGGTGACTCACAACGAACGTAAAAGTTTGACCAGTTCCCTTCACTTACTGATTCATAAAAAAATAACAGTAAGGAATGGGCTTGAGTGTTTTTGGGCAGCAAAAAAAAATAAAAATCGTTTAAATATGACTTTGATTAAATTGTTAGAAGTGATGACTGCACCTAAGTACTCTGAAAGACTGGTGATAAGACGTTTGACATTGCCTCCCACAGAACTTGTTACAAAACACGTACCAGCCAGATATATCCTGAGTTAGTGCCAGCAGACATCTACCAAAAACAATTAATCTGCAGTGTTAAGGGTGTAAAAAGACCCTCTCCCTCACCCCTTAACAAGGCAAGTCTTCAGCGTTCAGCGGATCCGCGCTCCTTACAACTCTTATATACATTAGTTTATGTATTTATACATATAAATACACAGTTTTTCTCTTGCAATCAGTCTCGCACAGTCGCTCTGCAACGTTCCTCAGCAGCATCAAGCTCCACAATATTTCCATCCGGCTTCTCAGATATTTTTCTATCTTATAAATTTTTCTATCTTATAAATAAAGATGCTCGAATGGCGTGATGCAAGAGAATAAACTCCACCTCTCCCGTACAGAAACATATCTATTTGCCTCAGCGGGTATTGTCGATAAAGTGCTTTTCAAGGAATTTTTTATTTTAGCAGGAGGAGGCAATTTTTCTGTGGCAAGGCTTGAATCCTGTTTCTATCTCCAAGTTATCAGCATGCACGCATAGAGCGGTCCTAGCCGAGCTGTGCTGTGCAAGAGGGAAGGGAGATAAACTTGCAGGAATATCTCATAGTAAAGAAATACTCACATAAGCAGCATGTTTTCTCCAAAATAAAAGCCTTTTTACCAAGTTGGTAGAAATAAGAATTCCAAACGGCACACACTATATAGATAAATAAGACTATTGTTCCCATTCGTCTACAAAACACGTTGCAAAACGCGTTCAAAAAATGCAGTTTGTGTCTTGAAGGAACACCAGCAGTTTATGTTTGTTATCTCAGAAAATTCTCAATGAAACTGTCAGTTCCAAGAGGAGGCTGAAGAAATCTGCTTCAGACTCGCAAAAGCGACTGAACCAACAGTTTTTAATTGAATCTCAAATGACCGTAACTGCGTTTCGCTCAGTAGTCGGCACCCCATTCCGTGTAGATACAGTTGGTTATAGGTAATAAGATTACTTCTGGGTTACTGCCTGTAGCCTCTAAAATACTGCCAAGAGTGAATACGCAACATGTTCTAGGGTTAAGGAAGCCTAACGCGGTGCCAACATCATACTGTGACATTGCCTGCAGAGTGTGAAAGGATTATATCCTGTCTTAACATACCATTTCGCCCATGCCAGAAAATGGAAAAGAGTCTAATCACTGACTAAGTATGCAAGTCACTAAATATAAATTCTAAACCGGTTTCTGCTGCTATAATATCAAGTTGCCCTTAAGAGCAGCTCTCCTCTGAACAGCAGCTCTGTGGTGTAGGTTCTCGTATTTATGGCATCTTGGTAATTTCCAGATGAAATCGAGTCATGCTATAAGTAAAGAAGTAGAGGGTTGGTGTTAGGTTGGTGGTGGGGTTTTTTTTTTTCCAAGCCATGCAAACTTACTCCAGTTCTGGATCCTTTCCAAGTCACGCATTACTAAACAACAAAGATTTGGCAGCCAGATTTTACAGCTAATTTTTTTTTCTTCTGGCTGCCTGAGTCAGAACTGAATCCTAACTCCGCTCTCCTTCATACATACTGGGGCTACGGAGGGAAAAGTAGGTCATGAAAAGATAAAAACAAGCAAAACCAGGACAAAACTCTCACCCTACTAAAAAAAAATGGCAAAACACTAACTTTACCAGTGCAAGGGATTCACTGGCTATACGCAAAGAGTACACAACATTGAAAAAGTGAGTTACGACAAGGTTGTTTTTATCCATTTTGGCGTGGCTATGAAAAATCGTAAAGCTGGCACCGCTAAGTCAAGCAGAGCTGCCTTCCACCACTTCTCAAAGGGCCGACTCGTGGCACCAGAGAGACCTCATGACAAACCGTGTCTAATCGTGCCACGGCCCAGAATGACTCCGGCAGATCCTGAAAGCTGGCCTAAGGAGCCGGGCGGCTGCGCGCCCCGGGCTAAGGAGATAAGGCAGGATCATTCAGGATCTTCTCATGAATGCGCAAGGGACGGGACCGTGGGTCCCCCGTGCCAAGGGATGGAGAAAACGGCAGCGTGTCACGAAAAGAGTAGGTTTGGTTTGTCTTTTTATACCGGTAAAAATATCCGGCTAAGGTATGTCGTTCTCTGCGTCTTGGTTTGGTTCAAGCGCAAAGGCGGTGACATTTAAAAACATAAACAAATTGTGCTAGAGAAGTTGTACTGATATATTAGAAAATGATCAAAAATATGATCGGGAAAAAGAAAGGAGACACCCTTTTTTCTAAGTAACCATTAACAAACATGCCCGTTAATTATAATTCTTTAAGTCCGTTAATTTTCTCATCAAATCTATCTAAGTCAGTATTTTTTGTTTTCAAGAATTAATCACGTTAACGTCCCTCAGAAAGGTTCCAAATTGTGCTCACTTATATTGTAGCTGCTTCCGATAATGTGGTTTCATTTCCATCTGACTGCTGATCAGCAAAACAATTATAAACAATACCAAGGAATATATATTCTAGCACACAAAGAAAAAAGCAACCATAATTAGAAACTAAAGATTTAAGACCTGCAAAAATGCATCAGACATTCTTCCATGATAACAGTGAACCAAAACAATGTTTCCCAATCAGACTTTAAAGTCAAGTTGAAATATCCTCAATAATTTGCACTTCTTCCCAGAAAGATTAAAGTTACCCACAAAAGAAAGTAAAAAAAAAAACCCCAACAGCTGCAGCAGAACACAATGTCTGAAAGGGAAACCACAAGAAACCACTGAATGCAAGAGGAAAAGGCAAACTAATGAATAGACAGAAGGAAGACAGCAGAGGCAGAATAAAGATTACTGGTAACCTGAAAAGGCAAATATACTAGAAGATACCTATTGACAGATGAAGCCTGCTAGAAAATTGAGATTGCTAGTAAACAAAGAAATCTCAGTAAAGGTGTTTTCAGCCTTTCTGATGTTTTCAAGGAGGCTACAGGTTTTTCTCTTGTGCAAAGTCTGCATTTTGCCCACGCAATGCTTGTAGTGCAGATTCGGTTCTGATAATCAGAGCGAGGAAGTTACGCATATGACGCAAAATTTGCAGTTGCATATGATGCAAAATTGCAATTTGCAATTTCAGTAAGATTAAGCAGGATGGTGTTCTGTGGACTCGATCCAAAGTAGATTTTGCATCTTCTGGTACTAACCCAAAAGGCTGCGATTTCCTTGCCTCAGAAGAGGTTTTCTGGATGCCTTAGCTGACCCATGAGCAGGTCCACCAGAAAGGGACACGTTCCCCTCCTATGACACTAGCCATGTATCCCCACTGCTTCCCTCCAGCAGCTCTAATATTTACCTGTCCCCCTCCATTAGGCCGTTCAGTTCACTAAAGGGGAAAAAAAAAGAAGAGTTACCACAGCAACTGGAGAAGACGACATGACAGGGACAAGTTTCGGTGGCCCCCCAAGCAGTGAGGAAGGCAGAATCTCCATATATCACTTTCACCATGGCTCTGGTGCAGTCTAACGCTCAAACTTTGTAATTATAATTTAAGGATGATTTCACATTCTCAGCAATAGGTGCTTTATCCTTGCTTTGTAGCAAATCTGCTCGTTATTTGGCAATTTTTGACTTCTGTTTACTTTTTCAGCGCAACACAAAAGCAGACTTGTTGAACCAGCTCTTGCCACCCAAGTGAAACTTCATCTCTGAAACCATCCCTGAAACAAACCGTTTCTCTCTTCAGAGATAAAGGCAGCTATTCTTTGATCTCAGTGAAATCAGTGACTCAGGCACTGAAACACAGGCAAGCCACACATAAACAATAAATTCAGTATTCATTAAAATATCAGTAGTAACAACCCTAACTTGCAGTGACATTTATCATTTCCACGGTCTTTTTACATCTAAAGTTTTACAGTTCTTCACCGTAACTCTTAAAGGCTACGAAGAACAGCCAGATCCTTGTGCAAACTACGGGCGCTCACAAACACAGAGGATGCCGCAAAATTTAAAATCTAATTTCAGACACGAGCTGCAAACGACTTCGGAGGGAGCTAAGAGTCGTGACGAACGGCACGGCTTCCAACTCAACGCTCACGAGAAGTTATGCCAATAAGAGCAAGAAGAACTCAATCCAATAAGAACTTCACACTACTTGAGCCATCCCCCTTTATGTCCACTATTGCCTGCGACAGGCGGTGCTCGTAGTTTGATTTTCTTTCTAGGTGAAGGTGATGGAGCGGAGAGTATGGAAATGCGGCGGTAGATAGGAATCCAGGAAACAGCAGGTGTTTGAGCAAGGACAGCTTTGAGGTGGAAAAGGCAGACGTAGCGAGCAGGGGGATGAGGGAAAGAAGTCATGCCTACGAGCAGGTGGTCCCCGGGGCCTGTCAAGTGACTGGATGGATGTGGACGTGATTGACAGCTTCTGTGCTGGCTGTCAGGGGGGCTTGCTTCAGCTAAAGGAACTTGCCAGGGACATATGGCAGCAAAGGGATAGCCAAATTCTAGGAGCACGTTGACAATGTAAGTCTATAAAAATACCTTCTCTGGAGCTTCTGGTGCCTGGAGGAGCCGCAGGAGGGGAGCAGAGAGGGCAGAATACCTCCCAGCCCAGACAGCGGGAGCCCGGGGTGAGCTCCCAGGAGATGGAGAACAAGCCACCGGTTCCCAGAGCCACGGCGGTGACGGCAGCCCACACGCGCGCCCCATTGCCGCCGCGGTGGATCCTCAGCCTCAGGATCAAAAGGCGCCTGAGATAAGCCTGTCGCTGGTCGGAAGGCAGAGGCAGCAGAGGGCTCCCCGCTCTGGAGGAGCCTGGAGGAACCAGCTGGGAAATCTCCATCCCAAAGGGCAGGCGGCTCAGCTCGGGCCGCAGAAAATGCGGCGGGGCAGTCGCGTGGGGCAGAGCAGTCGCGTGGGGCAGAGGGGCGACGTGGGGCAGAGCAGCCTCAGGGGACACAGGCCCGCGTGGGACACAGCCCCTCGGGGACGAGCGGGAAGGCAGGACACGGAGGCGAGGCCGCGCCGCGGCTGGAAGCCGCCACAGGGGAAAAAGCAAAAGCGTCCTGGCCCGCGGCCAAACCCCGAGCAGCCCGGCGAACGGCACGCCGTCCACGCACGCCGCGCTAAACCGACTGCCCCCCACGCACTGAAACTCCCCTGGAAGCAGAGCCCCGCGGAGTTTCCTATTTCTTTTAATTAATGAGGGTTTGCCTAGGGGCGGTTGTGGAAGCATTCAGCCTACCACTGTGGCTCGGGTTCCCACACTCTGCCGATTCTCTGCTGTTGCAAAACTCGGAGGCAATGACACAAAACAATGCGAGTTCAAAAAACCGAAGGAATGTCATCGTTTGTCCCAGAAGCTGGCTCAGACTCCGCACAAAGCTCGCAAATGTCTGCACAGAGGCCGGAGCTGAACTGGCTGCTGACACGTTAAAATGCCTGATATTTCTATATATATATTCTGCACAGATTTTGAATGCTTTATCAATCATGTAGAGGATAACAAAACAAACAAGAAACGGGTCTAATGATAAACCCTACTGCAGATGTTAGGTAAATGTCTTAACGTTTGACCAAAGCAGAAACAGAGCCAAAATGTACATTTTGAAATGAAAAGAAATACTTACACGAGCTTGATTACAGTGATCTCAACGGATGGTTTGCATATGACTATGAATGTAAAGATTATTGTGAGGATGGATTAGATATTATTACAGTCCATTAGGTTCATCTTGTAAGTCTCACCATTTTAATGGCACATTTAGCATCAAGCAAATATTAGGGGGAAAAATATCAGTTTTCTCATTCCTTTTTCAACATTTTGGATGCCCAGCCCGTATTTATCCAAGGCCAGTCTTAGAAAACTTGTATTTAAATTAAACAGGACTCAACAATTCATTTCACTAGTGCAAAGAAACCTATCGTATGACCCTACCAATAAAACCTCTTAACGCACATACTGGGATATGTCACCACCAGAGCAGAGAAGCTGGTGGAGGAGCAGTGGCTCAGTCCCATAGACTTATTATCCTGCTGTTGAAGAACTGAAGGGTCTTTCCACCCATAAATACTGGTTAAAATATTAACTACAAATGAATGCAGCCTCTGTAGAGCCGAGCACCAGGGCAAAGAACCCTGCTGCCTTCCTTCCAAGGCTGCTGGCAGACAATGGCGAAGCGAACTCCCAAGTTTCTCCCTACAGGGTGTTGTAAAAATATTTCCTCCAATTTCACTCCATGAGAAAGTCAGTTGAAGGCCCCAAGTCTCGCCTGGTTTCTTGCCAAAGCCATGTGAAAACACAATTGTTGCCTGATTTCAACATATAATCTGACACAGGCTTGATAAATACCGGGCTCAAGTTCATAGGCTTCAGCAAACCGTTCCATTGCATGTTCAAAGGGCTTGATCCTGTTCCAGCTGAAGTCAACGGACGTTCTCTCATTTACCGCAGGACGAGGTCCCAAAGCTTTGAAGGAATCCAGCCTTGCAGTTATAAAACATTGTCTCTCGTGGACGGAAACGTTGCAGGCTCACAAAAGAGCCTGCCTGCCTGACGAAATGCAAATCAGTTACTCGGTGCAAAACCATTTTACAGCAGAGTGCAAAATACCTAATTTCATTTTGATTTGGTTTGGGTTTGTCTGGTTTATCTCTTCTTGGATTAAGCATTCCCAGCATTCTCACTATACTCTCCTTTAATGTCCTGCAGCTGGATCTGCTGGAAAGGACTGTCAAGCCCTTGCACACAAAGCTAAGGGCACAAAAGCAAGTTCTGAAGAGGGGCTCAGGCGCTAAGCACAGCAACGTGCCCTCAGTGGTTTGTATCTGGTTGTACTTGAAGGGAGAAGTTTGAGAAATTTAAAAAAAAATCGATGTAATCTTGAACTGAAGCTAGCTTATGCTCATTCAAGATCTTCTGTAACATAAACCCATCAGTTACAAAAGTAAATAAAGAGCAAATCCAAAAAATTCACAAATACAAAAAAAATATATGGAAAGTAATGTGTGGAAAGTAAATGTGTGGAAATTAATATGAAAGAAATTATCTGAAATTATCTTTCTCATTTCAAGTCGGGCTAATATTTGTTGTTGAATTCCTTGTGGCTGTTTCTGCTAAAGGAACGTAAAAAAAATAAAACTTTTCTTGGGCTTGGACTTCCACACCTAGGCCAGCTTAGTACAAATTCCTCAAAGGCTACTGTTCCGTGTTGCTCACAATTAAGATATAAAATCTCTAAACTTGGGATTGCTGCCGACGTGTTGTTCAGACATCAACTTTTGCTACAAAGCACAGAAAAGTTCACCAGAGCCAAGGCAAAGCTCCTGAGTACAGCACCTTGACTCACGGGCATGTTGCTTCCTAAAGGCAACGACATAAAAAATGCAAAGATGGTTTTCTAGCGTCCTGACTGCCTGAGTCATGGATCACAAATGTGCCTCTTCAGATGCAATGAAAGCAGCATCAGCCCTCGTAAATGCAGAAGGAGGAGCAAACGTGTTTATATAACTAGGGGTGTATGATGTGGATCTACTAAACCCAACCATCTACGTTCCAAACTCTGACATCTTACTTCTGCCTTCCCTCCTAAGTCACACCAGGGAAAGGAAGAACTGCTCTCCAGGGAGCAACAGAGGTGCAATACGGACCCCAAAGAGAAGAAGCGTGGCACACAGATGCTGAAAGAGCAGCACGTTGCCACTTGGAAGCTACTCAGCAGCCATCCCAATTTCTGTTCCTTCTTTACGCAGAAGTCCAACTAAACCCAAGGTTCCAATAGCAAATGTCATCCTTTGGGAGAAATCTCTTCCTACTGCCACCGTACAATCCATAAATTTGTCAGGAAATCAATCACTACCACTGCAGGAGCATTTTAAACAAAATCCCTATTGAATTCTCTAAGAAACTAAAGAGGATACCAAAAGAATCAAAAATCCCCAGCCTGCATTTTTTTCCACCATACAACCTGCCGATGGTTTCTTTCCAAAATCAGAAACATCTTTGATAATTACTCCGATATTTCTCACACATGAGCACTCCTCCCCGCCAGTAACGATACAGACATCGAGCATCGCGGGGATAAACTTTGCTTTTCCCTGAATCTCCCACTGTGCGAGTCTGTCCAAACCTCTCAGAAATATCCTACAGACACCACAGCTTTGCAGGTAGGACCATACTGAGATTTGTTCTTCCTTGGTGAGCTGACACTTGACTTCTCGACGCTTCAGGCAAGAATTAGTCACAACGATTTCAGCAGGAACATCTGGCAGGTAACAGCCGAAGCGGGGAGGTGCACAGCGCTGTGCTCGGGAAGGGCTGTTCTTAAAATCCTGCAGACTCTGAGAGACCTGAAAGAAGACAGTAAGGACACAACTTCTGGCCACGCCATTCAGGGAGGTAGCAAAAATCGACACTTTTTAAACAATAACCAAGCCAACAGGTCCCTTGCACGCGATGCAGATGATGATGATATCTTTCAGTCACAGGGAGCTCAAAGCCTCCTTCCCAGCGGAGTGCCCAAATCCCTGCACCGCCAGCCTGGTGGGGAGAGGACTTTGTTTTTCCTTGCCTCTCGTGCTGCTGTGCCACAGACATGTAGGAGCTGTGGGACCAAATGGAGACAGGACCGAATGGAGACATCACATCATCAACCCCAAGTGCTGGAGTCTGACCTTGCAGCCAAGACTTGATGTACTTAACATTCAACATCAAAAAGTTCTTAAAGTGTGAAGCCCAGTTTGCCAGCACAAGCCACATTCTCTTTTTCATTTTTTTCCTTTTTTTAATACCTAGTGCGATACATCTTGTATTAATTCCCACACAGTGGTAAAACCCTGATGAAAAAAAAGGATAACTCCCCTTCTAATCTACAGCCTACTGCTCTGACCACTCATCCTGAAGAAAACCAATGCGGTGGTGACCTCCCTGAAGATTCAACAAGCTGGGTTACCTGCTCGGCCAAATTTCTCTAAAAGCCTCGCTGTAGGGAAGGCAGCACCGCAACCAGCTCTTCCATCAGTAACATTTGAAAAAAATAAAAAATAAACCCGAGAGTTACGGGAATGGAATTCTGCGGGGAGCGAGGCCTGCCAGCGCGTGGGAGGATGTGCTCCGAGGATCGACGTGCCGTTCCTCTTCCTTTCTGGCTTCCAGCGAGAGGCAGACAGCTCGCAGTCAGGCGCAGGCAGCTGGGCACACAGGGAAGCTGAAAAACAGCGCAATTTCTGAGTAAAGGAGGTGACGGCCAGTACATTTCCCTTACTCGCACAGTTGAGCTGACGGTATTTCTGCCCCGCCGCTAAATCCCTTTTTGGATTTGGCCTTAAAACCTTATGTTCAGCAGCATTTGTTTTATCTTCGCGACTTAGAACACAAGGAGAATTTGGCTCGACTATTTTCTTTCTTCCTTCACACCAGGAATCCTGCGAATTCATGTGGATGGATATATGATAATAATGTCTCCTTTAAATTCATCATCGTTATAGGACGCCGAAGTTGCACGGAAATACAGAGCGGAAAGCGAGCGATTAGTGGTTAAGGATGGAAAACGTGTCCCCGGATTTCTTGGGTTTCACCACAATATTTAACTTTGGGTAGCAGAATGTAAGCTCTTTTAAAAATAGTTTAGACAAGCCACTCTGAAGAAAATGTTAAAGCCCATTAGTGAATAAAAAATAACACAGAATGGTATGTTTTCTAAGCTATGCAGTTGCTGAAGTCGTGGCTGCGAGACCTGTAACTCAGTCTCAAAAGACTTAAGCAAATTATACGTAATGGGCCAGCAAATTCCACATAATAGGGACATTTCTGTTCTGTTTTATACTTTTTAATTCGTTGCATAAGTGCAGCAGAGCAGAAGTTAATGCTATACGCTCCTTTTATTTAAGTGCTCATTAAAGAGTAAGAAAAATGCAGACTAAAAATGTATTTCTAAAAGTAACTCGATAGTAAATATTTACTGGAAGAGCTTTCTCCCATGGCTGCTGAAATAACAGACGTGAAATGAGGACCACCTTGTTGATTCGAATACATTTTTTAAAAGCTCTGGAGTAAAATAAGTAATTATAAATATGTAAGTATTTGCATTTAGTCACTGTATATAAAAACATAACAATTTTCTACAGCATGGAGCTGCAGTCGGAGCACACATCCAATTGTGACTGCTATTCTGCAGGAATCTTTACATATTACAAGGCAGGCAGAATATACATTTTTAGTGAATTTAAATGATTTTTGTTTTTAGAAAAGCTGTCACGGATCTTCACCAAAGCATAGCACGACAAAGCAAATATAGCGTGTTCCGCACTTCCACAAAACCCTGTAATTTTGTGTCCTCAAGGCAGATATAGAGTACAGTAAAAGGTAATTAAGGGACGAGTGGACAAATACTGCAAGAGACGGGCAAAGATAAAACAAGTTTCTGAAGCGCGACGGAAAGTCTCTTCAGTGAAGTGGTGTCGTACAAGAAGAGAGCACCAGATGGCAAACTGGCAGAGCGTGCTCCGCTGCCAAAACGAGCGTGTCAGGAGAAGGAGAAAAGTAGAATTAGACGAACGGAAGGAGATAAGGAGTGATTTGATTTGGAACCACTAGAGCTGTCAGAAGATGAGGAGGAGTTTGGCTGAACTTTGTGAAAGTGAGAAGCATCCTGTGAAGCAGGGCAACGAGTTTATGCTCCTTCGGTGAAACCTAGCGCTGCGTGCGCTCCCAGGGTAGTCTCAATGCGCTTAGCTACCAGAACAACGACGTCTGCGTTACAGGGACACGAGAGAAGAAGTTCTGCTCCCTAATGCGGCTGATGAGCTTGCGTGTGCTCTGCATGAACGGGGCTCTCGGTGCAGGTCCCATTACCCAATACTTGCCCGGGCTGCGTAGGGTAAAAAAGCCACAACGGAGCGAAACGTTTCTCCGAACGTAACAGGAGAGGGTGAGGTAAAACAATGTGCTGGTGAGGTCAGGGCGATGCAGCGAGGGGCAGTTCCGTGAAGAGCGATCCACACTTCAATTATGATCCTCGCGCCGACGAATTAAACGTAACTATAAATATAAAGCAGATCACAGAATCACAGAATCACAGAATGTCAGGGATTGGAAGGGACCTCGAAAGATCATCAAGTCCAATCCCCCTGCCAGAGCAGGAACGCCTCGATAATGCTACACAGGAACGTGTCCAGGCGGGTCTTGAATGTCTCCAGAGAAGGAGACTCCACAACCTCCCTGGGCAGCCTGCTCCAGGGCTCCATCACCCTCACTGAGAAGAAGATCCTCCGCTGCCCTCATTGTTGATCTATATACATAGGCTAAGTCCGTTAGAGATGCCAGACAGGGAACACAACCATCGAGTTCAGCAAAGAGGAGGGTATTTTTAGTGCTCTGCAGCAGATCGACTCAGCGAAGGCGATGCCAGCCCTGCCAGGCAGCGCAGGGGCCACGGAGAGTTGGGCTCCAACACGTGCTGTCTCCCCGAGCACTTAGTGTCAAAAGCCTACGAAATATGTGGGCATTTGCCGACCTACTTTACCTCACTTAATAATCTCTTTCCAATATTAGATAGCACTGGGCGTTTAATAGGCATGTTAAAGACATAACAGACATTAATAAACTGACTATGAAGAGATGATGCTTATGAACTGAAACCAAAACAATATCTGAATGAAGTTTACTGTGAGAAACCACGGAGTAAGGATACCAAACATAATCAAAATCATATAAAAATAATCACTGTCCGGTCCTAAAATCTCAGCTGCTTAAAATATACATATATGCAACCTTTAGAATCTTATCTCATATTTATATTTAGAACTATAGAATCAATTAGTGAGGTTGGAAAAGATCTTCAATATCATCAAGTCCAACCCTTAACCCAACACCGACAAGCCCACTACTAAACCTTGTCCCTAAGAGCCACAAAATGTGATTTTTCTTAACTCTTCTAAATCATAAGATGGGCAAATTTTCTCATAATAGTAATTTGATGAAGAAATCTATTTAGAAAGGCAGGAAGAACAATGGTAAAAGTGTAATACATGAGAATGAAACTAAAATTTTTGGATGTTAATCAAAATTATGTTTGAAATACAATATCTCCCTCCTATTATACGTTGCTAGATACGCCTGATCTTCCTGAAACTGTAACCCTTACCAAAAAGAAAAAAAAAAATCCAATTTACTTTTCTCTGTTTATTTTGGCTTGGCTCACATTCTGCATTCTCTCTAGTCAGTCTTTCCTTTGACCTTGTGGCCTTTGATTTTTTATTTTTTTTTTGCAGTTTTCATTTTTGCAGCAGCCCTTTGCTGGAGTAACCCACCTCTCAAGAACCTCTTCATCGCTGCTTCTGCTGGCAGCTGCTCGCTACCTTCCCTGGCTGCAAAATGGCATGTGGCTGGTAGGAAAGCTGCGTGGCTGACTACTCCGCTGAGTATAAGGAGGACCTTTTCAACGGGAATAAATAGAGAGAAACAGCAAGGAGAAGAATGAGGTCAAACATCGCTCAACAAAAGCCCACTCCAGCACCCAGACAGCGAGGAGCGTCTCCTCTCTGCCACTAGAAATGAAAGAAAACATCTACTCATCACTTGTATCTATGGCTAAGAGTCAGCTCAGAGGCATGCAACAAATATTTCAAACCTGTTTTTTTCTAAGGTTTGTTCCCACAATCCTATTTACATAATCCTGTGCTGAAACTGATAATTACAACAGGTTTAGAGCAGCAGGATCAAATCCTCACTTGAAACCAGCCCAGTTTTCATGTCGAAAGAAATAACAAACTCTCCAGTACCTAAATCATTAAAAATGCCTTACTGTTAGGTAGTATGAAACTTAATGTACGTGTACGCTGCATTATCTACTGATTCATAACCCAACAGTCTTTGGTTGACTTAATCTACGTTACTAATGTCGTAATGTTCCAAATTTCATTTCACCCAGAAAATAAGACTGTGAGGCAACAAGGAAGAAGCAGTTTGACTCCTTGGGATAAACACCAGCATGTGCACTGCTGGGGCTCCTGCCCTGCTGCAGTCATTCAAGTCGCCAAGTTTGAATGTGGATCTTAGCTCAGAGCATTTTTTAAAAGGTGAAAAACATACCTACTCTCCCCTTAGAAAACCCTCAAGTATTATTCGTAGCTCTATTTTAGACCATGCAAGTTCATACACAGTACGTATCTGAAAGATCTAGAAGGAAAAACCTTTAATCAGTATTATTATAGATGACAGAGTAAAGATTTCTTTAATTAATGGTCCTTTCTGGCAACCCGTGCCACTGTAAAATTAGCTCCAAATTTGTTCTGCCATGTTTATGGGCTCCAGTTCAAAAATCTATGAAGTGTGGCGTTATTTTACAAGCTCCTACAGCAACAAAGAAAAGCAGGTGGTTGGACACAGTATGAGAAGAAAATAAATGCAACCATTTATCTAGAACAATTTGCAACCCACCGGGAGAGCTCAGATACCACAGGAGCGACGACTTCAGGACATCCATCGAGCGGCACAGCTATAGATTTGACTTCCACAAGAAATCTGCAAAACAATTACGCCGCCAAGGAGAAAGAAATGTGCCTCGTGCACGCTCTCCGCTGCATCCGTTACTCCCAGGTCTGCATCTACATGAATTCACGGTATCACACAACCACAGTTTTTCCACCAGGTTTTCACCAAGCTCTGGTTTTGACTTTATTACTCGAGTCTATCTAACTCTGTGGCAGTTCAGCAACTAATTAATAGTTTTGCCTGCCTGAGCAGCAAGGAAAGCATTGTTGAGGTTGACTTTATGTTGTGGAATATACAGCCACGGTCTGAGATGAGGATTAACGCTCACTGGAAGCTGCAATGTACGGACCAGGCTCTGCATTCTGCTCCCTGCCTTCCCCAAATCATTCCCTATCCAAAGCCCAGAGCCGCTGAAATCGTTAACTACTGGGTTGCTCCTTCGCGAGGCACCATAAGGGCAGAGATCTCTAGGGATGCCAAGGTTTTAAGGCAAGACAGGACTTACTTGCCTGTTCCCCTTCCTCAGCTCTTGCACCAGCGACCAGACACCGCCGGTCTTCCCATCGCCTCCGGAAGTTTTGTGGATTTAAGGTTTTTCTGTTTCAAACAACGCAGCTGCCTGGAGTTTGTTCTGACGCTTCTTTCTCCATTATTACATTTTCCTTCATGAAATAAAGCATTTCGCCTGCTTCAAATAGCACTTTGAAAAGCTAAATTTAGGCCGCCCCCAATACACGTTCACACATCACATTTATTCTCCGGCACGCTGTGCAGGTGTCTTCAGAAGGGTATTAGTCAACAAGACGGGACCTCAAAGCGGTTGTTTGAAATCCGTGGCATCGTTCTCCAGAAACCACTAGCTACAGATGCAGGTGCAGATGCAAGTCCATCAGGCACAACTGAAAAGTCCTTCAAGGCTTATAAAACATGCAGTACATCTGCTCCTAGCACGGCTTCATGGTTTTGTCTCTGCATCTGTGTAAAACCTCACAACAACAAGGTGCAGATCTATTTTATTTCTCTAGGTACATATCCTTTTTCTGTTTTTTTTTTTTTATTGTGTTGCAATCTTTTTTTGGTGGGTTTTTTTTTTTTAGGTATTTCTGAACGCAAAATCAATTTACACTCATCTATTGTTTGGTCTTCTAAGCAGCTTGGTTGACACTGTGGCATTCCCCCCGTGCAACTTATAACTTCTTAAGTGCAGATTGTTCTCACACTACTTAAAATTCATTACATGAGGCAGGGGGTGGACTGAATGCCTTGCTCCAGCGTGAAGCACCCCACGGAAGTTGTGTTATTGGACTTTTTCATTTGCTTCTAATAACAGCACGCTGACGGTGAAGTTGGGGTGGAGGAGTTACGTATTTCTAGGTAAGATCAGCCATCCCTGATTTGCTCTGCTGTTGTGTCTCATCAAGGTTCCTGCTATTACAAGCTGTCACCTCTCTGCTGTACTACTCTGTTTTAATGCAAGCAGCTTGTTTCTGGGCAAATAATGAGACTAGGAAGTCAAGACACCACGTTTTGACCGCACCACTTCCAAGATCCTTCATCCTCGATGTGTTGTTCACCTCTCTAGTACTCATTTTATGCATCTATAGTAATACAATGATGCTCACGTGGCTTTGTAAACATGGCTAATCACAGAATCACAGAACTGTTGGGGCTGGAAAAGACCTCTGAGATCATCGAGCCCAGCCTATGACTCAACAACATCGCAACGGCCAGACCACGGCACTAAGTGCCACATCCAGCCTTTCCTAAGAAGCAGTACCTGGGAGATAAAGGTTATTTCAATGAGTTTCTGCTCGAAGTGGAGAACAATACCTCCCTGTCACTTGGAAGTCCCTCCCCAGGGTGGCTCTCGGCAGAGGTGACGGCAGATTTCCTGTGTTAATGGGACACGTTCCCCGAAGGATATTATGAAAAGCTCCATGAAAATAAACTTTAGCAGGTTCATTAACAACCAGTTAGTTTAATGTCCTTAACGCACTAAATGAACAAGCAGGTCATTGATACCGCCTCCAGTGACTGACTTGGCACAAGCAGACGACATTCCCTTCCAGCACGATGAAATTTAGGGTGTACTCCCAGGAAGGAAGAATGCAGTCCATGTTATAGGATGGGGGATTCCTAGGAAACGGTGACTCCGCGAACAGGCTGCCAGATACTGTGGGCGTGAGGTTGAATAGGAGCTCCCAGTTCAGTGCTCTCGCTGAAAAGACCATCCCTCTGTTTTCTGAACGCGTGAGAAGAGAACATCTTTTGTAAACCAGGACGCTTTCCCACCATCAGGTCTGACCTGGCCATGTCTCCTGGAGAAATTACGCAGGGAAACAATTTCCAGAATAAATGTGTCGAGAGCATGACTCGAGTGGTTTTGGGTTGGTTGGGTTTTTTTAAACCATCTTCTAGAGGCTATTCTTACACGGTTAAAAAAAGAAATATTTCCTAATATAAAACCAGCCTATAAAATGAGACTGGCATAGAAAAAAAAATCATGGAAAGGAAGTAATGATACAATTTATCTATAATTAAAACAGCTTACACTAACACTTTTTTATACATCTTGAAGAATAACAGAGATTGTAATCAACAATCTGGTTAAAATGAAGAGAGCCTTGTGCTGTCTACTAATTTTTCACCCTCCGTGAGATTAGCTTTATTTTCCCCTATTCAAAACTTTGCTGTATGCTTGAGATAATTTCTTCAATAAACTCTGTGTTCGTTTTTTTTTTTTTTCACTCAAGATTCCCATGTAACTCTCGCCTTTTTCTACTACGTATCAGAGGATAAAAAAAACCCCATCTAGATCATACTTTGTGATTACTAATGTTTAGAAATCTGAATATACATCCTTTGAGTCGATGAACGAGTTTTTTTCTGCATTGGGAAATAGGCCAAGACCTCAGTCATCAAAGCATAAGAAGCCAAGGTTTAAATATGCTCCTGTATACAGATTTATCTGTCAAGCCTATCTACACACATAAGCACACACACATATACAATATATTTCAGACTCGCTTGCTAGTGCTAACAAGTTTTGCAGCCAAGCCACATTCCATTTGAAAGAGTTCGTTTTACAGATCCCCATTCAGTGTCCCCTCTTAGGAATTTAGTTTTCGATTAAATCTAAGTACTTTGAAACTCCTCGGCTTCTTTTTTTAAAACAGAACAAAACAAACCAAACCACCAAACTTTCCTCAAAGGCTACTACCAGCCTTTTTTACGTTACTCATGCGAAACGGCACGTTTGGGACTTTTGTCACGGTGCTCTGAAACCCAATATGCTCTTCTTTAAGGCTTTGGGTGGGGAGAGCAGGGATCGAGAGCCAAGATAATGTACTCGAGGAATTTGGCAGTATACAAAGATGTAGGAAAAAATGAAGGAGATGCAGGATAATACTGGACAGAGGGTCTTGTCGTTTAAACTTGATACCGTTTTCAAACGAAATTTGCCGTCAGCTTTGAAGGACCCAGGATGTGAGCAGACTACTTATTCTGAGTATGACATGCCAGCAAAAACAGAAGAGGAAGACAAAAATCACAATATTGAGTACCCATTGCTTACAAAAAAAAAATTAAAAAAAGCTTATATACTACTTCAGTTATTAATCATGCTTGGTACTTAAACAGCAAAGGCACTTGGACCATTTCCTTAATTCTGGTAATTCTTTAGTTATTGTATTCTTATGCATTTACGTTTCACTTTAAGAGTAAAAAATTGTAATAATAATATAGAAATCACTTCAAAGCTTTGCAAACTTTGTTAACTTGGACTCACATGAGAGCACATCATTCTTCCAGTCCCTTCTTAAAAACAAAACAAAACCAAAAAAATCCCTTAAGAAAATGCATTGTTCAACATTCAGAAAGTGAAAAATCTCTCTGGCATTAAAAATCCAACATCTTTACTTGATAAAACTCCACTCGCGTTCTCCGTTCCTCCTAACAAACCGACGCAGTAAAATCGCAGTGGATTGAGAGCATAAATATTACATAGCCCCGCGCTCTTGTGTTTTTTCAACTTCTTTTCTTTTCCCCTGGGGTCTAAAGGCAAAAAATTCTCCTTTCCTCTCTGAGAAATCGCACACAGGTAGCATCTCCCCCCCCTTCCTCCCTTTTTCCCCTCTTTGCAAACGCTCCCCGCTCTTCGAAAGTTCTCGAATTGAGTATTTGTCACAGCTGTTCCGCAGACACAGTATGTCTGCTGTCTACCCTGGAGTGAAAACAAATCGCAGCCAGTTTGCTGGTCACACGTTCCAACTGGGATTTTGCCATCTGTCATTGTGTTTGCAGAGCTATTTAGATTTCCAGTTCATACCAAACAAATTCCACCTCCAGGACCAGGAGGACTTCAAAAGGCGACCGGAGAGATCGTGTAGATGGCGAAACGTGCCCGAGAGTCGGGGAGGGGGGAGGCTCCTGCATCTGTTCGCAGCTTTAAATATTGTTCGGCGTAATCGCATTAAAGGCTCCAAGAGCGGGGTCGGATCGGCGTTACCAGATACAACGGGGCAATAAAAGTCAAAAAGCCCTTGCCCGGGTGTTTCCTGAGCTGTTAGGAGTCAGTTCTGCGCTGAGGTACGTTAAACGGCGTTAGAGAGATCGCAGCTTTACACGCGGCGTAAAATTCTAATAAAAGCATACGTGATCTTAAATGTCATTAGTTAAAGGTAGTTTTAGTTAATTATGCCTGGAAATGGAGAATCTCAAAACATTTTACAGACATCTTAATTCTCTAAGGGGTTTGCATGGAAGAGATTTAAAAGTGGATTTTTTTTCCTCTTTCCTAGGGGTCTCTCAACAGCACTTCATTTTCTAGACAGTGCCTGCGGACCCTGGGCAGAGGAGAATTTTGCTTTTTTTTTTTTTTTTTGATGGACAAAAAAGCAAACGGAGGCTGATTTGACGCCTATTTAATCTCACCAGCCCTCGCTGAAGATTGAACTTCAGCCCTCAGTTGTTCCTTCTCCTCCCCCAAAAGCAAAGCCTGAGCGAAGCTGCCAACTCTCATTCTTTCGCAATGAGACACTCTCATTTATTGTCTCAATTTCAATCTGCCCGAGGCCGAAAATAAAGACAGTCACCATTGATTTCAGAAGGATATTCAGCAACACATTCGGATTCTTTCTAAGTCAATTAGATGATCATAAATCGGCGACTCAGTGAATTTCCCGCTGGGGATTAGGTTGGTGCACAAAGACCTCGCGCTCCCTTCATCCCAAATTTCATGGCAAAGGGGGTGGCAGAGAGGGCTAAACGGAATAAGGAAAACTCCTTGCCCTTAAAGCAAACTCTCCGAAACATCCCACCAGGTAATGGGAACAATCCCCCAAAATTGCAAAATGTTCTTCATTATATTTTGGAGCTACATGCCCTGCAAAGAGCTCGGCCTTGAAACTCGTCAGGAAGCAAAAAAAGCAGAACGAATTAATAAATTTGGATACCCCAGAGACAGAACTTGTGACCGTTTAAGCCCTTTGATGTGTACACAAACAAGTGGCACGCAGATGCTTGGCTTTTTCACTTGCCAGCGAGCTCCGAGCAGATGGGTTTGAAGGAGGATTCCCAAACTGCCGCACATAAGGATCGAGATCCCCAGAGGTGCTAATAATACTAATTTTCCTTCCATAAGATGCTGTGCTTCAGCCACAACTACTGCTCCCAAGGCTGTTTGATCAATAACTTTACCTCTGAGGAACATCTAAAACGTAAGATGCAAAGTAGCTTCTGCTGGGGCAACTGGCTCGTATTTAAAATGCACCACAAATAAAAATAAAAGCACTCGTACCACAGGACCGAAGAGATCTGTGTTGTAGAACAGAGTATACCTTGAGATGGCACCACCTTAGCAAATGTAGAGTCAAAAAATTCAATAAAATGAATTTTTTTTTAAAAAAAGAAAAAAGTACAAGCATTGTGAGAAGCAAGCCCAAACCACCTCGCTCCATATTTTTTTTCCATGTATTAGGAAGCCTGAAAATGTTTGCGGCGATGCCCGGCTCTGCACACGACTGGCAGAGCCTGCTTCTCTTCCCGTGGTGCAGCTGCTAAGAGGGAAGAGCTAGGGAATGCTTCTAAAGCACAGAACACCAGGTACCCCAAACCCATCCAGCCCCGCTCTTGTTCCAGAGCGCCATCTGGGCACGTAAATCTGGACAAAAATCACAAGACACTCAGGTGGGTACTTCATAGCTATCACATGCAAAAGCAAGGAGATCACAGAAGTATTTCATATGTTATTCAGGTGCTACAAGCATTTTTCTGTCCTATTTTGATCCCGTTTACCATAGGAATGCCTAAACGGCCAACCACATACAGCTCATTCGACTGAGGCACAGATAGTGGCTGCTTATTTCCTAAGCAGATGCTGCTCACGATTCTCCTGTTCGCTTTTGATCATTTCTTCAAATAACAGTTATAACTGAGAAAAGAATCGAGAAAACATTCTGTGACAGATTCTCGTGTTCCGGATTAACTGAAAAGCATAATCTGATATCCAAGTTGTGCTGTCGAGGAGTGGTTTCGACACACGACTCGCATCTAAGTGGTTTATTTCCCGCCTGGATGAGCGAGCAAACATTTCTAAGTGGATATAATCACCGGCGAAGGCAATCCGCCGCTGCGCAAAGGCTATCAGGCGTAAATCGCATCGTGCTGGCTGGTGGCACCGGCGATTCTCACCCAAGGACGTACTTAAAATGCAGTCTGCCTAAACAAGTGCAAGTTTATTTTCCACCGTCACTTAACGGCTGCGCATTTTGAAAGAATTAGTACACGGGGAAAGCGGTCAACAGGGTGTTCGGAGATCACCATGAGAGCACCAGCGAAGTTATGCACCAGATACATAATGTCTCCATCTTTTTGGTATTTATTCAAGAAAAAAAAAAAACCAACAAAATAACTATATTGACAACAGTAGCAGAGAAAATGTGATTTCAACAGATGATAAACCCATTCCAAAAGGGTTGACACCGTTATTAAAATAGCTTTTAAAATGAAAACCAAAACGAAAACTTAGCTTCAGGTTTATGTTAAATCTTACTCTGAGCTTTTTCCTTTAATGCATTAATCAAGCTAAAAGCAGGGCAAGAATCATTGTTTGCATAAGCAGATTCAAATATATTTTAGTAGTTTCTGTTGAGAGCAAAGAAATATTTTGCAGGAACTGAAGCTAAAACATTATAATACATGCAAAAAAGAGAAGAAAAAGGCTCCCAATTAGATTCCTTTATCCCTAGCATATGCTATAGAGGTATATGCTATGTACTAATGTCTTTTCAGTGCTATTTTAAGATCGTATGAGGCTGCAATCTGAGCGGAGTGGTGACAGATACACAGGCACAACTGGGTTACATTCATCATGCATGCGGCTCGATAACTCCTAGCAGAAAGGAACTTCACAGAAAGGATAATAAACTTCCCCCTGCAGCCCTAAAGTCTGTGTTTCTAGTATCTTCTGGCAAATAAGAGGACGGGAGGAATGGTTAGTGGACCGAGAACACCACAGTGAAGCAGCGTGACCAGTTCATTGGTACCTCATCAGCTGGGATGTGACAAAAGGCTCAGGAACAAATGGTGCTGTGAGATGTCCTCTTTATCTTTTCACAGACTTTTCTTTCTGTAATCAGTTTATGCATTCGGGTTTAAATATTCAACTTTTTCATGCATTAATGTATCTGCTTTAGTCTAAACTCGGTTTAAACTTTAATCAGCAGCCAGAACATATCGAGCCCTCTTAGCATCAGTGTTACTTCGAACTGCTCACAGCTCGCTCCGATTTGACAGCAGGGCAATACAAACATCTGAGGTCTGTGTATTCCATTTGCACAGAAATAAACAGGTCGTCGTAGAGAAGGAACTTCAAAGCCTTGTTAAAACCTGCAAAGAAACCGGAGTTCCTCTGAAAACAACAGCAAGATTCCCCGTGATTTCAACAGGGGCGGGATTTCCCCAGGATTTCAGCAGAGGAGCTCAGAGGCTGGGCTATGTCTTCTGTTGGCCCCTACCCTGCCGGGCAGACCTAGTTTTGTTATGGCAAATTTCTTTTTGATGGAGGTGAGGAGAAGTCAGGTTCTCAGCAATGGTGAGAGGAGTAACGGGCTTGCCGGTCTTTTCTTTACAACAGGATGCACAGCAACGGCTTTTACCTCCTCCTACTCTATTCCTTTTCCTGATTACTTTGGTGAAGATGAAGCTTTTTGCCTGTTCTGTATTTTTTAACAGGGGAAATTGCACTCCATCGCGGGTCTCCCATCCCCTCGGCTAGGAACGCCTCCGAACGCAAAATAGCCAGATCCGATGTCAGCCCTTCCACGTTTGGGTTTAAATACGTTTAGACCTCAGAGCACTGGAATGTCACCCAGCTTACAGGAGCTTACAGCAGAGAGGAGAGGGGCAATATCTGCAGCTCGGGGACGATCGAGTGACAGCGGGAGTGGCAGAAAAGAGCCTCATTCCATCGCACGGGATCCCGCTACCTGATGTATGGGGGGTTGAGGGGGGAGGACGAAATTCCGACCTTTCCCCACGGGTTCCCAAGGTCTGGAAGCAGGCGCTGGGTAGGAAACAGGTTCGTGTCCCTCCCAGAGCAGCAGCTGCGCTCGAGCACATTCTGATGGAATTTTACATTAGAGTCCTCGGGCAGGGCTGGAGAGGGGAAAATAAAAAAGGGTTACACGCCATCAGGTACCGAGCCCGTTGGGTTCACCATGAGATATCGGCGGCAGCGGGACTGTGTTTAAAAGATTAATAACATTCAAGGAGAAATTTGCATAATATCTCACATACAATAAGAAGGCATAAAATCCCATTTGCTTCTATTAAATGACTTGATAATTATTCGGCCTGATACAAGCTTGAGAACACACTCCCTCGGGAACAGCTACTATCAGCCAGGATGCCCCGGCGCTGCGTACGTGAGGCTTATTTTAGATTTGTAAGCAAATACATTAAAAAAAGAAAAAGTCAAAGTGTGAACCGACACTATTATGCGAGTTTAGAGGAACAGAATTCCTCTTTTATTTGTAAATGCAGAACCCAACATTATCTGTTATTGATGCTAGCGAGTCACTATCTGTGCATCTGTTTTATAAAAACATCACAACTCTAATTGTAAAATAATCTTTTAAAAGGCAGGATTATTATGGCTGCTGAGTTATCTCTCTCACTTCAGCTCCTTGGAGGGTACTTTCTGGAACAATTTGCATGGCAGTCAAAGCATGTAAAATTTTATAAATACCAACACAGATGCCAACATGTTGGGAGAAATGTAGTTATAACATTTGAAAGCTAGGAAGAAATTAATGTTGATCCTGATTGGAACAGTCACTGCATTTTCAGTGTCTAGTAATTAAAAAAAAAAAAAAAAATCAACAACATAAATTCAGTTTGTAGAAAATACTCCACATCCCAAACTCCATTTCTTGGCCCCAGCATACGAGTGTTACAGGAAAGGAAGAGCAGCTTATTTAAAACAGTTCCAGGATTTAAGGCTGAGCTGACATAACTAATTTTTCCATGCAAACACTGCAGGCTCCAGCGCAGGCACCGGCTCCACGTAAGACGTCCTGGAAGTTCGGCTCGTGCTGCCTAGGAGCAGACAGCACTCTTTCTAGTACCGGTGTGATTGCCCAAATAACCACATGCTGAAGAAAAGCAGATCCTCTCCCTAAGACTAAATGGTGTGGCTGCCTTGATTTAAACTTTAAATAAGACACGTAGTACCTGGGGTTGTGGAGGCTTCCTGGTCTAAACCAAAGTCTGCGTATGCAGGTTGAAGGCAAAGGACATTTTCTGTACAGCAATTCACCCAAAAGACTTAAAATACTTCATCACTATTCATCAATTCTCTAACAAGTGGTGAGGAAAGCGATGAATTGACCAGGGGATGAAGTTACGGGATTTATTTCCAGAGTCCAAGGCAAACTTTTCTTAGGAGTCCCTTAAAAGGGGGATGATCCAGCATCATGCAGAAACAAGCTTCTGTCCCAAAATAAGTGCAGCTGCCCTGGTGAGGCCGCATCTGGAATCTTGTGTCCAGTTCTGGGCCCCTCAGCTCAAGAAGGACAGGGAACTGCTGGAGAGAGTCCAGCACAGAGCCACAAAGATGATGGAGGGAGTGGAACATCTCCCTGGTGAGGAAAGGCTGAGGGAGCTGGGGCTCTTTAGCTTGGAGAAGAGGAGGTTGAGGGGTGACCTCATCTATGTTTATAAATATGTCAAGGGGGAGTGTCAGGAGGACGGAGCCAGGTTCTGCTCAGCGGCGTCCACTGACAGGACAAGGGGCAATGGGTGGAAGCTGGAACATAGAAGGTTCCATAAAAATATGAGGAAAAACTTCTTCTCAGTGAGGGTGACCAAGCCCTGGCACAGGCTGCCCAGGGAGGTTGTGGAGTCTCCTTCTCTGGAGACATTCAAAACCCGCCTGGACGCGTTCCTGTGCGCTCTGCTGTAGGTGATCCTGCTCTGGCAGGGGGTTGGACTAGATGATCTTTGAGGTCCCTTCGAACCTCTAACATTCTGTGATTCTGTGATATCTGCTCGGCACTTTCCTTGGTTTAACTTTTATTTCAGCACTTCTAAACCCTACCACTTGGACTCAGAGAACTGTTTTACCCTGCTTGCACGTTAAAGAAAGTGTACGTAGAGTCACTCGGTCGCACATCTGGGAAAACAAATGTGAATCTTCACCCCCAGCTTTCTTCCCAGACGCGTGAAGTGCTCCTCACCGGCAGTGCTCTGACATTTTTTATCCCAGCTGAGCCAGCAGGCGCTTCGCTGTTGGTCCTGCAGCCTCAAAGGTACCTCATACCAATGGCAATGCTCTTCTGCAAGTAACACAGGAACATGTGCTGGGTAAAGCTGGCCAGATCGCGCCTCCGACACACATCAGGAAACAAGGCGGAACAACAGTTTGCCTTTTTTCATTATTTCGGTCCTTATTGTCTGCAATGAGCCAGGGAAGCGGAGGAGAGCTGAGCCAGAGGAGTGTCAGGACACGTTAGGATCCATTAGGGCTCCTGAGACTACAAGCCTTCAGGACTTTGTTTTGGGGAGTGGGTAGCAAACGTGAAAACTTAGGTTTGCTTCTAAATGCTTATTATGCATCCAGTAGAAATCTCTTGGGTTAAACAGGAAAAAAAAAAAAAAAAAAAAGAGATGGCAAATACAGAAATTTAGGAGGTTTTTCCTTTATCCATTTCATCTTTGCTGTCAACACCGTCCCTCTACAATCTTAAAAACAGCTTTGGTGGCACACACAAAGAGGAGATTCTGGTTTATCGGATTAAAGCAAGAAAGCATCAAAACCTCCTCGCTTTGAAGAACGGCTTCACGTATTTTGGAAAACCTGTACATCTAGGTGTAAATACTTTGACACCATTGTGACGAACAGATTCAGATAACATTTCCTTCTGTAGAGTAGGCTGAGGTACAGTACCCGTTTTCTCTCTCATGTCTGCACGAATCGTTAAAGCTAAATTAAAAAACAGCTGATAAACAGCTTAAGTTCGATTTGCAATCTTAGTCACACTTGGAGCTCAGACCTGGGCTTTGGGGACTGTGTGGGGACGGGGACTGGCCAAGGACAGACGGGGACATCGGCCCCTGGGATCCTACAGACTGAGACCCCCGGGCTGGGCTGAAACGGGTGGCCCTTAGTGAGCAACAACGGTCGACAGATGAATTTTCACGTATGAAAATTATGTAAATGATTACAGTTATCTTGATACTCTTGATCTAATCAAAGGGAAAGCATACTTAGGAGGGATGTAATTAATTTGTAATCTAGTGCAGGGCGGGGGGAAGTCTACTTAAAATGTTTGTAAAAAATGGCAAATCACCAATAAAATATTTTTTCTACAATTCTGTGTTCCTGGCCCACGGGCAGGAGTTGGAGGGCGGCTGCTCAGGGACGATTAGTGTTGGTGACAGCTTTAAACTCCTTTAAAAGATGAGGCCTTGAGCTGGCAAACTTGTCGCCTGGTTATCTCACCGGCAGGAGAATATAGATCAGAGGACAGTTCCGCATGATTAACGCCATGGTCCCTCTAACAATATTTCTGAATAAAAGTTGTTACAAAACATAAAATGCCGTGTCTATAGTTACTGCTGCACAGCATGTGCAAGTGGCTCTGTGCAGTTTTAGTCGCTTGTTACAGAGCTACACCACCAAGGAGTTCATTTAGCAGCTCGGTTTTTGCAAGAACATGATAACCTACAGACTTTTTGCTAAATCAAACAAGCAACTAGCATAGTGCACACAAAATAAAACCAGAGATTGCTGATAAACGGGTTCCAAAAGCCATTCATAAAGATTACGACTTACACGTTTTCACCTATGCATGAATTGCTGTGTTTAAATTTAAAAAGCATGTGAGGTAATGGACTCTCTATCTTACTCTGAAGATGTGTCAAAACAGAAATGAACTTCGGTATGCAATATCAAGGGTTTACTATATTGATTTTGGAAGGCAGTCTATATATACTTTTCTACAAACGTCACATATTTCACAAAGCAACTGCTTTATGCTATTTACACGGCATTAGAGACAGACAAATTGGTTTGGACAAAACGTGCCAAAGCTAAAACAAATTTCAGGTCTGGAAAAAGTTCAGTTAATTTTTACCTCACACATTTCTTGCCTGTCTCTGGTTCCAGGTACTATCCCAGAACACCGAAACACTGTGCAGCTCTGTGTCTCCCTCCTGTTCAATGACCAGAAGCAAGAAGAAGCGAGCAAGTCACCAAGTTCAGACCCAGTTCTGAGCCTGAGCTTTAGGGAGTATTTGAGCCTAGATCCATTTTTGGATGAAAGCAAACATCATGAGAAAACACATCTTAAGAAATGCTCAGCCCCGTCGGGCCTCCCTGAGAAGTTTAGTGACTTTGAACAGGCAGCCAAATTTTTGGGATCTTGTGCACGTCACAGAAGTTAGCAGAAAGCATCACACAGCATTTCCCTTCAAAGAGCATCATCACATGGCCAAGCCACTGAACATTTTCTAGCTGCCAAATACTCAAAAGGACATATTCCAACCTTAAAAAGGAATCAGAAAGCCTCGACACCCCTCGAGTTTCAAATCTCCAAATAGCATTTTTCAACAAAATTCTTCTTAATTTCATCTTCTCCTGAGAAACATCTCTGGTGCTCCTAGGACGCCAGATCAGCACGTCCACACGTCCGACTGTCAACTTCTGACACTCGTGACTGCTATGAACTCAGAACATGGTTTAACATATTCCCCCACACACACACCCCCGTGCCCAGTGCAGCGGGGACAGTCCAGACCAAGTCAACATCTCCAGCCAACACGATGCTCGTTGAAAGTTTATTAACAAGCATCTACTGACTATGGGGAAACATTACCGGGAAACTAACGGTTTGTAGATCAGGTCAACCCAGACAGCAAAGTCCGGCTGGGACCACGTTATCCTCTAAAGTTTTCATCTCAAGAGTTTAAAACTATAGTACCATATGGTAAACGACACAAATAGCTTGTTCATTCTTATAATTAACTTTTACTCTCTTGAATTATCTGGTTGTCTTTGGCTTCCACACTCCAGCCTCGTGTGATTAGCAGTGCTCAAGCCTATTTTGAAATTTCACCTTCACCAAGGTCATCCACATTCACGCTTAGTCAGAAGAAGGCCCACACTACTGACCCCACTTGTTTCTCCTCCTCACTCTGAATTTTCTCTTTCACTGACACCCTCAGTTTCATCTCCATAAGCCAGTTCATAATCCATTTCAATGGCTCTTCTCCTAAGCTATTTTTAATCTTTCAAAGCCCCATCAGTCTGTTGTGTCACAGGGTGTCTGTCGCTCCTTTGAAATCAGGACTGAAATAAGGTTGCACTTCCCCTCTTATCCAGATAGTTGTTGGTATTTTCAAAGACATTTAGGGGGGATTAATTAATTATTTATGCTTTTTTATCCCCCTCCTTCCTTCCTTTTGCTCCAGTGAAGCCACACACAAATATCTAATTTATGCCTTTTCCCTCTTTCATCTTCATGGTTTCTCTGAGCTAATCCTGCTGCTGGGGAAGTTCTCCAACTGCCCATGGCTCTGTCTTCAGCTCCTTCAAGGACCAGCCCCACTTTTCCCAAAACACATCAGTACTGTTCCTGGCTCTAGCTGCTGAGCAGCTGGGAAGTGCTCAGGACATGGCAGCACCGTGCCCGCTGCAAACATCCCTCCCGCTCCTCAAAACCAGGGTCGGAAGAAAGCAATCGCTGAAAGCGCGTTGGACTTCATATTTCCTCCCTTCTCTTCGCTCCCCTTATAGATTTTGCAAAGTTTTTCCACTGAAAAAAGTTTGCCTTCAAGACACAATCTTCCACTTTATCATTTACTTCAAAATAAATTGCATTGCAAGTTTTCTTCTTCCCTCTCCCCCTACTTTCCCCTAGGTCCTGAACTGTCTCCTCTTTCCAGTGGCAAGGATGAGAAGAAGGAGGAAAAGAGGTGAAGCAGCGTCAAACCCAAACACTTGGAATACTTTCTCCTTAAAATATCCAAAAGTAAAAGCATTCCCCCCTGTTCAGCAAGAACAACAGAAGGAAAAGCAATTGAAAATGTTCAAGAATTGTGACAATTTCCTCATTTTTAACCACCCCTAGAAAATAAACGGGAGCTATTCAACCACGAGTACATTTCACTGAAGTGACACTTAACAATCCAAAAATATGGCATTTAGTTTTGCATTTCTCTGAGCGGTAGATAATTTTATGGGTGGCTGCTGCGGCAGCTGCGCTGGTCCACACAAATTCAGTGTCTGGTAGGAAAAAGGGGGTTAATCATGACGGATTCATGATTTATCCTTTTTTGAAAGACAGACTTTCGCATTGAAAAGATGATGAAAATTAATTTTCAAAGACAAATGATATCGAAATCCAAATGCAATTTTCTTCTTACCTCTGACACCAAAGATGGACACAAAACTGGAATCTGTCACCTAACGTGGCTCTGAAATTGCTCGCTAAGTGCTGGACACTGACAATTTCTGCTGACTCCACATTTAAAGGTTAAGATTCAAGTTTAATCAGTCTACTGAAAACGACGACAGGATCCAAGTTCAATTCCTGTTGTGCCAGGGGCATGAATCATTCTACCTGCTCCATAGCAGATTTTACATAATATTAAGTCCTCCTCTTTTGTTTCTGAGACTTTGGTGGGCGAAGAAGGGAAAGACAGGCAGAATCTCAAAGCAGGCTCCGCATCTTGCTGGCACAGCAAAGGATGGATTTGAGGGGTAACGGTACAGCAGGGCAGTTAACTGATGCTGCATGGGGAAAAATATGTATTTCCCAAAAAAAACAGCACGCAACATATCCTACTTGGCCAACAGACCTAAAAAGACTTATCCCATAGTCGCTGGCCTCAGGGCTGGCAAACACAGGAGTCACATTTCTCATCACCTTCCCAGCACGGGACTGGAGTCCAAGCATTGCTGCGAAGATTTTTAGCCACGTATTTAAAAAAAAATAATATTGACATGAGGTGGGGGAAGGAATGGGTTCCCAGTGACTGGCTGTACAAAAGAAAGATCCATTTTTTTTTTATCCAAGCTGCAAGGGAAATGAGAAAATCCCCGCTTGAGGTGGTTTCTAGCTCCACAAAGGACTGCATTTCCACTGTCTGGTCAAAATAAACCAGAAGTGTTTCCTACACATCCTAAGAATGCAGCCAGATATACCTTTCTGGTTTTCGGATCCCATCCTAAACTGTATTTTGTGGTTTTCCTGGCACCGCTTCCTTGTATGAAGGTCTCACCGGCAATCTGAAGGCAAAAACTACAAGGCAAAATTAAAATGGTTATTTTAATCCTCTGGGTTTTTACTCTGGGGCCTGATTTATGGGGTGTGCATGGCTAAAATTCAAAAATGGGCCATGCTTTCTTAAGGTTCTTGAATATAGAAGTGAGATGGAGAGGGGCAGCAGTGTTGTGCTAGTTTGCACCTACCCGCAAAAGAACAGCTCCGCAACACCTTCCGTGGCCTGAATAACACGGTTCATCTCAAGGTCTTTTACATAAAAAAAAAAGCTGCCTAGAAAAGTAAAACAAAACTCTAAGTAAAGAAGTAAATATTTTAGTTACTGGTATATTAAATTGTATGTAGTATAAGTAACAATCTCAGCGCCACGCAGCAGCGAGGTGGCAAGGTTAAAGAGAATCCGCAGCTAAAAAATAACCCCGTCACTTCGGAAAACACACTCTCTTCTCGTAGCGTAAGAGAGCTGCCACAAAGCTCTATTTTAACCTCGATTCCTTACATATGAATTTTTATTTATTTATTTACTTAGAGAATATTAAATATTTGATGTCACCAAATGTGTTCTTGACCTAACGGATCTTTAAATTATCTCCTTTTTCTGACCGATATCTCCATCCCAGTATCCTGGCCAAGTTCAGAGACAGTCTAAACAACTTCCTGCCTTCACGACAGCTGCCAGACCTGTTCTTTTTTGCTCTATTTCTCAGTTCCAAGTGCTTCGGAAGCAATACATTGCCAGTCATGGATGGTAGCTGGGATGGAAATAGCAAAATGTTCCGTAGTATGGAGACATCTATATCTTTACTCTTTTTTTTTTGCCTTATTGTCTAAATACTTTGCTAAATGGAGCAATACATTGAATTTCCAGCACAAAATGGCTGGAATGTGCATTATTTTTGAGTAAGAGTGCATCTTTATGCTACATTTAAGCAAAGATGGCTGCATGAAGATTATTTCCTGGAAATCAATATTCCACCGGGGAGAGCTGATGGTCTCAGATACATGGGAGAATCATTGACTCCAGCTGCACATGACATAGAAAATAGTCTACATGGAGGCTGTCGGGGCTAAAAATAAAAGTATAGACATATGGATTTTTATATGCATCACGCAGTTCACAATGGCAATACATTCCATGAGACACTACTAGAAAATTAATGTTCTATACATTACTCCAAATCTATTGCATGCATACTGCTTCTCGGTCAATTGTACTTCCGTAAAATATCGATAACGTTTGCCGATATTATTTACATAAGACGAGAGGTTAAATTAGAGCAGTGGGTGTAAGCAAATTGTCGGGTTCCTCTCCTCCTCACCGCTTGCATCACACGCAGAAACGGAGCTGATGAGACAGTGACCGGGTCCCAGAGTCAGGATTAAGATGGAACAGCCCGAGGTCATCTCTAAATTACACTCCAATTTTTTTTTCTCCTTTTTTTCTTAATTACAAATGTTTCTGCATTGGGAAAGTGGGGCGCAGCATGTGTAATTAACTCGTTTGGGCAAGTTAGAGGCCTTTGCTACAAAAACTCCACCTACTTTTATCTGATGTGCACACACCCTTGCACGCCTTCATCCCCGCATGGGCTGCGTGGGATTTCTCCGCTGGCAGGTTCCCAATTTTACCTCATGTAAACAAAACAGCTACGTTCAGCAAATCTCCAGCTCCCCTTTAAAATTGCTTGAAGACCCAGGAGTGCAGGCACCAGCAAGCTGCGACCTATGAGAAATTAAATCACTTTTTTTAATAAGGACGTCACGGGTGCGTGAGGGCAACACCTAAGGAGCGGAGCGAATCCCGAGGAAGAGATTTTACCTGGGATATCCCTGGAGAATTTGAATGGTTTTAAGATGTTTTAAAGCTGTAATTAGGCGTTCTGCCAGCAAGGACCCTCCATCACTCTTTGCACAAGGGGTCCTGGAAATCAAGATCTGCAAAGGTAAAAGTCCAAAAATCCTGGGCATGAAGGTGATTTAATATCTTCGAAGCCACTCAGCAGCTCCGATGGGAAGCGAAGAGAGGACCGCAAAAGTAATAACGAAATTCCAGTGAGGATCCGGGCTGCTGAAGGGCTGAAAACGAGGGCCTGAGCAGGGATACTCCCTATGCAAAGTCAGTTTTAATTAGTTGGGTGTTGAGGCACCCACATAGGAAATGCAGTCACATCTCTCGACTGTTCTCAACAGTAAAATTGAAGTTTGGGGATTTTTTTCTCTTCTTTTTCCCCCCAACTCCCACTCTAATGAGTTAAACCCGGGTGAAGCGGCTCCTTCCTTAGCAACAGATGGTTTGACACCAGGCTGGCGTTGGGTTTGGTGACCTTTGGAGGGACGGCAGGTTGATACGTTTAAAAGAAGAGAGTCCCTGGCAGGGGTTGGCGGGGAGCAGTGGGCCACGAAGGGTTTGACGCGGCAGTCGGAGGTGGTTTGGTGGGGAAGACACGTCGCTTCTTGCAAACGGGAGCCGACTCGCTCTGCTAAAGCTCTCACAGCCAGCGTGTGCGTGCTCGTGCTGCTTTATCTAATCTTTACAGCAATGGCAATGGGAACTATGGGAAATCCATAAATGACAAAGGGATTAGGAAACGTCCGCAGCTGATTACCGTTCGCTTATCGCACAGAACTGATCCCCAAAGTACCACTTCCACGTTTTTATGCCACCGCTTTGGCACCCTCGCATTTGTCTTTGGCACTTCAGATATTTCTGACTGCTTTCTCAGCCTCTAGTGCTGGAAGAGTTTTACCTAAGGAGTGGATAGAAATTCATTTTTTCTTTCCGTTTTTAACTTCCCTTAGTCTTGGCAGCAAACTGTGTCATGATGATGTTGGCAACAACATATTTGTGGCAGAAGGAAGAAAGAGAAGCATAAAATATATGAAAGAAAAAGTTGACATTTTAATGAAATACCTTGTAACTTCTTGGAAAAAAGTTATTAAAATTCACTCAGTTTATAGCTGTTTGTACAGATAGGAGGAGTAGAATACTTTCTCCTGAAGCCTTTAATAAAAATGGCTTGTTTACAAAAATTTAATCATTTTCAAAATTCACGGCCAGAGTGAATGTCAAGTTTGGGACATTCTGGGCTTTTCTGAGTGTAGAGGGAGACTGCTGGCACACAAGTGAGTTTCTGGGAGTGCGGTTTGTGACTTGTTCATGCAAAGAGCATGAACCAGCTATCAAAGCTGGCACTTCTTTCTCTCACCCAGCTACAAATAGATGAATTGGTTTATCTGAAATGCTACTCCGTCAGATTATAGTGCCCAATATTCCCACCCTCTACAAAAGGTTTCGCCTGCCTTTGAACAAGGAATGCTGGTTGCAGCTCATAGATATCCTCAAACTCGGGTCACCAAGCCGGGATCCCAACCCAACCACAGCCACAAAGCTGCAGCAAAGGTCCTGCCAGGCAGGAATCTGCTCTTCAGCCAAAGAAGAAAGAAATGAAAGGAATCCTTCTTGTTGCACGCTGCCATCGCATCCAACCTTTGTAATTACACATCTCATTTTAATATGACATAAATCTGAGGAGAAGCCTCTTGCTGCAAAGCACAAGAAAGCCAGTACCACTGGCTGCACGATAGGGAGGATCAGAGAGCGGCCACGCCTGGGTGTTCTTCACAGAGTAAGAAAGGAGGGAGGGAAAACATTCACAGCCAGCCATGGATTTACCAAGGTCAAAGAAAAAAAGAGTTGAGGACTGTAGGAACTCTGCTTCCCTGTCTTTCTCCACCCTCCCAAACTGGGATGTATTTTCCCTGACAGTAATGGGGTAAGAAAAAATAAAGAGAAAATACCCATCACCCAACTGTTGAATGCATTGGACAGTCACCAATGACCAACACTGCCCCACGAAAATGTTCAAAGTAGGAACTTAGGACATGAACCTCAGACCTTCCTCTAGGATAAAGTGATTTCTAGACCCAAATAAAACTGCCTGGTTCTGTGCCTCCTGGTTTACCCTTTCAAAATGTAAACTCGAATTATCGGCAAATCTTGGGGAAATTGCGCTTCCAGTTGGTTTCAGCTACAACTACAGGAAGGGCAGGTGTTGCATTTCTGGAAGGATTCTGATGGTTTGATTTAATTCCAAACCAAAAACACTCCCCTGCCATTTAATCAGAATCCACGAGGGAAAAAAAGAAGCTTCTTTTTAGGAAGACCTGAGACATCTCTTACACAGTTTGATAACACAAAGCAAAAAAAAAGTTTCAAATGGAAGAATAGTTTAACGAGCAGAAGCACAGGTAGTACTGCAAAAAAAAAATAAATGTAGAAATACGGTGCATTATCACAGGTGCAATTCCCCTTTTCTTCTCCAGAATTCACCTTTGGTCTCTGCCCAAGCAAAATATCCTTCCCTTATACTAGCTCTGGCATTTGTGTGACACGGATTTCAGAGTCCATCCATGTTAAATACAAACCCCTCAAAAAAACCAGAGGGAAACATCAAACAAAAGATGAATTTGCAGCATGATCAGCTGCCTGGACCATCCCCTTGCAGACACCCAAGGAGCTCCTGGGCAGGCACGTGAGCCCCGAACCACGGCAGCTCCTACCGCCACGTCACGCCGCTCTCGTTATTTTTAATTAGCTTTAGTTTCGGCTCCGAGAGAGAAATGGTAATCGTAGCTGTGTCACACAACATCCAGGTTCGCTGGGTCGCCCCACTGTTTTGGCACACGTTAAAGCGCAGGCGGGTTAATTAGCAGTGACTCACCAGGGCGAGCTGGGACTCCACCCCGAGGGCTCCGCGGTGACAGTGGGACACGAGGCTCCGCTCGCTGCCCGATGGTTGTGGGAGGAGAGATAAAGCTGCCATCATTCAGGGTGTTATTTTCAAACCTCACCTTTTCTGGTTAATTAAAGAAGGGACTGCAAAAGATCTGATGCTGTGGAAAGGATCCACTGCCAGAGAGGTGGTGGAAGCCTCGTCGCTGGAAACATTCAAGGCCAGGTTGGACGGGGCTGTGAGCAACCTCCTCTTGTTAAAGATGTCCCTGCTTGCTGCAGGGGGCTTGGACTAGACGACCTTTAATGGTTCCTTCCATGCCAAACCATTCTATGGTTCTATGAAAGCAGCTTGCCTCCCTCATACAAGGTCTGGATTTGAAATTCTCCTGGAGAGCGATTGTCTCTCATGACGTGTTTGCTCAGCGGTGAGTAGAAAAGCCTCACTGGGGGTACCACGACACCCGTAACTACCTACGGGCTGCATTGACTTCTGCTGATGTACAATGACTCGTTCTTATTATAAAGAGACAGTGGTTCCAGAGATTTCAAGGATAATTCTTCTACAATCAGGGCAGTTGAGCATGCTAGACATATAGATCCTATACACTAGGATAATATATACTAGACACTAGAAGAATACATTCGATACACTGAATACCAAAATCTACACCAAACACAGAAACACTTATGGGATTCTGTCGATAGTGTTCCTGATTTAAGTCATAAGAACAAACCAGAAATAGAGAGCAAAAAGGAAAAGACAACTCTGATCAATTATTGACCCCGAAGAACACACACTGCTTTGGCAGATCATTTGAAAATTTCACAGCTTGGAAAAAAAAAGCCTTCATAACAAAATGCACTTTCTTTCATTAGTAACTACTTATAAAGATTCCAAACACTGGGCTGGATCGCTGTGAATTTAAATGCATGCTGTCAGGTAAAACTCTGGGTCACAACCGCCATAAAATAACGCCAACTCAGGAAGGCTTATATTATTTTTATGTTATTTATGTTCTAAGAACTTTGTAATTAATTATCATACAAACTCCAGTTAATAAACAATTCATGCCACAATTATCGTATCAGTTCTATTGTCTAATTAAGAACTGGTGAGTGACTGGAATTCCAATATAGCAATATATTCACAGGCTGCAATCCTAAACAAATACAAGTGAAGTTACTCAACAAAAGATATCTATGCTCTAACATCTACTGGCAAAACTCACTCACTCCGGATCATTAGCTTCCATTCCTATTATTACATACAAATGACCAATTTCTGCTAATTCCTAAAGCTAATTCCCTTAAACCATTATTTTGTATACATTGTGTTAAGGCTTTTCACTTGTGTAAATTTGCATAATTATAGCAATTGTCTTCTACGCTTACTCGACCAAAATCATCCTAAATTGGGATTTCGCCTATTTTTAAAGAATAGTCAACTTCCAGAGAGCAACATAGCTGGAATCGGCATTGCCTACATCTCCTTTACGTCAGGCCGAGTACGAGGAGGCAGTTGGGAAGGAAATGGCCAGAGGGGACTATCGATATGCACAGCAGGCAGTAAAACACGTGTGGCTGCAACGTAAGAAACAAGGCACCTGTAGGGCAACCTTTCTTTTAGGGACGGACTGTTCCTGCTCGGAAATCATTTTGCCCCTCTCTCCGAAGCGGATGCAGGAGGGGGCAGCCATAGGTGTAGAGCTCCGCACGTGGGAAGGATGGTCAAACCAAAGGCAGCAGCTCTTGCTTCCAGAGCTCTGGAGTGAGCTCTGATCCCCTTCCTGAGACGTGTCCCTCCCAAAGAGCAGCTCTAGCACGGGCAGCGAGCAGCAGCGCAAACTCATCTCGCTTCCCCGTGACGCCCTTATCTTCCCTTAATGCTCCTCTTATGCCTTGATCATCTATCAGCCTGACTGCTTCCCTGGTAAACTTCCTGCCTCTGATGTGTTCAAAAAAGTTTTGGTTATTAGCTTTCCCACACTCGGTGAGTGCTCACAATGTTTGGCTTGCCTTTTATGTTTAAATTGAGAGTTGACTCTTTTTCCTTTAAAAAAAAAAAAAAAAAGCCAACCAAGCAAACCAAACCTAATAGGTCCTTTGTACGTTTGTTTATATTTCATTTCTGGCAGATCTTTAAAATTATTGTGTTGTGCATATTTGTGTTGAGGAGTAAAATAAGTTGTTCCCTTTAAAGCAACTAAGCCACCTACAAACATTCTCCTCTTAGCTACTCCTTTAATTTCCTTTTAATTATCTTCCTCATTATTAGGCAGTTCCTCTGTAGGTGCATTGATCTTTTCTTCCCCCTCCTACAAGGATACTCAGTGTTGTTACAGATTGGCTTTTCCACACATACTGATTGAAGCAGTGCTTAGAAGCAACCAAAGAATTATTCTCTCTCATGCCAAGTATTTTACCGTCAAAAAGTGATTCTGGGAGGGGGCACCTGGTTGTGGCACTGAGCCTGACCACGATAAACCAAGCTGGGTGAACCAACTTACTCTTGCTGGGCTTTTTATTAATCCTGGGGCTGTTTTATCACCAGGGCCATGCATTCACCTCCTGCTGATGAACTTCTGTCCTGTACTACAGCGATCACTTTCTTTCCGCGACACCTTTTAGAACATCCCCGGAGCTTCCAGGCTTCTGCTACTCGCGTAAAAGCCCTCACACGGCTGGTTTTGATCTCATCGTCTACGTCCTCAAGTCCGTGATGACCATTTCATGCCCTTTATGATTTTCCCACCTGAGCTTCACCTGACTTTCTTCCAGAATTAAAATTTCCACGGTTTCGTCTTTCCTGGATGGTTTATCCTGAACTTTGTCCACATCTCCTGGCTTCCTTTCCCTTTACCCTCTTATCTGTTTAACGATTAGTGCCAGGAGAACAGAGCTCATCTCTGCTGTAGGTTATCTATATTTCAAAAGCTTCTCATCCCAATACCTAACAGACCCTTTTCTCTGCCTTCTGCCTGTCTGGCTGGCCTTTGAAGCATTTCCTCTCGCTTTCATCTGCTGCCAATACAACTTACTCCTTCCATACCTATGTTCTGAAATATGCTGCTCGACACATACAGATGAGATAATACGCTACTTATTAAAACCCGAGCTATCAAAAGGCAATCAGCAGCTCTCAATAACGCGAGGCAGAGTCCCCGGAATGTCACGCAAATGAGATATTAAGAAGTTGTTCCTTTGAGAAAAAGGATGAGCTACTGTTTGGGTTATTATCTGTTCCGTGTAGGATGCACTTTAAAAAAAAAAACAAAACAAAAACAAAAACCACACTAAAACTGAGAGTTATATATCAAGTATGAAAACCCATTTGGTTGTCTAAGAGTTCATAGACATGTAAATAGCCATATTCTTCATCAACACTCACAGCAATATGTGTCATTTTCCCTTCACATGCTGTAACACATCGGAGCATTAAACTGTTACATTACTGTCCTGGCCACGTTTTCTTTGCTGATTTCTTTCTCAAAGGAGATGAGAAATTTTTATTATTGCCCATTTCAGTTACCTGTTTCTCAACAAAACACCTTCCACATACGAGAAATAGGCTAAAACAAATGGGCTTTATCCACATACAATTTATTTTATCTTATTTCAGGAGGAGCAGGGAGAAAGGGGATTTAAGGCTTGGACTAGATGATCCTTGAGGTCCCTTCCAACCTGGTAATCTATGATTCTATGATTAACTTTTTGCTAGCTGCCCATCTCTACAGTGAGTAATCAAAAAAATGACTTTTCAGCGTACAGATACACCCTCTTATGCATTGGTACGTACTTTGTCCATGTATCACACCATCTTTTTAAGGAACTTTAGAAGATTTAACTGCAGTATCTCCAATAGCCGTAACTTCAGTTATCTAGGACTCAGAGGCAAATAAAAAAAAAATTTAAAAAAAGAGAACTCTTTATGCATACAAAACAGTCCTCGATATTTTTTTTTTCAAAACAAAACATCAGATAACTCAGTTCCTTCAGATGTTGCAGATGAATGCAGCTTGTCACCCTGCCAGCGTGGGAGGATCGCCTCCCCGAGCCTCTGAACAAGTAGAACAAGGGAATTCGCCCTCTTCAGCCGTTTCAAACCAACTTTGCTCTGTTTATGTTGTTGACGGATCAGAGGATCTGTCCCCTTTCCTCTACCCCTGCAGGGCCACGGGATAGCAGACTTTAAAAGCCACGATATTTGTCATTCATCCAGGTTTTTTGCTTCTCTTCAGCTTCAGGCGGTGGCAGTTTGTGGAGGTGAGGGAGGAAGAAAACTCTAATGGATTCCTGCAGTGGGTTAATTTTTTTTAAATTAGTATCTTTTGCAAGTAAATGGCTGGGAAAGATCGATAACGGGCAGAGGACAAGGCAGTGCTCCAAGGTACATGACAGGCACACGTCCCACACAGCCCTACAGTCTGTCATCATTTCCATATGAAAAAGAAAAAAAGAGCCAAATAATTTGTTCTTTTATTTTTCCAGGTGAATGCACAAAAGCAAAATTTTCTACTAAATACTCCCGTTGTCAAAAATTCTCCTTTCAGCAGGGGTACATCGCTTTACAAAATGAGACCGAATGGTGGGGGAAAAAAAAAATAATTAGTATAGTATTTTTAAGATATTTGACTTCTTTTTTAGTTTCCTCAGCTAAAAAGACGAGTTCTGGGAATTAGCTCTCTGATTCTACCAGAAGCCTGTTCCTCACGATCAGAAAAATGATTTCTGAAAGAGTATATAATGATGCAAATGAATCAATTTGCAAAAGGTCTGCTCTGATATAGAACGTACATGGCAGTAAAATATACAGGAGGTACTCCGAATAGCAGCTACGCAGTTAGCCAAGCAGTAAGTGTAATTATCATCTTGAATTACTTAAAGTACAAATTGCCAGAAAATTCCAGTAGCCAACACAAGCACAATGGCCAATTTGTTTAGACACAATACTTTTTTGCCTTTGAATGGAAGATAACAAATAAATTCGAAATGCAAACCATCCCGGTACGAAGTCACTTCTAATTTAAATATCTCATGTGGGAGTTCAGCTTGAGTTGCTTTTAGACTTAGGAGTACCATTCACTTTCCTATTGCTTTTGTGGAAGAAGAGGAAGGCAAATAAATTCAGAATTAATTTGCATTGATTTTGTTAGATCTCTACTTTGACATTTATTGTTATAAAATACCTTAGAACAGCTAAAATCATTTCCAGGACAAGCAATTAAATAGAAAACCTAGAAGTATAATGCTTCCCTATCCTTGCATTTGCTTAATGTACACAATCACCAGATTTTAAACACAGAAAATAAGTAAAGCTGAGTGATACAACTTTCAACTTGAGTTTTAAACTCCTGCTTTCATAGAAGGTGCATATTAAAAAAACCTTAAGCATTTCTTGAATTACTTACCATGTTTTAAAAAGCCACGTCCCCTTGGTTTAGGAAGCGTTAGCAAAGAAAAGAGTAACCACAAAGTATTGAGCCCCACAGTCATCCTGTGAGGACTCAGATTTTTCAGAAGGCGCTTCAGGACACCAAAGCCAAATCACCTACTGAGACTGAGAATTCTGTGCATCTTCTTTCAAAAATACATTCACAGGTATTGTTAAGAAGATTCCTGATAAAAAAAAAACCCTTCAGGTAGCAATTTCAGTTTTGTTCACCATCTGTGCTTTTCTGTTGCAAAGAATGCTCTTCAGTTTTTTGGGGGTTCAAGGATCTCAACAGCCTCAAAGTCCTGGGAAAGAGCCCATTTTGTCTCCCCAGGAAAACATGATTTCACAGTTTCCAGTTAGATATCAAACACAAAAACAATGCAATGGATCAGAGATTTTATGGAAAAGCTGATCTCACATTAAAGTTGAATGGAGCAGCACCACGCTGAAGGGTAACACTTTCTAGATCTCAGATGTCTCCTGTTCAGAGACCTTCATGCTTTGAATAGAAAACTCAACAGAGTTTACTTTAAAACCTTCCTCCCCCCTTTTTTTTTTTTTGTTAATCATTTTAAATCTAATGCGTGCAATATGAAATGACTAGCTGCTTGGATTTAACAAAGCCACTTGAAGCAGAATTGCTTTTGATACTAATGACCTTTTGATTACGAGGAGACGGTTTCAAAGATCACTCCTTTTTTTCTCATATATTTGGCTGATTTGCTTGGAATAATCCTTGCAAAGACTGCGAAGACCTGCGTTGAATGTACTTACATGGTTTATCCTTTGGGACATTCTTAAACTATTATTTATGCTTTGTTTAGGGACCTTAAAGACCAACTAGTTCCAACGCCCCTGCCATGGGCAGGGACACGTCCCACCAGCCCAGGTTGCTCAAGGGCTCATCCAACCTGGCCTTGGGCACTTCCAGGGATGAGGTTTCCACAACTTCTCTGGGCGACTTCTTCCCAAACACTCACTGCAGTACGGTTTTAGCCATCATTAAATGAAGTTGAATTTTTCATTTACACATAGATTTGGAAGCCCTGCCAGTGTTATTTATGAAGAGAAACAATAGCACCATATAATGCTACGAGAAAGAGGAGCGAGACTGCGACTGTGTAATTAAGGGCAATGCTGACGAGAGCAATTGCTGACTTGTAGCTGACGTCTTCAAAACAGCCGTCCTCAGAAAGTAATGATCTGGCTAACATCAATAATTAACAGATAATGGAAAAAAAAACCCACATTAAAATGGCATGATCAAGGAGGATTTGGTCTGCAACATTCATGTTTGAGGTTCCAAATGCAAGAAAGTGCAGCAAGCTGTACCCTATGAACGGCTATTACTGCGGATAAATATTATGAAGCGTAGTTATTATTTGTTGTACACCTCTACAGTCATAATATCTACATAGCTCGCACTTCCACACGATTCCTCTAAGTCGAGAAGAAAGTGTTATTGCAATATTAATTACTTGCAAACTGTACTATGCAAATTGTACCGAGATAACATTTTATCTTCTAAACGGGAGTCATATATAATGCCACTGCTGCCTGCACCAGGGACAAGCTGGTATTTGTAATAAGAACCACACACAGGTAGCATGAAACAAAGCTGGAGATCCTGATTTGTTGTCAAATTAGCTTCTGCCAGCTAAAGAAATCACACTGACTCTAAAGGACTTCACACCGAGTTGCAATTTAAGTGATAATCCTTTATACAACACACCAAGGCTGGAACTGTTGCACAGATTTCAAACCATCAGGCTGATCTCAATTTAGGTCTCAATTTAGGGAAGTTCTGCCCCTCCCACCTCAAAGTGAAATATGAGGAATCGCAGAATCTGAAAATGGGAAGGATCTGAGATGGGTAATAGCAAGTCTTGAATTTCTACAATGCACCAACACCAGCTTGCATTCACTGAGCCTTTTTTGAGACACAATTGCAACTTTCTAGAGATCAGATTCCGACGTGACTGACAAATTGGGCTGAAGCACCTCTGGTGTGAAACCCTGGGTTATTGGTTTTAACCTGTTCAGGGGTCACTCAGGATCTTGGGAATGTGCCCAGAGACCTTTCCAGCTGCATCTCCAAAAACCCCAGACACCTCACACCGGACCCACTCGCACCAAATCGCCACCTCGATCTACGCAAAGACTGCGTGCGGAATCCACAGCAACTCAAACCAAACCCCCGAGATGGGAGGGGATCAAATATGGCAACAACCGACAGCACAGATGTTTTTGTCCTAGAAAGCAAATCCCTTCTCAGCACCAGGGGCACTAGCTGTTTTAATTAGCTCTGTTCTATTTAGGTTTTCGCACACAAGCAGAACTACTCCAGAATGCAGGATGAGAATTTCTTTGGGATTTCTGCTGTTGTTCTTTCCACTTTGTGCCCATGTCTCAGCAATACTGAAATTCCGACGGGAAATGGATGAAATTCATTAAATGTCTTTTATAAATCATGCATTGTTTTGCTCCTTGGATGACTGAGTATGCTAAAGAAGTTGAAAAATAAATGAGTGTACTTTGGCAAGACTGCATCTGGGTATCACCTAGTTCTGGATAATATCTACACGATTTAAGAATAGGCCATTCCATTGAACTGAATTCCATTGAACTCAACTTTCCATTGTTGAATGAAAGAAGACTGAAATTAATTAACGCAGACATACTGAAACACCAGGAAGAGGGGCTAATCCTGCCATATTCGGAATTACAAAAACCACTTCATGTAGATGCCAAACGTGATGCCTGATTCAGGAGACTGAAAAAAAAAACCCAAAGGTGATTTTTGATTTTCCAGTTTCACGCTTTTCACTTGAATATAGATCAGAAGTTTGGCTGCAGAATATCAGATGATTAGAAACCTGGTTGTTTTCTAATTTCTAATGTTTCACAATTCAGGCAGCAGGAAAGATTACAAAATGATAATTTTTTTTTCTGAGTGCCAAAAGGTGCTCTTTTTATCAACTTTAGCTTTAAATATCATTCAAGTTCCTACTTCTTAGTACCTCCCAGGCAATATGGGAATGTATGAAGCACATTTCTTGCTCCCCTATCAGCAACTCCCAAGTTCCCACCGATCTCTGGACCCTTGTGCAGTTCCCATTGATGCTGATACTGCAAGTTCAGGCCTGTAGATATTGTTGCGGTTAGAAGAGATATTTTCTACCAGATAGACAATGGCTTGGGTAACAATGCTGTTATGATGGGCCTGAATGGGAATGACTTGTCAAATTAATTTTTGTTTCAAGAAAAAAAAATAAATTAAAGAAAATCTTTAATTTTGCCTGAAATTGGGATTTCTCTGATCGGGCAGATACCTCCTCTAGTTATTCTAGTTATTCTATCCCAGATATTCTATTCTAGGTATTACATTGCAAACCCCCTCACTGCAGGGGGTTTGGACTAGATGACCTTTAAAGGTCCCTTCCCGCTCAATGCATTCTATGATTCCTATTTTCTTGGACAAAAAGTAGTTTCGGTGACCACAAAGAAATGATGTTTTGTTCTAAATCAAGTAAGTCCTCTGCAGATTGCTGTCCTCCCGAGCCACCTCTCAAGCCTGCACTCGACATCCAAACGCTTTTGCAACCCAATGAAATTGCGTGAGGTGGATGCCCAAGGGACACGAAGCCAAAACTTGAGCCTTGCTCTGAGAAGGACAACGGATCGTTTGGGCTGAAGTGAAAAACGCCACGATCAAGTGGGATATCACTCATTTCAAAACGTGAAACGCGATCTTATTATACGTGTTGCCATCTGGCACCGGAGCTGGCGCACGCTGCAGCTGGGTAACACGGAGAAGTGAGCCAATTGTCATCACCTGAGTTGCCAACTTTCAGCGAAAACTAGTCTTGCGATTCCCAGCCAGCAGACATATTTGTATACTATAAGGAAAGGAAAACATAACAAGCAATCTCTTGAGGGAAGCCTAGAACAGGAAATTAAGAAAACCCCTTTAACTACGCACGTGCACTGAGAAGGAGAGAGCGCAAGGCTCGGCACAAGCAAATCTTTCATGAAAACTAGTGTGCGTGCATGACGTAAAGAATAAATACATTTCTTTGTGTCGGTAATGGGAAAATCTAACAGAGACCTATAACCCACAGAAAGCCTCGCCACACAATAATTCAGGTGTTGCAGCTGCAGCTTGCCTTAGCAACAAAAAAAAAGTAAAGTACTCACTGAAGGGGAGACAGGTTTCAGATTCTCATACGATAGCTGTTAGATATGTGAGCTGCTTTGTCAGTTTTATGTTGTAACCGAAGAGATAAGCACCTGTTGCCTGAGGAAATACAACCCATTTCTTAACACAAGGACATTCCACGCTTCCCGAAATGAGCAGCGAAGAAGAAAAAGGTAAATGAAAAACGAAAAAAAGAACGCGCTAGCTGGGGGCTTGTTGCCTGGCTGATAAAAAAAATTGGAAAATGCCAGATTATCTTTTGTGTAAATGACGAAACTTAGGACAAACACAGAAAATGATCCTACTTTTATGTCATAAAAATAACCAACAGCAAAAAAACCTAAAGGAGATTGCTAAAAGATACATTTTTTAAAATGCTGTTTATGCTCCCGCCCATCTAAAATGATCACTCTTGATTTATCGGTGCAGAATGTATTGCTGCAGCAATTGGTGATGATAATAGCCCAGGAAAAAATGTTGATGCTGTTAGTTTGATGATTGATTGAGGCACTACTGACCCAGTGAAGGGATTTATCAATGTGCCTCCAAGCTTTGTAAATGATCCTTCTGCAAGTCTGGAAACAAACTCAACTGGCCAAGAACTGCACAAGGACTCACTTCCAGAGCTGTTTCATTTAAGGATGATTAACCGCAATAACGATCCACGCGCTGCTGAGGCCAACGGGGCTGGTCAAACATGGGAGAGCTAAAGAAAAAACATCAAAAGGGCTTCACGCGGTGGTGGGATGGACACAAGGAGGCCCCTGGGGTGCTTGGAAAAAGCCACCGAACCCGTCACCGCAGTCAGCCTGGCCACAAAGACACCTCGTAGCAACGCCCCCCCGCCAATTTCTGCCCCAGTTCCCAGGTGTTTCCTTACCAAGCTGCTACTATGGCATTTTTCTAGTTACTTATTCTCCCAGAGTACTTGATCTTCTAAAAACCTTTGGGGCCTTTGCATCTCCCAAAGCAAAATTTCTCTGATCGGCAAGGCTACGGATTTTTTTTGTTTGAACAAAAAGTTTCACTAAACCTTGGTAAAGAAAAGACCGTTGTCGTGCCACCCGTTCATCTGCGACACGGAGCGGGACCTACTTTTTTAGCCGGTGCTCACAGAAAGTTCACACAAGTGTAAAGCCCTTTCCTAGAGACACAGGAACAGAGACGAACCAGCAGATTTACCACGAGAAAGGTGAAAACTTGCAGCCATGTGACGATCCTCAAGGACCTAGAAGCTAAGGCACTTGTCAGTCTGCATTTCTGAAATCTCTGCCCTTTCCTCTCAATTATAGACCACGACTTTAAAATATATAGCCTGGGCTGCTGTTAAGGGCTGATTACTCCACTGAACACCGTTACAGAGGGAGGGCTGACTCCCAGCTTCTAGATTCACGTCAGAATGTGTGAATCTCAGTTTTTGTTTTTATTGATACTGGCAGATAGAAGGATAAAAATAATCCTAAGTGCCAGAACAAGACAACAAATAAAAGAAATCCCAGAAATTTTATAATTGTGGGTAGACCTGTCAGATGAATGTTTGAGCTGACAACAGCTGAACGTTGCATTTCAGTGCACAGAGATCCTTCGCGTGTTGCCAAACTTCATAACAATGCAGATTAAAACAAATTAACGAGGCAACTGCTTCTGACTGCTCTTGTGGTGCTTCGTTTTCAACTCCTGTGCTCAAGCCACAGGAAGACAGGCGGGAGCATGGGGGTGTTTGCTGGGTGTCAGGAGAGCTCCACCACCAGCTTGTGCCAATAACTCCACACCACACAAGGCAGCAAAAATGGTTGGCCACCCAGTTCAGGTCCCAGAAGCAACGAGCAGTAATTGCTCCTTCCTCAGCTAACGAGTCCTGCTGCAACATAAGGGCAAAGCTGATCTAACAGGTTCGTGCTGCTGAAACACAGAGTTCCCCGGTCCTCCTCCATCCCTTCCTTCCCTGCAGCCTCCTGGACTTCTCCCATGAACCAGGTCAACGCACAAACGAGCAGAGAACTAAAAAGGAAAGAGTTCTCTGCCAGGTCAAAACCACAAGTGAAGGATCTGACAAGTGCTGGAGCAGGGAAGGTAGAGAAGAGAGAGGAGGAGAAGGGGGAGGAAAACAGGACCTTGTCTTCCCGCGGGGACAAGCTGTAGGATCCACGCTTCCTGAGCTTGGGCAGGCCACGGGGGTGACCTGACCTGCTACAACACATCTCATCCAAGCCTTGTTTGTTTGTTGCGACTCGAGTGTTTCTAAATAATGTTCAGTGCACAGGAAAGACATATCACCTGACAGGGAAAAATTCAACTGACCCACCTGTATCTCAGCTTATAAGTAAGAAAACCACATTTCGCCTGCTAACCAGGACGAATATTACTATTACCAGTAGTTTTGCAGCAATGACTGTGGTAGCAGAATGGATTAGCAGAATGGAAAGCAGAAAGGGCCAAGATGGAATTTTTTCGGGGGTGGAGAGATGAGAACTGGAGAACCAGCAGAAATTACTACATACACCAAATTTTACCTTTCAATTTCATACCAACAGCTTTCTTACAGTTCATTCCTTCATCAAGCTGCATTAGGACCATCCAAAGCCACCCAGGTGATGGACGCGGTAAAAGAAATAGAGCAATTAAGTTACGCTGCAGACACTTGGGAAGGAAATGCAGAGGAGTTCTCCCTTTCAGGAAAAAAATCAGGATGGGAAGCAACCCGTCCCGTGATTTTCGCTCCCCAAATGTATGTCCTTCCATTACCAAAAGGGGAAAGCACTCCAGCTTGCCGAAAAGTGTTCTGTCGGGTCACATTTTGCTGCGCTCGAACACGTCGCATCGGACATGACAGGACAAATGCCATGACATAACACAACTCAACAAAGCGCCGGCTTTCCTTGCCCGGCCACCAAGGATTGTCACTCTGGGTAGGAAACAGCTCACCTGGATTGTAAAGTAGGATTGACTAGAAAGTGCTGGGAGGTTGGTTGGTGGAGCCGCTGCCCACGGACTGTCAGAAATCTCCCGTTCGCTTCTAGTACCTAAAGGTCCCTGGTGAGAGGAAAGGGCAAACACTCAGGCTGTTGACCCCCAAAAAGAAACTATTTGCAGGGATAAACTCCTGCAGAGTTGCTCCAAGATTTTCAAAGTCACCGATAGCGATCTTCTTTAGAATTTAGATTTTAGAATTTTAGATTTTAGAAAAAAAAAAAAAAAGAAAATAACGATGAGTTAATTTGAAAGGAAAAGTAGTCACCATTTACATATTACCTGATATTCAGGAAATGGCTGCTTTTTACTGCAGGGAGCTGAGAGCCTGAGGATAAATAAACAAATAGGCACAAGTAAAGAGACGAGATTAAACGCGGAGGTTTTTTTTCTATATATACATACAAATTATTTATAGGAGGTGCCGTGAGAGAGGTATGCCTTTGAGTTTGAGTCCACAGCACACAATTAACCCAGCTGACTGGCACCTCAATTACAGCAGCAGGGTCACCCAAGGCAGGCAGGAGGATCCTCATGGCTCCCGTCTCTCTGCATCCTCCCGGAGGCATCTCGGAGGCATCTGCACTCTCTTTCGGTGCCAAAATGCCTTGGCATTCCTCTGCAAATCGATGGCAAGAAAAGGCTCGAAGAAAGGAGCAGAGGAGGTGGAAGGAACCTGAGGTGAAGAGGAGAAGATGAAAGAAAAATGGGATTGAAGCAGAGCTCGGATCAGAAAAAAAAGTCCCGGAAAAGCAAAATAGGCTTCTCCAGGTGTCTGGTGCAGCTTCTCTTACTGGCAGAATTCTCCGCTGGCTTCTCCCTGAAGATTTTTTTGGTTCCTTTTGGGGTTTGGGATTTTGTAGGGTCTTGTTTCCTTTTATTTTCTGGCCAGAACTCATAGAGTAGAAGGCAGCAGAAAAGGAAGACGGAACTTTTTAGGACGCTCTTAAAATAGAGGGGGATCTGTGGGCTCAGTTTCAAGGGGAATGGAAACAGGAGTGGCCTAAAACTAACCCCTACCAAATCCCAGGCTTTGTCTTTAGACTTGGGCCTGGCTCCTTAACACTATTTAGGTTCCTCACAGACCATTTTATCTGCAGAGTAACAAAGGGGTTTGGTTCATTAAATGTGTCGTATTACTGGAAAATGTTGTATTTTTGAATTCACTGGCTCTAATTTTTAGACTTCATGACTAGAGATGAGAACTTCTTTACCATCTGGAGGTCAAGTGTTAACATACACGTTCATACTTCCCAAAGGACTTGCATGAGAATTAAAAAGTCAAGCTTTGACACACATGAGGGTCAAGCATCTAAGATTTTTTAAAGGATCTGCCCTGATTTCTTTGGGAAGTAGAAATTCTACCTGTTCTTTCAGAGCATACCCAGGAAGAACTTTAATCAACGCTAAGAATCTCCATACATCACACACAACAAAATACTATTGACAGAAACAGCAATTTCACAGGCAAAAAAAAATAATACTGTTGAATAAAGTAATATATTAAACTCAGATCTCCAGGTTTCTCTATGATTTCAATCTGAAAGCATTAAAAACCTCAAGTAAATTCAAAATAACTCTCACTAATCAGCCACACTTTCCCTCCCTGGCGAGTCAGACGTTTTGAGGGGAAAAGCTGTGCGGTTCTGCTAGGCTGAACAAACTTCCCAACTCCAGAAGCTACAGAGCATATGTTTAAAAACTGGCACCCGCCGAGGCACTCCGGGTTCTGCTATCTTCACCCTGCTGCACCGCGGCGGCGCCCACAAACGCGCGACACGCGGCGCGGCGGCGCTCAAGGGGTTAAAGTGGGAACGGCTGAACTTGTCAAGATATTTTTGCGCTGCCTAGCAAAGTTGTTTGTTCCCTCGTAGATGCTGCAGGGGATCAGTCACTTTGAAGGAGAGGATGTCCAAGGAGTCCCACGGTTCGACAGTGACTGGCACTGTCAGTAAATCGTTCTGTCAAGGATTCATTTTGCAGAGGAAATTGTGTGATTGTTTGAAACAAACTGAAGCATTTTGTGTTTATCGGCATGCTGAGTCCACAATAAAATGATCAATTACGGCTGGTTAATACCACTCAATAGTAGTTCGGGCACGAGCTTTCAGACTTGCTTAACTGTGGGTAGTTCCACAGCGCAGCAGATTCTCTCTCATTTTTCAGAACGGTGGCGTCCTCTCTGATCCGGGATATTTTCGGCAAGAAGCAGAGAAGTAAAATGGTTTTTCACGCATTTTTCTTTATTCAACCCAAGCCAGCATCTTGTGTCACGTCGTTCTGTGCACACACTGAGTTATCTGCGAAAACAGCGGAGAGAAGCAGAGCTGCAGCGGTCGTGATTCTGGTCAAAATAGCCAGAGATTAACAGGCTACGGATTTTAAAGCTCTTAGAGAGCGTTGGGATCTTGGAACATCAGTCCACAGAGAAATTTTTTTTGGTGCAGTTATTTTGCTGCCCAGAGGTTGCACTTCTACACTCCCATAGATGTCCCTGTACAGCCAAAGGTATCTGCCACCAGATAGCAAAGAATGAGTATAGACGAGATGAGTTTGCAGAGAATTCAGTCCTTAACTGTTATTTCCCAATAGATATTTTGACTTTTTCTTCATATCATCTACAGCCCTTATTTTTTAATTTACTGACTGACAAGTCCTCTGGGGCTTGAGGTGTGCTACAACTGCATGAGAAGTTGTGCCAAGTCCTACAACGTCTTGAGCCCGGGTCTCCAGTTTCCCTCTGATAACGATGGGTAAAGCCAATGGAAAATAAGGAGTGGATGAACAGTGACAGTGAAATAATCAAGTTTCCTACTAATTGGCTTTAAGTAGCAGTAGGGTAACCTTTCTAGATCCCCCTCTAGGCAAAGAGGAGAAGGAGGAATATTAGTTCAAAAATCAGCTTAACATGTAGAAGCGGGTGCTGTGGTTAGTGCTGTACAATGGCAGGGATTCAAACCGTATTAAGAGAGGGATTTCAACCCACTTTGAAAGCTTCCAGTTTTGAGTTTTAGCCCATAAACCCTCCAAATGACAAGCCACAGACAAGCCAGGAGATTACGAAAACAGAAGTGAGGATAATTATTTCCGATACACACCAAAGCTCTGCAAGAATCTAGAAAATTACAACTCTTAGTTCACGGTGACGACAAACGTGGCCTCCTTCCCTTGCTCTGTTTTCCCCAAAACTCAGGCATCGAACACACTTTCAGAACTAATTTTAACCAGTAAGGTAGTGGTAAACCGGGCACAGAAAATGAAATATAAAAGAAAAACACAGGACGGGGTACAAAGGTGGATATGGGAGGAGCAATAAGAAGCATTTCAATTAAATACATATAGTCAAGCCAAGCAATACCTATGGGCAATATATCTGTCAACACACACATCAAGGACGTAAACAGAAAGAACGGAAAGATTTAGTGCAACTCACTGGGCATAGCTAGGAGTGATGTGATTAAATTAAGAAAGATAATTCAGGTTGAATCTGAAGAACAACTTCCTGACAGTGAAATGTTTCAGCTTCAAACAATCTCCCAAGTAAGCAGTTAATCCCCATTCTTTAAAACATGACTGGGCAAGAGCCCTCGTAAATGCAGAATGGGGAACACTGCTGCTTTTGCCAAAAGATGGATTAGAAAATGAAGTAAGCCTTTAATTTCTTTAATATCTGTGAATCTACCGTCCCAGTGGGGATAGCATAATGGCAAAACCGAGAAAAAAATAAATGGGAGGCAGACCCGTCCTAAACTCATCCGATTTCTTGGAGCAAGTACTTCAATGTTAACATATAAGAAATAAAAAAGTGATGCTAGGGAGAGGGGGTGAAAGCCCTGGGTAGGAGCTCAGCGAACCCCTAGTGATTACTGACAGTAGCTTCCCCAAGGTTTCCAAAGAGCTGCGCCTCAGTCTACCGCGGCACGTCTCTCCCTGGATCACGCTCTACTGGTTGCTGGTGTTTCACACATTTGCTTCTTCGAGCTGCCCTTAAGCACGGTGTCGAGCAGCACACCTTAATGAAGACTAAACACACTTTTCTGGAGTCGGCTCGGGCAGTGAGGTGTCGAGCCCTTTGCCTTGCCCTGCTCCCCGCCGGCGCCGTGCCAGCTGCCCCGTCCCCGACCTCCGGCCAGCGCCCAGGGGCTTCTCCTGATCCCCCCACCCTCTCCCCACCAGCGTCCCAGCAAAGACTAGCTAAGTCTCATTACCCTGCCAGCAAAGACTAGCTAAGTCTCATTATCCTGCTACACAAATTAAATTGACTAAGGAGAGGCAAACTTAAGAGCTTTGCCCAAGGTTACAATCATATTCAGAGGCAAAGCCAAGACTAGATCTGGAATCCTGCTTTCTCCTGTAATGTTTAGACTACAGCTCCTGCAGCAAATGCTTTCACACTTTATAGTGTTTACTAACTTCATAATGTCTGCTAACATACTGCTCTGCCTGAAGAAGCTACACAAGGAAGAATTTAATCAATGGAAAATAACTGCAGTTATTAGGAAATACGCAAGACGGCACTTAACGCAACAGCTTAGATCACTTGGACAATTTCTGTCATTTCAGGAGAAGGCCAACAGTTTCGGGACTGCTGTAAGGAAGAAAATCACGGGGATTATTCAGGCTTCACTTGGAAGGTACTAGAAGTGCAAAGCGCCATCCATCATCTTTATGGCACATCGCGTCACCTGAGGCATGAAGTAATCATCTAAAAATGCGCCGCTTGACGTGACCATCGTGTATAATCAATAGCCTCTGCGATCGGAGAATATTAAGAAAAATCTTTTGTTCCACCGATGTCTTGTTTTTATACAAAGATGTCCATTATCTGGATTGTACAACTGAAGAACTTACCCGACGTAGATTGAAAAGTAATTTTGGAAATGTAAGTGCACGGCTCAGTAAATCTGAAAATCATCGCCACGAAGCTCCGATTGGCTTTGTACGTCAGAATTAACTCTTGCGGTATGTAAGAGCTAGCTTCAAAAATCTGCCCTCTGTCTGTGTGTCATGCTCACCGATTTCATATTTATAGATAAGCATTCAAAAATACACAAGAGAAGAAAAATACACGGCGCACAAGACACCACTTTAACAACCTGTTCCAAACGGGTTCTCGGGAACATCGTGTGCAGATGACCAGAGCTCCTCAGGTTCATGCCTGAATTGGCCCAGACTGTGACGTATGGAGGAAAATGAATATATAGAAAACTATTGCCCAGAGAGGCTGTAGAGTCTCCTTCTCTGGAGACATTCAAAACCCACCTGGACACATTCCTGTGTGACCTACTCTGGGTGATCCTGCTCTGGCAGCAGGGTGGGACTAGATCATCTCTAGAGGTCCCTTCAAATCCCAAAATTCTCTGATTCTGTGAATCTAAGTAGGTCTAATGCACACAAAATTCAAGCCCTACATGGCAGTTAAAAACACGGACAGATGAATGTCTCTTACACCTGAAGTATACAGGTGTGTACATGTGAGTGCTCATCTTTGAGGGGAGGGGGCTTTATCGTTGCTGTTAGAGAAATGAGGCAGGCAGTGAGAGAGACACGATGGGCTGGGGATGTGCTACGGGATTATATGGACTGTGAAAACACACTCTGGGTCTGGGATGGGGGGCTGTGGGTCTCCTCTTTCTGGTTTCTTGAAGGGTTGCTTCAGATTCAAGCCAAGGTGTGATACAGGTTGCCAAGCAGAGTTTCCTGAGTTCAGTAGTCTTATCCACTGCTCCAGAGACGCCAGCAACCATTCAAAGTCTTATCCAACCTGCAAAACTCTTTGTCCCTCGAAACTTTGTTTGCACACCAGCACAGCTCACCAGAGAGCATCCGAACGCAGTGACCTGAGTTCAGGCTGCATCGAACCCCCATCAGTCCCGAAATCTCCAGCCAGGTAGCCCCAAACATTACAGAATGGTGCTTCCCTCCCGTAACTTTTTTACACGTGATCAGACTCTCTCACTCTCATTCTTTTTTCACTCTTGCAAAATACTCCCAGCTTAAATTGCAGTCTTTGGAGCCAACACGTCTGGCTGTAGCTGCTCTGTCATTCATAACCCTATTATGCAAATAAAACATAGACAAGCTGTAAGTTCCAATTGAATCCAAACACCCTGGAGCATCCAATAAATGAAGACATCTAAAACACATAACTCCATGGATAACACACATTTGTCATCCAGCTGAGAAATCTCAGATAGAAAGATGAATAAGAGCGAATTTACAAATGTCAAGAAGCTTCAGGATCCTCTTCCCCATCTCTATTGCTTCAGGGAAGAGTTGAGACCCAGGAAAAAAAAAAAAAAAAAAACCACCCTCATGAAATGGCAAGCTGTGTTTGCATTTCTTACTTTCCCTGAAAGTTGATCTAGGAAACAATGGGCTTAACTTGGGATTCATTATTTTTGCAAGTATTTCTTAAATTCCTAAATCGGAGATGAAGAACTTCAACAGACCTATTTCAAACCACACTTCACCCACTTTTCACAAGGAAACAAAGATGTTAACAAAAAAAAAAATGACAAATTAAATAGGTAAACATTTTCTTCATGTTTTGAAAGCACAATTGTCATTAGATACGCAAGAATAACTAATATTTTAATGTATCTTGCTGATCACAAGCAAAATGGAAAAGAATGAGACACGAAATATCAGTCAACATCACCAGTGGCAGAGATTCTGATCAATATTCTTAACTGAGCAATAATTTATTGCTAATATTGCTAATATTAAGAAGAAAATCACTAATTTCTAACTGGCAATATTAACGAGGTCACAAACAATAAAAGACACCGATGAAGCGTGTCGATCTTCCTGCCATCTGATGGAAAAGTCACGCTAAATTACTGGATCTGCCCTCTGTTCAGCATTTCTGTTATTGCAGCCAGAGTGAAAGGAGTATTTAGAAGCCCAGCGAAACAATTTCAGGTTTGATATGCAACCCTTTCATATCGCAACACGTCTGGAAATTGCTGGGATGTCTTACTAGTACAGGCTGGTCCATAAATACCATTGATTACAATCATTTAGATGCGATTCTAAACGCTGCTTCGGATAACCAGAAGGCTTTAGAGTAGGTAAGGGTGGAGAGAAGTGATGGCGATGACGGCTGCCACGAAACGAGCGTTTATAGAGGTTTGCAATTGCTTTTGGATCAAAGTCAATGGATCTATCAGTCACTTTCAAACGCAGCGGATGGAACATTTGTGCCTCGTACGGAGACAAAATAGCAGCGGAGATGAGCAAGCCACAACTAACCCAAGAGTAATGAAAGATTTCATGCAAATTCAGTGATTTTTTTTTAATTACACGTGTACTGGGACGTGTTCACTGCAGCCTTGGTATCTGGGTTAGCCCACCTGGAGGGTGAGTAGTCGCCTCCCTTGGTCTGTTCAGCCCCTCCCATCCCAGGGGTGCAGAGCTGGCAGGACCCCTGGGACCTCTGGGGCTCTTCACCTTCTGGGAGCCTCCCTCACGCCTCCCCAGAGTTGAAAGCATCTCGCTAAGAAACTCGATTAAATTCGCTTGTTCCTGCCCGTCAGAGTAATGCTATAAGTGAATTAAAACCATCAAGAATTACAATTTCCAGATCGTCAGCTGCTACGATAAATCAGCGCAGCCCCCAAATGCTTTAGTACCGTCGGATCAGTTTACACCAAACGATCTCGGGGCTTTGTCTACATTTAGTTTAGTGCCTGTAAGGCTACCGACACTGGAAAAGTCACAGGTCAGCAACGAGCCGAAGGAATTTTTTGTATGCATTTGTTGTTGGCCTTGACTGTCACGCTTGGATACTTCTTGTTGTATTTGTGGGAAGCAGTGCTAACAACAACCTTGTTGTTATGTGCTTCCCACAACTACAAAATGAGGGCTATAATATAAAGGTGATACAAAATCAGATTATGAGATTATTTACTGTCGCCAGTGGTTTCACCACTGGAACAGCTCTGTTGACATCTGCTGACCAGCGTTGGTGCACATGACATTGGCAGGAGCAGTATCAGAAACAGATGTGCTTTGGCACGTGATTTGAAACAAATAGCCAAAATAATCATTGCAAAACAAGTTTGGTTTATTTTCCAGGCGTATTCCACCATGTAAAGACGCAGGAAGGGAAGTCTCTCATATTTCTTTCTACTGGAAAAGCATGACAGACTGGTCCTGGCATAATTTGGTTTTGCAAAGGCTGAGCTTAGCTATAATTACAGTGACAAAGCCACCCTCCCTGGGATAGGCTCTGCAACACTGCTGGGGACACCCACCAGAAGATTTTTACACAGTATAGAGCAGTTTGAGTTAGTGTTATAATTAAATTTAATCAATTTCCTTGCTTCAGAGAAGGGATAGAAGAAAGGGGCTGAAATGGGCGTCTCCTGCGGCATCACGGAGAAGACGACCCACACCCCCTCAAGAGAGGAGGACACCCTCTCTTTCAAGGGACCCAAGATGATGTCGTGTCCCGTGGCAGCACCCGAAGGGTCCTTTCTCCTCTTGTTTCCCTCCTCTTTGCCCTTCATCTATCGCTCTTTTCCTTCTACGTAATCGATACCTTCATTAATGAGTTGGGACCTTCTGCCCCCAAGCACACACAACCCATCTCCCCATTGCATCTCATTCTTCACCTTTCTGCTGCCTCATCCCCGTAAGCCATATGTTTTTGCATGACAGGGGCCATTTATTTCTCTGTGTTTGCCCAGGGACCTCCTTCTGGGTAACTTTGAGGTCATTACATTAAAAAAAGCACTAAGAAAGACGGCGTTAGGACTCAGCAGAGCGCTCACCGAGGTAGGATTTGGTGCTGTTACCATTTGGTCAGTATTAGATTATCCCGTTATCTTCAGGGAGCATCAAATAAGGCCCTTGCAACAAAAATGTTCTCAAAAAGATTAAAAACAATGTTTAAAATATTGAATAAAAATCATCAAAAATATGTTTATTAAAAAATGATCTTTTCTTTGATTTCATCACAACTCGGAGCATTTCCCAGAGCACCTGGTGAATCTTAGAGTCCTGATGACTTCCAGCCATGAAAAAATTTACCTGCAATTCACAAAAACTGAATTTCTTTATTGTAACACAAATTGTCTTGCTGGAAGTTTGTGCTATTGTGTCCTGCGTTTTTAGACTTTCTTATTTTTTTTTATTTTTTTTTCCCAAGAATGCTGACTTTTATGAATCTTGTATCACGTTTCCCTAAAAGCAGCTATTTATTGCTTCTGTTTGCCCTTTATTACACAAAAAATAGAAAGCTTGTATTTTCCTCTGCTGGGTAAAGATGCTTCATAAGTAATCTAAGAAGCTACTTCCATGTTTGTTCAATAAGTATTTCAAGATGCTGCTATTTCGATAATGTGCTGACTGATACATAATTCAGAGCAACGCGAAGTTTAATAATATCTTCAAACTCAAATATAAAATGAGCTCTCAACTCTGACATGCTAAATCTAGTTCTAAAGCACACGATTTCTCATTTGTTTTGTAAAACGATACAGAGCGGCTATTAGTCAACGTAATGCATGTGTTTCTTGCACCAACGCATTAAAAAAAAAAAAGATAAATCGCTTAATTCCTGCCCTCGTATACAAACATACCTCCTAGGAAGTGAAGCAGATGAAACGGCAATCACTCACGGAGAGGACCTCTCTCCGTTCACTGAAGAATGAATCTCTCAAGACACTGTTCCCTCCCACAAAGTCATTTCCCAATTAATTCTCCTACCAGTAAGAATTTCCACGAGGAACCTTGGCCTGGCCTCCGCAAGGATGTCTGGTAAAGGACAAGGATCACAAAAGACAACAGCCTGGGTTTCTCAGAGGAGATTTTTGCCTTTTTGCCACCGGTTATGGTTCTTAAGCCTACGGAAATCTCGTCTGCTAATGAAAAGTAGAAATTACTGATCTACCTTTAAACAGCTGCCATTGGATACAGCCTGCTTCAAATACGTGAGGTGCCACCCTCCCGGGTAACTGTTACTTCAGTTTCGGAGATTCTCAGAGCCTCTCAGGCATTTTTTCTCACAGTACGTTGCGTGGTAGGAAGGTATTGCTCTCCGTGTTCAATAAACAAAAAGCTGAAATTTGGGAAGTTTGCCACTTCCATGAAATCAGAACATTTCACAGGCCAGGTGCAGTTTTTGCCAAGTATGACCAGAAACCAGGAGGGTTTTTGAAGGGAACTCACCTCATTTCTATCTCCTCCTCCCGCAGACTTGATAACTACCAGAGTAGTAACTATCAAGTTTTCAAGTACCAGGATGACAGACTCCTTTAGTTTGCATGAGAATAAACCACATTTCAGCATCTGATGGTCTTCCATGAAAGGAGCAACGCTGAAGACGCCTTGTTAGCTCCTTAGCCCTGCCGCCTTCCTCGCCGCTGAGGAGGAAATCACACAGAAGCAACAGCCACAGGCATGACTTCATCGTTTTCCTGACTTAGCTCTGTACTAACACGTGTAACTGCGGTGTCGGTCCAGGGCTGGGAAGGATCCGGGAGAGACGAGATGTTCTAGGTTCGGCAATGTCGCCGCGCGTGGCTCTTGCCTCTCTGCTCAAGTCGTGAAACCCCATCTGTGCCTCCGAGTCCCCATCTGTCAAGTGGAGACGATTCTTCCCCGCCTCACGCGGATCTTTGTGACGATTCCTCCAGAAGCACTCTCAGATCCGCGGGGAAGGCAGCCCAGAGAAGCGGAAGGCATCGCCAAGGCATTAAAAACGTACGATGGTCTTTCTGCTTGAGAGATTTATTTTGCAATATGTTTTTTTTTTTTTTAAAAAATCATTTATAAGGTGAAGGTAGGGACAGAAAAAAAAAGGAGCAAAACTAGAGTCCCACTGCTTTTCCTTGCTCCTGTCCATAGCTCATCTCGCACAGCTTTCAAGGGACTTGGATGTCCTGTCATCCACCCTCAGATTAAACATTTTCATTTGTGGGAGGATGAGTAAATCAGAACAGGATTTACCTCACTGCTGCAGCACTTTCTCCTTATACCCCTTGCCTCCTCTCCGCTCCTCCAACCGGCTTTCACCAATCTCAGTAGAACTGGCCGAAATAAAATCAAAAGTCAGACAACCTCATAGCAGGGATCACTTCCTTTACCTACCTTGGAATAATCTGGCATTTATAGGGCTGTGAAACTACGTTCAACATACTGCAGTGGGTTCCCAGCCAGGATAAAACGCTGCAGGCAATGGAAGGAAGGCAGCAAGAAGTCTGCTCCATCAAATACAGCATTTTTCAGTTTCTAAATTCGTGGCATGTAATGGACCCTCCTGAACACTCCCGAGTGCTCCATCACAACCTAAACGTTCCAGCCTCTCCACAAGTACTCCTCACCCATGAGCCTTCAGAAACTATTTATATGGTATCAATATCTCCCTAGCTTCACATTATGAATGAGCAAGATGCAACAAATTATAGAATGTTTTAAGGAAATTAAAATGCCAAACATATTTTTCTTCTTTGAGAAACACTAAACAAAAATCTGGGTCTTCTGCCTCTCCGCATGCATCACTGCCAACAACTACAACCTGATCTGTAACACCAGAAAATTACAAACAGTAGAAAGAAGAAAAAAAAAACAAAAAACAACCTGCTGTGAATGAGACCTGCTCTCACTCTGCTGCTACAAGAATAAGCACATTAAAAATGTAAATAGGACTAGCATAAGGACACGGTTATGGGGAAAACAAATGATGACAGAGACTTCAATCACTCACACAACAAATATTTCAGAGTGTCACAACTCCAGGAAACCTAGTTTTCCAGCCATTTTAGTCATCGTCGACACTAATCGAGCCCTCATACTTTATACCTAAACTATATAAAATTACCTAATTCTCCTGTTTTAGACAGGAGAACCTATCTATAGTACGGAAGGAACAAGCAAGCCCTGTGTGCCCTTACCAGACTGTGCTTCATTGGCAGCGTTGTGTGGGATAAATCTCTCCTCTTCAGATATCTCTTTGCTTCCTGTGCTTATCTTACGCAATAAACACTAAAATAAGAGAGTTTGCTTGCCCTTTCCCAGCTGTCTTTTCACAAAGACACTGAACTATTGGGTAATATCTGCCTTCCTGTAAACTTCATTAAAAGTAAAGAAATAAAAATGGGTTTTACCCCAGTGACAGGATCTACTTATATTAAGGCTTGTGCACCTGGGGTCAGATTTACGCTGGCGCGGCTCACCTCACTCGTCTGCTGTATAACAAAGAGAAATTAAAAAGCCAACAGATAAGATTTTCAGGCATGGGAAGCATCCAAAGCTTCCAGTAGACACAGGAGTTCAAAAACCTAAATCAGTTTGTAGAAAGCCAGGCAGGTGACAGCACAAATTGAATCAAACGGATCAGAATCCACAGCCAGTATCTGACCACCTTTTATCTGGTGCAGAATGCACGCTGATGTTAATTTTTCTATTTGGATTTAATTGTAATGTATATACTGGGCTTCCTCTACGTGTTCCAGGGAACAAGTAGAAGCCTCCAGAGAAAGGGGAGGGCTTGGGCTGCTGTTGGCCGCAGCACGGCACGGGCAGCTGCCTGCTCAGCACCCCATCCAACCACCTGATGGAAAAAGGCCCAGATGTCTTAGCTGAGCCAGCCACTCTTAATATTCCTGCATGGGTCTGTCAGAATGATTCCTGCCTCCGAGACAGGCGATTTCGGTATATATAAAGGCAACCTGGAAATGACCAGCAAGGAAAATAAGGGAAACTATTTGGTTAGCCAGCTCTTGAACAACACCACAACCACATTGTTATTTAAATTCACGAATGTTTGTTTATATTTAGGCCTGTTTCCCCTCTCTTTAGGTTTCTCCGTAGTTTCTGCTGCTAAAATAAAGCCCAGATGCTTCTTCCCTTTGTTACTGTCGATGAATTTGCATTTCCAAATGCAAATTCCTGAAGAGCCAGAAGCACTTGGTGATTTGTTTATTGAAAAAGAACAAAAAAAAATTCAAAAAAAGCCCAATGAAAACTTCTTGGGGGAGCAAGAAAACCAAGCCCCTTGGGTAACATCTGGTGATGCTGAATTTCAGGGATGAAGAGGGATCCAAGAAAGCCTGACCTCCATTGGGTGTGCTCCTCCCCATCACAGCCCCAAAGCCTTCCCAGCCTTCCTCAGCCTAGTCCAGAAGATCCCTGGAAGCCCCCTGCTTGCTGCAGAACAGCTTATCCCGCTCTGACATGGTATGTATTTCTAAATATATTCCCTGAAGGGATCTTGGAGGCAGTATACTGATAAAGCCATATTCTTCAAGCATATGGGGAACCTAAAGCTCACCATACAGCCCCCCACCAGCTTCTGTTCTCTTTGCCTTCAACAAACCCAAAACGCTGTTTCGGAGCGCACGGCCCCACGTCCTCGTCAGCGTCCTACGGAAGAGATTCTAAGTGTGTACCTTTTTGATCTTTAATAGTGTCAGGGTGAGCAATTTGGGGCTAAATCAGGAAGAAAGGCAGAGAGCGTATCCGTGCTCCGACTCCCATCCCCGCACGCTCGCAGAATTAACGAACGGCAACTTCCAGGAGCGAGCCGAGCGCTCTTGTTGCAAACCAAAACCGATGCACTTTCAGGGCAGCAGCCGCGCATCTAAGGGCCTCATTCATAAACTCTCTTTTTTCTTTCAAAGACAGAACAACAGACTTAGCAACACTGCTGTACAGGCTAATGATACACAGGACGTATATTGTACGTTTTGGTTTTCCGGAGCAATTGCTCCGTGTTAATGCTGCATCGTGGTGCTCAGCACTTGCCTCTAAAATTGAGTACTCTAGAGCCCCTAATAAATCTCATCCGCCCAACTGAACACTTTGAAATGGCACGTTATACAAAGATCAGACCTGGATCTGAATCTTCAGGGCACAGGGTCAATCACGATAAAAATACGCTCCTTAGAGACCCGTGAATGCTTCAAGGAAGATGAGGGGGAGGAGAAGGCATTCAATTTAGGAAAAAAAAAAAATAAATCACTTTGTGTGGTGAATTTTCTGTCTTGTTTTCCTTTCCCATTTTTTATTACTTAGTAAGCATTCGGGAAAACTGGATCTTTGCTTTTGAGATATTCTGCACCTGCTGTCTAGCCTATAAAAATGCTGTTTTCAATTCAAAGCAATAAAACACTGCAATTAATCTAAATCACATCATTGCTGTTGGAGCCTAGATTCACAAAACTAGCTCCCCCTACCTCGGTGTATACCACTTGTTTTCAAAAATATTTTCAAAGTGTACTTTGTTATTCTTACCTCTTTCAACTTCGAGCTATTACTCTTTATTTTACTGCTTGCATTAGGACTTACAGGCTCCATTTAACGTCAGATGGCCCAAAGTGCGCAGTAAGCGTGATCCTCGCCGTCCAGGTTCAGATGGAAACGTACTTCTGAGCACAGCCAAGCACCAGCCAGTAGGAAAATGAAAAGCTGGATGGAATAACACCCGATTTCTACAAGACTGTGATGGTCAGAATAAGCCATAACAGGGGCTACCCGTGCTGCCGAGCATCATCTGCCAAGAGCCGAGCACTGGACCGTGCTGCAATAAAACCTTGCAGCGGTGGAAAGGCAACAACCACCCCAAGCACTGGCAGGGGACAGCGCAGGCGTAGGCTGGATGTAGCTGGCAAAAAAAGGCTACGCAGGATTTCCATCGCCATGCCTGAGCAGCCATGTGTCCTCCCAACATGGAAGTTATGGGCTGCGAACGCGAAATCTAAGCAGCTGCATCCAAATAGTCGATCCCGCGGCGGTACTCAGCAAGAACATTACATCACGTTCCGTTAAAAAATACACGTGCCAAATAAACGACCTTTTTTCAGCTGTTCTTGCTTGGTAATTCCACACAAACATCAAATCAGAGGTAGCCGTCGCTCATATTTACTAACTCTGGAATGTCATAGATAACAGTTTTGCCTTTTGTCAACAAATTAATTTATTAACTTCCATGTTTTTCAGTCACGCGACAATATTTACAAAGCTTGGTTCCTGCTATTATTAAGATACAAAAGCACGGACCAACATCGACACGTGGTTCCGCAGCGTGCAGCAACAGGAAAGAAAGATGAAAAGATTTCACAAGAATTGTCATTTAACTTCACAACCAGGACTTCTCCCCAGAGGTTTGCAGCGCCAGAGCTATGACACAACACCTGAAGCGACACAACTGAACAGTATCAAAGACGCTACTTGTGGCTACAGCAGAGGATGAATCATGCATTTGATCAGATTTCCTCTTCTTACTTTGAATACATATTTCCAGATTGTCTGGACTCAAATCCACACACGAATATTTATTCAGCTCTTTCTGACACGAGCAGGAACGAAGAAGTTGGTGATTTGTATGAATAAGCTTAAAAGCAGAAGCAAGAAACGGACCACTCAGTGAAAGATCAGCTGAGTAATGTCCAAAGAAAACAATTTAATTCCTCTTCCTCTCAGTATATGCAGGACTAGGGCATAGCTGTGCCCCCAAAAGATGACTTTTATTCATTACAAGTTGAACATTGAACTGTGGTCTGTGGCAAAGTCACTGACAGCCGGACTACCTGAAGTCCACAAACCAGCCATGCTTTTTCAATATTGTTAAAAGCTTTTGAATTCTCCCTGTGTTTCAGGTGGCATATTCCAGAAGTCCTTGGGTGGTTTAACTTTGTGTCTCACGGGTTTGGAGAGCCAACGTAGTCCTTTGCTAAGTGCTACACTTCTTCCATCGCTGTGACAGTTCTGACACTTGTTACTGCAAGTAACTCCTTTAGGTCTTTTTTCTACATCCAATACTTCTAATTTTTTTTTTCCCCACTGTTGTTTCCGTTGTGAATAGAGATATCTGGATGATTTCCACTGTGGATTCAAAATTATCTAGCTACTGAGGAAATTGCTCCATGTGCATTGCCACAATGGAGGTATAATTAAAGTGCTGAAGTGTCACCTCACAGTGACACGGAGAAAATGACCTCCGTTGCCCACATTCCATCTGAGAGTCCGTGTTGATACCTTTTGGGGAGACCACCACACTGCCCATGAGTATATTGTGTAAATATTCTCTCGCTTTATCTTCCTTTAATGACCTCAGGGCTCTCCTATTTCCTCAATTTTCCAAATTACCTTCTTCCCCCTCTAGCTCAGGTCTCTCCTTTTCAGAGGAGAGCCCATGGAAGACCACAAGCAGCTCAGACTCTGGTACCAGCTATCCTGACATCTGCAAAATATTAGGGGTGAGCTTCTCTGGCCTAAAGAGTGTAGAAGGTGTTTGGTAGGAAGAAGTGTGTCGTGCTTAAAAGAGGAAGGCTGGAGCGCTGCGGAAGAGTCAGCTTTCCTGTTGTGCATAATTTGACACTTAGCAGGACACGTTTTGAACTACCAAGATGAAACCAAAGCTCTTCGATGTCAAAAATTTCGGCACGTCTGCATAAGCTGGTAGCAGAGTGGTTCCTCAAGGCAGTCAGGAAAGAACAGATCATTTAAACCACAACTTTCCCCGTTAAGATCAGTCCTTTATTGGTCTACTGGCTGCACTAACAAACAGTACGCTGTATTATTTTGGGGGAAAAAAAACACGTTGAAGAAGCCAGAATTTTAAAAAGCAGGCTTTAACTACATTTTTTATAGAGCTTGCAGATTTTTTGGACTGAGATACCATGGAAGTGTAATCTAGGGATTTTTTTTCGGAGAAATGTCCTAGCAGTATTTAATTTTTCTCTGGATCTTTACATCATCAGGAGCAAAGAATGCTGGGGGGACATTTTTACTTCCAAAATAATCAAGTTTTTCTTTACTCTGGGCTAAGAAGTTTAGGAGAAGTTATTATCAAAATAAATCCACCTGAAGCCCAAAGCCTCCTGCATTTCTTTCCCATCGTATCTGTATGCTCAGACCTAACTCACGAGATCCCCAAACAGATTTTACATACATACTTGCTTCTGGTTTCTGAGAATTTTTTTCTGGCTGGACTCTCCTCGGCACAAGATCAGACGATGGGAAAATCCAGACTAGGTGGCTTGAAACTATCCCTTTCCCCACAGTCTCAGGAACGTGATTGCCTGCTCAGTCCAGAGTGTGATGGTTACTGTGAGACAACAGAAAATAAAATATGGCCTCCGTATCGTGCGGAATTGAGGACAAAACAGGAGAAGCTGCTACGATGCGTGCTGATGGCAATATAGTAATCAAAACTCTCTCCCAAGTCTGAGCTCAACCCAGAACAAGGTAGAAGATGTAAAACAAGACAGAGAAGTAAACCGGAATGAAGGATTTTGGCATTAATGTTCCTTTTTTTGGTTAAAATGTGGATCAGAATCTACAGGAATAAGAGCTCTGAGAAACTGAAATATTTTAGGAAGTAAAGCAAAACAAAACAGGAGAATATTCCCATGTCGTATTCAATTTATAAAAGTGAATGAGACTGTGATATAGGTCAGGTAGGTCATTCTTTTTCCTTTTCTGTTAAATCACAGTGTTGCAAAAGGGCTTTCCAGAAGGCCAAAGGCTCACAAATAGAACGATGCCAGCTTGAGTTTCCTGGCATTTAGCAACGCTAATTGTCCCTTTTTTTCCTTGCTGCTCTTTGTCATATTTCTTGGAAAACAACAGCTGTGTTTATTCAAATAGCAGGATCCTGATGACTTGACGATAGGCTAATCTGCAGGAATTTCAAGTGTGACTGTCCTGCAGGAATTTTTGCAGAGGACCACACAATTGCCTTCGGATGACACAAATCCTTGGAAAGACTTCCATACTTTTGGCCGGTCTGGAAAGTTACCCTTATCCTGGTCAGTTCGCTGAATTTCTTACAGCACGCGCCGTATTTTTTCGGTTTTCGAGGGAATAATTTCTTCATGCATCAATGTCAGAAAGTAATTCCACAACACAAAGAGTTTCCCTGCTGTACACTCTGACCAAAGGGACGGAGGCAGCACATTGAATCACAATCGAAACGAGCCTCAGCATTCATCTGGCAATCAGGGCTATAAATTCAGCGGGACCGTGCGTGTTCTCCATGAAACAATGCAAGCTTCAGACTACGTGATATCTTAGTAAGCAGTTTACATAATATATTAAATGATCCAGAAGAAAAGCAACTGTATGAGAGCGGCTGAGTTCATCACATGTATTCAAAAGAAGCAGCTTTCAGACGAGCGCCCAGCCAGCCAGACGCGTGTCTGCTCTTTGTATCGGAGCGGGACGCTCAGCTAATAACTGCCCGCAAAATGTCGTTTGCTCAGCGCTTTTACTAAGGAGGGGAAGCTAGGATAAAAGAAAAATAAACCGTTGATGGATATAAATCGAACAGGAGTGAGACTGAGGAGGAAGGTAGGTAAAAGAGAGGCACGGGAGGGCGAGGGAGACGGGCAGTCGTGTTGGGCATCGCAGCCAATGCGTGCAGAAGGACGGTGATGGGACACAGGACACGCACAAGATGGTCCTGATCGCCCAGTTTCCCAGGAAAAGCAGTATTTTCACATATATTCACGTGAAAAGCAGTATATTCACGTATTTTGGTAAGCAAACAGCTTTTTTAAATGACAGACCACACTCAGACCCACGCCCAGGCAGAAGGCACCTTAGATTCATTTAATTTGGGCAAATGTTCATTTACTCATGATTTGTTGTAGAGTTGTTTCCTGGCCTTTCCATCTGGATTACTGGTTTCTGCAAAGCTGCACCTCTCCGGTCGATGTCTTTGGGGAACGCGGAAGGCTCCCTAAGCACAGCAAGAACATGACTGCAAAAGGCTTTTGCAACACGGTGCAGAAGAGAGGTTTGCAGATGTGCAGTGAGGACCACTCTACTCCTTTAATTTAACTTCCAGTATAGCTTAGAGCAAAACTTCACATTACATTTAATTTGATATAACCGTACTCGATCACCAAGAGGTCTGGGAACACAAGATCCACTTCAAAACCAGACAGCAGTTAGATAAAAATCAAAAGCAATGTGGCATTGCATCCATAGACCACAAGAATAACGATTAATCACATCCGTTTCTAAAATCATGCACCTGACACACTGTCAAGCGTGCCCAGTTTCAGCTTCTAGTCCTGGACTGCACGAAACCCTTGTCTGCTAAATAATGTTTTATACGCCGCATAATTTATTAGGGATGAGGTCACTGCACAATTTTTAGTTCGATGAGACATCTTGTTCTTCGCATGCAGAGAATCTACACTTTCTCTTTTTCCCAGCATTTTAATGCTGCTCTTAGTTCTTTTGAACTCTTGTGAATAAGGACAGGGATTAGGACTGAAATCACACAGCCAGAGAGTCTGCACTGGGGCCAAACACAAATCACCGAATAACTGAGGTTGGGATGTGCCTCTGGGGAGCTTTGGTCCGATCTCCTGCTCCAGGTAGGTCTGCTTAGACCAAGGCTGCTCAGACCACGATACGTGTTTTGACATAGAACAATCAGTAACAATTTCTTTTCTTCTAGGTCATTGATAGAAACACGAAACAGCCATGGATCTAGAACCAACCTAACAGTCTCTCTACTAGCAAGTTACCTCTCCATTATTTTCCACTCAAGCTACCCTTCAAAGCCAGACAGTTAGCCAGCTCCACTTACCTAACGTGTGCCGGATAATGATTTATATTTTTTAATCAACATTTCAAATAAGACTCCCTTCAAATGTTTTATTTAAGTTTAGGTTTATTACATTATCTTTTTCAGCCGAAGCTGCAGTCTCAGAAAAGCTAAAGATAGAATAAAAGATCAGGTTAGCTTGACCTTCTCTAATTCCAAAACACCCTATTGACTGGCCATTTATTGCTCCCATTTATTTCTTTCTTCATATCATTTTATATTCTTTCTTATTATTTTTTCTCGGAACTGAGGAAGCAATTTCATTTCTGCTTTTGTCTCAAAGTACGTTTTTAATTACGTAGCCCCAATCTGCATAGAAATAGAGTCACTTCATCATTTCCCTGCCCATCTTCAAGACACGATCATTCCGATTGCTTCACGGATACACTGAATCCTCAACCAGGTTCTCGGTGACAACCACTGATAGGACAAGGGGTAATGGGCTGAAACTGGAACATAAGAGGTTCCGCTTAAACTCGAGAAGAAACTTCTTCTCAGTGAGGGTGACGGAGCCCTGGCCCAGGCTGCCCAGGGAGGTTGTGGAGTCTCCTTCTCTGGAGACATTCAAGACCTGCCTGGACACGTTCCTGTGTAGCATTATCGAGGCGTTCCTGCTCTGGCAGGGGGATTGGACTTGATGATCTTTCGAGGTCCCTTCCAATCCCTAACATTCTATGATTCTATGATTCTATGATTTTATAACAAAGCTGATACACCCTTCTTGTTTTCCAGTATTACAGACTGGTCCTTATCTTACTTCTAGAACGACAGCAAAAAAAAAAATAAATCACAAAACCCTCTAAAAAGCACAAATTTCCAATTGGTGATTCAGGAAAAAATGGCTTGATTTACGTGTAGCTGTACATAAACACCCTCTCATCAATGCAGATGGGTCTCTAGAAGCGTATTATCAGTGCTGATGGACTCAATAAAATTGGTTCATTTTCCTTCACATGACTGAGTTTCTTTTTGCTGGAAAATTAACTACAAGTAACATCTTTGAGCTTTCCAGATTAAAAAATAGGCATGAGATTTCTTCTGCACTTAGAATATGCAGCCAAAGAAAAGTTCAAAAGCTTACAGAACCAAAGTGTGAAACACTTTTGCTCTTCAAAATAAATAAAATGCCCTTAAATCAGATAGTAGTTTTATGCTTGTGGTCCACCCTTCCAGCACGTGTCCACCCTAAATATTAATTTCAAGCAAGTTATTAGTTTGATAGTTTTACCATATATTGACTTGTATTAAATACAACTAGTACCAGTTTTGTCAAAATGAAAAAATAAAAACAGCAGGTTTTTCGCTCACCTATTTCCTGTGATGTCACCATGTAAGAAGCAACTGGCAGCAAAATAAACTGACTGCTATAAGCTTTTATAGACCAGTTTATTATGAAAAATAAGGGCAGGACAAATATTTTTAATTATTATTAACACACTGAGTGTAAATGAAACTCTCAGAATTGTAACGAAGCTAAGATACATATAATGCGTGTACTCATCCCTTTTTTCTACAAACTTACCAAACCTACATATTGTGCCCAGTTCAAACTGGCACTGAGCATCAGAGCTCACCTGCAAGAGCACAAAATATTGTAAAAGCACAAGAGCAATATATTCTCCCTCCCAGGGAACCTATTCTCATACAAATGGTTTTAAAGGGAGCTGCTGCCTGGCTACGAAGAAATGAATTCTCTTGGGACGGTATCAGCTCCAGAGCAGAGAGCAAACACTCCAGACCCTCCTCTTGGCTTTCGCACCACCCAAAGGGTTTGGCAAAAGTACCCTTTGGAGACCACTAGGTATGTTTAAGCCAACCAAAAAGCTTAAACCTAAACCCAAAGGAGGAACGGCTGCAACTTCACAGCGACTCCAGGCATCCATCTCCTGGGGATGCCGCAGCCCCGGGACTCCGAGGCTGCACTGGCCAAGCTGATGGTGTTTGCATCTACCTTATTTGATGGGTTCTGAGGTTTCCATTTCTTTCCGAAATCTGTCAAGCGTGGATTTCCAGGGGAGCTGGGGGGCTTTAGCAGCCCCCTCTCTCAGCTCCCACCTCCTGTGCCAGCCCGACACGGAAGCCAAGGCTGCCTGCGCAGGCAGAAGGTTTCTCTCTCTCTCTCTGAAAGAGTGACTGCAGATAATTAGGTAATTTACAGCCCGCTCTAAAATTAAAATACAGAATGACCTTAATGCCACCGTTCATGTTCACAGTTCATTATTCATCAGGCGTCACTCAAACAATGTCAGCCCCATCTATTTTTTATATTTCCAGTCTACCCAGGAGCTCACACCAGGCACTCTGCAGGGCCTCCAGCTCAATTGCTGCTGCTTTGGAACCGGCATCTTTTCCCACCCTTCTCCAACCACCTTCCTAAGCAGGAACCACTACAACTAGCCCAGCTGCATTTTTTTCCAAGGGAATTAATTGTTGCATAATTGTCAGGTGCTCACCAGCCATTTAAATAAACCACGGCTCAGTGCTTGGGAGCTGCCTCCGTAGTTTCACCTACGGTCGAGTTTGCAACACCTCAACTAACATCCTAAAGTAGCCTGAGAGCAGGTTATCTGAGAAGCCACGCTAATACCACAGCAAGAAATCCTGTGCAGAGACCCAGCACCTCGGCAATCCAGAGACTGGGGACCGTGCCAACCTTTTGAGCCAAGCAGCCAAGCTTGGAGGACACCACAAGCATGTCAGAACTGTCACTGGGCAGTACCTGGAAGGCAAGGAGGGGATATTCTTAAATAACTTGTGTATCTACTTTACAGTTGTCCATTACTTCAATTACATGTGACTCTTTTTTCTGCCGGGGTGTTCATTTTCCCTTGCGAGTTTGACATTAATGACTCCTGAACCACCATTTATTTTTTTTTAACCTTGATAGTAAAATGACAACGCAAAGTCACACCAAGTGAGAAGCATACCAGAACGTAGTCTGATGGGATTCAAAAAGTACATACAGAACTCTTTCAGCATCAGATTCTAAAAGACAATGTTTCTTGTGTCACTGAGGTCTGGATTTCTTACTGCTCCTGTTACAGCTGACATCTATGCTGAAGGCTCTTCTGCAGCATGGTAAGACAAATGAGAATCACAAGTAATACAATGTATATTTATGCTATAATTTGAATCATTAAATAAAAAGTCACTGTATACACACAGCTGCTTTGGGGAGAGCAACAGTAATTTCCTGCTTTTCAATGACTTGAACAAATGTGGTAAGTTTTATTTAAAAGTCTTTTTGCTCGTTCCTTAATTGGAGAATTCTTGTGTCAAAGCACCCAAATCATTCACAGAATTGCAAAAAAAAAAAAAAAGAAAAAAAAAGGAAATTGCTTTGAAACACTTACTATCAGAATGCATCTATACAAGTAGAAAAACCACAAACACAGGCAGTAATCTCCTGTTTTACTTCTTGCTACTAATCCCAGGCTGTGTTGGAAAGGGTAGCAGTAGACTGGAGCCCAGTTACCCGTGCCATCTCTTCTAGGCAATGCAACCAGATCGTCAATGCCAGAATGGAATTTCCCACTCTGTTATACTTTTATCATCCTAAAATATCTCTTTTATATGCAAAGAGATAAAAAATACCTTTTCTGGAAAGTGATGACACTGAACAGAATAAATTTTTCTTACTGATACTGCATTCATGAAACACACATAAGCAATAAGGACTGTTTTCCACGAGAATCAGAGTTTTACATTTTCACTATTTAAGCACCGTCCAGTGAAAATACAAGAAATGACTTCCCAAACTGTAAATTTGCAGAGATTGTTATCTGACCCCTCAGGCACAGACAGATATCTGGAGAACTCGATGTCACTTGAAAGACTAAATGGTTTTGGTAATTCGTGACCGAGTGAGTTAAGGGACCTCAGTCATCCGCCTTCCTCCTCGCAGATAAAATTGGTGTCTGCTGGAGGAATCAGCTGATTCTGGTCATTTGGATACTGCAATTTAAGCCACCACTAAGTTGGATGCAGACCAGACAACTCAACCTGGAACCCAGTACGTGTTCCCCACCATCGGGGAGGCACCACATTATATCCGAGAGAAATGGGTCGGTAAGGTGGGACCTGGAACTCCTGTCCCAGTACGAATCCCCAGCGCTTACGGATGAAGCAGAGATCAAAACCTCTAGTGACTAGATCATGCCTCCCGCCTTCAGAGTCACTTGAAATTTATTCAAAAAGCTTGACAAGTTTACAAATCACACCAAATAAGACATGAGTATCTATTAATGTCCCCTCAAAAAAGGAGCACTCATAATTAAGTTATTATCCCTAGTTTACTTGCCTTCTCCCTGTTTCTCACCGAAGGCTGAGCTTCCACTTAATATCCATAACAGGTAATTTTCATTCTCTGTAGAGTTTTATATTTAATCTCCAGAACAGTATAAAGGATTTCACACAAATCTTCCTAATTTACTGTGCATACATCACTGCCACCACTCCTCAAAGCTACTATTTTGTCTGCTACTTGCAGTACTCTTTAGATAACACGTACACACATATATATGTATGTATGTACGTTAAATATGCGGAGTTCCTCACCAGCCTCCTAAAAATAAAGCTCCATCAAATAAGCTCATCCTGTGAAAAATATACATACGTTTGGAAGAGGCGGATAGAAGGGAAGATTTAATTACATTTTTCTTTATACAGGTAAAACTCGGAAATTTGAAAAGTTCTGTCCAACACAGTTGGTCAAAACTGGCAATTCGTATGTTCATGGCAATTTCTTGGTATTGTTTAATGGTTTTGAAATTTCAAAACGCAACACTTCAAAATTCTAAAAGATTTCATATCCGTTGGGACTGAATTAATTTATAGGCCAGCCAATGAAATTTGGAATTGAGTGAAAAAAAAATAATCTTAGTGAATACTGTCAAGAATGTTATGGATTTGTCCTGGCAAGAAGACCAAGGACTTGGAAAGCAAATGTAGCTATGAGAAGACCTACAGTACTTATTTCCAACAGTATTTTGTTAGTGAGATCATTGGCAACAAAACGTTTCAAATTAATTAAAGCCTGGTGCACGTGCTGAAACTGTAGGTTGAGGTTATCACAAAATACATCAGAACAGGAAAGTGAGCACCAAATGAAGAAAGAACTCGAGCCCTTTCCTCAGCGACAGACCAAATTTCTGCTGTCAGTGCTCGTGCCCATTTTGCGTCCTTATTCCGATTCCTCAGTAAGACTGAATAAAATAACCTTATTAATTATGTACAGGCAGTTTTTGTTGTTTCATTAATATGTCCTGAACCCTGTGTCTCCACATAAGGTCGAAAAGAAAAAGTATTTATTATTTTGTCAGTTCTAGGAGTTCGTCACCCTGATGTATGGAGAAGGAGATATGGGTGTGTATATACACCCACGAAGGGGCACGCAAGCCACACGATGCTTTCAGCATCCAGCTAACAAAGCTCAAAATTGTGAGCCAAAAGGGAGAGTACGAATAACAAAAGCCTAGTGGAAAGCAGTGTCTTTTCTTTCCGAGGAAAGAATGGTATCTAGCAGTCAACCCAAACACACGTTTATAAAACAAGCGTGCCACCAACCACGCTGTCCACACATGAACCTATTAAGATAAGCAACAAGATGAAGAACCTTTGAGATTTTCAATCATACCCAACGGAGGTGAAATCCTCTCCCTGAAAAGCAGTTTGTGGCTTCAGCAAGGCCAGAATTCTGCTCAAAGGTTTCTCACGATAGGGTCTACAACAACTGCACAGGCAGTTTGAACCGCTGAGGACTCACCTGAAAAACCACACGTGCCTGGGTTCTAGCTGGAATCTGCTTCTTTTCAATCAACCTCAGCTTCGATTTCTGAGGGTTACAACTCATATAAAGACTGGACCCGAGCCAGCACACCACAGCTTGGCCAAGAGGGACAAGGTGGCCCCGGCACGATGAGTGACGAGGGTGCAAGGCCCCCGCCCTGCCGTGCACGACCTGCTTGCAGCTTGGGGGAAAGATGCTTCGTACTCGTGCATTTACAGACCTTCACGTGCTCAAGCCTTGGGCAGCTGGATTAGCCGACGAGAATTAAGGGATGAATTTTTGCCAGTAAATTCAGTGAGGAACAAATAGCATGAGTTTGTTCTCGGGTGGCAATGTAAGGTGAATTTTTTTTCTCTCTTGGGTACTTTTTGGCAGAGGAGAGCAGAGAAGGGCAACTGTGCCCAGGCGGGAGAGCGGTTTCCTCGTTGCACTTGGCCACGCCAAGAGCAAGGGCTCTTTGGTACCAAAAGGTGTTACTGCAACAGATTTACTCACAGCAATCGTGTTTCGCACTGCCAACCTGGCAGAACGTGTGTTCCCTTCCAGCTCTGTGGTTTGGGGAGGGGAGAGGAAAGCTAAGGGATGAGACACCCCTCTGAATTTCTTTTCTTTTTATTGACTTCAGACAGCATAATTTATTAAGTAAACTACCTGGCACCAGCAGAGAAACTCAAAGTCTGTGCTTTCCATTACCACTCCGAGGAGAAAGTATCTGAGATAGATGCCAAATGCACATAGGTAAAGTAATCAATACGAGGAGGAGGAGAGCAGATTAATCACAAGTTATGCAATGCTGTACCCTGAAAGCCCTTCGATTTAATCTCCACCACTTGTAGCTCTTTCTAATCTAGTCCCACACAGGTGTTCACAGTCAGTTTTGTGCTGGCCTCGTATGACCCGAGTCTGGCTTTAATTGCTTAACAAACGTAATTTTATTAGGGAGATAAAGATATAGCAAACACTAATAAGCTGACTTCAAAATATAAAGAGCCTTTCAAGATTGGATTTTTAGTTAGCTTGCTGCTCTTTCTTTAGTATCTAATTGATTTTCTTGACATCTCTTTAGCCTGGCGCACTGCCTGCCTAAGTACTTTATCTGACCTTCGGGCTCTTTGCCAGGTATCGATCCAATCCCTCCAGTGGCTGTGTTGGAGCTGCTCTTCCAACTTTGATAAGGGCTAATGCACCAGCACCAGCGAGACGGGAAGTCAACGGTCACCAAACTTCTATCATCCTGCTCTCCCCGTCTGCTTCTGGGAGTATTCTGAGAGACGCCGAAACCAGATCCTAAGCAGGCCATATGTGCTTGTGTTCCGAATTTCTCTTCCAGGAAATATTTTGCAGAAAGAGCCCTTAAATAAAAGTGTTTCGATAGAATTCTCATCGCGGAGCTAAAATAAAGCTTTTGCGATTCGACGAGCCGAAATAGAAGCAAACTTGAGCTGTTAGATAAAATATCAAAACAATACAAAAAAGAAGGAAAAAGACAAAAGAAAAAGGAAATCAGATTTTTCAGTAGCATCTCATACGCCCAGGTCAATGAAAATATTTTGGGCATTACAGAATCTTAAAAGAAAGTAGAAGAAAGTTAGTTGTATCTTCAATAACACTTCCAAGACAGCAGTTTATTCTAAATTACTAATAGCCAAACACGGCACAAATTTAAAACAGGAAAGAGAAGAAGAGCATAAAACTTGCTAACATTTTTCTAAGAGCAACAGCCAAGGTTAAGTTTTCCCAAATCCCTCTTCACTCATGTGAGGCCTCGTACCATGTTATTAAAGCCATTAAGCAACTTGAAGATAAGTCTAATACAAGTTTCCAGCGGATGTTATACTTTATTAGGGGATACAGCCTAAGGCAGACGAAGCCAATGGATCATCTCCTCCAGGCAGACTCTTTAAACCCTTGCACCTGATTAAAAGAGCAGCACGCTATGCAAGATTTTGGGTTGTTCAAAAAGTTTTACAGGGCAAATAAATACTTCCACTGCGTGCAGAACAATAAGATTCCACAAGAGCAGCAGCCCAAGCCCTGGGATGGACAATCGAGCCTGCAGGTACATTCCAAAGAATCGTTGGAGTCCTTCTGGTGGAGTCCTTTAAATGTTTTTTTGGTTGGATCATTTATTTTATATCCCAACAAAGAAGCAGTGAGGAACCATGGCTTCCTGATGAGACTCCAGACTTGGGAAGCACGAGTTGAATTCTAACACTGTTAAAAATGCTTCTTTGCAACTATTGAACGTTTCAGTCTCTGTAAAACATCGACAACGGATGCACAAGCAGTGCTGCCAGATAAATACATTAAAAATGGTATTCAAGGACAACTGTTACAGAGCAAGACAAATACCACAGACAGACAAGAGCCACGTTTAGAAGATACTGCTGCCCTGAGGCTCCTGCTGCTCCAGAAGAAAGTCCAGCTTAGACATAATTGCCAATTACTCTGGAAGCAAAAAATGCATTCAAACATTCTGCATTTATATGTGCCTTATATTTGCTCAAAACAGTTAAAATAGACAATTCAAAGGTTAGGCTTACCAGTCCCCTGCGGGGAGGTGGGTATTGAGTAAACAGAAGTACTTCAATCACAGACTTTCATAAAGAGAACGGAAGAATCAAGTTAGCTGACAGAAAACTTCAGCAGGGAAAATTACGGATTTTTCCAGTGACAAAGAAAATATTACAAACATCACGTTAAGTGCCTTCTTTTAACATACAGGAAAATCCCCGACATAATATCTCGCCCTCAGTCAACCAGGAAAAACCACATCCTTCACCTGCTCTGCAAACCGTTGCGCCTCCCCACCTTATCGGTACCAGCCGGGAAAGAGGCTTCAAAAGCCGCATCGCTTCAGGACTTTAATTTAAGTCATGAATTCAGAGTTTTTAGCTTGATCCGCTATTTAAATTTATTTGGCCTCCCATAAGTGCTGCGATGTTTTGTATATAAGTAGAACAGGAAGACGCCTCCCAGACGGTTTGGCCCGGCACCAGCAGCCCATCAGCAAAGAGGCAGCTGAAAGATCTGCTCTCGCCAAGTGTCTGAGGAAGGGCAGAAGAGCTCCTGCTTTGACTACGACTGGCTGAAGTCCTGGCTCACAAAATCAATGCATCTGACAGTGAAGTCAGCAACGAAGTTAACAGAATCAGCATAACCCGAACACCGACGCTCAGGGCTTTTCTGGTGCTGAAACAAACCGACCGAACCGAAGGCACACCTCTCTGCTGAGGCTCCTCAACGTGCCCGTGCCGCAGAAATTTCCTGTCGTGGTTTCTCAGTCTCGGCTGAGATGAACGGGCTGAAAAGGAGGAAGGTGAGGGAGGTTCCTACTGCAGCTGTAAAGGGCCGCTGAAGTGCCCACTGCTCCATCTGCAAGGGGAAAATCCTGTGGGATCTGCCAGGGGAAGGGTTCACAGGCAGGAGCCCCGGGGAACAGCCTCAAAACCGAGGGGAAATTCTGCAAAGGGTGCAAATCAGGAACGCAACTCGGGAGAAATCTGGGCTAGGGAACGTGATTAAGTGGCACGTGGGACCGGGGACAAGAGAGATACACTGGGTCTGTTCTCCTTATCTTTCGGGGAAGGACTAATTTGCTTTAGTTGCAATTAGCCTTTTTACCTCGTAAGTGCTGACATTTAGTCCAGATTGATACGGTTCCGCGCGTCTATCTGGGAACAGTCTGTGTCTTTGGAGCCAGTGATTTTTCTTTATTATTATTGCTAATGACACCAGCTGAACAAGGGTGGCATGGGAACTACTAAATTCTGCAGAAACTTAGGTAGCTCTGGAGCACTTCTTTATCATCAATGACCACAATACCTGTAGCAAACCTCGAGCTACAAGTTCCTGTTTTTTTGTTGTTTTGCTGTGGGATTGTTTCTGGAAAGGAACAGAGTCAGGTTCGATACAACTCATATTGACTGTTCATCACAAGGCATATTTTTGTCCAAGCTTTTGCTAAACTGTTTCACCGAGAGGTTTGAGAGCTTAGATAGAGGAGCTTATTTTGTTGGGAAATTTCTATTTAATAATCATACTCTAGAGGGGTTTTTCCCTCTCTCTGAAAATTTTTTACCTTTGGTTTAGTGAGTTTTTAAGTTTAGGTTGAATGTGCTTTTTTAACAGAGAAGGGAACTTAATATAATGAAATTGAAAAGTTGGTCATTAATTCTCCATCATTCAAATGGAGAGTGAATTTCAAACTGTTCTTAGACAAACTGCTCCTACTTCCAATTATTTGTCCTCTCTGAGCAATTCCTGACTTTGCGGGTTTCATTTTGATTGTAATCCCATCCTGTCTCCACTCCGTGTTATCACCACCCTGTCAGAGTGATGCAATTTCCTGACCTGATACATTAATGCTTGCTTTTCTGCACTTATCATTCCTTCATTTCTGATCTCCTTTACTCCTCCTCTTTATGAACTCTTTTACATAGCTTGCTCTACCGATGTAACTTGGATGTTTTTGCATACTTTATTTTCAATAAAGCTCATATCTTACAGAGAAACTCTCCAACAGATGACTTAAAAGAGGAATATCTAGCAGCCACAGGTAAATGTAGTACGTGATTTTAGATGAGACCATTTGAGTCTGTAATGACACCATTCCTCTTTTATACAGGATGGGATAATGTAGCCTTGCCAGCTTCAAAAGGCACAAAAAAATCACTATAACATAGACACTGGCTAAGAGTATCGGAAAGAATGAAAGACGAAACACTTCTAGGCACTCTTCCCTTCTTTTCCTACTTCAGAACCTACCATACATATAATTTCTAGTAAAAAAATAATATCTGTTGACACAAGACAAAGAAGAGTTCTTTCAAAGTCAGAAAAACTATATGGATCTGCAGCAACAGTCTTGGGTATGAAGATTTCTGAAGCTTAACAACATAAATCCAAGCAAAACTCCATTACTTACTTCTAACGAGCACGGAAGTTTACTATATGGAAAATTAAGCAGTTTAATATCAACAGGAAGATACACTTAACCACTTGATTTCTTTCTGACTTCTTTAGAATCTGGTTCAACTTGGGCTGAAACCACACGGGTGAAATCTGTCTCTCCTCTTCGAGTGAGTGTCACATTGTAAAGGCACAAGAGACTTTTTCCACGCTATACAGCACTGACTCTAGAGGTGCCTTGGCCTCCGATTGACTAGAAGGGGGTTCTGGGTTAGATGCAATGGCAGAGACTTATTGAGAAGCTTATTCCCTGCTTCTGTTGCAGCACCTTCAAACTATATGTCTATATCTCTTTCATGATGACTAAATTTTTCCCAAAAGAGAGTTTGATCCATAAAAGTGCTGGTTTAATCATCATTGACTTAATGATTCTTTTGCAATGTCAATTAAATGGCATGAAAAATTAAACCATTTACAGAACACGAGGACCTTTTAAATTACACATTTCAAAAATATTATTTAAAATCCTGGTTACATAATCCTTTTAGAACTGTCAAAGAATAATGCCGTTCTAACATTTGACTCATTACTCATGCCAATGCTTGTTGGAATTCACAGAGTTGGCAGATATTTAAATACCAAACGCACTAGAAATGAAGAAATTAGCAAAGAGTAGCAGCACAATTAGCTGGTGTTATGCAGAAGAGGGGCATACACCCCGTACAGGTGATAAAGCTTGTTAAACATTAAGTTTTACACCGCTAATGTCACAGTAAAGCTCCAATTATATAACAATTCAACATTTCTATAAATTAAGTCATATATCCAACGTGGGTTTCTACTTTTGTTCTTCGAAAACACGTTGAGCCACTTTGCTGGGAACATTTATCTTCCTTTCAGCTGGTTTTACCCTTTCCATCTGGCCCTCCCCACGCCCACGCCGCAGCGCACCCCTGAGCGGATGCTTTCCTCTCAACTCGTTCCTCTAATTCTCTTAGAAAGTTGCCTCGATACCGCAAACTACCCCGAGCAGCTGCGCAACGCCGTGTTTTCGACTGAAACGTACATTTATTTCAGCACCCAGCATCGGCAGCGCCAGCCACCGAGCGGGAAACTGCTAGAGCTCGCTCTGCAGGGACAAACTGCCGTTGCCTTCGGTGCCTCCCTTCTGGGAAACGAAATGAGAGGTTTTCTCTGGGACCTGTACAAATGTGGGATTTCCCCTCAAGGGAAACGTATTCAAATAAGCCTAAACACGTACAAGAAAGACTCCTTTTGCTTCCCCTAACCCAAGAGATAGGCGCTACGGGTCACGGTGTCTGTCATGTGAGTATCAGGGGTAAGCGTTGTAATTAAGGCAACGAAAGAAAATCCGACAGTTGCGCTGGTAATAAAAGACGCCATTCACGAAGCCGCCTGTTTTCCGAGCGGCCATCACGCAACACCGTACATAAATTAGCAGAAGACAGTAAAGGAATGGCAGGCAGCCAAATTACCATGATGATTTCTGGCTTCGGTGTCCATCGCAGTCTCCAGTGATTTTTATCAGCATGTGAAGTCTCGTGGCTGCTGTTGAGCATGCACTACCAGAACCCATTTCTCTTTCAGTCCCGCTAAATCATAAATACATTCCGGAAACGAGTCCACCCCTTCTCTCACTCCACCTTTTATATATATATTCGTTTTAAAGAAAAAAAAAAAAAAAAGAACCAGAGAGGCTCAAGAAACATTAAAAAACCCAAAACCAACTAGTCTACAAGCACTTTCAAAGGATGAGCTCCCCTTTTAACATGCAGATTTCTTCAAAGACCCTCTCTAACAGGATTCTTGTAGCCAGTCTATCCCCCCAGGCTCGCTGCTTGTCACGACTTTAGGACGTGGCACTATTTCAGGGCAGCTAGTGCAGACATCCAGAAGACGCTCAGGCCAATCTGGTGAAAAACCTTTGCACAAATCCCAAACTCCAGGTCGGCGTACTTGTACACTTATTAATCACTCCTGACACAAGAAAATAGACTTTTCTTTACACACATTCCCTCACTGTACAAATACGGTTACTCTCTGCTGCAGCATTCACAATTCTTCCCACGCGAAGAGTTCAGATCATCCTGTCTCCTCCATGGAGGGGCAACAGACTCGTGTGACCAGAAGTCAACGATCACAATCCTCGAGCTGAAATGTTATTGTCTGAAGGGAAACCAGCCAAGCTCACGCTGCAAACCACAACATTCCCTCTCCCTGCCGAGTGATTTCTCAGTGGCCATTTGTACGAGTCTTCGTCGCACAGTTGGAAATCTGGTCAAATTATATCCCTCCCAATGGTAAGAATATTCCGGCAACAACATTTTTAAAGGTCTATCGCTAGCACTGACGAAATCTAACTGAAATTTTGAAGGCGTGGGACACATTTTTGTTTCCATGGGGTAACAAGTTATTTTGCAGCTGCCTACATTTCATAGACTTCCAATAACCTGAAGCTGAGGCTGTGTAAATGGAGCGTATCTGTCCTGTCCAGACCTCAGCAGTCATTAACGTTTTATGTTCGAAAGGTTATTCCCCAAATGACCCTATTTTGATTTTTGAAAGAGAATCTAATGCAAACTTCTATCGTGTGAGTAACTTCCGTTTATGCTTTCTCTCGGCAATGTCAATTGAAGGAAGAAAGCAGAAGCTTGGAGCTCTACCCCAATTTTAATGTCATTTTGTGATCCCTCACCTCAATTTCCACCCTTTCCACATGAGTCTACCGTTCAGTTAGATTAAGCGGACTACAACATCGCCGACACATTGTGAAGCACAGAAGCGATATAGAGACAATTTCCCTTTTGTCGTTCTAACCCAATACTCTGTGGCTGCCTACTAATAAAAACAAAAGGAAGTCGTCCCTCTGCGATAAGTAATTATCATTGCTTCCCTTGCAGCTCAAGCTCACAGCGAGAAGACAGCTGCTTGTGTCTTCATAACGTGCAAAATACAGGAGCTTAACAAACCATTTTTGTTGGCCAACTCAAAATACTGCAGTCTGAGAATCCAACATTCAGTAAGAAATGACCAGAGCAGACACTCAGATCACAACAGAGGAAAAAAGAAAGGAATGAGCTGTGTTAACCACAGATTATTTCTCAGCAGTCATTGATACCTTTTTTTCCCCTGTTTTCTAAGACAAGGTACTGGATTTTTATAAGGCACTAAAAAGAGGAAAAAAAATCGGCTCAATACTATACACATCTGCAAAATGTTACAAAAGGTAACTCAACACCGGTAAGAAATAATCAAGAATCTCACACACACACACAAGCTTTTTTTTTTTAGGTTGGATTTTTTTTTTTAAGTAGAATCTGTGAGGTTAAATAAGGCAAAGCCTCCAAGTAGTCCTGAAAATAATTTCAGAACTATCATAGGCATATTTAAACAAGAAGATCGTAACAAGCAATTTCTCAGCAAAAAACGGTAGCAATTTCTGATGTTATCACAATTTTCGTGCCATTATTATGAGATAAACAACCTAATATATTACGCTACATTGCTGCTTAGCTCTGCATATCATCCTGCTGTGTAACACAGCGAGCTGCTCTCACATTCTAGACAAACAGTATTGGTATTTAGTAGCTTTTTTTTTTTTTTAAAACATTCTGAAAGCCTGTTATGTGCTGAGATCCCATCTGAGTAGCAACGGCCCGAAACCATCTTCTTGGGAAGCTTCAGCGACTTGTTCTGGAACTTGAGGACAATTTTCTCAACTCTAACTCCCCATATTTCAGGAGAGAAAGAACAGAAAGAAAGAAAAGTCACGCAAATTATTCACTAGCCTAACTACAGATTTTGCAGATGATGGTTACTTGAAATGAGATATCTTGGAAACCACACAGTAGTGGTTGACTCTTACAACTTTTAACCATCCACCTTGCTGTCCTCTGGCAGGTACAGCAGCTCCACGAGAGGCAGAAAACCAGCAGGTGGTTGATGTCTCAGCTCACCCTGTTCACAGAGTGGCATCTTGGTTTAAATTGCTGATGAGAGCGGGTTTGAGCCAAGGCTCTGGTTATGATACGAGCGCGTTTTCCTTCCTGACAGTCCTGGCAGGGCTGGTGAGCTCTGGCAGCAAAACAGAGCAAGACTTGTGGGGCCTGGAGATCTAACCACCTCAAAGCAAGATGAGCTGGGACTGGTTTGTAAAAGCCCTTGTGCACCGCCAACTTGAAAGCGTCTATTCTAATGCCCTACCGTATGGAACAAAGCCAGCTTAGAGGAACACCACCGAAATTTCACTCTTATCAGCGTGGTATTAAAAATACATCACGACGTTCACACCGGGAGAGTTCCATCCTCCATTCAGGTAGACTTCTAGGAAGGCTTCCACAGCAGTTTGGAGGGTTATCATCCTTCTCCAATGGCTCACACACAGTAGGAGTAAGGGATTTCTAGAGTGTACTTTGTGCTTTGGAGGCAGGGAAGGAAGTAAAAATTGCGTTACGAGCAATAATTCCCTTTTAGCCCTAATTTGGCAGGCGGCCCACCCAGCAGAGAACCAAAGAACGGGCGCATGCTAAGAAAGGTTTTTTAATGTTACAGCTGCCGTATACCAGCTCCCAGAGGGGTAACCCTGAAGACGGTCGGACCGAAGGTGCTACAGCAGCGGTGCCACCTGAGAGAAAGGCCTGAGGTGAGGTAGGTACACACGGACACATCGAGGTGAGGAGCCCAGGGATCAGGGAAGCTCCGGGCACGCCGGGCAGCAGAGCACGCCCAGCAGCATCTGGGAGTTCCCAAGGAAGATCGACTTTGCACTGCTAATCGCTTCCTCCGTGTGCAGTTTATGCTTTGTAACACTAACCCAGATAGCCTGGATAATGAGACTAGAGAACTGCTTTCCAGGTCATTGATGATTAAAAGGGTAGAGTTAGCACCAGTAACAAAGTGTTGCTCTATTTCATAACCGATCATCAGCACCTGGGTGCGACTGAACGGAACCCATCATTTTCTCTCTGTACGGAACGATGGATTTTTTTTTTTAATTTCCATTTTAATTAATCTCATTACATATGAATTAACAGAAATTATATCTTGTTTTGGCAAACGGATGTATTACTTGTATTAACACCTTTTCATTATATAATAATCTAACGCGTCGAACGTTTCCAAACCAAGTATTTGGTAGGTCAAGCTATGTAATCCACCCCATTCCAACAGTCAAAACATACGCTCCTTTCAACCACAGTTAATGGAATTAATGTCACTTGCTTCAGTCAAGTCGTATTGCAAAGCCCACATCTAATCTATGACGTATATAGATAAACAGATTTACAAAGCAAGAGCTTCCCTGGCACCTTGTCTTTCAAGGTCACAGTGCAAAGAAGCCAACTTCAAGACACCTTTACCTATATGCCTTCCCCAAGCGTAACATATTGATCTATATATTCATGCAGCCTATAGACACGCTCAAAATATCAGTAAGGAGACCTATTTATTAAATTGCATTTACTATACATCTTGTCTATTTTACTGCACCTTTGCCTACCAGGGAGCTCATCAAACAAACCCAATAGCTATTAAAATACTTTTTTTTGCATAAAGTTACCACTACTTCTTTTTCAATAACTGAAATTAAAAACCAAACAGGAAAAAAACTACATCTAATACTCATTCTGTTAGGTAAATAAAGTGGTATCTAAAGTGTGTTTTATGGGAAACTACTACTTCGTACATCAAATTTCTTTCTCCATTGAACAAAAGAAGTTATTTCTTCCAGGTAACGTGATCCTATATACACATGGACACACCATAACTTCTATCCCATTATACTCTGTTTCACTAAATATTGGCCTTCAGTCAGTGAGCTGCTTACGAGACACAAAAAAATGAGATTAACAAATAACTGTGAGACAATGCAAGTTCTGCATCTTGGAAGACTTTTCCATCATTTGTATGTTAATGAACACCTGCCTGTAGAGCTATGTTTTTCCCGGACATTTGCAGCAACTTAAATTAACAGAAGGAAAAGAAGCTAATTTTGCGGCTATCTACACACAGTGTCTCAGACCGAGGGCCTACAACTCAATAAACCAGTTTAAAAACTCTACTGCAACAAATTTCCTTATTAAAAATAAATAAATAAACCAATATGTATAAGCTCAAGCCACTTTACAAGCTCTTAAAAACTGTGCTATGGGCTAGATCTTAGATTAATGTTTGTGATGCACACTGAAAACCTGTAAAGCATTTATGTAATTGCTAAGCATTATTATTTTTATTACTGTAACAGATGGAACCAATCCATCTTTGTAGATAATATCTCATAAATGATTCATTACTATTCCTTTAACCTAGAGTCTTTTGTATTTTGCAGATCCATGAGAAATAACTATTAGGAGGCTCCATGCATAAAGTAGTACGCAAACTACCTAACGTCTCCCAACTGCGGTAGCCTTGCTAACTCCATTTCTTTACCTTAAAGGGTTGGACTAGATGATCCCCGAGGTCCCTTCCAGCCTGGTATTCTATGATTCTAACATTTGGGCCTTATGATTTCCACACAGTTCCTAGTCCTCTCAGAATCTGTTACTTCTGCAGGATACTCCTGCTTATTTTGCATCACTGATTTGCAGGTTGACGTAAAAATACCACCACAAACCACCCCTCATGTTTATGGCTTTAATGGCAAATACGGACCAGACAAATGCTTTACAAGAGACAGAAATATCTCCCACAAGCGCATGACATACTTCTATAATGCAGCGTTCTTGGCTTCGATTGCTAATGGCAAAGAATTATGTGATCGCGCTTGTCCATCTTTCCTCCGCCCAGTAACTTTTTGACCAACTTTAATCAAATCAAAAAGCCAGGTAGACATCTCACAGATACGAGTTTCTATCAGCTTAATGAGAACTGATGGTTGGAAGGGAAAAGAAGTACACAAATTAGTGCTGCCACTGGTAAAAAAAGGGCTGAAATGGGAGCTCATCACTCATCCCCCACGCCTGGGCTGCCTCTGGCCATTCAGACACTGTTAGTCCAGAATCAGAGAGAGCAGATGCCATCTCCTGCCCACCTTAGAGCTACGGAAAGATCACCGACAATAGTTTGAATGAAGAAAAGCTGGTCTGAGAACCTGTTAAGGGCTGACCCAAGCAAAATAGTCATAATGATATCAGGGACTGGTGAATACCCCAAGATCTCAAATGCAAAAAAAATACTCATTTACACACAAAACCACAGCATTTCTTGGATTGTTAGAAGAAACCGCAAGAGAGAGAAGCTAAATCCACCACACCTAGATTATCACTTTGATATTGACCTTGGGAACATCATTGGCCCAACAGGTCCCAGAGCCCAATCTGTTAACTGCTGGGTTTTAGGCCTGTGGAGAACGTGGGGGGTCTCCACTGTCTCTGTGGGATTATTTGGGTTATTTGACCTGCTCTTACACACAGAACTATTAGCACTTTTCAGCAGACTTCAACGTAATGGTAAAAACTAATTGAAAATGATGGGTCTTAATATGGTAGCTGAAATCTTTATGGGTTTTACCAACAAAGAAAACAAATAACATTCGCCACGTAATCATACAGACATTGTGATTTGAATAGGGACAGAAGGACCCACGTTATTCTGCTTACATTTGCACGACGTGATAAATTAAGGCATTCTGGGTTTTCGGCTGAGTGGTTTTAGACTCAACTCTAATGTCACTTCCTTATCTGGTCACATTAGCTAAGGATTGAGTAAGGATGCCACACGCAGCTTGATTTTCAAAACATGGTCACCACCCACACAACTAGAGTTAAGCCAGCCAGAAGGAGACTGGAAATCTCCTTGAACCCCATGAATAGCAAGTACCAAGGGACCAGAAGTAAAAACGATCGTGAAAGGTTTTGTCATTTTATTTAAAGTACAAAAATTAACAAGACCCTCCAAGACAAAAAAAAAAAAACCAAAAAACAAGAGGTGATCCAATGGTTTGTCCTAGCACACAGCATCGGTGTGTGCAGAGCACGAGACACGAACAGCTTTTTATTTACCTCTGTAACTTCAGCCTCTGAGGACTGGTGCAACCGGAGAAGTATTTGAGCAGCAAATCCACAAATAGCCTTGAGTGCAAGTTCTACTACCCAGGGCTGGCCAGAACTTCCCTCCTCCTTGATGCAGTTCAGCACTGCACACGCGAGAAGTTTTCACAGGCAACCCGCTCCTCTCCCTGCTAATTTCTCCCACCTTGCTAAGCTGCAGCAGAAAACATTCTGCTGGCAAAATAATTTGTAGGTTATATTAAACTGCCAACCTTTGAAACCTCCCGCTCAGCCCACTTCTTAGAAAGTTGTTTTACTCGTCACCGACACATATTTACTTTAGCCGGAAAACGTGTGTGGAAGCTGCAATAGTGGAACTTTACCACCAGCCCCTTTGACACTGGGTCTCTTCTAAACAGTTCATAAGAAGTTCCTATTTCCCTTGAGAACCACATGAAAGCGTTTCTTGACCGAACGGAGCTATCTGCCACTGGAAGAGCATCATGTGATTTCAGCCCTTCCGCTTGCAACTACTTCCGAACTGATTCCCACTCACAAAATAGCCACGTTGCCTTGAAGGCCTCCCCTTAAGAATCTAAATTCATCAGAAAATTTTCATGAAAATTCATGCAAAAACTACAGTTTGCAATAGCCAAAAATGGCAAGTCAAATGCACACTAACATGCTTTCTAAGCAGCTTTAAATCCCACGGCGCAACGAGAGAGTGCGGAGCCAGATTCTCCTTTGGCGGAGGACGACAAGCAGAACGGGCAGGCAGAGCTGCCAGTCTCGCCGCTCGGGATGATGATGCCCCCCTCAAAATCTTTTACGAAGGGGAGTAAAATCTAAAAATCTTTCACAAAGTGCAGGGTCGAGGCATCACAGTGAAAAGCAAAGCCCTGAATCCTTCATCTCTGATGGAGCTTTTCGATATTCCACTAGGATTGGCATTTATAAACAGCGCTTTTGAAAATGATTTATTTTTCGTTCCTCTAATCACATAAAAGACACATTCTTGTCAAACCAGCCACAGATTTGTTCTTTTTGCTACTGCCTCAGTTAAAAACAATGGACTGCATTTTACTCCATTGTGAAGTGCATTCTTTTAAAGGAAACGACACCGCTGCAAGCAGAGCAAAATTTGCTCTAATTCAAGAAAATCCCTGTAATGCACGTAATTTTTAAAAATCTCTTGCAAGTGGGACCGTACGACTTGTAACAACGTGGGTTTGGCACGTTACCAAAATAAGTCACGCTCATGAGAACGATGTGCAAGCAAAACTCAATTTTCTTCCTAGACATATTTTCACTGGTACTCACAAAAGCTGTTCTTGCTAAGACACAAGCGGCTCTGTTACCACTTTGGCCTCTCGGTGTACAGACTTTAACTTTGTTACTTAGTTAATTCATTTGCTCTAACAAGAGGTTTTTAAATACAGCTACCAGCTGTTCAACATAACGACGTTCCATTTACAATTTTCTAAGGGCCACGAGGACAGATAGAAAAGAAAAATCTCAGCTTTAAAACACACATTATTTTATACCAAGGGAGAGAACAGCAAGCATTAATCTGAAGTGACTGGCTAGGATGACAGCTTTGCAGTAAAATATATTTTCATTTCAAGATCCCCACAGCTACTTTGAATTTAATTGCATGAGAGGCCACCAGGATCTCTTTCTCAGACGCAAACCAAAAGCATATCACCAAAGAAACAACTATTACATGCAGGAAACCAATCTTTAGTCTCTAGTATGTTGAAATGTTTGAAAAGGAACCAAAAGGCAAAACTTTACAGGAAGCGCGGCTTCCAAGCGTGCACCAAACCAAGGCTAGGTGCTTTGATAAAAGGAAAAGTTTGCAAATTAAGCTACTAATAGGGCAGAGAACATGAATAATGTTCAGAGCATATGAATAATGTGCTCCTAACCCAAACGGTAAAGGACACGAGGGCACAACAGGTCTCAGGTCCTCTTTCTGCGTCGGTGGGGAGCAGAACCGAGACCTGAAAGCCTCCAACGCACAACGGGAAGGGTCCAGCACGGTCTTACCTCCTGGGAGCCGGCCGGGTGGGTGGGCATGGGGGTCACCAGGTGGAAGAAAACGTTGCAACTGCCAACAGAGAGGAAAAAAAAAAGATAATTCCATTTTGCAGGTAAATCAGGGTGTGTTTTGAAAGGAGAAAACACTCTATGTAGAAAAAGATCTGAGATGGCAAATGAATTCTGCAACATCACATGGAGAAAATGTTCCTCTTTCTCGGTCACGTTACAGGAAGGTGAGTATTTTCTTGCTAAGCAGCAGAGGATGGTTGTACAAATGGCAAACTGTCAGATATCGACAGGTAATAACGAGTTTGTTCCCTAGATAACCTACTCCAGAGAAAACGTGTTAAATTAGAAATGCTGAACTAGGGGGAAGTAAACAAAAGTTACTAAATTGTGCTACTCTAACACTTCCCATTCCGAGAGAACACATGAATCATAGATAAGGCTGAATATTTGTCACAGCTGTGATTTCAGCATCAAAAAGAAATAATTTTAGCCCAGATTTTAGGGGAGTTTCCAGAAAATTTGTCAGTTCAGCCAACCGGATACTAGACTTCTCCACGATCTTCTGCAAGTTTAGCTTTCTTTGGGTTTGAACCCGCGATGCAACAAGCTTTTGAAACCACTGGGATGACTGACGTGGTTCAGTGTCTTGATGTCTTCTTGGACGCGGCCAAAGCTCTCGGCACACTGAGCTATCAAGCTCTATTTTGATGGGTTTCGGTACTTTTAAACTGACGTGCGCACTGAATATTCCTGATTTGAAAGATGAGGAAACGTCAGCAATACAAAACTATGAAAATGCTGAACCGCTGCTTTTCGCTCTTCATGATAAAGAAACGATGCCCTTAAGTTTTCTGCTCTAGCAGAGCAGGGTGTTTTTATTCTTGGCAACGGCAAAACTCAAGTTCCACCCGCAGTCCTGACTCACGGAGAGCGTATGGTAGGGGAAGTGGCCTAGCTTCATAAGCCTGCATTAGAAGCTATAGCTGGCAGCAAAAATGCATAGTTTATATTCCAAAAAAAACAAATGAGTCTGGAGTAAACAAAGTATTTGCAAGTTCAGATTGAATTTTATAGCAGAGCAGAGGAGACCTGAAACTTGGAAAGTATTTAAAAGCTCAAACCAAAATATTTTATGTGAAGCAAAATACTGCATTCAATTCTAAGTTAATTGTTTCGACATTTTCGGTTTAGGCACTGAGCTGAAAAAAACGATGACAATTCTGATTTCATTTTTAAAGAAGAATTCCTGTATATCGATGCTCTTACAAACCCTGCCAAAATGCAGACACTTGCATAACTACACCCAGACTTTAACCCCTCATGAGTTCAGTTACGCTTTCTGCACTTATATGAACAATTAGCTGGTGAACAAACTCGTATCTTCATGGATTCAGGCTGTCACCCAAAATTTAAAAATACCTTTACCTCACTCTAAAATTGTAAGATGGAAATTTTAGGTTGGAGTTAAGTCTATCCAAAAGTGAGCTGCAACTGGAAGGTGGTGTCCTGCTGCTGTCCTGCCCACGCTCTGCTTCTCCTCTCCTGGCTTTGGAATTCGTCTCACTTTGTGGTGAATCAGTGCAGAAAACAACAGAGCAAAGAACTAACTAAACAAAAACCAGCAAGTGCTCTTCTGCCAATTTAGCTCCCTGAATCAGCTCACCACGGGGCAAAATGAGCCACAGAGCCAGCACAGGGATCAAGTGGTGAGGGGAACAGAAAAAAAAGGATAACTACACACAACTATGTATATTTTTTACATCAGCTAATTTTTTGGATTTACTGAGCTCTAACGTAAGACCGTATGGCAAGTTCTAGCAGCCCTCTGTTTCATACCTTCTGGGCTAAGCTCTCTCCTCTCAGGTACAAATAATCTATTCTTAAGCCCGCTGACAGAAGGAAAAAAACCTACTTAGAGTCTTAAAATTTCTCAGAAGAGCAAAAAGCAATTACAAGGCAATTTATGCAGTTGTTACACCTGAAATATAAAGGAGGCTAATATTACTCTCAAACGTATTTTTTTGAACAGTTCATAGAGCTCCTTCCCTGTCAACCTCTGATTATTGCACCTTTACGTATCAGGACTTGTGCATTCAGAGAAATAAAAAAGCAGAATTTTATCGAAGAAGACATCCGAGGCTACAGGCTCCTCCTGGGCTTCTGCAGCTCGGCGGAGGCAGGGCCGAGGCTGCTTTGTGCTTCAGTCGCGCTGGAATCTCGACGGGCGATGCAGAAAGACATCTCCAGCTTTCGTCCTCAGGGCACACTGCTCTGGGAACAGGATATGCTTTAAAGAGCTAATATCCCGCAGGATGATTTTCGGGCATATCGTCAGGGATTGATCTGTCAGCTGCTTCACAGCTTGTGTTTAGCAAATACATTTTTTTCCTATGGAAATCCTGCCTAGCAGGTTAAAAGGGAATTTTCCTTTTTTTTTTTTTTTTTCCCTGTATCGGCCACACAACCCACAGCAAAATCCAAAGTGCAATCGCACAATTAGCTAGAGCTGACCTGAGACACCCCCTCACACCCCCCCTTGCTGCCTCCAGTCCTTCTTTTCATCTCCAGCTGCACGTCCTCACCACCTTTCTTTTCAGCAGAGGGGACTCTGGATCAGACCCAAGAGCTCCGTTACGGAAATCTCAGCCTGAAGGACAGAGAGAGAAAACTCCTGTTCAGCTACAACCCCCCACCCCCGAGCTGATGCACCGTACGGCCGCGGGACCCCCGGCCCCGGGGAGGTGCGGGAGGGCGGCTGAGCGCAGGTGGGAGGACGGGGCTGGCCCTTTCAACACCTTCAGGCTGTAGCTTCGGGGTAGAGCTGGTCCGAGACAAGTACGTTCACAGGAAATCTTCCGCCTAAAATAGGCGTTGTTCTTCTACACCTCCTACTGAACAGTGGGTACAATTCATGAATATAGACTTTTGAAACCGATTCAGAAGAGATCTGAGGAATGTATCAAAAAAGTCCATATGGTTTTGCCAAATCAAGTATGCAGAACTGGGTAAATTTAGCCACGCGCTTCAGATCTAAAATTTGTCTCGTTTGACCCAACTGGAAGGAACATAGTCATGAGGCGCTTATGCATACATCAATCTGACTAGTTCTTCATCTCGGCGAGGTCAAAAATTGATGAGTAACACATTATTTAATGTGTGGAAACAAAAGGACACCTCGGTTACCAAAGAAGTGCAGTGGAACGTGAAAGCACTACCCAGACAGGTCTAAATAATGCTATTTTCTCTAACATATTTAGGTAGCGAAATCACAAGTGACAAGCGGTTGGCGCGTTGACAGCTGGGCCTACGTTTCCAAGTTTCTCTCCTGTAACTCAGAAGAGTGAAAGCTTTGTTTTAAGCGAAGGCTGAAATTCTAACAATAAAACAGGAGGTGGAGGCTCTAAGAAATACTACACGTTGTTCATTGTAAAAGTCGCAGGTGTTCCTACGAGTGAGGTGTCAAGCACATAAGGAGAGGCTTCCCGAACCTCCCGACACCGTCGCGATTCCATTTGCATTGGGACAGCTTAGCCTAGCACCGTTCAACACCCCCGGAGCGCCGAGGAGCTGGCTTTTGAATTTCCCTTCCATCACCAAGGGCCGCCTCCCTGCAGCCTTCGGAACCTGCGCTCAAGGTCAGACTCAAATTACCCCCCAAATTTCGGTGGTTGGGCTTTTTTATGCAAATACTTTCAGGAGCAAATCTTGAATGTCGTCAAGTTCTCCCCCTCGTCTTCTCCCCTCTGTGATCAGAGGCTTTAGAAATAGCTCCTTGTATTCCCTTAAGAAATGGAGGAATTAGGCTGCTGATCAAAAACCTCTATTTTCTGGCCTGCTCACCGTGTCGGAAGAACGGAGAGTAATCAAGCAGCGCACACACCGAAGCACTCCAAATTCACACAGCAACACAGGGTGCAACTAGGAAAGGAGGGGTACTGTAAGCACCGACACTAATTTCAAGCTGAGCGTGCAAAAGGTAATTACTGACAAAACTGAAATATTGAGATGCGATGGTTTTGTAAAGGGAAAGACACGTAATAATAAATCTGCACGCGAAAGAAACCAACGGAAGTCTTTCGGTGATGCAACTTGAAGATCCATCTAGCAGAATTTTAAAGATTTACAGCTCATTTTTTAGTCACAGCGACCCAGTACTTTTAATATACACAGAAAGGCGCAGCTGAGATATTCAGGACGTTATCCTGAGAACAGTGAAATCCCAGAATTCAGGAACCTGCAGGAGAATGCTGGCGGTGAACGAGAAGGTAGTTTTACCTTCCGAGCCTGCATTTTTACAAGTCCTCTATGTATTAAAGAACACGATAAAATATCAGCCTGTGGCTATAAAACTCTCACCATCCTCTTTTCTCTCTTGAACCTTTAATTAAGTCCCCGCGCCGCTTCGACACAGCAGCAGTCTAACGGGTTTAGACTATTTTCTTACAAATAAACTGTTCGAAATGCACAGACTCACTGTGAGCTACAGTCTTTGAACACAAGCTTCTTAAATAATCCCTTTTATTTTTATTTATTTTTTGAAAATATTAGATTCTAATCCTCTCTAATCAATGCATGCTATCAGTATTAAGAAAAAAAAATGCACAGCTCTGGATTATTTTTTTTCTTTTTTTGCTGTTTCGGGGATGAATACATATGTAACTATACAGGATTTCCCACATGAAAAGTGTTCACATCCACAAAAGGAAGGATAAAAATGGTTTTCATCAGCAGATCTTAAAGTATTTTTACAAAGCACTATTCTTTAGCAGATGGGGAACCTGAGACTCGGGCAGATAAAGTAACTTGCCTAAATTCACTCAACAAGGTATCACAAGTTGGGTTTCTGCTGTGCTAGTAGTTTGCTCTTGAGACTCTTTAGGACTATCTGGAAAAAATCTACTACGTGTTTGGCCTTCCAGAATGATTTTATGGCACCAGATTGCAGGTTTTCTTTGATGGAAATGATACACACCCTCAAAAATTACACCTTGGGGAGCTAAGAGGCAACAAGAGGCCAACGTTGTGCTAAGGGGAGAGGGATAAGAACATGATGACTCCAAAAGCCTGGATCCACCCGTCCTGGTGGCTGCAGCACCCTCCTTGCCAACACGGTGCAAAAAGAAAGTGCTCATGAAAGGTCTTTGGTTCACTAGCCTGATCCTACGGTGTGAAAACCATAAATCTGCCACTACGTGCTTTAAATCTCAGGTAGTGCACAATAAAACATCTCCTTTGTTGTTGTTGTCGGGGATGCTTGGGGTCTCTGTGTGTTGGCCTGGAAAACCCGTTTCTGGACAAGGCAGGTATTTAATCTAAACCCAGCCTAACAGTATGCTCACAGCAGCAGACATTCACTCTGAGCTGTGTTGCTACCCTGCAAAGAAGCCTCTGCAGCAGAGTTCAGGGCATTTGGCAGCTGGAAAAGATGTAACAGAACTATTCCTATATATATTACTTATCAGATTATTTAGTGTCGTGTAGTGGCGCTAGCAAAAAAATACCTAGACTGTGTGTCTGGACAGAAATGTGAATGTTTTTATCACCTCCCATGCAAAATACCACGAATTTCTTCACCTGTATGAATCCTCTTGTATCTCGCTGCTAAACAAACAGCCGAGAGACCGCACCGCAGAGGAAACGCATTCGGGTGAGTATCTTTTCCAAGCAAACCTTATCTTCCACTTTAGAGGTAAACTGGTTTCGAGCAGCTGAAGATTAATATATAAAAGCTGTATCTTTATTTACTGTTAGTAGAGTGATGCTTCTGGTAGTTCTCTACAAAATCTACACTTCCTCTGCCTGTGCTGCCATGCTTACTTAAGATTCCCATGGTACATTAATAGAGCGGCGCATGCAGAGCTTGCTGTGAATGCAAGACACATTTTCCCACAGAATTGTTGAAATATAAATTCAGTGCTTAGTTTGCTAAACATTTGTTTTCCTCACATTTTGATATTTGGAAAGAAAATAGACGGCTCATAATTAGTAAAACATTCATTGCAGAATGAAATAACCAACAGTCCCTTTAATCTGTTGTTCAGAAGTCTGCAATAACTGTATGTCTATAAATAAATTTCTGCTTGCTCTTCTCTACTCCTACCAGTGGCAAGAAATTCTCAACTCTAAGACGATAACAAAGACTTTAGGGCTATGTTCTCGAAGTGTGAACCAACAATGAACCACCTCTTTTATTACTTATCCATTTAAACAAAAGAAGATGACATCTAAGATACTGAGATTTGCAACATCAAAGGAACCTCTGCTACTTGACAGATATTTAATAAAGTATCGCGAGTCATGGACGGAAAACAAGGAGACTCACTGCTGTAAAGCTTAGCTGGCATGTCTAATATTTCTTGGTGGTCCGAGTTCACAGTTTTATATTTCAAAGGCTATGAATTCACAGTTGGCACGTGTCTTCTTGCCTAAAAGAAGTTACAGGTCTGGACGTACTAACTTCAACGTTCTACCCACCTCATCTTACCGAAGACTAACATTTATTGTGATGATGAACATTTATCGTGGTGTTTCAAATGGGAATAACCCAACATACTCCAGTCTGAGCACATATCTCACTCAAAGCTGCATGATTTTTTCATATGTTGGTGGGTTTTGTTCAGCTAGACACATGGGGATCGTATATTCTAAATTACCCATCAGCTTGCAGCAATTGCTAATTTGCAGCAGTGTAACTGCCTGTGAAAACGGGGGGGGTTGAAATAATTGTCCCCTTTCTGTTGACACAAACCAATTCCCACTGTTCAGGTGTTTCCAGACAAAGCCCCAGTAACAGACCAGAGTGCGTTACTTTAAAATTGCTATCTCAGCAAGGGGAAATTTCTTTCAACTAGATGTTAGGGAATGATCATAGAATCATAGAATCATAGAATCACAGAATGTCAGGGATTGGAAGGGACCTCGAAAGATCATCCAGTCCAATCCCCCTGCCAGAGCAGGAACGCCTCGATAATGCTACACAGGAACGTGTCCAGGCGGGTCTTGAATGTCTCCAGAGAAGGAGACTCCACAACCTCCCTGGGCAGCCTGGGCCAGGGCTCCGTCACCCTCACTGAGAAGAAGTTTCTTCTCGAGTTTAAGCAGAACCTCTTATGTTCCAGTTTCAGCCCATTACCCCTTGTCCTATCATTGGTTGTCACCGAGAAGAGCCTGGCTCCATCCTCGTGACACTCACCCTTGATATATTTGTAAACATTAATGAGGTCACCCCTCAGCCTCCTCTTCTCCAAACTAAAGATCATGGAAAACACAAACTCCTCAGCATTGTGAGTTCAACAGGATATTCTGCTACTCAAGACCTACTTCTACACCTCAGCTGAAGAATAAATGTTGCACCAACAGATCTGGAACCGACTTGCTAGTACTTCATGTATCAGAGAGTGGGAAAGGCTTGACACTATTCACATTTAAGTTCTGCATCAAATCGGAGCCCAATTCTTCAAGCTTAATGAAGTCGATTTTTTTTTCTGGCTTCTTTTCAATCTTCTAATTTATCAGTGCCAAACAAGGTAACGATGCTGTGAAGGCCACCCAAGGAGTTACAAACACGTTGCAGAGCAGAAGAGAGGTCTCCGAGCTGCGGCCAACCGTGTCACCCGCACACAGCGAAGCCGTCCATCAGTTCTGCGCGCCCCCTCCAGCCACTACCCGAGCAAACCGGTGCATCGCAGCAGAGCATCGCCTGCTGAACAGCTCGACCGAGTACCGCGGAGATGTCAGAGAAAAATTTCCAGCCCTTTTTCCTGGAGCTCTGGTACTCTAGCAGGAGCAGCAGATGCTGTGTGCACTCATTTTGAGAAGTGTTGAACATCCAGAACACGAAGGGAAGTCAACAGCAGCTGTATGCACTCAGCACCTCTGAAAATAGCAGCCACACAGCCCTGAGGTCTGAGGTGTTAGGAGTTCAACTGGAGGAAAATTAGAACAGTTCCATTCCGGAGCTACTTTAAAAGCTGTTTAGACAAAAGGTATTTAACTCCAAATATGTGTATTTTTTTTAATTCCTGCAGACTTAGAAGTAAACAGTGGGTAGCACGTTATGAAGTTACAAGTTTCCTCAATTTCATAATATAACGAAGTGGTATTTATGCATTGCCATTTATGCATGTGTTTTCTTTCAAAAATATGGTTTTAGGGGTCAGTCAGCTCAGAACACTACTAACCACCCAAGTGACTAATAGAGATAACTTCTGGTCTCTAACAAACAGTACACATTAATCCCATACGTAATTTTGCATAAAGAATGCATGCCAATTTATATCATTTATGTGAAATTACAACACAAAGGGTGCACAAACTCTTCAGACTTGGCTGTGGCCTCACTAAGTAATTTGCTACTTGAATTAACGACTTGCTAATATTTCAATCAAGCCTAAGAGGCGATTGCACGTGGCCTGCCAAAGAGGTTTCAGTGGCTCCAAACCCAGAGGGCAGCCAAAATATCCAAACTATGATCTCCTAGAGGCAGAGTTACGCGTGCAAGGAGCACCGAGATGCTCGTACTAAACGTCCCACCAGCTCAGGAGGAGGGCAGCCAGCACACCTCTCCTGCCCAAGAACTGCAACACCAGACAGGTGCTGGGTCTCAATTACTGTTCAGGCAATAAATAACCACAGACAGAGAGAGAATCGGATTTATAAAGCACACCTTTTGGGATTTGACAGGTTGGGAAATGTAGAGAAAACACAGAGGATTTCTCTTCCGTCATCTCTGTCATGACAAACTTCCACAATTGCATTCACTTGTTTTGGATTTTATAAGTCTGATTTTCTCTTAACGTTTGTCAGACCAGGCTAAGGTAAAGGTATGTGAGTCCCTCAAAAAGCTGTTCTTGAAAGAGGGTCGTGGGATCACTCTAAGCAGTGCCAAGCTCCCTAAGGTACATCCACATTGTCTGCGCTGCACGGCCGGTCTGAGGAGCGAGTCGGAGAACTGTCTGGCAGTGATTTTCATCAGCCAACTAATAAGCTTTCTAGAGACATTATTCACATAGGACAAATACCTTCTGCATCCCAAGGAGTTTTGTAACATGTCACCTCATAGAAAGCATCACGCGCCATTTTCAAAACTTGGATTTTGTGGAAGACTGGGGAAAAAGGGAAGATACCTTTTTCTTGCATTTCAGTTCACATGACGACTATTCGACGGTAATGAGAGGGCCGACACGCTGGAACTAATGCCATGATGTGGACTGTAGAGAGTAAGACTAAACGTTTGTACTCTTCACCGCGTGTTCAGTACCTTCCCTTGTAGACAAAAGACGCTTCCCTGAGAGACGATGCCACCTCCTATCAGTTTAATGCAGACGGATAAACTGGAAAAAATAGACTCTCTGACACCTCCACCCCCTTTTTGCAGCCCGGAGCACACGTTGCTGAGCCACACAGGTACCCTGAGCCATGTCCAGCCTGTGGCTTAGGGCAGACTTCCAAAGCTCTGAAGCATTATGAAGAAGATTTATTTCCCAGGTCTAAGATGAATCGATATTTATCAATCTTACCTGAAAAAGCACTGAGTCTACCCAGTCATAAAAATTTGGGCAGGTCAGGACACAGGAAGAATGTTCATTGCAGTAGCACGAGGCTACTTTGGCAAACCAGTCTGCAACTGTGGCAACGAGGTGAAAGCAAACATCCCAATCTGTGATGGAAAGCAGAAGAAAAAGCTTCAGCACAAAGCAGCCTCGCACTCTCCAATCCCATCTCCTGCATTAGGCCATCCTCTGGTACCAGAAATCTGGCAATTCACAGTGGAAAAGCTGCAACCATTGGAACATGAATTTGTACAGCACTTTAACTTAGCTTTCAGGAGAAAACTGAAGTGGGACTAGCAGTAGTTTCACACATACAAAAGAAACTCTATTTTTTAAAAAAAAAAAAAAGTGAAAAAGAAAAAGGCTAAAGGACCAGGAAGTGGAGGAGTAAATGACAGTGGTAGAGAGATGTCTCCTTCCATTTAGACAAGCAGACATACTCTTGCAATTTAATGGATTATAAGGACTCAAAGATATTTACTGTCTAGCCACGTAAGTACATTCCAGCTCTTGATTTGCTTTTAGCATTGAAACCAGTCATATATTACATCAGTGCGATTCTTGTTTGTTGAAATAAGTGAATAATTTGGGGACTATATTCAATTCACTGTTTTTACATTCCCTTGTTTCATCTGTTCTCAATTTCCACAACGTGCTCTTTGGAAAACTTCAGCTGGAAGCACAGGGCCAGTCAGATTGGTCAAGAATCCTGACATCTCAACTAATTTGCCCAACTACATGCTAAATTAATAACACACGGGCCGAGTTGTTACGAACACAGCACGCATTGCTTTTGGGGTTTTGGTACGCTGAGGTTCGAGCAATTTGAGGACACAATTCAGCGAAGCCAATTTAATCACTTCTGCCAAGAGATGCTACTTCATCTCTCCTCACGCACAGCCTCCCCAGCCACAGGTCCCCACCTCCTTCCCCAGTACTGGTCTGCCTTCGAGATGAGCCAGTTGGGGGAATTAAACTGGCAGAAACAACCCACTTTTTTTTTTGGTAGTGTTGATTTTCTGCTGGTTTAAGGCTCTCAGCTGGCTCCCTGAAAGGCCAAGAAGTCAGTACAGGAAAAAAACACAAGCAGGCAACCAAGGAAGAGAGGAAGGAACAGACGCTCATATCTCAAGCCCCACCATCACAGAGCACCTGGAGATGGCTTCACTTTTGTTCTTCTCGTGTGCAAAAAAATGCAGCAGTCCTGAAATAGGTAGAAATGTTGTTTCTGTTGTTGAAGACAGTAACTTCTGAAGTTACCACCTTACGATCTTCTGTGGAATAACTACTAAGGCAATTTCCCACAAAATCTCCTAAACCATGATTTTTTTATAGTACAGGGCTTAAAAGTCAGCTAGTCAGAGATAGCCAGTGAAAACAGAAACATCAGCCATCTAAAATTCCCATAATATTGACTTGAAACAAAATACAACAATGTTTACTCTATTGCCTTGGCGTGGGTTGGTTGTTTGCAGTCAAACCGTAATTTATACTGGCTCCTCACATATTGATATGTCGAGGAAATAAACAGTAAATACTATTTCCAATCCATCTGTTTAACTTGTTAGAAAAACAACAGTCAGAGGCTTTTCAGAATTGTGTTTTTTTCCTACAAGAAAACCAACAAGAACCAGGTCTTTCTTATACCTAAAGTGCTCTGTGTGCGGGTGCTTGGATGAAGCGTCGTTCCAGCTCTCGCTCAAGCCCGGGTGCAGGCAGAGGGCTGTAGCGAGCAAATGACAATCGTCTGGAGGAGACCCACCCCACCTGCGAGCCCAGCGAGAGCCATCCCGTGCTGCGGCGACTCTTCTCCTGACTCTTTCTCTTGGTCTGACATGCAACTGTGGTTTTTAGAGAAAGCATCACCCACCTAACAAGGACCTTTCTGTGAAGGGTGCTGCAAGGAGAACCTGGTCAGCCTCTTCCTTATTCACCTGCCGGCTCTGGAGCGGGGACGCTCAGTTGGCACATAAGAAAGAAGAATTTTGTCTTATCCTAGAATGGCCCAGGTTGGGAGGGACCTTAGAGATTATCTAATCCAATCGCCCGCCATGGGCAGGGACGCCTCTCAACTAGCCCAGGTTGCTCAAGACCTCATCCAGCCTGGCCTTGAACACCTCCAGGGAGAGGCCATTCCCAATCTCTCTGGACATCTTATTCCAGAGTCTTGCCACCCTCGTACTGAAGAATTTTTTCCCAAGATCCAATCTAAATCTATTCTCCTTTAACTTAAATCCACTTCCCCGTGTCCTCTTGGTGAACACTCTTGTAAAAGATCACAGATGGAAAAATGAAGGTACTTATCTAACACTCATTTTCAAAAACTTGTCGAGTACCGAACAGCTTATGTGGGACGACCTGATGTCTGTCCCACCGCCAGGCTGTAGCACTGCTCTCAGGGTTAAACTCAGTCAGCAAAACTTCTGAAGAATGCAGCCTGGTTATCCCCACGGTAGCCTCATTAGGTTTAAACCAGCATAAAACTGAAGTAAAACAGCCTTGTGCTGTCTTACTGAGCCACATTTCTCTGGCACTTGGTAATGCTCTCTTGTATTACAGCCTATAACGAAAAAAAAAGTCACATTTAAATATAAAGCCAATATAGTGCAGTCAAAATGTTTCAGCAGATTGTCTAGCAGGTCACAGACACCAAAGGGGAGCATGGTGCTTCTCTGGCCTCTTAAGCTCATCCATTCACTAAGCCAAAAGAATGACTTATTGAAATAAAATGAATAGAAGCAGCAAAAAACAGACCTGCCTGGCAATGTCTCAGGTGAATACTGGACCTGGTAGGAAGAAGCAACTGATTACCAGTGTGAGGTGGAAAGGAGAAAGAAGAAAAAGGACCATCCCTTTGGGCTCAGCCACCAAGCAGACAAGGCAGTGGAGTCTGACTGCATCTGTCAGGCTTCGGGTTCTGCTGAAAGATGGAAGAGTCCGGGGGAAAAAAATTCTTTGTCTTCGGACTGCCATTTTCTGAGTCTAAGGAATTTACTGCCAGGGAACTAGAGGAGGCAAAAACCCCACAAGTATTTGTTGACTCCTGTAAAATGAGGCAGAACTAGCAACTTTTAAGGGTTCGATTATGCTGCTTTGAAGATGCAGGCCAGCAAGTTTGTACCTTCTTTTAAATATTACAAATGTTGAGACGGGTATGAGTTTTACACTCGAACCCTGGGGAAGGTAATTTAAACCATCTGAACTGCAGAGCTGTTGCTGAAGCCAATAAAAATATTTCATAATTTGCTTCCTTTTTCGTCAGTATCAAATATCATCATTGTTAACAGTTCAGAAACATGCCTCTTTTCAACACTTTGAGAAAAAATGCCTACCTCATGGGCCAGTATTGAAACGGTTGTCAGTAGCAGGAAGATTCTCAGATATAAGTTATGAGCCTTGGAACAGCAGGTTTCAGACACTCACCAGATTTTTGATACCATGAGATATCTGAGTGATTTAATTTTCATTCTGTGATTTTGAGTGTTTTCCTACAACACCCACTCAGAAGAATCTTCCAATGTATTTTAGGTGGATTCCACACAAACCTAAAGCTATTGAGAAATTTTGCATTTCTTTTTGTAACCTGTCTTGGTCAACTGCAAACCTTTTTTAAAAAGAGGTTTAATACGCTCTTGTTTTTTTGTTTAACTTCCAGTCCTCTAACAATGGATTAAAATACATAACCAGTCTACAGCTGTTTAGGTTTCTAAATTCCGACACTTCCTTCCTCCATTTGGGACTATGGTCTCTTCTTCTTTTTGTCTTTGACTTTTTCTAGACTGAAATCCAATACTTTTGTCTGCATCTGCTGCTAAAAGCCATTTCTCCCCAGCCACAGACCAGTCCCCTTGTGTCTCATTAAGCACATTTACATTTGGCTTTTAAAATCCTAAACGGAGCATTTCATGCCGAGCAATAGCGCACTGATGAAAGAAGCACTCTACACACAGCTTCTGTGATGACACACAGTCTTACCCCCTTATTTGGGGGGAACTCAAAGAGAATCTTATCAAAAGAAGTGACTGCTCTGTTACAGCCTTTTTTTCTTTTTAATAATTAGTACTTTTCTACAGCAGGCGACAATTAAATTCAATTAAAAGGCATATAAAAAGTAAAATTTGGCACTGTAGATTAATTCGGTGGGGTGGGTATTTTTTTAAAGCTCCTCATAAAGTCAATCAAGAAGGGTTACGTCCTCAAGAAGATTTTAACAGCACCGAGAGTCCCAAGGCAAGCAAAGCTCTCGGTGCCATCAGCCTCCTCAAAGTCACAGGATTCGATCGGGAATAGCGGGCAGACTAGATCACCACAATGTAATTAAAAACAATTAACCAACTCTGAACCAGTTCCTTCCAGGAGTGCCCACTGAACTTTTTCAGGTGGCAGGAATGTCAGGAATTCACGATTCTGGCACACAACGGTAGGAAGTAATTCCAGACCGGCTCCTACACGTCATGTTGGCTTCGGTTCAAGGTTTCTATTGATCATTCCTGCGGTAGCATAAAATAAACAGAAAAAAAAAAGAGAGAGAGAGAAGAAAACAAACCAAAAAACCCTCGAAACAAAACAAGAAGGAAGCAAGCATTCAGGAACTCAGCCCTGAATCACTTGGGATTTAACAGGAGCAAATAGAATCTCGCGTCATATCACAAGGCAACAAGTGGAAGAACCTGGAGGCCACAGCTGCAGCATGCTCACCACGAGAAGCTCTCTTCGGTCACCCCGCTGTGCTAGCTGAACTAACTGTACATTCTAGGCAGCTCCTACATGTAGCTCCAAGAAAAATGAGTAGCATTAGATTAATCTGAAGCTAAGGAAGGAAGTCAGGTCTGTCCCCAGAGCGAATTGTTACATTTACCTTTGGAAGAGCAGATAGGAAAAGCAGGTTTTTGGAGGCTTTTGTAGGAGTTTACAACCAGCAGCTCAAGGTCTAGTAGACCCTGAGCTTTCAAAATGTGGCTTTCAAAGAATGGACAGCTATCATCACCTCCAGCTGACATAACTAAACAGTGCTTTGGTTCCTTCATAGAACTTGCCATCAGTGTCGGTTTTAGCTGGATTACACCTCGAGGCTTGTCACCGCCAGAAGACATTGTGCCAGCCCCTCTGGTGATCACAAAAGCAAAAAGGAGACCTCTCCACTGTAGCTTGGACAGTAGCAGAACGGCCTCAAAATCTTTTTCCATACTTTGGGGAATATCTCTAATCCAACAGCATTAACATTGACTGAGCTTCAAAGGCAGAATAAATTCAAGGAACTCTTAAGAACATTAACGTTGCTTAGACCAAACCAACTATCTAACAATTAGCAAATATGATCTGCCACGTAAAGAAATGTGAGATCATGAAAAACCAGAGATCTCCAATGAGCAGGATCTCAAGAACATCTGGTAAAGGAGTACCACCTAGCTCCACAAGGGCTGGTCCTCACAAGCCAACAGTCACAGTGAGACCATTACACCACCGGTAGCCTGAAGAACCCTCCCTTCCTCTCAGAGTCACAAGCCAGAAGGCGGCTCAGCTTAGCCCTTTGAAACATTCTTCTCCACCCACAGGAGCTGCAAATTTTCGCTGAGAAATTCTGCCCGTGGTACAACCAGCAAATTCCTCAGCTGGAAACAAAGGAGCATTGCTGTCATCCAGCAGCCGTGGGCTGAGGAACTTCCTGCCCCCAGCCAGCAGAAGAACTCCCCTGTTCGCGCTGCAATCAGCACTCACCAGCCTACTTCCCATTCTCTATTCTGTGGCCAAGCTTGCCTCCAGCCAGAAGGAAAAACAGGCAGCCTTCTGCCTGCATTTCCCCTCTACTATCCTTACACACGCCCAGAGAAGATAAGAACTCAGAAAGAATAAATACTTAGATAAGGCCAAATGTAAGAACCGCCTGACCTCTTTTGCTTTTAAATCCTTACTCTGATTTCATTTGTCTCTGTTGTCCCTCTGAGCCATCATCTCTGCAGAATCTCTAGGATGAAGTCATATCCTCTATCAGAGAAACCGCCCTCAAAAATCTCTGGTACCTCTTATCCAGTCATTTTTTTTCCCTGTAAGACAAGTATTTGAAGCACTAACACCCTTTTCTGGAGATCTCAAGAATCAAGTACTCTGAAAAAGAACCCATAACGTTCATCACATGCATCCAACTTGAAAGAAACAAGCCTATCCCTGTGACTTCAGGAGAACACTGTAATACAGAGCTTTCAGCTGCTCTGCTGAATATATACAAGCAGAAGGAAAGTTCTTCCTTCCTTCTCTGACCCCAACAGACCTCTAACTGCACCAGGTATTTGAGTCTGTGTTAAAATTCCGGAGCCAAGTCTCCCAGCTGTGCCTAACTGATGTGAATAACGGTATCTGGTGGGTTATCTGAGTCGGTTTTCCTTCAAACAGCTTTACTTCTGAAATGCAAAATAGAAGCAAAAAAAAGAAGTAATAAAGTACTGACCAGAGCGCCAATTTCAGAACTCAGCCCAAGCTTTAATCAAACTCCTTCATGAAATTTATTCCTTCTGTTGACACCTCCAGAAAGTTGGCCAACAAATCACAACAGGTAAAAGGTAAAAGACTCAAAAACCTTCTAAGTGTTGTGTTTTACCCTGACTGGTGCAAACATGCCTTGGCAGTTCTGATGGGGCACCAGAGAGCTCCAAGTGCAAGTAAATTCATTGCTGCAGAGTCTTTAAAACCCTCTGGGATAGTCAGGAATATCACCAAAGAATTTATAAACTTTCTCAGTTATTCCAGATTTTTCAATGCTCAAAAAAGTGCCAGTTACTCAGCCACTGGCAGGGGTTCCACCAAAATGGATATAATTTAATTATTTCAATGTAATATCCAGTTATCCTCTGTATATGTAGGTTCTTCACTTTAGAAGCAGAATTCTTTCAAAAAGTTCAGAGAATAAAACACTAGAGCTACACATCCAAGGTAGGACTAAATATTGTAATCAATTTTCATGCATTTTTAAAAACTAATTTTGCTTGAAATATTTAGATGATTTCCTTACATCTATGAATAAATAATCCCATGCTTGTGTGTATATTATTTGTATGCATGGGGGAAAAAAAAAAAAAGTGCAATGAATCTTAATTCTTTTCTGTATCATCCAGCAGGCTACAGCCACCCAGCAGACAGGAGAAAAGGGATGCGAAACGGAACAGATTTCTCTTTCGAGAAACAACGTTTTGAAAAATCCAGGTGACAGATAGCTGATGCCACCACACGGTGTTTTATAGGCTGCTACGAAGTGAAGTTTTACTCTCCTGGGGGGGGTTGATTAGACCTGTAAGAAAGTTTTCACTTCAGAGACATTGAGAACAACAAGAAGCCAAAAAGCTTATGTAGCGAGCAGTCACCATGAACCATGACGTAAAAGTCACTGCTTGGGTAATGCAAGAAAAAATAGACACCACGTGGCATCAATATTCTATAGAAATGAGTAAAAGGGCAGGGAAAGCCTCTCAGACTGTTCATGCTGATCAAGAAAAAATTACAAGTATTGAGCTATTTAAGCAGCCGTTTGGTACTGGACGTAAAGGTGCTGCTTTTGACCAAAGTCACACACTGAAAATTAGAAGTTCACTTTTGAAGGCCCTGCACTATAAAAGACCGAGGAAGATATTGGCAGACTTGTTTATTCAAAAAAAACCTTTAAAGTGCCAGTTCTTCTACATACAGGAGGCATCAAACAAGAGCTTTATGTTCTTTCAACCTTGCCCAAAAGATGTGCGAACGCAAGTTCTCCTGCTGTTTCCTTTCTCTGTCTCCCTTTTGCCTCAAGTTCATGCTCAGCAGCGTTTCAGGGTCTGTGGAGCCTCTCTGACAAGTGCCCTGTCTGAGTAGGAGGTTAAATGACACAAGAACATCTCCTCTTGCATGCACATCCTCACCCTTTTTTAAAAGCCACATTTAGCAATAGCCTACATGTCAAGCTTTGTATGCCGTCACATGAAATGCAGTGAGGGGCCCCGTAGCTCACTGCACGCTGGATTAGGTGAGATTAATCTTTTTGTCCCTCAAACGATGTATTTTGGAATTAGACCACTCCATTCTAGGAAGCCAGTCTTGTGTCAGCAGCCTGTGCTTTGCTAATGCATCCTCAACCTTCCGTTTTTCCAAATTACGTAGCGATTCTTCTACTGAGATCAGTGGGGACCCTTCTACCAATTTTAATGGGCATCAAGTACATCAACTCATGTCTCATAATGTTGCTCCTGCAGCAATTCAAGCTAGGCATAGGTAAGAACCAGTCACAGCACAGCCTGCATAAAAACAGAACAGAAAAAAAAACTTTAAAGAATCTGAGCTGTCTGGGGGACAAGTTAAATTTAGCACAAGAGCCAAGCAAAGGCGGAAAACTCCAACAGTTGGACTGCTGATGTCTCTGCTTAATCTCTCTCTCATGCGGACCATAGCTGCCTTATTCTTCCTGGAGGCATTGATGGGAAAAGAAGAATGAGCAACGAGATTTATATAAGGCTCTTCTCAAGGAGGTTGGTTTACTGGGGGTGGAAGAGGCAGCCCCATCATCATCACTGATTTTAACATCAGCTGGTGCTTCACGTCACAGGACGCAGTCCCGGGTCCCATCACCCTTGAGGTTGCAGTGTGGGCTACAATGTCTGTTAAAAAAGTCATGGAGATATAGCAGAGACTGGCTGAAAAAGTAAAAGTAAGCCTATCGTTAAGGATATGTTACTACTGTTTGCAGCGCAGGAAGCCAGGTCATTTTGGGTTCCCATAAATAGAAAGTGGCATGCCAGTAAAGAAAAAATACTCAGAATCTTGTTGCACAATTTTTCGCCTCCTGTTCTTGATTTAATGCCAATGTAACCAAACGACTGACCTACAAGAGCTCAGATTTCCTTCCTGTTTCTTCCCTCCCGTCTCCAAGTTTCAACCTAATAACTTCACGTTATCAGCAAACCCTGCTATAGTTCTCTCCAACAAAGTTAAACACACTGTCGGATGAATCAGCAGTTCAAGTATGAGCCAACCCCATCCAAACACCACCAAAGGTTATATCAACACAGGGATGGCTTTTCAGCATGGTTTCTTAAGAAAACAGAGCTTATGTAAACACATTAGTTACCAGCCTGCCTACCACCCTCTTCTCCCACTCCACCAACAGTTTTTGAACCACTGGCCAGTTTCAACAATATGGAATGAGAGAACAGAAAGCTCGATGCCGTTAAGGGAGTTTGGAAGGGAAACCAGAGATCCTCAAACCAGTGATTCCTCCTGTGGGCATCAGACTTAAGTGTGGAGTAAGATTCTGAAAGCTCGTCTGTAATCCACTCTTACCCCATTCGTTTCAGAGAAACTCACAAGTTAATCCTGAAAAGGACCAAAAGTACTCAGGGAGTTGTTCGGTTTTATGGAGCCTCGGCAAAGAGGTGAGAGGCCGTGAGGAACAACTTCTGCTCTAGTTCCGGGGCTAAAAATCTGTGCTTATTTCCTTTGCTGTCACGAGGCAAGAACAGGAGATTCACACGCAGTTCTTCAGCTTGGGAGGATTTTATCTAGCAACACACTTCATTCTCCACAGTGTCCTGCACCACAGCGTTTGCGGATGCTAACACACTGATCCTTAAGCAAAGTGCCAGCGTGATACCGATGTGTTCACCCAGACATGTCCTCACGTCAGGGTTGCATAGAATCACAGAATGTTGGGGTTGGAAGGGATCCCGAGAGATCATCCAGTGCCACCCCCTGCCAGAGCAGGGTCACCCAGGGCAGCCCCACAGGAACGCGTTCAGGCGGGTTGGAAAGTCTCCAGAGCAGGAGACTCCACACCCTCTCTGGGCAGCCTGGGCCAGGGCTCCAGCACCCTCAATGTAAAGAAGTTTCTCCTCATGTTGAGGTGGAGCTTCCTATGTTCTACCTTACACCCATTATTCCTTGTCCTATTGCTGGGCACCACTGGGAAGAGACTGGCACCTTCCTCCTGACCCCCACTCCTCAGGTATTTATATACGTTAAGATCCCCATCTGGTCGTCCACATCAAGATTCTTGACAAGGTCAGTTCCTGCACCAAATCAAGGTGAGCAGCATCTACCCTGGCACAAGCAAATCCCGTGGCACTCTCAGCTCAGGAGAGCTAGCTTTACCCTGACGCCATGAAGTCTACTTTTGAGTTAGTTCTTGACAAAACAGCATTCCCACTTTGAATCTTTTACCGCCAATCTGAGCTCTCTCCCTCCCCTGTAATCACACCCGGCTCGCTAACGGCGAAAGAGCCCATCTTGTCAGCTCCTCAGCCTGGCAACAGTGCTGCCTTTTGACTTCTTGATGTAGAGTGGAAAGATATTATATTATTAACTGCTAATGGCAAGCCCTCGCTGCATATTAATAAGCCAGCCAATGAACAGCATGTACTTTATTATTCCTATTACAACTAGCACAACAAGCCGAGGCGACAGACAAGTACTGAAAAAAAAAAAAGCTAAAAGGTATCAGAAAAAACTACATATGCTTCAAGTTGCTGAAAAACATGTTATATCCAGGGAGATATTTTTAGGCTTCCATAAACCGACAGGTGCCTACATTATGCTAGAAGTCTTTAATCTATAAAATTGGACTTACATCCAGAACTTCAAGAAGAATGAATGCAACTAACAGCCACAAAGACCTATATTCTCTGGAGATTTATCCGGCACCAGTTTGTAGGGCTCACTTAGAACTGTAAAGAAGCGTACACGTGCTCTTACTGAATTTTCTTCAAGCTGTAGCAGCCACCAAGTAAAATGACAAGTTGTTTTGATTTTTTTATTATTGTTTTGGGTGAGCTTTCACTTAAAGTTTCAACAATATGTAACTTTTTCCCTGGAAAGCTGGCCTGCAATCAGCACGTTAAAATAGCAAACAGTTTATCGTTAGCTTAACAGAACGTAACAGCTAATGACTCAAGCATGGGTTAAAGAAAACCATTACCAGTGGCTTCTCTAGTCAGTACATCTGTTTTGACTGCAAAAACAAAAACTCACCAGCTGCACAGAAAGGATTTTTCCTCCAGTCTCCAAACAGAGCAGATTATTTCAACACAAATGCTGTCAAACCTTTGTCTGGGAGGCAGAATTCCTTCCGTGGTCACATCTCTTCACCACTGACCTGTTAAGAGAAAGCATTTGGAAGGCTTTACGTATTACAGATAGTATAGATGTTGTATTAAAACACTATAAATAATTATTAAGTTCCTACAACCCTGAACACTCAATTATTGCATCAGGATGACCTCCAAAACCAACTCTGGAATTCAAAACTAGGTATTTCACTACCAGCTTCCTACGCAATCCTAATTACCAAGTATCATGTGGTCTTCTGTGCATCCTCCTGAAAATCACTCAGCAAAACAACACCTTTTTAAGGGCGTGATAACCTTCTTTACCATCTAGTTACGCATTTCCAAATCTTTCAAAGCCTAGAGGACAAATTTCTAGTACTTACGGTAAAACAGGAGTTCCTGGAGTTAAAAGGAACGGCTACTTCGAGCGTCATTGTATCAGCTATAAACCAAAGTCATCCTCATATGACCAATCGCTTCTATTCACGTGTTTTCCCCGATTCAAGCACTATTTATCTATTTAACCAGAGAGTTTCTTCCGTTTAAAATGAATTCATGACCTCTCAACTCCAACTGAAGCTTCCACATGTGAAACTTGTAAATTTTCCAAGCAAACACCTAACTGCCTCCCCTCTCCCACTGATTCAGCAGAAACACCTCGGCAGACACCGAAATGGCAGTTTGTCACATCTCTCGCTGCCCACGACACAAAAAAGGTGATCCCTGACCCTGAAGTGGTTTGTTTTAATATTTTCCTTGGTTGAGCATATTCTGTCATTCCTATTTGCTCTAAGCGCTGCCAGCTTAGTCCTTCAGCAATTTCATTTAAGTCAATTACGGTCTTATGGACTCAGAAGTTATTCGAAGTGAGGAAATATTTAAAGCAGGATATGAGTAATTCTTTTTTTTTTTTGATACCTTCAACAATGTAACTTTATTTCACATTAATAAAATCTAGTTTTAAGTCCTTACTGTTAAATCCAAACTAGGGAAGCTGAGTCACTGAAAAGTTGAATAGCTTGCCCAGATAAATTCATCAAATTAGATTCCCAGCCCAGATACCACCCGCCTCTGGATTAGCCTGTCCTTCAACTGCTTCTCTAGGAAGATTCTCTCACTGTCACTGACTGTTATAAATTTCTACCTGTCTGTACTACACAACCACCCGTGGTGAGCAAAGAAGAAATCGCAAGTTCTGTAAGGAACACTGGGAAGTCTTCTCAAAGGACAATCTGGCTTTATTATCCCTGAACTATAATGACAGCAGGACTTAGCAATATAAATAAATAAATGGATAGATAAAATTATGCCTTAAAGTTATTCTAGCAAAAGCATTAATCCTTTCTGCCCTTTTAGGAACTGGTTACTTATTTTCCTTGAGTAACTGAGCAATAAATATAAATTGTGCAATTCTAAGCAACGGAAAGAAAATGTTACTCTGGTTTTAGTAGGATATAAGAGTTACCATAAAAGCAAATCATTAAGACAGATCAGTTCTTTATTCCACAAATACGGAATGAAAGGGATGCATCCTTCGCCAGACTCGTTTAAAACTAAAAGGGGAAAAAAAACCCAAAAACAAAACAAAAAAAAATACAGACAAACAGCTCACAAGCTCTAGGACAGAAATAGAGATGGCACAGAATCTGCAAGTGAGAATCAATACACAAATAACGCGTGTCCAGCGCACACAAAATGTTTCTCTTTAAATTCAGCAGGGCAACGAACGGCAAATGACTGAGGAATGTCTGAAATCAAAGCAGGCTTCTGCCTGTGCGAATCCTCCCAGAAACACAAGAGAGTGTTCTTAAATGCTAGAAGACAGCACCCAGCCTGGTGTCGGAGGTCAGCCTCTGAGGAGGAGGAATTCACTGCAGAAGATGGTGATGTCAGCTCCAAACATGAGGTGGAAAGGAGCCAGGGAAGTTGTTAGTTCCGCAACCGCTCAGGAACAAATATTTAATTTGGGGAATTAGCAAGGAGACCCATTTGGAACTGGCAGGGGATGTCTGTAGAGAAGCAAAGCAGGAATTATATAAGAAATGCAGGTCAGAGTCTGCAAGGAACAGGTCCTGTTCTGCTCGTTCCTCCAGCTGTTCCACCCAGACTGAAGCATTTGCATCAGGCAGGCATCTGTATTTTGCATCATGTTTACCAAGAAGCATCCACACTCCCTTCCGTGGTGGCTGGGAGGCCTTAAAAATGGAGAATTCCTGCCTGGTGGGCAACAAATAATTGCAATGAAATGACTGTCTCCTGGAACAAAAAAGTAATCTTTTTCAGAACCTGCCACGGCCTGATACGCTTTCCACATCAGTCTAAGGCTGCAAGAATTGGTTTTACACGTCCACTAATTCCCCCTTCTCCTCTTGGAACTTTTTATGCCTCTGTACAAGTCAGGTTGAAGAGCCCCCCTGTGAGCAGGTACCAGCTGACACACAAGTTCATAAAACCACAGCTCAAGCTTCTTTCAGACAACACAAACTTTAACAACCTGAGCCTCATTTCTCTCTCGTGCAATATTTTCATTAATTTTTTTCCTGGAATTTCTGCATCAACAACCATACATCCTTCCTTTTCATTTTTTTGCTTCCAGTACCTAGGTGTTTATTAAATATTTCTCTCTTCTCTGCAGTTCAAAGGGAAATATCCCCCCAGCCTGTGTACATGGCTAGCTCAAGACACAAAGCAAGAACCACCACAGGTGGTCTGGAGAGAAAAAGCTCAGCTAAATGCAGGATAATTCAAAGGACAGAGAGAGATTTGAGCCTTGATTCTAAGAGTTGAAAAAAAAAACCAGAAGAGGAAGAACTGTGCTGGTGTGGGAAGCTGAGCACAAGAGGTGGGAAGTGCAGAACCGCTGCTGCCGCAGCCATAAAACCAACGCAGCACCGCTGCCTCAGACTTTCCCTACAAGCCTTCTCATCTGGTGTTTACTGCCATTTACTTCCTCTTTGCTCTTCTTTATGCAGCGCGTCGTTGTTTGTTCTACTGCCAGTTATTTTCCTACTTTTCTTAAGTGGGTTACTTCTTGACCGAATTTTCTGATGTCTGCGGAGCCACAAGTTTTTGATATCCCAGATGGTACTTTCAGATAATTCCCAGTTTCCAAGAGTATTCCCCACACTGAGTTACAGTCCCAAACGCATTCTGTAACTGTAGGCATTGGGATCGCTTTGGAAAATTCTTCTTGATGTGGTGTATATGTACATGTGCAAGCACACGGCTGCACGTGCACATACATTTGTCTGCAGAAACCGTAGAAAAATAACTGGAGCCGTGTCCTATTTACAGAAGGTAAGTGCAACCAGATTGGGATTAGTAGACACGGATACACAAGGAAAGACTCTGTTTCAGAGCGACAAAGAAGCATTCTTCTTCGCCCCTCAGAATTAGATTAGTCTACGTGGTAACACAAGCTTTCTGTGTTAAGAAAAAACATTTATATTTTTAGATGACTGGCCTTCAATAGTTCGTTATCTACTCAACGATTTTCTACCCAGAAAATCTTTTTGGAGTTATAAAAAAGCATATTCATGCGGGACTCTAAAGATGACTGGCTCAGAATTCACTCAAGAGTGAACACCCGTCTTAAATTTGAGGAGATAAGAGGACCTGGTAACAAGTTCTATTATGCTCAAGAGAAAACTGAATATAAAACTCATGTCTTAGCAATTTAAGTGAAAGTGTTGCCCTTCTGCATGGCTGAAAGCTTCACACTGTGCTGAGAATAAACTTGCAGACAGCAATGACAGCTGTGGGAATGATGCCACATATTAAAATGTTTAAACTTTTCTCACAGATGACAACAGGAGTAGTCACCCAACAGAGCATCGTTCTGCTCAGGTACAGGTCAGCTGAGACAAGGAGCATAACTTTGGGGAAGACTCGAAAAGAAAAATAAAGCTAAAGTAAGTTTTTGAAGACAGCCCTAAGGAAGAATTGCTTTAAAACAAATTATTAAATTCCACATCAACCTGATTAATTGAATCCATAAGCAGAGATATATCATGGCATGGAAAAAGTAAGGCTTCAAAATCATCTCTAGAAATTATGAAAAAAATCCAAGAGTGGGTAAATAAATGCAAGTTACGCATCTCCTGCTCCCACCATTGATAAAAGACAAATATCTACACTGAGCCATGTCCATTTGCGCTAAAAAAAACGGTTAATGAAGAGCATATATATCAGTCTTTTCACTAATTCTCTTAAAATCATGTGATAGATACTGCATTGTGACAGCCCCCAGGGTTCCTCCTCACTGTCAAATCTGAAAATTGTTCTTAACAAAATTCAAGACAGACGAAGGGAAGAAGCCACAGTTTGGAATTTCTGATTTGCAGATCACTCCTTGCAAACTGAGTAATAGGAGGAGGAACAAAATCAGAAAGCGCACCTAGAACGCCCGTCAGAAAGCTGTGACCTGTTGTAGTAGAAAGTCACTTGGCAAAAACAAGAGGCTTTGCAGAATCACCCAGAAGAGCACGAAAAGCCAAACGGCTGCCCATGAGAACAGCAGCTCCCCGCGGCCGCTGCACCAAGCTTTCGGTACAACATTCTGCTGTTTTCTGGCCATATACAAAGCATGTGGTGAAAGGACATGACTCGAGGAGCGCCTTCCCCACTTCCCTGGCTCTGGGATTTCTGCAGGACCCTCTTCTTCTCCAGGAAAAGCCACCCAAGAACAACAGACGCTGCCTTATCCCACATCGCGTTTTAGCCCCCTCCGCCTCTGTTGGCTTTAGCCAAGAGTGGAAAGATGTTTGCATGCGAAGCAAGGAATTAATTTTCTCAGCCTGGTGTGGAGCCAGCGCTTGCAGCCCTTCTAGGCCCCAAGGCTGCTCCAGGGGCTAATTTACAAAACGAGGATAAACATCCCAAGCTCGATGGAATGACGCAGAGCGACAATGCGTCGTGTGCATTTGTTTACTTCTCTCTTCGAAAGCGGCCGTGATGTAAAGCTTCCCTGGCACTTTCCCTTCCTGTGCCTCCCCCTAACTCTGGGCAGGAGAGTGGTGGGTGAAGGAATGGCTGGAATGTGTTTGTTGTAGCACAGTTCTCTGCTCTGCAATCACTTGCCGCTTCCTGTCAGACAGAAAAAAAAAAAAGCAAACCCAAACCAGGCTCCTTTTAATATCTCCTGTTCAAAATGTACCTAATGCTCCATTTTCTCGGGATGAAAGAATGCTTTATTAATGGAAATTATGCAAATAAAAATATTCTTAATTCTTTTTTTTTTTTTTTCTTCCCCCATTAATTTGCTACTTTTTAATACCGGGACTCAAGCATGTAGGTCTCCGTATCTTATCCATTATCTATTCTTCTGTACATATTTTGCAGAACAAAGACATTGAAATTGGGAATCCAGTTCTCCGATCTAGGCGCTTCATAGTGTCGCAGCCACATAAAGAGGCGCTGAAGCTGGCAGAACGGGATCCACAAGGAATAACCTCAGGACGAGGGAGTTTCCCAGCTGTCACAGAGCCAACACAGTAACTCGGCAAAGTTTCTCCCCGAGCCCTTGTAACCAGGGCAAAGAAAGTGCTCAAAGATCCTTCTGCTGGAACCAACTGCAAGAATGAACCCTCCTGGCTTTCGGATCTCAGCATCACCCTCCCTGCAGGAGGTCCAAGGGATGATTTGCATCTTTGGCTTTGTCAAATAGGTTGCAGCAAGTACAACAAATCTGGCTCGGTACCACCAAAACTGTCACATAAAACACGTGCTTCAAAGTTAGGACTACTGTTCCTCAAGAAGAAAGGAGCATATCAAAAAAAAATATATATTAAAAAATGTTCTGCTCTGCTCCAATACAAGATTTTCCAGAGCAGCAGTAGTTAAATCTTTAAATCTAGTATAATATCAGAGCAGCTGCCCTCAGCTGCTTAGTATCAAAAACCAGTTTCTTATTGCAAGCTGTACAGTTGCTTCATAAACAGCATCTTCATCTGTTAGATGACATCTGAAATTCGTTACTGGTTTACAAGACTCCAGTAGGCATTTTTAGCCATATTTCTTAAATGTCACTTACAGAGGTTAGTGCCTTTGAATATCTAAAAGCAACTGCAGCTGCATCTACCTAAAAAAAGGAAAACGAGCTCCATTTATATTGTATTCACGATGCTAGAACCAAAAGCATCTATGGATTCCAGATTATTGAAGTATGTATCTATTTTTGCATCCACTATAATTGTGAGGAAAATAACCACCCCAAAAAATAGTAACGTATTTCATAACAAGCAGCGCAGTTTTAAAAACCCATCCTATTTTTTGTTGATATTTCACTGGGGTTTTTCAAAACATCAGGACACGAAGCCGTAGATTTTTATTCTGGCGTGTTTATACCATAAATGAAAAGTCACAAGGCTTGCAAAGCACTACCCTCAAATATTCATACCCCAAATTGCTCTTTGCTGATAAGTACTCAAAGGGGAGCGGGGGTGAGGCTTAGCACATGCCTCTATCCCTGCAGGGAACTTCCCCTCAGAGTATTTTCACTAGATGACAAGAAAGAAAGGGAGAGATCCACGACTACATCCTTCTGGCCACTTCCACACTGGGTTTTTTTCCTATAGTACAATCCCCAGGTTGAGGCACAGCTTGATCATAAATTGAAGTTTTACAAAGAAGATGGGACCGTCACCAGCTCTGGAACGCTGCCACCCCTCCCGGTGTTTCTACCTGTGCTCCCCGCGCGGCTCCACGCCACCACTGCGAGCTGAGATCCTCTGCCCCGTTTACAATCTGGAAATATTTGCAACTCGCAGGCAAATCTGCACAAATTATAAAGCGAAAAATCAGCCGCAGGAAAGTGTTAAATAATGGCACTTTTAGGCCACAACAGCAACACACGACGCTTTCTCGTTTCACAAGTACATTTCTGAAAGCAATAATATAGAGTGTTAGCTAAACAAAGATGTTGGCACCAAAGGGACTGCAAAGTTATTCAGGATGAGTGCTCGTAAAGGCTAATGTATGGCGTGCACTTAGTAGTAAGTTCTGCTGTATTTAAAAGTTCAGTATCTTTAAACTACAAGTTAATAAGGAGCGGAGTTCGTGCAGATATCTGCTCCAGACCCAAACACTTACCAAACACGGGCCCTGGGCTCCAGATCATCCCGCACAGCAACAGCCCTGGGACTGCTGGCGGTTAAGGCTCTAGGACAGAATCGGAGAGCCCAAACCAAATATCCCACCTCTGCAAACGGCACCAAGCCCTTGCTCAACCGATCACAGAAGCGTATCTCCTCCTTGTAGTGACTGAATTCATTAAATCATATCGTCAGAGCAGCTACAATAATGTTTTGAACTATATACTTGAGACTATTTTGGAAAAATTTATATTGCAAAGAAAATAGCTGAGCTTTAACTATTTGTTTTGCAGAAGAAATCAGTTTTTCACAGCCAACTTCTTTTAATGGCCAATATTTGCATCTCTGGAAGCTTCCCTGTCTAAGCATGCTTAATTGCTCCCTGTGCAAAATAAATCTCCCCTTTTCCTTCCAGGGATTTCTAGTTTACCCACTTATCTTAAAGGCACATAACGCAATTAGGCATAAAGCAAAGAACCAGACGTTACTGGTCCCCACACCATGCCTCTATTTGCAACGCTGCCAAGCAGAGCACTCTGCATTTATTTGCAGGAGACTTCCCGATACGGGCAAAGTTCACCCGAGGGGGAAGAAAGAGCTTCCAAGAAGGAAACTTTGGATCTCAGGATGGAGAAGCGCCGCAGGTGACTGTCAACTAGAAAGCCTGGCTCTTCGGCAATAGTTTTCTGTAACGTAACAACAACGTCCAGCACCCCATCAGTGGAAACTGGGTCTTCTCTACTGCCAGAGCAGCCCAAACCCAAGGGCAATAACCTCAGCAACCAGCAGTTCTCTCCGCATTAATTCCTTCTGGAGTTGTGAAAGAGGGAGCCCTCTGTGAAAATGCTGGAGGATGGTAAGAGCTCACCCAATGCTAAAGATGTGACAAGATGAACAACATACTTTTATTGCTCCCCGTGGCATTTAAAGGTATGAATATTAGAATAGATGATATGGCTAAGGGAAAAAAATCAGAGTGAACTGGAAGAGAAGCAGCCCAGGAGAGGACATGCTGGTTAGTAAAAGTCTACTTTCACAAGAGGCTTCAAGATCTGGAAGGAGCAGCAGATTTTTGATTCTAAGATCTTTGGTGAGAAAATAATTTTTGTGGGGATTAATCATAGAATCATGAATGTCTTAGGTTGGAAGGGAGCTTAGAGATCATCTAACCCAACCCCCTGCCATGGGCAGGGACGCCCTTAATCAGCTCAGGTTGCTCCAGGCCTCATCCAACCTGGCCTTGAACATCTCCAGGGAGGGGGCAGCCACAGCCTCTCTGGGCAATCTGTGCCACAGTCTGGCCACCCTCGGGCTGAAGAGTTTCTTCCCAAGATCCAACCTAAACCTGTTCTCCTTCAACTTAAATCCCTCTCCCCTTGTCCTGTCGCTGGACACTCTTGTACAAAGTCCCTCCCCAGCCTCCCTGTAGGTCCCTTCAGGCACTGAGGGCAGTGACAAGGTCCCCCCGGAGTCTTCTCTTCCCCAGCTGAACACCCCCAGCTCCCTCAGCCTGTCCTCGCAGCAGAGCTGCTCCAGCCTCAAGGACAGATGTCATTGTGACGGCAGCAAGAGAGAGACTGAGCACCGAACCACTGGCTGTTTGTCAGTCCAGCCAGATCAGCCACCAGAGGCGACCGTCTCCGTCCCGTAGCTCGGCCTCTCCTAGAATCTCACTAGACATTCTCCCATGACATATGAACAGCGACTAGTTTCCTAAGTGGGAAACATTTATTTATTCAAGCAACAAGCAAAACAACATGTTAAATATTAATAATGATACAACAGTCAAAAGAACTTAAAGTTCTTGGTGGCCACCTCCGCTAGAAGAGGACCATTAACCGCAGAGCCTTGAGCCACCGGCTTTCTCCCCTTCTCAGTTCAGGATCCCCCCCAGCACTGCCTGCATCAGGCCACTTCTCAGCTACAGCAGGTTTAGTCGTCCCCTGCATTCCGACAGATAAAAATTCAAGTAATCTCAAAGTCAAAACTCTAATTAAAATGTTACCCTTACATCTAACTCAGAATAAAGATAAAATGACTCTGGGGTCGCTGTTTGAGATTTCTATCGGTATTCATCATCTCATTTACCCTGGACAGAACCTCATCAGTGTAAAAAAAAAATTGTCCAAAACATCAGATTTCCTACATTTTTTCTATGTTCGATAATGACCTAGTGGGGATTTTATTGTTTCAATTTTAAGGTTAAATTCAGCAATATTTAACACTTTCCATTCATTTTTGCCACTGCTTATATTTCCAAAGAGGCCACTTACAGCCAGATGAAGAAAAAAAAGTTACAAGCCCTCTGCATTAATGAAATATAAGTAAGCAACTTTTAAAGCATCTATTAATGGATTTTCAATTATTGCAGTGATGTATTTTCATTTTATTTTAATGCCAGTGAAGAAGGACTGTGCAGGTAACTCTAGATTGGAATTCCACCATAAGGTTTAGAAAAAAAAAAATCTAATTCATCTACCACATTACAAAGTGCTTGAATGTCTCCAGAAAACTAGATATGCCTACAGATCAGTGAACTACTGTTGCAAATAATCATACCTATACACAGAATAAAATATTTTAAAAAGCCTAACTTTGGGGGCAAGTAAAACTTTCAGTGTTCTTAGCACCCTTATTTCCAGATTTGGTACTTCCCTAAATTACACCATAACTGTGTGGACTTCTTGCTCTTATAGGCTTTCTGGCGCTGTGTCAGCATTCAGCTTTGACCTCAGACTGCTCACCATCCTAAAACCCAACAAATACAGCTTACAAACCAGCAGCCTTCTCACCTCTGCAACATCAATACGGAACCGATAAGCAGAAGAGCTCGTGAACAATTTAGATCCTGCCCTTTGTGTTCAGAAAGCAGTTTTCTGGAGGATAAGAAGGAAGCAGCACTATGGGCATGCGTGTAGGTGTTGCTTCCGAGGGCACATCGAGAAGCACATCCCAAAGACATCTCTGTATTGCTGAGGAAGCCCCACTGCACCCAGCCCAGCTGTTCATACTGTGCATTTAGAGATGGAAACCAACTTTTTTCCCAGGATCGCATCCGATTTCAACATTCATTTTCCTCATGCTAGTACACGTCCAGCAAAGTGTCGAAATTTAATTTAAAGTGCAGTACAATACTCGACTCCCACGTACACCTTATTTGTAACAACCCTCCTTCTATTTGGCCTAGAAAGAAGCACAACGTAGGAAAGCAAAATTTCGGTGTTGAGGGGAAGCTCCTAGGAGAAAACTGAAAGATAAGCATTTAAAACATGGATCATGAATTGCTAAACCAAAAATCTTTAAAGTTCTGTGAGCATCCAGCAAAAGCACACAGTGATGCAGACAAAAGGAGTCAGAATATTAGACACCTTCGCTGCGATAAGGGTGAGGATTTCAGTAGGTTTATGACAGCCACGGTCTCCAAATCCACAAAGCAGAACCTCAACGTTAGCTCCTCTGCCTCACCATCAGATGTGGCTCTGGCTAGGGGATGCACAGCACATACCTCTGCTAGACATCACTGAGGAAATCTGTGGCTTCCACTGATCGCTCTCGTCAGCTACTGCACGAAGAATGAGCTTTCTAATTGGGGGTTAATTCTGAGATGAGACAGGGGGTACGGCAGAGTCCTACGCGCTCTGTGAGTTTTACTGCAGGCAGGGATGGGAAAGAAGGAAAGAAGCCAAGGAACAGGAGAATAAGGAACTCACAGACTATTCAACATTTCAAACGCAGTCGGAGCTTCTCTGTTTCTTGGTGAGTGATGCTGAGAGCACAACATTCTGAGAAAGACCAGCTCCCCGAGCGTGAGTTTGAGCGGATCATTGCTCTGCAGGCTGAGGCACTGTACGATACCGCTGCTCCCACCGTCTCTGGAGGAAGTCCTTAGGGCAGCAGTTCCTCATCTAAGTACTCCAGAGAGATCCAGCCTAACCAGCAAATTCCAGGAGAGAAGAGATGTTGTCACGCAGCACCCGGCTACACAGGGCTGTTGTCAGTTGCTGCATTAAATACAGGAAAGTACAATAGTCCAGTTCTTGGCATCCCCTCATAGGATCCACTCTCCATGGCAGGACCACAGGGCAGTCCAAGTCCGGAGAAAGCCCACATGAGACCTCCAGCCCAACCTTCCTCTCCAGGCAGGGCCACCTAAGAGTTCACATCAGCTTTCTCAGGGCTTTAACAACCCTTGAAAAACTCCAAAGCGCCACACGACATTTCTGGGCAATCTATTCCTCAGCTTGACTGTCTGAGCAGGAAAAATGATTATTTTTTTTTTCTTTTTTAATACCCATTAAACCATTAGTCAGGCTTGGCTTTTGTAAATAAACAGAAGAACTAAACCATTTTATGTTAAATTAGTTAATAGACAGATCCCGGAGTATACAAGAACACCGCCCACGGATGCACAGAGCATATGTAACGTGCTGTAGGAAGAAGCTGCATTACCATCCTCCACAAAAACAAAGCAGATAAGAGCCATAAATACTTACATTTTTGTAACATATTTGGGTTTTTGCGTTTTGTGATTCAGAAGGTGGTAGAATCTAAACAAGCACGATACAACTCACAAAGCCGACGTATACGTAACAAGACTGATTTTCACTGCCAAATTACGCAGCCGTGTTCACATATCTCCACGCTCCCAAGCCTGCACAGATTTTTGCATATATCTACTGTCACCTATGGCCCCAGAATCGATACTATATATTTGAGCACTACTCTTGCTGAAGCTGGTGAATATCCAGCTCCCCGGCTGGTCAGAAACGCCTTTTAATTGACATTAAGTCCACGCACAAATACGTGCGCTAATCTCTTCCGTAAAGATAACAACCAAGAAAGTCAGGATTCTATGAAAAGCAGAAGATACAGCTTTCTGCGTTTAAAGAGCATACTAATGATATTAATAAGCTGCCAGGAATTATAAGCCGGATAAATATATAGGCTTTTATTTTTCTCTTGCAACTTCAACTCCTTTCTAAAACAGGTGGCGGCTTTCCACTCTGCAGCTGATCAGCTCTTATTCACAGCTAAGTGCACACGTAAGCAGTTACTCAAAGATTCAGCTTTCCGTGTAATTCTCCTTACACCACCCTTTAGGACAACTAATGTTCTTTATGTACCTGCACTTGCTGGCACTGTGCACTCCCTGAAGTCTTATTCCCCAGGGTTTTTTTTATATACATGATTTCTCAGGTAGTTATAAGGACAAGAAAGGCCAGGCCTCATCGTCTCTTTAAAAGAAAATTAGTTTAAAACCCATTATTTTTGTTATACATGTACCTAATAAACAATGAGAAAAGGGAGAAAACCAGGAGTTTTTAGTGGGACTGTTACTGGCAGTGCCACACGTAGCGATCATGTTCCACAACACGTAGCCCTTGCAGCAGCGTTACACCAACTTGGCATGAAAGTACTGAAGGGTATTTTCTTCCATAAATCCAATTAGTATTAATTGGAGCTACAGCCACATTTTGAAAGAGAAACACACACTAAGAAGTGACTTATCGCAGCAGGATTACTCACCTATATCAACTATCCGAATGCGAGCCTGGTGCTAGATTCAAGAACTGACAGTTCCACACCGAGATCGTTACTCAGGCAAAACCACGACTGAAATCCCCGCGCACTCAAAACCTGGTGATGAGAACCATTACGCGTTGCTCTTGCCCTTGAAATGATCTCTTCATAGAAAAACTTTTTCCAGCCATCATCACATTTCCTTACCGTTTCTCTAATCAGCACATGCCGCTGGAAAACTGATTTGGGGGAAAATACATATATACACACACACATTAAATTACACCTGCTCACTATATATAGATATACTTAACATTTCAAAGTAAATGATACAGCAATATACAAGAATCTCTCATGCATTTCGTATCCTGTTTGCTAATAAATCACGTATTCAGAAACTTTATTCACAAAAAACAGAAGGGGAAAGAAAATCAATCTGGTGTATGTTAGGAAATGTAAAGGAAAGTATGTAGCGATGGCTCTGGAATGGCTCCCTGTATTTCAAGAAGGATGCATTTCAGTCATTGCTGAAAACCAGACCAATACAGCTTGAAAAAGTCAATTGTGCTTCGTGGCAGAGTGCCTGGTATGAACCAGCGTTCATTTTTTAATTTTTTTTAAGCTGATAGTTACTGGAAAACTATTCATAGGGCAGGTAAACGTTCAACCAAGCTACTAGAACATTGGCTACTTCACTTTTAAACACTGATAGGACAAAACAGAATGGAAAGAAAACTCTTAAATACACCTATGTAGATATTCCTTCTTAAAGCTGTGATTGAGAAATTAGTCCACAGGCCTTAAGTGATGTTAAAAAGTAAAGGAAGATCCCAGCTGAGAGTGCATCATAATTTCAGGTTATAGTGATTAGCTTACTGTAGGGTGTTGCATCCACGAGTTGCAAAATAAAATAAAGTCATTGTATCATTTCATCTTGAAAAAAAATATATTTCTATTCTGTATATACACATGTTAATAATATATGTGTATTACATGCACATACGTATACATGTAATACACATACATGAAGACATTAAAAAGATGGAGAATAGAAAAACTTTGCACAAACCCCAGAGTAAGAACAGAAAGCCTGAGGAGAAAAGCTTGAGCGATCAATTCAAACTACAACCCTTCCCCGGGTAATTCCTGAGCAGAACAGAAAGGTAAAGTTGGCACATCCTTCCCAGAGGTAATCTGAAAAGACGGCAAAAGTAAGTGCCAAGTGAAATGTGTCATCTTAAGCTTACCAGGTAGTGGAATTGTAAATGCAGTAACTAGATTTTCACACCTCTTTTGAACCCCACATCCAAAGGTTACATGATAATGATGAAGCTCTATACAATTCCCCTTCCTTCTCCCTGGTGCCACAAACAGCAGAGCTACAGAGAATAAAATTCTGGGAAGAAGCATACCAGCATTTTTATTTCTCGAGAGAAAGAGTGAAACCATAACTACAAACTGATTGCATAAGCCTTGAATTTTGTCAAGACACAGAACGCTTTCCAAAGCTCTCTGTCCAGTAGGGGAATCAGTAATTCTTCCTAGCAGGGAAAGAATCATCCAACCAGAGGTACCCTTTAAGGGGAGGCTGGGAGAGAGAAAGAGAGAAATTTCTCCTTTGAACTAAAATGTGATCCTAAACAGAACGTGTAGGGGATGTTTCAAATCCAGAACAGACTTTATAGCAGAGTTAAATTTAAAATTCTTTGTTTTATAATGGAAATGCTGGCAAATCCTAAAACACAGCAAGACTAAGTGGGTGTCACTATAATAAAGTGGCATTTAAGATTTTTTTTTTCCAAAGGTCATATCTGAATAAAACTCTGCATCAGTAAATCTCATTAAAAGTATTATCTTTGCCAGAAAGGTGGTTTGGGGGGTTGGTTTTTTTTCACCTAAGGTGCACAGTTTTAAGGAACAGATTCTTGTCTACGCAAAATCTTTTCTCACACCTCATTTTTGACAGAAGTCCTCTGAAAGGTGCAAGGAGCAGGAAGGACCGGACTCTCGAGCCGAACTCCCAGCTGACGGAGCGCTGGGGCTGTGACACGGCAGCGAGGGAAACACTCTTGGCTCTTTCCCAAGCTTCTTTTCTCTTTGATTATATCCCCACGGGGTGCTTAGGAAGCTTAAACACTATACAGGATTTTAAAGCAAAAGAAGGGAGCACAAGAGGTTCAACAACAAGAACTCACAATTAGCTCTGCAGCAAAAGGAACTGGAGTTCAGGTCAAACCTAAATTTTGCTGTATTTTAACTTGCTAGCTCTGGCTAGACCAGGCAAACCTTAGCGGTGGCAAAACGACACGTCTTTTATGCTCTTATTTTATGCTCTTATTTTAATATTAATTGAAACACCAAACAACCACATGTCTACCATCAAAATATGCCCTGGTTAGAATCTCATCCAAGGCTTAAGGAATTCTTACTGCTTCGCTTCCTTTTGTTAACATAAAGCTTCATGGAAAAGTTGTTAAAAGTTTGTTTTAATCGCGTGGACAACCAACGGCGCTGCCTGCAATTCCGTTCGATCCGAGCATTCTCAGCTGCAAAACTCGGCAAAATGTTGAAGGCACACGCAGGCATTAGGACCTCAAGTTCCATTTCCTAAGAGGGTTTCAGCACTTAGCCAAACCACAAGGAGATTTAAGCGTGGTGATAGGGGACTGCTAAAGTGAACGTCTATTTTAGGATGCCTTACTCTGGGGATGAAATCCGCAGCACTGCATTACAGCCCTCAGCTCCCTCGCCGTCTAAAGGAGAGAAAAACCAGGGAATGGATGCCCAGGAGCTGCTGGGCTGAACAGGGAACGTCACAGGGCTCACACAGGGCTGAGGAGGAGTTAAAAAACCAAACCAAACTACTCCCCAAATCCACCATATAAAGCTATTACACAAATACTGGTAGGACTCTTTGGTGTCCTACTCTAAGGAATTTAATATCTAATAACAGCTTAGTTAAAAAATCACATCGGTCTTTGCTACTGATGAACTACAGGGCATTTTATTAAAAAAAAAAATAAAAATAAAAGGGATAAAGAATACAAGAAACAAAATATTTTAATTTCTGGCCTTCTCTGTGCGGAAAATGCACTTTTCCTTCAAAACATTCCATGCTGTTCTATGATTCTATTCATTTAGCCAGCCTACAGCATGGATACCCAACTGACTTAGCAGAGCCAACACAAGGAACACCACCTTACTCTCACACTGGAAACTACAGATAAACTGCAGTAAGGAAATGCATCAAAAGCGTTCGCTCTTATAACTTACGTAAGTTCCCTCTTATAAGTCCCCTTAAAAGTTATCCCTCTTATACGATCCCTCTCATCACATTTACGAATCGGGTGTGAAGATCTCCTATCTACGTGCGTCGAATCCAAATTCTCTGCATACAAAATTATTAGAAAGTGGAGTAGCACGATTCGCCATCATATAAATTACTTGAATTTAAAACTCTATGTCTCATAACATTGCAGAATTATCTCAGGGTGATAAAAGACCATTTTACGATTTATTTTTGCTCATGGAAGCTTCATTGGATGTGCAAAACCTTAGTTGTGTGAAGCATGATGGTCTTACAGAAGCCATATAAAAAGAGAAATTAAAAAAAAAACAAACACAAGTCTCCAAGATAAGTGAGAGGTCATGAGATTATCTGTTTGGTTAATAAAGGAATACATCGAAGCGATCTTCCTCCCACATTAGTAAATCCTGATGGTTCCACAGGTTTGGCACAGTGCGAAGCCTTTTATGCTGTCCTAAAGCAGCAATTATGTCGCTCTGTGCTCTGCTGTTCCACTTACTGTAAACAGCTTTGCTCGGGTTGGATCCACTTCCTTTGCAGAACGAAGCTGCTTTTCTTCACACGCCTCGGGGGAATTCTCTTGACCATATCAAAGCCACCTCATTAATTGCAAAGGGGTCTCGCCTTCCTCGTTACTCTCTTCTCTCACGTTCATCCTCGCCCACAGGGAGACGAAAGTTTGTGTCCCTGGAAGGTCCCCATGAACGAAGGGTCCTCGATAGCTCAAGTGCCAGCAGACCCCAGTGACACCCAAGCAGTCAGCATCTCGCTGGGTCATACTCAGAAGCTTCTAAAATCGGTTTTAGAAATCCCTGACGGTCTAGAAATCCCATTGAGAAAACTCTTCTCCACTAAGGACATAAATGCAGAAGGAGATTCTGCTATCTTATCCTTATCTCGTCCCCTCCATTAGCAAGAGGCTAAAGATTAGCTATATCCCATTTATCATTGTTTGGGGGATTTTCAATTAAACACCCACATTTATGTTTAACACTATTTCCATATTTCATCTGCATGATACAGAAGTAATTTCAAAATGAAGATAATTAACAGTGCTGCTGGAAAATATATCCTTTGCTTCACATATAAGAAATCCTGTGCATATATTTCCTTTACTATCTTTGTTTTAAAAGTCCTCTTTTGTAGAAAAAATCCATCTGTACTAGGTTATTTTTTCTCCTTTTTAAAAAAATTAATAAACACTTATCTACAATGGCTGAGTGACTTCATTTTCTTCTTTCTTGCTTGGCTTTTAATTTGTACAGTTTCCCACTTTACCTATTTTGTACATTTGTACAAATTTCCTATTTTGTAATTTGCACAATTTCTTACTTTCTCAATGTTATTAGTTACACAGAACAGATACCAAAAAGCATTTTTTCAGGGATAGTTACAGAAAGCCCGTTCCTGTTTCAAGATTTGCTCTGACTGGGATAGAACCAGTTACTTGTGCAAAAGACAACATGAGAGACAAGAGGTTCTTCTTTCCCCTCCCACTCACAAACGCTTTGTTTCCCCCAGATAACATTGCACAGTCCAACGATTTTTTAGCCCAGCGTCGAAACTGCAAAAATTTCATTATTCACTTGGACACCTTGCTAGAAGAAGGAGCTGGAAATCCCTCCAGTTAAGCAGCAAACAAATGAAAATCGAAAGGCCTGCTTCCTACGCAGAGTTATTGCACCATGTTGACACAGGCTGAGTTACGAGTAAGCTGGCGTAGCCCGAAGATGTCCCTTACAACTCGGAGCATCCTTAGAGCAAGCAGCCTAACGCTGAGCGATGCCGCCCCCGAGCAGCTCGCTGCAGCCCCCCAGCCCTGCTGTGCTGCCCCAGGGATGATTTTAGCCAACAATTCCGTCGTTTAGGAAATTGCTTGCCTCTCCTGCGCTAATTACGGGCTTACGAGTGAGACCTTGCAACCAAGTGGTTCCAGTCAGGACAAAGTCAGACAAGTTCTCTCACACCATTCCCAGGACTGGAGCTGCCAATGACTACCTGAGAGGAGGGAGCTGATATCAGCTCCCACGGCGTTAAGATAAGATGTTCAGCATTGCCCTGAGACTGTGAAGAGATGGAGAAATCCCACACGGGCCACGCCAGGCTTCTCTCATACACGGCAACCTAATTACAGTACAGAGGCCCAGCTGACAAGGCTGGGGAAGGGACTGGAGGGCAAGTCCTGTGAGGAGAGGCTGAGGGAGCTGGGAGTGTTCAGCCGGGAGGAGACTCAGGGGGACCTCATCACTCTCCACAACTCCCTGAAGGGAGGGTGCAGTCAGGTGGGGTCGGGCTCTTCCCCCGGGGCACCCAGTGACAGGACAAGAGGGTACGGCCTGAAACTGCCTCAGGGGAGGTTCAGGTTGGGTCTCAGGCAGCCCTTCCTCCCGGAGAGGGTGCTCAGGCACTGGGATGCTCTGCCCAGGGCAGGGGGGAGTCACCGTCCCTGGGGGGGTTTAAGGACAGGCTGGATGTGGCACTGAGTGCCCTGGTCTGGCCCAGGTGGGGGTGTTGGGTCATGGGCTGGGCTTGATGATCTCAGAGGGCTTTTCCAGCCTCAGTAATTCTGTGATTCTGATGAAATGAGCTGCCAAGTGCTGAGCCAGGACTACAGTTTATGTAGTGGCCCTGGAAGAGCTTTAGGAACGAGAAGCAAAGTTTTTCTAAGAATTGCTTGCGTAGCATGGAGTGGAGTTCACAGAATCACAGAATTTTGGGGTTGGAAGGGACCTCTAGAGATCATCCAGCCCAACCTCCTGCCAGAGCAGGGTCACCCAGAGTAGGTCACACAGGAACGCGTCCAGGCGGGTTTTGAAAGTCTCCAGAGGAGACTCCACAACCCCCGTGGGCAGCCTGCGCCAGTGCACACACATGCCACGCCAGGAGAGAGTGCTCCTCACAGGGAGAGGCTTCAGCACTAACCAGCCCACGAGGAGCACATCCGAACCATCTTCTGTCCCAAAATAAGCAAATTTCAGATGCGCCAATATATATCCTCCCCCTCCTCTCCTCAAAATCTCTCTTGCAAATTGCCCAGGCCCTGCTATTTCCGACAGTACATCTGCTTTGGATTTCCCTGTTTTCGGAAAGACCGACGAACAACTGCAGATAATCAATGACATTCAATAATCGCCACCACTCGCCCGGAGAGAAATTCAGCTGTTCCATTAAAAGTGCCCATCCTTGTAAATGTTTCCGGATTGCTACTGCAAGGGAGCTTTTAATAAATCGGCTCCCAATAGCTGTGAATGCTAATAAAAATAATCAATTCAGCACTTAACACTTCAGTCACAAGACATATTTTTAGCCTATTACTGATAGCCATGTTATAAAAACAGTAGTCTGTTATGTTCGATGCTTTTCTTGTGAAACTCATGTAGCAATGCCAGAAACAAGCAAACACTTGAAGCATCTTCCTCTTAAATTCTTTTCATATCGCAGACTAAAATAATAACACAGAATCCCAGTTAACTTCGGCTCTGCTATTATCTGGGTGACTATTCAGTACATCAGGCAGGTGACAAAGGTGTATATTTAGTAATTAGCTGGATTCTTCTTCGGCAGTGATATCCTCTGAATTTAATTTTTAGGGGATATTTGACTGAAACTGTTTATGCATTTTCAAATCCAGCCCAAAGTTTTATTCCATCATGTCTCAACCTCGCTATTGTTTTTTTCCTTCTTGAAAGAAATTCAAACTGACATAAGAAAGGCACATGACACCAAAGATGCTCTTGTTTTCTGGAGGTTTTTAAACTTCTTTTTCCACACATAAATGCATAAGTGGAAATCTCAGTTTAATATATCATTTTTATAAGGAGAGCTAAATTGCCTTACGCAAGGAAACTACTATTGCAGCAACCAGTTCTACTCTCTGCAAACCCCAGATGCATCTGCATCTTGATTCTAACCATAAGCTTAATTGTGTGACTTCTTGCACCGAAGTCAGAGGGATCTGGACAATGCACAGTTTGTCTAACTGGAGAGTTCGATGCAATGTAGGGTGTTGTAAGTTTCATGGCATTTAAAACAGATTCTGCAGTACAAGCACCACCTAGAATTGATTCCCACTGATTTTAAATGCCTTTATGCCTACATATATGCCAATGGTCTCCGTCCGACCAGCTCCACGCACAGGTCCTGCTGTTGCACAAGGCACAAAGTCAAGCACGCAGTCACCCCCAGCCATGGAAACCCTCTCAGCTGTTTAAGGAGGGAAATTTCCTCGAGAAGAAGGAAGTGCTACGGTCAGAACTATGATTCCAGTGAAGACCCACTTTCCTTGCAAAGAGACTTTTGAAGAAAGGCAACTTCCAATGCTTACCTCACAGCTTTGGTTTGAAATTTCTCACGCGAAAATCGCAAAACAATCACATTTGATTCGAATCCAACGGAAGCTTTGAGGCATTATCTTTCTGTCCACTTTACACAATGAACCCAAATCCAAACCAAAGAGCTGGCCTAAGGAACAAAAGCATCACAGCAACTGAATCGTGAAGCCACACACCTGACACCGGAAGAAACCTTCCAAAGGCAGCGTCAACGTGCGGTGTCAGGACCTGGTCCAAGTGTCATGAGGGCCAGCAGAGCCACAGCCCTCCCTGTCTGTGCCTCGGGAGCACCGTGGGCTCTGCAGCGCTCCGAGAAACTCCCTGTCTTCAGGCCTCTTCTGCCTGCTAAAGCAGCAGGAGTGCCTCCGCATACACCAGGATCGAGGCCAAAATCCAGAGACTCTTTTGAGAAAGACACGAGGTTAATTATTGCAGCAATACCATCTTCCTCACCTCTGATATACTTTCACTGATTACTGTAAGCAAGCAGCTAAAAACAATTGATACTGATATTTTGACCACTAAGGAACAAAACTGCGAGGGGAATAAACGCAGATAACCTTCAACTCGAAAAAGACCCATCTTTTTCGATCTTGAGTTTGTAACTGAATGTGCCAAAGCGATGCCTGAAATAACTCTTAGTGCACCAGAAGGCCTGAAGATTCTGAGCAGTGCAAACCTTTCCAAATCACATACATAGACACATACACATGCATAAATGCATTCCCACTCTCGCTCTGCCTTGTGGCGTCAGGAGTCTGACTCACAGCCTTTAAGTGCAGTAAGGTCAATGTTCCAGCTCACTAGTATGTTTAGCCACTATCCCAGACATTTTAATGTATCTATTAAATTTCCGTTTTATTAACCTTGGCTAAAATGTGTAGGGTAATAACACTACATCAATTAAAGCATCCTGGTTCCAGAACTCCTAGACAAAATCTAAAAAAGAAAGAAGAAAGAAAAAAAAAAACCCAATGCATTTGGTTATTTTCTAAACATTAGCGTTATCTGAAATGAAAGAAGAAGCCATCTGAGATGATGACAACGTTCTGAAGACAATGAGAAACTCAGAGGGTTGCCTGGTGCAAAGATTTCTGAGACACGAGCCCAAAGGGACAGGACAGAAAGCACACAGTGGAAAAGCCAGCCGTGAACTGGAACGGCAGCAATATTTCTACTTTACAACAGTTTTATCTTGAAACAAGTTCTGATACCTTGTTATCAGCGAGCACCATTCATTATCATACGCAGTCAAGTTCCTGCATTAGATGAGATACGCTCTTTTCCTCAGCATTACTTTTGCCAACTAATCCTGCAGAAGAGCTGCTCTGCAGAAGGAATGACACCAACTAAGGAGCCTGGTATTGATGTATCTGACACGGGATTTCCATGCGCACCAAAGCTCTCATTGCTTTAGGAAAGCAGGAATTCAGGATTCAGTCTGCAGCTGGATATTTGCCCTACCTTAGACATGGCAAATGTCACATTAAGGAAACAGCACGTTGGATAATATCAGGTTGGTTACACTTGATTGTCATAATAAACTCCCGTGTCCCACATGCACAAAGCAAATGTTCATTGCATTACGATCAAATCATGGAGTGATGGGCATTTTCCAGGTGCTAAGGTTTTGTAAAAGTCTCACTGGCCTACGGATTATCTAATCTTCGCTCCCTGCCGACTCGGAGAAAGATGGGCTGCCGTACAGCGGGGTGATTTGCACAAGCCTGTTATTGATCAGCAGAAACGATCTGCGCAGTTTATCTCTGCCGATTTGATTTTTACTGTTCCCCATCCTCACATAATGAGGACCTCCAGGCTAATTCTGGTAGATTTTTATCCTCTGAAGTCATCACCATGTCCTAATTCCAAATACTTTTGTTGTTGTTGTTGTTGTTTGGAGTTTAAAGGCACAGCCCAGCGTGATGACACTCTGTCCCAGCAGAAGGGTCGAGGCAGGCACAGGTCCTCTTCGGGTTTTTCTTTTTTCTTTTGCAATTGTTAGTCTGGATAAAATAGAATTTGGACCTGGCAACTGTTTATCAAAAGGTATCGGTATTATGCAGAATTTATACCATCAAATTATTATGATTATGGGCATGAAAGCTACCCCAGAGAATGAAAAAACACTCTGCCCCTAGTCTTCTCTTTCCAGCAGAGCATATGTGAAGGAAAAAAAAATGAGTTGGATTAAAGGACAAAAGAGAAAAGAAGACAAGAGTTTGTCGTGGACAAACATACACTCTACAAACTTGCAGAGAGGCCTTGAAATGTGGCCCTTTTAAATATAACCAGCACTGTAATATCTGTAACATCTGGAATTATTTATTTATGCATAATAATTGTTACTTTTGCTGTTTAAAGAACCTCTGTGTAAACTCAGGAAATGGTATACACATGCATAGGTGCCCTAAAAGAATGAGAAAACCACCTTCTACGTTTCTGGGAACCTTTACTGCTGATTTTCCAGTCCCAGAGGTAGGTGAGATTTCTGTTTCACCCAATTCCTTTGCCAACAGTCAATAACCTGTTTTCTGTAAACTGTCCAGTAATTCCAGTGCAGTTTCATAACTGATTTCCAAACTGCAACAGGTACTGCAAGGAAGATTTGATATTACTTCCATAAGCATGTATGAACAATCAGCAATTATTTATTATTTCCACGTAACGAAGCTATTTCTGAGAAGAATCATGAAAAATCAGAAATTTGATAGGTAACGTTAACCCTAGGTACCTCTTTCAACTCTGAAAGAAACTGTATGGACCATTTGAATGCATGTGCTTGTTGGGTAATACCCAAACAGTCAAAAAGATCCAAAAAAGAGAAAATTCCTGGGGTAAACACAAAAATAAATTATGCTCCTATGACAAGAAAACGTGTCTGAGACATAACAAGCTGAATCAAGAGGCTCTAACCCACCCTGTTTCTCAAAGCCATGTTTCCAATCTAGGGTGCACCTCTGAGGAGTTTCAGAACTCTCTGTTCAAGAAGGTCTCTGCCACAGACACTTTGTGGTGCTCAGGCTCCAGCCCTCGACCATCACCTCCCCCTGGAATAAAGAGCCCATCAAATACACTCAAAACTATGGGAAAGATTAAAGGATCATCCAAAGGATAAAAGTGCAAAATACACACAACTTTCAAACTACAATGAAAGCAGAGAGGGACTTTTCTTAAAACTCCCAAACTACTTCTCTCTCACACACATCGAATCTAATCATGACTTAAAATACAGAGAATATCAAGCTACAATATTTTTTTTCTTATGATCATTGGGGAAAAAATATATTCTAATCTAACAGGCAACACACTTCCTGTGTTCCACTTCATGATCAACAGCAACACTTGCTCATCCTCTCCACAACAGAAAACAAGTCATGACCTTCAGAGAGATGGACTAAAACCAGAATCAGTAAAGAGCAATTGTAATGTCCCTTTTTCCTCACACAGGCTGCCATTTGTTCTACCAAATCTGCAACCTGTGAGTTTCAGCAATTCTTTCACTTTCAAACAGATCCCTCATGGCTTCCACAAAGTGGAAGCACCAAGTGCCAGCAAAGCAAAACCTTGGGTGGACACTTGAGTTCCTGCTCCTGCCTCAGGATGTGCTGGCAGAGACGAGCTCCAGGATCCTGCAGATGCTCCTCCAGAAGATGTCCAGCTGAACACTAAAATCTTAATTTAAGGAAAAAAAAAAAAAAAAAAAAAAAAATTGTACATCTAATATCACTATATACCTGAACCAAAAGCACGAATGATAAGAAAATAATAAAAATTCTTTTTTTTTTAATTTAAGAAGTGAATCAGACTCAGCACTCTAATTTCCTCATTTCCTATAATTAACTGAGCTTTCAACACCTCTTCTAATTTACTGATGATTATCTTTTTATTCAGCAATCTAGATTGGAACATAACTGACATTCTTCGCTACCCACCGTTCTCATCTTTCTGCCTCGACAGATAAGAAGCAGTTGTTCTCCCATGGATTTATTTTCTTTCCTTTCAGCCACTGCAGACTGCCACGCGTGCTACGAAGAACCAGAAACCCTTCAATACGATCTGAGGTTGCCTTCGTCTCCTCGCTACACACTACTTTTTTCAAGAGTCAGGTCCTTGTTCATTTGAATCGAAATTATATTTCACCTTGCAAAGAGGGGTCTGTTTGCTCCTCTCCTCTGCACATCACGGGGAGCAAATCTCTCACGCTTTGACACAGCAACATACGCATGCTCAAGGAAAAAATCATGGTACCAGAAACAGGAATTGTCCAGGTAATGTCCACAGCTTTTGATGAGAATGTTTAGACTAGATCTAAGGAAAAAGTTCTTCACCCTGAGGGTGGGGAGGCTCTGGCACAGGTTGCCCAGGGAGGCTGTGGATGTTCCATCCCTGGAAGTGTCCAAGGCCAGGCTGGATGGAGCCTGGGGCAGCCTGATCTAGTGGGAGATGTCCCTGCCATGGCAGGGGGTTGGAACTAGATGGTCTTTGAGGTCCTTTCCAACCCAAATCGTTCAAGGATTGTATCTTAGGAATGCAAGATTGAATAAGAATGTAAGAAATCCGCGTTAGAAACTAAAATATTTCTTAGAATTATTCAGAGGTGTTGCCTTGTTTTACAAACGTAACAGATACAGTCTGATTTTCCTTTCTCTGCTTTCAAATAACACGTAAAATCTTCCTCATTGCACTTTTTTTAGAGCAACAGTATCTGGGTGACTATTACACAGGAAGCCACCAAACCGGGAGATTTTTTCTCTAATCAACTCGGGAGTATTTCTGCAGACATGAGCTAACAGGCAAGTATCAACTCTTTGAATGGGTTTCAATCTAACAGTATCATCAATTGTAAACCAAGAAAATCTTGTCTGTCAAGATTCTGTCCCAGCCTACTCCAAAACTGGTCATTCCCATCTCTGCTTTTCTAGCTTCCCTTTGTTATTTCCACACTGCCAATCTTTTAGGTTGGCTTACAAGTGCTGATCCCCCAAACATTTTTAGGCATCAGAAACCATCTAAGAATACTGGATGATACCCACAGTCTTCTGTAATACAGGAGATTTTCACATGGGGTCAATTCTGAAGAACCGCAAACCGCTTTAATAGGAACCTCCTGAGAAGCCGTAAGTGGATAATTTCCCAAGTTTCTGAAATAATCTGCCAAGAAACCACAACCCACTTTGTCAAAAATGAAGCATGAATATATGAGCGCATATGACATTCATAGAGAACAAATATTCAATGCTTCTGACAAGTATCAGATTGATCCTGTACATCCACAGAACAAGTAACATATGGGCTTTTGCAGCATGAACCTCCCCAAACTCCCTGTTTCGCCCAGGAAATATATATCTGCAAACGCGATCACAGTTCTATCTCCAACCCAATTTCCAGGCGCTTCCCTGCCTTCGTATGAATCAGATCACTTCCTGCTATTTCTTACCTAATTTAACCTATTTTGTTCTATAGCTCATCATTCCTGCAAGATTGTAGCACAGATTCCCCGAAGAAATAATCACAGAATCACAGAATGTCAGGGATTGGAAGGGACCTCGGAAGATCATCCAGTCCAATCCCCCTGCCAGAGCAGGAACGCCTCGATAATGCTACACAGGAACGTGTCCAGGCAGGTCTTGAATGTCTCCAGAGAAGGAGACTCCACAACCTCCCTGGGCAGCCTGTGCCAGGGCTCCGTCACCCTCACTGAGAAGAAGTTTCTTCTCGAGTTTAAGCGGAACCTCTTATGTTCCAGTTTCAGCCCATCACCCCTTGTCCTGTCAGTGGTTGTCACCGAGAAGAGCCTGGCTCCATCCTCGTGACACTCACCCTTTAGATATTTGTAAACATGAATGAGGTCACCCCTCAGTCTCCTCTTCTCCAAACTAAAGAGCCCCAGCTCCCTCAGCCTTTCCTCATCAGGGAGATGCTCCACTCCCTCCATCATCCCAGTTGCCCTGCGCTGGACTCTCTCCAGCAATTCCCTGTCCCTCTTGAACTGAGGGGTCCAGAACTGGACTTGCTTTGTAAGAATTACTGGCAATCAGGGTAAGTGGGTCTGTGGACACCTTCTCTTCCCTTTCCGCAGCATTTGATCTGTCCACGGGCAGATCTTCATCTATAGTTGGTGTATTAATGACTCAGATCTTGTTATTTCATAGCGCAATGATCTCAGAATTCAGGTCAACCTCTCTCTCCTCCACCTCCTCGTGGATGACCAGGAACCAAACCTCACGTGCTTTACCGAAATGACAAAATACTGCGCATCGCTCCATGCTCTCCAACCCTCTTCACCAGCACGGACAGTATCAACAGCTTTAATAGATGTTGTCATTAACATTCATTTTATTTTAAAGCCTTCCCACCGAAGCAGTATCTGAGTAGCTATTTCTATGCAAAATTTCTGCACCGCAGCCATTGCATCCTTACCCACCACCTTGGGCATGATGTGTCCACCCAGTTCCTCCTACAGGCCTTTTCCTTGAAGTTACTCGCCTCGGCTTTCTCTCTCCCAATCCACCTCTTAGTCACTGTTTAGCAGGCTGACTTCCAACTCGGAGCATTCTATCAGACAGAACTGATCTGCTTTTCACATTTTTCAAATCTGTATTTTTTCTCACGGGCGCAAATTATTTCCCGCGAACACGCAGAAGTTACTCAGTTGCCTTCTTTCAAATCCCAGTTGAAGACTGTCCTGCAGATGTTACCCATTGCAAAAAAAATCATGTTTTGCATAGGCCATGGCCTGCCAGACGGATGCATTTCACCACAGTATTGCCAGGGGCTTCCCAGTTTTACTGACTTCATCCTTAAATTGCCTCTTAGAACTGAATTGTCATATCCAGGGGACACTTTTAATCCAAAATCTGAACAAAACGTTGCTGAGCAGATCCCGTTTCATAACTTCACTCCCTAGGCACTACAGTTACATAAACACCAGTGAAGAGTAAAAAGTGTGGGTTTGGGTTTTTTTAATCAGTTTTCTAAGCAGAAATACAAATATAACAAGAAGTTAAATGGTTTTTAATATCAGAAACAGTTTAACAGTATGGCCCATAATGTGCCAGAGAATTCAATTCATGGTTCTTGATATTGCTCTGCTTGTGTTTCTCCTGCTTTTAACAGCTTTATCCCTAGCATAGCTACAGCATCCCCTTCTAGGTACCAAAATTAACTTGGTTGGACTTCTCCAATAATCTATGGGGAGTGCTGGCTACTCACTTAGGGATGTAAATTATACGCACAAAAGTAGATGGTGTGAAAAGCCAAATTTCCTTTGTGCAGAAATGAATAACGGCCTTGACACAGAACCCAGAAGCCCACTCAAGCCACACACTGAAAAGGACTTTTTGTGTGTTCCCCGAGAATATTTTCAGCTTTGGGGAGAGGTGGTATTTGACACTTCCAGGTCTGAGCTGTGGGGTTTTTTTCTGCTTTAAGGAATCAGTAACATCGGTCCCTTGGATGTGTGTAAACTCCAGTAACAATAACCAAACAATGTATCTCAATTTATGACTAAAGGAAATTCTTGGCACTGCGAGCACACTGCTGTATTTACTGATTTTACACTGTAAACACATATGTTGCAAGACAGATGGACCTTTCCCCCCCAGCTTTCAGCAATGGGTGTCTCATCAGGGAAGGGATTAAGAAGATCTTAAAATCTTTAAACAAGGTTTCACAGCCCTTGTCATGGACAGCCATCGACAAAAGGATGGGATTAGCAGACACAAAGGGGTGTGCTTTCAGGGAGCAGCCCGGCCACACTAAACAGATAATTCAGCAGTGTTTTAATTATATTAAAAAAAAAAAAAAGGGTTAACAACAGATTTTACTATCAATTGCAGCCAGGTGGCTTTACGAGACAAAATTTGGGCTTTTTAGTCTGTAGAACGAAGTCCTTGAATTATCCAGATTCTGAACAACAGTGGGGTCTGTGGTTTTAAACCGAGCAACTCTCGTCTCAAACTACTTTTGCAAAACAGCCACAATATCCAGTCAGTTCTGACACCTCTTCTGTGAAAACACAGTGGATCTTCTACAGAGATAAACCATGGGTTTGGGGGGAAAACGAAATCCACATTGAGGCACTTACGATTTGGACAGAGCACTGATGTTTTCCCCTTAGGTCTTTGTTTGATCAAAGGTCTATTATAGTATTTGTAGAACGAAAGTCCGTGCTATAACGAGGAAAGCTGAGGTGGTGCCGATCGCACAACCACAAGAGCCAGATGCAGCCGTGTTGCCCCGTCGGCCTTCGGCAGCTTCGGGAAAGGATCCCTCGTTACCGTCACACCTACCCCTGCCCTCCCTGTTATTCTTGGCAGCGCAATCACAAGTTTTTCTTGCAAAGAACTGCAGGAGCCATGGCAGTTCATATCGCTTCTTCAAATTCTTGAACCACTAGGAACGTATTTCTGCATGTTTAGCAAAGGAAGGCTCGAACAACCCATCACTGTTGTGGAGAAACCCAGAGCAGCAGCACCGGCAGGCCTCTGTCCCCATCACCGGCTCTGTGAGACTTCAGAGAGACTTTTTTATTGCTGTTTTTGATGTATTTTGAGGGGGTTTTTTGCTACTAGTGGACTGCATAGCTAGTTTCATAGACAGAGGCTTTAAAATTACGTATGGGAGCACCAAAAAAGCCTCTATCTTTTTATTAAGTTACGAACTTTGCTTCAAGTAAACTACAATCTTTCAAAGGCAGAAAAAAAAAACCCCACACAAACAGCAAAGTGAAGCTGTGCAGTGACAGGAAAGATGACAGGCACAAGACTTTTGTCTCACATTTTAGAAGTTATTAATTAACTTTCTTCTGCAAGACAGGGTAAGGGAAGGTACTAAGAATGGATGTGTAAATAGGTTCGCAAAAAAAGGAAACAAGGAGGAAGACATAAGCACAAAGGGCCACACAAGAAATCTTTTTTCACGACTAGCCCAAACTGACAAGAGTAAGAAATTAGTTATTTCCTGAAGGAAAAGAAGCTGCTCTATTCAACTGAGGTTATGGGTTCAGACGAAAGCTCTTTTAACGAAATAAGGTGCTGTACAAACAATACCTTCTGGCTTTCCCTTGTACACTTACTGTCTCCATCCCGTGACTTCACGCATAGCAAAGATGGGTACAATAACTGTACTACTTGTATCGGGACGGTCTCGCGTACGAGACTTCCAACTTGTTTTGAAGTGCTCTTGGTAACCTAACGGTGTGAGGCGGCTCCTTCCCCCGCCATGCGCATCTTGCCTTTCTCTCTAATTTATACTGTCAGTTCCGTTTTGAATATTAATTTTTTTTTCCAAGTGACAACAACCCTTGCCGGCAAAGTCTTCATGGAATCAAATCTCGTCGTTCAGCACAGCAACTTGCAAAACAGCCAACATTTTGTAACGGGCAGGTGATAAGAACTGACTGGCATTCTCATATGTTATGGATGAACACACACTCTAATGCTACTTAAAAGATTTAACGTCTGATATTCTCCTAATGAGATTAAGGGGACAAAGAATTGAAAACAAGGGATGTTTACAATTACTGGCACCTGAGGAGCCGTGATGTCACACGGAAAAATACACTTTCCACCAGAGATGAATTTCCTCGACAATGCAAACGCATTCATCTCCCATTTGGCATCTTGTACCTAAGACCATTTGAACACCGTAACCAAGGACAGAAATGAGGGCAACAACAAAAGTAATGGTCAATCATCAGCAATTAAAAGACAAGAGAGCATCTAAGTTACGGTAAAATTCCCCATGTAATTGAACAACTGAAAGAATGAAATTCTCATTAGATACATCCCACTGCAAGTGGGTAGAAGTTTTACCATGCAAACACATCACAGGTTGCAGCTTTGCCTTTGGACTGAACTACTTTTACCTGGACAATACCTTTAAAGTCCGCCTTTTTTATTATTTTCTTGCTGTAATTTCCGGACAGTTGTAATGTTAAGAAATGTAAGCTGGAACAACATTTAGATCGTCTCCTTTGTCAAAGATTGGACTTACTAAAATCAGAACTAAATTTCCACCTTCCTTCAGGAAAGCAGTATTTCATTTCTCATTCCTCATCTTTACCACTAAAACACCACAGAACTCTGCCCCTTCCAACACCTTTTTTCTTGTCTCTTTTTGCTTTCCCTACGATGCTCCGCAGTCTGTTAATTCTTCTGACCTCTTGCTATTTTAAGGGCTGATTTGAAGGCTGTTTCAAATAAAAATCCTATTCGACTCGGTGCTGAGTAACATTATTTTATCTTTATGACAAACTAAAATCTCCCGTCCCCACTGTAGCCAACAATTCACCGATTCATAGTGTCTGCATCTCTCATCATCCTTCTTCAAATCTCCACTCATTCTGCTGTGGTATTTTCAAAAGGAAAATTCTGAAAAGGGATGAAATTTCAAGTTATCTAAGTCACAGGACAAGTGGCAATAAAGTTATAGTCATTTGCCCAAAGAAACATTATAAACCTCGCGAAAGGTTGGATAAAATTGTTTCACTTATTTCTGTTTACTCAGTGGTATTCTGCAAATAGGTATCTAAGTTTTGCTCAAAGATGACAGTCCCACTGACTTTCTGAGAGCATGACAACAAGCCCTTCACCTGTATGCCGTAAATGGATTTATTTTGGTTTATTTTTACATTTCAAGAGCTGTGTCTGCATAACGGAGTAATGTGAGCTTGGTTCCCCAAGCCTTTAGCTACGAGGCCACTAATGCTCCCAGGGGAACGGAGCCTGAGATGGGCACCAAGCTCCAGAGGAGGGTTTTCTTTCATCTATCTCTAGAAATTTCTCTAAATCTCCTAAGTGCTTTCTGACAGCACTTAATTCTCCACACTGACCTCCCTTGAAGTCAAAGGACCCGTGTGGGACACAGCAAGTGACCTCCCAAAGGTATCCTTCAGCCCTTGCTTGGCCTCTGCAGGAGGTGCTTAAGCCAGCACGAACATCCCAAATACCTGAGAGGTCTGGTTTGTTTCTGGTATGGCCATTGACAGCTCAGACCCGAGTTAAAAACAAACAAGCAAACAAATAAAAATCTTATTTCTTTCTGGAGCCTTGCTCCACAAAGTACTTACTTACTTACTCTTGAAAACCTCTTATCAGCTTCTAGAAGGTAAAAGACTACGATAAGATGGGCAGATCTCATTAAGCTAATTTTTATCTAATGCTATCTATGCTTTTAAAAGAGAATCTAGTAGAACTACTGAACGCAAGGAATGTCTCTCTCTCTTCCTTACAGATTTTTTTTTTTAAATTGGGAAGTTTTGAGGTCATATTTAGAGGCTTCTCCAGGGTTTTGTTTGCACAGCAAACAAAGTCTTCAGAGGTACATTAGAGTGCCAAAGTAAAATTTACTTTTTAGTAGAAATATTGAACTAAAGATCCAGTGTTTGGCAAGAACGAAAACCAAAACCAAGCAGACAAGAAAACGACTCCTTTCCCAAAGGGACGAACTAGAATCTAATCTGAGAATATAAAAACTGCTTTCAAAAGCAGTTTTCAAACTGCTTTCAAAACCAGGCAGTCTTTCAACTTTTTAACACACATTTTAGCTGCTGCGTTTAAATATCTGCTTCGCTGATTATATGGAAATGAAAGAGCTCAAACCTTTAAATTAGTCATAGCAAGCTTTTCCCCGTTTGCGATGCGTCACACCACTGAGCTATGCCACAATTTCCTCGAATAAAAATGTTCCTTCAGACGGCAGAAAGTTCTCAGATGCAAATATCAAATGGAAGAAGGGCCTAAAACAAGTGTAACAGTTTTAGACAACGTGAACTGCTTGTTTCCTACTCCTGCGCTTTTTGCTCCAGCTAAGGGAGGCCGGAAATCGGTTCTTCAAAATGCAGAACTGCCATTCAGCCGCTCATCCTTCCCCAGCCCCGACCCAGTGCATTCAGGACCTCTTACTGTGTTAATGTTTTCTTTCCATAATCATTATGATGAACGGCCTTTATAAATAATACATTTCCTTCGTTGCCTTTTGTTCTGCGGGGACAATTCAGTCTCACAAAATACCGTGTATGACGGAAAAGAATCAATGTTAAAAGACAAAAATATTTAAGCATTGGGTCTTTTTTTTTTTCTCCCCACATAATAGTATAATTTTTAATTTAATTTAAATGCTCAGTATAATGCAATTTTGTTAAAAAATATGCTGTACGTATGAAAAAATCACTGGTTTCAAGCTCTTCTATTTTATGTGCTTTTTGTCAACAACTAGACACATTCTGCCTTTTTTTATGCAGCCATTTCAAAAAATGTCATTATTCTCTAGTTGTAACCCATAACATCATTATAGCAGGCAGCCTGCTCCTCGAATATTTATCTCTAGGATTTTCTTTCCCTTCAGTGGCACAGAGGGACTTGAGGAAGAAGATGAAATATAGACTTTTTTTTTTTTTTTCCCACCTTGTATTTTATATTGTGAGAGCTTCATTCAGGAATATATGCCTAATTTAAATATAGGCCTAATTCTAAATACACCAATAGTCCTAGGGACCTGAAAGATGCATGAAATTATCGAAGTATAGATTTGCTGAAGTTTAGGAATTGTTATTTATTTCTGCCCCAGATACCCGAAAAGACATTGTGCACATCGGTATCTTGTTCAAAACATACTGATCTATACTCAGGAATTTTCCTCAAAAAAACCCAACTGCCTAAAAATTACAGCCGCGTGGATGTCCGATGCTACAGAATAAATGCACAGACACATGGGGCTATATTCCTTGCGAGTAGGAACGGAACATTATCTCTCACCACCACAAGGAAGGAGAGTAGCCAAAAACTGAGACAAGAAGCATTTACATATGCTAACACCAGTAGGCAAAATATACAAAAAAATGTAAGATTCCTAGTTAGGAGAAAAGAAGTGTGATCTCTTGTAACATAGAGAGTGGTGAACAGTCAAGTTACGTAACACCGAATTTCCACTTTCAGCCTTCCATTGGTCTGATATATCTAAACCAGACCTGTGTTCCCTCTCAGATTTTGCCAGAAATCATGAAGATAAAAGCACACCGTAAAGCGAAAAATAATAAAAAATGGAACTGCAATAAATATAGATGTTCCTGTGCTGGCTTCACTCTACCGCACTCGGGTTAACAATTGCAAACCTGGCTTCAACAAAGTGATCTGATCATATAATCAGTAATTGGTAAGAAACAAAACTAATTTCTAAATAAAGTTACGTGTACATTTCTAGAGCCATCTGCTATATATAAAGAGCTGGATGTTAGAAACATTTTCCCAGAGCAATCTCATCTGTCTTGTTGTCTGCGGAGTTAAAGAGTTTGATGACTAAAATCGAAACCTATAAATAAAGATTTGGTACAGTTTTTAAATTTATAATCTGGAGCCTTTCATATGATACAGCTTTTCTGTATTCTGTAGCTTTCTACACTCTGCTTCCATGCACCACACCAATTCTTTCTGTTCCTAGAGCTTTCTGCAATGGGGAGCCTTTGGGTCTGAATCCCCTTCAGACAAGAATGAGAAGGGGAGAAGACAACTCTCTGTGGACATTCGTTACGAATCCTCTTCTCCTCCTGCTGAGGATATGCAGTCGTATAGCAGGAAGATGATCTCCAGACTGGAGCCACCACCACCAAGAGCTGCACAAGTCCAGTGGGTTTCATTTTACGTCCAAAGCACCGTGTCGTTGTTCCGTTCAGATCCTCCTGCAGCTGCTGGATACAAAAAGCCAGAGGGTTTGGAGGGAACACCAATACAGGGCAGAGTTTCAGATGCCGAGAGACCAGAGGAGCGCCCACCTCTCCCCATTACTAGAACAAATTCTCAAAGCAAGTGCTTGCACTGACAAGCCTCCCCGCAAGATGCAAAGAGATGGATGCTTTACCACAAACAAGTCTGCATTGAGTCAAATTAGCTGATAACCTAGTTCACAGCACTGGAAATGATTTCAGTAAATAGCTTGAGTAAAAATGAAATAAATTACACGAAAGATGTGTTTGCTTTCAAAAGCACAAGCGTGCTTCCATCGCTGCCCTTTGCGAGAGAGTCTGTCTGCGCCAGCTCCAAGGGAGGTGGGTTTGGTGCTCCCAAAGCACAGGTCGTGTAGAACGACATAAGCACGTCCGGTGGTGTGAATAACCCAAGGGAAACTCTGGAGCACTCCAACTTTCCCCGGTTAAACAGATTAGCAGGCCAATCCTGCACTCCTTAGCCAGCATCAGCTCGATGGCATCCGTTGGCGAGGAGAGCCCAGCCCTGCTCACGAGGGGCTTTGTCCTGGGCTCCCCAACTTGCGCAGAAGCAAGAGTGCATGCTGCTTTAACCGCATCCATCCCTCCTGTCTTCTGATGGTGGGTATTGTGCGAGACACTCCTCGGGAATGCCTGAAGAACCCTGAAATTACTGCTCCTGCAAATATCCAGAAGGAACGTTAACCCAAAGCAGCCCAGATTGCAAGTGTCGTGAGAAGTAGACATCACTCTCCCAGGTGCAGCTCTGGAACAACACAGCTCTCAAACTGCTTGTGAGCAATAAGCCTCGGCGGGGAAAAGACCCTTCACCTTGTGACTTTTTGGGACGAACACAGTTCCACAGCGAACATCACAACATTAGTAAAGGATAAATATCCAAAATCAGACAGCCACACATGAAAGTCACTCTTAGCCTCCTAGTTGTAACGGCTAAGCTAAGATTTATGAGCCTTTAGGTTTTTTTCCCGATCCTGCGAGAAAGCTGCTGATGAAGGCAGCTCTTTCTTTGATGCAGCCTGGTTTGTTTACAAGAACACAGGAACACCTTTTTCCCTGAGCACAGAAGGAATTAAACATCAGAGCATTTGGTTTCTCTGCTCGCCGTTCCCTTCCCAGGCTACTGAAGTGTCTGGGGCTGCTTGCTCCCGCCCCTCCTTCAGCAACCCTCCAAAACACGCTGCCCCGACCAGCCGTACCTGACGGACTCCTTCGCTCACACAATTCTAATGAGCCCTGCCTAGGCTCTTCAGCAGCAACTACGTATTAAACTATCTATCTAGCATATAAATTAGGGGGGGGTTAACAAGAGTAAGAGCCAGGACACACTAATTAGCTTTTACTCAAGCCAGAGATGACTTCAGAAAAATGAATCCAAGTTATTAACCAATAGTATATTGATACTATTAATTATAGACAATTGATTGTATAGACTCAGCAAAGTGCTCACCGCAAGACATACATGTGTCCTCCTCCACAAAATTGTAAGGGTTCTCATCGAAGGCTTCTGGTTTCGTGACAGACACTCTCTGTATGAGGACACAGTGGAACAATATCTTTAAAAGGTATTAATTAGGGTTGGAACTCGATGATCTTTAAGGTCCCTTCCAACCCAAGCCATTCTCTGATTCTATAACGAAGCAGCATTAGTCTTGGTGTAAGATATTTATGGATTTAATTTTCTTTTTCCATAAGATTTTTTGAATAAAAATGGAATTACAGAGTATAGTCCCTCATGACAGAAAACAGTCTTCACTTGTATTTTTCAGACAATCATGTTATTTCAAACACAAACATTTTTTTTGTACTTGTTATTTTTACATATACTTTTTTAATTCAGATTAGTGTATCCGTGACTTTAACATTTTTTTCTCAGCCAGGTTATTAATACCTACTTAAATGATGCTCCAACTGAGGGGCAGGGAGAATTTTACCCATTTATTTATTTATTTGTTCTTTGAATGCCATATATTTTGGGAACACCTCTAGAGTTAACACATCATGTCACAAAATAAAGGAGTTCTTCTCTCAGATTTCTCACACAGATTCAACCTACTTCCATAATATCTGTGAGAGCTTTTCTCCTGACTTCATGTTAGATCAAAGCATAAAGACAGAATTCAAACACGGGGTTTTGTTTCCTTTTTTCAAGAGCTCTGTGAAAATTGCCAGAGAAATGATGATATGGATCATATGTAACACCCTTCTTTTTCAAGCTCTGAAATGAATCCATAAATAAAGAATTATGTCAGAATAAATGCACAGTATTTTTCTTTTTACTTAAAAAGCTGTTCTAGCACAGTGTGTTTCCATTCTGTTCCTTCTAACCTCTGCAGCAAAAGAAGCTCTGCACACCAGTTTTGGGGAACGGCGCACAAGCTTCGTCCCCTTCTACAAAGTGGCTGCTTTGGGAACTAGAAAGCACCAATACATTGCTATCGTATTATTCTAATGTTCCTGTAACAGCCTCTGTAAAGAACACGGCCCCACTCGTACAAAAATAATTGAGTTCTAATATTTGCTTTGCAAGAAGCCAACTCCCAAGAAAACAAACAAGAACACCCTTCCCCTGTTCAGAAAGGTCACATGCGGAAATGCCAACGTAGCCAGAAGTAACGCTGGTGCTTGGGAGCAGGAAAACTGTCGTACCTTCTTTGCATACCATTCATCATGTTTTCTTTCTTTACATAAACTATGAGACTAAAGATACCGCAACGATCTCTCAAAAGTCAGTCTTGAGTTCTACAGCGATGCCACTTCTCCTCCAGGTACAGCAATCCTATTTTTACTGAACTTCAAGATAATTTAGAATTTCCTGTATTTCGACACAGTACAAAACAAACGTGGGCTGGCTGTTGAAAACAAGCTTTTAGTATAATGGTATCTACCCATTCTAGAAAGTTACATATCGTTCAAAACTATCGGAAATGTAACCACTGCGAATTAAACATAGTAAAAAGGCAGCCAGCAAAAGCGAAGGTTGGATCCATCCTATCACCAATACGAGGCTGATCCAGGAGTTCGATAAAACGCAAACGGTTCCATATTCCATATTCCATATTCCACACTGCAGATGTTTTCTGCTAACAGCAAAGTTCACCAAATGCTGACACCCACCTCCACCGGTAGGTCGGGTCTCCATGACCCACCCCACGTGCAAAACACGGCGACAGAGAAAAGTACTGAAAGTTCTCCATGGGCTCCCTAAGAGGGAATCGAGGGAGTGCATTTTTCAACATAAAAGCTTAGATTTTACAAAGTTTATATCTCCTAGAAATGCAGAAAAGAAATTAGCATGAATTACTTTGCTAAAAATCAATCTCCGATGTTTTGAAAACTTTCCCGTCTTAAATGATGCCCTTCCCCTGGCAGAGAAAACTTGAATGTTCTGCTCTGCAGAAACGGGAATGCACAGATGCCAGCAGGAAATTTTAGTTTGAACAGATTTCCAATGTTTCTTAGAAGAAAATATAACTAAAATCTTAATCTGGGCCACCTGTCCAGTAAAGCATTCAACATTTTGAATCTGGGTCGGATTTTAACATATTCACATGTCTAGTACTCAGAAAATATCATTAAACACAGCATTATTTAAAAAATTCAAATTCTTAATTTCCAATTGCAAGCAAATATCACAAACCACTCTGCCACAGGTTTCTGAAACAGCCTTTAAAAATAAATGTAACATCAAATCGTGACTGACACTTTTTAATCAGTAACTGTTTCTACTAGGGATGACAATTTATAACTTTCAATCCACTACCAAAGAATGGGAAATTCAGTCTTAATAATCTGGTTTTAGCCAGAAAAATGGGAAATAGGAAATTCAGTCTTAATAAACTGGGTTTAGCCAGAAAAAATATAAAATATTCCATGTGCTGATGAGATACTTGTGAGCAATGTTTCTTGAAAGCAGCTTTAAATGACTGTTTCTTTTATTATTATATATTTATTATCTTTGTACGTATTGCACGTGACAATTTGATGGGTTGTGATCGATGCATTGGTTGTATTCAAAAACATCAGAAAGCCCCTGCAGCAAAATGCTTCATACGTTCAACTCTGGTTGCTCGATAAATAATTTCTAGCAAAACCGATGATCTGCTTGGGCTTTGGGCAACCCTGAATTTCTTGCTGCTTCTAACGTACACCGTGATTACTCAGCTATGATAAATATGTTGAGATTAAAGCCCCATGAATGTCCTGAGACCCACTCTGATATTTTTAACTTTAGCCATGAAATGAACGTAGTTTTAGGGCATGATTCTCATTAACAGGATACATAGCGAACTCCGGAATGTCACGGAGAGCTCGTGCTGTTTTTATTTCGGCTCCCCAGGGAATCCACCAGGCTAAAATAATAATAACAAAAAATATACATTCAACCCTACTAAGCCAACCTAACCAAATGTCCCTGCAAGGAAGGAAAATATGTAAATGTTCAATGAGATGCGTAGGTTAGTTTTTCTGTTTGGCTCACCCAGATAGAGAAGAGCTACAATCAGAATCAATGATTATTGTAATTAAATGCTATCCCAGCTCCCTCTCTCATTTTGCTTCTCATATATAGTAACAGATGTTGCCTGGCCCACAAGACACCGAGTCAATACGTGACGCCATCAGAGGACTCAGTGTCCAAACCAAGATCACAAAAGGCTGAAGATCCAAACTCACGAGGGGACATTGTTTTTCAGGTTCGGGACGTGGAGCACGTGCGAGCTGTATGATGTCAACTGAACCAGTACCTCACAAGAAATCAGAGAACTTGTTAGCAGGTTTTAGAACACAGCGGTAAGAGAACTTGCTAAGTCCAAAGTGCTGACAATAATGAATACGGGAGACGAGACGATTTTCACACGGAAAGCTCATGTCAAACAACACGAGCAACCTAGAGATCTGATAAAACTCCAGTGCTGGAAGGCAATCAAACTGGTGCCTAGTGCAATTAACCCATTTCTAAAGTTCAGAACAAAACTGGTATTTATTTAGTAAACACCACCCAGCCATGCAGATCTAATTTTCAGGATGCCAATAAACACTAGAATTGACTAATAATAACGAGCGGAAAGAATCACTTACTGAATCTGAACTAGCAGAAAATCAGTCAGGACTTCTTCCGTTAGCTCATTAGCCTCAACAAGTTACCAGTTTGGATGAAACAAGGAAAAAACATACTTAGACAGCTGGTGAACAAGCTTCTGCCCGATTTGAATGAAGGAAAAAGGCCTCGAAGAGATGAAGCTTGTAACAGTTTGCTTATAAACTGGAAGTTGGGACCTTGTAAGTGAAGGGTGGGCGGCAAGGAAGTTCAGGCTCCACCTGCCCCGAGAAGCCAATCTGCACAAAAATACGATGACCAAGACAAGAAACTTCACCACGTTGCCCAAAGCGAAAGGTACACAGGTAGTCATAAGGGGGAAGCCGTAGGAAACGAGCTCCATTCATTCTCCTGTTCCCTACAGAACTCATGTGGCTTTTGGAACACACGCTGAAATTACAAAAGAAAAAAAAAAAATCCTTTTCATTGTGAAACCAAAATCATTAATGACAAATTCGGGTTTCGACATTTCAAAGGTTGTAGAAGTGTTTTATTCACCAAGCTTGAAGAACACCAACTTTAATTGCGTGAGTGAATTTCCAAAGGAGGTTTAATTAGACAAATTCTTCGTTTTAACATTTCAACACGCATGCACATTTGTATCTTTTTAATGAGTTTATAGGATTTTATGGTCCTTGAGCCTGCGTCTACTTAGGTCAGTGTCAAAACTTTGGCCGAGTTGAGTGAAAGCAAATCAATCCACTGCAAGAAAAATCATACTTCTTGTAAGGATCTGCTTTCTCCCTGACTATTGGAAGAAAAAATAGAAACTAAGCTAAGAAAATATCGTTACCATCATTATCACTTGCTTAATACTGCATTTAGAACTATTCACCAATAGTTTTGCAGTTATCACTTTTCTTCTTAGCTGGACGCTTCATGATCCCATTTTTGTGGCTGCCCCAGTACTGGACCCCAGTTAAGGCCACGGCCACACCAGCGGGAAGCCGCGCTTGCCGTTTAATCACAGTTAACGCACGCTTTAGGCTAAAGCCCTTTGTAAAACCCCTGCGCCCGATTTACAGTCCAGACAAACTGTTTGAACGGGACCTAAGAGGATTCTGCTCTAAGACTCAGAAGGAATAAGGCTCTTTACTGCAGAAAAAGCCTCCTAAAGGAGTCTGTGTGTAAGGCCTCACTCCTGCACAGGTGTGGCAGAGGTACCTGGCGAGCTTTTCCACCAGCGCTCCTCACCCGCAAACGCTAACGGCTCCGACTTCGGAAGGGCTAACGCTGACAGAAATGCTGAAGTTAAACACTTTGACGTTTTCTTCTTAGTGACTAATACTTTCTCACCACGCAAAGCGCTAGACGGCAACATTAAAATTGGAAGCATTTCCTTCAAACTTCCCAGTTTGCACAATAAGTGTTGTCTCATGAAGTTTGTACTTCAAGGGAGAGGTTCAACGACCGAGTGTTTGATCACGCAGAGAAGCTTTCTCTACCGCAAGTTCACAAAATCGTCCTCTTTATTTAATGCCTTAACTATTTGGTAATGGTTCATATTCAGTCTCACACCAGCTTGAATGATTTCGGCTTTTAATGTGCCTCATCTCATTCTGAGGCACATCAATCCATGAGTAGATCGCAGCACCTTGAAATACTAATGCTTGTCACATACTTTAATCTCCTCTAAAAGGTCCTCTTCGTTGCGTGCTTAAATGTCTTAATAGCTTTTTCTTCTCCTTGAGTTTTTACTTTTGTGGCAACCGATTCTAGTTTGGATGAAGTTTGTTTAATTTTCATATCAGTGAAGTGCAGGAGCAATAATCTAAAAGCCTGAATTACTACTGTATTAATAGAAAGGTAAAACTGCTTTTTCTAAAAAATTACTTCTTTCCCCAAGCATGAAACTCTCTCAAAACCATATCTATGGTAATAAAATAAACTTTCCACGTAAGAACTTACACTTGATCATGTTACGAGGATCACTCAGATATGCGCAATCGGTATCACAGCTCAATTTCTTACATTACTGTATAGCACAAAGTCTGGAAATGATTGACACTGTGCTGCTAAACACCTCTTACAATAATGAGATTATTCTTTCGTTCCAGACTCATTTTGATTCTACTATTTGACTAGAAAGGTGTATTTGCCATTGTTTTATCTCCTTGCACGCATTTCCAGCTCTGGTTGCCCTGCTCGTTTCCATCCAGTCCCAGCCTCTCTTCGGGGACCTGTCTCACACCGGGGTGATGTTGGACACTGGAGGTTGACGCTGGAGCTCTGCAGGATCTTGCTCGTGGCAGGGGCCGGGCTGAGAGCTGCCCCATTCGCGCCCCTTTGCTCCCACATCGTGTCAGCTCCGTGCTTGGACTGCTGCTGGACTGAGTCATGGCCTCGCATCGTACCAGCCCTTTCCGACAACTTCTTACAAATCAAACTACAGCATAACTGCTTTCTATAATTTCCCTTCCACCATTCAAGCAGAAAGCTAACGAAAACCAAAATTGCTCAACTGAGTAAACCTGGAGGACTTTTCCCAAACCCTTTGGAGAACAGCCGCCCCTCTTGGCAAGCGTTTTAAGGCTACACAAATAGCATCGGGACAGCAGCAACAGTTCTTCAAATTATGTTCCTCTGAGAAGCTGCTTCTTTCACACACGCTCATTTTTACAATGCTTTAGTCTTTGCTTACTCCAAACCAAGTGAAGATACAGCACAAAGTTACCTACTCTCATTATTCACTCCACTGTTTCAGACCCATCAATGTTCATTCAGCCCTCCAGCTGTCTCTGGCGCACACACAAAGCACTGTGCCAGGCAGTAAGATCAGGGACCTGCTCTGTGATAAATAAAACACAAAATCTAAAAAGAAAAAGAAGGAAAAAAATCTACCTCCTCTGTGGAAACATTAAGCAATATTCAGTGTTTGGGGTTTTTTTGCTCACTGTTATCCAGTACGCTTAATAATTGTCCCCACTCTTGAAGATGGCGATACTTGAGTCATCTTTATTTTTAAATGAATGACGCTTGACCATTTGCAGGGCTGTTACACTGCATTTCCTACTTCAGCAGTATTTTAGCAGCAACAGTATCAGGGACGGGGCAGGGTTAAAATATTTTCTTGGTTTAGTCTGTCAAAATACTCGGTGAAACTAACCTATCTGATACATTAAAATATTTATGTGAAATCTGTCTGTTCAGCACTCAAGCACAGAACTGATAAGCACAGTCAAACCCTTACTGGATGTCAATCAATTTAGGAATGAATGGAACCATTCAATTAAAGAGCAATGACACAGAAGCAGAGAGGCATTTACACCTTGGTGCCCAGTAACTACTGCCCATTTTCACTTCAGTATGCAGGACAACGCTGTCCTTGCGCTTCTCCACAGTTCTTCATATTTTCTTTCAAAACTACGAGGCAAAGGAGATTAAAATCAATACCTGAGCTGTTTACGAAATGTCACTTGGGCAGTTTAGGAATCTTGTTCTATTCATCAAAGATGATGCTTAATTTCTCTGTCAGAATGTTTACTTGAAACAAGGTCACCTACTAAAGGTGCTAGCATAGTTCCGACTTTACTTCCATTTTGTTACAATTTCCAAAGAGTTTTTCAAATGGGACAGTGTTTGGGTGTTTTTATTTGTTTGACCTCTCTATATATGACCTCTATAATTTTGGAAGAGATCATCTAACACAAAAGTGCAGGTCAACAGCCATCCTGACGACTAGACTGAGCACCTGAACTTCCACATTCTTCTGCCAAACCTGAAGATATTCAGTTCTGGAGGCAAAAACTCTATTTTCTCTCAAGGCTTTTCACATTTTGTGGGAGAGGAGGGAAGTTCAGAATTTCCTGAACGTCCGTTTCTCACACCTTAATACGCCTAGTGTCTCTCTTCTCCTCTCTCTCACTGTTGGAAGAGCAGGGACAACTCCAGGGCTTTACGAAGTAGCTGCCACTGCCCAGCCCAGGGGCAGGGGATGTAACCCACCGCTTTCTCGCGCCTCTACGTATGAGATTTCAGCAGAGTTGTCACGAAGCACCACGCTGGGGACCAAAGGAGAGTCAAGTGTGACACTTGGCAGGGCTGTCTGCCAGGATTTGAACCTGTGGTTCCAGAGAGTCTAGATGTTCGTCTAGGAAATCCAACCTGCTGCTTACATGATTAAACCATCCCCAATTTAAAACTCACAGCCTTATTCCTCAGGAATGTCCCTTCAGATGAATGGAATATCCAACCATGCTGGATAAGCACATTAACTGGATGCTTTTACTAAAACGATCAGAAGTAAAATAACTCTGTTGACATTTAAATCATCATAATCTGTCTGCAAAGCTAACACTCCAGTGAGATGAAGAGGAACATTTATTATTTTGGTTTACATCCGTATACGGTGTGACTGCAGAATACCCACTCCGATTCAAGAGGTCACCTTTGCAGTCAGACAGCAGGTAAATTAAAACATCGAAGGAGATGTCTGTTGCCTGTGCATATGATCAAGATAAACCCGAATACGATTCCACCTATTTAACAATTAATGAGAAATATTGCATCTATGATGAAGAGAACTGCAGTGGCTGGCTGATCAGAAAATGAACTGAACAATCTCAAACATTTTTTTAAAAACTGTCAAGTGGCGATTTTTATGAAGACTACTGAAGATTGCAATGATGAATTGTCAACGAAAAGATTTCACTCATTTTCCCGAATCCTAAATGCTTATCTTTAAATTACTGGTGCTTAACAGCTGCAATAACTATAATTGGGTCACTACAGCTTTAATCCCCACTTTTACAGTCGCATCTTGAATCTAAACAGCTGAAAACAAAATCAGAAATGAAGCAGCAAAACACACCTTAAATTTCTGAAGCAGTAGCACTATTCTAACACTCCAGAGGTAATTATTATCCTTAATAACACCAGATATGATTGAGGCTTTTAACAAAAGGAATGCTGCCTTGAAACCGCCTGCTATTACTCAGAATTTGACTGCTACGAAAAATTGTCAGCTGAGGAATAAATGTGTATTATTAATGATAGATACATGATGGGATGTGCAAAATCTCTGCCCAGAAAGGGTTAGGAAAGGTTAAATTCCTTTACTGCTAGAAGGAGACGAAAGTTGCACAATATGCCTTAGCCAAGGCTAAAAGGAAGACCTTCTAACCACGATACCAAAAATACCAGGTTTGAAAGAAACGGGTTTGTATCAGGATGTATTTGGGGGTAGGAATAGATTTCCTAAACACTGAGCACCATTGTTTCTAAAGCTATTGGTTTAACAACGGTTCTTGCCACATACGGTATTGTTGGACACTGCCATCAATGATCAAAATGTTTCTTAATATAAAGTTTTGTTATTGAAATCAGTCAAATCAGGCAGAATTTACCAGGTGAGATAATCACATTTTTCATACACTATCACTTCTAACATTTTCTGCTGAATAACTCGGGAAACACGTGTGTATTTGTTTCAGCACTGCGTGAAGAGGACTGCGGGCATTTGATTTGAAGGAATCAGGGATGTTAATAATACACGCTTGCTGTAACAGAGCAGAGTTCTTTGTGAGCCTTCCCCAGAGGATTTTGCATAACTCAAACCAGACTAGTCTTCTAGTTTTAAGATATTCAAAATGAAAATCACCCCCTGAACCACACCCTGTAGCTCAGATTCAAAAGAGTCTTTCAACCAGTTATCCAAATTATGTCACCTACAGACAGTAGTTCATGCAAGCACAGAGCAGAATGATTACACAGTGACAACTCTCTCAAAAGTAGGAACGTGAACTTATTCAGGTAACAGTCTTGGAAAGAAAATATACCCGATCCTGAGACATGCTGTGTAGATCTTGTATTTTGAGCTTCTAGTGCAAGACCAAAACACGATCCTGCTATTGGCTTTACCTTGTATTCTTTCAAACTGTTTAAAAAGGTAAATGTAAGAGTTTGAACAGATCTTTGAGCAACATCAGTTTCACTGGGATACCTCCACTCAAATTTTTAAAGACACATTTTTAGGAGAAACGCTATTAGCAAATAATAAAGACTCTGAAAACTAACCTTGCAAAAAGTTCTGATGAAAACGATGCCCATTAGGGTAAGCCTGTGCCAAGACCAACACCGGAGAGTGCTCCCAGGGGAGCAGTCAGCTGCAGGGGCTGGAACTGTACAACCTGCCCTTTCATTGCGGTGCTGTTCACATGTGAGAACACACAGGAAAAATACAGATGGATTTTTACGGGGGCTAAAGGAATATTATGCCATGCTATTATTTATTATGTTACAATATTCCTCCCTTTCTTGTAATATTCCCTACCAGTGCTGTTCACCAGAATCAGACCTGAAGCCACGGTGTCAAATCATTCTTGCCTTCCTTATATTTAAAATAATTAGTCCTAAATGCTCCAAATAGGTACTATGAAGAATAGCTCTATATTTCTTTCTGTTATATAATGAAACATAGGGAGCCTTTTCTTAAACTGTGAAGGAAGACTGTAACAAACTGGGAGAAGAATAGCTATTTTGTGAATCTGTCAAGCACCAACGGCACCCAGAATTTGTCCCAAATTCACCTTTTCTATCTTAAAAAAGCAGTAAGAAGAAAGGAAAGCTGTTTGACACACAAGATAGCTATATCAATATCAGAAAGCACGATTCACAGGAAAAAAGTCATGATAAGAATGCGGGGACAGAAGAAAATTCAAGAACATGGGCCAGAATGTGCATAAATAGAGGGGAAGTCGAGGAAGAAGCAGAAGAGAAGAACCAAAGGCCTAAATAAAGCATCAACGAAGGCAAGAAGTCCTCTAGGAAGCAGCGATCACCGGGCTATTAAGGAAAGGCACCACTGACCGAGCTCCACTGTTTGAATTCATATTCTGCCTCTGCCTCTCCATTCCCAGACAGGCAATACGTATTGTCTATACCCCAAATATATATACACAACATATATATATACACATATATACATATATATATATATAGTATATACCCCAAGTAGAACAACACAATGGCTGCCTTTGTTCACTAGTGGAACCAGGTAAAATGCCACGAAGCAAATATTAAATTTTTAGACTGAAATCGACAAAACACAGTAATTGTTGTGCCCGGCAGTTTGAACTAACGGTCAGTATGAATTCTTAGTAATTGTCCTATTGTAGCTCTCTCAGAGCTCTTAGGCTCTGCTACAAATTGCGTGATTAGGAAAAATGGTCGCAGAAGTTTTCAGTTGAGAGCTTTTTTACAACAGGGAAATGCCAGCAATCACCATGCTTTTACCCAAAGAATTCAGCTCAAGTCAAGATAGATTTCAACTTTGACACAAAAAGCAGAGAAACAGATTAGCTGGCAGCTTTTTAAGCAGTTGGCAGGAAATAACTATAAATTTATTTCTCTCGCTGGCTTAAAAAGAAATTTGCTATACTTATTACTGGAAAGAGGGTCCTCCAGGAGATTGTTCCAACCAGAATGCTGTATGGTACAGCAGCGTTTGAGGTCAGGCTTTCAGAAATAATTGTACAAAGTTTTCAAAGTCACATGAAAACTACCTGATTTTCTAATTATTCCTTTGATACTTAGGACTGAGATGTTTCAAAGGATACAAACTTAGGTCCCCTCCTTTACTCAGCCTCTTCAGAAGCCTCACCTTTCTCTTCTCTACTAATTTTTTTTCAAAGACAAAAACATTGTCTGGTACATAGACACAAACGTGTGATTTTCTGTTTCTCACCGCAAGACATGATGGCAAATTGTTTAATTTTAACTTCGCAGATTGCGAGGTGCGTGAAAATACAACATCTTCACCTCCACTGAAACAAACATGAACAGAAAGAGGCACTGAAGTACTAATCTGCCTTATACTGCCAAGGTCACGGAGGGCACACCAGGTCAATGCATTAAGTCCTGAGTGCTAGTAATAGCTGCTCTTCCTTTAAGATGTCACTTTGCATTTGTCTGGAGAAATCAAGAAAGGAGTTAAATACGCTGTAATGTAGGTGACAGGCCGAGGATGCAATTTTTTAATCAGCAAATTGGTTTAGAGAAGCAAACTTTCTGCTAAATTGGCTTTCAACATTACAGCACTACACGATAAATATACTTTTACCACAGAATGATTCTGTTCGTAAAGAACTTACGTCATGCAGGACCATCTTTTTTTTTTTGTTCTCCCTGAATTCGGATGTGTAGGTGATGCATGTTCCAGGCTTCATCTCAGATAGAAAGTTTTAAGAAAACACTAGGACTGCAGTTAAACAGTGAAGTAAAGAGACAGGATAACACACACGTACATATCAAAGATGTCCAGAGCAGGCAGCCCACTCCCTTCTTTCATTTTTAAAAGTAAACAATGGGAATGTTTCTGCTTCTTCTTCCTATCAACGTTCAACGTGATTTGGACATCTAAATCTCTCTCGGGCTCCTTTAAATCACAAAATTATCAGAAGGCCTCCAAATACATCTTAATATGGTAAAGGGTTTTTTTGGGTTTGGGTGGTGTTTCTTTTTTAAATCATCGTTGTTGTGCAATGTGGCAAAATGTCAGAATTCCCAGCATTTCTTTCAAAGTATTTTCCTTCATGGGAACGTACATCAGAGGTGAAAGAATGGAAAGAACTGTAGTATCTCTGGTCATTGTATAATCTAAAGGCCTCGGTACTGGACACTTTGACTATAACCAGATGGCTGCAGGCTGCCAAACTATTCACATCTTCAGCATGAATAATATGTTAGTAACTCTTGTTTGTTCAGCAGCATTACACAGATTAGTCTGTGCCCCCGACTTTTGCCAAGTGTCGAAAACAAGGCTGCACAGTGGCTCCCAACCTTTTGTAAGTAAACCTTACAGCCATTACCTTTTGCTCTTCCCACCTCGGCCCCAATTCCACACCATCGCCTCTTCACTATTTCAAGACTTTCACCCACTTGATTACAAACCTTAGAATGGACAGTTTTACAACTAGAAAAGTATTTAATCAAGTCGACGTCTTAGTCTGCTCATATGGAAATATAGCACGGCAAAGTAAGGACTTAAAAACCCCAACCCTATAGAGTTTTAAAACCACTGAATCTTTTCTATTAACTCAGCGCACAGCAAGGGCATTTTGAGACAGTTGTAAAAGCCTATTAAATAAAACTCTGAGAGATGAGAAGTTTGTGGTGTCCAAGCAGGTGCAGGCAGACCTAATGAAGAAGTCAATGCTCTAACGTCCTAACGCCGTGTCCCCTCTGCTCTGCGCTGCAGCCCTGGGTGACGGAACTATCAACAGTTCTGCGGGGTTTCACAACCACCCGAGAGCTGCTGCCTTCACCAGAGCTGTCCCTCCTCCGCTCTCTGCCCTTCCCTCCCACGCTCCGAGCCACGCAGAAACATCAACTGCTGTTCCCATCCAAAAACCAGCACAGCGCTTGGAGTTTCATTTCGGGCACAAGTAGTTGGTTCTGCTGCTGCTTTCGCGTTACGCCTGCGCTCCAGACCTCTCCATTGCACCCAAATTCCTGCTTCCCATCCCGTCCATCCAGCCCCCTGCCTCTCCTACAAGCACCAAGGCTCCCTGAATACTTCTGGGTCCGTACCCTCGTCTCTGTGGTTCTCCAGCTGCCAGCTCCCTCTCTCACCTCCCCATTCCCCATTTCCCGTATTTTTCAAACTCTGGCCATGTTTCCAGAATCTACATTGGCCAGAACTTGCCTGCAAGTTTGGTCATTTGGGGAGTAAAATTATACTCATAAACGTAACTGCAAGGTCACTTCAGTTTGTAATACTCTGGTTAGTAGAACTATTCACTGCAGAAAGGAAAAACAAGAGCCTTGATTATCAACCACTACTTTCATGTTGTAGAATCCAGCACGAGTCACAGTCTTCTGTGAAAGGCTGTAAATCTTCCCACTTCAACAGCTAGTTGAGAGAGACTAAATAATTTCTTCAATTGCCTGCATGTCTCCCACAGAAAATACTGGGGAGAAAAAGTGATTAGCATTCCAGTTAATAGAGCCCAAAGCTATTAATAATAAATCCATTAGAACTTTTAATTAAAACCCTGAAACTAGTCAGACAAAATCCACCCCATATAATAAAATAAATCTATAATATCAATAATAATTAGCAATGTATCCTGTAGGATTAAAAATAATTAAAATAATTACATTTTGCAGTATTTTTAAATAGGTAATAGACTGCTTCAAAGAAGCTAATAAAATTATATTCAGAACCTGTAGGCTACTGTCCTAGCAGGATATACTTTGCATATAGTCTAAAATAATGAATTTACAAGTAATTAAGAAGTATCAGGAGCTGGATAATTATTTTTAATGATCTCGCCTTCCTTCTTGAAGATAACAAAGATTTGGGGCCCCTTGTAGCAAGATGAGCTTAGCGTGTTGCCCACTGTTCACACAACACTCACCAAGCAAACACGTACCGAGGTTTTCCAGGAGAGCTGACGACCAGCACCACAGGGCTATTCAGCAGCACCGCACAAGGATGAAGCCCAAAATTCTTACGTGGGCACCAAAATAAATAGCCAGTTGGCAGGGGAGATAGGAAAAGGTTTTACTGGCAATGGGTAAAATAATTGTTGCGTTACATAAAGACTCAATGGACTTGGTCAAAATTTGACCAAAGAAGGCATCCTCCGAAGCACTGCAGGGAAAATGACTCTGCGGTACAAATTCATTAGCTGACTGGAAGTTTAAGTGATCTTACTTGTCAGAGGTTTTCTGCTTACAGGCACTACAGAATTTTTGCAGAGAATATGCAAAAGCACAAAGAACACGGGAGGAAGGGAAAGAGAATTATACAATTTCCACGAGGCCTGACAAGTTTAGGCATACAGCTTAGGATTTAAAAAAGCAGTTCTACTATACATAATTGGCTCTTACCCAACAATTTAGCTAAGTAAGATTTATGTAAACTCCTGTTTCTCAAGACAGATATCTAAACTGCTCTCCACCCATACTGAATCTGCCAAACTTTTTTGTTCATAAACAACCCCACTTAGAGATGTACAGAGCTTAGAGAAAGGGAAAAAGAAAAGCTCCATGCTAAAAACCTCTCAGTAGGAAATATCTCCCTGGAAAAATGATCAGATGAAGAGGAGCTGAAGCAGCTTACCAAAATTAAAAATCTGTATGAAGAACAGACCGTGGACAAAGTGAGTTCCTAGAGTACAAGCCTAGATGAAATTACCACACTTTCAGAACAATCTCTTTGAATAGCACAAAAATTCAAAACCCAGAAGCAATGCATTTCTTGGCCCCTAATAAAGATTTGTTTCAAAATTAAATTTGTTTTTCTAAGAGGTCTACAACTATTCATTTCTAGGTTTCAGTTAAAAATTACAGAATAACATAACAGCACTTACAAAGCATGCCAAACAAAAGCTGTGGTACATTAAATTTCCTGCCCCTATAACACTGAAGACTCAAAACCTAAATATCCCTGTACAAAAAAGTGATGGAACACTTCTGGTTATTCCTCTTTGAACTGTAAAATCAATTTTCAGCCTTTGTTCCCACATCCCTGAGGTAAAATTATCAATACCTCCTTCAGAGAGGTGATAACTAATGCATGTCTTTGGGGGTGCGTTTTTTTCTAAGTTATTAGCTTAGCTCTTAAGTCATAACATAAATAGTAAATACCTTGAAAGGATTTTAATGAAAATATGGGAGCAGAAGCAGACAGCATTTTTATACAATGTGATTCAGAAGCCAAGAGCAAAAACCACAAATAACTGAGGCATCAAATATAGTATTGTATATTAATATTATGCATAATAAGAGACATTTCTGTGTTAGATGGTGAAGTATTTAATAACATAGCCAAGAAGTTTTCCTTTAAACATCTACTATTCTAGAGCTATCAAGTTCAGACTACAGTTCTGGAGTCCGCAGTTCCCTCCCTGTCAGGTAACGAAGGTGGTGGTTCAAGAGAAAAAAATGCACAAGAATTCTGATGTCTACAGATCACCAAAGAATTCAGTGAGTTACAGATTTCCAAACAGGGAGCTCCATCTCCCTCTTGGTCCCTTCCCTCTTCAGCTTCCAGAAAAAAACAGTGGCAAAGCTGTCCCTCACACGTATGTGCTAGAGAGCCCCTACATGATCTTCAGTAAAACTTCATGCTCCATCAGTTGATTTTGAAACAAAAAATTCTGTTGGGTGCTAAGGGATCCATAGGAACAAGGATGATCTATTACCTGAAGATCAACCAAGGTCTTGTGCAAAAAGCTATCCACGGGATCGCAGAGAGAGGGGCTAAAGAAAAGTCAGCAGTTGCAACGCAGTGTCTTTTGAAACACCCCCCGATGACATAAAACGTAGTTTCATGAATTTGCCTGCACCGCCCACACACAGCCTGTAAGCACAAGTCCCATACGTTGTTCGTCCATGTCACTTAATTCTCTTCTAGATCTGGCTTTGAAGCGGTCCTGCTAGATTCCTCTAAGACAGACCTAGGTGACAGTTCTCTTCAGTAACTGTTGTAAGAGTCAGTAAGGAAAACACTCCATCAGCACTGGCTCCCTGCACCCCGGACAGTCTATCCCCACAGCCCTGGGAGTTTTTGTGTCCTCAAGCTCCCCTAAATGTCTTCATACCACAAACAGAAAAGCTAACTTCAGAGGCATGTCATTAGAGCACCGCTCTGGTGTCCCGCAGCAAAGACTGGATGTTTTCAGGCTGGGAACTGGACCCAGCCCCCTCCTGAAACCTGTCTCTTGGGTGTACAGAGCTGCCAGACGCAGCCCGGAGGAGACAGAGGTGATGGGCTGGATGTCACCAACCTGTTCTAGAAGTAGACAGCCAAAGGCTTTGCACTGTTCGGATTTGAGGCCGGGGACTGCTGCTAAACTTCATCAAATTTGGCAGTACAGGTATGCCCAAGGAGTTTGCTCTCAAGTCCTGTTTCTCATTCCTTTTGAAGCCCTTTCAATTCACTGAAGATTGCTCTAAAAATCTGAACAGGAAACAGGACTGAGAGAAGAACCAGAGTTTTGGTTTGTTCGGCAGCTGTATAGAAAGGTGGGAATTCTGAGATACTTTTCCACAAGCGAGATCTACGTTGCTGTGTGTGGTTAACCATTCTCCTATGTGTATCAAAATAGCTATGTTCCCTTTCTCATTTAGATTATCTGCAACCAGAACATTAGGTGAGACTGTCAGATGTTATGGACTAACGTGCTGACAACATGTCAGAAATTCACACCAATAATTCTTCTCCTCACAGGTACATAATGCTGTCATTTAGCTAACCAAGCATCTGAAAGCCATAAGCAGCTGGCTCCTACTTACCTGTTCAAAACACTAGCAGAGAACAGAAAGCAATTTGATAAATGGGCACTTGCCTGTTCCTCTCACCGAAAACATTTGTCTCTAAGCAGCGAGCAGACTTGGAAAACTCATCTTTGTTGGATACCAAACCAACAAACATGCCAGGAATTAAAAGTTTCCCAGTGATTCTATGAAAAGAAAGTCTCACAGGCACATCTCATCTTTGCTAACTTCATAACTAAAATGCAACGATCCTTCTCCACCCTGGAATGGAAATCTCCAATGCCCCACAGTTAAACACCGCCAAAATCTCAGTTGTTTCAGACAAATGGGTAGTTCTTGGATACCCATCTTGGATACCCAACTACCGATGGGTAGTTCTTGGATACCCATTCAACACTGAGTTCAGAGTCTCCACATCCTTCTAAAGTCCACGGGTACACACATATAGAGACCGAAAAAACCCACATGGTGCTAATAAACAGGCTGCAAAATTGCAGTCATTAAAAGCAAATGTTATGTCTAGACTATTCCAGGCTGGATTTTTAGCTCTTTTATTACGTGTCCTAGAATACAAAGTAACCAAGATGAAAATGAACACTAAGGGGAAAAACCCTCAGAAGATGCTGCAGTTTTAGAGAAGAATGACAAAAACATTTAAAAAAGGAATCAGAGAGGAGGCAAACTGACAGTACAGGATGAAAAAAAAAAAACCTTCAGCTTAGAAAATCTTCAAAAAGTCAAAAGCAGAGAAAATTATCTGACATGCTTTTGCAGAGCAAAAAAAATAAATAAAAAACATTTAGCAAGGTAATGGTGAATAGCAGCTCAATGAGTTATCAGCTGAGCTTGGCAGTAAAAAAAAAGCTCAAGTGATACACACTTGCATATGCTGAGACTCCAACTGAGGTTTTTCATTATCAGAAAGATTTAAATTAATGACAGGAGATTCATGGAAGAATAATAAAAATTGTAAGTGAACAGAGAAAAATGAAAAGTCATTAGAACCCTGGGAAAAAACTCAGATACAGACACCATAGTTTAACACAATTATGAATAAACTGGGGGGAAATGAGTACTGCCTACACATTTTTAAATGGTATAAATATTAGTGCTGAAATTGCTGTATTTAACTCAATGGGAGTTTTGTCATTGTCTTTATGGGGGCAATGAGTTGATTTAGAAGCAGGAAGGGAGAAATAAAAGATACAATCAGGAACTAGCTTCAAGTTAGACTTGTTCAATTTGATGGAAGAAGGGTATTTTGAACTGAGAAAGCTTCGTAAAAGAAATGATGGAAGCTTCAGCACATGTGGTACTTAAAATAGCCTGAAAAACAGACTGGAAAACATATAGCAGGGCTAGTCCTATCAACCAAATTATGTGTTATCAGCAAATTTATGTGACTTGAAAATTCACCAGTACTGCTGCAATAATATAAAAAGTCAACAGAGAGACCGTCCAGAGACAAAGAAAGTTCATATCATTCTAATAATAATCATAGTCTCATAATAGGCTCTGTGCTTGTGTCAGTCCCTAGTCTATATTCCTCTGACTCTGAGTCACCATCAGATTCTGTTTCTATATCCTCCTGCTTAACTTGGATGTAGACTGAGCTGGTATTAGACAGCAACACATGGTACAACCTGATGGAAACTCTTAAATGCTTGTTAGTTCTGCAACAGACTTCTAGAAGATCTTAAGTCTTTTATTAGGACATGTCTACACCTCACAAAAAAATGTGGTGTACAGGCCTTCGAGTTAACATGGACCCAACATCACAGCTCAAGTTTGGGCCCCTGCGGCAACACAACTACTTCCTCAGGAGGCTGTTGTTCAAGCTAACACACTTCACAAGAAGCTCTTGCTACAAAGGCATGGAGGCTGCCTTGCTCCAGCCCTGCCAGAGCTGACTCCAGCAGGCTCGAGGTCCTCACCGTACTCTACTCTCCAGAGTAGATGTGCTCCGGTTACTCTTTCTCAGCAGAGAAACTAAATTAGAACTGAGGTGTGTGTGATGATGTTCGGTATCGCTGCACTTTCACCCTGAAATCAGCAACAAGAAAACGCACCATACAGCAGCCCGTCAGCTCTAGCAGAATAATTTGCAAGCCTCCCCCTCTCACGCAAAAGAAGATGGGCCGGTGTGAGTAGAAGGGAAACAAGGTACCCACAGAGGCAAAGGGGAGGTTTTAAGAAGTCTCATGTATTGGCAGAACACAGAACAAGAGCTGTACCAATTACAAACACAGAGCTAAATACACAAGAAGCTGACACCCTGCAGTTATCTGATGGCTTTTATAGGTAAAGGGTGCCAGTGTCCTTTCTACGATGCACAACAATTCACGTTTCATGTCACTCCAGTCATAGGATCAAGTCTGGCCGTTTCAGGGACTACAGAAAAACAGACAGTAATTGAGCTCAATGCGGGATTTTTATACTTAAAGTAGAATTACATGTACTTACATCACCTCTTCACCTGAACAAGGCTCATATTTACAATCATGGTGTGAAAGACACCCTGCCATCTGTGATTTTTATTGAAAGAAAATACCAAGCCATAAGAAGCAGCTAATACTAACTGCAGCAGCTGTGCACTGTCTCCAAAGAGAATTATGGGACATGCATTGAATGCATGGCATTGCTTTGTAAGGATTTGATTAGATACAGTTTGGTAAGAAAAAAACCGTTATCCATCAAATAAACAGCCTGCTACCTTAGAAGTTAACTTCTAGATGTACACACAGCCTAACACATTTTCTTTCCTACTTTTCGTATGTAGGGTAATTCCAAAAACTACTTGACTAGCTATAGAAGTAATTAATTCTGTCTATAGAATAGGGAGTGAAGCTAATTATAGATAAAAAGTATCTATAAAATGAATTAAAATTCACAAGAAAACATTACTAAAGGCAGTTGACCATTTATTTTTAATGCTTTTAGGAGCATCTACTCCTGAAATGACGAGCACAACGGCATCTAGCAGAAATTTCTCTTTTGAGTAATATAATTTTTAAAAGGGAAATACACAGCATAACTGCATGTAAGATGTTATCCTAAAGTTCTCAAGCTACTACTGACACATGGTACAAATTCTGCTGTCTTTGAAGTCATAAGCTGACTATAACACAGTGGAAGTATACAGAGGATTTAATTAAATTTTAGCTCTACCTACATAAAATACTAGAGAATAGTGGTTACTTCTGACTTTTGTTCACGATTTACATCTGCTGAAGGTGTTTTAACAGAAACTAAATAAACAATTGTGTCACTGCAATAAAATTCTCCTCTACTATAAGCACTACACTTAACTCCTACACAACTACTACAACTGTATATTAGGAAAAATTAAGTTATGCCCCTCAGGATGCAGTTGAAAACTCAGCCCTCTTTATTTAAGAACTGTCAGTGACACAATCTACACATTCTGACTTTCCACAATCTATACAACCTTCTTGATGCAATATTTCTCACACCTGTAAAACTTAATGAACACAAAATAATGTGCATACGCTTTCATTGTTTTCATTGAGTTCTACCATCCTCATTTTTTTTTTCTGCTAAGAAGGTGAGAAGATTATTATGTGATGTCGATTCTGCAAGTTTTTGAGAACTGTCCTGTTCTGACGGACAGATCACAACTTGTAAGAATCAAGGACGCAGAGGTTTGTTGTTTCCTTCAGACACAATGCGGAAGGGAAGAATAATAGTCGTTCTCATTTACATACGTAATTTTTTGGTCCATGAGAATGCATGATGCTTACAAATTATCTGGAACAGTAATTTTTGTTCATGTGACACTTTTCAAAAATGTTAGAATAAACAAATGGGAGAAAAGAGCATGCAATAAACAAGTGGCCATTCTTTTATTACAAAGATTTTATACATCAGTGGCCTGAAATAGTATGGATGCTATTTCTATCCACTTAAAAATAACTCGTAGTGCAGTATTTTCTTGTTACTATTGGGGGTGGGAGCAAAAATAGCTTTCCAAATGAGTATTTGGCATAGGAACAGCGTGCTATATTCTTTTAAATAAAAGATCTCATGACACCCAGGCACTCGCAACTCAAGAACACGAAAAATCAGCTGGAACTCCCAAGCCAGTGAATGTATGAAAATGCACCTTATATTCCCCTAAATTCTTGATATGCAAAGAAGCACATGGTGATGATGTGAGATTATAACTACTAAGCATACTGCAACAAGCTGATTTATAGTAGCAAGTAAAAACCTAGTATCACCATTAAGTGTAGTGTTTACTACCATGAGGCATCCATCAGCGTAAATAAACTGCTCCCACTAGCTCTTTATTGGGACCTGCCAGTAGACATCCACTTTGAGTTCTCCTCACTGAAGGATATTATTTAGATTCACACCTGGTGCAAAACAAAAGAATTCTCCTAGAGTATTTCTTTACAGCAAACTCACAGCACTAGAAGGAAAACAAATCGTGCTGCCATGAGTTTATCAATTGACAGTCAATCCTGACTGCAAACTTTCTGCGCTTACAAGTGCTTTCTGCCACACTTCATTCTTAGCCCGGTACTGCGTTCTACCCAAGCATGTGAGCAAATCACTGTTGAAGCTAAAAATGTTGTCTTTGGTTAGCAAAATGACTCAAACTGGCCCAGTAAACAGCTGGTCACATGGCTACACAGAGCACCCCAGGAGGGCATTCTGTAAGGACAGTGCGGGCTTAAAAAAGACCTTGAAAGAAATAGGAAACTGAACCAATAACCAAAATGCTCCTATGACCTCACCCTTCATTTTAAGAGATACTGTAGTAGCAGTAAAGAGAATATTAGGACTATTTTGGCTTCAGCTATGCACGGATGATCGGTTAGCTGTCTACAGGGAAATACCGTTTGTTAAAAATGGCCACGCGGCTTTTGAAGTGAAACTGTACCACGGTAAGCAAGTAACAGCACTCATTCAGGACTTCAGCTTCACACGGTTTACATTATCATCCACCAATAATCTTACCTGGAACGCATAGCAATGAAAGCACAGATTCCAAAAAATGGGAAAAAGAAGCTATTTTCATAGTTCCTCAGTCCTGTTTGTACACACATGCGCTATTTGCCACTTAAAAATATTACCTAAATTTTTTTTTACTGAAGTAGTGCATTCACCAGCTACATTTTATTACAAAAAAGTGAAGTTTTTCACTTGGACCTACGCTGTCTTCAGCTGGGCTTGGTGTAGCTCAGCGGTATGGAGCTAGGAAAGGGAACTTACACTTTCATTACTCTATCTCCTTGACTGTGAGCAGGGGAAATCCCACTGCGACACTGATTCAGGTATACTGTGATGTATGTCAGTTACACAAAGTATTTTACATTTATATGCAGGGATCCATGGGACATGGACCCTCTACCTTCCTTTCATTTCATCTACATGCAGGAAGGATGGAGAAAGACAGCTTGGGTCTGCGTGCCTCACTCAGGAACTCCCTTCATGTTTTGACAAATCATCCCTCAAAGACAACTCGAATAGCAAAGCATCAGTAAAATATTATTTTTATTGCCATTATCTGTTCTCAAGTTGCCCAGGAAGGAGTGCCCAATTCTAAAATGAAATAAAACAAACCATCAAATGTTCAGTGCGACACCTGAACTTGGGAACTGCAGCAAAGCTGTTCAGTTGGTTTCTTGCATTTATGTCAATACTCAAGAATGCAAGGGAACAGCACCTGCATTTTAATTATTTCATATTCCTCCTCCTACGCTAGATTTCTGCAGGGCACCAGTTTCCACCTCTCAACTACCCATATAAATGTCTTCTCGCTTTGTTTCACGCCACCATTTCTCCAGATACAGTACCTTCCTTGTAACCTTTTTTCTTCAGATTTGCCCTTAAAACCCACTTCAGTCTCCCATGCCCACAAGAAACTGCCAGTTGATAACATTCAGAGGGCAGGGGCGGTTTGGCTCTGCTGAGTTAATGGGATTTTTGTGCTACACAAAGGAAAACTACAAGTATCACGCTCTGGTTTTGCATAAAGAAGCCTAGAAAAATGAAACATCCCAACGGATCTCAGCGAAACCCGCTTCTGGCAACCCATCACTTTTAAGTTATTTACCCCACTGCCAATAGATTGCAGATATCATCAGTTGCACAACATGGTCCGTACAGCAAATGCTTGCTCTATTTTGTGACTGACACCTCAGAAAATATCCATAGCTCCATGGCCATGAGTACAGTTTTTGCTGGCTATAATGGGATTTCCAAACTCTACACATTGAGGAAATCTAAAGGCAAGTACCTGTCATATTAACTCAATACATTAGAAGGAATGTCACAACAATAAGCACGTTTTCCTTAAGTCTGCAAATACTAGAATAATGGGATTACAAGAGAATTAGAGGTTAAATGAGAGTTAGTGTTTCCAAAGCAATTTTTTTTTTCCAAAGTAAAAAGCTCAAGAAACAAGAAAAAAATAATTAGAATCCTTGGTCACCAATACAAGGTAAAATTCCCTCAAGCACACTGAGCACACGGCAGATCAGCACGCGCTACACGTACCGAGCGCCGCTCCTCTTCGCTGATGTTCCCTGTGTCAACAGGGACAATGTTTCACGACGGAAAAGGTACAGGACAGCCTGCTCTGCTGTGAGACCCCGACATAACCCTTGTTTAAGCTATGAACTCTTTCTACAGACACAGTCTTTCAAATGTCTGTGATATCTAACACAAAACGAAACCCAAGATCAAATGACACTTTTGTAAAGCACTCAACAGGCAGCAGCTTTGGTACAAGCACTTAATTTTTCCCTTTGCAGAGCTTTCTTCCCCAGTGAAGGTGGAATATTGATTAATTTCTACGCCAGCTACAACCGTGGATAGTGGACTCATGACAAATAGTCTCCTGGAAGGTTAACTCTATCAAATCAGAAAAAGTTGTGATAAAAAAGTTTTGTTACATGGCTATAGCAGAATTTATCTGCCATTTCCCAAGGATTACTGACAGATGTAGAGATGTACAGTATTCTTATTTAACAGCAGGGGAAAAAAAAGATGCTGTGGTCTTAAACATATTCCTCCTATATTGTATTATTAGACAATAATTCACAATAATCATGCTACTCCTCAATGATTTAAATACATTTTCTTATTTAAATATTTGCTTCTTCCAGCAAGTATTCATTTTATTGATCCTAAATTCTTCATTAAAAAAAGCAAGGAGAAGAATATATGTCACATCAGCTGATAGAATTCAAACAAAAAGAGACAGACTTTGGAGGCACGAAGCCTTTCTTCAGGTGCAAAGCAAAACTGCCACACAACTTGTTATCTCATTTGTGGCATTTAAGATGAGAGAAAGTTCAACAATTTGAAAGTTGACAAATTCTGACAAAGTACTTATCAGGTATCTCCACCGTATGTTGCAAAATGATACAGGTGGAGGACAAAACTAGTATCTCACCCTCATTAATACAGCACTGCATGGACATGAACCACTAACGAGTAGGCAGACGTAGCAGTTCCTGTGGTAAGATGTTTGCAAGTAAAGAAAACCACGGCCATCTAGTAAAAGTGAAATTCAGGTCTCCCATCCCTTAGTTCAAAACTGGACTAGATGACCTTTCGCGGTCCCTTCCAACCCCTGACATTCCGTGATTCTGTGTATCAATGGAACTGCACTAATTAGGTAGACACAGTAGCCAAAAACTACTGAGCGGGAGGTAGCAGAACCTACAGTGGTTCTCTTCACAGCAACGTTACTGGCCCAGTGCTTGGAACCAGTGGATGTCTATTCCAACTACAGGATCTGGAATGTCCTCCTTAGTGTTAGAATAATGGAACTTCTTGCCTAGAAGCAAAGAAAGGGCATTTTTAGTCTGGCTAATTATTTGACGCAACTCTGTCTAAAACAACCAGCAGGCCGTTCAATTAATTAGGATTGGCAGCAAAAGCTGTAGCACAAGCCTAAAGATATATCAAAAACTCAGCTCAAAAGCTGGCTTTTTAATCCTGATGTATAGGATTTCTTGAGGCACAAAGCTTTGATCATTTTTTTAATATCAGGAGAAAAAAAAAAAGAGAGATCTTGTGAAATGTATGTGATAGATTACGCTGTATGCTAACACAGCAAACACGAGTTCAGCTGCCACCTTTAACCTGGAAGGCTGCTTGCTGGCACATTCAGGCACAAGGAAGAAATCAGTGCGTACGCAAACACTATGCTCATGTTCTCACCCACCCATCATCAGCCTGAAGGATGTCAGTCTCAGCAACAGAGGCACTATCAAAAGCAACATGAAATCAGTCAATTTTCCACAATTTTTCAAACACTGCCAAAGTTTATATAATATTTAGGCATAAGACCCTTTGAATAATAATTGGGGACTACAGAGAGCTTTTGAATGACTAAATTCTCACCAGCTAAACAATAGCAGGCTTGAGCATTAATGCACATACCGAGCAAGTACTCCAATACTTTCAAGTATAGCAAAACCTCCGTTTGAAACATCCCGGATTGTTACACAACCGCTGCGCTCCATGCCAACGGTGTCTGCATTTCAGCAACGAGAGAGTGAGTCAGAGTTTTGCACAAGCGGAAAAAAAACCTCTGGGGATGAAAAGTACTGCACAAGTCATTCATGGTCTCACTAGTGTTCCAGGACTGAAATTGGCTACGCGCAAGAAAACACGCCCACTTACTGAAAAAACACAAAGGATGACTGTCGAGTGTTTGGCTATACATCCTATATCTCCTTACACCTGTTATCTTTGTTATTTTTGGCAACAGCGCCGGAGGAGTCCAGTTTAAGCACACATTTCGCCACGGTTACAGCAAACTACTCAACCTGTTGGCAAATTCAATCAAGCAGGGTGTGGGGACAGCTTAAACAGAGCATAAAACCACTGAATTGAAGCCCAAGGGCTTTGGGTAGATTTTTTACAATATAGACTAATATCAATGAAATTCAATTTTTTTAATGGTTCTAGTGACGCAATCAAAACATAAAAGGATTACGTCCCAGATGGACAACTGTTGGGCTCTGAGTAATATTTATTTACCACATTATTCTGGCTCTGGGTGTCACCAAGGCCTGTAACACCTCTGTCTCCTGCAATCGGCCTTTTAGAATCTTCCTGAACAGGAGTTTGTACCCTGAACAGTTGTGTCGTGTGTGGTTTTAGGGTTTTTGTTTCACTTCAATAGCCACTGATGGTGATTTTGAAATCTATTCATGCTTTTGTCCTCCACGATCTCCTGTAGTAGCACACTCCAAAATGTAATTCTGTGCTATTTAAGAACATTTCACGTTTGTACACCGCCTATTTGTTGTATTATGGAAAATGCTGAAAAAATATGCTCTGTGCACCTTTCCCACACTATTAATGAATTCACAGGTCCCCTCCATAACCCTCCATTCAGTGTTCTCTTTGCAAAGTGGAAAAATCCTAAAGAATTCGATCTCTCTTCACAGAGCAGTTGTTTCATAATTTTGATCGCTGTATCTCCTCTGTGTACCTTCTCAAGTTACTGCCTAATCTTTGTAAGATCATAGTGCTGTTTTAAATAAACCATTGTTTTGCTAGTCACAGTTAAAAATCACAGTTAAATTGTGATTATGATTTATTTTTTTCAAAATAGTTAGAAGTTCTCTCATTCATAAATATAAGGGAAAACAAGCACTTGCAAGTGACTGACAGAACTATAGCTCTTACACGTGATATGTTTGGCCAAAGATCTCACATCTAAAAGCATTGGACCTTAGGGCACTGCCTCAAAATGAAAAATCATAATGTTGAGCAGAAAATGTTTCCTAACCTATACAAAGACTTCAAATTTAAACTTGTGGCAGTCAGCCTTCCTCCATCAGCCCCAAATCAGCATTGGAGCACTGTGGCTGGAAGCTGATGCTTTCTTTGCAGCTGAGTACATTCCCTACTGCACGACGGAGAGAAAGTAAAAATATTGTTCTGGTTGCCTCCTAACTCTCTTCTCTAGTCCTCTCAGAGTACCTAAACGGAGTAGAATGAAAACTCTTAACACCACAGAGGAGCAGAGAATCTAGCAGTTATAAAAAGAGAGATTCTATCTATTGCACAGAGACTGCATGAAAATGATGCTGACCATATCTGTAATTGGAGAGGAGCAGCAGTTATGTACAGGTAAACCCTCAGCTGTATAAGGTCGTCACTCTGGGTACATATATGCTGTGGAGAAATACCAAAGAGAGCATATGGGGCTGTAAATCAGCCACTGGGCCTAAGAAGATCTCAGACAAGCAAAAAAACCACAGCAAGCTGAAACAGCTGTGCCCCAGGAACCAGCAGAACAAATGGATTTAGTACCCCCCGACTGCAGCGATACCAATACCTCTGCAGAGAGCAGCAGGGCAGGCAAGGGAAACTGAAAACTGTAAGTTGATGTACTTCATAAACAACTTATAATACCTACAACACTGCTTCGTTTCAGTGTTTAACACCGTGTTTTTCTTAGAAAGGAAAATATAGATGACAAACATTAACAGGACAACTCTGATACCAGACATTGGCAATTGGGTGCTGTTTTGTTCAAGCTTATGTTACTCAGTATTGACCAGTTACAGAAGCACAGAATTGCCCAGACTGGAAAAGACCCTCGAGTCCAACCATTACGCCAACACTGACAAGTCCTCAGCTAAACCACAGCCCCGAGCGCTGTGTCTGCCCGACTCTTAAATCCCTCCAGGGACGAGGACGCCACCAGTGCCCTGGGCAAGCCATTCCAGTGCCTGAGAACCCTTTCAGTAAAGACAAAAGTATCCACATTTCTGTAGTTCTATTTATACGAAACAATGCAGCGCAACTCTGAGATAGATGACAAACAAACTCTGAGTGAAGTCGCATTTTTACGTGGCAAAGAGCGTTCCTGTGCAAGGCTACCGGGGCGGGTCTTTAACGTCATGCAGCTGCTTAGGTGTAACTCAAGCTAGTTCAGGAGAAACACGACGATCCCAACGCAGCTCCGTTGCTTTTGGTTCTGGAGAGGACTTGAACACTGATGGGGGTGGCTCAACTTGGCACCGCATCGCGCAATAAGAGCGTACCGTGACACACTCTCTGTTCTTAGTAATTTCTGCACTGTAAAAGAGATGGGGTAGTCCTTTATCATGAAATTCGAAGGTGAGAGGTGCTGAGGCAGAGAAACTTTCCACCAGAATAATGACCTGAAATTGGCCAGTGCACATCCTGTAACGATGTCAGAGAAATCAGTGTGGAGCTATGCACTAAGCAGAACTGGACTCTCAATACAGAGCAACTACACAAACCCACAGCCTAGAGTAAAACAGATCTGGGATTCAGCTGACTGGGGTAAAAGATCGCTGCCTCTGGCTGGAGGCATCGACACGACCAACTTTATTCTCCCTAAAGGAGGTTACCATCCTCTCCAATCGCTTACGTAACTGCATAGGTAAACATTCTCTGATCCACCTGTGTCAAAAAAAAAGACTTAACCTACTATACAGTAAGCACACCATACGTTAATAATTAGATTCAGATAGAACTGGATTAAGAAACTACTATATGTGTGGTTCTGTCAGCAGCTTTGATGAAGGAGGGATGAAGAAGTGTGCAGGTACCTTTTAATAAGTCTCCGTTGCAGCTTGAGCAGTACGTCTGGCCACAGCAGTACATTTTTGCTGCTTTTACCAAAGTAGAAGAAAATTAAGTAGAGCTTGATTTACAATTTATCCACCTGAATTTCTTACCGTATTCTATTTTTCTATATGCTGTAAGATACGTTTTCCATTCTAGGCATCACCTTGCTGCCCTGAACATTTGGTGAAGACATCTGATTACGTCTTAATTAATTCTTCCAGATTTTGACAAAGGCTTGGCCTACAGAATAATTATAATACTTAGACTTGATGGCATGCAGTGAGAATACTTATACTATTTTATTTCTGTAGGAGGAAATAAGGTGAGAGATTGAGTTTAGCTTTTAAAAACACATGAAAAAATGCAGAAGAGAACAAGAGAGGTAAGTATCAAAACACATCTTGATCTAAAGCTACAAGAACAGCCAGGACACTACGCAGTATATTTCAAATCCCTGTCATTCACTGTGCAATTTTCAGTTGGTGATGACATTGGGTTACTGTGCCCCAACATAAAACTCAAGGCCCAAACTGTTATTTTTTTGCTAAGTTAGAACTTCTTTTCATTCCAAATAAGATCTTTCCTGAAAAACTACTCATAAAGAAAAGCTTCCTTGCAGTTGGAAAAATAGAAAGTGGCATTTCTAAATCGTGACATTAAAGCCTCCACAAATGCTTCAAATTAATCAACTGAACTAAATTTTGAAAATGCACACAGGGATTTATTCCAGATTGGCACATACATTACAAGAAATTAAGATTTTTTTTATAATAATGAAATCAGTATGGCAAGCATTTCTTCTGAAACAATAAGGTAGAAGGAAAAAAAAAAGAATATTAGTAAGGACTAAGTTCACTAACATATGAGAGTTCCATGGCGCATAAAAAGAAAATTGCATCTCCCATGGATTTTGTTCCCATAACTATTTATTAACAACAAACAAAGAAACCCAAGTTAGAAAGGAATGCTATCCTCCTTGCCACCATCTGCAGTGGGAAACGATCCACCAAAAATATTGCCCTGAAAAACATCTAACTAGTATTGGATATCATTCGCAGAAAATTCCAAATACCACCAAACACAATCAAACGCTCTCGTTTTCATTAGCTTCGTTAGTAACGCTACACAAATCCTTCGACCGGCCCGTGACAAGTCAAACCCAAATCAGACCTCCAGTCCTCGAGCCAATACCATCCCACTAAACGCCTCGTCGCCTCGGTGAAAGAAGAGGCAGGTGTCCCACCAAAAACTGGGAAAACAATTGGCCTACGGCCCTTCTCAAAAAGGAGGCAGGAACTGAGGTGGATGTTACGATTGTCTCACCTCTACAGTTCAAGGCAGAAACGCACTCACCACTGCATATATTTTATTTTTATTCTAAAGATGTTTTCTGTTAGGGGGTACAGTAACACAGTAAAGTAGTTGTAATTCAACAGCTCATTTGTGTGAGGCTCGGGATGTGGTCAAACAACATTTGATTAGCACCGTAAGCAAGGAGGAAAGAACAAGAATTACACGGATGGTGGTAATGTGGTTCTAGAAGAAAAGTGCATAGTCTTATCCTCAAAAGAATTAACTGCTACTTATTTTGTTAATCCACGTCTAGAAAGAACATACTGATCTTGTATTAAGCATTATCCTAATATTTAAGGCAAAAATTAGTCATTATTTCGTTCATTTAATGTTTTCTAACAGAAAACATCAAGTTCCAATTAATTCCACTGGAACTGATCTCCTGAAGGATATTTGATGTGACTATGTTTAGACACAAAAAAATTATTTATTTCCATATTTATCATAAACACTATTAAGGATTTAACAAGTCTCCAAGACAGTGTGTAAAGTCAGTTAAACACTTCATTTGACCCCAAAAAGTTCATTTTAAAGCTTATTCACTTGCAGTTATAATTGGGAAAAGGAATTCCAATGAATCAGTTCAGATGAATTCTAAAATTTTCCCTAGCCCATTAAAGAAATGTTTTAATGCATCTAAAAGACTGTAAATATTAAGATATGGCAAAAAAAAAACCCCAAACTGAGTATTTCTGTGTACTAACACTACATGTTTCAGAACTGACATTTTCTCCTACTGTTCTGTTAATCCATTTTAAGCAGAAAGCCCAGTTGAAAATAACTAAGTCAAGAAATGTTCTTCCATGTGTATTTTATTTGGTCTGTAATGACTGTTTTTGAATGCTTAACTGAATGTTCATAATAACGTACCATGCAATTAGACCTCTGAATTTCAAGTTGATTTTTCAATATTTATGTGAATCACATGACATTATCTTTTTTATCAGGTGCTAACTACCAAAATGACTGAAAAAGATTAGCAACGCATCAGGATTTCTTGTTGCTGTGTTTTTGAATTCAGGTGAGGTTGAATCAAAGTATTCCCAGTTTACTTTGACATCTAAGCAACCTAAAAATAAACCAGAAGAATTTCTGGAAGAAGAAAAGTGTATAATAAACTTATTTCAAAGCAGAATCTTCATAACAGAACAAATAATCTCTTAGGCACGAGATAAAGGATGTGAAAAGGGATGATGTGCCATTAGAAAAGCTCTATTTTATAATCAACTGTGTATCTTAAAAATATTTAAAAATACCTTTTTCCTTATTTCAAAGAAACAGGGATTAAAATAATCTGTTCTGCCACAAGAACCTTTGTTTAACTAAATTCCATTTCCTTCCTGTATGTGCTGTCATTGTTTACTTAAAGTGGCTTAGAAAGATGCATAACAGAAAAAAAGAGCAATGTAATATTAAATTAGTAACTGTTCAGGAGATGCGCCGCATTTTCTTCTCCTCAAATGACCACAGATTTTTAACAAGATACAGTTGTACTTCTGGATTTATCACACGACAGATTGTGAAAACTTTGAGGTCCCAAAGATTTTCCAAAATTCTGGGAGAGGAAGAAAAGGCAGAATTCTGTGTCACCGTGTACCTAAACCAGTTGAGTACAGAAGAGGAATGAACTTTGTGTTTCCAAAGAATGCATTTTCCTCCGTGCTTGTTAAAAAAAAAAGGCAGACCGAGGTGACGACATCCGTGGCACCATCCTATTAATTCCACTAGCTGTTTTCTCATTTCTTAGGGTGAGGATTAGTGCTGTGCTTTCCCAGTCAGTGATAATAGTCTCTTCCTAAATAATACCACAGAGGCAGGCAAGGAAAAGAGAAGCAGCATTAATAAGTGCTTGAGATGAAATGAGTAGAATTAGCACAAACCAGTCCAAAATAGAAAAGCAGTAGACCACAAGATGAGACTTGTTTCATTATCTATAAGTAGCACGATGTGTAGGAGCATATAAAGTGTGGCTACATTTCAAATATAAAAATATTACCATGAGGTTTCTCCCTCCCACTCTATTATACTCTCCAAGAGAAAAGAGAGTAGGTAGACAATGAAATTCTTAGTTCCCTGCCAAGAATTCCAGTGCAAACAAATTATCAGGAGAATCAGATAAGAATAATGATGTGATATTGATAGAGAAAGCAGAAGCTCGGTATAAATTAAAGTTTAAAATAAACTGTAGGAGTGACAGAAGGAAAAGGTAAAAATGCAGGCAGAGAAAAAGATCTGTATTTTGATAGAGAAAAGGGTATGTACATCCCATACGCATTACTGGTAATGGCATGAACAAACAGATCTCACTTTGTAGGCAATCTCCTCCTTAGATAACAAGAGCAGCAGCAATGCAAGACACTGCTTACGTTAAAAAAAAAAGCAGCACGTTCTGTAGAAAACAGTTCCTAACTGCCAAAGTTAGTCACTTGGAAAATAACCTGCGCTAGACTGTACTGGCATCTGTACTAAACAATGAAGAGCAAATCAGCTTCTTCTACTGTTTCTAAGTTTAAGATTTTAGGAGCTCGGTCCATTTTGCTCAGCACGTGGGAATATTGCCACAGTCTCCTGAATTGGGACACACAAGTCAAAGTATTTTTACCCCGCCTGGCTTACTTTCCAAGGTTATCAAGCCTGAAGTGATTAGGTATGAAATCAGAACTCTTCTTCACAGCCCTTCTTGAACAGTCCCAGCGATCATTTCAATTGACCTAGTTTTCCTCCTTCTAGATACTCATGCTTCATGGTATCTTACTCTGATGTATTTGATACAATTCAGCAGGGAATTCCCAGAAAGACACGTCCCCATCCAAGAACAAAGATTGACTGAGTCTGCTGTAAGCGTACGCACCAAGAAACGTTGATCATTCCAACTAAGTCAGAGATAAAGAAATAGTATATGGAAATCTGAAAAATTATAAATTATGATAAGATGATTTTGTTTGGTTGCAAGTCAAATTTAATCAGTTCAATGAATTGGCAACAGTATTGCATGTAATCACAGAGTCAGCATTAAATGAAGATTGTATCAGAGGACGCAAGGGAATTCAAATGAATGACTGTTGAAAGGTGGAGTAACTCTGAGAAAATAAAAAAAAAAATAAGGGAGAACAGGATGCTTTACCAACATATGGGAACACCTAAAAGCTTACAAAATACAAACACTGTGGTAAAGGCAAGAGAGCTCCCAGGCAGCCAGTCGTGCAGCCATGGCCAGGGCAATTAAATGCTGATTCAGCTGGCTGGGGCCCAGAGGCCTGACCAGAGAGATTCTCAGCTTTAAGAATGAACAAATCACACTTAGTAAAGAACATCTGTATTGAACTTGCTCTGACTTAAAGTAAAGGTGCTCGAAGGGGAAAAGTCAAGGACTTAAATAAAAAACTCCTGAAGATATGAAGAGAAGTGATTAAAACATTTTATCTTTTTTTTCTCCACACAAAAGAAAATTCTTCCTATAGAAATTAGGTGCTTTCCAGCTCCACAAATGGTTTATTATATGCAGAAAAGGAAAACCGCAGTACAGCTCTGTCCTTCATTCTTAACCAAGATAAATGATTGGAACTGAAATGAAGCCATTAACATGGATACTCCTGAATCATGTTGTAAAAAAAAAAGGGCAAAATTAAAAAAAAAAAATATTGCTTTATATATAGCAATGAATCACATCCAACCTAAAGAAAGAAAAAAAAAAAACAAACCCACAAACATTGTAATCAGAGAATCAGAGGAAAAAAGTATTTAAAAATGCTGATGACTCAAAGACAATGTGAACTGGATTGCATAAAGCTGCAAAGGTCATTGCCACCATTGATTTCCATGCGTTTTGTTTTCTAGATACTATTTTATTGCATAAGAGGGGCAGTATATGCTTTGAGAGACAAGAAGAAGGCGCACACATGCAGACAGTTTGAAGTGTACTACACAGTTAAATATTTCAACAAAACAAAACCTTAGGAAGTGAATTGTGCAGCTCTGCAGCCTCTCTAAAGGCTGAAAATCCAGAGATCACCTTTCCCACTTCTTCCTCCACCATGCTAGGCTGCCTGTAATGCTCGTGCATGTAAAAAAGTGCTGGGTCTTAGCACTAACCGGGCTGATTCTCAGCGCTTACCGAACATTGAAAGATAGAATTTTTCTTCATCTATAACAGCCAATAGATCCATGATACTTCTGAACAGGACACAGCCTCTTAGGCCCAAACTTCTTATAACACTAGCCACAAAAGTATTCATTTTTAAATTATTTGGATTGCCACCACTGCAAACTCATGCACACATGTATTGTATCACATTCTCTTGATACAGCAATTCATAATAACCATGAATGGCTATTCAACTTTGTCACATTTGCAACTTCTTGTTAATATAAAATATTGTAAGATACCGTCAAATAAACCCTAAAGAAAGCATTTGTCCCTATCTACATCAAATGCTACACAATGAGTGAAGGCAGTCGCCATTGCTCACCCATCACCTAACAAGTTAATTGTAGAGTGGTTGAATCTTTATCACGATCACAGCTATAAATAAAACCTTACTGAAAATCTTAAATATATGTGCTCTCATTTTTAGTGCACATGCTTGTGTTTCATAGACAATAATAGAAAAAAAAGGACAAAAAGAATGATGTTGAAGCATTTTATAGTTTTTAGTTCTCCTGTGCTAATCTGTATAATGGAGAACTACACAGGTAATCATCGAATCATTAAGGTTGGAAAAGACCTCTAAGATCGTCAAGCAAGCAGGTCTACCGGAGTCTTTTCCCAAAACACCCAAATAAAGGGTGTGGGCCCTGGGTAGATCACAGTTTGGCTTCTGATTTCATACAGAGGAATCTTGTTTTATAAACCCACTTCTTAGCCTAGCTACAAGAATTTGAAATTAACAGAACAGTAGATCTACAAATCAGTGACAGATTATTTTCTTTAAAGAAGTAATAACTCTAAAGACCAGAAAACGTTACTCTTAGCATCAGGGTAACAGAAAATGCACAGATCTTCGAAGTAAAGCTTCACATCTCCAAAGCCAGGGAGTGAAGAACAAGTCAAATGGTCAGAAGTCCTCAGATATATAGTTACTATCTATAGTTACATACATATAGTGGTAACTATATGTAGCTACAATGACTTTCTATGGGCTGGTTCATAGAAAGAACATATTGAAAAGCACTTTATTTACACACAGCATTTGTCATTATTGCATACATAGAATTTCTTGGAGCTACATGAGTTGGGTGTCAAGTTCTGTTCTACTGCAACAGACAGGTACAACAGGCCAGGGCACCTACATTAAAGGTGACAGAATTTCACATGTCTGTCTTGGCCCAAGACTTGTCTCGTGTCTAGTTTCACCCAAAGTATTCAGCAATCGCCTTTACCCACATAATGTAATCGAATCTGAATACCCTAGGTACACTCAAATGGCCACAGAGGGTAAAGATTTTGTTAGTTGCTACCAAAAAAAAAATAAAATAAATAAGACTTGATGGTCTGAATCCCCTGTGTCAGCAGTCTACCATATCAGTGAAGTTTTACACAACTGACATGGAACTGACAGAAACTGTGCTATAAACAGTCTTACTAAGGAAGAGCTAGAGTCCACATAACGTGAATGTTACGTGTATACGTAAAAGTGAAGTGATTCTTTAGTATTTAAAGAACTATCGCACTTCTAAAAACATAAAAAAGGGACACACTGCTTATGTTTTACACCTACATGCTATTTTAACGCAGAAATTATTATACATTTAGAGAGCAGTATGGTAAGTAATACAATAGGACAAAACTTGGACTCTTTCTATTTAACGATACCAGGAATTGGAATTGTTTTCCAAAAGTGTCCATACTACATGAAAAGAGGTTTAGGCAAAGTTTTTAAGCATTGTGTTCATTACATAATTTGTTTTGCAGAAGCTATACTTTTCTGATTCTTTAAGCTCTTTGTAACTCTCTCATCTCATTTGCACTGCTGGAGATCTTTAAACCCACTCTCTTCATAGTTAAAAACAACATAACAAGATTAGGCTGAGAGCCAGCAAAATCAACTGTGTGCCAACCAGTCCTCTGAATTCCTGTTAGAACATCATTTGTATTAACCTCCAGTTTTCTAACATAAGGACAATAATATTATTCCTATGATTATATCAGCGAAGTAATTATCTATTCCAGGAATATATTGCAAGATAGAAACAATAAAATAGGACAACTTGTAGAAGTTTATTAATAGGCAATTTTTCCAGAACGCTATATATTAATCTAACAATGTTTAATAGAAATGCAATAAAGGGATAGTCTTTTGTAGTCAAGAAGAATTTGATAAACAAGTATGTACAAGAGTATTTGTGTTCTAAACTAGTGAAAAATCTTTCCACCTGGGCAAGAAGTTACTATGCTTTCAATTCCTTTTCTAACCAGCTTTACCATCTCTATTGTAACTTGCTCTAGACACGGAATAGGTTTTTCAATCAGCCTTGAAAACTATTTTATTTTCAGCCACTGACTTGGGTGTTTCTTTTTTTATTCATTCTTCTTTTTTTATTCAATTGTTAGTACTAATCAAATTACCTAGTGTACGTGTGCTTACTACATGTGTATATAATTAAAAGAAATGATCGTTACTATTCTCTACATAAAATCACAGAATCACAGAATGTTCGGGCTTGGAAGGGAGCGTGAAAGACCATCTAGTCCAACTCCCCTGCCAGAGCAGGATCACCCAGAGCAGGTCACACAGGAACGTGGCCAGGAGGAATCTATGTAAGTGTCTATAAGTATCTATTGTCTCCTATTATTTTTGTTTAAATAACACATTAAATTTATTTCACTAACAATAACATTTTTTAAAAAATCATTAAACACACACATAACAGCCTGGAAATGCAGTTTAGAAATGAAATTAAGAGCTTGTTAGATATACGTTGGATATAAATCCTCTAAACCCCAAAAATCTTGTTACCCACTGACTAAACACATCCAAAGCTTAAAAAGGCTTTCCTTTCCTTAGAGCACGTATGCAATCTCTACTCCAAACGCTTCTCTATCCTGTCACTCTGCACATCATCCCACAAAGTATTCTTTAACGTTTCATGATCAATCCCAGGTGTCAGATCTCTGCTCTACTCTAACTTCCATTTCGCTTTCACAGGGGAGATCCCCAGAGCCCCCTTCCAACCGCAACCACTCTGCACAATTCTGGGATTCCCACGCACCCTACACATACCTCTCCAAATTCCTCCTACGTTTTTGCCATTGTGCTTTCTGGGTTAAGCTGATAAGCTGTAGAGAGACTGTTTACCCAATACCTTTGTGAGGAACTGGACTTGGAACAGACCATCTTGGCATTTAGTCCAGTTTTAAGATATTTCATATTACCATGTGACCCATAACACTGACACATTAAGTAAAGAATTCTTAGCACAAAGTAAAATTTGTAGAAGGGTATTATTTGGTGAGCAATCTCACAATGGTCCCTAGAATAGCAGCCCAAACACTTTTTGGTATAAAATAGTATATTTTAAAACTAAAGGATGCATTTTAATGCAATAACTGCAATACCTTAATGAACTTGGATGAAAATACCGTGACTTAAATCACAGATACTCTACTATTATCACACTCTTGTATGGAGGAGAACTTGAAAACCACACTGAAATAAATATTAAAAATACACTTACAGCAATAATTTATCTATTACCTATAAAAATAACACTTGTATTTTAAACAAAAAATTACCTAAACACGTGTATTAGCGATGGGTGCATATACTCACTGAATCCTATGGTGCTCTTCGTGCAAAATAAACCTAACACAAAATCTAGAAAAACTGGGGATGTATGGAATGCATGTGTTTATCATAATACGCTTACCACAGTAGAATCATATATTAACATGAATCTCAAAGCCTGAAAACACTTACGGTGCATGTTTTAGCAGTTGTTTTTCAATGAAGATGCTATTTTTGCATCTATATAAAGACAGACCAACAAAACGAAATTATACAAATCCTTTTAGGTCCCCCATCTTAGAACAAATCAGCTAAACTGCTAATGAGACAGGTCAAAACTTGCAAGAGAATATTAATTGTGCCCCAAGTTACAGGCGTGCAGTGTGATTCAAATTTCCACACGGCAGCGATCAATACCACCTAAAAAAAAGTAAATATGCTCTTCATAGGACATGTCAAAATTGAGCACCAAAATTATTAATCGTCTGCAAGATTTAAGTACATACCGTCTTTGCAGACAGAGCAGATAAAAGTATTGTGCAAGGAAAGACACTTCCTATAAAACCAGTCATGAAAATATCTTTGAGTGTTATATAAACTCATTTCTCTACCACATAATTTATTACATAACAAAAACTCATTTATGTAACACTAACAATTGCACTATGCAATTGTTTATACAAAAGTATAAGAACCTAATACCTGAAAAACTAAAATACAGAAACTGGTTTCAAAATCTCAATCCCTGATCTGCAGTAAAAGTCTTACGAATTTAATGTTTTTTATCTAGGATATCAAAAATATTCCTCATTTATTTTCGAGGTAACATCACTTCATAGAATAAACACAGAATATCGGCTCTGTCCAGAAGCAGGATGAACAGAAGCAGTGATAGCAAAAGAACACCACATTTTTACTTTTAAAAAAAAATATAAATTTACAGTCAGCACAATAAAGTTGTAATACATTTCCTGCATTCTGATACCATGAAAGACATGATTACCAAATATCGTTCAGAATCGTCTCCTTATGTTTAAGGATTCGCAGGAGTTCTAGTCCCTACAATTCAACATTATAATCCTACGCTTAGAAAGTGATTTTGTTGTCTTTGGAAATAAGTACCTCAAGGCAAGAGGAAGGCAGTGACCGGTATTGAAACCTTTCGCTCTTAGCACTGGTCTGCAGACGCTTGAGTCACAGGCAAGAAGTCACCGAGTAAGGGGCAGCACTAGGACCAAATCAAAGCAACTTCAGAATTCCCAACGGGCCTCCCAGCTCTTGTCTTGCTAAAGAAAATTTTTTTCTTGCTCTTACATTTATACACAGCGTGAGAGTTCAAGAAGCAACGGCTGAGATATCTAAGTCTCTCAGAGACCCATTTGGGGAATCAGTCTCAGAAAATCCACAGTTCCTTTATCTTGCTCCTACTTTTTTCAGAAGATTTATTCTCCCGAGATTTTTTCACAGGAGTTAGAAGAACAAAGGCACTGGGAAGACATGATCGGGAAGGAAAGAAGGTTAGGAAAAAAGAAATGTTAGGAAAAAGAAGAGTTACAGGCTTATTAAGACAGAGAGAAGAGGTTGCAAAGAAGAAAAGTTGGACAGTGCTGTAGCAGACAAAGCAACCCTGCTCCACAGATCGCTGTGGAGAGCCTCACAGATTCCATCAGCCAAGTGGTAAATACATATGGAAACTTGTTGCCTAAGGCTTAAGCAAGCTCAGCTGCAACAGAGAATTTTTCAATTATTTTTAAAGCCTTTCAGAATTTATAATGTTTTGGTTGGTGTTTTACAAGTCGCTGGGCTCAATTTCGTTTAAGACGCTAATTTCTATTTTTGAATAGCCTTAAAGACAGCCCTATGACTGGAACTTCCACTCGATTCTCTCCCGGAGTATATTGCCTCTGCAGTTCATTTGAACACCGAGCACAGCAATCTTAGATTTTAATGCAGTCAGAACTAGGTAAAGTTCCTTTCAGGAGAAAATATGATTGATTGTTACAATGACAGTAATTGCATTTTAGTAAAAGTAACCATTATGGTAATTTTCCTCTAGAAAGAGACATTTAACTAACTTAAGTAACTTGTTACTTTTCAACACATTAACTTTGGCAAATTTAACATTACAAACGTACAGAGTTCACAGACACAACAACATGCATGACTTAGGGAGCGTGTGCTTTTTTCATTCTATATATCAGGCAGTGTTTCCAAATAGTATATGCTAAGAAAAAATGTGCATACATCACACAGCATTAATTAAACTGTTAAGAGCAGCTACAGAACATCTATTGCAAAGTCTCCTGTTTAAAAATTCTGACTTCAAAGTAGCAAACTTCAGATCATTACGAGACATTAATTCCCAAGCACCTACAAAGATAAAATGCCAACTCTGAGCAAACCATAATAAAAGATCCCGGTAAAGCAAAGCAGATCAACAGTAACTCATGACACACCACTAAGAGAGGTAGGCGGGTGAATGACAGACACAGAAAGGCATCACCAAAAAAATCTGTGCAGAGCCCTGCAGCTACAGATCGCGACGCAGGAGAGAGAGAGCAATTTCTGTGACAGACTACCTGCTGCATCACAGTAAGACCCCACAGTTACTAAAAAACAATATTAGCATTTAATTTCATATATCTCTTCCAAGCACCACTTGAACACTACTCAGAAACTAAGTCTGTAGCACTGCATGTGAGAAAGTGGTGCATTACTTTTTTTCCAACCTGCTACTCATAAACATTCAATGCACCGTAGTTTGTAGTAACTTCTTAGTAACAGTGCTGTTTCTGATAATTAAGAACTACATCATAAAAATAATTTAAGCATCCAGGTTTTGTTTCATTCTACTTCACATGAGTTAAAATATTAAACTCCACCTTTACTTTCAAGTCGTTTTAAGATAATAATCATTCCTTACGCTTTGAAGGGATTCTAAGCTGGAGCCAGTTGAATTTCCATACCACTGAACATTTTTACACTAGAAAAGAACTGAAATTAATCTAGATTGAAATTTTGTTTTCAAGAAAATTCTTTTTAAATGGAAATATTACAGATTTGATTTTCAACAAATCAGATCTACAATTTTCACTTCAGCTTTCCCAGCTTCTCTGAGGAAAGAGTTTTTGTATCTTCTACACTCTATGCTGTCCTTGAATCACATATAATGTTTACAGTGCAGAACTGTGTTTGCATCTAGAGTTTTCATATGCGATGTTGCAAGGAGAAGTAGATCCTCAGTCTTTCTGATGACTTTTCCTTAGCCCAGTACCCTGCTGGAAAACTAATCCGCTCCTCCAGTTTTTCACACCTTGCAAATGAAATACTATTTAATAACTCAACATAAGAAGGTTTTGGGGTTGTTTTTTTTCCCTCCTCCGGTCAAAGAAGCACTATTATAGAGTATCTTGGCTGGCAGGTCCAGACTAACAGGTTCTGTCCCCCGTATCGTCACTAGTGGTACACACTCCTCCCTCCTGAAAATCGCTGACCTCTCAGGTATGTTAATTTAACTATTTCAATGTGAAATACTAAGTTCTGCATTTTAAGTGGATTTCTTTTTCGTATTGATTTAGATTAAGGAGCTTCAGTTTAAATTGCACTTTAAGTATTTAGCTGGAACGGTGAATGGTACCATAAGGTGGAGGAGACACTAGAGAAAATTACAAAGAGAACTAAGAAATAAAAAGATGGAATATTAATCTGTATTATCTCAAAGTATGCTGAACTGCTTTTTCAGCAGCAGTCTTCCAGATAACTTTAGATAAACAATTTTTCTTTTTTAATCTTTAAGAAGCTACACCTGTAAATTGTTCAGGGATTTTTTTTTTTCTGCTTTTTTAACCGAAAGCAACTTATAGCAAACTCTTAGTGAAAGAAAAGCCAGAAATCTCAATCAGAATGAACTGGAAATCCGGAGACTTCAAGAAATCTTTCTTTCATATATTTTCAAGATTAAAAACTTGCCATTAATGTTCATCTTCTACTACATTATAATGATAGATAATTTAAGAAAATTCTGAAAATAGTTTGGCTGTTCAAAGATAAAGTGAAATTAGAAATAAATCAGTGACTGACACACAAACAGCAATAACCTAGGGCACATGTTAAGAGCTTACTAACACCCATTCCACCACGGAATTTTGTAAGACTATTTTTATAGTGCAGTGTCCTAGTTACTATTGAGAAGAGGAGGAAACTTACAGTTTAAAGAGGACTGGCAGTCGACCTCTACAATTAGTCCTTTATCTTTTCCATATCTTCTAAATTTCATGTGGCAAACTGCATCCCTGAATTTTGCTTTGCGGAGTGTAGGAGTTAATTCTTCAATATTAGCTGAGGAAAGTAATGACTGGCCCAGTGTCTTTGCAGTTCCAGAGGTGATGTGCTTTGCTCAATTCAACTCAGAATAACGTCTCCATCTGTGACCACATGTTTAGGTTAACTGTATAAAAAAAAAAAAGATAACACAAACCCACCGGTTAGTGGTGTAGTGCAACTCTGCCCTGCCCGCACACTGCCTACGACAGACCTGCTGCCTTTGTCCTGTAAAGAAAGGTCTGTGCCAGTCACCTCACCTTCCAGGACCTTCAAAGGGAGAATGCAGCTGGGAAGAAAAATCTTGCAGTGGAGTTCCACTGCGCAAAGGGACACCCTTTACAAGGAGGGCAGGCTGCCACGCAGCAGCATCACAGCCTCTGTCCATCCTCCGCTTCAAGCAGCTGAGGTCAGGGAGAAGCAGCAGCCGGGTGCAGGCTCGCAACGCATTAGGTAAAAGCACCAACCAGGCAAATACAAATCAGGACTTATATGAATAACTCTTGTACGTAACACATTCAATCTGGCAGGCTTCTAGTCAAAAATGGGCAAAAAAATTAGTGTAACTGGTATCTGCATTATACTAAAAGATTACTTTAAATGAAAGAGAATTTCTCTCAAAAAATAAAGCACTGGATTTTTATTGAACTAGCTGTAATCGTCTCACAAATTCCAAGCAACACAAAAGTATGCATAAGACTTGTAAGGCTATCGAAAGGAGTTGATGCAACTAACCATGATGTGTAACTATTCTGATGTCCAACAACGTGATAAATGAGATGTGAATGCATTTTCTAGTATGCAATTTGGGATGAGTGAAACTCTCTAATTCTTGCTAATTCAGTGATAAAACACTTATGAAATGCATAAATTATCTCAGCACAGTTTTGGAGGAAAGGAATGAGCTACTTAAACTGTCAGATTGTTAACACTGACAAGCACAATTCATCTGAGTTCCATATTCTTCTCCAATTGTTTTGTTGCATAAATACTAACTGCAACTACCTCATATAGAAAGTGTCCGTTGTGAAAGGTGGCTAGGCGGTAGAAAAATATTTTAGTGGGTATTGAAGTGTGTTTTGGCTAGACACAGTTTGGATCACAGAAAATCCAACTTGAGGTTCTTTAGAGTAAAATGGTTAAAGGCAGGCAGGTGATACAGACAAAATTAGTCCAAGGCCACACCTTGGGTTCTATCCAAGACGTGTCTTGGGAACTTGGGCTGTAAAACAATGACTATTAAGCCTCCTTTAAAATGTTTGGCTCTTTAGCAAGGAGCCACAATTGAAGCTGCAATTCCACAAGCCGTTTAAACCAGCCCTTGCATTAGAAAAGTGGCTCCTGGTTTCCTTCACACACTTGTGACAGTCGTAACACCAAGAAGGTGAAGACCTTCAAGCCAGCTAAGCATTTGTGATGCTACGAATGAAGTGAGCTCAGAAACTAGTTTAAAGCTAATGTTTCATTCTGCTTAGTTTTCCTCACTGGGCTAGTTTTAACCCAAATTGGTTCCCCAATCAATTAAGTGTGCAGCTGCAAGAACATTTGTGCAGGGCAGGGCAGCATCTCTTGGCTTATGCTGGCTTAAAGCGCTTGTGGAAGTACAGCGCGAGTGTAACTAAAGATCTGCTATAGTCTAACACTGCTGATAATCCACAAATGCCATTCCGGAACACAGGAATAGTTAAAGCATATAAATGGCCTTGCCATGTGCCTTGCATAGAGGCCTAGCAGAGGAGAGCTTAGAAATTGCCATAGCTCCCGGAAAAGTATGCTGGTTTAGAGGTAACTGTATGCTCCAACAGTAAGGACAAAAACCTGATGCCCAAGTCACATGCATCCCAGTAAGATTGATGATAACACGGTAAATGTATTTACCAGACTTCTCGCAAGGCAGCTTCTGTGAGACAGCTGATGACAGGCTATGTATTCTCCCTACCTCTCGAACCTTCACCTGTCCTGCCATCACTGGGTCCTCTTCGAACCTGTCTGTAGCCTGCAACTTTCCTTCTCTATAAGATCCCTTTTTAAGCCTCTGCTTAAAATTTCCAGTAATACTCTAAAAGTATTACTCAAACTGAAGTAACAGCAGAAGTACCAGAAGAACAGAGATGGAAACAACATACCAGTTTTCCCATTACTGCTTCACTGTAAAATGAACACTAGCCACAGACAATATGAATGCCCTTTTTTTCCACAAAAAGCTAGACTGGACACATGCATCTCCATAAACATTGTCTGTACTTGGAACCACAAGCTTACTGCATTTGTGTATTCTACAGTGTCTGGTCTGCTCGAACACTGTATCTTCATTGCTGTATTGACGTAGCAATTGTATCAGAAATATTACCTATTCCAAATCTTAGAGCTAGTGGTTAGAACTTGCACAAAAAAAAATATATTTCTTGATGACTGATTTGCCACCTGTTCTATGTAATATATTCATTTTACCTACCTATTTTAAGAAACTTTTGACAAAAACATTGTAGTTACATTCTACTTAAATAAAATCTCAACCAAAAAAACATGTCTACAAATCTTAAGTAGAATTTAAGCAAAGTAATAATGTAGAAGAATAATCATCTGAAAACCTGTGTACACAGACATACATTATATATCGTGCATATCTCACTAAGTTTTTCTCGGCGATGAATCGCTAACGGGGCTTAAAGATAACAGGATGCTATTATTTAAAAATAAGACTTTAAAAAAAGGTTCTTTCAAATTTTTTTAAGCCCATTTGCTAAATATTTGACATTGATTGCACTACAGTCAGTACTCCAGAAAGTAAATCTTGTGCATGAGAACACTTTTTCTTCAACTGACACATGTAACTTACACTAGTCTGCTAGAAGATAGAGTGTGATGCTGATGATCCTAAAAAAAGCCATAAGTAAAGCAGTTATTTATAAAATCCCTAAATATACTTGGATAATTCCAATCATGGAATTACAAAAAAGCACAGCAAATGACCAATTGACAGCACGCTATATACTATACAGCGAGTTGAAAAATGCTCCGCAGTGGCACGAAGTTACTGCAGTTATATTAACTTCATTAAACCTGCTTCGGAAACTATGATTAACTGAATGCTTCCATATTATTTAGCTGGAAAATGAGAGGGAGAGAACCTGTTCTTACATTCTAATTTGGTTTCTCCCATCACTGCTACAAGAGGGAACACGGTTCCATAAAATTCTTCCGTGCCAGCTAATACAAATGAAACACTGAACCACATCTTACTCCTTCCCTCCAACAGCCCAGCCGTTTACCTGACTCAGTGAATTGCCTGATATTTTAATGAGAATAAAACTTGTAAACCAATCTAGATTAGGACTATTAGTTGTAAAAGAAAAACATGAACGAAACAAGAAAAAAAAAAACCTGCCTCTTTCCTTTCTCTTGCATAAGCCAGTGCCTGAAAACTTCCACAGCAATGTCCATTAAACTTGGCAAGAAGTGGTGTCTAAGCTTTCTCAAACATGAAGCACTCAGCATGACCTGAGCATTCAAACTTTTGAGTATGCTTAATAAAGAAATTAAAACTAGGCAGTGCCATTGCATAATTCCAGGCAAAAAAAAAAAACCTTGATCTTTCAACCCAAATTGCACCCAAGCAACTGTTCCAGTGGAGTAAGCCTTCAAAACTATTGGAATCTGTCTCCTGAGAGCTGTTTAAGCTTCCTTAATGCTCTTAATCCACCTTGATATTGAAATGTCAGACATGCTGGCACCCACCTTCCAACTTCCAAATAGCTGGTCAAGTGTCTGAGAGTTTCCTTTCCCAGTGCAGATCCTGACAGGCTCTAGGACACAGGCTAACTGAAGCTGCACTATGCTTGTGGTCTTCAAGAAACACTTCACTAGAAGTGAAAACCTCTCACACACTTTGAGAAAAGACAGACTAGGATAATGGTGCAACGACTAAAGAAACCTCTCTGGAAAAGATATATGTTATTTAGGAAACGGCACAAGAAGAAGGAGCTCTAGACTACACTGCCAACTCCACTGGCTATGCTATCATTATCCATGGTAGAAAGAGGAATGATGGTCTCTGGCAGAGGCAATCCTTGTCTCTGGATGAATCCTAGGTCAAAAAGGTCCCACTGTCATTTCACACCTTTCAAAATTCATTGTCCAGCCTAATAACTACTAAACTATCAATACACTCATCATGAGTAGTGAAAAACACTCTAATTCCCTGTGACACAAAAAAATACAACCCACAGTAAATACAACAGAAGCTCTGGAAGCTCTCCTTCCCTTCGTAATTTTATTCTGTATCAGTATTTATTAGATGTAGCTGTTCCTCTTTCGCAATGGGAATTTCTAACAGTTGCTTTTCGCTATGTGGAGTCAAGTATTCAGGTAACAGCAGGAGCATCAGCAGTTAAGTTTCTTTCTAGGAAGTGGGTCTCAAATCATATTCTGATCACTTTCCTGTGCAGAAAGGCTTTATTAGCCTGTAACTGCTGCCTTGAGAGAAGGATAACTTCTTCTGCCACATAGTATGTTTGCATGGGTAAATTCTATATTCTTCAGTTATTAGCCACAATCAAACACAAAATTATTAGTAGCTTGTTCATTACCATGGATATCCACATTTCCAAAATTCCAAATGACCAGTTTTCAAATGCAATATCCACAGATATTTTTGACAGATACTTGACTCTTTTTTTCTGAAACCAATTAGTTACGTTTTGGAGCTTCAATTTCTTAATATTTTAGAAAAGCCAGCAACTAATGTTTGAGCCCAAATACCTTCCAATTCATCTGAATCTTCAAAAAGTCCACCTCTCAACACTTTTCTTCAATGATACCGTTGGAAACTTTATTACAAAGTTGTCTATTGAACCAAGACCTGGCACTCATTCGTCTTCCCCAGCACTGAAGCACTTCCCCAGCACATCGACCTGAATCAAGTAATATTCCCAGGAATGCTACACTTAGGAAGGTTTTACGTTACTACAGCAGGATGACAGCACCTCTCTGATGGACACACTCCCACTCCTCCTTTTGCTCCAGGCAGCTAATGTCCATTCACACCTGCAAACCTTTGATTCGCTTCCGAAAGCATTTCTTCAGCTGTCACCGCTCATCTCACGCTAAAATCCACAAACACATATCTCAGGTTTACTCTATTTCCTGAAAACTTGGCTGATGACAATTCAGCTACTTCTAGCCTGGCTCATCTGCTCAATCCCAACTGCAATCACCACAGTGTAATTTACTAACCCATTGAGACCTTCTAACCTGTTGTTCCGAGAGACACTTCCAGAAGCCACATTTTTAAGGTTTACAGCTCAATCTTTAAAAATATTTTTCTTCTTCTTCTTCTTTTAAATTTAAGTTGATGTTGGTCAACTATTAACATCCTACAAACTTTACTGCTACAAAAAGACTCAACATTTTAAGATTCAAGGCTGAAATGAAAAGTCAAAGGACCAAAGTCAAAGAACTGTTGTCAGTTCTTTTAAAAAATGCTATGCATGTATGCGATTTGTTGCTGAGCTCTGAATCCAAACTGCACATCACAGCTCTTATAACTAGCCCATTCTCTTAAAAGTTCTCCACCTCCACCCCTGGGGGCACTTTTCTATGTTTCATTTTGATTCAATGAGCAAAACAGTTCTAATTTTCTCTAGAACCTAGGCTGTATACCTGACACCAGTACTATGCTTTTCATCAAGCTCCCATAAACTCTTTCTGCAACTAAGAAACAGATGAAGACTTCAGATACACTTCTGAGAAAATGTCTTCGGCGTATCAAAAACATGTGCATTATCCGTGTCAGAACATTTGAATTTCTTGTGTTCCTTTAACACTGATTAACAAAAGTTCTATGTATATTTATATATAACTTTTGTTAATATATATACACATATATAATTTGTGATAAGAGCTTGGAAAATTAGCCACTCTTCTGCCACTACAGAAAGCTTCTAGTATATTTTTGAATGACATCATAAGTATTTACATCTATTGAAGTATTTTCCTGGTTTCAAAAGAACTAAAAGTCATATCAACAAAATTTAGAATTTTGATGCTAATGGTTCTTCAGAATTAAAGAGCATACAATTTAATACTCTAAAGATCTGACGATCTCTTCCTACTTGGCCACTTTACCTTCCTATGACTAAGTACAAATCATCAGTCATTTTTCTCAACCAATATATATATATAAAGATTTTCTAAGTGTGAAAGTGTGAAAGATGTATTCTTTAAAATCTAGTATCACTGTCAGAACACTGGAGCAAAAGAAAACGTCACATTTTAAGAATTCGTCAAAAATAATAGTGAAAACATTACAATGTTGTAGCGCTTTTGTTTTCTGTGATGAACACAGAGCTTGTCTATAAAGGAGTAGATAAACTATCATACAATATCCTGAGAAGGAAAATCTCTGCACAGACCTGAAGAACCTTGTCTTCATAATTCAGACTAGAGGGTTAAGTATTCCTCTTGGACTCTTCATGGCACTTCAGAAAAAGGTTTTGTATAGTATAAGTGATATTGTACTATAGTACAATATCTAGAAAATTTAATTTTACTATGAAATATGTAGCCTTTAATGAAAATTACTTGATGGAGACTGTATTTGAGTGTAAATTTCTGTAAAATTTTATCTAGGTGTTTGTTTTTAAACTTGAAGCAGGGAAACAATCATCTTAGTGGGTCTACAGGTTTCTTCTGATTACATTAAAAAGAAATTTGACACACACACAAACTTCCTATAGAAACAGCTTTACATAACACGATACATGCCAAATCCTATTCATCTGTAATTAACGGTACTGCTCATGTGAATAAAATGAGCACACTTTAGCCAAACACCAAAATACTTCAATCCAAAACAGGGCTATAATTTCAGCATGGATTTTACTCTGTCTTTGTGGATATCAGCCGGATTCAAGTCTGATTATAAGCATAAAAGGAGTAAATTTTGATGGACGTATACACTGACCCAATCCAAAAGCATATCAGAAGCAAGCTTTTGATTTCATTTCACCTTATCAGCATTTAAAAGGTTGATTAATTCTACATTTTCTCACGCTTTAAAGCTGTGTTATCCATATAACTGTGAAGTACCTTGATAGTTTTGGAACAGAGTGAAAAAATGAAAATTAAAAAAAATATTGTAGTAATTATATTGATCTGTCCAGTGCACTAAAACTGAAAATCTGTATTAAAACTCTTTTAAAATGTTCTGAGTTTCAGATAAGTTACTCATACCCATATGAAATTGACATTAACTTTAAGGGAGTTATTTGCCCATTAAAAAAAATATAATTAGGCTGTCCTCCAGTATCTCAAATTTTTCCCACAGCATGGAAAAGTAAGCTGCCTGATAAGGAAGAGATCCCTGAGAGATTCATTTCTTGTTGTTTTGGTCATTTTTACTTCAGTTATGTAAGGAGAGTGTCTGAACGTGGACCTCTTCCTTCAGAGTTTCAAAGAGAAAGAATTACTTAGACCATGAGGGGAGATAAATGAGATAATGACAAGGGTTATATCTGTTGATGTTACTTCTGGTATTATAACCCCCATGTTTCCCACTCTACATTTTAAAAATGTTTGCATATGAATGAGTTTTGCACAATAGCTTCTTACCTATAAAGCTGTTTCTGCATAAATAGCATTGATTCAGTGGCAAGTGTGGAAACAGCAAAGGCACAGCTGAAATCCTCTACTCCTAGCAGTGCTCTGAAGAGAAAAACGAGACATTGCTGGTTTTTAATTCTTCTCATTATTCCCTAGAAGGAAAGTTATATTTGTGCTGCCTCCAGGCAAAGTATCATCCCACATGAACAAAAGAATGAAACTAAGATCACATCCATTTCATCTTGCTGCTGCTACTCCTGCACAGAAGCTCTCCGCAGATGCTTAAGTCCCTGACACTGTATCTTCAGTGCTCATACGCCACAGTAAATGATTCATTAAATATGCATAGACAGATTGATCTTAGAACAGGGGAAAAAGGATCTGGAGCTCAAGGCGAAAGGAAAATAGAAATGAAAAGCCAAAAGGTAGGAAAGGGAAACACGCCCAAAATTCACATGAGAAAAGCATGCAAAAAGACATTTAAAAAGAAAGAGGAGCCAGCAACTATGTTGACATTTAATATGTCTACTTGGGATAAAACTCATCCTTTTACCAGCAATAAAAGCAACAGCCTAGAGAAAGCCCAAAGCCCTTAGAGCATTTTGCATCGAGTACCTCACAAAAATGGTAGGTAATTTTTACTGTACAATATTTGCACCAAACTACCTAATTATTTTTTAATGTAATTAAATGAGAGTCAATCCCTAATGCAGCTATAGATAGCTCTACCGCTCTTGTGCCCACAATGACAAAACTGTAACTATATTAGGGTGCTGCAAGAAAACTGGGGTTTATTGCTTGTGTACCAAAAATGAGTGTATTTTTACCTCTACTTATTTATTTCTTGTCAAATGCTACATTAGGTAGGTCTGCAAAGCATCGACGGGGTTGAAAACAGACTGATGCTCCTGGAGTGGTATGAAAGCTGGAGCGGGCTCCCTGATCCTAGCTACCAATAGTCAGTTCAACTCACATTCCACTTGTCAGGCTCCCCTTCAGCCTCTCAACCTGGAGGAGAGAAAGATATGATTCATTTGTGATGCCTGTGGTCCTGATAAACACGTGACTGGCAAGGCTAACCCTGTACTGTTACCGGTTTTGTAATATTTCCTGGATGGCCAGAAAGCTTTGCTCTGCTAAAGGAATCCTGCAAGCAAAAAAACCTGCCCATGCTTACGAATAAAAAGCCACTCGAGTAAGAGACACCTCCTTACTATGACATTCATACAAATGATGTTATATAGATGACACATGTATTCTATTTTTATTTAAAATAATTGGTAAAACACAAATATGGACCTAATTTCCATTCTGCCAGCAAAAAAAAAAAAAGGCCAAATACCTACAATGGGAAGTGTGTATATATATATTCACACACACACGTACAATAGCAATATTTTTAGCTATAATTTCCTACTCATGTGGCAACATGACGAGCATTTTGAAGAAGCTGAGCCAAGTGAAAATACAACCTGCAGAACAGGTCACGTTTAAATATTCTGCTATTGAAGAATATTAAAAACTACAGATTAAGTAGGAGTGTTGTAATAGTTACATTAATTAATGCTTGTAAATCATTCTGAAATACTTGGATAAAAGAGGGCATAAAAAGTGTTGCCACATGTCTTGATGCTTCTAGATGTGCACAATTCCTTACATCTTGTTTTGCTTTTTGGGTGTTTAAAATCGTAAAAAAACAGTCACTGGCCAGATTTAGCATTAGTAAGTGTCTGAACGCGGCAAAGAAACACCAAGGTTGCCCGAATCCTGATGAACTCAAGCAGGCACCTCAATGGAAATTGACCCAAATATCTACATTTCCTCATGTCCAAATCCAAGTGGCTCAACAGGTATAGTAACTGAATGCCTCTGCTGGTCAGTGAATTAGCACAGCTCAGATGGTTTGGCAATGTTACTCAGGTCTTGACTTGGCTGTATTTTCACATATGTGAAATATCTTATGGATAATACTCCTTCCAACCTAGTACCACCTAGCATTCACATCCAAAAAAACCTTAAGACCGTGTCACCAAGCTGTTTGAAAAGGAAGGTCTAGAACCACTCAATAACTATCTGGGGTTAGTGAGCAGCAGAACCAGTTTTCAGAGAACTCGGTACCTCTTCCTTATGCAAGCACAGGCCTTTATAAAATATAGCAATAAAGGTAAGCGTTAAGGCCCTTATGTTTTCCCAAATTGATCTCCACATCTAAGAGACATGTCTTCCTTTTTATTCAGAGACAAATAACATATTTTAAGGTATCCATTAAAGAAAGAAAGCGTAGGGAGTGCCACCAAACTCACAAAGCAGCAGGAACGCTGACCTTAAGGGAGTTAATTTAGTGCAGAAGTGTTTTATGTACTGGGACACAAAGTATCACCAATATACATATCTTTCCCAAAAGGTAAGAGGACTGGAAATTATCCTTCCTTCCTCTTCTCTCCCTCCTCTATTCCAAACCCAGAACATATGCTGCTCTGTACTCACGTTCTGGAGCACGGGCCATTTGTTCTGCTCTTCCACAGCAGCCCATAAAACAACGTGGTGCTGTGCCCATCTCTGGAACTTCTAAAGGCTACCTCACCGCAAATAAATATCGCAAGCTGCAGGCCTGCGGCAGCCAAAGGACAAACAATGATAGGAAACAGAAGTTTGTTGTGATTCGAGGGAGGCCAAGCAAGCTGCCAGATGTAGGAAGCACGGCCACCATGCGAGCACAGCACCCCATTCACACAATGTCAGGGATTGGAAGGGACCTCGAAAGATCATCCAGTCCAATCCCCCTCCCAGAGCAGGAACGCCTCGATAATGCTACACAGGAACGTGTCCAGGCGGGTCTTGAATGTCTCCAGAGAAGGAGACTCCACAACCTCCCTGGGCAGCCTGTGCCAGGGCTCCGTCACCCTCACTGAGAAGAAGTTTCTTCTCGAGTTTAAGCGGAACCTCTTATGTTCCAGTTTCAGCCCATTACCCCTTGTCCTGTCATTGGTTGTCACCGAGAAGAGCCTGGCTCCATCCTTGTGACACTCACCCTTGATATATTTGTAAACATTAATGAGGTCCCCCCTCAGTCTCCTCTTCTCCAAACTAAAAAGCCCCAGCTCCATTCCTCAGGGCAACCAGCACCATCATGATTACCCACACGTGATACCCCGTGGGGGTCAAAGTCACTTATTAACATGGTATCTCGGTGCGGTAGGGCCTGAAAGCAAGGCTCCACACACTGGATGTAGCGACAGCCAGCGAAAAAACTGAGGATGAGCATTCCAGCCTCGGGGAGACCCCATGCTGGTGGCCGGCGAGGCACAAGGCCGGGAAAGCAGCGTTTGACGCCACCGGCAGCACCTCACGGCTTCGCACCAGGGCTCACGGTGTTTTGGCCGTCATTTCTTTTTTCTATGGCTGGAAAGGGCCGCGGTGAGGGAGAAAAAGCTCCCGACCACCACGAACAAACCCCACAAAGGTGAATTTATAATGGGGGGGGGGGGGGGGGGGGGGGGGGGGAACGGGGAGGCGCCAGCTCTCCTCCCCCGGCGCCGGCAGGGCCGGCTCGCACCGAGCAGGTGCCGGCGGGTGGCGCAGCCAGGCCCGTCCCTCCTCACACCTGCCGGTTCCCCTCCTTCCTCCTCCTCCTCCTCTTCCCCTGCGTTTTACTGAGGCGAGAGGCGACAGACAACCAGCCCCCACCGACCTTCGCTCGGGCAGAGCGGGCAGGACACCGGCGGGGCGGGGGTCGAGAACGCGGCGGGCGGCGCTGAGGGGAAGCGGCGCTGAGGGGAAGCCGCGCGAGCGAGGGCCGCGCCCAAAGCACGGCGGGGTGGGGTGGGGGGAGGAGGCAGCACCACCCGCGCGCGGGGTAGGCGCGTGCGCGCGGGGCGGCGGGCAGGTAGGGGCGGAGCGCGCTCCCCCCCGCCCCTTTCGGGGAGGCGGTGTTGGGGGGGGGGGGGGGCGGTGAGAGAGAGAGGTGGGCGGGGCCAAGGTAGGCGGGCTCCGGGCCGTGAGTGGGCAGGGCGGCTGTCAATCCGGAGCGGCGCGCGGCCGCCCGGGTGTCGCGCGGCGGGCCTGCCGTGATTGTGGGAAAAGGAGGGGAGGGTGGGGGAGGGGGGAGGAGAGGAGGGGAGGGAGGGAGGAGGAGGAGGAGGAGGAGGAGGAGGAGGAGGAGGAGGGAAAGGGGGGGGGGGGGAGAGAGGAAACAAAAACAATCGTCCGGGCGCCGCCATCTTGGGTCCGTTCTCCACGCCACACAAGTGAATGGGTAGATATGAAATTACCACAGGGGAGCAGCAACGGCAGCAGGGTACGGAGGGCTGTTCCGAGCTGCCGGCTGGACTCGGGAGATTCTAGAGACGGCTCCTGCCGCCGCCCAGAGAAAAAAAAAAACCGGCTCGGCCTTTTCTCCTCGCCAACCCTTAAACTGCACTCCTGGAGGGACAAAGTTGGTGTCAGCCGCGCTGCCTCCGCCGCCCGGGAGACGAGAGAGTTGCGTTCAGCGGCGGCTTCCTCGGAGCCGGGAGTGAGCCGGGGTCAGAGTTAGGGGAGAGGGGGCCCAGGGGGTTCCTCCCCCCGCCGCCCTCCGGCCGGGGCTCGGCGTGCGGGAGGCAGGAGGGAGAGACCGCGGGAGCCCGGCAGCCTCCTCCTTCCCAGCCCTGCGGTTTCTTATTCCTTTCTCCTAAGAGGAAAAAAAGAAAAAAAAAAAAAGGGGGAAAGAAAGAGAGAGAGAGAGGAGGAGAACCGGATTGCTTTCGGGACGGCCTCTCCGGGCAGCGATGCGGCGCCGCTGAGGAGTTGTTGGAGCCAGAAGGAGCCGCCGGAGCCTCCTTCGCGGGAGGGAGGGAGGGAGAGAATCCCGCCGGGCCCCGCCGCCTCCTCGCTCCCCGAGAAGCCGAATTCTCCTCGGAAGCCCGGCAGGAAAAGGATTTGCCACAAAGAATATATCACCCTCCTCCCCAGCGGCTGGATATTGCATTTTTTTTTAAATTCTTTTTTATTTCCCCCCCCCCCCACCTCAGTCTCTCTTCGGTGTTTAAATACCAAATATAGCCTCTCGGGGAGGGGGGGGGAGGATGGAAATCTCTTAGAAGAATTTCAAGTCTTGCTGGGGTTCGGGAGTGCTGGGGTTGCTGTTGACGGGGGGAAACGTGAGCGGCGGAAGGACTCGAGATTTTCCACTTTTTGGGAAGCCTGAAGGTTGGTTTCTTACCGAACTGTTGTTTCTCTCCTTCTTCTGGGCTGTGCTACATCCCTCAGCGTTATCAAAGAAAACCCAAGTGTTGCCCACGTGTAGCTTTTTTTTTTTTTTTTTTATTTTTTTTATTTTTTAATTTAAGCTAATTTTCGTCAAGGAGCTGACAAAACTTCCTCCCTTCGCCCGGTGACTTTGTGAGGTTTGGAACTGAAATGGAGCTACTTTTCGCCCAAACACTACATGTTGTATAAGGGGAGCCAGGACGTGGTGGCTCATCTCGATACGACTCCCCGACACTCGGCACCCACGAGGGATGCTCCACAGAGCTTGATGTGGGCAAGACTTGGAGCGTGCTCTGAGACTTCGTCGTGTCCAGCAGCTTAATTGTTGACTTTTTTCCTTCCTTTTTTTTTTTAAAGAAAAAGTGGATTCGTAGCATACTTTTATGAATTAAATTTTGCCACCCTTTGTACAGAAGCCAAACGACACGTGTGTTTTGAAACACAGTTCCAAATATATCCATCCCTCAAGCCGGCTCCTCGCTAGAAGAGGACGGAGGGAGATCGTCTGAAGAAATCTGATTTTACCGTTTTATGAGTATTTTCTGCTGCAGAAACGTTGCTGTAGATCGCTTTGTAGCGGTTCAGCAAGAGGGGAGATTTTCCAGCTTGCAGGACCCAGGAAACTGGATGCTTAAAGACACTTAAATGTTTTAACAGCATTGGAAAATGGGAGCTGCTACTAAGTTGGCGTTTGCCGTTTTTCTTATCTCTTGTTCTTCAGGTAAGTGAATGTTCTTGTTTTTTAAATGTAAGGCTTTTGGGTCAGCACATGAAAGCCTGAGATAACTTTGTTGATTAGCATGAATGAGGAGAGATCTCTTTTTTTCAGATGAGACGTTTGGGGATGGCAGTGACTGCAAAGGCAGAAGCTGTTTTCGTCGTTATTCTTAAAAATATGTATAACACGCACTTAAAATGCATGCAGCACTTAGATTTCAGATCAATTGTGTGGAACAAATGTGGAGACATAACCACCTAGTGTCACATCCAGTAATCTGGCAGTGCAATTACTAGTGTTTCATGGTGGTTTCTTAAATAAGAATAACCCAGCTGAAATACTCTTAGCTTCAATTAGACCTCTTATTCTGAACCCTTCACTGGTGAATGGCAACCATCATTAATGCTTCATTAATTGAGAATAGGTACTGCTCTGAAGGCATTCGCTCATCCTTTAATGGTAGCGAGGGGTGTGTAGATGTGTGCACAGATTTAGGCTGAAAAGGCAAGACTTTCAGTTTCTAAATAATTTGTCAAGCCTTGTGTTTTGCTACTCCATGCGTCACTGATTTGTAGTGAGGGAAAAGAAAAGAAAGCTACTACTTTTCTCTTTAAACCAGCAAAAGTTGGATTTCCCACATGCCATCTCCGAGTCCTGAGAAGCCAGCAGGGTGTGAGGACGTCCCCACGCTCCTCTAGGAGGAACATTGTTATGGTAGCAACCAGTGGTTGCAGGAACTGTTGGGACGTTTCTGCTGGAAGCTCCATCAGTTTCGCACAAAAACCGTTGCGAGCTGGGCGCTGGGTCTAATATTGGTTTACCCAGCGAGCCTGGCCCTTTCTGCTGACGCTTTGCACGTGTGTTCAGTCCCCTGTGTAGGTTGAGGTTTGCTTTTTAGCCTTCTTGCACGGTGTGCAGAGGTATAGTTGTTTATCAGTCTGAAAGCCAGCAGACGGGCGCTCAGCTTCTCGGTGTAAGGCAGTAATGAGATCCGTGTAACAGTGGCTTTTAAAATTTCAGTGTTATAATGTACAGGATTTTGCTGAACAGGACGTTTTCTTGTGGTTAGTAAATGGATAGTCTAGTCTTGTGTCTGTAGCGGTATCGATCAATTCCGTGTGCGCTAAATGTGCTGTGAAATGGCGAGCGCTGCCAGAAATAAACCAAGGAAAAAAAAAAATCCTTTCTGGTTTAACCAGATGAACGTTAAGGACAGACAGAGGTTAGCTTTTTTTCCCCCCCTTTTTTAGGGTATACCTTGAAACAAAACACAATTTCTTCTGACAGTTTTCCCTTGCAGGAGAAGTCAAGTCTTTCATCTTTTCTAATACCTTATTTTTAAGTTAGCCGAGCAACATTGCTCTTGATTCAGGAGTGTGTTTGCTAGGGAGACTTTTTCCCTCCCCTCCTTACTGAGAGTTTCAAAAAGACTTGGTGCCATCTGCTCTTCGTGTCTGTCTCTCCCTTCCGCGTCCTTCTATTAAGATTTTTTTGCTTAGAGAAGATCTTGTTGACGTTAACCTATCCTTATTAAAAAGGGTGGTTAAGCAACAAAAGCTGACTTTTCTTTAGCATTGCTTGCTCAGGTCGTTCTTGGTATGAATGTTTCTCTTGCCTGTGAAGATGTAATTAATTTTTGCTAAATGAGCAGGAAACTGGCTGCAATTCGGGCCGCTTCTCATGTTAATGACATTGTTTTTTATGATCATTCCAGTATTGCACGTTAAGTGTTCTGGTATTTAACAATTATTAAACTATTTTCTACTCAAAAAAAAAAAGTGTATCTGCAGTCCTGGTGTAGGTCTAAAATGAAATCAATTCAACAGTAAGCTTTTGTGTTTACGATCTAAATAGTACGATTATGTAAGCTTTTAGCACGAAGTACAGGCATATTGATAATTGGTGTTTCTTCTCTTAACTGTGACTTGTTTCAGTTTAAAATTATGCCTAATCAATTAATTCTAACCTTGTCATCATCAGAAACTTCTTCTCCAGTCTTTAGTCTGAAAAAAGAGTCTGTCTGGGCTACATACTTAAGAATATTGGCAATGGTTGAAGAAATCCTAGAGTTCAGGTGTAAAAGATGTCTGGTTTATCTTTTTCTGGTGTGCAGTCTCCAGCTGAGAGTGTGTGTGTGTTAGGGAGTGGGGGTGTTGGTTTTCTGTATTAATTTCTTCTTTTTCTTTTTTTTTGTGCAAAAATTTTCTGCAGTTGTTTACATAGCCAATTAATACTAGAGTTCTTTAAAGAGGTGAAAATGTTGTGGCTTTTTTATTCGACGTGGTGGGTGTGGAAGTGATCTTTGAGTTGAAGGTGTTTTATTGTACTGTCTGTTAACTGTTGTATAAAATACTGGAAATGAACTTCCCAGTGAATCTAATAATCTTTGCTAAGGGAGTGAAAATATTTCCCCTTTCTGACTAAGATGTTTGAAAAAGAGCATCTGTGTTGTGTTATTAGGCATTAAAACATTTGTGGATGCTTGGATAAAAGTGGGTGTTAGTTTGTACCCATTTGTACTAACTCAGGAGGATGAGATGAATGCGTATTAACTAAACGTGAAAACAAAGTGCCAGGGTCAAGGTTCTCCCCAAGCCCTCTAATATACTTTTTATATTAACCTGTGTATTTTTGATTTAATAAAGAAGATCCTGAAATAATAATAAAATACTTGTGCACAACTGAATATGCGTCTTGCGTCTCTCCTGTAGGTGAGGCAAGATTGTAGGTGAGCTTAAAAAAGAAAAATAGTAAATAAAATAGCTTGTTCCTCAAAGAACACTTCTCTAGGTATTCTTGATGTTCTCCCCTCCCCCAAGGAAGCGTTTCTGCATCCTCAAGTGTTTATGATTGTCGAGTTATACTTTATGATATTTCAAGGACGGGGAACGTATGATTCCGTAATTTTCGTCACGTTTCAAAATATATACCCTGTGCAGCTTGAAATCACAGAATCACAGAATGTTAAAGGTTGGAAGGGACCTCAAAGATCATCTAGTCCAACCCCCCTGCCAGAGCAGGATCACCTACAGCAGAGCACACAGGAACGTGTCCAGGCGGGTTTTGAATGTCTCAAGAGAAGGAGATTCCACAACCTCCCTGGGCAGCCTGTTCCAGGGCTCGGTCACCCTCAATGTAGGAGATGTTCAAGTAGTGGATTGTCATTAACTGAAATCTTCTGTTGTGGGTGCTGTAGTTTTTAACATCTCGTGGTTCCTTTCATGATTTTTACACTCCGTGTCTCCCAAGCCATCGTTCCTTCGTTTCTGAGCAACCTGCTCTGCCTTTGGTACCTCGGTGGTCCATCATCAAAGTCGTTCTGCAGCGCTAAGTCTCTTATAGGGGACAAGATCTCTATTTGTTAAAACTCACTTAAGCTAAATTCATACTAGAATTACCTGAGCAAAAGGAAGCACATCAGAAAAACCTCAGTCCCCTTTTTTTTTTTTTTTTTACTTCCCTAATGCTAGATCATTCCTAAGCTGCTCTGAAGATCTTGAGTAATTTTGCTAAAGGAAATGTCACGTCAGAGATACCTTTGTAGTTGAAGTAGCATTTTCACTGCATGGGGAATGTTTATTCTTTGTCTCACTTTTTCTGTCTTATTCTTTGCTTCACACTGATTATTATGACAGGAAATTATTTTTTTTATTTATTTAATCCCTCCTAGAACTAGGTACAACTGTAAAGCCCAAGATGCTTTTTTGGCTTCAGAAGCTGAGTGGCTAGCAGTTCTGAAGGAGTTGAAGAGTGAGAGGTGAAATATCTTTTTTTGTGTGTGTTTTTTTCCCCCCCCCTTTAATTCTACTAGTGTAACATGTTTTTTTGAGGGTCATTTCATTGTAGCACTTGAAAATCCTGGCCAAGGTTTATGAGTATTGTTTGTGAAATTGTCTCTGGTATGTTCTCTGCAAGCTTGTCTGTGATTGTGGTTGAACTCTAATCGCTTTATTGCACAGGCAGAGCAATAAAAGGCTTCAGACTTAGTACTGTTCAAAATATTTTTTTTTGAAGAGTGTAGACTTTTTTGTATTTTGTTGGGCAGTACCCCAGGACTCTTGATGTTGCTGGTTAAAGCAGGATTTGTAAACCCTATTCAAGCGTAGATACCTTTACATAGATGTGGTATGTAGTCTACAAAGTTTCGTGGCTCTGGGTTGCTATTATAACTTTGTTTACAGATCAAAATTCTCTTCCTGTTTCTATGTATCTGTTAATACTCAACAACAGTTACAAACCCCGGGTTAGGAAAAACAGCGGTACTTGTGTTAATGCAGTATTAGAGCACGTAAGTGTAGCTCTAGCAGAACTCTGCTCGACAAATGTTTCCAGAGAGGTGCTGCTGCCATGGATTTATTTGCATATCTGCCTGTCAGATACTAGTCCTTTTGCATAGAAAAATCTTAAAGAAGTGTCCTGAAATGCTGAAGGCTATGTAAGGTGGTGAGGAGGGGTATTCTGCGTGAGGGGAAGGCTGGTTTTGGCTATATGGGGGTGCAAGAACTTAGTAAGTGCTATCATGAATAATAGTTTTCAGCTGGTTTTAATGGGAGTATTTGAATGCCTTTTCTTCCCCTCTGCACACCTTTCTGTCATTTGGAAGCTAAATTCCTTAGGTGATGGATTTGAGTGATTTGCAAATGAAGATAGAGAAATGCCTATTTTTTTTTTCTTCTCTAACTATGAAAGTTCATTTTTGTCATATCATTAGTTTTAGATGGGGGCGGGGGGGGGGGGAAGAATACCAGTAATTCCAGTGTTTTTCGTTCTTACTGGTTCTACCTTCACTTTTGTAACCTTTCATACTTGTAGTTTTGACAATGCCTGGCTTTCAAGTCCTGTAGCTTATCTCTCTCTGGAATTGGAATTCTAGTCCTAATTCAAGTTGTCATCATGAAGTTTATATGTGTGGTGTCTGCATCTCTTACAAGATAGCAGGCTTCTTGATGCACAAGCAAATGTGGTGGACGCAGTACGCGAAAGTAGTTTTTTGGAGACCTGTGTAATTGAGAGCTGAGGTACAGCAAGTCCTGAGTATTTATCCTTGGGAAATCATCTGGAGAATAGTCATTATAGCACAGACTGTAGAAAAGACAGAGGTTGACAAGGAATCTGATTGTGGAAGAGATTTCCTGGTGAAGGAGATACGTTTCCACCGCTTAATTAACAGAAAGCAGATTAATGCAAATGTCTGCTTTAGCTGGTTGCTAGAATACATGGTCTGTTAGCTATCTGATGTTCCTGAAAATGAGAACTCTAAAAAGATCAAGAAAATTACAAATTTTACAGCCAAGTTCTTGTGTGATGAAATCTTAATGTGTTTTTGTTGCCTTGGTGCTTAAAATTCAGCACATCTTATTTCCTGTTATTTCCATATGGAAATTGAAGCGTTAGTGGATGCCAGTGACTTTATGTGGCATCTCTTCTCTACGCTGTCTGGGTGGTGGTGGTGGAGGGTTTTTTCTTAGAAGCAGTTTGTGACTACGGTGCCAAACAGCAGAGCGCGTTTAAGCTTAATCCCACAGAAAATGAATATTTACTGCCATGTTGTTTACGTTGCGTATCCTTGTGGCTAAGATTCTCAAATATACATTAGACACGTCAAATACTTCAGTAGTTGGTGGCAAGAGAGCAGAGAAGGGTTGATCCGCTGCCGCAATTATTGTAATAGTTTCACAGTGAAGTAAGCCTTGTGAGAAAGGCCAACATCGGAGTTTTCTCTTGAATTTCCTAGTTAAGGGTGGAACTGCAAGAAAGCAGTCTGGGTAGGACAAAAAAAATAGACAACTTATTAACAGGAGGTATAAATCTGATTGTGTGGTTAGAGGTATTTGAAAAAACCTTTGGAAATGAAGGATGTTTGTGGAAGAATGGCCTGTTCCTGCAGGCAGAAGCAGCTGGAGGTAGCACCGGTGTTGGTGTTAGGATGGGATCTACTGGGGCTGAGTGTTGGAGGAGTGAAGCACTTCTTTGTACCCACCTCGAGTTAGGTGCTGTCCCCCAAAAAGGAATTACTGTAGATAGTTCAGTGAAAGAACGTGCCTTCTCTTTTTCTCTTAAGTTCTGTTCCACAGTTCTTCCAAATTAATGCCATTTTCAGACTCGCAGTCAAAGAAGGACGAGCAGGATAGTAGCCTTCACCTCCCTGTCTTTGGAACTTTCTTTGTGATGGTCCTCCTCATGACCTGTGCTGCTCTCGCTTCGTTATGTAGCTTCGTTATGTAACTTCGTTACGGAGAAAATGAGCAAGTGTCAAAAAATTTGTGAAATTGTGCTGGTGCCGGCAAAGGTCCGAACGATATTTGTGTAACCCAAAATCTTGGTGGCTTTACAGTGTAGCAGCGACAGAACAAGAGCACTTGTGTGTGTTGCCAATTCAACGTTTCATCAATTTTTGAGGGTAAATTAAGTGTTGCTGAATTCTGAAAACTAGCCTTATCCAAGTACTGGTATTCTTGTATTTTACTGTTGTTTTTTTCTGGTTAAATTGGTGCAAGATAATATGTTTCAAACAGGATGCAGAGTCGGTCCAAAGTTGTAATTAATCTGAGTGTTATTCTTGGGTTATTCACTGAGAAGGCTTTTTAGTAACTATTAAACTACATTGTCTTGACCCTCCTGTGATGCTGAGTACCTTTAGTTGGCCATAAGGCTCCATGTGATTGAAGTAATTCGAATGGCTAGATACCACCTTTTGAGATTCCTTTTTCTGTTAAGGTATGATTTTTATTTTTAAGGATTTAGATGAAGCTGTAATTAGGTGGTAATTCAGTTCAAAATGCTGAAATCGGAATGTAATTAGAAGCAAACGCCTTTATACTCTTAGCTGTGATGGACATGTAAGAAATGCCCAAATACATTTTTTTTTTCCTTTATAAATCTTAAACTGCGTGAGGGAAACATTACCTGTAGTTAGTGTATTGAACTGGCTGAAAGGCAAGATACTTGAGAAGAATCAATGTTTTATAAATGCTAGATCTTAGCTGAAATGAATGTCAAGGGTTAGGGCTGGGCTGGCCACTAAACGCCGACAGTTGCTCTCTAACCCCTCTCCCCTCCCAGAAGGGAAAGGGAGCATGGCACAGAGACTTACAGATTGGAAAAGAAAACTAAACCAGCTTTAATAACAAAATATTAGTTATAACAAGGAAATGATGGAAATAATGAGTTCTGTACAAATATACAAGGTATTTTTCAAATTCTTCTGGTTTTGGAATCTTGAGATAGTCATCAACTAAGCTGAAGTTAAGAAAATGAACACTGTATTTTTGCATTTATGAACAGTAGGTATTGCTGTCTAATATAGTTTTGCTGTGCACCTAAATGAGGCTGTTCTCACAGCTGGGAAGTTGCCACTATCTTTATAATGATGACAGCAGATCAACTAAATTTTACTGGTTTAACGTTGACACAGTTTAAAGCTAATACCTGCAAGATTACTTAAGACATCTAATTTCATCTAAAAGTTTTGTTTTCCAAAGGTATCTATGCAATTATTTTTAAAACTCAGAATAAGAATCTATATTGCTCAGAATTTTGTTGCTTTTCTATAGCTTTAACTCTTTGTGTCTTCTAATGGAATGCTCTCAATGTATTGTCTTTTCACCAGAAAAGAGTTAGTTTTTACTGCTGAAGTCACCAAGTTATGGAGTCTCTTTCTTTGGAGACACTCAAAACCCATCTGGACGTATTCCTGCATGACCTACTCTAGGTGATCCTGCTCTGGCAGAGGGGTTGAACTAGGTGATCTTTCAAGGTCCCTTCCAACTTTTAACATTCTGTGATTCTGTGTGAGAGCATGGGGTATACACCATCAGCATGCTGTGGAAATCTTGTAATCACTTATGCCAGGTTACAGCTTAGTCTTCACCTTATTTCAGATGTTTGAACTGTTCCACTTACAGAGAACCAAACAAAACCAAAATAAAACAAACAACAACAAAAAAACCCCCACCACTCCGAAACCTCCAAACACAAACAAACCAAAACAACAAACCAACCCATAACCTGCTTTGGGGCCAGAAGAGCATCACGTGGAGCCGTGAGGAGGAGCTCCATGGTCGAGTGCTCTGTGGAACGGACGTGCTCAGTCTGCAGCACGCACCCTGAGGGACAGTGAACAACCCCTGGGCCTGTTGTGATCTGCAGTACAGGTACATGATGTGAAGAAATAGTGCCTGCTTTGTGTTTAAAGATAGAAACAATCTTAGATGAGTATCGGAAGTAGGAGCAGTGCAGTTTGTTACTGTCATCGCGCAGTCTACCTGTGGGGTTTTTTATCACTTCATAGCTTGAATAGAGATGGCAGCTCCCTATTTGAAATTACTTTTTTTAATTGTTGCAGCGTAGATTCATTTGGCTGACCAGATAATCTTCTCCAGCGTCATGCTCCAAGCAGCATATTGTCCACCAACCCTCCAGGTTCTTCTCAGCAGAGCTGCTACCTGCTCTGACCGTCACTGCTTGAACTGATGCAGAGGGTCTGTCCCAAGGCTCAGGGCTTCGTGCTTGTCCTCGTTGAATTTCACAAGGTTCCTCTTTGCCCACTCCTCTAGTCTGTCTCTGTCCTTCTGAGTGACATCCCTGCCACTGAGCGCCCGACCCCTTGGCAGTGCCTGCAGACTCGCTGAGGTGCCGTACACCACCTGCTCCAGCCGTTGGTCGAGGTGTGAAATGAGATGGGTCCTACGGGAGGCCCTTGGGGGACCCTGCTTGTGGTTCTTCACCTTCTGCTATGGACGTCTTCCTTCTGTTTCAACCACGTGCTGTATCTCGAGCTTTATTTGTTAGCTCGTGCAGCTGAGTTTAACTCTGTTTCAGCAGCTTCCTTCCTTCTGGTGACTTACAAACTTGTGATTCGGAATTTTTTTTCCTTTTTGTAACTGAAGCTGTAATAGCCTGACCTTATTTTTTTCAGGTTCAGAGTTCTTATCTAGATAACACTAATCTCTAGTCTTTAAATACTGACTAAACGATCATACTGATCTTTATTCTCTCAGCTATATTTTGAGTACTTGGATTTCGATATCAACACGGAGGTTGAAATTTCATCTGTTTTTTAAAAGCTACTTTTAAATATAAACAGTCATCTTATCAAGCCTTCTAACATGAAAAACTGTTTCCTTCTAGGAATTTTGCGTAAGGTTCGCATAAACAGGGAAGTGGTTTAATTTTGTTGTTCAGTTACAGTGTTAAGTGTGTGAGACAAAATTAAACTTTGCAGTAAGTAACTGTTAATTTTAGAAATTTCTGGTTGTGTTTGTCAGTAGAGGGTACAGAGAGTTCTCTTTAGCTCATAGCAATTACACGATGGAAGAGGTTTTTCTTTAAATATTTCTGTGTTTCAGGGCTGAAAAACATCTAGGCTGTGGAAGTTGCTAAAACTTTAAATTGCCCACAGTTGTTTGAATTGCTGTACTTAAATATTTTTTGTCATTTGTTTATAGAGCTGCATTATGAGTAACATAGAGAAGTATCCTAAATGATATGTAATTAGTTCTGTAAAGCACTACATTTTAAAACAAATTTAACAATTGTTTTTTAATAAGATACTTAGAATGATTCAGAAAATATATTTGAATGCTGTTTGGGCCTATGGAGAGAGGTGCTCTGAAGGTTTTGTTGAGGAAGAGAGATATTTTCTGATCTCTTATGCTGTTGTTTCCACAAGACTGTGTGAGGGTGGAAAATCATCTATGGCATAACCTACGGAGACCTGTCAAATCAGGACCCGTCGTGGTCATTCAGCCATAGAACAAATTCTGGTTTTGTTGTTTGGCTGTTGGTTGCTTGGTGGGATATTTTTTTTTTTTTAAATAATCTTGAGTCTAAAGAGGGATGACAATATATACCAAAAGTGATAGTATTGATATTATTCTAGTGACACGTGAGGACAGAAAGGGAATAATCCTTGGCTTTGATGTAACCAAAGATTAGTAAATTTTAGGACTTGGTGAAATGTGTTACTGTGTAACTTTGGAAGGAGAATGGTGCCTGATGGAGTGGGATGAAGTTTTTTTCTTGTTGGCCGTTGATGAAGATTTTCTAGAACTTTGCTTTGCCAGATATTTCTTCTGAAAAGTGTTTGAATTTGATTTTGATTTTGGGGATGTTTACATGCAGACAAAGTATGTGCTGGGCGAGCTTCAACTGACCATCTCTTCTGCCACTGACTTCGTCTAGACCAAGTCAGTCTGACGTTTTTCTAACGGAGGAGCTTGTTGCAGCCTTAGTGCTTGTTTGAGAAATCCATTATTCAAGCATGGACGGACACATTTGACATGCAGTAAGTTGTAGACTTTAATAGGAACTCCTGCAACATCACTAATAAACTTCAAAATTGTTGTTGTGGATGACAACCAAGTTGGGAGGTTCAGATTTTGCGTGGTTAAGGACGGTATTAGACAGGGTGTTGGCGTCTTGTAGTGCTGTCAGCTCTGATTTATATATAGGGTATTTAAGGAAAAACTGATTGGAGAACTTGGGAAACGAACAGTTCCCCTTCTCTGCATCCTCTTCCTCATCCACATACCCACTTCTCCATGAAGTCACACTTCACTGTTGGTTCATCCCTCTGACACCAGCCCTGGTGGCTGCCTGTCCTTGTGCTGATTCAATTTACTAAACCAGCAAAAGTGACTTGGAAAAAACAGCAAGTAGCGTTCTGCAAGCAGCATCCAACAAGGACAAGAGTTGAGTTAAAAGACGATAGAGCAAGGAGAGAGGTGGGTGAAATAAGGACTGGCAGTGAGTCTGCATGAATTGACACAGGAAATGAATTATCAAGGGATATGACGCATCAGAGCTGATCAATAGAGCTGTTCTGTGTGCGTATTGAGTAAGAAAGGAAAAATGACAAAATTAATTACTGGTTTTGGTAACATCCATCTTTAAGAAAAACTTGCTTCTCTCTTTCAAGGTTGTTCTGAGGATTTCAGAGCGCGCCTGTTGTTACATTTTTATTTTTTTTCCCCCTCCTCTTCCTTTGCTTTTTAAATATCTTAATGTCACATTATTCTCTAGGGGCATTAGATTAAACATTTCCAGGCAGAACAGCAGGCCACTGCCTGTCGCAGCATTGCTTTAGAGATCACCTTTCCTCATCCTCCATTTTACTGGTACAGAACTACTGGTTTTGTTTGTATGAACGTATGGGGCTTCCTCGTGAGAGAGAGCAGGAATCTAGCAGTGAAAAGCTTTCATTGTCATCACTCATTTTGGTGGCACCCTCTTTGTGGCGCTTGGGGATATCTCGCAGGTAGCAGAAGGCAAAGTTCCCATGCCACAAACTGGTAGAGCTGGAAACTGCATCTCTGCAAACTGATTCAAAGGAATAGGTGCTAAAATTCATTTCTGTCTCCCAGGCTTGCTGGTAACGGTGAGATCGGAATTAAGTAGAAGGTTCGGACAGATGTAGTGGGCTGTAAAAATCCAGTTACAACCCGAGTTTAAGAACACAGTTTATGAAAACTATTTGCGACGTAATCTTAGCACCGATTTGTACTACTCAAATTTTAACCACGGGTTGTCCTCACAGCTTTGTGCAATAACTCTGAAAGAATTCTGATCCAAGCGGAGAATAGACAGTGCTTAAGGATCTAGAAATGATGGAGGAAGAGTGTAGGAGAGGTCCTTAAAATACTGAGCCTCATTTGATAATGCCCGAACGAGCTGAATTCAAAATACTGAGCACGGCACCTGTAACGGCATTTACAGAAAACAGCTGATCTGGTGATTTTTATGTATCAGCTAAACAATCATGGAGCAATTACATCCAGGATCCCCAGTTGGAGAAGATTCAGTCTCATGAGTATCTTCCAGATGCCAGGAGAGCGCGTAAGAACCGGGCTGCTTCTCAGGAGCCTGTCGTGGTGTTACCGTTATAAACCCGAGTGTCTCTAAGCCAGAGGAGCAAGGTGGTGGAACAGGGCAGTCAGGAGTGCAGAGCAGTTAGAAACAAGTCACCAAATTGGCAAAAGTCATAAACCAGGGAAATCTTCCAGATGGCAGGATGTGCTTCCTGAAAGAAGAGGTGTGGTTCTGGCAACTCAGGATGGGATTGTGATACTTAGAGTTCAGCTGCTAACTAGGTCTTTGGGTCACCTACCTAAGCTCATCAGCCTTTTGTTACACTCTAGTGTGAAGTAAGCCTCAGGCTTTTCTTAGGCTTTGTTCACACATCCTGTTGCTTTTAACCTTCTCCTGCGTGGTGACTTCCGTATTAAAATCCAAGCATGGCCAACAAAAAGCAAGAGACACATCAGTCTCCAGTAGCAGAATTCTCAAATTCTGGATGAAACATGACTAGTCCAGATCAGTTTCAGAACCGTGGAGGAATCTCACCTTAGGTGTCATGTGAAACCTGTTGTCTTTCTGTTTCTTCCCAGCTCAGCCCAAAACCTGCCTCCCTTTTAGGCAAGAAAGAAACTAATGTTCCAAGGTCTAGTCTGCTATTTCCAGCATCCTTTTCCTTTGGCTGCTTCCAATTAACTATGATGTTTAAATTGCTTTCTGCTTAAAGCAGAATTTTTAAACCCTTTATTCCTAGAGGTGATGGCTTCTGCTGAGGGCATCTAGGGTAACTAAATGGTGTATTGCCACCAGAAAGTAGAAGCTTAAATGTATGATGGTTTTCTGTCCACCTCTCTAGCCAAGCTGTTTATTCTCATGGGAGCAGGATGTTCCTTTCTTATTCGCCTTTGCCAGCACACCTTTCTGTTTCACTCAACAGAATCTCCATTCCATTCCCCAGCCCTCATAGAGTCATTCAGGCTGGAAAAGACCCATGGGATCATTGAGTCCAACCATTAACTCTACTCTACAAAGCTCACCCCTAAACCATCCCCCCAACACATCTCAACAGCCTTTAAACCCCTCCAGGGATGGGGACTCCACCCCCTCCCTGGGCAGCCTGTGCCAATGTCTCACTAGTCGTGCTGTAAAAAATTTTTCTTAATGCCCAGACTAACCCTGCCCTGTTGCAGTTTGAAGCCGTTCCCCCTTACTCCATTGATAGTTACCCGTGAAAAGAGACTCAAAAAGTGTTTATTTGTATACCTGGAATTTTAGGAACTCAAGTGTATTATGGAGAAGCCTGCTAAGTTCTGGAGGAAGGATGAGAGAATGGCAGTGGAAGCAGAGAGGCAGTTAAGGCTCTGGCTTTCACGCACTTCGCATACCCTTTTCCAAGCAGATTCAGGACATCACATGCAGAAAGCACATTTACCTTTTTTGTTAGACTAGTCTTCAGCCTGCTTGAGGAAGGATGAAGAGCCCCGGTGGGATTGATGTGGGCTGCCCTGGAATTGCAGCCACAGAGGGGCTGAGGCAATTGGAAGCGAATGGCTCTGAAATTCCCTGGTCAGATGATCTTCAGCCCGTGGTGGAATCTAACTGCTCTGAGGCTGACAAGGTAATTGACGCCTGGGCCCCCTCTTCTGAATCTCCAAGCTTTTACACACAAAGCTTTTATGTGGAATTTCCAGTAACTGCCTTCAACTGGAGAGTGAGCTCTTCTATAGTATGTGCATTCCTTCAAAAAAAAAAAAAATAATACTGGTGATAGTGGCCTCAAGCCTGTGATGGAGGGAGGCATCAAGTCTAAAAATTTAACTTCTGTGGGCAGGAACTTCTGTTTGTCCTTTGTGTTCTGGGCTGGTTTGCTTAGGGCAACTCTCTACAGTTAAGAGTCCTATATTTCTCTGCTGACTGCAGGGGGAACTTGGGGTATCTAAGTTCATGGTGTCACCAATCATGGTATCTCTGCATAAATGACACTGTGGTCTACTAAACAATGCGAGAGAAGAAACCAAGGCAGTTGCAGTGTTGCATCTACCTTAACTGTAGGACATTACTGTTAAGTATATTCAGGATGAAGGCAGGTGTTGGTCTATTGTTTGATTTGTTTTTCAAGGAAGCTTTGGTGTAAGGTAGGTAGCCCAGAATAGCCTAGAATTCCCTGTATTGTCTCTGTAACTGCGGTCTTGCTGCTCCTGATAGGACAGAAGAAACCACTCCCAAGAGTGCTGCACAGAAAATTTGAGTCACTGTTTCTGTTTGGCCACTGATTTACCAAATACCTGTTGGCTGTGTTGACTGCCTGTAGGTAATCATTGTCCTGAAAGAAGGAAAAAAAAAAAAAAAAGAGGGGGATGGGGAGGCAAACAATTTTTCTTCTCATTTGAAAAGCCTCCTGTCAATACTAGTGATGCAGCTTTTTACTTATTTAAGTGCTCATTGATTGTTGCAGAAGAAACACCTTGAATAGGCAAGACATGAGAATTCTCCAATAACTTTTTTTTTTGGCGGTGGGATTTTGGAGGTTTTTTTTGTTTGTCGGTTGATTGGTTTTGTTGTGTTTTGGGGGATTTTTTGCAACTGTGAAGCTTTTGCATTCTTCTGGACTGCCAGGAGAATTTATGGCTGAATGAATTCCTCACTTGTGACCAGGGAAACACCTGTTTCTGCCTGAGCAGAAACACTCCTCCATCAAAGACAAATCTGGCAGTAGAAGCCCTTAAACATCTGTTTATGACTTTCCTTTCTGCCTAAGATACTCCAGATACAGCTTTGGAAGTTCTCATGAGAAAGTAAGCGTGGCTGTAATGGGGATTGCTGGCTATCTTAAAGAAAACGCAGCACTAGAAAAGCATCATCTTTCTGTCCATTACCTTAATACCTGAAGAGGTTTTTATTTTACCCTTAGAAATGCATTCTTTTGGATTTATTTTTTTTTCAGTAGCTAGGAATAGAAAGTTACGTATGAGCGCATATATAGCTTCGTCTAAACTAAATGTGAACAACTTGTAATCTGCTTAGTTGTTTTCTGTTCTCTTAAAAGTGTCCTAAGAATTCCAAGCATCAGACTGGAGGGTTCAGCTTTTAAGCATTGTTCTCTTTTGAAATCAGGTTGGGAATTTGACGTTAATACCCTAGACACAAGTACTTAGCAGCAATTTCTCTGTCCCAATCCATGCCAACGCACTACCTCTGTCTGATGACTATGGAAATGCATTTAGGGATGCTTTGGGGGCTGAGTACCTTGGTAACTTGCCTTTTCTTCCTGTTCATCCTCCTGGCCAGCTGCTTCACATCGAGTCCGGTGAAGTGATTGATGAGGGTACTTCAAACAGAAAAAGCACATTTACTAATGATGGGTAATTAGACTCTAGAACTCACTGTTTCGGAACACACGGAAATAAAAAATGATCTCACAGATGGACAAATTTAGGGAGGATAGTTTGTTCAGAAGTGCTTAAACTTGGTCTGGATGAAACTTCCAGATCAAATAATTCCTGATTGCTGAATACTCCTGCCAAAAGCCTTTAGTGAAAGCCACAGCTAATGTTGTCTGATGCCTTTGAAACATTCTCCTCCAAAGGATATTTCTGATGAAAATTAGCAAACCTGCTGTGTTTTTTCCTGTCTGTGTTTTTGTACTGAGCTGGCACCAATACCAGAATGATGTACAGCAGTTCATGAAAGAAAACTACTGCTTGAAAACATTTGTTTTCTCATCTCTTCCAAACAGGAGAAAAGTTCTAGCCTCAGTGTTTGCACTTTTTATGTGTATACACATCTTTGAGATGGCAACATGAAAGCAGTATTCCTTGCACTTGGGCTTACCTTTCACTTCACACCTGCTCTTGTGTAACCCCTGCTGAAAAGGGAGTGGTCCTTCCCCTCCCTGGGACCGGTTTCCACAGCTGGCCTTGTGCTGGACCCAGCAAGTCGTGTGGCAGAAGATGAGTTGAATCAGCAGTTACAATCTTGTGCAAAGTTCACTTCGCTTCCACTTACCGTATGTTTTTGAAAAGTTAAACTGTAGCTTGTGTCCTAGTTGTGATTCTGTAGGGGTTTCTTTTTTTGCGGTCTCAAAAGAGCGTTCTTCAGAGCATGAAGGGGATTGGAGAGTGTGAGCAAGGCAGGTTCTGAACAGTTAAGTCTGTGCTGGTGGGTTCATAGGAAGTGCTGGGTGGTTAATCTGCCTCCCTGAGTTTGTCTTATCGATCCTAGGCAGGGTTAATGTCTGAATTCTGTACACACTCTGCGTGTTTGAAGCGTACAGCGTCAGCATATTCAATATAATACGCTGCTCACTGTCAGTTTGCTTATTCTGGGTGACTTTAGTCACAGTGGCAATGAAGACGTTGCAAATGATAGGGGCTAATCCAAAGTAAGTATCCTGGGTTCTTTTTAAGTTGCTTTGATGTGGTGAATCCTCTGCTTCTGCTGCTTCTTTATCATCACTGTTGCTTGAGAAAAATAGATCAAAACTAGTTCATGTATAGCAATACAGCCTGTGGCTTGTACTCCTGGTGTCAGGTATGGATTTCTTTTCTCTGGTCCTAGGAATGGGGCATTTACAGTTTCTGGTTAAAAATTCTGGATTTTTGGTTACCTCACCTAGATCATTAATAATCTGAAAAGTTTCTTCATACTTGGTACCATGTGTGGATACTGAGGCAGGTATTCCAGGAGCTCTCTTACCAGATTTCTCAAAGCCTTAGTTGACATGGGGTAGTGTAGGCTAGTCCTTATTTTCTAAAATGCTGTGAAACCAGAAACTCGAGATAATTACTTAGCATTAGCCCATGGTACAGTCCACAAAGAGATATTTCTTTGGCTCTTGCCTACCTGCCTCCATGTGCTGCGAGTGGAATGCTATTTGAAGGACTCCCGTGGGAAACTGGCATTACTCTAAGCAGCTTCAGCCATGGCCTAAGGTATAGATTGGGAAATCTTGGTGAATTTGTTCTTATTAGGGAATTAAATTTATAACTTAAATTTATTTTTTTATGATCTTTTGTCTTTTCTCCTACTTAAGATCTGATATTCTGGCAATTTCTTAGAAGAATAAGGTCAAAATCACATCCTAAAGTACTTTCAGGATTTCAGGTCACTAGATGTAGTTTTCTTAATTGTTACCTAAATTTAGAAGACAAATTAACTTCTGCTAGCAAGTGCAGTACTTGCAGGTGAAAGCTTTTGTTTGTGATGGTGTTTTCTTCCGTCACATATGTCCCTGATTCATCCCTGGACTTGTGGCTTTCTTCTTTCCACTCTCAGCTTGATGCGAAGTGTCAAAACGTGAGCTGCGTAGCCACAGTGGTATTTCTTCTAGGCTACGTGGTTAATTAACCTTATGCCACAAAAAAAAGAGGAGACTGGTAATTCTTACCCATGAGTGAGACTAGCTTTGCTAGGTGAATTTCTAATACAGAATGTGTGTTTGTGAGATGCTTTTAATGACCTGTAGTTCCTTCGTGTCACGTTCCTTAGATGGAAGGGGCACGAACTCCGCGTTAGGCGACTGTTAGAATTTCCAAACGGCAAAACTTGTCTTCTGAAGCAAAGAGGTCAGATAGGTTTGGGGAAAGAAGCCAGAATGACAGCCTTGAACCGACTGTGGCCAAGGGGAGGAGGTATATAACTTATATATATATATGTTATATATGCTGGCTGTGGCAGTAATGGGTAGAATTCCTACCAAACATGCTTGACTTGATAAATGCTTTACCTAAATAGATCACTGTGCAGTTGCCCTTTAAAAAAAGGGAGCTTTTCCTTCTTTTCAGGTACTTTTGAAGGTTAAAATGTTCCTGAGATTTCTGGGGGTACATATTAATGGCAAAGCCATATATTTCTTCTTACACGGGGCGAGGAGAAAGGCCAGATAATAAAACTGGAGGTTTATATAGCTGCGGTATGATAGAAAGTAAATTGTATTTGCTAGGTACAAACTGAAAGTAGTCTGTCCAGCTTTAGCTATTCTGTCAAACTTAATTAACTAAAATTAAAGACGATAAAAACTTTCGCAGCCAAAACCGATCCTGTGTTTTTGAAGATAAACACCCAAGCTTTGAGAAAGTCTCTGCATGATTTTCAGTGCTTTACAATTTCCTGCTCTATCTAAATACTGAAAATTTTCTTCTGTACATTGTGGTGGAATCTATCAGATGAGCGAATCCAGCAGTCAGAAAATAGATTGCCTTGGTGTGTCACTACGAGGTGGCCCAGTTAAATACCAAAATAACACTGTGCTTTATATTATTGTAAACTCATTACATATGCCAGTTTAATTTGCTTTCGGTCCTTTTTTGCCACCAGCCTGCTGCCCTGGCAGCTTTGCAGAACTCTTCTTGCCTGCTGTGTCTTTTCTTCCTGAGAAAGTGATGCGCTTAAACTATAGTATTTTAGGATATTTCTCAGAGCACTGTGTTTTTCCACAGATGTAGGAGTCTCAAAAGGTGTGTAGAATATCCCTTTGTTAAACTGCGTTTTTTAGGAGGTTAGTTAGCGTTAAGAAAAAAAAAAAATCTGTTGTCAGTAGAACTGAAATAGGTAATTCTTAAAATAGATCAGAGGCAACTGAACTACAGCATCACAGAAATACTGTAGAGCTTTAGGATGCTGCTGCTACGTGTGCAAGAAGGATAAAACACCAGGTTCGCTGCTTTACTGTGAGATAATACTGCTATGGCATCGGTGAAAATATTACCCAAAAACGTGTGGCTTGAAGCTTGGATTTCAAAAGTGAAGTTGACAAATGGGGAAGGATTTGGAGACAAGACCTCCAAGAATAGTCTTTTTGTCTCCAAACCTTGTGTTACGGGGGGGCTAAGAAATCTCAAGTTTCAGAAAGAGTGTGATGACTGGCAATCCTCTGCAGTGAGGAGGGATTTCAAGGTGTTAGAAAGTGTAAATAATCCGTATTTCCAGTGAGTCCCCATGAAGGTGAGATAACAGATAGTGTCCAGTTTGAACTGAGAAATTTAACACTGAAATTCTGAATAAGACTCATAACTTTTGAATTGACTGCATTTTGTTACATTTCCTGTTGTGGGGTTGTTTAACAAGTTGTGAGCTTGATGCAGAAGTTACTAGTTCTTTGCTCCTGTGGGTTTAAAACAGCTTAAGTTTTCACAGCCTTTGCCTTAGCTTTACGAGAAGACGGATTTTTTTGGTGGGTTTCTCTCTCTCAGGCTCTTGTCGAATGGTAGATCACGCAAAAATTGTGGCAGAAGGCAAAACTCCAATGCAAGACCCTTCTAATAAAAGAAATCAAGTTATTAGTAGTGAGTATACAGAATCATGAGTGAGAATGGACCAGAACATAAGCAGAATAGACAAATGTACACAAGGAATAGATAATCTTTGTGTTAAAAAACATGTATTAAATTATGTAAATATTCTGTATGCATATATGCACCATCTGCAATTTTTAATTACCCTTAAAAATGTAGGAACAAGATAATTTTTTTTTTAATAGAAAAAAAGAAAAGCAATGATTATTTATATTCTCGAGTCCTTTCCCAAAGCTAGTTTAAAATTACATAGAAAATATCTTAGACCTTATTCCTGAGTTATGGTCTTAAATGCAGAAGAGCAAATTTTGGAATATAATGCAACATTTAGAATAAATTTTTTTAATTGGGAGAGTTACAGTGATCATCTACTCCAACTGGATGGTCCAGTATTTAAAGAATTTCTGTTTTATACCAGTAATGCAAAAATAATTTTGTCCCTGTTCAGTAGGTTTCCTTACCAACACTTTCTTCTGTGCTGTGCACCCCCAAATCCTTTTTCCTGAGACCTATGCAAATCTATTTATTTAAGATTACCTTAGCCTATTTCGAAGTCGGTGTCACAGCTTTGTGATCAGTGATAAATATCTGGCTGAAAGATAACTAAAAATGCTTGTTGTATAGAAGCATTTGATTTTTAAGTAAAAGTTGTTTCTGCTTGCTTGGGAGGTGATAAGATTGTAGGCTAAATGTGATTAATGTTCTTTGCAGATGTTGCTTTATATACTTAGGCTTTCAGAAGTAAAGCAGTCTAGACTGTCTGTCTACATTCTCCTACGGCTTTGATCTTGATGAAAACTGGTTATATTACATTTATCATCTTCCTTTCTTGAATGCCAGGAGTGGATGAGGTTAATTTTTGCAGGTGTTTTGCCCCCTCCTGTAGGACATACAGCTGAAGATACATGGTGGCCTCTTTGGTCTTCTGGCTGCAGTCATCCCTACTATCAGGTCTGACAGAAACACAGATCTGTTAATATCTGTTTCATTCTATTCAAGGAAGATTTTTCTTCCTGGCGACCCAGGGTGATTGAACTGCCCTGCTTCAAGCCGTGAAAAAGGGTCAAACCCAGCAGGGCCTTGTAAAGTACCTCAACGGGACGAAATTTTATTAGGGACCGGTCTGTGCCCATTCTTAAATTTGGTGTTAAATTTTTCACTGCGCTGGGAGATGGACAGTTCCTCAGTTGCACAACTTCCGCACCAAGTAGAACTACAATGACTTTTGAATATTTGGAATAATCAGATTTTCTCTGTATTGCTTGCATATCAGTTGAAGATTGTATAGGACTGATTTGAGAACATGATATATTTTATGGGGAAGTTCTGAATCCCGTATAGGAAGCAGTGAGTTGTGTGTGTCGCTCCGAACTTTGCCATTACCAAACTGTTTTCTGATCCTTCACAACACAATTTTAAAAGTGTTTGGTTTTGTTGTGTCTTGGCAATGATGGCTTTTTATTTTTTTTTTATTATTATTCTGTAACAAAACTTTACCGTGCTCTAATATAGAAATATTATCGTTATGGAGATCTGTAATCTTGCCAGAATGGTGACGTAGCCATCAGGGGAAAACTAATTACAATATTTTAATATAAGTCTCCTGCAGCAAATCTGGATTCCTGCTGTTTTAAAAGCATTACCTGGTACATAATTGATGTACTGGCTGAACCGGAGTTGCCGTTTTAAATGTAGATAATTTTGTAGTTGAGAAGTGTGTGGGGCTCTCTTCTATGCATCTGTGCTTCCTGAGAGTAATTTCTTAATAAATTTCTGGTAAATTATCTTAATACTTTGAATTAGCATATTGAGGAGTTAACACTAAAAAATTATACAATATCTTGTAACAAATGGATTTATTTTTTTTTAAGGCTTTCTTGCAAAGTTAAATGAAACAAAACTGGCTTAATTGAACACTTCAAGGCAGTTTTTCCCATTGATTTGCACGCTGTACGCTTCTTTAAATAGTGCAGGATCGTAGTGCTGTGTCAGACGGGGGCTTTACATTCAGGGTGTGTGGTACTAAAATTCATCCTGTCCATATGTTACCAGATATGTAGTTTGCAGAAGACAAGAAGTCCAGTAGCAGTGAGTTTTAAATGTGGTTTTGAATATTTCTCATAACATAGGAAAGCACAATCCCATTCACTTCAATTTTACCGAGGAGTTCTTAAATGAGAGTTTAATTTGATACATAAATTATTAGATGGTTAGATATTTAAAGGCTTTAAAAGATGGCTTCAGTACCTTCATACTTGAAGATTATTCCAGCAATGATCTTGAGTTTCTAAAAGGTATTTTCTACTCTTTTTTTTAAAGGGAGACATTGTAGATTGGCATCACATTTTTGTAATTCATATGTAACCACAAATAAGAACATTTTGGTTTTTTTTTCTTAGTTGTCACTGTTTTTTTTTCTAAATTACTTGATGTTGGTAGATAACCTCACAAGTATTTTTATTTGTGCATTTTAGGAAATAGGGAGATGATTTGATTTTTAAGAGTGAATATCAGTTCAGTTCTAGTCATCTGTAAAAGAGGAGTGATTCCATACTCTTCTTCTAAATTTTCCAGTGTATTGGTCAAACTGCAGCAGTTTGGAAGCACTTTTCTGTTGGAAGAATAACAGCAATTTTCATTCACTTGGGAATCTCTTTTGAGAAGACTTTCTGGAGAGATTAGTATTAGTCTTGCCACTTCATCAGGGTCAAACCTTAGAAGCATGCACAGAGTTACCCTTTTGTACCTGAGACGCTGTTGTATCGTTTCTTTGGAATTAACTCGTGTGTCGTTGAGCTCTGATGATATTTTCAGATATCTGTTTGCCTTGCTTCGTCCTGAACATCAAAGAGCCTTAGAAGGAGCAGTAAACATGAAAACATAGTCTGTGCGTAAGTGCTTGTGGGCAGGTGAGAGAAATAAAAGCCACTATGTTGGATTTCTTTTGTATTGATTTGATTCTTGTGTTAGATCAGTGCTGATTTATTGAAGGCAGCTGTTGCTCCGTTTAGTTGTTCTAAAGACAATAAATGTGCTGGTTTTCCAATACGTAGCACATCCTTAAAGTCACTGCTACAGAGTTATGTTCTAGACCGCTCAGAAGAGTTTTACAACCATACTTTTAAATTGCTCCGTTGTCAGTCAGTTCTTCTTAAAAGTCTGACAACAAATACAAAATGAGGTAAGTTTTAGTGTGTGGTGTCCAGACTTTAATAACCTCCTTTCGGTTTTGAAATACTTCTTTTTTGAAGTTGTCGGTCTTGCTTTTCTGTGTGCAATTAGTAATAATATTTTTTTAAAAAAAATAACCAGTAGGTAGCAAGATCTGTTCCATGAGAATCCATGAAGATGAAAACAAAAGCAATGGAACTAGAAAGTAATTGCCTAACGTACCTCAATATTAGCCTACTCTTCTGCTCCATTTTTTTTATCTGATGAATCTTAAATACCTGAAGTTTTTGACAGTTTGCCAGTCACTGGTATAGTGTTTTTTTTTTCCTACCAAAAAAAAAAAAAAGCTGTAATAATGATTTCTAGTGAAATTCTGTCAGTGCTCAGTTTCTGAGGGAAAGCTCACTTTGGTGTGTTCAGAGCAGGGGAAGGTGATGGTGGGGGTTAAAAGTAGTAAGAGCATTTAGATTATGGGCATTTCATACGGTGAAAGTGCTTACTTAACGAAGCCTCAGTATGCTAGTTGGACTTTGAATTTTCCTGCTCTTCTCTAGAAAATAAGTCCAGAACAACAGAAGTCCCTGAAGTGCAGCTGAGGTGTGCTGTGGAACTGCCTGTGCCGTTGTGTTTGGAGCTTGAGAGTAGGAGAGTTGATTTAAGAGCTTGAAAGCAAGAGAGTGTGTGCTGGCCCTAACAGCGGTGCTCCTCTCCCTGCAAATATGGGTTCTTTCAAGCTGTGCGAACGGGGTTTTTAACATAATCTTCAGATTACAGTTTGATGCAGTGAGCAAAAGAAGGCAGCCTGAGAGGGGACAAACAGAAAAATCCATTTCAAGTGACAGCCAGTTTAGCTAGAGAGGCAGTTTTTCTGTGTTTTTAAACATAATCAATACTGATTTCAGGCTGTAGTGATACAAATTTTAAATTTTTCAGTGTAGAAAAGGTTAGGAATTCTATGTAAATAGAACTGGGCAGGGGAAGTGGAATTAAACAGGTACAGCGAGGTTTCAGGTTATGCAGATTTTTTTTTTTGCTTTAGGAAGAGGGCTCAGCAGTCAAAACCGTATTAGCATTTTTATGATGATAGGTATTTACTCAGATGTGTAATGCTGCAGTCTGACACTTAGTTTAGTGGCTGAAGGAAGGAATGGCTTCCACTCGTTTGTGCCAGTTCAGCTGTTTGTGAGGCTGTACAGCAGAGTCTGCTTTTTTGATTGCACTACAACTTAAAAATATACTTCAAGCTGTGGTCTTGCATTATAACAGATACCGTGAGCTCCTAATGTGCTTTGGCTGTGATACATCCGATCCTAAAATGCTTCTGAAGGAGCAATTCCTAGCAAACCAAACCAATGTGGATACCAGACAAGTCATTGGAAGTGTCTTCAATCCTCAGCATAGTTGTGGCCAACCTGTGCAAGAAAGATGAACTTGGAAAGCTCTGCTGTTGTGATGAGGTAGTGAAAAGGAGAATGAACATACAAAAAAGCCCCTGGATCATTCACTGTGTGGAATCAAGACTGAAACTAAACTTGATGCTTCTCCACAAATACATTGGAGACTTAAGGGAAGGGTGCAGAAGGGTTTTTAGCTCAGTTGAATGGGTGAACCTCTAAAAGCAGGAATTTTTCAATGTTGGATCCTGCCTTCTCCCCACTGTGCTCTTCTGCTTGCCTGCATGTCCAAGGTAATCCCTCTCTCTGTTTACACAAATCTGGAACCTGTGTCTCGTAGTGTTTAGCTGCCATCTGGGCAAGGGCAGCCGTAGCTTGTCTGGATCTGCTGATCAGTGCGTGTGGAGAGTGTAGATCATTGGATGCGGTGTGTAGAGAGCGAGGAAGTTCTCTTGTACCTCCAAGCTGCCAAGATAGCATTTATTTGAAGGTGAATATTTTTGGCTTTTTCTGTGCTTATAATTTTCCATGGCCCTTATTTTATCCTTAGAAAATCTAGTAGAGAAGGGTGTGAAGCCGTCCTTTACATTAGAATAATGCTTGTGTGAGAGGTTTGGATGGATGTGCGAGCCCTCGCATCGAAAGGAGCCTGTGCTGAGACTTCGACTTCTCGTTTGTGTGCGCCGGCAGCGAAGCACTGCAGAATTCCACTTGCTTTGGGACTCTCCAGTCAGATGAGCAGCTGTGACAGGTACCTGAGGTCATGGCTGGGAAACTCACTGTCAGGCCTCAAAATAGAAATTCTGCTAGTTGTCACCACCAACATGATAGTCACCCTTCAGAACGATTCATTTCTTCCCAATCTGGTTTTGATATCCTTTGATAATTTATTTAGGCTTTAGTCTGGGAGTATGGCTGCTGGTTAAGTGTCTTACTTTTTTTAGTGTAATAAGAGTATTCTAAAGACTCTGCGTGTAATGTCACTCCCACGTAACTCTGATGTTACTCCCACGTGTGCATCCCGAGCTGCTTTAGAAGCAGCTACCCTACCTGAACCTCATCCAGAGAGAGGTGTAGATGATGCCACGGAGCCAGGGTACAAGCAGAACCTCAGTTTTCAAGTTTTTTGTTTATACATTCAAACCTGCCTATGGTATTGAGGGTCAGTGTTCTTGGGGGGAGTGGTGGGAAGGGACCTGTCATTGTTACTGTCCCTTTCATCTGTGCCATGTCCATTTTCCTCACTTCCTTTTAAATCTTGCTGACTTGAAACAGCTTTTCCTTTGAGGTCAGCTACTGTGATAGTTTTCTAATTTTTGGTGGTGGTTGGGGTTTTGTGCTTGGGAGAGGAGGGTAATCTTAATTGGGAACTGTTCCTAAGCATTAGTGCCTATTTGGCCCTGGTCTCTTTTTTTTTTTTTTTCCCCTCCAACCTCTGAATTTTGTAGAATTAAACTTTTCTGGTGAGTATCGAGTGCTGTGTTAGTTGTGGTAGATTTTTACCACCTTGTAATACCTTCTCTTTGTTGGGGAGGGGATGTTTGACCAGTAATGTTGCTGAAAACTACCGTGAGGTGAGTGTAGTCCCAAGGGTGTGCTTCAGAAAAACTAAACAATTCACAGAATCTTTCAAGCTTTTTCTTCCCCCCTACAAAATCATTAGACAGCAGATGAAAAAGTTCTTCGGTTTTGTGCTGCTCACACCTCGCAGTGACAGGAATGGCATGTTTGAACTTGAAAACATCAGCCTGTGTTTTAGTGCGCTCCCTTGAAGTCAAGAAGTGTGAAAAATAGCATTTATCTGAACTTGAAATTTCTAGAGATTCCCAGAGGATGACGATCTCTATTTCAGACATCGCCAGCTGATACCAGTTGTGCTGTTACTGGCACCTTAATTTCTACCTAAAGAACATGGACCTGACCCTTTTTCTCCGTTTTCTGCCATGTGCTTTGCTCTGAAATGATTTCAGAAAACTTGGACACCAGAGGTCTTGTTTTTTCCCCCCGACTTCCTTAAATCCATTCTTAAATAAGATACTTGGAAGTACGAGGCAGAAAATGAAAGTTTTCTCTAAAATCCTGTTATGACATTATTAATTTCTTCTAACAATGGATAAACTGCTTGGAGGGGCTATGGGGAGGAACGCATGCTGCAAGAGTAATTTCATATTTTTTTGTTTTGTTTTCTTCCTTGAGCAAGAGTTCGCTGAGATTTAGATGCTGATATTAGGCCTCCTGCAATGGCCTTTTTCTGAGTGTTCCACGTATCACAATTTCCCCTTAATTCCATCTTCTCTAATGACTCAGATGGAGATGTTCCTTTGGATGGTACCATAGAATCTCTCAAACTGATAATTGAACGACGAGATTCCTCATCTGCAGTTGCGTCCTTGCCCTTGAATTGTGGCCTTACCCTTTAAAGATGCTTTCAAGTAGTTCTGCCACCACCGTTTCTAAAAATGCAGGTCTCTGAATACCGTAGCTCTTTTTTGAAACTAATGGAAAGTTAATAGTCTCTCTTAAGTATTCTTCTGGAGAGGTAATCAGAATGAGTTCGCAGTTTTATAGGTGCGTGCGTTTCTTCAACGTGACTAATTACTGAAGCTTGAACTTTGAAAGGTCAAGTGGCCACTTCTGCGTAGGGATTTGCAGGCAGAGAGTTTCTTCTAACTTGGATGTTCAGCAGATTTTCTCTTGTATGCGGTCAAAAAATCTTAGTCCTTTCATGATTGCATCTTAACTCTGCGGTGCAGGTCATGTGTGGACGGTGCTTTGTAGCCTGAAGGGGAGTTTCTGTTCAAAAAAAATTGCGCAAGTTGCACGATACCCAAGTCTGCCCAATCTTTCTTACTAGAACTACAGTATTGCGGTGCCTTTCAATATTAAGTGGAATTTAACCATAAAAACGATGAGATTGAGGTTAGGAATATCATAGCATTTTGGCCCGTTGCTTACACACCCGAGAGAAATGGTGGTCTACTCAAGCTGAGTGCTGAGTTCTTTAAAAATGTTGGTTCTGTAGCTTACTTCAGGATGACTGTTTTGTACTGGCTGTTTAATGGTGGGAAAAAAAAACTTAGGAAAGGTTGAACTGCACCTTTCGTTACCAGAGCATCAGCCTTTGGATCTGTGTCGGAGAGCAGCAAATACCGTGCGTGCTGTCCGTTCACTTGTTTCCAACGTAAAATATATATATATATTGCTCAATTCTTTTTAGGAGCTCTCTTAGATCAGGGAGTGATACCTAACAGTTTTTTGAGTTGCCTAACATCAGAAGCAGATGAGTGGTTTGATACATTGTCTATGCTGAGTTGGAATCTGTATTCACACTCACTTCTTAAAAAATCCAAACTTTTATATAAGAGTGTGTGTGTGTATATATATATATAAAATCACAACATCAAGTGGTTGTAGCAGTTGACTTTGCAACAAAACTATTTTACGTATTGATATCTGTAAATCCAGAAGACGCGTTTCTAGGCGAAAAGTGTTTGTTTTCTTGTTGCTGTCTCTCTAGCAAACAAGGGGTTTCAAGGAGCTTTTAACAGTTTAGTGGTGGAGTGATATTATTATCCTCCCTCCCTTTCTCAGTAGTACTTATTTGCAGATGACATTTTTTCTCCATGATTTCTACTACATTTTGGAACCTGTGCTCTTACGACTTTTAACGTAACGCTATTAGGTAGATCATTCTTCAGTTTTTCAACACTGGGTTCTTGCTCTGAAGACCTCTTTTTCAGAAGTGTTCATCTCAGCTAGAGCACTTCGTACTCGTGTGGCAAATGCGTCCGTCCGATTTTGGCGAGGTGTGAACTGCAAAGAAATTGAAATATTTTTTAAGTAATGATGAGAAATCTGAGCAAATACGGGTTTACTGTTAATCCCACACATAGATACACCTCAATCAAACTACAGTCTTGGGGGACTGAACAATACTGTTATACAGAAAGCTACACTAAAACTTGTAAATTTTGCTGTAGGATCCATGCTGAGTTCCGAACTCATTTGTTTTCATATTTTAGGAAAAGAAACACGTTTTTATAGAGCATCAGGTCAATCTTAAAGATAAACCTTTTAGCCTCTTTAAAAGCTATTAAGTCTCACAGCCTTCTGCACAGAACTTTGGTGGCATTTCTCTGTTCTTTCCCAATGACTTGATGAATAACTGCGGTGGAGGCTTGGTGGAACACGCTGAAAAGGAGAAGGATAATCAGAAACTAGTCTGAAAAGATAGGCATCTTTGGTGTAAGGCACTGTGACAACAGTTCAGGTGATCTGTTACTTCACTGTCTTGTTTATCTTTTCCCTCCTCCTTGCATTGCTTAAGTTAATTGCTGTTGTGTTTGGACTTAATGAATGTACTTTGGCTCAGTTTATGTGAAGCACAGTCCTTGTTTGACCTGCAAGCATTGAGGACAATGGTTAATAGGACTAATACTCATCTAAAGATCAACAAAATATGGTTGGGGGACATACTGGTACGTGTGAGGAGGACAGAATAGGTCCTTTTTGTTGTAACTCAGTTTGCTTGATAAGGTTGAAAATAACCTCTTTATTTTTTCCTTTGGGAAACACTCCCTTGAGTGTTATCATCCTGTATTTCTTCTGATAAAAACCTGCTTCCTGCTTGCAAGAATATTGCATCTGGACCTTTTAGTGTATACTTGTAGTCTGTTCTTAGATGTGTTTGTCGGTCTAGAAAGTGTATAAGAGATCACAGTGGAAACAAATAGAATAACATATAAGGACACGTACTTGGAAAAGACACATGTACAGTTTTTTTTTCAGGGTGCTAGTTTTATTTATGCTGCACTTTCCCTCCATTTTTCCTCCTCTAGAACAGCATGTTACAATTGAAATCTTACAGCAAGCGAATGGGCTGTCCTGTCTGTGAAGTAATTCAGCACATCCAGTTTCTGTGGGGCTTCAGCTCAACTAATTTGTTCTGATAAACTTCTCCATTCCTTATATGTTTGTGGGTCGCACTGCTCGGAATGAGTTCAAATTAATCTTGAGCATAATACAATTCAAGTCACCTTTTCGCTATAAGGATGGGTAGCTGCCAGACTGAACATCACCTTTTCATGATCATGTTTCAGATTTCTTACTCAAAATGTCATGAAACCGTTCGTCCTTTACAGACCAATATGGTTGTGTTGCTCAGTTTCAGGTTTATTAAATAAAACTAGATGGTAAACTCCCAGAAGTTTATATATAATGTAGTGGTATCTGTGATAGGGAATTCGTATTTCATCCAGTATCTTCTAGTAATCCCTTTCTAAATTAAGGCTGTGCTAGCATAGTCTTGCTTACTAGCTCTGCATAAATTTCATGTTTGCCCCTTTTTTCAATTAAAAAACCCCAACTTGCTAGCTTTTTCTTTTCTTTTCAGGCATTCATATAGTCTTTCTGCTTGAAAAAGCGGTAGCCAGTCCTTCAAATTCCTACGAAGGTGAGGTTTTCCAGACTGCACATGTGCACCCTAATAAAATTGCTTTCTGCACTGCTAACAATTACAGTGTATCCTGTATTAACAGTTCAGAAGTTCACTAGCAAATGTTGGTTTTCTTTGCTTACTGCAGCTGTTGTGGCTGAACACAAATGTATAGTGGTACAGCAGCACGCTAACTGCAATATGATAACAGCATCTATTAAACGTGATCTGTCTTAACATGCCAAAACTAAACTCTTATTACATACTTGAATATTCTTTACTCTTGCAATGTGCCTTTCTCTTGGAAGCTTTCAGACTTCAGTCCGTAGGACCCTCCTGATGCTTTGCTCACGGCTGTTTTCCCCAGCAGCCTTTTGCCTTTGGAGCTTCAGGGGTAAATTTCCTGAGGACCTGCCAGTTTGGTATGAAAACAAATTGTCAGCACTCAAAATTGGGTGGACGAGTTTGATTATAGACATACGATGCCTAAACCGGGACCCAAATAAATGAACTTTTGTTGTAAATGCCAGCTGCCCTTCTCTAGGAGTTTGATCCCTGAGGAGCAGGAGGCAGAGCTGGTTCTCAGCAGATGCTGCCTTTGTGCAGTGGGCTCAGGGCTGCCGCCTTCGTGTGGTTCCTCTTCTCTTGCTTCCCCCACGCATTTCTGCTTAGAAAGATTAATCTGAGATTGTCCTGGCATGTCTGGCCAGACCTATTGGGAATGTCTACTCAGCCCCTAGAGAAGGTACTAAGGGCAGGTGCTCTGCTCAGATCTAGAGTCACTAAGCCAACAGTGTGATGGCTGGCCAGGTGGATAGACTGACCTGTTTTCTGCTTCTGAGCATTAGTGAGTAAGAAAACCTGACTACAGAGTAGACGTGTATAAGGAGAATAACTGTGCAAACTTCATTTTATGGTAGTTTCCGAATTTCATCCAATTCGGTTTGCCTCTGGTCCTTCAAAGCTAGGCTTGGCAGCAGAAGAAAAAGGAATGGCACGTACGAGAGAAATCCAGGACTTCTGCTTTATTGCACTGACAGAACCAAATTGTTCAATCTGTTGTCTCATCTGTTTTTTGCCATAGCTGGGAGTTGTAAAGGTCAGGCCATCGCAGCGCAAAGAATATAATAGTTAACATGCCGCATCTCGCAGTGTTACCAGCTGGCTAGTGCCTTTCTCCCATTGAACATCCAGGCTCTTTCCCAAAAAGCGTAAGCAGTGTCCTCGGCCTATTTTGGGAATGCGTCAAAGTCAGAAGTTTCTGAAGGTGGTTACTGTGAGATGCCTGGCACGGTCGGTGCGGCTCTCCACTCGTCCTGTGCAAGAGGATTGCAATGATTTTTCTGTTTGAAATAATTCGAATTGCCCTGAGAGGTGCAACTTTTCTTGTTCCCCTCTGTTTACCGACAAAAATCACCTTACTGCTGGTTTTGTGTGTTGGAGGAGGTGTTACAGGATGGAAGCTTCTACCAGCGTACTGGTCACCCTGACCCTCGGCTCTGCTGCTGTTGGGTGCAGTGCTTGGGTGAGGAAGATTTTTATCCAACAAAAGAAGTCCAGCTGGTAGCTGCTCTGCTTGTCGTAGCCTTGTGTAGGAGAAGTATGAATATGGCTACAAGGCAGTAGCTGCTCTATCAAAATTACCGCAACTATACGTGCGTGAAGGTGGTAATGAGCGATACGAAGAAATGTGCATGAAACACTCTGCCGTGGAAGACCTTTCTGGTTTAAGTCAGATCGTCAACATGATGTCCTAAGGTACCTGTCCCTCTGGAAAATACCAGATGGGTGCACAGGCAAACTAAACGTGATTTTTTTTTTTTTTTCCGGACCTTTTGTCAGTTTTTTGAAGCGAGTCCTCTGGCCCTAGCTCTTCGACCTCCCTCTCTGTTTTGTCGTGTTTTTACTGTGTTAAATGATGAAGCTTGCGTAAAGAGTGACAAAACACTCTTGGCAATATTTGACGAGATAAAAACAGAAGTAAAGGCCAGTTCTTCTTCCCTTCCTGTATTTTTTATTAGCAGTTTTACGTCCTAACAACCCTTTACCTTTGCAGAAACCAGAACGGTGCTTCGCATCACATTCAAACTGTGAAGTGGGCTCCACGTGAGGTGCCTCTGTTAATATTGGTTGGGTTTTGCTGTAGGTTGGTTGTAGGCATCAAGGTGTCAATTACATTTGTAATTTAAAAGACAAAAACTGAGTTCAAAGTTGAGAACTTTGATCCTGGGCCATTCTGGAGCTCGGTTATCGAGTTATGCGAGAGATTTAACGTCTTTTGTGGTGCGGCTGATGGACCGGGTGGGACCACCCAGTGAAAAACCAGCACTGTCCTTGGAGATTAGGGACCGTTGCCTCACACCTCTCGGTCTTGCTTCCAGTTGCTCGCTTGGCAAATCAGGGTGACATACAAGACACTATTTTAGCATCGTGTGTCTCGTGGCTTCTTGACACAAAAGCGCTGAAGTGTATCGCAGGTGAAAGCTAGGGGAAGAGATGTTGATGGTTTAAAACTGAGTTTATTAGGTGGGTTTAGGTTTCTAAGACATACTAACTGCTCTTCTGGCACGTGTAACGAGAGGCTAAATGCCTTTTTGGTAAATTCTGTTAGCTCAAGCTTCTTTTTTGGCTAATAGTATAACTAAATCTTCACTGTTTCATATTTAAAATCTGTTCTCCTGCTGCTGTTCAGGGAAAGGTATTGCTGTAACTTGTTCTTTATTTCTTCAAATCTTGGTAAGTCGTCCAAGTGACTGACTTAACAGGAGGTCTTTGTTTTATGTTTCAACATTTACTTGGAATGCTTGTGAACTTTAAATAATTCCTTTATTAAAAAAGGAGGGGAGAGGGCATATTGGTGCAGAAGATGTATGATATTTCAGTACATCCTGGTTTTGACTGTTCATATGTCTCATCCTGCAGAACGCCGTTTAATTGTGATTTACTTTTCACTCCTAAAAGGTGCCATACTTGGCAGATCAGAAACACAAGAGTGCATCTACTACAACGCTAATTGGGAAAAAGATAAAACAAATCGCAGTGGTATCGAACCCTGTTATGGTGATAAAGATAAAAGGCGACACTGTTTTGCTACATGGAAGAATATTTCTGGATCAATTGAAATCGTGAAGCAAGGTTGCTGGCTAGATGACATCAATTGTTATGACAGGTAAGCGAGTTTTCCTATGAATTTTAAGTTTATTTGCAATTTTAAACTATCTTGCCCGTATATAATTTTTATACATTCCCCCTTCTGCAAACAGTGCTTGAGACAAATGATAATAATACAGTACTCTTGGAATAGTTCTCTTGATTTTACATGCACACACATGCTTTTTTTACCCCCTTCTTCCTTTATACCTATATTTAGAGACCTGACTTCATCTAAGTACTTTGTCTTGTTTTACCTTCTCTTACTTATTATCTATTAAAAAACAGGTATTTACTCATTTAGGCTGTTAATAATAGATTCTGCTAATGAGTTGTTACGGCCCGACAATGCAAATACAGTTACTGAAATCCGAATGTAAAATTTTATAGTCTGCTTTTCCAAAGTCTTTGGAGTAGGAAAGTCAGAATTCTGCTTTTCACCTAGAAGTGGAAGTACTTTGCTGATTTATTAGAAGGCTCACCTCGGTGACAGCTCTAAAAGACATTGAATATTCTAAGATTCCAGTTTGTGGGGTTATTTTTTAAATAACAGATGGTCTAGCAAGTACCCGTGAGCGGTAACAGCAGGACTTGGGGTTTGCTAGATATTGGCTGAACAGAGGTCGTGACTCTCTTAAGAAATGGTATTACAGTTTTTTTGACGTAAAGCTTTAGTTGACCAAAGCAGTTATTGTTTGGAAAGGGAGAGAAATAAGGAAACAAATACATAAAAACATTCAGAGAAATTATTTTTAGCAATATTTTAGAATTTTTTTTCTTCTGTGTTGCTGAAATGTTGAATGAGTAGAAGAACTCATTATATTCATTTGTACCAAAGCAAGTTGCCCCCCACATTAGGATTTTTTTTTTTCTCTTTTGAATGACACTTTAAAGCAAAGTTGAACAATGGTTCTGATTTATCTGTTCCTCAGAGAAGTAGCAAAGCGTCTGCAACCTTCCCTGCACAGCATGACTGAAATTCAGCTATGCTGGAAGGCGAAGGACAATTTAGAGAAGCGTTATTTGATGCTACTAGTATCTGGTAACCGTAAGTCACTCAGATTGGGAACGTGCTTTTGTTTGTTTTATGGTTATTTTTAATCCGCTCGTAGTCGTAGCTTTGCAGAAGAAGTGGAGATAGCTACAATTTCTGAACTAAGTTTATTTCTGATGAATGTTAAACCTCTACAGAACCTAGTTCTGCTTCTGTCCTAGAATTGTTATCCCACTGGGTCCGCGTGTATCTTTCGAATGGTCCAAAAAAAAAAAAATAAAAATTTGGTGTTAAGTTCTCCCTTGAGCAAAGAAAAAGAAATAAAATGCAGAAAGGACAGTAAGGAAATAGTTGAAAACTGAATAAAGATTTGTCTGGCTTTAAGACCTCATTAACTGTAACTTGGCATAAGAATGCGTGCTGCTGTGTTTGTCTAAAATATCCATTAAGGAAAATCTTATCTCTGGGAGTGAAGAGTGTTTCACTGAGCAGGGAGTTCCAGTAGGATGAACTCCAAGCAGCAGCAGATTAAGAACATCAAAGAATAAAAGTTCTATGGAAGTCACGGTGCAGTGTAACTGTAATAGCTGATTGTATAAAATAACCCTGATTTTTGAAGGTGAACCCAAAGCTTTCTTGACAGTCCTCAGCTGTATTTAAAATCCTCAACTATTTCTGCATTATTTACCAGTTCTTCTCTTTCTGCTGTCACGTTGTCTTCTGCATGACACCTGGGGTTTTTTTACCTGACTTGAGTAGTTTCAGCTTATTTGTTTCATCTTATTTGATCTTTTCCTGTAGAAATTCTTATTTTTATTAAAACTAAAATAAAATATTTTAAAAATCTGCTTCCCAATTATATCCAACCCATGCAACCCTGTACTGTGAGCTTATGGTTAAAAACTAGCTATTTGATTGTTTGTTTGTCCTATTTACATCTACATCGTGAACTGTTCTTCAGTATCCTTTTGGTGGTTTTCTTTAACTTTGTCTTAAAAAATAGCAAAAATATGCTGCCTTGGTTTTAATGATCTCTCTTTGCAATATAAAACCCCAAAATCTTGGTTCTTAGTTGGTTCGTATGTCATCCTGAATGGTTTAATGAAATTAAATTTTAAGTGTGGGCATATGTTTTCTCATGAACAGGAAAAAAAAAACCCAAACCACTTAAGATTGATCATTTTTTATTATTATCTTTCCTAGGAATGATTGCATAGAGAAGAAAGACAGCCCCGAAGTGTTTTTCTGTTGTTGTGAGGGCAACATGTGCAACGAACGCTTTTTCTATTTTCCGGAAATGGAAGTCACGCAACGTAAGTTAGTCTGAACGCGTTTAGAAAGAAACTGCTTAGCAGAGTTCAGAAATATTTAATATAGTGCATGTTCAGGAGATAAGACTTTTCAAAACGTTGTGGTCAGTGTTTCCTGCCGGGAGGTTTTTGATTCCCGGATGACAGAGCGCCGTGTGTGTTCACGTGAAAAGCCTAGAAAATTGCCAGTTTGTTTCTTCAATTCTGCAAGGTCTCCACATTAGAAGTAATCTAAATTGATAAAAGGTACTTCAGACCTTTTGCGAGGGCGAGAAGGAAGGATAATCTGAAATAATTGGCTGTTTTAAGATACAGAAGTTACTGTCAAATCTTACCTTAATTGTACAGTTAAGCTTCTGTAAGGGTCTCCAAGTCATCAGGCTAAAAGCCGTACCAGCCTTACCTGCACGTACCATCCTGTGAGTGCTCCTCTTCTTGAAACGGCGCTCTGCTATTTCTTTGAACTAATTGAACCTTTGAGTTTCTCTGTAAATTGACACGGTAACCTTTTAAAACCGGGGAAGGAATTGCCTCCCGGGTTACAAAGAAAATCAGATAGCCGGCCTTAACAAATAATTGTGTTAAAAAACAATAACTAAAAGATTATTTGATTATTCTTGCATATCTTCTTCCAGTCAAGAATCTAATCTTTGTTGGAAAGCTGAATGATGTTAATAACTGAACTGAAAACAGCAAATGTCTCGTGTACCAAACGGCCAGAGGAAGTTGCTCATGAAATTAAATAACATTTTCTATGATATTAAAATAGCCTTTGTTGACCCGAGAGAGCTACCCTTGTCATTTTTGTCAGTGATACTGCTAAGGCAATCACTGACATTATTCTTCGCTCTCATGAAACCTTTTTTGCCCCAGGGCTCCGTGGCTGCCCCCGGACCAGCTGCCTCAGAGGTTGGGCTTCTTTGAAACCTTTGGAAGTGTCTTCAGCTTAGAGAACCTTTACTTTTCAGCGAGTCAGCTGTGCATAGGAACCTTGGCAGATTACTTCTGGCCTGTTCTGCTGATTAGTGCTATCTTATTGTATTGCTTTACAGAGACTAAACCTCTGTATTGATTCTTTTCTTTCATTCATTAGGTGATGGCGTTCTTGCAATCTTTTCAAAATACAGACTCCTCTTACACCTTGTAGATAGGTGGGGCTTGAAAGCACAAAACAGTTACATGTGCTGATGCGTAAATCCGGGGATCTAAGTTACTTCTGTGCTTTCCAAATTGCTGCCTTTTCAATTATGTGTTATATTATTATATGAGAGCATGCTATGTAATGAGGTATTGCCAGCCTGTTGTGCTGGTTCCAAGAGTTTTTAGAAAATCGGGATGCTAGGCACTTTAAGCGCTTTTTCTTAAAAGCTATGTCCTTTTTGTTTATTCCTTTAGCAACTTCCAATCCCGTCACACCTAAGCCACCTCTGTTCAACACCTTGCTTTACTCGTTGGTGCCTATAATGGGAATCGCAGTGATTGTGCTCTTTTCATTTTGGATGTACAGACATCACAAGCTAGCGTATCCTCCAGTACTCGTTCCAACCCAGGTAAGTCGCTGCATTGTGATTTTGCTCGTGGCTTGCTTTGGGTGGTTTTTGAATGGTCAAACCGTTTTCTGAAGAGCAGAGAAGGGGGTGTCCATCTACCACGTGCCTGAAGTCTTCTTTTACTTTCCTGGTTTGGATGTGCTAATGCTCGCTGGCCGCAAAAGCAGAAAACTAAGCTTTGTTTAAATTGTCTTATCTCCTATAATTAATTGGTATTTGATGAACGTATGAGCAACTCCTTAACATTTTTATGCATCTGCCTGTCTGGGAGGAGGAAAACTAAACACGGAGCTTCAGCTGGCAAGGGCGCGGTGTTGCTGGGGAGCGGTGGCAAGTGGGTGCTCCCACGTAGTTGGAAGGACTATGTGTGCCAGCTGTGTGCAGCTGTGCTCACGTACTTAGGCCTGAGCTTTAGGTAATGCTTAGCTTAAAAATGAAGCAGAGGTGCTAACTCCTAATGGCAGTTTGCAGCGAGTAGAAAATAGTAACTAGTAGGAGCTCAGCTATTTTTTAAAAAGTGTGGAACTGAGATACAGGTATTAGTTAAAGGGAATGTAAAGAAAATCTTCAGTTGAAGCCTAGTTCCAGGGCTTAGCTCAGCTTATGGCCTTATCTTTTCCCTCTTCCTTGTTTATCTATCTTGTGTTTTGTCTTAAAATGTTTCGGTTTTAGCAATGTTTGTTTTTGGAGAGTGATGTCCAGATTTGAAAAGTAAACTGGCTGTGTTGCATCACAACAAACTTTTTTCGGTTTTGGCTGCATGCGCATAGTTGTCAGGCTCCAGCCTGATTCTGTAGGTGTAACTAATGTTAATACTAGAACTCTTCCCACAGTTATGTCTAGAGATACAATTGAGGTTGGAGTGGCTTTATGAAAAGAGTTTAAGATGGCAAATTCCTCAGAAGGACAAGCAAAATGTGGCGGTGGAAGCAGAGAGAGAGTCCCACGACACTCGAGTTTGTACAGGAGGGATTGAACCTGAGCTTCCCAGCTCAGTGCAGTGACCACTCAGGATACCTTCTGCCCTATAATAATGATAATATGATGGTGCTATTAATGGTTAAATAAAATTAAAACGCTTGTTACTTTGGGTAGGATTGCATTTTAAAAAGATTTGAATGTATTTGCCCTGGACTGTCAGCTTCTGCGATGTTTTCAGTTTGACTTGAGGGTGTTCCAGAAAGCAGCATTGCCCGTGGTTGATAAATAAAAATTGTTTTGGTTTCAGTTTCCTAGTAATAGATAAGGAAAATTTAAGGGGAGGCAGTGGGCATATGTTCTTGCCAAGTGAAAAGAACATAATTTAGAGGAAAAAAGTATGTTTCATGTCCTTGCAGAAAGTATTGCAGATCCTCAAACTTCAGGCAATCTGTTAGCGTAATTATTTCATCCATCTCAATTTTTATGTGTTTGGGACTTTACATCAACCTCGTAGTCTTCACTGTAAGATCAGATTTGTAACTGCTCGTTGTGTGAATAATTTCAGTATGTTATTTCCTTTCTAGAATTAAAAAAGAGAAATGGATCAAGTGATAGAGAAACAAGCAAATGTTAAATGTGGTATATCAAGAACTTGAATTTTGCTGTTCTTCCTCCTTTTTATTGCAGTTCTTTTGCTTGCATGTTTTGCGTTTGGTACAGGAGTGGACACGTCATAAATTTTTAATAAATAGGGTAATGACCTGTTTTGTTAATGCTCAGATTGTATCTACTGGCATAAGTATATGTTGGTGCTTGAGCTAGTTATGGCGTAATAACATTTTCTTATCTTGTGGTGAATAGGTATTAAGGTTTGATGTAGAAAGTCAGGAAAAGCTACTTCTGCCTGAAAACCTAAATGAAATTATTATGGAAATAGTATGTATAAATACTTTCCCATATGCGGCAGGGTTGTATTTCCCACTTCTAAATTTGATTAGAGCTGATTTAACAGGAGGCAGAGGAAGGAGGAAGAGAGGGAAAAGTATTAGTAATTTTGTAACCACGACACAAACATTTAAATATTTATGTAATTAATCTATTTAATATTAATATTATATTTAATAATTGGGGCATGAGTAGAGTTTGTGGGCAAATGGAGTCTTTAAATCTTTGTGTAGCAGATGGTAAGAATGGGTTGATCAGATGTATAGCACATACTCACTAGAAAACAGGGATTTCTCTTTAGGAAATACAGACAAAAGTTACCTCATTTTACTCAGTTTGTTCCCAGGAGGTGATGGGGGGGACTGAGGTGCAGGACACTCTGGTGTACTAATCGTTCTTTCAGTAGAAATTAAAGAGTAGATGAGGAATAAGCACAAGATAAAAATGAGCAAACACTGAAGAATGAGAAATTTCAGATGAATTAGAAGATGGCATAAATAAATGAAAACTGAGAGAGCAAAAAGGAAACCACACATCTGTTTGGAATATTTCAGGAAAAGGAAGAAACGTGCCCAAAGAAGTTTTTGAACCTGTAGTGAAATACAAAGGACAAACATCTGAGAAAATACCAATAACTTCACTTTCTTTTGAAAGAAGAATTGTCTGGTGGTATGTAGGTACATACAGGTATCAAGCAGGCAATTCCTACACAGGCTGAGCTCAGATATATATATATATATAATTACAATTTCACGTAGTAGAATTAGTTTCTACATTTGACTTACGATTGGAAAGCCATTGATATTTTTGCTTGCTCCTTACGTTCCTCCTTTCTTTCAGATAATTGGGTAGAGAGGTCAGGGGGGTTACTAGAGCTGAGACTTTCCTTGCCCATATCGTGATAGTCAGCAGGTCCCAAGACATGTGTCAGGACATCCGCGGTGGGGACCTGTCCTCTCTCCCGTGAGTCTTAGCTCATGAACTTCTTTGCCTCCCGTTTGTGCTGTGAGCTGCACGCCTCGCTTTATGGGAGGGTGCCGTCTAGTGAAAGCTGTAAGTTTTATAAAATCTGGTCACTCTTGAATTTCTTAGATACGTTCTTGACGAATCCAAGTTTGCTGAATACAGACGTGTATACGTAAAATGGTTTGAAAGAACTGTTTCGCTTCTTTATATTTGATTTAATCACGCAGCAAACACGTATTCATCATATTTACCAATAAATTGATTGGTTTCTTATGTCTGTGTCCCTGTAAATCTGAATATGTGTATTTTTTCTGTAGAAAGAGTTACTCTCACCCAGCGAACTTCTGCTCATGAGCACCAGGCCCCCTGAAAATGGAACACCACGGTCTTTGTGACTCCGCTTAGGTGTCTTCTGGATTTCCTCCACCGTGTCCTACTAATATTCCTTGTGGGGATCCATGTGCGGATGGCAAGGAGTTGATGTGTTTTGCTCATTTAACTTTTACATCTCTTGAGCTCGGGCCAGAGTTGTCAGTCAATGCTAATTACAACTGTGGTGTTACCACTCTGTCGTAGGACCGTAACCTATTTTATGGCATAACTGACACAAGTAACACTTTTTGGTTTTTATCAGTTCACGGCGTGAAGAGAGATTAACCTCTTGTACTTTTTCGTTGAGTTGCGCGAGTTATGAATATCCTACCGGATCACAGAGTCGCTTTTTTTTTTTCCTTTTGTGTTGTTTTTAAAGTAAGAGTCATATGTTGAGAGGGCTGCAAAAAAAGCTTTACAGATTCACATAATGTCTTCATAACCTATTTTTGTGCTTTCCTCTGAAGCGTTTGAAATTACTCGGGTCAAAGATGCTTCCTGGTTTTCATCGCTTAAGCACAAGAAAGCCCTGATCTTGGCCTGTTGGGTGTTACCAGAAATTTTAAAACTCGGGATGGACGGATTCTGTCTAGTAGAGTCTCCAAGCATAGTTGCTAGGAATTCTTTCTCTCCTCAGAGAAGGTGGTTAGATAGTTGAGAAATACAACTATGTCTCCTGCTTTTAACCTCCTACATGTCACTTACTTTTCACCCAGTATTCCCTATATTGAGTACAATGTGCTTTTTTTTTTTTTAATTCTGGTTTTGCCTTTAGTGGATGAACCTTGACTGGTCCTATATATATATATATATAACATTCCTTGTCTTCAAAATCAGGTGCTCTCTGAACCAAAAATAAAGATTAATTGAAGGCCATGTGTCCAATATCAAGAGATACTGATCTTATCCCTCTGGTCTCAAAAGATCTGGGATTTTTAAGCCAAAAAAATTGTGGTTGATGCCAATTTGGGTATGGCTCCCTTCACTACCCTACCATGATAATTTTTCTTCAGCGTATCTTTTCCTGAAGACACCCAAGTCCATTTTTGTAGCTGTGTAGTGGTTTTGATATTTCACTTTTAGCTGTAAGAAATTGAAAATGGTATCGTGGAACACGAGGTGAATAATGAAGAAAAATCTCGAGCAGTGGCAGATGCAGGACTTACTCTGCACTTCTGACTGTGGGTCTGACTGAATGTCTGGCAGTGGAAAAAACAAATTTGGTGTTGGAAACTAACAGAAGAATAGTATAAACCAAGCACGGCTGTTTGCTGGAGGTTTTCACCTCAGACATGTGGTCTAGGCCACCAGAGCTGTGCCGGGAAGTTTGGTTATGTGTAACCTGAATGGTTTGTTTCCAAAAAAAAAGTATAAAAACAATTAGTAGTGGGAAGGTTTTATGGTTGACATTGGAAAAGATTTTTCATTTCTTGTTTTTATCCTCAAAATTATCGTTTTGCACATCAAATAAACCACCTGGTGAACTTAAAAGTTCCGGGGTATTCTGTATCCCTGTGACACGTAAGGAAAAAAATCACAACTGGCTGCTGAAGAAGAGTGAAGAAATGAATGAAAGTGTTCAGGTTTTTTCCATGTTTGTCTTCCAGGCGCTTTTTTTTTTTCCCTTGTTCTTATGGATATTTTAATAGGAACGTTATAACACTTGAGAAATGAAGAATAAGAAAGGGGGAGGTATTTTTACAAGGACTTATCCCAAACCCAGGAAGATCAGTAGCTCCTTGAAGAATCTGTGGAGGAGAAGCCAGGTGCTCGTATGAAATAGGAAGAAGAGATTGATCAACAGAGAAAAGCTGGAGCTCAGAAAGAGGAAGAAAAATAACTAAAGACTGTTCTAGAGTTTATAGCTAACCGGGAAGGAGTTAAGGCTGGGGACACATCAGTAGTTAATTAATAACATGTAATGAGTGTTGGCGTTAAAAAGGAATTGCTGAATGATGTCAGGAGTTGGACTGCTGGATGTGTGCAGGGTTTCACGCTCTCCAATACCACATTTCATATCTTCAGGACTAAGAATTTCTTCTGCAATTGAGTCCAACCTGTAGCTGGAGTGACACAGGAGAAAAGGTCTGTGCTGTCCTGTGACTGTGGTACCGTGAGGCACAACCATTTAAAGGAAACAGACAAACCAACCAAAAAAAACACCCCAAACAAACAAAAAATCGAACCCAACCTGCAAATATAGGAGTACTATGAGAATGCAGTAGGAAATTTATTACAGATAAGGATTCTGAAGTGTGTAGTAATAATTTGTTAATGTGTTTTTTGTTTTTTTCTTTTTTACTTATGGGCTATTGCAATGCAAGTGTTTTCTTAAAATCTTTAACGCAGGGAAGAATTTGTATGGCAAATAATTGAAAACCAAATACATGGTGATCCCTGTTTTTTCAGTGCTCATTATGCAACCAGACGTCCAGAATTTTGGTTCTGAATCTTGATAGCTTTAAAAAAAAAATCATTTTTAAAAGTGCTTTCCTGAATTCTTAGTTTGCTTTCAGAATGAGCATTTAAATAAACCCTAAAGGCAGCTCTAGTTTTTTTAAAAAAAAGTCAGGAGGTAAGAAAATACAAATCTAAACTCAACATATCTTTCCTGAATGGCAGCCTAAAGGAAACTCTGTAATTAATGCACAATTAAAATACATTCCAATCTATTTCTGTAGTAACTTCCATGTTACTCTTTGCTTTTGCACTGATTCAAGCAGAGCATTGATGTGTGCTTCCAATGCTATTATACCTTATTTTCCTGGCTTGTAGAAAGCTGGTTTAGTTGTTAGGATTAGGCGTGTGCAGAATGGATCCAAGAGGCCGGTGTGAGACACCGTGTGTCCCTCTGATGAGCCTGGCTGTCGGCAGCACTTTGTGTCTTACTCTCCTAGAAAGTTGCTTTGCCACGCGCGCATTTAACTGACAAGATGGCAAAGGCTTTTACAGCACTATATTTAATTTACCTTGAGGAATTTTTCCCCGTCCTTCCTTCATCGTAAACAGTAATATTCAAAACAATCTACGTTATCAAGACCACGTTTAGATTGTAGTCCTAGTGCTGTGGAAAGTCATAGGAAGGCTGAAATCCCTAGCTTGGTGAAGTCTGCAGGCGGGCACTCTGGCTTCAGGAGCTTTTTAATAACTTTCCTTAATAAATTTGAGTTTGCTCAGATAAGCTCCCCTGAATGTCTCTCAGCTAATCCTTGATATCACTCGGTGGATGAGAATTATGCACTTCACAAGGTATGGAAACACAACTTGTTCTACCTTGCATTCCCCCAAAAGGTTGACTGCAGGTGAACAGGCAGATGTTCTATCTAGGCACTAGTTAGGAACAGTGAAGGAATTAGTGCAAGAGCTTTATCATACAATAATTTGCATTTATTGTGAGTACCGTGGTTATGAAGGTTTTTATGACATACTTCAAGTTTGGAATATTTGTGGATAGCCCAGATTCTGGAAGAGGCCACAGTACTTGGATTTTTATGTGGTCTAATTGGTTACAAGTATCGCGGTAGTTTCCCTAATCCCTGATAAAATGTTTGGAAGCAGTTTTCAGGCAGTATAAATAGGCAGTTAGTGTGTTTATTTATGTCTATGTACATCGTAGCTGTTTGGAGGTGGTGTGTGTTAATTGCTGCCAGTTTTTGATTAAGATTTTATTAATTCCTAAAATAAGAAAGTACGTACTAGCATTTCTGTAATAGCCTGATATGGCTTAAACCTGTGGTACTTGCATTTCTAGCGGAAAGGCTGAGGTGGTGATCTGTAGGCTGAAGGGAAGAACAGCGATTTTAAAATCAGAAGGTGTATGACATGCATAAATCTCTCTTGGAAAATTTTCTTGTATGTCTAATTTATTAGTGTTCAGGTGGGGGAGACAGCTGATCCCCTTAGAGTAGTGAGAGGCATGGGGGAGGACTCTTATTTCTCAGAATTTCATGTTTGCAGTTTCTCATTATGGTACGAGCATAAAGGTGTTGGATTCGTGTATCTTTTTTCCTAATTTCCGTGGAATTTGCATAATTCTTATGAGCTTGGGAATTATAATAGCAAAGAGGCCTGACAAAATGACTGATAACTTTTTTTCTTTTTACAGCCACAGGAAAGACATTTATTGAATAACTATTTCTTACAAACAGTGTTTTTTGATTTCTTTACCAGTTACTGTCCTTTGATTACTCGAGTTAGAAATGTGAGCACACAGAGGTGTTTCTGTTACGCTGTTCATCAGCTTCGCACACTGAGTACTCCTTGTATTTTGCTTGGCTGCTGTTCGGGGCGGAGGAGTATGGGAGGCCTGGAGGAGGAATTTCTTTCAGTCCCTGTGCTCGGGGGAGTTGCAGAATCTTACTTGTAGTTTTCCTAAGCGCACGTGGAATAGCTGTCATCCTACAGGAACCGCCAGCTCGCGCAGAGTTGAAGGTAAAAACGACCAGCTACTCTGAAAACCAGCTCAGGGCTTTGTTGTTCTAGCTTAAGGGTGAGGTTTTATTTTTTTCCCCCCTCCGCTTAGGAAATGCCCCAGAATATTGCAGTACCCCGCAAGAATCTGTGCCAGGTTCTCGGGGTGGGTGTTACCCTCCTCTCCAGTGGTCTGCTTGGCGAATGCTGTGTTACAGTATTTATAAATCTGACTCCCAGCTAATCCAGACTTGAAGAAGTACTTCAACCCGTCTATTATTAATTATTCGGATAATGCCGAGTGTCTGCTAGACAGTTTGCGAGGGCAGAGAAGAGCCTCTTGCTGGCCCTCCGTGCTCTTGTGGCATCCGGAGGGTGTAAAGGCAAAGGGGGAAGGAAAGGACCGTTGCTGTTACGGGGCGGCCGGATCCCCCACGAGTTTGAGCTTCGTGCTCTTGCAACGTCTGTCTGAGCAAATTCTAAAAGGACCAAGAAAATGGTTGAGGCAGAAAGTACTGGAGGAGAAGCTAAGGTGTCTTCAGCGCTTCTCTGCTTGAGCGAGATGTTTTGATTAAAAACAAACAAATAAATAAAAAAGTAAAGCAGAAGAACAGGCAAGTTTGTGTTGAGTTCCAGGAAAGCAGAAGAACAGGCAAGTTTGCGTTGAGTTCCAGGAGCACGGAGGGTTTTTACAACAGATTTCATTCCGCAGCCAGTGAACGCCCGTGCCTGACTGGAAGAACGTTCGGTACCGTAACCTCCTGTGACCGGGGCCGCACGTAGCGCCCTCGGCTTCGCTCCGTAGGCTCGGCCGTGCCGGCCCGATGGCTTTAAGCGCCGTCCCCCCCCGGCCCGGCCCGGGCTCCCCTTGGCTCCCCCCGCCCGGCATCGCCGTTCCCGCCCACGGCCCCTCCGCGGCTCCGGGCAGGGCAGCAGCGCCCCCTGCCGGCTCCCTCCGGCTCCGCCGGCTGCACGATCCTCCTTTGGCCTCACTATTATTATTATTATTACCTTTTTTTCCCTTCCTTTTTTCCTTTGCTAACGTGGGGACTCTATTTCGAAACGCTTGGTTATTAGCACAAGGAAGTTTTGCCACCCCCGTGGATGTTCTCGCCGTTAACTCGCAAACAATCGGTTTTGTCTCTTTTTCGCGTAACCTGTTTGGGTTTTGTTTTTTTTTCATCCCGTGCTTGGTATAAATAGTAATTTCTTTTGCCTGTGTTTGTTTGTTATGTTTTGTTTTTTCCCCTCTGCAAGCACGCCTTTCATATAATGATTGAGGTAAGATGCATTGATGTTTGTTCATGGTTATGGAACTTTTTTCTGTGGACATGTAAAAAGTTGTTTTGGTATGAATTACATTTTATTTTTATTTTTTTTTCAGTATTTGGGATGGGAAATTTGTAAGCATGCGTGGTTTTAAAAAAAAAATACTGATTTAGCCTGCTGTCTTTAGCTTTCTTCAAATTTACTCTAGCTTCTGGGGCTGTGGAGTTAGAAAAATCTGGATAAATATCTGGATTGATAATGAAATGTAACGGGTGTAGCCAGTTTGTGGTTCTGTATCTCCAGGTGAGCTCATTTGTGTCGCTCCCACCCAGGGATGAGGGAAAAGCCACCTGTCCCGCTGCCGGGGTTTGCCCCGGGAGCAAACACAGCCCCCTCACCCATCCCTGTCCTGCCTGTGGGTGCTCGTGGTCATCTCCCACCCCTGAACCCTCCGTCACTGCTGGGTGGTCTCCCCGTTGTGATTTCTGGGTGACGTGATGGGGGTTTCATGCAAGTCAGGAGCTTGGAGAAATAGATGAGCTGATTTAAAAGAAAAAAACATATATATTCTCTCCCTGTTAAGTCTCCACTTTGACTTTCTCGCTGGCCAGAAGTTATTTTTGCTTGTATCAAATCACTGATTCTTCACATGAGACTGCAAGTAACTGAAAAACTGTTCATTCAGACGCTCGTGTGGTTAATGCTGAGTTTAACTGGACATGGAAAAAGTCACAAGTTGAGTAGTAATATGAACATTCAGTTTCTGTTGTCTCCCTAGGTCTCTAAGTAATAGCTAAAATGTTGTGTAAATGTAATTTAGAAGAAAGTAGGATGGTGCTATTTAAATATTTTCCTGGATATCTTGCGTCTGACAAGTGTTACCAGGGTTCCTTCTGTTTGGATTGCTGTTCTGCTTCAAAGGTTGTAATTCCAGTTAGGGAAGAAGCTGAAGTATCCTACAAGTAACTACTTTGTTCACATTACTTTAGGGAATATGTTTGCAATGTACAATAAAATAGAGGATTTTTGTGGGCTGGAAAAGAGAAGAATTATCACCATCTAAAAGAAGCATAGTTTGATGTAAATCAGAATTAATTTTGGAATAATTATAAAATTTAAAAATTCTAGCCTTTTAGTGTATTAGGAACTTAACTTTACAGATCATCTGGTTGAAAAGGAACCAATCCTGAACTAGAAAGGGAGGAAAAAAACCAAGAGTTGTCCAACTCTGTCAATGAGAACTTGTCAAACGTGTTCGCAGTGGAAGCTGTGGAGTAGATGTGACGCAGGGGAAATACTGCACCATGTAACATGCGCTGTGGAAGTTGGCAAACTTGTTTATCTTTTGGAATCAGGAAAGAGAAATGCATCCGTGTACAACCCTGTTTGGATAATCAGTCGTTTTCTCCTTTGGTTCTACGTGATGAGTGGCCTGATTCGCTTGGACTGAAGATAAACTCAAGTGCCTGACGGACCGTGGTGGGGGCAGGTCTTCAGATGATCTGTTCAGTTGGTCGTGTTCTTAATGGATCTGTAGTTTCGTGCTCGTTAAGCTTCTCTCTGAGCTTGAGAACCGTTCCTGAAGACACTTGAGGAAACCTCTTTCAGGAAGTTGCCGTTCCTCAATGAATATTTCCCCCTCTGTTCTTTTCCCAGTATGACCAGTGAGTGCTACCTCACTGCTGACCGCAACTCCCAGCTATAAAAATCAGAACACCTCCCCAAAAAAAGCCCTGTTGGAGATTGGAAGGCCTTGAAGTGTACAACATAACTACATGTCCAGGAATTTAAGATCGCCGTACAACCCAAACTTAGGAGATTGAAACAAAGACAAAGCTTTCTCGCAATGGAGGGCGTTGCCGTGATTTGCTGTGTGGGCTCACACGTACCAGAATCAGCCCGAGGGAAGGGACAGAGAAAGCTCTGAAACGGGAAACTGGGCCCTTAGTTTTTGACAGCTGCAACAAGCTGTTGGACTAATATATCCACATTATATCCGGGCTCGCATTATATCATCAACCCTGGCGCCACGGAGATGGTTTTTCAAAAGCCGCGCAAAAATAATTTTTCCCGTGGCGCGGTAAATGTTTTTGCTTAGAAGTAGGGCAAGTTGAAAATATTGTCAAGGAATGTTTCTGTGTAAAAGTAGTACCTGTAGCTTTAGAATAAACGCCTGTTGATTTCAACGAAGTTCAGGGGGAGGAAAAAAGGAAAAAAAAAAAAACAATCAACTAGGAAAGTATTCTTCCTAGTGAAGCTAACGGAAGGCAATTATACTTTCCATCTTAAATCAGGATTTGCCTTGATTTGTGGGTGTGTGTTGCTTTTTCATAAAAACACTGGAAGTTTTGACTTCGTAGAAACATTTCAACACGTAAGGGAAATGTGCAGGGAACCACAGGAGGCTGCTGTATAAGGTAGTGGGGAAAACATTTTGAACTGGCAGGATTTTCTAGGAAGTAGGAAATTCAGGTGTATGAAAAGGATCGTGCTCTAATGTTAGGGTGAGGAAGCACCAGTTTTTCCCGGCCACTTTTGCCTGGAGAGTTACTGCAATAGATGCTGTAATTCTTTTAATTAAATCTGAGAAATATTAAGCGGTCATTTGCTTCATGGCTGAGGGAAAAACAACCACATTCTGTGATTCAAAATACTGGCAGATTTTTTTGGATGAAGGGTATGGAAAGGAAGGGGAGTTGTTGTAGCCACTAAAGCAGCCGGAGGTTTGGGTTTACTTCCCGCAAATTGTTCTCTTAATTCAGGCAAGTCACTGGCTCCAAAACTTTAAAAAAAGTTTCTTGCCTGTTGTTAAATCCTGAGATGCTACGTTGTGTGCAGGGTTCTTAAAAATAGCAGGATTTTAATTTTTTTTCTGCAAATCAAAGCAAGTTCTTGAGAATAAATTCAGGCATCTCGTTTCTGGTTTCGCTTTTAACTCACAAACGGAGGACGGCAATTTCCCTTGTGCCTGAAATATTCATAAAGGGCTTTGGCATTGAGTAAGAGGCAGTACAGGGGGGGGAAACTTAGCTCTTAAACTTCATTTTCTGCAGTGTTTGTCCAGTTTAAACCCAGCAATCTTGATGCAGCAACTTTAAAGCATCTGGTGCTGTCATATTTGTGAAAGGATTTCATACTTCTTGTTTTAGGGATAGCATTGTAGCATGTCTCTAATTTCAATTTCAAACACTTTTTACAGTTAGTGGTTTGTGGAATTAAGTTACAGTTTCTTTAAATTGCTGTAAATCTACGACCCTTGTTCATTTTGAAGGATGCACTGCTGAAAAAAATTGAAAGAAGTGAGAGTGGGTGCTTATTCTTGCACTTGAACTGCTGAAAACTTGTGTTGGATAGAGAAGCACTTGTCTCTGTTCTCACAACAGTAAAGTATACTTAAAAGCACAGTTGTTCAGAAAATGCCTTTAACGTGCACAAGAGTTACGGTGGGAACTGAAGAGCTCAGATACTTAACTATTGAGCACTCTCATTTGCCTCCTAGAAGCAACTGCTCCCGTTTTTTTTCATTCTTTCTCTTTAAAACAGCGTTACAGCTGTGACTGGGAAGAGATTGAGGAGCCAAGTGCGTGTTCTGGAGACTTTTTTGAACAATAGACTTTCAGGGAGTTTAGTGTTGCATTCTGCAGTGTGGAGATCATTTAAAAGCAAAACCTACCTTTCATTTTTTGTGTTTTTTCTTTCATACCTAATACTGAAAGTCGGGGTCTCCATAGGTCTGCACTGGCACGAGAAGCAGCCGCTCACCCTCTTCCCGTCCGTGATCCAGCAGTTTGCCCCCGCGCTGCCATCACTGGCATTGACCTTTGCAATTCTCTCTAGTAATTTGGACTGATGGACAGATTAAACTAATTTTGAGGGGTGTGGAAGGAAGGTGGAGCTTTATCTCGCAGTGACAGCATCAGTCATTCTGCTTAGAGACCACTGCACGCCAGAACTGGGCTCATTTTGCTGCAGAAAACAGGGATCGGACAGAAGAGGTGGTGTTTCTCTGGGTCTGTGCGCAGAGCAAAATTCTTAGATGCAGGGGCAAATGTCAAAGGGTCAGATGGGTTTGTTCGTGGTAGGGGAGAAGCCAGTCTTAGGTGGTAGATCTTGGAGAATCGAGAAAGATTAGGAAAGAAGCACGTCTTGAGCAATGAAGTTGAATCTCTCCTCGTGTTCGGGTGATGTGTATGATGCAGAGTATGTTTCGTGCTCTGCAGTAAGATCGGTGGTTGTGTCGGTAGCCATTTGGGAGCTCTTATCTCACTTGCAGTTGTCCTTCCCAGCTCGTGCTGTCGTGTTTGAAAAGGAGTTTTGGAGCTGGCCCCTCAGTCAAGTACAGACTCTGTAAGATAGGACAAGATAACGTTACATTTAATTCCAGTTCCGTTTCTGGGGTACGGCCAAGTGCTCGGGTTTTGGTAACGTGTTGGCTGTCTGCGTTAGCACAAGTTGGAGCAATAGAAGTGGATCTTGGTAGGTTGAAGCTGTGGTTCCTCACACCACCGCTCGGGGGGCTGACTGTGGAGGTGGTGAGGATGATGATGATGATGATTGGTTTCCAAACGCCTGCACTGTGCATGTGGTTCAGTGTTTTCTTCAGGCCATTAAACAGGTCACATATATGTCAAACCAAAAAAAAAATGCCTCAAATATATCAAAAGTCACTCTTAAAGTGACGGGTAAAGCCTGATTGTCTTTATTCCTTCTGCTGTGCTGTTATGCCTGGTTAGACAAGTTCATACTGTGCGTGTTGTTATGCTGTTGCTTGCACATTCTGAGCATGTTTTACAATCTCATTTTTTTCTTTCCTGTGGAGAAGGGTGGTTGTTTCATTTCTGGTTTGGTCGGGGGAATTCATTGCAAGTGGTGGGGTCTGGGTACACCATGCGAGTCTCTTCCAGTTTACAAACCTTTGATTTCTAGTGCTGTCATCATAGATGGCACATATAATAGCAAAAGTAATTAATGGGTTTAACCTGGTTGCAGGATCCTGGGCCACCACCGCCTTCACCGTTGATGGGTTTGAAGCCGTTGCAGTTACTAGAGATCAAAGCCAGGGGAAGATTTGGTTGTGTATGGAAAGCTCAGCTACTAAATGAGTATGTTGCGGTCAAAATATTCCCTATCCAGGTAAGCAGAAGTTCGTAGCATCCGGTGTTGCTATCGTAACGTAATATATTGTAATGTTAAACCAGCTTTTCTAGTCGCAGTAAGAGGCTTTTATTTTAGAGAATTTTCAGTATATACTGTAAATCTAGATAGATATGTCTTGAGCTGAAAAAAACCCAACCAATTGGAGTTTTATTGAATTTTTAAAAGTATTTTAATACGGCAAGCATGTTATTGAAACAAACTGTCAAATTTATATATGCTTCTAGTAATAAAATTGTGTATTGGGCATGAATAGTTTTAGTGGCTCTCACACATCTCTCATCAGTTGAGAAGAATTTGTTCATATTTTTTGAACTGAATTGTACTTGGAATGTCCTGAATTGCAAGCCTATAATGTGATTGCTCCAATTAAATGTGCCTCAATTAAGCGACATAACACGTACTTCCCACCCCTCTGAAAGTCATGTTTTAGGATGGATTGTGCACATAATTTTAATACCTGGCCTAGTTAAAGAATACAAAGGGATCGTACACAAAGCTATTAGGGTAGATTTTGCACTAATTGGAAGCACACGCTGGTACTTGAGGTGAAGAAAGGTGCTTGTGTTTTCTGACAATTAATTGTGTTGACTCGCTGAATAAAGACATCGGCAGGTTCTTACTATTCCAGGAGCAATGACGTGCACTTGTGCTGGTTCCAGCCATGAGCACGACATAACTGAAATCTGAGACTTTGCTCATTGTTTTTCACGGAGGAAAAGCGATTTTTAAGTCTTTGTGGGGTTCTTGTAGATTAATAAAATACAGAAATTGCACCATGCTCTGAAGACAAAAGCAACTGTAACGCTTTGCATTGCGTAGACACGGATCTTAACATGCAGGTTGGTTCCTAGCTGTGATGGCTGAGGTCCTTTTCAAAAGTTGACGTTTGCTTCCACGAATTCAAGTTTTTTCAGATGCTTTACCACTAAATATGACTGTGTAATCTATGTGAAGAACGGCAGTGTCTCGTATTTTTGTATGTATTAGGTCAGCAATTTGTAGCACAAATGCCATTATTAGTCTAAACACTTGTAGTTTTTAAGTAATCAGCATCATGATGGTAACAGCACGTGCTATGCTTGCTTTCCTTTAAGTAGTGAATCCTGACTTGCTAAAAAAAGAGTTTTAGTCATTTTGACAAATGATTTACAAATCAGTCCATTGTAGGAGGAAACTTCTGTCTGGGGAAGTACCTTCCATTCGCATCCTTATGGTAGTAACTTGGTTTGTGTTTTGTTTTTTTTTATTTACAGGACAAACAGTCATGGCAGAACGAATATGAAATTTACAGTTTGCCAGGAATGAAACACGACAATATTTTGCAGTTCATTGGGGCAGAGAAGCGAGGCACTAGCATCGATGTTGATCTCTGGTTAATTACAGCCTTTCATGAAAAGGTATGGTTAGTTCTCGGTGTAGTTGATTTTTTTTCTGATTATGGCGGAGGAAGAACACCCTTAGAAATTTGTTGCAGATCCTGAGGTAGCTTAAAAAAAATATTGAAATAGTTTTTGCTTACTCTTAGCTTGTCTCTTTTCATTGGATATGAATTTATTTAAATTTATTTTCAGCCAGCTAAGGAATTTGTCATCAGTCTTTTACTTACAGGAGTTGTTTCAAAAACCAAACAAAAATTCACTCAATTTTTTTTGCTTTTTAGAAGGTGTGTTTTTAAATATCCTGCATCTAAACCTGCCTAAATTCAATAGACTTCATCTTGGAGAGGTTGTGGTGTTTTATTTTTGACTGATTTGAGTCTGCAAGAATTAAGTAGTATGTATCAATTCTATTGTGCTAGCCACTTATGCCGCTGCTTTAATAATTTGGAAGACTAAAACTATCCAACTCTTTAAAATTTTTGCGAGGTCATCACAATCAAGTAGGTAATATCAAACTAATTTGCCTTTCTGAAAGGTTATTGCCAATTATTTTTTTTTTTGGTCCGAGAGTTTTAAAAATCTTGTTGCTGTTGGAAAGATGGCACCTGAGACGACTCTGATGAAAATAAAATAGTTTATTTTTTCATTTTTAAAGTGTAGCCTCTACACTGACAGCTCTTTGCTCATCCCTTTTGTGTTGGCTTTTCACACAGCAACGCGCGACACCGTGACATCTCACAAACTGCATAATTTGTAAATCCATGAAAATGTCTGCACAGAGCAGGCTGTAGAAGCAAGTTGGAAGAGGAGAGCTTTATGCTGAATAATTTTGACTTTACATTATCTATATTTATTCAGAGTGTGTGTTTCACTCCGAAACAGTGTTGTGAAACTGGAGGTTGCTGTTGTTGGTCCGTAAGGAAAGAGAGACTGAATTGACAAATTCAGTCCTAAATTGACAAATTCAAGGTCCTAAAGAATCATCATACACAGTTCAGCAAGATCCGTGAAGGCAAATCAAACTCGTAATTTCCTGTGCCTAGAAGGTGTCAAATCACGGTTGTACCAGTGGGATTGTCTTTGGAAAGAGTTTAAATATCTCCTGTTTCTGACACCGACCATTAAGCACAGCTCGTTTTCGAGCGTGCCACTGAGCTTGAGTCCGTTTGCTCATTGAGGGGACGGCGAGATGCATCGTGATTCTCTTTGTGGATGAGAGATGAATTTTTTTTGTCCTCTTTTGCCCCAGTTGTTCGTGAACGTACGCGTGTAGTTACGTGGTCTGTCAGAAGACAGAAGGGCAGACAGGCGTATCGTGTTCTTTACTGGCAGAGGCCATCTAGAAGTTTTCTTGATGGGCAGATGAGGATGAAGTTGATCCTGTAATTGCTTCCTTGGTTTTGCTCTGCAGGGCTCCTTAACGGACTTTCTCAAGGCCAACGTGGTCTCTTGGAACGAGCTCTGTCACATCGCTCAGACTATGGCCAGAGGCCTGGCTTATCTTCACGAGGATATACCGGGGCTGAAAGATGGACACAAACCTGCCATCTCACACAGGTATCGTATACGTGTAAGCTTTTTGGGGTGATCGTTGGTATTTCACTTGGATACGACACGTGGATGGATGGGAAGTATTTAAATAATTGCTACTTCCAGAATTATTGAGAACCTCGTAAGGAAAATCTTCTCAGCCTGAGCAAAAACCTACCTGATGATTTAGAGAACTTGGTGTGGTGATTGCGGTGCACGTCATAAATTCTTCTTTTGTACAATTAATTATTTAAGTACCCTGTGCAGTATATGGAATAATTGGCATTGTAGCTCTTTGAAACAAACGCATACATAACACTGAAGTAATTCTGAACGCCTTCAGACAGGCATTTACTGTAAGCGGTGTTCTGCCTGTTGCTGAGTGTAATTGCTCTTTTTTTTTTTTTAATGAGGTAGGTATAGAAAGCTGTTAATAAAAGTAGAGAGCTGAAATTACAGTGGTAGCCCAAATGAAAGATAGGCGTATAGAAAAAGAGAAATACAGGTTCTGCAGAATGTGGAATTTTATCAGCAGAACTGTTTGACTGACGGTGAAGGTACGGACAGGACAGATGGGAATCCCTGGATTGAATCCAGGGTCTTTTGTTTCTGCAGGAAATTATGTCCTTGTGAAAAACCACCGAGAGTTGTTTTTTCGAGGTGTTTTGCTTCCTGTTATTTAAACAAACCAAACACAGTGGTGTTTAAAGTAGGCAGTAATTGCATCGTCCTTCTGTTTCTGTACCATATATGCTTATAAATCCATTTATTTTGAAACTAAGCACAAAATGATAGTTCTACTTGCAGTCTTATGGGTTCCCACAAGAATCAAGGTGTGCAAGCACACTCCCAGGTTTTATTCTTCTTTGTCGTTTCATTGGGCTGCTTCTTTATGATTTTCATTGCTTTTCACATTATAATGCGTTTTGGTTTATTGTATTACTTTTTTCCAGAGAGCTTAATATGGTATTTCATGTTCTAGATCTCTAATTTATTTTTTACCTTAACTTGAAAGGGACATCAAAAGCAAGAACGTGCTGCTGAAAAATAATCTTACAGCTTGTATTGCTGATTTTGGTCTAGCTTTAAAGTTTGAGGCTGGAAAGTCTGCAGGGGATACACACGGACAGGTAAATACCAATTTATTTACGTAACTGATACAACTGTTAACTGCACGTGAATGGAAATCAGCCGTTCAGGCATTCTGCGTGCAGGGGGTACTCCATCATCAACCCTGCTTGCAGTGACCTTTAAGGAAAATGGTAATTTGTGCTTTTCTCACAGGCTGAAAATTAGATAATTACAGATCACAGCCTCCACCGCCCCCATCTTATTCCGTGGCCTCTCTCCCTGCCCTGGTGTTGTTCTTATTAGAGGGTTTGGGCAGGAAAGAGTAGTCTCTCTGGATTTTTTTGATTGTTCTGAGATACTGTGCAGGAATTGAGGAATGATACTGCCTTTCTGACCCAGCAACAGTCACTTGCCTGCAGTGACACCAGCGTTGTCCGACACTTCCACTTGTCGTACAAGAGGAGACTGTTCTAGTGCCGTGTGCTTCTAAAATATCAACCTTGTGCTTTGGAGCATTGCAGTTTCTGGAAATCTAAATATATTTCATTTCAGGCAGAACTTCACAGTTTATGGTCAAGTCGCAAAAATAAAATCCTTACCAATAAGATTACAAAACCTCAGTAACGCTGCTCGAGAGAAACGTTGTTATTACTGCTAGGTGTAAATTGTAGAGTAGATCTTTTTCAGGCATCCTGTAGGTTCTGATTTATTCAGATGATGTAATTTTGTTGTTGACTGTGGTCTGAAAGAATGGATATCACAAAGTTTTCATTTAATACAGCTGGTTTTGTGCAAGTGATTCTTGCTATAAACTACACTTTGGTAGCTGCTTTCCCTTTGGTATTTTTATTACTGGTCCTGTCACAGGCAAATGAAAAAAAAATGAGAATGACGTGAAAAAATGTGGCCTTCCTGTAATCTGGAGAAGAATCACAGAATGGTTTGAGTTGGAAGGGACCTTTAAAGGTCATCTGGTCCAACTCCCCTACAGTGAGCAGGAACATCTTCCCCAAGATCAACTAGATAAAACAAGAACTGGCAGTGAGGAATCTGTTGAATTGTTATGCAAATGTGTTATTTTAAAATGTGCTCGGCCTTACCTGCTGTTGGATAAGAGAATGTAAGAAACTTGCAGGACTTGGTCCTAAGCAAGGATAACCGTGGCTATTTTTAATCTATGATAAAAAGTAGTTCTGGTCGACTCTGTTGTTACAGTTGGCGCCAGCTGGGGTGGTAACTGTGCTCAGGTAGGTTTTTACCGTACAAATGTTTACGCTTTCTGATGTGTTGTTTTTTTTTCCCCGAGGTTGGCACGCGAAGGTATATGGCTCCCGAGGTACTAGAAGGTGCTATAAACTTCCAAAGGGATGCGTTTCTGAGAATAGACATGTACGCCATGGGATTAGTCCTCTGGGAACTGGCGTCGCGCTGCACTGCCGCAGACGGTAAGCTTGGGTCTGCTCTGTGGAAATACCTCTTGTAACCTGGCAGAGGTGTGCTTAAAGCAACGTGGGTTATAGGTAGGTAATAACATTTAGTGAGGGGGGTAGTCTTGTGGGGAAACGAACTAAACACCACCGTTATGGAGTGACTTTTTAATCTTTTCAGGATTTGGTAAAATTTTTCTGACGCGTGGGTATCTGTTGCATTTAGTCTCCTGGTCACGGCACAGGAGAGAATTACTATGAATCTCCTACCCCAGCGTGTTTGGTTTGTTCTGAGTTCAGCCCACCAGACTCGGTGCCAGCCGATTGATCCTGAAGGGTCGTTTCTTTCCATAAACGAAAGCTCAGATTAGATTAACCTTGGTAACAAAGATACCCCGCTGGCACCGCCTGAGAAGTTCCTGTCTCCTGCTCTACACCTCAGTGCCCAGGCACCCGCCTGCCTTCAGTGCTGCCTGTGGCAGGGGTGTGCAGACACGGAGCCGTGTCGGAGAGCTGTTCCCAGCATAGCAAGAGAATTCAAGGCTAAAAGACAGGAAGAATTTTCATAGCTCGACGTGTATTTTATTACAAAGAGCATTGATGCAGTTAATAATTTTGTAGCCGCCTGTAAGCGCGTGTAGGTGCCACCTCGGCCCGTCCTGCATCTCGGTGACCCGCTCTTCGGTGTGTTGGAGTCGGGTGTCTGCGATGGGGCGCAGAAAACTCTGTTTGTAGTTTAACCACAGTGCCAGAGTGAGGCTGTGCCGTGAAGTTCAGTGCTCCCAGCCCTCCCTGTCGTCACTAATGTGTCGTTACTGCAGTTGGTAGAGATGTTGGAACTTGTAATTAATTGTTAAGAGCTTGGAGATTGAGAATAGGGTAACATTGGACTAATTTGCAGCTGATACTTTCTTAGTATCACAGTTGTTTTCCTCATAAACAGCTGGAGCCAATTTTTAATCTGTCACTAAAAGCTAGAAGATGCCTTGTTTCAAGTGCAAATATTATTTTCTTGGATTATAGAGACATCTTTTTGGGGTGCCTGGAATAAGCCAAGATTAGTCAAGAGCAAGACAAAAGACAAGGCTCAAAATAGTTTGGCGGAAAGTTGTATTTTTGGCCTGGTTTTCAAGCAGCTAAATTCACCTGAGGAAATGCATTGGTTTCGCTTGGGCTAGTGATGGTTTTTGTCATGAAACTCCCCTGGAGGGAGCCTGATGCAGGTGACAGATACCGGCACAAAAAGCCGAGGGGTACCGGAGCCAGTGGCCGCATCCCCCTTTCCTGCTCCAAGCAAGTGCTTTTCTGCTTCAGACGCTCCTCGCAGAGTAGAAGCCACCGGGGAGGTTTTACCCTTTCGCAAATGTTAAGCTGTTTACTAACAGGATCAACACAATCTTGCGCGAATCTCTGAGGCCGTCCTGCGTTCCGTGTTGATTTTTTTCGTGCCTCAGTGTGCCGTAACAACGCACGGACCTGAGTCGTTGTAGAAACGTGTCCTCTGGCGTGTGTGGTTGTAATTCCAGCAGGTAAAGCAGAGACATCGGTGAAGAGAAGGCGCCTTCCTTGCCCAGTCGCTGCTCTGTGTAGCTCCTTACGATCCTGATTATGGACTACATTGTAAACATACCAGTTCTATTTATTTCCCCTTTTTATTACAAAAAAGCAAAACGAGGTTTAACTTTTTTTTTTATCCATAGGCCCAGTAGATGAGTACATGTTGCCATTTGAAGAAGAAATCGGGCAGCATCCCTCCCTGGAAGACATGCAGGAGGTTGTAGTTCACAAAAAGAAGAGACCTGTTTTAAGAGAGTGCTGGCAAAAACATTCGGTAAGTAGTTACGCAGCCGCGTTCTTCAAAGTTCTGTCACGACTTGAGATTCAAGATTTTTGTTCATCCTGTGTCGTGTTTGTAATAACTGTCTTTTAGGAAGAATGTAGGGATCCTAGTAAGAACTAAATGGACTGCAAGCTAGCGTGTTCTTCAAATATTCTCTCTCATCTCGAGTGGTTTGAAAGCGAGTGATTTTTTTTTCCTCTTTTGGGGTGAGATTCTTGCGAGTTACTTTGAATGCAGATGTTAAAGTTATATTTAAGAAGTAGTAGTCTTGATTTACTACAGGAATGGTACAAAGTGAACATAGTGACACAGGGCAGGCATGAGAAATCCCTGGGACGGGTGAGGGAGGAACCGCGCGCCCTCCTGATGGGGTCTGCAGCCACAGGCCTGGGGTGATGCTTCCACTCCTTCCCAGCGCCCGCTTGGGCTGGTTTGGTTTCAGAAAAAGGGTTGTTAGGAACAAAAGCTGACGCTGTCTGCAAGAAAGATGAGTGTTGCCATCTGCTCGTCCTAATTAGCATCTTGCTGTAGGAGCTCTGGGTTACTTTGGAGGAAAGTTGCCTGCTGCCCGGTATAAACCCCCTTTTGTGCTGTTGGATTCCTTTTTTTATTTTTTTTTTTTTTTCCTGGAAGTTCCATTTGATAACCGAAGAACTTTTCAGTGTGAGGTCTTTTCAGATCTTGTGATGACTTTACTGGTGTTGTGTGGCGGGGAGGATTTGCTCGCTGCCGTGTATATTATTTAAACACTCCCACACGAGCAAGATGTGTCACGCTGGGTTCCAGAACAGACCCGGAACAGTTCCCAAACAGGCGGCAGGGGTAGCGTTTGACGGGTGTCAGTTCAAGTGCAATTTGCTGTAACCCCACCCTCAGACAGCTCCCTGCTAACCCCGCGCACCGTTATTTACCTCTTTTTTTTCCCCTGGCTCTGTTTAGCTCAGTGGGTTGAGCGTGGTGCTTGAAACACCAAAGGTCGCGGGTTCGATTCCCGTTCGGTTCCCATGTGTTGCCTGACCTAGTCGAGAGGTGGCGTCCCTGCCCGCAACAGGGAGGCTGGATTAAAATGATCTCTAAGGTCCCTTCCAGCCCAGGCCAGTCTATGATGGTGATTCTGTGTGCCCGCAGGGGATGGCGATGCTCTGCGAAACGATAGAGGAGTGCTGGGATCACGACGCGGAGGCCAGGCTGTCGGCGGGTTGCGTCGAAGAGCGCATTATTCAGATGCAAAAACTAACTAACATTATAACCACAGAGGACATCGTGACTGTGGTCACAATGGTGACAAACGTTGACTTTCCTCCCAAAGAATCCAGTCTATGATAGTTGCACTGGTCACGGACCTGACGGCCAGGACTCTGCACTGGAGCTGCTAAAGCGAACGGGACTGCTCGCGCCGTTCCTGTTTCTGCGTGACAAAAGCACGGTAAGTCTCTCCGGAACAGCGCCAAGAGGTGTTTTTTTTTTTCCCTTTTATTTTTCCCTCCTTCCTCCTCCCGAACGTGGATCCGTGAGACTTTTTGCATTCCCTGCTTACGCCTGAAGGACGCGCGCGACTGAGAAAAACGCTAAACGCGCCGTTAAGGGACTTTGAATGAAGAATTACGGGCGCGCGCTGGCTAACCGAGCGTTTTAAAAACTGACATCGGATTTCTTAATACTTGTCGAAAGAGACTAATTCCTTTAAATGAACTACTGGTATTTTTTTTAAATCAAACATTTCATTTCCGATTTAAAAAAAGACACAAAAAAAAAAGAAAAAAAAAAAGGGTAACTCGTTTTTATTGCATTTGCTGTTGTTTATAAAAATGACTATTGTAATGCCAATATGACACAGCTTGTGAATGTTTAGTGTGCTGCTGTTCCGTGTACATAAAGGAAAAGTAATCGAGTGGGATATAGCGAAGAGGCTTCCAAGTATTACTTAACCTCCCTCAACCAGGTATACCTCAGTTCCACCTCTGCTAAATTATGAGATTGACAACACTAATGAAATTTGAATAATAAATCGATCCGTGTTTTGTAAATGATGTATTTCAAATCCACTGTGTTATTTAAAAAGAAAAAAAAAAAAGGGTAAGCTACGCTTCATGCCAACAGTAAATGGCCATTCCTAAAGCAGTGTTTTTAGCCTTTCCTTGTACTAGCTTGTTGTGTATAAAAAAAAAAAATGCTGTTTATTGAAAGAAAATTTTCCTTCCTCTTTTAGTTTAAAGCTTTTACTCTTACCTCCATTTCCCGGAATATCTCATATGTTTATTTAACTGAATACTATATAGGTTTGCTGTGTCTGAGGAATATTTGAAAACTTAAGCATGATTTATTATTTTTTTTAAAAAATTTTCTATGAGCTGTGACACTGGAAAGCTCTGATTTCTTGTTTGTTTTTTTTTTTTTTGGAGAAAAAAGTCTTTTTTTTTCCTATTTATGTTTGTGAAAAGGTCTGCCTAGCGCGTGTTCTGTTTCACTAAGCAGTGGGTTCTGCATCACTGTTTCAGGATCACCTCAGGAAGCTCAGTTTTTTTCCCCCCCAACTCCTTACTCTCTGCTTGGAGATTTGCAACTCCTCCCTTACTCACAGCTTGGTGCCACCCGATGGGAGCGCGCCCGCGCCGCGCGGGCTTCTCCTGGAATTGGACAAAAACTCGTAGCCACAGATTTCAGATGATCAACGCTTACAAATTTCAGGGATAATTTAGTTACAGCTTCAAATATGCAACGACTAGGTAGAGGTAACGAATGTCCACAGCACGGACTCGCAAAACAATGAGGAAAAATACCAAAATCATTTTCACAGCTCCGAGGTTCTTGGCGAGGTCAGGAAGTCAGGCCTTGGATCCAAACTGCAAAGCGACTGGCAGACGTACTTCTCCCAAGTACCGTTTACCTGCGTTTATTCAATCCTTGACACAAACTTCGAAGGAAAATAAATGTGTTGAAACCCCCTGAGTACAGACCCAACGGGGCGCTGCGTGTTCTGCCCTTGTCTTGCGGAAGAAGCTTTTGATGTTGCGGTTCGGGGCTCTCCGTGAGCAGCGTTATCTTGAAAATCGATCCGTAAAGCCGCAGGATACCCTCGGTGTACACGCGGACCTGAGCTTAGTCTCTGGGAATGAGAGATGTTACGGACACGTAAGCCCTAGGTCAGGGAGGGGAAGAACGGTGGAGCTGGCGGCCGGCGTGCAGCCCGGGGCAGTTTGTCCTGGGGCGAGCCGGGGTCCCTGGTGGTGGCCAGCTTGGCTGTAAAAAGAGAGAAATGAAGTTTGTGGCTGCTGCTTCAATTTTGACGCTTTCCTTCTGCTTCCGTTTTTAAGCCAGGGATGTGATTTCACACACACGCGCAGCAGGACGTAAACATCACTGCTGAATACATTGCCCAGAGATGTGGCTGCCCCCTCCCTGGAGGTGTTCAAGGCCAGGTTGGACAGAGCCTTGAGTAGCCTGATCTAGTCGAGAGGCGTCCCTGCCCGTGACAGGGAGGTTGGATTAGATGATCTCTAAGGTCCCTTCCAGCCTCGGCCATTCTATCATTTCTGAACAAATACGAGTCCATTCACGCTACGCTGCAGCCCTCTGTTCTCCCCAGCGGTTTTGACCACTTTGGTAGCAAAAAGAGAATAAAAGCAGGTGGCTTCACCATCTCTGTTACTCGAGATCTGATGCCAAAATCAGTCCCATTGTAAAATGCGCACGTGGGAGCAGCTCCCTTCAACCTTCAGCTGCCGCAGGTTCTCACAGCAGCTCGAGTGTCACTCACGCACGTGAGCACCTCGCAAAGCCCCGCATCAGGGAAACCGAGATCACGGAGATTAACTCATCGTTGTGTTTTAAAACTGCCTTTGGGTATTATCCCCAATTATTTCAATATCGTGCTACCCGAGTTCCCTGCTTTACTAACAGCGTCGTGTAGTGTCGCTGCAGAAAGGATGTTCATGGTACAAACTTTTTAATCGGTAAAAATAACTTCCCCAGGGTTGTTGCGGTACAGCTGTTCTCCAGGGGCGTTTCCACGCGCACAGATCTCGGCCTCTTCTCGGCTTTGCCAGAAATTGAACGTTAAAAATTCCTTTTTTTCCATTGTGCTAGAGAGTTAGGAGCGTTCGTGTCCCACCCTGTGGAACTTGGTACTTAAAACTACACATCCCGTAGCGTTTCGGAGCAGAGATGGTGCCTCGTAGCTGTTGGAGTTGTTGAACTCGCGCTGTCAGTCGTGGTGGTGTTTCTGAAACCGCACCATGAGGAGTGAAATCCATCGCTTCTCTTCGGCAGTTTCGGAAGCCGGCGTAGCTTTCAAACGCTGACTGAAATTGGAACCAGACGGTAATAAGATTTTTCCTGTTAGCATTCAACAAAAGCGATAGGGTCACCAGTTTGCTCTTTTCCAGCTTCTCCTTTTTAACCTTTCGTGATACATTTACTTTTATTAGGAACGCTTGGTACAAAATGCAGAAAGCTGCAAGTATGTTCATGGGCAAAATGATTCAAGTAGCATCCTTGATGGAACATCATTTACCTCAGATACTCAACCAGCAGTACTTTTTTTTGTTGTTGTTTTTCTTTTCTTTTTTTTTTTTAATGCTGTTTCAGTCCATATACTATTCGTTACCTCTCAAGATTTTTGGTAAGCAATTATTTTAACTTTACTCTTTGTATTTGTCAGTGTTTTGGGCACAGGTTGTTGTACTACTGTCAAAAGGTACTTGCTGTTTTTCTGCAAGTACTAAATACAAACCAACCCCCCCCCCCACCCCGCCCTCAATAAAGTGATTGTTAAATATTGTACAAATGAAAATGTATACTCTTTCTCCCCTATTCCCCCCAAAAGTTAAAATAAAAAATGTGACTACTCCGACTTGCATACGCCTTTTTTCAAACTGTAACGCCGTGGGAGGAGCGACGTGGCTCTTTCTCCAGCGGCAGGGCAAGTGTTGTGGCAAACGAAACCAGAAGGGAAGGAGCTCGCCGTTTAAACGTGATGGGGAAACAGAGGCAGAATCTGCATCATCTCCAGCATTTGATGGAAAATTCTTCCCCTCTCTGTCCTTCCCTCCATCCGAAGCGATACTTCGGCGTCCCGCGCGTGTGCCCAGCAGCACATCGAGGAGGGCGAGACATCGTTTCTGAGGTGAGCACCCCGGTGACACCACGAAGACACCAGAGAACGGCTCGAGCGACGATTTGGTGATTCCACACACGATGTTCCTGTTCCCGGGACCAGCAGGGCCCAAGCCGCAGCGCAGGCTGCCCCTGCCTTTGGCCAGAGCGGGCAAAGCCCTGCCCGACTGGGTAAGGGGGGCGTGCGGGCTCCCTTCTAGGCTGCTTTGAGCAAGATTACTGTGCTTTTGTCCTTCAGCTAAAAGTCAGTCATCTCCCTTCCTTTGAAAAGTGTTAAACTGTATCAACCAGGCCTTTACCAAACTGTTAAAAGTGATTTTTTTATATTTTTTTTCCAGGTTGCCAAGCGCCACGAGGTTCTGGTAGCACGGCCTGCAAGGTAAGGGTGTTCTCCAGAGCACCGGGACTGTTGTCCCTGCTCACCCCAGTCCGGTTACTGAATCAGAGAATGTGACAAGAGCAGGGCTGAGGGGAGCTGCTGCGCTAATTGATGTAATGGCCCCCGCTGCTGTGCAGAGCCCCATGTCAGGGTTCCTGAGCCAGGAGCTGCCTCAGCTCATTCACTCAGGCAACAGACTCCCATACAAGTAACTCCCTCTCCAATGAAACAGGGGCATCCCCTTCTAATGGAATCATTCCCACCCCTGCTCGCGAGCGGTGGGTGACCCCTTCCTTCCCTTTTTAGAAAACCACCTTGAATTCCATGAGCTGCGCTGAAACGTGGTTTGTGTTGGCTGACTCAGTACTCATCTTTGTGGAGAAGGACACCTGCAGACATCCGGACAACAAAGTCTTCAAGCCTGCAGTAGCGCCATGGAGGTTGAGCCCTCACTTGCAGGCATTGGATTCTAAAGTTAGGAGAATCCTGTTACTGATTTTTCTGCGTTTCAGCTCCCTGCTCTTCAGGGTGGGTGGTGCTGTGGGCAGTGTCTTTATGAAGCAGCAGAGTGTAAAATAACCCTTTGACCACGCCGACAGGCTTCTGAGCGAAAGCAGAGCAAAGGGAGCCCAAGTGTGAGAAATACCACTGAAATCTCTTCTGCTTTTTGACACACAAACCCAGCGTGACAGTGTGTGGGCTTTAACTTGTGCTTTAGTCAGGAAAGCAAAAGCTCCTCAGCCCTTTGCACCACTGCAGGACAGGAGGGTGTCACAACAAAGTCACACCCTTCTGGTTGTACCCAGACACTTCCTTCATGTCCTGGTACCAACCCAGGAGCACCATCTCCTCAGAAAGGAGCACGCTGCGATACGTGGCTGAGCTCGGAAGGTTCAGTGCAAGCCTCAGAGCTGCTGGGGGCAGCACCACCCTAAAGCAGCCTCAACCTGAGCTTAAGAAACCCCAAAGAGCTTTGACTTCTGCACCGGGGGAGGTGTCGTTCAGCTTAAAACACAAAAGCCCAAGTGCATCAGCAAAGCAAGCTTTCTCCAAAAATTTATTAAAGGGAGCACCCTGCTGTGGGTAAACGTAACATCTTCTGGAGTTCACAGCGAGCTCCAAAAGGGTGGATGCAGAAAGGGACAGCACAAGCCCGTCCAGCTCACAGCCAGCTGAGGGATGAGGCCGCCCACTGCTTCACGTCTGTCGGGCAGTTGGGGTACGCCTGCAGCGCATCCATGATCTGCTTGTTGTCCAAAAGCAGTTTCATTAGGAGGTATTCTCTCTGAGTACATACAGCCGGCCTTTCTATTGGCTTTACAAATTCCAGTTGTAGTAAGTGTTCAAATGCCTAAAAAGAAAATAAAAAAAATCAGGAAACGGAAGCTGACGTCATTCCGGACTGTTTGCTCATTACGAATGTCCTGCGAGGCGCTGTCTGGACAGAAAACCGTGACGCGTAATCCCACCAGCCAGCCACTAAAAGCCAGCTCAGTTCTACCTTTGCTTTTCTTCAGGAAGTAGTATCTGAAATGTGGTGTGGGTGTCACTGACTGGGAACAACTTTGTTATTCAGGGAAACAAACTGGAATATTCTATGACAAGGGCACAGAGGGTAATTTCCAGTTCAGGTGTAACTGCATAATGTTGAATGAGAAACCCCGGCTGCTCAGCACAGAACTTGTGAGACCGGACCACAGCTGAGGACCAGCAGTTCAGTGCCTGGTGCGAGGGTGGAGCAGGATGAGGGCCCAGGAGCAGAGCCTGGCCCAGGAGACCCGTGAGCACCAGGTTTGCAACCAAAACGCTGGTTTTGACATGGTAAGGTCAATTTCAGCTTTGGAGATGTCACTCCTGAACGAAACAAACTGAAGATCCCCAGAGGCGTACACAACCCTCTCCTCGGGACCCCATTTCTGATAGAGTCATTCCTGCTGAAGCCCAGGCCTAAGTCAGCAAAGCTCACCTGACAGAGTCCTTGCACCGGTGCTGAACTCTCCTGAGCGAGCAGAACTGCACCCACCTGGAGCTGCCTGCCCCGGGCACTACCCAAACCCAGCGCCCCCAGTGCCTGCTCCGAGAGCAAGCCCTGAAGCGCCCAGTATCAGTTCTAGGGCTGAGAGAGAAAAATTATCGGGAGCTGATGACAAAACAACATCGTCTAAATACTTGACAAAGAAAAAAAAATTTACATTTTGGGCTTACCTTCATGACAACCGGCTTTTCGAAGTTGTACATACAGTGCGCCTTCCTCTGTATGAACTTCTGGAATTCTGTATCGGTAACAGGAAACGAAAGAGTCAGTAGGGACAAAGTAAGTGATTTAGTATTTGTGAAGTTGATACCTCTCTCTCACCATTGTAAACCATCTGGAAGTTAAATGGTTCTCCTTCATAAACATCATTTAGGTGTTTCATAGCTATAATTAGGCAGATTTCCAGGACAGACAAACCTAGAGGGAAAGACAAGAGCTCTAAATACTTCTCTGAAGCATCTCAGAAACACAAGCAGTTCACATGCTGTTTTATTCCTCTATATTTGTAAGCGGTAGGCCTCACCTATGTGTGTCTGTAGCTTTATAAAATTAAAAAAAATAAAAAATTGGAGAGGCTAGCTAAGAGAACATTTGTTTCCCATATCTTTGAAGCCAGAATTTGAAGAAATGCACTGCTTCCATCAAAAAGCAGGAAACAAGTATAAGGAAAACCCATCAGTGCAGCTTGCATGGCATGACACAGAATTTGTAGTGGCACCAAGCCACTTGCCCTGCTACTGCACAGCACCTCATGAAGTAAGAGTCTGAGGAGGTTATTCGCTATTCAAAGCTAAAGAAGTGACACAGCAGATTAGCTCCGTGGTCCTAAGGAGACTTGAGAATCACGGAGCCAAACCAAACCAAAGCCTGTAACATCTGGGAGCCACAAAGCAGCCATGGGGTAAGTTAACTTCTCCCAATCGGGGAAGCAATTCCTCCCCGGGCTGTGTGTAGGCTCAGCATCGGCACCAGGAGATGTTTATTTCTTTGATAAGTGTTTTGGAACCTGTGCAGACGGTGAGAACCAAAGCGCAGCGCTTTGTACATCCCTGCTGCTGGGGTCTGGAACCTGCACACACACCCCGATCCACTGGAGGAGGCGGTGCAGCCCTAACGGCGCTCGGTTACAGGTAAGCACGCGCCCTTGCACTTCTGAGCTTGCAGATTTCGAGGGCACACTCCGATTCTGCACATATCCGAGCACAGACTACTGCAGGTCTCAGAGGGTTTATTGTACCAGTTCCCAGACACAGCATCTGCAGCAGCATCCCCCTCCCAGCTCGGGCAGGACTCAGCCTCTTCCCTCCCCGCACTACTCGCCAGGCACAAGGGATGCTGCCCGGGCCCGTTCCTCCCACCAGGCTCCTGGTGCTGCCCCAGGATGGCACTGCAGCACCACACAAGCTGCGTTCCTGAATCCCGAGCTCCCATGTAGCGGGATTTGTATCAACTACCCTGTAATTCCTTCTCTGGTTCATTCAGCATCGTTAGAGCCACACGCGTGTACAAACACTAATTAGCAGGGGGCAGCCTCCACAGGCCGAGGCATTTCCTGCGGGGCTCATGCCGGCACGACTGCTGCCCCATACAGGATCTCTTGCATCAGAAGAATTCCAGGGAGTGACCTGACACATTCCATACTTGTAAGAAACGTTTGAGGTGAAAGAGCAGAGCTTTACCATGTACGATATTTGCTTTTGAGTCTGTTCTGTACTGCTTGCTTGCCTCCTGGAGGTCTGACGCAGTGATAAGTGAGTGATGCACGGTAACTTTACTTACAGCAAGCATCTAAAAATAAAGCAGAAGACATTTTTCGTTTAATTACTAATTACCAGACACACTTTCTGCTTGGAGATGGAATACAGAAGAACACATTTCCCCTCGAGTCACCTACTGGAAACATGAACAAATACACCCCACAACACAGAGTAGGCTCCTGCTGAAAACCTTGTAAATAGCTGGTAGCTACAGCTGCGTTTTTCCAAGGAGGTTTTCCAGGCTGGAATCTTTAAAGCCTCCCCACTAGAGGAGACAAACGCTCATTAACTTGTTTATACTCATTGCAATGGATTAGCATACTTCAGCGATCGCTGTGAGAATGACTTACAACTATTTTAACCACACCTTGTGCACAGAGCTAGGGCATGCTCCCATCCCTGAAGGTGCTAAGAAGGCGTCTGAAGGCACCGCTCGGGCTGCAGAGCACGGGTTGCCCCTTCAGAGCATCTGCTCAAGCCTCACCTAGTCACAATTCGAATCTGTTGCATCTTTCAAATCTCCAGCTGCCTGTCACAAAAAGCAAGTTTTGAACAAACTTAATAAAATCCATAGTTAACTGACTCTTAGAGCGGTGTCAGAAAACCAGTGACTGTCCCCAAGAGGCTGGGCAGCAGCAGCAGGCACACTGCAGGGACCTTCACTTGCTCTTCAAGCATCTGCCTCATCAATGCTTTGGAGTTTAACACCCATCAGCAGGAAAAAGAGTTTTCAGTGACCACCTCCTGCTTGTGCAGGTCTGTGTGATGACAGACTGTTCATCTGTTCAACTGAGAACATCCAATGCTATCCACCACCCGTCTTTTCCAGTGCTCCTCCTCTCCTTATGGATGTTTCGAGTTCCAGAGGTACAGAATGATGTTTTTATACCATAAAGGCTAAAAGCAGACACACACCTGATGGCATTAAGTCACCCACAAGAGAAAACCAGCAAAAGCCAAATGAGATTTTACCAGCTGTCTAGTTCTACTTGCATTAAAAATTACTTATTTTACTTCACTAAAAAAAAAAAAAATCCACTTATTCAATTCTCCCAAGGCCCAAGGTTTGCATGCCTGAAACAGGTTCTGGGTTTCCGCTGAAAACCCACGTGTTCCTCTGACAACATGAAGTGCTGGGGAGCGCTGCACATAATTCAGAAGTAGCTGCTCGTTGAAAACAAGTCCCCGCCACCCAAAAGCAGGTAAAGAGCAAGGGCACCTCCAGTTACCAGCCCCACCCCTGCCCATCGCAAAGCTGCTCTCACCGACTCGAGCCGCAGACTCCTACAGATTTTCAAACCGAAAGAAAAATACATCCCGCAGGGCAATTAATCCACACTTCAGCTAATACACAAGAATTACAAGCAAGGTGGCTTCGGAGCAAAGAAAGACCCATTCTAAAGGAAAAACTCAGGACATGCTGAAGAAAACAATAAGGAACTTCAGCCTCAGCTCTGACACCCCTTGGCTCTCCAAGGAAGGCTGTTCAGGTAGGCACCAGCTCTTTTCTTCCAGCATTCCTTCCAGCCACAGAGATGGAATTGGGTGCCCCTAAACCAGAAATAACCTGCAATCTTGTCACCAACTTGAGGAAACCGAGGACTACAAGAAAGAGGACTCTGATCATGCTCTGTGTTTCAGAACTAGAACAGCAAGCTCGTGATCTAGTTTTCGGAGTGGCTGTAAACCCAGCGCTGGGGACAGCTGTCAACACTTGAAGAGTCCCCGAGCAGCCCACCACAGCGGGAGGTGAAAACCTGAGTATGTGCACACGACAAGATGCGCAGGGACATTCAGTGGGCTCTTCACACTGACAGAAGCACGTAGGTGTTTTAAGATGGTTAAATAAGCGTTACTTCTGTAACAAACGTTACTGCATTCATATTAACTGCGTTAAAAAAACAGAAGTGAGGGAGGCAGATTTAAAAAATTTAAAAAAAAAATAAAATGGGCCCTCCAAGAGAGCCTGACCACACGTTAAGCTTCAGCTCATTTGTCGTGACAGGAGGAAGTTCATTGTCAGCTTTGTCTCCTACTTAGTAAACACAGAAGCCTTCTCACAGGGGTAACAGGAAGGCAGCCGTCTCATTTTTCTCCACGCAGCGAGAGGCCTTCCTTCTCTGCCCTCAGAGAGCTGGGAAAGGCTGAAGCTACCAAGTAAAATTCTGACAGTCCCCTCAGGCCCTTGATGTCAGATAACGTGGTCCTTCGGCACATCAGAATTAACATCCGGCTCAGAATTTCTAGGGATTAGTAGCCTCAAGCTTCCAGCACCTCAGAATTTAAAAGATTATGATCACATTTCCTGGACTAACGTCACAGTAATGGACAAATTCAGGACAGTGTCTGGGCTACCTGCAGTGCTCTGGGCATGAAACCAGCTCCGGAAAACAAAGTGGTGCCTAATCATACAGTCCATAAAGTGATTTTTATCTGATACTCTGCCTAAGAAGGAGTTGGAAGCATTAAAACAAAAGCATTTCTTCTGTGTGAATACCAAGCCTGTCGCTACATGGGAACGCTCTTCCTGAAGAGGTATCCACAGTCTATCATACTCCTGAGCACTGGTTATTTGCAAGAGCAACAGTTTAGGAAGAAGGAAGAGTGGAAAGAGGGATGACAACACCAAGTATTTTACCTCTAAGCGACAGTTATTCCAAATGCACCACCGTGCACTTGTACCTACACGGAGAGTTACTCAAAAGTAGCTCAAGAAACAGGCCAGGGACAGGGACAAACCCCAACAGTGTCAGGAGGAGCATAAAAGGAGAGTGACAGGAGAACATAGTAAGGGACCACAGTAAAAAAATAGCACCAAAAATCTCTGAAGAAGACAGACATTGCTGAAGAGAAGCAGGTTTAGTGTAGCGACAGATATAGTGGAAGAGGAGGAACAGAGGAACATTCGGCTGCAACACCACGCTTAAAGGTAAAAAAAGTAGGGTTTAGTACAAGCAGCTTTCAGGATTCACCAGCAATCAAAAAAGAATCTCGGAAAGGAAAAAATACTTTGGGCGTACTTCACCTGCAGTTTTGCCTTATAAGTGAAAAGACTTGGCAAAAATTATTTAAAATACCAAAAACCCGACCACCATTCTAATTACATGGGTACACCCTCACAATGTGCTACGGCAACTGGAACCACTCAAACTCATCAATAAAGCGTGGTCTGATAAAGCACATGAGAAACCAGGACTGTCAAAAACCCGCCCAAGAAAAAGATGTTTCAAGTGAGGCTCAGGTAAGTGGTTTGAAAAGCACAAGTGTTGTTTACCGCTGACTGTACATCAGGAAGCTGTTACAGCCACATCCAAATACATACCAGCAGCAAATGAAGCGAGCGCAGATCTTTAGTGTAGTGAAAAAGGTTCTGCAGCACCTCTTGCACCGTTTTATCCTCGGAGAGATGCTAAATAAAAATAAGTAAGTGATATTTTAATCATCTCAGCCAATCATTTCACACTCACCAGATAAAATACCGATTAGGTAACTTTCGGAAACAGCTCAGTTCACGCTTGACACTACAATGCTTCATCTCTAGCCTTAACTTTCTGGTCTCTTGTGACACTTCTAATTTTATTCCAGACTTCAAAAAGCAAAGATTCTCTATCATAACTTGATTTATCAAACAGCAAAATTAAATGCTAATTCTAGGTAAAGGCTTTACACTTACAAATTAGCCTTACTTTAGCAGTTTTACTAAAACCAAGTATAAAGAGCTTTAAATACCTGAACATTATTATTCCATTTTTGTGCAAAAGACTCGTAAGGAAATTCAGCAGGAAGAGAAAGCTGTTCCTTGAATATCCTAATGTATTGTTTAAAATCAAAGGAATTCATCAAATAGATCTGGCGGTGAGAGAACCTTGATTTTACTCTCTTCTCCAGAAGCTCCAGGATATCCTTGTGAAAAAAAAAAGTTAAAAAAAAAAGATGATGCATTTAGTGCATTCTTTCCTACACTAAGAACTACAAGAAAATACTAAAGTAAATTGTATTAAGAAAAAAAAAATTAAATTCTCAGGCTGAAAATGCTCTAACAAGATGTTTGCTAATTATTGCAACTGATGTGCCTTGCAATGCCTAACGACCAGCCATTTACCCAGACCACGTGATGCGCTGCGTCATACGGGCTAATTAGTTGCTAGGATACCCAGCAAAATTCCTCCATCGATTATGTAAATATTTCAGTCACTTCAGGCTGCTTTCAAGACCTTGCGCCCTATCGGGGCTCTAGACAAGTTGTCCGTGTAGCCCATCCGCAGGCTGGCACCCAGCAGTTCACTGCCTTTTGTCGGACTGAAAGAATCCAGCTTAAAAAAATGATTTAAAAAAAAGAAAAACCCAAAACACTCAAGCGCCAAATCTTCTAAGATTGTCACAGAGAAGTAAGCAGCTCTGCCACGGAGCTGTCGGCTGAAGATGAGAGAAAAAAGCTGACTTTTCTCGGAACACGCAGCGATAGATTCATCCATTTAGAGAAGCCCAGACGGTTCCCCTGCCTCATACTGGGGCAGAATGGTGACACTCCCAGTTTCTAGGAGTTCTGAACAGGCCTTTTTGGGTTTGAAGGGTTTGTTGTATGTCAGTTTTGGTGTTTTCGCTTGCAGTGAGAAAAGGCTTAAAGGATACTGGAATTCCTCACCAAAAAGAGTAAGTCGAGAGCCAACAGTGCAACATTTAAAGACCCCTTTTGATTTAGGTCACGTGTGACAGGGATCAGTTTTATAAAGAACTCAGAAGCAACATTTATCACCACAGCCATGGGACAGCCACTGAAATTACATTCAAAAGCAGGGCAATACGGGGTTCTAAATTACATGTGGTTATGACACCAGACTCGGGACAGTAACGAGGCAAACGGTAAGATTATAATTTACTACATCAACTATTAACTATTCTATTCACTTCCAGAAATTTGCCCAGCTACATAGCACCTCAACCAAATCAACCCCACATTCAGGCTTCAAAGAAAGGTTTATTTATTCCTCCCACTAAAACCTGGCTATCTTCACCACCACTCTAGTTTATTGAGAAAAACAGTATAATTTTTATAAAACATCAGGTTCTACAGTGGTACAAAGTAATTATTTCACAGTATACACATAATCTGTCCACAATTCCCTACAATGTCACTATACAAACCACAGCAAGTTTAACATGGTTGCTAAACCCCTTTTGAACAGGTAATACTGTAGGAAAAGCGTCCTACTGAAGGGTTTGCTTTAAAAATAATTCCTTATCCTCAGAGCAATGATTTAAATACTTGTAGGTTACTGCCACTCTTTGTACCAACTGCTGGCAAAAAACTGAAATGCCCAGGACCCTCTCCAGAGAGGGGATGATGGAATAATACAAAACAGCCACCAATATAATTATGGCTCTTCTGCCTTGTGCCTCCTGAGACACGGAAACCTGCTCCTCTAGCAATAAAACTGAAGGCTCTGCCATTCTTTGGTCATCTAAGTTTGCTTTGAGTGCCACTGATTGGGTTTTTTTTATTACCCCCAGCTGCCATCTGAATTCAGAAGTCAGGAAAAAGCAGGTAACTGACAAGTCTCTTTGTAAATTAAGTAAGGTTTCAGGAGAGGAGAAAACATTCTGACCAAGAAAAAAAGTCTCTTTAGAACAGCTAAAAATTTGGAATGAGAAAGTGCAATTTCTTACCTGTCTACATGTGAGTCCAATAACTGTGACTGGAGTCTGTGCTGACTGGGATATGTCAAAAAGGTTATAGAGCAGCGTCTGATTCTTGTGGTGAACAAACAAGTCAAATTCATCCAGTATAAACAAGACTGGACAACTGCTAGTTCGATCTCCTGAGATTGCAATTTTACATGTTAGTATGGTAACTCCATCATCAGACCTCCATCCCTACAGCTTTCAAAAATTCCAGTTTTAGCAAGTTACATTCTTTCCTTTCTCTTGACTAAGCCCTCCTTTCACATAAGTTCTGCTAAAAGCGTGAAAACAACAGTACATGGAAAATTTGGTAGGGTTGTTGTAGTGTTCTGCCAAGCATCATTTCTGGCTGCAAGGGAAGACTGACTTCCATGGCAAGTTTTTAAACACACACTCTTTTTAATAGATTAAAAACTGCATAAAAGAATCTGGCCTTCATAACTGATCATCAGACACAAGCCTTTACATCATCAGTTACATTATATATGTTTTTTTAGTGTTATGTATTTTGTACGTGATCTTGTAACCATTCTAGGCCAAGATTTCTTGTACGAGTAGATGAAAAAACACGTACATACTAACTTCTCAGTCAAGTGACAAGCACACACATACAGGTTTGAACAGGGGCTGGTGCTTACCTTTCCTTAAAGCTTCAAGAAGAAACGCAAGATTTTCAGCAAAACTGCCCTACAGAGAGAAGAAATAAGTTTACTAATAGATTTTCCATGCCACGCTCAGAATTGTCCAGCTACATCAGATTCAGGCACATAATAAAGCCCGTCGCCTAAAACCCTGCTTTCAAAACCGTATTTGAAAACTTACAATTTTACTTCATGTTGTACAACCAAAACCTCTTCAGGACAAGAAAACTGAGTAAACTCTACATTGAGCCACTTCCTTCCAGTCTGAAACCTCAGACGGGAGTTATTAGCAATCAGAAGAACATCTACAATAAGCTAAATTTCCAAGTAGCTTTACCTTCCCTTAAATAGCTACTGCATACTCATTTTCTGTCTACACACATGCAAAAACTGCCACCTAACGTGCTCCACTGAGAACGATCAGTCTGCCGGTTTGTAATCCGCACCCGTAGTACAGCTGAAAGCATCAAACCTTCACGACAGAGAACAACAAACTGCTACGGCCATCCTGCCTCAGTTACACACACATTTACACACTCTGCAGCAGCGATGGGAAATAACTGCGACTGAAGACCACGAGCCCTATCAAAGAAGGCAGAAAAGCCAGTTTGTTCTCTGAATGCGAGTTGCGGAAGCTAAGAAAGGAGAAATTTCTACGGAGAGAAGGACATTCCTGCAAATCAGTATGTTTCTGTGCCCGTTGGGGGACTGGACTTGATGAGCTTTTGAGGTCCCTTCCAATCCCTAACATTCTGTGATTCTGTGTGCAACCAAGGGGATTAGATGGCTCCAAGTTCAAAGCAGCACTCCACAATAACTTCAAGGGAAAATTACAGGGGAATGAAACATATTTAAGTCCAGTTTTACCTCCAGCAGTTTTGGTAGTGAAAATGTGGACCGTGAAAGGTTGTTCTAGTTGGAGAAAAAAAAAAAACACCCTCGTTCAAACATCTAGGCTGAACTGGCACTGGGATGCACTGCCCAGGGAAGTGGTGGAGTCACCGTCCCTGGAGGGGTTTAAGGAGAGGCCGGATGTGGCACTTGGTGCCCTGGTCTGGCCCACGTGGTGGTGGTGGGTCATGGGCTGGGCTTGATGATCTCAGAGGGCTTTTCCAGCCTCAACAATTCTGTGATGAAATAACTTGCTATTTCCTTTTATGATCACAGCTGTATTTGAGGAAATTTTAGCTCGCCACCATCAAGAGTTTTCCATTCTCTGTATCTAAAATCATTTGGGATAAGTAAAATGAACCTCATCAGGTGAGATTTCACCATTCTCCTCTCCTTATAATTCTGCTTTAGCCACCTGGGTTGGGCATTACACATGACTCGCAACAACGGAAACTCCGCCTACCTCCAAGGCCCTGTCTGGGAGCAAAGGAGAAAATGATGCTCAGAGGGATCTTCTGTGGTACCAGAACAACAGGCAACAGCCAGGGCAGCTCAGATCACCAGCCCAAGCTATTTCACGCTCAAACGAGCGAAACGTAATCCGAAGCTCTTCAGTTATTCTCTTTACTATTGACTTTACTACTAATGCAAATGAGTTTCTTATCTTTGGGAAAAGGTCAACAGAAGTGAATATTTTAATAGAAATTCTGTGCAAAATGAGAGCTCTAAGAAGCCGGGATAGATTTCCCTCTGAACTAGAAAAATTTGCAAATATACTAAAGATCCTGCTTTTTGGCTGCTGAGCTTGCTTACTCTTTGTCTTGAAATCTTCAAGCCAATGTTTCCAAAATACTCTACCTCTCTAAACAAGTCTCTTCAGAATGCTTAATGTTTGTTTCATTTAGAGGCTAAGAGAGCCTTTCTTTCCTTGTATTTTTCCCACTGATGTTTTTTGAAAAACTAATCAGGATGCAACAGTATTGCTCCATTTGCAAAATGTAACACCCAGCACTTGTGTGGAACAAAAGTATTTGCTGGCACGAAGTGTTTCTGAACTGGACTCTTCACAGGTAAATGCTGCCACAATCCACTACAGCCATCAATTATTAAGCATTTTAAATGAGAAACCTCTAAGACCAAGCCCACTGCAATTCTGCTGACAGACTTTCAAAGCCCGTTCAGTCTCAACAATCTGCACACTATAAAGCCAGTTTCCTAGGCAAGGGTTTTTGCAGGAAGAATAAGCAAAGAGTATAATAAAATTGATGCTTACAAAAACTTTGTCCCCAACCACGTTTTCCAGCTGCAACTGCCTGGTGATCTCCTTCAGGGCGACTTTATCATTAGTCTGCAGGAGTCCTGCAATCAAATGATTTTTTTCATGAAGAACTGGCAGTTTTCCTTTGCACCAAGAGGCCACGCCTACAGCCACGAGAAACTTATCCAGAAGCTTCTCTCCCTTCCCAGCCTTTTCAGAAATTCATACCAGGCAGTAATTTTCCGTATGTAATAAATTACTTCAAACAACTCATTCACAACCGAAACAATTTTTTAAAATTTTGGAATACCATGTGTGCTCTACAGAGAAAGATAACGAAGAAAGGCACTTTGGACCTCACAGACAAATGTGTCCATAATCAAGGCTAGATTACAACTGCTGAAACAAAACTTTTTTCCAGTACATAGGATATATAACTGACGAGAGCATAACATTTGAATATTTCTGTATTACTTGCCATTCAGATGAACTTCCAAGATGTTCTCTCTAACTTGTTTCATTTCCTTGAGCTCTTTTAAGACATGGTTTAATAACTAAGGAAAAAAAGACATGATTTCTTTATAAGAAGATTAATACATTAAGAGAAGCACATAAATGGATACTGTCAGGAAACAGTATGTGCAGTTTCATTAGATAATGTTTTTGAACATTTTTTCAAACTCAAATACTAAAACTTCACATTCACTATCATGACTTTAGCAATTTTTGAGAGTAATATCTTACGGCCTTAAAAAGCTCAAAAAGAGCTTTACAAGTTTGAGATGTGAGAGAATTTGTCTACTTAGCCTCACATTTGGCTTCACTGCTTCAGTAGATGCTGTAGAACAAAAATCTTGGCTTTACATCTTTAAAGACACTATGCTTATTCTTTTCCTCCGAGTTAGAAGTGCGAGGCAAAATTAAATTGCACATAACTACATCAACTACTGCTTATAGAACTTACAGTCCATCAAGAACTTGCACTTGGGAAAAGTCATAAGGAACTTGTGTTAAAACACATATAAGTAGAGGAAATGTTAACTTTTCATTCACCTCTTTGCTTTTGCTTCCTCAGCTGAGAATTTGCAGTTCCCATCTATGTGTTTGTACACATACATTTATATTTACATACACATACATTTATAATTGTCTTGTCTCCAGACATCTTTTTGAGAAGTAACATCTTTCACTTGATATAGAATAAAAAAAAAAAATCATTCATTTTGAATACGGGATTCGCTTACTTTTCTAGCAGGATCACAAATTTTTACCTTCCTATCCTTACATAAAAGGTTTGGAAGAAAATGTAAGCTTTAATTAAACAATAAAAATAGTTTGAGTTTTGGTGACTGGAGCACACAGGATGTCTGAGGAATTGTTTTCTTGTGGGGTTTTGCAAGACTTTCACATTTGCTCCGATTTGCTTGCAGTAGAGAGCTCATCTATCCTTTTCTATAGGTATTGTGTTCAGAAGCAGATACAGTTAAGGCTCCTAATTCAGGTGCCTTCAGGTGGATACTTGGAACAAAAAAGCTTATTCTCTTTTCTCAAATTTCTACCCAATAAGCAGATGCTCTGCATTCTGGCTAGCCCCTTACCCCATAATCTCGACTGTACCTTGGAAGTCTACACTGCAAATACGTGAAAATCAAAAACCTATTTTCTGCACTACAAGAGCACTTGCTGCTTACCTACAAATCTGTCATTTTTCCAGAGGAGGCCCAACAGCAATAGCAGGTTAACTTTTAAAAAGTAACCAAAACGTGGCTTTAGTTGCAAAAATGAACTTCTCTGTGGCAAGAGCCGTTAGAGAATTGCACCAGGACAAATGCTGAAAGAAGGCGGGATCTATCCGGATTACTGAACAACAAATGCATTTTGCTCTGAAAACAATTCAATTTTACATGTTTTGGGTACCTGTAGCACGTTGTGAAACCCTGTGAAGAAGTGTAAAAAATTCCCAAACCATGAATATTTCTGCAAGCCACTGTGGGGATGGACAGGTATATGGTTTTGTCAGCTGCTATTCTATTTCACAAAATCTCTAGGTACTCGGCATTAGAAAAAAAACTCAGAAGATTGTTAGGAAGCAGATTTTCCCATATTGTTATTCAACGGAATTAGCTCAGAAGAGGTCCTAGAATGTGTTGAAATTATATGTAGGCGATTAGCAATTCTCTCTTTAAAAGCAGGCAGAGATGAAAAATTAGCTCGAGAAGTTCCTAGGGCTTCAGCGAGGTTATCTACCTCGTACTTCATTTGACCTTCTACAAACTTCTAACACGTTTATACCGCAGTCTTTCCTGATCCTCGGGGTCCAATGATGAGGGCAGAATTACTTTCTCCATGAACAACAGTTCGTTTCAGCAGTTCCATCAGATGCCTGTGTCAACAACAGCAATCGGTTAAAAACCTCAAACCAGAAAACGTTCACCGAGACTAAAGAAGAATCTTCAGAATGTAAGAGAAAACTTTATATATTTCAACTTGTTCTACCCCTGATGGGTATTACTATTGTCATGATAGGTCCTGGCTTCCTAACTTCCATCTCCACATCTGGATGACCCTAAGAAACAGGTTTCTTTTAAATATGGGTTTCTACTTCAAGAAACGTGATGTTGGATTCCAAAGTTTAAGATTTACTTTTAACACAGCTTACCAATCATAAGGAGGAAAACTAAAGTAAATATAAAAATTCACAAGAGAATTTAACTTTCTGCTTCGTTGGGTCATTAAGCACAGCCTTACAATACACATTAAAAATATCTCCTCGGGCTCAAAACCAGTGTTTCGGGAATCACAGATTTGAAACAAGAAAAACAAAACTGAAAACCTGAGAGTTGTACAGAAATTCATAAAATCTGAGGCAAATAATTTTTAGAGGCATGAAGTTCAAGTCATTTAAGGCTGCATAATTTAGAAAAGCAGAGGTAGCAGAAAATTATGACTTCACCGGATGCCTTTTCTACTGTGGTTAAAATAAAAATTACTTAGTACTTGAGTCTGCTCGCTCACCTGTGCTGAGAGTCAACCCCAAACAGTCTTCCAGTAGCATTACGGTGACAGAATCTTTCACGTAAAATTTTTTGCACCTACGGATATAACATAAGACAGGTAGAATGCTTGTTGCTTCAAACACAGACTGTACCAATAATGTAGTGACCGCAATGAAATAGTAAAATACGCAGGTTTCTGCGGTGTTACAAATACTCCGTAACCTGTAAATTTTAATTATCATCAACGGTACAGGGTCCTGAAAGTTCATGTAATTCATAGTACTAACTTTTTGTGTAATACAGGCAAACCAAACGTTTACAAATGACTTAAATAAAACACAACCCACTTAGTTATTGCCCCAAATTCTCCGTGAATACACTTTGCACCACTCGCACAATGTCACAGCCTGCTGCCTTCCAACATTTGAAAGTATCAAATTTATAGTTTCTTCAAAGGCTCAGTTCAGATTCCTTGTTCCCAAAATTTGGGAGGGGCGTAGGAAGTAGCGTGATACTGAAGCTAATATATTGCTTACGAAGGATGGGATGAAGTCCATCCAGCTTGAAGTTTAGATCAAGTTCCGAAGTCCTTCAAACTGCACAGTGACTGCTGTTCTTTTAGCTATTAATTTGGATGTACTGCTTGGGATATCTTTGGACATATGTGCACACTGACGTCAGTTTTCCACATTAAGAACTGTTACTTACAATTCCCAAACAGCCAACCTTCAGCATCATGGCATATTTCTTCCTACCACTTCGGTAGCAGCAGGCAAACTGGACAATGCTCGTTTGTAAGAATTTACAGGAGTCTGTAAGAATACTTCCCCCCATCTCTCATTTAAGCTGTGCTAAAATATCTGCATACTCCACGCTTTTATAAGGCTTGGTGTCCAGTTTAAGTGTTCATTGTCAAAGAATTTCAGAGTTTAAACGGCAAACTGCTAACAAAGTGTTTTTCCCTTACAATCACACTTGAGCACTTTGCCTTTCAGTTAATTTGACCTGAAAACTAACTATGCCATCGCCATGCATCTCTGTGCCACTACTGCCACTGCACTCCATTCTTCTAATCAGAGCTGGTTCATCTTCCCTCCCACAAGGCTTTCCTCTACATTCTTCAAAGTGCACCTCTTAACTGAGTCCTTTTCCGTTTCTGCGGAATCCTAAGACATCACAAAAAAGCTGCAGTGCCCTATCTCAGGAAACCACACGCTGAGGCAAATGTTTTGGGTTTCTCTCACCTCAGGTAGTAGCTACTCATTCATGCCTGTTTTAGCCAACCAGTCACTGTCCTGGGTACGTTACTACCAGGCTTTTAGTACGTTGAAAATACATCATCTTCTAACACTTAGGTAATAACTAATTTATGATGGAATTACTACCATCAGCTCTCACTGGGTTTGGTTTAAAACTAAATCCATGCAGATGTATCTTTGCAAAGTGCTCCTCAGCAAGTCAAAATAATGGAGAGAAGAACGACAAAAATTGATGTTGCTAGTAGTTCCACTTTATGAAAGGAATTCCTTTTTAACGTGAGCTGTGCTTCTCTACCTGATTTTTCAGTTAATTTTTCTTCTACTAAAGTACTACTGATCTAATTTCCAGATTTATTCTGTTTCAGTGAATAATCTGAGCAGTCAGGACTGTCCATTCACAAGTGAAAAGGTTTTCCTCCTATAAGGGATTTTATAGGTGAGGGACAGATATTAAAATACAAGAAAACAAGAGGTAATGCACTACAAAATGCATCACAGTTTTTAAGTAATCATTTTGAGAAAACAGAATAATAAAGGTTAAAAATACCCACCAAACTCAAAACTGATTTGGCAGCTGCTGTCCTGCCTAACCTCAGCTGTTAAAAAAAAGTCACCTAACTGAGTCAAATAGAAAAGGTAAAGAATCTGTTTAGATAAAAATAGATTTATGCAAATCTTTGCCACAAATGGCTGTAAAAGTGCAAGATCATGCTTTGCCACTTTCATGAAGACCTCAAAAAGTAAATCATTAACACGTGAAGCAAGCAAACAGCAGACGAGAAGCTGAAAGAAATAGAGAATTGCATACCCATACACACCTTTTTAACTGGTCTAGTATAAAGCTAGAGAATTACATGGATGGCAGAGGATCAAAGTTTCATAGCTTAAAAACAAAGCCACCTAATAAAGGTGTTACCAACCTGTGAAATGCATTCTGCATTTGTTCCACTGCTCTCCTTCAACTTACGTTTACTCATTGCAGAAGTTTTCACCTTCAAACAAAAGAATACAAAAATTATACTGAATTACTTTGTTTTCCAAATGACTGTTAGTCAGGAACTGTACTTAGATGTCAGTAAACTCAATTTAGTACAGCAAACGCAAGGGAGTTGCTCATTTGTATGAACTTAAGTTGTCATACACATTGGTTCCTAATTGATAAAAAAAATTTGACAAAAATTGATAAAAAAACCCAAATAAACAGCACGACTGAAGCATTCTGAGTTCACTTCTGATTAGAGGAAATCCACATTTACATACAGCTTCTGAAGAGCATTTGCTTGAGGATGCTATTCAGCACCACGCGAACAGCACTCAACACGACAGATACGAAAGCGTCTTCGAGTTTTCTTGCAAAGTTCCTCAAGCAAGTTCTTAACGGCAGCGATGACGTTCGCAAGCCTCAGCGGTGTGCCCAGTTCCACGAAGAAAACACAGCCACACACAAGCTGATCTTGCACAGACCGAGGAGCGGCACAGCTCGGGGCTTACACTATTGTGCACAATCAAACAGGTGCTCCTCACCTAAGTCATACTAACAAGCGCATACGGCATACGTACACCTTGTCCTCTGACCAGCAACCACGGGTAATTTGTTCATTTTAACTGTTCAAGGCGGTTCAGAATGACGTATTTATGTTTCTGCAGTTGGAACAAGCTACAGGCACGTCACAGGTCAGGCCAATTAAGGTTTTAAAGAAATAATTGGCTATGCTGGTGCAGCTTATAACTATAACCACAGTGCCTCTCTGGATAAGCAACAATTCTCCCTCTTTGTGCTACGAGAAAGCTTCCAGGACTTGCTCCACGACAATTTATATTTATTTTAGCGCAGCCCTTTCCCGCCAACCCCAGTTTTGTTCCTTCTCTCGTCAGGCATCGCTCAGTCCCCCGGCGCAGCAGCAAAGGGCAGCTGTGGCTACTAAAAAAACCATAAATAAAGTAGTGGGCAAGGAAGCTGCTGCAAAGGGGTGGCAGGCAGGAGAATCACAGAATCACAGAGTGTTAGAGGTTGGAAGGGACCTCAAAGATCATCTAGCCCAGCCCCCCTGCCAGAGCAGGATCACCTACAGCAGAGCGCACAGGAACGCGTCCAGGCGGGTTTTGAATGTCTCCAAAGAAGGAGATTCCACAACCTCCCTGGGCAGCCTGTGCCAGGGTTCTGTCACCCTCACAGGGAAAAAGTTTTTCCTCACATTTTTCGGGAACCTCCTGTGTTCCAGCTTCCACCCATTGCCCCTTGTCCTGTCAGTGGTTGTCACCGAGAAGAGCCTGGCTCCATCCTCGTGACACTCACCCTTGACATATTTGTAAACATTTATGAGGTCACCCCTCAGCCTCCTCTTCTCCAAGCTAAAGAGCCCCAGCTCCCTCAGCCTTTCCTCACCAGGGAGATGCTCCACTCCCTTCACCATCTTTGTGGCTCTGCGAAGTGAGGCCATTAGACTGATCAAACCGCAGCGCCACAGCCACAAAGCCCCCGGAGGGAGGAGCGTGTTTGTTTTCTGGCTTGTTTTTATGTTTTTTTTATCCGGGGGGGCTCGGTAAGTTACACCGAAGCCCCGCAGCCATCGAAGCGCCGCCCACAGGGGCCGCTTCCAACCCCAGAAATTCGCGCCGGTCGCTCAGAGCCCATCTTGCCCTCTCAGGGAGGAGGCGCCGCTCCCGCCTCATCGTGTCCCGTCCCACCTCCCCCCGCCATCAAGAGACCTCCCGGTGGGGCGGCCCGCAGACGCCAGCCTAGGGCACCGAGCCGCCATCCGCCCCCCCGGCACGGGCACACGAAGCCCCCGGTGCCGCCGAGGGCTGCGGGGAGGGGCGGGGAGGAGGGAGGGGCCGCCCCGCTCCCCTTCCCGCCCAGCGCGCGCCGCTCCCTCACCTGAGGCGACGCCCGCGGCACCCGCCGCCCTCGCGCGCCCGCCCCGGCAGCACCGCCGCCTTCCCGGCAGGCCCCGCGGCGCCCCGCCCCGCCCCTCCACGTGACAGCGGGCTTCCGCCCCTCCCTCCCTCCCTCCCTCCCAGCCGCCTCGCCCCTCCCTTCCGCCCCGTCCTTCCCACCGCCGCTTCCTTCCGCCCCGCAGCGGGATCTCCTTCCGGGTGCGCGCGGGGCGCTGTGGGAAGTCACGTCCCTCCCTCTCCTCGTCCTCTCCCCCCCCCCCCGCTCCCCTCCCCGCGGCCTCCCGAGCTCCCCCGGGGCGCATGCGCAGTGGCTGCCTCCCCTCTTCCTCCCCGGCAGCGCCGGAGCCCCAGCAGCCGGAGCAGCAGCAGCAGCTGATGATGAGGAGGAGCGCGGGGGGGGGGCGGGGGGGCCCGTTATTTATACCGTTAAAGGGACAGGCCGCTCATTCCGCTCGGCATCGGCGCGGGGGCGGGGGGCCGGTGCCAAGCGCCCCGAGTTTCTTACCCCCCCCCCCACCCCCAACCCCCCCCCCCCCCCCCAGCCCCGCCGGAGGAACCCGGGGAGTTTCTTTCCCTTCCCTTCCTTTCCCCCCCCCCCCTCCCCTTCCCTTCCCCTTCCCCCTCCTCCCTCCCTCCTTCCATCCCTTCCCGCTGACCGTCGGCGGAGGGAGAAGCTGAACCCGAGAGGCGGCCCCGGCGGGAGGCACCTCGGCGGGGGAGCGGCAGGCAGTTGGGCAGCCCCCACCCCCCGCGCTCCCCTCCTCCCCCTTTATTACCCTTTGTGTGCGTCTCCGCCTGCGCCGCTCCGGGGCCGGCCGGGCGCCGGGGGGCCGCTGAGGTGAGTGCGGGGCGGCGGCGGGGCCGGGGAAGGGGGGGGGGGCCGGGGCCGAAGGGGGGGTGGAGAGCGGCGGCGGCGGGGCCGCCCGCTTGTTTACCTCAGGGAGGGAGCGGGAGGGGGGGCCCGGCGCTCGGCCGAGCTGGGCCGCGGGCGGCGGGGAGGGGGCGCCGGGCGCCCGCCTGTCACTTTCTGCCCCTTTCTCAGCCCCGGGGGCTCCCCCACACACACACCCAACCCCCCCCCCCCCCCCCCCCCCGCCCCGTCCTGTCGGAGCTTTGTTGTCGCCGGGTGATGTTCCGGACCCGGCCGCCTTCCTCTCCCCGACGGCCCCGGGGGCTGCTTCTTCAGCTCTTTCCCCCCCTCCACGCTCTGGGCTGGGCCGGGGTTGGGGGTTTTTGGGGGTGTGTGTGGGGGGGGTTAATGTCGGCGGGGACGACCCTGGTGTTGTGAGGAAAGTTCGGGGTGGGTGCTGAGCCCCGGCTCGTCCCAAAAGTGTTGTTTTCCCCGCCGCAGAGGGGGGATTCGGTGGGGGGAATCAGGGCAGGGTGGCTGGGGAGCCCTCGGGATTTGCTCCCCCCCACCCCGCGTTGGGCTCTCTGCGGTGGTTTCAGGCCGTTATTTGACTTGTTAAGGCCCCGGTGGTACAAAGACCCGCTGGCGTGCTTAACTTCCAGGGATCGTGCAAGAACTGGACTCCTGGCGAACGTCAGTGTTGGGAAGATCGGGATCGGTGTTGCGCGTTCGATAGCGCTCCGTGGTTATCGTTGGTGGCTGGCTATATTTGGTCAATGGTTTGCTCAAATGTATATGTCGTGGTGTGGTTTTCCGTGGCCTTCTGCTGGGAGGGCCAAATGTCTCCATCCACGCTGGCTCGTTAGGTCAGGTACCACGGGTAGGCTGATCTGATCGGGTTTTTTTCCTACTGATTAAAAGAGAAGTTGTGTGTCAAAATGTCTGAAAGAGATTAAAATGTAAAGGAGCAAACTAAATGCCTAACTAAATGCCTAACTCAAGGAAGAAGCCTTCTAGAGATTTGCAGGAATCCAGAAGTAAGAGTTTGGGCATTGGTGCCAAGTTGAAATGAGTCCTCTACATAAGTAGGATGCTTATATTAAAATTGCTGTTGTCTGCTTATTTCTGGAGCTTAATTACGTCCTCCGTAAATTTAAAAAAGACGGTTTGAGTGCTCAGTTTATTAAGTACTGTGGAGCATGCTGATCCATGAAGTAAGCCATGAGTATGTATTTCAGTGGGGCATCGCGGTTAAATGGTGGTCAGCAGAGAGTGTGTGTCATCTCTGCCTCACGCTGGAAGGATACCCACAAGAAAGAGCTCTCCTGAAATACTTTGGTATCTCTCGTTTCTAATTTGTACGTACGTGTCTTGCGCGGAGCAGAAATTTTGTGATCGGACTGGAAAGAGTTTGAGAAGGCCGTAATTTGGTGGGGTGGAAAGAATGAGAGAAAAATATAGTTGGACTGATACATAATGATATTGTGAAGAAGAATTGAAGGTAGTGGCCGTAACTGTAGTTCTTTCTAGTAGTTTGCCATTAGTTTTCTGTGAGCTTGTAAAAAAACGAGATTAATTTGGTTCTAAATGTGAAAAAATCCAACAGCGATAACGATTGTCAAAATCAGCAGATTCACGTATAAAAACCCATTCTTTAAACATGTGACTGTCCTTTAGTTATTTTACTGCAGGCAAGAGTTGGACAGAAACAGACTGCCCCGAAGTAAAGGACACCATTGGGGGGTTTTTTGGGGTTTTGTTTTGTTTGTGAAAATCATTCCTTTCTCAACTTGAGGTACCATTGGTCTAACTTCATCTGTACATGGAAACCTGTGGCGGCCTCAGGATTACGCTCCCAATGTCCGTAGAGCTAAAGATGTGCCTGCAACTTTCATGGCCTACAGCTGATGAGATGTATTATTTATTACGGGGATTTAACGCTTTAATTTCTTTGTGTTAGTGTTAAAAATAGGTATGATCTGATTTAATGTGCTAGCTCAGTAAAACACCCTGGCAGAATTCTAAAGCTGGGCAGAATGATTCAGGGTCTTCACTTACTTTAAATCCTAGAGATAAAATTACTAATAAACCCTTGCTTTCCATAGGCCTCCAGCTCTTCCTGTCTGATGGAAAGACAACCGCTAATTTGGGGGGACTGGGTAGGAAAGGTCCCTCCTACGGAGCCACCGGTGGGGGCAGGTTTTGGAGCTGTGTCGGAGGCAATTCCGGCGTTTCCGCAGTGCCCAGCCCAAAGGGGTCTAAGGCTCGTTTGGGGCTTCTGGCTGCTGTCGCAACTGCCTGCTAAAACCTGAAAGAATTGACTTAATCTGTGTTAAGGAAGACTGCGTTATCAACCGCTATAACCAAAGGGCAACACGGTTTTGTTTCATTTGGGTTTTTGAGCTGGCATTAGTAATTATTTTCATATATTCCAGGTTAGTGGCTTTCCAGACTCCAGGTCGGAGAGATTGTGTTGAATTACCTTTGCAAAACGTAGGCTGTGCTAGACATAGAGATGATGTTCAGGCCGGACTTATATTTAACAACCTTTCCTTCGAGTTTGTTGTCCTGCCTTTCTTTGTAGACAAATGTGTTAGTTTCTATTTAGACTAGGTAGGTGGATGTTTGAAGAGAATCTTTATGATGCAATACTTTGAACAGTCTAACTTTTCTTCACTTGCAGTCTTTTCATTCTTTGGCTGTGGTGGGATCAGTCTTTCTCTTTCTTAAAAAGCACTGAAGATCTTGGCATAAGTAATGGTTCACTCAGAAATGGAATGCCATGGTTTTCAGCTGGGTTATTTAATTGAGTTCATCAGTAGATATATTTTTATTTATTGTTTTCCTGCTGTTATTCCTGGCAATTCCTTGTATATGGAAGATCAGTAACTTGAACACAGTCCATAGCTACAGAATTAGTTCCTGAATCAGCAGCGAGTCCTTGTTGTGGATGTTCCTTCTGGAAAGCTGTAGACCAGGTGGGTGGCCCCTTGCGCCCATCTGGAGCCCCGCTAATGTCAGTGTGTCTTTCTCCGGGCTTAAGAGACCACATGCACAAAGCAGCTTGCCAGAGAAGAATCTCATCTATTAATGGCTCGGGACGCAAATTTTGCAAGTGACAGACCTTGCTTCTCAAAAATACTGTTAAAACTTTTGAGAAGTAGGGAGTTCAGTTTCTTCTTTGGGGCTTGTTCAGTTGAGTTGGGGGCTTGGCTTTGTTTGGTTGGGGTTTTTTTTAAGGACCTTGTGTTGGTTTCTGTTTTGTCCCCAGTGGAAGTGGGTATCGAAGTTACCATTTACTTTAACAATGAAAAGATACTGGATACATTTTTGAATGTTCTCATGTCATTAAGGACCTGCTTTTCTTTTCAAGTTATTTGAATGTTTGAAACCACAGGCTTTCACTGGCTTTTCTTTGTAATTATTTTTGGAACTATTAGGTAGAATAATACTGCTCAATCAGTTTCAAATAGGCCTGTGAGGGAACCAAAGCCTGTGTTAGGAATAAAATTTTGGAAGAGCATTGGAGAGAGAGAAAATGTAAAGCATCCTGAAACCTATGTAACTAGAGTTAAACCAAGTGGGAAGTGCTGACTCCTTTCATCTCTTCAAGTTCCAAGTTCGTTAGTAGAGCGGTACCTATTTTTTTTTTGATGAATTGCCTAGAAAGGCGTTCAGACTTGCACTATTTTTAAATCGAGGTAAAATTTGTCAAAACCACTTGGACTGCAGTGTTACAAAGTATGCGAGTACACATGCATAGATGTTCAGCTACGTACACAAGTGCGTATGTGTATATGCAAATGAGCATGTGAAAGAAGTTAAATACTGCTTTACAGAATCTATTTTTTTTAAAAGTTAATTTTAAAGTGACTGCGTGGCTCCAACGATCTGTATTTCGAGCCTTTTCCCTCTAAGTTGTTTTGATCTGGCACATGGCAGTGGGAATCAGTCATTACCGTGAGATGGCTATTCATAGACCTTTGTGAAATGAGTTGATCATCTCGGTTTATCTGCAGCTTGACAGGTGTTCCCATCACAAAAATCTCCATTCCCTCCTGTCCTTCCCGTGGGAATGACTAAGGAACAAATCGCAGAGGGCGGCCCTCGGCGTTGGTTCGTTGGTTGGAGCTGAGAAATGTTGTAGAGGGCGATATGGAGAGGTGGAGGCGCTCAGGGTACATTTGTCACTTTGTTGTTTGGTTGGATTTTTTTTTTTTTTTAATGAAATTTTCTATTTCAGGGGCTTTAAACTTACTTTAAAAAAATGAGATGGTAAAATGTCTGGAAATTCTTTTTGGAGTTTCTAATAACTTTATCAAAGAAAGAATAAAGGATTTAATTTTATTACTCTGTCAAAATTCCTGAATGTGCTGTTTTCATTTTTTTTTTTCTTCTGCGGAAAATATTATAAAATAAAGTAAACAAGCAGGATTTTAAAAATTATTATCCTGTCACAGTATCTGGTAGCTAAGACCTATAGAAGCAATATATTAATTACATTATCCTCATGTGTGGTGAAGGCAAAGTTTGGGAATTAAAAAATGCCTCATAATTTGAGATTAGTCTACATTTTCAGTGACATTAGATCCAGAAATTTTTGATGACTTACTGAAGGAGGAGCAATCTGGAATGTCAATAGCATCTTAAATATTACGGCCCTTGGTTTCCAGCATGGGTAGCATGGCCTTGCTAAGAAAAATTCCCAAGTGGGGGAACCAGAACAGTTGTCAATTGTTTGCACAACAAATCCTATTGGATCAAATGGTGATATTCTCAACATCTAGGTAAAGAGAGGCTTGCAGTAATGTTTCCTTGTACCCTTCTGCCAAAGGAAACAAATGTGGTCTAAGTTAGGAGAAAAGCGAGTTGACCAAATAGAAGGTAGGCCTACATCTCATAAATATAGTCTGATTTTTCCATTCATACTGCCTAATGTTTCAAAACCATGTACATTAAATTTCGGTTTGCCAGTTTTACACTTTATTTTTAAGCTCTGGTAGATCATTGCCAACACATTATTTAGGATTATTTGTTGTGACAAGCTAAAGACTTCTGTGAAAACATGTCAAACATTTGGGTTTGTCTTCATGCTTTAAACTTTCACCTGTATACCTCACATATATTTTTATATACATACATGTATACGCAAGCACACACAGTCATGCAGGTGTGTGTATATGCACATATATGGGTAGCCCCACTAGAATGGGTACAAATTTCACAAGTTTTGGTAAGACTTAAGCTGTAGCGTTGACAGTAATATAAAACCAGTGCCAGCTGCTTGTTTTGCCTATGTTTGCACCTAATCTAGTTTTAAATTGTGTATCTTTAAAATGTATTTATTTTTATTTTTTACTTTTAAGACTCTGATGCCATGAGGATTTATGCATCTATTTATTTTTTTTTATGCAAGCACGCTCTTGACTTACAGAGTTAGATTTTATTTATGTGTACGTGGAAGACAAGCACAGGCAAAAGTTTTTGCAGTATCCTCTCATCCAACCCGTAGATGAGAGGGACAATTTTTTTTGTAGCTGCTATTTTTGTATGAAAACACTGCAGAAGTGGACAAATGACATCACTGATCAAAGAAACAAAGTAGTCAGAAATCTGCAGTGAGCTTATTTTGTTGTTGTTGTTAGAACAGTATTTCCTTTTGTCTCTCATGGGCTTGGGGGCAGAAGCCCGGAGACACGTTGTCCCCTCGTAATCCTTGTGGGGAAGAAGCTTGGCTAAAGCGAATGATGGGAAGGATCAGATTTAAGAGACGGACGTGTTTGGTGTAAATTAATGATGCGGTGTGGTTTTGTTACGTTGTTCTTGAGCGTGGTGAGCGGAAATGTGAAGTGATAGTGTAGGATCTGCTGGTATTTCCAAGTTCAGTAAGTTTTCGTGACGCGTTTTGAAGTCTTAAGGGGAAAAGCCTTTGGAAAATACAATACTGGTTTGCGACCGTTTGCTTTGAAGTTTCTTGGCTATTTTTTCTGGAAGGATCGGGCCACGTTTCTGAAGGATAGCCCCCTTCAAAAACTTCAAGTTGTTTTCCTCAGAAGACTTCCATTCATGCCATCTTAGGAAAGGTTAGGTTCTTTTTTTTCAGGTATTTTTTCAAAATGCTTTTTCCTTTAACGTTTTGTCACACAGGAGTTCTTGCCGAAGGGATTCTTGGCCGTTTGAGAAACTGTAATCTAGTTAAAAGGTTTGTTTATGCCTCCCATGTCTGTTCTGCTGATGGTATTAAGAGTGCGGGCCAGAGCCAGGGAGCTAACTGTTTATAGCAGGCAAACTTCAATTAAAGCTGCAGCCTTCAGTTTACTAAATACCACTGTGTTCATGGCAGCCACAAATAACTGCAGAAAGGATGAAAGCAGAGTGGTGGCCTATGATTTCTGTCTTTCTCAGTGAATTCCGTTTCACTTAGTTTATTCATGTTTAGAAGCTCGCGTGTACTTTCAGGTTCAGAAGTGCTTTGCACTTTGGAAGTTGTCTGTGAAAGACTGAGATCCCTATTAGGGGCTGTACCTGTTTGAGGCAAAACATTGATTTCAGTGCAAGTTCTGCTCTAAATACGGGCTACAGAGTTATGTATTAGAACAGGTATCAAAATTCTTCTCCCACAACATCTGCATAGGCTGGTGTGCAAACTCCAAGTACCGCTGACTTTTCTCTCCTAGGATAATTTAAACGCTGGGGACGTCTTCCCAGGACAGTAAGAATATTCTTCATTTAGTGGACAACAGCTCATGTTTTGAAAAAAATGCCAACTTGTAACAGAGATGGTATGTAATAATTGAAACTTCAGGGTGATGTTTGGGTTTAAGGTTTGTGTATTTAAAAAATACGCCGATTGTTGGAACCTTTTAAAACACCCGTGGTTTTCCTTGAAGTCTGCCTTGGTTTTATGAAGTAATAAGGCACGTACATGTCTGTAGGCCATCTGAACTGAAGAAGCAAACCATATCTGGCCTGTAGGCTATTGGTTCCTCACCTCTGTTTTAAAATTAGTAAAATCATTTGCAGCGTGATTCATTTCTAAAAATGACTTGTCCATCTGTGCAGAGCGTACTGGCTATAAAGTTGCAGTGCTCACTGTGGTGGTGGTGATGTTTTTTTCTCCAAGTTCCGTTGCTCTTGTAACATCTTGGTTGTAGCTTTTGTATCGCACTTTGGCCGCGTTATTTTTCCTTTGATAAATACATCTGTATTGGGTGTGCAATTCGAGGTGTTATAATATAGTGTTTGAAACATGATCTTAATTTTTTTGAAATATCAATAAAGTATTTCCACTCTTGATGTTTTCTTATTAAAAATCTGGATATGGAATCTTTACACTAAGGAAAAAATAAAGGGTCTATTCTGTTTTCACTTATGTCAGCACTAAAATATTTATTAACTTCCTTGGGTGCTGGTTCTAGCCCTAAACCTGAATTTTTCATGAGTTTTAACTTCACAAAGATACTGGGGAATGAGCAGTTCTAACCATGTAATGATCCCAAAAGCTGGTCGTTAGGCAGCTTCTTAATCAGCTGGTATGTGGGTTCCTAGTGGATCACCTTACATATTTAGCTTTCTTCCTGTGCTTGCGGTTTTTGCTGGTCTTTTTCGCATGCTCCTTTTCTTAAAAACTTCACTTATGAATCAGTCTTACTCATTTTTTTTTATAACTCAAGTCATTATCTGGTGTGAGAGCTCTGCTAAGAATCTGCAGACACATGGTGAGGTGGAACTTAATAAGCATATCCCTAGAACTAAAAAATAAACAGCAAATTAAAAGATAAAAATTAATTCTTTTTTTGTGTCGTGGGAACTTAAAAACTCGATGCCAGTAAAGGTATTGTTCTGTGTAGGAACTACATTATTCTTCTGAAATAGTAACTATCACAGCAATAACTGTTGTTTTGTCAGAGAATGAATATATAGACTTTGTAGAACCTGTTATTTACTTTTTTTAAAAAAATCGAAAAAAGTTAATCATCTTTCTCCAAGTATTGAGTTAGGAGTTTGACACAAGAACCCGAGACACACTTCTCTTATAGTGCAACTATTTGAAGTATATCTTTCTGATTTTTAATATTAATGCATTTAACAAAACTAAAAAAAAAGTTTTCATGCTCAGCTTTTGCTAGTTATAGCGAATAATTGTAATACTTTGTGTGCACTGGAATTTATTTATAGTATCTCTATGTCTAGAGCGTTTCTGAGCTTCGGTTACAGAAAATAATACTTTTTCGTTCCTGTTTGGACAGTTGGTAGTCAAAATTCATATGTAATGTATTAAAATGTTCGTTATAATAATGATGAACGTAAAATTCCTGATTGCTGATGACTGGTGAACTGTCTTGAAAGAAAGCTCTTTACAGAGGCTTTTATTTAATGTCCTAATGTGGGGTCTGAAAAAAGTCTGTCGGCCTATATACTGGTGGTCTCCACAGACAGGTGGCATTTTAGGATTAGGCTATATGAATCCATATGTTGATCAAAAATTTTCAAGTAATTACTACTTTTCTAATCTCTGCATTAATTCTGTCCAGTGTAATCCCTAATTGTTCTGCCCTCAATTTGCATAGCCTCTCCTGTTGTTTACTTTTGCTTTACTCGCTTTATTTTGCCCTAATACCTAGGAACTTACTAGCTGGTAGTTGGTCTAAGAAGTAACATTTGCTGCCCAGCTCGGTGGTGTTTTTTCACACCAGTAACGCGGTCAGTTTGGAAAGGCCACAAATAAACTTGAAACTTCACAGAATCACAGAATGTTGGGGGTTGGAAGGGACCCCAGAAGATCATCCAGTGCCACCCCCTGCCAGAACAGGGTCCCCAAGGGCAGCCACACAGGAACGTGTCCAGGTGGGTTTGAAAGTCTCCAGAGCAGGAGACTCCCCAACCTCTCTGGGCAGCCTGGGCCAGGGCTCTGGCACCCGCACAGCCAAGAAGTTTCTCCTCGTGTTTGGGGAACCTTCTATGTTCCAGCTTGCACCCACTGCCCCTTGGACATCCCTGAGAAGAGCCTGGCTCCCTCCTCCTGACACTCACCCTTTCCATATTTGTAAACATTAATGTTACCACCCTTTAGTTGTCACCAAGTAGAAATATTTTTATTTTTGTGCAAACAAGGGATGGTGAAGCCTGCCTCACCGGAGAGGCAGATTCCCTGGAGCTCCAAGGGGCTGCTTGTGGATAGGTCTTTCCCACTATTCACTGTGGTTTTCAACATCAGGTCCACTTATTTTAAGGGAAGACAGCGTTTTGCTCTCTGAGAGAAAGGAGGATTGCCGCTGAAAGCTGCTGTAGAGGCCCCGTGGTGTGGGAGTAGGAAGGAAGCGAGTAGCGAGACGTTAGGAAGTAGCAGGCTTTGGGGAGAGCGCTGGCGGTCAGCAGGGAAGTAGCGTAGCGGGGGTGTGGGTGGCGGTGGGGACAGAGAGGGGATACGGTGGGGAGGGAGGTGGGTGGAGGCAAAGAAGCGTTTGGAGAAGAGTTGAAGACCAGGAAGGATACGTGGAGGTAGGGCCGTAACAAAATAGGGGGGACATTTGGGGAATGGGCCATGTGGCTGTGCATAAAGTGTTTACCGTGATGGAGGGGAGGAGATCGGGATGGGAAGGGGAGATGGTGACTATTTATGGGAAGAAAACCTGGTAGCCCTACTGAAGGCACCAGGATTAAGCCCTATGGCTTGTATTTTCACACACAGTATCAGCTAGAAGGTCCTGCTAATCACGGTCTTTACATACAACAGTCTCCGGAGGATTTAAAAAGGGAAGTAAGTAGGTGTCCGACTACTGTCGGGCATGGAAATAATTTCATGGTGTTGTCACCGTTGCTGCCTGGGCTTGGAAGAGCAGTTGTTGCAGTTAGGATCATCAGGCGTGTTTGGACGCCAAGGCGCGCTGTTTTCAAATGATAACGGGCATCAATAGAAAAGAGGTGCTTAAATATCTCGGAGGACTTTGGCCTAGATGTTTAGATTTCCACGAGCTGAAGTCTCCAGGCAACTAAATACATGACTTGAGTTCAGCTTTTTCTTCTTTGTCCTCCCGCAGTTCTGTCTGGTGGCCGCGAGCTCCGCGTCTTGGTTGGGCATCGGCGATTTCTGCCGTCGCGTTAGCATAACGAGCTCTCTTTGTCCAAGGCCCGCATGTTTAAGTTTTCATTAGGAAAAACATCCCATCGCTACGTTCTGAAAAGGGTGACTGAAATGCTCGGCGTGCCTTCTCTGGCCTGCCGTTATTTTGTTTACTTTGACTATATTCTTTCTTACCCGTCTCTTGAGTAAACAATTCTAATCCACTGCTGTACATGCGAGTCCTTTGTGTTATTTATTTCTGAACCTCCCCGTTGTTTTTTGTTTTTTATGCATCCTTTTGACATCAGATGACCAGAAGCAAACACATTATTCCTAGTGAAGGGAAACCACTGATTTATATGGATTATTCTAATCCAGCATCGTGCAAGCAAAATCAAAAAATAGTTTGGCTACCTAATGATTCAGAAATGCAGAAGTGTTGCCAAAATTTTAGCATTTTGTTAGCTTTACACTTGAGCAAATGCATTCCAGTAGAGAATTTAAGTTCTTTTGTTCTAACTCTTATCTTCAGAGTTTTAAGGCTGCGAATTTATTCCACAAAAACGGGATCACGTGATTTACAATTCATAGAAATATGAACATTATTTTTTTAATTGTTCGCATCTTCCTTTTTGGATAAATATTTCTGGAGTTATATATACAGGGAGAAACATTCTTCTGTTGAATACAACCAGAAAAGGTTTTTTTTTATTGAAGAGGAGCTTTAATACGATTTAGCAATTTCTAGTTTGAGATAATGGTCTGAAGTATGGCCTATGCCAGGAAATAAATTCAGCATACCTTAGTAAGGAAAGGAGGGTCTCTTGAATAACCTCAGTCGCTGTGCATTTTGAGCGCTTAGGTATTTCAGCAGGAATAGGAGCAACGTTTCTGAGGAACCTGAGTGAGAGTAGGAACCAGATGTGTTGTTACCGTAAACATTAAACAATCTGCATTTCACGAATTATTCTCTGATCCCTTTGAATTCTGTGACTGATTAAATTATGTCCTTCTTCTGGACAGTGTTTTTTCTGTGCATTTGTCAACCTTAACTGCAGCTCTGGTATTGCTGGAATATAGAATAATAATAATGAGAGATTATTTTTTTTTCATTGACTTTTGAAAATTATTTTGGAGCTAATGCACGGGGGTGATTTTACATAGTTCAGTAAAGAATAAGAAGAATGAAGGTGATGAATAGTAGAAGAGAATTCTTATAATGAGAGAAACTTGATATCTAAATTTAATTTCTACTGGATAGCTTAAATACAAATTGCTGATACTATTCCATGTTAGCTTCTTAGCTTGACTACAAAGGAATATGTTTGTGCTTACAAGAAATGAACTTTTTCATTCCTTTTTTTCCTGTTTGAGACTTTAAAAAAACCCACAAAACACCAAACCTGTCCCAAAATACTTCAGTGTTTTTCTGTAAACTACAACAGCTGTCCAACATTGTTTTAAATAGATATTCTGACAGAGTTCTGCCAAAACCAGGAAAAAAGGGATTTGTTCAATCAGCTGAAATAAAATGATCTGCAAAGTAGCAATGAATTACTTAACACGTTTTCCCCGTGATTCAGCAATTGATGAAAAATACGTGAATAGATGTTTAAGTTACAAAGCCAGATTTGAGAGGATTTGGGATTTTATTTAGATTTTCATATAGAAGTACGTAGGTCCATTGACTGTTTGACTTCAGACAGGTTGGAGGGGAATCTGACAAAGTGAAACCTCCTGTTCTGCATGAAATATAAATACGTGCTCGGCTACTGGATTGATTTCTGGTAGTCTTTCTTGTTAGAGGTTTTCCTCATGATTACGCGAAATTTTAAAATCAAGTTGAATTGTTTTGGATAAAAGTGAGGAAAACAATAAATTTCTGCAACATTGCAGTATGAACTATTAAATGGGAAATACAGGGAGATATTAAATGTTTAAGAGTGCTGGCCTCGCTTTCATTTATAACCAGGGAGCTTTACATTACTTTTATATGACTTTTTACTTTATTTTAAAGTAGAATGCCTTTTCTGCATAGAGAACTAAAAGTCATACATTCTGTCATCTAGCAATTTAATTTATTTTTTTTTAATTACCTTTTTTGAGTACTGTGTACTGTGGTTTGGTGCTGCCATTAGAAGACTAAATGTTAATAACTTGTTTTTTGCAAGAACAATTGAAAATAATGCCTGGGCAAAGCACTGTGTGTTTCTGTAGAGAAGATAATTGCTCTCCTAAATTTGAGTAGCGTATGTTTGTGTGCGTGTGTATGTGGGGGTTTGTTGAGGTTATTTCATTTGATAGTGTTATCTTGTAGGTGTTGCTTCCCTTTGAGGTGGATGCCACTTGCACCTCCGAGAGGTGAGCTTACGTCCAGTAGTAGAGCGTAGCATATTTTTCTCAGCGCAGCGGATAAAGAAATTTATGACTTGGGCAAAGCACTTCCCCTATTTCTGTAGAGACTTGTGTGTTTAGAGTCCAAAAACTTTTTCATAAATACAGCAATAGAATACCTAAGGCTATTCAATTCATCTTTTCAAGGGCAAAGGATTTTTTTTTTCCCTTTTCTTTCTTCTTTGATTAAATTTTTTGAGAAAGGGAGCTGTCAGAATGAACTTTATAGTTTTTCCTTTGTTGAATTGACACTCCATAAAATTTTATTTTAGCAGATTCGATACAAGAAGGAAGAAAACGATGGACTACGAGTAAGGCACAGAGGAAAGTTGTAGGTTATTAAATCTTTTCAAGGAGAAAAGGAAGTAGTTCAGTGTGCTCACAGAGGTTCTTGTGTCAGCATTTGAGAAGCCTGGAAGAGATTATCTTCAGCCAACAGTAGGTAACGAAGGACAGGATGTGAAGGGAACACGGAACTACCAGCGTGGAGGAAATGTGAGATATTAGCCCGTTTCAAAACTGGTTTTGCTTTAGGTGTCGTCTTGCTCTTCAGTTCTTGAGCCTCGGTGTGTGTGAGAGAGTTTTGAGCACGTAGATAAAAAAGTGAATGCAAGTGTTTTGAAATACACATTTTAATAGGCTTTTGCCTTTTTTTTTTTGAGTGAATGTATCATTAATGGTAGCAACACAGCAGGTAAATCGGAGCAATTCGACACCTCACACACCTGTTTGGTTTGGGGGCTGTTTTTCCTCCCCGTAGTGCTAACCACATCCATGTACTTTTTATGGAGAATCAGCCCCTCTCTAGAGGGCATGGGCGGTATTAATAGAATTACTTAAGGGTCATTTGGCCAAAGGGTTCGTGTCATAATCTGTCAGCTCAGTTCTCTCTGGCAGGTGAGTTGGGTATTGAGGCCCACCTGGGGCACTGGGGTTCTGCTCTGCACCCCGCAGAGATTTCTCAGCTGGCTTTTACTTTGTCTCCAGCAATGAACTTGGCAAAAGGACGTTAATTTTTATTATTTTTTTTTTTAAAAATCTATATTAGCTGTACTCCCAACCCTGTGAATTGGTAATGTTTTTGGAACGTATGCTAGAGAAAGCGGGGTGTGTACGTATTGAAGAGAGGATCAGGTGGAGCCAGGTAAGCTGTGCTGAAGCTATCAGGTCTGTAAGATCCGTCACGTCCTTGCCAGTTGAGACTTGCTCTTGACTTGCGCGTATCGTGAGCACAATCCTTTACTTGGATGCCTTTCTCACAGAAAATTGCTTGTTATTTTAGGCACAGAGGATCAACCTGGCTAGGTGCTTGACTGATACCAACGCTTTTTGATAATGAGGGTCGGTATCAGCGTATAATAATGTTGCAGAATATGCCTGTGCGAAGACTTGTGCAAGTCTGAACATGTGTGGGGCCTGCTTGCAGAGCCCAGTCCCTCAGCAGTGCTGTCTGTAACCCAGATGTGTACAGCTGTGCTTTGCAGTTGCACTTTATTGTCGCCCACTTTCTCAAGTCCTAACCGCTGTAGCCAGCCTGGGAGTTATTACACTGAGAAAGATCATGTTTGTCCTCCTTAAGGCCTCTTGCACGAGTGCTTGCCATCACTGTTTTTAAGCTAAAGTACAGCTGATTCAATTAAGTTCTTCACTCCTGCCTTTTTCACCCGGTGCCAAACCCCAATTCTGCCACTGTGCGATGGGCTACACCTGCGTGAGACTGAACTGTTCTTCCAGCAGGTTACAGCGGCAGATTTTGAAAGACTTACACAGACAGGTTTCCACCAAGCCCTTCTGATTTCTGGGAGGCACTGTCTTCTCTCAGGGGGCAGTTGTTAGGGCAGGCTGGAGAGCTGTAGTTTCTGTAGCTCGCTTCTGATGCAAGGCAGTTGAAACAGGTCAAAAGCATATAGATATATGAGTACTTGAGAACTTATAAAAGCTAGTCAAAAGGGGAACTTTTCTGAGAGTACGCCACTTTGTCCTTCATCTAGCCAGGGAAATGAGAAATACTGCAACAGCCTGAAAGCAGGTGAGCATTACCCAGACTGCAGTATTTCGGGAAACAGACTTGTGTTTTGGGAACTTGTAATTTCTGCAGAGATGCTCATTAAATGTCTCATTCAATTCACAGTTTATTGAGCAGTTTACTGACTAATGATAAATAGAACAACTGTGTCTTGAGCGACGGGTGGCTTTGGACAGGATGGTCTTCCCTCGGTTAGTTGTGTTCTTATCTACTCGTGAAGTTTGACTTGTGAAGATTACTGTCTGGCAACACAGGTCTTGGTAAGCCATGTTAACTCTCTAACAGTAACAAGTATAACAAGGCTGTGTTGGCAAAGTATAGGACTTTATGCAGCTGGGAGGACTTACCAGTGATTTATTTAGGCAACGGTAGGCCTCTACTTTCTGAACAATGTGATTTTTGAGAGGACAGTCCAGTGTTCTTTCAGAATATTTTGCCCGCTTCACGCTTCCGTGACTAGCACACGAGTTCGTTGTATGGCCACGCTTTAGTTACAGACCTAGCGGTTAGAGGACAATGTGCATTTCATATTTCAAGATAAAAACCTACCGTTTGAATGCCAATAAGCCAGTGTGATCTGTGTTGCTGTGTCATGCTCTGCTGTGCACCGCAGGAAGTGTGTGTGTGTCATTGTTTTAATCTGAAGTGGACAGAAGATGCTGTTCTACGCAGGCACGTTGCAAACGAGTGCAACTGTCCAAGTGTGGGGTAGGTCCAGGTGAGCAAGGAGCGCTGCTTTATGTTCGTATCTTCACCTTGTGTGAAGATCTAGAAAGAGAAAACCTAGCGTGGTGATGTAGCCTTTGGTTTATTTTTTTTTTTTCAATGTGCTAGTATTACAAACCCTTAGACCTCTCAGTAATGACATGAGAAGTTTGGGTGAAGTTTCCTGATTCTTCCAAAACTTAGAAAGGCACTGTGTTTTCCAGAAAGCCAATTAAAATAGAGTGTTAAACCTGCCAAAAGTATGCAGGAAAGTATTCCAGTCTCTTGTCCGCTAGTAAGTTCATAGTTACAGCAGCGTAGTAAACCAAAAACGGATGTAAAATTGTGCCCCTGGAGAAATTCTACAGGGAGTCCAGAGTAGTGACTTTTTCTGCACTAGATTTATATATTTTACAGCTTTTCTAGCACAGATAAAAGGACCCAGATCAATGATATAATCTACCAATTTAGACCGTAGTTTCTATTTTTAAGTGATACCTTAAATTTTTGCCGTAGGGGTTTGGGAGCATTTTGTGAGGGAACGTTTGTCCTCTGACCATTTTGGATTATAAGGCCAGAATAAATACGGAAGGGAGAGCATACTGATTTTATAAAATATCAATATGAGCAGAACAAAGGATTCTTTCTGTCTCCTAACTGAAAAACACTCCGATTCTTTCCCGCCCCTAACAGAAGGAATAAATGAACAAAGAGTTCAACTGAACTAAAACACCAACAGAAGCCGAAACGGTGAAGAGCCACAACCAGTGAGGGAAGACGAAAAGAAGGGTCATAAATGATTTGTTGTGTGGTACACAGGTTGTTAAGGCTGTTAATGATTGAGCTGTTTATTGGGGATTACAAAGGGTTAGTAAACTACTCAGGAATTTCACTGAGTGACAGAAATGGGCAGAAGTAGGGTTAGCAGGATGGCAAAGGAGAACTCGGAGATGTGCCCAGCAGAAGTCATTCTCTCTGCTGAAGCTCCCCGGGCCTGGCGAGGCTGCCCAGGGTGAGGAGCCCAAGCACAGGTGGCTTCAGGCTCCTTCCTCGATGGCCGTATTCAGGCCGAGACACTCCTCTGATGCTAATAACTATATAGCACGATTAAGTTACCAGCGTGATAGAGTTACAAGGAGTGTGGAAGTTGACAGAAGTATGCAGTAATACTTGCTAGACCTGTAGATCTAGTTTGGGGGTTGGGTCTGTTTGGGTTTTGTTTTCTAGGGTTTTTTAATAAATGCAAACTTCCTAAAATCAACTGACGCTTAAATATTTGTTATTTGCCCTTGCTTTGAGTCCATCTTAGTTGCTACAGAGAAAATCACGCAAATAGTGTTACTAATACCTTTGCAGTTGAGTACATCCAACTTGTTAGTTCTGAGATCCCTCATAAGTGTAATGTTATGGTTTAAAAACTTAAGTCACTTCCCCTATTTTACCCCATCATAATAAAGATTACAGCTAGCACTTTACTCAGTTGCAACTCTGGCTGCTTCTCTTCCGAGGTTGTTTTTTTTTTTAAGCTCATGGACTTGGATTCTTGGGCTGTGTCCCCACAAGTGGTGACTTTAAAGAGGACTCAGAGGAGCACGATGACTTGTTCTTGTGTTTTGTTTTGCTCTTCCAGTCTTGAAATCATAGTGCTGCTGTTCATAAACCCATCACGCAGAATCCAGTCATGAGGTTTATATTTGGAAATAGAGGAATCTTTCAAACTCCCTGTAGTAGAGATGGGAAGAGGAGGAATATCCAGACTTGTCATTTCACTAGAGAAGAGGCCCTTGAGTTTCTAGAAACACTTCTGGTATTGTACAGCAGCATGATCAGCCTCTACCTGTGTTTGTGTTTTAAGTAAGCAAGTCTGCACTTCTGATGTTTCTCCCAAAGTCACAGACTCATCTTTACTCTCGATAGCTCTTGGACGTGTTATTCTCAACGGTTGGCTGTAGAACAGACAGCTGGAGTTCGGCTGATTCATATAAATTGTGCGAAATAGTGAAAAGGTGCGTTGAAGCAGTGCTAGTTTTTGGCGTTAGAAGGTTAGGGGAGTAATGAGCAGGTAGGAAAGCTGGAACATCTTGACCATTTTAGGACCTGTAGAGATGTTTTAATGTATCGCATTACAACCCACCCCACATTTGTGCAAAAATCGTTCATCCAAACCTATTGACAGTACAAAATCTGGGGCAGAGTATGTCTGAGCGTAAAATTATTGGCATATTCTAAATGGGAATTCAACCACAAGCCATGTGTCAAGTTAGCAGAGTTTGTATTAATTAACAAAATTCATCAGCTGCCAGTCAAACAACTCTGAGCTCCGGTTTTGGCTGTAAGTTTATGCTTACTGGGGCTAACCTGAGTATAGTGATCAAGTGGAGTAACTCTTCGCTGCTCGCTGTTGCAGTAATTTGAGCTGACTCGCTGTGAAGGTGAGCGGTTGCTTGCAAGGAAGCTCCCAATGCTTCAAAGTTGTTCCTGCAGCAAACTCTGACATTATTCGGTATGCACGCTCTCTGCTCTCGGCATGTTATCTTTTCGGGCTGCCTTGCTCCTTTATAATGTAGCATGCAGCGTAGTAAATATGGGAGTATAATGATACAGTGATGAATCCATCAGTTAGGGATAAATGTCACTTAAGTTTGTTGGGTTTTTTCCTCACAAATTGTTCAAAAATTCGTGTAAAATATTGTATTAAACCTTAGTGTATGAAATCAGAGATCAGCGTATCACTTTGCTGTGTAAGTTTAGGTTCATATGTAAACAGGGTTTTAGGGAAATGATGCTTATCCTCTCCCTTCCCCCTGAAAAAACAGAAGTCTGTTTCTAAAACTTCCGAGTTTTTGCAGCTACTTTTTGGACACTGGGAAGAAGGGAAGATGCATGTGGCCAAATTATCTCTGTGTAACGCTTCAAGGTATCATTTAGGGATATTGCATCATACAACATCACGTATTCTGCAAAACATCATGTGTTCTGCAAAAGTCCTAGTATCCATACTCATAAATAATTTGTGCTGTTTCTGACCTTAGAATCTGCTTTGTTAGCAGTAAGCTTGGAATGAAACCTCACTTGATACACTTGGGTTTAGTAGTTGATTGACGAGCATCTAGGTTGGGAGCTGTGGCCTCTATGAAGCAGCCTTTCGGCTCTTAGGGAGAGCAGTCTCCAAGTTGTCGTCCGTGTATATCAAACCAGGCCTTGCAGATACCTCTTTGATAATTCTCCCTGTAGCTACCCTGTGTCCCTGGACATCTTTTTGTTCCAGAAGACAGCCAAAGCTTTTGGCGCGTCTCTGCGGTCAGCGAGGTTCAAGGAAGATGGCCCAGGCTGCTCTAGAAGAACGCGCTGCATTAGCACACGTCCAGGGTGATAACGGACCTTAGCAGGGTCACCCAAACATCTCTTGAGCTTCAGCGCTCAAGCTGAAGAATATTGTCCCAGTCACGTAGGAGATGAGCGGTAGTATCGTGTTTTCTGTTTTACGTGTGGATATTTACAGACTGTAGGTTGCTCAACTGTGCCTTTTTCTGTATAGTGCAGGAAGTTTTTCTGGCAGTCAAGTAGTTTGTCTCAATTTGGAATTTTTCCTTCTAAAACCAAAACTTTTCTACTGCAAAACAAAACGTTAGGGGAGAGTTTTCTTAAATCAAGATGTGGGTACAAAATGATGACTGGGTACCCACCCACAGTTTCGATGATTATTGCTAATGGTAATACTGTTCAGAGACAGCAAAATGGTTTCGTAGAGATTATAAGTGGTAAAGCTACTGTTGCCTGCTCTAAGAAAATGCAGAGGAGGACGCATGTCTGACTTTAGGACTTGAACTGCGAACTACTGCAGGAGCAGGGTGGAAGGTCTCCAGCCTGTGGTAATATTTATTGCCCAGGATACATATTTGTGTTACTCCAAGAGACTCTGCAAGGCAGTGACTGAAGTTACAAGGTTTTGACGTTCCCGATAGGGGATGAAGTAGGTTCTTCTGACTTGTGATGGCTGTAAATTCGTAAGTAAAGAAGGTTCAATGTTCTGTGTCAGTTGGGCTTGCCCAACGTGTTTGAAAAGACCCCTTTGCGTGCATCTCAGTGAGTGCTAACATCGCAGAAAACATTTTGGTGGGCTGCGCTCCGACTTGACAAGGAGCAGGGGTACCTCGTGGGGGGTGCTGTGCAGCGTCCTGTGTGCGTTGCCTTCTCTTCTTGCCGTTACATGTGCAGGCGTCCCAAGGCTGCGGTACGACCACCGAGCCCCCTCCCACCCTTAGCCCAGCAAAGTCTGGATGGAAATGTGGCACGGTGGTTGTGTGGTTAGTAAATAACTTCAGCTGAGAACGAGTCCTTAAGTAGTATAATTGCCTGACAAGGTACATCTACATCTTTACAAGAGTTGGCAGTTGCCAGCTGTGTGTTCAGTAACACACAAATAACAATTTGGTGAGGAAGACCCAACAGTTTGGCAAGGAAATGGACTTTGCAAGTGTGCCTGGAAGATGAGTTTGTAAACCCAGAGAAGTTTTGTGCTAGAACCTTTCTGAAACTGAAGGTGTGGCAGCTGCTTTTTATTACCTGGTGTGTCTGATTCTTAACCATAGCCATACTTCTAATTAAAAAAACCTAAGTGGTAGTTACTGGGTATAATGCTGTGGTGCTGGAAACATACGCTGCTGGATGAACAACTGAATGCAGGCTTTTTGTAAATAGAGCTGACGTTGGGATGAGATGTAACCTGAGCAAGTTTCTCTTGTATTTATGAGGAATAAAGTTGGAGGGATTTTACTGTTTAGTAGTTCCTTCCTTTTTGTTTTGGAAGAAAGGTTCAGATATGTTACTGAAGTAATCCTCAGTGATCCGCCTTGTAGGTTTTATTAAATGCTTCTACAAAAATTCCTCTGGATCACTTACCTAGAGCTGGCTTTTTTGAACGCTCAGATGAATACCGTCATCGTTAGTGGAATCAAACATCCTTTCTCTTGTGTGCTACTACTAAACAAGTACTTCTCCAGTCCACGTGGACAAGAGTAGGTGCTGGTTTGATTACGAAGCATTTATTTGAACACGGGCTTGTTCCCCTTGACTGCATGTTGCCGGCTTGTTGGCGTGGTAGTTCCCTGTCAGTCTGCTGTGCAACTGTACTCCCAGGTTTGGCCCATCTGAAATTTCTTCTGGCCGTTGAAACCTGTGAGAGAGGTGCTCCGGATAAACACAGCTCTGAAGGCTTTGATGTGACAGCACTTCGGCTCATTTTTGTTTTTTTCTTCTGTAGTAGTATTAAGATGGCAGAACAAGTAAACTGGGAGAGCTTTTCCCAGACAACCAATGATGTCTTCAGGAACAGTGAAGTTTGTATTGCACTGATTTTAATTTTCTCTATATAAAGTTACAAACTTTAAGGGGAGAATAGGGTTTCTTCCTTCCCTGTTATCTTTCCTTCTCTGAGTTGCTTGGTTTTCCTGGCCCAGAAACTTTAAATTTGTATTAATACTTTAAGGAAAGGCTTTAAGCATCTTGACATTTTGGAATGCTTGACATCATTTGTTGGTAGGAGATAGCAATTACATGTTTTGTGTGTGGAATCATTGCTGGGGATGGGAGAGAAGAAGGAAATAAAAAAAGCTTCCAGTTATTTGCTGCTTTTGTCAGTGCTCTTGCTAACTCATGGAGAGCAGAGCCACATCTTGGAAGGAAATAGGAAGAGAAGAGCTTGACACGAGCCTGTAGGAGACAGATCTCCTATTTTTCAGCTGAGTGCTGGCTTTTAAGCAGCGTGCTGCCCTGGGAACGTGTCGCCTGCCTTGCTGCCCGCCTGCCAGCAGCCCACCTCGGCCACCCTGCGGTGGGGTCTGCATTTCTTCAGTGGTCACCTGGGTCCTGGGCAGAGGCAGCACCAGGTATTCAGCCTTGGAGCTGTGACTGCAGCGTGCTTAGGATTACTCGAGCTAGCTTGAGTGCAGAAAAAGCAGCCAACCTGCAGCAGAACAGGCTTCAGCATGTTCTTGCCACTCTCATGGGTGCTTTTGCTGCTGCCTTTTTCATTGGTGTTTGTACCCAAGCTAGTGAGATGAAAACTAGGTCACGTCTGTCTGTCTGTCTGTCTGCAGTTACACCCATGTGCTAGCAGTGTAGACATACCTGAAGTTTTTCTTTATTTTTTTTTTCTACCCCTGAGTCCTCCCCCTTCTCCTTCCCCACCCCAAAGATGAGAGAATAAGAGTGAATGCAGAGTGTTAGACCAGAGGAAAAGGGGTTTTGCTGCTCTGTCTGATAACACTAGGAATTTATTTATCACTGTGATTCTCCCTGAGTTTTGCAGGCAGAAGAAATAGCGCTATCCTGGTTTTGGGAACTGGAGAATTGGCATGAATGTATATGTTCATAAAGTATTTAATTACAAGATGTCACTTATGCCATTGTCTTAGCCTGGGTGAATTTGTGTGAAAGCCTGAGCCTGTTTTATATGGTCAGGGTGGTTACAGCCCCACCTGGACTTCTCTGAAGACTCCGAGCCTAAAAATGCATTTCTCATGTTCACATGTATAATCCACGGTAACTGTACGTGATGCTAATTATGTCCTAAAAAGAAAAAAAAATAAAGTTCTAGGCAAAGATAACTAAGTTTTACTGAAGTCCATTCATATTTTCAGGGGCAGATACCCAGACATCCTTTTTTTTTTCCCTACTTCCTTTCCCATCCTCCAGTCTGCAAGGCTTTTTTTTTTTTTTTTTTCTTAAAGAAAATAAACTTTCACTTCCAGATTCAAATGCATTTCTATCGCTGTAAATCTCAAAATAAGCAAATAGGGAGGGAAAGACCTTCAGGTAAAAATCATGACATAAAACTGTTCTGTTTGGGGCATTAATTCTATGTTTGTATCTTCAGTTTAAAATACAGAACTTATTTTTTGTCTGAGCAGAGGTGTTTTATACCTGTGTCGAGTTTTTTGTGTGTAATTCAGTACAGCTGTAAGATATGTTTTAAACAGATAGGAATTTTGAAAATGTATAGGTCTTTCAGGAATGCACAGTTCACGTTGTCATAGTTTTTCCGACTTACCGCGGTCCAAACTTTGTTTTCGGTAATGCAAGCCAGATGGGTTATTCTTAGTTTTGTAGACTAATATTTGTATTTAGGATTTTTTAAAATTATTTATACTGATACTGCTGAGGCAGTATGCATTATATAATAATGAGGAAGGATTTTGATTTTTTTACTTCTGTTGTTTTCTTTAGGGTTTTTTTACTGTTAGTTATGGATCAGGTGCTACAAAGATTAGATTATTTTGTATTTCCCTAGGGAAGAAAGGTTGCTCAGAAAAGGGTTTCTGGTATGGTTTGAAAGAAGAAAGAAGAGTAGCTTATACAAATGCAATAAATAAATAAATAAAGCTGGAAAACGTATGCAAGTACAACACTGCAGGAAACATGAGACAGCATAAAAACAGCCTTCTTTGCAGAAATATTTGATCCAGTATGCTTCTTCCCTGAGAAATAAAATTCAAATTAATAATTGTGACAGTTGTCAACTTCTAAATATGATCAATTTTTTAAGCTCCATTACAATTTATTTTCTTTGTAGATCGTAATTTCAGATAAATATCACTAAAAGGCAGTTCTGAGATGAAAAGACAAAGGCAATTAAATCCTACATTAATTTGTTTACCAGCATCACATAGAATAAATCTCCGTTAACTTTTCTTAAGTTATCTAGATGTGCCGGTAAAGGAATAATTTTGGAGAATACTGGAATGGGGAAATCTGAATTCTTTTCTGTAGTCATGTGTTTAATTAAATGTTACGCAAATGATACTTTCTATGACAAAAAAAAAATCACGTTGCCCAAATTATATTGGGATGCCAGGGCTGCCTCTTACATACAAATGCAAAAACCAGCAGTGAGCAGAAGCTCCAAACCAGTGCTTGCTTTTTCTCTGCTTTCAAACAGTGGAACTTCTCGTGAGCATAACCCCCACCCATGAAGAAGTACAGGGTAGCTTGAAAAGATCAATTTTGAACTCTCTTGGTTTTAAAGATAACCTTTAAAATGCGAGCCGGTGCGACGTAGAGTTTCCAGGAATACAAACAGAACGATTGCTTCTGCTTCAGTCCTGACTGAATGGAAAAGCAACAGCAGGGGGAAAAAAAATAATGTAACGGGATGGGTTTTTTTTCTTTTTTGAGAGCACTGCAGGCAACAGGAAAATTAAGACAAACATCTCAATTTTATACTGTTTGGCAAATCTACAAGTAAGGATAGCAGCTTTGCTTCCTCAGCAACTAATGCCTGTGCCTCTCTAGATTTCCTGATTTTCGCTAGTGCTTTTAAGGCAGATGATGGAATTCTACAACATCCTGAGTTGGAAGGGACCCGTGAGCATCATTGAGCCCAACTCCTGACTCCACAGAGGGCAAGCCAAAAGTTCAACCAGGTGCCTGAGAGCGTTGCCCAAACGTTTCTTGAACACCAAGAGATTTGGGGCTGTGACCGCTTCCCCAGGGAGCTTGCTCCAGGGCTTGACTGGAACAGCTAAGGTATTAGTTGCTGCTGCTGCCCATAATACCTTACTTGTAAGCATTTCGTCACTTAACTCTTTAGATCTCTTCTGTTCTCTGCTCTGTCTTTGGCTGAAATGAGAAGTAACTGCCATGTTTTGCAGCATTTGTTATGTAGAAAAATATAGGTAAAGGTTTGTCCCCAGTGTTAGCTGTGAGAAGCAAGCATGCTCACTTTGTTCTTTATTTTTAAATTATTTTTTATTATTATTTTTAATTTTCACTTATTTTTATACACAAATGCAAGATAGCAACATTGATTCAAGGCTGTTTTATGGATTTTCCTCCAGTTCCATCCTGATATGCTTAGGTTGTTATCCTTTGCTGTAATTGGTTTATTTTATGATACCTTCAGATCACCTGACTTATTATTTATCTTTCATAGTTTGCTGGGCTTGGTTTTTTTAACCATTTCAAAGCCAGACCTATTGCTGCATCCTCATAGTGACTTAGGAGCCAAAGAAAAAAATTTCATTTGCCAAATGGCAGCCGAGAGAGATTAAATAATTTGCCAAAGCACTATCAGAGTTGGGATTAGAAGTCTGTTCCTGCTGTAGTCTGTGAATGCTAGATTGTGGTGTTATTTCTGTCTTGAATTATAGTCTAATAAAAGAAATTTTAGAAGATACCGTGGTAAGTGTGTCCTCTTGCCATTTTTCATATCTAATTTAATCTTAGAAGAGCAGGATTTATCACCCATGTCTAGCCACTGTACAATCATCCTTTGTTGTTCAGCAATTAAACTCTCTTTTTTGGTGTAAGTACGTAGCGACTGTTTATAAAGATACCATTTTTAAAAGTTATTTAAGTAATTCTCCTATCTGTTTTCACTTTTGGATTAGTTACATGCCTGAAGGACTGAAGGCAGTGAGAAGTAAAAATACTAAAGAGAGGGGGCAAATGTTCTGAGCTCCCTTATCTGTCGATATTCTAATATTGGTATGGACAGGGAGTATAACCAGGCTGCTGGGTTTGTAAACTGTGAGTTAACATTGTGTAGACCAGAAGTAGGAGATAAAGTGACAAGAGTATGAGCGTGTGGCTTGGATATGACAGTTTTAAGCCTCCATTTATTCCAGAATCCTGTAAGAGTTTCATAGTCTTCTGTTAGCGATTTGTGCGCCATGGAAAGAGGCCGTCAGCAGAAGAAAGAAATAGGAACTTGGAGATGAATTTAGTGGGAATTTTGAAGTGGGTTTAGGAGGTAGAATTATATATTATGGGTTTATCCTATGGGCCATTCGTGGATGAAATGGTGAACGAAGCGTGTGAAAGCTGCCGTGTCGGAACTAAAAGAGCAAACGTGAATTGGTCCGATAAAGGTGAGGGTGAATTTTTGTTGCCGTTCTTTGAAGCGGAGCAGTGAACCTGGGCTCAGCATCATTGCAAACAAAGATGTTGGGCAGGTAGGTACGTTGTAATTATGCACATCACCGTATTCATGAGAGGAATTAACAGCAAAAAATCATAAGGCTGGCTTTTGCTGCTCTTTATCAATTTTGTCCTACAAATAGAGCAGGGAGGAAGAATTCAGGACACTTTTTTTTTTTAATGAATGGGCTGTAAATCTAAGGAGGAGACTTTCAAAGCAGAATACATTTTGCACGGTTGTCACTGCTGTCTAAATAATAGCAGATATCAACACAGTTTGCAAAAAAATTACTCTCAAAGTAAGATTATTTAGCGTCTGTGGAAATGAATGCTTTAATGAATGGTACTTTTTTGGTGCTTTAGGATACTGAATTAGAGTGTTGTTTTTATTTTGACATATTTTAAATATTGCTCTTCACTGATTAAAAGTAAGCTTGTACACAGTGCAAGTACACCTCAGTTAAAAAGACAAAAAATGTGAAAGTCTCAAAATAAAAGGTTGGTCAATGCAGATTTGTCAAAACAAACGAACAGAAAAACCCAACCTAAATGCATGTTGGTTTACTCTTTCAACGGAGAGAGAATTGGTAATTTTTTGATGGACTTTGAGTTTGTCAGAAGAGCGAATGGTCGTCAGATGAGGAACTTTAATCTCCACAGTTTTGCCTGCCTGCCTCGGAGAGCAGTGCTGATTGTTATCTTACGGGAGATGATGAAACATATTTCTTCTTGAAAAAAGAAAAAGAGCTTTTTGCCCTTCCTTCAAGTGTTCAGAGTCAAGCCATCCTTTGCAAATACCTTTTATTATTTGTGTTTCCTCTTATTTACAGGTAAGAATGCATGCTTATCCTAGCAGGAGAATAACTTTTTTAAAAAACTAAAATTCAGAATTGTCATCTGAATGTGTGGTGCCTGCACCTCACCTGGAGGGCACTGGATCCTGCTCACATCTCCATGACTTTCCCAGGAATAGCAGAGCCCTCAGCTACCCTTTGGAGAGGGACAGAAGTTCTTTCTCTTTGATTCTTCTCGAAAGCCACTGCTGTGTGATCCACAGCAACGGGAGCGTTTGTCAGGTTGCAAACAGCTTTTTTTTTTTTTTTTTTTTTGGGGGGGCCTTTCTGACATCCTCAGCAGAGAGGATGGTGTGCAAGAGGATCGGTATTTTCGGGTATGGGAGGCTGAGAGGAGCTAATGTGAGAGATAACAACACCAATTGCTTCTGAACATTCTCCTCCATGGTGGAGTCACGGAATCAGAACCATTCAAGTTGGAAAAGACCTTTAAGATCATTGACTCAACCCATAAACCTGTCAAGACCCCCACTAAACCATGTCCCTGAGCAGCGCGTCTACGTGTCTTTTAAATACCTCCAGGGCTGGTGACTCCACCAGTGCCCTGAGCAGCCTGTTCCAACGCTTGATGACCCTTTTGGTGAAGAAACATTTCCTAATATTCAATCTAAACCTCCCCTGGCGTTGCTGCAACCCACAGGCTTCGCCAGATCTTCCAGAAGGAAGAGCTGCTTTCTGAGCTTTCGGCCCTTTTCTTTAGCGCGTCGTTAACAGACCTCGGGGGCCCGTGACCACTTTCTCGTGTTTGTGCGGCTAATTGAGAAAAAAAAAAAAAAAAGGTGTGTTTGGAGCAGTCTGGCTAAACAAAATCAGTGTGGGAAAAGGTTGTCTGGTTGTTAAAGACGTGTTGGGATGCCAGGGGAGCATATGGTCTGTGGTGAAAGGTCTGGGGCTCAAATGGCTGAGCCGTATTCTCAGCGCTGTCACTTACTTCCTCGGTGCTGTTGTATCGATCACACCCTCCTGCATCTGTGCTTTCAGAAGTGACTGATGGGAGCCTTGTGTCACTCCCGATAAAATGTTAAATTTATTCGTGGTGGTAGAGGGCTCGGGATTACAGTAACTTGAACGCACGAAGAAGCTGAAAACAAGTATTCCTGACAAGGTTTGTGGTGGCATAATTTCCAAGTTATTTAGTGAAATTTCAGCCATGTAAATTATGTCTGACTCATGCTCACGGTATTCAAAGTCAGCTTTTAAAATATACTTTTTGAAGTTTTCGGTGTTGCACACACGCTATTGAGGCAAAGAGGAGAACATGCGAGTAATAAACAGAAGATTAGCAGGCTCTGAGCATTCTTGGCAGTTGTGTAACTCCAACAGAAATTTGCATTCCTTTATTTTTGTTTTGCTTTTAAGTGGCCTTTTCACGATCATCTTTACTTTTCCCATCTATAATGAGGAGAAATTGACTGCTATCAAAGCTAGAATGTGCCAAAGAGGGTAGAAGCTCATCACTTCTGAACTCGCGCAATGATTTTCTGTCATGTTCTGTGCGTATTGCGAAAGTTCGTCATTGCAAATACCGAAAATGTCACAGCGATTTGGCGATTATGTAATTAGAGAAGCCCCAACATTATTTGTTTGGGGGTTGCTTTGTCTAGATTAAAGGAAGACAAGCTTCACCGATGGAGAAGCACACTTTGGATTTACCCTCCAACTTTGCAAATAACTTATCTAACCGTTAGCGCGCGGCAGCCTCGCCGCCGCGTACGTTAAGAGCACCGGTAATCCGGTAGCCGTGCGATGCTGGCAAGAACGGAGAGAAGGAAGGAATTATTTCACTGCTGACAGCCGAGGAAGCCTCGCGTCTCCCGCGACGTCGGCTCCTCGCTTCCCCCAGCCCGTCCGGCGGCGTTGTGTGCCGCCCGGCCCCGTGACAGGTGGCCTCGGAATCTGCTAATTGCAGCCTCGCACAGCATGTGCAAAACGCTTCCTGCCTTCTGGCCCGCCGGGGCGGGAGCCCTTTTGGTGCTATCCTGTCAGAAGCCGCAGCAACAGATGTGTGCAGAAAAGGCAAGAGCTCGCGTCTCGTTCGGTTCAGTTCCGCGTTTCCGCGGGGCCATATGGTTTATAGAGATGTTTTGTATACATCTTATCTAGCAGATGATTAGAAGTTGAGGATTAAATCCCACGAAAACCCATGCAAAGGGAAGTTATCACATACTCGAGCCTTAAGATAAACTGACCTGCCCAGGTATCGTCGCGTTTAAAACAAAAATAGAGGTAAAAGTCCATTTAAACATATTTAAATACTATATTTAAGACGATTTAGCTCTTGCAAACCACTCTGAATGTCTGACGCCCACATACGAAAGAGTAGCTCTTCTCTTAAATTATCGTTACGTGCGAAGGCAAAATTATTGTCGCGTTTCGTTTTGAAGTTGAAAGGCGAATGCGGGTGCCTGGCGGTAAGCAGGGAGTGCTTTTCGGTACCCATCTCCTGCCTGGCCTCCGGTCGTGGCTCCACACGGTCTTCGCTTGGCCTTTGTGCGCCAGGCACAGCAGAGATGGGGTCGGACGCTTACGTCTCGGCTGAATCCCACCCTGAGCAGTCGTGATCCGCTTAATGATGCAGATAGATTGTTGTCACAGCTGGGATACTGAACCTGGGCTTTCCCAGCCCACAGACTTTTTCTTTTTTTTTTTTATTTTGAATGCAACATTCAGGACTTGCCTCTAAGGTGTTTCCATTATCTATACTGAGCTTCTCTTCTACGAGTTTATATTCAGTCTAGTTGAATTGAGGAAAAGGAATCTTACATTTAAGAAACCAAACTATTACAGATGCAAATATATAATAGAAAATTTTACTCAAGTGTACAGCCCAAACAGTTGTTTTTGAAATTTTGCTTACTACTAATGGTAAAGCATCATTAAAAATAGCTTTTCCCCCCCTTCCATGTTGAGAACATGCAGCTTTCTGTGGAGTTTTAATTGGGCAGAAATAAAAGGGATGTAGGAAGTCAGTAGGGGAAATTGAAGTAGGATCTTATTTTGATTATGTAGCCTCGGAATTGAACAGCCTTCAGCATTTAGAAAGCATATTTATTTCGTGAATTAAATGACACGTGCATAAGTCAACTTTTCTGAAAGGAAGTCAGTGTCTTCGTTCAGGCAGCAATGTGGGAGCAGCACCGTGGAATAGCAAGTAAAGGCATCTCTGTCCCAAGTGTCTGAAATGGACCTGCTCACGTTTGAAACCATGGAGAGGATGAAACAGAAAACATTGTTTGAGTTTCTTCTATTAATAAATAGGATAAGATAAAAATTAAAGGGGGGGTAGAAGCAAAGCAGAACCCGATGGTATTCAGTGTTTTTTGTTGTTGGGTTTACCCGTGGTAAATGCAGAAGTACCACCGCTGTGTGTGAAGAAGTGGTCGTTGGGTGTAGAACGGAGCTGGCAGAGCTGCTGAGTGTTCACCTCCTGTTTGTCAGACATGGAGCCCAGGCTCGGTGCTGGGGAAGGGGCTGGTACGTCGCCACGGCAGCCGAGTTGCCCAGAGACAGCAGTGAAAAAAGTGTGTGGTCAACGGCTGCTTCTTACCCTGCGTTGTCTGAAGGCTGCATTTTCCTTCCAGCTCCTCCTCGGTATGCTTGGACAAATTAAAATGGGGCATATTCCAGAACTCAGTGATGATTTAATCAAACCTGTTAAGATATACCTTTATATAATGAGTATCCATCCCAGCTCAGGGCAGAAAGCCCAGTCAGCACTCAGCCGGCCAGGAGAGATTTAGCCTACAGATATCACCTCAGTTCTTCTGCTTAACTCTCTGTTAAAAGTAATTAAAACATTCAACAATAAAAGAAAAATCCATGGGCTGCACCCAGCCATATAAGAGGTGGAACCGCTCATGTCCTTCCATTGCGTTACACAAAGACACGTTAATTTGGGGGAGGGTGTCTTGGGTGGTGGTTGAGTTTTGACCCCCAGTATCATGATGGGATATTTTTAGTCCTGTAGGAGCTTCATCCTTTTCTAGATAAAGTAACATCTGAACCTTTGGATTTTTGTGTGAAAGCTGTTCTGCTTCACAGAATCAAATGATTTTAATTGTGCTTTAATATCAAAATAAATGGTGTATGATGCATCTGTGTAAACATCATTTCCATTTTTATAGATATGAATCAGTGTTTCTTTTGTGTTTATAATTACGGTGCCCTTTGTTTCCCACATACGACGACATTTGAGAAGTGGCAATGTTAAAGAATATTGGTGCAACTGAAGAAGATAGTTGAGGTATCTAAATAAGGTCAGATGACTTTTCATACATTGAAAAACCAAACGTAAAACAAACAAACCCCAAAAAACCCCAAACCAACCCTTTGCCTGGTTTTGTATTCAAGACCAAACGTTTGAAAGTTAAGCAGAACGTTGTGTTCACGGGCTTGAAGGTGTATTGATGCAGAAGAGAGTATGTATCTGGGGTAGCATCCTGAAAACTCGCGGTTTTTCTTTTTTTGAAAGAACTTGCGGGGTTATTTTCCTGCAGACTGGAAACAATGTTTTGCCAATCGCAAATTGCCGAATTTCAAATATTTGCTTAGGGAAAATGTGTTTGTTAATTCATTAAATTTTTCATTGACTAAAGTCAAGAATTCTCGTACAACCAAAGCATTTTTAGATTAATTTTTAAATTCTACAGTTTAATGAGCTTTAGAAACAAGGTAATTCCCTATATTATGATATTTCTGGTACCGAGTTATGAATATGCTAATATAAATTAGTCTATTCTGACATTTGCAAGTGTGAGAGATTGCATTTAAATAAAGTACAAGGAGTCACTCCATCTGCATTCTCTGCAAACCTGCTTTCTCGGAGTCATGAGCTTTTTTCCTTGTACTTTCCTCCACGTGTGAATGATGCTGCATGCGAGAGCGCTGACAGGAGATCCTCCAGACCTTCTTATAAAATCTCCTGCAAGTAAGGAATAGTTGCTGACTACTGCTACGGGTAGTCTGGGGGTTTCTTGGTGACAAGTTGCGGATTTTTCAAAACAGCTGTGGACCCTTTGACTATGTAATCCCAATAGTTCCGATTGCTTTCTCTTGCACAAAACCATTACGATACTGAATAATAGGAAATGTTGATGAAGGAAAACTCCCTCGTCTGCTCGCTGTAGTTGCATACACTGCTGCCCAGATATATCTGTTTTCCCTTCGTGCAGATCTGCTTCAGATGTGCTGTTGTCAAGCTTCCAGCCTTCTTAGCCTAGTCGAAGCTATAATTTATTTAAATACTATGAAAGTAATGTTCTGCTGCTCCTGACAGTTTGCAGTGACTGATCTCTCCGTGTGATCTCAAAGTAGCAGAAACTGTAGTTCGAGGTGGAATTACGGTTTTCCAGGATTTGTTTGGTGTCGCCGGAGGGTTTCGAAGTGAAGGGGTCTCCAAGTTGCACAGAATGGGTCATCGGCATTGCCCGTCTGAATCCACGCGCGTCAGACAGCAGTTGGCCTGAGGTCGGCAGGAGACTGTAAAAGCGTTTCTTCTGATGTAATTTTCATGGACTATTACTTCAAGGATTCTTTTGCAAAACAACAGTAGTGTAACAGATGTTGCGCGTTGTCACCTCTTGAAGCCGTCTTAAAAGAAACTTGTGGTTCTTTACGTGTGACTTCCCACGGGGGGTTGTCCCTGGAGCTCACGTTTTGAAATTTTCTTAGGAGAGGCTCTTCTGAAGAACGAGTCCCTTTCTAAGGTTTCGGCAGCTTTTCAGCAGTTGATGAACAACTGCTCTGTGATTTTGGTTTGGGGAATGTTTGCCTTTTTCCTCATGTCATCTTTCCCACCTTGCCTATTCTTGCAACCTTTTATGGAATTTCTTTGCTCATCTTGATACTACAGAGTCTCCTCATTGAAAAGCCAATTTTTAAGATACCTGGTGCCTATATAGCGTCTGTGTGTAGTCTCTGAACCTTTTATAATTACAATTCGTTACTTTATTTAGACTTGTAAGTCAATATTTGGGGTGCCTCAGTTACTTTTGGGGGTTTTTAACCTCTTCTTTAATATACTAGAAAATACTAATAAATTTATTTTGTCTTTATTTCCATTAACCTGCTTTCTTATTTACAAGTTCAAGCACAAATTTACAATATACAGCTTGAAACCAACTTTAACATGTATTATCACTCAAAGTACTAATTAATGCAATTATTAATCCACATAATTACCCCCAAAGTCGTAGCAAATTGTTTCTTTGCTGTTTGTGAGTTTACGTTAGTATTTGCATTGGCTTTAAACAGTCGTGAAAATTAAAGTTCTTCTCCAAAATGCAGCAGTGGTTTAAGACTCCCTAATGAAATTGTCAGATATCCCTAAAAGGTGGATTCTGGAAATATTAATTGACTTTAAAATAGTACCTATGGGATCTATACTTTGTGTTTCCTTTTCTCTGTTGGGTTTTGGGGAGGTTTTGGTTCTTTTGGGGTTTTTCTTGTTGTTTTTTTTCTGTTTTGTTTGTTTGGTTGTTGTTGTTGTGGTTAATTTTTTGCTTCCATAAGACTGTTGGAGTTTAACTGAGGAAACGGTTCAGATTTTAAAATTTAACCTGCTCAGACTAAGGTTGAAGTTTGTGACTGTTGTGAGAGGAGTGACACTTGCTTCAGGTGATGAAGTAGCAACTACATTGTACTTTATACAACAATAACTTCGACATGTGAAGGTTTTAATTATGTAGAATATTTTTGTCCGTTAAACATATAATCCATAGTTGTGTAATTTAAATTCAAAATTTATTCTTCTGTGTCGTTGTTTCTCTGGGATCATCAGCCTTACAGGAAGGGCTGGTATTGAACGATGGCTGTAGAATCGTGAGGTAGAGCAAAACCTTCAAACTGCTGTGACACGCTTGGATTTATTGTCTCAAAACTTGTTTTATCAGGGAGTAAGGCACAAGTCATGAGCTAAACTTCTGCCTATTACAAGTTTTAGATAGCCCACTGCTTCCTGAACATTAACATTTGTTCGTTTTTGGCGTATTTTTTGTTCTTTGTAGCCAGAACCAAGGCTTACTTTCATCATCTATCAATATCAACTTCGCAAAATTTCTACCAGCCAGTGTGTAGACCTTTACCTAAGCAATGCCGAAGTTGCCAACGAAAGAGTTCTGAGCACTATTTGGCATGTGCTTTGCCTAGAAGATTAAAATGAGCATACGAAGGAAGATTTGACTGCAGGTTTTACAGGCGGACGGGCAATTGTATTGACTTGCGCTGCCCATCCCAGCTTTATCCTCACATTGACCTGAGTGTGTCAAGTTCTTTTGTCTGTTCTTTTCTGTTACTTGCTCGTACTTTTTGTGTGAATCCAGTGCCTGTTTTGTACAAGCTTGCCCACAATTTTGTGGAAGAAAATAAATACGTTGGCGTGCAAGACTAGTGACGGAGCATACTTCAGTTTGTCCACCTGTCACGCAACTGGTTAAATGTAGAGAAGGTGAAAGTCAGGAGATCTAATTGTATCGGACGTGAGAGCTGAAAGTGCGTTAGACCGAGAGGTTCCTAACAGGAGGAACTATTACCAGACTAAAATGAGGTAGTCATATTTTTAGCTTATGAGATTGTTATTGATGTAAAATAAGAAGGAATGATGAGGAAAACTCATGTCAGTAGAGATAATACCCAGGTGAATATAAATGGGATTTAATTTTGGGGATGAGTGGAAGAAGCTTGAGGACCCCAAGCAACTGGTGTTGCTTGATAGGAGAGAAATTTTGGGCTGCAGTGGGAGAAAAGCCAAGCTTGAAGAAGAGGGAGGAGACTTGGGAGCAAAGTCATAAAAATAATTAGCTTAAGGCTTCTAGTTTTTAGTATAAACAAAAATCTCAGTCTCACCTTGTTGGGCTCTCAGTCGAGTTTGAGCTCAGAGAGGCAGCAGCAAGTGTTCCTCCTTGCTCTCCTGTGGTTGACCTGTGGGCTGGAGGGGGCTGCTGCTCCCTTGAGGAGATCCGCACAGGGTCGGGCGTGCGGCCCGTCGGTATCCCGACTGTGACAATGGATGGCACAGGGGCTTAGCCCAAAGGCACGTGCAGAGCTGTACTTCATTGATTCTCAGAACCTCGGATACCATCAGGCGTCTAGAACTGAAGCTTGGGCTCACACCCTGTGGTTTTGATGGCTCTGTAGTCCATAACTGCTATTTCCCTTTCGAAGACATTTATACTTCTGTCCTCCACAGCCTCTTACGGCAGCATTAGGGATGCTCTGATCTCTCAGTGTTTTGTTTATGAGAGTATAGGAACATCTTCCTCTGTATTACTTAGATTAGGCAGGAGGTTTTCGGTATATGGACAAGCATGTCGGAAGTCTCTTTGTGCATGAGGCTCTTGTGCTTGTGACTACTCTCAGCTTCTCTTGCCTCCCGCTGTCACACGCAGCCCTGCGCAAGATCCCGCTAGAGCCACCACGCGCTCTGGGAAAAGAAGTTGATACCCTTGAGACGTTCAGGAAATACCTGATGGGGAGCGTTGGGAAAGAATAGGGGCATTCGAGGAGCCTCGAGTGGATTTGGTACATACTGATGTCAAAGGAGTGGATGAGAGCACCCAGGGAGACAAATGAGATTTACACCTTGGAGCTATTTTAGACTGCGTTATTCTCCATGGGGAATTCCCATTCAACTAAGAATGGTGCCATTCTTGTAAAGTCTTTCAGTGAAGCTCTGCGATATAATTTTTTATTAGAATCTACCCATCTAATTAGAATTGTCCATCTCGTCAAGCCTTAAAAACAAATGGCTGTTAGTATTGCAGAAAGGGGAACTGTCAAGGTAGCATGAAGTTAACCCAGGAGTTTTAAGGACAGCCGTGAAACCCTGATGTTAAATATGTGAATTAATTGCTTTGAAAAGGCAGCCCTGACAAACAGATTTGGGAGCCGTCACTACAGGGGAAGAACAAATTGGTCATCACAGCCAGCTGCCTGTGTCCCTACTGCTTCCCTTTGCGTTACTACTAACACTTTTATAACCAGAAGGTGAGCAGAAGCTGCTATCGCCTCCGTCCCCGCGCCCCCAAAGTGAGTTTTGGAGCTCAACCTGGCTTGACGGGGTTCATTGCTGATGCCAGTGGGAGTAAATGAGTGGGTTTGTGGAAAAGCAAAACTGCCCTTCTCAGAAGTAGTAAAGACTTACTTCAAATGAAATAAGAGACTCTGGAAATACTACTTCAACTTTTGGGTTTTGATTGGCAGTTTGTCCAAGGGTGGTCAAAGGAGGCTGTGTCAGACCAGAGGTGTCCAAGGCAGGTCTGGTGCCCAGCTGGATGGGGATGGGTAGAAGCCAGCATAGTGCCATGTGTGGGAGAGCCCCGTAACGTGGAGGGGACAAGGCAGTAGTGACAGGATCACAGGCTCTTGGTAATTTGTGGTTACACGGTGAGTAGAGGTGGAGAGAAGAAGAATATTGTTCTGTGTTGCTGTAGTCTGCTGTAAAGTAGACGAGATTTGGGAACACATGCCTGTAAAAGGAGACAATTTCAGCTTCTAAGCTTAGTAAACTCGATTATTATGATGATTAAATTATAGCATTATATACGGTAGGTGGTAGAAGTCTGAAGAAATCCATAGCATCTGTACCTTTTGCTAACAACAGTAGTGACTCAACAACAAACAGATGTAACCTCAACTGCCTAAAAGGAGCCAACTTACTTCCAGAAATATTTTCTTTATGTTTTAAAAAGAAAAAAGAACTCACTGAGATACTGAGATTTGTTGACAGTATCTCTTGCTCTTACAGTACACAGAATTCAGAATATCTCAGACCTTGACAACCAAGAAATGAAAAGTTAGAGTACAAGAAAATCCAGATTTAAATCTTCCCCTGCTGAGCTGGCAATAGCAACTGAGAATTATTTGTGTGCTAAGGTGTAGTTACACCGAATAGTGGAAGGAGAGGTTGAAGTATCTAAATGGAGTTGTTGATTGGGTTTAAGGAGATTTATTAAACTTTCCCTGTTCAGTTCATGTACAGTCTTTCTCCATGTTTATGCTTCGTTTCTACAGAACATGGGGCCTGTTTGCCATCTGTAAGATGAATAAGAGGAAGACTCGTGGCTTTACGGGTATTCAGTCAAAGTGTGCAGAGTCGGTTGTCATCCAGGGAGGGAGAATTACGAAAGTGCATTTCTGCCTGGCTGGAGGGTGTGGGGAAGGCAGAAGCATTTTGTCTTGGAGGTGCACTGGGAGAGGCAATGGACACAAGTTGAAAAAAAGAGATTCCGGTTAGATGTAAGGAACCCTAAATCACCGTGGATTGTCACAGAATCATACAGAATGCGAGGGGTTGGAAGGGACCTCAAAAATCATCTAGTCCAACCCTGCTCACTGGAGAGGCTGTAAAATCTCTTCCTTCAGAGCAATGTACAACTTCCATGACCTGAGCATCCTGATCTGGTTGGATCCTTTGAGCGAGAGATTGTACTGGAGGCCCCCAGAGGTCCTTTCCAACTGGGATGTTCTCCAGTTCTAACCTATAGTAAGTGTAGATTTTCTGCGGAATACGTGAAACGTGAGTTTATGGGCCGGGCGTACTGCCCTAGCAGGCTTATTTGGTACGGGTGACTGGCTTGTGACAACTCCAGTATTTACAGGCCTCTGCCTCTGTTCTGCTCTGTCCCATATGGTATGATGAATTACACCAAGAAGTTAATTTGAATTATCATTAGTACAACAAGAAAACGGGCGAGTTTTAAGGGTCAGCCCCTGGTGCCGTTAGTTGTGTTCGTGCTGGGGGAAGGGTGAGGTGTGGGGCAGAAGGATAAAGTGCAGGACAAGAAGAGCTTCCTTGAATGTGAAAATGCAGAAATCTGGTATCAGTTCCTGATAGATCATAAAGTTACATTTATTCCGTGCCAGTTAGTCGTTTTTCCTCGACCCAAGACATTGGGTTTATTGCTGTATAACACTATTCTTAGACGGCCAGGATTGTCTGAGAGCATACAGACATTTATCTAGCTTCGTTGCCTATAAAACCTTATCACTGTATATTTTCTTTGCACAGCAAAAGCATTTAAAATTTCTATGCATAGGGATTGGGTTTGACAATGTTATTTTGAGAATACTTTCACGTTTGCATGTGTTTGCTGTACACAGGTTACCAAAATCAGAGGAATTTAGGAAATACTGGGTTTCTTAGAATTTGAGTACTGAAGGCTCGTACGTTGTGTCGGGCCAGAGCTGGATGCAAATAGGAAATTTTTAGAACCTCGATGCAACCCACTGAAAAGGATGGAACTGGTTGCGTGACTTGTAGCCGTGTTGGTGCGGACACTCACTCCGAGGGATTGCAGCCACATGATTTAGTATTGCTGCTTGTGGGCTAAAATGGTGTTTTGCCTTATTCATTGAAGACACCTGAATACGCTTTTGTGCGGTCCCCTCAGGAAATAAAGACTTAAGAAAAGAGAACACGCAAGACAAGAATTAACAACTGACATGTATCTAAAATTGTAAACAACTGGAAAAGGAAACGTTTGGGCTAGCATAGGGGCTTATAGCTAGAAATAAAGCAGTGAAATGAAGGAAGAAAAGATTAAGGCTAAATGTCATGAAAGAGCATTCTGCAACGGTAGCGGTTTTTTAGATGACTCTTCCAAAGAAAGCAAAGAAAAAACTGATTCAGGACAAAGGCACTCTTTTTTTTTGCCTTTTTTTTTTTTCTTCAGCTTAACCACTCGATGTAAAATAATCTCATATGGGCATAGAGAAGGATGTATTAAATTTTTGCGGCATGAATGTGAATCTCTGCATCCTTGGGAGCCGCTCCGACGATGCCTGAACGCCGCACAGCTTCGTGGAGCCGAAAGCGCAGGCTTTCCTGCCGGGATCTTGCGGTACGAGGTTCTGAGCTGGGAGTTAAGTCCAACTTCAGCGGGGATTTGAAGGAATGGAGAGGTCTGGGTAGTTCAGGATTTACTTTTAGATAAGTAGAAAAATATGAGAGTAAAAACTGTTTAGGCCGACGTGGGTAGAGACAAAAAAGAGGAAGAAATAATTAGTCTTTTGCAGGAGTTTTTTTCACTTTCTTTATTGAATGCATATAAATGCTGCTGCTTTATTTGCTGTCAGCAGGACCTTGGTGGCAATTCTACAAGTGATTTTTACCATTTAATATGAGATTAGAATCATTCTGAAGGAGTTAAGAAGGGGGTGATATCTATTTGTGGGTTTCTTTTAACCACCAGTGAGAGGGTAAAGAAAATAAAAAACCAAAATCCTGAATTTAAACGTTTTAATGAGTTGAATAGATGACAATTTTGACCAATGCCATTATTTTGACATGGATACCCTTAGCTAAGCCTTTGAACGCTTTCGATGTCTTTCCTTAAAAAACTTACGGTGTTTATCTCCAGTGTCATAAAATTCTTGCACATCAAAATTACTTTGGTGGTTCAGACTAGCTATTTAAATTGGCATTAGCGGCACTGCCATGAACAAGGTTCTTGGGAGTTTTTTTTCCAGCATCCAAGCTGGTTGGAGAAATTTCTGCCCATTTCCTCTCAGCCAGTCGTTCCTTCTCCGCATAAAGGTTTTCTCCCCTTTTGTCCTTGCACCAGTGAAACTGCTTGCGGTGCTGTAGCCGTGGGCTAATGAAATGGTGCGGATAAAACCCATTTCTTGGTGTGTTTTTGTTGGGAAGGGAAGGAAGGCAGTTAGCAGGATCCCGCAAAATTTCCTCCAGTAGGTTCAGATTTTATTTCTCTGGGAGGTTGTTTGTTTGGTTTTATGTGTTGGTTGTTTGCTGTAAGCCCAAATAATTTCAGTGCTTGTGGTTTCCAGCCTGGGTCTGCAAATATTTGTCTCAGCACATCGAGGCGGTTAAAACACTGTATGGGCTGAGTGGGAAACATGTGGCCAAGGACCAAGCAGCGGTTCTGTGACAGGCTTGGTACTAGAGAAGGTAACACAAAAAGTGCCTTTGGATTTTGCTTTTTCCCACATATATTTCCAGTCTTCTACATCTCCCAAATAACCATTAGAAACTGATGAAGAGATCTCTCAAACTGTGCAGTGCTTCTAAGAAACTTAAGAACAGTAGCTGACGATAAAAGTTGTTTCTACAATTGTTAGAAATTTTTTAAGTTACCAACGTCACCTTATTCTCGTTTTCAGTAAGGTAACCTGGGTGTTTCTCCTTTACTTTTGGCTCAGATCTGAATCTGAGCAATTTTCCAGCTGAACTCTCAAGTCTGACAGTCGTCACCTGCAACCTGATAATGAAGCGTCGCCTGGGTGAAACTGGAGACTAGCCCGGCTCCAGACCTCTTACGGGTTTGCTCCGCGTTTAAAGAAGAGATGTTAGGTGATATTTTGTCTGATGTAACACGAAATAGTTAAATCTCCCTGTGAGGTTTAAACCACAACTTTTCCTTGGGCTCAAATGCCTCCTTGCTGCCCCGAGAGGGCCTTACTGAAAGGCAGGCACTCCATCTTCACGTTTCTTAGAGGGAAACCTGTCTTAGCAATTACTTCCATAAACCAGCATTTACTACGGGAGCAGTTTCTGCTGTTAGGCTGGGAGGAGACGGGCTGGATACGTCTGGGTACTGAGCGAGTTCGGCAACACAGTCCTCATAATTCCTCCTGACGACTGTGGAACGGGGATGTGATGCTGATGGTTCTCCCGGGAGATGGCTTAAAAAATTAACAAGGTCATTTTCTTAACAAAAAAAAATTTCTAAACCTCGTTTCAACCGGCTAAGGGAGGGAATGCTGCTTTTATCTGCTTCTGGCTTCATTTTCCATGCGCCTGTTGGGGAGATGTCATCATGCGATAGCTAACGAGAGAGGTGCCTCTTGAACCCCAGGGAGGAATAACGCGGTTTCCCTCACAGATTTCCTTTTTAGTCAAGATGAGATGGAAAGAGTAATGACGGAGACAAAACCCGTCAAGGCAGAAGTACCAGAAGGAATGGCAGGCTAAAGCTAGAATTCTTCAAGCTGCATTAGATGCATCTTCAGGGCTGGAAGGGTCGTTCGGAGGAAGTTACCTGCCTCGCCGAGTCCTGTAATAGCGGATGATCTTTTCTCTGCGGAAGAATAAAGAGCGCCGAGTTCCGAACCGGCAGCGCGCGGCAGGTTGGTGTCCCGAGCTCTGCAAAGCCCAGGTAGCCCGGAGGAGCTTCGTATCGCTGGGCCTCTGAAGGTCGGCTGCGGGATTTGAGAGCCGCGCGGAAACGAGTGTTCCCTCCCCGATGCCTGAGTCCACCTTGTTAATAGCGCAAAATTACAATTGAACTAAGCTGATTAAATGGCACAGTGGATCTGTCACACGGAAAGGGTGGTGTTAATCTGGCAGCCAAATATATTGGAGGAGAAATGAGGTAGGAAAAATAAGGAAGTCCATCCAGAATTATGATTTTCCTTATTTTTAAAAATAAAAAGCAAAAACCTACTAGGAAAAATAATGAAGTCCATCCAGAATTATGATTTTCCTTATTTTTTTAAAAATAAAAAAGCAAAAACCTACTAAGGCTTTTTTCTTTTCTTTTCTTTTCTTTTTTTTTTTTTTATTTCTTAAGTGCCTAGAAAGTCTGCTTTTCAAGAAGGTAAACTGGGAGGAAATAGGATGTTAGCTTTTATTTAGCCAAGGAATATTCTGAAGTTTCCTGGAGTGATTTGCAAGTTCTGCACAACTGATCTGTATGTACCGGGCGTGTAGTTGAGAAGGGAGATAAATTCCTTTCTGTTGGTAATGCAATCATCTCACAAGGTATTCTTTTTATTAAATCAGACTCATGTAACTAAATTGCTCCCAATGCCTTTTGTAGATGCTTCTAAATCATTAGCTAAATAGCATTTGGTCTAAGTTTGGCAAAAGGAAAAAATGAAGTTTGGGAAGATTATATTCGTTATTCCTTATAGTAATCAATCAGAATTTGATAGTTGTATACGGTCTTGTTTTAAAAGCACTGTAATTATGGTAGTGCTACAAATCTTACGTTAATGGCAGAGAAAAAAATAGTAGATATGACCCATAATTTGAGCTTAACCATTCTGTGGATGCTACTTGTAGAACGAGTACTTTTTTCCTTAATCGAAGTAAACGTCAAGATTGAAAAGATCACTTTCCCAACTTTTTTCCTAGCATCATTAGAAGCAAACCCAAAGCATTACAGGCTTACCTGACCGAGTGTTTTCTTCCATTATTTTCTGTTTAATTCGTGCTTTCGATAACTGATCTTTTGTCTTTAGCAAAAATCTTCCCTGTGTTCTCGGCATCTTTTTTCAGAGCAACGCTCAGACAATGAGGCACGTTGGTGTTTGAGGGCATGTCCCCACCTTTCATCTGCTTTTCCTTACCTTTCGTGTTTGGTTTTTTTCCCCTTTTCAGAGTCTGAGGTGCCTGGGATTCCCAAGCAGCAACCGGTTGCATATTTGTTTCTGTCCTCCTATTTCCAGACATCTGGACGAAGGGAAAGTGGGTAGAGTAATAGGTAGACGTGAAGGTAAAGCCTGAAAAAGTGGGTGTCAGGCTTTCGTATTTGGCTGTGTGATTGGGAGAGGTAACGCAAAAACGTTAAAAACATTTTAATCTGACATTAAAACTTTTACTGGATTTCAATTTGATGCTGAACAGGCTCTGCTAATACAAAGAAATATTCCTCTGGTAAATCTTGTGGGATTTGGGGGCACTCGTGAATTCATTTGTTTCTAGGAGTTCCATCAAAAGAGAAATCCTTGGTAAAAATACAGGCAGAAACTGCTTCTTGTTCTGGGATATCCTGTGCAGTTGTTTGCATTGGAATACTGAAATTTAAATGTGGAAAAGTCACCTGAAACTATAGTTCAAAGATTTGAGAGAAACACTTCTCCTAGACCTTCTTTCCTTAAAAAATAAATACAATATTTACAAATTTTTGGAAATATCCATATAGTTTTACTTAGAATTTCACCAAGATTTACTTCTTGAACGTTAATAGAAGTTTAAAGAAATTACAGTGACCGGGAGGACACGGACTAGCGCAGAGCCAAGGGAAACCCCCAGCTGTGGCAGGACCCCCAACCAGGCAGAACATCTCACCCTTCCTTACTGCTGCGGAGACACCTGTTGCGCTTGAAAATCTGGTCATTCCGTAGGAGTTTCTCGTTTTAAATCCTCTGCCAAAACTGATTTTGGACGGTTTGGCACCGCTCTGAATCCCCCGCCACGTGTCGAGAGCCTCGTACCCGCACTGGCGCAGCAGCGTTTGCTGTCCTGTTTCTTGTAGCGCTGTGACCCCCTGTGCTTCTTGTCTGATGTTTGTAGGGTTTTCGAAGTGGTTTGGGACTTTTTTTTTCCCTCTCGGGTGGGAAAGTCACCTGGCACAGCTGGATATTGAACTCCTGAGAGCCTGGCCAGAGGTAAAAAGGGATTCTTGCCCTCTTGAATGCCCTGTGTCGTTGGTGCTGTCGGGCGTCTGGCTAACGGGTCCCTGACGGTCGGGTATGACCCTACCCAACACGTATCAGGGCTCTAGTGATGTCCCCGTCTCCTTCCTCTTTTGGTACCAGTTTTCTCTGGCCGTTGATATTTGAAACATGATATAAAATATGCAGTTTGCACTGAATAATTGCTAAATGAATGGAAAAAAATACTGCCGAATGAAAACCGTCACAAGATCAGCCAATTAATACTTTTTTTCTGTTGTGTTTGATTGCCTTTTCTGTTCTTTAAAGACAGATAATAAAATGAGAGACACATCCGAGGCGATACTTGTATTTTTTCTTTTGCTGTGTAATCATCACAAATTCATACGTTCTCAAATTTACAGCATTTTGCGCTTCTTCTAAATGTTTCTAATTTCATTTTTGGAGGAGAAGAATATTTCTTCAAACAATTGAGGCTCAACGCTGTGCCATTTTTTTCCGTTTTTAAAAGCAAGTCTGTGACGAGATGTCAGTGTTTTATCTGCTGTGTAATGGCCTCTTTTCAGGTTTTGATTCAGTGTCGTGATTTCTGGTATTCAGTGTTTGAAAGCACGAGAACGCTAATTATTTCGTGATAGTAAATGTCAGCACGCGGTTTTCTCAAAACCAACCAAAAATAGAACTTTAGTCCAACTCGTAACATCTTTTGCAGGTTTTAAATGCAAGTATTGGTAGGAAATCGCCCTTCAGAAGCTAAAGCTTTGTATCGCCAGTTCTATAAAGCAGTTCCTTCAGTCTTTAGTTCTAAGTTTAGAAAAATTATTACTATGAAATCAGCTCTCTACAGATTTGGTACAGATAGAGACTACCCTGGAGCTATAAAATGCTGTTAGGGTGATAGCAACTGCCACAAATCAGAGGTGTGTATTTTTGGAACCATCTAAACAGCAGAGGAAGAACGTTGTGTTACAAAACCCGGTGATACTTGCACGATTATAAAAATACATTTCTGTTTTCTTTCTTCAATCCAAAAATAAACAACAGGCAGTAGTCCTAATCCTTTCATTCACTCTTCCCAATTTTCACATTCTCAAAAGAATTCGGGCTGTCTGTGCGGTGTTGTCGCCACAAGATTGCAGTTGACAGCGATTTTGTGTTTCGTCTCCAGCTGTGTCACCGGCGTACCAAGAATTGGAGGAGGTCACTGAAAATCCCTCAGCCCCAGATTTCTGTTAGGAAAGCAAGAACTCTGTCATCACCACGTGACTGGGGAAGTGAATTCCCTTTGAGAGTGTTTTGAGATGTGTTAGATGTTTGGGTGAGTGGCTGTATAGATGCAACGTATTTTCTTTCCTATATGGAAATTTTTAAAAGGTCAAAACCGTCTTTTTTTTTTTTTTTTTTTGGTGCAAATTTGCTGATGCGTCATCTTCACTGAAAGAGGTGAAGTCTGTGCGACTGGTCATTTGGTGGTTGTTTTTTATTAGCCAGAATTCAAAAGAGGACTCGGGTGAAATGTGAGTAAATGTCATTACTTTGACAGTGGTTGCTTAACTACAAAGACAGTATATATTTAGTAAACACTACTCACTCCTGTGACCTAGTTTGCTGTGGATAATAATTTCCATAGGGCAGCACTAGGCTTATTTTCCCCCCACTTTTCCCTTGTTTAAATTAGATGAATGAGGAGGTTTCCCCATCACACATCTTAATTTCTGGGCTACTCATAGCAAGGCAAAGCTCTTCTTATAGTAACTCCCTGGTAGCTCTCTACCATAGTAACTCCTGATTTCTACTTCTGCTTCACTTCAGTCTCTTCTGGTTGGGTTGATACAGGATTGTGGGAGAGTCTTGGGTTTGTATTTGTGTGTTTTGGGGGTTTTTTAACTCTTTTAGTTTGTTCTATGCCTTTCGGAAGCTCAAGTGGGGTTTTAGTTGCCAACGATGTACAGCCTGAAGTTCTGTGATGCTCCAGGAGATGGTTGCACATCTCCACGGAGGATTTTGCTTTTGCCACTTCTAGGAGTTACGCTCTTCAGCTTTCAAGATGGATTAGCTGCTAAAAAGGTCTTTAGAAGCAACCCAAAAAGAAAGGAAATGTAGATATTCATGTTTGGGAGAGAAAGGGGCTTTCTTTATAATGTAGTTCATGTCTCATTAAGAGCTGGTTTGTTTCCTTCCAGAAATACTGTTTTGTTTCTCAGAACTTTCAATATGCTAATTAGAAAGTTCGGTTCTGTTGGCATCGATAAAATGGTAAAGAGCAGTTAAAAGCGGGATGAATTTCTCTCTTTGGACAGTACCGGAGCAGAGTCATCTGTCAGGCAATCTCATTAGTTCTCGTTTCCTCGTCAGACAAACAGGACAGACCAGGTTTCTTTATTTCTCTCTTAAAAAAATAGCGAAACTGCCCTTTCTGTGTTATCGTGGAACAAAAAAAAAAAAAAAAGAAAAACGTGGTTTAATTCTTTTCTAGTGGTAGCCTTTGCAACCGGGTTGAATCATCTCCTTGGATTCTCAATCGCAGCCTGGGCAGGGCTGGCGGCATGTTGTTCCTCTTGCTTCCTTCCCCTGCGCCCATCAGGTGGGATCACCAGTACGCGGCGTGCGGCTTCGGGGGTGTCAAAACAGAAAGCTGGAAAACAAAGATCCCTTTGGTGTTTTTCCAATCTACCGGTCCTTTACGTGGGCCACCAAAACAACGTTTAGAAAAGACTTCAGCTGCGCGCAGATATTCCGTTGCGCGTATGAACATTTCTGACGTTTTCTGCGCACAGTTGTCTTGGTGTGAAATCGTCTTCATGTGGCTGTGAGGTTTTTATTCTCTCCCAGCTAAACAAAACATATTTCACAAAGGCAAATGACTGATGGAGACCGCAAAGCCTTTGTAGTATGTCTGTGGGAAGGCCTCTTGCATGTATTCCCTTATCTAAAAGAAAACGGGCTGAGATTTTGCACCTGTCCAGACCAACGGCTTTCTTCTAATACTTAAACATCTCTACGAGGCTCCGGCACGGTTTTCACCCATGTCCTTCAAAGCAACACGTGTAACCTCATCAAAGTCACTTTTGATTTGTGCCTGCCCAGGAGTTGGCTCTATGGAGAGGCGAATTTGCTGAAAGTGATGCAAATATTGAATTCCTGAGGTTCGAGCGCCTTTTGTTTGCATTTGGAATAGTCTCCGTAAAAGCGAAGCCCTGGCGTGGGGCGCGTTACAGCCGACGGAGGAGAAAGGAGGTTTCACCATCAGAGCTCGGGACCAGCCCAAAAAACTCGTCTAAAGAAATACAGTCGTGGGGTCGGGGTGGTCTGTGCTGTAGCTTCCTGCACTTGGGTTATTTCTGGAAGATATTTGGGCAGTACTTCGTGTTGTTGTGTCAATAATAGCACAAAAAATCTACCTTATCCCAAATAATGCAAAAATAGAGTTACGGGAGCTATTTACAGTGGGGGCAAATGGAAAGCTAATGACATTAGAAAAACATATTGATGTTTTTTGCCTAGCTGTGCAATAAAATATTTAGGTTAAAAATAAATCTGGTGGGTTTAAGACATAGTAGCACCCATGAGCGTGAAAAATAACGTCTAAAAAGAATTTATTATTTTTCCCCAATGACTTTTGAGCATTTACTTTGAATGATTGTTGTCATGTGTTCAGACAGTTTTAGCTTCTTCAAAGTTGCTGTTTGGGAATAAATTAACGAAAATATATTTGGGATTGAGAAAGTTTCATCTCTCAGAAGATGCTAAATGTTGAGTTGTATCTAAATAAATGTTTTGTCCCCAGTCCAGGAAGAAGTTTAAAAAAAAAAAGTAAAATAATCAAAACAGATTCTTACATTTGAGCAGAGACATATGTTTTGTGGGTTGGCACCAGACTAGGATGCAGAATCTTGTAGAACCAACTCTTCATACTCTAGGATATTTAGAGGAACAACATTCAAAACAAGGTGTTAGAGGGTTGGTTGTTTTGGTTTTTTTTTAAAAAAAAAAAAAAGAAAAACAGAGAATGTAGATTTTCTTTAAGATAGAAAATGACTGGTTTGAGTCTTTTTATGACTGTCCCTTTATTTTTAGTGCCATGTAACTGTCCTTTTTTTCTGCTTCAGTGTCAAATGGCACACCAGAAGCAGGTACTGCAAATAAGATAAGGTGCTATTGAAAAGAAAATGTTTTAATTTCAGTGGCAAATTCACGTGAATTGAAGATGAGATCATAGTGACTCCTTCTGGCTGGTCGGATGGTGATCATAAAATCACACGGAGCAAAAAAATAAGCGCTTGAGTGCCGTTCCGCGAACAGGTCCCCAGAGGTCTGGAAGGTTCTGCTCAAACGGGTGGTTTAACGCAGAAGAAACCTTTTCCTTGGGATGCGATGCTTAAACTCCTTTGAGAAGGCTCAGAGATTTTGTTCTCAAGATCAATGATGCTCTTATAATTACTGCAGTTGTTACGTGTGAGAGAAAGGTGGTTAAATCTGATCAGAAGTAACATCTGCAGTGGGAGCGGGGTTTAAATATCAGGGGTTTGGTTGTGGGGTTCAGCACCAACACAAAACCCCAGAATAACATCTTTTAACACAAAAGGCCAAGTGAGAATGAGTTACCTGTCAGGCAAAAATAAAAGAAAAAAAATCTTCTCCGTGGCACTTAAAATCGGGGGAGATTTGGATATGATTAAACTTGTTAGGAAAATGGAATGGCGAGTGGGAAGGGCAGTTGCTGGAAAGGCTCAACACCAAACTAAGCGTGCAAGGTCGCTTTTAGGGAACCCAAGTCACAGACTCTCAACGCTGCGAAAAAGAACTGTTTAAAGTGGCACAATGAAACGTTGCGTTCGTTTCCCTGTCGTGTTCTCCCTTGAAAAAGGAGGTTTTTTTTACTCCGGTTCTTGCCCATCTTTGATTTTAAGATCCCTCCGTCATCAGCAGGTGTGCTTTCTGCTTTGTGACCACTGAGAAGTATCTCCCTTGCCGAACTTATTAACCAAATCTGTTCATGGGTTCTGCTTTGGCTTCGCTACCGGTTTATCCCTCTGACTTTATTGGTTTGGCATAGAAAACAAGGAAAGCAGAGCCAAAGCCAAGCTTAGCTGACAAAAGCAGCGTACGCCGTGGCTACACAAGATGTAGAGCCCTCTTGAATTCAAAATAATTGTTTCAGACTTAATGTTTGCCATAATGCAGTGACATTGGGTATCTTCAATCAGGTTGTTTAGTGACTTTGAGCAGAACTTGTCATTCACCTCTTGGTTTCACAGGTTATTTCTGCGCACTTCAAGGTGTTTCATTAGCCTTAGATTATTCGAAACTCTTTTTTTTCCATTCCTCTCCTGCCCCTCAACCCTATCTTGAGCCGTGTCTGCAAATGCAGCGACAGTCTGCTGGAGCAGCATCACTTTCAGTTCCTACGCAGCAGCTTTTTAATACTTTATTAGGGTTATTTTGTATCTGGAATTTTTTCCCCAAACCAATCCATCAGCTCATTTTGGCAAGCATCAAGGCGCAGCGTACGTCCAATTTCTTTTTCAGATTTTTCATTAGAAAAAGAGAGTTAGCATAATCGTGGTATAGCCGATGCAATTTTATTTCAGACACTGATCTGACAGTTATTTTTGTGACAAGGATTTTAAATTTTTGGAAGGACTAAGAAGGAGCAGCGAGTATCAATTTAAGTATTCGATAAGTTGCTGTTTTGCGGAAGAAGTTGATTTGAAGGTGTTTATTCTCAGATGATGGAAGTTGGGGGGGTTTGAATTGACTTCAGAAGGAGCAAACGTGGACAATTCAGATAAAGCATTATCGTAAAGCTGAGATGAAATAACTTTGCGGGGCTATAGGCAAAACTTTGGTGTTTGCTGTTAGGGGCATTTAACTATTATTATGGCTTTAAGCAACAATAAATTGTCTATGGAGCATGTAAAGTGACCTGGTGATGCGATCGCCTTTCCACACGTCCCGACTGCTGGCAAACACTCGTCCCAGTCCTGCACTAAATAAAGGAGTAAATAGGTGACTTGCATTTAAAAAATACCTATGTTGAAGAAGAATTAGTTACTTGTTCTCACCCAGGTTGGACTGCTTCGGTGGTTGTACGCTGAGAGGAGTCCGCAGGAGGCCGCTTCTGGAATATTGTGTCCAGTTCTGGGCCCCTCAGCTCAAGAAAGACAGGGAACTGCTGGAGAGAGTCCAGCACAGGGCAACTGGGATGATGAAGGGAGTGGAGCATCTCCCTGGTGAGGAAAGGCTGAGGGAGCTGGGGCTCTTTAGCTTGGAGAAGAGGAGACTGAGGGGTGACCTTATTAATGTTTACAAATATCTAAAGGGTGAGTGTCACGAGGATGGAGCCAGGCCCTGCTCAGGGATGTCCAGTGACAGGACAAGGGGCAATGGGTGGAAGCTGGCGCATAGGAGGTTCCATAAAAATATTAGAAAAAACTTTTTCACTGTGAGGGTGACAGAGCCCTGGCCCAGGCTGCCCAGGGAGGGTGTGGAGTCTCCTGCTCTGGAGACATTCAAGACCCACCTGGACGCGTTCCTGTGCGCTCTGCTGTAGGTGATCCTGCTCTGGCAGGGGGTTGGACTTGATGATCTTTGAGGTCCCTTCCAACCCCTAACACTCTGTGATTCTGTGAGGTTTTCCTTTGCTCTGAGTTGGATTTGTCTGTAATCTGAGAAAGTCTAAACCAACCGGAATTGACTGAGTAGAGGGGAAAATTGTTTACGAGGTGAAAGCTTTTTGACTTGATTAGTCTTAGAGTTAATTGCTTCTGTTGCTAAATGTAAAATTTCGAAAGTATTGCTGCAGATCTTAGGTCCGCAAGGGTTGGGTACACTGCCCTAAGCCTCCTGTCAAACTTTGTCTCACGTCACACCGCTCTGCTTTGAAGTTCCTTCGTTACGGAGCTGTTCTCCAGAGCAGGGAGTGTCAGGACGCACTGGACGTCAGGAAACACCTTTTTACTGCGAGGGCTGGTTCACCGCTGCACCAGGTTGCCCGGAGAGGCTGTGGAGCCTCCATCCCTGGAGATGTTCACAGTCCGACTGGACACGGTCCCAGGCCACTGGCTCTAGGTCGCCCTGCTTGAGCAGGACCAAAAGTTCTCCAGAGATCCCTGGTGGCCTCAGCCGCTCTGTGGAAATGTTATCGTGGTTATAATAGATAAGTGGTTTCTCTTTAATTGAAAGGAGTTGAGACCTGAATAAAAAACTCGTAGTTCTTGGCCATTTTAGCACAAGGTGGTGCCAGAGGAGGTGCCTACGTAGAGAGTTTTATTTGATGCTGACCTTACTGTAAGCATGGTAATATTTTTTTAATTTGCCTTTCCATAATCGCAGTACTGACATACGAAAACAGCACTAATAAATGATACTGTATCATACTCTTGAATAACGTTGGGGGTTTTTAAAAACACAAAATCATAGAATTGTCGGGATTGGAAGGGACCTTAAAGAGATGATGCTTCAAACTTACCTTAAATTTGGCTTTTCAAAGTTTGGGGAGGTGGTTTAACTTTTCATAATGTTATTAGTGTTTACAATGTAACACATTTCAATACTGATTTGTAATTTTATTGGTCTTTTCTCATGGGATTATTACTGCGGTTGTTATTTTGGTGTGATGACAGTGAATTTCCAAAGTTTGGTATATTTAGGCTTAAATATATTAATGTGGAGTAAGTGTTACGTGCCTCAAGTAAATAAATGCCTTCCCATGTCATAGCTCTGGTGCTTGTCTGTTTGTTCTTAACAGCAGCTATTAATGCATTGTATGAAATGCACAATTTTGCTTTGTGCCTTCTTAAAAATTTAAAAAAGAATGTATTTTTTTTAAAAAAATAAATCCTGAGACTAACTGCAGCTACCCTGGCTTATGGTTTGCTTTTTGGTTTTTCTTCAGATCCTTGTTGACGATGGTGGTCATTGGAGGCATAAATATCGAAGAATATATCATTTACAGACAAGATCTTTGAAATTCATTTCCTTCAGACAGCAAAGGTAGGTAAAAGAATCTGTATTATGCCTTGCTCTATGATCAACAAGTTAGACAGTTTTTGACCTCAAAAAACATCCAGATTGGAGCAGCAGCTGAAGTTTAGGAGCCTGACTACACTTCCAAATTTTTAGCTTTTTGGAGTATATTTTTATTCTGCTAAGCTATGTGGAAGGATGTCTGTTTCTTTTCCTCATTTACTTACAAGAACATGAGTCCTAAGCTTGTTTTTTGTGGGTTTTTTTTCTGCATTGAACATTATTCCTTATTTTCTCTTTCTCACGAACTTTTCGAACTACCGATCGTTTGCAATATCTGCGTGTGATACTGGTGAGAACCAGGAGTATATTAGCTGTTAAAATCTGAAGAGTAGTTGGGCCTGGGGATCACTACTCAGAAAGACAAAAGTTATGTGGAAAAGAAGGAGCCAGCAACACGCAAAGTAAAGTAGTGGTCAGTCTCTTGAAGATTTCTATAGAAGTTTAGAAATATGACTTTTTAAAATTAAATATTAGAGACCTGAATCTGGTGCGCACCCTGCTTGTCCTATTTTTATTTTGCTCAAATTTTGAGCAAAATGAATGTTCGATATTCAGGAGAGCTTAGTTTGTGTATAATTTTTTCTGTTTTGAAACTGTGTAGAACGCTCTAGGTAGTATGGGAAGAATTCTTTTTCTGCTAGGGAAATGGAGCTAATTTTCCCATCATTATCTGCTGTTAATTTAATGTGTGGCAATATCTGAAATTTAGTGATGATTATATGGCAGTAGACTTTTGGTTAGCTGTACAGCTCATCTATGAGCAAACCAATTAAGACATAATTTCAGAATATAATTGGACTCCTAATGGGATGTTTGAATTCACTGGAAATCTACATATTTGCTTGTCTTTGTTTTAGTAGACAGGTCCAAAATGAGGGTGCAGCTTCAGTTTTGAACTTCTGAAGGCAGCAACTTCATGTGAGACTTTTCAAAGCGGAGCGTGTAAAATGCTGTTGAGTAAGAGGATGGATGAGTTTGTGAATAAGCTACTTAGTTCTCAAATCTGAACTTTGAATAGCTCTCATGAGCTGTTTATTTGAAGAATAGAGCTAATGGTCTTGTCGGGATGCTCTGGCCCTATCGATACTCTTTTCACCTGCAATGCAACGCGGTGAAAACCACAAAGTTTGCTCAGTGTTCATAACTGATTTTCTTCTTCTAGGCATGTCTGGGCAGCCGTGCTGGGCTGGGAAGGGCTGTGCAGGTCTTTATAACTTGATTTTTCAGGCAATGGGAGTAGAGAGTTCTTGGAACCATGTAGTTAGCCCGGACCCGGCCTGATGGAGCAGCAGGGCTGGGACGCACAGGGTTGGAGTTCTGTCTCGCTTCTGGGCTACAAATGGAAGTATCTCCTTCATATAGTACTTGTAACATCTTTTTTCTCCCTGCCCTGTCAGTACCTTTTTACAGAAGCCAGAGCTTTCCTCTGAAACCCCCTTTTACTCTTTTGAGGGTTTTCTCAGCCCAAGTTTAACTACAAAGACACTTACAACATCGCGTTACTCGTGAGTAGCGCCACACGCAGCAGACGCTGGCAGATGTATCTGGGCTAGCACGGCCCCGATTCCGACGCGTTTTGCGTCATTTTAGGTTTTCTCAGCTCCCAGATGACACTGTAAGAGAACAGCAGATGGGAAATAGTTAAAAAACGTGGCACACACCAACTGGCGCAAAATTAGGAAACAAACAGTAGCTGCTTGTTAGGTGAAAGATCAAATTAAGAAAGAACCTAAGACAGTTTTCTTTTTTTTTTCTTTTTCCTTTTTTTTTTTTGGTTTTCTTGACCCCTAGAACGGGAGACCTTTTTCATTTCGAAGATAAACACTACTGAGCTGAGAGAGTTTCTTTAAACCTCTGCCGTGTCGAGGTTAAATTTTTGGGTTTGTTTTGTTGTTGCTGTTTCCTTTGCATGTGTTACTATTTATTCTAAAATGGGGACCCACAACAATTGATAAACCCAAATGTTTTGGGGGAATAATTATCAAAGTTTCCATTTGGGTTAAGAAGAAATATTTTTCTTGTATGTGGAAAACTGGCACAGGGAAAGTCTTTCTGTAAGGTTAATGTTTTACTGGATATTTCCTTGAAGTTTTAATATGTACATATGGATAAACCTCAGAATGCTTCTACAAAATTGAAAAAAAAAACTTTAGGTCTCATTCTTGGCATTTTATTTTTACACTCTTTTTGTCTACCGACACCAAAATGTTCACAGCTGTGTAGGTATGTGCAGGCACTGTTTCTGTTCCATTTGATCTATTTTTAAATGCAGGGGCTTTTTGTATTTAATACGCATTACTGTGCTTGCAGTCTAATACTTCAAAACCTTAGTGACCTTGGTTCACCCACTGATACCTTGTACGTTATCATGCAGTCTTTAATTATATGCTAACATGCTATTTTTCTCAATAGAAGGAAATACTTACATCAAATAAATGGCATTTAATCAGTACGCAGCTCTCTAGGATTTTTAATTGTTCAATCTGTGGTTCCAAATCTTCTGTACCACGATTTTCAAGCCTTGCTCTGGAGATAGAATTTGGAATTTGCCTTTAGGCTTTACTGCACCTTTTAGCAACAGGTTTTCATAGAATCACAGAATCATAGAATGTCAGGGATTGGAAGGGACCTTGAAAGATCATCCAGTCCAATCCCCTTGCCAGAGCAGGAACGCCTCGATAATGCTACGCAGGAACGTGTCCAGGCGGGTCTTGAATGTCTCCAGAGGAGACTCCACAACCTCCCTGGGCAGCCTGTGCCAGGGCTCCGTCACCCTCACTGAGAAGAAGTTTCTTCTCGAGTTTAAGCGGAACCTCTTATGTTCCAGTTTCAGCCCATTACCCCTTGTCCTATCATTGGTTGTCACCGAGAAGAGCCTGGCTCCATCCTCGTGACACTCACCCTTGATATATTTGTAAACATGAATGAGGTCACCCCTCAGTCTCCTCTTCTCCAAACTAAAGAGCCCCAGCTCCCTCAGCCTTTCCTCATCAGGGAGATGCTCTAAGACTTCCTGGCGGTCTCCAACATCCAGGTTATTTTGCAGGAACAATTTCAGTTCTGGGAGCTTCCCTTGCCAGCTCTTCTGATGGGCCCCGGGCTTTGTATGGACCTTTCACAGGAGTTGCAGAACCAGAGTACTCACTCCACCAAGATTCTTTCAAGCTGGAAAGGCGAGAGCAGGGATCCTCCGCGAAGAGCGCAGCGATTGAAAGGATTGTTGGCCCCGGCATCTTTTTTTGAAGTCATGATTTCATTCTTCTTGCTTCTCAGTTTCACGTTCAGCCATTCTTATTGTATCCCGGTCCGTCTCATGTTCTTCATCTCTGTTTTCATTCTCCCTCATCCAAATAATTTCTAATGTTAGCCCGGTTTCTATTTCAAGTTCATTATCCCTTCCCACCCGGTGCCAGTCCTCCCTCATTTCACTTACTCTTGAGCACTGCAGTTCTGTACTGGCTCCACATTGGCACCCCTGCTTCCTCAGGGTGAGCCTGCGCAGATGGGTATGGAGGGTTGCACATCTTTCTACCCGTGCTCTCGAGACGCGAGCCAGCGTCGGTACAACAGCCCCGCAGCTGCTTCGGCATCACCGTGAGGTGCTACGGAGGAGCTAAGTCTGCCTCTGGGGAGCTTACACGCAGAAACCAGCTCTGTGCTGAACAATGTCCTTGCTCTAAGGCAGTGAAAATTAGACACTTCCAAAACTACACTTCCAAAAGCTTCAAATTCTGCGTTAAGAAAACAGATTGGAATTTCTTGGTGTTTCTAATATGCATCCATCGGTTTTAGCATGTGGGTTTTCCTTATCTGTAAACTCAGATGGCGCTTGCTGATTTGTGTTATTTATTTCAGCGTGTGAAAGAACCCAGACCACCACATTACAAGTCCTCGTGATATCTTTTTTTCTTGTTAATCACTGAGGAGGGCGCAAAAATATGTCGAAGAAGGAGATCCTTAATAAAATAGAAACCTGGTTACGCAGACTTAGGAGGGTAAGGGAAGTTTGCATCGGTTTCTTGTGTTGTAGCTTTTGAACAGCTCGTGGAAAATTCTAGTAGCTAGATAGAATTCTATGCTGTGCAATAAAATGATGGACATGCTTAGTCCCCTGTGCCGTCTCCAGCTGCAAACCGTGCAGTCTTTTAAGAACTTTCTGAGCTGCCTGATTCTGGGGGCTCGTGATGTGTCGCAGCACAAAGCCTCTCGCTCTCCAAACTTCAGCGTTTGTGAGGCTCTTTAATTACACTGAAGCCGGTAACGTATGACTTGGCGCTGCAGAGACAGTGCTTCTCTAAATAGTTTGTCTCAGAACTGTGTCATTACTAATGTTTTGATCGTCGTTATTCTAAGGCAGGGAAGGAGCAGCGCCGCGCTGCCTCGTTTTTCTCCCTAAAGCGGTCGGCAGCCGGGATTGATGGACAATTTTCCCTCGATCGTCATTAAAACCGAGGAGCCCGATTGTCTTTTCTGAAGCCCCGATGTTTTTCTGAGAACAGGCAGCTTTCTGTCTCTCTCTCATCTTTTTGTATGAAAGGGTTGGCTTTTTTGTGAAATCCCAAGTCGCTTTCTCTAATGCGAGACAGGAGCCAATTCTACCTTCCTAAATTTAATGAAAGGGTACCTGCTTAATTTGAAAATTTTTCTCCAGAAATTATTTAAAGGATTTGGGTGGGGAAAAAAAAGTATATTCCTATAATGTTGCTCTCTAACATTGCTAGTTATAGATGCATTTTAGAGTATGTTTTAAATAGAAGGGATTTGATGGATGTATCTCTGCCTTAGCAAGAAAATTTTGTACCTTTTCTGCAACGTTTTTCACATTTCACCAGAGCAAGAAGTTTTGTTTTCAATGATCCCTGTTCCTTTTTCAGCTTGGTCCTTCTGAAACAGTTTTCGCATGAAATAGGGGCTGACGTTTTGAACTTTTTCTGGAAGCACACATTGTAAATAAATATTGGAAACTGCAGGGGCTTTCCATTTTGAAAAAAATGGAACAGCAAATACCCTGAATAAAAGTAAATATTCCCAATGCTCTTTTTATTGTTACCAAATTAATCAGGCTCGGTGGTTTAATTGTAATTTCAAAGTTAAATATTTAAGTAATGCAAAAAATTTGTGATAGTGCAGTGCATCTCTCTTTAAAATTAATAACATCATAGCAAAACTGTTAAAATTCATCTTTTTAACGTATAATTTTTCTTAACCAAGCTAAGCTTACGTGCACACGGTTTCTGAATTAGTTGCCTAAGGGTTGGTTTCATAAAATCATGGTAACCTGGATACCTCCAGAAAGTTTTTGTAGTTTTTCAGTCCGTGATTTTAAGGGTTCTGCAAATACCCATCCTTAATGTTTTCCTGTCATACATGAAGAAATTTCCATGAAGTAGAAGCCGCATCATCTGTGTATTTCCTTAAAGCGATGTGGGTTTAAAATAACAGATAAGAGTTACTGTCATTTTTAATTAAATATGTAAAGTATTCAAAGGAAAAATGTAGTATCTAAAATAAACTGAATATTTTTTTCTGTTGTAAGACCAAACCAAATTCTGATCTTTGGTTTTTTTTGTTTGCATAATTCCTTCTGAAAAAAAAAAAACAGTGATTTAAAAAGAAGCTCAGGAGTAGCAAATAATGAAAACCTACGAAACCATTGTTTATTCTTTACGTGAAGATGGCTTGAAAGGTTGCAGAGGTGGGGATTTTTTTTCTGTTTTGCTATTTAATTTTATTATCCCCTTGTTATAAATTCAGGTCCTTGGAGGCTCGCTGTCGTGGTAAAAATCTGTTGACGTGGCAAGTGAAAATACAGAGGAGAGATGTCTGTGCCGTGGCTCATCAGGCAGTTGGTTGAGAGATTGGTGCTGGAGATCCTGACCACAGGGTTCTTGTCCCACATTGAAGCATCCCCAAGCGAAGATCTGGCCAAGGTGGCCTCTCTCCTTGTTCCCATCCTCGGTATAACGTGCAGGGAGAGGGCGCAGGAGCTTTCCTTGGCTCTGTATTGAGCTGTTGCAGCTGTCTGCAGGCAGGCAACAATCTGGTTTTGAAAGGCTGCGGTGAGTTTCTTGGTGCTCCCGCGGCTCCGTGGGCAGCCCTGGTGGCAGGTTCAGAATTTACCCACGTCTGCTCTGGCCTTTTACCCCCTGGAGCTGCAACTTTTATATTCTAAGTGTAGCCACAACACAGAATCACAGAATGTTAGAGGTTGGAAGGGACCTCAAAGATCATCTAGTCCAGCCCCCCTGCCAGAGCAGGATCACCTACAGCAGAGCGCACAGGAACGCGTCCAGGCGGGTTTGAATGTCTCCAGAGCAGGAGATTCCACAACCTCTTTGGCAGCCTGGGCCAGGGCTCTGTCACCCTCACTGTGAAAAAGCTTTTCTTCATATTTTTATGGAACCTCCTGTGTTACAGCTTGCACCCACTGCCCCTTGTCCTGTCAGTGGACGCCGCTGAGCAGAGCCTGGCTCCGTCCTCCTGACACTCCCCCTTGACATATTTATAAACATGAATGAGGTCACCCCTCAGCCTCCTCTTCTCCAAGCTAAAGAGCCCCAGCTCCCTCAGCCTTTCCTCATCAGGGAGATGAACATCTCCCTCCATCATCCCAGTTGCCCTGTGCTGGACTCTCTCCAGCAGTTCCCTGTCCCTCTTGGACTGAGGGGCCCAGAACTGGACACAATATTCCAGATGTGGCCTCACCAGAGGCAGAGCAGAGGGGCAGGAGAACCTCTCTCGACCTACTGGCTACTCCCCTTCTAACACACCCCAGGATGCCCTTGGCCTTCTTGCCCACGAGGGCACACTGCTGGCTCATGGCCATCCTGCTGCCCACCAGCACCCCCAGGTCCCTTTCCCCTGCGCTGCTCTCCAGCAGGGCAGTCCCCAACCTGTGCTGGCACGTGAGGTTGTTCTTTCCCAGGTGCAAAACTCTACACTTGCCCTTGTTGAACTTCATAAGATTTCTCCCCACCCAGCCCTCCAGCCTGTCCAGGTCTCTCTGAATGGCAGCACAGCCTGCTGGGGTGTCAACCACTCCTCCCATTGCAGCCTTGCTACAATGAGAAATGAGAGCTCTGAAATTAAACTGACTCTTGCTTTTGTTGGTTTGTCTTTAAACAGGGCATCGTTGTTTTTCACGTTCTTTCCCAGCCTCTATGAGCATCTCTCTGCTGAAGGGATATCCCTACCCCACTTAGTTTCTGCTGATCCAGCTCAGTAAATCTCAAAACATCTTTGTCTCCCCTCCTTGAAGGATCCCAGTTCAGTGAAATGCTTTTAAATTAAAACCAGTGATGCTTTTAGATTCAAGCTCACCCAAAGTCTCTGAAGAGCTCCTTTTCCATGGAAAACCTCCAGTGCTGTCAGTGAAAATGTTTATTTTTGCTACGTACCTGAAAAATATTAATGAGAGACCAAGATGATTCAGTGATTGCCACAGTTGGCTTTAATTTAGTCTCCCGAGCTAAGATTACATCTCCTCAAAGTATTTATTTTCTGTTGGTTTTTATCCTCATTATATGAAAATTTATAGGTACCATCCTCAAACTGAGGGCAAAAATACTTGAGCTTAGGAAAAGGGTAGGTGAACTCAATTCTCCATTTGAAACCTCCCAGGAAAAGTTAAATTGTTTCATCTTTTTGGATCAGCTCCGTCCATGCGTTGAGTCCTTAATGCAGGAACCAGAACTACTTGGGACATAGATCTCAGCATGAATTTTCCAGAGGAACTGTAATGCCTTTGAGATGCAGGTTGATTAGATGTTAGAAAGCAAAATGCTTTTTTTTTTTTTTTTAAATACTATTGTTGAATCTTGTGTCTGATTTGATACTAGTTTATGAGACGGTAGCTACATGACAAATGAGCATTTAATTGCTGTCCTGACAAAGGGAGCAGGACATAGAGAAGGAAATCTGGCCACAGGGACACCGTCAATCAAAGAAGAAGAACAAAAGCTTACTTAAACATAATTTATGATGTGCGTGTTATACTTTATTAAATTATAAGCCATATAATTTACCCTCACCTAAATTCAACGTCAGCATTTTGCCTTACGCTACTAATTCTTGTTTGGAAGTTTTACGCGTTTTTCCAGTGTAGACATTTATATTGGTTCGGGTTTGGGGTTGGGTTTTTTTTTCCCCCCCCTTTAATTTTCTTTTTGTCTCAAGCATAGTTTAAGTATTTGAGTGACAGCAAGTGACATTTTCACAGGATAGATGCTCTAGGCAAACACAGAGTTGACAGTAGGCATGATGGCACCTGGAATAGTCTGGCACGTAGGAGTTCCCGCTGGGAGCTACTCATTGTGCTGAATGAACTTCTCCTATAGTAGCTTTTGGCTTATGTTGTATAGAATTAAATATATACCCATGACATATGTGGTTCTGACTTTTTTTATTTGTTTCAATATTTTTTTAACACAATTTAATCTCCTGAAGAACAAATAGTCTGAAAGGAAGTGGCGTTAGTCAAAGCCCTTGGCTTTTGCGTTCTGCCAATGTGAAAGAGGGAGAGCTCTTCCAAAGTGGATAAATACATGTATTCCAACATGTCAGTAGTTAAGAACAGCCCAGAAGAAAGGTTTTGATTTTTTAGAAAGAAGAGAGCACTTGGTTATTAGTTACATGCTACCTTTTGGCCTCTCTATGGATTTATAATCCCCAAATATTCATATTCAACCAATCTTGGTTGATATTTATTCATATTTACCAATATTGGTAAAGTTTTCGAGTACCTCGTGTATAATATGAAATTTCACAGCTGGAAAAAGTAAGAAAACTTTTATCTGATTGCAGTTTAATGACAGTATTTCTGTTGACTTACAGAAGATTAAGTAACTGCTGCTATCTGAAAAACATGATGAGTTCGACATTTGCTTAGCTGATACTAGTAGATTTTTGTCTGTACAAAAGATTGATCAGTAAATGACTTTACTCAAATATTCTGTGTTACAATAACATCTGAAGTATAAAAGTCATAGTGACCTGCCTTTAACTTACCAACAGAGACTTATGCACGTGACTTGATCAGGTTAATACTTATCAAAATTGGTTATGATCTTTGGAGAACAATTCTTTGGAACTCGTCATGCTAGAAAAGCAAAGCACTGTTGTTGCTGCAAAGGGGCATTTTAAACCGCGTTGCAAATTAATTCATAATGCGAAACTGCAAAAACATGTATCTTCCAGCGTAGCAAGTTAGCAAATCACTCATTTAGGTGGTATTACTTTTTAAATGCCGCATTATCAATATTTAGCTGATTTTACCATCTGTCGAGAATGATATTAAGGCTGTGGAGAGCCCTGACACCTTATCCGTGTACCTGAAATCCTGTAAAAACCAGTTGGTTTACAGTGACAAAGATTGAAAAGAGGGAAAGCTGAGCCAGGCACCATCCTCAGCACGATGGTATGAAATGTGGTGGTTGCTACCAAATGTGTTCCCAAAATTCAGTTCGTTTTGTCGCTTTGCTTCATACTTAAAAGGCATCTTTCTAATATCTTTCCAGTGGAAATTATTATGAAGTAGTAGTACATACATGAAAAAATGCCATTCTAAACATGCTTATTTTTCAGTGTCTTTTCCTAAAAATAAAAAAACACACACACACACAAAAAAAATCAAACCCCAGCCTTTTGTTCAAAACATCGGCAGAGTATTGACTTTTCATTTTGTTGGCACAAAAGATCTTGGAAAATTGTTTTTTTTTCCTTTTCCTAGGATGTAAGAAATACCCTTCTAGGTACTTGTTAGCAAAATGGGTCACTGCTTTAGGTACATTTTACCAAAAAGCTTGTAATTCCCCAGTTCAACTGGGGGAAAAAAAATACAAGGAGGTAGATGTCTGCAGTAACAATTGTGTGGGACTGTGACTTTTTGCAGAACGTGGGTTAAATCTCACCTGTTTGAAAGCTGCCTCGTCCTGTCGCACAGCTCACCATTTCACCTGAACTTATTTCCGTATTTAATCACCTATAATAGCAAGAAATTGCATCTTATATCAAGTTAATACTGCTCTACCTTTCATCTCGTCGTTTGTACGCACTAAATCGTTCGTAATTGCGCTGTGGCTCGGTTTTGGGGTTTGGTTTTGGTGCGGAGGGCTTTCCTCTCGGCCGTACACGTGAGTTAGCGTTTCCTTCCGCTGTTCGCAAAAAGCAAAATAAAATATGCCGATTGGGCAAAGTGTGTGAAAGCCATTTATGTGAAAATGATCTCCCAAACGGCGCGCTAAGAAACGCGACCTCGCGTCCTTTTGCTGTGGCTCTCCAACGTAAAAATTGCTATATAGCCCGGTCAGTTTGCCGCTATTTTTGGGGTGCCTCGTTGCTTTGTCCCCTAAATTGCTGATAGAACCAATGCGGTAGACGTTATTTAGAATGTAGAGATTTTTATTTCTTTTTTTGGAGGCTAAAGCGTAAGGCTAGTGCTGCCCCGAATACGTAGTTAAACACAAAATTCTGTGATAGGGAAAAATGTCCTTTCCCGTTCCGGAGCTCTTCTGGGTGAGCAACTAAAGCCATAAGTGATGTTTGGGGTTGGGTCAGGGGGATTACCTTTTTGTCTGGAAGGAAAGAAGGGTCTGACTTACTCCTCCACGATCAATTCTTAAATCCAGAACTAAGCATATAAGAAGCTAAACCCAGTTTGGAAGCCAAACTTGCTGGCGAGTTGCTGAAGGGAAGGGCGGCGAGAAGAAGGTTGCAGGGGCCAGAGGTTCTTCCTGTTGTGTTGGGATCGCAGGGCTGTGTTCCCTAGAGTGGGTTTTAGCTTAGATTCTAGTTCATTTAATACTTGCAATAGTGAGACGTGTTCACTGAAAAGGGGGGGAAAAAGCCCCAAACCACGATGTACAAAATATCTGCTGGACTGACATGACGGTCAGTCATTTATTTAGGTTGACATTTAGAAAACATGAATCTGGGACTGAACTATGTGTTTCAGTGTTGAACCAGACGTGGTCATTTAGTGATGATTAAAAGGTGGTTTTTAAAGCAGATGGATTTGAGGCTGCAGTGCTTGTCCATACTCAATTACTGAAGTCTGGGTTAGGTCCTGGCTCTGTGCAAATTGCTGGCAGAACTGAAAAAAAAAACATTTCAGTTACGTTCACCAAGTACAGTACTGATCAAGGTGTGTTTCGTTGCTACATTCTGCATAGGCATCTCGTTCGAAATACCTGGTGCTCCTTCTGTATTTGACCAATTCCGGTATTTTTGCAGCATGTTTTGGAATTGAGGTTCCGTATCGGTTAATTTTTTTCCTTATCTGTCCTCAGAGTCATCTACAATTTTGTCCCATCTAAAAACTGTTCATTGGCAACGTTAAGGAAGGCTGGCTGAATGCAGAAGCCACCTCTGTCCTTCATTTCCTTGATTCTTTTGCTCTAATCCGGATTCTAATGAGGTTCTCTAGTGAAGATTTTCTAGAGAAAATAAACATGGAATTTTTTATTATTTTTTTTTCTGTATCTGCTGAGGTAGAGCTCTCCAGAAACTGGTGTCTGACCGTTCAGTTGCCCAGGTGAGATCTTTATAAAAACTGCACGGGCAGTCTTTTAAATCCTTAGGTATTTAAAGCACACATTTTCAGGTGGTTTTTACTCCCCTGTCTTCATGCACTGCTCCCTCCTGAGGAGGCAACGAGCCCCGAGCTTGTCCTTGCCCACTGGAGTTCAAGGCTTGTCGGGAAAACAAAATGCAGACATATTTCTGAAAGCTCAAAGCAGAGAACGCTGAGTTAATACTTTCAAGACGAGGAAGCAAAAGAGTACAATAAAACCCCAAACCTAATCTGTGCTTCTAAAGAAAATATGCTAAAATAGCTAAAAATGCTCCACACCTTCAAGGCAGCCTTTGAACATTAGAAGAACTTGCATTTTATCTAATTTTCACTCGCCTCACCCTCAAATCCACGATCTTGGTGTAGTTTCAAATGCAAATGTTGGTGATCTCTAGAGCCCGTGTACTTTTTGCCTTTGACATTTCATAACTTCTTAGTGAAGATCGGTAGGGCTAGCTCTCTACCTAATTGGGTTGGTCTAATTTTTTAACAGTCGGCTTTCGATAGATTTCACATACGATATCTTTGCATGTATTTTGACAGGAGTAGAAGATTTAAGGCCAGTCCTTTTTGGGAATCAGGCTGCCTCTTCATCTGTTGTTGTCTCGGCGGTTCACGCGTGCGAGTCCAAAAATGGCTTTAGAGATTTGGGATGCAGGAGGAAAGTTTCCCTGCATGTCTGTTAATTTACTCTGTTAATTTACTCTGGTCTGTAATGGTGCCAAAACAAAACAACAACAAAAAAAACCCTGAAGACTCACCAGGAGGAGGTTTCTTTCCCTTCTTTGTGAAGCAGGGTTTGGATTTTTTGCCGGTGTGAATTTGACAGTAGGAAACCAGCAGTTGGTGCTTTTGGGGGGAACGCTCGCGTGGGGTGGGCAGTGGTTCGCAAGGCTTCGAGTCCCAGGTGACGCCGAGGCTTCTGCAGATTTCCATTGTGCATCCAGGAGGAGATAAAAGTGAGTAAATCAGTTTGGGAAAGTTTGTACTCATTAGATGTTTTTAAAAAAATAGTTTTTACCTCATTCCAAAGAATACTTCCGGAAAGAAGCTTGTTTGCTGATAACTCCCCCTTATTAAAGGTAGAGGCACCTCAACGCTTGGGTATCCGTTAGCGTCAGACCCAGGACTCAGAGGGACTTATCTAGTAGTAACGGCACATGGTGAGTTCTGCCTAATATATTTGAAGTAATATTAGAAGTAATAGACTTTCAGCTCGTTTTCCACAGTCTGAAGAATTGTTTCCTGTGCTAAGGAAAGTGGAGCTGGCAACAGGGAGAGCGGGAAGAGATGGAATGAGCCATTGAAAGAAGCGTAGAGAAATCTGATGTATTCCATAGGCACTTACAAAGTATTTTTACCTTGGCATCGTGTGCTGTCAGTTCCGACTGCTTTTGTGACTTTGTCCCGCTTTCTCATTCCATATAATATTTATACTTAACATGTTTCTGTAGAATTAAAATTAACATTCCAGTAAACTATCTGGTAACTGTTAGTATGCACCTGAACAGCAGTATCGCTTTTGTGCAAAAAAAATGAAGAATGTGTTTAGCGTTGCTGTTAAGCCAAAAGATACCAAAAATAAATTGGATTCCTGTTCCTTTTTGTCCCTTCTGAAAAGCAAAAGCTAAGCCAAGAGTTGCGTGATATCCCTGGCACTTTATTAAATCCAAAGATATCGACTTAATAAAATGAGAAAGGAAATTCAGAGAATGTGTAAGCCGATAATTAGAAAACAAAAAAGCCCTTGCTCAACAGCATCGAGCATCTGAGGTTGCACAGACGTACGAAGAGCGGATAGTTTGTCCTCAGTGCAGTCCTTTGGCTCTCTACATGAGGTGAGTGAAACTGCTGGGAAATACTGACCGTCCCTGGGGAGAGCAGGGGAGGGGGGATGTCTTTAGGGACTCGGAGAGTGAGCCCTTGTATCCCGTTTACAGTTCAGTCAGGATTGCTCCGCAGAGGTGATGCTGGCTGCAGCGGGTTGCTGTGGTTTGACAGGACAAAGCTGGTCCCTCTCATTAGCCAAAATACACGTGTAGCTTTCTACGGTACTCACAGTTCTTTCTCATAAGCTCACATGCTTCTCCTTCCTTCTTCCTCCTGATTTTCCCTGAGCAGTATTTTTTAAATCACTGATTTTCGGTTAGGCAGTGGTGCCGATCATTCGGTCTCAGCCACGAATTTGATCAGCACCTCATAGAATCCCAGAATCAGTTGGAAAATACCTTTAAGACCGCTGAGTCCAACCATAAACCTAACGCTGCCAGGCTCAGCACCAAACCACGTCCCTGAGCACCGCACCTACGCGGCTTTTCGATACCTTTGGCGGTGATGACTCCAGCACTTCCCTGTTGCAGAGTTTCAGCTTCGCTCCCCGGTGGTGTTGGCTGTAAAGGCTCAGACCTGAGCAATGATCTGGGAGCTGCCAGACTGGGGAGCAAAGTTTTGAAATCTTGAGTACTTCCCAGGGTGGGAAGCGAACTGGTGGCTGTCCAGCCAGCCCGTAGGAAGAAGCGATGTGCTTTGCCGTGAAGAAATCCTGGGGTATCTGTGCTTATGGTGTATAAGGAAGAGAGAGGAGGTACGCTGTCTCCAGGAGGTCTTCTTACACCTTCCAGTGATTTGGGAGAGAGAAAAACTCTTTAGTATATAGTGGGAGTTAAAAAATGAGCCTTGCTCTAGGGTACTGGAAATCAAACAGTTAATAGCACTGAAAGAAATCTTTATGGCTCACTCAATTAAAGGGAATGTGGCAATTTTAAGTCAGCCGTCCCAGGAAATCAGCGCTGGTTTAAAATGTGTGCAAACTGAAAACAACCTATGCCAGAACTTCTTGTGCTAGTGCCAGCGAAAAAGAAGAAAGAAAAATCGAATGGATAGGTTGCAAAGTTGATAATTATGCTTAAGAGCTGTGCCTGTAAATCACCGAGTAACTTTTCTGTTCATGTAACAGTACTGAGCCTTTGCAACAATACAAACTACCTGCAATCCTGAATTCTTTGCGATGCTTGCGGCGTTGCAGCTACTAAAATACGACCTGATGCAATGCATTGCCACTTGGCTTAACCTGGGATGATTCCATGAATGTCAAATAACGTAATGCTAAGGATATTCAGAATTCATGCAAAACGTGATGTCAGTATGTGTGACCTTGACTCCATGGTAGCGTAACGTGTTAAATTATCTTGCTGCAGTTCCAAAAAGCTTCATGGATTAAGGTTGGTTGTTTTTTTTTTTAAAGTGCTACTATTTTAACAGTGAGAAATAAATAAAATTCTACCTCTACAGGTCTTCAGTTTACCTCAACTTCTCAGATCTCACGTGTCTCAAAGTGTCTTTTTAGTGCCTGGCTGTGTGAGGGCAGAGAAGATCTTTGCTCTGAAGGTGTGTTGGATCTACTGCTCGGTACGACTCTTCACACCTAGTCGCATACATGGCAGTCTCCAAATCATCTTCTGTCACTGATTGCACGGAAATTTGAAAAGAGAGATTAAAATAAGCTTCTATTCCTTTCTAGGGGGTTCATAAATGAGCTAAATGGCATCAGGAACACATGCTACAAAAACGTGTTTCTGTCAAACGTATCAGCAAAACTTACACCGAGATGCTGAATAGTCTTCAATTAGTAAAGTTCAGAACTGTGGGGCTGGGCTGAGAAGAATTTAGAAGAGCAGTGTGAAATCCTGAGTGCTTCGGGAGACTTGTGCTCTTTCATACTTGCACATAAATCTGGTGTTTTCAACTTTGAGACGCGTCTTGCAAGGGCCCAGGCTACCAACAAATTCAGAGTTTGCTGTGGGATTTGTATTTGGACCAAGACAGTGTGTAAAACTGATAAAGCAGAAAAGATACTTTGTGTTGTCAAATTGACTCTTCCTGCCAAGTGACGTGGTTACATGAAATGGGAAGAAATACTGATATAGAATACTTTGGTACATGGCTATAACAGTAGTTCTTGACAATATGAGGAGTGCTAGGGTGCAGTATTCTTTCTGTACAGGCGAATTAATATTTCTGGATTTAAGGTTTCTTTGGAAGAACAAACTTAATATGTATTTAAAGAAAAACCTTGGTTTAGACTGCTTGGTTTTACCTAAAATACTTGAGGGTGCTGAAGTAAAAAAGTTTTTTCTCTTGCTCTGTTTCCCGTAGTGTGCTTAGGTGGGCTGACCTGCAGCAGTAGCAGAGCAATGATCCGACCGTTTCCTTTTACTGCAATTCAGTGTATGTTTTAGGGTAAATTCGTACCTTGAGTAAATTTACACTGCTTTGTAGCCAGGCCCTGGTATGCAAGATGTGGATCTAGCCGCGTGAGTAGATTCTTAATTTTGGTAGTTTAGCAGAGGACATGTTTACAGTTCAAAAAATAAATTCAGAAGACTGTCCGTTTCGTGTTGACTATTTGGAACCCTACTTAAAAGTTACTAATTCAGTCACACCTCTTAGGAAGAGTTAACTATTACCTACTTGAACTTTTTCAGCATTATGGCTTTTTTGTGTCATGGCTTAGTTAGGCATTTCACGTTAGAGCAATGTCTTTGGAGGCTAATTTTGATAGTGCTTGTGTTGGCTTTTTTTAGGTTCATCAGGCTAGGATCTATGATTTTGTGATCCCTTCTTTCTGAATTTCCTCAAAACTCTTCTACTGTGTGTGAGTCCCTTTCTTGAGCATCAAAACTTTTCATGAGGTGTGTGTTGCAAGAAGCGTTCAGGGATATAACCCTCAAAAAAGTTTGTAGCTACTGGAATTGGGAAAGACTTGGAGACGGTTATTCATACCTGCTAACACAGGGTGTCAACAAGAGTGTGCTGACATATTCCTCTTTTAATATAATATATAATAAAATATAATAGCTATGAGGCTATTAGAAACTTGGGGTGATGCTGTAGAGTAAAAAAGTCACCTCTTCAAAATCTTTACCACTACTGGTTGGCGTGTTAAACTTGACACATTAGCTTGAACAGAACTCCGTTTACTGAGAATTAAAGGCATTCTTCTCTGGTTTTTCAGGCTGTGTTGAGATTATTAAGGAATTATTGCATTATTAAGAAATAATTGTTAATGCCCAAACTTTAAACGTTTCCATCTGTTCTCTGAAATTGAGCAGTAGCTAAAATACATGTTTCCTAATGCCCTAGTGCAGATTGCCAATTTGCATGGTAGCTTAGTTTTGTGTGTTCTGTGTGGCTGTGTTTTGCCGACATCCTCTTACACTTACCAAGATGAGACTGCAAGTCTTTAGTTCCTCAAGTGAATGTCTTGTTCATCCCACCTGTTGATCACCTTGTTAATCCCAAGTGAGGATGAAAGTAGAATTTTACGTGGTTGTTTTACGTCCCAAGTTTCTTTTAGATGTGTTTGCCACATCTTTCCGTATTCACTGCTCAGAAAAGCTGACCAAAATTTGTCATTGGCGTAGCTATGTACTGCCATCCCTGAAAGATTTTTTTTAAAATCTCATCAAATTCTTTCAGTATGCAATTACTTTCAATCACGAGTGCTTTTCGAAGGCGGCGGAACTGCTCAGTTACTTCGTCGGGCATGCACTTGCTTGGTTTGGATCAGTTTTAAGTAACGAGAGCTCAAAAATACCCAAATACAGGGGAGGCTGTCACGAGGAGCACCAACTCGTGTGCTGTAAGGTAAGGAGAAAGTTTCTACATGAAGCCTCTGTCCAGACACCTGTTTTCCTGAGGTCCCCAAAGGTGGCTGAAGTTCCTTCTGCCTTTCTCTGCTGTCTCGCTGCTCGGCTCCCCGCAAAGCTTTGGGTGCAGGCAGCTGCAGCTCAAGCGATCCGAGTAGCTGGACCTGGCGTATCTGGCTTATTACCTGTCAGACCCAGGCCCCCGAGCACTGCTTCCAAAAAAATATTGGGAAGTGTACTCTTACAGCCGTCAAATTTAAAGCAAGTTTGCAATAAGATGAAGATGCACTTGGGTCCTCAGGCTTCAGCTCCCCGTTAGTAGCTCAGCACTTGGTTTGAATAGAAATCTTTTTATCTACCAGATTAGTAGTTGCCAGGGGATCTGATTGTCCCATCAATTTCAATCGAGCGTAATTCAGTAGGAATTTAAAGTTTTTCTCCTTGAACGGATGTCTCGTTGGCTCTTTGGGAAATGAGATCTGTCATCTGGAAGCTCCCATTAACTCCTTCCTACCAGCCACCGCACCTTTGAATTAGAGAAGTTTCCAAGTACAGAAGAAGAAACAGAAGCTTCAGGGGTCAGAAACTTTCTCTTGCATTAAACCTAAATCCAGGTGGTGCAAAAACATTGTAAGGACGAGGGAACTGGGACACTGAGCTTGTGGTTTCTGTAAAGAAGTAAAGAATTCAGTCATTAAATTAGACCAGCAGACACTGTGTAATTCACTGTTCTTAGATCCATACAAAGCTGTCAAGCTATACTGCTATTCCACTTATATTTTTTATCTATTAAATCAAGATAACTTGCAAAGCAATTAAAAGTATTCAACTTGTTGGTAATGACCGGCGGCCTTAAACAATTTAAGGCTTCTGCATTGTACATCCCTAGTTTCTGTGGCTTGGAAAGGGTTGGGTTTTTTCTTGGTGGTAGAGAAAATTTTGCATAAAACCTTGTAATAAAAGAACAAGTGTGTACCCAAGTTGTCCATTGATCCTTTTCTCTACTGATGTGGAAAGCTGGCTAAGATGAAGCTAGCGAAATTCAGTTGTTAGCTGCTGTAACGCATGAAACACTTGCCTCTATGTGACAGCATTAGCACAGCCATTCACTGAGTTCCTTCCCAAAACATCTTAGAAGCAAGAAAGCTAACACTCTTTATATTTTGAATTTACATTGTAGATTTTGAAGTAAAACAAACTTTGAGAAAAGACTTAAATCTGCCATTTTGATTTTTTTTAAGGATTTGTTGTCATTGCAATAGCTTTCTGCCTTTAATCCTTCAACATATATTTTGGTATTTAACTTTAAAAAAAAAAAAAGCTGTTTTTTACCTACTCCTACTGTTGGTTTACTGTCAAACACCTTGACAACTTTAAATACTTGGTTTTACTGCCCCTTCTTTTTCTTGTCTAATAACACTTATAGAGCAAAAGTGAGATAAAAACCCTGCATCTGGGTTTGTGGAAGTGTTGAAGGGGAGAGCATGTTTTCGGGGGAGGTTGCTAAGGCAATCCTTTCTAGTTTTGTTTTCGTCCATTTCCCCCAGGAGCTATTTAGTTATTGCAGTAAACCAAAAGGATAGTAGGTTTATGATGCTGTGTAATAAGGTTTTTTTCTGAAAAATTGGTCAAAGTTTTTAATGATGTGACGTTTCCTCTGGTTTTTCATTTGCACTTTGACTGGCTGGTATGTTGACAGCTTTAACTTTTAGCTTGGGGACCTGCCTCGTGCTTTCCTGTCGGTGAATTGCCAACAGTAAAACCAACGTAGTATTTTATCAGATAAAATCATCGCTTGTGTTTCGCATAAAAGTGTATAAACCTGACCGATAGATCACTTACGTGCCTATGTCCACTTGTTGTTGAGCGTGCATAACTCTGGTCTAGTTCAGAGGCGTCCCTGCCCATGGCAGGGGGTTGGATTAGATGGATCTCTCAGGTCCCTTCCAACCTAGGCCATTCTATTCTGTGAAAATGGGAATTGGAAGATAGGAAACATTTTATTTGTAGTGATCTGCAGGTCAAAAAAGGTTAAAAAACAGTGCCAAGCTAATCGGTTGCAAATGCTCTTACAGCCTCCTCGATAGCTTTCCACCACCTCTCTTTCAGTATCGCACATGCCGAGTACGCGCTTGAGTATCTTTGCTGGAATATCGAACGGAGTATCAGAATCTAATTAACTTACCGCTGTTGAATGACTGTTATGATCAACTTGCTGTAGGAGATGTTTAATGTAATGCTTTGTCTGTGTCAGCTGCAGCTAATACTGCAATCATCGCCGCTGAATTTGATTCATCTTTCTTCCTATTACAAACCACCGCAGTGGGACAGCCTGCCAGAAAGTGAGGGTGGCGTGGTGGGGCAGAAGACAGCGCTGATGCCCAAGTCTGAAGGCAGCCCTACCTGCTGCCCCCCTGAAACTCTTAGTTAGAACCTCGCAGCTCAGGGATCACGCCGGGATGGGATCCTGCGGTGGGGAACACCCTTGGGTTTGGTCATCCTGAGTTTTTTGCGATGTTGGGAAATGCGACTGGTGGCCGAGTCTGCCAGTGAGATCGGTGTGGATTGCTTGGTCATTTGTGTGGAAACCCTCTCTCCTATGGCTGAAACCTTCCCCCTAGGGCAGGTTCTTCATGCTGATGGGGAGCCGGGTGTGCTTCTGGCCACCCGCTGGCCGTGGCACTGCTGAGGTCCAGCCGGCTTCTGGGGAGAACAGTCCCTCAGCTCTAGCCTGGAAAGAAGCAGAGAGTAGGTGTGGATTAGAACTGTCATCCTTGCTTTAACATGCACAAACTACCAGTTTAGGTATTTGTCTATTTTTAGGTTTTTAACTGAAAAAGTCTTATGTGACTTGGAATGCTTCCGTATCCATCACTTGCTTAAACCAGCCTATGACCATCCCCGTCGGTGACGTTTCTTGCCGGCTGCAGCTCTCTGTAGTCAGCTCTAACGTCCTCAACAGCCTCCCCAGAGGAAGGTGTGTGCTTTCCTTATTATGCTTCTCTAAACTAGGTGAGGGCTGAGGAAATACACGGGGACAAGTTTTCCCCTGATGAGACTCCACTGAGAGCTACTGAAGAAATGGAGAATTGCACAGCAGCGTTCTGGGGACCTCCAAGAAAGCCAGAGAGGGACTTTTTCCAAGGGCATGTAGTGATACGATGAGGGACGGTGGCTATAGAGTGTAGAATGGTGGATTTTGATTAAGTATTAGCCAGAAGTAATTCACTGTGAGGAGGGTGATGCACTAGACAGTTTGTCCAGAGAGGCTGTGGATGTCCCCTCCCTGGCAGTGCCAAGGCCAGGTTGGACGGGGCTTGGAGCAACCTGCTCTGGTGGGAGGTGTCCCTGCCCATGGCAGCGGGGTTGGAACCGCATGGTCTTTAAGGTCCCTTCCAGCCCAAACCTTCTGCTGCTATTCCGTGATATGTGGGGAATAAGTAGCAAGAAAGAGTGCGTCCAGCTGTTGGATGTGTTACCACGTTTAGGAGGGGACTTGAGCAGGAGATGAGGAAGAGTTTCAGGACTGATGAAGTGCGGGTTGTGTATCTGATGATGGGTGGGGGATTAGATCCGAGAGGAGCAGTGTGGTGCAGAGAGTAAAAGGTGGAGGAGTGAGAGGAGTTGTTGGTGAGAGTGCAGGGACCAGCTTTCCAGCAAAAACCCTGAAGGCATCACAGCTGCTTCTGCCCCGGGGGTAGAAGTGAAGACAGGCAAGAGGATGCATCAGAAACAAACTAAATCTGCTGAGATCTACCCACCAAGCTCGGTGAGGTCTCTAGGCATCCCTTCATCACGTGCTCGAGAGCGTGGTTTTCACGACCCGTCAACATGACGTTCTCCAAGTAAGAACGTGACGGGTGCTGGTGGGTTTCACAGAATCACAGAATGTTAAAGGTTGGAAGGGACCTTAAAGATCATCTAGTCCAATCCCCCTGCCAGAGCAGGAACGCCTCGATAATGCTACACAGGAACGTGTCCAGGCGGGTCTTGAATGTCTCCAGAGAAGGAGACTCCACACCCTCCCTGGGCAAACCCATATGTATGGGTTTGCGGTGCTGGCAGCTGACCTGCTCTGCGGGAGCATTTCTGAAGGCAGTCCCCAGTCTGCACCTTCATGAACCGCTTCCTCGCTGACCTGAGGATGTTTCTGTCCACTGGGGTCGTGAGCTATCGTCAAATCACGTTTCTAGTGATAAAAAAGCTCAAAATTTCTGCTCAGGTAGTAATCGGATCAAAACTATATTTGCCTCTTGCCAGCTTTCCATGCCTGTTTATTTGGTTCTGGGATTAGGATTTTTTTTTATTTATTTTGTGTAATTATATAATGTGCCTATTGCCTAGTTATATAAAACATTATATAGATATTAATATTTTTAATTTCAGTGTGAATTCATATTCGAAATGTGGTTTCAGGGAAGATTTGGCTGTGCCAAATTCTGCAGCGAGCATAATTATTTTTATGATCATCGCAGTGGCCAGGACAGTGCATGATGTATGTCTCAATAACTGCCCAAGATCACCATGAAGCTTGCAAATTAGTAAATACATGAAGACATCGGGAGGGCTTTTCTGAGGCATTTTTCTCACCTCTGGCCTTTTCACAAACTTATAAGGCTTCAGAAAACCTTGCAACAAAGAAGTGAGTTTTAGTAACCTTCTAAGAGGATGGGTACTTTTATCCACCCCCGATGACATTTGATACATTTGTTATTAAAACAGCTTAATATTATTTCACGTGTCTGTTTGGCCTTAATGCTACCTGCAGCAGGTGATATATATATTTTTTTTCTAAATAATATGTATTTTATATATATTTTTCTATATTCTATATGTTATATATTCTCTATATGTTATATATTCTCTATATGTTATATACTCATATATATACATGTAATATATAATGTATTATTTTTCTAAAAATCAGATGAATGTTTGATGATTTAGTACCATGGTACTAGAAATACTTTAAAAAACAGACTTCGTAAAATCTGCATGATCCTAAGCTAAATTTTTGGAGAATTTTGATCTCTATCTACGAATAAGATGGATATTTTTAAAATTATCAAACAGATTCAAATAGTAGGGCATTTTGTATAAATATAGACTCAGTAGTGATCCAGTGTGAATTATATTAAACTCAGTGGGAAGCCATCTATTAACCTTAGCGAGAATTGAATTAGAATTCCAGAAACCGAATTCTGCTTTAGGAGTCCTGTGTCAGGGGATTATTAGAATACCATCCCAACACTTTATGAATGAATCGGACGATTAGGAGCACTAATTAGTAGCAACGTCAGTTTGAAAGAGCTACGTGGAGGAAGCGCAATGGTGGATGTTCCTCGAGCGTGAGGGAGGCCGCCTTCAGCGGGCGGCACGGTGCGTGCTGGGCAGCGAAACGAAATTCCTTCGCTCCGTAAATTTATGTTGAACTTTTTCAGCCTTTCCGGTTCCGGGCGGGATGCTGGCTGGGGTACACCCTGCCCTGGCTTTTCTGTAACACTTTGTAAGGCACTGCAGAGACATTAAGTAATGAAATCTGTGTGTTTGATGAGTTTGGTTCTCGTTTCGCCGGGAGATTAGGCGCCTCTAGCCACAGAAGGATGACGAAGCGAAGAGTATAGAGACTGTGCTACGGGGGTGGAGTTGGTCACATCAATGAGTAAGCAAAGAGTAACAGTTCAACGTGTTAAAACTGCTGGCTCTGCAGCCAGTAGTGGTGACAACTCTTTCCTGACCTTCCTTAAGGTAATTCCTCTCTAAAAAAATAGCGATGAGAAGATTGTGAAGCAACAACTTTCTTTTTCATCCATATTTTTTTCTTAGCTTCTTTGAGTTTCCAATCATACCTAAACAGTTACAACAAAAAAAACATTTATATGTGGTGGTGTTCATGGAACTGGGTGGGATGATTCCTTTCTATGCGAAGTTCAGATGGCCAAGGTCATATTTCAGATTTAGGAGAAAGCAGATTTCTCACACACCAGCATTGGTTACAGCTTGAGTCCAGACCAGAAGGTTGATGCCAAGAGTCTGTGCTGGACACCAGTCATGGAATCCTCCTCCTGTCAACTGCCGGGGCAGCGTTTGGCCTATGAGAGAGCTGAAAATATTTGCCAGTTATTGAGAACGGTGCCAAGAAATTCTATATAAGAAAAAAACATAGTTTAGAAAGCTTATGTTATTTGCTTTTTGGAGGATTTAAACAATGGCCTAATGTCGTGGCTAAAAGAAGGCACTTTATTATGTGATGATCAAGTATGAGGCAGAAATATGAACTGTTGCTGCCTTGAATTTCTTCTTTCCTAATGATTTTGAGGCTTTGGATAACAGTTTAGTCTTCAAGTCCAGGTATCCGTTTCTTCTGCTGCTGCTGCTGTTGGTATATTTATTCAAGTATTTGTACTTCAGCTGCTTACTCCATGTTCTCAGAGGAAAGGAAGAGCTGACAGTCTTGGTGTCAACACAGATATTTTTTATATAAAATAATCGGAATCATAACTGGTGGGTTTGGTTAGAATCATAGAATGTCAGGGATTGGAAGGGACCTCGAAAGATCATCAAGTCCAATCCCCCTGCCAGAGCAGGAACGCCTCGATAATGCTACACAGGAACGTGTCCAGGCGGGTCTTGAATGTCTCCAGAGAAGGAGACTCCACAACCTCCCTGGGCAGCCTGTGCCAGGGCTCCGTCACCCTCACTGAGAAGAAGTTTCTTCTCGAGTTTAAGCGGAACCTCTTATGTTCCAGTTTCAGCCCATCACCCCTTGTCCTGTCATTGGTTGTCACCGAGAAGAGCCTGGCTCCATCCTCGTGACACTCACCCTTTAGATATTTTTTTAAACATGAATGAGGTCACCCCTCAGTCTCCTCTTCTCCAAGCTAAAGAGCCCCAGCTCCCTCAGCCTTTCCTCATAAGGGAGATGCTCCACTCCCTTCATCATCCCAGTTGCCCTGTGCTGGACTCTCTCCAGCACTTCCCTGTCTCTCTTGAACTGAGGGGCCCAGAACTGGACACAATATTCCAGATGGGGTCTCACCAGGGCAGAGTAGAGGGGCAGGAGAACCTCTCTGGACCTACTAACCACCCCCCTTCTAACACACCCCAGGATGCCCTTGGCCTTCTTGCCCACGAGGGCACACTGCTGGCTCATGGCCATCCTGCTGCCCACCAAGACTCCCAGGTCCCTTTCCCCTACACTGCTCTCTAATTAGTTAGGTCTTACCCATGAGAGATTTCCAGGATGGTGTGGGAACACGCGAGGGGCTGGAGGGGCAGCAGGAAAGCCGGGCGGGAGGCAGCAGGCTCAGCTGTCTTCAGGGCAACACCCGTGTGTCCTCTCAAGCATCGCAAAAAGAATGCACATTAATGTACATAAAATGCATATAGCGTTTGGTTTGGCCTTCAGGCAATTTGTAAGTATGGTTTTGAGACTCTGTTTTTGCAAGTCGTATACGTGATGAACTACAGGGGAGGTTAAAAGTCATAATCCAGGGCTGCTGACCCCGCTGGGCAATTCTCATCACTAATTTCTGATGTCAAGAGACGATGCAACAAACGGATGAAGCCATGTACAAATTCCTTATTTTCATGTGTGGGAAGGAGGGAACTGTGTGCATTTGCTGATAGTGGAAAACAGAGAAACAATGCTCCTATCAAAAGGAGAAGATTTGGGTTTTTCCTTCTTTTTTCTTTTTTAAAGTGCGTGGCTGTTACCAAGTTTTGCAATGGATCTTTCTTCAGTGGGTAACAGCTGGGTTTGCTCTGGTGGGAAGCCCTGAGGTAGGAAGAGAATTATTTCAGATGTGTTCACTTTGGGGTATTTATATTTTCTGTCCTTTGGCTTTGTGTTGGCCATAGAAGCCGAGAAGAAAATGGATTAACGTTGTCCTCTCCTCATTACAATGGCTCTTGTACTGATAGCTGGCTCTTAAAATAACCACCGTGTTTCAGGTAGAGACAACTACAGACATAAATTTAGTTACTTGTTAGTTTACAGTCATAATGGCTACAGAAATTTTTTTCATAATTAATTCCTTTGTCCCTCTAACAACATTCGTTTAGGAAAAACAGGAGGGGAGAAGACAAAGTGGTATTATACCAAACTGAAATTATTTGTTTATGATCTCAGTTCTCATCAGTTTCACAGTTATCTCTATATTAAATTAAAGATCAGTGAAGGAGAAAAGTAGATTAAATTTCCATTGTGGGCTAGAAAATAGAAATGCATGTACAACAGGTATGCAAAGTAGCTAATGGAAATAAATCACAGGTTTTTTTAAATGCCGTGTTACAGATGAATGAAAATAATTTCTGAATTATTTATTATTTTTTTTATTTATTTCTAAGATGTTTTCACAAAACCCAAATAAATTGGAAGGCAGGGCTGTTTGAGAGAGCCTTTAGCTTCCGTACCTTACGGGTCCGAATCTTGAGTCTTAACTTCATCAAAATGTGAAGAACGGGGAAGCAGAAAACGTATTACTGCTTAATGCACAAAATACAGGCAAATGCTTGCCATAGCAACCGGCGGTTAGGTAAGCCGAGCGCTGTGGCACACGGGCCTGCACGGTGCTTACCTCTTTATTACCCAGGGTTGTACATGGGAGTGATTTTCTTTATAGTCAGAAACTGATCTATTTGTCAATTGGATTGTTTTCGTTCCGTTTTTAAATTGCCGGGCGAAGATTGCGTGTGCGCCGTCTCCGAATACAGCGCGCGCCTCGCCTGTCAAAACCCAAGGCTTTTTAGAAAATAAAAGTCTTTTCATGGCCCTGAGATACATTATTAACACTTGTGGCTTTTTTAGTGCAGGTATCAGATACGCAGGATTTATAGGATTGAGACTATTGACTAAATTGATACCTCTGATTTTCTGCTCTTGCAAATTAAAAGTCTATTTCTTGGGGTTTTTTTTCCTCCTTTAACCGGAGGCAAAAAAAATAGGTAGTGTCTCTTCTTTGCGTCTCCTCCATTCAAAGCGACATCCACCCAACTGACACCGTTGCCAAATCTGTGAAGAACGTTAGCATGTTAGCCTTACAGCTATATATCACATACGTAAACCAATATGTTAGTATGTTAGCCTTATAGCTATATAGCACGCAAGCAGAACAAACGTGTTAGTATGTTAGCCTTACAGCTAGAGCTAATTTCTAAATTAGCTCCTCTGCAAGACCTGCCTGTTGTTGCTGTTTTTCTTTTAGCTTCAATGCTTTTCACTCGCTATATCGTGTTGTTAGGCAGTTGAAATGCATTTTTGGAGTTACATTACTCTGGCCAACTTGTTGTCATACGAAAGACCAGGACCCTTGGCGAGGGCCGTACGTTCATGCACAGGTAGTCCGGGAAGGTGAGGTGTTTGCTTCTTGTTTCCTTACAACATCTGTTACGTTTTAACTTCGTTTTCTCCAGATACCGTGTCTAGCAAATATTTGGAAAATAGATGTGAATTCTAATCCGTAAGGAAGCAATATTACTATTTCCAACAGCTTTATGATGGCTTTAGTCAGGCACTCGATCTTTGCCGACGTACCTGCCTGCTCCTCGGTATTACAACAGTTAAAATTTAGAATAAAGATCGTACATTTTGAACACGTAGACAGCTAAATATTACTTTTATTTAAACAACAAAGTACACCGATGTCCTCCTATCAAAACAGGACATTTTGAACATGTAGACAGCTAAATATTACTTTTATTTAAACAACAAAGTACACCGATACCCTCCTATCAAAACAGGAGATGAGAAGGTATTTCCAATACCGCGGTCCTCCACAATAAAATAAATGAGCAAACGCGTTGAATTTCCCCGAGCGCTTAGGACTGGCGCGAGCCGAGTTCGCTGCTGCTCTTTCCACTTGGAGTTACTCATTCCTGTACACGTGCCGCTCCTTCCTAAGCGTCTAGTCCGGCACAAGCATTCCTCCAGCCACACAGATTAGGGAACCGATCTAGGTTAAGACTAATCCAGCAGAAATACACAAATCGGCTCCGTTATCTGCTTCGCCAGCCCAGCGTGAGCAGAGGGGGAGGAAGAGGAGGAGAGGGAGCAGCACCCGAGCGCCACGCCTGGCCTGGAGCAGGAGGAGCCTTTTAGCAGAGGCTGAGTTGTGCCCTCTAACAGGAGTAAGGGGCTACTCCTTGGGGATGTCTCCTCGAGAAGGGTCCCAGGAAAATGAAGATGTGAGGAAAAAAAGCTGGCGTCCCCGTAATTTTCTGCCGTGCAGCTAACGAAGCCCCAATTTAAGCCAGGTCTTCTGGGTGGATCGAGGTTCCAGATTTACGTTGGGGAAACCCAAAAGTGCCGCGATCCCTGTAGTGAGTCCTAGCGTCATCATGCAAAGATGTTTTCACCAACTGTTTGTGTTGGTTGGAAGAATAAAATTAAATGCGAGGCTCGGGTTAGGCTGTGTTCATGGTGCTCCATCACGAGTTCAAATCACAGAGTTAGTTGTAACTGGGTTTGGTTTAGGGGAAAAATCAGATACTTCGTGTCTAAGCTACTATAGGGGGTTTTTGTTAATTTATACATAAGTGTCTGAGTGTGTTTGTGTGTGTATATATACATATAGGTGTGTATATAGATCAGATAGAAGTGAGCAAAACTGGACATCTTTTTTAGTTTTTTTTTTCTCTGAACTTTTCTGGTAGATCTTCTCAAGAATTATCTCATTAAAAAATCCTTTTATCCATTCTCCAGCTGTGTGGGCTCTGCTTTTATAGCCTTCAATTCTGTGGAAGCATAAAGCAGTGGAGAACATAGCCAGAGCGGGACCCAACCCTTGGACAGTCGGGTATTCTTCCCATTTTGCGTTTCTGATCGATGAAAAAACCCAGACATCCTGTGTCTAGGATCAGATGAATTTATTTGAAATCACACTTTGGACTCTACCTTCCTTCACTGACTACTGAGAGCACGTAGGTAAACTCGCCAGATTTGGTCAGTGTTTGTTTTTCTGAACACACCCTTGGTTTTTGTGTAGCAAAGCAGTCTGTTAGAGAAGCCGTGCAAGTCTCCGGGTATCGATAACTTGTCTTTCTGCAAACCTTGCTTTAGTACACCGTGTATTTTTTTTTTTTTTTTTTTTTTTTTTTTTGCAGGAAGAAGAGGCTTTATTCACAACAAGCGAAGAAACACAAAGACTTGAAGAAACAGCACTTACCTAATTCTTTCCAAAAGTTCAGAGACCCACCAAAACCTGGTGGATTACCTCCGCCGGCCCTCCTGATTTGAGGTAAGTGAATTCTCTCGTTGCCACGTGTCTGTGGAGGGTAAACGCAGCGGTTTCAAATTTTAAAACAGTTTCTTCAGTTTTCTTCGACGTGTCAGGAAGGAATGGTGGGCTTTCAGTAGGCTGGTGCTGTTTATCTGGTAGCAATGTAGTGCCACCATTAGAAATTAATGATATCGGGGTTATTTTTAGTACTATGGGAGATGATGCGATCATTAAATATAATTGTGTGTGACTTTTCCACTTAACAAAATGAAAAATAGCCATTATCGAAAATAAAATCAGACAAAATCAGACCGGATGCTTGGAAACGCATCTCAAAGCCTTTGCCAGTGTTTTGCTGCCTGGAGCCCATGGCCCTGGGACGGGATTAATTCTTTTGGAGGAGGATTTTTCAGTGATGCCACAGGGTAAATGGGATGAATAACCTGTGAAACAACCAATGATCAAGTCAATTGGTTTAGAAGAAACGTATTTAAAACCAACCTGAAGAAAAAAGAGAACTGTCTTGACTCCCTTTCCTTTGTGCCAGCACACAATAGAAAAGTTACTGAGTTTGTTTCTGTTACTGGAAAATTTATTTAATTTTTTTTTTGGGCATTTCTTATTTTTTCTCATGGAAAGTAGAGTATCTTTAATTTTAGATGCATCAAATAGCATAGTTGCAAGAATATTGTATGTATCTTAAGAGATTAGATGGGGACAGGATTTTTTTAATCTGTTAGCACAGACTTGTTATGTAAATAGAAAGCTCACAAAGCAAACCAGACAGCACATGCACTGAAAAAAAACAGATGTCTCTTCCCCAGAAATACATTCGCCGTGAGATTCCTGCAACTTGGTGAGAACTCGTTGGGAAGTTTATTGTTGCGGGTGTGTGTGCAGTCGAAGAAGAAACACGTTGTAGTCCCTGTGTAAGTCCCGTGCTTCTCTCGGAACGACAAACTGGCCTTTCCACGCGTGGTGCTGGGCTATTTAATAGCAGCCAGGGCAGTCACCTTCTGCAGTGAAACAGCGCGCTGCAGAAGTATGAGGGTGGTTTTCCAATATCAAATGTCCGGGTTTGTTTGTTTTTAATTTGGAAAAAAAAAATCCTTTGCTTTTTTAATTTTTTTTTACAAACCCTTATTTTTAATTCTTGATCACAAAACCTGGCGGTTCCCGATGGGCAGAGGAAGATAGGAAGGCTGGTTAAGAGAGGAACAAGACTTTCAGGAGGGGAAAAGCAGTACAGAGCCTGTTGAATTAGCCACAACGATTCTCTTGGCTCACCATCTAAGAGCGTTTTTGATTAGCACCAATAGTCTACACTTACTATATCTAAAATTGTGTTCTGTAGCTGGTCATCTGTCTCTGTGGTGCTAGCATTTTGATGCTAGTGAGTTGGTAAATGGCATATGCATAATGAAGGTAATGTCTTTTTTTTTCCAGTGCAAACTCGAATTGCATCTTTACCCACACGTTCCCGTGTGCTCAGTGTGGACAATTTGCATCGTTAGTTTATTGTTACTATTTTATTTAGATGCTAAAAGTTTCAAATCGGGATATTTATTTGAATTCATTTTAATAATGCTCTTCTGTCGATTTCTTGAAGCTTTTATTAGAAGCTTCTTTTACTGATGCTACTTGAGTCTTTAGTACTGTCCACATGACCCAGTTATTTTAAGCCCTGGCATGACTTAGGTTTCATTCTTGGGTTATTTCATCCATCTATTGAAATTGTTTCCAGTAAATTAGTTTTACAGTGTTTGCTGTGATTAGCATTATATGCTCAGGGGAAGTTCTTCACGAAAATGTCTCTTATCAATACTTTCAATGTGCTTAAACATTAATAAATAATTTTGTCTGAAGAATGCAATATATCCGTAGTGAAATTACAGTCTAAAATATATCTGTATGCAAATTCTGTAATGGTAGGTTATATCATCTTTCTATTTGTTTTGCTACTGTAAAGATAAGCTGTGTTGTGAAGCCGTGGAGTCTTATTTATAATTTTGTGAATAACCCATGTGAAAATGTTCGTTCTTTGAAATATTTCATGCAGCTTATACGCAGCAGAAACAAGTTAAAGATTTCTGGCGTTTCTACAATCGGAGAAGAAATTTTTATGTTTAGTTGTTTGTGGGTTTTTTTTAAATCTATATGTCAGATTTTAAGATCCAGAATTTCTGGAGAAATTTAGAGAGCCCTGGCATTCAGTTTCTTGATGAGCTGAAGGCAGTAGCTAAGGCTCAACCTCAAGGGTCCTGTGGATGCACCGCAGGAGAAGTTCAGTGGGTCTCAAACTCCCTGAGATTTGTATCGTTCTCCCTTCCCAGTCTGGCTGACTTGATTGTGAGTAACTTTACTACAGCTCTGTCCATTGAACACCCCAATTCTTCACCTCCTAAAATGCTGTGGGGGGTTTTTTTCCATCCTGTACGTTCAGTATTTAGACCTCTACGACTCCTCGCATTTATAAATTCATAGTTTTGCTTGTTTAACTCTTTCAAATAAAAGAAAGACACTTTATTTTACTGATAGCAGTAATAATATTAATGCTGTGTTGTTATGTGTGTTTTATTGGTTTTCGTTTTAGTAACTTTAATACCTATGGACTTGGACCTACCTTGTTAGTATTCTAGATACATAAAACCATTGACTATTAAGACCAGGTAGCCCCTGTAACATTCAGAAGCGTTGAACATGTAGTGCTTCAACACAGAAGCTGCCTAGTGCCCTGCTCTTTAAGGAAATCTAAACGTATATTCATGATTTTATAGGGGTGTCATTTTCAAAGTGATACTGATTGGGGAAGGATTTTGGTGAGGTGATATTTTATCTTCTAAGTAGTTTGCGTATGAAAAAACTGTTCACTGAAAAGTGTCACTGAGCTGGGAAATGCAATCTGAAACAACCGAGGCCCTTTGGTACGTATCTTTACAAGATGCTGTACCCCAATTTTGCCCTTAAATTGGGATGATGCTGATGGACGAATAACTCGGTTAAATTAGGGGTACTCAGCAAGTCAGTGAAAACCAAACAGCGGGTCATCACCAGGTTTCACTTAGAAACTTAACTAAGATGTTTTAATAATCATGGTAAGTGCTGTGTTTGGTACTTGCAGCCAATGTACTTTATGTGATTTCTGTGCTTATACCCTGCTTACCTGAAACTTTTCATTCACGTTTTGTATCATGGGGTTTTCTCTCAGGGAAGAAGGTTTTAACGACATCCAAGACCTCTGCTGTGGTGACAGTGGTTTTAAAAGAGGTTCCAAATACGGGATCTGTAAATCAGAACACGTATATTAGACTTTCTGTAGAATTGAGAAACTAGTGATTGGCTGTGTTGCATCTGTTTCAGTTGCAGATGTTTTTAAAAAATGTAAAATCCCCAATAATTCTGAATGTATTAAATGGATATTTCTAATCCCTAACCATGCCCTCACCGCGTCCTCAGGATTTCAGGTATAATGTTGGAAAGGCCTGCATGAACTTTTTTGAATATGCCTTTCATCTAATGAGAACTAATTAATTGACTTAGGAGTCCTGCAAATACTGTTAACTCCTTTCACAGTGTCTGAGAAATTGAAACTGGCCAAATGAAAGCCTGACAAACTGAGCTGGTGGAGGACTGCAGGTACATTTTGGTGATGATTCTGCAAGAAATGGTTCAATAAAAGGGAGAACTCAGGTTCTCTTTCAGCAGCGTGCTCTCCAGGATCCGTATAACCGCCCAGAGATTAACTTAATGTCATCAACAGTTCTGGTGGAACTTTTTATGTAGTCAAGGCCATTTGCAGTCTGGTAATTGTTTAAAGCCTAGATTTTTGCCTTTGTAGCTGCACGTTTTTAGCTTGCGTCAGTACGCCTGAGATAGTCTGAAGAAGTGAGCTTTTGTGTGCCTACCAGTTCCATCGTAAAAATCCATGTACTCATTTTTAATCATAGAATGGCCTAGGTTGGAAGGGAGCTTAGAGATCGTCTAACCCAACCCCTGCCAGGGCAGGGACGCCCTTAACCAGCCCAGGTTGCTCCAGGCTCATCCAACCCAGCCTTGAACATCTCCAGGGAGGGGGCAGCCACAGCCTCTCTGGGCAACCTGTGCCACAGTCTGGCCACCCTCGGGCTGAAGAGTTTCTTCCCAAGATCCAACCTAAACCTGTTCTCCTTCAACTTAAATCCCTCTCCCCTTGTCCTGTCGCTGGGCACTCTTGTCCAAAGTCCCTCCCCAGCCTCCCTGTAGGTCCCTTCAGGCACTGAGGGCAGTGACAAGGTCCCCCCGGAGTCTTCTCTTCCCCAGCTGAACACCCCCAGCTCCCTCAGCCTGTCCTCGCAGCAGAGCTGCTCCAGCCCCTGGGTCACCTTTGTGGCCTCCTCGGGACTCGTCCCAACAGCTCCACGTCCCTCTTAGGGTGGGGACCCCAGCACTGGAGGCAGCACTCGAGGTGGGGTCTCAGCGGGGCAGAGCAAAGGGGGAGAAGCCCCTCTCTGGCCCTGCTGGCCGCCCTCCTCTGGGTGCAGCCCAGGGCAGGGTTGGCTGCTGGGCTGCAGGAGCGCCCGGCCGGCTCAGGCTGAGCTGCTCGTCTGCCAACACCCCCGAGTCCTTCTCTCCAGGGCTGCTCTCACCCCACTCTGTGCCCAGTTTGTGTTTGGGACTGGGACTGGCCCCACCCGGGTGCAGGACCCTGCGCTGTGACTTGCTGAACCTCCTGCAGTCTGCCCTGGCCCATTTCTCCAGCCTGTCCAGGTCCCTCTGGATGGCAGCCCTGCCCTCGAGTGAGTCCAGGGCACCACACAGCTCCGTGTCATCAGCAAACCTGCTGAGGGTGCCCTCAGTGCCGCTGTCCGTGGCACTGTCAAAGATGTTGAACAGCACTGGACCCAGAAGAGACCTCTGAGGAACTCCACTTTTTTGTACACACTTATTTTCATATACTCTTTTTTTTGGATAGTGAACCACCACAATGTTGTAAAATATCTCTCTTTTTAATCAGTTCCAGTCTGAGCCATTCTATCCTTCTTTAAAAGCATAGATTATGACAGTGTATACTACAAAGTAACTGGATAAAGGCTTGCAAAGCGATCAAGAAACGTGAAATAAAATAATTTGACTCATTCTTGAATTGCAACTGTCTCAACAGATGTAACGTGGGGCGCAAGAGTTCCTCAGATGAGGGATGTGGTAAGACAAGGAGCCAGCCTCAATGGACATAGCCCATTATCGAGATCTAAAGAGGAGACTCTCTAAAGCAAAACCGAACGCGCGCCAAGAATTTTAAGAAGCCTAAAGGTCCCCAAAGTAACGAGAAGCAAGACCATGAGGAGTAATATAGGTAAGTAGTCACGGGTAAATCAATAGATTTACTAAGCCAAGAAACTTCTTATTTTATTCCTGGTAGTTTTGTGCTGTGGTCAAGTTTGTTATTAAATGTGTTGCAAGTAGTATGGTACAAAAGTCCGGAGCCGATGTTAAAAGAACAAAAAAAAATCAGAGGAAGAGCAGACTTCTTCAACGTTTAATGATGCTGAAGTAGAAAAGTAAACAATTTGCAGCTCATATCTTTGTACGAGATAGACAGTGCACCCATACAGGGGCCTTTCTGATAACAAAACAAAGAAGAAAAAAGCATTCTTGACCTAGATTTAAGAGATCGTATTGAAACAGCATGTGAAGCACAGTATTTTAGCGGTAAGAAAATTACCGTTTTGTGACAGTGTGATTCATATGGAGTATTAGTCATAATTGGTAGTAATATATTTTGACATAATGAAACAATAGAACTCGGGTTATCTGTATCAGAAAATATGCAGCACCATTCTTGACCTAGATTATATTGTAGTAGCAAAGTGTAGCTGCCTTGCCCTGACATGAAGCCGGAACTTGACAGGAAAATGTAAAACGAAATGCTCTTCTTATGCATTTTAATAATCAAAATATAAGGTTATACCATGTCAACAACCAGCAGATGGAGAAAAAGAATGTCCGAGGAAGCTCAAAGAACACGCTAGGAAACTGAGCTATAAATACCAGGCTAATTCCATAGCTTTACGATTTCTCCAAAGCTTTTTTAAATCCCTCCAGAAAAGACTGAAGAGATCCCTAATCTGAAGTGCCCCAGTTGAAGGAATGTGTACGTTTTTCTTTTTTAAATAAAATTATGTTAATCTACAGTAGATTGTTGGGACATCCTAATGAGTCCCTGTAGTGTCTGTACTATATTTGTTGCATCAGAATAATTTTTTTTTTTAATATGTTGGTACCGTTTCCTTCTTATCAGTACTCTTCTTCAGAGAAAATACAGAATTCTGTCTGATCACCTCTGAACTGCTGCATGTAGTATTCCTGCAGAATATTTGATGTTCACAACTCATTTTGAATCTCTGTTTTTTTAGAGAGCTGTCCCTTTTGAGTAGAGAGAGCTAACAGAAGAGCAATCTTCTTTGGTAGGGTCTTACGAAGAATTGCAAGATCTCTTGATATTTTTTTTCTTTACTATTGTAAATGATACCAGTGGAACCTAACATCGTGGCTATATTTGGAAATACTTGGTTTTTCTGGCTTCCATACCTAATACTCTAAATTCTTGACTTTTGGGTCCCATGGCGTTCCAAGGAGCGTGGTATTCTCATGTTGTAATCGAATTTGGTGAATCTGCCGAGTAAACAGGTTCTAAGAGAAGTGTCTATAAGAAGACTTGGATTTGAGATCAGTGAATTGTTGAGTACCTAGGGAAGGGATGGAAAGATGTATACACTTGTGTTACTGAAGCGCTCTGTAAAGTTGCTGTTGAAGCTCGCAAAACCAGGGGCTGGGGATGTCGTGAGACAGTTGTCACGTAACCATGGAGTGGTGTTGGTTGGAATGGGTCTGCAGAGGTCACATAGCACAGCTGAGGTTGGCAGGGACTTCTGGAGGTCATCTTGTCCAGTCCCCCCTGCTCAAGCAAGGTCACCTTGAGCAGATTTCCTGGCATCATCTCCAGACAGTTTTTGACTATGTCCACAGAGGGTGGCCACCATCATTCTGGGCAACCTGAGCCAGTGCCCCATTGCCCACACAGTAACAAAGGGTTTCCCGGTGTTCAGATGGAACCTCCTGCGTTTTCCATCCGTGCCTCTTAACCTCTTGTGCTGTTACAGGACACCGCTGAACAGAGTCTGGCCCCGTCTTCTTTGTGCCCTTCTTTCAGGTATTCAGGTGCATTGAGAAGATCCCCTCAGAGCCTTAGTTTTCCTCATATGTCTTCCAAGCTTTACATGTTGCACACGTGTCTCCTTCTTGTCCTTTAACTGTGGGCATCAGAGGAGATTCTGGCTCCATCTTCTCCTTATGCACATGTTAGCTGGCTGAAGACGGCAACAAGATCTCCCCTAAACCTTCTCTTCTTGAGCTTCTCTTTCATAAGTATCTCTTCACTCCTTAAAAACGTCTCTTACTTTCTGCACGTGTGTTTTGCTGGAGAAAACGCATCGAAAATCATACCTTTCCCAGAAACTTCTGAGTTTCCATTGCATTTTCCCTCTAGAAGAAGACAACTGGAGAGCTTAGGGAAAACTAAAATAAAATAAAGCAGAAATCTTCATTCCTAGAGATTTTACAGTGCAGAACACCAGTGTCTGACACAGGACTCGACATGCGTTCGCTGCCAGTGACACCTGAGGTAGAACATATTTTGCCGTGCTGGACGCTGGCCTTCAAAGAAAATTTATATGAGCCAGAAGAAGGCAAAGCAGAACAACAAGCTGGTGACAGATTTAGAAAGCAGGACTGTTAAAGAACAGCTGAAAGGCTTGGGTTTGTTTATTCTAGGAGAAAAGAGAACACTGTAGGATGGGCATAAGGCTTTAAAAAGATAAGAGGTTTTTATAAAAGCAATGGTGGCAGTTGCTCTCTAGATTTAAAAAAGACAAAAGTTCAGTTTGCACAGGGGATAGTTTAGGATGGATGTAAAGAGAAAACAATCCACGCTGTTTGCTGTTTTGCCTCGTATCTGACTGCAAATATGAGTGAAAAACAGGAGTATTTTAGCTATGACTGTCATGAAATCTGTGATAGGAAATACTAGAAGTGTGTGAAGAAGCAGCTTTCGCATTTTGACCATCCACCTCTGGCAGCGGGCTGAGCAGATCGTTCTCCTGAGATCCCTCTTCAGATCCTCAGTTTCTGTAATTCTGTCAACTTAATTGTGGGATTAGCTTGGGGTTTTTAATCCTATAACCTTTTTCTGTTACTGGTAATACACTTCAGTTTAAGGTATGTGGTATTTAAAGCCTTTATGTGTGGCACTTTTCATTACAAAAAAAAAAATGACCAGAGACATCTTTTTCCTTTTGAGATGCCTCAAAAAGCTCTTGTTTAAAATGGACTAAAATTCCGGATCAGAAACCTTTGGAAGTTTGCCACTGATTTCCTTGAGTTCAGATTTCCATTGGGTTGGGAGGCTGAAGTGTACCGTAAGAAACGAATACACGCCGAAGCAGTGCGGGAAGCTCTCCGACGTGTCTGCAGCTTGAATTCACGATTTGTAGACTTTTCTGCCTAGAACTTGTGCCATTTGTTCCTGACACTAAGGGCTTTGTTTATGGAGGGGTATTTTTTGGTGACAGAATATATTTGTGCTACTAAACGCTTTTCTTTTGATCAGACTTTAAATATATCGTGATAAAGAGCTGACAGAATGCTTCTTTGCCTACGTTTTTTCCGCTTTTTGGAGCACGGTGCCAGAAGATGCTAAATATCTGCGTTCCGTCCCTACCGTCTGCATTTCCAGAGAGATTTCTCGGTGCTGTTGAGAGAATAAAGGGCCGTTTGGGTTTTAAGTTAGTATGTGGCACAACACATTGTCCTTCGATTGGGATGAGGTATTGCCTCTTCTAGGTTCTCATCTTTTTTGGAGCTTTGCTCTTAAACTCTTGGAGGTCCCACGTCCTTAAAGGGACACATGGTTTTAATTTGTGGGTGCCTGTGGTCCTTACTCTCATTTTTCTTTTCTCTGCTTTGCCGAGCTGGTGGAATTCTCTTATGCTTGTGAATGTGATTCACCCTTTTGTTTAGTTTCTTCTGAAGAGAATCAAACCTTCTTTTTTTTGTCTAACATAGCGTTTATGCAGTCTGTGTAAAATCAGGTTTTAGAGCAAAGCCGTGGATACCTGGCGGGACAGAGTTGAGCATCGATACCAGGTACCATCTTGCTCCAAATTAAACCTGACGACGCGGCGCGTGGATGGCAAAATCCCTCCAAGGAGAGTTTCACAACCCCTGCACTGAAGTAGAGAATAGAATGCTTTTTATTGTTATAAAAACAAATGTTTCCTTTTCGAGGAGCCAGCCTGCAGTCCTCCCAGCTTATTGGCAGATGAAATCTATCCTTATTAAGGTGTCAGTGTGAACACGACTGATAATAGTGTTATATAAAATTCCAACCCCAAAAGACGCAGCCACTAACGTTTAGGTACTTCGCTCATTTTTATTAGGCTAAAAGTACCTTGGCTTTCTGAAAAGTAAATCTCCGAGTGAAGGGGATGGGACAGACAGACAGGAAAGAGGTTTTTCACACATGAAGTACAAAATCTTATTTGAAGTTAGTGGTGTGTGTACAGTCGATAACTTTATCGTAATCTTTGTTGCCAGAATACGGATTAAACTTCAGTGGCGTAGGTTTTTTTTAAAAAAAGAAGTTGTACATTAGCGTTTTCTTCAATATTAGGTTATTTTTTTTTCCTCTGCTCATGGTGTTTTATGGACATGAAGTATGTGCAAAATACGAAGCGGGAACGGTTATTTCAGAGTTTCAAAGGAGGAATAACGCGCTCAGAAACCTCTTTGATTAAATGTTTATACATATGAAGAAATGGTGGAGAATTATTCAATATTGAAATCTTAACATCATAAGTGGACTGTATGGCTTACTATTGCTTATCTTCTCTTTCAACTGATTATTTATTTTTCAGCTTGGAATGAACAAGATGAACATACCCACCTTCAATCTAAAGCTTAATGAGGAAAAAGGTCAGGCTTTTTTTTTTTTCCCCTAATCCTGTGCCCTACTGTTAATTAGAGCTTTTTGTTTGCATTCCTTATTTCATAGGTCTTAAATAACAAACCAAATATGATGTTGTAGTGTGAGAGTGAGAAAGTATTTTTTAAATCAAATGGTATATTCATAAAAGAGCTGACTCAGACCAGCGGAAGTACAAAAGGAAGCTCTAGAAGGAAAGGTCGTGTATACATATTTTTGTAGAGATTCATTTGAAAATTATTAAACTTATAATTAATGGACCTCTTGTGTGTCAAGAAAGAAATCTTTATCATCATTTTCATGGAGTGAAAGCCTTTGAAAGGATTAAAATCACCCACTTTTTTCTTTCTTCTTTCTAATATCCTTGAACTTCTGAGTCCACTTTCAGAAAACAGAGGGAACTGTCAGTGTCCTGAGTAAAACAGCGGGGCCAAATCCTCCAGACCCTTACACAATTAGCGTATCCCCGAAAGGCAGAAAGTAATCATCTGCTGAAACGAGCGACTGAGCTCTCACCTTGCGCAGGTTTGTAGCTTACCAGATTCCAGAGAAGCAGCTCAGGCTCTCCAGCGCTCTCACATTTACACCAGAGAAGGCTGCGGAGTTTGCGTTAAGGTGTCTGAAGGGCTGATTTCTATGCTACCGTATTTTTTTAAATACCTTAAGCGTATTTTCAGTGGGAAAACTGCTGAGTAGAGATACATAATTCAGTAAACAATTTTAAAAATAGCACTTGGAGAAGAAATTCCGCCTGTCTAAAAATAGTATAGTCATATGACTTACTACTTTGGCACAAAAGCATAATTTACAGGTTTAATTTGCAATCCTGCTGTGTTTCTGACATTCTCTTGCACAGAAACTCAGTCTGAATTAATCAGGTGTTTGAAATATTGCTGCATCCTGAGCTTCAGGTGTCTTACACGAAAGAGGTTTATGTAGTTTATTGAGACCTCTGCAGTTAACATACGGGAGTGTGACTTTTATTTTTACCATTTATGGCTTTATTTTTGCTGTCGCAGTGCACCGTGACTGGAGATCTGGGGCTAATCTGGTCACTGATGTGCTGGCAGCTCGGAGCCTTTCACCGTATTTCTAACAATCCAATTTTTTTCCCTTTTTTTTTTAACTGCTTATCTAAAATCTGATTAAGCTTTCATTTCAGGTTTTGAAATACTTTTAAATATTCCTTTCTTTTAACTTTTTTGTTGTCACAAATTTGTGTTCCCCTAGTAGCTGGGAAGTCGATAATGCACAGCAAAGCTGTCCAGGAGGACTGGACACTTACAAGTAGTTATTGCCTATTTATTTACTGCATCTATTTATTAGATACTTTAAGAAGATTCTGTATGAAATGGCCCTGAAATTCATTTAGTCTTCACTATAAAGCCATTCTAAAACTACATTTAATAATTTCAGATTTTTGAAAACCTGGAACGTGAGAGTTGTAAGAAGTTATTTGCTCATGTGCTCGGATCTCCTTTTGAAGTAATTTTAACTTTGGTCTGAAACTTTAAAATATTTATGGCTGAATCATTTCATAATGATCGGTGTGTTGCTATTAGAATTTTAAGTTTGGGTTAAGTTCAACTTTCTTATCGCTTTTTTTGGACATGTGAATGTCTGCAGTGGTCGTTTTCTAATGAATCAATGTGTTACGTTAGCGAGAGCCACCTCACTGTGACAAAGCAGATTCTTCTCTATTAATACCCTCTTCTGTTGTGGCAGTTGGTCTTGGAAGGTCTGAATTCTCTCTCTTGTAGGAGCAGATTGCTTCTTTTTCCCTGTCCATTTTGCAGTCGTCTAGTTTTGCTTGATGTGGGGTCATGGTAACTTTCCGTGATAGACTCTTCTAGAGGTTGACAGTTTCTTACAGAGCTAACAGGATGACGACTGGTGTAGAAAAGTTTCAGTGTTATAACCACGACAGATACCTGATGCCACAAAGAATTAAAATTTACTCACGCTTGCTCCAAAACACTAAATTCTGGAAAAGCATTACATCAAAATCAAAATGCTTTAAGAATTGTCGGCATTCTTGTGGCGAGATGGGCTTTGGGGGAGACATATATTCCTATTCAAACAAAACTTAAAGGGAACCCAGGAAAAATGGCCTTCCCACTGACACAACGGATACATACTGGTGGAGAAAAAAGAAAAACAACCAGAGAAAAGCTCTTCAGGAAAAAAAATCCAAAGTATAATTTCTCTTCATGTTGTAGAAAGAGTAGTCCTTCAAAATCCTTAGTGGGGAACACTGCTTTGCAAGTCTGCTCTGCTCCAGAGTACTTTACTTGCCGTCTTGTTTCAGAGAATCAAATGAGAAGCAGTTTGTATAAGAATGGTAAAGCTTTATGCCTGCAGATTGAAACAAGACCGTTGCAAAGTAAATGTATGAATGCTTTTGGCCATGAAAAAAAAAAGAGAGAAAACATCCAACTGCAGGTTTGCTCTTCCTAGATTTGTAGGTGTCTGAAGGTTGTGTATTATAAAAGTTCTACATTTCATTATACGAGTTGCCCTAAAGTGACAAAGTGGATGTAATAATGTTTCACAGTGGGACTTGATGATCTTAGAGGTCTTTTTCAACCTTAATGATTCCATGATTCTATGATTTTTCACTTCTTATTTACATATAGGTTAGTAATATTCCCTAAGAAAGGTTTTGGTAATGATGACATAATTCTTAGCTACAGAATAACTTGTTTGATTTAAATTGCATAGCAAACACTAGTCTTAATTTTTTAAAAATCTGAGTGCTTACATTATTTGACAGCAAAGTACGCCTGTCTCACATGCACGCAGTTTTGACCTATTTCCCTTGTAAAGAAAAAAATTAATGGGGTGGAAGGCCCGAAAGAGCATTATGACTCTTCTGTATTCTTCTGGGACTCTGTTGGGTGACCGTTGTGTGTATTAAATTCTTACTGAGTAGACAGAGCTGACGTTTAAAAGGAAAATCCTTTTGTTTCCTGCCATCTTTTTTTGATTGTTGCGCAGGTCCGCTTCGCTTTTTGTCAAAACCCTTTCAGAGATGCTCAGCGTATCCATACGTGCGTGTGTGTACACAAAGGACCTTCTTGAAAGGCTGTACTTTCTCCATTCTTGCATTGGAAGTGAAAACCTCAGTTGCTTCCAATTCTGGGAGTTACACAGTTGGATGTGTGAGAAAGTCTCGGGTTTTGGTACCGTTCATACACTAAATAAAGAATGCTAAAAGAATCGTACTCCTTCCCAGTTGAGCCATCGCCTTGCACAGCAGTAGCGATGCGGTTAAATGGCTTAAATTCAGTGTACGATGCAGCTCAGTGAACTCTTAGTATTTTCTGTACTATGAACTTTGGTAGGAAGGTGCAGGTAAGCAAGGCTGGCATGTCCAGGGGCCAACTGGTCAAGGTCGTTGCCTGAATGTAGAGACGGGGACAGTGGCCTGGACGCCGGAAGGTTTTTTGTTATTTATGCGTGAATTCATCCAACTAGCTGTTGTTTATTATAGAGTGGTTAAATTGGGGCCTTCCAACCCTAAAACGTTCTACACTATCAAAAGTAGTAGAAAATAGGAATGTATAAACCTTGTTAGAGTACATTATAAAGCTGTTCTTCATACAGGTCGAAATAATTCAATACCGAAGGTAGCTGGACTGGTATAAACTAATTTGGTACCGGGGCAATTTAAAATGTATCATTTTAATTAAGTCAGTCGGCACAGATCAGTTTTCTGGTAGTTGCGGTGGGTTCTCAATCCTCTGTATTTATGTGCAAGATGAAGATGTCTTTCTCAAACCAGAGGCCAGAGTATATCATGTGTACAGCTGTGTTATAGTCCTGGATACCAGTACAATGAGATAAGACTGAAGGGAGAAAGGTTTCCTTTATACTTCAGGCACATTTATTTGTTGAATCACTCGCCTAAAAATAGGGCTTCGTAAAGTATTCAATACCAATCTAATTAGTCAAGAGAATGCTCCTTTTCGAAATGCAAAAGCATTCCCCAAAAGTGATGCAACGTTTGTATCTAATTAGATGATACAGGAGAATCCGAACGAATTGCTTTGATAGACTTAAGCAGATTAATAATGTGCAAGCGATAACTAAATAAAAGCCCATTTTAACTCGGCGTGGTTTGAAAATAATGCTTTTGGAGAAGCTAAAACTTCCTGTTAGTTCTTAAACCCCAAGACCACGATCTGAGAGCATTTCTATTTCCGAATGTGCTTTGTAGTTTGTTTTCTGTGATGGAAAGGAAAGCCTGGGTGATGACAATTGCCCTTTGTATCTCTAAGCAGTTGGAAAACTCTATACCCCAAAATCTGGTCATTCCTTACGTAAGAGCTGGGTTTTGTGCATCATAGAGGCAGTTGGTGGTAGCAGACCTCCAAGTTTGTGATACAGGGAATCATTAGAAACGCTTCAAAGTCCATGCAAGAAAAAATAACAGAGCATCTTTGCGATGTTAGACTGTGCAAATTTGTCTTAACTGGCCTCATGTCCCTTTATTAATAAAATAAATGTTACATTGATATTCCCATCGTATGTGATAGATCTGGATCCAGGCTATTAGTATGTAATTTAAGTTTCTTTTTAAGTTGGACCAAGTTTCCCCTTTCACCACTGGACTAAAAAGTTGTTAAAGTAAACATTAACAGCTGAGCGTGCAAAGAAGCTTCCTAAAATGCAGCACTTTGAAAAGCGAGGCAGCTGCATTAAAAATTGAAAACACACTTGGAGCGCACGAAAATCAAGGAGAAATTTTTGGGGGGTGGAACAGGGTTCGAGGGGACTGAGGGGAGGGAAGCAGCTCAGCGTGGTTTTGCATAGTTCTCCAGTGAAATATTTCTACTCGCGTTGCAATGAAACTGGGCTGCCAAACAGATCGAGACGGCGTGTCTTGGCGCACGGCAAAAAGGAGTACTTGTCTTGGATGTGGAAAGTTGTGTTACCCGTGGTGAGATAGCATGCGTTGTCTGGAGTTGTTAAGAGATTACTGAGGAGAGGTATTTATTACATGGGCTGATGAAAATCAGGCCTTTGGATACAACCCAGTGTCCAGAATACTTGGGATTTGGTCCAAAATCCAAAGTGTGTTCTATCCCAATCCAAATTGCTTCGGATGGAATACTTTGATGGAGAAGGGGAAAGCAACGCATCAAGAGAGACGGGATTTTTCTGCAACCCCGTTGGAAGATTTCGGGACTGGTAAGAAACGGGGAGAGGTCCGAGTAGTCACAAAGGGGTACTCTGTATGTCAGAGCATTCACGGTCAGGCCGATTCCTACTGGGATTTAAACGTGGTTTTGTTCAATCGCGGAACAAGTTGCCAACCTAACAGAGCAGTGCCCCTCTCTCCTCCCGTTGTCCCTTTAAACTTGCAGCTTCTTGTCTGGGCTCCCTTATCGTATAAAACGTGTTATAAAACCAGCCTGCACCAGCTGTAGGGAGAAAAAAAGCCGGAGCCAGCCGGGTTTAAGTGACTCCAATCCTCTTTTTCACTGCTGTCTTCCTTTGCTCCCTTCTCTTTCTTTGGCTGAGAACCGGTTATTGGGAAAATGCAAAGGGTGTCCTTTGCTGAACCGGATTTGAGAGGTTTAGCTCTTCTTGGAGAGACCTCTTCTATGCTTAACTTTTCTATGGTGTTGCGCAGTTAAATATAATAATACATTGCAGCTCCACATGTGGGGTTTAGTGAGGGATTTCTGTACCAAAACGTCAATGGCAACCTCTTACTTTTGCCATTCATGCCTGATAGAAGAGCGCGATGGTTACACTGTGTACTGGGTGTTTTATTGCTGGTGGCTTGTAGAAATCCACAGAGAGCAGTGCTGGGGGCTAGTGAAAAAAAAAAAGAAATCTCACTTCCCTGAGCATTTTCCTATAAAACATGGCTAGTTACACACTGATTAGCCACGTACTAAGAAGCTGCCAGGGAGCCTTAGCCCTCTTTTCTGTAATTCATTGCACACAGGCACATCGATGTGTCCTCGCAGCCCCCAACTCGCGTATGAGCGCAGTAAATTACAAGATAAAAGGTCAGACTTCGATGACGTGAATAGCAATATTCACTGTTTTCTGCTGAGGGGGGAAAGTGCGGTGTTTGAAGTATTTTTGTACCTGGGGAAGAAGGGAAAATAGATCGTCGCACCTGTGCTCCGATTCGTTTTTATTTTTCACGTCGCTCGAATCCTTGTGTTAGTTTGCAGTTCTTTAGTCTCTAATGCCCCTCAAGAAAAACTCATCGAAATAATAAACTTCGACTGAAGGCGTAAGATGGAAGCAGCCATTTTATTCCAATTCGCTGTACTGAGTTAAAATATTTAAATATTTTCCACAGAAAAGGCAGTTAAGTGAATTCTGTGGCTTCTTTTAGTACTGTTTCAAGCTATGTGCGGTACAGAAAAATGGTTTATCTGATTCGATGATGATAAGCATTACGGCGGTGATGGAGTGGGGTGCTAGCTGAGGCAGAGCGTAGCGGAACCGGTAGAAATATAAGGTTACTTCAACGTGTCCCTTGCTGCTCGTGCAAAAAAGAAATTGATGGCTATTATTTTCTTGTAATGGATCCAGTGCAATCGCTCTAAATAGCAACGTGAACCCCGGCAAGACTGGGCTCAGAGAGGAGCAACCTTGTCTGCGCTTCCGCTATTTGAAATATAAATTTTCTCCTTCTGGTGTTACCGTATTACAGAAAGTTGATTCTCAGTAAAAATAATAGAATTGTTCACCTATTTTAGCCGTACGTGGGACCCACAATAAAAATACCGATGCAGCATTCAGCAGTAGCGCTGAAACTTGAAGGTAAATTCTTCTGCCTTGGTCTTGATGAAACGTCACCTGCTACCGTCTGAACCAGGATAAAACCAATCAAACGCCAAAACTTCTGCACTGGAAAACCTGAGCGAGTCTTGAACTGCTGCCAGGTGCTCTCCAAATCCTATTTCTGTGTACCAGATTTAAAGATTAAAGGATAGATTTGTTTTCATAGGAGAGATGACGGCAGGGCGTTTCATGTGACATTCGCTCTAACCTCTCCGCTCTCAGTGAGCAGGATCTCATCAAAGTCTCCTCATCCCTTCCCCAATTTTGGCTGGCCGAGGATGACATCCTATTGGAGTGCTCCAGAGCAATAGGAAAGTTGAAACACATCCTTACAAAACAGTGCCGGGCTGTTCTAGAAGGCTTCATCTTGCAGAAAATCCCGCTCTTTATTCTGAAAATAGCACTCGATTCTTTAAATCCCAGCACCTCAGTCAAGGGGGTATGTCCAGCTGGCTCCTTCCTGGTCCACACCCTTCCTTTAAATAGCATGGCTTTCTTCTTTTTTTTTTTTTTTTTTTTAAACTCTATGTAGCACGTTGAACTTTACATTCGTAAGTAGCGCGTCTGAAGAGAATGTACTGCGTAAGTGTGCTTAAGGGAGTATTTTCAAGGACTGTATTTATGACTCTGTAGCCTTCCCTTAGTGGTCCTGAAGGTAGGAGCTGTCGTGAGTGTGAAATATAATCTGTTGCAGAAATGTTAGAGGATCCCAAGCCTTTCTATTCCATGTCTAATGTCAGAAAACCTCATTTAAATCAGGGCTGTAGTAACATCCACTATGCTTTAAAATGTTGGCGTAACATTAGTATCAGGAGTAAGGCAGAACTGACATGAGATTCCAATTAAAACCTGTCGGCGTTGTTACTAAAATAGTCATCAGTGCCATCTTGCATTTGGCTGTTGTTTTTTCTGATGTATTTACTGTTTGAACCACATATCCCATCTTTGGCTCCCCTTAGTAAAAGTGCCAGTCTCAAGAGCTAAGTCTCACCTGGCCAACTTGAAGAACCGTTTTGGGGGAATAACACACTTGGCATCATTCTGAATTTTTTCATGAGAATTTGTTCATGCAGTATAATCAGATTGCTTCATAGGTATTTTGAGATCAGGGCAGTGATGCTGTCTTTTTCCTATTTGTTACAGAATTTCTGTGTAAGGTTATTATAATTTAGTCTAAATGCAAGGGGTTTCCATTTTTATGGATACTGTCAACCCTAGAAGCAGCTTCCTTCACTTTAAATTCATTCAGTTTTAAAAACAATTTTTAAAGGGCATTAATTGAGCTAGTCACCTGTCGAGAATTCTGAACAGAGGCCTATGTGAAACTATTTTGATAAAAGACAAATCCCTCAATTCACCCAAACTGTACGTTAACTGTTCAATAACAGTTGCGCTCTCGTAGCTTTTAAGATGTAGCTCCACTGCATCCACATAAAAATAGAATATACTGGCGGGATTGTATTTACCCTGAGCCTTATTTTGTTGGTTACATTGACATTTTAAAATTTGATTCTAAGCTCTTTAAATGGATGCAGCTGTAGACATCTTGATGAGTTACTGAACTGGGCTCCAAGACTTCAGGAAATGGCTCATGTGTTTTCTGTATCTGTATTTTTCAGGTTGTTCTATTGAAGCCAGGGAGTCATGAAAGAAACTCAAGAAGACAACTTGGATAATGAACAGAAGATAAAAAGAAAACAAAAAGAATGTGGCATATAAAGGGTATAATACCTGGAGGTATTAGATCTGACTCATATTTATAAAAATGAGACGAGCTTTCACAAAATACAAGTTGTCTTAGACAGTCATCAAGCTTGGAGCCATGCTGTTGAACTAGAAATTCTCCTTTTCCCCATTCTCCTTTCTGACAGGTAACAAAGGATTGGTGAATTATGATTTTCCCAAGTTGGAAGCACTAAGTTTTATCTATATAGTTCATCCTTATGAATATATAAGGAGTTAAACATTGCATATTTAATGTGGATTATAATGGGAAACTGACTCGTTAACAAAAATGGCCACTTTTAAGGACTTGGTTTCAAACTGAGCTGGAGCCTCCCGATGCACTTTGTACAATTTGGGGAAAGGTGTGCCGAACGGCCTGCTTTGGGAGGCCATGATGACATGTAGTAAAAGGATATCATCTTACTGTTGATATCTTTGAAGACTCATAAACAGAAACAGAAAAATGAATGGTGGAAAGGAGTGTGACGGAGGGGACACGGATGGAGGGCCACCAGCAGTACAAGTTCCCGTTGGTTGGCAGCGACGGGTGGACCAAAGCGGAGTGCTCTATATCAGGTAAGCTTCTCCCAGGTGCCTACTGGGCTTGGGTTTGGTGTAATTTTGCCAGAATGTGTGCTAAATCAGTGGCTCAGCTTATCTTCTGTACTCCAAAACTTCAAGAACTTGTTCTTTTGGAAGTGCAAAGTTTTTGGGTTTTTTTCTTCTGGTGTTAGTGAAGTCCATTTATGTCAGTTGTGCCATTTGCATGCCCATAACGTACTCTCAGATCTAATATTGCTTGGTCTTGAATATTTGATGTTCCTTACTATACGTTTTGCTTTAGGCACAAATAGTTCTTTATTACTTATTATTGTCGTATGGATTTTAAAGCTAAGCAGGAGCAGATTGAACCTCACTTAATATCTTTGTTATTCAAATCTTTCACAATGAAACGAGCCAGAGTTATATGCCACACCTGAGACAGAAGCCTCTGTTGTCTTTTGCCTACTCCAAGATGCGTAGGCATTGCCTTTTCCTTGCACCAGCACGGGGTTTTTATAAGAACTTTTGCTGACTGAATTGAAAAAGCAGCGGTCAGGGATGCAAACAGTTCATGGCAGGTAAGGTAGAGCAGGACTCTCTCCTGCCAGCACCAAGCCTTCGGCTCAGCTCACGCAGTGCCACACAACTTTATCCTGACGTACTCGATTCTCCCGAGTGGCGAGTGATAGGACAAGGGGAAATGGCCTTAAGTTGCGCCAGGGGAGGTTCAGGTTGGATATTAGGGAGAATTTCTTTACTGAGAGGGTTGTCAGGCATTGGAACAAGCTGCCCAGGGAGGAGTTGAGTCGCCATCCCTGGAGGTGTTTAAGGGAAGGGTAGATGTTGTGTTGAAGGACATGGGTTAGTGGTGTTGGTAGGGCTGGGACAAGGTTGGACTCGATGATCTTGAAGGTCTCTTCCAGCCAAAACTGTTCTATGATTCTATGATCCTATGATTCTTCTTCCCAAAGTCTTTTCTATGTTCCAGGTCTCCATCATACTTTCACGTCACTCCCTTTTGATAGAAAACTTAAGTGGTGTAACTACTTTGTAGCTGCAGAAAGCATCAGTTTTTATATGTTCTGTGAAGGTTCTGTGTTGAGTGTCACTGAAGTTCTCCAGCAAGATTTGCTTCTATGAATTCCCCACTTTTCTGCTGTAGGAAAAAAAAAAAACAGGAACACAGACCTAAATCCCCAAATTTTTATTTTATTTGGGCTTTTTGTTAGCTTGTTGAATTATTTTTTTTTTTGCTTCACCCTGGAACAGTCACAAAGAAATGCGTTGAAATTACTATTAAACAAATGTGTTCAGACAAACAGACTATAAATTAAATGTTATTGGAAAAAAGATCAAAGTTAGCTTTGACAAAATATGGGTACATTAGGTTTACATCACAGAAGTCTAAATGATTATCATTCTGTTATTTGCTTAATCTTATTCCAGTATTCTGTGATTAAAATAACCACTTCTTCACAACATTTTTTGTATTACCAATACAGAATTCTCTAATGAGTCAAAGCATACTTCAGTTTTACACTAAACTACCATACAAGATCAAATGCATTCCAACATTTCTTGTTTATATTCTCAATTAGCAGAAGCAAACAAAATCCGTGTCAGTGATACGCATGTCAAAGATAAATCGCCTTCCCCTTGTATTTCTCATTACAGCTGTAATTTACTGGGCCTCTGCCCGAGTTAAAAATCAATGAGAAAGAAAAAGTTGTAGGTTGCGGGGTTTTTTTTCCTATAATCTCTATAACCAGGCATCAGGGCATTGAATGCTTTGGTATTTTTATATACCTGGTGATCCTGCCTGCTTTTGAGCTTCATTTACTGCAGCTGTAAGAAGCAAGCCACAAAGTTTGTGCTGGTTCTTCAAGCATGTGTCTCACACATTTATAAACTAGTAGATATTGGTCTAATTTTGAGTTATTTGCTTTTCTGTCTTCTTATGTATGCTCTTTTTGTTCAGAGGGACTTTCTTACTATTACTATTGGGAATTGCATTACGCAAAACACCTTTTTTACTCTAGTTCACCATATTAAGCGAGTTTACCAGGTACCTTTTTTCAGCTTGGGAAAGCTTGTATGATCTCCCCGAATTTTACCTATGTATTTTTATTTTTTTTCTCTTTCATCCAATGGATAATTTTCCGATTGCCTTCTGTAAGCCTGTCTGATGAAGGAAATGCGCTTAGTATCGCCTAGAGCTCTTACATTCTCATTTGGTGAAAGGCGCAGAGTAGGACGTGTTTGTTGGAAAGGATGGAAGTCAAATAGTTCAGCCTCCTGCGTGACTTGGAGCCCTTGCAGCACTCTTGTGGGTCAGCCCTTGGTTTCACCAGCCGCATCCTCAAGGGTTGAGTTTCCACAACCTCTCTGGGTAACCTGCTCTAGTGCTGCACTGCCCTTCGGAAGGAAAAACCACCCCGGGAAGATGCACGGCATTTACCGAGAGAATAAAAGGTCAAACAATATTGACTCGCGAGCTATCCAAGGGAAAATTAGTGTATCTATGAAGATCTGACATGATTTAACTAGAATAGATGATCCCAGCTGAATATGGACTCGTCCTCTTTGTGCTTCCTTATAAAGCCCGCATCGTTTTCTATCAACTGTCAGCAGCTGCTTTGTGTTCAATCCGTTAATTAGCTCGGTTTTATTACCTGGTAAAAGCACCGAGTTGAGTCTCTGTGCTTTTCTTAGTAAAACAGTGGTGCTGCCTTAAAGTAGGACCTAAATCTCCTCTTTAGCTTACTATTCATGAACAGTCATCAGTGGGATAAACTAAGAAAAGCTCTTTAAAAACAGGAGCAGATTTCACAACCGTCAGTAACAGATTCTTGTATATTGTAGAATCTGCTCTTTCTTGTTTCTTTGGGAGACCTAAACCTTCCGGATGGCCTCAGTCCTGAAAACAAACTGGCAGTATCTTCCAAAGGCAGCCGTGGATTATCCTTTGCAGGATAGAAGCGTGAGGAAGTTTGTTCACGCAAAAGATACCACGCAATGACCTGGGTTTGCCCAAGAACAAGACAGAAACAGAAAAATTGGGTCTTTTTACATTTTTGTTGTTTCTTCTGAAAAAATAACCATGCTTGTACGTGCAGTAGGCGTGCTGAGCCCCACGTGCTGCAGACTGAGCGGGCTGATCTGGTAGGTGTGAGGGTCCAGCCCTTCCTTTTACACCCGCTGACCCTCGATGCAGGATGTTTGTGTGTCACTGGTCTGGCGTTCCCAGTCCCCAGTTCCCTCCTTGTGCCTCAGCTGTGAGCCCAGGCATGCTGCATCCTGAAGGAAGGTTGTTTGAATCACTTTATTCTAGGAATAAGGAGGGGCGAAATTGAACTCTGGTGGTGTAGCTGCTCAGTGCGTCTTCTTTACCCAGGCAAATAAAATGGCATCATGACTCCGGAGCAGATTCACAGAATCACAGAATGTCAGGGATTGGAAGGGACCTCGAAAGATCATCAAGTCCAATCCCCCTGCCAGAGCAGGAACGCCTCGATAATGCTACACAGGAACGTGTCCAGGCGGATCTTGAATGTCTCCAGAGAAGAAGACTCCACAACCTCCCTGGCAGCCTGTGCCAGGGCTCCGTCACCCTCACTGAGAAGAAGTTTCTTCTCGAGTTTAAGCGGAACCTCTTATGTTCCAGTTTCAGCCCATCACCCCTTGTCCTGTCATTGGTTGTCACCAAGAAGAGCCTGGCTCCATCCTCGTGACACTCACCCTTGAGATATTTGTAAACATGAATGAGGTCACCCCTCAGTCTCCTCTTCTCCAAACTAAAGAGCCCCAGCTCCCTCAGCCTTTCCTCATCAGGGAGATGCTCCACTCCCTCCATCATTCCAGTTGCCCTGTGCTGGACTCTCTCCAGCAGTTCCCTGTCTCTCTTGAACTGAGGGGCCCAGAACTGGACACAATATTCCAGATGGGGTCTCACCAGGGCAGAGTAGAGGGGCAGGAGAACCTCTCTTGACCTACTAACCACCCCCCTTCTAACACACCCCAGGATGCCATTGGCCTTCCTGGCCACAAGTGCTGGCTCATGGTCATCCTGCTGCCCACCAAGACTCTTGATATTCCCAGGGATGCCATTTAACACAAGCTTTACGAGCATCGCAGAAAATTTCTGTAGAGATTTTACGTATAGATGGGATAGCGTAAATCAAATGCCACTCGGAGTTTCTCCCAGGGAACCTGTTGCATCTTCAAATACTGACCTCACCTGGGGTGAGCAGTCGCTCCCGTGCGAGGTCAGAACAGGCTGGGAGAGTCCCAAGCGAACGGCCGGCACTGAAGACACAGAGCCAAAGCAGAAAACAAGGGATGCTCACCATGGTAGCATCATGGTTTAACCAGCCTAGAGTTGAAATTAGAATAATTGAAGAGTAATTTCCCCTTTGCTCCCCGAATATTTCAGTTTAAGGCAAGAACGGCTTGGCTTTCTGACCTGTCTATCACTTCATACCCAAGATTGCTCCTTGCTACCTTGCTTACCCTCAGAACTGTCACTGTTACACATGCACGTCCTGGGCAGTTCTCCCTAAAATAATTATTTCAGGGCAAGTCTGGCAAGTAAATTACTTATTTAAACTGTCAGCAAAAGTTGAAATGTCACTTGCAGGTGGTGCTTTACACGTGACTTAGTTCTTGCGCAGAATTAGGTGTTTATACGTTGGGGTTTAAGTGCGAAGTTTGTTATAGCTTGGAATTTTTGGCTGTTTTCATGATCCAAACTTAAGTTGTTTTGTTAAAATAAGGACTATTTACAGCTGCCATGAAGAACCAGTGTTTTAGCCAGTCCTCATAAATTACCGTATTCTTTCCCCAATAAACAGTTTAGATGGCAAAGTAATAAAGAGCAGTCTGGAATTTAGAGGCTTGTGACGTGAGAACTTTTTTTCGTCCGATGAATTAGTGATTTTGCCGTAACAGAATTTCCAGTGTCCTATTTTGGGATACGGAGATAATGATTTTTTCTGGTGGGAGTTAGAAAAATCCGAGTGCAGTTCATCAGAAACTCACTGGACTGGCTTCTCGGCGCGATGCTTCTCAGCGGCGGAAATTTCAGGTGAAGGAAACAAAACTGTTTATGCCACTAAGAGACCCAACAGCAACAATTTCATTACCGCTCCCTTTACTGTATAGGTTTTCTTGTACTTCTTGAAACGCTCTTTTGTAGTTTTCTTTTTTAAATTAGGTCCCAGTCCTAAAAAGTACAGCTGCCTGTCGTTCCTGCGTGGAACTGCAGCCCTGTGACGGAGGGGGAGGAGGTCCACGGGGACCACGCTCCGGCTCCGTGTTACGCTGTATAGGAGAGAGGAGGGAGAAAAATGATAGCAGTGTTGTTAAGGCTTTCGTGCAGGACTGTAGTGTGAATAGTAAATATCAGTAATCTGTGGCTTCTCTCTGCATTTGCTATGTTTCTTTTTCTATAGTAACATCTTCTTTTCAAATGTGCTTTTTGGGGCTGTTTCTGAAAAGTATCGTCTCGGATCTTGACTAAAAGCAAGAAGTACTGTGAAACACAATACAAAATCTTAGCTGCATTATTTTAAACACTTTCTATATGAGCTGTTAGAATGGTAGGTACAAGTCATGACCTGTCAAATAGCTTGTATTCATCATTTTTGTCCCTTTACAGTCCCAGTGGGTCTTTATTATCCTGCTTGGAGCAGGTGAAGACTTACTTGCTGACTGATGGAACATGCAAGTGTGGCCTAGAATGTCCTCTTGTTCTTCCCAAGGTAAAAAAAAACCCGTCATTTTGGATCTCTGTGCCGTAATCCGTATGAGTTAACTCTGTCAGCTGATGTGCTATGCCATGGCTTAGTCTCTGTTCAGATTGCGTATGTAAAATAAGCGGTGTGCGCCTAGAGATTTGCCAGCAAATACAAAACTAATCTCCCTTCTGCCTTCTCCCCTCATGGAGAAGACGTGACTCAGATTTTATGGTGTTTTAACGTTTTTCCTGTCAAATTTGAAACCTGCCATCAGCAGTGTTGTGTTAACGTGAGAATCGGAATGAGACGCTGACGTCCACGAGAGCTTCAGTATCAGCGTCACAATTCTATCATCTATACAGAAATTCTAGACTTTTCTGCTTAATCACAGAACAACCTCAAAGACAAATGACTTCTTTTTTCTTTTATTTTTTTCCTTCCAACCCTTTCTACCAAAGAGTGTTCAACTTTTGCTTTATAACAACTTTGATGGCTGTTTACTTATTACAAATATATTCACTATTTATAATTTTGGGACATACTTGGAAGGTTATCTCTTGGAGCACTCAGCTAGCTCTAAGGAAGAGAGGCAAATTTAACCTTATGTAAATTGTCTGGTTTAGGTGTATTTAGTGAGTTTGTCTATAACCATTACTTTAAATGTTGGAATTTTTACTCTCAGGTCTTTAATTTTGATCCTGGAGCTGCCGTGAAGCAGAGAACTGCTGAAGATGTTAAAGCGGACGAAGATGTCACCAAACTATGCATACATAAAAGGAAAATTATTGCTGTGGCTACACTTCATAAGAGCATGGAAGCACCACATCCTTCACTAGTTCTAACTAGTCCTGGTGGTGGAACAAGTGAGTAAAATCACACAGAATCTTTTAATTACCTGATTTTAAGTATATAATTACTATGCAGAACCACCCCCGAAAGTCTAATGTATCTATGAGTGCAATAGTAAACAGATTCAAGGGAAAAACGGAGGTAGTAATTAGAGAGATGTAGGTAGATAGAAAATGAGTCTAAAAAGCAGGTCATCGCAGACTAAGAGCCTGATTTTCTTGGAAAAGATATCAGATTGTTCTAGACAAAGAAAATACATTAGCTCTCATCTTTTGGAACTGTAGTAATATGTCTGATATTCTGTCACATGGGAAATTAGACAAGCAGAATAAAGTGATTATAAAGGGATTAGGATGTGGGTACGGACTTGGGTAAATGGGAAATTGTATTGCAAGGCAGAATATACAGCAGGAGATCTCCACTGTAATTTCTCAAGGATTATTTTTTGGGGCAGCAACCGGGATTAGCATTTTAATTATCCATATCAACAAAAAAAGAGGTAATTTGCTGGTGGATGAAGTTGACAGGTATTGTCAAAACAAGAGGAAATCCAAACATGTTGTAAAACTGGGGGAATAGTTGAAACCTGGAGTAAAAGAAAAAGGGGTAGCAACAAATCCTGTTAATTGTAAGGCTTTTTCACCTGGGGACTAGCGAGAAAAAAAAATTCTATTAGCTGTGAATTATTGAGAAAGAAGCCCTAAATATTTGCAGTATGGTGCAGATCGATGGGACTAAGAAGTACAAATGCCTTCCTGCGCCCTGCACTCGTCCGCAGCACTCAGGCTGGAACAGGGTAGAGGCTTTTCTCTTGCTGAACTCCAAAAGCTGTTTCCTGAAAGTCGTCTCCAAAGTGTTTGGCTTGGTCAGCCTGGCTGAAAGGAGATACGGTTGCCGTCAGCGAAGGCATCAGGAGAATCGGCACCAGAAAATAAAGCTGCTTAAGCTAAAGGACAGAGTTAGCACTGAGACAAACAGCGACAAAACCAGAGTTGCAAAGAAAGTTAAACAGAAAATGTCTCAGAATTACATGAAACGGTCCCCAAGTAGTCTTACAAATCCAAGCGGTCAGGACAAAGAGGGAAGTTACTTTTAAGACAGAGCTCGGTGAGTTTATGGTTATATATCCCGATGCATGCAACTTCTGGGAAACAGCCCTTGGAAATCTGAGAGCTCTTTTGCAGCCCTGTATGGCTGTAATAAGAGCTGGCTGATTGCTAATCCCTCTGCACCTGGACTTCAAACTGCAAAAATGTAAGGATGTAAAAATAAATAATAAATTTCAGGTGCACGGACTATGTTAAGATACCAGTGCTGTTCACCGTGCTGATGGACTCAGACATCTTCAAGTTGCTATTTATGATTTTAAAGCTTTGTTTAAGTTGGTTTTTTTGCAATGTGATTTATGTTTTGAAAATGAACACTGCAGTTTCCCAAATTACTGTGCAATGTCCGTATATTTTCTTTTTTATTCTTGGAGTGGTACTTACATTACATTTCTTTTTTTCAAAAAATTAGCAAAATGAAGGAGGTAAACCCAGCTAAATACTAAAGACACCAAGTCAGATTTATGTGGTCTTGCCTTCTCTGTTGATCAAAATTTTGTGCTCTAAGCAAAGAAGAAAATTTCCCGATCAGTTGCCTTTGTAAATGAATTGCCTTTTCCTTTATTCACCCTTACATTTGACCACTTCATTAGGTCCAGCGTTCAAGCTGAGGGTTCTCGTACATATTTCGTTTTGCAGTGCAGTCTTGAGATTTGTCCCCTAAATGAGACTTTGGTTGTATTTTGGGAAAGGTGATGTGTTTGTTTCTGTCATGGTGTACCTGGTTGAGCAAATAGGATGAAGGCAGGATTGTCGGTGCCATCTGTCTCCTGTGGCCAGGCTGAAGGAAAGAAGGGAATCGGGTTCTTGGGAGTGGAGAAATTTAAAGGCACTTCTCTGAATTCATTTGAACCTGAAATCCTTAGCTCATTAGTGAAGTTTAGGTTGGCATGTTCGGAGGCTGCATGTGAGACGCTCCAACTGAATTACAGATTCCCAGAGCAAGAAGACTGGCAGAAAGTCTGCCAGACATGGAGCTGCTTGTGATTATATTCTTAAAATATGGAAAAAAAACCCCTTTTTAATATATCTGATATTAGTGGGCAGAAAAGGTTAGCGGTAGTGTGCTTGTGGTCTCAAAACTGGGCTTTACAGGGAATTTTTCCATTGTGGAGGAGCTCACGTGTGCATACGCAAGTATCCCCAGGGCCTTTCTCTGAAACCAGCGCAGAAGATCGAGCCCCTTAAATTTAGCATCTTCACCCCAAGCAAAACTTGTTGTAGAAGCTGCAGGTAGAGCTTTAATTCAGTAAAGTAGTACGGAATGGTTCCCAGGAAGAGGTTTAACTCAGAGGACCAGAACTCGGTGCCCTCGGTGCCAGCGAGTGACGTGGAGCAGCGGGAGAAGCCTTGCGCAGCCGTGGTCCTCAGGTCTGTGCAATTAAGTGCCTGGCTGATTAGAAATCTGGGCCAAAGTCGTATGGCACAGCTCCCCATTCCTCTGTGTCAGGGCCAGCGTTTGGGGCACCGAGAAATTAGTCAAAACCCTTGTTGGGCTTTGTTCCTCCTGCTCTCAATAGATGGTGCCAGAGGCTCCTTTTCTCTGCGACAGCGATAGCCTGCTCCTCCTGCCAGCAATTCTAGCAGGAGCCAAAGTGGTGATGCTGGAGGTTCAGGAGCTCGGACGTTGGAGATGATGGTTAGAAAGAAAAGACAAAAGGGAAGGAAAAAGATTCAAAGTTGCCCGTATTCATGCAGTCTTTCCACAGGATGTGGAGTTAAGGTCTCTACAACTGCACTGTGTAGTAGGGTAGCATGCACCATTCCAGCAACTGCTGGTGATGGGGGTATTATTTCTGTGTAAGGCGAAAAGTTTAACCAAAAGGCTTTCTAGCTCTTATGAATATTTTCACACACAGTAGTTTTGCACTGAAATGTGTGATACGGGATTTCAAAACCAGTGACTGTTGTGTTTTTCCTACCAGGTGCAACTCCGGTAGTTCCTACTCGAGCAGCAACTCCAAGATCGATGAGGAATAAATCGCACGAAGGAATTACAAATTCTGTGATGCCAGAATGTAAGACTCCTTTCAAGTTGATGATAGGGGCATCTAATGCCATGGGTAGGCTTTATGTGCAAGAAATGGCTGGAAGCCAGCAACAAGAACTTCATTCTGTCTATCCTAGGCAGAGATTGGGTAGTAATGAACTTGGACAGAAGTCTCCGTATCGTGGCAGTCACGGTGGGATGCCCAGTCCAGCTTCATCGGGATCACAGATATACGGAGACGGCTCAATCTCTCCTAGGACTGACCCACTTGGAAGCCCTGATGTCTTCACAAGGAACAATCCCAATTTTCATGGAGCACCCAACTCTAGTCCTATTCACATGAACAGGACACCTCTATCTCCACCATCAGTAATGCTACATGGTTCTCCCATACAGTCGTCGTGTGCAATGGCTGGAAGGACTAATATACCTCTTTCCCCAACCTTGACCACAAAAAGCCCAGTAATGAAAAAACCCTTGTGTAATTTTTCAGCTGGCATGGAAATGCCACGAGCAATGTTTCACCATAAACCACCCCAAGGCCCACCCCCACCTCCTCCACCACCTTCTTGTGCTCTTCAGAAAAAGCCATTAACATCAGAAAAGGATCCACTTGGCATACTTGACCCTATTCCTAGCAAACCAGTGAACCAGAACCCCGTCATCATTAACCCAACTACTTTCCATTCAAACGTCCACTCTCAGGTACCCGTGATGAATGTAAGCATGCCTCCTGCTGTCGTCCCTTTGCCAAGTAACCTTCCTCTGCCAACTGTAAAACCTGGTCACATGAACCACGGAAGTCACGTTCAAAGAGTTCAGCATTCTGCTTCAACTTCCCTCTCTCCTTCGCCAGTGACGTCCCCGGTTCACATGATGGGATCCGGGATTGGAAGGATCGAGGCTTCTCCCCAAAGATCACGTTCTTCTTCCACGTCGTCAGATCATGGAAATTTCCTGCTGCCTCCAGTAGGACCGCAGTCATCCTGTAGTGGTATTAAAGTTCCTCCCAGGTCCCCGAGGTCAACAATAGGGTCACCGAGACCATCTATGCCATCTAGCCCTTCCACCAAGCATGATGGACTTAATCAGTATAAGGACATCCCTAACCCATTAATTGCTGGAATGAGTAATGTATTAAATCCTCCCAACAATGCAGTTTTTTCCACTGCATCGGCTGGAAGTGGTTCCTTGAAGAGTCAGCCTGGTTTGCTGGGAATGCCTTTAAATCAGATCTTGAACCAGCACAACGCTGCCTCTTTTCCGGCAAGTAGTTTACTCTCAGCAGCAGCCAAAGCACAGCTAGCAAATCAAAATAAACTTGCTGGTAACAACAATAACAGCAGTAGCAATTCTGGACCTGTTGCCAGCGGTGGCAACAACGAAGGACACAGCACTTTAAATACCATGTTCCCTCCTGCTGCCAATGTGCTCCTACCGACGACTGAAGGGCAAAGCGGCCGAGCAGCACTGAGAGACAAACTGATGTCTCAGCAAAAAGATCCTCTGAGGAAAAGAAAGCAGCCGACCACCACGGTGTTGAGTTTGCTGAGACAGTCTCAGCTGGACAGTTCCGGGGTTTCCAAAGCTGGATCTGATTTGATAAGAAAGCAAAGTCAAAGCTCCTTTCCCATCAGTTCGATGTCCCAGCTACTTCAGTCCATGAGTTGTCAAAGCTCTCACATGAGCAGCAATAGTACCACCAGTTGTGGGAGCTCAAATACTGCTTTACCTTGCTCTGGTAACCAGATGCATTTTGCAGACACCAGTATGAACTCTGGCAGTCTCCAGAACTCGCTGGCGCAGAGTTTACCCTTGCGAGGGGAAGGTGTGCACTGCCAGAACACAAACACTAACTTTGTCCACGGTACTAGCCCGGGCACAACCAACCACCTTGCGGGTTTAATAAATCAGATGCAGGCTAGCGGGAACTGTGGGATGCTCGGTCAGTCAGGAATGGCTTTAGGAAATTCGTTACATCCGAACCCACCTCAGTCGAGAATCCAGGCATCCTCCACTCCAGTGATACCAAACAGCATTGTTAGCAGCTGTAATCAAACAAGTCCTGAAGCAGGTACGTTTCCTTCTGAAAGGATACCCTTATGTTTGACTGCTTGGGAATATGTGATCACTATTTTTAAATGGGTTCCTTCTACATATGTACATTTTAAATTTGAGTTTGCCAGTGTGAGAAGCCTGCCTATTTCGTGCTGATATCCAGATACTCAAAAATTTGAAACCAAAGAAAAACCAGTGGTAGACTAAAATATATCTCCCTTTTTCTGAACAAAATCATCTGGGCCTCCTTTCTGTGACAGCTCTTACTCCACATAAATAAAATCCATGCACTTTTGTACCTACTCAGACCTCAGCTTTTGTCACTTGCCCAAATAAATTGGAGTGGGTTTTTTGTTGGGTTTTTTTTGCGGCATGCCCCGCTACTTCAACCTTACACTGCCGGGTTAGCCACAGCATTCTATGTCCAGGCTATACAGGTGTTCTTTACTACTTGCATTAAAGAATTGTTCTTGTCAGAGGTTGGAGGAGACAGTAGGAGTACAAAAGTTTACAAAATAACCCTTTGCAGAGGAATGCCAAATCTGTGTTTGCCTTTGTCGCGGTAATTTTATTAAGCTGGTAATTAAATGGTTGAATAAATGGTATATTCAGTTGGCAGAGTGTAGAGAGAGGTTTCCTGGTTTAATCTTCAGGGAAGACTTGGAGAGGAAGGAGGTGTTCTGCTGTTCCTGTCTCCGTGCTGTTTAAAGATAAAAGGGAGACAGCTTGGAAACATGTATTCCATTTAACTACTACTGGTTGAGCAATGAATGCAGGTTTGAAAGCTGGTACTGTGTTAATTTCTTAAGCAGAAGGAAAACCTTGTGTCTGATACTTCAACCTTTCGGCCTCGTTGATTTTCAGAGCGTGTTTAATACGGTCGTAGCTGAACTATCTCAGGTCAAAGGGAAGTGACTGGAGGTGTGCAAGTGGTCTCTCTCGTTAACCCAAGAAAGCCTGATACGTATCCTGAGCTTCCACCAAGAGAGCCATTTATTCTTTGAAATACAGAATGGAATTATAGAGAAACTGGATTATATAAAAATAATTTTGTGCTGGTCACAGATTCTGATGAATTTTGAGGGCTTCACTCCATTCCTGGGGAAAAAGGGCATTTTTTTCTTTAGCTATATTGGCACTTTGTGGCGTAAGCAAGCAGCTATTAATCCTCGCGTGGCTGTTTTGCCTTGTCATGCTGACAAAGAGGAGTATTTCCTGATCAAGTCTGTCTCTTCTGAGACTTTGTACTCTCGAGCAGAACAAAGGTCTGGTTTTGCCTTTAGGAGCTTACTTCCCTGTCCCACTAAGCACACGGCAAAATCCCTGGAGCAGGATCTCTTTGGGTTTCCAATTCCGTTGGGTTCAGGCAGGAGCACTGGTATGTACGGGTTCTCCCAGACCATCACTGTGCCCACTCAGCTGAAGAAAGCTGTGGGGTTATTGCAGCATTGGATTACGTTAACTTGCCCTCCAGGGAACAGAAAAGACCAAATGTTACATGAGATAAGAGCCCACGTGCCAGCCATCACCGTCAAGAAGCTGAGCATTAGCAACTCACCCCACGTGGGGTAAGGGTTGAAAAGGTTTAATGGAAGCGTTACGTTGCGTAAAAGCTATTGGTGAAGTCTTGCTTGAAGTCTGACAAAGTGGGCTTCTGAGAAGGAGAATCCAAGTTCATCCCCAGGTGGGATCATCTCATTCCTGCTCCGTCGCTTTGCCCCAGCCTTACGCTGTAGCCGTGTCCTGCTTGGCTGGGAGCTCTCGTGGAGGCTGATGGCCCAGCTCGTCCGCAGCCCCGTGGTCGTTCATCAGAGCCCGAGTTTCTTCCTGAGAAGGCGAAGGCAACAGAGCAGCCCTGGGCGTGTGTCAGAGCCCCGTGAAGAAAAGTTTCAGCATAAGCCATCGGTTGGGTTTGCTTCAATATCGGAACAGCGACTTGTCGCTAACCGCCCTCCCCGGGAACTGCGGTGGGGCTGTGCTGTTCCTGCACAGCGGTAGTTCTGGTACCGGGGAGATTGATGGAATTATAGCAATATCATCATAGGGCCTTGAACCGACGCCTTGTTTTCCTATCTAAATAATAAATGGTAGTTCTGTGTAGGCAGCGACTAGAAAGATTTGAATACGTCCTGTTCCTCACTAGCGAAGCCGTTCGTTTCTTCCGTTTTGATGCAAAATTTCATTTTGATTTGCAAAACGCACGCAACCTGCATTTAATGATTTTATTAGCATCCGTGACGGCTGGAAGCGTAGAGACGTGTTTTCTTCTTTCAGGAGAAATTTCAGATTCCCTTCTCTTTGTGCTGCTCCCAGCGGCGAGGCCCTAAAAGGGTGCGTAAACCTTCCTCCAGCCTCCTGCCATCCTGTGAAAAACCCAGATAGGGGAGTTCTGCTGCATTCGCCGAAGCGTTCCTCTCATGAACCGAGTGGGAGATGTCGCATGTTTTGCATTAATAGTGACCTTTAAAGAGAAAAGTTAGTTGCATTTGGTTACGTAGACAAAAACTGAGGTGGGGTGGGAATTATTCTGCACGGAGACGTTGGTTTTGGTGGGTGGAGCTGGGCGGTGTCGAATGTGTGTCGGCAGCGGGTTAGCCGTCAGCACGAAACTCTTGTCTTCGTGTTTGAATTTGTGGCGCTTTTTTGCTTTTACTTTTTTTAAATTTTATTTGTGTTTAAATATTATAATTTCTAAATCCGGGTTTTGTGTCTGTGCCAGCATTCGGAATAGCTGCTAATTGGAAAACAGTTCCTGAGAGAAAAAAAAAAAATGCTGAGAATCACCACAATTAGATAGCTGGTTATTGCTTAAGCTTTTAATTATATTTTAACCGCATGGACCAAGTTTTATTACTCTAACTTTTGTTTTCTTCTTCTCAGATAATATCTTTAGTTTCCAGGTAATTTTCGGTAGGAGTGTGATGGAATTAAAAAATGAATAAATGCAAAAATAAAAATTTCTTGTTTATGCAGTGGAAAGCTTTTGCAGTTTTCCAAGTTTGAGCACTTGAAAACCAGTTATTCTCAATTAGTTTTATTAGCAATTTCAGCCTCTCGGTTATGTAGTATTTGGGTTACAAAAACTGTTTAAGAACAGCAGTGTTGCAGGAAGAGCTAGCAGCAGGTCTGTAGAGATTACTTAGGGCTATTCCTTTCAAAAGAGTCCATTTTCTGCCAGGAGACTGGGTTGGAGACTCATTTCTTCTAATGAAAATTTACAATTTGGCAGCTTAAAAGATTTATTCATTACACCACTTTACCTCTCAGAAGTAGTCTTTGGATTTGTCTGGGGTTTTTTTGTAAAATGGGACTGTGTCACTGTGTGATGTATTCTGTTGTAGAGTCTGGTTCTTTTTTTTTTTTTCTTTTTCTCTTGTGCCATTAGTCCTCAAGTTTACAGTGTAAAAAAAATGTGTGTGCGAGTGGACATTCGACACGTAAATCCCGCTAAGAATGCCACATGCCTGAATGATGGGATCGGTGAAAGCAAGTCAGAAATATTTGGGAGTAAAAGTTATGTACAGCTGACGAGGAAGATCGAGGGATCTAATAAAATAACCGCAATGAATAGAAATAAAGATGGCAAATCTTCTCAAATATCAGAACACCCGAAACGTGAGGAACTCTAGGTCTAGAAAACTAGTAGTGACGAAGGGCAGATTTGGGAAAGGCTATTTAGCCCTTGCGTAGACTCAGAACAGTAATTTCTACTGGTGAAATCTGCAGAATAGGAAAGAGTAAAATATAATTAAATAGGAAGGAGTGCCCAGGACCAATGGGAGTAGCTTCTGTCCCACTCAGACAGAATTTATTTTAATGCAGCCAAGTACAATGTAATATAATTGGGAATGGAATATTGCCTTGGAAAATAGGGACTCGAGGAAGGATTTTAGGAGGTTTTGATTGAGTAGACTACGGGCAAACTGTCAGAGCAGTGATGGTGCTGAGCTCCGCTTTCCGAGCACATCGCTTGCGTAGACACACGGCTTGGATTTTTCTTGGTTATTTTGATTTATTTTTTTTTTATTATATGAATTGACTGGTAACTCAGTCTTTTAGTTAACCAGACTCTTAGCTGGTTAATGTTTAAACTGCCGTGCGCTTTTCTGGGAGCTTATACTAACAGAAGTTAGAGGGTTTATAAAAAATAATAATCAAGTAATGCAGAAAGATAGATCTTACTTTATTAAAGATATTATTGCGAAGAAAACCTGATTACATGAGATTTCCTGCACATATTTAGCTCTCCACATCTCAGAATACTCTTAAGCAGAACCAGTGGGCAACTGCAAAACTTACTAGAGGGTGGAGTGGGAACTACTGAAAGAAGTAATGCTTTTCATTGAATTTTTAGTTTCCCAAATTTGCAATGAAATGTTTTACCTCATCTGCAATGCATCTCCCACAACCGTGAATGAGGGAGTGATACGGGACGAGATCAGACTAAGACTCGACACTGAGAAAATACTGAAAGATGATTCGTAACTAGAGAATCGTACAGTTGTTTAGGTTGGAAAAGTTGTTTAAGAACATCTAGCCCACCTGTTGTTCCTTCATTTTTATACTGTTGTCTTGATGCAGTCTAGAAGACTTCTGCTTTCTCTTAACAGCTCATCACCTACGAGTAGTTTTCCCAAAATCATTTTGAAAACAGCACTGATGGTAAAATGCAGAAGTCTGAAGAGACAGGGACAAGGAGAAGAGCCAAGACCATAATTCAGGCTGAGGGTTGGTTTTTTTAAAAAAAAAAAAAAGCCTGTTTTTAAGGATTTCTGTCCTAGAAGCTGCTTTGGGCTTTACACCCTTCCCCAAAAAATTTTTACAGACTCATTCTTGGCTGTATCACTTTTTAGAAGGTGCAGAGACAGCATGCTGTAGTCCTCGGTGACTTTGATCCTGAAAATAGTCTGTTAAAGCAGGAGTTGGAAAAATGCTATTGAGAGCGGAGCCAACGTTACAGCTGTTTTGGTGTAAGTAAAAAAAATATATATATGATCGTGCAGCATAATACGCCGTTGGTAGTCATAGTGATACCGTGAGCTGCGACAGTGCGAAGCGTGACGTTCTGGATAGGCAAATAAATCTGTTTCACAGAAGAGCACATCTGAGGGGAACCCACGTTTCTGACTGGTTGGGCTGGGCTGAGAAGGATGTTTTGTTTCCTGGCGCGCTGTTGGGGATCGCGCCGGTGTCTCAAGGGAACGCGCGATCTCCATCAGGAGAACCACAGACACTCCTTGGCGGTTAATGCCTGAATTATGGTTTCTTCGGAATGGAAAGTGCTCTAGAAATACGGTACCAGATAAATATCTTCAGCGTTTTCCATTCCAAAAGGAAAACATAGAATATAATTTTAAAAATGGACACCTCTTGGTTCTAAGTTCATAGGTAAGCGATGGAATGTGCTGTTACAGCAAGAACACGTCTCAGATTTTTAAGGAACTGGAAGTCGTATTGCGTCCATCAGCCGTTATACTTGTGTGAAAGTTCAACCTCTTAAAATTCCTGATTTAACAGTGTTGCCAGTGCTGCAAACTGTGTGTTTGTGTCTCTAAGTTGATATTATTTTATATTTCAAATCGGTACCGCAGTAGCTTCTGGAGGCTCCGAGCATGGGCCGGTGACCCCGTGCGGTAGGAGTCGCACAGACGTTTGAGACACTAATGGCAGCGCCTCGGCGATCTTTTTGTGCTTTCACACTTCTGTAATCTCAGGGTAAGGCGTGCGGTGAAACTTTTCTCTCTCTACTCTTGGTGGATCTGTTCGAAAGGATTGTGCAGATTTCTTCTGCAAGAGCTGCTGAGTTTTACCCTAGGAGAGGATGGAAGTGCTGGATGGTTTAGCGAGTGACCGAGGAGCTGATTGTGAGTTTCTGGCAAGGCTTTCAAACACTTGAGGTCTTCTAAATTAAAAAAATATATATATATATTAAATATAAAATAAAGCTAACTGCGTTTTAATGTATTTTATGCATTTTTATATACTTAGCTGAATATGCAGAAAAGTAAGAATTGAGAAAATACTGTCTATAAAGTTTGTTCTCAATTCTTAAAATGTTTTAGGTGTTAATGGCTAATGGGCGAGGTCTGCGCTTCTGTTTTCCTAAGTGCTTAATACACCTGTTTTACCATTTAATTTTATGCTACAAATTCCAGCAGTGTGCTGCTGAGACTACTGAAACATTAGAATGCATAGTGCATAGTTTCTGATTGAGAAATGCATTTTAAAATTTTATTTGCGTTATCGTTTTCTAATTGTTATACATTACATGCAATTCCTTCTAGGAAAATATGTATCTAGTTAACGTTCTTTGATTCGGTAGAAATACTTTTAGCATCTGTGAAGACTACAGTAGTTTGCTTTCTGTTTAAATTGTCTAGCTTGTGAGGAGGCTGAGCGTTATTGACAGTATGTGAAGTCGTTACTGTTCGTACGTATTTTTATGCAGACGCAATTCTTCTTCCACTGCAGAAATGATAAATGGGTTTGGACTCTTTCCTTTTGGTTAGTTTGAAATCAATAGCTCGTACCCCAACTTCTCTTCCTGAGAAAAACCACTGAAGCCGCTGTACGTGTCTTCATAACTGCTCAAATCTTTGTTGCAAAGCCACGACTCGAAACAAGACAGACCTACCATCCCTGCAGCGTATGTGTACGCGTGTGTTCCTGGCTTCTCATGGCAGGGCAATGCTGAGGTATTAATGATAAATATCTTCCACTCTAATATCTTGAAGTGAGCGGGGATGGAGAATCTTCTTGAAGACAAATTGATTTCATAATAGCCATTATTTTATTGCAGCTGCTTAAGAGTACCTGTCAGGCAGTACTTTCAAAAAAGGAACACAAATAAAATCCACACAGGAAAATAAAACCTGTTTCGAAGGAGAAGGAAATAAAAATGCTCATAAATGAAATACTATAGCACACAAAGCAATAATTTTTTAGAATGTATATCCTATTTGATTTCCATTTGCTTGCTTTGAAAACATTTATTTGACCCTCCAAGAGAACAACAGATCTCCTTTTTCAGCATTCTGGATATTTCTTCTTCTCACTGCATGACAAAGACAGTTCCTTTTTCTCAACAGCTGGCAAAAGAACTTTTGGCAGGCATCTCTGTCTGCAGGAGCTGGAAGCCAGCGTTCATCTTAGGCTTTTACGGCTTCTAGTCTGACTGCATCTTTTTTTCATTCTGCTTTTAAGAGCTTCTGATTATTAAGGACTGTTGCTTACTGAACTCACGTGCCTGATGCCTTGGGTTTCCACAATTGGAAATACCGGCTTTTTTTAAAACTTGGAATCTAAACTTGTGATTTCCTGTTAGCTTTCAACTCCCGTTTGCATTTCTCATCAGAAGCCTCCTGATTGTCATCTTGGAGCCTGGCTACGGCAATAACGAACCGTGTCACGGTGGGGTTTTGGGCGAGCCAGCACAGTCGAAACTCTTTGATGCCGCAGTGCATCTTCTTTTCTTCTGGCTGCCATGCTCCTCCAGGCCCGAAGGCAACTCAAGAGGTCATGCTTGCGGTCCTGTCGGCCTTACAGCACGGCTGGCTGAGACAGCACGTTTGCATGGGGATCTTTTTGCAGCTGATGTCCACCGTCTGGTTCCCACTGCCGTCCAGGGAAGCTGGAATAAATTGCAATGTGTGGGTCGAGATGTCACTTTGAATAGAGGGCAGACCTCAGAAGGCATCCCGAGTCACAGAATCACACAATCACAGAATGTCAGGGATTGGAAGGGACCTCGAAAGATCATCCAGTCCAATCCCCCTGCCAGAGCAGGAACGCCTCGATAATGCTACACAGGAACGTGTCCAGGCGGGTCTTGAATGTCTCCAGAGAAGGAGACTCCACAACCTCCCTGGGCAGCCTGTGCCAGGGCTCCGTCACCCTCACTGAGAAGAAGTTTCTTCTCGAGTTTAAGCAGAAGTCGGTTCCAGGTCCCTGCTGCTACTCTCTGGTAGAGCTTTATTAGAGCTTTTCTTCTCTTGTTCCCCCAGCATCGCTCATACCAATGCTGTGAGGAAGCCAGTTCTGTTGTCCCGCGCTGTTTCAGAGAACGCCGCCAATGCTGGGCGTCACTTTCTTCTCACTGTTGAGTCCAAAAAAGACGGAACCGTTTACGTTCATCCTAGATCTTGGAGATTTCAATTTGAAACTGGGGAAGGAAAGTTTCAGAGGGCGTTCTCCAAGGGCTCTCGTGGTCTCCTCCCAGAGGAAAATGGAGTTCTGCACCTTGTTGCACTTTCGATCGCAATTATGGAAATTATCAAGGGGGAAAAATAATTCAGATTTTGGTCCTTTGGATTGGGGCAAACATTCCGAAGATGTCAATCAGCACTATGTTGCAATGAGAATGGGCTCGCCTGCATTTTTTTCACCTGGAATGTTGACTTGTTGGAGATGGTACTTTGGAAGAGATCCAGCAATCATATTGTGGCAATTCAGTCTGTTGCTGGCGATAAACTTGTCCCAGATTGCAGTTGCAAATATTGTGTTAGCTGCTACCCAGCTGAGGACTTTTCTGCACCAGTCCCTACTGTGTCTTCTGTGAGGCAGGTCTAGGAGAAGCTGGGAAAATGTTTGGTTGTGTTTTCTTTTCCTGCTGAAGTCTGGCTCCTCATCGCCTCTTCACCTCCCAAACTTCTCAAGTCTGGATTGAAATAAGGACACATTTCTTTTCCCTCCTACTCAGAATCCATCAGTTGGGGGGGTTTCTGTTGTTTTGGGTTTTTTCCTCCTGTAGCAATTAATTAATTGCCTAATTAATCTGGAGACTGGGAAAGTGTTGAATGCACTTCCAGACCTTGCGTCTGGAGATCAAACCTGAAGTGTTTGGTGTGAGTTAAAAACATAGCAGTGGCTGACAAAAACAATTTTACAAGTTTGAGATTTGCTTCATGCTAAATATCCCTCCGTGTGGTCATTTACCTGAGTGGAATGGAAAATAGGGTCATAAATAAATTGAGAACACCAAGATTAGGTTTTATATTCATGAGAGCTCTATAGATAGAATAGTTTCCTTACGCCAGAATTAAAAATCTATCCATGTGCTGCTTAAGACATTGATTATGATTTCTACAAGTGAGGGAAGCTACCGAGGAAAAAGCTTATTTATCTGTCCTTCCCCCTAGTGCTGGAGTAAAGAATTTCCAAAAAAAAATACTGCCTCAAACAAACTTGTGCCTAAGGAAGTCCAGTATGTCTGAGTATTCCTGCAGGACAGGCTGAGCTGCTGGTAGCCTGCTTTTATCTATAGCATAAAAAGGTTTTAGGAGGAAGATCCATGTGCAAGTGGGAGGAGTAACCCTGTCAAGATGTTCGGGTGTTACCTGGACATCTTAAACAAAATTACAACTAGAGAGACTCAACATTGAAGTGTGTCTCAAAGTGCAGGGACAGTTTTGGTTCGACAAGCAACTTTTCAGCCAACGTTATTGAAGAGGCCCGATGTGTTTTTGGGTACAGCCAGGGATCCGTCGCTGGAGTGGCTACAGCTGATTCTTCTGTTAAAACCATATAGGACTGATTTTGTAACGGTATTTCTTAAATCTGTAGTTTGGTCTTTGGGGCTTTTCCTAATATTTAAATCCTTGGAGTGTCGGTTCTGGATGCCGATATAAACGAAACAGAGCTAAAAAAAGAGAAAAATGCCTTTTTTGTGTGATTGTAAAGACTCTTCTAAAAATGCAGTTTAAAATATTTTAGAGATTAGTTTTAAAAAATTATGTTGTGGTAGGTTCTCTGGGATTTGTGCAATGGAATTCGAGTACCTAGAGTTTAAAGGTTGCATGTTAAACGGTAAACATAGACATTGAATTTTATGTTATGCTCCTCATTTGTCTGAACTCTGTTTTACTATTGGCTTATTTACAAAAATAGCAAAATACTAAAAGGAAAAACGAAGCACACGCCCATGAAAAATCTTTTCATCATGTCTTCTCCGTAGGTCATGTACACCTTGATGTGTAAATACGTGCTTGAAAGAATTGTAATTTGGACGTCCCATTTTTGAGCTCGAAAGCCGGGGAGGGCGGTTTGTCTGTACGTAGGAGGCGTTTGCCAGGCCCAGGGGTGCCAGATGTAAAAGTGTTTGCAATTCCAGCCCGATCTGAAATGTTAAACACAAAACCACAAGTGGAAATCCAACGGGAGGTGTATTTTCAGCGCGTGGCTGGGTTTTTGTTCCTCAAGTGCGTGTCCGTTTTTTGGGTTTTTTTGTTCCAAACTGCTGCCCGGATAAATGTACTTGTCATGAAATGGCTTTTATTGCTTTGTTAACGTCTTTCTCATCACAGCAGAATAGGATATCCTCTGCTTTATGATTACAGTTTGTTCTTAGTTTATCTTTTGTTAATTTATTAGTTTCTGTACTGAAATGTGGTAGCGGTGCCTGGGAGGGAGGATGTGATCTGTCTTCTCATGAATTCAATGCCTCGTGTGTTGTGTTAATTTTGTACCTTTTTCAGTTGTCAGAACGTTTCAGAACTTTAAAAAAAATGCTGGTGTAAGTTATGTGAAAGTTTGATTCCATTCTTGGCAGTTAACAGTGCAGTTTTATATTCCTTTTCAAAAAGAGCTTGTTTTGAAAAATGGCAATTAATACTTTCTGATAATCAGTACCTTATGATCTCTTATCATATGAGCAGGGCAGTTGAGAATGGAAAATTATTTTCTTGCATCAAAGCCATAGTTAAATACATTTCTAGTTACACAGTTTTATATACATGCGACATGTGATTTTTAATACTCAAATATTGTCCGATTTACAATAAATGAAGTAGAAGAGGGTAGTTCAAGGCAATTTCACTTTAATTTTCTTAGTCCCCTCTCATTTTTGTGTGTGTGTGATCACTCTCAGTTAAAGACTCTGCCTTAAGTGGAAGACAACAAATAATTTATTTTATACTTCAGATTTGATAACGGGGTATAAAAATACCCAAATAAATTTGTATTATACTCTCTTTCTATGTAACCAGCAAATCTTCCGAGGTGGTCTTTCTTTTCTTACCGAGTGATATGACTAGACCACTCCCAATTATTTGCATTTTTTTCTTTAAAAATTCTTGGGGTTTTGTGTCTGCCAACATACCTTTATATATTAATATATTGTATTTTGCTCATTAGATTTTATCCTAGGCATCAGCATGGCGTGTAATCGTCATCGTTGTATTTTTAGCCCAAAAAAATACTTTGAATAAAAAACCAATTAACAGAATAGAGCGGGAAATGGAAGAGCTTGAGTTTCACATCTACGTTTAGATCATACACTCACGCTCTTTCACACAACATCATTCTCACCTCCTATTGATCCTTTTTCCTGGTAGTTAACTTCATACGACTGACTGCATTAAGTTCTGGTTGCTTTTAGGTTTATGCTAATCAAAATATGTAATGAATGAAATCCTGTTATATCCCCGCTCGAAGAAATTTCTCCGAGCGCGCAGCTAAATAACTTCCGATGAGATGTAGTATCTGAAGCAACTGATGGCAGATGCATCCATATTTAAAAAATACTCAAGACTGGATGCTCAGCCGTTTTCTTTCCTGCGTGTGGCTGTCAGACGTTACTGGTTTGGACTAACCCAGTTCCTCTGTAGCTTCGGTGACCGTCTTCCAACGGGCAGTATCCTATTAATAGTTTTGTTCTTCTGCGTTGCAGGGGGTTCAGGACCGTCGTCATCAATAGCCATAGCTGGCACCAGCCAACCCGCCATCACAAAGACAACATCTGTGCTTCAGGATGGTGTTATAGTGACTACTGCAGCTGGAAACCCGCTGCAGAGCCAGCTGCCCATCGGGAGCGATTTCCCTTTCGCTGGCCACGAACACTCGCTTCATTTCCCGCAGAACAGCTCTTCAAACAACAATCTTCCGCATTCTTTGAATCAAAACCTCCTCAATTCTCTGCCTATCTCTTTGCCAGTGAATCAGCAACATCTCCTAAACCAGAATCTATTAAATATACTGCAGCCTTCAGCAGGAGAAGGCAAGTCTGAGGTCAACCTCAACCCTTTAGGTTTTCTCAACCCGAATGTAAATGCTGCTTTAGCTTTTCTCTCCAGTGACGTGGATGGGCAGGTATTGCAACCTGTTCATTTTCAGCTTCTAGCGACCCTCCTTCAGAACCAAGCCCAAGCAGCTGCCATGCTTCCCCTGCCATCTTTCAATCTGAGCATCTCAGAGCTGTTGCAGCAGCAAAATAACCCTTTGCCCTCAGTAACCCAGATGACAGCCCCACCCGACCATTTGCCGAGCACCCAGTCAGAAAGCAGCAGGGTGGAGACCCTCTTAACCAACCCCCTGGGCAACCCCGTACCCAGCTTTTCAGGCACTGACACTACTTCTAACCCCCTGCTCCTCCCAGCTGTCTCGGGGGCCTCAGCATTAATGGCCTTGAACCCCCAGCTGGTGGGAGGTGTCCTGAACTCTGCATCGGGCAACACCGCTCATCATCCAGAGGTTTCCATAGCCACCTCCTCCCAAGCAACCACTACCACAACCACTACATCATCAGCAGTGGCAGCACTGTCTGTCTCAACCCTGGGTGGTGGGACAGCAGTGGTGTCAATGGCCGAAACATTGCTGAACATATCTAATAATGCTGGGAGTGCAGCTGGTCCAGCTAAACTCAACAATAACTCTGTGGTGCCACAGCTACTTAACCCTCTACTGGGGACAGGTCTGCTTGGTAAGTTCAATTTCTTCACAGATATAAAAGGAAAAAAAAAATAAATAAATAAGAGGAAGAGGGGTTGGGGAGGGGGCATTTTGGATTCTAGTTGTAAAGGCTCCACTTCATCATACCTTTTTTTTTTTTTTTTTTTTTGTATGTTACAGCTTGTTTATTGAGGAAAACAGAACTGTCGTTGTAAGAAATTCAAAACACGTTCTAACGTAATTCAGTACCATTTAATACTGGTTTTGGAAATCATTTCATTCATATTCCCTTCTTGATTCTGATGCCACCTCGACCTCCTGTAGACGCCTTAAAATTCTGCGAGCGGTTGGACCCGCTTCGCTTTGCAAGTAGCAAAAGCGCGGGCGCAGCTCCGGGATGCAGCGGCTCGTTACAAGTGCGTGTGGCATCACAGGGTTAGGACGAGTGGCTGTGCCGGAGGTGACAAATGGCCAAGTGCCTTTTTCCAACTGAATCTCAAGTGCCGAAGCCATAAGCTCACTCCCCGAAAAATAATCCCTAAAGCGTTCGAAGTAGCTCCTTGCACAAGCGCAAAGAGCAAGGTTGCCCTTCGAGCCCTTATTCTTTTTTAGATATTTTCTCATTTTTCTGTAGAGTTTTTTGTGGGGTTTTGATAAGTTTAGAAATTCAGGGTAACACGTACAACCCAAGTGATTTAAAAGCCCTTAAATACAAGGTTTTTTTTTTCTCCTGCGCCTTTTTAATGATTTTTCCTGTGCAATATAGTTAGTACTCCGCTGTTGTTTGGACTAAGTAATCGAATAAATTAGTCTAGCAGGAGGAAATAAATACTGGCAAAGAGCTGATAAGTATTTTAACATAATACCTGTACTTACCTACTAAATGGCTACCGTGAGGTCAACCCTACTTTACATTTTCCATGTGAAATGCAGCTAACCAATGATTCTGCAAATGGCAATTTGGAGAAAAACATGAGCCTTTAATTAAACAAACGAAAACCTAGGAAATGGATTTATTTTTAAGCTTTATTATTTCATAAAGTCCAGTTTAACATTGTATTTATTTTACCAGAACCAGAAGTTTCGTGTTATACAAACTGTTAACACAATTATTTCTGTAGAATGTGAAAAAGAAATTTGTTTAGAATGTTGACTGGCATGCCTGTGAGCGAAAAAACCTCACGTTATTTTGTCATAGTTAATGAAAAACTAGTTTTGTTGGGTTTTTTTGAACTATTTTCTCTCTTTCTCTCTCTCCTCTCCTCCTCCTGCCCCTCACCACCCCAGTACTGTTTGAAGCAGTCACTCTTTGGAAACTAAGATCCCAAGACGCCAAATTTCCTAGACGCTCATTGTGCCATACTTGGCCGTGTCCCCTTCCAAAGGCAAAGACAGTCAGGTCAGAACCTTCTAGAAAGAGTCCAGATAGATGTGACATGCAAAAGAAGCAAAACTGAAGAAATAAAAGGAATAAAGAGTAGGAGACGTATGCCTTGAGGACCATTCCGTAGGAGATTGAAGGGGAAAAATGTTGCTTTACAGAGGCGTTTGCTTGCAGTCAGTTAAAATTTGGGTCAAGGAAATTCCTCCAGGTTGTTGAAAACGACGCTGACTTCTGTTTCCCTGTGTTTGAATTACAGGTGACATGTCATCTCTAAACACTACTTTGAATAACCATCAGCTGAGTCATCTCCAGTCGCTATTAAACAACAATCAGATGTTTCCTTCAAATCAGCAGCAGCAGCACCTTCTCCAGGGCTATCAGAACATGCAGGGCTTTCAAGGCCAGCCCCCCATTCCCGGCCCGGCTAACAACCCGAACCCCATGGCGTGTCTGTTCCAAAATTTCCAGGTAGAAAGCAAAATGAAACCGATAAATGTGCAACTCCCAGGAGGTAAAATTATGGCCTCCCTAGTTTGGTTTGAGGTTTTTTTGTCCTGTGCTGAGTGATTAAGGCGGTGTGATACCTCCAACTGCGTGCCTCTTCCGGTGGTTTTTGGATTTTGCAAATCAGTAACATTTGTCACTGGAATTTTTTTACTTTCTTCCTTAGGAGTAGGGTATGGAATCTTCGGAAAGGGTTACGCTGCGTGTATTGAAAAAAAATAAGCTCTGTGTGTTCCGGTAGTTACTGTGCGCTTTTAACAAAACTCTTTGTTAAAAAGCAGAAATGAACACAAATCCCCTTTTAGACCACTCTGACAATTCAGTGGTGAGAAATAAATATTGATACCACTTTGCAGGAATTAGAAACTTAATAAATGATCGTAGGTGACCGTGTGTATCAGTCCTGTTCCCCCTGAAACTGAAACAGAAGAACTAACCGTGGTGGGGATTGTGTAGACTGAGGAAAACAGGGATTGGAATGAATGCACGATGACAAACTGTGCAAAAACGATACCTCCCTGCTCCCGGCTTGAGGAGGCGATTCTTCATAATGCAAGCTGAATTACCAAACTGACAGGAAGTAGAGCAGCCAAAATAGGTAATAAAACCAGAGTTAAATGCGTCTTTATTATTATTCAGTATTACCGTGGTTGCTGCAGAACTCGAGACGCGAGGACGGCGGCGTGCAGATAGTGCCAGCGAGTGCTTTTACCCTTTAAGAAGGAAAAATAAAGACGTGTCATTTTCTCAGGGTAGACGTTTCGCTGCTATTGTAAAATCACAGCCCTCTAACTGCCTATTACCTCTCCTTGGTTTTGCCTGAATTTCGGTGGCTTTATCTCGCTATTTTTCGCCTCAGAGTCTCAGTTATATAAATAGTAACGGTAAGTATGTAAAGGAGCTTTTGGAAATATTTTACCCTTGGTTTTTTTTAGGGGTTTTTGTTACAGCGCTATTATTGACATCGTCTTCGCTGCCTACGTATGTGACAAGAAATATAAAAAGCAGAGTTACTTTAATCTGAAGGCTGCAGTTTACTGTGGCAGTGCCTGACATTACAGCTGTAATGCGGAGGGACGGAGGCACGGTTTGCAAGGGACTGAAGTAAAAAGAAATCCCGTGAGAGAAGCACATAATTGAAAGGGAAAAAACCAGAAATGTTATCTATTTCTGAAAGGACAGTGATGGCCTCCAGTCCAGAAATTGAATGAGGAGCGTGCGAGGAGCCCGGAAGAGCAGTGGGTAGGGAGGAAAGAAGCAAAATTAGGGTCTGAGAAGGAGAAAAAGAGAATAGTTGAGGACAGAAATATTGACCTTGGTGGGGTTTAGGACTGGAGAGCAAAGAGGAGGGAAGAGGAAATCCCTGAAAAGACTTGGATAGAGGTGCTAATGTAGTGCCATCAGCATGTGGTAGTTGCATCATTTCATGCAAGGTGTCTCTTTTGATCCAGGAGACAAAGTCTATAAGAGGCTCTGTTTTTATTTTTCCTATAACTTAGGCTTTGTTTTGTGTCTAGCTTGTTCAACATTAAACTTCGGAACTGATGTGTGACCGACATAAAATTATGTACCGCACCAGACACCTTAGCCACGATCCTGATTTTTTTTATCAAAATGAAACAAAGTTTGTCTGTCGAAATAGAGGTTTAAGCAAAATAGCGTTTTCCATCTTCTTCTCTCCATTTTCCAGGTGAGAATGCAGGAAGATGCTGCTGTCCTAAACAAGAGAATGATCACTCAAATGGGAATGGCACCAGTTCCTGAGAGCTCCAACACTATGCTTCCTCCTTTCCAAGAACCATCTTGCGATCTGCAGCAGAGAGCGGAACCACCTCTCGGCCAACAGGCAAAGGATAACCTCGGCGTGGCTGCTCAGGGTGATACGTCGGTGGACGCGATCTACAAAGCGGTCGTAGACGCCGCGAGCAAAGGCATGCAAGTAGTCATCACCACTGCCGTTAGCAGTACAACCCAAATGAGTCCCATTCCAGCTTTGAGTGCCATGAGTGCCTTCACAGCCTCAATTGGTGACCCGTTAAATCTTTCTAGTGCTGTCAGCGCAGTAATCCACGGAAGAAACGTCGCCGTTTCTGATCACGAAGGTAGGATAAGGAACAGCAGAGGAACGCGAATACTGAAGAATTCAGAGCACGGTAAAAATTCAAGCGAAGGGGATGGGTATGAGTATTACAAATCGGCAAGTTGTAACACGCCCAAAAAACAGTGGGAAGGGGAGCAGAGTCCTGTCGGTGAGATAAACAGGTGGAAATGTGATGAGTTTCTAGACCACTCGACCCATATCCATAGCAGTCCTTGTCACGAAAGGCCCAATAACATCTCCACGCTGCCATTGCTGCAAGGCGAGCAGCATCAGATACTGTTATCACAGCGGAACTGTCAAAGCGATAAAATGTTGGAGGAGAATTTCAGGTATAACAATTACAAAAGAACTATGATGAGTTTTAAGGAAAGACTGGAGAACACTGTGGAACGATGTGCACACATAAACGGAAATAGGCCTCAGCAGAACAGAGGGTTTGGGGAGTTGCTGAACACTTCTAAACAAGACCTGGTTCTGGAAGAGCAATCTCCAAGTTCCTCCAATAGCTTGGAAAGTTCGTTAGTTAAAGACTATATCCATTACAATGGAGATTTTAATGCCAAAAGCATTAATGGGTGTGTGCCTAGCCCTTCGGATGCTAAAAGCATCAGTAGTGAAGATGACCTAAGGAACCCAGATTCCCCTTCTTCCAATGAGCTGATACATTACAGGCCGAGGACGTTTAATGTTGGCGACTTGGTCTGGGGCCAAATCAAAGGACTGACTTCGTGGCCTGGGAAACTAGTAAGAGAAGAAGAGGTTCACAATTCATGTCAACAAAACGCTGAGGAGGGGAAGGTATATATAAATATATATATGCACATATCTGTCTATCTTTCTATCTACACGTGTGCCCGTGCAAACAGTTATCAAAACTACCTCGGTTCATTCTTTATTTTATTCTTTGTCTCTTATTTAAGTAGTACAAGTTGCTTTTTTTTCAGAACTATAGCTTGCAGAAACGAATTTTTCCCGTAGTTATCTAGTGAGAAACTTCTACCAAGGCCATGAATCAAGAGTATACGTTGGCCTGGTTGTGCTTTACTAATTTGCCACAAAAGACCTGCTACGCAAAAGATGTCAGTAACAAAAAAAGTGTTTAACTTACAGTGTGTATTTAGTTGTACTTCTGTGTCCGAAGAAGCTGATGTGGAGATATCTAAAAGGGTTGGAAATTCCAAAGAGATCTAATCAGATTGAGGAATCTTTAACAAGTAAAAGCTTGCTCATTGGCACAAACTCTCCAAGAGGAGAGCGCATTTTCACCTTGAAAGGAGGATTGGACCACCTTTGAATAGGAAGAGAAGCATTCCAATTTGCTCTTTCTTACTAAAAAACACGTACTTACTGGCGAATATGCATAAAAAGCAGTTATCAAGGCGTTACTGGTTATTTTATTATGATAAATATTTCAAATTCTGGTCCCCGTTACTTTATAGAACATTGTGTTTAAGTCTCTTAATTAAGTCTCTTTTCCCCCCCTGCCTACCTGCGTAGTACATTGCACGACAACAGTCGTGATTGTAGGTTGGACCAAAGTATTCCTTTCCCCAAAATTTGGCTGACAGCAGATATCCTGAGGGGAGAGAGTATGAGAAGATGTTGAGGAGTCTTCTTCACCAACAGCCCCACCAGCACGCAGCTCAGGAACTTCTTGAGCTGGAGCTGGTGTATCTGTAGCGTAACTTACTGCAGGTCGTAATCGTAGTTACCCAAGGTTGATACACAAACATAGTTCCCCAAAACAGTCCCACAGGTCTTGGATGACATCACAGAATCACAGAATCATAGAATGTCAGGGATTGGAAGGGACCTCGAAAGATCATCCAGTCCAATCCCCCTGCCAGAGCAGGAACGCCTCGATAATGCTACACAGGAACGTGTCCAGGCGGGTCTTGAATGTCTCCAGAGAAGGAGACTCCACAACCTCCCTGGGCAGCCTGTGCCAGGGCTCCGTCACCCTCACTGAGAAGAAGTTTCTTCTCGAGTTTAAGCGGAACCTCTTATGTTCCAGTTTCAGCCCATTACCCCTTGTCCTATCAGTGGTTGTCACCGAGAAGAGCCTGGCTCCATCCTCGTGACACTCCCCCTTTAGATATTTGTAAACATGAATGAGGTCACCCCTCAGTCTCCTCTTCTCCAAACTACTCTCAGCATCTGGGGTGATGTTTGGCCAGGATCAAGTTCAAGAAGGCTTGAGTCTCTCTTTATAGGTGGCTTCTCCGTTCATCTCCTGAGCCACAAAGGTTTCGGAGAGCTCCCGTCTGAGTGCGCCGAACCCATTTATTTTAGAGAGAAATAAACGTGCTTTGCTGACCGTATTTGTGTGCTTAAAAGCTGAATCCTTACTCAGGGTTAGTTGCAGGACCCAAAGTTGCAGGTCGGTTGGTCAAGTGTAGGCAATTGAGGCAGACGGCGTGAAACAAAACTGGGAAATGAGGTGTACAGGTTTGCCATCCCGTAGGAGTGACGGACAGGAATGAACGCGGTTCTTACACTGCCCGTCTGTTCCGAGGGCGCATTTATGTACAAACTTCACAAAGTTGTGTATCCATGTCTGTACGGGTGCTTTTATTAAGTTCCAAGAGCTTATTTTTCTAACTTTTGTAAAGAGATTAAATTTTTTTTTCATTTGCATTCCTTGCTCCCCGCTTTGCGGCTGCCAGGATGTACACCTGCTTTTGTGCAAACCCGCCTTCTTACATTTTGCGTCTCTTACGTGCATTCTGTAAGCGTTGCGTAATCTTATATTGGGTGGCACAGATTTTCCTGCATAGAAACAACAGGGAAGCCAACGGTGGAAATACGCGTGTTACCGCTCGCACGGTGCTGGCGAGGCAATCGTGGAGGAAGCAAGAGAGACTGTTCCGAGTCCTTCATCGGGAAGCGCCACGTGATGGATCACCTCATGCATCAGAAGACCTTGAATAGTAATAATTGTATATTAAAGGAAAAAAAGTATGTCTGATTTACTCCAGCAGGAAATACAGGGTGAATGACCACCCCAGAGGTCAGGCACTGAAGTTGAAAGGTGGGATACAGGGGAATATAATAAAAAAAAAAAAAAAATCAAAAATAAAAATACAAACTGGAAAAACAGAAAGCAGTAACCTTGAAAACAAAGTGGTCTTTGGAAATTCTGCGCTTGAAGAAATCCCAAAAGGTTGCAGTTTATGGTGGGAGACTCACTAGAAGTTTTTCTGAAATCGGTATTTTCTGCGGAGCTTTCCTGAACCATCTTTTAAAGTGTTTGTGTAATCAAATGGCAGCTTCTTATATTGTAACATTAGTTTTGCTGTGCTGTCGGGATTTCATGGTACTTTGTATATTCTCTGTTCTTTATATCACGCATAATTTGATTTTTTTTTTTTTGTTTCCCTTTAAAAGACTTCGGGTATTAAATGTATTAATGCTTCTGTTTGAAGAGCAGCTAGAGTGGCGTTTCCCTAGCAGGAGAGGGGAGGAATATTGCACCCTCATTTCCTAATGAACACTTGCTTTTTGCCTCTTGGAAAATGAAAGAGGAGCCCAAGGGAAGTGCAGCGGTAGCAGCAGAAATTCCTGAAAAGGGAAGGAGCAAGCCTGAAACTATGTGCATCCTAAAACGGATGCCATTGAGTAATTAATTTTGATTATTATCCAGGTCAAATCACCTAAATAGGAACAAGGTTTTGAGAGCAACCATGTGAAAGTCAAAGTGTGAGCAGCAGTTGCCTGTTGTTGGTGCGTTTCGTAGCGATTCTTACGGGGCAAGTATTGTTCTCCGTAGGACTTCCCATCAGTTAAACTCGATTTTTTTTTTTTTAAAGGAGCTTTTATAGTTCTGCAGATAATAATAGGTGTCATTTATTAGTGTCCTGAAAATCCCATTTGTATGTATTATTTAGTGTTGTAATGGCTTATGGTAAATGAAGGCATGCGATGTTATTAATTCAAATATATCTTTCATAGTTGCCTCTAATACCACGTTACGTTAGCAATTTGATACTACTTCTTCAAACCAGTGCTAACACATTTTTTTACTGTTCTGCCGTCACAAAATTCCAATAATGAAGATACTGATTTCTTTTTGCTACCCAAGTCCCTTGTTACCCAAAATGTGATATTAGCTCTTCGTAACAACGTTTCCCATTGAATTTTCTTGTGTATCTAATGGCAAGATTTTTAGCTGTTTTCCGAACATACTGTAAAATGAAGGCTCGAGCCGTGGTGAGTCGCACACGGTAGCGTTGCCTCCGATAATACCGATTTAACGAAGGAGGCGTGACGTAAAATCTTCACCCGTTTGCTCGGTCTCTGAGCGGTGTGTGCCTTCTCAGGTTTATCCTTCGGAAAGCCCTGCAGGTTTTGTATCGGCCGTCTGTCTTCTGTAGGCACTTCTGTTTTCCCAAACTCTGATTAGGAGAGGAATTATTTGAAGTATTTGCAGTCTCACATTAGAAATGAACGCAGTTTTAAGGGAGAAGCGCTACAGTCTGTGGCGTGGTTGAATCCTTTTCATGCAGATAGAAATCCTGCCTCCCCACGTGCAGGTTTCACCATTAATTAAGTCCTGTGGGTTCGTGAAACTTAGTCTTCTAAGCTCATGAAATGGCAATATTCCCCAATTTCATATCAGATGCGCAAGGTCAAGACACACGAAATTTGGTCTAAACATGTATCAGACCGTATTTCTGGAGGGTTTTGACAACTTGCTCACCCGTGAACTTCACGTTGTCACGTCTGAAAACCAGTTGCATTGCAAATATATATTATTTAGTAATTAAAAGGCTGGGCTTAGAGGGAATTTGCATTTAAATTCCTTTTTCAGATTGTATATAAGCATGTGTAACAAATTTGTATTTATAGAATTTATTTTCCTTGTGTCAGAATACAAGCTGTACTTTTAAATGAAACTAATGCCGTATAGGTTTCGTGTTAAGTCGTGCGAAGATTACAAAATAAGTCAAGCAAAATGCGACAATGCCGACAAAGTAAAAGAAATTAATCGGTTTGTTTTCGTGAAATTGATGTGTTTTTAACGTATTTTTTGTTGGTTTTACAAGCAGCAATGACTGAGCCGAATCAAAATTATGTGTAGAGTTGAGTGGACTGATGAATGCAAATGATCAAATCCTGTAGATGATATAATGCATTTTCTTCTTGCTTGTGTTGTTGATACCAGTGCTAACTGGTACCAGTGACTATATGCAGCGGTTTACATACAGATTGCTTAAAAGAATATGACTCTGCTTGATCTAGAGAAAATTTTCATTTCCAGTTCAAGTCCTTTAAAATAGCAGCTCAGCAGCCCTGGCGAGCACGTGCTCAAATTCATGCCCGCCTCAGCAGGTCACCGAAGTACGTGCTTAAGTCAAAATATTTTTTTAAAGACCTTTTTCCAGTCCAAGAAATGAGCTGGCTGAAGCGAGCTCGAGACTCGTAGATTCGTAACTCATCGATAAAGCTTCTCACCCTGCCCACCCCCCTTTTCAGGTCTGATTTTAACTTAAGCACATTGTGTGGCTCTTCTGAGCCGAGAATGACTTTGGCCGTGCCCTTAGAGCCTTGGTGAACTGGGGCCTCAAATGCTTTACCCAGAAATTTGGGGTGATGGGTAACGCCCTTGTCTTGATGGCGTCGGTACAAATGGTACCGGGCGTGCCAGGCGACGTGGCGTTTGAATGCATTCCGGGTGGTCTCAGAGGTGTGAAATCCATTTGTAAAATGCGAGTGTGGAAGACAACAACAGCGTTGGCATTAATAATATAACGACAGATAAGGTTTTAAAGATACTATTCTTCTCCTTAGTGTTGTTTTCATGAGAGTCATGGGTTTGTATTTCTATTGCTAGAGGCGTGTACATCTAGAGAAATTATAAATCTCGATCTGTATGTACGAGGGGGTATATATGGCCAGACAGTCGTTTATTCTTTGCGGGGCAGGTTAGCGTCTTGCGGATGCAGTGACAGTTAGGCTCCATAATAACGCATGTCTAGCTGGAAAGTAAAAGCGATGTTTAATAATTGCAGGTCTGGGTAATGTGGTTTGGTGTTCATACCTTCACTCAGGTGGAGCCAGAGAAGTTGAAGACACTAACAGAAGGTCTAGAAGCTTACAACCGAGCCCGGAAAAGGAACAGAAAGTAAGTAAATACTCATTTATTTACTAGTGCAATGAAATAATTAAATTCTTTTGCTTGCAAAGGCTGAAGTTTTGGGGACCTTACCAGGTCGGCCAAACTGAAGAGTTAATTTTCTGTGTTCCTTGTGTTGGTTATGATAATCATCCGAGATCTTTGATATCTGCATTTTTATTGCATCTTCTGATATTTACAGTAGCCTTTGTAAAATGTCAGCCTTCTTGTTTGAGCTTTCATGTGTAGGATTTCCAATTTACAGCTGAAAAAAAAAGTTATTACATCAAAACTCTTCTGACCAAATACACTTTTTAACAAGATCTGCCATTCTTATCTCTTCCCTCTCCCTCTGGCAGCTGCCTCTGCAGGCAGAGCCCAGGTTTATTCAGATAAATTCAGTTTATTTCAGTTTATTCGAGAATTTGTGAAGTCTGGCTGTATTGAAGCAGACAAGGGGCGCAGTGCAGAGCTTTCCTTACCCTGTGTCAGACACCTACGAACCGTTTGGCTTTATCTTGCCTTTTAGCTTTTATTTGCAAATATACAAGGATAGAAGGACCATGAAGCAGTGAGTATTAGGGCATGAAGCATCAGCATAGACAAAAAGAGGCAAATGGCTGGCTTTCAGAGCAAAAAAAAGGAAAAAAAATGTGGACAGCTATAAAAGGATAGAAGAGTAGCAATTGTACTGTGATTGGATTTGTTCTAGGATGCTGTTGCTTATTTACTGTGGCGGTGAAAACATATTCCTCTGAATCTGTGTGAGAATTTAAATTCTCACAGCTTGCACTGCTTGTCTTTAGCACAATAAACATAGGCTTAAAGGAATTAAATAATTATTTGTCTTCAGCTCCTTTTAAGGTGTAAGCTTTTCTTCTACTTATACGTCAGCAGCGCTTAAGAGGAATATTTTTTAATGCCAGTGAGACAATGTTGGTGGCTGTTTTTTTCCAAGGTCATCCCCAAAAATACCTTAGTGGAGTTTTTAAGGGGGTGTGATGAGGGCATCGAAGGGCTTTTGGCAACTCCCCGGTTATTTGCTCGTGTCTCTGAAGCAAAATACGTGACTCAAGGTGACGCCAGGAGCAGATTTAGAGAGGTGTTAGAGTTGAAATAACCGGGACAATTTCGGAAGAACTCCTCCCATCTCCCGAGTTGCATCCACATATTTAGCAGCCGGCCGGGGTTGTCCGCGCTTCCACAGCATCCCGCGACCTTTCCTGACCTCCCATTCATAGGGTTTCTTTACAGCACAGTTTGGGGTTTTTTTTCCTCCATATTTCTATTTTTTTCATAGTTCGGATCTTTTGGTATTTCTTCATGGACCCTTCTTCCTGTGTGCTGTGGTAAATTGATCTGGAAAAGTTATTAATCCCCTCACGGTCTTCTGCCTGGTATGTGTCTCTGTAGTATCTTGTTACACACAGGTCCAAATTTTTTCAAAACATTTAGGATTAGATAGTTGCTACATGTAGAATTTCTGTTTCCTACCTGTGTAAGTACTCAGCGCTTGCACGTATCGCCCACTGGTGTCAGGTTGGAGACTTCTATAGCAAAGAAGACATAGGTAAGGAAACCCAGGAGAAATTTCATGTTGAGAGAGTGTGGACTAACGTCACAGAGATCCGGTGCGTTTGGCAGATTGGGGTTAGCATCCAGGTCCTCAAAATGACATTCACATACCTTAACTCCACGAAATATTCTTCGTGTTCCTACAGTTCATGTCTCAGCCCTAGTATATTGTATAATCTTATCCATCACTGCACAGTCTGGGCTCAATCTCCAATAATATATACTGATATTTTATATTAAATATGGAATTACTAAAACTAAATTAAAGAGGAAAAACTATCTACAAAGCTGAAAAATATACTAGAACAGGAATGTAAGAGGATGTAATTCGATTTGTGCCATAAATCCAGTATTTGTGAATTGTAAATCTCGATCTAACTTTAAGTATTGAATTTTGAAATGGAAATGTTCAGTGCATTCAGTTTCTTAGGTTTCTAAACAAGACACCAGGAAGAAAAAGTCATCGTAGCAGATTTTATCAGCAGAGTCAGATGCGTTAACTCTGTTGTTGCACTTTGTGGCTTCGACTCGTGGTGTGTTCTAAAGCGTTTTCGATAGCGTTGCCTGGGGATCTCTCCAAGGCACGGTGTGAGCCTGAGCTGCCACGCTTACTCTGGGCCTTGTAGGAAGATGCGCTCTGGTGCAAACCACTGAGCCATCCCGGCCTTCCTCAGCTCCATCTCGTCTCAGCCGTTCCATTCCTATTGGAGCCACGTCCCTTCTTGCTGCATGAGGTAGCAGCTTCCTCTCCTAGCTGGCTGTAGCCTCCAGAAGACTTGTCTGCTGGAGGTTTCCTCTTCCCTTAGCAAAGCCTCCTCTGACCCAACCTTCCTTCTTCCCGAGCTTCCGAGTTACCTGCGTTCCTCTGCCCACCAGCGGTCCCGTCCCGCTGCAGGCAAAGCATCTTCCAAGGGTCATCACCCAGTACCAGGCTCTCCTCCTCCTGTGGTCATGTCTCCGATGTCCCTCCTCGTACTGGCTGGGACAGGACTCCAGTAAGGGAAGAACTTCCAGTTCCAGTCAGTCTCCAGCCTGACACAGCCCAAGTCTGTCTTCTCTAGGTGTGAGTCCAGTAGTGAGTAACTCGACTTTGTTAGAGTCCAGTAGTGAGTAACTAGGCTTTGTTAGAGTCCAGTAGTGAGTAAGTGGTCTCTGTTGGAGTCACCCAAGGTTGGACACACTGGGACATCCCCTCTTACTGCTGCAAGGGCTGCCCAGAGGCAGCAGTTGCAGGTGACGTCTGGACTGTGTCCGCTGCGGCAGGGAATTCCAACTCAAAACACCCTCAGGCTGCTTTCTTATGATACGATTTGGTAAAATTTTGACGGGCCCTAGTAGGGAGGAGGGGAATTAAAAAGACGCTTCTGACAAAAAAGTTATCTGCCCTTCCCGGGGGAAGGAGTGTAAACCCTCCTCCAAAACTGTCGGCCACGAGAGCTTTTCTGAGGGATCATAGGATGCTTTTTCGTGAGAGGCGCAAACTGGTGTTAGAATCTTTTAAATGTCATTTGACCAAAACTTGTGATATTTACACGTTGTTTTGCGTCACACGAGACCTGATGAATGTATTTGTGTGATGTCACATTGTCCGGTTTTCAGCTGCGGTGTTTTGTCTGCAGTAAATGAAAATTTCAGGTGGGCACTTCTGAAATTTGGATTTGTTCAGGGGCGGATCATCAGCTTCACAGTAAAATGAACATGCCGGTGTCTCAAGACTACAACTCAAGCGATCGTTTGTATTTTAAATGCTTTCAACGGCATTGACTGACAGCAGTAATTTCATAAAAATGCAATAAGCATGGGTTGCTGATAGAGCATAATGTTGATTAAATAACTTTACATCACGTACACGTTCTTCGTGCAAGATTTTCACTCAGATGACCAGTGCAAAACTAGTTGTAGGGAATAGCTCATTTAAATAATGAGTAGCAGACCCTCTGAACTCCTGTTTTCAGCCTCCCAGCCGTACCGATGGGTAGGGAAAACATTTTGCTGAACGAGGGGGATGGAAATGCTGCCGAGCGGCGCCGGTCGTGTAGGTCGTCTGCACTCCTTCCTTGTCAGTCTTTTAGTTGCTATATATCTTTTAAGTCTGAGGGAAGAACGTCCCAGTGTTCTTTCTTGTATTAAAAAGGGAGAGGGTTTTTTTTAGGAAGTGTCAGGGACAGTCCTAGTGACCTCACCCTCCGTTCCAGCTTGGGACAAGCTGTTCCCTTCCCCGTCTCTGCCATTATCTCCCGTCGTGACGCAGACAGCCCTCGTCCTCCTGCCCTCAGCTCCGAAGCCGGGATAACGGAACTTTAGCGCTTTGTGAGGATATTGTGATGGATGCTCGTAATAACGTCTCCCATCTCCAGTGTGATCTCTCTCTCATCTCGTATTCAGCCATTTCTCTTCGCATTCATTATTCTAAATGTACCTATTCAGCAAGTCATGCCTGAACCAGCCTCTCTAAATAAATATATATACACACCTATATTTATATATATATTTTTTTTTTTTATATATATATATATATATGCCTGTGTTTAAGCATAGATCCTCAACAAGTTGTCAACAAATTATAGGAACTTGTGCTCAAGTACGATTTGCTGGCACAAAACTCTCGAGCGTGAACCCGGAGCCACTGAGCTGTGGTGCAGAGCGGGGTGTTCGAGTGGGAAACTGCTTTTAAAGAGGACACACACATAAATCAAAAATGTCCCTGTAAAACCAGGCACCTGTGGAGCTGTCTGATGACTTGGGGTAGTTTTTGGGTTGGGAGAGGAAAGTTTCCTCCTTACCTTTACCATAGCCCTCGGTGTGCTGCTAGTCCGGGGGAGCCACGTTTTTGAGGACTAATGTGGCTTATTTTCCTCTGGCCATTTAAAGTTAGAAGGAATGTTTCACTCTGTGCTTTGGCTAAGAGGAAAACTTCACAGCTCACGCGCTGATTTTTCTAGAAGAGCACGTATTTAGCCCTTCACAGAAGCGTTGCTGAAGTGTAGCCACGTTTACCAGGGGAACGCAGCACATCACACTGAGTGGGAAGGTTTAGTAACTCTTGAAGGTTTAGTAACTCTTGAAGTCTTTACTGGAGTAGCTGGAGAGCTCCTCATCAAAACCCGCGAGCATCTGGCCCTTTGCTAATGATGTAGAAAAAAAATGTGCTGTTACCATGAAGTATTCTTGCTTGTTATTCCTGGATGCAATCAGTCTTGTAAGTAATTGTAAGTAACCCTGCCGCTCGCCGAAGCGCTGCCTTGTCATTTGGCCTTCGGGAATTCCAGCACGAGCCTTCACGGCGCGTGACGGGGCGGTAGGGCCGGGTGTGTCCTCGCACCGTGACAGCCCGCGAGGCTCCGCAGTCGGTGCGGCGTGTCCCGGGAGTTACCGTCTTCCCTCTTAACTTGCTTTGAAGGTGTTTTGTGGGTTTTGTTCTGTCGCTGAGAATTACTGATGGCGTTAATTTTTTCTCCCTAGAAGTGGAAAGCTAAATAACCATTTAGAAGCTGCTATACACGAGGCCATGAGTGAACTAGACAAAATGTCTGGGAATGTAAGTTTCTCTTCGCGTCGGCAATATTCTTTTTCTGTGTTTCTGCATGTGTGGCGCTCGAAGGCTGGGGGCGTTGCTTTGGGTGGCTTTCTAACATAAATTTTAGTTCTTTTTTTTATAAAAAACATGGAATTTTCAGTATTTCTCCTGCAGACATCCTGTTTGCACATGTCTAATCGTTCTGAAAAATGGGAGAAGTTGTAGGTTTTGTGTTGCCAATTATATAATTTGTTTTATTAATTTTTTTTCGCAAATGCGGATGCCTGGACCTACTTACACACACGCAGCCTGATAATATTTGGATCAGTTCATTCCCACTCATATTCCGTGGGTTTTCTCTGACTGGCAACACCAAATCAGGCTCATTTGGTTTTCAGTTTGCGTAGCAAGGTCTTGAAACCACATTTAAAAGTGTCATTCTTTTGAACGTAAAACTCTTTGAATAAAGTTTTTCCTCATGTGAAATGAAAGGTAAGTTTAAAAAAAAAAGATTATTCCTAATATCAAATCTAACAGTGTTATTTCTACAATAATTACACTGTTATTTTGTAAGCCCAGGATCTTTCTAATGTGAAATTTGGATTATATAATGTGCTCGCCTTCGTATTTAAACCGTGGCTGTAATGTCATGGAAGCACACATAGAAATGCAAAAAGGTCCGTCACAGCACATATAACCTCCCACGCTTTGTCATTGGTAAATATTCAAATCATTAATTATAAATTTGAATAAAGAAATTGGGTCTTTTCCATGTTACTCAGTGCTCAGTACTGAAGGTGCTTGTACACGTGCACACTTACAAGTAGTAGTAAAACCCCAGGGAGCTTCTGAAGTACCTAAAAGGAGATGCTGCAGAACTGCAGCCCGAGAGCTGGTTTCAGAACCCTCAAGAAACACTAAATAAGTTACTCAGCAGCCTTTAACGGCCACTCGGAGTAATAACAGAATCAAATCTTTTGTTTAAACTTCTGAATTTTACCAAATGAGATGGAGTTTTGATTTAAAGCGATGTGTGTTTTCCTCTTGTCCTTGGGCGGAAAAGGAAGGCACAGCCTGATCGATGGGTCAGTTACAAATAAATACGGTGTCAGCTACACCATCACGTACGTGTTTGGACCGGACCATTCTGCCGATACCTTTTTTTTTTCCCTATTTATAAATCCAGTAATACTAAAAACTGGGTGCTGTGTGTATTTTAACTGTGATATCAACTGGCTCAGGGGAAACCCCATGTAACTGCATTTGCTGACGTGGTTGTTTCGAAACGCGGACGAGCTCATGTATGAGCCTGCACGTCACTACGTAGTCGTAGTTTATGTTTTAATTATCTGGTCGCAAAATTTGTGATCAGGGTTTATTTCCATAAAGATTATGAGTCCTAGAAACACTCACAGGGAATCGAAAGTTCTCAAGGGACTTGCGTTTTTTTCCAGCTAACGCTGTTCAGGCATCGGCTACGTTTTAAATGAAAACACCAAATAATTAGCTTAAAGCATAATTGGTAGGAACCAGTAAATTGGTGGGAGACATTAGCAATCCGAGAGGGACCCGAGGAGGTGCTGGGGCCGTTGCCGTGCCCGGGCTGCTGTCGGGGAGCTCGGCGGCTCGCTGGCCGATGGAGGTGGCATTTTGAACCCTGTGCCCGCCACTCCTCGTCCCATTCCCGTCGGGTTTCTGCCGAGATCAGCGGCGAAAAGCTGCTTCGTACTCAGATTATCTAAGGTCCAGCTCCACACCGAATATTGCCTTTTAAAAATGAGGTGAAGGGAGAGTTTGCTAAACGTTTGCTTAACAGCGCTGCCGCAGACCTGCCTTCGGCTCCTCTGATTTTGCCCCGTTGGCAATATTTTGTCCCCACCTGCTTCCCACGGCGTTGCTCTGGTCACCAAGAATCTGACGTAACCACAGGTTGGGGTCCGGTCCCCGATGATGCGGTTTCTCACTTCTTGTGGCTGGTGCCTTTCCCCGGGGCAGCAGGCGTTTGGGATGTACAGGCTGCGGCATCAGCCCTTTTCTCCCCGGCGCCTTCAGCTTCTCGAAGTTCCTTTTAATTCAGGCTTTTGCGCAGACGCGAAATAATAAGAACCATTTCCTAACGGCACCGCGAGCAATCCTGTAGCTCGTTATTACTTTGACCAGTAGAACAAGAGGGAACGGCTTCAAACTGCAACAGGGATGGGTTAGACTGGACGTGAGGAAAAATTGTCTCACAGCAAGACTAGTGAGCCATTGGCACAGGCTGCCCAGGGAGGGATGGAGTCCCCATCCCTGGAGGAGTTTAAAAGCCGTTGAGATGTGCTGGGGGGATGGTTTAGGGGTGAGCAGGGTTAGTGGTTGGACTCGATGATCCCAGGGGTCTTTTCCAGCCTGAATGATTCCATGACTCTGTGATACTCTGTGCTAACTTCTAAATATACTTATTTTTAGGTCCACCAAATCCCGCAGGGAGACAGACAAGTGAAGCCTCCAAAACCCAAGAGGAGGAAGATCTCTAGATAACATTGAATGTCTTTGTTACTGGTCCAGTACTTATCGAAATGAACGTGCACATAAGTCTATGTGTAGGTATTGATATAGTCGTGGTTATATCAATATTTATATGAAGACAGATAGATACCATCGCAGGGTGCTACGCGGATTAGTGGTACAATATTTTTGATGATTAGGAGGGGTAACGGTTGCTGGATAAGCCAATCAGAAATCTCGAAAGGTTGCAGTAACAATGTCAGATGATTACTGAAATTTTTTTTTTTTTTCTATAATACTAAAAATTGTGATTATAAGAAATAGTCCAAATGTTTCTGAGAAATTTTCATTGTGTATATAGATAATACAGAATTTCATGGTGATATCTGAAATGTAAATATTGTACAATATTGTCATGTACAAGCGTACCTAATGCACACTTTATCTTTTATTGTACAAAAAAAAATAGTGTACAAAATTCTTTGGTTTCTATTGAGTACACATACAAGAGACTACCAGTGTAAAGTGATAAATAAAAATACAGCCTAAATGCTTTTATATGATAATGTAAAAGATGCTGTTTTTGTATTTAACAGCAGAGAGAAGGCATGATTATGTAATACCGTAATTCTGACATACACGTCACGCCACTGAGTGTTCATTGATACTGTCTGTTTGGAATGAACCTTGCCTGGAAGTACTGTACTCCTGCTCAGGTCTCTGTAGGAGAGTGCAAGCTTGCAGATTCCTAACGGGATGTGGGATCACAGCTCTTTTAATTAATAACTCAAAGGCCGCAGCCGTCGGTTGCGTTTTTATTTCCGTAGCTTTTCGAGTAGAATGCTGTAGATTTGATTAAAAAGGGGAAAAAAAAAAAAAAAACCAAGCAAAAAAAAAAAAAAAAAAAGAAAGTAGACGGGCTATTTTAGTGAACCGTTTCTGTAGGTGAAGTTTCATAGCCACCTGATAAACTAAACAGTTGATATCCCCCGTGACGTTGACCCCTCAAACCCCCTAGATTTATTAGCTTAAATTATCTAACGTCGTTAACCATCGTGTTTACTTCGAAGGGGGCAGAGGCCCTGCTCTAACGATGTGATCAGCATTGATTACGGTTTGGCTTTGCAGTAGAATGGAAGGGCGAGCTCCGCAGCGTTCGTAAAAGTAATTCCAGTATCCATCTCGCGGTATTAAAACAAGAAGAAATTGAAGGGTGGCTTACAAAACTATTAGCGACAGTAATTTTTATCAGTATTATGTAACATATCAGATTTATTTTATTTAAAAAGAATTATTTATACCATTAACAGATTCTTATATATATTAATGTGGCTGAAATGTGCAGGTTAAATCTATTAACCAAATTATTTATGTTATATTAAGTGAGAAATGTGAAACATATGTAGAAAAAAAAAATTAATACACTACAGATTTAAAAGTCTAAAGCTATGAGCCATTATAAAATTAACGAACGGAAGTGTAGCACAACATTATCTCCATGTTATTCCATTTCCCTTTTGAACACGGATGGTGGCGATGGCGATGGAAGCGATGACAGCCTCCGGCGTCACGGCTTCCCCCGATAACTCCCAGCTCACCATTCCCCGTCCCGGGGCGGAGCCCGTAACCCCCCACCTCCCCTCCCCGGGACCACCGCTTACCTCAGATCTCCGTTGTTCCCCTCCCCAAACGGCACTCTCGAGCTAAGGACCGGCCGCGATCAGCATCCTGACACCCGGCGCCACGACCACAAGGCGTTGGCTCCTCTTCCCCGGCCCCTCTCGCGGGAGGACGGGACCCCGGAGCAGCCGTGCCCGAGGACGACGGCGCCCACGTGGCACTACCTTTGGGCTGGCCCCGGGGCCTTCCTCAGGGCTGGCAGAGTGGCGAGCCCTCCTCTTCCTCCTCCTCCTCCTCCTCCCAGCCCAAGGGGTCGCAATAGCTGCACTGGCTACAGGGGCCTGGAGGCAGGAGCCCTTCCTTCCGCGGGGCAGGTTCATTTGTCTTTTCCGTAACGCCACCGTCCTCCACGCAACCTCCCGTGACGTGATCGATTTTACTGATTTTGATTTTTAGCTTTTTTTTTTTTCCTTCTGTTTTTTTTTGGTTTGGTTTTTTTGTTTTGGGTAAGTAGCTTAGCTCGCGACGTTTTTCTTTTCCCCGACGCGTTCGTTCTGAGAGCCGCTGCTGCCCGTTGCCCACGCCGGCCCCGCTTCCCCGCCGCCGTGTCGCTCCTCGCGGGGACGTGTGTGCGCGTGTGTGTGTGTGCGAGCGAGCGAGCGAGCGAGCGTCCCGCCTTTAGGTTCTTCTCCCTCCCTTCGCTCTCTGTCCTCGGACCGAGTCCGTATCGACCGACCCTTCTTTTGGCATTTGACCCGCGTAGGTTTGTACTTTCTCACCGCTGTTTCCTTTACGTCCGTAGACCATGTGAAGTGTTTTTGTGCACTTGATTCCATTGGTTGGTGATGGCATTGATGTGGGTGCTAGGAGTAGTTTGTTTCAGTCCATACCGGGTTTTATTTTTTATTTTTTCTCTCTCTTTTAGAGGTTTTTATGGTTTCATGTAAGCAGTTAATGTAAATATTGTGAGCATTACAGGTCATGCGGTGTTGGAACATTTTAAAAAAATGTTGCACCTACTTTACGATTAAAAAAACTGGTCACTCGTACTTGAATTTTGCCCATAGAGCCATTTCTTTCTCTTTGCATTAAAGCATAATATACTTTTTTGATGGAGGCCCAACCCTTCTTTCTACCTTATTATTTTTTGTTTAATAAATCTATATTTTTTCTAATAGAAGACTTAAAAAAAAAAAAAAAAAAAAGGAAAATTTAAGAAATACTTTTTGCCTACTTTCTAATTTAAGAGAGAATTCCTATATTTAAAAGGTGAGGGAAAAAAAAAAAAAATACTCCACTGTGGAAAGTGGAACAACACTTTATTGTCATTAATATGGCGCAGTCACACGAAACTGAACTGGCTGAGTAAAGCGAGCCCACGACATCAATCAGTGTCTCGGTAGATTAGGGAACTACGTTGATTCTTTGAGGATGTAAAGTGTTGCATATTCTTGTCTATTTATTTATTTATTTATTATGCTTTCTTTTGCGAAGTGGGTGACAATGTGGTTGAGTCATTCCGATGACGTTCAAATTAAAGGAAATAATTCCTCTTTCTATTATGGTGCATTTTGTGAACACCATAAAAAAAAAAAAAAAAAATTTTCATTTATTTCGGCGGATTTCCTTCATATTTTCACTTCTGACCGAAAACGTTTGGCTGGTACCAGCTGCGAAAAAAAATAGTATCCACATAGTTTAAAAAATAAAAATCAAAATCAAAAATAAAAAAAATAAAAAAAAACAAACCCCACCCCACCTCTGATGTCCCAGGTCTATTATCCTCACAGTCTAAGGTTTTAGGGGTTAAAAAGAATTTAAAATTTAAAGGTATTTCCTAACTCAGCTTTGCCGAAGGTTTCTAAGTAATGTGATATCCTTTTGGAGTCCCTGAGTTTGATGGTATAGAGATATTAGAGGGCTCGTGGTGGACTGAATTACCTTAGGACTGCTACCTTTCTTAGCTACAGTTTGTATTTTGCTATGTAGGGTTGTAATGTGAGAATTCCGGAAGAGCAGTAGCATAAAAGTGCTTTTCTATTTTTTAAAAAAAAAAAAAAAAAACAAACCCATTCTAGTCTTACTAAGAATTAGAGATTTTTTTAAATATCAGTTTTGTAATTTTTGATAAAAGTTGTCAATATTATGATTAAATCACCAGAAAAAAAAGTTCCTGTGATGTTCTCTTCGGGGCAGGGACGACGTCTTCCCATGTATTTGTAAGACGCCACGACGGGATGCCCACGGGCACCGCCATCAAATTAAATAGCGCCCGACAGCCTTGAGGTCGATTTAAACGCAGAAAAAGCCCGGAGAATTCGCAGTTAAGACCGCAAATCCACTCACCTGTCTGTGGTTTGCCCGCCGTGGCCTCCGCGGAGGTGACGCACGTCCCGCGGGTAAGTCGCGGAAGCCGACGGAGGTTTCGCTCACCCGAGCCCGGAGCTGCTCGTCGGAGGCACGGCAGAGCCGCCCCGCTCCCCTCCCTCTCTCGGCCGCTCGTTCCAGCGCGAATGGAGCAACTCAAACCTTCGTCTTTCAGGATTCCCCCCCAAAAAATCCCATTAGCCCCGTGGTTCACGCACGTGACCGAGTGACCGACGCCCAAACACAGATCGTTTAGTTCCAAAATCGCTGCGAGCGCAGTTCGCACTGGTATCCAATGGACTCGAGCAAAAACACTTGGAGGCTTCCAATAATAATAAAAAAAAATCCTACTCCCCCCCAAAAAAACCCCAAGGCAGTGGGTTTTCTGGGGATCCCCGAGCGCCCCACACCAAAGAGTTCCCACCCCGCCGTTGTCACCCCTCGACCCGCTTATCCCGCGCTAGGGGTTTGCTGGGAAACGCGATCGCTCGGAAGGCAGAGGTCACCTCGGGCTGCTTTCGTGTCGCTGCGAGAAATGCTGCCGGAGCACGCAGACCCCAAAAAGTCCCGCCAGCCTCTCGCCACCCCGAGTGGCCGCACGGCCCTTGAGCTTGGAGCGGTGGCGCGGTGGATTCGCTTCGCGTGCGGAAGCGAAGCAGCAGGGAGTCAGGCCTCCGTAGTTCCTCTCTGGCAGGTTTTACAATTTATTTATTGGCTGTGAATACTTAAAAGCTATTTTTGTGGTTGCTTTTAAAAAAAAAAAAAAAGAGAGAAAAAGGGAAAAAAAGAAAAAGGAGGAAAAAAAAAGAAAAAAGGAGGGGAAAAAAAATCTGAGATTTGATTTGAAATATCCCCTGTGAAAGCACATTCTCGAGAAATGTCATCTCCCATGTTTTTACCTGCTGGGAGATACATATTTGTCTGTAATTGAGAGCCATCCCAACAGAAGACAAGGGGTTAGGATTTAGAATAGGAAATTTATACATATACATATATATATATATATATATACACATGTATAAAAATGTAGTCATAGAATGGTTTGGGGTGGAAGGGGCCTTAAAGATAATCTAATTCCAGCCCCCTTGCCATGGAAAATTCCTGTTTTGGAAAAAAAGATGGGGAAAAAATGGGTTTTGATGTAGTACCCTGGGTGAAGCAGAGGGAGAGCATCCCCACGGCTCCCTGCGCACCGACCCCAAGAAGGCGTCAGCGGAGGTTGCCACGAGTCGAAGAGCAGCCACGGGCACGCAGCATCGGCCGGCGTTCCCAAATTTCTGGCAGAAATCGATGCCAAGGAGCTGCAGTTTGGGTCCAGCTTTGAGCGGAGCCAACCCAGGGACGGGAGACCAACGTCCCTTACTGCCACGGCCGGGTCTGCTGGTGCAGAAGATGTGCAGGTAAGTCCTCCTGCCATCCTTAATGCCTTCGCTTCGTTAATGGCATTAACGTCCATTAACTATTATTTAAAACCAGCCATCGTGAGAGACTGCAGGTAAGGAAAAATAAGCATTCTCGCTCTGGGGAGATGTCCAAGGTACCAAAATTAAGGCTTCAATGCCAAAAAAAAAGAGAATTAAAAAAAAAAAAAAAAACCAGATAAAATTGTGTCCTAAAAATACAGAAGTATAAATGCTCTCGGTTCAAAAATTATATGTGTATTTATAAAATCTGTGTAACTGCTTGGCTGATTGCTGCTTCGCATGTACCTGCAGCCTGGGAACACAGGAGGCGAGGGACGAGTGTTGCAGAGCTTGTGCTCTAAGAACCACTGATTTTTCACACTGAAAACAGGTTGATAGAATAGACATTTTTTTTTTAATCCTGTTTCAGAAGTTTCCATTTCATCAAATCACAATCATTTTAGGCCTTTTTGAAAGAGAAGCAATTCTCAGCTCCTAGCAGAAATAACTGCTCATCTTCGGTTCCAGGAAAATGCTTTCTGGCTGATTTTTTTCTCTAGGAAGAGGAAAAGTCATAAAAATAACAAGAAGTATTGGAGTTTGCCATTAGCTGTTCTCAGTTGCGGGAGCTACTCTCTGCGTCTGAGGAAAAAAAGCGCAGATTTACCCCTAAAAAATAAGGAAAAACTTTTTTTTTTCTTATTCTATTCTAGCCGATTTGGTTCTTCACTTGGTTAATTGTGACCAAAAGGAGAATGTGCAGTTCCCCAACTTAGTCTTGTACATCTCATCAGCCAAAGTTCCAAACAGGAGAACTTGTAATTCCTCCTCTCAGTGGAGATGACTCGTTGGGTCCCCATGTGTTGCCTGATCTAGTTGAGAGGCGTCCCTGCCCGTGACAGGGAGGTTGGATTAGATGATCTCTGAGGTCCCTTCCAGCCTGGGCCATTCTATGATTCTATGATTCTGTGACATCCAAAAGCCAGCCCGACAGAGCAAGATTGTTTTCCTGGCCACAAAGGTGTCACTGCAGTATTCCCTGACAACTGGCCCACTGGCAACCCCACTCCGTTGCCCAATTAATTCACTGGGCGATGGTCATCTCAAGCCTGTTCTTCATTTTTCAGATATTCAAATTCTACAAAAAAAAAATATGAAGCTAATGTAAATGATGAAATTTGAGGCTTTGGGCGTTGCAGGTGCTGTGGCAACTGCCTTTTTGTTCACTTGCTTTTTAAGTGACGTGGAAAGTTACCGTACCCGAGTATTGGGTATTGGCTTCCTTCTCGCACACTCCCTCGATTAGCAGGAACCTCCAAAATGAGTGATCCGGCAGGAAGGAACATCACTGACACCCCCCCCCTCCTCCAGTTCCTAAAGAGAAGAATTTTACGTTCCCGTCCCAGCCAAGGCTGCCCCTGCACGCTCTGTAAGACCCCGTTTTGCCTGATAAAGCCTGACCACGTACAGGACATTTTAAGTTGAACTAAGAGCAGTATGAACTATGTAAAACAGAAAAGAGAGTTTAAAATTTAAAAACAAAAAACCAAACGTGACGCCAAAACATGTTGAAAGATTCACTGGAAACCTGTGCTTTGAGTCGGTGGGTATTGGTTCATCGAGTGAAGGTTCGGGGTACGATGCAGAACAGCGCTCTGCCTGCAGGAGAGGGAAGCGAGCCTGTCTGCTGGTGAGGAGAAAGACTGAATCAAAAAATAAGGTTTTTAGGCCCTTCAGCATGTGCTATAGCAATCAAACAAATTAGTGTTGTGCTATTTGATCCACGAGCCTGGAGAACAAGGTGGAAGCGGCTGACGGGAGGCGAGCCGGCAGGTCCGCACACGCTCCCATTGCTTCTCTCACAATTGCTGGTAAGTGCCAGGAGAAAACGTGGTACTGCCTAAACCTCCGTAATTCATAACTTGGTCGTGGTGAAATAAATAAAAATCGAGTGTTGGAGTTACAATTAGATTTTAAAAATTGCAAGAGATTTATGAAAGCCCAAGCTTGGTATTCTGCAACCCTAAAACCTGCGATGGGTCAATCGCTTTTATAGAAATTGCGTGTTGAGCCCTGCTCCGGCACCCGCTTTGACAAGGTTCTGTGCAGATGCTGAATCCTCAAGCAGCTTTTTTTTATCCGCGGGTCAGGGAGGGGCGGGAGCCCAAGGGCTGGAAAGGGAGCAGGGCTCTGCAGCTCAGTGGAAGAGCCCTGACGGTGACCTCCTTCGCATCCGCACAAAGAGTTAGGTGCGATGAGTTTGTCTTAAAATGAGACACATGTAGGCACGGAAGCACGTGTCCAAACTGCATGTGGTTCCTGTTAAAATACTTGGAATAGTTGTGGGAGAATTAGGCTGAAGCCCAGTAGTGGTGCGAATTAGATCTGTGCGGAGCGCCCCTATCGCGGGCAAAGGGGAGATTTTAACATGGGTTTGGCTAAATACGTGTTCACATTTTGGAGAGTGACAACAAAATATCTGCATTTGTTAGAATTGATCTGCTTTGCTAACAGCAGAGCTGATATTACTTAGGAATATAAGAGAGGCAGCAAAGCACAGCAAGCAACAAATTATGAATTATTCAATTCAAATGTCAAGTTTCAGTAGTGAATGCGGATGTAAATCTTTTTCTGAAAGGCTAAGCGTTGCCATTAAGCAAGTCCATATGATGCTACATCTGCTGGGTTTCTTTTATATCATTTTATTTTTATGTATGCTGGGGAAGAGTATTGGGAATTTCCACATTAGAATTTTAATAACATCATTTCCCTGGCTTCTGTTGCCTGTTGATTTAATGTTTGATGAAGGGATGATTTTTTTCTGGCAGAGGTTAAATCCGTAACCACTTCATTAACTACCCAAGCCGGAAGCCTTCGAATGAAAATTTGCTTTTGCAAAGAAATTTTAGTTTTCCATGCGCTGAACCCCAGAAGTCAGGTACGTTTAACGAGCCGCAGTTTTCAGAGCGTCGCCTCCTGATCTGGCATTTCTACGTGGTCTTACCCTGGGTATTATTTTGAGTCGCTCCAAAAAGAACTCTTCCATGTGTGTGTGGAGAACGCAGTCAGGATCGAAATCTGTTTAATGCCCAGCCTCAAATCAGAAATGACTGATGTCTCCACATTTTTATTTTGGATCGCACCGCTCTTCCCCTACGTAAGACCCCAGCAATTCCATCTAGTTTGCCCGATGTCTTCTGTGTTTCTTTATTTCCATCTCGTCACGTTTGTCCTCCAGTAGCTGCGGTCAGACAAAGCCAGTTTAACGCCGAGCGAAGCTGGGGAGCGGAGACGCGCGCCAGAAGAGCGAGGAGGTACCCGTCACGCCGCAGATGTACGAGGAGCCTGCGCCGGGGGACGGCGAGCTGCCCGATATAATCAATCTGCCCAAGTATTTCTATAGCTCTCATTATCCCGCGTGCCTCCGGGATAAGAAGCCGAGAACAATCGCCCATTGTCAGTCTATGAAGCAACTTTTTCATCTTCCTTCCCCGAAGACTAAATACTTAATTAAGTAAATTAAAATTAATTACAGAATCTGTACAAGATGTTATCGCGGCTGTCCCCCAAACTGAGCTCTCCCTGCTGTTCCTGCACTCTTACCCTCCTAATCGTGGCATCGCAGAACGCTTTGGGTTCGAAGGGACCTTTAAAGGTCATCTAGTCCAACCCCGCCGCGGTGAGCAGGAACGTCTTTAAGTACATCAGGTTGCTCAAAGCCTCTTCCAACCTGACCCTGACTGTTTCCTACCACCTCTCTGGGCAACCTGTGCCAGCGTCTCACCACTCTCAGTGCGAAAATTTTCTTCCTTATATCTGGTCTGAATCTGCCCTGTGACAGGCGGTGTCCAGGGGAGCAGGTCGGCTGCAGGGGTGGCTTTGCTCAGCAGAGCCCGCCTGGAGACGGGAGCGTTCCCATCGCCTGGCCAGGGCCTCACCCTTGTGGAAACATCTCTGCCTGTCAACCAGCAGGCAGGAGTAAAAATACGTATTCATCTGCCAGAGCTGAGGCCAAAAGGCTTTCACTTTGAAAAAGGTCCTTTCACATCAAGCAATGCCTGAAGATACAATGGGCAAAATCCTTTTCTAACAAACCCCAAAGCATCTCTGCGTATTTCTTAATGATTTCTCTGTGCTTCATTAACAAGAGGTTTAAACTCAGCCAAACTCCAATGGACCTGAATGTTGCATTTCTATTAATTAGTTTTCAGAGGAAGATGTAGCCATTAACTATCTGCAGTGATCCTCTTCTTGACTGTCTGGTAAGGGTGACTGAAGTACCTGATAAAATCACAGATTAAATGGCAGGAGGAGTGAATGAAGTGTATCACGAGGACAGCAGACCCCGCAGCAAAATGAATCCGATTATTTATCAAGTGAAAGGAAAGTGTAATAGATTTATTGATTCTGATCTTAAAACTTTTAGGAGATGAACACCTGAAGATGTCAAGTATTTTTAGAACAGCAAATGCCCCTGTTCTGCGAGCCGGTCGGAACCAGGAGAAAACTTCTCAGCAGCATCTGTGAGTACAAGCTGGGCCAGGCCAAGGAGGGACCTTTTCCACCCTGGGGAAGGAGAGTGAAGAGCAAGTAGACCACCGAGAGGGAGCAGTGGGGATGGTTGGTAGTGATGCCTCTCCCCAAAACAGCTGCTGACCTGTGGCAGCCACAAGCCCAGCGCCGGAGCAGGCACAGAGGCTGTTCTGCTGTTGCCCGCCATCCTGCTCTGTGGTCTTAGATCTTATTTCCCAAAGATGTTTGGCGAATATCAATCAAAGGAGCTGAAAAACAGAGCTTCGTGATTCAGGCGTTCGCACTTCAGAAGGGTGGGAGAAGCCACAGGGAGGTGTCGGCGCTCGTGGCTTTCGTGGGCTGCTTGCGAGCGCGCGGTGGTGTGGGTTTAACCTCTGGGTCTCGGGGTGTAACAGGGCGCAGCGGTGAAGCTCTCCGAGGGTAGTCATTATAAAGCTGGGAGAGAATAAATAGTGCTCCCAAGCCAGCAGGCTCTGGGAGAACGGGCGGTAAGTCCTGCAGTCCACACACTTGGCCACGCAGAAGCTCCAAGATAGGCTGCAGTCACTCTGCAGCAGTAGAGGGTGGTCGGGCAGCCCGGCTGCTTCGCCGCTCTTCGCGTTTGTGGAAAAAATTGTCACCCACGGAAGAAAGGATGGGGTTTGTGGTTCCTTCCTTCAGCCCCGCACTGTTCCTGCTCACAGGGGAAGTAGATTTTACCATCTAGATGGTAGATTTTACATTTCAGACGTCGGGATGAATCCCCTTCAGTCCAGCTGTTGGGGCATCGTTCAGGTGATCTGATGGGTAATACCAAAATGGGACTAATTACGCATTACAGAGCTGTAACTAATTATATGGCCTTCAAACATCACGCCTAAAGTGTTATTCGTGGGGGGTTTTTTTATGATCCTTAAAAAATGGAATGAGATTTCTTCTTGAGAATTTCGATGAGGTAGGGGCCCCCTGAATCAAAGTGGTTTATTTCAACTTTGTTCTTCAATGAAGCCCAACGCAGGTAAAGCACACCTTCTGATCAGTTCGTGTTCTATTTGTTTCTGGAGCTAAAGAGTAAGTAAGAAGTCTCAAAGTTTGTATTTCTTGAGGGCTGGTTTAGCTCACTCAGTTGAGCGTGATGCTGAAACACCAAAGGTCGCAGGTTCGATTCCGGTTGGGTCCCCATGTGTTGCCTGATCTAATTGAGAGGCGTCCCTGCCCATGACAGGGAGGTTGGATTAAATGATCTCTAAGGTCCCTTCCAGCCTGGGCCATTCTATGACTCTGTGATTCTCAGGGAAAAAAAAAAAAGAAAAGGAAACTTAGAAAACAAGGATTCTTTTAAAACCTCTAGAATTACTGTTGCAGAAAGGCACAGGGCCCCAGCATTTTCAGGTAAATAACCACGAGGCTCAAGCTTTCTTGTCTGTCATGCCCAGAAATAGCTGCTTTTAACCGTGGTTGCACATGATCTTTTTTTTTTGTTTGAAATTTGAATGAACTCCTACTTAAGCCCTGTAGACAATTGCATCTATTCAATTCCTCAGAGAATTTAGAAACACGAGGTGGGGGGGCTGGTTTGAATATTTTCTAGGGCATCTTCGAAGAAGTGTGTTATTAGCACAGTCTGGTCTCCACAGTAAACTCAGCTGAATTTATTCCTTTGCCCAACCACCTTCGCTAGGACTCTTGCTGCAGTTACCTGCTCACACGGCCCAGTCAGGGCGTAATGGATTGGAATGAAAACTGAATCGCCGTTCCACAAAAGCTGATGTACTTGGAAACATATTTCTCCCCTCGGTCTCACTGACCTGTTTTTCTTGACGGCTACAGAGCTCTGGCTCCCAGTGCCAGGAGAAGACCTTGCACGGTTCCTGCATCACTGAAGGAAAATCATTTCTTGACCCGCATGCCTGGCTTTCTCACCGAGAAACCCACCAGGCAGCGCAGCGCGTGTTATCTACTCACTATTTATTTGTTTAATACTAAACCAAGGAACTTAGTTTGAGGCTAAAAATCTATGCCTAAAACCAAAACCATGGTGCGAGGGCTCTGCCTGTGGGAAAGCCTCGGCCAGTGCTACTAAGCAGAGCGTTGCGTAATCCTCAGCAGTTTTTAAGCTCCATCAGACCATTTTTGACTTTTTCCTCCCCTTGTTCTGATTGGCACATCATCTCACAGCAGCAATCGTCTTCTGATTTCCAGCCTACGTTTGCTCGAAGTTGATTTTCACCTGTTTGCTCTTGTTCCAACACAGTCGTTCAGCTTCTCTCTGCGGGTGTGCAATCACTGGTACCTCTCCAGCCAGCGATCATGCCCCTCCTCAGCTCCGGCAGAGCAAGCAAGGCACACACATCTCTTTCCTTGTGATCGTTTCTCCAATCACTTGGTCGTTTTGGCAGTTGTTTGGTGCCAGATTAGGTACTCGGTTACACCTGGTATTTGAGAAGCAGCCTCAGCAGTGCACTGTAGGGTAATATCAGTATTTATGTAGCTGTTTCTCTCCTGGACATTTCTAAGTCATCTGAGCCATGCCCTGAGCTCATGCTCATGTTGGAATCAACTCACGTATAGAGCTAGTTGTCATTTTTTTCTAGTTCAGGAGCTTTTATTTTATTAGCTCCTTTTCTCTTTTTTTTTCTAGTATTAGTATATGGCACCAGATTCCAGACTGAGAAGTATTAATACAAAAAAAATCATTAAGATACAATTTAACACCGCAACACAAGCAGCACGTTATATAGAGCTCGTGCTGCACGGTTTGTGCCGTAACGCCCGTAATTAAGGCAATAATCGCCGGCCTGGCGGTTGACTCGCTTGCACCATTCGTATTCCCAGCCCTAGCCCAGCAGCACAAACCTGACATCTCCGTGCGTGGATCTGCCCACAGCGATGAGATTTGTGTTTGTAGGCGCGTGTCTTTCAGAAGAGCAGCTCCGGCTGGTTCATAAACGAGCTGCGTCACATCGTTCCGCTTAGCCCCCAAAAAACACGGCGCGTGTCCTTCTCCCGTCTGTGTTTTCCCTCCTCCGAGGGCTTTGCCTTTGTGTTCCCAACAGCATCTTTTCCACTGCACTGCGCCCTGACCCATAACCAGATCTGCCCTTCACCAGAAGCAGTTGGTGGAAGCAAAGCCAAATGGACTTGATTTATTTACTTTGTTGTGCGATCTTCTCCAAGCAAAAGCACAATCGGAAAATGAGAAGATGCCATGAGCTGGGGTTTGGTGCTGCTTGCGTCGCTGGAGGTATGGACTCTACGGCATCGCTGCTTCTTCTCCCTCTGTCACCCAGCACTTTGCCAGCAGGAGCTATTCCGTGTCGCTTTCTCTCAAGTAGCAACCTCCCGTTGTGTTTGTTTTCCTAATCACTCCTTCTGGCTAGTCTGGCACTGGAGAAAACGTCCTCCCCAGCGGGGAGGCTCCCAGCAAAAGCTCGAAGATGAACGCATCTCCTTGAAGTAAATACTTGCAAGGAAGAAGGAGACGACCCAGCATCTTCTTCCACTTCTCCTCTTCATTCGTTTTCTAATTCACAGCTGAATCCTCTTCATAGCAGGGAGGTCCTAATCGTCATCAGTTATAGGGTTTTATAAATTATAGGAGAAAATAAGAATGTCCTAAGATCATAGCACTTAAAAAAATCTGTGGGGGATTTTTTCAGGCAATAAAAGTAACAGAAGTACAGAACAATATGTTTTTTTGTCTTGCGGTACGTAAATGTTGCAACTCTGAATATAACATTAAAAGTACTGCCTAAAGCTTTCTTTTAATTTCCAGAGGACTTTACATCTGGCAGCAACTTGCAATACATTGCAGAATATTCTGGAAAAGAAAAAAATAGGGAAGTCTGTCAAAGCTTCAGCTTCTACTAGGATGTGATTTAGCAGAAATACTCTGTAACAGATTGAGTTATGTTTTCTTCCAGCACAGTAATTGGCTTCATGTTTCAAAATATGAACCACTACAAATGATGTTCCTCTCGTGTATCCAGAAGTATCTCATATTTATAGCCCAATAAGCTTATAATATTGAAGAAATATGTTGGGTTTCGGGTCTTGCATGACAGCTGTAGCTCTTTCAATCATTATTATTAAAGAATATTTGCACAAGTCGCCATCTCTGTCATTTCAGAAAATTTCTTTTTGCAGTTTTGCAAAACAATTTGCCTCGCTTGATCACTGCCCACGTTGTAAAGACTCCCCTAACACGGAGCTCAGCAAATGTCACTTGTTGACTGCGTATTTCTTCTCGGTCCAGCTGTAAATTAAACCTGGGGAGAAGCTGCACAGAAAATTAGAACCTTTGTTTCAAGAAAATTAATTATTGCTGTAGCACTGATCTCCTCTGCTTTTATTTCGGACAAACAGACGTTCACGCGGTGTGTTGGAATCGATGAGCGAGGGGATATATCGGGAAGTGGTGTGGGTTTGAAGTGGGATTTGCTTTGATATTTCTGTGCAAATCCGTGTGATAGCTCACTGACTCATAGAGCTGAAAATAGGTAGTGATATCAAGCACAGAATTCTTTACAGATTTTTTTTATTTTTTTTTCCTTTTCTTGCTTAGCTAGCTGCTCTTCCAAAAAAAAATCCAGGTCATTATTCAAATCTGCACTTAGATTAAAACTCCAGATAGCATCACTCTTACTCATTGATGAATCACGCTGGAATAAATTTTGGTCCTCCTGAACAAACTCTGTGTTGCCTTAGTCATAAGTTTGTTTAGCAAATCACATGTCGGGCTTAAATTAAGCACTTGCTCGAAGTGGATGCTTTTCGAACGTATTCTGGAAAGTTTGCATGGAGGATTTATACTGATTTATATAGATAAGATTTATATCGAAAACTTCTCAAAGCAAAACTAGAGAAAAATTCTGCCCAAGATATAGGCCCGCTCTTTATCCCCAAAATACACCAGTGCAGCTTGTATCATTCGGACAGAAATAAAATGAGTTACAACTGTTAAGTGTAAGAATATTTAGAATACAACTAACTGCTGGAAAACATGAGCTGCAAGTAAATTGAACTTTCTCAAAGATTTTTTTTTGTATGTGTTGCTTGCTCCTAGCCCTACTCCAGTATCAAATTTGTGCTCAATCTTTTAAACTGTCACCAAATGGCTCTTTCCATGAACAGGGCCGTTCTGCCCAGGCGTGAACAAGGGTAACAGGAGTTTACCCGTAATTAGAATTTAAAAACTCAGCCCAAAATAGGCAGCATAAATAAAACCATTTCCAAAGATACTTAGAACGGAGCGCTTGCAAAATTTTGGTGAGAGGAAGGGCAGGCACTGAGGAGGTGATGTTCAGATTATAAATCACACGGCAGAGGGAAACGGGGTGCGGTTGCATCCGTCCGCGGCTCTGGCTCCGACGTGCCTCGCGCAGAAACGTTAAAGTAGGAACTAACTCTGGAAGTGCATTTTCTAGCAGATTAAAGGTAGGGTTAAAAGAGGGGAAAAGCTCAAACAATTTAATATATTCGAGGCATATCCTGGATGATGATGTGTCCACGGGAATAAGATAAACGCAGAAATGAGACTGGCAGAGTACAGCTCACCCACAGCATGATCCATCAGAAAAAAAATACCATCGAGTCCTCTGATGCCGTAGCATCAGACCAGGGCTCTGCTCTCATTCTGAGCTGGAGAAAAGCAAAAGCTTTCGCAGTGCTGGTTAAGCATGACCAAGTCTCTACCCGGGGTGGAACGAAGACCTGAGGAGCTGTTTGTCTGGAAATTAATAACCCCAGCGATGCGCCAAGACCTACGGTTCCTTGTTGTGGTTGGCTCGGCATATGGAGAATCTGCTCCCGTTCAGATTGGTAATAGAGCAGAATAAAACGTGCTATTAAAGAGGTGCGGGAAAGGAAAGCCGCCTACGTGGAACCACAACTTCCCACTTCAGAATGTTTCCACGTGTCCCAGGTGACGCGAGGTCGCTGTTTTCTTCAAAGTGTTTGGAGTTGGTCTTCTAGAGAGCTGACGTTCGAGCGAACCTCCTAAGTCCTTTACTCGGGTGAAAAACTCAAGGGTAAACAAGCCAAGGGGGACAAACCTCGCTGCGGGTCTGGGAGAGCCCCATTCTCCCCCAGGAAAAGGGGGTGCTCACCGACCCCTGCCGATTTCAGCGCTGCGTGAGCCTGCACTCCCACGGCACGTTAACCACAGGTGCTGCTGAAAATATGAAGGAAAAGGTTGAAACAAGGGTAGAAATCTTCTCTGAGGAGAAGGCGTGTCGCTTCGGCAGCACTGCGCGTGTCGTACTTAGACGCGACCACTGTGGAACCAAAGGGTAGGGCTGACGGCCAACTTTTGGTCAAACAGCTCAATTTTGACTGCGCTTTAGAATAGTTAAACAGACCTGCAGGTACGGATGGCATAGATTGTCCTGCTCAATCTGTCCAGCGTTAGGGCTGGGGCCACTAAATGAATGACCGATGCTCTCTAATAACCTCTTTTCCTCCCCAAATGAGGAGAGGGAAAGGGAACGAGCCAGAGAGGCTTATGGATTGGAAATGAAAACTAAACCAGCTTTGATAAACAGTAATAGTACTGATACGGGGATAATAAAAATAGTGAAATATAACAAATAAATGAAAATAATAAAATATGTACAAAACCAATATCGAACCAAACTGCCCCCCGCAATAGCAATCCCGCACTAAGGTGCGTATTATCCGTATTTGAGGGGTGAAACTAAGATTTTACAGAAATATCACAAAGTTTGATACCGAAGCTGTGTGGAAAGATTTTCTAATGTATTTTCCACTTTCCCCAAGAACTTGAGGAAGCTCAAGGTCTAAATTATTAACTGATTTGATGGTTATGATTGATTTCATGTTAATAAACTTCTGCTTTGAGAATCTCTGAAAAATGCGTTGCTAAGATCCCTGGCCATCTTTTGCCAATTTCACATTAGTTGTGCCCATGCTAAAAGAAAGGGAAAAAAAAAAAAAAAAAAAAAGGCACCTAAGTTATCACAAAGCCATTTAAAACAGATTTTTAAACCGTAGAAGCTCTTTGACACATCAGGAGCCTCAGTTCCTTGTCCCTGGAGATCAGCATGGCTGCAAACTCAACCCTAGTCACTTCTGGGAAGAACATAATTTACTGCTAGAGGCTCACAGTTGTGAGATGCTTGGGTTTCATTTCGCAGGGACTGGGGGGCCAAAGAAGTGAGGAAGCTTCAGCCTTCAACCTAAAGCTGACACGTATCGTGTCTCTAAAACAAGGCACATACCCCCATTTTTTCAAGTGTAGTGGTTGGGACTTTGTTATGGAAATATTCTTCCTGTTCCCACCTGTCAGCAGTAACCTCTCAGAGCCTGGGCAGCTGATTTTCCTTCTGCATTGCAACACGTTTTAGGATCACAGGTTAACGGAGATTGGAAATGACTTCTGGAGCTCATCGGCTCTGACTCCTACTCAAAGCTGGGCCACGCTGGAAGTTGGGTTTAGTTCCTCTAAGCTTTGCTCAGTGGGGCTTTAAGTATGTCCAGTGGAAAAGGATTCACCAGCTTCTTTGGGACACTGTTTAACCAAACCCACTGTATTTTTTTTTTTTCCTTATGTTTAACCACTTTCCCTTGTTGCTGCTTATAACTCTTCCCTCCTCCTTTCCCCGTGGACCTCCAAGAAGAGCCTGGTTCTGCTCAGAAATCAGAGCCCTCCTTAGCCTCCTGCTCCCATGCAGAACAAACAGTCTTCTCAGATGCTTCTCATACATTAGCTGCTCCAGCTCCCTACCAATTCTTGGATGTATTCTGGACTTGTCTCCTGCACACCAAAATTTAAAAAAAAAAAAAAAAAAAAGTGATGGAATATCACAACATAGAGAACAGGAGGGGAATCACTTTTGTACTTAGTTTGCCCTCAAATATATACACGCAGTCTTTCAAGTTAGTAACAACTTCCCCGTCAGTGTCTGTGTGATGATTGTGAACCAGACATGAGCTTTTCCCTGCCCCATTTTTCTAAAACAAAAACTGTGGAGGAGCTGGTGTGGCTGTTGGTGGGTCCACCCAGAAGCTCAGCAGCTATTCCTGGAAGGGGCACAAGGTGGCCCAGCACAGCAGAAGGATTATGCCTTTTATAGCTGGAAGCAAAAACACTGCTCCTGCTTCTAGGTTATTTTTCCTCGTGGCTCGAAGAGATGAGCTGTCTGACCCTTTCAGCCATTCAATATTCTCTCTTACAAGGTTCAGAAATACAAGAGAGCCACCAAACCATTTTCCAAATTTTTTTTTTTCCCCTGATTTTGCTACATGGTATTATATTTTGCTGGAAAGTGGCAAAACAGTACAGGAAAAGCTTGACAGTGTTCTCGTACCCTCAGGAGGCTCCACATTGCAACAAGCCTGAAGCTTTAAACACAGAAATTGCTGTTGGGCTAAATCTACGCATTTGTTTTCCTGCTTTGACAGTGGTATACTCTTTTCCTGCTAGAAAAGCTAGATATGTGTTTTATTGGCTCAGCGTTGAACACAACAAGAAACAGATTAGAAAATGTTTTCTCTGCTGTGTAGGCTGCTGTGGGTCAGTGACAGACAACGCTTCGTGTGCATTTATCATTATTTAAATTTTGAATACAAGCTGTTCATCGAGTTCCCCGAGTGGGAAACATCACAAAAGAATGGGTACGTGAACTAAAAGGAAATCTGTCTTTATATCTCCTCTTGCAGTTAGTGATACAACACTGTCTGATAGTTAAAGTGAGAGGAGAAGGTATCTCTCTCTCTTCATTACATTTTGCTTTTAAGGAAACCTTAAATCTGCAATTTTTTTTTTTGATCAAAGCTAGCGTAGCCCACGTTGCATTATAATTTCACTGAGAGGAAAAATCTTGGCAGCTTACAAATGTATTTTGGACGATCCAGACAGGTTGGGATTACAACTCCTTGCAACTCCTAGGCTTTGTGGATCATTTTCCTCTAAAGGATTAACCTGTGACTTCAGGAAAAGCTCTCAAGAATACCTGTGCGTTTGAAATTGGGAAAGAACCGTGCAAAGAAATTCATTAGCACACAACAACCAAATGCTTGGCAGAAAATGGGGATGAATTCATTTGGGCTCCTTGAAAATATAACTGCCGCGCTTGCATTTTTTTTTTTTTTTCAACTGGAGATTTACACTGAAACTCTGATGTAATTTTTCTTTTTATATAATGGTGCTATTTTCCACTCCTTAATTTCTCCTTTGTTTCGAAGAATGATTAACTAGTGGCACTGTTCAGGTACTTGCAGAAACATTACCAAACCCAGCCATTCTTTTGTCTCACGAGATTTTTTTTTTTGCCGCACCTGGACTAGCCAGGAGCACTTGGTGTCCTGGTTTTTAATCTCGTGGGCATTATTCAGGATTTCAGGGTTAGAAATCCCCGTTGTGCCTGGAACATTCCCTGGTTTGCCTACGAACAAGCGTGGGACGCCTTGCGCAAATGTTACTAGAACCATCAAAGCCTCGGCAGCGAGGAGCAAAGCTCGCCAGACACTTGCCTCGCGTTGACTCACCGTGGGGTAACCTAGATAGAAAGCGAAACGGTTGCAAACTGGTTTTCCAGCGCAGTTTAACAACGCCCTCGCTGGCTCTTCAGAAATTGTCCCGCGCGGCTTGTTTACCTCTTCCGTTCTCGGTTCAAGCTTTTTTCAGCTGCTTCTCTGCTCCTCCTTGTGTTGGGTCTCTGGTAAATCCCACCTCTTCCCCAGGCACCTGTGCCTGCTGGCAGCTGAGGGTTTGCAGTGCCCTGAGATATCTTCTGCCCAGGAGCCACCCTAGGAGACCCTGGGTGACAACCTGGGCATTTCTGAGCCTCCTCAGTTGCTTGAGTCACCGAGGTGAAGGCAGTCGTACAGCACCTCTACACAGAGTGAATTTCTTATTGAGTATAGTCATGAAAAATTATCTTTTCTCAGGCTTTCTCATTCCTATTTGGCTGCGTATCTTCATCATAGTTCCACAAACACTGCCTTGAACCATCCACAGTTTGCCTTCGCAAGCTTCTAAGGTTTCCATGGGAAAACTCAAACTTGAAGGCATCGCCTTCACCTCAGTTTCACCAACGTCCTTTTACCCTGGGAGCTCTATCCCACTTCCACAATTCAATTCCCACTTTTAATAAATTTCTCCTTGTTGTTTTTCTGTTTGGTTTGTTGCTTTTTCTTTTTTTCTCGGTGAAGTTCAGAGAAACGCTGCGAACACATACTGCTCTGTCTCCAAACCCGAGTTCAGGAGGGTCCACACATCCAGCTTCGAGTTTAGCCTTGGAGGAACACGGAGTTAGATCCAGCTTTGTGAAAATATCCTCTCACGATCAATTCAAAGCGAAACAAAAGCTCACCGAGGCGTGAATGCCATTATTCATACAGCAAGAGTGCCTGTGGATCTGTACGTGCCCCAAACTTCCCTCTCCCTGGTTGCTCAGCTTTCTCCCAGCGCTGAGCTGGCAACTGCTCCAAAGTGGCCTTTTCTCAACTTTCTCACTCGCCTTTTTCAATACAACTAGTTCCTCCTCCCTTCTCCTCCTGTCTGCTCCCACTTCTCCCATGTCTTGAGTTCAAATCCCTGATGTGGGGTTTTCCAGGATGGGACCTGGGAGTGGGCACGAGATTTTGAGGTTCCACCTCAAATGTCGAGATGCTGCTCCCTCCTTCCAAAAACCACTTGGCCATGAACCAGAAGCACAAGAGGGAAGAAGCCGAACGGCAAATTTCACTCATCTTTTCAGGGAGCAATGCTGAACCATCCGTCGCTTAAATAAGAACAAATTGCTCGGCTGAGCGTAGCTCGAAACATTGTTCCTAAGGAAGCAATAGCTGGATTATTGTATAAATTATTAGTATAAATGTGTGACTTTCCTGGAAGCAGGTCTTCTAAAGCGTGTGTGTATTGATCAAGCTATGGCTGCATCTGCAGCAGGATATTTCAATGAGCGGTGATCAATAGCAATTTGGAAGAGGAAATACTAGATCAGATTTGCTATGACTGATGTTTACATAATAAAAGTGTCTTCTTTTCCCTACCATTTCTTAAAAAAAAAAAAAACCCACCACTTTTGCAAGGCAGTAGGGGAGCTGGAAAACATTTTAAAATCTGCACGTTGATTGCGTAACAACAACAGGCGACTAAAAACTTTCTTCCATTATGAATTTATGCGCCGAGAGCGCACAACAAAGAGTGTCGCCGCTACTCGTTGCCAACGTAACACTTTCATTTTCCTTTTGACTCTTCTTGCAGTCGAGCCAATATTTGTGTTTCTCAGCGTGCAGTAACGTTGTTGAGAGACTCTTGGTTTTCTGCGATGGCTTTCGGTCCCCTTCTTCAGAGGGAAGCACAGAACACGCGATGACACTACTCCGATGCAAGGGATAATAAACTTCCCTCTGATTAGCACGACACAGAAAGAGGTCACGGGAGCAAGAGGAGGAGCAGCAACCAGTAAGAAAAGATGTTATATCTGGCCACAAACCCAGAAGACAGCAATTACCAAGATTTATTTTTGTTTGAGGTAAGCCCGTGACTTTTAGGGTATTTATGAAAAGTTAACGCTTTGTGTGTTTCCCGAATTCTTTTTTTTTTTACAGTTGTCTGCAAATGAGTTTTTAGAAAGCAGACCCACTTGTCGTGCTAAAATTCAGCAAAATTCCGAAGATCTGGAGAGGAAAAGGAGCATCTCTTACTGGTGGGGCAGTTTTTCAGAGAGTCAGCTTTAGGGAAGTTCCTTCACTCTGGCTTCTGAACTCTGAATAAAAATCATAACGATTTTTAATACTCTGTGATTCTTACTTTATCAGTAGTTTAAGTGACACGATGGGGCTTGTGTTTTGTTTTTATATTTTCAACACAAGCTGGGGAGCTCTCAGCTCCTCAGAACACATTGATGTTTTCAAAAAAATAAAAAAGTTACCTTGCACTTGCCTCCTGAGGCGTGAGACTTTGGGATTAAATTTGTAAACTTGGTTTTCACGATTTTCTCTGCTAGATTTTACTAAAAGACAGTTGAGTAAATTGTAAAAAAAAAAAAATAAAAAAAAAAATAAAAGGCCTACTGTTATTTCCCAAAACTTAACAGTACAAATACAAGTCTTACTGTGTATCAGTCTTAACGGTAGTTTTCTAGTTCCTGTCATAACCATTCTTCTCCTCTTTCCTGGTCCCTGCATTGTAAAGTTACCTTTCTCCTGGTGGCAAAACAAATGAATATACCACATTTACACAAGCCGTGTGTCAGCTCTTCAGCGTGACCAGGAGGGGTCCAGCCCGTGCCGTGCCGAGCATCATCTGGTTTTGTTTAGCGCAAAGAGGTTTTTGGTTTTTTCGGTTGAGGGGGAGGGAATAGGAAAGAGTATTTGTTTTACAAGAAATAAGAAAAGCCTACACTGAGGTTTCCTGATGTGCAGGAGGGGGTTGGTGTTTATACTGTTTGGCATTATCCCCTTCTGTTGCATATATATTGAATATTTTCTAGTTAATGACACAGAAGAATCTCTTCCTTTGAAGCCACCGACCAAGTTGGCCAAACCCACGTGCAAGGAACCGAAGCGGCCGCCCTGACGGGATGATCTCACGTCACGCTCTCGCTGCGACGTCTGCCCGGCCGCACCCCGCCACGCCGACGATGCCGCACCGGGTCCGCTGTCAAGTCTCGTTTGTCAAATGCCGAACAAACCATCAGTCCCCTCCACGCGGACCGTTTCTAGCATTAAGCCATGTCGAATAGGTTCCAAATGCTTTTTGGTAGATTTTTTTTAATGTTTAGAGTTTCCCACGGGTTTCTCTCTTGAGACACGGTGAGTTCTTTAATATGAATTCATGCATGGGATTCGAGCTACAAATATCCATATTATTAAATACCTTTTGGCGAAAGAAGCATTGTTGGTTCAGAACACCGCTTTGTTTTCAAATGCAGCACTTTCGCTTCGTGCGCTATCCTGTCTGTTTTAAAAACCAGCCCCAGATTTCTGTGTTTCTGAGCTGCACTCGTACAGGTGGCTAATGGCTTTACTTGATGTCCTGAACACACTCAATTTAAATATTAACTTTTAGTAGTATTTAAACTGAGATGAATACAGACCTATCTGCATGGCAATGGCGACGAAGAACAAATTCCAGCCTTCCAAGGCAAAACTTCATGGCTTTACGAGCGCCTGCAAATGACCCCTCTTAAAATAAAAGCTTTTGCAACCTCAGCGACTGGTATCTCTTGGGTAAACTAGTTGTTCTACGAGGAAGTAGAGTGTCATATAAATGTGCAGGTTTATGGAGTACAATACTAAAACAAATTTGTCTGGTTTCATAATTGCATAATTAACCTGTTGAATCGTGTCACAGAAGAGCGGAGTCACAGTCAAGAGTAGATTTATCTTTTTGTCTAAGAACCTAAGATTTTACACAGTAGGAAAGCGTTGTGCCAGGTTCCTTTAAAGGGCTGATGTCCCCTCCCCACGCCTGTGTCAACCTTCAAACATGACAGGCGCTTCCATTTCATTTTAAAATTTATTTCCTGATATGGATGTTTTTTGGTACAAAACTCTTAAATCAGGTACAAAACTCTTAAATCCTGCTCCTTATGCTTAGCTCAAGCATTTTTGACTATTCTACCTTTCTGCTACATGGGAATCAGCTGTTTTGATAGCTGCCCTTTTATTTAGTTTTCTATGGTGTCTGTTGCTGTTTGGCTTAAGATTTTAAATCAATTTTTAACATCTGTGATTTTCATTCAGAGCTTTAAATCTCCCAAGAAGCTATTCCATCCTAGATTTCAGGTTTCGGCTGGTAGGTTTTGGTGACCTTAAAGAGGAAAATGTGCAGGCTGCCAGTCCCCTAAACCCTTTGAATAATTTGAAATAGAAATGGTTCGGAACAGCTGATACATTTAACTCTGAACATTAGCCACTAAGCATGCTTAGTAGCTACTTTGATCAAGCTCTTTTTGCTGACAAAACCCCCTTTGAAAGGAACAGGACAGAGGTTCCTTTCACGTCAATAGGAGTTCTCAGACATCGGGAGAAAGAAGGACTTCATAACCTTTAAAAAGACTCCCCTAGTCCATTCATATATCTCCTGGAAAGCTCAGCACTCTCCCTTGTGCTGAAGTTACTAAGCCAGCCTCCCGGCTACTTTTCGGCTCCCTTCTCATGAAGTTTTGCGTAAACACGAGATCAAAACGCTCTACAACGAGGCTGCTGCTGCTACCGAGGCAGGAATCTGGAATGTACAATGGCTGTATCGGTGATATCGGAAAGATCGGTGACCACAGACCCAGCAGCACCAGCTCCCTCGTCGCATCTTCTAACCCCCACGCGGTTGCAGAAGACACCTCACATGTTGCAGAAGACAAAGATGTTTCTTCTGCGCGCTTCATACCGTGACCATTTTTTGTGTATTTGCAGTCAAGTCATTAGCACCCGAAAATCTATTCTAGTTGTCTTTTAACACTATACAATTAATTAAGGTTTCAAACACCCCGCATGGCTTTTCAGAGGCCACTTCTGGAAGCTCTGTTTCTGTGCCTTTTTATTTATTTATTTTTTTAATGCTTCTTGTACTTACAAGGAAACGGCACACAAAATAAAGAACTATTACATGCTTATGGCTTGTCGTATTGCAATAATGTACAGTGGGATTTCTTGACATAATCATCCACAAGCAATGCTTCTGCTAGGTGTCAGAAGAAAAAAAAAAACAAAAAAGAAATAGGAAAAACTTGCAAAAAGACCACCAGAAATGGTGGTTTTAGGCAGCTACAGTGAGAATAAGCATTCCTCATATTACATGTCACTACGGAGAAGCAGAACCAAAAGCCAGGATGTGATAAAGCACCCGAGCCTGCAGAACTCCAGAACTTCCACTGATAACATGTGTTCAAATGAATTAAATTCTGGCGGTTTTGGTCTGCCCAGTTTGCAAGTGTGTATATTCAATTCCGTTATCTTACAGGAAAAATATGAAGACAGGTCAGAATTCAACTACCGAACAAATCGTTTCATTTGAGACATTGTTTCCTCGATTTGTGGATCCAAAGGAAGTTATTTTATCTCTAGGTCAAGCATGGCTCATGATTTTTTTACAGCTGAAATTCGTCAGACAAAAAATGGAGTATTTTACAAGGTGACGAGATCAGAGTATGCACTGAAAAGATGTATAGTTTTGGCTTAAAGCTAAGCTAATGTACGGTGAAACTTTAGTTCTACCCGTGCTTGGCTCCGTGCGATGGGTTTTTGGACTACAGGGCACCATCAGAAAAAATTGCATTGCTTGTAGAAATAAATTAATGGGATGAGTTTAGGACAAGAAGCCACCTTGAGGATGAATATGTTGCATTTTTGTTCTTTTTTTGTTTCGTTTAAGCAGTGAAAAAAACAGAACGTGCACACAAAGGCAGAAGTTTATTGGTATCTGCTGTTCAGTCGCGCCAGCTTAAAAAGCAAAGAAAAAAATCTCACGGCAGTTCATGAAATGCCTCTTTCTTGCTAGAAGGGAAGCAGAAAGAGGAAAGTCCTTCTTGTCTTTTAACTACTTGAGGAAGTACTTCAGGAGGAACTGCCTGTCCCGTGCAGCTAAGCTAACCTTTTCAAATGCACCTCAGCTGGACGGCAAAGCCGTAGCAGAATCTCTGTCACGGCCTTTATGTGGAAAATGAATGAAACGTGAGCTGAAAATGCATTTTATTTACTGGGACTGGCGTTCATGCCCCTCATATGCTGTCTGTTGACAACCACGGTGGAAGCTCACGCTTGGGTACAATTTTAAACGTGCTAAAATGGGAAGGTGAGTCCCAGCAGGTGAGGTCGGATTCGGTTCAGCATCTACTTCAGGCACATGTTTAAGCAGCTGACACACAAGACAACTTCAAGCAGAATTGTGTCGCAGTTATTCACTGGAAAAAGGCAACTGCCCACTGCTACCAATCAATCATGATTCACTTTGGAGGTATTGAAATGATTATGGAAGTTTGGCCATTTCTAAAACGGTGCCAAACTATATAAATTCTAAGGTAGGAACTACCCAACTTTTAAATATTTCTACGTTAATTCTCATCCGAGTCAAGAATCATCTGTCTTTATGAATAAAAACATTTCAAGGGAATTAGAAATAAATGCAATCTATTACAGTTTCATTCTCTTCCTTTGCTCATAATTTTTAATGCTCGTTTTTACTGAACATTAACCTGATGCTTCAATAGGAGCTGCTAATGCAATTCCCAGATCTCTTTCCCAAGCTAATCTGGGTCCATGGCTCCTGAATGTAATGTTATTGCTTCTTTTTTCCTCTTGTGTATTACTGTACTTGTTTAATCTTCTTATCTCTCTTTCCAGCTGACACAATACTTTATTCTTTGTTTTGTAAATCAGGTGTTTAGTTGTATTTGCTATATAAAACCATGTAAATAATAAATGCAGCAGGTAACTAAAAATTAACAGCAATTCAGAGACTGAACCTATGTGGTGAAGCTTTTTTTTTCCGAATTAAAAAAAAAAAGGAATATTAGATATACTTGGCACTGAGGTCTAAAGGTAACATAGTCAAGTTTTGTCTAACAGTTCCAGTTTATTTCAGAGACAGAGGATTACTCTGACAACTTCTGTAAGAGCTCTAATGCAGAGGTGAGAAAAAGCAGCTGGCCTGATAGGGTATCAAAATAACATGGAAGCAATGAGGTATTTGAAGTGCTAAAGGTCTTTGATGAGAGGCTTTGATACACTTTTTTGATACAATTCGGATTGATACACTGAACCGATGTGGAAAGCTCTGGCTCGGATGAGGACTGTGGCTTTGTCTACGTGGAGAACTCGGGGTTACTCTTTCCAAGTCGGATGCCTTGTTCCTGTGTAGCGTTGTACCCTTTGAAAGTGGGCCAAAACAAGTATCAGCGGGGCACTTCTACGGCCGGAAAGCGTCACTGAGCACCCAGCAGGTTGCCACACCCTTGTCCCTCCGGATCTACGGACAAGCCTTGAACAGAATCACCCAGATTGAGGAAGACTTTTAAGGCCATCGAGCCCAACCATTAACCCAATACTGACAAGTTCTCGACTGAACCCCATCCCTGAGCACTGGGTCTGCCCCGCTCTTAAATCCCCCTCAGAGACGGCGATTCTACCACTGCTCAGGGCACCTGTTCCAGTGCCCCATAACCCTTTCAGTAAAGAAATTTTTCCTAATATCCAGTCTAAAACTCCCTTGGTGCAACTCGAGGCCATTTCCTCTTGTCCTGTCGCTTGTTACTTGACGGGACAGGCTGAGCCCCCCTCACTGCACCCTCCTGTCAGGAAGTTGCAGAGGGCGACAAGGTCTCCCCTCAGCCTCCAAAGCCCAGCTCCCGCACACCAACTTCTGCGCTCGAGAAGCACTTTTATTCCGTGACAGGCAGAACTTCAACCCCTCTTGGAGGCCCAGTCTATGCAGAGAGCAACATCACTCCTGATGATAAAAAATTGAGCAGGTACGAGTTTGTTTCCAAAGTGCTGGTTTGCACCAATAACAGAAATCAATCTTCCTGAAGGCTGGGTTTGTTTGTTTATTTATTTATTTCTATTGCTATCCCAACCGAGGAGCCCGCGGCCGGCCCTTCCCGCCTCGCCAGTCCCCACACGGAGCCTGTCACCGGCTCCGGGGCACGGCGCCCGCCGCCACCGCCCGTCTCGGCGCCGCTTTCTCCGGTCACAAGCTCCTCCCGCAGCGCCGAGGTGGGGACGGGACACCGAGTCCTCTCCCCCCATCCTCGATACGACCCGTCCCGCCCCGGCGAGACGCCGCCGCTGCCGTCCCGCCTCGCACGGCCCGGTCCCCCCGCGGCCCCCCCCCCCCTTCCCGCCTCGGCCGCCCGCCCTCGGCTGCGCGCGCACCGCGTCTGCCCCTCTCCTCCCTCCCGGCCTCTCTCCCTCCCCACCCCCCCCCCCCCGCCCGTTCGGAACTCTCGCGGTGGCTGCCGGGATCGCTGGCCGCTTTGGTTAATGTCCGCCATGTTTGCCATGGCGCAGGGAGCGGATCGAGCGAGCCCGGCGCGGATCTAGGGCTGCGGGGCGTGCGCTGTGAGCTACTGGCGGCCCCGCGGAGAGCTGTTCCGGGGCGGCGGGACCCTCCATGGTGGTGCGGGCCGGGTGCGGGAGCGGCTGGGAGGCGGCGGCGAGGCCGCACTGAAGGCCCCCCCCCGCCCGCCCGGCCCCGGGGTGTTATTGTGAGGGGGAGACAATGAGCAAACTCTCCTTCCGAGCCCGGGCGCTAGACGCCGCCAAACCGCTGCCCATCTACCGCGGCAAGGACATGCCCGACCTCAACGACTGCGTCTCCATCAACCGGGCTGTGCCGCAGATGCCCACGGGGATGGAGAAAGAGGAGGAATCGGTAAGGGAGCCGCGCAGGGGGGGCACCATTGTTTATCAGACACCCCCCTCCCCTCACGGGAAATAGGCCATCGGCATTCACCAAGCGCACTACGCACGCTCCCCACCGCAGCGCTGCACGGTTCTTACGGGGCCCTGCGCAAACAGCGCAGCGTAAACTGCTGTCCGACGCCGTAAGCGGGCCCTGCTCCGCCATCTTCTTTGCGTCCCGACTCGCGAGTGTTTTGATTAGTGGCGGAGCGGGGAGGGGGGGGGGGGCGGAGGGGAGGCCTTTACGCTAGCGTAAGAAGGAGGAAGGCGCAGGAGGCATCTCTGAATGAGCGGGCGGGCGCCGCGGCCGCAGTTAGCGTAGCGAGCCTTTGCCGCCGCTTTCCCGTGCGCGCGGGCAGCGGGAGCGGAGCGGCCCGGCGGCCTCTGCGGCGGGTTGTGGTGCGGCCGGGGCAGCGGAGGGAAGCGGGGACGGGACCCTCAGCCTCCCGCTTGGAGGCAGAGCCCCGCTGCCGGGGTGCCGAGCCGAAGCGGCGGGGCCGTAGTGACAAGCGGCGTTCCGAGGGTTTGTCCCGCCGCGACGGGGGCCACACGTGCGGCGGCGAGAGCGGCCCCGGGCCGGTGGGAGCTCGTTTCCCGCCGTTGGTTGTAACGAGCGCGCGGTCCCGTTTGTACTTTTTATTTTTTTTTTCACTTTTTTTATCGAAAAAGGCGTTTTGTGACATCGGATGTCAGGTGGCACAGCCGGACGCGTTTCTGTTCAGCGCTTTTACGCGTTTAAGTGATTTCTAAATAATTAAAAACAAATAAATAAACCTATGATGCGTGTTCTTCACGTAGGATTGCAGGAGTTGAAGAGCTTTTTTTCCCACTTAAGTAAAACCAAGTTTCTGGGGTTTTTGACAAGCAGCAGGACAGCACCGCTTTGAAGGCGCTTGCCCAGCGTTGTGGCGCGGTTTGAACGCACGGATTTGTCTCACTGGTGTTTAAACGTCCCTTGGAGTTGTATAAGGCTGAGGTAGAGGCTGTCACCCGATGTGTCCGTACTTGCGTGCGGAGCCGATAGTAAACGCACCCTCAAGAATTTCTTCAATGAATCCGTGTCTCCGCCTCAGCCAAACCTCTGTGCCTGTGGATTGGCTTTTCGGAGGTTACAGCTGTCAAAGGAGGCTCCGTGCTTTTCCCGATTGGTTTTTCTCACTTGACTGTTGATATTAAAAGGAATTGTCTCTCTTACTGTTGCGAGTGGTTTTCTTTTTTTGTTGTTGTTGATTTGCTTTTCCCCCTGCTATTTTCCCCCGCTGTTTTACAGTGTGTAATACAGTGAGATGAAAACTTCCTGAAGAGTGAGTTTCTGATCAAATCTTGGAGTGTGTTTCAAAGGAACATAAGCATGGTACTAATAAAGTGATCTTGGAGAGTAATTTGATTTTTTTCGGTGTTTAAAGTCTACTTGTAGTGCTGCGTTCGTGGTTGATATTTACAAAATAGGGCTTATTTTTCAGAATTATTATTCTGATAAATCTTGTTCTAAATGAACTTATTAATGGAAAAACTGCTGTAAGAATTAAAGCAAGTTAGCTGCTTATGGATTGCTTAAATGTTTGTGAAGAGAATTAGATTTATACTGAAGTAAAACGGCTTTGTAGTACACCCATTGTATTAAAATGTTGGTTTTCTGTAAGAATTAGGTTTGTTTTCTTGGCATTGGAATGTGGCTGTCTTTTGATGTATAATAGTCTCAGAATGGAATGGTCATTAAAGCCGCATATAAGCATAGTGCCAGACAAGACTATAACCTGTACTATTAGTAAATTGTTTAGGTTATTGCCATATTGATGGTTTCATTCATGGGGTAGCCCTTTTCCCCGTGTCACGCAGACAGTTCTTTAATGTACATTACTGTGGTAGAGCTATGCAAAGTCCTTCTAGGATGAGAGTAGTTAATATTTGAGAAGCGTTTAAATAGCTTTTATTCGTAGCAAATGTTGCCGTAATTGATTTGATACGTTGTGAAAGGGGTAGAGAGAGATCCACATATTCATTTCCGACCTCTCAATTACTCGCGTGTCTCAAGGCCTTTTTTTTTAGCCTGAGCTTTTGCCGAAGGTGCAGCTTGTGAAACATATTTGAACCTTCGGGGTGGCTGAGGATTTGTGTTTGCTGCGCAGAGACAAAGTGCATGTTCCTCAGGCCCCGGGACGCTGCTTCCCTTGCTGTGCCGCCCGGCGTGAAGCTTTGATGAGATCAGGAAGGGCTTGTAGTACTGTGTGTCAGGGGTCCGGTGTCATTTTCCAGGGCTGACTTTCACTGAAAATAACTGTGCCTTTACAGACTGGCAAGTTGTAAAATGGTTAGGGTTGTCATGTCTGTCTAGCCTGTTCTTTACAGCCTAGTTTTGCTAGTACAGGCTTATGATTTGGTCTGTTTGGTTTTTAAGGTGTTCTTAATTTTTTTTGTGCGTGTGTTTGGGTTTCTTTAGTTTTCTTTTTTTTTCTTTTTGAAATGGTGCTATTGTTTGGAGCATAGAGAGACCTAAAGCCTCAGGGGAGGACTTGATGATTATCATTCATTTCCACTACTACTACTGTTCTTTGGACTGTGTATTAAAATGTCACACAGTCACTATAGTCCCAGACTGGGCAAGAACACACGCTGCCCATCATCCAACTAAAAAAAAAAACCACCAAAACAACCCAGAAGTATATTGCCCAGATTGTAAGTATGAGTATCTTTATTCGACTTTTCTTTTTACTTGATCTTGATGAATATTCTGGGACTGTTTCTATTTACGTATCTTAGTGATTTATATTCACTTCCAGCACTTTACAAATCGGCAGCTCATTTCTCTCACTTGGAGATTCCAGCTGTGAAAGAATTAGGCTTCTGGTCTGTAGCATGTTTATGTTAGCAAGTGTTTATAATTTACACTAAATTAAACCTGAGGAAGAATATTGTGTGCAGTTGTGTTTTGTTTTTAAACTAGTGAGAGAGAGATTACTGTGAAGCCAAAGCAGGAAGATGGCCTTTTGTGAGCCTCAGAAACTGAGCAGGAGCATTTCATATTGTTTTTTTTTTCTGATGAGTAAGAGTTGTATTTCATAATGCTAATGAATTGTTTTGGCTAGAAGGGGGAGAAGTTGTGAACAGATAAGCCCTGCTTTTGTTTCTTATCGCATAACTATGTGTTTATTTGAATATATATTACTGGAGATTGCACATTGTGGGGGGCAAATTCAGGCTGAAGGCTTTCAGAAGTGAATTTACTTAAGTTGTTAGGATGCTAAAAATGTGGTAATTGATGATACCTAGATTGCCTGGTCAAAGCTATCAGAGTGTCAATCTCAAACTTCTTGTTTGAACGTACATTCATTTACAGATTAGTTTGACATCACATCACAAGGTTAAGGTTATAGAGGAAAAAGTGCATGAATAGCAAGTTAAGGACATGGTTTAACACTATTAAAACGCTGACAGAGTATGAATGAGAAGTGACTTTCGTTTGCAGTCCTTGAGTGATCACCTCAAGATGATCTTTCCCTGATTGTTAAATATAACATTCAATTTTGAGTATTTTGACAGGCTGGAAGTACTTGAAGAAATTTTTTTCAAGCTTGCTTTTTTTTGCTTGTACTCTCCCCATCCCTAAGTTCATTCAGTTTCTGTTGTAACCCTGGGAACGTGGAAGCGTTCAGCATCTGGCTTTCGAGGTATCCTGGAGCTTGTGATGCTTCTGAGGCAGCATATTCATTCTCCTTTAAAAGCAGGAAGCATTAACTTTGCACAAGCCATATTTTTGTTTGGATATTTTTGCTGATACGGTGTAACATTCTGAACATTTTTGCTGAAACAATGAACTGAAAGAGTTCAATTGGGAGGACTTGAAAATATGTCCATGCGCATAGATATATCATTAAATCTGTGTCAATGCTTGCATTTTTTTAAAAAGTCAGTTATGACCCAGTCCTGCATCCACATTCGCTTCCATATATTGCCTAAATACATATTTTGTATTATTTCTATTTGTAAGATCAAATGGTAATCACTTAAACTTTTATTGGAAAGGCTTCATCCTGCCAGTGGTAGCATAAACACATTGATGTTAGTTGGAGGACTTGAGGGGTGCTCAGCTTTTGCCCCTTTTGTCTGTTGAAATCGTTCGCATTCTGAACATCATGCATTTTTCTGTATGGTGCATTAGCTGATAGTGGCATTTTTTAATAAGGAGATTAATGGAGTAGTTCACATGTTACAGCTAATTGCCAACAAAAAGGCAAGTGGTCTTGTGTGACACACATTCTGCGTGCTGGAATTGTGTTGAGTGCTTCCGTGCTACCCCCTGCAGTGAAATCAGAGTTTGGAGTTCAGTGCTTGAATCTCCCCACTCTACTCCAGATGCCCTATCACATTCTTATCGGGAAGTGTAAGTCTTCTAAAACTGACTTTGTATATGGAAATGTTACAGATACTTGCTTTTGTAATGTCAATAGAAAAAGCTGAAGGACTCAAATGCGTGAGGACTTACTTAAGCTGTTGATCAGAAGTACCTACCTGGTAGCTGTGTGATGCCCTAAGGTTTAGGCTTAAAAGATAAATGACTCCCCATGTGGACAAAACCTATTCCAACTTGAGATTTGTATGTTGGATGTGCATCCTAACCTGTGGTTGAACCCTCAAAGTTGTTTACACGTGAGGCGCTTTGTAGAACAAAGAAGCAGCCACAACACCAGTGTGTAAAATAAAATGTCAGCTGAGGATAACTTTAGTTCAAGCCATGCAAATATTCTGTAAACCAACGATCCCTCAGAAAGACTTTATGAAAGTCTAAGAAAGAAACTGAAAAGATTGTATTTCCATGCAAAACAAAGTGAAATCAAGACAGCATACTTCTCGTAAGGAAAGAAGTGGGGTTTGCTTGATTAGAATCAACTGGCTTAAATATTGCGGAAATGTAATTCTCAGAAGTTAGAGTTCAGCGCCTGTATTTAATTATTTTGGGTATGTTTGGAGAGTGCTGGGATTACTGAAGTCGGTTTGGTAGTAGGTAGCATAATGCTGTGTTGTAATCTTTATCCGTGAAATTTTAAATTTCAGTTCTGTTTATGAGTCCACTTCTTCTACCCTCATGTCCTGTGTTTTTCTCCCTTTCTTTGAGACCCATTGCATCGTGGAGCCGTGTCCCTCACAACTGCACATTTCAACTCTGTTTGCCAGCCATTTTTTCAGTTTTTAGCTGTGGTCTTATATTTTCTGTACTTTCACCTGCAAAATATTTTTGTGACTTGCATAAACGTCCCTTCAGTCCACCGCTGGTACTTTTTAATGTCCCATTCAATAATGGTACATCACACTAAACACTAAGCAGGCTGGTTTGTGTTAGCTCGGTACTGTAGTGGAGATGAAAATAAGTTGTTCATGAATGCGAACCCCATCTAAATGCTAGAAAGCTGAACGTTGTTAACTGGTGAGCTGTTAAACTGACTAGGTTTTGTTTTAATTTTGTTCTGGCTGTATCTATGTGAATGAAGTTAAACAATCCAAAGATTTAAGTCTCAGATCTGGGGTCAGTTTATTAGGGCTTACCAAGTTAACACCTGTACCTGCAACAGCTGCTTGTGAGTGTAGACTTAGCCTGTGGCAGGTAATTTGTCTTGGAAGGTTCTTTTAAGATAAAGCTGAGCCAGAGTAACTGTGGTCTGCAGCTAGTAGGGATGGTCTGATTTTCAGAAGACCAGGGCTCATGTGACTCGATAGTGGGAGGTGAAAGCTCACCATGAAAAAGTAGAGCATCCTGTGCTTCCACAAGTGGTAGGGACGTGTGAGGATAGAAGGCTTGGGAACGGAGAAACATGAGACTGCTATGCTTTTGCTGTCATCCTGAGGTTAGATGGGTTCAGCCCTATCTTAAAACCACGCTTAATTTAGATAAAGTTGCCTTTTTGCTGCAGGCTAGAGTTGTATGCATGGGGTCAGTTAACACAGATCCATGAAAGCTGTCCTAACTTGTTTGGGTGCCTGAGTCCATAGGAGAGAACAATGGTATCTGCATGGGTGTTAATTGGGAGTCACACCTCAATTCATTATGCAGGAACTTTCCCTTATAGGTAGGTTTCCTCTGCCTGAGCTGTAATGCCATGATGAAAGCTTAGGAGACTGTTTTGAAATCTGCCTCTGTGTCACTCAGCTCTGGAATGTCTCAAACGTAGGTAGCAATTTTTCCTTCAGTTGAAGAAAACCTCGGAAAGCAATACCTCGGGCAGCTTCAGTTGCACTTGGAATTACACCGGTACTAGATTTCGTGTTGTTCCTGCTTGGTAAAACTGAGCAGTAGTCAGCTTTGTACCATTTCTGTGTTCATCAATTGAGATGTCCCATTTAAGATCACCAGACAGTAAATCTACTTATATTAATCTTGATTTTAGTTATTTTTTGTAAGAAAGATTATTTTGATTGATGCTAGGCATTGCCAACAAAGCTAATAAACTATGCCTTACACTTACTTGAATAGTTATGCCTTAGTATATTTATTATATTTATCATTTTAAATGTTCAGCTTCTCTAGAGATAAATAACACAGTGCGTGCATTAGAAGTTGGTGAAGATTAATTGTAGAACTCACATTTCTATAGCAAGTTGAAAAGAACTGAACCAGAACCGAATTGCCGTGTATCAAAAGGAGTACGAAGTACGGAAAATAATTTTATGAAACTAAAGTATGAGTATCGACCATTACGATGTTGCATTTAATGTTGACTAGTTCTGAGTCAAATAAATTAAATATTTTGGAATATATTGTTTTAAAGTTCTGATTTTAATTTATTTTGCAAATTCCTAATTGTTAATGTATAGTTATCACTGTACGGTGTGACTGAGGGCGTAGGGTTAAAATACTGTCCTTGTTCATAAAAGAAGTGCCCTAAATGCAAGACAGCAGAAGTTTGCAAGAAAAAAATAAGTCAGAGTTCTTGTTTTTGCTAGTTTGGTGCAATTCTAGTTGTGATTAATACATTTGCACCAATAAAATACCTAATCCATTAAGGTAAAAGGGGAGATTATCACACATGATTTGCATTTTTAAAAAATAAAATAAAATTCATTTAGAAATAAGCCAACAAGAAAGTGCATGGAGTGAGAATTTTGGATGTTATTAGGTGTAAATATGCCTTTGGTCTGTTATTTTAAATGCACACTTTGGAGTGGAAAGTGGAGCTGAACTGATAGCAAAGTTGTATCCTCTCAAGTAAGTTACTTGCCAAAGAAAGGTGTTCCCTGCTGGCAAATACCTGAGGACAGAACTGGATTGGTTTTGTCCGTGAGACTCATTTCTCAGGGCTCTAAAGGTTGATGCGCTCAGCAACTCACCAATACGTCTGCTTCGGTAGAATTTTTCTCTGAAAGGTGTTTTCTCGTAATGATATCATCTTCAGTCGTGAGAAGTTAGGGCTTACCCAGCTTGCCGCGGGAGACAGTTCTCAGTACATTAGGTGTTATTTTTCCGTGCAATTCCCTATCAGTAAACTCATCGTGTCTCCTACGATACACAAAGTGGTTCATGTACATATTGATCCTTAGCCAGCGTATTTATAAATGCTTCCTCTCTCCCTTTTCCCTAGTTGTTTTCGTTTAAAATTTAATTTATAATTTGGTTTCCTTTTTGCCATTTTTATGGTTGCAAATCACACATTTTATCAAACTCAACTGTTTGACCAGTTTGAGTTGCATGACAAAATCTTTCTTTACTTCGAGGCACCCAGGTATTATCCTATTTGCCCTTGGTAAACTTAAGTTACAAACAAAATACTGGAGGTTTTGCAGTGGTGTCCAGTGACTAGATAAGTGATAGGCACTGTTATTACAGAACATTAAAAATCAGTCATATATATGTTTCTTGAGTTGAAGGTGTTTGAGTTCAAATGGAATTTTGTGGTTAATGTCGAACAATTTGAATTCCTACCAATGGCTGTGTGTACGTACTTGTGGTTTGTGTTGTTTGTATCTGTTTCTTTTTTTTTCCCCAGCCTGTTCATAACTTGTCTCAACAGAACCAATTCTGGTATCTCTTTTTTGATTATAACATGATGGATTTCCGTTTGATTCATTACCTTTTTAGCACTCCAGGCTTCATCACTTTGAGGACATTTGTTTAAAAAACTTATTGAAATACAAATTCCCCTGGTATTGGTGCATGCACCTCAGCTAAATAAAAATCCATAATAAAAACTTGGGATCTTACTTCTGGAAAGAAAACGTTACACGCAAGTCAGAAGGTTAAGTGCGTGGTGTACTAAGAGAGGGAGAGGCAGTGTTAGCAGCTTGTTCTTGAGTGTGAAAGTCACACCTGAAACTTCCCAGGAAATTGCATTGCTGATGAAGGTGCAGTTAATGGGCTCCTTTGGTAACTTCAGTGCTACAGCAGTAAGTTCTGCTTTGACCACACAAACGCACTTTTAATTCACGTCTTCCTGTAACGCAGCCCTGCGTGTTCACACCTTGATCTTTGCCTGCTGTCATCAGCCTTTAGGCTTCTGATAGGTACCACCAAAACGAGACCCCACTTCACTTGTGTGGCATGAGAGAGAAGGGACCTTTTGAGAGATCAGATCTTTAATATTAAAGGTAAGGCGATTTCTTTACTAAGAGACATCATAGAGCAAGTAGTCTCAGACGTTTTAGCAATATGAGGCTCTTGAGTTGCATCAAAAGAGGTGCTTGGACCAGAAGCAGCAGCCACTGCCGCCCGCCCTGCCTTTTCTGGACCCTTGTGGCTTCCCAGCAGGGAGACGGATCCCGTGGGAGCTGTTAGGAGCTTCTGTTGGAGAATTTTGCGTTCTTCCCTCCTGGTGATACTTTCTCCCCTCTTCTGCAAGGAGCATGGCTTTGTGACGCACGGTCTCATGAAGGTTTTGATGCATGGAGCCAGGAATCAAGCTGAGTTCAGGTTCTGTGTATAGTATTATATTTAATAAAGGGGAAAACTTGTTGTTGTGGAATCTCAGCCTTTTAAAATACATTGTGGGGTTAATTATGTGAAAATAAGAGGCAATGTTTACATGTGTAGGTGTATGCCTTTCTATGCCAGTGTGTCTGACTTGGGACAATCAAGTTATGCTGGTTTGAAGCAGACTGTAAATAAATAGGAATTCCTCAGATGTGATTTGTCAACAGTCTTGTTTTTTTCTGTGTAAGGTTGCGTTCTTGTGTGGTGGATGATAGAAATGTAGCACAGGGAGCTAGACCAAGATAACTTCCTATGCTTTTAGACTGGATGTTGCAGTATTTGTAACGATTTTCTCTTGAGGTCATGCAAAGGCAACTCGGGGAAAAATGTCCTGCTTTTCAGGAAATGTGCATTTCTCATAAAATACCACATTCAGCCTTTGCAAAAGAATTTTTTTATAATTCAGTTTAATTGTTATAACAATAATTCTATTTTTAATATTTCATTTATATTCATGTTTAGGCAGACTGGAAACTTACAGAATTTAGCTTAAAAAATACAGTGCTCTGGTTTGGGGTTGGTCTTTTTTTGACATTTCACAGTGAGTTTTGTGTTAATATTATGTTCATAGATAGTGAACAATCTTTACTTACAGGAATGAGAGATTGCTTGTATTTTCATACTTTGCTGCTGTCCCACTCAGTGGGGTAACATTTGGGGTTGTTTCATGTCCGTTATTACATAGGATGATGGGAGATGCATTCCTTGACTTTTCTGCATTGAATTTATTTAGATATTTTTATTTTGTTGTGGGTTTATTTATTTTTTTAAGCGTTGCAAGATTAACTGAAGAAGAAGAAAAGTGATGGCGATATTTTCTGGTCACCTCACTTCCCTTACATCTCCATCAGTGTCTCATGGGCTAATTTCCACTCTTTGCCTGGAGTCATTTTACAGTGCTTGAACTGCCTTTAGTCAGACTGCCGGAAGGGAAATGTGGACTCTTTTTTTGCTTTTTTTTGGTCCGAGTTGGACTTTTCTTCGATTAGATACACAGCTCCTATGTAGATCTGCTCACCTAGACTCAAAGTGACATCTGAGGGGGTTGGGCTCAGTTAGGTGTTGCTGGTGGCTCTTGTGTTCTTTCAGCCTACAGCAGCATTCTTGAGATAACATTCAGGTGAATTGTCTATAATCGGGTGATTTGTATGCAAAGGAGTCGCAGACGGGCTTGTCATTGGTCTTTAGATAGCACTGGCATTGCTTGGTGAAATAGTTCTTAAACTGGAAAAAGGAAGAAAGTGACAAAGTGTGTGTGTGGGGGTGTTTCTGTTGACTACTAGTTCACTCCGTTCTGAAATAAGAGTGACTCTGAAAGTAGCTAAATAGTAAGGATCTTGCTGGTTCCAGGGACTTCCATGAATTTTTAGGATGGAGTAATACAATTTGATTCACTTTGCTACTGCCTCCTTCGTTGAGTCATCTGTGACAGCAGCCGAGCATTAATGATTAGTGACTTTTTATTTTTATTTGGCCTGCAGTCATCATTCAGCAGTACGGAAGGCAAGTGTGTGGCAAGTGGTTCTTGTGATTATTTAAAGGAAGGGCGGGGGTATCTAATTGGAAAAACCTGATATGGGCAAAAGTGAAACTGAGAAGAGGTTCCCCAAGCCCTTTCCCCTCGTAAGGAGGACTTTGCACCATTATTTCTCCTGCTTCTTCTGGGTTTTCTAGAGCTTCCTTACACTGAGTGTCTGAAACTCTGCAGGGAAGGTGAGAGGAGTTTCAATCCTGTAAAGCAGCTTTTCTTCAGGTGTGTTGGTTTGAACTCAACATCGGAATTTTTTGTTGTTTGCCCAGCTTCCTGCATTGCTTCATAACTAATAGAACTTTTTAAGGGGAAACCATATAGCAAGAGAAAACAGACTTGCTACTGAGCAGGTTCTCCATTGGATCAGTAGAAAAAAACAAACAAAAAAACCAAAACAACACATGATCAGCTTTGCTAGTTCACTAAAATATTTGCATTTCAAAATAAATTGGAAGTGATGAGTTCCTCTTAAGATGCTCACTGCTGTCTCAAGGGTGAAAATTGCTGTGGTGCACTGACAGGTTTCCTGCTCTGTATATGACTCCTGATTTCAGTTAACTGTTTTCCATCCCAGGGCAGAGGGAGGGAAAGAAAGGAAAATAGGTCTGTAGGTATCTTCCTCCTCCCCCTGGCCTGTGCCCTTAAGCCCTTTAGCTGTTTAAATCAGCTTTCATTTATGATAATGTTAAGTCAGTAAGTCGGTCATACTTTAGGTAATTGGCTATAATTTTGTTTATACTAAGTTGACGTGCCCAGGAATCTCCTTTCAAAAAAAAAAAAAAAAAAAGAGCAAAGAGCAAGCTTTGTCATTAAACTGCTACTGGCTCAAGAAAAGGTTCTTCCCGTTGTGAAGGGACAAATGAATCCTTAGAAAATACTAAGGCCTTTCTGAACTGAGGAGGATAAATATTCATTGGCCCTGTTTTTTTTCTGGTAGTTAGAGATTGAAAGAGTTAACCACAGAAGAAAACAAAAGAGGGTGCTTGAGTTTACACTTTTGTCTTGGAAACCTTTGAGGGAGTAGATGGGGCTGTCGCTTTAGAAGGGGGAGAGGCTTTTGATCAGCTTTTGAGCTTCCTGACACTTTCCTGTAAGCATTGTCAGCAGGGGCTGCTGGCTGTGGTTGAGGCATTGCGAGATGAGTCTGCACATTTCAGATCAGAATTCTGTGCTTTTTGCTTCTGAATCTCTGCATTAAATATAAAAATGTCATTTAATTTGTATTTCCTAATTCGAGTATGATGTTAAGTAAATAGGATCTCTAGGCTTTTAAGTTTTCCTTGTTTTCTTTGCTTTTCTTTGCCTTTCCTGTTCTTGATTGCAGGTAGGTTGGAAGACTGACTCTAGATTGGGCTAGAAATAGCTTAGTTTGAGTAGGTAAAGCTGTTAATAAATTAACTTTTTCATCTATCTTAAGAGAGTTGAGTTTAACAGCCAAGCTGTGATATGGTATGTTTTGTTTCCTTTAATTCTCTGTAAAATCTGTCAAGATACTTCTTTCATTAAAGTCTAAAGTGTTCCAAATATCTAATGTGGGTTGTGTCACCTGGAGCTGTGTTGTGAGAGAACTGGCAAAGAGGAAATTATTTTCTTAAATAGTGTCACAGTAAAGTGTAGTAAGTTTAATTATTTTCTACCTCAATGTAAATATTAGTAGGCAATGAAATAACCGCTTGGAGTTTTAGTGTCAGTTGTATGATATATTTTTAAGGAATGAAGAAGGGAACAGATAGGTTTAGTCCTGAAGGTTTGTCTTTTAGGGTGTCTGTATCCAATCTGGAATTGCTTGTTGCAGTGTCACAATTCAGACGGATCAGCTTTGCAGTGTGAAGATGGCCCTCAATTACAGGAATCTCCAGCCATACTCGTCTAGAACACTAGTGTGTTTATCTGAAATATGGTAAACTCTGTTTCAGAGAGACTATTATGGAGGATGACAACAGGATGACTTGAAAGATAAGGAAAAAACCCAAAATGGGATCCTAGTGCCCTACTTTGCAACAGCAGGATAAAAGGAAGTAAATTGGTAAATGTAGTTATGATGAGTGAAAAATAATGTTCAGTACCAGTCACCAGTACCAATGTTATAGGATTTATTTTTCGTTTGTTTCCCCCTCTGAGGGGAAAAATGAAAACAAGGGTTGCAATGTCTCAGTAGGGGTTCAGAGGCATAATTTCAAGTCTTGTTCTGGACTAAAGCCGATATTCATTCTGTCAGCCCTGTTGTGAATGGTTGTCAGGTCATCTGGGTTGGAGCTTTGAAGGTGGTGCTGCGAGAGTGGTCGGTGCAGCGTCCTCGTCCGCGTCATTCCATGCAGGATGAGTGGACTCATGCTGGCAGGACAGGCTGTCTACACCGTGGACATACTGGGTTATATAAAACCAGTGGCTTGAGCAATCTGGTGTAAATTGTTGTCCGCATGGTTATCGTACAGTGAAAGGTACCAGCATGGCTAAAGTGCACCTGAAGAGATGGATCTTTCCAGTAGAGAACAATTTTGTTGTCATGTGTAAATATGCTAAAGCAGCAGTATTACATATACTAGAAAAGTTGATATTTCTAATAGTCTAATTTAAGCTGTATTTCTTTGAAATGTTTTAGTTATACTAGTGAGAAAGGTTTGGATGTGCTTTTTAAGGAATTAGTGGTAATAACTCTTTGACAGGTACTCATTTTTATTCCCGTGGCAGCATGTTCTGTTTGATATCATCACTGTTTCCTCTAATGTTCAGTTATTTTGTGTGAGATCTTTTCAGCTCCCCTACTTCAGAACAAAGTACAAATTAAGTTATGGTGTCTTTCGAAACCATAAGAAAAAGTGGAAACCATTTGCTAAAGCTATCTTTAAAAATGCTTTTTCAGGTTTAATAAAGCCATTTAATTAGACTAACTTTCATTTAAAAGTCTTCAGAGTTTGTTTAAACAGAACTGCTTTGGGAGTTTAAATTTATGTTTTCCTTGACTTCATGTTCAGCAGGATTTTAATTCCCCTCCCAATTTTAAAAATTATGTACCTTATCTATCTCTTGAAGCTCTGCTGTTTGAGTGACAGGGATACTGTTAAGACTTTTCTGTTTGAAAGCTGTGTTATGCTTGAAGGCTTTTTATAGTCAAGTGAGTACTAACACCTATTGTCAGATTTTCCTTGGGAACTCTTTGTATGCTTACTAGCAGTGTTACAAAACCTGAGAATTGGAATTAGTCGTCTGCACTGTTTAATGGGCTGTGGAGCCAAAACATGTTTTGAATTCTGGTTGCTCTGTGTCCTTCTTCACGATTTTTTTCTGGAAGTTAAACCTTATTTACCAGTTCATTACTTAGGCAATGATGCACCTGAGTGGCTTCTCTACAGATTATTTAATCCTGTTTTTAAAATGGTGTCTGAGTTGGTTTATTTTGGGGGTGTGGTGGGGAACTAGAAGTTGGTCACCTTCAGCTGGTTGCCTGCGTGAGGAATGCATCCACTGCGCATTTGTCGATGATCCTACTGTAGGAGGAGTGGTTGGCTTGCCACCAGTGGAGCGCCCGTCTCTCTGGATGCTGAGAAGCTCGAGGACGTCGTGAAGTTGAGTTAGAAGTGCACAACTTCTGTACCTGGGGCAGAATAGTAACAGAGGGTACCGATACAGGGAGGGAACTGCTGGGCTGATGGGCAGCACTGATGGACCCGAAGGGCTGGATGATGGGCCGGCAGCGTGTGCCTGCAGTGTGACTAAAGCAGGCAGACGTTAGGAGCCATGTGGCTAGCAGATGGAGAAGTTGTGATGCTCCTCTGCTTGACAGTGGTGAGGCTGCTTTTGGAATGCTCTTTCCCATTTACTCTGCTCTCCGCAGATTTCTCAAATATGTTGAGAGACTTAATCTGTCAGTGGGCTGCCAGAATGGCTAAAGCTTAGACTGTAGCTGCTCTGAGGATGAAGGAACTGCTCTTGTTACTTCTGTCAAAAGAGGGTTAGTGTGTCACTGGAACAAGGTACTTCGAGGGGCTGTGGAAACTGGATGTTTTCAGGACTTGATAATTGTCTTCAAGTGGGAGTTAGACAGATAAGCTCGTTTCTGTGATACTCCGGTGTGCTGTGTTGTTAACTGTTAGGAGACAACCCTAGAGACGTTAGCTGAAAGCAGCACAGTAATGGCAAAAATTTTATTTTAGCTGAATTACCTACGCAGTGCTGTGAAGCTCTCCAAGATTCGTTTTAACGGTGGAGTGACAGATTTACTCAGTATGTAATAGCTCAAGCAGATCACACCAGATATTTGATTGCATGCTTGTCTTAATTCTAATAACATTCACTTGGGAGCCTGATAGCTTGATTTAAAGATGCTTCATCTGCTCCAGGAGATTCCTGAAGCTGCTCTTGCCATCACTGATTTGTTATATTGTAGTTTTGCAGAAATTGCATTGTTTGCATTTCTGCAACATTTTAATATTTAAGAGGGTATAATTTATTAAATATAATTTACATATTTCTAAAGATTTGCTTTAAATTACTACCATTTTTAAAAAGAGTGTTCTTTGGAATTAAAGAGGAAGAAGTCCTGTTCTTGAGAGAGTTTCTCAAGTGTGTGACACAGAATCTCTGCATTCAAGACCACCATGTCTGCCAGACCCCATTGCAATCGAGTTATTGAAAGTGTGGCTGGTTCTACTGTTAATGGTGTTGGTGCCTGGCCTCCTGTGAAGTGGGAGAGTCACTGGTATCTAAAGGGTGAGTGTCACGAGGATGGAGCCAGGCTCTTCTCGGTGACAACCACTGATAGGACAAGGGGTAATGGGCTGAAACTGGAGCATAAGAGGTTCCGCTTCAACTCGAGAAGAAACTTCTTCTCAGTGAGGGTGACGGAGCCCTGGCACAGGCTGCCCAGGGAGGTTGTGGAGTCTCCTTCTCTGGAGACATTCAAGACCCGCCTGGACACGTTCCTGTGTAGCATTATCGAGGCGTTCCTGCTCTGGCAGGGGGATTGGACTGGATGATCTTCCGAGGTCCCTTCCAATCCCTGACATTCTGTGATTTTGTGTTCATCATGGTGAGGCATACCCCAGAAAAACAAGGGAAGAGAGAGACTAACAAAGTTTTTTTGTCTTCCCCTCCCACACCCCCTTATTCAGAACAAATACTATTTCTAGTAGTTGGGTCTGCGGGAATGGGTAGAGGGTAACCTGAAACTCCTGGAATAGGTACATGGTAAGGTTGTGTAGAGCTGTGCTTCAATTTCAAGTTGATATTTGGCTGTCCTCCTCTCTCCCCTGAAATTTTGGAAGCTGAATGCAGTAGCACTGCAGTGGGGGAGAACAGTGAAAGCAGAATGGAACTATCAGGCTCCTGGTTCCGCTAGAGACTAGCAGTTAATCCGCTCGGAGACTGCAGTTTGCTTGAGTTATATTTGACTACGCAGATGGAGAACTCATGACTTCACTTTCCCGAGTGAATGGCTGTGGTGGTTTTGCATCGCGATCTGGTGAAGACTGTCACTCCTCCTCTTTACTAGACACCCAGAAGGCAGCATGTGCTGTCTTAGCCTTTTGGAGTCGTGGCACAAGACATTTTTGTAGTGGTTTAAATGAACAGACTGCACTGGAGGGTCTGAAGTGTCCACATACGCTGTACAGCTGCTGGCTCAAGGCGCGAGACAGTGAGAGGGGTGACACTGAAAATGGTCCCGGCATCTGCCGGTCTGTCAGCTGGGCTTCTCCTGCTGCTGGTCAGTTCCTACTGGGTGTTCTGCAGCCTGCACTGAAACGAAACATGGACAGTAGCGTGACTCAGAATACTGTATTTGTCCTGGTTGTCTTTGCCAAAGTTTAACGTGAGTGTTCCTGAAGTCTTGGGAAAGAAGAGCCACAAGTTAGTGCTGACTTGCTGCAGTAGATGAGTTTCACCAAGTTAACTAATAAAATTGTGTAAAAAAAAAAAAAGATTTTTTTTCGAAGTTAGTAGGCTTGTTGTGGTATGTGTTTTACTGGAAATGACCCTGTGGCAATTGAGTCCTGTCCTGTAAGAATAAAATGAAGTGATACCTGTTTAGGGAGTCTGCGCTTTTCAGGTTATTCTGTGAGGACTGCTCATTCTGTTGCTCTTAACTAGATGGACTTCTAAAGAAAGCAAGGCAGTAAGAATTGCTGGGTAGACAGGCTTGAGGAAATTAGCTACTCTTTTGATTTGAATCTGTTGCTTGTAATACTTGAAAGGACTTAACTTTGTATCTCTGTTAAATGATCTTGCATAAATTCTCTCCATGACAGGTTTTGATAGGTTTGGCTTATACCAGCCCTGATTTTCTAGTATGGTTGTTCCGTATAGTTTGAATGTTTGACTTTTTCCCAGCCTGGTGGAAGGTGTGAGCTGTTGTCTGAACAAAGGGCTCTTTTCATCTCTTTGTAGTCCTGCCTTACATTCGCTGGAGCCCTGAGATTCCTATCATTAGGAACCCCACGGTATACGAAATAGAGACCACATCTCCTGCCACAACCTGGAAGCAAGCATCCTGCTGTCCTCTAAAATGCAGGAAAGACTCAATTCTTTTTCTTTCTTATCTGGGTCTCCCGTAGAACACGAGGAAAACAGCCGGAGAGGAGGATGACTGTATGCACTTCTCTTATATACTGGTACCTGAATAAACAAACTCTTACGTTTTCCTCTTGCAGGAACATCACTTGCAACGGGCTATCTCAGCACAACAAGTTTTTAGAGAAAAGAAAGAGAGCATGGTTATCCCAGTCCCTGAAGCGGAGAGCAATGTCAACTATTACAATCGTTTGTATAAAGGCGAATTTAAGCAACCAAAGCAGTTCATTCACATTCAACGTAAGTTAACAAATGTTTTTGTTGTGTGTGTGTGTCCATTTAAATTGGGTAATCCTCAGATGGTCTTAAGGACAAGGTTGGTACAATATTCAGAAAGTAGGAGCACTCAAAAATCCAAGGGGGGTGTGTGTGTGTATATATATATATATATATTTATGTATGTATGTAAATTTCAGTATCACTTCTCAAGTTCTGGAAAAATTCAAGGTTAACAGTAAATGTGAGGGTTTTTTTCCTGCTGTATTTGTTTTTGGGCTCAGTGGTGATACTGGTTCTTCTGTACATGGACAGTATCTAGCAAGCTTGATGCTGGTCATCCAGTATTGTCTATCAAGCAATTCTACTCTTGTTTGGTTTTTGGTGTTTGTTTTTTTTTTTCCTTTGGCAATTCTGAGAAGGAGTATCTGAGCTAACCTAGCTTGACTCCTAGTTGCTTATTCTAATGCAGAGAGTGGAACAGAGGTTGTCTCGCTTGCTGAATGAATCTAGAATGCCTGCTACCTCAGAAGTTCTATACACATGGAGATCAGTAAAATAGAGGAGTCTTTGTAATGAAATGAGCTTTCATTCTACTGGTGGTAATACTTGAAGGTTCAGTTTCAACTGTGCCAACAGCACAGTTGAAGTTATTCACTACATAGCATGGATATATTCTGGGCCGTAGGTAACAGTTATTTTTCTCTGTGTTTTGCTAAAACTGTAGAGGGTTCCCTTTCTGTAGGGAGCTCTGAGCTTATTTTATAGTAAGAATTCTTTTGCATGAGTTTAGCTTCCAGTGTCTTAAAAGATCTAATCGATTAATCTAAAGTTGTAGATAATTATAGTGGTCTCCGGATTAATTTTAACACTTTACTCTTTTTTGGTTGATGTTGTGCAGCTGTTTGGCACACAAATCATATTTGTCCTTTGAGCGTGTGGTTCTAAGGGTTAATTTGTGACTTGGGCATCTCTCAGGAGTTATTTTGGTAGCAAAACCTTAGATTCAATCATCGTAGTGGCTTGTCAGTCCTTACGATTAAGCACAAATTCGCTCTTTGGTCTCCTGTGGAGAAAACTGTTCTCATCACTGGTTCATGGTTTTGGTTCTTAGTCATCTTGAAAAGACCCTTGATGGGATGTGCTGAAGCCCCTTGGGGAGGACACTGGTCCTTCAGTTGTTAGTTTTGAGGTTCGTGCCAATGGTGTTGGTCCTGCTGAACTTCATCTTGTCAGTCTGATGTGGGTAATTGTCATGTTGATCATCTGTTCCTCCTTGGCTTTTTCTCAGCTGCCTCAACAAGAGGCTGTTGATCTGTGTGTCAGTAGAGAAAACATTTTGTTTGTGTGTCTTCTGCTTATAGACAAAACTGAAACTGAAGCTAGGCAAACATTCTTGAGGCCAAACCCAGCTATGTATTGAAGATCCAGTAGATCTTACATAGATACAGTAGAGATCATACTGGCAAAGTGAGAAATGAGCTAAAGGAAATTGATAAAGTATTTCTCAACAGCAGAAACAAATCTGCAAGCAAGGGAGGCTGGATTAACTGAATCGAGGCTGATAAATGAGGAATGTGTTTTATTCTTTTCTTTGGACGTTGCCAGAAACACTGTAAATACTGTTAATAAACATGTCTAAAAGTGTTGAATATATTATGCCAAAATGTTCTTTGTCTTGTTGAGACTCACAGTCTTTCTGGACAGAATTACAGAAGATATTTGAGCTGTAGATAAACATAAGATACTGCTCCAAGATAATTTTTCCCACATATTCTGGTTGGAGTAGGTGTGATACAAGGCAGCTTTATGCTACATAAACTGCTTAGAAATTCTGTTTTAATGCTAAAAGCACAAAGATCAACAGTACTTATTTTGACCAGGGGAGTTACGTAAACTGATAGATGCCAAGAGGCTATGTACTGTAATCCGTTCTTACTGGTGGTTATTTCTAGCAAATTATTCTTTGCTGTTCATCTGGTAGCCAAGGATTTTAGTATTTTTAACTTCACCAGCATAGGTTTTTTATTTGAACTGGTGATTCCAAGCAGAGAAATGTTAGTTTGTGAGGCATGGAATTCACGAATAAGCATGGTTCCAGGTGTTAGCTGGCCTGGGTAGCACCAACTCCAATGACTTTGAGCTGAATCTAAAACAAAAGCTGTGAATGTTTGTTATTTCAGTAACTTGGAGATGCATTGTAAGTTATTAATATGCAGCAGAGAGAGTAAGTTAGTACACTTGTACCTGTGCTAGAATTATGGCCAAGTGGATGTAAGAAAATCAGTGTCCTTAACAGAAATAATAAGAATGGAACAAAAAGTATATTGTTAGTGTATATTTCACCTGTGTGTGTCTATAAAGGGTAATGATACCAAACTAATAATATATTCTAAGTAACGTAGTCAGGTTGTTCAAATACAGGTCAAATAATCTTACTGAGTTGTGTGGAATGAATTGTAGTCACTCTTCAAATTTAAAAAAATAAGTGAAATGTGTGCCTTTCATGTAATTAGAAGTTGGCTATCTTTTATTCCTTGTGTGTTCCACATTTTTAGAGGATGCTGTAGCAGGATCTGTTGGGGCTGTGGGCTTGCAGGTTGGATATGTGAAATGGGTATTGACATGATACCTCCCCTACTGAGGTGTTTCGGTGTGGCTGGGGAGTGCTGGAAGCTCTGTTCCACTGAGATGGTGGTTTGCTGCTCGGTTACTACTTGGGTTTAATTACCATGATGTGATTCTTTATTTACTCTTGCTCAGCCCAGATGTATCTGCTGCCATCGGGATCATCGCTGCCCACTCACCCTCTTACTGCCAGTGCATTTCTGGTGGCACTTGTGCTCATGGGTGAACTGACTCAGGGAGGAGATCTGGCAGAAAGCTTACCTTTTATTTTTTTAATTAGGTGAACCTTCATATTTCTGTCTTGGCTCCTTGCACAGCTGCTGGTGTTGTCCCAAGCAAGGTGGTAGGAACGTGACTTGCTGGGGAGGGAAGCGAGTGGAACCGCTTGTTTCAATGTTAACTCATGCCTGTGTCATCTTAATGACTGTGAAACCACAGCCTTTATTTAGTTAGCTAAATGCAGTTAGTTAAGTTAGGGAAGTTAAACCCAATTTAACGTAGCTTAAAACCAAACTGCTTTTCTGTAAGTTAGTATGAAGTCAGTCCCTAGGGGAGCTCAAGCAAAGAAAACCAAATCCCTCTGACAGGTGCTACCATCAGGGATGGTTCAAGTGGCAGAGGATGTGAACTAGGGTGTTGGGTTTGCATCAACAGTTGGCAAGCCAGCAGCTTCAGAGTGTTCGTATGAGGTAAACTTCAGTGGTAGGATCACCAGGGCCCTGTCCAGCAGTGCACTCTAGAAGCACGCAGTGTGGAGAAACATGGAACTTCTGGAGTAGGAAGACTAGGTTCATCACAAGAATCTCCCGTGAATTACCCAGGGAAAGTGATACAGAAGATGCATTTTTAATTACATGAACCAGCAGATCGGTTGTTCTTAAAACACTGACTAGTAGCAGGTCATCTGAAATAGCGCTTTCTGTTTCTGAGTCCGCTTCTTCACTAATTCCTGCAGGCGTGAATGAGCAGTTGCATCTGTTGCTATGGCAGGGGCAGAAACAAGGGGTGGTGATGGATAGTTATGTCCCACAGCACATAAACCACCTGTGTCTTGTGACAGTTTTTGAAGCCAGCAAGCTGCCATACTAGAGGCCAACTTCAGGATGAAAAACGGCTTTTTCTGGAATGAGTACAGTTCACTCAGTGCTTGGGAAAAGAAGAAAATAAGGATGTCACTGGAAGTATGTTTCAAAGAACAGTGGTAGATGAACTTCAGGGAAGGAGGATGCTTTTATGAGCGTCTCAGAGCTGTGGCGAGTCACCTTGGCGTTGATTAACTCCTTATGGTTGTGTGCAGCAGTTGAAGGAAGAGTGATAGCGTTGCGTTTCCCAAGACTTCTACATGTCCATGGGCTGGTGACACTATGGGGCCTCCCTGTCTGCATTGAAACAGGAGGTGGAATGCAAGGATCGCTTCCATTGCTTGTGTCATAAACCTGCGGCACCCACATAAACCCCCTTTCTTTGAAAGAGCTGCATTGGTAACTACAGGTCGTGACCAATAGTGTGAGAAGCATTGCTAGAAGGTACGGAAAGCGGAGTGTGTGACAAGGGTTACTGCTGTTCCCAGACTACCAATGTATTTTCATCATTTGATTATCTGTCAAAATATTTTTGGAGAGTTGAAATTCGGGGTGTAGTTATTTTAATGACTACAGTTCTTTCAGTTTTTCATCACTCCGTTTGTTATTTGTGAGTCTCAAAATGACTGCTAAAAGAGCTGATGTTTTATCAGCAAATCATGTAGTACTCTGTGAAGTTACTTGGACTTGACCTGGTAGTTAGCCAGTGGTTTGTGGGGCAGGTGAACCAATGTCATGGGAAGCCAGATTTCACAGAATCACAGAATGTCAGGGATTGGAAGGGGACCTCAAAAGATCATCCAGTCCAATCCCCCTGCCAGAGCAGGAACGCCTCGATAATGCTACACAGGAACGTGTCCAGGCGGGTCTTGAATGTCTCCAGAGAAGGAGACTCCACAACCTCCCTGGGCAGCCTGTGCCAGGGCTCCGTCACCCTCACTGAGAAGAAGTTTCTTCTCGAGTTTAAGCGGAACCTCTTATGTTCCAGTTTCAGCCCATTACCCCTTGTCCTATCATTGGTTGTCACCGAGAAGAGCCTGGCTCCATCCTCGTGACACTCACCCTTTAGATATTTGTAAACATTAATGAGGTCACCCCTCAGCCTCCTCTTCTCCAAACTAAAGAGCCCCAGCTCCCTCAGCCTTTCCTCACCAGGGAGATGCTCCACTCCCTTCATCATCCCAGTTGCCCTGTGCTGGACTCTCTCCAGCAGTTCCCTGTCTCTCTTGAACTGAGGGGCCCAGAACTGGACACAATATTCCAGATGGGGTCTCACCAGGGCAGAGCAGAGGGGCAGGAGAACCTCTCTCGACCTACTAACCACCCCCCTTCTAACACACCCCAGGATGCCATTGGCCTTCCTGGCCACAAGGGCACAGTGCTGGCTCATGGCCATCCTGCTGCCCACCAAGACTCCCAGGTCCCTTTCCCCTACACTGCTCTCTAATAAGTCATTCCCCAACTTATACATAGAGGTTCCACTTTTCTTGTCCTCCTACTTCTGGTTGCATACAGGCTTGTGTGTCTTGAACTGGTCGTGATGCTTACTGGATACCTCTGCAAAGCGGTTCAGCTTGCCAACAACGAACAGTGAGCGGGAGGGCTCCCCTGCTTTTGGCTGAGGTGCCATCAGGTCACTTCAGATGCTGGCAGTGCAGTGAAGTGTCTCTTCTCTTGGAGTTGGAGAATTTTGCCTTAGCATCACAGATACTCATAATATGTTCCTGCGGATGGTTGGTCATTTAAGGTGCTCATCAATGGCATGTCTGGGATTTTTCTTTTTGCTGGTTTTAGTGCCTCCTGCTAGCTCCATCCTACTTGAGCCTGTCTGATTTTGTTCTGAAAGGTGGTTCAGAAAGGTGCGTTGTTCAAGAACTTTCAGTGATGTTTTTTTCCTCATTGTGGAAATGAAGGCAAGTTTACTGGCACTGCTTACAACCTAGGGCTGAACAGTGTCACTTCTCTGTCGTATGAATCCTCCTCACTGGTGCTCTGGTTTCGAAAAATGAACTTGAAACATTTTGTTTGCAGGGGATTACTGAATTATCTACTGACAGGTAATAGTTTGACCTTTTCGGTGTAAGATCAACATCTGTCTGCAGGTAAACAAGCAGTGCCTTTTCTGGGCTTTAATAGATTTCTCTGTATTCTCACAGCTGTGAAAACATGGTTAAATACCTTTTTTTTTTTTTTTTTTTGGAGTAGAGAGACTTGTGTTATTGTTAGGAGAGCTCTTCCAAAACAATGTGAATACCAGTTCTCAAATTTCAGCCACCTTCCTTGAGCAGGGTTCTTTGAATGTGGTACGTTGGGTCTGTAGTAGTTTTGTAGGCTCTGGGGATGGTGTTGTGAAAGAGGAAATTTATGCAATTTCCTTTCTGGTGAAAGTGGCAGTTTATGCTAAAGAAGTCATCAAGTTACAGATTGTAGCGATGGGGAATCGCGATATCGAGCATCATTCCGCAGGAGAAGTTGCCAGATTGGACTTGCCTGGGAAAACTCTGAAGACTTTTGAAACTCCACTGAATAAAGGTGGAGTCAGACATAGTGGGTCCACATTTGAGCAGTGGTCTGTGCTCTGTGAGGGAAGTTTTTTTTTCCAGGCTGGAAGATGGAGTGGAGGAGCGTGAGGGCTGCAGCCCAGGTGGGACAATTCACCCTGTTTTAGTGACAGGCTGGTGCGATGCGCTGTTGGTGCCAGCACTCTGTGCTCCCAGCTGGCTCTGCAGGGACCACCCAGGAGAAGTTGGAGCAAAGCTGGCAAGAGCTGAAGCTGATGTCTAGCAAATTGGTTTCTTCGAGTCCAGCACACTGGGCAGGTAGTTCATTGCCAGTTGGCTGCTCACAGGCTGGTCAGTGCTTTGAGCAAGTGGTCACCCCAGGTATGCTAACAGTTTCTCTCTTTCAGGTGCATAGTCCTGCGTGGTGACGTTTTTAATTTAGATTTACACAACTATGAATTTAAAACCTCAGATTTTTATCTCAAAATTTGATTCCTACGGAGTGCCACTGGAGGAGCGGGATGCACCTTTGGGAGCCGTGGTTTAAGTCTAATAGTTGTTAATTGTCAGAGGGTGAGCTGTGGCTCACGTGCCCAGTGATGGTGCTTTACAAGTTGTATGGCAGCTTGTATTGTTGATTTAATATTACTAATAATTCGACTTAGTACATAGCTACAACCCATTATTATTAATTTATTCTCAAAATAATTTATAGTATGTTTACATTGTATGTGTTAGGCCAGAGAAGGCTTCTGACAAAGGGGTGTCTTCAGTTAGTGCAGTTGAGCGCTGGCTCTCCTGAGTTGCAGCTCAAAAGTGTTAAGGGGCTGCTGATTAGTGCTTCCCAGCTGTGTCTCACCAAATTTCCTTGCATAGCCAAATAGATTAAATGCTGGTAGTGGTTTAGCTTATTTGTTGCATTGGAATACAAAAAGAATGGTCTTGGGCTAGTCTGAGAAATGTAAAGAGTATGCTACTTACTGTAACCTGTGTGTTGACTGATCAGACCATGGGAGAGAAAACAGTATAATTTGCTTTGAAGATTTTTTCAGCATTTTTCTTTTGCTCCTGGTCTTCCAAGTTTTTGTTTTAAAGTCCTCTCAAAGCGTGCTGGGAAGCTCAGTAGCAGAGGTTTCCTTTAAGTCAGTGCTCAGATACTACTCAGTTGAGAGGGTAAAGGTAAGCTAGTGCCATTTGTCTAATAAGAATAGTATATATTTCAAGAAACCTTCACTGCTGTACATACAGCAGCTTACTGACTGAATTATTTGGAGTGCTGTACCTAGTGTTTTACGCCTTCAAGGTTTTATTACGTATGATTAATCTTTCCTATTAAGAATTCTTGCTGTTGCAAGCAATTTGCTCATACTTGTAAAATTTAGTTTCTGCTGTGGTATCTGAATGATAACTTCCTTCTGCTTTTCATAGGGCCAGAAACTGTCTCTTAGTGTGGAAAATGAATAATGCGGTCTGTAATAAAGATAGGAGTTTTGATGTGAAGTGGAGAACTTGCTATTTGGAGAGTGTGGAGGAATATTCAGGTTCTACATCCAGAGTTAAGTTGGTTTTGGAGAGAAAGTAACAATTCCCACAGGACTGTTCCAGCGTTTTTACAGTTTGTCCCACAATTATATGAAGGGGGGAAAAAAAAAAGTTTACTCTAAGTATTCTAATACTCCAGCTTTGTTGAACCATTTTAAAATGGGCAACTGAAATTATATTAGGATTTCAGTATAAGTACTTTTTCTTCAAGTTTGAGATTTGTTTGAAAACAGTCGTAATTGTTAAGAATTTTGTTGTCGTATTCTGGAGGAGCTGTATTATAACAGTGTCAAGAAGCATTTTTTTCCTCTCATTTTGCAAGGCTGCATTAAAGTTTCTGTGCCTCTGGTACTTTAAGCTAAAGCTTTGTTCCTGTCACCCCTTCAAGCCACTTAAAATGAAGCTTCTTTGATTCCCCTCACACTGGAAGTCAGACAAGCAACTTTGAACTAATGTCTTGCAGCTGTTACTTGGGGCAACTTTTAAGTGAAAAGAAGAAAGTGTTATGGCAGAGGTGTGCTAATGTGAAGTTTTATCAATCATTTTCCATTTCTCATTGTCGGATGCTCGCTTCTGTATTTCTACAGTATGTTATTTACCAAGTATTATTATTTTTTGTGCGTGTGTATTTTTTGTTTCAGCCTTTAATCTGGACAACGAACAGCCAGATTACGATATGGACTCGGAAGATGAAACCTTACTGAACAGACTAAACCGGAAGATGGAAATCAAGCCACTGCAATTTGAGATAATGGTTGACAGACTCGAAAAAGCCAGTTCTAGTCAGGTATTGTACTGTTAAGAAATCATGGAGGGTTTTTTTATTTCCGAGTTTTCTCGGGGGGTTGTTCTGGGTGGGCTGCTTGCTTTGTTTTTCAAAGTGAGATGGATTTGGCTATAAACATAGATGAGAAGGACTATGTGAAGCTGCATGGATATGGCTATAAACATATAGGAGAATCCGAATTCTTTGTTTCACGTGGTACTGCTAATGGACATTGGCTTCAGTTGGTGTTTGAGGGCTAGAAACTTAAAAGGATGGACCGTGAAGCAAAGCATTTGTTAATATTAGGCCCTTGTAGGGGAAACTGCACAAATACAAGGAGTTAGTCTCCAGTTGAGACTAGGAGGCTGGTTTCCTTGCTTTAGAAGCAGACGTGTGCTGTGGATTGCGTAGTCACTTCTTTTATGGACAGGGTACCAGTATCTTAATAGCCAGCTCCTGAGGTGTTCTAGGAGGTCACTGTCTGGAGAAGGGTCTTAAAGCCGTGAACGTTACTCAGAAGTGAGATCTGAAGGATCGGTTTCTGAAGGGCAAGTTGGAAATAAGTAAGAGTTACTCTTTAGTCAGATGGATGTTTTGCAGGAGTGAAAAACTCGTTGCGGGATCCGTAACTCTGCCTCAAGTTACTAAACCTGATTTAGTTCAGTGCTATGTGTTAAGAGGCCGAAGTATTGTATTCTCTACATCTTAGAGCAACTTGGACAAGGATTAGGTAAAGATTTGTGACTGTCCTAGAGAGAGAGCATGTGATGAAAAAACTTGCAGAATACATTGGATGATACTTGTTGAACATGTGATACTCAGACCTCTGACGTTCGATGTGGGTACCCCTGTTTTGACTTTCAGTTGAAATGGTTCTGGTTATTGCTTTTCAAGATTAATTTGCATCCTTTTTCTGCTGGTTTCCTCTTTAATTACTTGAGTAATGAAGTTAAATTTTAGAGATGAAAGATGTTTTCCTAAAAGAAAATATTATAAGAATATAGATTTTTCTCTGTAGGCAGCTGGCCCTTTCTCTTTCCATTAATGTAAATAACACTGAAACATTACAGAGATGAAGAGTAGTTTGAACCAGAAAGTGCTTATTTAAGGAAGTCCATGACAGAAAACGTGTGTATGAAGTGTTGTAATTGATTCCTATAACATAGGCTCGCTCTTGAAGGTAAGGTGTGTAAGGAAAGATTGCTCTTTGTAGATAAACTTTCTGTGGGACTTTCTGGGTAGTATTTTCTGCCTAACTCTAGGGATTGTGATGTGTGGTCAAGCTTCTGGTCCTGCTTTTGGGCTACAGAAAATTCTCTGCTGCTGTTGAGTGTGGCTCTGTCCTGAGTTCTGTGGTAGGAATGGTGAGATAAAACCAACTCCCACAGGTTATTGGAGCCTGGAAAAGAGAGACGTTTGCCTGCCTGGCAGATTCCTTCCCCACGTGGGGTTATAATGCTTTCGAATCCCACTTGGGGCTACTATACAATTCACTTACGGTTTGCATGAATTACCTCTGAAATATAAAAGAGGGAAATCTAAAAAAAATGCCTTCTAGCCAAGGAGAGGTTCCAGGCATTCCTCTTGGGCATTTTGATCACCTGACTGAAGCAAGGAATATAGGGACTCCTTACTGGTGGTGCTTGCAAAAGCCAGCCAGCATGGTCAAAATGTAACTTTTCTGACGGTGTACTCAAGGCAGACAATTTTTCAATTTGTTTTTTTAAGTATGTTAACGGAAAAAGGAGCAGAGTACAAACAAGACTGAAATAATTTTTCAGCAATATTCACAGTGATGTAATGATGTTTAAGTTGTGTATTAGCTACACATACACTTGTACCAGCTTTTACATACAGGAAAGATATGCTGGTGAGTGTGATAAACCAGGCTAATGTCCGTTCCAGGTAGACAGATGCAAAATTACTGTTTTAATGCTGCATGAGGTCATAAGCACAGAGCGATTAGTGACCTCCTTTTCCTTTCTTTTAAAAACAGTTCAATGTTTTTCTAATGCTACGATGCAAGGGCTTTATTCTGTTCTGGCTGGAATTAACACTCCTGTAGCAGTAGTGCTTACACTTAAGATACCCTAATTTTTCCGAAATCTGTTGATTCTTTTATTGCTTATCCTAACATAGGAACCAGATGTAACATGGTTTGACGTGTTGCAAAACTGCGAATTTAAGTTGTTCGGTTGGTACGTCTCAGATTATGGAGAAAATGACGTGCTGTCCAACTTCTGTTTGAAGTAATACTAGAGATATTGTTTTCTTTTTATTTAATGAATGGGTTTAAGGTGATAGGAGCATGTTAAACTAACGTGCTGGTTAGTCAGTGATGGTTTTTTCATGGGATTTTGATATAAAAAAAGGAAAAAAGTTATCATTTAATTGCAACCTCCTACTGAAATAACTTTCATAAGAAGTGAGTGTCTTTATGTCTCTGAACTGCAATAAACAGGGATAGTTATTAACCTTTTCTCCCACAAAGTGATTATTTTTGGGGAAAAAGTAAGTAACCACTTCAGAATGTACGGTAAAATACCTTCTATGGGAATCAATATTAAACTGCAAAGAATTGTACGTTAACCAGTAAGAACCAATAAGAAACTTCTTTTTTAAGGGAAAAAAATGGTCAAATTGAAGTGATTTCAAAAACATGATCTGCAGACTGTAATAAGTTATTTACAGCCTGTGCTTGTAATTGTTTCAAACAGTGTTTTCAGATTTCATGAAAAATTAATCAAGTTCTAGACTATTATATGAAAGTTTCTGAGAGATGATGATGCTGGTTCCAAAAAGGTGGGAGCTGTTTAACTTAGGAAGACCAACTAGTGGCCTAAGTACTTAAATTTAGATCAATATTTTCCTCTTCCCTTTAGTCTCTTGCTAGAAAAGAGTCCGATTCATTTAGAAAATGTACAGAGATGTGAATGTGTGATGACTTTCTCTCTGTATCACCCCACCCCCATCTCACCTGCACCCTTTGAATTTTCTCTTTTAGCTTGTAACACTTCAGGAAGCAAAATTGCTGCTAAATGAGGATGACTACCTTATTAAGGCTGTATATGACTACTGGGTAAGAAAGCGCAAGAACTGCAGAGGGCCGTCTCTCATCCCCCAAATCAAGCAAGAGAAGAGGGATGGCTCAACCAACAACGACCCTTACGTTGCCTTTAGGAGGAGAACTGAGAAGATGCAGACAAGAAAGGTAACTTGTCAACAAATTTGCCACTGTAAATCCTGCAGTGATAGGAATCACCTGGATTCCTGTCTTAGCATCTTGCAGGATCTGTCCTGGGGCATCCCCAGTTCCTGATCTGATTGTCTCTCTTAAATGATCCAGCTAAATTTCCAACCTGCCAAGTGGTGTAGAGGCTGGTAAATCCATTGGGTGTCTGTAGACAATTTGTAATCTGTTGGTTCTCTAGAAACCTGAAGCTCAAAAGGACAATTACATAGGTTTATAGGCACATAAACGAGCAGCTGTGGGACTCACTAGGTTAAAAAACTTGCCTTTTTGTGAAAGAGCCAAAAACAGTCTTCTTTTTGCCATGGAGTAAATAGTTCAGGTTTTGTATTTGTAGCGTGAGTTGGTTTGAACTAGGAAATCTGTAATTACTCAGCATTTTACATCAGCCTTGTGTGCAGAATCAAGGTGGGAAAAACATTTTAGGTACCAAGTCATGAATTCTTTATTCAGACGAACACGGAATTGATACAGAATCTGAACAGACAAAGCGTGGGGGGAAGTGACTGAAAAGTTCTTTTTAGCTTTCTCTTAGAAGTTATTGCTTGGTTTTTGTGGCTTTTTGATTATGCTTTAGGAAAAGCTGCTTCTGAGTGTACTCATCTGATTCTCACTTGCAGCAGTATTATGTTTTGGAGGTTTTTTTTGCTATTTATGCCTCACAGGTTTTGCTTCTGACTTAAAATTTGTTTAATCTTTCAATAGAATCGAAAGAATGATGAAGCGTCTTATGAGAAGATGTTGAAACTACGAAGAGAGTTTAGCAGAGCCATAACAATTTTGGAGATGATTAAGAGAAGAGAGAAAACGAAACGCGAGCTATTGCATTTAACATTAGAAGTTGTTGAGAAAAGGTAAAATTGCAAGTTCTGTCTGTAAGAAGTCATTTATAACACCAAGGTTTTAATTTTCATTAAGTAAGCTTGAAAACCTGTCCTGTAACTTATTGCTGTCTGGATGCTAATCTACTTCGCGCATGCACAGCTGAAGACTTGTGTAACCCCGTAAACCTCAGAAGCTAAAATAGAAGGGGTTTATCCAGACTGCCTATTTCATGTCTTTCAAACATTCCCAGTGGAAACGAAATATTATATTTTTAATTGTGTTATTTTGAGGTACCATTTGGGTGACTATGGAGGTGAAATCCTCAATGAAGTGAAGCTAAATAGACCTGAAAAAGAGATGAGCACAACTCCATCCGCTCTTCATAATGGAAATCATCACAAAGTTCAAGAATGTAAAGTTAAGGTAAGATTCCTTCTGCTGCAAGTCTCTTGTTACCGGTTTCGTCGTCCTTTTGGCTATACCCAGCAGATGGTTGCATTGGAAATCTAGTGGGAGGCTGCGGTGCTTGAAGGTGGGAGACCAAGACACTGCTGTGCTTGCTTCCAGTTTAATGTTTGTCTTTCCCACCTGTGTTTTAATACTTACTGACTGGCTTTGCTATTTGTTTTTCTAAACAATAGCATCCTAGTAGTCTTTGTTTTCCTTCTCGGTTTCCTTCTCTTCCCTCGGAAGGTGATGTAAACATGAATGTGTTAAGTGAACATCAGGACCTTCATGAGAGTGCAAAGTAAAGTCTCCTTTGAAGGGAGACTGGAGCATTGAATTTTTCTGATAGCATTGTCCTTGAGTGCTCACTGGCCTTCAGTGCAAACATAGTCCTGAAAATGCAGGATTTTACTGAATTACGGCTAGAAGTGTAGAAACTATTCTGAGCTGTGTGAGTGATCTTTGATTACTAACATTTCCAGGCACAAGGATACAACTGTTACCATGCTGACAGCTGAAAAAAGTTGCAAGTAGCTAATGTGTTAAAAAACACACACTGGGATCTGTAGTACTTTGACAAAGTCTTCCTTAGCATTAATTCTTTTTTTAATCTGTACTGAAACCAAATGGATCTAGTTTTATTTTTATAACCGACCTTGCTAGCAATGTCCAGAGAAGTAGCGATATAAGAATAACCCATAGCTAGAAATGCTACACTTCTAATGGCTTTCTTTTTTTCTTATCTAATGAAGAAACACTCCACTAAAAGAAAAAAATCAAAGGGAGCTCTGTATCTCCTGTCAGCTGTTAACATTGAGCACTAAGTCAGATCATGTTTTGTATACATGTGGTGGGTTGACCCTGGCTGGATGCCTGGTATCCACCAAAGCCGCTCCGTCACTCTCCTCCTCAGCTGGTCAGGGGAGAGAAAATATAATGAAGGGCTCGCGGGTTGAGAGAACGACAGGGAAATCGCTCCATGATTACTGTCATGGGCAAAACAGGCTCAGGCAAATTACCTTAATTTATTACCAGTCAAATCGGAGAGGGATAATGAGAAATAAACCCAAATCTTAACACCCTCCCCCACCCCTCCCTTCTTCCCAGGCTTAACTCCTCATTTCTCTTCTTCCTCCTCCCCTGGAGCAACACAGTGGGCTGGGAAATGGGGGTTGTGGTCAGTTCATCAGTCTCTGCTGTTCCTTCCTTCTCAGGAGGAGGACTCCTCTGCTCCAGCGTGGGGTCCCTCCCACGGGAGATAGACCTCCCCAAAATTCTCCAATGCGAGTCCTTCGGACAGGCTGCAGCTCTTCACGAACTGCTCCAGTGTGCTTTCCCCACGGGGTCACAAGTCATCATAGAATCCTAGAATGGCCTAGGTTGGAAAGGACCTCAGAGATCATCTAATCCAACCTCCCTGTCACGGGCAGGGACGCCTCTCAACTAGATCAGGCTACTCAAGGCTCTGTCCAACCTGGCCTTGAACACCTCCAGGGAGGGGGCAGCCACAACCTCTCTGGGCAATTTATTCCAAAGTCTTGCCACCCTCATACTGAAGAATTTCTTCCTAAGATCTAATCTAAATCTATTCTCCTTCAACTTGAACCCATTTCCCCTTGTCCTGTCAGTGAACACTCTTGTAAGAAGTCCCTCCCCAGCCTTCCTGTAGGATCCCTTCAGGTATTGGAAGGCAGCTCTTAGGTCCCCCCCAAAGTCTTCTCTTTTCAAGACTGAACAATCCCAGCTCCCGCAGCCTGTCCTCATACCAAAGGTGCTCCAGCCCCTGGATCATCTTTGTGGCCTCCTCTGAACGCACTCCAACAGTTCTATGTCCCTCTTATGGTGGGGGCACCAGAACTGGATGCAGTATTCGAGGTGGGGTCTCACAAGAGCAGAGTGAAGGAAGAGAATCACCTCTCTTGCCCTGCTGGCTACGCTTCTCCTGATACATCCCAGGACAGGGTTGGCCTTCTGGGCTGCAGGAGTGCCCTGCCAGCTCATGTTGAGCTTCTCATCTATCAGACTCCCCCAAATCCTTCTCTTCAGGGCTGCTCTCAACCCACTCTGTGTCCAGTTTGTATTTGTGCCTGGGATTGGCCCGACTCAGGTGAAGGACCTTGCACTGTGACTTGTTGAAGCTCCTGCAGTTTGCACTGGCCCATTTCTCAAGCCTATCAAGGTCCCTCTGGATGGCATCTCTTCCCTCAAGTTCGAGTCCACAGCACCACACAGCTTGGTGTCGTCATTAAACTTGCTGAGGGTGCACTCAATGCTGTTGTCCATATCGCTGACAAAGATGTTGAGCAGCACTGGACCCAGAACAGACCCCTGAGGAACACCGCTTGTCACTGGTCTCCATGTGGACGTTGAGCCATTGTCCACAATTCTTTGAGTGCGACCATCCAGCCAGTTCTTTATCCACCGAGTGGTCCATCTGTCAAATCTGTGTCTCTCCATTTTAGAGACAAGGATGTCATGTGGGACAGCGTCAAACACCTTGCACAAGTCCAGGAAAATGACATCCGTTGCTTTTCCCGTGTCAGCCAGCGCTGTAGCGTTGCCATAGAAGGCCACTAAATTGATCAGGCATGACTTGCCCCTGGTGAAACCACGTTGGCTGTCACCAACCACTTGATTATCTTTTCTGTGCCTTAGTACTGCTACCAGGAGAATCTGTTCCATGATTTTGCCTGGCACAGAGCTAAGGCTGACTGGTCTGTAGTTTCCTGGATTGTCTTTGGTTCCTTTCTTAAAGATGGGGGTTGTGTTCCCCCTTTTCCAATCTGCAGGAAGCTCACCAGACGGACAGGACCTCTCAGATATGATGGCTGGTGGCCCAGCAGCTTCAGCTGCCAGTTCCTTCAGGACCTGCAGATGTATCTCATCGGGTCCCATGGACTTGTGCACCTTCAGGTTCCCCAGGTGTTCCCGGACCTGACCTGCTCCTACTCTGGGTGGTTCTTCATTCTCTCAGACCCAGCCAACACCCTCTGTGATTTGGGTGCTGTAGTTTGAGCAGCTGCCAGTGAAGACTGAAGTTGTTGAATACTTCAGCCTTCTCCACATCCAGGACACCTGTATCACTCCAGAGAGGCCTCTCATTCTGTCTCATTTTTCTTTTTTCTCTTACATACCTATAAAGTCCTTTTCTGTTATTTCTAATATTGTTGGCCAGATTTGACTCTGTCACGGTCGTAGCTTTTCTAACGTGGTCTCTGATTACACAAGCAACTTCCTTGTAATCATCCCAGGTTACCAGTCCCTGCTTCCAGGCTTTGTGAGTTCTCCTTTTGTATTTGATTTTTGCCAGGAGTTCTCTGTTTATCCATATAGATCTCCTGGAGTTTTTGCCTGCTTTCTTCCTTTTAGGGGTGCAATGCCTTTGAGCTTGGAGGAGATGGTCCTTGAAAGTCGTCCAGCTTTCTTGGGCTCCCAGTCCTTCCACGGCTTTATCCCATGGCACACTAGCAAGGAGATTCCTAAAGAGGTGAAAGTCAGTTCTCTTGAAATCAAGGGTTTCAAGCTTGCTGAGCTTTCTGCTCTTAGCTGCCCTTAGGATCTCAAACTCCACCATCTCATGGTCACTGCAGCCGAGGCTACCCACGAGTTTAACATTACCCACCAACCCTTCACTGTTGACGAGAGCGAGGTCTAACATGGCACTTCTCCTCGATCACTTGGAGAAGTCCTGCCAGCAAACCCGCTCTGGCGTGGGCTTCTCTCTCCATGGGTCCACAGGTCCTGCCAGGAGCCTGCTCTGGCACAGGCTTCCCATGGGGTCACAGCCTCCTTTGGGCATCTGCCTGCTCTCGTGTTTGGCCCTCCACAGGCTGCGGGGGGACATCTGCACCACCATGGACCTCCACGGGCTACAGGTGGACATCTGCACCACCATGGACCTCCATGGACTGCGAGGGGACAACCTGCCTTGCCGTGGGAAATCTCTGCCTCCTCCCCCTCCTTCCTCGCTGACCTTGGTGTCTGCAGGGTTGTTTCTCACGCGTTATCACTCCTCTCTCCAGCTGCAATTGCTCTCGTGCAGTAACTTTCTCCCCCCCATTCTTAAATCTGTCACCCCAGACGTGTTGCCACCATCGCTGCCGGGCTCAACCTTGCCCAGCAGCGGGTCCGTGTTGGGTCCAGCTGGCACCGGCTCTGTCAGACGTGGGGAAAGCTTCTGGCAGCTCCTCACAGAAGCCGCTCCTGTAGCCCCCCACTACCAAAACCTGGCACGTAAACCCAGTACAATATTCGTGACCATCTTCCTGAGAGGACAGTCTTTACATCTGTGTAGAACAGAATAAAAATATTTCCTTCTGGAGGATCCTAGTTAGCCTTGACTGTGCCTGTTGGTTCTGGTGATGCACGGTTCCAAAAGTAGGAAGTGAGAGACAGCAGAGTCATAGGCAGCTTCCAGTATAAGCAGCAGTACTGACAGATGTATCCATCTCAGGTTAATGTTTTTAAAATGACTATTTAGGCATCAAGTTTGAGGTTTTTTGCGGTTAATGCAGGCGTTAATTGTAAAATTAACTGCTTCCAAACTTGACATAAAGGTTTTTCTGCTGGTCTTGTGTCTTCCTTTTCATATTATGTTTCCTTTAACTGTTACTTAAGCCATGAGTCTTTATGGTCCTTCTTAGGAGCTATCTTTGCTTTAAAACAGAAATACTAAGTGGTTATATTTTTAAAGCAAACACCCAAACAAAAAAAACCAACTGCTACTGCAGGCTGTTTTAATGTCATCACTGCCGTTAGCTCACTAGACTGAGTACAGGATAAGACCTGATGTTCCACTGTTAATGTGACGGGGGGGGCGGGGGGGGAAATGCACACAAGTTTGAATTAAGACATGGTTTTGAGGAAATAACCCAAACCACTAGTTACTATAAAAGGCTTGGGTGTAAGGCTGGAAACCTTTTGAAATTTGTATTTAGCACCCGTGACACCTAGTGGTGACGGGATTTAACACACAGTCTCGCAGGGATTTTGTTACACCTCTCTTCTCGGCTCTGGTCGTGAAGCTCAGCTCCATTGCTGGAGTTAGTTTCAAGCAGGTGTTTATTGCTGAGCGGTACTTTGGGGGAAATCTACACACTTTTTCAGAACTGCACCAGCTTTTGCTTGTAATTGAAAATTTTGAAGTAACCTCCCTTGTAATTTAAAAGCCTTGAAGTTTAATAGCACTTGTGTTCAAGTGGACAGTTTAATATTTGATAGAGTTGCTTGCTACAAAGGGTTTCTGTTGCTAAAATCTTAAATAGCAAAACCGATTTAACATTGCATCTTTTCAAGAATGTAAAAACTCTGAGAAACATAAAACAGATTAGATAATTTCTTCTGAACGTGTGTGAGCAGTTACAGATACTGACAGTGCTGGCCATAGCAACCTGAGATTTCAGAAAATAATTGGAATAGGATTTCTAATTACAGTATACTGGGGTGTACTGCAAAGCAAGGTACTTCTTAAGTAGTCACATGGCTGGAAAGCTTTCAGGTTTTTTTGTTAATAAATATCTGTAACAACACTCAGAGGTAAACTTCTGGGATTTTTAATGTTTTGAATAAATTTTGCATTATGTGTGAAACAGTCTGCAGATGCTCCATGCTGAGAGGCTTTGGAAGATAAACAGCCATGTCTAAGGCATGAGAAGAGGAAAGGTCAAATACTTTTTTTTAAAAGAAATTTTTCTTTGTTTTTCACAAACAGCATCCTCATCATTCATCTCTAAAGGAGGAGGTGTCAGATGCTGTACGTCAAAAGAAGAAGTATCTAAAGAAACCGAAACTAGAGTGTGTAGTAACTCCTCAACAGCCCTCTGCTGAGCCCTTGCCCGTTATCAGCAAGAGCGATATTAAACAGTACGACTTCCACAGTTCAGATGAGGATGAGTTCCCGCAGGTAATAATACTCTGTTACAAAATCTCAGCGTATGGAAGTAGAAATCTTGGTTGCCTGTAATTTGGCCAGTCTAGTTTAAAACGGAAAATAACTATTGGACAGTGGAGATATGTAAAAGATACTTGCATTGAGTATGAGTTTGTTTACTTCTGAGCTGTGCTTCAGAGAAGCTTGCATTTAATATACAAATGTGGCAGTTCCTATTACATAAATATAAACTTACATAATACCGAATATATATAAACTTATAGAATACAGAAATAAATAAAATCAAGTTACGTAAATATGGCAGCTGAAATAATGACTTTGCTTTCTGGTCCAGGTACCCTCCCCAGTGTCAGAAGCAGAAGAAGAAAATGATCCTGATGGACCTTGTGCTTTCAGGAGAAGAGCAGGATGCCAGTATTACGCTGTAAGACTATCTGCTGTTGGATTTAGCGTGGTGGTTTTTACGGTGGTTTTTATTTAAAATTTAGATTGGCGTAGTGCTAATGTAATAGTTCTTCAGTTCGCACTTTCACCACCAAAGCTTTGATGGCTTGATGAATCCGAAGACAATCGTTTTCAGTTTCCGTGAGAATTATTCTCATTACACTCTTCCCTTGTGATTGCCTGAAGGTAAGATAACGTGTTGCCTGCAGACCGATTCAGCCACTGTTAAGAAGGGAGATATTTTTTTTTTTGTCCCCCTGAGTTTTCTTAGCACATCCTTTTCTTCCCAGCTTGTTGAGTTAGATACTAGTTGTCCTAGTTCTCAAACCTGCTGAGGGATCCTACTGGGGCATTGAGTAGAGCCAGCTGTTGAGGCAGAGGGGTTGAATCTGTTGAGGATCTTTTTTGTCACATAATTAAGTAAAATGTTTCTTTTGAAATCAGTGCAAGCTGTAGATACATTGAAAAACATCAGGTTGCAATTGCAAGAATGCGCAGAGATCAGAGACTAATTGTAAGTGTCCTGTCATCATCTCGGAACCTGTGACAGTGAAGGCTTTTTTTACCGAGCACGTGCTTGTAGATGGGGAACGTTAGGCTGCAGAGGGCCAAGAAAGGCAGCACAATGCCGTGACAGATCGAGTTTTATTCTGCTTGCTTCCCGTGGGAAGGGTGAAGTTACGTGACAAAATAATTGTGTATTGTTTAGCCTTTAAAGCCACATATAAAGAAGTCACTTGGACACTAGGTAGGCTGTTGCAGAAGCCGAAACATCCCCCAGAATGCTAAAATTCTAGCACTGGCATCTCCCACGAGTCGTACTGAAAGTTCTTTGTGCAGGTGAGATGCAGGCTGACACCTGCCCCTCTGCAGTGCCCTGCTGTGTTGTAGTTGCTTCCAGACTACCACAGACAGCTTGATCCTTCCAAGAATATGTCATTATTTTTAACTACTCCTCTTCTTTTAGGGATTTATTAGTGGGTTATTTGAGATACTACTTGTCTGTTTGCTGCCTGCTTTCTGTGTGGTCTGTTAACTTGGTCTTTCAGGTTGGGTGAGTTGTTTGTTTGGTTGTTTTTTTTCCCCGTTGATGGCTAATCTAGTCACCTTTTCTGCTTAGCTCCAGAAGGGTAGCTGAAGGTTCTTTTTTCTTCAGAATTTATCCTTTTTTTTTTTTTTATTAGCTTGTGTAGTTAATCCAGTCATCTCAACTTCTTTCAGCAAAGGAAAAGCTTGTATGTTCATTCTTTTCTGTTGCTTTTCCTTTGCTGTTTAGAAGCAGGTTATTTAACAGCCTTAATGTCTTACTGTTTTCAGTTTAACTACTGAAGCCGTTTGGGTTTTGGTTACCTCTTAACATAAATTGATTGAACCTACAGCACCACTGTTGCTGTAGGTTTAGCCTGATCACAGACACTGCTTGTTTTAATGAACATGTATTAAGTTGCCATATAAGACATGTCAGGCAGCACACAGCATTTCCTTTTGTAAAGATTATGCAGTTTTGAGTTCATAATAATAACGAAGAAATTCATGTAATAATAAAAATTACCGTAAGGTAAGCTGATGTGGTGACTACACTGTCAAGATCTGGCGATTGAGCGCTGCGCTTTGGAGCAAAGGCTATTCAGTTTGGCCTCTGTTGCTTTGGCAGTGTGTGTTCCAGGAGTAAAAAGTAAACCACAAATTTAGGAACCACTGTTGAGAGTTTAAACACTTAGGTTGCAAGCTGTCCGAGTTGGGAATTGTTGTCACTTGCTTTGTGCAGCTGATGATTCAGTGGAACCTTTGATAAACGCCCAGGCCTTCTTGGTGTTTCCTTTGTCACAAGACACACTAAAAGTATTCTTCTGTAGTGTGATCCTTGGCGCTGGAGTTGTGCGTATAGCTGTGAGGTATTTCTGTCAGGTGCTTTTCAGAAACTCGTTTTTACAGGCAAAAGCTTTTGTGCTACTGACCCTTACTAGTGGGACTAGACAAATTCATGCGAAGGATAGGCCCTCAGCTGGTCACAAAGCGTAGCTGAGGTGCTGCTGTGCCTGCAGGAAGTCCTTCAGCTTCTGAGAGCCTGAAGCTCAGAGGCTGTAACAAGAGAAGATTTACTCCCTGTGTTTTATATCTCGCAGTGAATCACCACAAGAACTGTTGTCAGACAGGAGGGACTGGGCCAGATGGGCCTGTGTCTGCACAGGACAGTTTTATTGCTTCTTGCTAGAATGAATTAATTGGGGCTTGTTGTATATTTTGGTTGTGGCGCCTAATTTTATGACTAATCAAGGAAAGAGGATTTTCTGCTTCATGAATTAGCATGGATTGTTTTTAAAAAAGTCTTCCAAGCTCTGTTATGATCTGAGCCTGTTAATCAAGTGATAGGTCTGTGGGCATTTCCATCATTTTTCCGTACTGTAGCCGGTGCATTGCTTCGTAGTGATCTAATCAAAGCACAAGCTCTAAAAGAGTTCAAAATTGCCTTTTTCTTTTTCCTTTGTAGCCTCGTTTGGACCAAACTAACTCGTCATACGAAAACTCAGAATTGGCAGAATTGGACAAACTGAGGTTCAGGCATTGCCTTACAACTCTTACAATTCCAAGAAGATGTATAGGATTTGCAAGAAGACGAATTGGCAGGGGTGGAAGGTACAGTTGCGCTATTTTTATCCTTCATTCCCTTTCAAATATTGAATGGTTAAACTAATTTTTTCTTCCCCGTCGTCTTTAATCAGGGTTATAATGGACCGAATATCCACAGAACACGATCCTGTCTTGAGACAGATTGACCCGGAAATGCTGAACAGTTTTCCAAGCTCTTCCCAGTCTTTAGACTTTTCTTCAAATTTTTCACGGACCAATGCTTCCAATAAACATTGTGAAAACAGACTGTCCCTTTCTGAAATACTAAGCAATATCAGATCGTGTCGACTGCAGTGTTTTCAGCCGAGGCTACTAAATCTACAGGACAGCGATAGCGAAGAATGTACCTCAAGGAAACCAGGGCAGACTGTGAATAATAAAAGAGTCTCTGCAGCATCTGTAGCTTTATTGAACACCAGCAAGAACGGCATATCAGGTAGGCAAGGATTTGAATTATTCTGAGGCTTGAAATGCTGAATTCCGGTGGTTTCACTTGCAACTGGACTGATAACATCTTCAGCGGTGGTGTGCACCTAAACCAGAGATGCGAGCTAATTATTTTTGGTTTGTTAGAATGTACAGAAACGTTTTCACAAACAGTCCTGTTCCTCCTGCTCTTATTACATTTTCAGTAGAGTCTTGATAAAATGCCGGACTTAAGCATGCATTATTCAAAGGAGAGATTCTGCTCATATTCGAGAATTCCTTAGGTGTGATTGAGTGTTTAATTGGTCTGACCTTGTTTGGGAGGGGAAGAATGCTCTTTATAAAGGCAAAAGCAAAGCAGTTGGTTTCCTGAGGTGGGGTACAGGGTGTCGTTTTTGGTTTCAGAGGTTTTTTTCTGAATCATGCCAAAATATCCCTGAAAACCAGTGGTAAGTTAGTAGGCATACTGATCAGGCATGACCAAGTCTGAAGTGCTTGCTGTTGATAGCTGTCGTTCTAAAAGTTTTGACACTGGAAGCATCCAATGATGCACTTTCTCTGTTGATTTTTTTATTTTATTTTTTTTTCTTCCAGAAAATTGTCAGCCATTAAGTGTGGTAGGAGATTGCCTTTCCCCTTAAATGTTGTGTCTAACTCTCAGAGCCAATGCAGCCAAGTCTCACCGTTCAACTTTATGACCTGAGACTACCATTCACATACAAACAATTTTGCTTTTTTAAAGTTTCTTTTCACAAAAATATAAAATACATGCAACGCTTCTCATCTTTGTAGACCCTTTATTTGGGTGTAGAAGCCCTGAAGGTGGAATAAAAGCTACCAAGAGAAAAGATTGCTTTAAGCTCATGTTTAGCAGTCTTTACATCTCTTACTTTCCTGTACTGTGAGTTGTAATTGCTCAAGTTTTAACACTGTCACTTCTTTATAATCATAAAAGGACGTGCCATGCTTTAAAAAGCCGAATGATTGGAGATATGCCAAAAGAGATCTACTACCAAGCATCTGAGGATTTTCCTACTCTGTTGCGTATATACAGAGTCAGGTATTGTAAAATGGGATGATCAGATAATACAATAGGCTGATTCTGGATTCTATAAATAACTTTGTGTGGATGTGGAATGGTCTGTCTCTTAAAGTCAATTGCAGGATTGGGTGTTTAATTTTGAGTAACGTTCCTGTAGAATTCATGTGTAGAAACTAAATTTCTTGAAGACGGAACACAGTTTTCCCTGTTACTATTTTAAAAGATTCAGCATTGGCTTATTAAATCCCATCGGTGTAGTACTGACGTAAGCACACGAAGTTTTTTCCAGCCTAATACTTCTATAACTTTTCAGTATAGTTACTGCAGCCTCTATATTGTTCTTTCTCTAATACAAAGATTTGCACAAGAATATCTTTCTGTTCTATGAAGGGAACAGACATAATGTGCCATGGTCATGTTTTTGTATGATTTTTTTTTTTTTTTGTAAGGAACGTGAAGGTCTGGAGAGTTGCACCTGTAGCAGAAAGGGGCAGTTTTGTGTGACGGGATTATTGATAAGCATCAAGAGATGTCGATGTCTTCTTAAAGCAATTGCAGAAATTAGAAAGGGAATGCTATTGGTCAGTTAAGGATGTGAAACGTGGACTTTAAGCTGTAAGGAACAACGAAGAATTTGCTGGTAGCTCTTTATATAACGAGAGCAAGTAATACCGCAAGACTTTGATTTGTATGAATAAAGTATGATGACACCAAGGTAAGGAAAGTTACTTAAAAAGATATAGGTTAATTTAATTATTGTTTCCACAGAGTTTTTCATGATAATATAATAAGTATCAATTGATTATTTAACGGTTAGCTGGATGTAAAACTTCAGGGCTTTGAGTTCTGCTCTGGGAAGACTTTGGGTTTGTTTGGTTTTTTTGCACTACCTAAAATGCCAGGAGAATATTTTGGGGTGGAAGACAATACATTTGATTTCCACCGTATGTGTAGAAATGAGTGCAGGAAAAAGGTTGAAGAGACTTGTGAAATGTCCCAGCCTTGCTTTAGTGTAGATGAAGGTTGCAGCAGTGGAAGAGAATTCCAGTAACTATGGGAAGGATGGCACATAATGAGAAAACAAAAATGGGGAGAGTGCTTAAACGGTATATTCAGGTAAAGAGTGGCCTGTGTTTTGATCGGGAACTGTGTATACGTAAGAAAAAATTGTCAGCCTTTCCTGATCTGGTTAATGCCATCAACAAGAGTAAAAAACCGAAATTGTTGGTGCTGCATTGTAAATTAATGGCAGACCTGATACACACATGTGGCCTAGTGCCCCTGGACTTCAGGATTTGCACTGTTAGGGGACGTGCAGAGAAAGGGTAGAGAAATATGCCCATTTTTATGATGTGAGAGACTATAGAGAAATATCTTAAAAAAAAAAATGCATAAAAACCAGATCTGATGGATCTAAGCCACTTTGCAGAGGAATAGCAATTAACTTCTGTTTTATATAATTTTAGAAGTCATCCGAAGAATACATTTATATTAGAATAGAGATCACTCAGGAGTCGAAGTACTTCATGCGCAGAAATTCATGCTTATGGAAGACCTCTTCCTTTCGAAATTTAAATTACAAATCAGATCCTCTAATTCTGGTGAAGGATTGAACGCAATAGACAGCAGAGTCCTTCACCAAATAACTGAGCCAGCAAGAGGCACTGCTGTTAATTTTTTTTTTTTAGTGGGTGTATTTTAAAAGGGCTGATTGAAGTCTGGTTTTGCATTGACTGAGCACAGGTACTACCGCTGTGTTTATTAAAGTAATTGTTTGGGTGATAATTGCTGAAATGCGTGGATTTTGTAGCACACTTAACTGTAGGCATAAAGCTGCCTCTGGAGGAAACAACAACAGTTAAACTGATTGGATTTGGTTTTTGTCTTTTAGTTTATGGAGCTGGAGCAAGTAACCTGGAGTTACGTGCTTTGGTTTTCAGTGCACAAGAACATTTCAAGTTACCTCTGTATTATATTTTTCTCTTCTATTAATAAAGCAACTCCTACTCTGGTATTTCCCTAAATGCTAGGCATTATACAAATGGAAAGAAAGACTCATTTTTTTAAAATATGTGACTTGTTACTTCTTGAAAGTGCCTAATCAGTGCCTGAATAAAGAACTGCTGTTTCAAGCTAAAAAAACCTCTCTTGCTCATCTTCTAAGAACGGCAAGTGGGAAAACTGAATTTGAGGAGCTTTAAGAGACAAGGTCACTGAAACAGGTTGATCCCTTTGGTCGTGTGGGAACTTTCTGTAGCCTTCCCTACTCTTCCCTGGAAAAGTAAGCTTGGCTCTTTGCCAGAGACACCTCCAGAAGAATTCTCTGTTTAATCTAAAATGAGATAAACTGGTGAGCTGGGGATCCAGCTGACCATCGGGAGAGATGGTGGCGGCAAGAAGCTTCCAGGAATTTGTAGGTGGCGCTGCGGGTGACAGCTCAGTAATGCTTAACCTGCTGGCTGAATTCCTAGAGTGCCAGCCCGTTTTTGGGACTGAAGTAGGAAATAGGCTTTAGGCAAAATCTTGAGCCATTTGCAGTACAGTCGGTGTGTTGCATTTGACTTCCAGTCTGCCAGTTCCAATCCTGCTCCAGTGCTTATCTGTTTAGTTACTGTGGCCCTAGATACAAGAGGCAACTGCAGGTGATGGCATTCTCAACATGAAGAATTTTGCTTAGCAAACAAGCTTTTACCTTTTAGAGGTGTGTTTTTGGTTTGTTTTTGATTTTTTTTTTAAATATTTTTCCCCCCAGAATTAAACACCATGTAGAAGTAATTAAGGAAATACTACTTTAGGGGCAGCCTGAAAGATGATCTTTAATTAAGGCCTTCAAATCCTAAGAGAAGTGACATAATAATCCAAACCAAAGCTGTCAAAGAAGAGAGGAACCTAGAAGACTTAATTTCACATTGCCTTTTGTACGCTGTTCTGTTATATTGACACACAAGTTGGGCTGTGGTAAAATAGAAGGTCCTGATATTCAGCAGCAGAAGCTAAAATTTTGGTCGGTAGAGCTTTTTATTAGTACAGAACACTTGTACTCAACCATGACCTTAAAGGCTACCTTGGGACATCATAGTGGTTTCATAATTTATTTCTGTAGGACGCTTCAGTTGTTTGATTTGGCAGAAGCAAATGATATTAAATGTGCTAATGAACATCTGCTGTTTTTTAACGAGGCTAAGAGCTGAGTTCAGTCTGGCCACTGAATAAGTATCTGGTGATAGGTAGTGAACTGAGTGGAATTTCAAGATGTAAAGGCATACCAAGTGATTTTAAATTACTGTGGTGATCTACCCTGTACCTCATAGTAGAGAGTATGAGGGAAGACCTACTCACTCCCTACAACTCCCTGACAGGAGGTTGTAGCAAGGTGGCGTCGGTCTCTTCTCCCAAGTAACCAGCAATAGAACAAGAGGAAATGGGCTCAAGTTGTGCTGGGAAGGTTTAGATTGGACATTAGGAAAAATCTCTTTAGTGAAGAGTGCTGAAGCCCTGGCACAGGCTGCGCAGGGCAGGGGCGGGGTCTCCGTCCCTGGAGGGGTTCGGAAGCCGCGCGGGTGTGGTGCTCGGGCTGTGGGTTCGGGGTGGGTGGGCCTGGCAGTGCTGGGTTAACAGTTGGACTCGATGAGCTCCAAGGTCTGTTCCAACCTAAACAACTCAGTGACTTTATGGTCAGAGAAGGAAGAGAGATGGAAAACATCAAATTGTTATACATGTAGGCTAAATCAGATGATGTTTTGGTGCAGAGACTGCTCTCTGTATTATGTCTTCACAGTCCATAAAAACCCCGCAACGTTCAGTCTAGATGGATACCCTTGCACTGCAGACAAAAAATAGCTGGCTACAGCTAAAAGCAATTTAAGTATTTCTTTGTGCCATGTAAGCTTGTTGTAGAACAGTTTTTTTTTTTATAAAACAAAAGACCTTTTGGAATTTGTTACCTCAGAATTTAAAAATAGACATACATATGTATGTAATGTTCCATAATGCTGTTCTTGGCTCTGCCTCTAGTAATGCAACACGTTTTAGGAGACTGTTGCAAAGGAACTTAACAGGTTTAGCTGACTGGACTTTGGGTGAAGTGCTTGTTTAGTTATGGGTAAGAATCTCCAAGAGGAACAAAGTATAGCTAAATATGAAGTGAAATCTATTTTGGAATATGTTGGAAATGCTAATTCAATCCCTAGTATGTAACAGGAGTAACTGTGTAAGTCATTGGATTTTTAAGTGCCCTCCTGACCTGGTCAAATAACAATCATTTTAATAATTATTTATTAGTTTTAATTATGTTTTACTAATGTAGAAGTAGAGAACTTGTTTCAGTAAGCAGTAAGAATTTTAATTTTGGTATTTATTTAGAATGGAATTCCGGGTCAGCTGTAAGTATTCCAACTAGTAAATGAAAAAGCCAGATCCTGAAAGACAGATAACATTAAAATATGAAGTGATCTCAGTGTCTTTTGTTAAGATGATATTGCTGCAGAATCCTGGTATTTCAGATAAATGCCAGCTTTTGCCTTTGAAAAATACAGTTCAGAATAAACTGAGAATCGGAATAACCAGGGATCCTTGAAAAGTTGATTCTCTTCTTTCTTCCTCCGAGGAGAACTTAGTTCTAAGGTTAGCATCAACTGCACAAAACTCAGGTGTGAACCTGAAACACTTGGCAGCATTTTCAGTTTATCAAGTGGAATTCTTCATGGGGAAAATATGGAGAACAGCTTTTCTGAGTTCACTGTTCCCTTCACTTGTGGAGAGCATGATACTACTGGGGTTGCATTAACGTGGTTCTCAGAAATAAATGTATGATGTCACTCTTAAACTCTTACCCCATTAAAAACAAGTGTAGAAAGTTCTGTGAAACATAAGCTCTTCCTCCAGGGGAAAAAAAAATAGGGTGAAATATGAAGGTCAGATTGGATTTGCTAAATGAACGGAGCTTTATGATACTTCCAAACATGATCAAGTTTTCGACCTGGAGATTAACTTTGTTATTGTATATTAGTTTATAGTCCTTCCAAGTGAGCATTGGTATAGAACCATGAATGAACTGTTTAAATAGATGAATTCTGGGTGTGTTGGTGACGTAGGTGTTCTCAAATGCCGGCGTGTGCTTCCTGCACAGAGTGTGTTCTGGTGTCGGAGAAAAGGACAAGAATAAGGAGCGGTAGGAGGGAAAGGTAATAAACTCCCAGTGTTCACTGGGAGAGAAGACGGCCGGCTCTGCCCAGCATACTTCTTCCCCAGCTGTCACTTTTAGGGTTTGTTTTCTCAAAGTCAGGAAAATAATTTCGTTAAGCTTTTGCTTAAAGCTACTGAAGAGAAAACCACCAAAGACTGAAACTGCTGAAAAGCAATGAAAGCTGCGAATCCTTGTGTTAAAAATTGATTCAATGCTAAAAGAGCACAACAAACACGTTTTAGCTTGACCTCTCTTTTACAAAAAAAGAGCGTATGAAGATCTTGCAAGCATCTAACACAATGTATGTTGTCTTCAGCCACTTGCTATCCAGCGTGGATGCACTCTTGCGTTTTATATATATTTGTTTTGTGCAGGCCCACTTAACACTGGCTTCACTTTCTTCTTTGTAGTAACAGGGGGTATCACAGAGGAACAGTTTCAGACACATCAACAGCAGTTAGTTCAAATGCAGAGGCAACAACTTGCTCAGCTTCAGCAGAAACAGCAATCTCAGCATTCCTCCCAACAGACACATCCGAAAGCACAGGTAACGCACCTTAGCTGCTGTTCTATGCTGGTACCTTCCTTTTTGCATACTGTGGTTTTTGTCTCTCCTATAAGCTAAACGTAACACCTCAGTAAGTACATTTAAATGTTAGAATGAACCCAGAATGCTTTTGGTCAAGATGCTTTTCCAGTTTGCTCTTGTAGTGCCCCGAAGGTAACGTATGTTATAGCCCGTACACATACCTTGCTTTCATTTTTCTCTTTGGCATGACATAATATTATAACTTCAAGACCTGTTTATGGTTCTTTATTTGTTTTGAAGTTGTATATCGTGGCTGCATTTTAAAAGTTAGGTAAGAGACTTTGTATTTCAGTACGTTGGTTGCATCCACAGTCGGTCAGTGTAGCGATATCCAGTGCTCTGTCAAGTCATGCTGCTTTCACTGGGTTTATACTCCTTTGTCTAAGTGCTCTGAAGAGACTTCTTTATTAAAACTATTTTATGAGGTAATGTATTCTGTTATGAACAGATGTTCAGTGAGTACTAAAAACTGGTAGCTTCTAAGAGGAAAAACATGGTTTGCATCCTTAATTTGGTTCCTTCCCCATCCACACTGCTACTACTTGTCTTCTGAAAGAAACAAATTTTCCTCTGTGATGTCTTGCAGGGGAGCAATATGTGTTTGTCTGTCTCAGTTTCCTGTTAGCCCCTTACCCAGAAAATACAAAAGCTGTGGCTGTTGTCTGTTCCTAGGAAAACTTCTTTTACTTCGAGCATATTATTTATAACTGCCATTGCTGTTTGTCCATTCCCCCCAGTGTTTTCTACTTTGATTAATCAGGGATTCCGTATCGGCAGATACTGATTACATTTTTTGTAAGCGTAAAGACACAATACCAGAGTATTTAAACAAATGAGTAAATTCTGGATTTTTGAGGCACTCAGTGTCTGTGCGAAGTCATTTTCTTAGCTAATGTCAGCTGAAACTGCAGAATGATGCGTTTCAAGGTGTTTTCCTAGTACTCGTCCTCCTTTCAGGGGAACTGGACTAAAGGAGGCTGTGTACTTACAGGGTGTGCTGGGGAGTTGTGCGGTGGTACAGATCCCTCCGTGCAAACGAACGTACCCTAAATTCTTCAGACTTGCAGGTTGCAGTGTATTTGCTGCCTGGAGACAGAAGAGAGAAGAAAACTTGAGGCTTAGTTGTTCCCTTAGAGGAAACTTCTCGAACACACAGAATCCTAGAATGGTTTGGGTTGAAAGGGATCTTAAACACCATCTGGTTCCAGCCCCCTGCCCTGGGCAGGGACACCTCCCACCAGCCCAGATTGCTCCAAGCCCCGTCCAGCCTGGCCTTGGACACTGCCAGGGAAGGGGCTGCCACGGCTTCTCTGGGCAACCTGTCCCAGGGTCTCACCACGCTCACAGTGAAGAACTTCTTCCTAATATCTAATGGAAATCCACCCTCTTTCACTTTGAAACCCTCACCCCTCATCCTATCCCTACATTCCCAGATCAAAGAGCCTTCCCCTTCTTTCCTGTAAGCCCCTCTAAGTCCTAGAAGATCACTGTTAAAAAGAATTTTTTCCTTTTTTTTTTTTTTTTTTTTTATTCTCACAGGGCTCCAGCACCTCTGACTGTATGTCAAAAACACTTGATTCAGCCAGCGCCCACTTTGCTGCATCTGCGGTGGTTAGTGCACCTGCTTCTAGCCGCAGTGAGGTAACGAAGGAACAAAACACCAGCCACAACAATATTAATGGTGTTGTACAGCCTTCAGGTGATGATTTTTTTTTTTTTTTTAAATCTCGTGGTCTAATGTGATCTGAGAATGTGTCAACTGATCTTACTTCTGTTTTCTAAAACACTGCTTAATAAACAAAAACTTCAAATATTAGTTGTGCTACTTTTAAATATTGTTTAAAATATTTTTTGCGCGATGGCACGTAGGTTAGTACGGTAATAAAACTACCAAATGCTCTTTGACATTTGGAAGAGCGTTGTTTGTGTTTTCTTTTGTAGGGTTTTAACTCTTAACGACCTGTTATGGTTGAAAGCATAAATGAAAGCATTTGAGTAACAGTGTGACTGTGCAATTTAAAAAAAGTAGTAATGCTTAAAACCTGAAGTAGTTTGAGAGGGAAATGGCAGAGCTGATAGATGATTTGGCATCATCTCTAGTATACAGACAAAACCACGCTGATGGACTACTGGCAGGTTTTTTGACATCACTGGAAGTTTCAGGTCTCACTGCGTTTAGGATTCCTCCCAAATTCAGGCAAAAATGTAGGTGCTGGCACTTGCTGCCTTCCCCCCACCCCTCCCTCTGAACCTCTGTCACCATCCGGAGCAACGCCAGTCGTGCTGGGGCAGTAGCCGTGTTGCCGAGGGACAAACATTATTTGGCATTTGAGTGCCGTAACGAGTAGAAGGCTTTTAGAGTAATTTGTTGTTTTAACAGCTAATGACGTGATTAGTTTTATAGACCTTCTGCCAGGCTGACTTAATGATAATATGAAATGAACAGAGGGAGGAAAAAACCGCCCAGCTGAATAAAATCAATATACTGAAACGGTTTCAGGAAAGAAGATGACATCTTGGTATGGTTCTCTAAGATGATATCTGAGAGGGTAATGTTTTGAGGGGTGTAAGATCAGGCATGTAGTAGTGTACCTACAGAGCTTTACAATCGATGAGAACCATGGAAAATATTATGTGTGTAAAAATAGACTTCTGCTACTGTTCTAAATCTGGAAGTGGCAATGACGTAACGTAGCTACTCCTGTGTAGGGTAGAAAGACTTGTGAATTAGGAAATGTTAGCTGGAAGCAGATTTTTTTCAGGAATAAAAGTCCTAGGGGAAAATATATCTAGCTACCCTATGATTAGAATCAGAAGAGTGAATAGCTGGGATACCAAGATGAAATTTGAGAACCTCTGTTTTGCGTATACGCTGTGAAACCTGAAGTTTCTCCCAACTCCGCAGTGCCGACAGAGCACTGCAGCGTAACTTAGAGTTTTTTTTACTCTGCCTAGTCTTAGACCCATAGTTTTGCTGCCTGGAAAGAGACTGGTCCCCAGAACCTCGTTACATTGGCAGGAGGTGAGGGGGTGATCAAAGCATCACAATTTGGCTTCATGGTCAGTCTCTGAGGTTACCCAGCTGAGGTGTACCCCACTCAGTTTACTTCTAAGGGGAATGTTGCCCCTTAAGGCATCTAAAATGAGGTGTGCAAAGTTGGGGAATGTAAAAGTTCTCTGCCATACAGTAACTTCTTTCAGTTTCTGATGTTCTTGTGAATGGGGGGAAAAAGAAAAAAGACGTGTTTCTAATGTTAACTGGAAGTATTTCTAAAATTTTACATATCGTGAACTTTTAAACAGATCCTTGCACAATTCCATTGACATACATACTTTGAAGCGTTGCCCTTGAGGCTCATCTGTGGCTTTGAATCTAAGGAAAGGCTTTTTTTGTTTTTGACAACCTTGTGTTTTCCAACAGGAACCTCTAGAACTTTGTACTCCACCAACATGGCTTTATCATCCAGCCCAGGGATTTCAACTGTACAGCTTGTAAGGACAGTCGGCCACACCACCACAAACCACTTAATCCCAGCGTTGTGCACGAGCAGCCCTCAGACACTTCCCATGAACAATTCTTGCCTGACGAACGCAGTGCACCTCAACAACGTCAGCGTTGTTTCCCCGGTGAATGTGCATATCAATACAAGGACTTCAGCACCGTCGCCAACAGCCTTAAAACTCGCCACAGTTGCTGCCAGTATGGACAGAGTGCCAAAGGTAACTCCTAGCAGTGCCATCAGCAGTATAGCAAGGTAAGCGTGCGGCGAGGCCGACCGGTTTGGAGTTAACGTTTGCGCTACAAAAATGCCTCTGGAGACGCGCCCGACTCCGCGCTAGAGCGCTAAGTGGAAGCGTTTCTGCCTCGAGGAGTAGCTTCAGCCCCACAGAAATGTCCAGTCGCTGGCATCTTCAGCTTGGCCGTGACAGACCGCGAGAGCTGATTCTGCAGTCGAACCCCCAATAATTTACACTGATTTAGGCACTGGTAGTTTCGATAAACTTCTATTGTGTTAGAAATAGCTTCACGTTAACCGTTGACATCTGGCCCTTCTTATGCAGCAGTTTCAGGTGGCTTCTGTCAAACTCTCCACACATGCTCTCCGTGATTTTGTGTACCCGTATTGCAAGATGCAGGTTGGCAGATATCTATGTATCTATATGTATCCATATACCTATGGATATGCGAATATGTAAAATATAGATCAGATATGTGCCAGCCTGCATCTTACATGTATAGATAGATATTTATTCTCATTGAACAGCAGCACTGTTATTTCAGGACGCTTTAAGAGATGTTTCACAGGAGTGGATGGAGTTCTCAGAAAATGGCAGTATTTGGGATTTAAGACTCTACTGGATTGTACGATGTTTAAAAAAGAAAAAAGCCACGGTTGTTTATCAATTATGGAAGTGAAAAATGGAGCTTACTGATTGTTTCATAAAACTTCTGGAGAGGTTAAAGAGTTTTTTTGAGGTGGAAAATCGCACGTATAATTTAATCACTGCCCAGATTGCAAAAAAAAAAAAAGGTTGTTTAAAATCAGCAGTCACGCCTTAAGGCATGTTTTATATCATTAATGCACTTAGTTCTTATTTCCTTCAGGTCAGAAGGGTATTTCAAGTCATGTCAGCAAATGCCTTGAAAATTACCACCTTAGCTGCGTAGGTCTAGGGCTTCTCTGCAAAGAATGATAATAAATTAGAAAAACGTTTCGATTTCTTGCGCCAGTGCTAAAGCAGAACTGGGGGGTTGGGGGAAATTGTGTTGGAACAGTGCTCACTGAGTAACTGAGACGGAGTCATTGTGGTATATCTTGACTTTTTTCCTTCAGGAGACTTTTCAGAGCTCTTAGCTGTAACTTAAGTTGGTAATTTACAGTTAAATGTGATAGTCTTGTGGAACGGACTGCACTGTTAGTGGAGTAGAAGCAGTTCTCAAACACCATGGTTTAGTTTTAAGTCATCTGTTTCCAGTGTACGTGCTAAGGTTTCTCCCTGATGCAAGTAGCAGTTGTGTAAAACCACGCAGCGCGTGTTCGAAATGCTGAAAACCTCTTGAGGAGATGCTGTGTTCTACCTTGTAACTGCTGCACGTTTCTTTTTTTGCAGAGAGAACCATGAACCGGAGCGCCTGGGTTTAAATGGCATAGCAGAGACAACAGTAGCCATGGAGGTGACATAACCTCAAACGCGTGTCGCGGCCTGTGCTCACGGCGTCGTCAGTTCGATTCCAACCGAATGCAAAATGCAGCACTCTGTGGATCACAGAGAACTGAAATGGACCTAAATGGACTATCGTTATATCGTGTATTAAGTCGATATATAATGTAAATTTTGTAAAATTGGGAAAATCACTACCTTGTAAAATAGTTTTATTTGTATCATCAATATTATTTCTGTTACTTGAATAGTAGATATTCATCATCATGCTTTTGCACTTGAATTTGCAACTGAATGGATTAAAAAATAATTCTTTAATGGGATCATGAGCATGAAATGGGATCCTGCATCACTTGTTTTAACTATTTATTTTGCCATGTTTACATTTTGTATCTTGTACAAATAAATCCAACTTTGTGTCTAAAAAAAAAAAAGTTAAAGATTCATAGCTAGGAAACAAAATTCTTGTAATTTTTTTCTAAAGAAATGTAAAGTTTTCACTTGGTTCATTTTGTTTCACAATTTGACTAGATGGACTTTTTGGTAAATACTTTAGTGGCATTTCACTGTCAAATATGAAGTTCAAGGCAAAATAGTATTTTCTATTACTGTGCAGGGGAAAGGGATGGATCGATACATGCAAATTTAATGTAGTAACTCACTTTTCCATATATTTTGAATGTATATTTCTATTTATAATACCAGTTTATAAAAAATAATTACACAGGAAAAAAAAAACTGACTAGGAAAATTATGCATCGAGCACATACGAGATTGTGCTGATACGAGAGAATTTTCAGCTGATTACATTTTATCTGAAGACTGCATATTTTAACCGGCTTTAAAACTGTAACACACCACATAAAGGATATTTTACCAGGTATGTATTGCATTATATATCATTGCAATAATTAATTATTGGATGTCTAGATATCGAGCCATCCCAGGTGGTGGGGGGGGAGGGAGGGTTGTGGCAAGATTGTCTTTTCAATTTTGGAGAGTTTTCCTGTGGCTACAAGGCAAGTAACGGGTTGGAAAAAGTCTGACTGTAAGCGTTGGACACCTTCGTAGTGTAGTGTTTTAGTGACTTTTTTTATACGGTTCTTGTAAATTAGATACGTGTAGTGGTGTTTCAGAATGTTTGTTTATGCACTAGTTCAGACAACTTTCCCTGTTACTTGTTCTTGATAAGTGAAAACTGCAGGGAAATAAAAATACATATCAAAACATGGACACGGTGCATATGTGTTTATTTCACAATGTGCAAGGAGTAGGGTAACTTTTAGAGGCCGTTAGCGGCCTTTGGATGATTTTGACCAAGCATGTGCTTTTTTTTTTCCAAAAGTTTTCCGCTTCTGTGATTATTTCCTGTGCTTACAGTACAGGGTAGGGGAGCGATGGTCCCCCTAGTCGGGACCTGAGACCCGGGAAGAATCAGGATGAAACAGCTTCCTGTTCTCTGTCAAAGAAACTTCAGGTATTGCTTTGGGCAAATCAGTTGAATTTTCTGCTTTCTAGTTCTCTGCCTGTAATTTGGATGATGTTTCTGAATTTCTTATAAATGATGGAATCGTTGAGGTTGGAAGGAGCCTTGTCTAGTCCAGTCCCAAGAAAGCCAAGATATGCTTTGCTTGTGTGTCTTGCAGTCAGTGTACTTTTCCTCTTGACTTTTTGTAAAAAGAGCTATTTTTAATCTAAGCCATGTTTAAACATGTTTTCTCTTAACGTTCTGTGACTTCAAAGTTCTGACAGTTAGAAACGCTTGCAGAGCTTTAAATACTGGGAGTCAGAAACCTTGATAACTAGTTCTTGCGTAGCTGGTGCTTTATTTTCTATTATCAAGTCTGCAGGGAGAGATGATTAAATAGGTTGTCTCTGTGGAGAATAGTGAAAGGAACTCACGACACTTCAGCGTCACCGCCTTGGTGAGGTGGAATCAGGGGGGTCAGAACAAGGTGCAGCTCCACAGGAACAAAATCATTCATGCTTCAGACTACACAGGCCAGAGTCACTCCCAGAAATGAACCTACAGAAAGCCTTGGACTATGTGGAAAGACGACGTGAATGAAAAGAAATTTGTCAGGGAACAGCAGTTCACAGAATCACAGAATGTCAGGGATTGGAAGGGACCCCGAAAGATCACCAAGTCCAATCCCCCTGCCAGAGCAGGAACCGTGTCTGGAGACATTCAAGACCCGCCTGGACACGTTCCTGTGTAGCATTATCGAGGCGTTCCTGCTCTGGCAGGGGGATTGGACTGGATGATCTTTCGAGGTCCCTTCCAATCCCTGACAGTCTGTGATTCTGTGAACTGCTGTTCCCTGACAAATTTCTTTTCATTCACGTCGTCTTTCCACATAGTCCAAGGCTTTCTGTAGGTTCATTTCTGGGAGTGACTCTGGCCTGTGTAGTCTGAAGCATGAAATGATTTTTTTAATTGTTATTTGAAAGCAGAATTGTTGCAAAACTGAGTCTGGTGGGGGAAAAAAAAAAAGTTACTGTCCTTGATATACAAAAATAACCTTGCTTCTCTAGCGTATCTTCAAAACCCTTTTGAGGTTTAATGAAAATGTGAGGTCATTTCTTCTGCGGATTGGAAGTTGTACGCTCGGCAAATGACAGCTACTGAGCTCTGTGGTACAGACTCTTCGCACTGCGAACTTAGATCCCTTTCATGGGAAATTGGACCGAAAACGTCTCTTAAGATTGTTGTTTATCTGTGACTTGGTACAGTCTAATCCTCATCTAATGACTAAAAAAGCCTTTAGCTGGAGCTTCTGACTTTTATTAATAAGAGTCTGGGAAAATGTGAGATGGAGAGAAAGGATTTCATAAACTCGAAAGGCTCTACTGGTAAGTGTGTCGTATGTTGAAGGAGTTTCATTTAAGGGATTGGTATTGATGTAGCTTTCTGTAAAGTAGAACTATAGTAGTCCTCTTACGAGTTTCTAGCAATTAATTGTAAGCCACAAGGGCAAGAAGAGTGATGAATAATCCTATAGCCAATGGAAATCTTGATTTTTAAAAAAAAAGTACTGTTAGAAAGTCTTCTCTGAATACTGGTGTGCAGCAGAGCATACCGATCAGAGTTCCGTGTGCTGTTTGAAAAGTGTGTGTTGAGGATCTGGCATTCTTCTTTTTTAATTCCTTATTTGAACATTATGTGTACCTGCAATACGATTTGAATAGCGATTTCTGGTTTGTTCCATGTTGGGGAGTGTTGTTCGGTCAGATGTTTGATGTAGTTTTATCTACAGCAGTTCAAGTGTCATGGGCAGAGTTTTCCCTTAAATGTCAGATCGTAGAAAATGTTGATTGTTTTTCTAAAAGGGTTTATCTAACTCATTTAATCTACAGATAAGCTGGAGTTTCGGCATGTATTTTAACTGTAGGCATCTTGAAGCTTTTCCTCCCCTTTCCAAACAACATCTAAACAATAACCTGGTCTATTTACAGAACTGTCCCTTTTCTTTAATCCTCCATAGCAGACTGTGTGTGGGGGTGTTTCCCCACCTACAAATACGAAGACAATTCCTGCAGCCCTGTGGGGTTTTCCTTGGCTTTGCCTTTGAGGCTTCCTTTTCCTTCCCCGATAGTCCATTTTCCTCTATTCCTTCCAGCTTCTTTGTAGAGTGACAGAAACGTTTCCTATTTCCTTACTGCAGTAATGGTGACTTTTGGAGCGGAATCCTCAGGCAGCGCAGCCTTCCAGGAGGTGACTGATTTATCCTGAAGCAGAGTCAGTGTCACACTCGCAGCTAGTCAGGCGTCCTCGCACTTTCCTGTACCAGTCAGGAAAAACTGCTCAAACCTTCAGAACAGAGTGTCCCGGTAGAAATTCACGTCTTCGAACAGGAAAGCTCTGGAGGCTACAGCAAACTAAACACTCTCTATACAGAATTGTCACCTCAACAGACTTCCTGCGTTTGACTTCAGAGAAGCGGTTTCAAATCTCACTTCCCCGTTTCTTCTAGATTTTGCAATATTCGGACTTATTCTTAGAAGGATGGAGAATAACTTTGATAAAGCATGTTTTCACAGTAAAAGGCTGCTCGGGAAAGAAGGAAGAAAGGAAAGATGTCTGTGTAATGAAGAGGAAATGTTTCCTGTGTAGCAGCAGAGCCAGGCGATACAGGTTGGGTTAGCTGGTGGGATCCAAGTGTTACATTTGAACAAAGGCACATGGAAGACAATCGCTTTTCTTCTTATCGGAAAACGTGATGTGGAAAGCTTTAGATACAGGAAGTTGCTGTCTGTGACCAAAGCAACGCTGGGTTGTGTTGAGTAAGCCGTGGCAGGTCTACAGTGAGGGCTCTTGAGCTTCCCAGGACATCCTGGTGTACACCACGTTACTTGGAGTTTTTCATTCTGGGGAGCTTCTTGCTTGTCTGTGCTGGAGGTGATGTTGCAGGTACGCTGCTACATTGCTCCAGCCTACATGGCAGTAAAGCAGCCTTCTAGATATCTCAGAGTGCTTCGATGCATTTAATGGCAGCATTTCTCTTGTGGGCCAGCGATGATGTGCGAGAATGGCATCTGTGTGGAATGGGAATAGATTTGGGTGGTTTTCTTTACAAAGTTTTACTGAAACAGCCACAACGAGAATGGAGAGATGCACTTCTGAGAGAATATTGACCTCGTTGCTGTTTGGTAAGACAGTCCACTGGCTAAGGACATGAGTTCGAAGCAGGACACAGTTCTTACTTGTATATTATTGTGTCCTTACACCTAGCTCAGTACTGAACTTGTCTTGTCTTCTTGCTAGTGGGTACAGAGCCCTCTGAATGACTTCAGACGCTTTCGGGTGACTTTTATTAACTCACTGAAGGTAGTTGCATCTTGCATCGTTGCTGGCTGTGTAAGGGAAAGCTGAGGAATGGCAGTGCTCTGCCTGGCCTGCAGGAACCCCACAGCAATGGCTGAAGCTAGGTGATGGGAAATTCTCACTTGTCCCTAAACTGGTTTGATTCTGTGCCATCCTGCTGGGGTGACAGTCAGTACCCAAAATGACGTTCCCTAATGTGAGAATGTTGGTTTCTGAAGTGCCTTTCTCTTACACAGGAGGAAAAGGGAGTTTCAAGTTCCTTGTTTTCCCAGTGACTTGCTTGTTTCCAAATAGAGTCATAAAATGTCTTAGGTTGGAAGGGAGCTTAGAGATCATCTAACCCAACCCCTGCCATGGGCAGGGACGCCCTTAACCAGCCCAGGTTGCTCCAGGCCTCATCCAGCCTGGCCTTGAACATCTCCAGGGAAGGGGCACAACTTTTTTTGGGCAATTTATTCCAGAGTCGTGCCACCCTCGGACTGAAGAATTTTTTTTTTCTAATATCCAACCTAAACCTGTTCTCCTTCGACTTAACCCATTTCCCCTTGTCCTGTCGCTGGACACTCTTGTACAAAGTCCCTCCCCAGCCTCCCTGTAGGTCCCTTCAGGCGCTGAGGGCAGTGACAAGGTGCCCCCGGAGTCTTCTCTTCCCCAGCTGAACACCCCCAGCTCCCTCAGCCTGTCCTCGCAGCAGAGCTGCTCCAGCCCCTGGGTCACCTTTGTGGCCTCCTCGGGACTCGTCCCAACGGCTCCATGTCCCTCTTAGGGTGGGGACCCCAGCGCTGGACGCAGCACTCGAGGTGGGGTCTCAGCGGAGCAGAGCAAAGGGGGAGAAGCCCCTCTCTGGCCCTGCTGGCCGCCCTCCTCTGGATGGATCACCTAATGTATCTCAAAATGCAATCTGTGCTTTGTTTTGGTTTTTTATAATCTCAAAAAATGTTGGCATGGATTCAAGCCTGTTTAATCACAGTCTGTATTGTCACCCAGTATCTACAGTTTAAAGCAGAAATAAATAAATTAGTGGTTGGAATAGGACTAAAATCTGAAAAGTAGAAGGGAGTAACAGTGAAGCAAGTGAACTACTTTCTGAATGTGGGCTCTGTCCACTCCTTTTTCTGAATACCAGCATCATCTTCCTGTTCTTGCTCCATACACGGTGGCATCGAATGTAGCAGTCCTTGTACCAACTGCCAGATTTGTTGTGCAGCCCAGCATCCCTCCCCAGTCTGGGAGTGAGTGTATGTGCAGGTGTGAAGAGACATGATGGCCCAAACTCTCCTGTGCAGAAAATGTGAGAGCCTCACCCGTGTGCACCCCAGTTACGCTGCCTTTGTGCTAAAGTTACAGTTGTTTCTCTGACCAAGAGTGGGAAAATCTTGTTTAGTCCAATCTGGCTTCAATCCGTTACACAGTGATTTAACTCTAATACAAATGTAATTACACAGGGAGGATAACATAGAAAGATCAATTAGAGAGTGAGGGGCAGATGGAGGGAGGCAATTAATTAAGGCGATACTATAGCAGATACTGTAGGAGAAAAATTGTAACTGAAGAGGTACGTTGGCATAAATGCTTTTGTCCGATGAGTACATAACCACTTCCTTAGAGTTTCGAAAGCTACGGTGGAAAGACTCGGACGACAGCGCTGTACCTATCCTGGGGTGTTCTGGCAAGACCTTCTCTCTTCAGGAACGTCTGTAAAAATAAACCAGCGCTGTGCCTGCCAACTGTTGAACCCTCCTAAGGGTAGCAGAGAGAAGTTAATGGGGCAGAAGACAATCAACCGGCCAAGGCTGGGCACAATTAATGGTTACGCTTTCAAAACCTCAGCAGCTGCTCAGACCGATTTTTGACGGAGACGCGAGGCCCCGCTTTGGCAAGCGGCGATGACGCCCCACGTGCCCTGACTCGCCCCCCTGGGGCCGGGCTGGTGGCAGCTGGCCGTGAACTGATGGCAGCCTGGCGCTCGTTTTCCCACCGTCGCCGTTCATGCCTCGCCGACTCTTCCTCAATTAATGTTATTTCAGTGAACCCTGCCCTGGGGATAAAGCGATGCTTAAAATAACATCGTCCCCCATCTTCCTGATGATGATCTGACTAGACTAGTCATCCCGGGTTTAAATCAACAGCTGTGTAAGTGACACCAGAAGATGGCATCATCTGCCCGTAATGCCGTTTAACTCTTTCGCGATCTCCAGGCGTAAAGGTGTGGGGTGTGGTGATGGATATGTTCTCCCTCACAGCGAAATTCGGCGTGGAGGCTTTGTGTTTCGGGGTTGTGTGTTTTTTAGTGGCTTTGGGCTTTTTTTGTTGTTTGGCTGGGAGTTTTGGGATTGCTTTATAGGTTTCTAAAGTCAGGGAAGATATTTTAGATTATTTTTTTTCAGTCCTTTCATTTGTGTTGAAAGGATTGTAACTCTGAAAAATAATTTGAGTTGAGTAATCAACTAAAACATTTTGGTTTTTTATACGAAGTGGTACAAGTCTATTTTTAGCAAACACTTTTTTAAATAGATGGCTTAACACGATAGATATGACTATGCATAATGTGAATAATTTATACAAAGACTGAGATTTATGTGTGTACTTAATGTACTTATATATATATACTTTAAAGTAAGCGTATATTGAAGCGTTTTGCAGATCAGAAACAGTGGCTGCTCTTAAACTCTCTGCCAGCACAACCCAAATGTTTTCTGATGGAGTTTCTTTTGGCTGGCAGCACTCTTGTTCCAAAAATGACCTTTCTGTGTGCAAAAGGAACCCCTGTGGCCCCCCATCCCCAACGAAATCAGTACCTCTCTCATTAAAGGAAATGACGGCGAGTGTCAACTGCAGACGCTACGCGTTTTGCTACGAAATTTCTCCTTCGTGTGGGCGAATGGTCTTGTAGCCCAGTCTCTCCCAAACCATAATTACGTCTCCTTGCCTTTGGTGCTGTGTGGCTGTGCAGATCAGATTGTTTCTGTGTTTCAGTTCCTCCGTGCTGCCTTCTCAGCACTTTTCAGCTCATTTTGTTGCCCATTCTTCAGTATTTATTTATTTTTATCCCTGTTAAACAGTTCCGGCTTTGTAAACGTTTTCCCTGATGCACTGCTAACAGTGTCTTCTGGTGTCTGTGGGACTTTACCTATCCTTGATGTTTAAAATTGCTTCTTGTCATGAGGAACCTTTTGGTTCCTCCTGGAAGAAATCCTTTACCTGTAGACATCTCTCAGCACTGATGACACAAGCATATCATCAGATTTCATCTTGATGGCCACTGCTGAGGCACCAGGATCAATGGAATCTGCATTAAAGCCTCTCTCCCTGCTGATGAGGTGCACCCCTGGCCAGTACTGGTGTCTGTTCATTGCACTGAATTGTTACAGACAGCAGAAATTCAACCTTGTGGTTCTCTTTCTCCCAAAGCTCATTCCTGGAACCCAGGAGCAATGAAAGGAAGCAGCGTTCTCTTGGTTCTGTGGATAGGAAATCAGTTTTTCACTTCTGAAACACCTGAGCATCTATTCCCTTATTTCTGTGGGGCTACCTCTGTATCAGAATCCATATTCTGCTGCGGTTTGGAACCTCTCTCCCATGCCTGCTTTTTGGTTCTCCTGAACAGCTCGGCTGTATCAGCAGCTCATCTGTGGAGAAAGGGAATCTCGTTGTTCTCTTACCGCAGTTCCCCTTCACTCCAGTCTTCAAGGAGGGGATTTGTTACTCCTTTTGGAGACCTCTGACATCCTGGGCTTAGTGAACCATCCCAGCTGAGGTTGGCTCAGCTTGAGAATTTCCTCAGGAAAAATTAGAACTCTCCGTCAAATTATATTTAACGCACCAGGGTGATCTAAGCCATGGAGTTAATATCCAGCTGGACAACTTCCTGGAAAAGCAGGAAAAAGGGATGATAACAAGGTTTGCTTTCTTCTACTTTTGTGGTACTCGTAGCGAGAACATTCTCTTGCTTTCTGCTGTACTGTAGCTCAGTAAACTCAAGCGCACTATAGCTACGGTGTTTCTTGGAAGCACACAATCTGAAAAAAAGGCGTGGTTTCAGAAATGAAAGAGATTGTTAATGAGAATGCCTGAGATTACAGCAGTGGGGTATGGTACCTTTTCTCTGTTTCGGTAATTGACATTTTTATATGAGGCAATTTCCCAGTAAACTTCCATGAGGCATCTGGAGCAGCGTGGAAGAAGCTCACAGCTCAGGGTTCTGATCGCTTCTGAACCTGGCTGAAAACTAATGTTCTTACTAGGCTGCTTAACCCAGTAATCTGGTAATAAGTAGTAAAAATAGCAGCTTTGTGACAATATGGTATTGTCTACAATACAGACAACGTAGTACTGTTTGTGACAAAATCGCTAAGAAAAGATGGCTCTTTGGTTGCAGATTAATACCTACTCTAACGGGAAGATAGAGGTTTGCCTATCTTGCTCCAAAATGAGCTCTCGATAATAGAGAAAAATAAGGATTAATTCATCAAAAGGGTTGTCTTTTATGACTAAGCCCCTACTTGTCATGACTAACAAACTTGCTATTCAGGGTAAAAGCTTGAAATACAAGAGAAATAAAAGGACTAGATAATTGGTAATCCACGGGAATAAATCACATTATATAATAACGTCTTATCACATGCTGCACATTGCTAACTCGCCCTCACGTAATTGCTTTTAGGAAGGGTGCGAGAGCCTTTGTAACCAGCCTGCTCTTCTCCCATCCACATCAGGTAAGGAGGACAACCGCTGTGGTGGGAAGAAAGGGAAATCTCTGTGGACATGCTAAGAGCTGACCACTGCTGCCTTAGTTGTAGGGCTGAGGTGAATTTAATGGAACAGGTACTCTTCAGAGAGACCTGGACAGGCTAGAGAGCTGGGCAGGGAGAAATCTTTATGAAGTTCAACACAGGCGAGTGTAGAGTTTTGCACTTGGGAAAGAACAACCGCATGTGCGAGCATAGGTTGGGGACTGCCCTGCTGGAGAGCAGCGCAGGGGAAAGGGACCTGGGGGTGCTGGTGGGCAGCAGGATGACCATGAGCCAGCAGTGTGCCCTCGTGGGCAAGAAGGCCAAGGGCATCCTGGGGTGTGTGAGAAGGGGGGTGGCTAGTAGGTCAAGAGAGGTTCTCCTTCCCCTCTGCTCTGCCCTGGTGAGGCCACATCTGGAATCTTGTGTCCAGTTCTGGGCCCCTCAGTCCAAGAGGGACAGGGAACTGCTGGAGAGAGTCCAGCGCAGCCACAGGGATGATGGAGGGAGTGGAGCATCTCCCTGGGGAGGAAGGCTGAGGGAGCTGGGGCTCTTTAGTTTGGAGAAGAGGAGGCTGAGGGGTGACCTCATTCATGTTTATAAATATGTCAAGGGGGAGTGTCAGGAGGACGGAGCCAGGCTCTGCTCAGGGATGTCCAGTGACAGGACAAGGGGCAATGGGTGCAAGCTGGAACATAGAAGTTTCCATAAAAATATTAGAAAAAACTTTTTTACTGTGAGGGTGACCGAGCCCTGGCACAGGCTGCCCAGGGAGGTTGTGGAGTCTCCTCCTCTGGAGACATTCAAGACCTGCCTGGACACGTTCCTGTGCGCTCTGCTGTAGGTGATCCTGCTCTGGCAGGGGGCTGGACTTGATGATCTTTTGAGGTCCCCTCCAGCCCCTGCCATTCTGTGATTCTGTGACTCTTGTTTTTTTGGAGGAAACCCATTTCAGAAGCTGCTTGGTGTTGCTCAAGTCCAGGCGTCCTGCTTTTGAGAATACGGACGCGTCTACACCTTCCCAGCAGACATCAACATTCATCTTCGAAGCTTCTGGCAGGGAGGAGAAGGGGATGGAGGAGGAGGAAGGCTGTGTGCGGTACATCCAACTGGCTCAAATAACTTGTTTTCGGTGAAATGAGTGACTCTTGGCACAGGGTTGGGACTGTTAGTCCCAGGTGTTTTTAGCGAGGAAGGAAGAAACATTGTCTGAGAGTGGACTGGGGGGTAACCTGGAGGCCTAACCCTCCCCACACGGCCGCCAGCGGCCTCCACGGCTTCTTTAAACGGCCCAAACGCCTTATTCGAAGCCGTTTGGGCCGTTTAAAGAAGCCGTGGGGTCCGTTGGCAGCTCTATGGGGTGGGCTAGGCCTCCCGGCAGCGCTGAGGCGGCGGCGGGAAGCCCGCGGGGCCCTGAGGGGAGGGCTCCGCGCCGCCCTTCCCTCCCGCCCTCTTTCCCTCCCCGCGCAGCCGCGCCTGGGCAGGGAGCGGGGAGGGGGAGAGCCCGGGGGCTGCGCGGCCGCTTTGCCGGCGTTTGAGCGGCTCCTCCTCCTCGCCCCCGCCCGGGCTCGGCGGCGGCGGCCAGCGGGGGTGTCTGCGGCACCTGCCCCGTGAGGCCGGCGCCCGAGATGGCGGATCCCGCCGAGTGCAGCATCAAAGTGATGTGCCGCTTCCGACCCCTCAACGAGGCGGAGATCCTGCGGGGGGATAAATTCATCCCGAAATTCAAGGGCGACGAGACCGTGGTCATCGGGGTGAGTCTTGCCGCATCCTTTTCCGCGCCGCCGCGGGGCGAGCATCCCTCCCCAGGGCGAGAATCCCCCTCTCCCGGGGCCAACATCCCTCCCCGCCGCCCTCAGGACGCCCCCCCCGGCCGCGCCCATTGTTCCCGCTGCGGCGGAGCGGGGAGGGGCGGGGGGGGGGGGGGTGGCAGGGCGCTGTCCCCGGGGTGTTCCCCCCTCTCCCGCGGGTGAGGGGCTCCGGGCTGCCCCCGGGGGTCTCCGGCCGGTGCCGAGGAGGGGCTGGGGGGGGGGGACTCGGTTGCCGGCGCTGATGTCATGCCGGGGACTGGGCATGCTCGCCGGCGCTCCGCGGGGGCGGCCGTCCGCGCCTCCGCCGCGCCCCTGCGGCAGGGGAGAAAGTTTTTTTCTTATTATTATTTTTCTTTTTTTTTTTTTCTCCCCTCCCCGCGATGTGTGTGCGGTTAAAGGGGGGTGCTGCGGTGGGATGCCCTGCGCCCACGCTGCGGGAAAACTCCGCGGCTCCATCTATCCCTTCATCCATCCATTTATCCATCCCTTCCTCCATCCATTTTTCCATTCATCCATCCATTTATCCATCCATCCCTCCATCCATCCATCCCTCCGCGGGTGCAGAGCCCGGACAAAGCGAGCGGTGCCCCGGGGCAGATGGGTTCCCGCAGAGCACCTCAGGGACCGCAGCAGCAGCATCCTTAGTCAGAATGAAGTGTTTTTCCTTCTTCTTCTTGCTGAGAAAATTAAAATACAATCTGATTTTAAATATCAAGCTGCTACCCGCTCGCAGCAACGGCGCATCCCGCCTCGGCGTTTTCTCCTCCGCGCTCCGTGGGTTTTTGGCTGTTGGCGGCAGCGAAAGGTTTTCAGATGAACAAAGCGTGGGGGTCTCGGGGCCCTCGGTGGGTCGGGATGCGGCTCCTGGGCCGGGTGTGGAACATGGCGCAGCCCCTCCGGCCGCCTCGGGCCTTCGCTTCGCCTTCCCCGGAGCTGGAACTTCTCCACGCCGGGGGCTCAGTTTGGGCTGTCGTGCTGGTTTTGGTGGATCTATGTGGACGATACCGTAGGGTGCGTGAACCTGAGCTGGATTTGCGGTTGGCTGTCTGACCGACCCGCGTCTTCGATGCTTTGTTTTATATATTGGGTTGCTGTGGTGAAATCGATAACATGATCTGTGCTGTACCCTGATAAAAAGATCCTAAAGCTAATCACTGATACAACAAATGAGCGATTACTTGTATGATTTGTCAAGATTCTCATTAAAACCCCAAGGTTTTTAGAAAGTTTTTTCCCGTCAAAGTTGCAAAACAGTTACGGAAAAGCAAGGCACAAAAGAATAGTTGCGGACACGAATGGCTAACTGGTCTTTCTTAATTTGTTTCTATGAAATGTTTTCTGTGTAGCCAAATTGATTTTCTGTATGTGAAGGTTAAAGTCGTAGCACCCACAACAATCTGTTAACAATAGAATAATCCGGTTGATTATCAGCAAGGGAGGGCTGGCTTTGGGCAACAAATATTTGGAACGAAAGTGTAACTGGAGCACAGTCGTTTGGATGTTTAAAAACAAATGTCAGCAAATTGTCCTCCCCTCCTTAAATAAATAAACCCTCAGATATACTAAAAGTAGATTAAAATACATCGACTGCAAATCCCTTAACAATGCTCTCTTTAAGGGAAGCAAAATATAGAATCCTTTTTTTCCCCCTCCTAAACGAATGTACAGGTACATAGTGCATCTTTGTCTGTAAAGTATCTGTTGTCTGGGAAAACGGTAAATATGACACTTTGAAAAAGATATTTGTATTTTTTAAACAGGAGATAATTCCTTTAGTAAAGGTAACAAGGAAAAAATAACAGCAACTGTCAACTACCATGAAAGTTTAAAAAAAATGGAGAGAAACAAGACAAGCGCATGTATTTATGTATGTAAACACATATAAATATTTACTTTATGTTCACTTGGGCAGGATCGTTTTGGGGGGGTATTTGCCATCTAGAAAATGTGGTCAGAAGCTTAGAGTGTGCCCGCCCTTTCCCTTCACAGGGCAAAACACAGGTCTTTTTTTTTTAGCTGCACATTTTAGTCATCTTAACCAGTGCAATCCATCCTCAAATACTACTTTTTTTTCCCCCCAAAGACAAACCATCCGGCTGGGCTTCCGTGGGGATATTTGTGGTTTTCGAAGTGCAAATGAAAATCTTTCTCTATTCTTTGTGCTCTTCGTTGGCAGTGCTGGGCTTGTTGAGCTTTGGTGTGAGTTGCTCCACGGCGGGTGCCGCTGCGGTGGGTTAGTAGAACGTGGTGCTGGTTGTTACTGGGATAAGGTGGCTGCTTAGCTCCAACAAATACTACCTGGCAGGGGCAAGGAATCCCCATTCTGGTAAAAGGCACTACCAGAGTAGACTTCCTTCTAGAAAACTAGCCTTCAAAAACTCTTAGAAACACTCTACAAAACAAAAATTAGACAGAACCAAACGTGGTGGTTTTGGTTTGTTTTACTATAGCGTTTGGAAAGCACTGCAATGCAGCTTTTATTTTTTTGTTCCCTAAAACATTAGAAAAGGATTCTGTTAAAATGTAAAAAAAAAACCCAAATAAGACTATCCTTCCTTCAGAAGAATTGTCACTATATCAGGAAAAAAAATAGATGATTCAAAAGAAATGCCTATTTTTTCTGACTAGTAAGTTTGCATAAATTTGCTCCTCCTTCCCAACAAACAACTGGAAATGGGGAAAATGCTCTCGCTCATAACTCCCCACTGTTGTCTCCCGTTACACCTCCTTTGGGCCTTGAGCAGATTTTCCAACCAAAATTAAAGGTTGTGACTTGATATTTCTTGAAAACAAACAGCAGCGAAGGAAGTTTAGCAACTCAGGCTTGAGTTTCCCCAGGATATGTTTCGCGCCATGACTAAAGCTGTATCGATGCGCCTGGTTTTGTGGTTCAGAGCTCTCTGTCAGGACAGTCCTAGGGCAGTGTCCTAACCCTGTCGAACCAGTGAAACCCCTGGGAGCTGGGATTTGACCCCGTGTCTCAGGGTCTGCCCTCTGCCATCCACCTTCGTGCGCTTTGCACGTGCAACGCAGTGAAGTGTGGAAGCTTCAAGTGCCTCACCTGAAATTTTCCTGTGGTTAAACCAGAGAAAACCTGCTGTAATTTGGTTCTAAAGTTTAAAATACAGAAGCCTTTGTGATGTACCTTGTCTTTAACCATGGCAGAAAAAGGCTCGAGTGGTAAATCTGCCGCTTTCTTTTGCGGTTAGCTACCCAGCAGTCTCCACAGACTGCAGTTTCATTTTATGTTTCTGCTTCTCTGCATCCTCAAGGTGACTCCCCGATTGATTGTGTTGGCTGACATACCTAAAAATGTATTTTCCTAGCTGGCTTGCTTCTGATGGTTCTGTTGGAGGCTGTGGAGCTGTTTGCTGTAGTAAGCAATGAGGCAGTCTTCTGGTGTGTGGTTTCTTCTCTTCGTGTTTCTCCCTGTTCCTCCGAGTGCTTTTATTCCGAGCATCTGCAAAGGAAGGGTGCAGAGAAGCACAGCACCTGCTGGGGGGCTCCCCGTGAGGATGCTTTGCTGGTTTAGGTTTGTAGGAGAATGTGTTTCCATTCGTTTTCCTCCTCCCCTGTTGTAAAATATTTAGGAATTTAGCTGTGAGGGAGACAGTATTTTCCCCTCCTTTTTCTGTAAGGTCTAGAGCGACCGCTTCCCTTTTAGTGCAAGGCTGGTCTGAAACTGATTTTCCAGACAAATACCTCCTGTTTAGAAAAGGGAACCTCTAAAATGAATCTTTCTAAGCCAGCTCAGAAACCTCGCGTTAATATTACCAGCAAGGGGATAAAAGACTCTTCGTGCTGGTTGTCAGCTGCTTTTCTGAGCCGCGCCGTGAGGGCATGTGTAAAGCCCGGCTTAGCGGGAGCTGCTGAGCGCTGCAGTTCTGCGCTGAGCGCTCGGTGTCAGGCAGCACGGAGCCTTCCGCAGCCCCTCGCTGCCCGCGCCGGGGGGCTTCGGTTGGAACTCTCTGCCGGCCCTCTCAGCGGGGGAAAACCGGCCGAGGGCTACTGGGAAAACGGGAGGGTCCCTGGGGGGCTAGCCTGTACTTGCACGGAGGAAAAGTCTGTTGTTTCATCTGTGAAATGTTCCGTGTAGCCAACTGTTGTGCCGAAAACCCAGCAAAAATCATTCAGCTGATGCTCTGCTGCTGTGCGATGGTCACTGCTAGACTGGCGTGCGAGTCCGTGAAATAAAGGAAAACCAAAATTGATGCCTGAATCCTTTGCAGCGGGTGGGGTGGAATCTGAGCAGGGTTGTGGGTTGTTTTGGGGTTTTTTAAAGACTTTCTGTTATGAGAACTGTTTGGAATGTGTTGTCTAGAGATGCTCATTTGTATCTGCTCCTAGATTGTTTGGATATGTTTTGCCTTTTATTTCGTGTATTCCAGTAGAGTCAGCAGAGCTTGTACTGATGAAAAGGAGACCCGTTCTTAAGTCCAGAGGTCTCTGTGTGCTGTTAAGTCGTTGTCGCTCTGTGCTTAAGACATACCTTAAAAAAACCACCCTGAGGTAATAGACAAGTGACGAGTTAATAAATTAAAACAAAACTCCCCTGTGCTGCTTGGCTTTTTTTTCACGGGGTGTGGTACGTGTGCTTCTAACAAAAGCCAAGCATCCATCTCTGCCTCGAAATGCACAACAGTTCTGCTTGTGCAGGATTTGTTTGTCACGTCTCTATAAATACCTTTCATGAGAAGCTCATACCAGTTTGTTGTAGGGTGTGAGGTGAGATGGGGCTCCTGTCTTGGTCTAAAACATGTCAGTGGATATGTAGCGAGCCGTTTTCCTAGCAGAACCCTCGATCTGGGAAGCTAACGCTTTCTTTGTCTCCCAGCATCTTTGGTGTGTTTTCCAGCTTTGCTCGACCACGCTTTTCCAGTGAAAACTGAACAAGTTTCGTGTGAAAGCTTTTGTGTTTGTGAGATGCCAGTAGCCGCTGTGATACCCGGCTGTTGTGAGGTACCAGTAGCTGGCATAGCTAAGCGCGACATTTGTGTGGCATCAATGATACCCAAAGACACCAAGAGCTGACAAATACCTTTGTGGGAGCTGTTTCTTTCAAAACTATTTCTAGTCCTCCTACACCCTAAGATTTTCCTGTACCCTGGCACAAGCTGTGAATGTCTCTAACCTGCTGCATTTTCCAGGTTTGTGGCTGAGATGAACCACGACGTGCTGTGCTCATTCCCCTGTGGCTTTGGGCTATGCTGCTTTCAGGTCAGGCTATTTCCAGAGCAGCAGCAGCAGCACAAGACTGACAGATCTGGCACTTGCTTTTTTTTTGGGTGATTTCTCTCAGCAGCTTAAGCCAGTAGGTATCTCAGGAAGAAGCAGAAGCCTGTAGATCGTAGCACGCTGCTGTTCATTTGGGAAAGAGAAAATACAAGGTGATTCCACTGGCTCTGGGTGGCTTTTCTGTGCCTTGCAGAAGAAACAATTTCATTTACTGAAGAACTACTGTGGTGGCCATTCAGGGAGCTGCTCGCGTGCTTGATATTTAAAGAAAATAGCTGTTTTCCCAAGGCATACCGCTGTGCTTCACGCTTATTTTCAGGAGCTTGTGTAGAAGGTTAAACTCCTGGGACTGAGGAGATGACTGGCGCGGTAGTTCTTTGGTTCAGTTTTCACGGTGCGTTGGCTGAAGAATGAAACTGTTCTGGATCCAATTAACAAGAAATACAATACATTTATTTCTTGACACAGTGATACTCCCATCGAAGTGAATGCAATGTGCAATATTACCTACTCTTCGTAATGTAAGTCAGTGGATAAAATCTATCTTGCAGAAAAGTCTCTGAGTTTCTCCAAACCCCAAATATTCTCCTTCACCACCAGCCTTTGCATCTGTCCAATCCCATGACCTGGGTTGGGTCAGTAGGGGGTGAGGATCAGCTTTCCTAAGGAAATGCTGCAGGTTTGTGTGGGAATTTGGCTCACGTAGAGCTTTGAAGCTTCAGAGTATCGGCCCGGACAGGGTGTGCTGTCAGAGGGTAGTGAGTGGCCCATACGAGCGATGCTTTTGTGTCTGCCCGAGCCCCGTGGTGAGCGATGCTCGGGGGGTTCCCCTAGGCTGCACCACAGGTATCGGGATGAGCAGCAGTTGATTCGGCTCCCGGGACTCTCTTGGCGTTGAACCAGTTTTCTAAGATGCTCCCAAGGCAGAGATACTTCCCTTCCAGTTAAGGTTTGAAGCAGAATCCTTGGCTTGTTAAATGCTGCTTGGCACGTTCCCGCTAGGTTTAAGCCCAGCTAGTCTCTCCTGCAGGCACAGTGTGGGTTTTTAGGGGGTTTCTGCTTGTTTCTTTCCTGAATCCTCTGCTGTTTCTCTTCAGGAAGGGATATTCTTTCAAGCTTGCCTGTGAATGCTGAGCTGGGGTGAAATTTTTCAACATGGATCAATGTGTGCTTCTTGGGTGAAGTTGTACTTGTATGTAGTTTTCCGTTTTCTAAAAATGTAGAGAAGCAAGGTGTGAAAATAGCTTCTATTTATTGTTGGTGGTGCTAGAAAGATGATTTACGCAAAATGCCAAGCTGCTTATTTTCTCGCGAAAGCAATTTCCCTTTTGTGTTTTCTCGGGACATCGAAGGCATTTTGTTTTTAATCTTCTAATCCTATTTGGATATCTTTCTCTAAAAATATCTTCATCCCGCCTGTCTGTCCTGTCAGAAACATAGATTCCGACTTAAAGCTTCGAAACTTAAAATATAGATGCTGTGTTTCAACAAGACAGATTGTCAAACAACTGGAAAAAGTGCTCTCGTGACGCTCTTGATGTTGTCTTTTTACCTCTGGTACCTCCTGCAAGGATGCCTTTGGTTTACACCGGAAGGTTTAGACCGTTCAGCATCTGTACTCGCGTACCTTGTTGCAGTCTTTGTTTCCTTCGCCTGGGATGCAGGAGTTAAGCACTGATGTTTGGATTCGTTTTTACAAGTGGCTGTTGAGCCTGGTGCGGTCGGATTTATCGGTATTTGGGGAAGTCTGGGAGTACTTTGTTTTTTTCTGCATCATTGGAGATGATTTCTTCTGCAGCTTCCTGCCCTACACGAAGGTTTAACGTGCGGCGAGGAAGCTGTGAGGGAGGGATGTGTACTCACATCTCCGCGTACTGTTTCAGTGTTCCAAACTGTGCCGGAAGAATAAAAGCTGTTACAAAAGAGAAAATGAAGGATGAGGTGCCACTTACAAGTCTTTAGTGTTAATACGCAGGGTTGGGGCGGAGAGAGGATGCTTCTGTGAAAACAGATACTTGAGAGATTGTTTAATTTATTTTTTCTTGACAGTTAGCTAGACTGGTAGTCTAGTTAAAATACCCTTGGAATTAGCTTTAGTGTCCTCCCTGTTATCATGATTACTCGCCTTAGGATTAGTTTTCTTCCAGCCTTACTTGTTCTGAAATGCTTGATGTGTCTCCAGGCACTGACTCTGTGAGCAGCGTATCAGACCAAGCTGCAGAGCTGTGACACCTGCAGATCTCGCCACTGTGTTATCTTAAAGCTTTTCCTTCTGCTGAGGACAATGTTAAAGTTCAATATCTTGTGTCATCCATGTTAGTCGGTTCTCGTTTGAAGATTTCAGCGTGCGTGAACCGTGTTGTTCGTCAGTAAGGGCAAAGGGGAGCTGCGGACACGTGCTGAGAAGGGGCAGTGGCACAGAGGGAACAAGTGAATGGGGTGGTTTGTTCTCTGCTTGGAAAAAAAAAACCCAAACTATAATCCAGGTTCCGTCTCTCAGCTTCCGTGGCTTGGGATGGTGTGGTCGCTGATGCATTTCTTGTTAAATTCTGGCTGCTTTAGTTGAATATATAAGTGCAGTTGCAATTTGGCATGCGTGTGTTTCGTTAGGGGAAGGCATCTCTTCTCCACAAGAGGATGTATAGGTGGTTGGTTTGTTTTTTCTATTTTTCTTGACGCAGACAACAGGCCTGGCACAGGATATTTTGTGTCTGTTTCTGTTGGATTCCTCTGAGCTGATCCGTTGTGTCTTAATGGAACCCAACAAGACCAAACGCAATTACCTACTTCCAGACCCTTCACTTTCCCTCTCTTGTTTGCTTTTGTGTTGCTGCAGCCTTTTAAAACTCAGAGGTCATGCAAAGGAAGGCTCATTCTGAAAAGCTACTTCTTGACTTACTCGGCTGACTTAAAAAACGTGGATCTGAGTGGGAATGAGTCTTGGTTCAGGGTCTGCTTTCTGTCCTGTTGTTGGGAATTGGGAGGGTGGAGGCTGAGGCGGCTGAGCTCTGCTTTGGGCTGAGAAATGGGGAGTGGGCTGAGAACCACTGGACCCGAGTCGTTTGAGACAACGAACAGGGTGTGCAAAATGGGGTAATCGCTGCTTCAGCCGACGCTGCGGGTGTCGAAGCAGAAGAGTGATCGATGTCGAGTTGCTTGGGAATTGCTCGACGCTTTATGACTTGACTGCAGTGTTGCCAGTGTTGAATTTTCCAGCTCCACTGGAAGGTGCACGTTGGATAATGGGGCTTGTCTGTGTGATGGCTTTGTGAACTGGGAAAATACCTTCGTTCCGTTTTACTGTTTTTTATGCACGTGGAAATACTGCATACCTGAAGAAACCCCAAATCAACACAACAGCAAAAAAGCCTTCTCTACCTCAAAATATTCAAAATGCTTGAGAATCTTAAAGGTGTGGGGTTGCAGACATGGTTTTTCTAATGATTTCCTTTTTTTTTATTTATCTACTGGGAATTGCCAAACCATTTCTATATCAGGGGGATTGGACTTGATGATCTTTCGAGGTCCCTTCCAATCCCTAACATTCTATGATTCTATTTATGACCTCTTTGGATCTTGATTTTCTATGAGAAGTCCTGGAAGTTCATGTGATTGTTGTCAGATTCCCATCATAATATCGATAATTGGTTCCACGACAGCTTCCGAAAATGCGTATTTTCGAATTATGAGGGCGAGCATAACTGGAACCAAGAACGTTGGGTTTTTTCCCCATGAGAAATGAGTATGCAGAGATAAGAACTTAAATATTTAATAGTAGTCCTCTTAGATGTCTTTGCTAAAAGTGAGTCATTTTTTTTCACTGCTTCACTCTGCTAAAAGAAATCTTACTCCGCTACCTAGTTATGATGACGGACAGGAGGTGCCCTTGGCTGGTGTAAGAGACTTTCTTCTGCGTCAGGCAGCGGTGGGATTCTTGAAATACTGTGGTTGTTTTGAAGTTACTGTTAAACACTTCTGTTGCACGAGGACAATGTGATACTGAAAACCACATTTTCTTATATATCAAATGACCTGAAGGCTTACAGTAACTTTTGCTGTACTCCTGAACAAAATATTCCTGAATTTACTCAGCTATTTGCAGTCACAATTGTTGAAATGGCACATATTTTTCTATTTACTTGTCCTTGTGGCAGCCTGTGAGGGTAAGGAAGATCTCTTATTTTTGTGACTTTTAAAGTCACGTTGGGAATCTACATGGATGTTGAGTCTCCGATACACAAGTACCATTCTAACTGCTAAATGATTCCTTCGTTTAGCAAAGGATGTGCAGGAGACCGTTATCTGAATTGGGGTAACGGGGTTAGTGAATATTTTTAGCAAAGCTGTTAGCAGAAGTCTGATTTTTCTGCAGTTGTAATCTCTTTTCTTGACTGTACAGTTCTGAATTGCTTGAATTTCCGTATTTAGGCCAACAGCGAGACGTGGAGAACGCTGCGACTTCTCAAAGAGCTTTGAGATTTTGTATTGTTGGCTTATTAATAGTGTGTTCCAAAACTACTAAGGAAAGTCATCTGGCTTTTTTTTCTGCGTGTCGCTCTGGGGTGCAAGCAGCCGAGCTGCTGTGCTTGCGGGCACTGGAGCCTGGGGAGGGAGGCACAGAATGCCTATGGATGGATCTATATGTCCAGGGGACTAGCTCATAACGTGCAGTGATGTTCCAACATTCAGCTGGAGCAGGCCCAGCAGACGTAAGCGCCTTGCCTTGCTCGCTGTGTACCTGCCCGGATTTGCTGATGGCTCCATCAGCGCCGCCTGCCCTTCGAACACGCGGCGTCTTCTCTGACCCCGGGAAGCAGCCACGCTCCTCCTGGGTTTTACTGCTCACGCTCTTGGTGGCTCTTCTCTGCGCCCGTACAGCTCAGTCTTCTCCGACTGCAGCAGTTGGTTCATCTTCAACAGCCCAACGCTGATTTTTGGCACCGTATAAATGATATAAAATGCTGCTACTGAAGACTGACCTGTTAGTCTCAAACTGCTACCCCCATGTCTTATCCATCCTCTATTGCTCCCCCTTTTACATTACCTTTTAGTTTTTCCTCTCCTTTTTTATATTACATTTGGTTTGTTGGTTAGTTTTTATTTTCCTTTTAGAACCATCAGTATCCTTTTTTATTTTCTTACCACTTTCTGGGTCAACCATAAGTACCCAGGGAAAATTCTGCTGTTATTTGATAAACACGTCGGCTTGATTATTTTTCACTTTATGGTATCTTTTACAATTTAACTTCAAAGCAAAGTAGTTCAATGATGCAAACAAATCTTAAAGCAAAATTAATCTTACTATAGAGAAGCACACGGTTCTTTATACTTGAGAAGAAATGTTTGCTTATATTGGTGTTGGAAGATTTATTCTGTCCATTGCTTGCTTTGTGTGCAACTCAGATTTTCCGAGCATTATAGAATAACCTTACCTATAAACTTCAAACAAAACTGCCGCCAGCACAAACGATTTATTTTGATCGTGCCATACGTGATCGCTGAGCTGTGAAGCGCTGTGCGAGGGTTGCCTTCCCTCTTTGGGCACGGGAGGAAGGCAGGGCTCTGCTGTGACGAGCTGAAGGAGGATGGAAGCACCTGAGGTGGTTTCGTGCCTGGTGTGTGGTGTGAGCTGAGCGGAGTCACTGCCGTCTCCATCCTCCGATCAAAGCGTGTGAAGGGCTGCTTGTCTGAGACAGATCTGTAGGGGCAGCAAGTGCCGCCTGCCTCGGGACGGCGGGAAGCTCTGCCTGCGGCAGCTCTCCAGCCTCCTCATCCTCGTGGCAGAAGGACGGGACCTGCGCAGGGGAAGCAGCTCGTGGGGCTGCCCGCGGCGTTGGGTAGAGGCTGGTTGCGTGCGGAGGCTTGTGGGTGTGTTTCTTCGCTAGAAACAGAGTGAACTATTGCCCTCCTTTTAATTTTTTTTTCCTATTTTTGAATTCACTATTGTCAGAATGGGTCAATAGTGCTTAATTTGGGACACGCATTTCTCTTAATTTCAAGTGAACTGTCTCCTTGTTATGTTTTATGGTCCATGCAAGTGCTTTGCAGCAAAGACAGGACTGTATGAATGTGTCATTTTAACTGAGCTGAGTACATTGCTCTTCTGGCTCGATGCAGCTCCTTACCTAATAAACTTAGTAGAGCTTGTGTTTGGCCTGGGTTGGATTCAGACTTCGTACTGGAACTGAGCAAGCCTGGATTTGACTTGCAAGTGACCTTCGGCTCATCAACTCCGTGATCCTCTGTCCATGCCATGGAATATCTGTTATTGGGTTTGGTGGTTTAAATTTTTTTTTTTATTTATTTTTGATACTATGGTAGCTGCAGGTACACGCTTGAGTTTCATTTTGAGAAAGTCCTTTGGCACTCTGAAACGCAAAAAACCTGAAAGCTGGAGCAGCTGTAGTCTTGCTGGTGGACGGGACCATTCAGAACAATTACTCTGTCCTGGAGAGAGGTGCCTTCTGTCTTTAGGATTTGGAGTGCGTCGTTGTGCATCTGTCCTGCTCTTCTAAAGAGCCACCGATAACTGCATGCACGTATTTCTCGGGCACACCATGGCTGAGCTGCAGCAGCCGGCGTGGAGGGGCCAGCGCTGCGGGGACCACGATGGCAGCACTGTCCTGCTGCTCTGCCTCTGATCCCACACTGCTTGTCTTTTTTTCCCTCCGACCATCTAAGTGGAGCATTGCTAATGAAGGTGCCTTATTGCCCTGGATGCGTGCGGTAGTGTTCAGCCTCTCTAGGTAAGCGAAGGGAGAGCAGGCTGGGAGAAGGCAGCCCTGCTCTTGCGGGGTACGGGGCAGAAAGGGCCGGGTGGAGGGGAGCCCGTGTGCCCTCACCACTTCCCCCCAAGACTGAGCTGGCTTGTGCAACAAGAACTACTCACTTCTTATTTTTGCTTTTTGTTGTTATTAAAACATGTCATTTGGACATTGAGATCTTGGAAATGCTGTCTGGGTAAACGTGAAGGATGGGGAAGACAAGAGACCTCTTCAACTTCAGGACTAAGGGCTTTTCTGGAAATAGTGCCAGACGATGAGCCTGAAGGGTGCCTGGAGGTTGAAGTCCATCAGCAGAATGGCTTGTGACCTAACAGGAAGAGCAACTGCTTATGGTGATGCAAATAAAAGATCTTAATGATTGTTTGCACCCTCCTTGTCCTTTTCTGCCAGCTGACAGACCTGTGTCTTGCAGGTTTTGTTAGCTTCTCAGGAGAGAAATACAAATACGAACCAGGATTTGCAGGCGAGGCAGGCGCTGTGTTTCTGTGACTGTCAGTTTATAGATCCAGGCTCTTCCTTAATTTTTCTTGCCCCAGCAGGGCAAGAAGCAGCACAAGGGCTTTTGTGCACGTGTGTAAACGTTTGACCTGGTCGCTTTTGGTGCCTCCTGAACGCTGTAAGGGAACGCAGTGTGGCAGGCCAGGCTGTACCCTGCTGTGAATATTTGGAAAATGCGGAAGGAATAGATCAGCATTACTAAATCTGATAATAGAATTACTGTCAGATAATTCCAGCCAGCATTGCCTGTTTCTGGGTAATTTAACAGAAAGCAGGGCTGCTCCGCTGATCTCATTGCTGTGCTGGAAGAAGAGATGTGCTGGATGTGCAAGCTGCAGTGCATTTCTAGCGGTAGGGCGGGCACAGGAAGGGGTTTTAAGTCAGAAAATCTATTTTTTTCACCTAAAAAACCCACCCGAAATTACCAAAGAAGATCCAAGCAGTGCATTTCAAAAAGAAATTCTGCAGCTCTTTGTTCTTAACGAAGTTCACAGGAGGGTAGCTTGTTGTGTGTGTTTTAACCAGCTCTACAGCATCATTTTAATTCAAACTCTTTGTATAACAGTTTGGGCTATGCCCTGTGTAGTAACACAGTCAGAACCCCTTTGCCAGCTGTCCAGGGAACCAAAACCTGTCACCACAAATTTCTCAGTATGGGACAAGTTGACATAGATATTCTCGCTACCAAATGCAAAGCCATTTGGAACCAGTTCCACTTGAATTTTGAATGAGATATAAACAATTCTGAATTTCTCGATGATGGACTTTATCGGTGATGGATTAACTTATCAGAAACGTGAAAACCAGGTTCTTAAATACCCTGTTTTCCTCCTGATAACGGCTGCAAAAATGGAGGATTCAGTAACTCTGGTTTTTAAGGGGCTGCAACGTAAGGGTGATTTTTTTTTTTTTTTTTTGTCTCTACTTGTCTGATTACCTAAGGTGATTTTTATGAACTAGAGATACAAATAAGAATGCTTGTGCCGGAATAGCATTTACCAAACCAAGCACTGCGGTATCATGGCCCAGCTCCCACAAATGTATGGGTTTTACAAATTGGATAAATTAAGTAAAATGCAGAGTTCTGCCTTTTTTTTTTTTTTTTCCTCCCCTCCAGATAATGAAAGATGTAAGGAGATTGAGCCAAGAAGCAGAAGCTTGTTGGGTGTAAGGTTGTGGATGGCAGTGAGCAGGTTTCTCTCCATCCAGAGATGCCAGGAGCTGGTGCTTGGGCAACGTGGAGCCCAGGCTTGTGCTGGGTGGGTTTGTTCCTCACCAAGGGGAGCTGCCTCCTCTCCTCCACCTCTCTAAACTGGCAGGGGGAGAAGAATCAGAAGGAAAAGTAAAAGAAATCAATGGAAGCGTTACCAGAGTGAAAGGATGTCGGCGATTTTGTAGTGGGAGTCGAACGTCGTGGGAAACACTGCAGTTCCTTGCACGGCCCTTCCTGGAAGGTCAGATCTTGCTCTGTGTTCTTATTTAATAAGCTTTGCACGTGTGGAGCACAGACCTCGTGGTGCAGGTCTGCCCCAGGTACCGCAGAGTCCGCGGCACCAGAATGGAGAGGAATGCAGAAGCTCGTCGAAATGGCCGCGCGCGTGGATGGGGCCTCTGTTCTGCGAGCGCCGTTCTCCGTCCGCGTTTGAAGAGGTTTGTTGCCAGGAGCAACTTGTCGGCATTGCTTGATGACAGGGTAATTGCTCTGCCTGCCTCGACATCTGAGCTCCCGTCAGGGCTCTTCCATGCTCAAATTGTTGCCGTTCCTGTTGTCATCGAGATACGGAGCCCAATATTTCCAATATACCACAGGAGCCGAGGCTGCGCACCGTCAGGCTATGAAATACAAGGTAATGCAGGAGCAACGGTGCGTTGAATATCTCTACAGATAGAGCAGAGCACTGCTGGGAGCCCTTTTAATTCTTCTTCTAAATATCACTTTTTGATGGAGAAGGGTAAGGGAAGTACAGAAGCAGTGGTGCTGTCATTCTCCTTCCTTAATTCTGAGTTTTCAGTGCATGTGGTTTTAACTACCTTGCATAAAAGGTGGCTGGGGCAGACTAGCAATAACATTTCTGTTGTATTTGTAGGCTTTTGAAATCCTGCTACAGCATCGGGCTGGTAGACATTCACACTCTCAGCACTTCCAACATTTAGCATCTCAGTCTGTAAATGAGGAAGCAAGTGGAAGCTGCTGCCACTGGGCTCCCAGTGAATCAGGAGCACACTCAGCCAGCGAGGTGTCAAGGGTGAGGGTGGTTTTCAGATCTCTGGGAGTACAGTTGCTCCATTAGGTTTTAGGTGTTGGTGTCTTCTTCTCTGACTTGTCTTGGATGCACCTAGTCAGGGCTCTTCAGCACTTGAGATCTTTCAGTTCCTGAGGGCAGGGGAAAGTAGTCTACGTGTACTGGTGGTGCTGGTGGTCCTACAGTTTGCTACTGGTGACGATGGGATGAGAACAATTCAACCCTGTTTGGTGGAGCCTGTCCCTGGCATGTCACCGTGCAGGCAGCATCATGCCTCCACACCGGTCAGCGTGAAGGGAATAAGTCTGGGGAGCAGGGACGTGTCTGGACTCTCTGCGTGTGCTGGCTGTTGAGGTCTGGGCTCACTGCTGTTGTGATTGCCAGGACTTTTTTGAGACCCTCCAGGAGCTTTTCCCTCGGGATGCAGTCACACAATAAATTAGTGGCTTCGGATTAATCCCCAGGAGACTGAAAGAGTGTGTAGCCCAGCTGCAAATGCGACCGTTTATGCTTGTGAAGCGCTTTCTCTGCAGAACAAATACCGTGCAATGCAGGCGGTGGGGTGCAAGCATCTCACTCCTTTCTTTCTGCCGACACACATCCAGCCTGGTGAGACACTCCGTGACCAATGGTGTGGTTTGTTCTCTGATCCCCTTCAATCTTTGGTCTTGCAGAGCATGCTGAAAAGAAAACTGCTCTACGGACCAGTGATGCCCTCTCATTTTGTTCTGACCTCTCCTGACCCGAGGTGGATTTGAATCTACAACTGACAGTGCTCAGTATCCCATTACTAATCTCCTGAGCCACCCAGTTGCACCATAAATCTGTCAGTGATATGTTTAACCAAGTGGAGATTAACACAACACTGCCACGGCAGAATTAAGATGTAGTTATGTCTTGAACTGGGGCTGGTTTATGTTGTGTTTCTCTTCTGTTGGTGGAGCCGAGCATCAGCAACTCACTCGGGGCTTTTGTTTCACCAGAATGGCTTCGTTTCGTGTTTTGAAATACCCACCCGGCTTTTTTTGCTTTTTGCTGGAATATTATGAACACTGATGGTGAGCAGAGATGCTGCTCTGCACATAACTTATCCCCATAAGGTGGCCTCGTCTGAATCCTCTTCCATTGCTGCTGTAGGGATCTGCCTGTGGATTGGCTTTACTACGTTATTTTCTGGCTTTGGAGTTTTTATTTTTGTTAAAAGAAACCCAATTTTGAAGTATTGCATTTTTACAAAATAGGCAATTCATGCATTATTCTCGTTTCATCCTCAATGACAGGACAAGGGGTAATGGGTTCAACCTGGAACATAGGGAGGTTCCACAAAAATATTAGAAAAAATTTTTTCACAGTGAGGGTGACAGAGCCCTGGCCCAGGCTGCCCAGGGAGATTGTGGAATCTCCTTCTTTGGAGACTTTCAAACCCACCTGGACGCGTTACTGTGCAATCTACTGTAGGTGATCCTGCTCTGGCAGGGGGGCTGGACTGGGTGATCTTTTGAGATCCCTTCCAACCCCTGACGTTCTGTGATTCGACTGCTACTAAAATCACAGACCTTTAGTTAGAGGAGTCTCGGGCTTCTATAATTATAGTACCTTTCTTTCCTTCTACAAAGAATATTTTTCTGTCTTTTCTTTCTAAACTGTTAGTTTGCAGACCTGCCTGGACATGTTCCTATGTAGCATTATCGAGGCGTTCCTGCTCTGGCAGGGGGATTGGACTGGATGATCTTTCGAGGTCCCTTCCATTCCCTGACATTCTGTGATTCTGTGATTCTGTGAAATCGTCAAATTCTCTTATCCTGTTGGTGTAAGGGAGTAGGGTTAAGTTAGCTGAAATGATGGAGCCTGGTAAAGCTGGAGAAATTATGGATAATTTTGAGTCTGGCTTACCTTCAGAGCCAATCGTGGTTTTTTTTTTTTTCCTAGAGGGGTTTAGAAGTTGTCTGTTGAAAGTGAAACCTATCAAAAGCAGCCTAGACAAGGACCCAGTGTGGTGACTGTGGCTTGGAATATCATGTAGTAACTACCCTCATAAGATTTCTGTTTATTTAAGAATCCCTGATGTCCAGAGGATCTTTATCTGAAATGGGAGCTACAGCATTTTAATGTGAATTTAATTAAACTTGTCTGAGCTTTGCTGAAGTAGAGGGAGTAGCTTCAAATAGGCCTGAAAAGATCTGTGAAGTAAGTTAGAGCATGTTGAATTAAACCAGTAGTTACCTGTTACTCATAAGACAGTGGTGCAAGCTACCTGAAAGCCAGAGGGATGGTGCTGGGGACCATGAACTCCTCTTTGCCCTGGGACCGTTAGAGTAGAATCCCACAGTGATTTGGGTTAGAAAGGACCTTAAAGATGATCTAGTTCCACCTCCCGGCCATGGGCAGGGACACTTCCCGCTAGACCAGGTTGCTCCAAGACCTGTCCAACCTGGCCTTGAACACTACATGGCTGTGTCGAATTCCTCGCTCTGGTGGTTTTATAGCTATGACAAAGCAGAGAGGTCTGCTGAACTTGCACATCTGCCTAAAACTTAGTTCTGTGAGAAAATGTGAAAGACACAGTTTTGTGAAGGAAGGACGAGCAATGAAAAAGGTATCTTAATTTCTTAATGTGGGGCGAAAGACCCAGGAAAGGGGGAAGGATGCACGTCTTAAGTTAATGCTCTATGGAGCACCAAACGAAATCCTTTTTCCCACGATCATTAGCACAGCTTCATCTTTTTAGAGATTAAATTTAACTGCAGGAGGATAACACCGCTCTCCAAATACCCGGGTTTGTGCTGTTGCATAAGCAGTTAAGTAACCGAGACCTAAATCTGTGAGCTGCCACGTGGCGTGCGGGGCGCTGGTAGGCTGGAAGGACGGCGCTAATCCTGACGGCATTAGGCTGCACCGTGGAGGGAGCAGCACCAAAAGATGCAGGACTAAGCGGTGCCGGTGACGCGGCACCCACACGCGGTGCCGGGTGCTGCCGGGCGTTGAGCCGCTGAACGAGCGATGCCCCCGCCGAGCCCGCCCGCAAAGCCGCGAGGATGGCGAGGAGCTGGAGGAGGCTGTGTCCTGGGGCTTTTCCACCTCCCTGGCCCCTTCCTGAGCCACACAGCGTTGGGGAGTCCTGGAAGAGGAGGAGGAGGAGCGAGTCGGTTGCCCTCAAGTAAGAAGAGCAGAGGTCCTGTTCTCCGTGGTGCTGGGGGGCGCTCCCAGCCGGGCTGCAACCGCCGGCCGGGCTGGAGCTCCTGAGACTCAGGTGTGCTGGGGTGCTTCACCCCAGGCTTCCTCCTGAATTTGAGTGTGCCAGCCTGCAGTTTATTATGTGGGAGCCAGTTTGCACTGCTCTTGATGTTTGTGACTAGCGTTAACTAGCTCACAGCCCATCTGGCAGGCTGAGAGATGCCAGCAAGGAGTTAGAGCTTTTGCAAGGTCCGCGGTGGCTGGACACGTCGGGTCCATCTCATCCTCAGGACAGTGGTGTTGAGCTTGCACCGATACCAGTAAATAACAGTGGAGAGCTATGACTCTGGGTAGTGCTGTGTCAGAAGTATAAAAAATGTGTTGCTGAAGAGTATTATTTTAGAATTGGCTTTGTACGGGGAGACCTTTATACTTAAAATTCACGTAAAGTTTCCCAAAGAGTATGTTTTCCAGGTCCTGCGTCTCGGTGGAAGAAAAGCTTTGAAGTAATTTCTAAGATTTGGTTTCCTAAATTGCAGATCTATACCCAACTGCAATAATGCTTTCTGAAAACAGGGTTTGTTGCAAGGAGTTGAAGGTTCTTTCTGTGGGGGGTGAAAGCTGAAAGTGGATTGCTGGTCATGAGCCAAATTCTGTCAGCTCCGCAGAAATATTCATAAGGTAGATCAATAATTAAGTCCACTATGCAAAGGTAATGTTGCGTTGGACTCAAATTGCTCTGCAGTGCCTGTTCATACACGCCTGCTGGTTCGAATTTATTTTCCAACTGAGTTTTAGGAGTATTAGCAAGATTTAAGAATTCCTTTTGGACAACTTGGCTTAACACTGTAGTGTATTCAGGTCGTTCTGAGTAAATTTCCTTAATTTTTTTTATCCCAGGTATTCTGAATTCTCATCCACTAGGTGACTTGCTCCTGCCGTAGTGCTCTGAAAGGGCAAACTGACATAGAAATGGGTAGGATGGCAGTAGCGTTTCCTTAGTACAGCTAAATAAAGGGAAAACATAACAACTAAATTTAACTTTTGCTAGCATGCTTATATTTTCTCCCTCTGTCTTTAATCCTGTTTTCAATTCCCACTAGAGAATTTGGGAGAATGGGATAGATCCTGTGTATTTCTTCTGCTTTATGAGCAAAATAGGAACAACCTTGGAGTTGCAGAATCTCTGTAACTTGTGGGGAGAAGAGCTCCTTCTGTCTGTTAAGTTCTGCCTAACTCCAGGGGGAATTTGCGGGGCCAGCTATTCATCCCACTCGCGATTGGAGCGAGTTTGATGCAGCGTTCAGTAAATGTGGCCTCAACATTTTCCAAGGGAGTAAAGACTTTAATCCCTGCTCCTGTAGGCTACGGAGAAGAAGTGTAGTTGATGCCACCTTCTAAGGGAGGAACTCCGTGCTGCAGCTGAGAGGTTGAGGTGCTGCTGGCAGTAGTTTGCTTTCTGCGCTTTGAAAGATTCTGTCTTCCAGGCCTGCAATTAGATATCTTTTATTTATAAAACTTCTCCTGCAAGACCGTTTATGGCAGCGAAAACTAGTTGGGAAATAATAAACTAGTTGGGAAATAATTTCGTGTTAAATAAGCTCCTACATATCACCTGATCCTGCTACCTGTGTACTCCTTGGTTGTGTGTACTGGCAGTGGCATCTCGTCTGATGTGTTAAACCCACTCAGAGACCTTTCGTTCCAGCGGCATCAGTAAAACTCTTTGATTTGAATAGAGAGCCAGAATAATAATGCCAGGGTTTGTGCAGAGTCACGCTTTGCCAGGCGATTCACCTGACGGACCGAGCCGTGTGATGTGGCACTGCTTTGTTTCTGCAGGGACCAAAGGCTTCCCTGAGCCATCAGCTGATGATTGCGTGACCGAGGCACCCCTTCCACAGGGGCTAAGGGGGTACCTTTACTGGGATGGGTCGTGGAGAGGAGAACATCCCTGCCTTCTGAGAGGACAGAGGACTAAGTTGCGTGAGAGGGACCATGTGTACACGATCTCTCTGCCCGCTCAGCTGTGTGCGCTAATTGTGGGCTGTTAGGAGGAGCCGAGTCGGACAGCCTGGCAGAGGTGAGGCTGAGCCCCTTTCCAGACCTCCAGCTGGGCAGCACGTGGACCTTGTGACTTGTGGACCCGCTTCAGTTGTTGGTGCTCAGGCCTCTGTACACGTGCACGCACACAGAATGAACTCCCTCACCTGGAAAGAGAGTTAGAAAAGAATTTAGTAAAAAGATACCAAGAAAAAGTGGCCGGGAAGGCCAATAGCATCCTGGCTCGTATCAGAAATAGTGTGGCCAGCGAGATTAGGGAAGGGATTTTACCCCCTGCATCCCGTGATGTGTGCTGTACGGTCTGAGAGGTGATCCTGAGACCCGTTGTGATGGCTTTCACCCTTGGACCGTGGGGCAATTGCTCTCTAGGGACAGCCTTGGCAGGAGCCCTCTCAGGGTGCCTCTTTCTGGAGTCTGCTGTTTGGGTCCCCACCTGCCTCTGTGCTTCTGCGCTTCTCGAGATGCGTGGAGATGAGTCTTGGATGGGCGGATGGATGTTTTTCTGTCGTTTGAAAATGAACGCACGCCTCCTCCTCGAGTCTCGTTCAAAACGACGTCCCCTCGAGGATGTACTGGCCTGGTATTTTGTGAGCAGGTATGAATGAGGTTCACCTCCACCCTCAGCAGAGCTTGTGTGTTTGGGCTCAGAACTGCAGTAGGCACACGCACAACTGCCGGTGGTCGCAGCTGTTCCCAGCTGTTTTCCGCTCAAGCAGAACAAACTTATGCGTATGTCTTGGGTTAAGTTTGGATGGTATCCCTAATTTTAGGAGATGGTTTCACGTTGTGCTTTCTCGTCTGACTCAAATTTCTCCTCACAGCCCCCCCAGAACTAAGCAGCTCAGCATTTTCTCTGCACTCCTTTTCTACTTCAGCAATTATGTATCTGAGCTACAGCCGCAGGCTGTTGGAGATTCTGTTTTGAGCCATCTCACCTTGCCCACGTTTTTTATAAGGCACTTTGCGGCAGGGTGGACCTTGGCCTGTGAATTCTGCCTCCAAGCTCAGACGCCTGAAAATCAGGTGTTGCCTTAGCATCCTGACCTGCAGATACACTGGTGGAGTCGACCCTGAACGTCTCTGTGATGATCACAGGGAATTAATTATGAAAGTGCATTAAGGCTCCTAACTCGTAGCGTGCAGCTCTAAGCACTGAGCGCTTCTCATTTCCCGTCTATGCGGAATTTAGGAGAGGTGAGAGTTCTTTTTTTTAAACAGGAAATATATTTGGTTATCGTTAATTGAGACTGCATTAGCTTCCAGCGACGGTTCTGCTCTGTGATGTTGCTTGTGAAACGACGGTTTTGGTAGCACACGCATTTACGGTTCAGATGCTTTTTGTGCTTGTGAAACCCTCGTGTTTTTTTCCAAATGCCAAGCCTGTAAACTTGGTAGGAAGGTCTAAACATCGAGCTGGTGAGATAATAGTTGGCAATACAGATGAATAGCATTTGTGGTGCTATCAAAGGGCCAGAACAGAATCTATCTTGCTGTCAATACAACTTCGACAGGAATTGCGTGGGTGGATCGGAGCACTTATCCCAGCCGTTATGCAGCAGTGGCGTAAGTTAATGGAACAGATTGTCAGGGGGACTGTAGGAAGTAATGGCATAGGAAGGAAGATGTGATTTATGTATGAGAGATAATACACTGCATATAATGAGAAAGTTTGAAAAATAGCGTACGGAGGAGGCGCACGGATCAAACTGTTAGCATCAACTCAGAAAATATCCCTGTATTTCTAGCTGCTTTTTATTTTCTTGAATAAACTCTAATAAGGCTGAAGTCTTCCTGGTTTGGGGATTTAATTCAAGATGAGTTACATCTGAAAAAAAAAAAAACACCAGAAAAACCAGTTGTGTTATTTCCGAAGATGACAAGAGGGGAAAAAGTATTGCTTGGGAACATTCTAAAAATAATAAGGTGGTATTTATGCTTGCTCACCCTCCCTCTCTGTTTTGGAGCAAAACCTTTGGATCTGCCAGCACGTTGTCTTTATAGGACAGATAAGGCTTTTGTTACCTTTGAAGAAAATCTGTCAGTAATTAAGCCCTTATCACAATAACACCCCTGAAGCAAAAACAACCAAAAAAACCCACCCCCCAAACTAAACCTTACAATTTGCTCCAGAGAAAAATCTTTTTTCTTAAGAGTATCTTGGCAGCTGAACTGCCACAGCTCTCCTTCAGGCTGGGCATCTTCTCCCTCGCTAAGGAGCTGTGGGATTCTCCAACCCTTGTCAGCTGAGGGTGAGCTCCTGTGGGACGTGTTCAGGGAGGGACAGAGAGCTGCCCGCCTGGGACGTGGAAGAGGTTGAGGGACAACTCTGTGACAGAGATGGTGAAGGTCACAGCCTGCTACCAGGAGCCTGGAGCTGGGTGGAGCTGGTGGTGAGGAGGACTCCAAGGAAACCTGGAAAGGTCAGAAAGCCAGACGACGTGAGTGGGGTGACACGGGAGGTTTCTTCCAACATCAGACACCTGAGCAGGAGCTTCACAGAATCATAGAATCATAGAACAGTTCAGGTTGGAAAAGCCCCTTGGGATCATCGAGTCCAACCATTAACCCTACACTACAAGTTCACCCCTAAACCATCTCACCCAACACCACATCTCAGCGACACTCAAACACATCCAGGGATGGCGACTCAACCCCCTCCCTGGGCAGTCTGTTCCAGGGTCTGACCACTCTTTCCATGAAGAATTTCTTCCTAATGTCCAGTCTAAACTTGCCCTGTTGCAACTTGAACCCATTCCCCCTGGTTCCGTCCCTAATGACCTGTGAGAAGAGACCAGCACCAACCTCTCTACAATGTCCTTTCAAGTAACTGTAGAGCATGATGAGGTCCCCCCTCAGCCTCCTCTTCCTCAAACTGGACAGTCCCAGCTCCCTCAATCGCTCCTCGTAAGGTCTATTCTCCAGACCCCTCACCAGCTTTGTTGCACTTGCTCCAACACCTCAATATCTCTCTTGTACTGAGGTGCTCAAACAAAACAAAAGAGGGAGGAGGATGAGGAGCCTGAGGAGCAGGGTGTAGGTGGGCAGAAGAGGAGAATTGGGCAGGATTGAGAGGATTTAGGGTGGAGAAGAAGCAGTGATAGAGCAAAGAAGGATACATGGTTGAGCTGGGGATAGACGAAGGGTCTGTGCCTAATCTTCCTACTCCCCTTTGCAGAAAGGAGGGTGAACCTTGAGTTGCCTTGGTCTAAGATCAATGTGGAGGTGAAGTGCCAAAGACCTCCTGAAAACCCCAAAGTGCTGCTTGGATATTTGAACTCTCTCATCTTGTACCGTTGATGATGGTTGCTTTGTGATCCTTCATGTTCATTTAGTTTCTTCATATAATCAGTGATGGGTGTTCCAACCTTTCAGCTTCCCAGAGCAAAAATCCCGAGGAAGAAATTTGACCTGTGTAGCACATTTGTGGATTGCTGCCTTACAGCTGTAGCTTTTCGGTTTGGCAGATAAATAGCAGTGGCAGCCAGTGTCTCTTTCAGCTGTGCGCAGCAAAATTACGATGGGATTTTTTTTTTTCGGGGTGCTCTGACGTTGTTGTTGTTGAGAGCTCAGTAGAAGAGCTGGAGTGGTGGCGCCAGAGCAATGTTTGCCTGGAGTGCTGCGTTTGCCACGGAAGGACGATGTGCTGGCATCGTGCTCTGCATGAAGGAGATAAATGGGATACGTGGATGGCTGAGGCTGCGTGTCCGTGGGGTTTTTTTGGCATTAGGGCTTCTTATGTGGTGCTTGGGAAAAGCAGAATGGGGCTAAGTAGGTGAAAAGCCCGTTGGAGAAATTGTTCCGGAAGAGTTAGAGCAGGGCTGGGCAGCCCTTTGCTCACAGGATGAGAAGAGCTTTCTCTAGCTGAGAGCCACACGACCGTCCGTGGAAAGCTGTGCAGAGGCAAGGTTTGGGGTAGGTGCCCACTGGGTGCTCCCAGCAGCCCCACCACCCTCCTGGGTTTGGGGGCTGGGGCTGCATTGGTAGTGTCTGTCCGAGTCGCCTCTTTGGGCTTGTCTCTAACCAAGGGGGGTGCCTGGGTGGCCCAGTGTTCACTCCATGCGAGCACAAGACCATGAATTATTTACTAAATGATTTATAAATTGCCATCTTATCCTCGAGATCTGAAATTCTGAGATGAAACACGAAGAATGCGCGTTGCAGGCAAACACCTCTCTGCCTTGTTTTCCCCCGTGGCTGTTAAGTCCCCGCGTTGAAGGAGCAGGCAAGTGGAAGCTTGTGATCTGCTCGAAGTAAAATCAAAGTGTGACAAAAAATGGCTAATTGAGCACAGCATTTGAACAGCTGGCTGCTGTGGCAGGAATGGCACGTCGGCTCCGCAGAACACGGCTCCTACGTATCCAGCCACCTCGGAGGCAGCTTTGAAGCCCTCGTTAGGCTGCTCTCGGAACAGGTGTCACGTCGTCGCAGGGAAGTCTTACAGGCTTTGATGGAAGATGAGAGATGCCACACGTCCGCTTAGCGTGACTTTAAATAAAGGGATCATATTTTAAATGCAAATGTCTCGCTTAGTTTTGAGTTGTCAGATGCTGAACTGCTGCCTTAAGAATCGATTTGCCTTTTAAGTGTCACACCAGCCTATTTTTAGGATCGCTAATATGTGTTTCTCTTGTAACCAATTATGCTTGCTACGAAGTGGGATCAAGGTTTTCTGGAAGTGTATGTGCAGGTTCTGCTACACTGTGCATACCCATGAACACGTGTCAGTCACCGGGTGTCACCGGTGTCACTGGGCGTTTAGGGCAGCGCAGTGTCTGGGGTGAAACGGTGCCTCACAACCTGGAAACGGCCCTGGTCACCTTCTAAATGTCATTTTGGACCTTTTTCCACATGGCATCTTGTTATTTGTTGCAGCTAAGGATAAAAATCATGACAATTTGTGAATAAAATGCAAGCTTAAGGCAATGTGCCAGTCTGGGGCGCCTGGTTGGAGTCTAATCTATGCTTTTACCGTCGCACGTTTGCATGTTCAGCACAGAAATTGAAACCAGGTTGTTTTTGCTGAAGGAACACGTGCTGGGATCGTGCTGGGCCACCCCGGCCTCAGCAGAAGGCAAAGCTCAGGACTTGCAAACTTTTGTTTTTCTCAGGTCCAATTGCTGTTTCTCACACCACAGCTTTCACTGGTTTGCGGTAATGAACAGCAAATCTTTTGCAAATATTTATATGGCTATTCCCCCTTAGCTCCTAGGAGGGGGAGAAAATCAGCTTTCAGTTCCTGATATTTCAGTTTATTCTTTCGTGCAGCTGTGGCTGCTGACCCTAATGTGAACACGCAAAAAACATATGTCGCGCTTTATTTGCCAGCTATGGAAAAGATGGGTTTGGAGCACACGAGATGTCACATCTGTTTAGGCAACAAAATATTGTCATCTCCGTTGCACCGAATGGTTTCCTTTGTAGCAACTGCTGCGTTTCGGGCTGCCTGGTGAATTGGGTCTGTAAACTGTTGGAAATGTTCTTCATCTTACAGAGTTTCTCTTTTGTTTGCAGCAAGGGAAGCCGTATGTCTTTGATAGAGTGTTACCTCCCAATACAACCCAGGAACAAGTTTATAATGCCTGTGCCAAGCAGATTGTTAAAGGTAGGTGTTGTCTTTGTTTATTCCTGCTTGGAGGGAGGGCAAAAGATGTCTCCTTATCCCTTCAAGCTATTTAAAGAGAGGATAATAAATATTTAGGTGTCTGTATGGGAGTTCAGTAATTAGTATTTGCAAGCATTGCCTTTTTTTGAGGACTTGTCTGTGTAAAAAACCAACCAACCAAACCCCCGCCCAAAATATACAAAGAACCAAAATCCAAGGAAAAAAAACAACAACAAAAAAGAACGGAAAGAATCGCAGCCGTTTTTCCTTTCTTTCTCCTGGTGTGTGGCTGTTACTGCACACATTTGCTTTTTGTGATGTAAGCAACAAGCATGTTGTTGAGGGACTCGCTAGCGTTTCAGGTGTGGAGGTGGCTCTGCTGAGAGCTCGTGTGTCTGCCGGCAGGGAGAGAGCCCTGGGGTGGGCAGCCCTGCTCCAAACCCGGGCTTCTGCTCTGGAGGAAATCAGTTGGCTCTCTCGGACAGCCTCGAGCAAAGCGACATGGGTGTAGTCTGGATGGTTGGGAGTGAGGACCAGAAGCAAAATTATTTGATGTTGGAGAGGGGAAATGAGTCATAAGAATTTAGTTGCTTCTTCACAGAGGGGAGCCTAATTACTGCAATTCAAATGGGTGAGTCTTTAGTAAAAACTGGTGGGACTGGAGTTGTAGAGCTCAGAAGCCGTTAGTTCAGGTTGCCTACACATCACTCAACTTTTTGGTAGTTTGGGGAACTGTTTCAGTACCACAGTGTGCAATAACAGAAGCAGCACATCGCTGTGTGTAGACTTGGGGAGGGTATTTATATCCCCTGTGGAAGCTGGTTTCCCCTGTAAATGGTGAGAGATATAAAATCCTGTTTGAGAGCAATTCCGAAGACCTGAATCAGTCACAAAGTCTTCTTCATTAACTGAACAGAAAGGCAAACACCTTCCAAAATCATATTTGAAAATAGAGTTTAAATATATTTTTGCAGATAACTTTCAGATAAGTCGAAAGGCAAGTTTGATGGGGGGGGATGGTGTAGAAGAAGGGAAAGGAGGAAGGGAAATGGGGGGAAAAAAAAAAGAAGGAGAGGAAGTGAGGAGGAGAACGCTGGGAAGGGAGAGAAAGGGATGGGGGAGACAAGGAGAGTGTAAGACAGCGTGGGGGAGCACAGCTCTGGGCTTACACTTCCTTATGTTTAATTTCCAGTTCAAACCCTAGTAAAGTGAAGAATGTGAAGCCAACTGGGCTGTTCCTGATAGACTGGAACAACGTAATGTACTACATGGAAATAGGAGTTGAGGGCATTACAACTTGGAGCTCTATCTAAATCCTTGAGAGTTTTTTAGATCACTTTTCAAGGTTACCATTTGTTACCAGTTTTCATTATGCTCCCATGAAGCGGCTGATGCTTTCATCGTAATTAATGTCCTTACAGAACATGCCAGCTGGCCTAACAGGCTCTGAAACAATGGTCATAATAACTACGTTGACAATAAGAACGATCTAAATGAAGTTTTTTTTCACTAAAGAAGAAATGGGATTAGGTTTAAGTAAGCAGTTCAATGACGAAGTCGAAGCGTTTCGCGTTCCGTATGTGAGAAACATGCGAAACAAGGAGTTTTTTAAAGGAGGAGAAGCAATCCGAGTGCTCCAGCGATGTGCATCGGGGTGGGTGCTGGGGTGGTGTTTGTTCAAGGTGCTCCCAAGTGCCAGCGGTTGAAGAGTGTGGGGAATCATCACTGGTGTGTACGGCCGCGTTTGCAGAGCTTGCACTTGCATTTTTCTCTTTAACCAGACTAAGAAATATCCCTAAATCTGAAAGGGAACAATTGTTGTATGATTGCCACCACTTTTGCTTTGTTTCTCATTGTTCTCTATTGCCAGCAAACAGCTTTATCTTCTCAGTCTCAATGTCTGTATCTGAATTTTGCATCTTTCCTACAATTATTGAGAGAAGAATACGCAATGGCCCAAGCGATTGCAGAGCACGGGAGCTGTGAGCACGTTAGTGCACAAGTGAACATCTGCACGTTTTTGTGTCCGGTGAGGGGGAGAAAATTGCTTTAATGAGTTTTCGGGTTGGTGGGGTTGCTCTTGCTGGGTAGCTCCCTGGCTTTATATTGTGGTTACAAATAGGGGCCTCAAATGCCAAGCTGCAGAACTAGAAGGTTTAGACGTAGAAATGATAACTCTAGAGCTAAAAATCTGGTTGTAGAAATGAGTCTGCACGGACTTCTGTAAAGCCATTTGGTCTTTCTTCTTGCCATGAGAGGTGGTTTAGTGGTGGATTTGGCAGCGTTGGGTTCTTCATTGAACTCAATGATCTTAAAAGGTCTTTTTCAACCTAAATGCTTGTACGATTCTGTGACTAAGACTCCTCTACTTGTCAGTGGCCCGCTTGAAAGGTCTCCAGGCCACAGCCACCCTTGGCCAGTTGTTGCAGAGCATTGCTGGGCACGCCAGAGCCGCTGGGAAGACGATCTGGGTCCCCGACCTGAGCACGTCCACATTGCCACACCAACCTAAGGGCAGCAGCCGCAGACTCTTGCTGCGTGTCCCGTCCCTCCTTGTGAGGAAAAAGCTCGTCTGGTGACAGGGGAGTTGCGGCTTTTATGGAGAGTAGCTGATTTTTGTGAGGAGGGTAAATCAAAATGAACATCATTTTGTAGAGGGTTGGGCCAGAAATTAAGAAAGGCACTTGGACTTTTTTTGTTCGTCGAGAGTTACATAAAAATCCCAAATAGTCTTTGTTCAGTTGCTTTGTTCATGGTGATTTTTTTTCCGTCCCTCTCCCTCCCTCTTAAGTTTTGTGCAGGCTGGGTCTGTCTGGGACCGTCTTCTCTCTCTATTCAGTTGACCGATGATTTATTAACTATCTTAAGGTGGAAAGCTTTCAAAAAAAATATCTTCTTCTACTACTGAGACTGTTGACCTGCAGTGGTGATGCAAAGGACTGGGTTTTTTAATAGAATAAGGTATTTTTTTGGTAATTGGGAAGATAAAATATTTATCTGTGCTTCCTCAAGCAGAATATATCTTAGTATCCATTTATGCAAATTCTGAGCAATCTTCTTATATAACAGTTGATTAAGCAGGTTATTTGTTTTAAAAAAAAGTTAACCAGGTTCAGCAAGAAGAGGAAATAGTTGTAGTGAGCTCTTAGATTCTGTTTAACTGCCCTGGGAACTTAAAGGTGTTGGGGTGCTACGTGGTGTTTTAGAAACAAAAAGGAGTTGTACGTGTGTACTTGGTGATTTCTGAATTACCCCCTAGGACAATTACTTATATTTTTTGATGCTTAAACACCTTTGAAACTGTAGTTCTGTGGACCTTCCAGACACTTGAGCTCATCTTGGCTGATGTAGGTGCCAAGCCACTCTCCGTGATACTTGACAAATCATGGCAGTCGGGTGAAGTCCCCAGTGACTGGGAGAGGAGAAGCATCACACCCGTCTTTAAGAAGGGTAGGAAGGAAGATGCCAGGAACTACTGACCGGTCAGCCTCACCTCAGCGCCTGGGAAGATCAGGGAACAGATCCTCCTAGAGGCTCTGCTGAGGCCCGGGGAGGACAGGGAGGTGTTTCAGGACAGCCAGCGCGGCTTCACCCAGGGCAAGTCCTGCCTGACCAACCTGGTGGCTTTCCACGTTGGAGTGACTGCATCAGTGGAGAGGGGAAGAGCAATGGGTGTCATCTGCCGGCACTTCTGCAAGGCCTTTGGCACAGTCCCCTTCTCTCCATATTGGAGCAATATGGATTTGATGGGTGGACTCTTTGGTGGGCGAGGAATTGGTTGGATGGACGCACCCAGAGGGTTGTCCTCAATGGGCTCGATGTCCAGATGGAGACGGGTGACGAGCGCTGTCCCTCAGGGGTCTGTGCTGGGACTGATGCTCTTCAATATCTTCATCGATGATGTGATCTTCGCCTTGTGCTGGTTTTCATCTAAAGAGGAAAACAAACCTTCCTTCTTTCCCAATTTCCAGCTAGGTTTTAAAGTGGAAAAGTCCAAACACAAATATTTTCTGCTGGCTAACAAAGTACTCCATAAATCTGGAGTACTTACAACTGGGTGTAGCCTCCAACGTCAAACATGCCCCTGCTTCCCTGTTGTTCTTACATATATGTGTGTGTGTTCAATAAAAAAAGTGAGCTTTTAATTTAAGCAGCGTTGTATTGAATATTGCCTTGAGGCTGTTTTGAAATCTGTTTCATTTTTGAAAGGAAAGTATTATTTTTGCATTAAAAAACCGAGATGCAACTTTTATTCCCTATGAGCCGTCGCCACCGCTCTTTACGCTGCAGCTCCTTGGCTGCGTCTCCAGCTCCACCTCCTCGGTCCCGCTCTTCTGCTGGTTCGCCCACGTTAGACCCGTCGGTGCAAACTGAGTGGAGCTCCTGGCGGAATCTGTTTTGAAGTTTTAATCATCAACACTCTTCAGGAATTTGCTAAGCAGCTCGTTTTCTCTCGTTAATGCTTTCGAGTCTTCCAAAGGCAATGCTTAGCGGATATTGAGGATTTATTGGAAGAAGATGCCGTGAAAGTTCAAGTGAGTGGGCTTTGAGCGTGGTGCGGTGAGGCTTGCCAGCTCTCTTCTCCTGTGCTCAAGCCACCGTTGTTGTAGCCCTTCCCTGCCACACAAGTTCTTTCTGAGTTGAGCTGAGAATCGGTGAGAAGTTCCCTTCCAAAAAAAAACTGGTGAAAAAATGTTTCGAAATACCAATAACATGAAATTTAGCCCTCTTAAGAAACTTGTTGGGGAAGTAATGGGTTGAAGGCATGAACTCAGGACAGCGCTGCATCTATGGCTGGACATTATTTTATCTATGCAATTATTATTTATAATTAATTTTTGGTTTCTTAACTTTGTTTCCTTAATGCAAGGATAAACAGCGTCTCTAGCTGAGAATGCTAAAAGTGTCAACACCAGAGTGACAGTAATTACAGCCCCTAACTCTATCATTCACCTGGATTTCAAGATTTGAAAAATTTACTCCCCAATACTCCGTGGAGGTCTGTACGACCTGCGGCACGTCTGCCCTCTTCAGCTCTCCCGAGTGGTTCTGCTGTGGCTGAGCTACACTCTATGTTTAACTGGAAGATACATTTTAGAATGGCTTTATTCCAATTTCATCCTTCCCCAGTATTTCTGTACAGGAAATGTGGGTCTGTAGCAGTTGTGTTTGAGAAAGATCTCTTTCCCTTTCTTTTTATCCATTTCTCTTCTTTGAAACCACCTTTCTGCATTTTTTTCTCTGATTTTTTTTTTTTTTTTTTTTTTGTGCTTCTTTCCTTCACCCTTTTTGTATTTTTGGGCTGTATCTTACTAAATTATCCTTCCTGCTTGGACCATCTGCATACATCCACGGGGAGATAGAAACAACGAAATCTTACGTGTGTGTGTTTATGTAAATGTAATATATTTGACACTATACGTAAGAATATACAATACAGTGTGTATATACGTACTGTAAGCACACACACACACACTTTTTTGTTCTGATAGCCTGTATTAGCGTAGAGGTAGAGGGTGGGAAACGTAACACATGTCAGAAGCAGAAGATCCAGCTCTAAAGGCAGGAGGAGGTCGGGACGTGGGTGCGGGCGGGCGGGTGCTGCCCTGCGGGATGGCAGCTGGGCTCTGGGGGGTGCTCGCTGCTCCCCTATTCCTTTGATTTTTCTTGACTCCCCCCCGGCTTTGCTGCTTTCTCCATCTGGTGCTGCTGCTCCAGAGACATGGGGCAGAGCTCTGGTATCCAGTACGATGCTGCTGGTCCCCAGTATGAGGCACGGAGACGAGGGAAAGGGGGTGTCCTAGAGCGGAGCAGCACGGGGCTGTCACCACAGGCTTTTCCCTCCTTATTAGCAACTGCAATAAGTTTTGCTCGGTGTTTACATGAAAGCTCTGTACATGGGTGGCCCTACTTCAGACTAAATTCACTCGCCTGGAGCAAGTCCAAGCCAGTAATCCCTTCACCAGCCATGAATGGACGTGGGGCCGTGCCTAAGAACCAGCTGGTTACGGCCCTCCTGGATTTCTGAAAGCTGCTGGAGACGCGAAGCACTGCAAAGTTAAAAATGGGTATTTTTCTGTCTTAATGCGGCACAAAATTTTTCATTCTGCGCTGAGAGAAGTGTGTTCTTGATAAAGCAGATTCCTGTTCATCTGTCTTCTTGGTTTGCTCTCCTGCTTTGCAGCCAAGCTTGGAAATCAATGAGGCCGTGACCTATTGAGCATGTTATAGTAGTAGAAATATACATTATGAGTTTGTTTAATTTTCTCTGTGGTATCTGTTGGTTCAAAATGTGGGCAATTAAGTTTCTTCTTTCCCATGTTACACAGGTATGGAATGATATCCAGTGTCCAGAGACTTTTTTTTTTCGCCACAGGAAAGCAAGAGGTGTCAGTAATTCTGCAAATCTCTAATTTGGATTTTATTTTTATTTTTTTTGGCCTGAAGGTAGCTGGTTGTGCTGTACTTTTCCCACTCTTTATTGCACTAACTATTTTCTAATTGAGCTTCGAAACCGGAAAAGGCTTACGAAGTGCTGAGAATCCAACTTTACGATGTCACTCTGAGTTTTGATTGTTTTTCTTCCTCTTGCAGATGTTCTCGAAGGCTACAACGGCACGATCTTTGCTTATGGTCAGACATCATCAGGAAAAACGCATACTATGGAGGTACGGTGGCAAAATTAAATCAGTTTGGTAGCGGCAGTAGAATTGTGTGTACCAATTACCTGAGCAAGCCAGCTGTGTGGAGCACTTAGCTTTGAGTGACATATAAAAAGAGATCTGGGTGTGTTTAGCATCTGCTGCTTTTTGAGCTGTAGCATTTCTGTCAATGTGGAGGGTTTTTTTAAGAGCTGTCTACAGATATCTAGCTGAACTAACAAATGGTGAGTGACAAATATGGAGCATAATTTCTCCGTATTTGTCGTAACGGTTCAGGTACGTGTGTATTTTAAAGGATTCGAGGGAGATTTGTTAATCCGCAAATGAAAACAGTAATAAGGGTCTGCAGAGTTCCCTTGCATGCAGGATTATGAAAATTTGTGCCTTGGTTATTGGTTTTCTCATTTGCTCTCCCCTTCTGGGAATACCACTCCCGCACGTTGCAGCACAGATGGATGAGTTTGAAAATTGTTGCTTTGGAGGAAGAATACAAATTATACCAAATTCCAGTGGCTGAAATCCTGTCTGTTCATCTTTCTGCTCCATGAAGTGTGACGGTATATTTTTTTTTTTTTCCTCCCGGTCTTTCTTTTTTTTTCCTACCTGTTCAATCAGGAGACATTTAGATATTTTAGTCTCTTTCTAAAAAAGGAGAATCATGCAAACATTTAATCTTCATGTAGGGTTGCTCCATCACAGCGCTGTACCAGCGGGATGTGTACGTCTTGGAGCATTTCAGCTCGACTGTGAACTTGAAACAAGAGGTTTACAGCAAAGTTTTGCTAAATGAGAGGGGAAAAAAAAAAAAAAAAAAGCGCTTTCATTTGTTTAACAGCATCAGATGGTTTTGCTGCACTATTAACACAGGTGACCTACCTAACCTGAAGGTTAAAGGAGAAGGAAAGCAACATTCGCTGGAGCCAACAGGCCCTGGTGGAATTGCCGTTCGGTTGCCACAGTTGTTCCTTTCCTGGAGGATGCAATAACTGATGCCTCACGTCTAATTAAGTCTGTCCTTGTGAGCTCAGCCCTCACAGATGGCACAATGGCTGAGTAATCCACCAGCTCTGAATGTAATTAAATCAAAATGTCTGCAGGGCTCGAGCTGGTGCTTCCACATGGCATGGGGAAAGATCTCTTAAAGCCAATTTATATTCAGAATTACAAGCTGCGATAAAGAAAATGACTGTAGGAAGGTGGCTGGTTTACTTCTTTAATAAAGCAAAAAGCTGTCATTTTAAAGTGGAATCAAGTCTGTATTCAGTTTTAATCCCCCTTTTAACCTCACATCCTCTTGTAAAGTTGCTAAAGTATGTTGTGGAAGAAAAAAAAAATAGTCTGAAGTTGAAGAAATAGTAAATCCTCTTGGTAATGCTGTTACGGAGGATTTTCTGTGGAATGTGAAATACTTCCTAGTGTTGGTGTTAAGCTTAAACAGGACATAGTAGTATAATGTAGCCAGGAGAGGCTTTCTGACACGCATTTTCTCCTGTGCTGGATAAAACATTTGCCAACCTGTGTAGCAGGGTAGATAACTTCTTATTTTTTGCCAATAAGATTATATTGATGGGCTTTAACCTTCTCGTAGAGTTTTCAGTACGAGGTCCCTGTGGACTGCAGTTATGGTGTCAACATCCTGACATAAAACAGCGCTGTCTCAAATGCTGCACTTTGCTGGCTGCTGCCTGCCTGCTATGTTTGAATGTGGGAATTAATGATCTTATTAAAATGAGAGGCTTTAATGAGCAGACAGCTCTCTGTCCGGGTGCTTTGAGGGGAGTTTACAAACTGCAGTGTCAGCACGGCAGCAGCAGCAACACTTTTCTCCAAACTCTTTCTGAAGTTACAGCTAAATCCATGCCAATGGTTTCTTTTTAAATATTTTTTTTTTTCCAGCAAATAGCCTACCTTTACTTTTCCCTTCCAGTTTGTCTCCGTAAATTATAGTGGGACCTGCTTCAACCATGACTTGTTTGAATAAAGATCCATATATAATAGAGCAAAAATGAGTATTTTTCAGTGCATCCCAGACCGCTGTAAAGATCGTAACCTTTTCTTCTTAAAGCATTGAATGGGATCTCGCTTTGCTGAAATTTCTACTGAAAACAGCGAGGAGGCGCGAGCCCAAGAAGTTGGAGCTGCAGAGACTGAGTTACGCGCACACTTGATCACCTTTTGCAGTTCAAACTCTCTTCTGAGCTAGAGAAAGCTGTGGGAAGGAGACCATAAGCATTGCAGGCCTTGTTGAGACCAGGAGAATGTTTAATCAAACACTTCTTGCTGGCTGCCACTTCCCCGCTAGGCTTGGGGGATATGTTTGCCGGGTGCGGTGATGGCAAAGCTGCCGCCCCGCTGTGCAGACAGAACTGGGAATTCCGGCCACTTTTTGGCTGAGCTCAGGACCCGGCTTCATCAGAGCTGCTCCAGCAAAGGGGGCACTGCGGAGCTCCTGCAGTTCTGCTTCTGTAGCTGCCTTAGCAATCGGGCGTTTTGCAACGCTTTGTAGCGCAGACACCGTAAAGTTGGAATTTGTGTGTGCTGAGGAAATACTGACAAATCTCTGTTTGTGCTAGTTTAGGAAAAACTCTTTGGGAGCACTCTGTCCATGCAGTAACGCAGAGAAGTCACAGAATCACAGAATGTCAGGGATTGGAAGGGACCTCGAAAGATCATCCAGTCCAATCCCCCTGCCAGAGCAGGAACGCCTCGATAATGCTACACAGGAACGTGTCCAGGAGGGTCTTGAATGTCTCCAGAGAAGGAGACTCCACAACCTCCCTGGGCAGCCTGTGCCAGGGCTCCGTCACCCTCACTGAGAAGAAGTTTCTTCTCGAGTTTAAGCGGAACCTCTTATGTTCCAGTTTCAGCCCATTACCCCTTGTCCTATCATTGGTTGTCACCGAGAAGAGCCTTTTGGTTTCGGTGAGCTTGTCGAGGGCTTCTTCAGGGAGAAGGGATGGATATTTGGGAATTGTAGCGCGGTCTCTGCTCGATCATGTTGGAACCCAGCGCTGTGCTGGCAAGGTAAAACAAAGTGCTGGGGTTTGGTTTAAGTGCGTGGTTGTGCGTACAAGTTTTCCCCCTTCATCAGGGATTTAGTTTATTTAATCATCCTCTTTTCCATTCTCATAGCCTAAAATAAATTGGCGCATTGTATGACAAAGACTTTTTCGTTTTTGAGAAGCTTAATAGAATTTTGGATATGAGATAGCATTTAATTGCTTCCACTGCAGGAGGTAATATTATTTATATATTATATATAAAATATTCATGGTTTAGATATAGCTGAGTGCTGCTTTATAGGGAGTGCAGTCAGCAGTGTAACTGATTTATCTATATTCCCCCACTCCTTTTTTTTCCCCCAAGATGTGTATGTAAATTAAGGGCAGAAACTACTTTAAATGCAAGCTTTGAGATAGAGGGAGAGATTTTGTCAGTTCTCTGTGTTAAATTTCCTTCATCCTAGGTCGAAGCTTAGAAGCTGACTGTCATGTCACCACCTTGTGCACAAAGGAAGCGATGCCTAGGAAGATTGTATCTGAGTGTGCTAATAAAACCTGGAAGACAGGTCGATGTGACCCACTAGTCATTCACAAACATGCAGTAACAGTGAAAACCACAAGTACATGTGTATGATTTCCTATTTTGCTAAACAAATGTTAGTGCTGAGTAATTTTTAGCAATTACCGAGGAATATTGTGTCCAGTTCTGGGCCCCTCAGTTCAAGAAAGACAGGGAACTGCTGGAGAGAGTCCAGCACAGGGCAACTGGGATGATGAAGGGAGTGGAGCATCTCCCTGATGAGGAAAGGCTGAGGGAGCTGGGGCTCTTTAGTTTGGAGAAGAGGAGGCTGAGGGGTGACCTCATTAAAGTTTACAAATATCTAAAGGGTGGGTGTCACGAGGATGGAGCCAGGCTCTTCTCGGTGACAGCCAATGATAGGACAAGGGGTGATGGGCTGAAACTGGAACATAAGAGGTTCCGCTTAAACTCGAGAAGAAACTTCTTCTCAGTGAGGGTGACGGAGCCCTGGCACAGGCTGCCCAGGGAGGTTGTGGAGTCTCCTTCTCTGGAGACATTCCAGACCCGCCTGGACACGTTCCTGTGTAGCATTATCGAGGCGTTCCTGCTCTGGCAGGGGGATTGGACTTGATGATCTTTCGAGGTCCCTTCCAATCCCTGACATTCTGTGATTCTGTGAAATCTGGCTTCCCATGACTTGGAGTTGTGGTTACCCTCTGTATTTTAAAGGAAACGAAGAAATTATTGCCAGACCACTGTTTGGAGTGAGGTGCTTTGCTGGGCTGATACAGGGAGTATTACTTGGACAAAGTTATATTCAAAAGGTGTATTAGAGTTTCTAGACACTGTGTTCTGCTGGAGTTTTATGGCTACTGACTCGTTCTTGCAGATGTAAGCAGTTTCATAAAACATCTGGAAATAGCAGTGCAGTGTACGCTGTTGTCAGAAAAGGTTTTTATTTGTGAGTTTGTATTTCTGTTCAGTTTTCAAGGGGTGTTGGCGTTCCCGTACGTATCTGGCTTTTTCAGAAAGAGCGATGCAACTAAAAGGAGCCGCGCGGCCAGGGAAATTGTTTGGTTTAGTTAATATTCCGGTCTTGAAAGAACTGAGGAAGGTAGTTGTGCAAATTAACACGGAGTGTTTGTAAGGCACAGCTCTCTGGCGACAGGCCCAGCAAGCTCCAATCAGAATATATTACTCTAATCCCCAAATCCGCGCAACCCAGATTTCCCTTTAGCGTAGTGGTGAAAGAGAAGCAAACTGCTTTAATACTTCTTGCTTCTGACATGTTTCCAAATACCTGATTTAACCCGGAGAAGTGGAGTGTAATCTGGAATTTGTTTGTGTTTATTCGTCTATTCTTGGCGGGAGAGGGACGGCGCGCGTAGCGGCAGGACCAGCAGGCTCGGCACGTGGCAGGAGCTGACAAAACAAATAGGTGCTCTGTTGGGGGAGGAATACTAACGTGTCGAGTCATTCTGACACCTTTTCTGTGCGCTTCCATCAAGCGAATCCCCCCCCCGAGCAGCAGCAGGACCCATTCATAGGGACCCGATGGAGGAAGGTGTGTTTGGACGAGGCTCGCTCCTCTCTCGTGCCCGAGCAAGGCTTTCCAAGTTCAAGTTTGGTTTTTGCGCCCGCAGGGAAAGCTGCACGACCCTCAGCTCATGGGAATCATTCCGAGAATTGCACATGACATCTTCGATCACATCTATTCCATGGATGAAAACCTGGAGTTTCACATAAAGGTAAATGCGGCATGACGCGTTACGTAACGGGACGGCTGGAAGAAGGTTGAACTCGGTGGGAAATCCGCATTCGTGCCAGAACGTGGTGCTGCAGAATTGTTCCTTTCTCCCTCTTATAACTCCAAAGCCTACTATGTTACTGAGGATATTTACTAGAAATATCTTACATAGTTACTGGTCTTGGGTGTGTTTTCAGCCCAGGTTTACTAGTCTGCTGGTTGCCCTGTCTTTCACCAGAGCTGGTAGTGTAGCCAGCGTGGGGAGAAAACACTTATTTCACTGCAGCTCCTCCAAAGGCTGTGCCTCAGCCCCACTAGTTACGACCATAAACACCATTGCTCCCCGTGATGTCTGTGAGAACACTGACGTGTCGTTCCTGTCTCAAGGATATCAACGCTCGTTCCTAATACGTGGGTTTGCAATGGAGGAAAAATGGCTTTGGGCAACTTACAGAAGGATGTTTAGAAGTGATTTTTAACTCGAACGCTTACGTATGGGCTTCTTAAGGTGGTAGCCTAAGTCTCGATTTAACAGCTACTATGGTTTTCCATGTCCCTATCTCAATCCCAGCCATATTATCTCTCCATTTTTTTGCATGACCTTTAATTCCTGCTGTTCATCTGGGGGTCTCCTGGGGAGCTCTCAGCCATGGGGGGGCACTGGTCGCTCTGGCGGAGTTGGGGTCAGACCACAGCTTCCAAGCAGACACAGTAAAACTACCCAGCCGACTGCAGGAAAAAATGAGTGCTCCTCTGTCTCATCCATCCCCAAAATACACTAAATATCCCTGGATGGCTTCAGGAAAGTTAAGTAGCTGAGCACAGGTGGTGTGAAAGCGCTGTCCCTTCTCCTGCTGTCACGGGGTGATGCTCTCTGAGAATGCAGCTCTCCTCCTCTTTCCTAAGGTTAGAGATGAGTGACTCTTTAGTGCTGCTTGCGTTAAAGCCCTTGAAGCACTCCTAGGGGTTCATATGTATATATATTTTAATAGCAGAGTACCTCTGGAACAGCTACTGATCTTCTGGAAGGAGGAGGTCGTTTTGTATTGAGAAGCTTCTTAGCGGTGCCTGTTTGTTGGGGTGCCCGTGAAGTGCAGGCAGAAGCAGCAGCCCTGCAAAGTGCAAATAAACCATCTACATATTTTGATAGACCTTGGGTTGTAAGATCTTGAGCTCCTTGAGAAGAGACGCCTCTGAATTTCCATAGAAAAGGCTTCCACAGGAGTGACACTGAAGTTCTTTCCATCATCTCTAAAGCTCTCCTGTGGCTGTTGCTGTTGTACTTGGTGGCACTTGGATAGCAATGGGTGGGGACCCCATTTGTACAAGACACGGTAAATTCCTGTCCCGGCAGAAGATCATCACTTTATAAATCATGTTCTGCCAGCACTGAATTGTGTCAGCAGTTTCCTATCATAGTTGACATTCATGAATATCGTAACAGAAAAGCTGCCGAAATAGCGGTGAATGAGTGAGTGGTTACACGGGGAGCTGTCACTGAGAGAAACGCACGCTCTGGAAAATTAATACCATTTTTTTCTCTCCTCTCTTTAACAGAGACCCATTTAGAACAGGGAGTCTCCCGTGTGTGTTGGTCCTCAGCAGTGTGTTAATAGGGTAATATAAAAACCACGTGAGTTGAGTCTGGGTGAACCGGGCTGGTGAAGCGAGCTGGCCCAGAGGATGGCTGTAAATAGGAGACAGGCGAAGAAAATGCACAAAAGCAAAATATACATGTGTTTAATAGCAGTTGTCACACGGGAAGATCAGCTCATCAGTATAAAAACCCAGATTTAATTTATTTTTTCACGTGATAGAAAAACGATAGTTTACTAAATAGCTAAAATTAACTGATACCTAGAATTTAGCCATCTGGTATTCTAGCTAAATAATCCCTGAATAAAGTTTCTGCAGGGTACGGTTAGGCACCACCCCCCTAACACATTTCTGTTTGCTTCTGAGTCAAATACCCTTTTATAAAGAGAGTTATTCATTCATTCATTCTCTCTCTCATATTTTTTTTTTCTTTGAGAACTATTGTCTCTCTCTTTGTTCCAGAAAACCTCATTTTCCAGTTTCTTCTTTGGGACTTGATTCAAGACCAAACTTTTACATACGCTTCACTTAAAAGTTTAATTTCATAGATACTGTTTAGGCTTATGGAACTTGTCTGTTAAAGCACTGGAGGTGCTTTATGATACTGGCACAATCGATTTGCTTCTCTTCAATATTTCTGTCAATTTTTGCCTGTGTGAAAAAAAAAAAAAAAGATGAAGATAAGATGTGTCTGAAGTGGGGTTTCTTTTGTGTACTTTCCTGATGAATCACTGATAAACGGAGAAAGATCAATGACTTGTGAATCACTCAAGTCTGTTCACATGCAAGATGTAATTCAAGCTACGTGGGAGGTGGGTTTTAGTTCCAGTCTGCTGCTTTTTGTTTTGACAGATACGGAAATACAGGTACGGAGATTTTTAAATCGCCAAAGTTTAAATCTGTAATGTTTGTGATTACTTAATTAGGTTTCCTACTTTGAGATATATTTGGACAAAATAAGGGACCTACTTGATGGTAAGTTCTGCTTTTCTTCTGTGACTAAATGTTTTTTGGCTCGGTAATAGCTCTTTGAATCAACGCTTCGGGGGAGACAGTTTCTTTCTTTGAGAGTGATATAAATTTAAGCTGTGTGACTAGGTTTGCGAAAGAGAATTTTGCAGTTCAAGTCATCTGATCTCTGACTGTTGTGCACCCACCTCTGCAGTGCTACATAGCTCGATTATAAATCAGAGCGCAGAGAATTTTACAGACTTCAAGGCAGGTCTGAGCCTCACTGGCAGCGCATATCCTTCAAGTAAAACTGTAATCGAAAAATGGATATGATGTTCTGTTGGGGTTCTTTTGTTGAATTCAGAATACATGTGGTTCAAGGCATTCCTTGCTTTGCCTCTGGTGGGTGGGGTTCGTTGGGTTCCGTCTCTTACAGTTGGTGTCTCTAGATGTGTGCTAAGGAAAGGGTGAGCCGTGTGTGTTGAGTCAGTCTGAAGACAGAGAAATGCTAATGGTCCGTGTATCTGAGCTTTTTGGAATTCCAGTGCGTCCTCCTGTCCCTCTTGAAATTCTCGCTGCTTTGGCAAAATCCCTCTTGGTCCGTGTTTGTTTTATTAATCCACACAATAAACAAAAGCTTTTGTGCCATAAAGTTTAACTTTAAAGAAACAGGCACGAGATTGACAGAGCAGGAAACTACTTTTATGTAACAAGAAATACTGATAGTAAAAAGGGGTGGGAAACAACTGCAGTTCTCATTTACAAGTGGAATACGTTCATGGTATTTGTGTGTCGTGCCTACAGCTGACACGTTGTTACCTGTGGCATATTCCTAATGAGCTCCGTCTTTTCTTCTAGTGTCAAAGACAAACCTCGCTGTACATGAAGATAAAAACAGAGTTCCCTATGTTAAGGTACGAGGAAAAGATGATGCTCGGTTTTTCATTGTTTCTCACACATGAATTTATTTAGGCATTTCCATTTGTATCCCAATGCTGAAATGATTCATATTTGGAGTCTCAGACGTTCAGGTAGCGCGGTCTCTAGATTTAAACAGCTGCCTGAAATATTAATGGGCTTGAATCATTTTTACTTTATTCTCCTGACTTTGAACTTTTACGTTTTGTTGGTATGATGTTAAGTTGTAAGTATTCATGTTCTCACTTCATGTCAGATTTGAAAGAGAACGTCTTGAAGAATTTGCTTCTTTAGCATTTTGTCGCATAGATGCTGTAATCCCACAGTATTTTAGAACAGAGGTGTTGCGTTAGGAATTTGTTGTTAGACTCTCCAGGCCCTCACTTAAATGCAATGTATTTGTTATAAACGCATGACCCTTAATAATAAACATATTGTTCTGTTTATTCTAAGCCTGGGGAGGGTAGAAAAAATTGATAAGATAAAATTGCATTAAGGCAAAGAACAAGGGCTATGCATCTCATCCTGTAGTTGGAGAGGGAAAAAAACTCATTTGGGTATGTAATCTAAACCAAATTCATGACAGGACTATATGCTGTATCATTCCACGGGTGCTACTTGTAGAAACTCTTTGCTGCTGCCTGTTTGGATTTGACCGAGTCTTTAATTTGTGAAAGAATATTTTATCTCGGGTTGTCCCGCAGACTCTTCCTGAAGGTCGTACGAAGGCACGTGTTTGCCCACTGCCTCACGAGTGATCATGTTGGATGCTGATGGTTATTCTAATTATTTTGCTCGTTCTTCCTGATGGCATTTGTAGTACTAGGACACTTCCTAAACTTTTCTGTTTTCCTCTTGCATGTGTTTAGGGTTGTACAGAAAGATTTGTATCTAGTCCTGAAGAAGTTCTGGATGTCATCGATGAAGGGAAAGCCAACCGTCACGTCGCCGTCACAAGTAAGTGTTCCGTGGAGGCTTTTCCGGCTCTAACGTGCGGATTGTACCTTCCCAGCGGTCTATTGATTCACAAAGTACTTTGAGCTACTTGTGTGAACGATGTAGTGATCCACAAATTATAACACTTTAAAATGAATAAAACTGTACTTTTTTTACCGCTTCATTGCATACAGAAACGCGTATTGACTTTCAGCTTGGAGAACTCCCGAGCTTAATATATGGCTTTATGTGGTATTGTTATATAAAACGTCAAAGTACGTAGCATTACACATAGTGTGGATATTTGGAAGTTCTGTATAACTGAAATTATGTACGTACGTCATTCTTTGTGCTACGAGTCAGAGCACTTCACTGGTCAAACAGCAGGCAAAGGCTGTGGAGCAGTTCTCAGCCTCCGCCTGCTTATCGCTTGCAACTTATCCTGGTGAAGCAGTGGCTCGGGTTGAGTTCCAGGGATGGCAAAGCGTTAAAAAATATAAAGATCGCTTCCACCTACGCAAATCTCTTGGCGTTGTGCTGCATACAGCCCCTTAGCACCACGGTGATGAAAAGGGCAGGTATCTTTGGCCTGTTGGCCAATTTATGCTGTGAGATGTCTTTGGTCCAAGCAGTGAGCTTGGCAGAACCTCAACTTGTAACTCAGATCTTAGTGGTGGATGAGGTTTTGGGTGTGGTTGGTTTTTTTAAATTTATTTTTAGTTTTGATGAGGCGCTGGGTAACCTCTTTCTCTTCCATGTCTCTACCTTCTCACCTTGTTAAACGCTATATTGCTTTAGCTTTCCCATGCCTTTCTCATCATACTAATAGAAATGTGTTCTCTTTCCTCAAGTAACGTTTTCTCCCATTGTTTCTGCTGTTTTCTTTAACAAAAAATATCCAAATACACCCTTTGCTGTGATACCACTTGTTGTGTTCGGTGCACACAGAACAGTTCGAACAAAAGTTAAGAGACAATGACTTTTACCTAGACTGGAACGTTGAGGAGCAAATTTGGAAGTGGCATTGAAAAAATGGAGTTGGGAGATGGAGGAGAAAAAGGGAGCTCAGAGAAACATTGCTGGGAATGGGAGAAAAGTCGTAGTGGATTTGAAAACAACAGAGAAAACAGATGAGAAAGTGGTTTACTGATTCTTGATATTTTCTTTTTGCTACTGGATGAAATTTCAAGCGTGACATGGTTACTATCAGCCTTACACTTAGTAGAAGCTGAAACCTGTAGCTGCCTGTGTTCTACCTGCTGCTCGGGTGAAGGACTTTTAATTGCATAAAAAATAAAAATCCCTCTGAAATATTAAATAGTATGTTTTTGATGAAATTTTTTGCTACAGTGTTGGCAGATCTCCACACGCAGTTGCGCTGAGACCTGCTCAACTACTTTTTATTGCAGTTATTATTACTACTTTGCTTAAAATTCCTTTGCTCAGCTCAAAACTATTCCTGTGTCCAGGATGCTGAACACACATCCTCATTGGAGTTCCGTGCCCAAGTAGTGTCTGCTGTACCACGGCAGTTTTTGGTGTGAGCTGTCTATACTCATGAAGAAACAAAAGAGGACAGAACCTGCATTTTTAACTGTATCAGTGGAATGTTATTTTATTGTTCTTATATTACGGGGATTTTTTTAATTCCTTTTGATCATGTATTATTGCTTCGGAGGAATAAAAAGCTTTCAAAAAAAGAAAGAAGGAAGAAAAACCCAAACAGCTTTTTTTCCCAAGCCTGTCATTTGTCACGAATCTGGTTAATTTGGTCATGTTGAAAGTAGGAACTTGTTCTGTAGTCCATGCCCTTGGTTTGCAGCTCTTAATGTAGACACTGCTGTCAACACAGAGGTCTGGGCTCTCTGGTGAATGGTACTTTTGAATTTGCTGGCCACAGGCTAGCTCTGATGACATGCGACGTCCTGTCAGGTTTTAAGGTCATTTATACAAACTCTTTCAAATGTGGTTGCAGATATGAATGAACACAGCTCTAGGAGCCACAGTATCTTCCTCATTAATATTAAACAAGAGAATGTGGAAACTGAGAAGAAGCTCAGTGGAAAGCTTTACCTGGTAGACTTGGCTGGAAGCGAGAAGGTGAACTTTTCTTTTTCCTCAACTTGTTGAATGGCATCGCTAAACTGATTGTATGAATGTGTGTCGGTGCACTAAGCTAGATTTTACACAAGTCTTATCTTAGGTTATCACTGGTGTGGCAACCTTTTTTTTTTTTTTTTTTTGTGAGAGGAAGGAAAGGAGCAGACCAGAACCATTGGTATAAATGCAAATCCCCCAAATCTGCAATATACCTTCATTTATAAAGAAGTGAATTGAACCAGTGTACTTTTATTAGTTGTGGGTATTTGGAGGAAGTAATGTAATTTTAATGTAATTTGTCCAATTAGACAGCTATTTTAATTTGCTTATATTCAGCCATGATCTATTTCTAGGTTTTCTGTAATTATGTCGCGTATTAGATCAATGAAGTGACATCAGTTAATGCAGTTATACAGCTGAAGTCTATTTGAAGCTCCCTGAATGACTCTCTTGATTGCGGTGGCTATTTCTGCTTTCCAGTACAGAAAAATACTGGCCAGAAAAGAACATGTATCTGTTGACCAAAAAAGTAATGGTCTAGAACAGTACTGCAGTGGAAAAACATCATCGTTTCCCAGTTCCCATTGTAACATCTTCTTGACTGTTCAAAATTCTTTAACTTGTAAATGAGAGAAGTCCTAAACCTCATCATTTTGCACTGCTATGGAATTCTTTAGTGAGGCTGCGTCCTTGGTAACTACTGCGCGTGCCAGAATAGTTACTCATGATGAAGCACTGTCTCTCGCTGTGGTCATAGGTTTCTATTCCTTTCTGAAAATGGGAAGTAGAATAGAAGATTTTGCTTGACACGCTGGGCAGGTTGCTCGTTGGGACGCAGTAGTGGGTAAACCATCGGTACAATGCAGAAAGCTTTTCACTAGACTAGTTAATCATGTTAATTTCTATTATTGCATATAAAGTTAAATGTTAAATTAAAAACCTCTAGTGGCGTTTGAAAAATGAATGTCTAGTCAGGCTTTCCTCTCCTCGGAAAAGTGGTTCATTATGTTCCTTTGGACTTTGTACTTCTGGGCTTCAGAAAACCTGAAATAAGGGTTTCCTTGGTAGATGGTCTTAAAGGATGCGATTATGTTTCTTTTTATGTCTTGTTGCATTTTCAGAGGAAGGTACAAGTACTGTAGGTTCAATGTAGATAAAAATACATGGATTTATCCTCCTTGTCTGTGCCCTTCCTCCCCCAACCCACTCCCCACAAAAAAGAGAGAAAAGGCTATAAAAGTGCATTACTCTCTAAAAGTGTGTTGGTCCTAGGCCACCAAACTTCTTGCCCGGGACGCCTTGGGATCCAGTTTTTGAACCGGCAGACCTTGCATTCCGGATGAGCAAGATCACACCTTTTCTGTCCCGATATTCTTGGTCCATGCAAGCAAAATCCAAAGCCAAGATCCTCGCTCGGTGGCATACGCTGTGCTGCTGAGCGCGCCCTGAGAACATACCTGGGGCGTTCCCTGTCTGTGCCCACAGCCTGGTCTTGGAAGGGGTCCCCAGGTGTCCTCCGGCAAGCACACATCTTACCAGCTTTTGTCCTGAACAACCTGAGCATCAGCTTGCTGGAAGAAAAACGTAGAAGTCTTGCAGGCTTCCACCAACAGAAAAGCGCATATAAAATTCGCCTCCTTCATGCTGAGGATAATCTTCCTTTGTTTTTCTTCCAAGAGCATCTTTAACTGTTGCGCTCTCTGCACCGTAGCTGTGTTTGTACAAGCGCTTGCTCACAGCGGAGCCTGACTGTTGCCTGTTCTCTTTGGTAGGTCAGCAAAACTGGAGCGGAGGGGGCTGTTCTTGATGAAGCTAAAAATATCAATAAGTCTTTGTCTGCTTTAGGCAATGTGATATCTGCCTTGGCAGAAGGAACTGTAAGTAATCCTGTTTTGTGTTGTTGAAGAATGGCTTTTTATTTATCTGTTTCTTTGCCACGCACATGAAAAGAAATAAGCTAGCGTTTCAATTCAGAAAGAGAAAAATATTAGCTTTCCAACCACAAACCAGTGACTCCTCTGTTGTTCTACTAAAGATAAGAAACTAATTCCCGGTGATTTCACTTGTGGTTATCCCATCTTCGCACAATCAAAACAATTGCTCTTTGGGATTGTGTGCTTTGAACCCATTAAACCTGTCGTCGTCAACTCATGTTCTCTCTCAGTACGATATCGTTATTTTAAAAAAATGATTCTTGTCTCTTCCTTACAATTTGATTAGAAAACCCACGTTCCGTACCGAGATAGCAAAATGACCCGAATACTTCAGGATTCCCTGGGTGGGAACTGCAGAACCACCATCGTCATCTGCTGTTCTCCTTCTGTGTTCAACGAAGCCGAAACAAAGTCGACCCTGATGTTCGGACAGCGGTGAGTCCTCCTCGGCGTTGGGCTGGGCAACACTTACTCAAGCTCTTCCACACGTTCCGAGGGGAGTGAGAGGAGCAGGCATTTCAAAATAAGGAGGTTATGGTTTGTGGAGTTGTTCAAAAATAGCACTGGAGAACTTGAGAAAAGTTTCTCTTCATTCCCTGTGGTACCAGAAAAATAAATGTTAATGTTGGCTAGCAGCTGCGCTGCTTAGAAGCTCGGGTAATTTTTCCTGCAGAAAGTACAAAGCTTTAGCGTGGCTGCTTTGAAATTTTATGGGGAAGATAATGGCGTTGGGCAGTTTTCTGTTGGCTAACTCAGTGGAAAATACTCTGTTTTGCTTTGTCTGATAGGGCTCTTGATGCTTTTAAGGTGCGTCTTCTCCTTAAATAGCATCTTGGGGATTATGTCAGGGTTGTAAAATACATTTTTTTTGACTGTCAAGAAAAAATGAAGAATGTATATAGTATAATAGTGACAACTTTAGTAGGTTACCATGATAGCTCACAGACATATTTTTATAGGATTGAAGGATCTTAACAATTTAGGAACAAGCAGGGATAAGAATAACCTGGAAGAATTCAGAAAGAATATTTCTCTTCCGTGTGTGTTTGCTGACGATAGTCGTATGAAAGACATTTAGAAAGTTTGGAAAAATAGGTCGGGCTCATTATGTAATTGCTGCTTTTGTTGTAGTTGAGGAGAACGCTGATACTTTAGGAAATTATTCGGTTTTTTTGTGCAAAAGAGGAAGAAAAATACTATCGAGTTACGGTTGAGCAAAATGGAATTTAGTTACCAGTTTATACAATGCGATAAATTTGTCTTTGACTCAGAAGGGTTTGTTTTTCACCACGCATAATTTTCGCATCGGAGCTCACGCTGTTAAGGAGCATTTTACATTGGAAAGTAAAACCGTGTATAAAAAAAATTAATCTGATAATCTTCTATTAATTCATTGCCCCAATTTTATCCTTTAATGTGAGTTTTCCTCGGATTTCCTTGAGCCCTTTAGCGTATCCGTGTGAGAATACGCACTCATACGGCCGCGGCTGGGCGCGGTCCCTCGTCACGAAGAGCTGCGGATCCACGTGGGTTAGGGCCGGAGGGCAGATCTGCAGAACCAGCATTGACGCGTCACCTGCTGCTGGGATTTGTGGAAGGTGGGGAGGGACCCACGTGCCACGAAGCAGGGAGCTGCGAAAAGCGTGAATTCCTGATTCACTTAACCAGCAACGTGCAGGAAAAACTGCCAAAAAGGGACCTTCGCAGGTCGCTTCAGTCAGTTTTTATGGAGAAGGACTGTAAAATGAGGTAGCAGTCATTGCATATGAGCAGGTAAAGGACTGAGGTGCAGTTTTAAATCACTATTGTCTGATGAACACGAGTTTAAGTTACTGAAGATGTAATCTTCTACTGAAATACGTATTACATATTGTATTATATATACACATAAATAATTATACACATCACATAACGTGTATGACAGAAATTTAGAGTAAATGCAATTCTTAAGATGCAGCAATTAAATAAAGAGTATTAAGAATTCTGAAGTGTAAGGAGTTACACCATTGTGGATGGTAAAAGTTTAACTGGTTGGATGGTTCACAGTTTAAACCTCCCCACGTACAATTTTCTGACTTGCAGGTGATCTCAGCTGCGTGTGAGACTCGTACCGGTGTAGAACAGAAGAGGGGTCCCAAAGTTCCTGCTTGTTCGTTCTGGATAAGGCTCCAGGGCAGTAACGCAGTCGCAGAGGCATTTAATATTAAACACACCAGTAGGTACTGGGTTAGGTGTTGGTCGGCTTGCTGTTATGCTGAACTCTCTGTCTGCAGGTATGAAGCAAAAATAATATAAGTGGTAAAATGCAATAGTTCAGATTAAGGGGATTTAAAGATAGTGTAGCCTTTTAAAAATTAGTGTGGTTTTTTAATCTAGATTAAAATTACTTCGCATTTGCTCTGGAATGTGTAACAGTGCTCCAGCATCTCTGGGAAGTTGTATGCTTGGGTGCTTGAGGGAGTGTGTGCAGTTTGTGTTTTATTTCAGTTCACTTTTCTCTCAGTTTCGTTTCTCTTTTTCGGTAATCGGTAAAACTTGCCTTTCTGTTAGGGCAAAATAATTTTCAAACCGACTCTGCACGTCCTGGCTAGTAGAGCTTGGGGCAGTGCGACACAACTAAGACTTTTCTCAGGAAGACAGACTTTTTTTAAGATGTTCGTTACTGAGAACTAGAGTGTCGGCTGCAAGAACTGGGAAGAGAACCACCTACTTTGTGAGAGGGCTCGGCTGGGCTTTATTGTGGGTTTGCTGCTTGTTCACTGAAGAACTATAGAATTGGGCTGAAATGTGAGTTCCTCCTGAAGGGCATGCAGGTGTAAGAAAGGAAATGCAAGTAGGAGGACTGGTGATGTGCTGTAGGTCTGTGGTGTCATTTGTCAGCATTTGGGGTAGAAATATTGCTGCCCGTGGAAATGGTTTCTTTTACAGTCTCTGTAGTGTTTTATTTTTCTGATGCAAGCGTATGAAGGGTCTGAATAACATTAAAGGGAAGGTATACGAGTAGGGTGATTACTGGTTCCTCTGTCCTTCCTGGCAAGAAAGAATAATATCCCCATTAAAATGTGAGGAGTAAAATTCATCTTCGCAAGCCCACTTACACTGATCAGCACATGCTTGCGCTCCTCTGTTAGCAGCGAGTCGCTTTCCGCTCCGTCTTTTCTTGTGTTTTTCCCGTTCTTTGTAATTTGAGTTGCTCGTAAGCACTTCATCCATCATGAGGGTAACGCAGGCGATAGACTACACGGTGTGGCATTTTTCTCCCCGGGTGCAGTTAAATGAGTGGAAACTCGAGCCACGCTTTTTGGCAGAGACAATATGTAAGAGGTAACCGTTAGGCGTCTGCATCTTTTAAAAGTATGGGGTTATTCAAAAATGTTTCTAAGGCGATAAAAACTCCCGCTTGCCACATAGTGCAAATCACTGGGGCGCAGTTTGGAGCGTGAGGCACAGACGTGGGAGCGGTTTCTTGCCGACACAACGAACTCCCAGGATTTTTAGCGATTGACCACGTTTAAAGGATGCTTTAGAATCAGGAAGTGGAAGAAAATAATGTAGATTGTGTGCTCTCCCGTTCTTAGGTGTAGTTTCTTCCACTGATGTTCCAGCCTATGCTTTACAAACTGGTAGGGGGTGTGCCTGTTCTTCCTCTGCTTTTTCTCCGTTACTCTCTAACGCTGGAGTAATTTAGAGGGGCTCAGTGTCTGGGCAGCAACGGGCAAAGATCTGAAGCTTTCTTAATTTGTACTGACTTGTTTGGTTTTTCTTTTTAAATGCGGATTTGCTGGAGTAGGTGCTGTGTGTTCTTTTCTGCTTGCTTTGCGTTTTCTAGCGCAATTGTTTAGGCTCAGTTGGAGCTAAGCACTTTCACAAAAATAAAGCGGTGGTGGTTGTTGTTAGAAGGGTTTGAATGTGATATTTTTGCCTGGAGGGGCAGTAACTCGTGAGCCTGCCTACAGTGGTGCAGGCATGAGTTCAGGCTCCCTGAACCTTCCTTAAAAGCCCAGAGTAAGGCAGTTACCTGGTGGTGACCAGCAATTCTCCTCCTTCCTTTCCTTCCACTCTCAGAAACGTGTTTGAAATTGCTCATTTGGCTTTCAAGGAGGCCGAGTTTCCATATCTCTGTGTTGACATCCTTCCTGCTTGACATACGCCAGGATTTTGCTGGTGGAGTTCAAGGGGTGGTTGTTAAGGGACGGGGTGAGCCCGCGGTCAGACGCTGGTGTCCCAGGCCAGGAGAAGCTGCGAGGTGACAGCTTACCTAGCAGAGCCATAGTGGCAGGGCTTGGTTTTATCCTTAATCCAAGAACAGTTTCTAAGCTTCTCTTTCTGGAGGAATCTGAAGAGGCAGATCCGTGTCTGCTCCAGGCTGCTGGATTTTGACATAGAAGAATTTCTCTTGAGATTTCCAGGTATCAGCCGTGCTGAGGACCTGAGGGACAATGGAATTGTGGCATTCCACTTTAGCAAGTAAACTGCAAGTATTTAGTAGTTTTCCTTTGTGTAATGGAAAAATTTCTGAATCCTCTAGTGTTGTCTCACGATGAAAGTTGCAGAGCAGCTGACGCTTGGTTTTGTTGCGCAGAGCTAAGACGATTAAGAACACGGTCTCCGTGAATCTGGAGCTGACCGCGGAGGAGTGGAAGAAAAAGTACGAGAAGGAGAAGGACAAAAACAAGAGTCTGAAGAATGTTATCCAGCATCTAGAGCTGGAACTGAACAGGTGGAGGAACGGTACGTACCAGAAAATGGGAGTGGGTACCGGTCTTTGTGGTTTTTTGAAGTGATGTATGTTTAAATCTTGCATTAAATCACAGCAGTCGTACTAATTCTAAGCTCAGCAGTCAGAGGCGTAGCTCACCCTTCATAATAACTGAGAGGTGAAGAAGCAAAAACCAGAAAAACCAGCAGCAGCCATTGACCAAAGGTACCGTTGACCAAGGATACTCTGGTGATATCAGATGTAAAGATTACAGGAAGGCATTTTTAAATAATGTTAGTGATATTAATAAAGGAGAGAGAAAATGCCATTATGTTTGAGGTTTTTTTAAAAGAGCTCTGCTCCTCAGGCATGAGAATCAGTTCTGTAATACTTTAAGGTAGCTGGATCTTATTGGGGTTTTTTTTATAATTGAATTTATCATTGGAAGAAATAGACCTTTAGTACAATGACGAGTGCCCTCTGATTAGAAAAATGACCACTTGTCTTCTTCTGTGGCTTCTAAGTGAAATTTCTGTTAAGAACAGCCAATTTTCTGTTTAGAAACATGAGGAATTGTTCAGGGTAGATTGCAAAATCAGCCGTAGGATGGGAGAGGAGGAAGAATATATTTATGCATACGTACAGATTAAAGAATTTGTGTTTAATCTGGGATGTTGACAAATGATTTTAGCAAACCCTCCTTGCTTTTTGGTTTTATTCCACATATTGAAAGCAAGCCCAAACAAACAAAAACCCCAAACTCCAAAACAACACCCCAAAATGAGCAACCCTCCAAAGACACCAACCCTGCATGCCCTTGCACCCTGAAACCCCAACAGTAAAATACTGCTTCTTTGGAGTCATTTTTATTTTTTAAATTGCTTGTCGTCCTGGTCCTAAGTGTTGATGTGCCTTGCAGTACCCAACTCTTGCAAACATGAAGCATCTAAAGCGAGAACGAATCTGTCATTTAATCATTAGTCGCAATTTGTTTTGCGCAGGCAATTCTGGTTTTGAACATCCTGCCTGAAATCACTACTTAAAAAGATAATACCTGACCCTGATGGGTGCAAAAATTTGCTGCCTTCTCTCAGCTCCCGGTGCTGTTTACTTGCCTTTCAGATGAGATCGTTACCTAATGATCGCGCTCCGTGTCGTTCTCGGGAGACTTCAGCCCAGGGAATATTTCCCTGATCAGCGTAGCGCGATTGCTATGGAGACGGTTGAGCGGCTGCTGGCGCTGAGGAGCGCTGGGGATTTATAACCTGCTCGTGTGCTGCACGTTTCCTTCTGTGTTCGCTAAGTGTGACGACTTCAATTTCTCTCCCATTCTAGAAACACCATTTTATTTCTATTTTTTTAGAAAACCCTGTAGAGATCCTTTCTATGTGGTGTGCAGACAAGCTTTCTAACCTCCTGTCTCTGTTGTTTTCTCTAAATATACCCACCTCCTCCTCCCCTCCGCCTGTCCGGCTTTTCTTGTTGGCGTTACCCAGCAATGCATTCAAAATGCTATTGATTTCTTGTCTGACCTCCTGCAGTAGCATTGTTTGGAAGGATATTCTGTCAAATGAGACTCTTTATGAATGAAAGTGTCACAGAAATTGTGCCTCGAATGTGAAACACAGGTAGATGTAGAAATATCCCATTGGTGTAGCTTCTATAAATTTAGAAAATAATCTCGAAAATAAAATTGCAGCAGAAAACGGATGTTCCCAGTTCTCCCTGAAGCAGGATTTCAGCAGGCCTGTGGCCAAGGGCACAATTTGATCTGTGTTTTAGAGGTAGCCAGTTGTTCTCTTCCGATGGTTGAAAATCTAAACATTCATTTATTTCGGGAGGCTCCCGATGGATTCTCTGCAGGCTGAGGAATGTTGTCGTGTGTGTAAGATGCCGTGGTTGGACTGCACCCACCTTTCCTGGTGTGCTCCAGCAAAATGCCACAATGAAAAATCAATTCACCTTTTTCTTATTAACAATACAAAATATCATTGCGCCATTAGCAACAGGGCAAAAAGTATTTTGAGAGAAGTGCTTTTAACAGAGGTTGCGATGCTTGACTTTAAGTTACTATTTTTCATGCTTTAAGCTTGAAAAAATTATCTTCTCCATTAGCTGGCCGTGCGCTTTCATGCCCTGTTCTGTTTTACTTTGGAGCCTGAATTAACCTGCCTTTTTGGGTTTTGATGTATTTGTCCTGTTGCTTTGTTTCCCTGCCAGTGAGATAAATAGTGCCTACGCTGTTTTAGCAAGAGGATGGCTAGTTAAAGCTTTACAGGAATAAAATATTTCTTAGGTTTTCATGGAAAAGGAAAAGAACCTGTTTGGGCAGGAGGGTTGGATGTGGTTTTCCCACCCCTTGAGCGATGCATGCAGTCTTTCTCGTTGGACTCTAATGCAAGTAGATGTGATTTCTGGCACGAGGGGCCTTCCCTGTCCTTCTTCACTGAACTGCAGCAGCCTTGGGATCTTAATTAATCCTGTTTTGGGCCCTCCTCAACAAGAAGGACATTGAGGTGCTGCAGTGGGTCCAGAGAAGGGCAGCGAAAGTGGTGAAGGGTCTGGAGAATGAGTCTTATGAGGAGTAGCTGAGGGACTTGGAGTTGTTGGAGAAAAGGAGGCTGCTCTCTACAACTACCTGAAAGGAGGTTGTAGCGAGGTGGAGGGCGGTCAGTCTCTTCTTGCAAGTTACAACCAGTAGGACAAGGGAAAATGGCCTCAAGTTACACCAGGGGAGGTTTAGATTGGGTATTAGGAAAAATATCTTCACCCAAAGGGTTCTCAAGCACTGGCACAGGCTGCCCAGAACAGTGGTTGAGTCACCATCCCTGGAGGTATCTAGAAGACGTGTAGATGTAATGCTTGGTGACGTGGTTTAGCAGTGCTGGGTTGATGGTTGGATTTGATGATCCTAAAGATCTTTTCCAGCCTAACCGACTCCACGATTCTATGCCTGTGGTTTTGGGCAACCCTCTCTTTTGGATTTGGATGACCATGGATTGTGTGCTTGCAGGAGAAGCTGTGCCTGAAGATGAACAGATCAGTGCAAAGGACCAGAAGAATCTGGAGCCTTGTGATAACACCCCGATTATTGACAACATCACACCGGTTGTGTCCAGCATCTCGACAGAGGAGAAGCAGAAATATGATGAGGAGATTGCCAGTCTCTACAGACAGCTGGATGATAAGGTGTGAACGTTTGCTTTGACTCCATTCACTGGGTGAAAACGGAAAATGAAGCCAAAATGGGTGGAAGCACGTGTATTTCTTGAGCATCACAAACTGAAAAACATCCGAAAGTTCAAAAAACAGATCTTGCATAAACCCAGATCTTGCCCTATCACATCAGCTGTCCGCCTCTGTTCCCTCTGCAAATAGTGTTTGGGGGAATTCTCCATGAAATCAGAGCCAAATTTGCCTTCAGTTTTAAGGGTCTTGGCTTTTCAGCCAAGTACAGGCTTTTTCAGCACTCCTTTAGTGATTTTTGTAAAATCCTTCAGCAAACTCTAACGTCGTCGTGGAGTCACAGGTGAAAGAAAAAAAGGAGACTGTATCTGAATCTTTTTCAAGCATATATTTATTGTGTATCAGAAATTTAAGGAAAATATACAGCCACCCCCTGGGTCTGTTTCCTGTTCATGGTGTTCTAGCTGGGAGCACGGGAGTGCAGGTGGCTTTTTTATTTATTTATTTGCACAGCTTGAACTACCTCATTGGCACTTAAAGCTATCGGCAATACATTTACTGAGCACTTGCCGTTAATAGCTGTGGCTTGTGTGAAGATAAGCAGGGAAAAAAAGGCAAATTAGTGCCATTGACTGTGTTGGATGGGAACAGCTGTTACTTGATAGCTGTATTTGCTATCAGAAATCAATCTATTAGCATGCTTGGCCGTGAAGGACAAAATATCAGTTGACTCTGATGGGTGAAAACCCACCATTTCTCTTTGGTGAGTCCCTTTAGGGAAGGGTATCGGTCATGAGACCAGAGCTGGACTTGCTCAGGGATGTTAGTGTGCTTAGCGTGCCTCCTGTGGTGTTTTGGACGAAGGACTCGTACAGTGAAGTCCATCGTTGTTTCTCTTCTGCATTTAACATCAGTTCCTACCCATGAGGCTGCTGTCTTCACAAAGAAGTTGCAATGCCAGTACTGGACGCCCGGCTGTGCACTACCTGGCAGTATTTTCCTCACAGAGTAGGGAAATACAAATTCTGCAGCTGAGGGCTACAAGTCCTGTGGCATGGTCACTAACGTGGCTCAGAGCTAGCTGTAAATTGGAGCTGGTTGATAAATCTGTCTCTAACGATCTTTCTTGAGCTGAAATTTGGAGACAGAGGGAGAGAGGGAGAGAGGGCGTGTATGAATTTGCACATCTATGAAACATCACAGACGTTAGCAAAGTGTCCTGCAAGGTGTGAGGTGCAACTCTGACCACACAGGTGGCTTGTGTACCATCAGGGACGCCTCTGCAGAGACAACTACACGTATGTGTTGCTTTTACTGTGCAGCTCTGTGTACGTGTATTTTTCTCTCCTCATACCACTCAAATGCGCACAAGGTTTGCCATGGCGTTATTCTTCCTTCTTTTCTAGAAAGGGGCAATAAGAGTGACCAAACAAGGACTGTGAAAGAAATAAGATAAAAAAACCCTCCAACCTTATTTTATTGCAGGATGATGAAATCAACCAGCAGAGCCAGCTGGCAGAAAAACTCAAGCAACAAATGTTGGATCAAGAGGAGGTAAAAACCAAATTCAAAACTCCTTTCGTTTTGCTTATGAGCCTCTTGTTTAGCGATTCTGTCACCGCTGTTGTTCATACAAACGGGCTAAAATTAAACAGGTAAGGGAAACTAGGTTTGAACTTTGAATTTCATAGTATCCTCGGGAAAGTGTTAAGCCCTGCTTACTCCTTACGATAGCGTACCATTCTGCTGGGAAGTGATGCTGGAGATAGCAAGGTAGGAGTGTGGCCGATGTTTTTCACTTCCAATGTGTTTTTCAAAGCGTCTGTATCCTTTCAGGTATCCAGATACTACAGACTGCAGATAGTTACAAATTTCTGAGGTTTACAGTATGAAAATTACTCCTGATTGAATTACTGATATTCATTATTTTGTCAGTCAGAGACAGTACCGAGAAAAATCTGTAAGACTGAAAAATCAATTAGTGGTGTTACCACAGATTTCCTTCAAAATCTTGCATTGCTCACTTTAAACTTTTTATTTCATGGTTTCTCTCTGTAAAATGAGTGGTTTTAAGATGGGCAATATAATCATTAAACTTACAGTCCAGTCATTTCTTTCTCTGTTACTTGTTTTATATAAGAGGCTTTGAAGATGCAAAAGCTGGCAGGAACACCAAATCACCAAGTTCCCCAAATGTCGCTGTGATGGTCTTACACTGGTTTTCAAACCTCAGGAAACTGGACGAGGACCATTCAGACCAAATTATGACGGTGGTGTTGGGAGCATCAGCCATACACTGATGTCTTTTTGCCCGAAGCCCGGCTGTGATTCTCTAGGAACGTGCCTCTCCCAACTTCCAGACCCCTTCTGTTGGACCACAGCATTATTCTGGCTGCTTTTTTGGGGTGTGGAACCTCTCCTGTAATTGAAAAATTATTCTGTCCGTGTCTCAATCCTTATCTAAGCCCTCAGAAAAGGGCTTCCAAGGTTTAGCTGCTCCTTAAGGGGGAGAGAACAATATGAAAGCGTCTGTCACTCATCACTCCTGACTTATCTGCCACCTTCAGGGATGTATCCTCACCATAGGAATGACCAGTTCTGTTTTATTCCATGATCAAGCTCTTAATTCACTTGTCACAAGTTCCTTTTGATTACTCTGGGTTGTGTGCCCCCCGTGTCTGTGCCTATACAGACGTAACAGAACTTTATGCCATCTCAACACCATTATTTCCTGAGGTGTGTTATTTACACCAACTCACTTTTCCCATCTTTTTTTCCATTGGTGTGCTCATCTAAAGCTTATTTTCCCTCACGATTTTTCTTGTGTCTTATTTTTTCAATGACATGCCCTCCTTTCTTTGTGTTAGATATTTGGGAACATGCTGTACACTGGCTTATTTACGCCTCTCTTTGTGTTCCATAATCAATATTACATCTGGAAAATCAATCAAGTTTTCTAACCCCTGCCTTACAGACCACTTTTTCTCCTTTTTTCGCACACATTCCAGCGTGGCTCTGCTGACTTGCGGAAGTCTCCGCAGCTGGTGTGGCACTGCTTGTTCAGAAGGTTTAGCTGGTCCGTCTGAGAAGCTCGTCCATCTCTAACCTTTCATAGAATCACAGAATGTCAGGGATTGGAAGGGGCCTCGAAAGATCATCCAGTCCAATCCCCCTGCCAGAGCAGGAACGCCTCGATAATGCTACACAGGAACGTGTCCAGGCGGGTCTTGAATGTCTCCAGAGAAGGAGACTCCACACCCTCCCTGGGCAGCCTGTGCCAGGGCTCCGTCACCCTCACTGAGAAGAAGTTTCTTCTTGAGTTTAAGTGGAACCTCTTATGTTCCAGTTTCAGCCCATTACCCCTTGTCCTATCAGTGGTTGTCACCGAGAAGAGCCTGGCTCCATCCTCGTGACACTCACCCTTTAGATATTTGTAAACATGAATGAGGTCACCCCTCAGTCTCCTCTTCTCCAAAGTAAAGAGCCCCAGCTCCCTCAGCCTTTCCTCATCAGGGAGATGCTCCACTCCCTTAATCTTTGAGAGCTAAAGCGATATTTTTGTTTTCTTCTTTAAGGATGTTGAATTCATTTTTCGAGGTTTTGTGTTCCACACGGGTCCACCTGCCCTGCGGGAGCGATGTACCTGTTCTCTGTGAGCGCCGTCATCAGCTCCGTGACACGAGCTGCAGAGCAGCTGCCTCACTCTGCTTCCTCCTAATTAGCCAGAGTACTTTTTTGTGCTTGATTAAGCTAGCAGGTTAATTATAAATCTCAGGCCTGCCACAGATTGCCTTGTGCTGATATTGGTGTCTTTTGGTACCTTTTCCCTGCTGGCTGTTTCTTAGGGTGCGTGTTTTGGGGGGATTTTGACTCTCCCACCCGTGTGCTGTGAGCCATCGCCTCCTCCCCTTTGCCCACAGCTGATCAGTATAACGTGCTATTAAGAGCTTTTTAAAAGTCTTGATATCTTTTTCCACCTCATGCCAGCCAGAATGTTCTGGGGAGCTGTGTTTATGCTTTAGGTGATATATAACACTTCCCTTTACTTGAAGCCACAGTAATATTCACACAGAAAAATTTCTTAAGTAAATGTAAATAATGGTTCCATCTGTGTTTAGCAGAAAGATTATTTTAAGCTATTTTGTTGTTTAAATATTTACATGCCATCTGGCTTTGGCAATTCAGCGGGGTTTTTTTCCGTAACGTGAGTGCACTTCTGAGGCTGCAGCATTACCAGCGAGATAAATTCCCCTTACATCTGAATCCTCTCTTCGCCACGTTGGGCACGTGCCAGCGCCTGAAGCTGCCTGGTTGGTTTCCTATTTTCCGTTAGCACTCCGAGCCAAAAACAACGACGTCTTCTCTGACATTCTCCTTTGAGGTGGTCCATTTTAGAGAAATGTTTCTGTTTTGCTTGGGGTCTCGCATAGAGCTTCTTCCTGGCCTGGGAGCCAGCAGGCAGTGGTGGGGCAGGTCAGGAGAAATCCACCCAGCACGTTTCAGTAGCGCGGATTTTGTCCCAAGAAAGCTGCAGGGCAGTAAAATTATACTAACTGGTACGTAGGAAATGAGAGAGTTCAGTGAATGGATGTCCAAACGTGGCTGTTACGATGAGCATGAATGCCTTCTTGTATCTCACGCACTAGTTTTATATGTTATTCTGTATTTTAGGTGATGTTAAGTCCTGATTTGGTTGTTATTCTTGAAAGTGCAATATTAGCAATAAGTGTTAGGTGGCACCTTTTATTTCCTTTCACATCCTTGTGCAGTATGTGACTGCTGAGGAGTCTGATTTTGTGCTAAAAGCCCAGTAGCTGAATTTTCAAGGCTTTAACATCTGGATGGAGAGGGAGAGGACTGTGCAGCTGGCCTCTTGCAGTCAGCACCGTCACTGAAACTTCAGCATCTCTCTTAGTAGCGTGCAAAGAGTAAACTTATTAAGGTTTACAAATTGGAAATACTAGTATATGAAGTCTGTATTTTCTTCTTTAGTTCATATTTTGCCTCAGCAAACTCGAGCAGCTAATCTCTCTTCAGCATCGTGCTTCAGATGATAACTAAGAATAATCCTCATAGGTTGGCTTATCAGGATATTTCTCTAATGCCACAAGGTCTTTGAGACTGCCTCAGAGAGTCCTTTTACCTGGTTCAGGGCAAAGCTGTGGGTCTGTGTTTAAACCTTGGACTTTGTGGTGTCTTTTTGGTCCCAGCTGCAGCACTGCATTGAAGGCAGAACATTTATTTAGAGCTATGATGCTGTTCAAAATAAGTTTCTCTGGCTCGGTCTTGTGGCATACTAGGATTTGATTAAGAGTTTTCGTTGTCATTGAAGCTCAGAGGCTTTTTTGCTTCCTTCAAATAAATTTATGCTGAAACAGATCGTTTCTGGTACAGTAGGGGGATTTCTTCTCTCCTGCTGTCTCTCTCCCACACACACGCTCGTGTGCTCATACTTTCTTTGTTGTCTTGTGAACGAGTTCTTGGGTGATTTGACGTTTCTGTGGTATCTGGTTTCCAGCTTTTGGCCTCCACTAGGAGAGATTATGAGAAGATTCAAGAGGAGCTGACCCGTCTTCAGATTGAGAACGAAGCGGCGAAAGATGAAGTGAAGGAGGTTCTTCAAGCCCTGGAGGAATTAGCTGTCAATTACGACCAGAAATCCCAAGAAGTGGAGGACAAAACAAGGGCCAACGAGCAGCTGACTGACGAGCTGGCGCAGAAGAGTGTAAGAACAACCTGTTTGTAGTTGCTGGTTCCTTCCTCGCCCGCTAAAGATTTCCGTAGGGGTTCCCAGATAACTGCTGACCGATGCCATTGCGGGAATCTTTCAGATACTGCTGCCAACTCTGTTATTACGTAGTTGAAAATCTGGAGCAGCAGCGAAGCTGTTTGAAAAGATCCATATTTGCCAATGCTACCTTGTCACTTCTGTCGTACCTAAACGATAAAATGAAGGTTAAAATAAGGAAGCTGATGGCAGATTGTGGTTCTCTTGCAACCTCTGTATTTTGCGCACCGTAGCGGCAGCTGAACTGAACACGAGAACTGGCCAGTCTGTGTTTTGGTTACTTAAAAACTGTGTTGTGCCAAGAAAGATGTGAAAATCTGCTTTATGCAAATCACAGCATTTTGTGTTTCCCTGGACTCGGTGTTGTGGAGCAGGGACTTTATATAGAGTCAGGGGATCTCAAGGAAGGAATGAGAAAAACAATCAGCTTTTTCAGCTTATGTATACTAATCTTAAGGAAAAAAAAAATCTGATGTGAGAAAAATCAAAATTGCCTTACTAGGTAGTATATCCTTGTTCCTTAATTGATTTCACAAACTGAAGAAGCTGTTGTTAGCAGGTCTGTTTTCCCGGAAGACTTCATTATCCACTTCAGGAAAACAGATTGCTATGAAACCCATTGGAAAAAAATTGAATCTTATATCCTTCTATACCTGTTTCTGTGTGATTAACCTTGTCTGACATGTATTATGCAAATAAGAATCTTACCGGATTTGCTACGTTTAATAGATCTAAAGTAGCCTTGTTAGCAAGTGAGTCGTGAAAGTGGATTACGGCAAGGTGGAACTGTACGTGGCAGTACGTTGAGCCAGCAGGCACGTTCAGGAAAATACAGGACAAAACCGTGTAACCTGGATAGGGCAGAAGAACTGATGCTCGCTCTGCCAAGGGGAGGGTAACTTTTGCTTTTCAACCTTTTCAGAGCGCCCTGACAGCGACCCAGCGGGAGCTGGGCCAGTTGCAGGAGCTCAGTAACCACCAGAAGAAGAGAGCTACAGAAATCCTCAACTTGCTGCTTAAGGACCTGGGAGAGATTGGAGGAATCATCGGTACTAACGATGTTAAAACAGTAAGTGGGCTGTCTTTATTGCTTGGCCCCCCACGCCTCCTGCAGGGTTAAAACACTTGAGGTGGAACATGTGGGACACAGCAGTCCTTCTCCCGCCATGCTGCCGTTTAAACCCCGGCCAGAGCACGGAGTGCAACACTGAAGAGCTCTTTGTCCGGGTCAGAGATGGTCAGAAACGCACACAATTACCGCTTTTATCCCCAGCTCAGTGTTTGGGACTAGACCACTGCAGCCCATCTGTGTGCTGATGCATTTATTAATAGAGGCTGACTGAGTTCCCCCCGAAACAATACCCACACAGCCCTTCCTGAGCTGGCATGACCCGGTATTCGCAGAATCTGAAGAATCTTTACTGGTGATCTTTGGCTTCTGGGTGGCTCCCTCTTTTGTTTGAAGTTTGTCCTAAAACTGCTGTGTTAGCTGGAGGTGAAGAGCACTCAAAGCCAGCGTTCTGTACTGATGGCTGTGGAGGGCACCCGAGGGAAAAAGATCTGCACAGAAATTGTGGTTTTTGCATTTTGGTGTTTATTGTCTGTCAACACTGGCTGGCTTCGTGAGCGAGCCCACGCTTCCATGTGTGTTTTTGAAATGCAGGATGCTTTAAAACTGATTTTCAGCACTGGTAAAATGATGCTAGGTACCCCATAAATAATTACATGACACTAAGATCAGCTTAACTTTTGTGTATCAACTGTTAATCTTTTGTGAGAAAAAAATTGTAGAGGATAATTTTCCTCTGAAGTATGAAGGTCAGAATGGGAGTAAAGGTGGTTGAAGTGGCAGAAACCTTGGAATCTGAACTTGCCTGCAGATGGTGCAAATTTTGGGCAGCTTTGCTCTGAAATTTGCCTTCTGCCTGGCTCTTGGGTTTATTGATATGGTAGAAGAGGCAGCTGCTGGCTTTGTCACGCTTCTCCTGCTGTAGATGAGCAAAATGCTGAGTCTCAGAGAAGATGTTTGTGTGGTCATTGCTAAATGGGACATCTCTGAGAGAAACTTTTCATGGCCTGGAAAATCTTGCTGGTGTTGCTAATGCCATCGTATCTATTTAAAACCACGTGAAAAAGAGCAATTGCTAAACCCGGGAAAGAAATTCATTTCAAGATGTATGTAAATTCCTTGCAACGCTTTTTAGTTCACTTCTCAGTTCTTGAGCAGTGAACTTACCCGAATATTCAGACCAGAATATTCAAACCAGTGTGGCTGGAGCGCTTTGAGTTGACTCAGAGTTGTTGATCTCCTGCTAAAGCCCCCTTAGATCAACCGATGCTCCAGCCCAATCTCACCGCAGAGGACACAGTCCCTCCTGTCTGATGTGGTCATGCAGATGCCAGGGCCAGAAGACCAGACTTTGCTAGATGTTACAGCAACCTCTGGTGGCCGTTGTAATAGGTACACTCAGAAGAAATCTCTGAAAATGGAGGCAGAGGCTGTTTGGTACAAATTTTTAGAGCAAGTCAGATGTCAGTATTTTACAGGACAGCTGTCAGGGTAAATAAGGCCAGAATGAGAAGCTTTTTCCAATTTGCTGGCAATTAGCATCCTCTGAAAGTGTGTCTAATTTCAGGTCAGGCTGAGAATTTGGAAAGCAGTTGCATTATTTAGGCTTCTGGGAGAAGATACCGCGCGTGTTACCTTCCTCTTGGTGCAGGGCTGGGAAAGAAGCAAAGCAGAGACGAAGTTCCTAACCATGTGCTCGCTCCAGGAGAACCTTCACAGCTCAGCAGTGGGTTATGTGAATTAAGTAGTTGAAGAAAAATGATAAAGAGGTACAAATAAAAGGCACCACGTTAAACCAGAGAAGGAAATGATGTACAAATAGAATGATGCTAATAATTAGAGAGCTGTTTCTTTTCTCTTGTCAAGTAAGATTTCCAGACCCATGTCTGTCTTACGACTCCGTATGCAAAAAGCACAACCCTTCAAGAGGAGACTTTTTTAAGGAGTGCTTTGAAAAAGTTTTTCAGCTTTTAGCAGCTTGAAAGAAGGAAAATCGCCTGCACTAGTGACATGAGAAGGTTTCCCCAAAATATGCTCTTGCAGTGATGGTGGGCCTGATTACTTTCGATGTAAACTGATGAATCACATTGTGAGCACAAGCCTGAATTTCTCACTTTTGAGACTTATCGGTGAAGAAACAGAGCAGTACAACTTGTTTCAAGGTGACCTGAAGGTTCGTGGGTGCACCTTGGGGGCTGCTGTGCTTTCACAGAGGCTTCCTAGCTCCGGACAAGAGTTTCACAGCTTTGCATTGACTTAACCTGTAAGAACCACACCTCTGAGTTTGCAATCTTGTGTGCGTTTAGTTGGCAGATGTGAACGGGGTGATCGAGGAGGAGTTCACCATGGCACGGCTTTACATCAGCAAGATGAAGTCGGAGGTGAAGTCTCTGGTGAACCGCAGCAAGCAGCTGGAGAGCGCCCAGATAGACTCCAACAGGAAGATGAACGCCAGCGAGAGGGAGCTCGCAGCTTGCCAGCTGCTCATCTCACAAGTACGTTGGTTCCTTCCTCGCCCCTTTGCAACAAGGTTTGGTGATCCTCAGCCTCCTCCCTCAGGAAATGTGTGTGCTAGGAGTGAGAAATGAGACTTGAGGGAGAGAGTGGTGTTCTTCTTGTCTGTTGTTTTTTCCCTCTTCTCCCATTCCTCCCCCTCAGTGTTTTTCAGCACATTCTGTAGCAAGGTTGTGTCCTGCTGTAGATCTCAAAATGTGTTCTACGGCATAGAAGCATAGAATCACAGAATCATAGAATGATGTGGGTTGGAAGGAACCTCAAAGATCATCTAGTTCCAACCCCCCTGCCATGGCAGGGACATCTCCCACTAGATCAGGCTGCTCCAGGCTCCATCCAGCCTGGCCTTGGACACCCCCAGGGACGGAGCATCCACAGTCTCCCTGGGCAACCTGTGCCAGAGCCTCCTCACCCTCAGGGTGAAGAACTGAAATATAATAATAATGAAAAATCCTATAATAATACTGAAAATCCTCCATGGGGGGATTTCCTCAGCGTGAATTTGTATCTTCTACCTTCACTGTAAAAGCAACCTGAGGAAAGAAGCAGTGATTGTATGGTTCACTATAGCAAAACATCCGGTGAGCCCTCCGTATCTGGTCTGTTAATATGCTACCAAGATGACTGAGCAGCAATATATAAAATAAAACGCTGTGGGAAAACTTCACTGTATAAGATGGAGCTCCAGATGGCAGGAGGGCTGCCCAGAGGGTGGCAGCTGCAGGCAGTGGTGCTTGCTGCAGCCTGCTGTGGGAGAGGGGCTGACTGCTCTGGAGTGGACACCTGAAGGGGAGGAGGTGGTTCAGGTTTCTGTATTTCTAAGTCTAAGAAAACCTGGAGCAAGGATAACCTGCAGCAGGACATCTTTATTAAGTTCTACTGCATAAAAGCTGTACCTGGAAGTGCACTTCTTAGTATTCCAGGGAGTCCTGAGAGTATTGGCTGTCCCAAAATGAGAAGTAAAACCGTTCATCGTGTCTTAAAGCAGAGCCTGGGCTGGCGTGGCCACTGAAGGCAGTCATCCTGCCAACCTGTGCCGCTCCCTTTCCTTGGGAACTGGCGGATTAAGGCTTGCCTGGCAAAGCAGCTGTGTGCCTGCTGCTCCTGGCAGGAGAGGAGCAGGAACGTTGGGAATAAGGGTCTCGGTGGTGGGACAGCCTCTTTCAGCCATGGTGCTGGTTTATGCTGAGCCTGGTGAAGGAGCGAGCAGAAGGCAGCCTCTGTGGGGTTGGTGTCTGTCTTCTCGTGCTGGAATCACAGAGCGCTGCAGTGCTCAGAGCTTGTCTGAGTATGACCTAACCTTTGTCCTGAGCACAGGCAGGAGACTGGAGGTTTAGGATTTGAGAGATTTATCCAGGAACTGTATGTCGACGTGGTGAAGAATCCAAGTGGAAATGCTTAGCATTTTGGAGGTTCTACATCTAAGTGCACATTAAGGCCTGTCTGTGGTTAAAACCAGGAAGAAGCTGGGTGTCTTTATGCTCAAAATCTTGCTAATGGGCAAAGCCACCATCATGTATAAAACCACCATCATGTATAAAGCCACCAAGCTGCAAAGCGGGTCAGGAAAAGCTCAGAGAGATCAGTCTTGAGGCCTTGCAAACTCAGTTCAGGGTCTGGACTATTCTAGTTCCTGCTAAGGATTGCTCCTCTCTAAGTTTGGTCTTTACAGTGTCACCAGCTCAGAGGTCTCAATCCCTCCTTGCTGAGGTCATCTTTAAGAACAGTGAACCATAAGGGCTTCGGTGGCCTTCTTAATAGGATGTAATAGTTCCCAGACAGTATCTTAATTTTATCCCCAAATTAGAAAATTTTAACTCAGTTTCTGGTGTTTTCACTACATTGCTCACTATTTTCTATTTAAGCAAAAGCCCTTCTAATTCCAAAGGGTGTTGCAAGAAGCAAATTATCAGGATGGTGAGAGAAGGTTGATAGGAGCTTCTGCGGGTTGAAGCATCCAAGAAGCCACCTCAGAAACCTGGTTTTAGAAAGCTGTTGTCGTTTGTTTAACACCAAATCATGAGCACGGCCTGAAACTGCGTCAGGGGAGGTTCAGGTTGGGTCTCAGGCAGCCCTTCCTCCCGGAGAGGGTGCTCAGGCACTGCGATGCTCTGCCCAGGGCAGGGGGGAGTCACCGTCCCTGGAGGGGTTTAAGGAGAGGCTGGGTGTGGCACTGAGTGCCCTGGTCTGGCCCATGTGGGGGTGTTGGGTCATGGGCTGGGCTTGATGATCTCAGAGGCCTTTTCCAGCCTCAACAATTCTGTGATTCTGTGATTTTCTCCTAGTCATCAGCTCAGAGTGTAGAAAGCTTCCTGGTTTTCCTCCTTTATGTAGGACAGTACCTGAGTTCCTGGGTAACAAGCTAAGGTACTCACATCTCATTGCTGTTCCCTTTTGTCTTTACAGCACGAAGCAAAGATCAAGTCCCTTACAGACTACATGCAAAACATGGAGCAGAAGAGAAGGCAGCTGGAAGAGTCACAGGACTCTCTCAATGAAGAACTTGCCAAGTTACGTGCTCAAGGTACCACATTCCATCTTGTGGTCATTGTTTCTTTTACCAGTGTATCTTAGAAAATTCAAAATTGGCTGAAGTGTTGTATGCACAGTAGTCCTACAGCATTTTATTGTCTGCTTAGTATTTTGCAGTGAAGACACAATTGTGATTCAGAATATTTTACACATTGTAGGATGTTACGCTTTGGATAAAACCAGAATTATCCCTTTCAGCCCAGCCATTCACATAATACAGAGAAACTTGATTTTGTGAAGGAGTCAAAAACCTTGACAAGGCTCATCTTGTGCTTTAATGATGTGAGAAATAAAAAACCCCGCACCAAATTCTTTAGCCAAACAGCACCTCAGTCTCTGTTCTGTGAAACTCTTGGATATCCATCTCATTTCAGTTGTACCTCTGGCAAAGGCCCTGCCCCGTTCAAAAGGAAGCTGCTTCCCATAGGGTCAAGTAAAAGAAGTGCCTTTCCTAGCTCCTATGTAGGATGCAGCTGACTTCATTTTAAGAATTGCTGCTTTTTCCACTTCTGATTTAATGTGGAAAATGTGTATCAAAAGCAGTTTTCTTAGTGTTGTTACATTGGGACCTAATATCCTTAGCGCTATTCTGAATTTCTGCACAAGGGATCTTCTCTGACTCCAGGAGCAGCAGGTCATGACAAGACTTATTTTGTTTGGGGTTTTTTAACATCTGCATTTTAAGAATAGATTTTTTATTCCACCTCCTGATCTTCTTTCCACTCCCCTTGTTCTGGAGGCGCCATTTGCCAGCAGAAAGTGAGAGGGCAAAGAGAGGATTGCGATAAGGTCTAAGGAGACAGGGTAGGTTGAGAATTCACTGACGTGACCTGTCAGTAGAAGAAGAGAGAGTTTGGGCAGTGTGGTCACAGCCTGGGTACAGCAAACCGTGGCTGTTTCTGCCCCTCTGAAGCTGTGTCCCCTGATCCTGCTGCTCCCAGCAGGAAGAGGATCTGTGGTTTTTTGGGCTTTTTTTATAATGGCTGCACATAACGTGTCCTGAAACTGTGTGGTTAATTCTCAACTGTCTCCAACCTTAAACAGAAAAAATGCACGAAGTCACCTTCAAGGATAAGGAGAAGGAACATCTGACCCGGCTTCAGGACGCAGAGGAGATGAAGGTACTGTGGTGTGCTGCAATTTGAAAGGGCATTTCTCAGCGAGATCCTTCATTAAGCTGATAATGAGGGTGTAATTTTGTCTTCCTGTACACATCGTGTGCTTTTAGAAAACGCTTCCAGCCACTGTCAGAATTGCCAGCCTCTGTTAGAAATCCTGACCTCGTGTAATTGAGCGACCTTCACAATGCGAAATTAGAGAACTTGCTAGTGTTGAGGTTGTTGGCCGGATGATGGAAAAAAAGTAAGTTATAGTCTGAACCTTGGAGGTGAGCGTGTCTTGTGAGACCAGCTTGAAAGCTGACCCAACTTCAGAGAGTTGAGAGGTTCAGTGGGCTGTGTCTGCTGAGCTGGAGACACCTGGGTTCCTCAAATATTGTGTCCAGTTCTGGGCCCCTCAGTTCAAGAAGGACAAGGAACTGCTGGAGAGAGTCCAGGACAGGGCAACTGGGATGATGAAGGGAGTGGAGCATCTCCCTTATGAGGAAAGGCTGAGGGAGCTGGGGCTCTTTAGTTTGGAGAAGAGGAGGCTGAGGGGTGACCTCATTAATGTTTACAAATATATCAAGGGTGAGTGTCACGAGGATGGAGCCAGGCTCTTTTCGGTGACAACCACTGATAGGACAAGGGGTGATGGGCTGAAACTGGAACACAAGAGGTTCCGCTTAAACTCGAGAAGAAACTTCTTCTCAGTGAGGGTGCCGGAGCCCTGGCACAGGCTGCCCAGGGAGGTTGTGGAGTCTCCTTCTCTGGAGACATTCAAGACCCGCCTGGACACGTTCCTGTGTAGCATTATCGAGGCGTTCCTGCTCTGGCAGGGGGATTGGACTGGATGATCTTCCGAGGTCCCTTCCAATCCCTGACATTCTGTGATTCTGTGAAATCGCACAGATGGAGAATCAAAATGTAAGAGCCAGTATGTTGCGTCCGTAGTTGAGAACAAGTCTTGAAAAATGATATTGATTCACCTCTGTGTTACTGTAATTTTTTGCCAGTGGGACTCTGCTGGAAGTCAATTTGCTAAGTAGGGAATCAGGCTACTGGAGTTAATATAATTTGGGTACTAAAAAATTTAATACAAGGCCACTTTACCAAATAATTTGGCAAGAATACTGACTATCTCCTAGAAATAATAATGAAATATAAACCTGTTTTCTGGTATTTTCTTCTTCCTTTGGAATGCAAAGAAATGTTAGGCAATAATGTGTGCGTTGTGTTTCTGATGGGATTAAAAGCTGCAGAAAAGGAAAGATATAGTTTTACAAAGATAGACGTCTGTCAGCTTCAGAACTTTTACCTCCATTGTGAAAAAAAAAAAAAGTTATTAAAACAGTTGTCCAGTTATTCCTTACAGTGGAAGAAAAAAAGCAAATATTTTATTAGCAATCTAAAGAGACACGTTGAGGTTTTCCTACTACTTGAGCTACGTCTAATCCTAGAATTCAAATAACAGGGCTGTGGTCAAACAATTCTCAGACAGGGAGGGGCTGTTTCGGGTGTCGCTTCTGTCACAGATATAGCTGTGCCCGTATTTTCTTGGTGAATAAACAGGTGAAACAATAGAGGACTGGCAGAAAGCAGTGTCGCTCTTGGCACTCGATATGCCAGTACCCCTTTTTTTCACCCGTGGTAGTTTCTGCAAGAAAACAAGTAGAAAAATAGTGAACGTGTGTTGCTAAAAACTGTCTGAATTAAATGCTGGGGTGAGTAGCTGCCCAGGTTTGTAATCACAGGAAGGTATAGCAGGCCGGATCCTGAATTAATTTGAGCGCCGTGCAAATCCAGAAAGACGGGTCGCTGTAGCTGGTGGGGAAGGAGGAGGCTTCGCTGTGCTGACTTGATCCCTGTGTCACGCCCGGCTCTGGTTCTCGCACGCTGCAGAAGGCGCTGGAGCAGCAGATGGAGAGCCACAGGGAAGCCCACCAGAAGCAGCTGTCCAGGCTGAGGGATGAAATCGAAGAGAAGCAGAAAATAATTGATGAAATCAGAGAGTACGTTGGCTCGCTCCCTCACGTTCTCTGCGTTCCTGTCCCGCGCTGTGATGCCGTAGGGATGTTTTGGGGTTGGTTTTGTCAGTTGTCATCGATGTCCAGATATTTTGGTGGCTTACAGAGAGTAGGGTCCTTACATGCCCCAGCCAACCCTCTAATTATTTTGCATGGTGGATTCTAGTGCCGAGTTCTTTAACGAGTCCATACAATTCTAGAGAGGAAAAAGAAAGAAAAAAAGTTATACCTGCAGAGTCAGTAAGAGAAGTTTGGAGGAGAACAGATTTTTAAAAGATAAAGGTTTTGAGGGCATCTTATGGCAACCAGTCCTGCCACAGGCTTTCTGAAAGTCTGACTCAACCGCGTCCCATTTTCACACCCTTAATATTTCTCCCTGTAGCTCTGTTAGTCCAGTACTCCAGCACTTGAAAAATGGAGTTCTTTGCTCCCGTACTCTTCTTTTGGTCAGTGCTCATAAAATCTAGTCAGTCCTGATGTAATGTTCCATCTTTCATCGTACTCATTGTGTGGCCAAAGCCTAACAACAGCGAAATGAGAAACGTGAAGCGGGACAGAAAAATTGCAAGAACAGTTTGTGTCCTTTCAAATAAAGGAAGCAAGCCACTGAATTTCATTTTCCAATATTTTAAAGTATGATTCCTTATGCTTTTTATGCTTGATTCCTTTCAGAATTTTTCAGTAGAGAGTTAGAGCTTTACTTTCTCTGTCTAACCCCATTTTTAAATGGAGATTTATCCATCCTTTATGGGATTCCGGACCGCACTGACTTTTTCTTTCTCATCATAGTATGAATCAGAAGCTGCAACTGGAACAAGAGAAACTGAGTGCTGATTATGACAAATTAAAAATTGAGGACCAGGAGAGAGAAATGAAACTGGAAAAGCTCATGTAAGTCAACACTTGTGTCATCTGGTATCCTTGAATATTGTGTCTCTTAATGTATCCACAGGAAACATGAGAGTGACAGGTATTTGTGTGGAAATATTCATGCTGAAAATACCAGTGCAATAACAAAACCAGCATTCGGTGATGAATGATTACCAATTATTCCATATTTTTTTAACATCGGCTTTTCAATAGTGCGTTTGATACTTGCCAAAAAAAAGGTTTTTTTAGAGCGCTGGTTTTACAAAATGTCGTAGCAGGTGTTAAATCCTTCAGTCTTTAGTGCACAGCAAAACCAAATTATTCTGGGGAGGGGTTGTTTTTTTAAGTAATAAATCAGAAATCTGAGTAAAAGCCTTGCCTGGAAATGAGGGCGAAAAATTTCATGTGTAGACACAGAAAATGGAGATGGTGGCTCAGCCGTTCCATCCGAGAAAGCTGCGTATTTGGGACAGTCGAAAGCATAATTACAGGTGCAGAGGGATGTACAATTTGCTCACATCTGCAGATGTTCTACTCAACCTGAATGTCGATTGGTTCTCCTCTGTTTGATATGACTTCAGCTTTTTTGATTTGTGTTTCCCGTTGTGATCTTTCTAGACTGCTTAATGATAAAAGAGAACAAGCAAGAGAAGATCTTAAGGGGCTGGAGGAGACGGTGGTATGTCTTTTTTACACTTTATTGGGCTTTTTTCCCCCCCCCCAGGTCTTCATCGCTTGTGTCTGTGCCTAAGGAAATGACCAATTTATGGCATAGTAGCCTAAATTTGGGCATTTCACCATGAAATTGAATTTTAAAATTTAAGATTAAATACTGTTATTGCTGTCTGCTGTGAATAAGCTACCAGGAATAAGGCTACGGGTACTCTGCTGTCCTTGTTCCTCCATGTCAGCTGAAATAACCAGTGTACTCAGTGGTGTAGCTACAATTACGTGACACACACCTGCTTCTAACTTGAGCAGTGTAACAGCTTGCAGGTAAGTATGATAGCATGTGTACAATGTTAAAAATGCAGTCTGTGATGGATGGGTGACTTCAGTCGTGAAGTTCCTGTTGCACAGTTTCATTGGAAGCTGCATTTTACCCGTCTGCGAAATACTCGAGCTTTCTCACTCAGAACCTGGTCAAAACCAGAGCTGGTTTAGGAGCATCACAGAGTGATTTTTGCTGATGTTAACATGGTTATTAATTCAAACCCATCTTCTTCTTCTCTGTGTGATGTTTTAAAAATTAAGCTTATAGTGGCCTCAGGATCAGTTGGAGTTCATTACTGAAGCTGAACTATTCACGTCCTTCCAGCTCTGGCTCCTGGTGGCTCCCCCAGACATAAGCCTTGTTAAAATAAACTCATGTGAGGCACAACCTTTCTGAAATGAACTTTACTTGTCAGATAATTACAGAGTTTGCACGTGGATTTGATTTGCCCTGTATGCTGAATGAGTAAGGCAGCTGGAACTTGGAGCTAGGCAGTACAACGCCGTCACCTTGCAGAAACCCAAACTTTGGAATAAAAAACTTCGAATTATCTTACATTGAAATGTTACTCACTTTGCTAGAGTCGTAATAATTTTGGCAGCAGGAATTAGAAATAGGGAATTGCAGGAAAACCTGAGCCATCAAAGGCCAAGTGCTGGCTCATCCCTGCCCAGTGGTGTGGGGAGGCGTCGGTCTCCGTGAGCGTTGCCTGTCGTTTGGGTGATTGCTCCGAGGAGGAAGGGATGAAGATCAGTTTGGGTGGGACCGCGGCTGCTGCTTTTCTTTTTGCCTCCTTCTCCTTCCCAGGGCTGGGCTGGTGTGGAAGCAAAAGAAGGGTTCCTGTGGCAGGGAGGTACAGGCTGGAGGTCTGCTGGGGCAGCAACCCAAAAGGGAGCTCTCGGGGAGGTGTGTGCTCTGCAGCTTGGTCTGAGGGGCACGTGGTGCTTCTTTTGGGTACTACACCAGTTGGATATAAGTAATCTGTGCTTGGGATGCATGGGTTTTAGTAGTCCGTGAAGGAATCATCTGCTTTTTGGTTTCCAGTCGGTTTTGCCTTTTTCCTTTTGAGAGATAAAGATAAGAAATGTAAGTTCCAAAGCCTGTAGTCATCGTGAAGCTCATCAAGCTTATTTCAACTCCAGGATGTGAGTGCATAAGCGTAAAATGGAAAAGCTAAGGTTGCTCTTGGCAACTTTGGACAGACAGTTCTCTTCAGGATGGCTTTGGTGCAGCGTGGGGTTGGGGTGAACTGTCTAGTCACAGAGTGTCCTCTCTTGCAAATGGGTTTGTGCTTCCTGGGAGCAGGTGCAGGGTTGCCACTTCTTGTGTCACACCTTCAGTCAGCAGTACCGTGATTATTTTGCTGAGCCTGAGAAGTCGATGCATATAAAAAAAAAAAAGCTGGGACAGCCTGGATTTTTGCCAAAACTTAAAAAGCACTTAAAATCTTAAGTGCCTGTGAGCAAGTGTGGAGAGCTGGCCAGTGCGTTTGCAGGAGTGTGGCTTCAGAGCTTTTCGAGGTGTGTAGCTGCGGCCAATTTGTGAGACCTGAGCTCTCTGCTGTCGTTTCCACTAGGATGATGAAGGGAGTGGAGCATCTCCCTGATGAGGAAAGGCTGAGGGAGCTGAGGCTCTTTAGTTTGGAGAAGAGGAGACTGAGGGGTGACCTCATTCATGTTTACAAATATATCAAGGGTGAGTGTCATGAGGATGGAGCCAGGCTCTTCTCGGTGACAACCACTGATAGGACAAGGGGTAATGGGCTGAAACTGGAACATAAGAGGTTCCGCTTAAACTCGAGAAGAAACTTCTTCTCAGTGAGGGTGACGGAGCCCTGGCACAGGCTGCCCAGGGAGGTTGTGGAGTCTCCTTCTCTGGAGACATTCCAGACCCGCCTGGACACGTTCCTGTGTAGCATTATCGAGGCGTTCCTGCTCTGGCAGGGGGATTGGACTTGATGATCTTTCGAGGTCCCTTCCAATCCCTGACATTCTGTGATTCTGTGATTCCCCATGCCCTAAGACAGAGCCAGCGTATTTTCAGAAGGAGCTTTGGTGTGTGGTGAACACCTTGGGAGGTGCAAGAGCCCTTCAGTTGGGCGCTGCCTTTCTGTGAGCTCCATATACCTACAGGCACGTACAGCTCTATAAGTAAATCACAATAAGTATCAGCTCAGATCTGAGGAGAATTTTTACAGGAGTGTCTACTATCTCTTAGTGGTTTGTGCTTTTTTAATTTTTTTTTATTTATTGTCTTGATTCCAGGCAAGAGAACTTCAGACTCTTCACAACCTGCGCAAACTGTTTGTCCAAGATCTTACCACCCGCGTTAAAAAAGTAAGACTACAACTGTATTAAACCCAAATCCTGTCTTTTTTGCAGTGAGTTGCTGGAAGCCTTTAGTGCGTGTTGTTACAAAATGGGACATTGCCTTTTTCAATAACAGCAAGAAATAAGATTAAAACTGTTCTTTTATTTGGTCCTTATTTGTTAAGACCAAGTCTTGGTGGTTAAATGAAACGAACCAGTTCAGTTCAGTTAGAAAATTCCCCCAGATGGCATTAATGGGTACCAGAAATTGTTTAATATAACTTGCACTAACTTACCCTGCACTGAATACTGTGGCCCTTTCTTTCTACGAGCTTGTGACTAGTCAGCCTTTTCGTGGCAAAATTATTATTTAGCAGAAATTAATCTATTTTTAACTGTTGAAGAAGAGTCATAAGCTACACAAATCATAGAATCATAGTCAAACAAATAGTCAAAGGCTTCGCAAAGCTTTTCAGCCCTTTAAACTGGTTTTGGGGAAGAGTTTTTATACTGTTTTTGTTCAGGGTTTTGTTAAAGTTGAAAACCCCTGTTAATAAAAAAGTGGGAAAAAAAGGAAAAAGGGATTTTTCCCCTAAAATCTGACTTTCCTGTTCAGAATCCCTCAGAATAGGGAGGTTTTTTTGTGTAGTGGGGAATGTGGCTCTTAAATATCGAATGAACAGGTAAAATAAATTCCCTTTGATTTGGGGCTATTGGAATGCTTTTCTGCCTTTGAGAAGCTTAAATTCCCCTCAAAACCGAGCCTCCTCTTGAGTTTCTGCTTTGCTAAATGCTGCCCCTCTCTGTGCAGAGCGTTGAACTTGACAGCGATGATGGGGGTGGAAGCGCTGCGCAGAAGCAGAAAATTTCCTTTCTTGAGAACAACTTGGAACAGCTTACGAAGGTTCACAAACAGGTGGGGGTTCCGCTTTCTTCCGTCCTTCCGTCTCTCCATCCTTCCTTCCATCCTCCAAAATGAAAATGTTTTTTTTCTTTTCTTTTTAATGCTTAATGGCACCCTTGGAGGTGCCTTGAGTGGAGTCAAGCAGCAGAATATCCAAGCAAAGAAATAGAGTTTTTCCATGTGGCTTAAGGGCTGGTACCCCCCGGCATGCCGAGGTTGGTTGTTTCTGGGCGCGTCCATCTCTGTCTCCTCCCTCTTTCATGAAGTTCCCGTTTCCTTGGGAATTCTGCTCTTTGGAGGGACAAGGGCCATGGAGAATCCTTCACCGTAAAAATAAGGGATGGAGGGGGGTGTGTAGTAGGCGAGAGTTTTGGGTGTGCATCAGGGAAAGAGCCTCACCCTCTGTGGACTGGAGGTGTGTATGTATCAGTGGTGTGTACCTACCCCTCGGGAGATAAAATTGGGTCATTTCTTCCAAAAGGTGTGCTGCCACCCTCTTGTCAGCTGTCAGGATTTCTGAACCGTGTCCCGCTGTCCAGATGCGGAGCACAAAATCGTAACGGTGCTTTCCGTTTTGTTTTTGGATAGCCACGTAACGCTCTCCAGTGCGCTTTTCTGAAACTGGTGTTAGTGAGACACAGCGCTCTCCGAGATTTGCTTTATTTATTCCTGTGCAAGTGCCAAAAAAGCAAGCAGGGCCGGACCGTGACAAGCGTCCGTTAAGGTTCAGTATCTTGAGATTCCCAGGGAACAGATGGTTTAAAGACCTACTTTCTAAATGTGGAAATCAGGACATGTTAGGAGTGGTTTTTTCCTTTTACTGTTTTGCCTTTTTTGCACTCGGTTCACGCATCTGCTGGGTTTTCAGAGGCGGATTTTTATAGCTCTTGTTAGAGTATATTTACTCAAAACCAACTAGGAGTCCGCGTCTCATTAGAAACTTAGAGGGAAAAGTGACATCGGACTTGCCCTGAATGGGATATCATCCTGCTCTTATTTCATATCGCAACTACTTCGTAGAGCGAGGGTTCAGGACTTGCGGAAAAAGCACATTGTGACAATTTTAAAATTTTTTTTTAGCTTTGTTTGTGTTGTTCTTCTGGCACTCAGCCTGGACTAGCAGGTGTAAAGCATTTTGGTTGTCAAACGACATGTAAGTGTTAGTACATGCTGTTGCTTTACTGTATTATTCATCTGGTCGTTAAACCACTGTCTTCCCTTCGCTCCAGCAAAGGGAGAATCACTCCTTTGGAACAGTTTTCTGTTGACTTCTTGGGAGCAGCATAATCTGTTCAGTAGAAATTGTGCTGGATTTTCTGTTTGCATCAGGTTTTTATTTATCAAAAAATCAGTCCTCTCTGCTGGCAGTTGTTGCATGTAAAGTTAGATCTTATTCTGACAATTGAGAGACCTTGCCCAGGTTCTTGTTTGATCGAGGAAGTGCATGAATTCAGAGTTGCATATAATCATCATCGCATTTACAGCTGCAGACCTCAAAGTGTTTTCTTAGCGATGTTTGAGGAACTGAAGTGTCCGATCTTCCCATACGCTTAAGGAGGGAACAAGAAGGTAAGCGTGCCGAAACCACTGGAGATGATGAATTTTTGATCATACCCGTTATCGATTTGAAATAATGAGCTGATCATGCATTTGAGAAATGCTGGACATTTCTGCGTTCTGAAGAAGTGTAAGAGTTTCTACTGCAGTTGCTCTTAAAGTCCAGAAGAAGCAGGATGGTAGTAGAGTGGTAGCCAGAACGGACACGTGAAATTCTGTTGAATGAAATGAACTCTCATTTTAAAAATGTCTTGTCTTGCAGTTGGTACGTGATAATGCAGATCTTCGTTGTGAGCTTCCTAAGCTGGAAAAACGACTTAGAGCTACGGCGGAGAGAGTTAAGGCCCTGGAGAGCGCACTGAAGGAGGCCAAGGAGAACGCCATGCGAGACCGCAAACGGTACCAGCAGGAGGTAGATCGCATTAAGGAGGCTGTGAGAGCCAAAAACATGGCACGGAGAGCGCACTCTGCTCAAATTGGTAAGGACACGGAGCTAAAGGCTTAGTGGTTGCTCACATACTTCATGGTTGGTCTGTTTGCTCGTGGTTAAATAGAGAGAGCTTTGAAAGCGGCAGTCCGGGGCAAACCGCGGGCTCTGCTTCTCCTCTGCTGCACAGGAATCTTCAAAGACTTCACTTTTTAATAGAATCTGCCCCGCCTAAAGTTTAAAGAGCCTCTGCTATTTAGCTCAGTAAATAAATGGCATAATGGGTCTTGTGTGCCCTTCTAGTGACCTGAAAACTTGTCTCTTTAAATTAGTCTCTCACTTTCTTCCTCCTCCCCCGCATACTCTCCTTCTGCTTTCATTCTTCCCTTGCCTTTCTGGACCTTGTCCCTTCTTCTTTTTTTCCCTAATTATTCCTCATTGTGATTTAATTTGAACCGTGTAGAATCAAAAACCTTCCTGCAGAATTCAGACGCTTGATACGACTTTGTGGCGCGATCCGAACGGCATTTGAGATGGGGCAATTTTGGAAACAATTTCTTGGAACTGCCGAAGTAGGAGGATAACATTTTGGATGGTGATGCTAAAACTGGAGTCTTAAAACCCGAGAGAGAGTTAGGCACTACGTAGTATTTCTCTCATTGTGCCACCTCTTGTAGGAAGCCGCTGAGCTCGTGTCAAAGCTGAATGTCTTGTTTGGTTTTCTGCTTTCACTCTGCAGCCAAGCCCATCCGCCCTGGCCATTACCCGGCGTCTTCTCCAACGGCTGTCCACGCCATCCGAGGGGGAGGGATGTCAAACTCCAGCTACTATCACAACACCAAATAGACGAGAAGTAAGACCAAAGTAACTTACTCATCTGTTCTTTCACCAGTCGCCCAGTTTTCTTAGATTTCAGTCTCGCTTTTTAGAAGACTCACAGCATTTTTTCCCTAGTTTTCATAGGAGTCGTTTGCTGATAATTCAACTGTGAAAGTTAGTAATTTAAGTGAGGCGTGCCTTGTTAGAAAGGTTTGCATGCTGCTGCTGACTTACCGCTTAAATCTTTTTTTTTATTAAACTAAAATGCTCTGGTAAATCTGCACTCAAATTCACACGTAGAGGTGCGAAACTCATGTAATAAAAATAGAATTCTAGAGGTTCCTTCTGCCGATATAATTTTCTGCTTTCTGTAACACAAATGTGCTTCCCTGTTGATGCTTTGAGCAACCTGGTCTAGTTGAGAGGCATCCCTGCCCATGGCAGGGGGTTGGATTAGATGATCTCTGAGGTGTCTTCCAACCCAAGGCATTCTAGGATTCTATTCCAGCCTGAAACAGGGGTAGAGCAGCCCTAGGTGGCAGCAGCACAGAGCTCCCCAAATTTGGCTGTCGCAATTTGGCAGACTTTAGTTTTGCTTTCTTTTGTTTTGCACTCTTACTCAGCTCTCTTCAAAAAAAAAAAAAAAAAAAGTTTAAAAAGTAAATGTTTTACTTTAGTTGTGAGGGATTTCTTGCGGGTTTCTCCCAAGCAAAAAAAATCTCATCCTGCAAAAATGAGTGGTGTATTCCCATGAGACTGCTTCATGTCCCCCGTCCTCCCATTTCTTTCTTGAAATGCTCATTATTCCAGAGATTTTTATATCTGGTGTTATTGTAGATGATAACTTTATGCTACAGGCATGCTAAGAGTTAGTGAGTGGCTGTGAAAAGCAGCCAGTGGCCTGCCAAGTTCTCCCTCCAGGTTTGACTTTCTCCCCTCCTTGGGGATTAATTGTGTCCTGTGACTCTTTTCTGATAGTATGTGATTTCCTTCAGGCACTCGGCATTCTTGGGTGGTTTTATTTTCTTTTTCTTTTTTTTTCCCCCCCCAAGACCGTTTCATGTCACGCATGCATGCAAACCATCCATCACGTCGCACTCAAGCTGTTATTGTGCTGTGCAGATTGTTTCTGTTCATTGTGTTCTCCGTGAGCCCTGTAGCTGCAAGCAACATATTTTCGCCGTGGATGAATCAGGGCAAGTCTTTGCTGAGCGTTTTTGCGCATTAGTTCGTTCCCAACTCGAGTTGGCTTTTCCATCTCACGAGCAAGAGAGCCTCTGTCTACTTCGTTGCGATCCTACCTCCGCGAAGAAGCGAAGTGTGGTACAGAGGCACGTAAAACATTTCCAAACATATAACAGCTGCTCTGCGAGGGGAAAAAAAAAAAGCTGCTACCTGCCTAAACAGGGTGGGCCTTTAATAGACCATCTGCTACGAAAATAAGCGTCGGACTCAAAGCAGCCACACATGGGGTGGAGGCACACGGCAAGTGAACGACTGTGGATTAATAAAAATTACTAACAAAATAAATAGACTTAAAGTTAGGTGGGTGTATAAGAAGACAGGACTTTGGAAGTCAATAAAAAGCAATCAGAAGGCAGAGAAGACCTCTCCAATGTTTTAGGTGCTGAGTTTTAGACTTGAGGGTGGTGGAGGGTGAGCGGATTCAGGCCACGCTTGGAGCATTTCGCAGAGGAGCTCATGGGAGATGGGGGGGGGTGGAGAAAAAGAAGACGGAAGATCTTAGAAAGAACTGGGTAAACTTAGACGTTTGTGGTTTCTGAAACAAATTGGAAAAAAAAATAAATCTGAAAACCAAACGGGAGCCCTACAGGTTGGAATGAAGCCAATTACAAAGTGTGCGCAGGTGGTTTTTTCCCCTTAATGGGCAGGGGGGCTCCGTTACGGCTCTTATGGCTCTGCTTCCCTTTTCGCTCAGGATCGAGGCTGACGCCCGGCTGGGTTCTGTTTTGCCTGTTACATGTGTGGCAAGAATTGGAAATGTTGTGAGAGTTGGATTCAACGATTCTCATGGATCCCTTCCAAGACTAGATGTTCTCTGATTCTGTTCTGTGATTGCTACTTCAGAGAACCACGTTTTGGGCTTTTTTAAGTTTTGATTTTTTAAGTCGCTCAAGTTCTAGATTTTTTGCACACATCTAGAAAGATGCCTTCAAGATGTAGTAAACTAAGGCCGGGCAGTGATCAAAGAAAGTCAGTTCTCATCATTTTTGGTCCCTCGACTAAGAAGATTCTTGGCAAATTGCAGCTGTTTGTCTGCCAAAGGATTTGGGGTGTATCAGAGTGGTCTGAGTTCTGAGCTGGTCAGATGAAAGCCCAGGGGCCTGAGCCGGAGTGTTAGTAAAGGTACTACTACTTGTACAGGGAAAATTTGATACAGATTATTATTTCCATGATATCATTGAGATGTATCTGTGCTCTGTAGAACTGCACCGCGCTTTTGAACGGCGCAGTTCTACAGGGCGTGAATTCGAACAGAACTTTTTTACATTCGTTTAACAGCAGTGAAATAAAGGTGAGGTTTCCAGATAAGTGTTTGCCGTCACGTAACAGACCCCACCTCTGGAATGAAAATTTTATTCCAGGACGAGGGGCAATTTATCTTACGTTCATTCATCACTCGCAGTAGAGATAATAGACACTTACTGCTGTTAGGCTGGTCAGTGATTATGATTTATGAACCCAGCAGCCTACTTTTCAGGAGGAGCCAGTGTTGCTTTTGCTGGTTTTACCCAGTTCGTTGCTAAAATTTCTTCTGCAGAGCTGGGCAAGGCTGGGAGGTTAATCACGACAACGTTCAGACTTCACCCGGCTTTGGCCACGTTGCCTTGGTGCCACCTGCGTGATGTAAGAATCACAGAATCACAGAATGTCAGGGATTGGAAGGGGCCTCGAAAGATCATCCAGTCCAATCCCCCTGCCAGAGCAGGAACGCCTCGATAATGCTACACAGGAACGTGTCCAGGCGGGTCTGGAATGTCTCCAGAGAAGGAGACTCCACAACCTCCCTGGGCAGCCTGTGCCAGGGCTCCGTCACCCTCACTGAGAAGAAGTTTCTTCTCGAGTTTAAGCAGAACCTCTTATGTTCCAGTTTCAGCCCATTACCCCTTGTCCTATCGTTGGTTGTCACCGAGAAGAGCCTGGCTCCATCCTCGTGACACTCACCCTTGATATATTTGTAAACTTTAATGAGGTCACCCCTCAGTCTCCTCCAAGCTAAAGAACCCCAGCTCCCTCAGCCTTTCCTCACCAGGGAGATGCTCCACTCCCTCCATCATCCCAGTTGCCCTGTGCTGGACTCTCTCCAGCAGTTCCCTGTCTTTCTTGAACTGAGGGGCCTGGAACTGGACACAATATTCCAGATGGGGTCTCACCAGGGCAGAGCAGAGGGGCAGGAGAACCTCTCTCGACCTACAAGGAGGTCGAGATGATTTCTAAGGAGATGATTTCTACCCCAGAACGCGTAACGCTTGGCGAATAACGGCAGCAGATGGCAGCAGAAAGAAATGTGGCCGTTAATAAAATGTGGTCCTGGAATTGCTGGCTTAAATCAGAGATTCGGGAGGCCAAGGAGTGTCCACAAATCTCCGAGAGATAATTCCTCGCTCTGTCTGCATTGCAGATGTGTTTGAAAAGACAAGCGCAATAAATTTGTGACCTGAGGCGTACCTCAAGCCTAGAGTTCAGAAAAGATCAGGAAGGGAATGCTGGATAATTGCTGCAGTGGGAGTCCTGTCGGGGTTGCAGCGTGTGTCTGTGAGAAGGTGGTGCTGGAATTGCTACAACCACGGAGCTAAACTTACACCAGGGCTTCATGGAGACGGCCTTGGGGATTTCTAAATGTTTATTTCTGTAGCATGGTTTTGAGACAATTTCTTCTGTTTTAATAGAAACAGTCGAGATGTATTCTCCAATGTAATTCTGACAAAGGACAAAACTCTCCAAGTCTGAAGAGCTGCAACTCGTGGCATGTGGATGGTTGTATCTTACTTTCTCCTCTGGTCAACTACAGAGCTTAGTTGTATATTGTTGTATTTAAAGCTTCCTATGGGAATACTTTCTAAATATAACTAAACACAGTGCAGGCTTCAAAAAAAAAGGTTAATACTAAAGTTTTTCAAACAATACTAGGAATTTATAAACAAAACCTGTGATATGTATTTTGCTTTCAAAAACCCCAAACCAAAACCTAAATTATTTTGACGCTCTCTCGTGCTGCCCCACGAAGTTTGAGCCAAAAACTGCACAGAATTATCAGATTCACTATACAATCTGGTTTCATGGTTTTTTTTCTAAATAATTAAAGAAAACTTAGGATACTAATAAGTTTCAGAAATGTAAATGAGCACAAAGGGAGCATCTGAGCACACTTGAATGTCCCTTGCATCCTGCTAGTTAGTAACTACCAGATTGAAGTGAATAATGGGGAAAATGCAAGAAGCAGGAGAAATCTGCACTGAACCGTTTTTTGTGGCCAAGTCAGTGTTAGTACAAACCAACTCATTTTGAAGTTGTGTCTTGAAATTCGTGAAATGGACCTGCTCGGGACCCCCCTAAAGCCTCTCTGGAGGACACGCTCCTCCTGTTCCTCAGGTTGCCCGTGGAGAGCTGAGCCACGGTGCTGCTGCGCTTCCGCACCTTGGGTTTAAGGACTTTTTCCAGACGGAGCAGAGATGATCTCGGAGCCTGCTCTGACTCCATCGTGGAGCTAACCTGGCCCCACACACAGGGCACAGAGGGGCACGAGCTGAGCTTGGGGACAGGTCGGGGCTCAGGGAAAGCGTGGATGAGAGCCCACACCCGAGAGGCTTTGCTGGAGAGCACTTCAGGTGCCGTAGGCAAACTTCTACGTTTGCTGTCCCCATCTTCCCAACCTCTTTCTCGGCGGCTGTGCCGCAGGCTGGAGGGTGCTCTCCTGGTGTCGACAGACCCGTGAGCAAACAACGCCGGGGATGCTCAGCAAACCTTGGGCAGGCAGACCGGTGGCAGACGGGTCGCTGACGTGCGGGCTTTCGTATTTCGAATCTGAAGGGAGCTGGTTATCTGCCCGTCCTGCCCTTCTAACAGTTGCTCTGACTTGTCTGATACCTCATTTCAAATGAGAAGGAAAGGACTGACACGGGGATACGCTCAGGAGCGCCGCAGTGCTCCGCCGTGGCGGACTGGGATTGTTAAAACAACTTGCACGGGGACGCGTGTCCGTGAAACGCGCTGTGCAAACAGGCTGTGGTCTGCACGTCCCTTACCCTAAAGTCTCTGGGATGTTCCCAGCACCTCCCCGTCCCTGAGCAAGATGAAAAAGTCTATTTAATCTAGCCAGACCGTAGGTAATCTCGCTAGTAAGCTGCATAAATTAATAACCGTCCTGGTTTCCTTTACGGTTGTTAATAAGGATGACAATTAGGAGCCAACTACAGTTCCCACCGTTAATTTAGGGTACATTCGACAACACCGAGGCAGCGATGTTTGTGTATTTATTTATTTTTAGAACTTGGTCTTGAATACGGATGAGGATGGGGTTTTTTTTTTAATAACCATATGAGAAAATTGGGGAAAACACATCTCTCTTTGTAAGGCTGATTTTGCATTAGCTAATTTAAAAATGCGCTATGCTCGCTCGGTTGCTTATGTGGTGTTTTCCATGTGGTTGGCGAGAAATGTGTGTGTGGGGGGAAATTCAAACCCAAGAGTTTTTCTAAAGTCTGTATCTCAGATGTTTTATAATCAACTTTAAATCACCTTGGGTCTTGGTAAGATGCCTTGGCCTTTGCTTTTGGATGCAATTACTAACAAATCAGTGAGCAAGATGCCTCTATAATGTGCATATATGTTATGTAAAATTAAAAAGTATATTTTTTTAACATTATCAGGATATTATCTGTAAAATATTTTCATCTATTTCTGCAAACACATATTTTAAATATATATGTGTGTGCTCATATATCAGGTAAGCACCTCCCAGGAGATACATAAAGTGGCAGAATTATTTTGGATTTGTATTTTTTCACTCTTTTTTATAAGTTATCAAACAATATGATTGAAGTTGCTTTCCTTACTTCCCTTTGTGAGATGTGCACACATCGGCTCTTCAGCGTATCCAAGTACCGACCAGTGAAAACTCTCATGAAAAGAACTTTTTTTTTTCCTTTTAGAGACCTAAAAGGAAGAAAAAGTTCGCCTTCAGGTGGTGTTTAAGGATGTGTTTAGGCGAGACAGAATGCCACGCTCCGGGTGGCAAAGACTGAGTCTGATCAAGGGAATTGTTTCCTTACGACTGTGCCAGTTGGTCGGCTGAGGCCCTAACCCGATGAACTGTTAAAATCGTGCTCCGTGTCCCGTTTCATCGCCGTTACGGTGACTCTGCTTGCTGTGCCTCACGTTTCGGTGAGGCGTAGGCATTGCCTGATTTGCCATTTCTAATCTTGCGCATCCGCTAACCACCATTCCCTTTTCTGCTCTCTTCCGACAGGTGAATTCCACTTAGCATGTTAAGGACTGTCATTAAGTCACTAGTTTCTTTTTTCCCCCCTCTTCAACCCGATCCACATCCTCTTCATCCTGCGCTCCCTCCGGCCATCCGCAACGCACTGGTCCCAGGTATTTTGAGCTTCGTAGGATCTCCACGTGTACAGAAGTGTTCGGCTCAACTCTTCTACAGATACTTGTACAATGTATTTACCATAACCATCTAAGTAACGATAGGAAGTCTGCCGCTCAGAATCTCTCTCTGACTGCGTTTGACCCCTTGGCGCTGGTTAGGTTGGGGCTTCTACACGATGCTTTCTCAAAGTCCTCTGTCGCATCAGTAAATCCCGACTTCTGGCATCAAAGAATTAATTATTCAGTGACCAAGTGCCATCCGAGGCGGGTGATTGTGCTCTGTCATGACTGATTTACTGTATAATATACATATTATTTTATATTTTTAGGGGATGAAAATGTGCTGCTATATGCTTTAATTTTACTGCTTACATTTTCAGAAGTAAATTTCCCCAAAGAACCATTTGTAATATCCTGATAAAATCTTTGGACTGTATAAAAATAACCTTTATTGCAGTACCTGGTAAAGATCAAACGGGATGCAGAGAAGTCTGTTAGTATAGATCTAGGTTTTGAAGTTTGGTAGCTACATGAATATATCTGTGTGACCTAGCTTAAAAATTTAAGATCTGCTCTGCTTGTAGTTCTCCCTACGATGGTGGGTTTTCCTGGAGTGTGATGGCTAGCCGTGTGTTTGTAAGCGTTGTTCTCGATGGAATTTTGAAGGCTTTCAGAATGCTGTGGAAATCTTGTCTTGGAAGAACCGACAAGCATCCCCCCCTCCCCTCCCCTTTCCCGCTTCCCGCATGCCTTCGGCAAGCCCCGATCTGTTCGCACCGGAATTCTGAGACGGGAGTGAACAGCCCCCCCCTAAGACGCTACCTTAAAGAAACAAACAACAAAAGGTAATAACCCCCCAAAACCCTGGCCCCTACCTTAAAAAAAATTTAGAGAGAGAGAGTGTCTGAAAGGAGGTGAGAGTTGTACGCTCGAGCTGCCCTTTGCAGACCAAAGCTGGGAACACGAAGAGCCTATCGCAAGGGGAAGAGGACGTCTTCGGAAGCAACGGACGCTACGCGAGTCGTTCCGTGGCGGTAAGGGTGAGCCCCGCTCGCCTTTCCTGGAGCTCTTTCACGCCAGCCGGAAAGTTTCCATCTTCTCAGCAAGGGGGCACTGGAATCGTTCTGGGAAGGCACAACCTGCTGCTGCTCCTGCCGCCGACCCAACCGCTTCTGCGCCTCCTCCTCGCTCGGATGCGCGGAGCGGAGCGCGCAACCGGACGTCCTAACGCAGCACCGTGGGCCCTAGGGAGGTTACGGCCCGGCATAGCCCTCTCGTCTTGTTTTGCAGATATTTGCTCTTATTTAATTTGAGATGGACGTTTGTTGTTTGGGTTTTGGTTTTAATCTTTTGAATTCTGAACGTGCTCGTTAGTAGGCGTAGGACTATTTAGTTAACGTAGAGCGTTTTGAAAGATTGTGAATTGACTTCAGATATTATTTTTTTTTTCTACTGAAATTTAGGTTGTCGCAAAGTAAGTTGGACTTAAATTTGTTTTGTTTTTTGTTGTTTTTTTTTTTTAATGTTGCACTATTTTGGAGAGCATTTTGCTCAAAATATTTAATGAAGTTGCAAAGTTGCATGTATTTAATTTATTTTGTATTTTCCAAAGTTTTATATTTTCTTTCTTTATGTGCATGTGCACTGCCAGAAAAAAAATGAACTGTGAACTTGCCATATGCAATCTTTAATAAAGTTACTAATTCAGAACTACTCTGTGCTATCGTATCAGCTGTTCAGAGCTGAAATTTCTACTGGGAACTAACGATCCTCTTGTTTTGGTTCGAAAGCAGTCGTCTTGGAAAAGGTACCGAACTGAACTGCTGTCAAAGCTTTTGTGTTGTAGTAAAACTTCTGTTCCGTCTCTCGAATCCAAAGTTTGGTATGGAAGTATGTCATAAATGCGGCATTAGCTTAAAAAAAATATGTATTAAATTCCTCACAGCGTCACCATGAGTTACGTCTGACAGTTTAGACGCCTTTCTTCAGCTCGAGTATGAAGTTAGCTTTGACATCTCTTAATTGCGCTAGTGCTGATCGGCCAGTCAGTTCACCTAGCTAAAATAACGTTAAGCGTCTCCAAGTTAACTTCTACATCCAGGCTGCAGGAGGACTTTCTATAACTGAACCGCTGAAAAGATGCCTTAGGCTAAAATTCTCGAAACACCGAAGCTATTTGCTCGATTGGAGATTGTTAATTGTCGGTTGAAGTTCCTCTGCTTACATATAGATTCTTGTTTTGTAAGCCCATTTTAACTGGGCGACTTCAGTTTGTATTGCGCGTCGTATATTCAACTTTTGTACCATTTTCAAGTCTTACGCGTTTTCTATAGAAAGGAAAACCACGCGTTTGCTCAGCAGAGATCAAAACCTGTCTCCTGCTGTTGCCACTACTTGATGCTATCCTGCTTTCTTTGCTCTTTGAACGTCGTGTTCCGTTGCTGCCAGGCTGAATTTCAAGTTGTGATTTGCGTGGCGCAAATTCAATCTCAACGTCTAAAATGTCGTGCACGGGACAAATTTTGGTGGAAATGCCGTTCACAAACGGGAAAGGTACTTCAGATGGAACTAAAGTGCATATTGTCCTTTTTGCTAACAAAAAGTATTTCCTGCTCGTTTGAGCTTCTCTTCATGATACGTTCAAATATCTTGTGTTTGTCCTTGAGTTCATGTTTCATCGACTTGTCCCTGAAAGCAAGGAAAGTCTTAGACCTGGAAAGATCTGGGCTGATGCATTTTTAAGTTTGTGTTTAACTCAACAAGGGTGAGAGTGGATTATCCTGAATATATTGAAAACTGAAAAATAAGCCACAAAAAAAACTTTACTACAATAATTTCTGCCTGCGGAACCTTATGAGTAACTTCTAAATTCCGTTCTGTCAAGCCTAATGGACTGAGATGCACATTTGCCTGAAGCTTTGATAGACAAGGCTTGGAAAGGTATGAAAGAAAGAACGTTAAGCTGAACATTGTTTCATTTGAATAAATGGGTATTTAAACCAAACGGTCGTGCTGGTCCGAAAGGCCCAATCAAATTTCCCTGATTGGAGAAGACCTTGTGTGAAGGCGAATGAAGCGCGTCTCAAGGTAAAATGGAAGGAATCCCGAGAAACAAAGGGGCAGGATAATCTCAATCCACCCTTGCTTCGATTTTTTCGTCTTCACTGTGCCTGTACGAACTGCAAAGTGCACTGGAGAACATCCGCTGTGCGGGATGGAACCACCACTCCACCAGGTCCTCTCTCGCTCTCACAACCTCGTCCATTGAAACACTTTTCGTTGTGGGAGAACCACGGGGGTTGAGGCATTCTGTAGAATTATCCATGTCTAGTTTGTAAAGTGTGTAACGTGTACTGCAGATGTGTATTCTCTGGGCTCTATGTATCTTTACAGTAGTGTTCAATTTAGGAAAAAAATAAATCGTGGACACGTTTTGCTAGTAACAAGGGGAAATTTTTTTGCCATTGCATCAAACGATGCCGAAATGTATTAAACTCTCGATAGCAGACCTGAACCCTCCTTCCCCCATCCCCTGGAGATAAGTCTTTTATCTTCGTTCTAAAATTCTATCAGAGATGGATGGATACACTGGCAGACTGCATGATGTATCATTCGAAAACCGTTACAGTGGAAAATAAAATTGAACTAAACTTTGCGGTGTGCGTGTCGTGTGACACGGTCCGGGCAGCAGCATCTCGTGTTTCGGGGCGCGCTGCCCGTGCCCGGGATGCGTCTGAGGCCACTGGATTTCAGCTTTTCCTTACTAGAAAGTAATTAGAAGGCTTGGATGACTCACTGGGAAATGAACACAGGATTTTTTAACATTATTATTTTTTTTTTTATAAATAATTGCATCTTCTCTGCTACCCCTCTGTGGAAATAGTCCTTCTTCCTACGCTTTTTCAGTAGCCTGAAGGACAGCAGGGAGGCTCTTCCACTTACTCTTTGCATGCATTTCCATTTTTAAAGGAATGTTAAGCTCTATATACAGCATAATGGAGTAAAATTTCCTGCGTCCTTGCCACCTCCCTTAAGTCATACTGGGGCGCTTTATAAACAGCTTATTTTCAGTAATTATTACTCTGAGCATTTCTCAATTACATCGTCACTTTCCTACTCGGCAAGGCAAATTTCCGGCACCCCAGAATTTCCGTCGAAACGGATGGTTCTGTTTTAGCTGCTCAGCAGATTTCTAATGAGGATTATGTGGGTTTGCATCATTACTTACGCGCGCCCACGCTGCTTTCTCGTGGGGCCTGCTCAGAACCCAGAATCAAAGAATTATTAAGGTTGGGAAAGACTTCTAAGCTCATTGTGCCCAACTGTCAACCCAACACCACCATGTCCTCAAGTGCAACGTCTCCATGTTTTTTGAACACCTCTAGGGATGGGGACCCCACCACTGCCCTGGGCAGCCTGTTCCAATGCCTCACCACTCGTTCAGTAACGAAATTTTTCCTGATATCCAATTTAAACCTCCCTTGGAGCAACTTGAGCCCATTTCCTCTCCTCCTATTGCTGGCTACTTGGGTGAAGAAGCCAACCCCACCTCACCACACCCTCCTGTCAGGGAATTGTAGGGAGCGACGAGGCCTCCCCTCAGCCTGCTCTTCCCCAGGCTGACAACCCCAAGTCCCTCAGCTGCTCCTCATCACACTTGTTCTCTTGACAGTTTCACTGCCCTTCTCTGGACTTGCTCCAGCACCTCAATGCCCTTGTGAGGGGCCCAAACCTGAACCCAGCGCTCACGCTGTGGCCGCACCGTTGGTCCGAGCACAGGGGCACGATCCCTGCCCTGCTCCTGCTGGCCACACCACGGCTGACCCAGGCCAGGATGCCGTTGCCCTTCTTGCCCACCGGGGCACACTGCTGGCATTTAGGAAGCCCCTTGCAGCCGGGCTCTATTGACGCTCTCGCTGGCCGATGGTGGCTGCCGGTGTGGCAAGTACAGGTCCCCAAGAGCCGTGAGAAGTAAATGCCACTAAGCATTTAGATGCACCAGGTACGTAGCTGTACTAATAGAACCCCGGTGACTAGCCCAGCGTGTTCAGCTGGACAGACCCACTGACTTGGAAATGGGCCTGTTAAAATTTGGAGTCAATCCTTTCTAAACCGGAGCGAACTTTCGCTTGGTGCGTAGGAGGTGCCTCTTCCTCTGAGGAGCCTCAAAGAGGGACAAAGAGCTTCGTCTCCAGGGGTGAAGCAGAGGCTTTCCCACGAAGATGGTTTCTGGTCTCCAGTGTCCCTCGCTGGTCCTGCCGAGGAATGCAAACGCCGCGCGGTGCCACGCCGCCGAGCTTTTTTTTCCGTGAGTCAAAAAGATGCCAAGATCTGTCCGATAAAGCTTGTGCCTGGAGGACGAGCTCAATTATAGAGCCGGCTGTTTGCAAGCGTATCCCTACCGGTTCGTTTTCAGAAAGTGGGATTACCTCAGCTAATTACCTCTGTCAAAACAACTCGGGTTGTTGGATCCAAGATTCAGCTTCCACAAGAGCGCAGGGAAAAACGAAGGGGGGGGGGGGGGGGGGGGTGGTTGCATCCCTAGGAAAAAGTCGCTGCAGACCTGTCGCTGTTTTCACCAACACTTATTTTTGGTAGAACTTCAACACCTCCGGCGCCGCGACCCGCCCCCTCGTTTGGGAGCTGCCCCCTCACAGCGCGCCGGAGCTTTAAAGGCCGAGGGGTCCCTCCCGGCCGCGGATCCTTCTGCTGCTTCTGCTGGGCCGCCGGGTCCCTGCCCCGCCCCGGCAGGCCCCCGGCCCGGCTCCGCAGGGGAGGGCGGGGGTGTCCGAGCTTCTCCCTCCCCGCCCCGGCCCCACCTCCGCCGGGCAGCCGGCACCGCCCGCCTCCCGCCCAGCCAGGGGCGCCGCCGGCCCGCGCCTCGCCGCCAGCCCCCTCCGCCGTCCCCCGCGGAGACGCCGGCACAGAGGGTGAGTTCTCCGCGCTCCTCTCCCCGGGCGGGCGAGGAGGGGAAGGGGCCGGCGGGGCCGGCGCCGCCATCGCCCGCCCTGAGGGCGTCGCGCCCGGCGCGGGGCGGGAAGGGCGGGAAGCGCCGGGAGGGGAGGGCGGTCGGTCCGGGCCGGCTCCTCGCTGCGGGTCCCCGGTGAAGGGCGATGGAACCTCCGAGCTGCCGGGGGAGGGAGGCGGAGGCAGGGGCGCTGAGGGTGGTGAGAAGCGTCAAGGGCTCCCCCATCCGCAAACGCAGGCGGCGTTTTATGGGCACGTTGCAAAACCGCGGTGGGTAACGACGTTGCTCTTGATGATTATGTAGCCTTTAAAAAAATATAAATAAACCAGAAAAAGCCGCTCTTCGCCTTTCAGAGGCGTGTCAGCAAACTTCACGCTTTTTAAAAAAAAAGTTCGGTTTGCAGTAGGAAATAGCAAAGCGTTAAAACGTGTGTAACGAAGCAAATATTACAGGTGAGTTCAAAAACCAGCAGCCGCCCACCGGGACAGCAGCTCCGCAGGTGCGGGCAGGCCGGGGGAGCGCTGCCCTGCTCTGGGGCTCATCCTCTGCCTTCCCTACACAAGAATGTGTGTTCCCGCCTGGAATTAGGCCCTAAAGTCCTGGGAACGACACCCGGCGGCGCTCTGTGCAGCACCGAGGGCTCGGTTCTGCGCGAGGCCTGCGGGTGCCCTGGCGATACGGTCAGAAAAACCCGTCCCGGGGTTGCTGGGTGTACGCGGTTCACGCAGATAGAGCTGGTTTGCAAGACTCGGCTGGTTGATTCCTAAGGGCAATGTCAGGAAAGTAGGTGCGTATGATTTCCCGTCTGTCAGAGGGTAACGCGGGTAGAGCCGGCAACCGCCGATGCGGAGATCAGAGCAACTGCAGGGAGCCACGTCCTGCAGCCTCTTTCCTAAACGCAGTGCTGGTAATCCCAGATGCTCAGATAATGAGTCAAGTTTCCCTCCCTCAATAAGCATGTTTTTGTTTAAATTAATAAAATATTAAATGCTGAGATCGCCGTTTCTGAGGTTGATTTTGAACCTCTTCAGTTTAAAGTCGTCAAATGTTCTCCCTAACCAGGAACCTCCTGATTGCAGTGTTGAGCTCTGCCTCTCCTCAGATGAGATTTTTTCTTTTTTAAGAATCATAGAAATGTATCAGCTGGAAGAGACCTAGAAGATCGTAGAGTCCAGCCTTTGTCCCAGCCCTATCAACCTACTAAATGATTCCCCGCAACGCAACATCCACCCGTCTCTTAAACCCCTCCAGGGATGGCAACTCAACACCCTCCCTGGGCAGCCTGTTCCAATGGCTGACGACCCTCTCAGTAAAGAAATTCTTCCTAATATCTAATGGAACCTCCCCGGCGCAATTTAAATCCAGTTCCCCTCGTCCTGTCGCTCCCCACGAGGGAGAACAGACCAACCTCTGCCTTGCTGCAACCTCCCTTCAGGTAGTTGTAGAGAGCGATGAAGATGAAGGAGAAGACCAAAGTATTAAATCTTTACAACAGCCAAGAGTAAAGCCCTCCCTTGTGTTCGAGAACACATACGCCAGCTCTGAGAAAGAGAACTCAAAGCCCAAAGCGTACGTCCGTGTTTTGCTGGGTCCACCTCACATCACCCAGTGCTGCCAGTCGGTCGGGACCCCGGCCGGCACCAGCAGCACAGTCTGGCAGGTGAATTCCAGAAATAATTGTAGATGCATGTTTTATAGCATGGATGAAGGGAGTTGTCCTGTTTGTTACAGCAGGCACGGTGATTCATCAGTCTTTGCACACAGTAATAACTTTTGCTCTTCTAGTCGATCTGCAATTAACTTCACTGCCGACGTTGCTGATGAGAGTTTTTCCCTCTTCTCGTCATGCGTTACTTGCTTTAAGTCAATTAGCATTCCCCAGCCTGATAATTGCAGCGCTCTGTTCAGAGCTAGTCGCTTCCTCTCAGTGACATCCCTCCCGGAGTGGATAATCTGAAGGGTTTTTGCCTCAGCCTGGTTTTGTCGGAGCCGTTCCTCCGACGCTTGACATCTGGCATTCTGGCTGTGTGATGCTAGCTGTCAGGAGTCCGGCAAATCCTGTAATCAGCTTAGATAGGATGGATCCCGTGCGTCGATCCTCGAAAGGCTTCTGATGAATTCCATCCTCCAGCTGGCCCCAGGTGCTGGGCACTTTATCCGGCAGGAAGAAAAGAAGGAGAGGTAGATACGGTCGCTTTGTCGGGGAGCCGTGCAGTCGGCGAGTGCAAGGTGCAGCAGGGAAAAGCACCTGCGTTACAGGAGTATCTACCTCTTCCTGCACCCTTGGGAACTGTAGAGTAGACATCCGTACCTTGCTAACTCATGGGTCAGTTTGTGCCCCGCGGTCCATCTGTCACGTTCTCTTCCTGCCTTGTTTTCCCTTTGCCCAAGCTTCAGCTGCGGGAGAAGAGGCAGGGAGTGTTTCCTTTAATACAAGGTGTGTTGATGACAGAGGAGAGCCTGCTGCTGCCAGACACTTCCAGCGCAGGCAGCAGGTAAGGAACATGGCAGCAGAGGTGACAGAAGGAGGATGACAGCATCTCACATAGCAGAGGTGCTAAACATCTCTTGAGGAGCTCAAGGTAGTTGAAGGGTGAAGAATTTAACCAGGCTGACTGGTGTTTCTCAGTCCAAATGGCCCTAAACTACGTAAACCTCCCCCCAAAACTCCACCTCCCCTCTTCCCTACTAGTTTGAGAGGTTCTTTATAACACAAGTCCTCCACCTTAAACCAAATTTTGCTGTATGGATCGTGACGCGTTAGAAAATTTCTCCTTTTTTAATAAAAAAATTAATAAATCTGAATTCCTCAATATTTTCTTTGCGTTCTTCATATCCAGTAGCTGAACTCGGTGCGGTCAGAGGAAAGGAATGCTTCGGTTATTCACGTGTGTGACTCGAAGGACTTCTGGACGAGGCACGCGTCTGACGGTTTGGAAGCGGTGAAAAGGTACGTAGGGTTGTGCCGTGCCGGTAAACCTCAGAGGGATTTCGGATTGCGGCTTTCCTCACGGACTGACTTGTGTGACGTGTGTGTCGCCAGCACTTGTTTTCTCCATTCCTTGCTGTGAGAATCTTTTAGACTAAATAAGAGGCTGCATCTTCTAGACTTTGCACGTGCTTTCAGCAGACGCCTGGTCGCCGGGCAGGTTGTTCCGAGAGCCAGACACTGAAACGAAGGCTCGATGTTAACTGCACTTGTTGTTTTCCTCGCTCCCAAATGAGCGCTCGTGAGAAGCCAGAACAGCAAGGCACGAGCTACGATCCGTTTTCACAGGGAAACAGCATCACTCCAGCTGTGCCAGCAAAACTAGATTGGGATTTCTTGCCTGAAGCTTCAGGCTTTTTGATGTACCTGGTTTGAACTATGGGCTTTGGCGAGGAACCAAGGGAGGGCAAAGCAGCGTTTGTTGCGCGGTTTTTGTCTAGATTTCGCTTTGATATTTAAACAAATCTCAAGCTGTTGTGTGAAACCTGTTTGAAGTAAGCTTAGAAACCCCCAGCATTAATATTTTTCGCGTGTGGAAATGGGGCAGTGAAGGATTAGAACGTGAGCCTGTTTGTTACAAGATCCAGGCTTTAGCTGTATTCTGACTTGCCGAATGGTTCTGGACAGATCCTTTGCTTTCTTCCAACCCGTTTGTTGTCTCAGTAGTGGGAGTAATGTTGACTTTTTTTGATTTCCATGAATTGCTGTGTGTAAAGAATTCCCAGCGCAAACAGCCCTGCAGCGGCAGCGTTACTAAAGGTGCCAGTTTCACCCCAAGAAATTCAAATGTGTTGAGCTTCCCCACGTTTCAGTCTGACCATGTACGGTGGCAGGTGTGGAACGTGGAATTCTCTCCTGTTAAAGGTGACAACAGATGAACTAGGGAAAGTCTGGGATCAAAACTTTCTCTGGAAAGTTTCTGTAAACCCTATGTCTTGAAAAAGTTATTTTCAACATTGGGTAATCCAGGTTTAACCTAGATTGTCAGAGGATTAAAAAAATAAATAAATCTGGACTCTATTTCCTTTTATGTTGGTGTTTTTTTTTATTTTCCTCACAGTCCAGAAAATGGTTCGATAACAAATCCCATCTCTCAAAAGCACGGTGAGAAAAAATTGCCTGCCTGTTTGAAATGCTGATAAAACCTCAACGTTGTGCCATAGCAGTGCCGTTCCTTACTCAGGGAGTTATGCAAAGCCACTCCTCTGCGAACCTGGACCTCACAAAAGTCATTTTGAAGTTTATAAGTGACACGTTGGCTGCTCGTTGAACCCCATCCTGCCCTCGGTGCTCTTGCTAGAGAACTGTGGGCTCTCAGATCTAGTGGCAGGGCTGCGTTTTGTTAACGTTCCCGGCTCCATCACCATCTAAACGTGCTGGCTTGGCCAAGACGTGGTAATTGAGCGTTTCAACTAACCCAGCTCGTTTGAACCATGATGGCTTACGGCTCGATCACGTCGTAGAATCGTAGAGTACGTGCCAATGAGCAAAATGGGAGGAGGTGCCTGCACCAAGTGGGTGAAAGATCAGATGAATAAATAGATCAAACTTAGCGCTTCTTCCAAAATTTGAAATGCGGTGGGTTTTTTTTTGTTTTGCTTGTAAATGAGCGTGTCTGTGAGAACTGTTTTTTCTTTCCTATGCCAGTCAAAGTGGCCTCGTTGTACTTCTGTAAAGAAGGTGTCTACCTTCCCAGTAGCCTGAGGAGATGACACTGGTATTTCCAAATGACCAAGAAGCTAAGACTGAGATCCTTAGGCCTTTCTTGGCTTACATAGAATCACACAGAATCGCAGAATGTCAGGGATTGGAAGGGACCTCGGAAGATCATCAAGTCCAATCCCCCTGCCAGAGCAGGAACGCCTCGATAATGCTACACAGGAACGTGTCCAGGCGGGTCTTGAATGTCTCCAGAGAAGGAGACTCCACAACCTCCCTGGGCAGCCTGTGCCAGGGCTCCGTCACCCTCACTGAGAAGAAGTTTCTTCTCGAGTTTAAGCGGAACCTCTTATGTTCCAGTTTCAGCCCATTACCCCTTGTCCTGTCATTGGTTGTCACCGAGAAGAGCCTGGCTCCATCCTCGTGACACTCACCCTTTAGATATTTGTAAACACGAATGAGGTCACCCCTCAGTCTCCTCTTCTCCAAACTAAAGAGCCCCAGCTCCCTCAGCCTTTCCTCATAAGGGAGATGCTCCACTCCCTTCATCATCCCAGTTGCCCTGTGCTGGACTCTCTCCAGCAGTTCCCTGTCTCTCTTGAGCTGAGGGGCCCAGAACTGGACACAATATTCCAGATGGGGTCTCACCAGGGCAGAGCAGAGGGGCAGGAGAACCTCTCTCGACCTACTAACCACCCCCCTTCTAACACACCCCAGGATGCCCTTGGCCTTCCTGGCCACAAGGGCACACTGCTGGCTCATGGCCATCCTGCTGCCCACCAAGACTCCCAGGTCCCTTTCCCCTACACTGCTCTCTAATAAGTCATTCCCCAACTTATACATAGACTGAAGACTAATACCGGCTGTAGGAGCGATGCTTGATTTGCATCTAGGTTTCAATGCAAGATCCTGTGCTTTCTGGCTGCTATTTAAATGAAAATTTAACAAACAAAATACCCCTCTGTGACATATTCACTATCTTTAGTGGTCTGTAGGCCCTTGCTATAATACTACTACTACTAAATAATAATAATAATAATCCCTTCCTGAGTTGCTCCATGAAGTGTTGTGCTGTTAGATTATCTTATGGGTATCTGAAATACAACATCGCGTTCGAGCTCCGGACGGAGGAGCGTTTTCTTTCGGGGTTTGACAGAGCAGGTTGCCGTGCTGGGCTGGCTCATCATCTTCCCTCTGTGAAAGCCGCCGCTGGCAGCGATGAATAACCAACGCTTCAGGGAAGACTAATATCCTCCGTTACGCACCTACCCAATTGGGCGATGTCAAAACCAGAGAGATGGGCGTAAGATTATCTTCCTGACCCCTGCGGATCGTGCCCTCGAGTGCGATTACCCTTCTCGGAGTCTAAACACGCAGAAGTGCAGGAGGCGGTAGTTAAGAGTCAGCTAATCCTTACTTAATTTTTTTTTCTTTTCCCTCCTTTTCTGAAAAATGCTGCCCCGGCTTTGTCTTGATGTGAATAAACCTGTTGTGGCAACTTGCGCTAATTCGGAGCTCAACTTAATGCGCAGAAATGGAGCTGAAAGCTTGTGAAATAGAGGGAAGTGCAGGCGCACGTACCTCGTGTCGCTCACGCGGGAAGCAGCTCGCGTATCCTCTCTGAAAAACTTGTCCTCGGGTACCGGTTTTGCCTTGGGCTTCTGTTTCTTTTAAGGGCAGATACAAAGAGTTTTGGTGCCTGCGTAAGGATAACTCGGTAGGAGTGGTTCTTACCTCTGTGGGGCTGTCAGAGAGCAGACGGGTTTCCAGGCACTGGGATTAAATGGTGAGTTTTATTTTACGTGGCGTGCCCAAAGACGTGACCCTCTCTTAGACTGTTTTTGGAAAAAGTCAAATTAACGTTCCGCTCGTGGGCTCCCAAGTTCAAGGTGACGGTGTCGCAGGCGCCTTGCAGGGTTTGTAGCATCGACTTAGAGGATGTTTATGTAAACATATAAAAAAGATGTTCAAGTGGGTATTAAAAAAGCTCAAGCAGCACAGATTCCACAGAAGTCAAGAAGACAGTTTGTCCTGTACCATTTGTTCAACAAATAACTGTTGCATCTAGTCTGGGGTTTTAAATATTTTTTTTTTTTTTTTTTTTGCTTTTTAATGAGAAATTTTCAGTCAGCGCCACAGAATTGATGCTCTGTGCCTTAATGATTGCGTCTTGGATCAAGTTATTCTTGGTCAACGGGATTAATTCAAGGGGTTTATGGATTTGTTGCTTTAACACGTGTGTGTTATTACCAAGACCCAAACCAAGCTGAGCGTGAGGTGCGTGCTGCAGTTGCTAAACAGGAGAAAACATTTCAGAATTGACTGTTTGGCTTCGTTTGTGTGTTCATTTCTGGGCTTTTCTTGGTACTAAACCTTTTGGTGGCCTGGCCAGCCCCTGCTGCCATGGGCTGGGTGGGAGGGAGGGTGTGTTTGCACACCGAAAGCTATTTTGCGGTTTCCACCTGGCCCTGCTCTGTTGATTCAGCGCAGTTCTTTTGCGAGCTGGTTTCTCAAAGCCATCCCAGCTCAAACAAGCCTATTCAGAAACAAAACTCCCCTCTTTTCCTTTCCCTTCCCCTAACAAACCTCACGTTTGGAGGGTTTACCAGGTCGATGCAACTACGGCTCAAAAAAAAATTCGTGCCAAGGCAAATTATGCCCGGTCGTGGAAAAACTTTTAAAAAAAAAGAGTGTTCAAAATATGAATGAGGTACAAAGTGGTGCAGATTTAGAGCTAATCTGCACGGGCCTGAACATCTCTCTTTTTGCGAAACAACAAAACAAAGGTAATAATTACAGGGTAATTAGGCAAGAAGAAAGATGTGTCAAGCAAGGTAGGATTTCTACTTCACTAGTTAAAGGAAATGAGAGGCTCGGCGTGCAGGACGGATTCGTGCCTTCCCTGACACAAGTGTGTGTAGGGGCTAAGGGCATCGTTTGACCTGTAATACAAGTCCTATACTTAGAGGAGTAAGTTTTTCGTTGAGCCAGCCTGCTCATTTAACTAAAATCTGCACGGCTTTTTGAAGTTTATTTTATTTTCTTCTAGAGGCAGAGATTAAGGGCTATCGTTGCCTACCTGGAGCGCCTCCAGGTGCTGTGAACTCTGAGCTAAATCAAATCAGAATTCAGGGCGCTTGGTATTGAGGCTCGCAACAGTTCTCTGTTTTCCTTCCCTCATGAATAACCAGCTTTTAAAAAATGCTGGATATTGAGACTTTTAAAACCTCCTGAGACTACTCTGTTATCTTAATCTCTGGATATGTCATGTATGTGCTCAGTACTGCATCACCTTGGTAAGGACTTGCCATGGTAGGGTACCTAATGTGAAACCTGATGGAGTGGAATACTTTTTCATACAGAGAATATCTGTTTTTAGAGAGATACTTCATTTGTGTTATCCCTGTGCCCAGGTTATTGAGCTATGATGGCGTTACATGGTCCGTTTTGGTTTGGCATGGTCTGAGTGGTGGTGTATTTGTTTTTAATAAATAGTTCTGAGGAACTAAGCAGATTGCATTTTCAAAATAACGGAGATAGTGCTTTATATTATGCACGGATTTGTCTTGCAATTAATGAAAATACACCCTTTGTGTGTCAGATTTATACATTCCACCCGCTCGCCAGGATTCAGAATCTCAGTTTCACGTAGAGCAATCCCTCGGCTCTTGCCCTGAGAGTGTGCCCAAGCAGATTTTAGTCTCTTTTCAGACCAACGTTGACTTTAGCAGCGCCCCGGTGGTTTGACAAATAGGTTGCTGTCTGGTGGGAAAGGGTTGTTTGCTGGAGTTCAAAGCCAGATTTCAGAGGTAGAGAAAAATATTTCACTAAAAATTAACAAGAGAGGAAGAAAAGGCCTTTGCCTTTGTTCTGGAGCTCCTACTACAAGAAAGATCTGGACGTGCTGGAGCGTGTCTGGAGAAGGGCCATGAGGATGCTCAGAGGGCTGGAGCCCCTCTCCTGTGCAGACAGACTGAGAGAGTTGGGGCTGTTCAGTCTGGAGAAAAGAAGGCTCTGAGGAGACCTTATTGTGGCCTCCCAGTATGTCAAGGGGGCTACAAGAAGCTGGAGAGGGGCTTGTTAGGATGTCGGGCAGGGACAGGACTAGAGGGGATGGATTGAAGCCGGAGATGGGTGGGTTCAGATTGGACGTGAGGAAGAAGTTCTTCCCCATGAGGGTGGGGAGACCCTGGCACAGGTTGCCCATCCCTGAGAGTTTTTAAGGCCAGGCTGGATGGGGCTCTGGGCAGCCTGATCTAGTGGGGGATGTCCCTGCCCATGGCACAGGAGGGTTGGAACGAGATGATCTTTGAGGTCCCTTCCAACCCAAACCATTCCGTGGTTCTATGACAAACTTTATTGCCACATTTCCCCGCTGGAACATAGTGAGCCCACCACCTGGCAGGGCAAGCTTTGAAAAAGGGCAATTATTGGGTGTGGATTTTTGATAGAGGGAGGTTTCTGACCTTTTGTAAGTGTGACAGAAGTCACCGCGAATGTTTTCACAGCATTCCATTATTTTCTTTGCTACGTAACGTACTCAACAACTGAAATTTGTCTTTCTGCATCAGGATTCGTTCTTCTCCGTGGACTGAGCGCTGGCATGGGTTGTGGGGTCTTCTTTTTTAGAAATCTACGTGGGAGGCTGGGAGGGGGCACAGCTGGGACGGCCGACGCGATCTGGCCAAAGGGATTTCTAAACGTGTAGACGTGGCGCTTCAGGACACGATTTAGTGGTCGTGGTGGTGTTGAGTCAGTGGTTGGACACAATGATCTTAGAGGTCAACCTTAATGATTTTCTGGTTTTCCTGCCATCTGATGTCGTGTTCAGCCATAAAAACTGGGGGGTAGACTTCTCATGCTGTTGCATGTTTTATATTCCGCCTGCTCTAGGATTTCCATCCCTTCCTTGTAAAATAAGACCTTTAAAGCCTTTGGTAATTGCAGCTGCAGGGTGGAACACCGCCTCGCAAAAAGCTGGATGACAAAACTACTTTTTGGCTTGAAAGAGGTCGTGTTTTCACTTCTTAAAAAAAAAAAAAAAGAAGCACAGGGCAAACAGCAGCTCGTCTGAGCTACGGTGTGGGTCAGATTTTTAAACAGGTGTCAGCTGTTGAAGTCAGGTGTTTTTTTTCGAAAAATCAATATGGAAATATAGTGGTGGTAGGTACGGGGAATCAAAAATCACGGGGGCAACTTTTAGTTGTTTCTAAGGGTTGTTCTGTCTTGAAAAAATGTCCCGTGGTGTCTAAACGCCGGAAAATGTCATTGGACACATGAATTTATTTATGAACGTTCTTTGTACCCCACTGTCATGCTAGAGTAAGTACAATTCGAGACAGATCCTGGGATTTTGAAGGCTGAGTGAGTGCATTGTGTGCCCGATCCTGATAGTCCCGGAGATGCCCGCGGGATAATTTGAGGCGAGGCAGAAAGAGGAGGGAGCGTTTCCTTTCCTCCCTTTGCTTCGGGCAGCCTCGCATTGTTCCTGGGGGACAGCTCTGCTTTAAACATTCAGAAATGAGGGAGTAAAAATGGGGTTTTTTGGCCTGGAGGTCCCTTTTTGGGTGTTTTTCTGGGAAATGGTGATGTGGTGGTTGGAAACCGTGAACCCGGGCGGTTGGTGCCTGTGGTTTGAGCTGACAGACGACCACGAGGATGGGGTGGGAGGCTACAAAAATGTGTTCGGAGCAAGAGCCCAGGGTATTGCAGGATGTGTCCTCAAGAAAATGAATAGTGCCGATAGACTCGTGCTGGCACAGTGTTTCCAAATTGCTGTTTTCTAATTGTATTAATTGTGTTAGTGTCCTAGCCGAGTGCGTTTAATTGTGGAATTCTGTGTATGCTTGAAGACTTTGGGTCTTTTCAAGTGCAGATTAGTTATGCCTCTGGTTATTTCTAGGGTTTGGGGCTTAAACCATATTTTCTTCTTTAATATTGCCAAGAATGCAGCATTGCTTCTGTGATGACGGGACAGTCCAATCTGTATGACTCTGTGAGGAGAGAATTTCATTTATTCTGAATGGATATACACCATTTTTTTCTACTCAGATGGGTGGAAGGTGTACATTTATTAAAGATCTCCTTCTGTTTGTGGCTTTGTGGGTTGTCGGTGTAGTCTGACCACTGCGAGGTAATTATGTGGTCAACTCTTTTAAGAAGAGCGTGCACTTGCAGAGGAAACCTTTGCTTGTGCACTCAGTTGCCAGAATAAAGGGGATTGAGATCTGCTCTGAATTGTCAGAATTCACCCTTGCTAGTTAAATCCGTGTTTACAGCCTTGCCTGTGGTTAACCACCCCTAGATAAGATCGTGACCTGCCTGCTCCTGAGTGCTAACACCTGAAGGATTGATGGTACAATTCACATTTAAATTACTTTTCCTTGCGCTTTGTTTTCTTTCTTTCTTTCTTTCTTTGTTGTCTTTGGCCTTGAGGAATCTTTATCAGTTTATTAAGTGACTGTTTCTCCGAATAACCCCTGAAAGGTGATGATTTGCCTTCCCTGATGCTCCACCACACCGAGGAGAAGAAGAGGCTTCAGTGGTTAAGACTGCTCTGGTAATGTGCTAAATCACATGTCTGGGCATATTCAAGATATGAAACTTGAAACTACGTACACTTTTAAGTCAACATCGCTAAAAGCAGCCACGGTGCATCTCGTTGGCTGTGGTTCCCGTTTCTGAGCTGTCACGGAAAAGCAAATTTATTTCAAGAGCTACCTTAATCCTGTCCCTGTCCCAGCCATTAGGAGAAACCGCCTTCGATTTGCACTGAGGTTTGTCAGGTAAAAGTGATATTTGAGCTGGAGCGTTTGGGGTATGCCACTGGGATGGATCATCGTGTTTTAGCACTAGTTATTTGACAAGAGAAGTCATAGTGTGTATGCATATATCTGTGTCTATATAGTAAAATTGCATAAAATATGGAAATATAATACAAGATCTGTTGAGAAACGCACTAATAGCGTTCGGTCAAATTAACCAGGCAGATGAGGGGGTAGCCCTCTGCAGAGCAAATCTGAGAAATCATCATCTTTGTGGCTGAGTTTTTAGATAATCTTTCACCGAGTCAAATTCTTAATGTATCTTCATTTCAAACGGGGCATTTACGCGAAGGATTTTGTTACGAGCCTCGAGCATTTGACTGTCCCTTCCCCAAAACCATGGCAGCGGTAGGAATGGGGTGGATTGTGGCGCAGAACCTTTCCTTATGGGACCGGCTGCCAATCTGCCATAAAGTACCGTGTGGTGAGTATAATAATATCATATGTATTTTTTGAGATGTCTGACCCCCTGAAAATCAGAGGCTTGCACCTGCCCAGAAAATTAATGTGCTTGTAGCCACTGCTTTGCTAGAAGGAGGGTGTTTAGCTCTTCTGGCACTTAGATAAAGCCTGATTAAAGCTTTATTTATTCATTTATTATAGGAGATAAAGCAGTCCGATCTTTATTTCAGACTACTTAAAAAAAACAAGTAGGTGAGCCTGCATTTACCGCTTCCTTGGCGGCGTCTGCGTCTTCGCCGTGTTACCTTTTTATGTTTCTCTCCCTGATGGACTCCATGACGTGCTGGACAAAGTCTTTGTGCCAGCCCCTCGGTGGGGTTCCGGTGTTGCGCTGCGAGGATTCACTCACGGGAGGTGCCTCGTTAATTCCCGGGCGCGTACGGTTCCCACAGACAACCTGGAAGTGGGTGCGGTCGACGGGGAGTAGTAAAAGCAAAGGTATGCGGCTGAGATTGCCTTCTGGAATGGCAGCTCATCAAAGGGCTGGGAGAATCCATAAAACCAGCAATAAAATTACTCCGAAAGTTTCAGGTTTCCTCGTTTTACTACTGCGGGGAAGCGCTCGTAACGTCTCTTACGCGTAAAACGCGTCGGTTTGCGGTGTGAGCGTAGCGCCGTCGTCGTGGAGGAGCAGAGAAGGGGAAATCCCTTCAGAGCTCGTAACTGCGCTCCTGAAAACGGGTTCTTTTCTGCTGGGGGAACCTTAAGCTGGGTTTACTGAAGTTTCTTTAAGTGTATTGTTTCTGCAGTAGTTAATCAACTTCTAAGTCTGCTCGGAAGAGGGTTGATTGTTCATCGCTGTCACCAACACTCACAAATGTCTGAACTAATTTGGCAAAATGTGTTTTCCCTGCAGCAGCGAGTGCTGTGTTTGACAGTTTGCTGCAGTAGGCAGTGGTTATACAAAGAAATTCAGATTTGTGTTTCAAAAATAGCTCTTAAAATCACAGGCAAAGAAGGAAATTCTGCACGGAACCCTACCGTCGGCGTCTAACACAGGGCAGCTCGCGGCGGCTGCCGAAGGCGCGCGTTCCACCTGTGGGAAGACGCCTGAAGGTATGCAGAAGAGGGAGGCCAGGGAAATACAGGTTTTTAAACCACGACTCTTGGAAATGAGGAGCTTTATGCTGGTTTACCGGAGGTGCTCGTCTTCACTAAAAATTCAGATGGCTCCTGTGGTAAAGTTGCTTGAGAGAGTCCAGCCCAGCCACAGAGATGATGGAGGGAGTGGAGCATCTCCCTTATGAGGAAAGGCTGAAGGAGCTGGGGCTCTGTAGCTTGGAGAAGAGGAGGCTGAGGGGTGACCTCATTAATGTTTATAAATATGTCAAGGGGGAGTGTCAGGAGGATGGAGCCAGGCTCTGCTCAGGGATGTCCAGTGACAGGACAAGGGGCAATGGACACAAACTGAAACATAGAAGGTTCCATAAAAATACCTACTATAGGTAATCCTGCTCTGGCAGGTGGCTGGACTAGATGATCTTTTGAGGTCCCTTCCAACCCCTGACATTCTGTGATTCTGTGAAGAGTTGATCACTAGCACAAAGGCTTGAATGCAGAGCTTCCTCCTCGCCGGGTGGTCATCTGCTCTGTGTGTCTTGTGTGTTGTGTGTGGTCTTTGATGGACCTTTGATGGACCCTTGATGTTTCCTGCAAGGTCTATTGAATCACAGAATCACAGAATGTCAGGGATTGGAAGGGACCTCGAAAGATCATCCAGTCCAATCCCCCTGGCAGAGCAGGAACGCCTCGATAATGCTACACAGGAACGTGTCCAGGCGGGTCTTGAATGTCTCCAGAGAAGGAGACTCCACAACCTCCCTGGGCAGCCTGTGCCAGGGCTCCGTCACCCTCACTGAGAAGAAGTTTCTTCTCGAGTTTAAGCGGAACCTCTTATGTTCCAGTTTCAGCCCATCACCCCTTGTCCTGTCATTGGTTGTCACCGAGAAGAGCCTGGCTCCATCCTCGTGACACTCACCCTTTAGATATTTGTAAACATTGGTCCAAATAAGAGAGATCGAGAGCTTCTCGCTGTAGATGAGCAGGTTGGCTGCTGGCAGAACACTTCACTGGAGAAATGGTGATCTTAGCAAGATCTGAGGCATTTAAATCCTGTCCCTCCCTCCCCACGAGGGAAGGAATCCGGTCTGAATGCCATCTGGATCGAACCCTTCGGAGGAAACCCTTGAGAAGGGCTTGTGAATACAAGCGTGAAGTGAAGCTGCGGGAGAGGGTGGTAAAGCTGCTCGGGCCTGCCAGGCTTGGGTGTGCCTGGAAGGAAAATTTCACCTGATTAGCGAGTGGAAAACTTTGAGGTGCCTGGAGAATCCTGGTAGCAACTGAAAGGGTGAATGTGAAGATTGCAGGTTTTCATCTGCTGTGATATTTTTTTTTTCAATTTTTTTTATTTTTATTTTTTAAAAACACAGATTCCTTTTGAGAATTCAAACCTAGGTGCTTGCAAAAATTGCCGTTAAAGCTCTGCAAGCAAAAATACCGCTAGTCCATCTCGCCAAAATCAGCTCAACTCTCATGTAGCATCGCAGAAATAATTTATGGTGGTAGCTTTATGCCTATGAATGCCTTACAGCTCATGGTTAACAGTTTTAACACCGGAATGGTTCAACTCGAGTTTGGTTTAGGTTTTTTTCCCCAGTTTCAAGGTTGGTGAAGAAATCCTGCAGATGGGAAGGGTTAGCAGGTTGTGCTTGGAGGCGTTCTCGCATCCCGAGTATTTACAAGTCACCCGAAGGTTTCTCACTGCTGGACATGTGGACCTGTCAGTGCAGTGACTGGTGGCTGAGAAATCTGGAATTTTTACATTTTATTGCAACAGCAAAGCCTGAGGCAGTGACTATGGGTCGTGCAGTGCAATAGCCAACGACCCACCAGACACAGGGCAAGGTCCTTGTGCCTGTGGGTAGAAGAGTACGATAAATACCGGGGTTATTAATCTTTCCTCACCTCAGAAACTGGCAGTTCGTGTATTAATGTGTTTTTGCACGAGATTTAATTGCTCAGACTTGTAACAACTCAAAAACTTTTTAAGATCTCATTTCCCACTCGGGTCTTGAGAAATCAGCTCTGGTTTAAAGCAGCAAATCGCTGGTTTGGTTCCGTTCTCGGTGGCCCACGGAGGCTCCTTGGCGGTTGCTGAAAAGGTTGATTTTTAAGGAAAGGTCTTGGGTGATGGAGAGCAGATACAACTTGTAGTTAGAAAACCCCAAAAGGCTGCTGATCCCTGTGTCTCTCGGCCATGGGAGTGTTACTGGTAGAGTGAAAGTCAGAGTTTGGCTGGTTTGTTCTGGTTTTTTTTTTTTCTCTAGAGGGGTACAGGACCTGCTGTCCATGGACTTTTCTTCCTTTCTTTGATAACACAGTGATTCTATCAGAAGAAACCACTGTTTCCTGTAAAACCAGTGTAATTCCCAGAGCATTTTGACATCACACCGTGCAGCAATATCAGCAACTCTTCACCTTCTCCAGGCGGCTCAGCGGATGCTAACCAGGGGAGTGCCACGTGGTGGAGCGACATGCTTTCAGGCCGGTGTAGCTCCCCACCTTGAACTCATTGAAAAGATTTTTTCTGGATGTAAATTAAGTGAACGTAACACCTCTGCTAGGTTTGGAACCGCGCGGCTTATCCTTGCGTCGCTCTGATGAGGCCAAGCATCTAATTCTGGGCGAAATCTGTTCGAGTCAACGGGAGAGCGGGTGGCAGAGAGCTTGGCTGGTTGTGGCACCCAAGTGAGGGTGAGCACAGAACATACCTGGAAATTTGTGCTGTAGGTGAAACGATCCTTTCGTTAATCAGCGTTTGCTCGTGTGACACACATCAGCACCAGCCCTGCAGGTAAGATGTTTTATAGACTCAGACTAGGTGGTTTTGCAGAAGTAAAGAGCAGCCAAGAGTGATGTTGGGAAGGGAATTTCAGAGTTAGGGCTTCCTGCACTTAACTGGGGTCATGTCAGCACCGTGTCTGCTATCTTAAAGAAATTGCCGCAATAAAACACCTGAATGTTTATCTCGGGGTAATAAAGAAAGGCGTTTCTCGCAATAAGATATGATTAACCCTGTGGAAGAAAGAATAGTTTCTAAATTAGCTTCAGATGAAAGCAAGGCGTACCTTTTTATTACACGGTTTTGGCTTTCGCATTGCGTAAGCTCGAAGTAGCAATGCTTATTTTTAAGAGTTAAAAAAAACAAACAAGTAAAAGGTTAGAATCTTTTTTTAAAGGTTTTGACATTCAATCTGTCATCGTCGTCGTCTCAGGAATGCGTGCAATGTTTTGTTTGGTTTTTTGTTGGTTTGTGGTTTTTTTTTTTAAATAAAAGCCAAAAGGAGAGGGAGGTTTGTTTTGAATGACATTGATTCTTCTTTGGAGTTCTTGTTTGGTTTTCTGCTCATTAAGCTCCTGACATGGAAACAGGCTGAGCACTGTGACATTGGTTGTAGCTTTTACATGTATCATCAGATCTAGTATTATAACATATACCTAACTTGAATTTTTTTGTGTGTGTGTCTCAGTGCATATTGCTAAAAAAGTGGAGGGGATGAGAAGGTGTAGAAAAATGGAGTAGAAATTTGTGCAAATACAGTGGGGATGTAAGCCCTGTCTTTCGTGTTGAGTGACAAAAAGGATAGACCTCAGGACAGCAGGGGTAGGGAAGAGGTGACAGAAGAAACAACGTAGGAGACATAACTGCATACTTTGTATTTTCTCAAGTCAAAAAAGCATAAGGGAACAACTGTATAGTTCAAATAACTCGGGATCAAATGCTGTTTATAGTACAAAGCTAAGAAATTTGTTACCAGTCGTCACTGCGTGATATGAAGGAAAAAAAAAATAAATCTTTATTTACTTCAGAGTGTCAGAAACAGCACAAGGCCTCATGTCACCGGCACAGCAGAGGGGTTGGGCTGGGCAGGGACACCAGCATAGACCAGCTTGAGGATTTTTTTCTTCATTTGATGTTATGCTGAGCTTGCTTAGATATATTTAGAGTACCTGGCTCTTACATGACTATCCTTTTATTTTCTTTTCCCAATTAGTACCCTTTTAGGATACATATTTATACCCATCCTGGGTATATCCTGCTTTCTGTAGCTGATTGCTTGACAGTGAGTATTCTCCCTGCTGCTGCAAGGGGCAGCACTGCCAGTTGTTTTTGAGCTCCCCATGACCCTCACAGGCATCTTAACAGGCAACACTGGAAGATTTTTTGCGTGTTTGTTGAGATACTAGTTGCGAATCTTCTTGTCATTCTGTGCCTTAATTCATATTATTGACATGGAAGTGAATTGAAGCCATTAATTTAAATATGAGCTTGTTTTTTTCTTTTTTTTTTTTTGGGGTATGGAACCCATGCAAACAACCAAGGTGACAACCTTTTTGTATTGAAAAGCCAGCAAACCTTTCCCACAAACTGTCTTAGACTCTTATTTTGTCGTAATACTGTCTCTAGAACCAGACAGCAAAACTCATTTTAGTGCAAACTGAAGACCAGGAGGTTTCCACTGGAGCTTGCCAAGGGTGAACGGGCCTCAACCAGTGTCTGGATGGAGACTGTGAAATTAGAAGAGACATCCGAGAGTGTGTGCCGGAGCCTTCTCTTTAAAATACGTCGTGCTGAGTGCAAGATGTCGGAACGCGTTCGGGGTAAATTGTGCCCTCTCCCAGCAGAAGCAGAAGGTAGCCACACGTATTGCCCTCGACTAGAGAAAAAAAAAAAGTAATTTGTGTCTCTGGAACACAGTTCTTGTCTAGCTTCAGATGAAGCGTGGCAAGGGGCTTGCTAAAGCCACGATGAGTCGGGTAATGTTGGTCCAAATTGTTTAAACATGAAGCAAAGTGAGGAATCCGTTTGCTCTTTCCCCCTGGCAGGCAGATGTTTAGCCATCTCCAGGAAAGCTTCATCGCGCGTAACGGGTACTTCTCCCCCCTTTCTTTTTTTTCCCCTCAGCTTTTATTGAGCGTGACATCATATGGGGTGGAACATCCCTTTTTGGTGAGTTCTTTGGGGTCCGGCTGGTCCCTCCATGTCCCCTCCCGGCTCGTTGTGCCCCCCCCAGCCTGCTTGCTGGTGGGGCAGGGGGAGACGCAGGAAAAGTCGGGGCTCTGTGATGGCTGAAATGTCAGTTGGTTGCCAGTGCTGATCCAAAGCGTAGAACCAGGTGAGCTACTAAGAAAACTAAAAAAAAATAATAAAATTTACCTGTCCCAGCAGAACCAGTACAATCCAACTTGCATCTGGTGGTGTTTTCTTCCTGGTTTCTCTTCATGTCAACGTATTTTATGTAGTTCATGCTTTCATCACTTAAAAACCCAAGCAAGCATTTGTTCCTCTTGCTAGATAACTGAGTGCAGCACTACTTTGGGAAGAAGGCTTTTATAATTATATTTTTTCCCCTCTTTCAGTTCTCTGCTTCAAAACATGCTTCCAGATTACAAAACCAAAGCAGTCTTTCCCCGGGGATTAGTTGTCCTGCAAAGACCCAGAGGTCTTTAATCTGCAGTTTCAGCTCTCTTGAAGCGTCAGGAATTGATGGAAACCATTTGCTTTTTTGTTGTTTGCATTCTTTTTACTAATCATAAGAGAAACTGGGATGTTGTTTATTTTAAGGTGTGGGTTTCTTCTCCGAGCCTAAGCAATTGTTTGCCTAAAGCGAGCATTAGATGTCCTGGGTTACTTTGCATTAAAGCAACTACGCGGGCTCTTTCGTTGCACAAAAGGGAACAATTGCTCTTGAATACTCATTATATTGTCCTTGTTTCTAAATAAATTAAAAAAAGCAGCACTTGTTTAAAATAATAACCAATTAAAAAGTGTGCTTTGAGTGGAATGGGATTCGCTTTGCTGGAAAAGAAGGTCCTTGATGTGTTTTAAGTGCAAAGCGTGTGACCTCCAGGTGTTGAATACACAGCGATTCCCCTTGGCTTCTCTCCATGAAGGGAGCCACCCCGCTTCCTTTCAGCTTGCTGGGAAAATTGCAGATGCGGTGCTGTGCATCTCTTCGGCGGTTCGGAGCGGAGCAGGACGTCGATTCTTGGCGGACTTTGCAGACAGAGTCCCATTGTTCCTCACCAAACCCTGCCAAGAACTTATCAGATGCTGCGTAATGAGCCCCCTGCTCTTCGAGATGCTTCGGCGCTGAATAAAAACCGCTGGCAGTCGCCGGCTGTCATGTCCTAGTAGTCATTTTAAAGGAGAAAAGCTTATTCTGTTTCAACTTTTTTTTTTTTTAAATGGTTTCACTTGATACATCAGGGGACTCTTGTCACATGGGGTTTTTCAGCTGCGGGCATTTGAAGCGTTTGTACGTGGCAGGTGTTGATTTGTCGCCGTTAGAATTGGATTTCTCAGGTGCGGTGTGTCCTCTGAGAATCATCGTATTAGAAATCCTACAAGATGCTGCACTTTGTAAAGCTTCACAAGTGTTTTCTATCCAAAGGAGATAGGAGATCCAGTGCAACCAGCTCACCTTCTGTTCTCACTTGCTCTCTCCAGCCGTGCTCGTACTCACGGTGTTCCTCACCGTTTCCTTCTTACTTTTACAAGCTGCCGCTGAATTATATCATCTCCCTGATATCAAGAGAGATTCGTCTTTGTTTGGTTTAAATTTGTGCACAAGAACATCTCTGCTGCATCCAAATTTATGGACAAGTGCTGACATCCTCAGACTGGATCTCCGCTGTATTTCTGTGACCGGAATCTAATCTGCTCCATGGGAAACAATTTCAGTCTTCTTGTTTGCTTGCTTGTTTCCCACTTAATTAATTTATTTTTTTTTAGCAGAGTAACAGACTTGAATCCATTCCTGCATATTTGAAGTCCTTTAAGCTAATTGTGAAAGTCCTGTTCATAATTTTATCTGTTTACCTTTTTACTTTAAATCACCACTTGACAGTGACTCTATCGTAGGAATACTTCTTCTCCATGTTACTCAACAAAGAATGTGGAAATGAAGCTGAAAATTTTATTTTCAATGTGAGAGTAAGAAAAGGAGTGATCAGGATGACTTCACGTTACCTTTCAGAATCCATGATCTTAAAGATCTTTTCCAGTCTGGGCAATTCTGTGATTGTATATATCCATTTAGGTCGACGTATCTATAGAAGTTCTTCTTCTGAAGTTAGATCCTGTCCGTAGTTCATGGGGAATTTTTCTGTTACTTTTAATGACCATGAATTAAATTATTTTAAACGTGTTTAACATTCTTATTATTCTTATTGTAGAACAAAACTAATTTTCTATTTTTTTTGAATTTTTCTTCCTCAACTTCTCTTTTTTCCACAGTTTTCTGACGTTTAGTTCTTACCATGTTCTGCTCAAGTTTCATTTTAGTTCTCAAGTAGAAAGAAAACAGTATCATAGAATCATAGAATCAGTTGGGTTGGAAGAGACCTCAGAGATCATCAAGTCCGAGTATGTCGTTAAAGGATTTGATTTTATTTTTTTTGAACTCCCAAATGAAATATTTTGGTGGGATTGTGTAAATACATAAACAAGGCGCACCTTTTGAAATCCTGCCTGCAGGAGTGGCCTCTGAGCTTTTAAAGAAAACTTTTTCTGTATTTCGAAAGCCTCGCCCTGGGGTGGGTATTGCTGGGAGCTGGGCTGGGGGATAGGACCTCAAAAAGGGCAAAGTACAGCAATTGGCTGTGCTAATTAGTAGACATAATCTTCAGCCTCAGTAAATTGACTTAATTATTACCTTTTATGTAATTTATATGTAAATGCTCCTATATATATATATTCTGTTTTGTTTTTTTTTTCCAAATGGTGCAAGAGCAGTTGAGTACTCGGGGTGATGGACTTTGTAACAGGCGTTGGAGCGCGGGTTAGCAAGTGCCTCTTCAGTCCCATTAAAACCACTTCAAATAGTTGGTGATGCAAGACAAAAAGATTTTTGAGTGGTATTTCCTCAGGCTCGGGGCAGGTGCCTGCCTCCTCTGTCCACGTTATCTTTAATGCGCCGAGGCGAATTTCATTAATTAGACTTTTCTAAGAGTATTTGATTTCTTTCCTGAACGGCCTTCATAGGCGAGTCTCGTTTAAAAAAGGTCCCATTTATTAAAAAAAAAAATAAATTCCTCTAGCTATCCTCTTGAAAATTGTGAAAAGGCTGTTCCTTGGGCTCAGTAGCCAACTAAACTGAACAGAAAGGAGCAGAGCACACAGTTTAGGTGTTGACATATATTAACACGGCGGAGCAAAGGAGCCAAGCACCACTGGAGCTTATAACCTGGTCCTCAAGTTAGTCATTTACACCAGGAAATGGGTTTTTCTTCCTTACTGCAGATTTATGGCCCGTCTAGCTGCTGGGAATTACCCGGTGAGCCTCGCTGCGATTCCGCAGCAGCCCAAGCGCAGTTTAACTCCCGACTCCTGCGGTGCGGTGCTCTTCCCTCCGTGTCACGCCTTGTGTTCTCATCTTCTCCTTCTTCAGGTCTGCAGCTCGCCGGACCTTGACCCGAGCTATCTCCATGTGCTTAACGTGGCAGAAAGCTCCTCTGTCAAAAATAACAAAGTTCTCTTGGCGTGCTGAAGGTGGGTGCAGGGCCAACACCAAAGCTGCTTAACCTGTGATTGATTATTTATTCATTTATTACCCCAGGGCTTCTCTGCACGATCCATTCCACTGGAATCGGAGCTGGTGGCGCAGCGCTCGGGTGGGTTTAGCCACGCAGCCGGCACGTCTTGGCGTCGCTTTTATTTGGGTGTATTTTGTTGTGTGTGAAGCCTGAGACGCGTGATCGCGCACACGGCTTCTGTGTGCGCAGCCTCTTCTCGCCAGTCCCGCAAGAAATTGATTTGAGCGGCGCCATGTTAGCTTAAACATTGAAATAATTGCTCTTTGTGGGTTAGTAACCTGGTGATGTTTGATGTGAACGTCCGCCTCCCTTAGCTGCTTAGTCCTTGCAGTGGTCTGGTCCTTGTTCTTCTGAGTTGCCACTTGTCTCGGCCTTTTGTGTCTTTCCACATTGGCTGCTTTTCCAAATCTTTGTCGTAGTATTTTCAAACTGACGGTCTCATTTCTCTGCTGTGCCCTGCACAGAATCAGAATTGCACAGAATCACGGGATGTTGAGGGTTGGAAGGGACCCCGAGAGATCATCCAGTGCCACCACCTGCTAGAGCAGGGTCACCCAGGGCAGCCACACAGGAACACGTCCAGGTGGGTCTGAAAGTCTCCAGAGAAGGAGACTCCACACCCTCTCTGGGCAGCCTGGGCCAGGGCTCCGGCACCCGCACAGCCAAGAAGCTTTTCCCGATGTTTTTGTGGAACTCACTGTGCTCCAGCTTGCACTCACTGCCCCGTGTCCTGTCATCGGACATCCCTGAGCAGAGCTGCTCCTGACACTCACCCTTTCTGTGTTTATAAACATGGATGAGGTCACCCCTCAGACTCCTCCAAGCTAAAGAGACCCAGCTCCTTCAGCCTTTCCTTCATTTCTGCCTTTTGGTTTAGCCATATCCCCTAAATCGTACATTACAGACTAATGACAATAACCATGCTCGTAATCGGGTCAAAATCACAAGCCTATGCCTCTCAAAAGGCTGGGGACTGCCCTGCTGGAGAGCAGCGCAGGGGAAAGGGACCTGGGGGTGCTGGTGGGCAGCAGGATGGCCATGAGCCAGCAGTGTGCCCTTGTGGGCAAGAAGGCCAAGGGCATCCTGGGGTGTGTTAGAAGGGGAGTAGCAAGTAGGTGGAGAGAGGTCCTCCTGCCCCTCTGCTCTGCCCTGGTGAGGCCACATCTGGAACATTGTGTCCAGTTCTGGGCCCCTCAGCTCAAGAGGGACAGGGAACTGCTGGAGAGAGTCCAGCACAGGGCAACTGGGATGATGGAGGGAGGTGTTCATCTCCCTGATGAGGAAAGGCTGAGGGAGCTGGGGCTCTTTAGCTTGGAGAAGAGGAGGCTGAGGGGGGACCTCAGTCATGGTTATAAATATGGAAAGAGGGAGTGTCAGGAGGACGGAGCCAGGCTCTTCTCAGGGATGTCCAATGACAGGACACGGGGCAATGGGTGCAAGCTGGAACATAGGAGGTTCCATAAAAATATGAGAAAAAACTTTTTCCCTGTGAGGGTGACAGAGCCCTGGCGCAGGCTGCCCAGGGAGGGTGTGGAGTCTCCTTCTCTGGAGACATTCAAGACCCACCTGGACGCGTTCCTGTGCGCTCTGCTGTAGGTGACCCTGCTCTGGCAGGGGGGTTGGACTAGATGATCTTCTGAGGTCCCTTCCAACCCCTGACGTTCTGTGATTCTGTGAAAACTGATTGTTGGTGCCTCATCGTATAACACACTCTCCCATAAATCTGCAGCCCCAACCCCGCGGGCTTTCCTGCGGCGCAACTCGCGTTCATCTGTGCCCGCTGTTTACATCACCTACGTGTCTAAATCCGGCCATACCTGCGGAGTATTTATGGATCTATTACCGAAGCACGTGAGGAATGCAAACCAGCTCGCCAGGGACCGGCTCTGAGCAGCGGAGAGAGGGCAGAGCTGGTTCTCAGCGGGGCTGATCGCGGGGTGACGTTCAGCGGTGGCTTTCTGCCACCCGAACCCAGGAACAGCGTCACCTTCTCCTCCTCGCTCCCTTGCTGCGTCTGTGTTGGTACAGCTGGGGAGCAAAACCAGGAGAAGGCACGTGGCTGAAAAGCCATCTTTTTCTGGGCTTATTTTAACATTTTTCTGGCTTCATCTTAACAATTCCTCCGTTTGGTTCTTGGTGTGGCCAGTGAGGCAGTGGGGGACTGGCAGGTGGCCACTGCTTAAACTGCAGAATAATTCTCAAGCCAGACACCTTTCAGGCAAAAAAAAATAAAAATCCACGATGCTAATCTTGAGGAATCTGTGTGCAATTTGGTTCTTACATTTCCCTATGAGATTTTTTTTTTTCCCCAACCTGCACTGTACAAATGGTGTTAAGCACATAGTGTAAGTAAAGACAATAATATTTTTTTTTTCTTTCTGTTTTCCTCTGGGTTTATGCTTTATTTGTTCGGTTATGCAAAACTAGAGCCATTTGATATTTAGGAATTAAAAGAAAACAGATAACAATGCGTCCTCAAACAGAAAAACATAAATACATTTACAGGCCGCTTATTTAGAAGCGGAGGAAATCTAAAAGATTTTTATACTGGAGATAGAAGAAAAAAAACCCCAAACCCTCGACAGCAAGATAATGGGAGAAGATGTCATAGTTGTGTAAGATACACAGCACAGAGTGTTGCTTTCTTAGCAGCTGTGACAGGTCTCCGGGAAACTTCTGCTCAGCGTTTTCAGAAGCAAAACGCCGCACTCGAAGCCGGGAGCTGCCAACAGCTGCGCTTCTGCAAGTAAAGGGATTATGGAGCATGAGCATTTGGATGCTGATTTTTATATTGGCTGTCAAGCCTGAATAAGCAAAGACTGACGAGGTGTAGCTGTTCTTATCCTCCATTATCCAAGATCAGGTTTAGGCTGACTTTTCGAACGGAAGGTATGTAGGATACGTTTCTAAAAAGAACTTTTGCAGAAGCCCTCGCAGCATCGGGTGTTCAACGGCGGCTGCTGAGCAGCAGTTTGTTGCTGTTGAAACTGCTGAGCTGTTGGAGGAATTCAATCCGCAGCGCCTCGATAAAGCCAGAGCACTCGTATGCGGTTTTGATAGTAGAGTGGATTTAAAAACAAGAAAAAAAGATTTCTGGCCTTAAAATACGGTGTGCGTGTGTTCTGTCGACCCAGAGCACACGTTCAGCACAGGCGAGGGCACTGTCTGTAATTCTGTTTGCACGTATTAATGCTCTCCAAATCATCAATTTTTTAGAACCCTTGGGTGCTTCTACAGTTTTTGGAGGTGGCACGGAGTTACTTCGGACACTTTTGCCCTCCCTTATCGCCCAAGTAGATGTGTTGGTTGATGCTGGTAGCACGCCTCGGTAGTGACGAGTGTTGAAAGAAGATGAAGAAGCAGAGTGAATAGTTTCCAAGGCTTCTGGTCTTTTTCGTACCCAATTTGTGAATTGTGGAGAAATCACACTTTATGCCTGTGATTCAGAAGCATCCAAACACTTCCTAGAAGGTTACCTTGTCTTCACTCGAGTCGGAGTTGCTCTCAATTCAAGAAAACATTTCTAATAAAGCTTTCCTGTGGGTTCATTTATAGTTGTATCACGGTGGTTGGCTTGGTACTGCATTAGTGTAATTTATAATAATTCTTGATGGTGAAGTAGTAGTTGACATTTTTAGGACTAGTTTCTTTTTTTTTCTCATTTTTTTCCTGGTGAACACAGCTTTGCACAGCACCCTTAGCCTGCTATTTCTGAAGTGTTAGATTTCTTAGTATTTTCTTTTTCTCTGCTGAGATGTTAGTGGTTGCGTTTGAACCCAAAGGATGCATTTTAAGGTAGGTGATGTAGAGAATTATAAAATTGGATTTCTTTGCAGCTTACACAGAGACAGACAAAGGAAATAGGTGGCAGAAGAGGACTCCTGTATTTGCAGGGAAGTCCAAGAGACCTTTCTGTTTAGCAAGTTGAGTGAATTCTCAGAGCATCCCTGGCACTGTTCCGGGTAGAAGACGTTTCTCAGGCTGTCATGATTTATACTCCCCGGAATGTTGTCTCCTGTCTTCTTTCTCTGACTTCTGCTCCTTCCTCTCACCTGCTCATTACAGGGGTGGTTAAAACAGTTGAACCTGAAAGTGGTAGCACCTGCCTGTGAGGGAGAGCAAGAAGACTGTGGAGGAGAGGTGAATGACACCAAAAAGCATAAACCCAAGCAAAATAACAAACGATTCTACCCATTTGTTGAAGGAGCACTTACTGAGGAATATTCCCTTGTCCTCTTCACGTGTATTACCACTCAAGAGCCACTCACAGGAGAACCCTTCCAAATGTTTTCTGTTCATGCAGCTTTCTGAGCCCCGAGGGTATTCGTGATACAAACCAGGAGAACTTTCACGTGGATGGGATTCTTATAATTAAGTTAGGATTATATTTTTTTCACTCCACCCCTGTTTTCCCCACCCTACACTTCCAAGCCTTTGAAGAGAGGCCAGCCCAGCCGTCTGGCGTGTCTGTCATAGCTCACCTGGTTCTGGAGTGCTTCCAGTGTCAGAGATTTCTGGCAGCTTAGGGAATTTTATCGAGCTGGGACCATGCAGTGATCACACCAGCGGCGCTAGCTGGTGGAGATCCCACTTATTTTCTGAAGTTGTTTATTCAGAGCAGCCGCGAGAATGGTGGAAGAGACTTCTCTACCCGTGCTAATCTCCGACTAGTTGTGAATCCCAGCCCTGACTGGACTGAAGTGTGCATTAGTTTATAAATATGGGTCCCTGTGATCATCAGCTGGATGCTTTTGCGTCTGTTCCCTGCAAAGTCCTGTTGGTACTTCATTTTTCTGTCGTTCAACTGTGGGCAAAATAATCCCTTCCCCTCTATGCAATGCGTTGTCAGTGCTGGTTGGTTAAATCCTTTCTGTTTCAGTTTTTAAGGAGTAGAAGTAATTACACAGAGTTGTATTTTAAATTTTGAAATACAGTCCGATGTTTGCTTGAGGTTTGACTCGGGGTTTCAACAAACTTGCTTCCTTTGAGATTATTAAGTGTAAAATTGAAGCCGTATCTATAAGAATACAGCATTTATGGCTGTTGACAAATACTTCCCAGTCTGTCCTGGGCCAGTGTAAGATGAAATATGTTTAAGGTATGGAGTTATCCTTTTTATGATGGAAAAATGAAAAAGCCAGTGACTTGCCTTAGATGATAGATGTTTGTAGTGGGGTAGGAAACCGAGCCCACTCCTTCCAAGGCTTAGTCTAGTAAGAATATGGACATTTTCCCGTGCTTGATATGCTACTAAAAGCTCGGGCAATTGATTTTTTGGGGGAGGTACTTAAATCATATTTTGAATAACATCTGAAACTAATGATAATTACCCATGAACTTTTGCCTCTGGAATCAATTCTGGAGAGGATTGTACAACAGTTAATTAATTTCCTTGTCTCTAGCTATTGATTACTCGGATGGCTTTGAGAAAGCTGTCCTTGGTGTAGCTTAACCGGTCCTTTACATCCCTTATCTCTCGTCTTCAACTGGTCGGGTCTCTTCTAGACAAAGCATTTTATTTTTTGTTCTCCAGATGAATAGCAACGTGGCTTCCTTCTTAGGGGCTTAAGCTATAAAAACCTCATGCATAAGCTGGGTGAGTTAACTTTTGACCCCTTTTTGGCTAACAGTAGCAACCATCAGCAGACCGAGAACTTTATCTTGCCACGGCACTTTGTCGTGTTTACACCGCGTCAGATAAGAGCTGGAGGAATTTTGCCCCCTGTTCCAGTGTCACTTCGCCGTGTTCGATGCAAAATTGTTTTGTAGGAATAAAAAAGATGCATAGATTGCTGCAGGAGGCGAAAGTATGCATGATGTTGTTTTCCTCCCCTAAATTCACACTTTATCCTGTGTGGAAAACGGGGATCTTTAATATTTTCTTCTTGGCTAATGAGTTCATTTGTTCTTTTTTTTCACCTAAAAATACTTCCTACATGCTTTTGTAGTAGTTATTTGTTGTGATGCAGGTGGCTGGCTGTGTTTTGAGTTCTTTGGAATAGGAGAATGAATATTTAAACTGGATTTTTCTCTTAAGGACTGTGTTCTGGATCTGTCAGATGACCTAAAGACCCCGAAGAGGCTTCATCGTGTAGGTTTTATCTCCACCGTTGACAGGGAGAACTGAAGGATGGATGTGGAGTTGGCGCTTTGCTTGCTGTTGGGGTAATCATTGCTGTGTTTTTTGGTTTGAATTTTATGACTTGCTATTTGTCACTTAACAGAGAAAAGTCTCATACTTCTGTCCCCAAGCCTGTGGGTTGAGATCTCCGTGCGTGCTCACGGTTGGGTCTGCTGAAAGAGTTTTCCTAGGCACATCCTTGAAATCATCCCACTGTATTTCCACCCTGCAATCGCCTCTTCAAGGCCATAATAAATAGTTCAGATTAAAGGTCGGGCGCAGACACACGCGTTTCTCGTGGCGGAATTACAGGATGAAGCGAGCGGGGTGATGCGCCGCCAGACGTAAAGCTACAAAACATCAAAGAGGTGATTCGCGCCGGTGTGGCGAGGGCGGGGAGGGACACACGAATAATAATTGCAAATGAGCGTAGCGCTCGTAGGCATTGCAGTCGAAGCCTCTTCTTGCACCCTGTTGTGTATCAGCAAATCTCGGCGGATGGGCAGCCTCCCTGCAGCCGGGAGGAGTTGAGGATCATCCATCATTCAAACGTTTTCTGAAAGATTTTGTGGTGGTTGTATTTAATCTTTAATATTGTTTTGCGTTAGAAACGTCGTTGTGCCTTACGGTCTCGGTTTGTTGGTGGAAGGATGGTTTATCACAGAATCACAGAATGTCAGGGATTGGAAGGGACCTCGAAAGATCATCCAGTCCAATCCCCCTGCCAGAGCAGGAACACCTCGATAATGCTACACGGGAACGTGTCCAGGCGGGTCTTGAATGTCTCCAGAGAAGGAGACTCCACAACCTCCCTGGGCAGCCTGTGCCAGGGCTCCGTCACCCTCACTGAGAAGAAGTTTCTTCTCGAGTTTAAGCGGAACCTCTTACGTTCCAGTTTCAGCCCATCACCCCTGGTCCTATCATTGGTTGTCACCGAGAAGAGCCTGGCTCCATCCTCGTGACACTCACCCTTGATATATTTGTAAACATGAATGAGGTCACCCCTCAGTCTCCTCTTCTCCAAACTAAAGAGCCCCAGCTCGTTTTTGGGGGAAAAAACCCACAACACAAGGCACTGGAGAAATCTGGCTGCAGTTACCACCAAAGCTTAATGCAACTTCTTGCTCACCGTGGTTTGCAGGAATTCGGCGTCAGAGGAAATGGGTCTCTCCTTTTCTGGTCTCTTTTATTCTGCTGCGGACCGGGGAAGCCCTTGAACTCCGCTGGATAACTGCACGTGAGCCAGGCTGGTAACGCTGCCGACTGCGAGTCGGGGCTGCTCCGTCACCTTAAAAACCGCCGGGGAACCAGACCCTCAGAACTTTAACAAAAAAGGCGAGACTTAAGCGCGCTTCCCGTAGGTATTTGTTGGCTGAAGGAGTGTGTGTGGGCGGTATCGTAAGCAGATATAGCACAATAATCATCCAAATGAGTACCCTGCTTGTTTCTTTAATTTGATGACCAATGCTTAATCAACCGAGGATCCTGGGAGAGGAGAAGGGGAGGGAGCAGGGTAGGAGGAAGGCGATGTCTCTTTTTGCAATGTGCTCTGTTTTGGTCTTCCTTCGAAGACTTTAGTTTTTAGTCTTTCTCCACAAGCCTACGGGGTCTTTTCCAGAACGTTTTTCTTGCCTGTCTCGACGCCTTTCCGCTCAGTGGTCGATCTCAGCTCCCGATTTATTTTGTTAAACAAACACAAGTACCTTTTATAGGCTCTCATCAGTTACTACAATCAAATGGTCTGTTTAATTTTTACGAAGCTCACATCGCGTAGTTGCGGATTTATACCTGTGGCACAGGCAAATACCAGGTCCCCTTGTATATTTGGTTGCGCTCCGATACTTTTAGCACGTAGAGCCGGTGTGTATCCATGTAACGAGCCACTTCAAAAGATGAAAATTGTGTTTGGAGAGGTAGTGACCAGATGCACGTTTATGAGGCTTCTGGTGATCAGGCAGTGGTGGTTGTTACAGACATCTGAGGAGGTTTTGCTGATGCCGTGTCCCTTGATGCTGATAATACAAATGATTAAAGCATCAGCTGAGAACTGTTGGGGAATGTCTCTTTTTTTTTTCTTTCCCTTGCTGCTGGTTTTCAATCACTGAAGCCCATTCACGGTAGATAAGCGAGGCCACAGAATCACAGCAAGAAAGTTCTCTTATTTCAAAAGACTGTTGAACTTCTTCTTTTCCTGTAATAAAGTTTATTGCTTCCTATGTATTTGCCTGCTATTATGGAAGGGATAGCTTTCCACTTGCTGGGTAATTTAATCCTCTAGAATTCTTCAGGTTACACTTAAAGCTTTAAAATTTGCTGATTCAACTCGCTTTCCCGTTTCTCAACTAATTAGTTTGTCCTGGCCCATCTGTCCGTATTTTTTTTGATTTAATTCGCTACGTAAAGTTTATTGATGCAACTTGTCCCGAATTTTGTTGGTTTTTTTTTTCCTGTGTTTTCGTTTTGTCACCACACAGTGAAGACTTTCTGCTAAGCTCTAGTTTTCAGTGCAGTAATGACTGAGTCTGGAGGGGTGTTCTTTTCGAACCTTAACATGTTTGGGGGATTTAATACGGTAGCTCAGACATAAAATTTTGCCCGGGGCTGACACTTGGAATTGAAGATCTGAGCTTGAAAACGTTTCAGTTATGTTCTTATTTTGTTTATACACAGCTGTAAATCTTGGAGGCAGATAATTCATTTGCTGTTTGTGTCAACTTCTGCATAATCCATGCGTCATGTAAGAGCTATGGGAAAGAAAGGAATAAGTTACAAGTTACCCTCTGAAACTCTTTATTCATCTCTTGATGTTCACAGAATATGTTTCGAGAAATTGCTTAATGGGCCCCCTAAGACTGCTTCTCAAGTAACAATTTCTGAAAGTCATTTAACCTCAAAAAAAGAGAGATATATTTGTATACCATATGGATATATATATATATAGGTTATAATATGGATATATAGGTTATAAATGTATCTCATGAAGAATTGGTGTATTGCATGACCTGCGTTGTGAAAATTTAATACAATCAACAGAAGGAAATTTAGCATGCTGTTAGCAGGAATGAAAATTTAATTTTTCCCTCATTTTAGGTGTTAAGCCTGAGTAGGTAGGAGCACAGGGCTTATGTAGGTATGTGTGTGTCTCTCCTCCCCCCAGTAATAGCTTTGCTTGGCAGTTGCTTTTCCCTGGATTTCAGAATATACGTTACGAACCCAGAAAAAAAATCATGCAGGAGACATTAAAGATCTTCACAGAAGCTGCACATCTTTCTTTGGACAAGGTTTCCATTCTTCAGCTCGGAAGAAGAGAGACGGCCGAGTCAGGCGTGTGGCAGACAACGGGTAAATCGTGGCGAGAGGAAGCCGGGAGCGGTCGCTGGGGGTTTGTCCCAAGGGGTAGATGCCATAAAATGAAAGAGGCTCCTGCCTTTTGGTGAAAACAAAGAGAAGGAAGTGCTTTTGCAGAAGGTGCGTGTTTGCCCTTTGCGGTGCGTTGCCGTAGGATGTTGTGGTTCCAAAACCTGATGGTAATAACTTCTGGAAGGTTCAATTAGCCAGGCCATGGGCGGGCAATTAAAAGCCAAGGGTATGTACCCCAGCTCTGCCCCAGGCAGTCCTGAATTGCAGATTGTTGGGGAAAGAGGGGAGGAATATGGACAAAGGGGATTATCCCTGTAAGCCGAGATATTTCTGTGTTCTTCCCTGGAACGACTCATCGCTGGACGTTGGGAGAAGAAAAGAGCTTCGTAGCCCCTGCTTTGTAACATCTCCCAAACGAGCAGCAATTCCTTCTTTCCTGGGAAGACTTGCCTGGCAGGAAAAAACTTTAAATGTACCATCTAATGGGAGAAAATCAAGTGAAGAGATCTGCTCTCATCCATTTGTTTAAAGACGTGTTGAAATGCGTGTTGTCGGTCCAACGAGACAAGACTTAAATGGACCGAAATCCTACAAATCCTCCCGAAAGAGCTGGCCCAACAGCTGCGGTGCCTTCTGCTGCTCCTCTCTGCCCTTTCCATTTGATGTGCGCGAGTGCTGAGGGAAATGTGGATAGCCTGGGGAAAGAATGTAGACCTGAGGAGACTCATAATAATAAATAAAGGTATGCGGTAGTTTTGGTATGAGAGACTGCAGTGTTTCTCTCCCTAGTGTTTAATTTCTTAATAGTGTTTGGTGGTTTTTTCCATTAGTACTGTGTGTTGTTTTTTTTCTTAGTTGTGTTTGTTAGTTGGGTTTTTTTTTTCCCCAGTACTAACAATTTTTTTGTGTTTTGTTTTTTCTTACTGGTCTTTATTTTTACTTTTTATTCCCCCCCCCTTGCATCTTTCTAACTTATCCCCCTGCTCATTTGCCAACGACCTGTCTGCCTAGAACACGCCCGAGGTTGGGTTTCTGCAAGGCTCTGAGTAACCTCATGAAGACGCACGTGGTGCCTTTGATTGTGAAGAGTTAGAATGTGAGCTCCCGCGCACAAAAGGAATAAGATTTCTTCTTTCCCTTGGGTGAATCGCTTTCTGTTTGGAAGGCAATAGGAGTAAGGCAAGTTTTCAGCTCTGTTCATTCTATGGACAGCTTGCTCAAATGGCCTTTGATAGTTCTTGGAACTGGCCTAGGGCGTATGAAAAGCACAATAAACGGCCACAGTGAGCTAGTGATTCCCCCTTTACGTCGAGCCGGGCACCTGTTTTGAGAGGCGCAAGCGTCGCGCGGTTTGTGCAACGTTATTTTATACTGGGAAGACTTTTCCCAGCAGCGGAAGGCGGTTGTCTGCAAAGGCGTGCAGCACGGGGTGCCTGCTGCTCTCTGAAAGGGGAGGTTATCAGGCTATGTGGAAATATATTTAGTTTTTTATTGTTTTTTTTTTAAAAAAAGGCAGAGCATTTGGCTCGTGAGTTCGAGCTTAGCCCCCTCATCCCAGCTGATAAATCTCTGAAGAAATTCCGCCGCAAAACAACTGATGCTATTTCAGATGAAGAAATAGGCGCTCACTTCTAAAATAAAATACTTTTATGGCTTTACTTACCTGCCAGCGATTTCTTGTTTTTAGTAAAGTGGGTTTTAGTCATTCTTTCTGCTTTGTGCTGCTTCTGTGTTTAGCATTCCTCTTGATTTGTGAGCAGGGAGTGAGGGAAATGGAGAATTTGCCAACTTTAATTTGTCAAATTAAATCCTGCGCTATATCCTTACGTACAGTAAATAAATCTTCCCCCTCTCCCCAGAGGCATTCGTCCTGTTACTTGTTACCCCACTGCGAGTTTATTTAAGAGTCTTTCGGCGTCTTTTGGGCAGGTAAGTGCAGAGGTAGAGCTTTGGCTCTTTCTGTTTCACTTCTAATTGAATGAAAACTGTCTTTTAATTCAGGTTATAAGTAATTTCCCATGTTTTGCTTTATTATTCGTTGACTTGACCGACTGGCTTTATCAAATATTAGGCTGGGAGAAATATAAGGCAGGCGCTGCTCTGCAGGAGCACCCGAGAAGCTAAAAGTGATTTGTTCTCAGAGGTGTGAAGGTGGGAGAGACTATTTGAGGTGTAAATCACTTTTCCGCGCCTGGAAAATATCACAAAGAGCTGGGACGGCACCGACCAGAAGCAATTCTGTCGCTTCAGTTATAAAACTCTTACGTGACCTCCGCTAGCAAGTGAGAAAATGTCACCGCCTTGTAGCATCACACTAAAAGAGATAAGGGGGAAAAAAACCAACCCAAAATTATTGAATTTTTGCAACAACAGCCCGGGAGTTAACGCTGCACGAAGCCAAGGTACATTAGAGAAAATTAAAATTAAAAAAGATTGAGATACGTTAGGAAAAAATAAAATACAAAAAAGATTGAGATACGTTAGTGAAAAATAAAATCAAAAAAAGATAGAGATACGTTAGTGCAAAATAAAATAAAAAAAGATAGAGATACGCTAGTGAAAAATAAAATCAAAGAAAAAAGATTGAGATACGCTAGTGAAAAATAAAATAAAAGAGAAAAGATAGAGATACAGTAGTGAAAAATGAAATCAAACTAAAAAGATAGAGATATGGTAGTGAAAAATGAAATAAAAGAAAAAAGATAGAGATACGGTAGGGAAAAAGAAAAGAAACAAGACAGTGTAGGGCAAGGCAGAGTAATGGGAATTGCTCAGGTGGTTTGTTGATTGGCCGTGAGTGCAAGTACGTGCCTTAGAAACGAGCATCAGCGATGTGGGAGAGCAGGAAATGTGTGCAGAAGATATTTTTCAGATGTGTCATCAGTGACACAGTGACAATTTTTCTATTCGAAATGACACCCGCCCTTCAAGTCTTTGCCAGCATTGCTGAGATTCTCCCTGAGCCTTCTCTTCTCCAGACTAAAAAGCCCCAAGTCCCTCAGCTTTTCCTCCTCAGGGAGATGTTCTGGTCCCCTCAGCGTCTTCGTAGGCATTTGCTGTGCCCTCCCCAGCACCTGGAGGGGACTTTGTGTGTCAGTTGGGTAGTTCCTCCTGTAGCAGACTCTGTGGTGACTGGACAGGAATCACAAGTTCACCCTTTCCCTGCCTCCAGCACATTTGCAATGCGAATAATATAACAACGGCACCACGTAGACCGTGAATTAGAACCTGCAGAAGATTCCTGCTTTTCAAATTACATTTTCAGTAAGGCGTGCATATATATTTATGCATATTTTTATATATATATATATATATAGGTAAGGCATATATATAAAATATATAATATATATAAATAAAATGTACATATTATATATATTTTTTTATATATATATATATAACAATAGCACCACGTAGACCATGAAATAGAACCTGCAGAAGATTCCTGCTTTTCAAATTACATTTTCAGTAAGGCGTGTATATATATATGTATATATATGTGTATATATACATATTATTAATATATATATAGGTAAGGCATATATATAAAATGTATAATATATATAAATAAAATGTATGTGTTATATATATTTTATATATATATATAACAACAGCACCACGTAGACCATGAATTAGAACCTGCAGAAGATTCCTGCTTTTCAAATTACATTTTCAGTAAGGCGTGTATATATATATGTATATTTACTTATACATATTTTTAATATATATATATAGGTAAGGCATATATATAAAATATATAATATATAGAGATAAAATGTACGTATTCTATATATTTTATATATATACATATATATACATATATATATATAACAATAGCACCACGTAGACCATGAAATAGAACCTGTGGAAGATTCCTGCTTTTAAAATTGCATTTTCAGTAAGGCGTGTATATATATATGTATATATATTTATACATATTTGTAATATATATTGGTAAGGCATATATATAAAATATATATAAATAAAATGTATGGATTATATACATATTATATATATATATATTACAACAGCACCACGTAGACCGTGAAATAGAACCTGCAGAAGATTGCTGCTTTTAAAATTACATTTTCGGTAAGGTGTGTATATATATATGTATATATATTTATACATATTTGTAATATATATATAGGTAAGGCATATATATAAAATATATAATATATATAAATAAAATGTATGTATTGTGTGTGTGTATATATGTATATATATGTATATATATATATAACAACAGCACCACGTAGACCATGAAATAGAACCTGCAGAAGATTCCTGCTTTTAAAATTACATTTTCAGTAAGGCGTGTATATATATATATATGTATATATATTTATACATATTTTTAATAAATATATATAGTGGTAAGGCATATATATAAAATATATAATATATATAAATAAAATGTACATATTATGTGTATTTTATATATATATATATATAACAATAGCACCACTTAGACCATGAAATGAAGCCTGCAGAAGATTCCTGCTTTTAAAATTCCATTTTTGGTGAGGTGTTTAATTCAGATACGGGTTTTCCTTAGAAACAGGGCTTCCTAGCTCTTGAAATGAGTTCAGGTGAGTCTGAACAAAGGCTTCTTCTTCTCAGGGAGCTGGAGACGAAGACAGACAGTTCTTCACGACTGATTTTTACGCCGTGCCCCACAGCAGGAGCTCGTCGTTGCGGTTCCCTGGAACCGGTCTGGCTGAACTGGGAGCTGCTGGTATCTCTCCAGAAGCGTTTCCAGTCAGCCCTGGTGCATTCGAGGATATTAAGGTTGTTGAGGATTTCAAGTTGATATAAACAGGGGGTGAAGATAGTATCAGACAATGTGTGAATTTCACACATTGAACCCTGCCAGTATAAACCAGGGGCTGACTCTGTGTGTGGGTTGGGTTTTTTTTTAATTTGTGCTGCTGTCTCAAACTGGCACAAACTAGTGGCAGAAGGACATTGCTGACCACTTTCTTATTACCGGGAAAGCGAAGGCAAAACTCTAATCTTGTGTTATTGCAAAAAACATAGTATCTGTCGTTTAAGAAAGGTTTCCTGCTCTAGGAAGTTAAAGGATGTTTTACCATGAGAGCTTGGGCCCTGGCGCTCAGTACGATAAAACCAGACAAAGTTAATTTTACCTTTTCTTCATATTCTTTCAGCGCAGAATGTGAGTTGGCACTGGCACACGTGCAATGCTGAACTTTTGAAAAAGGTTGCAAACTAAGGCTGGAGGACAGGGCCGGGAAAATGGTATTTTTACACCCATTATTCCTTCTGAACAACTGGGAAAGAAACCCACCAAGGTGCTGAGAGAATGACCAAGAGGAAAGAAGTGAAGGCTGATGTCAGTGCATTCCCTCCAGACACGAGGGCTGGGCGAAAGAGCACGCTTTTCAGGTTTATGAGCTCGCCGCGTAGCTTAAATTGTAGTTTTGGGCTGCAACCGAATGTGAACCTTGGAAAGAATGTTCTTTGTGATGCAGAAACGTCCAATTTGTCTGACCCCACAGGGCCGTTCGAGGTTCAGACAGGTTTTGGTGAATTTAAGATTTAAAATAGTGCTACCTGCAAACTCCGAACAGTGTTTTTTCCTGTGAACACCATGATTTGACATTTTAATTTGAAAGGGGTTGTAATATTTGTTTCACAAGTGGAAGTAATGGAGGTTCTCGTTTCTGTTGTCTAGAATATCTTGTGTTTTCCTGTCTACACCGGCATGTCAGGCATACTTTGGGTTAGAAATAAGATTTCACTTGGAAAAACAGGCGTTAATCCCAAGGCGTCTTTCTGAGGCTGAATTTAGCAGGCTGAAGACCTTCTTTTTCCATTTAATAATAGTGGATGGTATATAAAAATGCACAGGTATCGCTTGCTTTTGTTGGAGCAGTGGTGTTGTCCCACCTCTCATGTGCTAAAATGGGTCTAGAACAGATTGACTCTTGTGCCACAGGCAGTGCTCTTCATAGAATCACAGAACTGCAGAATGTTGGGGTTGGAAGGGATCCCGAGAGATCATCCAGTGCCACCCCCTGCCAGAGCAGGGTCACCCAGGGCAGCCCCACAGGAACGCGTCCAGGCGGGTTGGAAAGTCTCCAGAGCAGGAGACTCCACACCCTCTCTGGGCAGCCTGGGCCAGGGCTCTGCCATCTTCACACAGAAGAAGCTTCTCCTCATGTTGAGGTGGAACTTCCCATGTTCTAACTTAAACCCATTATTCCTTGTTCTCTTGCTGGGCACCACTGGGAAGAAATTGTCCCCTTCCCCTTGACCCCCAACCCCTCAGATATTTCTACACGCTAATTTTATTCCGATTTGGAATTTTACCACCTTGGAGGCGAGTAGCTTTTGGGATGAGGTGTGGTTTGGTATTATAGTGAGCATAGTTCACCCGAAGGATGGTACCTCTCAAAAGATGACAGTCTCTTGGCCCAGGGTAGCAAATGCGCAGTCAACTGGCTCCTTGATGTCTCCAGTTTCTTCCACAGAGCTTGACCACAGTGTCTCCGCTCCGTTCCACGCTCCGTGTAGTTTTCTCTTGGAGTCAGAACATCAAGCTCCCTTAACGCTACCAACCCTTAAGGTTGGCTTGAAGACCTTTGTGGGCAGAGCTTCCTTCGTACCCGTGGCACATCGTCCTGGAAACTTTCTCAATGTGTGAACAACGCTATATAGGTAATTAAGTCATTTTGGACAATTATCCCACATCGCACGACATGAGAAAGATTCAGTAAAGGTGGTTGCCTTGCAGTTGGAACTAAAGTCTAGGCAAAAAGTGCCTTAATTTCACAGTTTGTGAAAACCTAACTAGTTAATGATGGTCTGACCCACTGAGGGATTTAACAAAATACTCTGTGAAAGTGTCATTAATCTGATTTTTACAGAAGTGCTCCGATGAGTTTAAGGAGAGAAAAAATGTGGCTTATTCCTCGAATCTCTTTTCTCTAGAGGAATTTTGAGTTCCTATTTCCAGTCTTGCACAGGTGGGAGAGACAGATTTAAAACTCGCGTGTGTGAAATACAGGAGCTGCTAAAGCTGAAGTGTCGAGCTGTTGGTCACCCAGAGCTTTGACAAAGTGTGGTTCTTCGAGGGAATTTATATACTTGCAGAAGGAAGTGGGAGGTCAATCTCTTGCTAGTGGATATTTAGGTAGAATAAATGATTTTCTAGAGATGATCGGAGATTCTGAATCTTAAAATAACCGTCAGCGCTCACAATCAGCTTTTGGCTATAAAGGGAATGAGGTGTAGTACAGTTTTCCTTCCAAGGATCCGCTGTTCCACGTGAGTTTGAAGACAAATCCAGGCTTTACCCTTGTAAAGACCACGCTTCAGTGGTGCTTCCCGTATTTATTACGTTAATTATACGTTCTTTTTTTCAGAATCATTGCAGCTGTACACATTGTGTAGTCAGTCAGTTCCCAGCGTTATACCCCGAGCTAAGCGATGGTGTCGTTACCGGATCTGGATGTGTTTCGTAAGGTCTTAGATAAAGAACTCTCTAATTTCTCATAATTAAGGCCAGATTTAATTCCAGGCATGGCTAAGTGTGCTCTGGGTGAAGAGGAAGGCGTCTTGTGTTTAAAAATAACACTGATAACACCGGCAGAATAAAATCTAAATTACTAATTGCCCGTGTCTGTCAGTGTGATGAAAATTTGTTTTCCTCTGTTATTCTGCACTAGTGATAACACGCTCTAAGGCCAAAAATCCTAACGTAAGAGGCTTACACTCAGTAGGTGAGAAGAAGTAGAGCTTGTATAGCAAACAGCTTTAATTTGCAGATCTGTATTTTGGGCTTTTTTAATCAAAAATATTTCCTTTTCTCCCCCATTTTTTTTTTTTTTGAAGTGCTCCACCTATTACCCAAAGAAAGTTTTTTCTCATATTCCCTCCCTGAGTTTTGAAGTGGGGTAAACAGTGGCTCACAGATCTGATTCAGTGTTCTCTAGAGGAAAACATGGGAATGGCAGTGCTTGTCTAAGAAATGGGGAAGCCAAGGAGCTTTTTTGGTTCTTTTAGATAAGTTGAAGTGTCACGTTTGGCCTTTCGGATGTGTTGTTGACGCCGATGATGTCAGGTGTTGGTTTTAACTTTTTCAGCCCTTGACTTACATACCTTTCTGCCTATGTATTTCTGACTCTTATGTCCTGGAGTGGTATTTAACAAGCTTAACATAAGCGCTTGCAATTATCTAATAGCGCCTGAAAATTGCTTACTAAATGACAGGAGGAAGTGTCATTTGCATGCCGTATCTGATGTTCAATCTCGTAATCCTCCGCAGAAGTCTGCCGGGAAAAACAGTGTAGACAGACTTGGATTTTATTAAAATCAGGAGTCCAGCACGCTGCTTGCTACTCTTCTTAAATCTTAAAACCTTCTGGAGTATATTAATTATTTCAGCCATTTTATTCCTCATTTTTCTTTTGAAATAGGCTTTAGCTCAAGTTCTTTGCAGGCCGTGCATTACCTGCCCTTCCCTCTTGGATCTTCTTCCCTCACCCCGGGAAAGCTGTGTCTTTGTGTTCGCTCGTTTATATAAATTAATCTTCTATATTATGACAGTTTTTTTCCTTCCTTCATTAATCATAGTTCTTAATTGGGCGTAATGGAATGTTTGTTCATGCTACTAGATAATATTGTATGAAAGCACAGCAGAGATAAGAGACTACGAAGAAAATAAGCACTCAGAAGATTTTGGATAAGATACGAAAGCCGTGTTGTGGCCCAGTATTTTTGTGTTTTATTTGAGAGCGACTTCTGGCGCAGCTGTGTAACTAAGAGTACGTCAAACGACATCCATTATTTATTGGCCTCGTTAGCAAACAAGGACACCTTTGACTACGGCAAACTGCGAGGTCGATTTACTGTGCTTCACACCAACTGAAGCCTAGCCTTTCATTGTATTTATATTCTCTAAAGTTTTCCATTTGGCATCACCTTCTCCGGGGGGAAGCAATAGGGACTTGGGGGTGGGGAGCAGGAGCGAGCTTGAATTTGTGGAGAGCTGGCACGAGTGTTAATTGTGCCTTTTTATTTGCTACCCAGGTGCAGCAGATCGAGTTCCAGACCAGTCTCCCCGTAAAGGCAAATTTTCCTCAGCCTGGTAGAAACCGCAGGAAATACACGGTAAGGAGATAAATTTTGCATAAACTGTGATGCACGGAAATGTTTCAACACACTGCCTCACCTACAGGGTGAAATCGAAAGAGTTAAATGCTCTTGAGCTGCCCGAAATACACGGAAATTTGCTATTTAGTTAAAACTGGCTCACCAACTTAAAAGTAACTTGCCTGAGCTATTCGAAGGGCACAGATAGAATTATTTTGCGAGGGATCTGTGGATAAGCACTAGAGCACAGAATGGATTTTCTTCATGCTCTGAGCAGCAGCTCTCGAGCAGCCTGTGTGCATCAGGGGCCTGATCCCCCCTGTCTGGAGTCAGTGAAACCCGGATCCCTGGTTGCCCAGGGACACCAGAACAAGGTAATTAGGATCAGGAACGCGTGGCTCTGAAAATTGGCACCTGCTTGTGCCAGAGTTACTCTGTATTTTAACTCCACGCATTGGTATCAGTTTCTGCATGATTATTATTTTTCAAGTATTTTAATAAAGTATGTAGCCGTTCTGGTTTTGAGCTAGTACTTATTCTGCACGTAAAGACACTTTATGATGTCCTACCAAAGGATACAGAGATTGAGACGGCACCAGTTGTTGCTCCCTCCCAGGGCTTGGACACCACCTTGGGGACCCTGGCACAGGGAACAGGAGCTCCTAAACAGTCTTTTTTTTTTTTCAGTGCAGCGTTACTAACTGTGCCACCCTCTTGCTTTCGTCTTCATCCGAGTGGAAAGGCTGAGCAGGGGGAGATTGGGAAACCTGTAAAAATTCCACTTTGCTGTTAAAAGTAGCTTTAAGCTCTTTCTGCAGACTGGTGGGGTGAATCGGGTGGGTGTAAGGATGAGGGGCTGTACCGAGTCAGACCAAACATCTCATCGTTCTGTGATGCGTTCCAGTAGTGGATGGCAGGAGATACCTATGGGAAAGAATAAGAAAGGAGAACCTGTAGAGTGACAGGAGGAATGTGTCCTCCACGTCAAAAAAACAAAAGAGCTGGGTTGTGACAGTCCCCTCCTTGGCAGTGCCAAGGCCAGGCTGGACGGGTCTCAGAGCAACCTGGGCTGGTGGGAGGTGTCCCTGCCCATGGCAGTGGGTTGGAACAAGATGGTTTTCGAGATCCCTTCCATCCCAACCCATTTTAGGATTCTATAGTTCAATTCTGCATCATTGTGTTTCATATTCTGTGCTCTGGGGGTATTTTTGTTTTTTAAATTGCCATGTAAGAATTCTCTGTGTGGGACACAAAGATCTTTTAAGTTAGGCTTTGTGTGTCTTTAGCTGTTAAACTTTTTTCCACATTGGCTATTTTCATGCAAGGTGTAGTTTTATAGACATTTTACTAACGTATTTTGCTTCCAATTCCTATGATATTTTGATATTACATTGACTTTAGCTCTTCAACTCATTCAGAATAATGGTTATGGTACTGATGAAGGAGTTTGTTGCACAGTGGCACTTCCTTCTCTCGGTTACCTCACAGAAACTGAAATACCTCAAAGCAGAGGAGTGGGATGGGATAATACGAGGAATTATTACCTGTGAAGAAGAAATTTGTCAGCTGGAACAGAGGTTTTGTCACCTCTTGGCACTGAGAGCAAAAATGATTTGAAGAATCATATATATGCATTATAAAGAACGTTTTTTTTAGGCACTAAGTTAAAGAGAACTTGAGGGAGAGGTGTTGACTCCAACATAAACTGGTAGAGCTACGAATGCTAAAGGAAGGAGAAATCAAGTTCCATAATATGTTGGATCATTCATGAATTGCAGCAGCAGCACTGTCTCCTCTTTTCCCTTTCTCCTGTCCTGGATGGTGCCACATTCTGCTGATCTGTCTTGGAAAACACTAAAGGGTCATGAGACAGACTTTGTAGGCAGCAAAAAAAAAAAGATGTGGGGTGACTTGTCAGCTGAAAAGCATCCGGTCATGCACAGGTTTGTCTCTCAACAAACTAAAAAAAAACCAACAAAACCCAACACAATACTAAAACTAGGTGTGTGCCCCTCAGGTATGTGTTAGTGAGACAAGTCAAGTTGGTTGGAAACAGCTCGTCTTTAATGCTGCCAAATGCCACTGTGCATGGAGAGAACTGTAAGTTTTAGATTTATTTTTGGACTTTGCAATGGTGTTAGGGATCTGACCAACGTGCTTTTGTTTCTCTTTCACTAAGGCGTGAGCTGTGGAGGACCTGTTTACTTCACAGTTGGCTAATAACCTCTAATCTGGAGGCTGATGATTGTCTTGGCTCTTGTAGGTTGCCTTCCTGCTCATTAGTGCTTCTCTTTTGGCCGTAGCATGTGGTAAAAGTTTGGGTATCTCTAGGGTGTGAAATATATATTCGTCTGCTCTAGTCTGGTCCCACCCAGGTCGTTGTCTGAATAATGTTTTTCCCTTGCGAGAGAAGTAAACTCGCCCTCCTGGAAGAACTGAGCACTCTCATTTCTTTGCTCTTTTCTTTCGTTTGGCTTTTATGACATCGAGGGAGGAAGGAATCTGCATTGCTGTAGTAGGGCAGAGCTTCTTTGGATATTGTGTTACAAAAACTACCACCTTCTAGGTCTGTATCTTCATTTTCAGTACAAATAAAGACATAGAGTGTTTCAACTAATTAGTTCCTTCCGGACAGAATTATGAGGATTGGTCGCTGTTTGTTTCCCACAGATTCTTCTTCTTAATCCTTCTTTAGATCTGGGGCTCGAGTCAGAAGAAATCTGGACCATCCCCAAGAAAGCGGTCGTGGAGGTGCACTGTGCGCAGAGGTACGCTGTGGCTTCCTCAGTATCTTCTGAAATTTATTCACGAGGCCACAATTTAAAAAAAAACAAATCTCAGGTAGGATGGGTAAACTCCCGATGAGTAAAGTTGAACTTTGTTTTTGGCAGAACAGTTTCAAATAATTCACATCTGTGCGAGCTGGGGGAGGAGGAGGGGGGGGAAGAGAGAAAAAGAAGGAAATCCTTTGACTTCTCCACCATGGTCTTGAGGATGGTTTTGGGTTCAGTGCTTGGATTCACCCAGTGCCTCCTGTGCAGGAGAGGGAGCGCCGACCGAACGCCCTGAGCAGCCCAAAGCAACGTCTCTGGTTTGGCAGGAGCCTCCGCTCCAGCTTGTTCCTCCTGCTGGGGATTTGCATGGGCGGAGTGGTGCTGCAGCTCCTTCTGCTTTGTCTTCATACCTGAGCCAGGTCTCCAGTTTTGCTGCCATACGTACCTCTGCAAGTGTGTATGCGTGTGCAACTGATCATCAAACCAACCAAAATGTTCATGGGTTAGCTCTTCTTCTCCATGAAGGTGGAGGAGCCCCAAATAAATGTGTGAAGCACACCCGAAACACATATCTCACCTCTCTGAACATTCTCCTTTGCAGTTCTCCAAACCTTGTGTACCATCACCAGGTGTCTAGCGTCCCCTTGGTATCCACTTTAAAATGAAATAAATCTAATTTACGCTCACGATCTTTAATGCCGTGCCGCTGTAAGCGTGCTTACGCGTCATGTGATGCATCCTGTTGAAAGTAATAGACCTACGTGCGTCAAAATCGGATGAGGAATTGGTCTTGGGTGTTAAAAATGGCATTTGTCTGCTTTTTGCTTTCTTTAATGGTGTTGCCATCCTGTCCTGTTTCAGGTGGGGTATAAAGGAGCTCAGTTTTGGTGTTGATTTTTTAGGAGTGCTTACAAGGAACCTGTAAGATTGACGTTGCTTAGAAGGGCAAACAGATGAATGTTTGACTTTTTAGAGCCTGTGGTGACTGAAGCGCTCTGTACAGGATCCTGGCCAGCAGAAGGCAGTAACTGCTCAGCTTTGCGCCGCTCGTCGCTGCACGCTTGCTTGCATTAGCCATCTTCACAGTATACATCTACGGGCTGAGTTTTCAAGGTTTCAGAAGTAGTTCGTAGGAGATTTCTCGTTCTACATGCTCAGTTCTTTGTGATTCCCCCTAAATAATGCGTTCCTTTTTCTGTCCTAGGCCTGGGAGGTTTGCTTTTCATGTACGACAGTCCTCAGCATGTTGTTATTCTGTCACACGCTGGCCGGAGCCTTTCTGCCATTCTTCATCCTTTCAGGAAATTGGGTTTCAGCTGAGAACATCAACTTTTACAGCGTGAGGCCTCCGCTGGACCGTAAGTAGACAGTTATGTCTTTTTTTTTTGTGTGTGTGTGCAATCGTAGCTTAACATTTTAGTTGATTCTCATATTCTTTCTATCCTTTGAGTTTTTTGGATGTTTGTCTTCTTCAGACATGAAGCATAAAAAGTTTAAAATAAAACTTTTTCTCTTCAGCAGTTTAATTTTTGTCTCATATTTTTGCAAGCTGACTGGATGAAAACAGTTGCACACGTTGCTAGATTGCATGAGGGCTTTCACATCTTGAGTGCTTTTACTCTACTTTTCTGTCTCTGAAATGTCTTCCTACAGAGCAAATTGTGCAGTGGATTTCTCATGAATAACACAGAGCAGATGTTTTGGTCTTTTTATCTCGTTGGCGTTTTTGTAAGGGAGAGAATAGGTGTGCTGTATGCAATTAATTCAAACTGAAGGTAATTAAAAACCTTGTGAGACCTGTGAAGCCAGTTGTCACTAATGGCATTTTTTTTTTTTCCTTTTTTGCCTCTTATCTAGCATCAGGAGTGTTCTATCCCTTCGTTTAAGGGGGAAAGATTTTCCTTATATATATCATTAAAATAGTCAGGACAGATAGGGAGATATGTGCACGTAGGGAACCGCGCAGCTCAAAATCACCTCTCTGTTTATGTGATGGAAACAAGATTTTAAAATAGTCCTTTGTCAAAGGGAGACGGAGCTAGAGATCGAGATCTGAAGCTGGTTTTGAAGGTGCAGTTTTTTTCCATCACAGAGAGTCAAAAGCCATTTGAATACAGACTCGGGTTTGTGTGCCTGCACAAACGTACGCGCGGACGTCGCGTCGCGTGCATATATATGAGGTGTTCTCTCTTTCCTGTTTTTCCCACCACGGCTTCAGTGGTGTTTGGGATCGTGAGAGAATGGCAACAGGTGGAGGTGGTTTAAAGTTCAGGTATAGCCAAAACCAGCTCCATGGGTTTCATTTGTCTGCGTCATCGCAAATATGTAAATGTACATCAGATGTTTTTGTAAGTGCCTGTGTACAAACACAGTGGTATTTTGATTTTTTTTTTTTTTCCTTAATATTTGCAAACTTACTGTGTTTTAATACTTTTAAAGCCACTCCGTTTCCAAACAGTTTCAAGTGCTTTACGTGCGACAACGCGGTGGACAATTACAACTGCAACAGATGGGCTGAGGATAGATGGTGTCCCGAGAGTAAGTGCGTCCCTACTAAGGAGATTCTTTGCGATAGTTAAATTTGCTGCTCCCTGACTCAGCCAACTTCTAAAAGTCTTCACGGAGTAGGATTAACGTGCCAACACGGTGGTGCCCTCAGTTACGTCGTTAGTAATCCTGAGTCATGCCAGTTGTGCTGAGGTGACTGGTTTTGACTGTTTCAGAGTGCAGAGCAGCAGTGAAAAAATATTCTATCTATAGAAAACATTTAAAATCATATATAACATCCCATTCTTAACATGATGATTCACATATTGTTAATACATCAATAATATATTAACCCATTGTGTGTATATGTACAGCTTGGGGCTTCCTAGGGATTAATTCTAAAGCTGCTGTTTAAAAAGAACTTAAGAATTACCTTTGTGGCCTTATCCCCTTCCTTTTGGAAGCCATCCCAAGATCTAATGTTCTCTCTAGGCTATGGGCTTGCTTGTGAGCAGCAAGACCTGAATGACTAGGGTTTGTATTTGTATGAGACAGTGATAGATAACGTGGAAAGGAATGGAAATGCGTTTCCTCATTTTTCTTCTCGGTGATATTCACAGTAACAGTGGGAAAGGGGAGGAAAGTAATCTGGAGGAATGAGGAAACCTGTCCCAAACAAAGAAAGCAAGAGTGTCATGCAAAAACCAGCAGAGAGTGGAAGATAAATGTGTTAGATTATAGTGCTAATAAGTAGTTTAAATGGAAGCAGCCTTTCTGGAGGTTTAAAGGGCCAGTTGAGCTCAAGACTTTATCGCTAACTTAATTTCTTGCTTTGATCCAGTTGAAAAATGGCTTTATAAAGCCTAAATAAGTCAGTTTTATGGGAGTATTTTGCTAACTTGTGTGAAGCCCTGTAAAAGAGTGTGGAGTTCATGCAAATAAACTCTCATGCTGTTGTTTTGTAGGTACTCAGTACTGTTTGACAGTTCATCTCTTCACAGACCATGGGAAGAGTACGTCAGTCACCAAAAAATGCGCCACGGGAGAAGAATGCCACTTGGTGGGCTGCCACCGTCACAGGGAGAGCGGCCACACGGTAAGCTCTCCTCTTCGTGTGCAGGAGCAGCACTTTGGGGGTTGAGGTTTGCATTTGATACTGTCCCTCATAACATCCTTATAGGTAAGCTCAAGAAATGTGGGGTAGATGATTGGACTGTGAGGTGGATTGTGAGCTGGCTCAGCAAGAGAGTTCAGAGGGTTGTGATCAGCAGCACAGAGTCAAGTTGGAGGCCTGTGGCCAGTGGTGTTCCCCGGGGATCAGTACTGGGGCCAGTTTTGTTCAGTATCTTCATCAACGACCTGGATGAGCGCACCCTCAGCAGGTTCACTGATGATACAAAACTGGGAGGGGTGACTGACACCAGTGGGATCCTGGGGGGCATTAAGAAAAGTGTGTCCAGCAGGGCTGGGGAGGTTCTCCTGCCCCTCTGCTCTGCCCTGGGGAGACCACCCCTGGAATCCTGTGTCCAGTTTGGGGCTCCCCAGTTCCAGAGAGACTGGGACCTACTGGGGAGAGTCCAAGGGAGAGCTACGAGGGTGATCAAGGGACTGAACATCTCTGCTGTGAAGAGAGACTGAGAGACCTGGGGCTGTTCAGCCTTGAGAGGAGACGGCTGAGAGGGGACCTTGTTAACGTAGAGAAATATCTGAGGGGTGGGGGTCAAGGGGAAGGGGACAATCTCTTCTCAGTGGTGCCCAGCAATAGGACAAGGAATAATGGGTTTAAGTTAGAACATGGGAAGTTCCACCTCAACATGAGGAGAAGCTTCTTCTGTGTGCGGGTGCCGGAGCCCTGGCCCAGGCTGCCCAGAGAGGGTGTGGAGTCTCCTGCTCTGGAGACTTTCCAACCCGCCTGGACGCGTTCCTGTGGGGCTGCCCTGGGTGACCCTGCTCTGGCAGGGGGAGGCTGGACTGGGTGATCTCTAGAGTCCCTTCCAACCCCGAACATTCTATGATTCTATGATTTCAGGACTCATTTTTCCTGCCCGGCTGAAGAGCATGTGTCAAGATACTCTCTCCAGTGTGTAACGATAGAAATTGCTAAATTTTGGGGCTGCAGCTGGGTCACTCTCAGGCAAGCCTGACTGGGAGTTGCATGCTCCACTCGTGATTGTGTTATTTTTAACACAGAAGATTTCAAACACTGAAACCGAGGCAGACAACATCCATGTGAAATATAAAAGGATCTCTCTGTTATTTGAATCGGCTTCCATTCATTTCAACTGGTTTTGGTGGACAGAGGGCACGAAATGACTAATACAGCCTGCCTCCTGCTGCATTTTAAATTACAAGATTTCTCCTGCTTTTTGATTAGATAAATATTTGCATTCTCTTGGCTTTTTTCATAAGGAGTGTCAAGGAAGGAAAATTATTTCCAGATTCCCTCCTGAAAGTCAGCTGTGTCAGCAGCTCTGTGGCATTAAAAAACTGAAAAAGGGAGTTGGAAATTCAGCGTGTGGAGCGAAGCTGAGTACGAAAGCTTGAGGGCAAAACTGAATGGGAAGTGGGTTTTTACAGTCAGAATTTTTTAGCTGAAAAAGCTGAAACTTGAAGCTTTTAGGTGCATGGGTTTAGCTCGTGTGTCAGAAGGGGAAAGTGGTAGAAGGCTGTTTTCTACAGTGTTGGTGAACTTGCCAGCCTGGCTGCGTTGCGTTGCGTCGTCGTTTTGAAGCCTCGTGGCAGCACTGGGTGATGAGATTCCGTGGTTTGGAAGAGAATCTTAACACCTCAAGTCCTGTGTCCAGATTTGGGCACAAGAGGGACACTGAGGTGCTGGAGAGGGCACAGAGTTGGGCTGCCAAGCTGGGAAAGGATTTGGAACGTGTCCAGTGAGGAACGGCTGAGGGATCTGGGGCTATTTAACCTGGAGAAGAGGAGACTGGGGGGAGACCTTCTCGCTCTCTACAACTACTTGAAAGGAGGTTGTAGCGAGGTGGAGGTTGATCTGTTCTCCCGAGTGGCGAGTGATAGAACGAGGGGAAATGGCCTTAAGTTGCACCAGGGGAGGTTCAGGTTGGATATTAGGGAGAATTTCTTTACTGAAGGGGTTGTCAGGCACTGGAACAGGCTGCCCAGGGAGGGGGTTGAGTCGCCATCCCTGGAGGGGTTTAAGAGACGGGTGGGTGTTGTGCTGAGGGACGTGGGTTAGTGGTGTTCATAGGGCTGGGACAAAGGTTGGACTCGATGATCTTGAAGGTCTCTTCCAGCCAAAACTGTTCTATGATTCTATTCTTTCTCCTTTGCTGCCTCGGGTTGGAAGCGCTGAGTCTGCTTACTTGTGACCTGAATTGCACAAACATGTATTCCTGTAAGTCACTTCTGAACTACCCAATGTCCAGCAGTCTCCTTTTTCTCTCCACAGGAATGCATTTCTTGCTGCGAAGGCATGATTTGCAACGTAGAAATACCAACCAATCACACAAACGCGGTGTTTGCTGTCCTGCACGCCCGGAGAACGTCGGGTGGCAGCAGGAGGACGGTCAACGTCGCGGTGCTTGCGTCGGTCGTGATGATGGCGTTGTCGTGATGCAGCACCCTCCCATTATACCTCCTTGAGAGCATCTGCCTTTCCGGGGGCCGTAAGAAACTGCAAGATTGTTTCAGCGCACGCAAAGAGAAGTCAGAAATACTCCTTAATTACGGTGAAAAGGCAAGGGGGCATCACAAAGTCCTTGGATATTTTAGCGACGATAACTTCACGTGACCTGCAGTATTTTAAAAAGAAACGACGCAACGACCCGCTGGTTGGCCAGACAATGGGGTGATCTCAAGTTATTATAATCTGCTGGTTTGTGATGAAAATGCACATACTCTTTGTTTTTCAAACGGAGAAAAGTAGACAATCGCTTTCCCGGGTGAGATCGAAAGGAGCTTCCGATGGACGATGTGCCCACTGGTATCTCAGTGGAAACTGTTATTAGACTGTTTGTCACTGTGCATAAATAACACAGAGTTCCTTGCCTTGATCAACGGGTGTATTTAAGCTTAATCTTCTGCTCTGATTTTCATAGAGAGCATATATGAGAGAGATTTTCTTCTGTTTTGATCAGAGCCATCATTTCTGCTGGAAATAACACACATAATACTTTATTCTTTTCTGTAAAATGTTGTCCCACTCTCAGATCTTAAAGTGTGAAATCATGTAGAACTTCTGTCTAAAAATGATGACGTGTTTTAGCACCTAAATCGGAATTCTTTGTGCCCCCAAAGGGTTAATTTTCTTGCGATCGGGTCTCACCTCAGCTGAATCTTCGACTTTTTGACGTGGTTCGAAGCAGTGGTAGTCCTGACTTTGAAATTGCAGCTACAGTCGAGCAGCTACGCAGTCATAAAAATTGTAAGTGGGCACTTGGTATAAATGAGGAGAAGTGTACTGTGTTACTTCGTTACTTCTTGGTTTGTAGAAGCTTCTCCCAGAAATAATGTCTGTGATGGATCTTCAACTTGTAACTCAGCACCACTGGCAACCCCAGACCTCTGGACGTCAGTGTTATGTAGCTTTCCCACCCCAATTTGAAAGGTTTGGGCCAAGATTTCCTTTATCCTTGCAATATTGAGGGAATTTAACATCGTTTATTTGCATAGTTTGGCTGTTTGACTCCTCCTCACTGGGATGGCTCCTCATCAATCAGGTGAACGGCTGCAAATTTGCCCAGTTGTGTTTCTTCCAACTCCCCACCGTAAGTTCATAAACCTTCTCTGACAGCCCAAGGCACTGCAGCAGAACTAAGGGTTTCACCTAGCAAGAACTTCATGTTGCTTTTTTTTTCTTTTTCGAAATTATTTTATTCATTTTTGAATATACCGATTTGATTATGAGTAAGACAGACTGTTGGGATCTTTTTCTAGTGGCTTTTCCTCGTCTTAAACGAGATGGTTAAAACTGATTAACGGTTGAAATATTTTTCAGGAAGGATCATTAAACTTCCCTTTAAAAGGAGATTCAAAACTGTTCTCTCAAAACTCTGAACAACTATAAATTGGGATTTTTTTAACCTAACTCTTGGCTTAATTATTTGCTATTTGACGTGACTGCTCAACGAGGAATTCCTTAGTGAAGTGCAAGTTGTCTTCCACATTTTGGCTCTTGGTGTTTCCCCTCTTTTTGCCTCCAAGGACTAGATGCTCCCGTAATTCAATCTCTGGGAATAATTAGTGCAATCTTAACAAGGCCTGGAAGTGCCCTGTAATTCTCCTAGGAGCTAACTGTAAATAATTCACGATAATCTAAAGGCTGACATGTTTTTATACTGCAAAATGCCATTTGAGAGTGTTTGGGAGTGGGAGAGATTGTAATTGGAAGCTTTTTATATTTAAAATTACCAATAAAGAGAGCAACCCGGGTGTACGAAAGGATTTGTGTTGCCAAAGGTTTGTTTTTTAGAGGAACGGGATTGATTCCACGAGTGGAGGATATTAAGGATGAGTTCTAGTCATCTCGATACATCAGTACCTTTGTTATCGCAAAGTTACGGACTGTTGCTTCTAGAAAAAAAAGAATACGCAAAAGCTGTTAATGCAGTGTCAGCGCTGCGCAAATAGGCTGACGAAACACAGAATTTAAGAGTAATTATCAATTTTACCCTTTGCTGCTTTTAATGTATATGAGCACCTGTATGCTTTGACTTGCTTTTTTATTTTAGCCTGATGTTAAACGCTTTGTAGAAAAAGCAGTATGTGCTGCTCATTACAGAAAATAGTGCTAAAATTCACCCGAGTGTATATTTTTGGCGTGACTAACGACTGACTGCGTAGGCAATCTGAACGTTAATTTATGGTATAGTTTATATTTTATTAAATAGATTCAAGTATCGGCTCTATTTTCACTTCCGATGTCTTCCTCCCTGAGGAAGAGTATTATATTTTGGAAAAGAAATAATTTTTGTAATTTTCATATGTGTTTCATGCATCTGCGTTTTGGTTCACAGATATCTTCACTTAAATACGTGCGACCTGTTAATTCCTAAATTAGCCGCGCGGCTTTGGAAATGCCGCTTCTTAAGCGCGCCTCCACACCGTTGCATGCAGAAACGTGTTTTGCTTATACCTCTGTGTGCATCCAGCTTCCAGCACAAAACAGGTTAAATATTGAAAAGAATTCATGAGTAACAGCAAGTGAATCAGTTTGTGGGGGTGAGAAACAATGTCAGTTTATGATATCTGTGTGTAATGATGATTTATTTTTTTTTTAACGTTGCACTGAACAATCTATAGAAGATTTATTTTTGAAAGCTGAAATACAGAAAAAGAAATAATCCAGTGTTGGTTTGTATGATGCTTCCTTACTGCTGTGTTACTGTTTCAAATCCTCTCCAGAAATGGCACTTTTAATTAAAAATATTGAAATATTTGCTGGCAGAAAAACGTCCGTGGTGAAAAAGGTAAAACTCCTTTTTGCTGCTTAAGACGACAGGACCCGTCGTTGGCGCTGGGGAACTCTCCGAGCTGAAATTGCACCGAGGGGAGGTTCTGTGGCTCTTTCTTTTCTGATAGATGCTGGAAATTTGGGGAGGGTGGTGGAGTCTCCGTCCCTGGAGGTGTTCAAAAAAGGTGTAGACGTGGCACTTCAGGATATAGTTCAGCCGTCATGGTGGTGGTAGCTTGGCAGTTGGGCTGGATGATCTTAGAGCTCTTAGGAACAACCCCAGGTTCCAGTATAAGTTGGGGAATGACTTATTAGAGAGCAGTGTAGGGGAAAGGGACCTGGGAGTCTTGGTGGGCAGCAGGATGGCCATGAGCCAGCAGTGTGCCCTTGTGGCCAGGAAGGCCAATGGCATCCTGGGGTGTGTTAGAAGGGGGGTGGTTAGTAGGTCAAGAGAGCTTCTCCTTCCCCTCTACTCTGCCCTGGTGAGACCCCATCTGGAATATTGTGTCCAGTTCTGGGCCCCTCAGTTCAAGAGAGACAGGGAACTGCTGGAGAGAGTCCAGCACAGGGCAACTGGGATGATGAAGGGAGTGGAGCATCTCCCTGGTGAGGAAAGGCTGAGGGAGCTGGGGCTCTTTAGCTTGGAGAAGAGGAGGCTGAGGGGTGACCTCATTCATGTTTACAGATATCTAAAGGGTGAGTGTCACGATGATGGAGCCAGGCTCTTCTCGGTGACAACCACTGATAGGACAAGGGGTAATGGGCTGAAACTGGAACATAAGAGGTTCCGCTTAAACTCGAGAAGAAACTTCTTCTCAGTGAGGGTGACGGAGCCCTGGCACAGGCTGCCCAGGGAGGGTGTGGAGTCTCCTTCTCTGGAGACATTCCAGACCCGCCTGGACACGTTCCTGTGTAGCATTATCGAGGCGTTCCTGCTCTGGCAGGGGGATTGGACTGGATGATCTTTCGAGGTCCCTTCCAATCCCTGACATTCTGTGATTCTGTGATCTCGACTTGAGCCAGTGAAGAGAAGTGCACTTTCGCGTTGGTTTTCTCATACGTGCCAGATGTGGGCTGCAGATCGTCGGCTGTGGATTTAATTTCCGTTTGGAGAGGAGAGTCACCCTTTCTGGGCTTTACACTGCAAGGTGGGGCGATGTGAGCGTAGCTTCGTGTTGCGTGTGTAGTTCCGCTGAGGAAAAGGTCAGAGGTACCTTTTGTGGGTGATCTGTGTGTGTCTGTCTGTGCATCCGAGGGAGACTTCTTGTTAGACTCCTGCTACAACTACAGAAACGCTGGCAAAAATCTTCATTTAAATGGAATTTGGTTGTGGCTTCGGCACGGTTTATAATTTCATCTGCTTTGACTTTTACCAGCAGTGGCTTCAGGAGTCTTTGCCAGTCCTCCCTTCTCGGAGGGCAGGTGATCCTGACAGAGACCCGCTGTGCCCAGAGGTGTTTAAAAGACACAGAGAAAACTCAATTTAATTTGCATTCCTGACAATGTGATTGCTGTCCTGTGACTGAAGTAACTTGAAGTTCAGGGCCAGGTCGGAAGAGACTTGGAGCAACCTGGGCTGATGGGAGATGTCCCTGCCATGGCAGGGGCTTGGAACTAGGTGATCTTTGAGGTCTTTTCCAACTCAAATCATTCTATGATTAGATTTTATGATTTCTCTTTTATTTGTTTGTTTTGGTTGGTTGGTTTTGAACTTACTTTATGGTAACAGCAGCTGTGAAAGGCAGCACGTGCCTCAGCCTGGCTAAGCCGTTTTAGGGAGATAGAATATCAAAATGTAAACAGTCCAGGCAGTTGAAAGATGTGAAGAAGACAGAGTTGCTGTTGAAGGGAATAGACTCTGCAAGAATTTGGGGTCTGCAGATGTTTTTGTTCGGGTTTGAGCTGCGGCTGGGGGTCATCACACGGATCAGCTGAGGTTATGACATGGGCTGGGTATGTTCATTTACTGGGAGCTCTTGAGTGAGGACTTGAAAGATGATCCTCACCATCGTTTGAAGATTATAGTGGCATTCGAACTAACATAGCAGAGGTGAAGAAGCCACGCAAAGAGAAATTAGAAATGCTGGTGGTCTGTTTGTATGTTATATTTTTTTTTTATCGTTGTTTTCTGCTCTGCATATCCCATAAGCACACACGCATCGTTGTTACGGGCTGACCTGGCATTTTTAACCACTGCTGTGTATGTCATGTTTTAACTAAACGAGGACACAGCTGCTTTATCAGAGAACGCGAAGCTTGTCCTGCGTTCTGCTGGACCTCGGCGGCACGAACCAGTCCGACGTACTTCTTGTCAGCACTCTTCTCCACGTGAAAATTAATGCTGATTCGGGCAGGCCGTCAGGCTGAAGCGGCTCTACCCAGATAATCTTGTGATCTTGTTTACTCTGGTCCTTTTACCAGATACAGGTGAGTTACACAGGAAGAACACAGTGTGTCCCCACCTGATGTGAATCCGCAGTGACTAACGGCGAACTCCTGCCTAGGCAAGTTTGTAGCCTCCTGGAAACGAGTCAAGAGAAAGCATTCTCCATTGATACACTTCTTAAAAGTACTTGTTTTCTTCTTCTTCTTCTTTTTAAGGCAGAAGGATAGATCAGGAGAACGTGGTTACTCTCTCCTCTTGCTTTTTGCCCTCTGCCAGTAAATGAACGATGGAGAAGCCCATCTGAAGGCCACGGGGATGCTGTCCAGACACACGGTACGTGCTGTCGATCGGTGACTTCTCGAAGCATCGTTGGCTGTTTTCCAACTTCTTTACCATTTACGTTGAAATGAATAGTCAATATAAGTCTTTGTGGTGTCTGTGTAATGGCGAGGTGAACTAAGCCCAAAGATGTGCAGGTGTTTAAAATCCAGGAATGAAACTGGGACCATTATTTGCTCCGTAAAGGGCAAAAACTTTCAATGTGCTTGGCCTCCAGTATTAAATATCTGACACATTTCTTCTATTCCTGAATCCACTTTACATTTTGTGTGTTGAGCACTAAAAAAAAAATTATGGAATAATCCTTATTTGTTTGCTTTGCCTGTTATGTCTTCTGAGGAAGAGAGGTCATCTCCAGAAAAAGATTTTGCTTTGCTAAACTCGCCGATGGAGAAAATATAAAAGTATTCTTGCAACAATGCTTTTTTTTTTCCCTTTCCTGAATGCCGGTGAGCTCACAGCAAATGGGAAAAGTGCCTTTGGCAGAACCCGGGAAGGTGTTCTCTGCTGGGCAGTGCTGGAGTTCAACCTGCAATCCTTGGAAGTAGAAAATTCATTACACTAATTGATTAAGGACTGCACTGAGGGCAAACGCTTCCATTCTGTTTGAGAGGGCAGTTGTCGTGCATAGTTAGCTCGTATTGCCAGTAAATCACATTTATTTGTTTTAGAATGTCTCACAAAGAACATTATATTAATGAGTTTTCCCTGCAGAACCCCCCAAACTGGGACTTCATTCCTCTAGTCTGGAAAGCTGCGCATGAAAGTTGTGAGTAAGAAAAGGAATTCCTGCAATTAATGTTTTTCTCTTTGTTCCCGGGTCAGAACAGAACTTGGTGGCGTTTTCAGTGGGGTTCTTTTTGGTTTTGTTTTGAAAGAAAATTATTTTTGTCTTAATGGAGAATGTGGGACGTAAATCAGAAGAGGTTAAAGGAGTTGTTGCAAAGCCTGCTCCTGTTTATGGTTCTCTTACCATCTTGTTAAATGCTGGTGGGATTTGTCAGGGACAAGTAGTAATGGGGAGAATAAAGCTGCTTTTTTGGAAAAAAAAAAAAAAGAAGAAATACAGATATGCAGAAGATTCTGATATCTCTCTAGATAAGATAGCGAAGTAGGAAATGAAAGTTGTGCTATCTCCTCTGTAATTAATATTATATTTTACATAAAGCAAACCAGCTCCAAGCCTGTGAATCACTTCATCGCTTTTGAAGTTGTCAAGTAAGAGTTTAGGGACAGCTTAATTGGTGCCTTAGGACTTTTGCTGCCTGAATTGCCAGGATAATGCACATGCAAATGCATGAGACCAGTCATTTGAGGATCACCGTTCGGTTCGAGAGGGCAGCCGCCCTGTTATTGTGTGCGCACTGGCACTTATTCAAGTTCATTTCAGAAAAAAAAAATAATAATCCTTCTCATGGCAACCATATTTAGCTAATGAGCTCTTCTGTCCTGTCATTGTTAACTGTCTTTAGTCTCTGGAAGATATCTCTTGCTCCCCGTGAGGAAATTTTCTGCTGGTTTACACTAGAGTAGATAGAAAGAATAGACTGAACTGGAAGTGTGATTTCAGAAAACCCTATCAGGATATTGGGAGTGGATACTGACTGTTTCTTTTTAAAACCAAAGTACCACAGAATCCCTTTGGTTGGAAGAGACCTTTAAGATCATCCTCCCTACTCTTCATACTTTGGCTCCTGAAAGAGTTTTTTTTTACTGAATTGTTCAACACTAAAAGAACATCTGTTCAAAGGAAAGCTGTTTGGTTTCAGAGGAATATTATTTTATTATAAGCCCACAGCTAAACCAATTTGTGCAGGTTTCAGAGGGTTTACTTCAAGCTAATTTTTGGTTTCCTTCAGCTGATTGCTAGATAATTTTCTTCCTACTGCGTCCTCTGAAAGTGTAAATGGGTGCGTTCATGCCGTAAAAATCCAATAAAGCGTATTTAAATAAAATGCCCCTCCTTTTTATCTCTTTTTTCACCCCTTCATTTAATTCTCAAGTTCTCTAATATCTTGGCTTTTGGTTAAAGATGGTCTCCCAAAGCCAACAGAGCCTTCTCCAAGGTGAGCAGGGTAGAGCTGCAGATCGTAGCACTGGGTGTACAGATATTTTGGTCGGGCTGTCTTCTTATCTCACTGAAACTTTTCTTTTTTACTATAACGTTCTGTACCAGACTCACATTTACATGTGTTATATACATACATGTTTCTCTTTTATGGTCTGTTTTAAATGGCGTTATCCATTCATGAATTTAAGTGACTTTAGTATCATTTTAACGCTGTATTTGGCGAGCTAGTATAATTAAAAGTCATTAGATGAAAGGTAATGAGTTTCACCAGATTAAAAAAACCTGGTGAATGCCTGATCATCGACGTGATCGTTTTAAGGTCCCCACGTACCTCGTTTTCAGCGTCGCTGCAAATGGATTCCATGGATCAGTGCGAGGAGCCTCCATCTCTCTGCAACTTCCTTCTCTTCCCTCAGAACGTGCTTTGGCGAATCGGAATTTAAAGTTTCTCGTTTGAAGTGAGATAAATCTCGTGTTCTATGATAGAGCTTCTGCCCTGTCAGAACTCCGCAGCGCTAGGGGGTTTGGATGAGTGACATCTGACTCGTAATTTATCCCTTTCTGTTTGTGAATCATTTCCAGAACCAGCTTCTTGTGTTATTGCAGCTATAAATAAGTATTCCGTTCACACACACACGAGGCATGTCAGGAGAGCCCAGACTTGGTCTTGACACGCAGTCATTCTACTTCTCTTCACATATACTATGAAGAGCTACTAGTGAGTGAAAGCTCTAAATCACATTTGTACGCCCCCGATTCTCAGGATATTCAGCAGCTGGAATTTTGCCCCCCCCCTCCCCTTATAAATTAAATTTTCCCAGTTTGATTTAAATGAGCGGAAAGGCGGTTGGGGACTGGCTGGGATTTTGTGCAGTTGCCTGCTCCATGCCTGGCACGCTTTAAAAATACGCGCAGGGAGACGCGCACGCCGTGAAACATTTGGCGACTCCTCGGTTAAGGTTTACGCTCTCTTAATGTATGTTTAAATTCCCTCATTTTAAGCAAATGCAGGACATTGAGGGATTTTAAAGTGTTATTGCTGGTATAGGTCAGACCATCAGGTTTCTCTCTGTCTGCCAGCAACCACATTTCGAGTTTCTTTATTTCTAATTTGCTGCTGAAAGCTCCTGGGATCCCCACTTGGTAAAGTTCCTTCTAAACTCTTACCAACATTCCCGAAAAGTTTGGAGTTCGGACCAAATGTCGTGATCAGTGACCTTTGTAATTTAATTTTGTTGGCTTTTTTTTTTTTTAATTCAAATGTTCTCTTTACTTATAATCTGTTTTCCTAATACCATTCTATTATTTTTTCTTGAGGCCGGCTAGGAAGTTAAAAGAACCTCCAGGAAGGTATTTGATCAGCATTTTTGGATCAAAGGTTGGTCTTAGCCTATGGCTGTGAACTAAAACTTCAGGGATTCTCTAACGGGTCCAAAGAGAGAGAACTTTTCGACTGGAGAGGAGGGAAGGGAGCATTATTTTTGGTAGATTCAAATTAGCCCTAGAGGTGGACTCTGTTTTAGGCAACTTTTAAGGGGTGTGCTGGTCAGAAGAGGTTAAAAATGCACCTTCCCCTTCACTTAACACCTTTTCCCAACCAGTTGGTGTTGTTCCCTTTTGTGGGACAGGAACTGATGGTTTCGAGACGACCTTCTTCGGATGAGCTGCAAAATAAGGTCCAAGCTCTGGAATTAATTAAGGATTCTGCATCAAAATGGCAGTGTTCTGCCTCGGTCAAACTCCACCAAAAAATAATCCCAAGTGAGGATGGGGAAGAAGGGACGTCCTGCTGAAGTGCTAATGAGGAGAGGACAAGAATACGGAGAGAACTAGCAAGTGGTGAGTCCTGCACAGCCCACCGTGGCGGGGAGGAGGGGGCAGCCACTCAAAAAACTGATTACAAAGAAATCTGAGAGTTAATGTGGGGGAAAAAAAAGGAAAAAAAAAAAAAACGGTAGTAACATGAGGAACCTTGATTTACGAGTCTTCCATATAGAGAGGGATGCAAGAGCAATCTTGGTTCCCGAAATTGCAGCAGCTCAGCAATTCCTTGCGTAACTGCAGGGAAAAACCTAAAACCGTTTTGGCAGGGGCAGGGAGACAACACTTGTGTTAAGGTACGAGTTTGTACGTCCCGGTTGCAGGGAGGGCGCGGCTGGCGATGCTTCTGGAGGCACCTCGATTCAGGAAAATTAAGTCACCGCGAGCAAAATTACCCCAGGTGCAAGGACAGCGGCGCTGCACGCGTGACAGGACTTTTTTCCATCTGTCATCGGCGCATTCGGAGCAGTCCTCGTGCCTGTGCTTCGCTGCCACCGCCGTGGAATTTGCTGTCCCTAAGGCAAGAAATTTCAGAGCCCCTTTAGCTGACCTCCAACCCTCGCTGCCATTAAGCTCTGTAAATCTCTCCGGTATGAATCCAGCACAGGTAGATCATGTTGGAGATAGTCGTAGTGCTTGAATTAGAGCGGGGATTTCTGGTTTTGCTTTTTTTTTATTTTCGAAAACAGGTCAGGGTGTGGACCTGTGGAGGAAGGTGGTAGTGATACGGGGAAAAGAATAGTCTGAGGGATTAGATGCTTGGGTGGATTCACAAGCCGATAGACTAAATTAATATTTTCAGGCTTGATTATAATTGAGATGAAAAGACTTGGATGTACTTAGGTTAGGTGAATTAGGCACTGCTCAGACCCAGAAAACAGAGGTACAAAATGTTGACGTGGTCCCTGTAGACTCCCGTGCTCTTGCGCTTTTGTCGATGAGCGTGTGAAAGGCTTTGTGACCGAGCACAGTGTCGGGATGTGACTTTGGGTAACTTTGTCCCCTTTCCGTTTCTGTAAAGCGAGGAGAAAAAGCTCTTCTCCACACCCCTGCTTCCCTCTGCCTCGAGTCTGGGGAGGGGCTAAACCTGTTTAGCCTTCGGGACCGTAAAGAACACGCTCCCTTTGGGTTTCAATCGTACGGAAGGCATTTAGCTCCTACTTTGAATATTCATTTAATAATTATTTTATGTTAACCTTTGTAGAAAACCTGTGCTCTCGGACCAAAGGCTGAATCATATCCAGAACCAGCTTTTTGTGTTATTGCAGCTGTAAATAACTGTTTTGTTTACACACACAAGGCATATCAAGAGATCCCAAACTCGGTCTTGACACGCAGTCGTTCTACTTCTCTTTGCACATACTGTGAAGAGTTACTAATGAGTGAAGGCTCTCAATCACATTTGTACACCTCCGATTCTCAGGATTTTCACCAGCTGAAATTTGCCCCCCTCCCTTTAAACTAAATTTTACTAACATTCCCCCCTCCTCCCCGAACATCTTCCTTTTCAAACAGCTCTTTTTACTTGTGCCACAAACTGCCTGGGCTGGTTTTGAGATGTGTCATCACTCTTTCCTCGGAGAAGAAGCTTCCATTTAACAGCCAGGCTGCCGCTGACCGAAAAGGAGCCCAGATACGGGTCAGAGTATCTCTTTTGTTCATCTCCCCTGTCTGCAACTGTCTGGTTGCCTCATTTCCAGACTGGCTACGAGCCGCCTCCTCCCCACATGCAGCAGCCAGGACCAAGCTGTGGTACCCGTTTAGCATCCTGGGCTTGTCTCAGATACGGGGCTCCACACCTGCCATAAGGAGGCAGAGTCATTGCTCTTCGTTTCTCTACCTCATTTATCGATTATTTCTATTTTTTGTAATTTTTTCAAATTTTTTTTTGCTCCCTTGTGATGGACTTTGAGGGAACCTGCTTCAGCTTTAGTTGAAACCCAACCGAAATCTTTGTAGGATGTCAACTTTAGGCTCTGTGGGCACTGTTATCGTGGGCCATATATGAAAAAAGGAGCATGAGATGTGGGCTTTATTCTGGCTTTTTTTTTTTCCCTCCCATCCAAAAGCTGGAGGTAAGTGTCTGTCAAAGAGGGAAGAATTTATATGGGGCCTTAGGCTAGAAATGCTCAGGTTTCCCTGTCAGTTGTGAAGTGAAGCAAGAGGATCCATCGGCAAAAACAAACCTTCGGAAAACAAACTGGAGGTGGGTGTTGCGCAGGAAAATCCCTTTGTAAGGGGAAAAAAAAAAAAAAAAACCACCACAAAAAATTCCGTTTTTGTTTTATTCTCATGACTCGCTTTCATTTTCAGCCAGGAAGTACCCGCCTCTGTGTGTGGGCTCATTAAAATAGTAATAATCTCTCTCTCCCATTTGTTTCTCCAGGCTGCAAGTCACAGTCTCGTTTTCGTGCCTCTGACTTTTAGGAGATGTGTCACCCAGGTAAAGCGACCGATAAATAACAACTCGTGGGCACCAGAGCTAATTGTGTAGCGCCTCTCCTGGCACCGATACCCTCCAGACCTTCGCTTCAGCAGCTGTTTGAAACCCTGAGATCAACGAGTAATTAGACCTCTGGCCACAGCTAATAAAGCAGCACTGAAAAAGGTTTGTCCAACATAAAGAAAAAAAAAAACACAAAAAAATCCACCAACCAAAACCAACCAAGCACAGAACCAAGCGTTTCGAATGCTTGGGTAATTCTAATTTTTTTTTTTCTGCAACTGCGCTGTCTTTGCTCTTCTGTTGAGTACCTGATTCCTGCGTGCCAGAGGATGTCGAAGGCACCTAGCCTGCTGAAGGCTTTAACGTTTTTAATTGTGCAAACAGCCTTGACCTGGGTTTTTGACCACCAAAACGTGTGGAGAGAATCCGTGCCGGGGGGTACAATAACCTGGACACGCTCGTCATCCCTGCCAGCTTTGTGTCACCGTGCGAGCAAAGCTGCTCAAGTTGTTCACAATTTAACTTGTGGTTACCAAAGTGTCCTTTGCGAAGAGGAGAAGGCAGGTGATGGCTGAAATTCTCCTCATTTTCAGTAAAAGACAAGCTTCTCAGAGTCAGATTTTAAAGTTGCTACCTGGCAGCATTTTTATAACCATCTGTCCCTGAGGAATTTTACAGCGCGCTTAAAAACCTGCCTGAAAATACCACAGCCAGGTTTCCAGACCGGTCAATCCCTGAGAAAACATTATCCGCAACGAATAAAAATCACCGTAATTTCTATTCCTAATAAATTCCTGCGGTTTTATTGCTGAAGCTGCCAGCAGCGCGTTAAGGAACAGATTTTTGAGGGTTTTAGTCATATGACTACTCCTGGCTAAATTCAAATGGGAGAACTAGCAGGAACATGCATTTCCCGGTGCAAATAAAGACCGAGTAATTTGTCTCACGTGAAAAGCGGCTTTGCTAGTTTTTTGTACTCCTCCCTCTGACGAGCCCCTTGTCACCAGCCATGAAGTCTGCTGGTAAGGGTCCCTCTCTGAGCTCTTTCTCTTTTTTTCTTTTCTGGATATTATAACTGAAGGTCAAATAATGCTGCGTGGCCGATACGGAAGCAGTAGGGTTGTCCCGATGGGTGGAGAAGGTGGACGTCTCCTCTGAATCTCTTAAGTGCACAGCAATTACACGAAATTTGCTCAACTCTTCCTCGTATCCGCTGAAATCTAAGCGAGGAAGAATGTGGCACGAGACATTAAGATTGATAGAACCCTCGATAGACCCTAGCAGCTCAATAGCTCTGTGTTTCCTCGCTGGATTTCTTCAGTATTCCCATTGTTGGTTTTAACTTGATAAGTGCAAGGAGATAGTGCAAATGGAAGGCTGGGCTGTGTCGTTTACGGGGAGGAAAGATAGGGTTTTACCTGCTACCTCGTCAAAATCCACCTTTTTTATTTATTTATTCTGAATATAAGCTAAAGTGGCATGACATGAATTTTGCAGTGTGTGTTTGGTACGCCGTAATGGCTTTTTTTTTTTTAAAAAAAAACAAACCCCAGACATGATACTTGTTAGGAGGGGCAATCCAAAGGCTGTTTATGTCCAAAAAAAGTAGTTGTAACCCTAGCATTGGGCACTGGTATGTGTGCAACAATGGTGGTATTCATGCTGGTCTTCCAAGATTGAAAATGAGCGGTTAAATAGGCTGCCCTTCTGCGTTTGAGAAAATCAGGACGTGCTCCTTTTCCACATTTGGACAGGAAAAAGTATTGGGGGGGGGGGGGGGGGGGGAGGGAAGGTTTTTTTTTTAATCCCCAGGCAGAGAAGCAAGGGCCGCTGCTGGCTGTCCCACGGTGTGGTAAGTCCTGGGAAATATTGAAAATCAGATCTAGAAACTCTATGGAATAATATGCTGGACCAAAATAGTGTTTCTGCTGAACTGATCTAGCTGTGTATTTGTGCTTCTGAACAACTTTTTCTTTTTTTTTTTTACTTTTTTTAACTTTTTTTTTTTACTTTTTTCAAACTTTTTTTTTTACTTTATTCCTGGTTTTTTCCCCCCCCTTGCTGTTTGAGATCTTATCCTCTGGGGTGTCAAAACTGCAACTGGTGATTTCACTCTGACTGAAGCCTGAGTGCTGGGCACCGCGTTTGACTCCCCTCGTGCTGTGGGCTCTGAGGTCCAGGCTGACTCCTGAATGCGTGAAATGACTCGTCTCCGTTTGCCAAAACTCAGCAAATGATGGCAACATCATCAAACCGAGATATCCTCCCTCAGACAAACCTTTAGCTACAGAGAGAGGGATGGCCAAAGTCAGCTCACGTGGCCTTTAAAGTAGGTTTTGCAGCTGATACTGCAGCAAAGCTCTCACTGAAAATAATGCCGTTCTGATTTGCAATTCCTCCTTTTCATCTGTTTTTCTGGGGCTAAAAAGCTCCATCTCTGATGCTCCGCGTGGCTTTGAGCCATCCCGAGCAGCGTCGAGCATGTTCTGTTTGGTTTGGTCCTGCCTGATGTTTGCTCACGTTGCCTTCAGACTCCGCTCTTCGTGCATAGTTTTCCCATGCTCATCGTAGAGCATGGACCTGCCCAGGCCTATGCGCGATGCACCTGCTGGGCTGAGCTTTCCTGTCTTTGATTTTGCTCGCCTGTAACTCATCTAATACAGCTACGACTTCATGCATATGAATGAGGAAAAATTCCCTCACTGAGAATTTACAAGAATTACCCTCTGAAACATGTATCTGGTATAAGGGTGTATATATAGAATCATAGAACCATAGAATGCTGAGGGTTGGAAGGGACCTCTAGAGATCCAGAGCAGGGTCACCCAGGGCAGCCCCACAGGAACGTGTCCAGGCGGGTTGGAAAGTCTCCAGAGCAGGAGACTCCACACCCTCTCTGGGCAGCCTGGGCCAGGGCTCCGGCACCCGCACACGGAAGAAGCTTCTCCTCATGTTGAGGTGGAACTTCCCATGTTCTAACTGAAACCCATTATTCCTTGTCCTATTGCTGGGCACCACTGGGAAGAGATTGTCCCCTTCCCCTTGACCCCCACCCCTCAGATATTTCTCTACGTTAACAAGGTCCCCTCTCAGCCATGTCCTCTCAAGGCTGAACAGCCCCAGGTCTCTCAGTCTCTCTTCCCAGCAGAGATGTTCAGTCCCTTGATCACCCTCGTAGCTCTCCCTTGGACTCTCTCCAGTAGGTCCCTGTCTCTCTGGAACTGGGGAGCCCCAAACTGGACACAGGATTCCAGGGGTGGTCTCCCCAGGGCAGAGCAGAGGAGCAGGAGAACCTCCCTAGACCCTCTAGAGGAGGGTATGGCTGTGGGATGTCAGGTAGGACACATCTCTGACAGGCTTTGGAGCAAAAAGCAGGAGTTTGTCTCTTGTTCTGTGCCTTTTTTTCTCCCTTCTATTTATTGAGCTGCTGCAAGTTTATCTGTCATGCATGAGTTAAACATTCCCAGCAGCAAGACAAGAGCTGCAGAGACAAAGAAAGAGAAAGAAATACAGGTTTGGGTTTTTTTTCAGGAGTGTATTGACTGAAGAATGTGATGAGCCACTGTAGGAAGGATTGCACCCTGAAGATTTTGAGTAAACCATCAGAAAATTGACTTTTGGAAAAGACTACTGGAAGAGAAGAATCTATGCCTAGAGGAAGAAAGTTTGACAGGCTGGAACCAAAGTGTCCAAGTCAACAGAAACTTTTAAAAAATGCTGCTGGAGAGCACAGGACTGTCACAAGGCCCCTCAAATCAGGGCCAGCATGACTGGAAATACCCTGGAGGAGACAAGATCTGGTGATCTGGGATAGATCCCTCAAAGGAGCCAAGACCCTAAATTAAGGTTCAGCTTTAAGCTCAGGGTGAAGCATCGTGTGTGTCGCTGAAGGTGAGAAAGCGTGGTGAACCCTCTCTTTTTCGCTGCACCGCTTGGAAAAAATAAAAAGAAGTCTATACATACGGCCTGTTGGAGAGGACCCTGTTCTGAACCATTAAAATGCAGTGGCTCTTTGGCACTTGCGTGGGCTGCTGAACCTTTGGGTAGTTCAGACTACCCGAGGGGGATTTCCAAGAGGAGACGAGCTGGTGAGACCCCACCTGCAGTTCTGTGTCCAGCTCTGGGCTCCTCACAATAACAAAGTGGAAACCAGAGCTTTTGCAGAGAGGCTGGGATCCAAACCAAGGTGAGGGAGAGAAAAAAAAGATGAAATAATCTTCTCTGGGGTCAACTGTTTCCCTTCTCTGTGCAGGTTTGGGGCTCAAACATCTGGAGAAGGTCAAGTCAGCTGGAGGAAGGGAGAGCACAGACATCTTCCCCATACAGTACCTTGCCACAGGATCCAACGTTCATGTTTTCTTCAGACCAGGTTTGCACAGGATCTAGCTTTACAGAAGCGTATTTTGGTCAGAGCCTGATTTTATAGTATAAAGCGAAAAAAAACCTCTTTGACAGTTCTTTGGCAATAATCTTTATCAGCAGATTTTTTCTTTTTTTTGAACTTAGTCTTTTCAGCACTCATCAAAATCTTCAGCTATGGATCAGCTTAGCTGCCAGCACATTGATGCAAAGGTTTTTGATTTGCTTACACCAACCCGTGTAGTTGGCCTCTGAGAGGAAGGTCAACATGACTTGAGCAGTGATGTGTTTGGTTATAGGACAGCCTCTCCCTCCCTTCTGGGATTCATACTTTGCTCTTGTTGAAGCTTGGGGAAATGTCCATTAATTTGTAGCCTGGGAGTATGGGATAAATTGCAAAAATCTCAGAAGTGTCCTTAATAAATTCATCCATTAATATAATACCGTCCTTGTAAATGACCACACTGCATTAGCAAAATATGCTCTTGGCTTCGAAGGAGTTTTGTTTTATATTCCCCTCCTCCCTGTTGTTTCTTGCTGTTAATCTTAAAGACAGCTACCCTTTTCCAGCTTTTCAGATGAACAAGATAAAGTGTTCATTAATGAGTTGGAAAAACCAGTTAGAACTCTCAGACACTCTTCGGAATGAATTGGAAAATCCAGTTAGAGCTCTCAGACACTCGTCGGAGTGTCCCACACCTCTGGAAAGGGGCTGGGGCAGCTGATGGTCATAAAGTTTAGTGTTTTCTGAGCAGCGAGAGATGGAGCAGGTGTTCCTCAAGGGGGATTGGACTTGATGATCTTTCGAGGTCCCTTCCAATCCCCGACATTCTGTGATTCTGTGTGTAGGGATGTGCCGTTCACAGAGGGTGTTCCAGTGGTTGGTCTGGTGTCCACATGGTGGACAGAATCGATGGGTGTGAAGGCAACCCTGCTCCCTGTGCTCCTTGTCTAACCTGACCCAGAAGAGACCTCCACTGAGGGCGAGGGGAAAGCTCTTTGCGGGCTTCACCACCTTCACCATTAAGTTTTTTGCTCCTGTCTAGCTTAAGCTGGTTTTGCTGCAGTGGAAGGGTTTGCGTCTCTGGTGGACAGGCTGAATAGGTTGTCCCTTGGTGATCTTTAATGAATTTGCCCTCTCATTCTGTCAGAAAATTGGAGGAGGTGGAATAGCTCCCACTCATCAGACCTTCCTCTGTAGGGTTTTTGAGTTCCGTTCTTTCTGGTTGCTGTCTTTTTGACACTTTTCCTTCTTTGCTGGTTAAGCCTCTCCCTGTTCTTCTGCTGTTGCAGTCCTGCCCAGTCCTAAAGCTACGACATGGGAGGATGTGAGTGCCTTCAGGGCAAGAGGCTCTAGGAGCAGAGGTGAGAAAGCAGTAGGAGATGGGGGCAGGCGGGAGGAAGAGTGTGTGCGTGAGGCTGAAGGCAATGGGGAAAGCACCAGAGAGCCCTGTTCAGGCTGTGCCCTGTGAGCTCCTTTGCTCTGCGGCACCGCGTGCCTGTCTGGAGAAAACCCCACCTCAGCAGATTTCCTTCAAGAAAACACAGGGGCTGGTTTGGCAATGATACCTGGCTTGTCTCAAGAGAGGTGAGGGCATCTTCTGGGGGGCCCACACGTGCTGCGGGCAGACCAACGGGGCCAGACTGAGAGTGCGTCGAGTTCTGCAGCGCCTCACGTTCGGGAGAGTCAAGAGAGTTGACCCGCTTCCCTTTCCAAGTCCTGCAGTGTTTTTTCTTATCTCTGTGCCATTGCTTTCGCTAGAGATGGTGCTGTGTAAGGTCTTGCCGACGACGTGGCTGCTGTCCTGCTCAGCCACCTCCCGCGTGTGTTGCTGCCTGTTGTGTGTTGGCCCTCGATAGCAGGACCCAGCTTTGCAGCATTTCCAGTGGTTTGTCTTCGGTTCAGTTCTTATCTGTCTCTTGTTAGCATTGATGGGCTTTGTTTGAAGACAACCTGTGACGTGGGTGAGCTGACTGGGCGTGTTGCTTTTTTTTTCTTACTCCCCAGGGTGTGATGCTCTCCAGCTCTGTTCGTTGTAGCTAGAGATCCTCAGCAACTTCTGACCTTCCAGGAGGCACAGCTAAGTCCTGCATTTCTTGTGTGAGCTACGAGACCCCGATGAGAGCCTTTCTCCCCCTCTAGCCCTGGGTCCAGATAACCCTCTAATGAGTCTGTTCCAGTTGCCTGCTGGTCTGGATCCCAGTATAAAACTATTGTAAGCATACACATAAATCTAAGCATGGGAGTAGCCCAACTGAATTCAATTCACATTTTGGGGCTGGGCCATGGTAGAAGAGCTGGAGAGTTTTATGGCCGTGAATGAGGCATTCTCATCCTTGTCCACATGCATTCTGGATTCATGTGCTTGGTTTTCCCAATGCTGCTTGTCAGAGCATTATTTTTTCTTCAACGGGGAGTTTTGTAGCCATTATGCTTTGCGTGGAACTAAGTCATCTCGTTGATGAATATCTCCGTGATGAAAATAGGCTGCAGATGATCAGTTGTCATCATGCTATTTTATGAACAGAATCACTCAAGTGACAGCTAATGAGCTTGAAGAATATGCAAAAAAAAAAACCCATATAGAAAAAGCATGAAAAGGGTTTAACTCGCACTGGTTTCTACTGAAGCAATCTAGAAACATAGAATCATAGAATCATTAAGGTTGGAAAAGACCTCCAAGATCATCAAGTCCAACCATCAACCCAGTACTAGATATTCAGTATTTGATAACCAGTACTTGATCTTCATAACCAAGATTTGAAGAGAAAAAATAATCTGAATTTTCAATACTCCGGGAAGAAACACACAAGCACTGTTCGCATTTGAAAATCGGAATGAATCGCAAGTGCTTGGAAAGCGGCGCTTAGCAGCCTCGTAGCAAACATTTTGCCCAGTGATGGGGAAAGGGGCTGGGTTTCAGTTGTGTCTCCTGAGTTTTGCAGTTTGGGGAGTGTTTGTGTGTTACCCGGCTATTATCGTTGTGGGGTTTGTGGTAGATCTCATCTTACATTCTTCTGTGCTCGCTGTGGATCCTTGTCTCTCCCAGGTGAGGCCATTTATCTTTATGCTGATGCAGTTTTACAGCTCCTCTGATTTCTGCGGAGCAGCAGACTGCTTGGCTCCGTGGCTGTTAGCAGAAACTGGTTACTGAGAAGTAAACAGATAGGAGAAGCTGTGTTTATTTTTCAGGTTCATTATAAATCCTTCAAGATACTGCCTGTTCACCCGTTAGATAAGAAGATTCCTAGGTAGAGTTTTAATCACACCACCTAATTTAAAGATTCCCTAGAAATTGCTGTTATTAATTTAGTACAAAGCAGCAAAGTTATTTAATGACTGGGAGGTGGCAGCTGGCAGCATATTTGGATGGGTTTACGTTTTATGTCCTTATATTTACAAGTTAATATATCAACTGTGTGTGTGTCATGTTTTTCTCCTATTGAGTTGGAAAAATAATCCACTCCAGACTTCTTCCAGGCCTCCGTGGACTCACGTGTGTGTCCAGAGCCAGGGTGTGTGAACACATTGAAGTAGCTGACACTGAGTCCTTCATTCTCTGTTAAAATCTCTAAATCCAAGTGTTTGATTAGGAACCAAGTTCTGCAGTTTGATTAGCAACCGAGTTCAGAAATACTTGCAGGCTTGGGCATTCGAGAAGGAGTAGCTTGAACTCTACCATTCTTGCTTCTCCACATAAGTTAATATTTGAACCTTTGCCTCCTGCTTAGTTTAATGTTACCTTCAGAAGTGAAGGGAATTTGCAGAGAGCAGCCATGGCTCTCAGCAGGTAAGCAAGCTCAGAATTTAACTTATTCTTGAAAACAAAGCACATATGGGACATGCTGCTCCTGGGTCCATGGGGGCTGAGCGAAGAGATGAGGATGAGCGAGGGGTTTGGGGTGTAACCCTACTGGTGAGGTTCGTTGCAGGTAACTCAGCTCCTTGCCATTGCGGATGAGTGATTTAGGATCACTCCCCAACCTTGGCTTCATCACTTCCAGCAACTGGAATGTAAGAGGTTCCACTTAAACTTGAGAAGAAACTTCTTCTCAGTGAGAGTGTCAGAGCACTGGCACAGGCTGCCCAGGGAGGTTGTGGAGTCTCCTTCTCTGGAGACATTCAAGACCCACCTGGACACGTTCCTGTGTAGCATTATCGAGGCGTTCCTGCTCTGGCAGGGGGATTGGACTTGATGATCTTTCGAGGTCCCTTCCAATCTCTGACATTCTGTGATTCTGTGAACTGTTCCCTCTCCGGGGACGTGTCCTCCTCTGTGTAAGTAGTTTGGAGACCGAAGGGAGCAGAAGGGCACAGAGCAAATCCTACGGGTTGGTAGCACTCAGGGGAAGCAGGAGTGAGCTGCTCTCTTGAAAGGACAAACTGGCACAAGAAGAAACGAGACCTGCTGGAGTCAGGCATTGGCAAAGACGCGCTGCCTTCCTCCTTTAGAAGAGGTGTAAGAAATAACCTTAGGGGTTTCTTCTTGATGACTTCCACTGCACGTATGCTGAGCTAAAAAAAGTATTGAAAAGCCTGTTACTGACCATCCTTGCTACTGGGAGCAATCTAAGCTAATTCACAGAATCACACAGAATCACAGAATGTCAGGGATTGGAAGGGACCTCGAAAGATCATCCAGTCCAATCCCCCTGCCAGAGCAGGAACGCCTCGATAATGCTACACAGGAACGTGTCCAGGCAGGTCTTGAATGTCTCCAGAGAAGGAGACTCCACAACCTCCCTGGGCAGCCTGTGCCAGGGCTCCGTCACCCTCACTGAGAAGAAGTTTCTTCTCGAGTTTAAGCGGAACCTCTTATGTTCCAGTTTCAGCCCATCATCCCTTGTCCTGTCATTGGTTGTCACCCAGAAGAGCCTGGCTCCATCCTCGTGACACTCACCCTTTAGATATTTGTAAACATGAATGAGGTCACCCCTCAGCCTCCTCTTCTCCAAACTAAAGAGCCCCAGCTCCCTCAGCCTTTCCTCATCAGGGAGATGCTCCACTCCCTCCATCATCGCAGTTGCCCTGTGCTGGACTCTCTCCAGCAGTTCCCTGTCTTTCTTGAACTGAGGGGCCCAGAACTGGACACAATATTCCAGATGGGGTCTCACCAGGGCAGAGCAGAGGGGCAGGAGAACCTCTCTGGACCTACTAACCACCCCCCTTCTAACACACCCCAGGATGCCATTGGCCTTCCTGGCCACAAGGGCACAGTGCTGGCTCATGGCCATCCTGCTGTCCACCAAGACTCCCAGGTCCCTTTCCCCTACATTGCTCTCTAATAAGTCATTCCCCAACTTATACTGGAACCTGGGGTTGTTCCTACCCAATGGAGGATGTGATGCAGCCATGGATACCGTGGGTGGACAGGGGTGTTTCTGGTGGTGACCACGTCACTGAGACTCGGGAAGAGCCATCCCGTTGGAGAAGTGCGTGTTTAATGTGGAAGTTGATCCCTTTGTGAAACAGATTTTATGCCAGAACTGTTTGCAGTGGTTGAGGATGAGGTTTGCTGGTGAAGAGGGTAGACATAGATTGGATATAAAGAAGTTGTTCTTCCCTGTGAAGGCGATGACACGTTGGAACAGGTCGCCCAGAGAAGTTGTGGATGTCCCCTCCTCCCTGGAAGTGTCCAAGGCCAGGTGGGGCAGGACTCTGAGGGACCTGGTCTGGTGGGAGGAGTCTCTGCCCATGGCAGGGCCACCAAAACGAGATGATTGTTAAGGTCTTTTCCAATTCAAACCATTCTGCGAGAAAAATAGAGCTGTGGTTTTATAGCTCTGTCACCAGTCTCTCTTCTCGGTGACACGTAGGCTCATTCACTCCACCTCACGGCAAGAGCGAAATAACTGGATTAAATCTAGACTGGCCATCTTTGCATTCAAACTCGCAAAGTTTATCTCATCCTCTCGCATAAAGACTCTTTTTAGCCAGCTTGGGAGCAGCTTGAAAGAAAATTACGAAAACAAAGATGCAATCTTGGAGTGACATGTCATAATGAGACCTTTCAGTCTCTCAAACTTTCTCATTAACTTACACCGAATGGAGACTTGAAAAATTGCAAGAGGATTTTCTCCCGTAGCCCATAAATAGTCTGTGCTTGGAGTATATACCACATTGTCTCAATCTTCTTGGCTTATTCCCAAAGCAGCTTCTTTTGGCATGCTACGCTTGATGGGAATGATACTGCAGGAAGAACAAAGTGCAATTTTTCCAGAGGAAATAATAAATCTGCTGTGGGCTTTCAAAGCGAGCTAACACAATCAGCAAGTAGGGTGTTTTTTTTTAATTTTTATTTTTAAGAATGTAGGAAGAACACAGATGGTATTTTGGACCATTAACATTTAACTACAAAGACATGCAAAGCATTTCCCCAATGGCTTTTCCCCCCTCCTTTTGTTTATTTTCTTATTCTATTAAACCCAAAGCTTTTTTCATATTAAATATGACAGCATCACATCAGTGTTCTGCCTTGTTGCTGATGTGGTAGTCTGAATAGTTACTACTGGATATACCTTTTTTTTTTTTTAATTCTGCTTCTCATTCCACCTTTTCATATTTTATCTCCTTAACATATAAATCCAAAGGAGATATCTGGCTGAAAAACAACTCCATCTGTATAACAAAAGCATCTGACGGTACAGTTAGGATCCTGACGTTAAATATCCAGTAAGTCTGACCTAAAAGCAAGAGGCAAACCCCAAGATGTTCTTGATGATTAAAAAAAAATATATCAATCCATTGATGGAATTCAGCTACAGGAAGCAAAATAGAGATGTCTGTATTTTATTTTTTTATTTATTTATTAACAGCCTAATCAATACTGAAGTTGTTGGGAGACCTGCGTTTGAATTAATGCCGTCGCCACCAAAGGCAGCAGGTTTCAGGAGGTTTCTCCCATTCCCAGAACCTTGCAAAAATCCTTTCGGGGAAAAATCACCCTTCGGTCTTTTTTTTGGGAGGTCTGAGAGGAAGACTTGAAGCACAAGTGTGCACGCAGGCTCCTCCGACAGCTTTCTGACCTGGGAGCGGTGAAATAATCACTGATTTTGGGGTTTTTTTTTCAGTAGCACAGACAAGTGGTCCGAGGCAGAGGCTGGAGTTCCACCGACGCGGTGTTTCGTGCTTGGGAACTGCCTTCTTTACTCTTTGGTGCAGCCCGATGCCAGTTCCTCGGGAAGGAGCCGCGGTTGCTTGTGCGTGTGTTTTCACTATTTCTTCCGTGTGGTGGCTGCACCGCTTTGTTGTGCCTTCTGCTGCTTCGCTTTGCACCTGCCTAAAGACTCCTTCCCTGAGGGGAGAATATGAAACTCGGGGGTTCAGCCTTCCTCGGTGTTTTCTTTTAAATCCATCTCTTTTTTCTCTTTTTTTTTCCTCTTCTCTTCTCTTCTCTTCTCTTCTCTTCTCTTCTCTTCTCTTCTCTTCTCTTCTCTTCTCTTCTCTTCTCTTCTCTTCTCTTCTCTTCTCTTCTCTTCTCTTCTCTTCTCTTCTCTTCTCTTCTCTTCTCTTCTCTTCTCTTCTCTTCTCTTCTCTTCTCTTCTCTTCTCTCTCTTCTCTCTTTTCTCTCTTTTCTTCTCTCTTTTCTCTCTTCTCTCTTTTCTCTTTTCTTGTCTCTTTTCTCTCTTTTCTTGTCTCTTTTCTCTCTTTTCTTCTCTCTTTTCTCTCTTTTCTTCTCTCTTTTCTCTCTTTTCTTCTCTCTTTTCTCTTCTCTCTTTTCTCTTCTCTCTTTTCTCTCTTTTCTCTTCTCTCTTTTCTCTCTTTTCTCTTCTCTCTTTTCTCTCTCTTCTCTCTCTTCTCTCCTCTCTCTTCTCTCTCTTCTCTATTTTTTCCTTTATCTCTTCCCTTTTTTCTCTTTTTTCCTTTTTCTCTCTTTTCCCTCTCTTCTTTTACTTTTTCTCCTTTTCTTTTTCTCTCTCTTTTCTCTTTTTCTGCTCTTTTTTCTTTTTCTTTTTCTCTCTTTTTCTTTTTCCCTCCCTTTTCCCCCTCTCTTTTTTTAGTTTTCCCTCTTTTTCTTTTTCCCTCTCTTTTTTTTCTTTTTGCCCTCTCTTTTTCTTTTCCCCTCTTTTTCTTCTTCTCTCTTTTACATTTTTCTCTCTTTTTCTTTTACTTTTTTCTCTCACTTTTCTCTTTTTTCCCTTTCTTTTTCTTTTCCCTCTCTTTTTCTTTTAGTTTTCCCTCTCTTTTTCTTCTTCCCTCTCTTTTTCTTCTTCCCCCTCTTTTTCTTCTCCCCTCTCTTTTTTTTTTTTTTTTTTTAATTTTGTGTTGGTCATGCTCTCTACCTAGTTCTGCTGGAGAGCTGAGAACTTAAACACAGGTATTTCCCTTTTACTTAATCAAGGATCCAGCTGTTAGAAGTACCCAGCTATGAGTATCAGAATCTTCTGCAGGTGATCTTCCCTCCTCTTACGAAACCGAAACAGAAAGCTCAGATGTTTTATGTCAGAATGTTTCGGTGCATTTGCAAATAGGGACAAGCTCCTCATGTAACTTTTACCCAGAGAGGTTGGACTTGGTAGCTTGCTCCTCTAGAAGGCACGGTCAAAAAACCAACCAACCAACCAAAAAGACAGAATTTGGAAACTTTCTGAAAATGCTCGCTGATTTGTCACCCAGCCTAGATGACATGAGGTACGTGGCCGCGTGCGTATAAATGGGATCTGCGATCTCTGAACCCGTCCACTCATTTTTAAATTCAAGGGAGAAACAGAAATGCGTGTGTCGGGGGGATAGGGGCTGCTCTTTTAACAACGATCCAGGTAGAGTTGTGAGTTATTTATTCACCAGAAATGCAACCATCAAGCGGCCCAAAGCTCTGGCAGCAGTGCCGGAGGTACATGGGGACACCCCACGTGGGACAGAGGTGGGTGATGTGGCATTCTTCACTACATGGGAAGTTCCTTGTAAAAGAAATGGCCTCACTGTTATCTGGCGGCTGAAAACAGTTTTATCGTTTATATCACCCTAAAAAATACGAAATCTTACCTGTTTGCTTCCTGTTTCTCTAATGTACCCAGGAAAAGTTTTCAAAATCCGCATCTACCTTGTGAGGAAAGGCTGAGGGAGCTGGGGCTCTTTAGTTTGGAGAAGACTGAGGGGTGACCTCATTAATGTTTACAGATATATAAAGGGGGAGTGTCACGAGGATGGAGCCAGGCTCTTCTCGGTGACAACCAATGGTAGGTCAAGGGGTAATGGGCTGAAACTGGAACATAAGAGGTTCCGCTTAAACTCGAGAAGAAACTTCTTCTCAGTGAGGGTGATGGAGCCCTGGCACAGGCTGCCCAGGGAGGTTGTGGAGTCTCCTTCTCTGGAGACATTCCAGACCCGCCTGGACACGTTCCTGTGTAGCATTATCGAGGCGTTCCTGCTCTGGCAGGGGGATTGGACTGGATGATCTTTCGAGGTCCCTTCCAATCCCGGACATTCTGTGATTCTGTGAAATTTCTCCGCGCGCCGCTATCGCCATGACCACCGACGCCGGAGTTTCTAAGATACTGATCAAGCCACTTTAATTTCCTCACCCAACCCCAGCAGATGCTGCGTTTTGCTCCTCTCTTCTCCCCGTCTCTTGAGTTGGAGATCACATTTGTCTTTACCAAGCCGGTTACTGAAAGAATTAACATTTCCTTGCACCGTGCTGAGGAGGTGAAGCGACACTGCTCTATCCCTGTGCCGGCCCCAGGAGTATCGGGAGGCTTAATTAATTACATTTTGTGCCGTGCCTTGACAGACCCTGATCAAAGGCACGACAGGCATATAAACTATTATAAAGTTGACGGTAAACGAATTTTAATGCTGTAATACTGCGATGCTAAGCACAGAGAGGGGGAAAAGAGAGCAAGAAACCTTCTACTGGGGAGATTAAAGTTGTCGAAAAATCATTAAGAGCTCTCCCGGCAAGTTCAGCTGAACGCGGGCATGTGTGTTTGCATTTTCACACCGATCCGAGAGAAAGAGTTAATGGAGCACAGAGCTATCGGGTTCATTTCCAATTTTCCACCAGACTGTAATGAAATGCCGTGATGCCTCAAACCAAGCCTCTCATTAGTGTCCTTATTAGTTTTCACTCTGGTAAATAAACTAACGGTGCTACTAGCAGTTAATAATGGGCAATCAGGGTCTCTTTCACGCCTGTCACTTTTCTCCCTGCTCGTTGCAAAAAAAGCCAGCGTGCGGAAAAAAAAATTTAACCCCCTTTTTACTCCACTAACTGTCTCTCTCCCTCTTTTTTTTTTTTTTTTTTTTAATCCTTTTTTTCATGGTTCCCTGCTTTTTATAGCTGCCGCTGATCCAGAAGTGCACTTTCTGTGACGCATCCTTCAACTGGCAGAAAGGCTCCTGGTCAACACCCGCCTCTGGAATTCCCTTCCTGGCGCAGAAGCATCTCCTGCCAGAGCCTGGCAGCGAAGGAGAACCACGCGGTGAGTCGGTTGCTCAAGTATTGTTCTTGGTGGCTACAACGCTGAAACCGTACTCCATAAAAGCGCGTTGTTAAAACACGCCACACACCTTCAGTACCTTCTGCTGGGAAAATAACCCCATCGTGTAGCTGCACGCCAGGATTTTAGCACCTTAAAATCATAGAATGGGTTGGGTTGGAAGGGACCTTGAAGACCATCTGGGGACGCCTCGCACCAGCCCAGGTTGCTCCAAGCCCCGTCCAACCTGACCTTGGACACTGCCAAGGAGTGGCGGTTGCTACTTGGCCAGAGGTTCTCCCTTGTGTTCTGTAGTGACTCGACCACCTTTTTATATTTTTTAACCCCAGCTCATGTTGTCCATGGCTTAAAACCTTAGAACAAGATTCTAGACCTGCCCATACTTGTGCTGTGGCACAGAACTCTGCTTTGAGTAATCAACCTGGTTTCTTGTCAGGCAGAGGAGAGCAGGTCCCCAAGGTTTTAAGGAATTTCCCCTGCCCTCTAACCATGAGTGGTCTTAAAGCTTCTGTTCCCCTTCCCTGTGCACTTTTTTCTCCGTGTTGTGTTACCCCCTTACCACTCCTCCTTTTTTCCTCCAGCCTTCCCTTACCTCTCCACCTTTCTGTAAACCTCGCTTCATTCTTTCCTATAATATTTCCTTGTTTATTTGAAGTATTGAGCCTTTTTTTTTTTATTACAGCAGAGAAGTGTTTTGTTCTATGAAGCCATGCTCTCTCGAAGGGATATCCAAAAGGAATCATGCTTGAATCATTATGACTGGAAGTGAAGGGGTGCTGAACCGGTGTGAAATCCTTTTCTTGTTGAGATCACTTTGGTAGTTGGGGTGTTAGACTGGGTGCAATTAGAACAAATAATCGATCAGCTTTTTCTCTTTAAGTGAAATTTAAACCAGGAGTTCTGAAGTCAATTAAAGGGTACAAGAATGCTCAGTATGCCCTGTCCATCAGAAAATGCTGTGGTTTAATAGTGCGTTCCCAGTTTTTACTACTGGGAAAGTAAATGCTAGAGACCAGTAACGCCGTAGATATTTACCTTCATTCCCTTTGTGGGACTGGAAAATTCAGTCGTGCTGATATCATAGGAAGGTGCCCATTTAGACTGCTCCTTCAGTCTTCTGGCTCTGAGTATCTGTTGAACATTATTAAATGTTGTTAATTATGTCACTAATTCCATGGGAAACCCAGGACTGTTTGGGCATGCAGGAACCTAAGCCTTACATTTGTAACGCGACTGTAAAACACCAATAGCTTGGGAGATGTCTCCAAGGTATTGTCCTTGAATATTCTACCAGGTAAGACAATTTGGTAGAATTTTGGCAGCAACTCGAAGTTTCAAAACTCGATACTTTCAGTTGTGTTCCTTTGATGTAAAGTTCAGTATCTTTGGCACTAATTTCAAGCTTTTCCTTGCGGAGATTTGTTTTTGAGTGGTGCATTCTGGGGTCAGCACACGAACACCTCAGTTCCCTGAGGTTGGTAGGAAGGAGAAGATAGTTGGAGGGTTATAATTTGGACAACCTCTTCGTGTCAAGGCCCTCTGCTCTGTCTGTGAATGTGTGGAGCTTCAGTTCCCACCAACAAGCAAAATTATCATTATAGCATGTCTAGGCTGGAAGCACTGTCATGTCCCACCATCTCTTCATGGTCTTTTTGTCCCAGATGGTGAAGAGGCAGGAGAAGATGAGCTGGAAGGGCTGTCAAGTGTGTGAGCATCCCTGTACTGCCCTAATTCCACCAAGCCCAAAGGTTAATGATTTACCAGGCCTTTGTCTTCCAAAATCTAAAGCTAGGAGGTCTAAATCTGAGAAGTTAGAGAAAACATCAGAAACACCAAATGCTGAGCAGTCCTGGCAAAGCTTCAGCGAAAATACAAAGGTGATTAAAACTGGCAAAAGGCTTTTAAAAAAAAAAAGATATATTTAGATGGATGTCTTATTGCCGATGCTGGTAGTGGAGCACTAAAAATAGTAATAATAAGGTACAATTAATAGGAGAGTCACTGTTCTGAGACAGGGACGGAAAGAAGTTCAGCCTTGTGCCTAAACTAGACTACGTCATGATGGACACAAAGAATGAAGCAATAATAGTCCCACTTTATCTGTTTTCTCAGTGTTTATGGGGAATTTGAGGAATCCAATCTAGTGCTAAGAGCTGCAGATGCACACTGCTGCTTGTCTAAGCTGGGTGCAGCCAAAGAAACTTCTTTCATGTTCCCCCAGCTATGAAGTGATCATTCATAAACCCCCCAAGCGAGCGGATGAATAAGACGCATTGAACGTCGGTGCAGAGACCGAGGGCTGCGCCGAAGATGCTCTGAAGCAGCGCTGTGTGTTCGTGCCCGGCCCATTAAGAAGCATCTGAAGACGTGTGAAAATCAAAATCTATTTTTACATGGTGCACAAAGGCAGAGTGGCGGCACTTACAGCATCCCCCCCAAGCCCCAAAACCATTTCTGAAGGACCAGATGTCATTCGTTCATTCAGTCATTCCCCAGAAGGACAAAAGCAGGACTGGCTATCAACGGGACCGATGTTGCCAGCTGATGTTTTGTCTCCAGTTGTTAATTCTTGCGCATGATCGTCTAGATTAATGAATTAATAATAGCTATTAATAGCTGCTTCAGAATTCCCCCATTTAACTTGGCACGGGACACCACGGCACGCACTTGGACTGTCGTGGTTAATTGCTGCTCGTGAGCCTGCCTTAAATATCACACGTCAGCGCTCAGACTCTCAGCGAAGGGATACTGAGAGCTTAGGGAGCAATCCTCCTTAGGAGAAGAAGTAAATGTCTTTCACAACAGATTACCTAGCTTTTTTTTTTTTTTTTTTTTTTTTTTATGGTTACCATCAATTATTTCTTTAATCCTCAGGTCCGTATGGGACTCTTAAAATGATTTACAACTTCTTCCGCAGGTTACGTAATTTTACAAGTTATTTTAACGGCGGTTTTATACGCAGGGTTTCCAGGCTGTTTGAAATATGCTGTAGGTGCATATACAGTCAGGTGGGAATACCTTCTACCCATACTGATGGAGTGAGTTGCAATAAGCTGATGCATATAAAACCCTTTCCAATTAGGCATTTCGACCTACCGAAACACAAGGCTTTTGTAACCCTCACGAGAGCTACAGCCCTTACAATCCTGATACCCATGTGGGATTTCTTGCCTGTCCTTTTAAACTTTTCATCTCTCCGGATGACGTCTCGGAGCCTTGCTGCTCCTTTTGTCCTCCCTTCCGTGAGCTCCTTGTCTGCATTGTTGCGGTTGATTCATCGGGATGATTCACAAGCACTGGAAGCTCCAGCCAGATCACTCTCTCCCTATTAGTGGTATTCATGGGAAGAAATATGAAAATAATTACTTCTGTTTTATTAAATCCTGTGTATCAGGCTGAGGATTTTTAGTCTGATGGATGATCTCTGAGCTGAGTCAGGAACTCCCATCCTGGGGTACCCACCCTCTGTTAGCAAAGCTCAGTGACTCTTCCCCTTTTAACCTTGTTTTCTCATTAGCTCCCCAGAAAAGGAGCTTTCTTTCTCCACCCATTTATTTTTGGGTGTAAGTCTGGCTACCACCTCCAGTCTGTAGAATTGCATACTTGCTGTGCCACAGCCTGATGCAGTCTGTAAACCCAGGTGAGATGCCCTTCCTTGGTCCGAGCAGCGCCCTGGATCTAACTGGAGCTGCCACAGCTCCCTCCTCATGTGGGCTTTCCACCTCCAGTCGCTTCTTTTCCACTTCCCAGTTGCTCCTTCAAGCCCTCCTTATCTGGTGGGGGTGGTCTGAGGAGGTCTGCCCTCAACTGTTTTTTGTGACCGTGAGGCAGTGCTCTGCTACACAATACTTTTCCTGCAAAACTCCAGAGAATCTATAAAATGAGTATTTATTCTATAGTAGTCCGAAGAGGAAAACACAGACCTCTTCAAGATGCCCTGTGGGTAAAAAACAAGCAATTAATTCAAAAATTGGCTCTGACTTTGCAGCCTTTCCAGTGGATGAACACTGGTTGTCCCAACAGAGCTACTCCTGATGAAAATTAAATTGCGTGTAGGAGCGTGCACGTGGCGGTGCTCAAATCCCAGAGGACAAAACTGTCAGAGAAGTGTTTAAGCGAGTTTCTGCTTTGCAAGTGATATTCTACAAGTGGGAACTGGAGCAGGAAAGACCGGTGATGCCATGTCGGGCTCCCACCGGAGCCCCTGGCTTGTGTGCTGGGACGGGAGCAGGTTGTGTAGCTTCTCCCATCAGCAGGAGCATTCCTGCCTTTATTAGCAGCTTTCAACCTGCAGCCAATGCTGATTTAATACTAACTTTACTCTTTTTTTTTTTTTTTTTTTTAAATATGAATTGGTGCTTAGTCTGTTTTGAATACTTTCTGCATGACTAATTAACGCGCCGAAAGGAATTAAAGTGTGTCGTTAAACTTCGTGCTAGTACGTGCAAAAAAAACGTCTGGAAGTCGCAGCTCTTCTTCAATATTTTATCTAATCTTCGCATTCTCGGGGAGGGGGGGGGGTATTGCTGGTTATCTAAAAGCCACTTAACCGAGCTAAAAGTGTGATGTCATGCTTCTCGAAATACGTGTAGGTATTTCTGTTCGGTCTGTTGAGAAACAGGCTTGAGTATAGCGAGATACACGTAATTACATTCTTCTAACGATAACAAACCCCACTCGAAATTGGCAGGAGATGAAAACCCGCAGCCTCATCTGCGGAGTTTTGCTTGAGCAAAGCGTTCTGTAACATCACGCCGGGATAAACCGGCGTGATTCATCGCTGGAAAGACACTCCCAGCTGGAGCAGATAGTTAGAAATCACTCAGCACCGACCCCGGCGAAGAGCGGCATCAGCCCCTCCGAGCGGAAAAGCCGCTGGAACAAGGTAACCCCGCAGGCAGGGCTGTTTATATTTCGTATTTGGCTGGTGCTGGCGAGGCGCTCGGCTCGCTCTCTGCCGCGGCGCGATGCGATTCCTCTCCGCTTTTGGCTGCGCTCCCCGCGAGCTTCTAATTCCCCAGCCTGTCGAATTCGCGCTTTGCCATCCGCAGCTTTTGCGTTTATTTATTTATTCCCCCCGCCCCGAAACAAAGACGACTCGTGTGAGAGAGCGGAATAACGACGGGACTGTCTGATACGGCGTGCTCGAAATAACCCAGCATCTGATTTTTATTTTTTTTTCATTTTTTTAACGAAGCACGGAAAAAAAAAAAAAAAAAAAAAAGCAGAGCTCAGCGCAATCCCTGCCCGGCGAGGATCCTAATCTTCCCTTCCCAAGGGCGGAGAGCTGCAGCGGGGCAGCCTCGTTCCATGACCCGCTGGCCCCGGCACCGCCGCGTCCCGATCCCGCAGCCCCCGATCCCGCTGCCGGGCGATGGGAACCCCGTAAAGGGCAGCGACCGGCCGGGGAGCACCCCGGCCCCGGGGAGACCATCCCGGGGTGCCCCCTCTACGGTGATGGAAACCCCCTGAACTACAAGGAGAAAAAAATCCGCCCTGCAAAGGTATGTCTTTCAACAGATTCTACTAAATCTAACTTTTTTTTTTTTACTCAGTTGCGGCGCAAAAAAAAAAATAAAATAGGGAGAAGGGATGAGCTTAGTTTAAAAGTCATTTCGGGTGATGTATGCTTAGAAAAAAACAAAACACAACACCAGAGTGTGTTGTGAGAGGTAAAAAAAGGGAAACCCGAGCGTTTTCCGTTCGTCCAGCGACCCGTCGGGTTATTTCAGGGTGAGTTAATCACTTGGTTAAGGGAGCAGAACCAAGTTTGCAGGAGTGGCGGCGGTCAGTGAGATGGGGATCCTGGCGAGCCCCCCCCCTCTCCTGCTCACACATTTTTGGGGTGACAGCACCACCACCAGCCTCCGAGAGGCTGGAGTCCCCCCCTCCCCGCGAATCCCCCCTCCCCCTCCCCACGGCAGGATTTGGCAGGAGACCGTGGGTGTGATTTTTCATTTATGGAAACGTAGTTCTTTGCGAATTGCTCTCTGAGTAAAAAGCAAATTAAATAGTTATACAGGATGTGAGGCTGCAGAAGTGTCCCGCTCTTCCTGCTTAGTTAAAAAAACCAAAATCACTACTTAAAGAATTAATTATTTAGACAAATAGTTGTATTTCCGATTGCAGCCAGTGTTCCTTTCTGCTAAAATAAGCTGTATTTGGAGGGAATAGCAACAATTCCTTAATAATAATTACACTCTCTAGCTCGTGTGATGGAAAACACTGAATTACATCACTCGCCAATACAATAGGCGAGCTGTGTAATTCTCCCGTGCGTCCACGTGGCTTCTTTTATATTTTGGAAACTTTTACTCGGTAATGGATATTGACAGGTACAAAAACCTGCCCAAATTGTGAGGCTACCTGTCGTGTTTAACAAGGTACGTTGTTAAGTGTGTATTCTTTATATTTTTTTGCAGTAGCAGCAGCAGTCCAGGCTGCGCAGGAGGGCTGCAATTCGTCTTTTTTTTTGTCTATATGAGATTTGTTGTAAGGCCCTGCCAGGGCAGGGGGCTGATGGTTATCGTGGATTGTGAACTTCTTGACACAATGTATGTGTTCTGTCTCAAAAAAAAAAAATTTTGAAAGAATTATATTGCCTGAGAGAGCTTGTTCTGTGGAAATTAACGGTAAATAACAAAGATCCCCAGTGTGGCCATTAACATACACTTGGACTATCTTTGTTGATGATTTTTTTTTTGCTTTTATTGCTGTTGGAAACCTCATTTTCCATGGAGATATTACTACCTCGATGCCTGAGAGCTCGGGGCTGCTGGTGGGGTTGTGGGGTCAGACCGGCTGCCGAGCCCGGAGGATTTCAGACCCGCACGTCTGATTTCCCGGCATGGAAATACAACGGCGCCGTGCGCTCCGTAACAAGCGCTTAAGGAACGTAGCTGAAATGAAAATGCAGATATTCCCACTTTGGTAAAAGCCGTGAGCTCGCAGGCTCCGCATCTCGGTAGAGAGGAGGGGTCAGGATGAAGGGTTCTTCCCTAGGTCTGCGTTTGCTTTCGCCAAGGTGGGAGCGAAGCCTCGGCGAGGCGCTTACGGGTGGGCGATCGCCGCAATAATAGCGGTGAGCGGTACTAATGAGCTAAATCAGATAAAATGATTCCCAACACTCAACTGATTAGTTATGCAAACACTGAGGACAGGCTTTTAATCACGCTGCTCCTCGGGTCTAACCCTGCCGCCTCCTGAACGGCCCTGGGAGGTGCCAGCAGGGAGAGAAGCCGACCCTTCGAGTTTCCACTGGGTTTTTTTTGGGGGCCATAAAAACATCTGAAAAGCCATCCTGGTTGCATTACAGTGGGAGACTTGTTCGCTGTAAATCTAAAACTTTATTTATGCGCCAGCGATCCGCTTGTTTAGTTATCTGGCGTTCGTGTGTCTGATCTTGAGTCTGATTTCCCCCATCTCTTTGGTGTAAAAGGTAAAGTGTAAGTTACAACATAGGTCGGAAAGAGAATAAATTATTTTTTTTCAGTTTTTTTGCTCATGCCTGGGATTGGCGTTTTCCAATGGAAACCCAAGTCTGAATCCCCTGATTTGTCCAGGCTCCCCTCTACCGTTAGAAACCGGACCGGTTGGTTTAAGGAGTGCTAAAATAATCATCCTTCGAGACCTTTTTGGGCCGCGTATGAACCTGAGCGCGGTGAGCTCTGACCCCCCCTCTCCGTTTCCCGGCCCCCACCTCGCGCGCCGCGTCTGTCAGATCGGTGGGATGGAACAGGCAGAGCAACTCGCGGGGGTCGAGTGATACGGCGGCGAGCTGGGGCGATGGCGGACGCTGCGGGAATGATCCAAGTAGGTATCGGCGCGGTTTGGGTCGATAGGGCTCAGTAAGACATATTTAGTTAAAACGAACCCATTCTCCCCAAAAACAAACTCTTATTTTAGCCCTAGGGTGGCTGGCGTGGTCCCTGGGCAAAACATGGTGTATCTTGCTTGCTGAGAGGCATCTTCCTTCGGTAAGAAGGGATTTGCTGCATGAGAATAGCACAAGTAGGCGGTAAAGTAGAATTGTTGGTACTTTTTTGGCACTCTGAGCAGTTTTTTACATTAGACAATGCCTTCTTGTGAGAGAAGTGGTGAGGGAGGACGTGAGTACAAACATATCCCATGTTTATTTCATTTTTTTTTAATTATTTTTGCTTCCTTGTATTTTTGGGGGGGGAGGATGGGTTAGTTTGAACGATGAGACTGCCTGCTCCTTGGAAAGCCTTCTTTCTCCTATAAAATGAACAATTCCTCCTGTTTTTCCTCGTTGCGAAGTGTTACAATAGCTGGGGTAGACCTTGGGTGCCCATTTTCCCCCCGTGAATTTAATGGTGTTCTTTGTTGTGCGGTGTGACCTACTCAGAGAGGAGTTCTTATCCCTCAGCCGCCATATGTTCGCGGCAATAAGCGTCGTTTTCCATAAGTGCCAGCACTTCATTTGTCTCCCATATAGTTTTTTCTAAAGCTGCTGTGGAAATTGTGAGGGTTTCACGGTGGAGATGTATAGCCGCAGGCAGGACTGCTTCGTCACTTGTGTGTTCTTGTTAACTTCTTAAATATCATTGATATTTGTGTGACAAATAAAATCACCATTGATCGCTTGGCACATGTTGCTTTTTTTTTAAAAAAACCAAACTTCTCTATAAATGGTGAAATGGCGCTGCCAGTTGTGCACTGCCCAACCTTGTGCCTACGTGATGCCCAGCTCAGACCCTTCCCCCGGCGCCGCAGGGCGTTGATTCGGGCTGAATCCACAATATTGCTCTTTCTTTGGCTCCTGGCAGTGCCAAGGGAGGGCGGTGAGACCGGGTCCCTCTCCGGAGGGATGCTGCGGATGCACACGCAGCAGGAGCTGCACCTTGCGCCAGGGCTGCTCTGCTTTGCTGCAACGCTCGGAAAATTCTTGGCGGAAAGCTCGACGTTAAATATCGGGACGCGCCGGGGATGAGGACGTGAAATTTCCGAGTAAGCTGTCGCGGGGGCTCGCTTCGCTGCCTTGCTTGGCTTTATAGAAACTGCATAAACTGCTGAATACGACAGGAGGGGCTGGGAGGAAGGGAGCCAATAATAATTACAAGTTGATCGTGTCCTTTTTTCTTTTATGCGCTCATATAATATATAAAATTCCTCACGCGTTCTGCTTAAATTCCGGGAGGGGGGGTGGGTGTTATCTGACCTTTCAGTCTCTTCCTCTGCGACCGCCTCTCCTTTAATAGAATTACATAAATTACTGTCATCGAATTCTGCCTGCAATTACTTTGTATCAGTCAACCCCACTGCTTTTGTGCGTATCTGCTTTCATCTCATTAGCTGCTGCACAGACGAATTATGACTTGTAGGTAGCCGGCTGACGAGCTGTCGGGTGATTCCTTTGTACGCCCGAGGAATTTGGCCGGCGAAATGTCAACGCGACTGCTCCAGCGTGAGGCAGGTGACAGAATTGCTGGCGTTTTGTAGTGACAAGGGTGTTTCCAGGCTTGAGGGGTGTGCTGCGCCGAAGGAGCGTGTCGACGGATTACCCGACCAAGTTATTGGGGTTTAGAAATGGGTTGGCAGGCCAGCGAGTTAAACCGTCGTGGGAGCTGGAAGTCACGCAAACGGGGCGTTTTCGTGGGATTTTTTTATGTTTGGAAATGCTAAAAGGCTGCGTATTTGTGGCCTTCCCTAATTTTGAGCTTGTTAGACATGGCTGTTAAGTGCCCAAGGGCAATTAAAAAAAAAAAATCCCTCAAAAAAAAATAATATAGCTTTTCGCAGGAACTTAAATGAACTGCCACCGTGCTCGTGTACTATTTGTTTAATTTTTTTTTAATTTCCTCCCCTTGAAACACTTGGAAATTGCTAACTCCAGCCCCTGTTCCCTCTCGCTGTTATCGCTCATTTATTCACGCAGAGATGTTCCAATGAAATCACTTTACAACGTGAGCCCACGTGATTTTCCAGCCCTTGTATCAAAGCGTGATCGGGGTTGATTGCAGCTTGTTTTTCCTTTTATACCACGATATTCGCATTACTCTTACAGAAATCAGTTGGGTTTTATTTTTTTTGTCCGGGTGATGGAGGGGAGGGGCCTGACAAGCTCATTTCTGGAGTTTAATCAGCTGTAGGATGGATTTTTTTAAGTCAATAATGTGTGTCTACAGTCGTGCTCTGGGAGATGAGGTGAAGGTACGCCGTAAAGGTTTCATTCACCTGAAAATAAGGTTGGGAGAAAGGAGAAGGTCAATCAAATGAAAACATTCTTAACTTAAACCACTGGATTTTGCCAGCTCCAAGCTTTTCAGCGAAGGTTTTCATCCGTTTGTTGTTTTATATTGACGTGCGTGACTTTTGAAGTAAATGAAGTAGATACTTTTCGTTGTTGTCGTTGTTATTTCTGAATAATGGAATAGGAGCTAATTTGGGCGATTGCGTGTACGACCAGTTTCCCGAAATAGCGCTGGTGTGAGCAGAAACAATAGCTTTTGTCTCCAGAATAATGGAAGCCCTTCAGAAATTTTTGGGCGTCTTGACATCGCTCTGTGCATCTGTTGCTAAAGTCAGACGTGGTCTCGTGGGCTTCCGCCGGCCAGAATCCCATGGAGCAACAGTTTGACTTCAGCATCCCAAAGAAACGTGAGCCTTCTCATCTGGCCTTCCCTTTCCCCATGAGTGCATCCATATTATTTGAATGGAATAAACCAAAAAAAAATACCCGATTGGGTGGCCCATGGGTGCGCTGGCGCGTGTTTGACTTTATTCCTCGTGTGCGTCATCAGGGATGAAACGTGTGTTTGCTTTGGAAGGGTTTCCCCAAACAACAGCGACGCTCGTTTTGTCCGAATCGATCGGCAAATTGTGGATAATCGGTTCCAAAGTTCTGATGGGCACGAGCAGTCGATTTAGACTCGACTCGTAGAAATACCCGTTTCAGACGATATTTGCGTGAGTGCGGCCACGTAGGGTTCCTGACATAATAAAACAGACCACCCGAATTTTCATGAATCAGGCAAACCTTCAGATGAAGATGGTTTGGAGGTGAGCACTCGTGGGATTTCACTATTTGTTTGCCTAATACCGTGCTATCGCATGTGTCTAAACATTTAATGGAGTTCAGGTTATTTTTGCCTACTAGAGTTACCACATCCATTGAGCCCTTTGCTTTTGTGGATGCTGGTGATGAAGAGATGTCAAAAGCCTTTTCAGGCTTTTCTGATTGGAAATAGTTTATTTTCCTGGGACCCTTGCGTTAATATAGCAAGACTCTCAAGCTAAACCAGCCCAGGGCTGGATTTCTTAAAAATCCCTACTGGTTTCAGAGCGCTCTGACCGTTTAGGGCTGAACTGGCGAGGAAGCAGATGCCCAGCCTGCAGATACTAAGAGTTAATATCTCTGGAGATGTGTTCATTGTCTTAAGGAGCTTCCAGCCCCCGGCGAGGCTTGTCGTCAGCGAGATAAGAGGGGCTGGCGAGGGTGGTGGCCACGTCTTCGGTGTCGAGCGGCGCCGGAGGAGCGTAGGGCAGGGTCCGTCTCATGCGGACGTTGAACTTGAACCCCGTGACACTGGGATAACGGCCGGCCGTGGCTTCGGGTAGGTTCACGTCGCTTCCAAACGAGTTCACTTGGCAGACGATAATCGGGGCGCTTCTTCTCGTTGACTCGTTAACTACTCTGAAGTAGTTTGGCAGGGAGGGGAAACTTTATTGGTTCGCCCCCAGCCCAGGAAAAGACAGAACATCCTTGTCCTCCTCATTTTACCTCCTGTCTCTGCCTAATGATGTGTGTGCATGCATGTATATAGATGTATATATATTTAAAAAAAGATATTTGTTAGTTGGTCTACAAGGATTGAAAAGATTTTAAAGTTGTTTTATCAGCATCAGGCGAGCTGCTATGTAAGTATTGAAATTTCCTTGCTATTAAGTTGTTTTCAACAAGAGTTTAGCTTGTGTGCACCAAACTGCTCACTACTTTAACCTACAGTAGAGAGGGTGGTTTTTTTTTGTAGTTCTAAAATGTTTTTTAAAATTCATGTCATAATTTTCTTACTTTTTCCCAGATAAAAAGAGGTTTTAAACAGCTTCTGCCTCGCTGTACCTTGGTTCTAGATCTGGTATTCAAGTGGCAAAAAGGAAAAAGACTTTCTCATTGGTTTTTTTTTTGTTCTCGTGGGCGTTTTTCTGTGGTGCTGCTTTACTGAGCATATTTCAACTGGGGAAGCCAAGAGCATTGTTAAACCAATGAATATTTACCTGCTTAACAAAGGTAGAATTTTATATACACGAAAATATTTTATCTGGAAGTAATTTGACAGCCAGCTAGCCAGCAATGTGCCTTGCTCCACGTAGACCACGAGCCCCATGTCAGATGAAGCCTTCTTTCCTACAGCTTTGTGTTTTCTGCTGGTTTGGAGTTTGAAAGTCAACTTTTTTCTTGATTGGGGCACCTAAAAGTTTTCTCTCTCTTTATCTGTTGGATTTGGATTTTTTTTTTCAGTTGTTTTGGTGGTTTACGTAGTTTTTCAGGGGGTTTATTTAGTTATTTTGGGGTGGGATTCTTTTTAGTGTTTTTCAGGGTTGGGCTTTTTTGGTGTTTTTCAGGGTTGGAGTTTTTTGTGTCTAATGAGGTACTAGCACAGCCCTCAGTGTTTCCTTAACTGAGGTGCTTGGAGGATGTTTCCAGTGCATCTTCACTGATTTCCCAACCTCTACCTTCACATCCAGCCTGGCCGAATGCCACCAGGAGGTCTGGGCATCGCTTTGGCTGGGGGAGGGAGCGGAAAGGAGCAAAATCCTCCTCGCCCTAGGAAATCACGCTGATGATGGGATCGGAAGAAGAAGGATGGAAGAGGGAGGAAGAAGCAATAACACAGGTTGCTTTTTTGCCAGTCTTCATTTGAAAGGGTAGAGAAATGCCGGTGCGTTGACGGGAGGTGGGATTTGAGGTGGGAAATCCTCGCGTACGGAGCTGGATGTTGTCTCCCTCACCTTGAGAGTCTGATGTCATTAAAACTTTTTAGCACTTCTAATAATAGGAGAATTCTTCTCTCCTAGCTGGCTCTTAAATGCCTTTTTAGTGGATTAGTTTGAATCACATCAACTAAGAGCTTGATCATCTGCCAGCCGCTAGAGTTGGGCCAAAGCTTTGTAAATTAATGAGCTCAAGGTGATTAGTATAGGTTTCGGTGCTTTGGACCGTGCACCAAATCGTTGCCATGCAAGGTGTGTAGCACTGTCTGTCACTTTTTTTTTCCCCCTCCCTTTCAGTTCTTATGCTGTGAGGGCATGCGCCTGGTTCGGCAGTCAAAATAAACATGAAGAGCTCTCATGCCAGTGAATGAAAATTATATTGAAGCTCCAAAAAGTAAGATCAACGTTGTAAGAGCTGCTTTATTATAGAGACGCTTCCTGCCGCGATAATTCTCGAGTCGAGACCGTTGGGTATTTAGCAGCCCTGTGTCTGGCATCCGTTCATGCTGTGGGAAGAGGTTTGAAAGTCTTGCAGCAGCCCTTCTGTGTTGGTTTTGTGAATGGAGAAAAAAAAAACGTCTTCACACCAATGTGTTGGTGCTTCTCTTGCACAGAGCTGTGGAAGCAGCACAGAGCTTCTGTGGCCATCACCACATCTTGCTGACTAACCGCTGGCTGCCAGTGAGTCGAGGAAGGGAACTGAGCTGTTACCCAACAGGGCAAGTTCTGGTGATGCCTTTAGCATGCGTGTTGTCTGCAGAATTATTTTAAAAATACAGTAACTTTCAGTAAAATGTAGCGTTCTTTGGCGACGGGACAGACTCGTGCGTTTCATAAGCTTCAGATGTGCGCTGCGTATCCAAATTCACTCTGGGTTTTGTGGTCCAGTGGCATTTTGATGGATTTGGCAGCGAGGCTGATCCCGTATCCACCTGCTAGCTTGCATCCAGCAGCTTCAGGAACAGAGAGTGCTTTCAAGCCATTTGGATCACTTCTGTCCCATTTGGTTTAGAACGATTGATAACTGCGTCCGTTGATGCCAGGCTTTGTCTTCACTTTGTGTTTCTCTCTGACCACCACTATATAATTGCTTTTCCAAGTTCTTTACAGTCCTCTCCTTTTCACAAAGGTACTTTACATGTGTTGGATATCATAAATTTCCTCGAGGGAGGGTTATTTTCAAGGGAATTTCTTTTGAAATCGTTGCCTGTGCTTTCAGCAGCTGGACCACCAGTTTGCAGTCTCAGCGAGGTCTGTCTGAGCACCATTCATTTGTTGGATTTTTTTGCGTCATTCTCAAGCGTTTCAAGTAAATCTTTAGTATCTGCTTGTTCTTTTCAAATCCAAAATGCCTGTGGATCTGTGCCAGGTAACTCAGTATTTCTCAGGGCACCCTATCTCGCAACAGTTCCTTTAAAATTGGTTCATTATTGAGGAGTGAAGTTGTAACTGTGGTCTCCAGTGGGGCACTGAGGCTCCTTGTACCTTCAGGAGGTGCAAGGCTCCTTATTTTGTCAGTCCGTGGGTGTCCCAGCCCCTGGGGTTCAAGTCTGTCTTGTCAGACTCATTGAACATGGGACATATTTGGGGTCCATGCATGGATGTGCGTTCAGCCTTGTGCCGCTAGAAAAGTCACGTCCCATGGACAGACCTTGCAAGATGCGAGACTTGGATGCATCGTGCAGCACTTTCTGTGTCATCTGAGATTTTTTGGTCCTCTGACACTCAACATGAAGCATTGAGATTGCTTGAAGGAAGCATCACCATCACCAGACCTTTGGCCATCGTTGGCTGCTGTTGCTGAGCACGGCTCAGGCCACGTGAGATAAACCCACCAAGCCTGGTCCTTGAGGGGTGGCATCCTCCACGGCTGATGCACGGGGCCAGTTGGGTGATAACAGTGCTTTTGTGCAGGTAAAATGCTCTTAAAAGTAAGCAGCCATTGACCTTCATGTGAGATGCTCCAGCCCTGGCAGTGCCAAGGCCAGGTTGGATGGAGTTTGGAGCAACCTGGTCTGGTGGGAAGTGTCCCTGCCCATGGCGGGGGCGTTGGAATGAGATGATCGTTAAAATCCCTTCCAAGCCATTCTAGGATTCAACGATCTACTTTTGCAGATTCTCTCCAGCTCTGTGGTGGGCAGATCTGAGCTGGGAGTTTGCTGCTGGCTCCTGTTTCGAAGTCTCTCTGTGTCGATCTACACGAATTTAAATACAGTCACATTATGGAAGAGCCCACACTGTGTTTTTGTTCTGTGCATGTAGAAGCTGATGGCGTGATAGGATGTTAACTGTGCCTCTAGTCGGATATATACGTATGTATTTTTCTATTAGCCTGGAGGGCAGTGCTGTAAAAGTGCTCTTTTGTTTCCAGTTTAGCACAGGAAGCTTATTTTGGCCTCATTTGATATTACTGCTCAAACTGGCGGGGAATCAGAAATTTAGTTACATGACATCATAGCTCTGGCACAGCAGCACGGCTTGGAGATTCATAGAAACCACCACCCCCCGCCCCGATAGTAAATCAAAAATTGAAATATCTTCGCAAGGCTGTCATAACAAGAGAAGGTTGTAATGGCAGGTTTTTTACTTCTTCTCTTCTGCTTTGAGAAGAAAAGATTTTCTGAGCTGCCACAAATGGAGGATGCGCAAACCCAGGGGATGAAGTCAGGGAGTTTGAGCTCTGGGGATGGTGCCTACCCCATCAAATTTAAAAATTCACCCCAGGACTGTGCCTGCTCCTTGGCCCATTTGCGGCAGAATGGTAGCGGTGAAGATTGCTTCTGTTTCCGCTTACGCTAAAAAAAAAAAATAATTCTACACTGGGAGGTATGAACAGATGGTGGTTGAGCTTGCAAGAGTCGCAGCTACTTTGCTTTTGCTGTAAAGCCAATTGCTTATTTATTTTTTTTTAGCTGAAAGAATATAAAGCAAAGGCTTAAACCGATTGTTTTGCTTTCTCAGGTGAAGAGTTTTCACCGCTGTGGTGTGCAAAGTTTTTTTTATAGTGGGCGAGTCTGGAGGGATGAGAACTTCTTTTGCTTTCCTGTTTTTTCCTGTAGAGCAAACTCTACAAACTTCGATCTAGTAAAAACTAGATTCTCTCTCATTTTTCTAACACCTTTATCTTGTGTTCTGCATTTTTTTATTTTCCCCTCTCTCGGAGCACGCACAGAGCAATCGGTGCCAGCTTGTTCTGAAGGAGTCAGCGCCGTTGCCCGTCTCCCTTGCAAACAGAACCGTAGCAGAAAGCGCTGACACCTGATCAGACGTGGAAACCTGTTTTTCTAATTAATTCCTGATGCTTCTCACGCCGTCCGTATAACTTTGTAAGGAGCTCAGGGAGATACTGTTCCCCTGGTTCGGGAGGCTTGGTTACTGCTCGCCTTATCGTGCCACATCTCGGCAAGCCTGGATTTCTTTGGTTACCTCTTGTAAGGTGTCTTTTTAAAAGCGCTCGTTGTCTCGTGGAGGGTTTTGCACGCTGGAGGTGAGGGACTTGGCTGATGCCGGGTGAGAGCGTGATGGTTTGAGGGTGCCAGACCCGGCGGCTGGCATGAGTGGGGTGCGAGCAAATGGGTTTTATCGTCTGTTTGTAGTTGGGGTGCCCGGAGCTGCAACGACGAGCTCATGTAGGAGGTCCCAGGTCCGGGTGGGTGCCATGGGAGGATGCTCGTCCCGCCACGCGGTTGCCACCACAAGCCCTGTGGAGCTGGAATTTGAGGTCAACGGAAAGTTTTCTGCTGACCTACATGCACTGAGCCCTAGCACACCAGAGGGAAACAGAGGCAAGGTTCTTCTCCTGGCAGTTTCTGGTTTCCGTATGTTTTCAGGGTTAGAAAGGCTTTACACTTAAATGTAGAAGCAAACCCACCAAGAGGAGGGTGTAAACTACACAATGTGTATATGTATATACCTTGAACAATATGCTTCACATAAGCTTAAAACAAATTTACTTACTGCACATTCACTGAAAGTACAGAAACACGTGAAAGAGACTGCTCTATGTGCATCTCAGGTAAGAACTATCTATGCTTTTTTGGGTTATTTTTTAGAGACTGCTCTATTTGCATCTCCAGATAAGAACTATCTATGGTTTTGGGGTGGTTTTTTTTTAGAGACTGCTCTATGTGCATCTCCAGGTAAGAACTATCTATGGTTTTGGTTTGTTTTTTTCCTAGAGACTGCTCTATTTGCATCTCCAGGTAAGAACTATGTATGGTTTTGTGTTTTTTGTTTTTTTTTTTAAGTCCAGAACTCTTAACCTTGTTGATTAGGGAGAATAATTACTGGAGTTGGGGTCTACCAGTCAAGGAGTCATAGAATCATAGAATGCCAAGTCGTGGATCATGAACTTCTTTTCACAGGGAAAAAAAAAAAGAAGGAAACAAGTTGGTAAGAGGAGCAGGAGTGGGATGACTCTTCAAAAATTATAGGAAAATATTGAAGATGCTAAAGGGGAAGGTTGTCTGGTCAGTTGGGAGGTGGCCGATGTTGGAGTGAATGAGTAGCTGATGGTGAGCCTCACTGGCTTGGCAATGTTTCTTCTAGCTCCTGTGGGCCGGCGTGGGATTATAGACTCACAGAATGGTTTGGTTTGGATTGGTCCATAAAGATCATCTTGTTCTAACCCCCAGCCATGGGCTTGGACACCTCCCACCTGACCAGGTTGCCATCCAACCTGGCCTCCCTTCCAGGGAGGGGGCAGAGTTGCCTTCATCCATGAGTTGGGTGGAAACGGTCAACGCCCAGAGCTCAGAGAAAGGTCCCCAGTGCTGTAATTTCCCTCCAGGGCTGCAGAAGTTGAGGCTCTTCTCTGGACATAATAGATTTCCACTGCACTTCCCAGTGGGGAATTTTTTCAGATAATTCTTGCTGCCTATTTACAGGGCTGGTTTGCTCCACAATGTAGCCTTGCTTTTTAGAATGCTTTTAAAAATTTCCTTATTGCATTGATGGTTTGAGATATTTACAGCTAGCGCTCATTTAACTCAAAAAGAGAACAGAAATGCCATTTTTCCTGAGTTAGAACCCAGCATGGATTTAAGCACGTAGATGGTTTTATAGCCAGTGACTTGTGACATAATTAAACTTTATGCTCTTCCAGTGCCAAAATGTGTATCTCTTGGTGAGCATGGTGGGGGTGGGCATAGATGTTGTCGGGTAATCTGTGTTTTATCTATAATATTCTTAGAAAGACCATCAATTCCTTAGAAGAACCTTGGCCTGGCTGAATTTTTCATGAGGTCTCAGTTACACGTGAAAGAGAAATTAACCAAAACAGTGCTGCAGAAAGCAATTTGGAATTCCTCTCGTTGGGCATGTTCTCATGCATCCTTTGGACCAGTCAGACTTTTTGAATTTTCAGCCCATTTGCTAGTTAACCTTTCTGTTGGCATTTAAGGAATCAAATTCTATCACATTTTTATTCTAGGCTGATTTAAATATTTTTTTTTTCAGGTTTTCAATGATCTCTAATATCAAATCTTGCTAGTGCTTGACTTATTGTCTGGACTTTTTTTTTTTATTATTATTTCTTTTTTTCTTTCTGTTCAAACAATCAAATAATAGTACTGTCTGGCGTATATCTTGCACCTCAGTACCATTCTGACCCATGGGCAATCATTTATTATTGCAAAAGAGCCTTCAGCCTTGTGGAGGGGTGGTTTCTCAACGCTTAGGGAGGTCTTCGCTAGGAAAGAAGTGTAATGAAACAACGATATTGGCCTCGTGCTTAAGCTCGAAAGCAAAACAAAGCTTCAGTGCAAATATTTTAAAGAAAAATGGCTTTATTTCATCTTAATGACACTGTTGTATTTATTGTGGTAAAAACAGAGCGGTGTTGGGGAGTGTCTTTGCTAGAAGCCTGTTCTCTCCCAAGGCTAGAGGAAGAGGCGTCCTCTCAGGCTCATTATTTATAGTGATCTGTGCTCACTCTTAGCCTTGGGAGTAATTGTCAGAAAAAGTCAATTTTAGAGAAATTAGTAGACGAATTTTCAGCGTTTCGCTGAGCAGGCACGGATTCCTCGGCAAGGCGGGGGTAGGACTGGGAGCGGAGATCACGTCTAATGAAAACCAGTAAATCACTGGGCTTCCAGCAGTGACAAATCTCAGCGGTGACATAATGAAAGCGATATATCGTGGCGTGCGGGACGCCGGATGATTCATGTGTGAAAATTAACCAACTGGTTCGGTCAGGGAGGGGGCGTGGGGAGGGTGGAATTTTGAAAACTACGTCTGCTTTTAGTGTGGCAGATGAGTTGGAGCATGATTTGGAGGTATTCTTCAGCTCTGCTGGAGATAGCATCTCTGAGCCGGCAGACGCTTGAATTGCTGGCGATATCCACTCCGTGCCTTGGGAAAGGGGATTTTCTAACGCCGAGACGATGAGGCGTTCGGATCTAACGAGAGGCGCAGCAGACCAGGAGATAAACGAAGGGGCAGAGGAACCTGCAGCGGAGCTTGATCTCCGGGAGGTGGGAGGTTGGATGGAACGGACTGAAGACGGAGCAGGATGAGATCTGCCCAGTTACCGGTACCGAATACATTATTCCATATCATATCTAATATTTGCCACCCGGTGAATCAATAATAATAAAGCATCCCGTGACCATCAGAATCTAACCCACAGATTCTCCCTGGAAGGTTTTCCTGCCCCGCTTTCCCCTCAGCCCTTGTTTAGGTGCCGTTATTTGTACACGCATTATTTCTGCCGTGAGGCTAAGTGGAGGTATAAATATGATTTCATTATTTTGGGAAAATATCACGTAGCCCGGCGGCGTAGCTTCAGGGAGATTCCCTTTTTCTATCCCCGCGCGCTGTTGTTGTTTGAGGCTAACCGTGAATAAATAACCGGTGAGCTCCAGGTAATTATATCTGGTGAGTTAAAAGAACCGACTGGAAGGAAAAGAAAATAAAACGATCCTAAACTGAAACAAAAACCACGGCCCAGCAGCAAAAACAACGACAGGGAAAAAATCCTTTTCTGACATTGCGTGCGAATGGATAATTAAGATTTTGTGAGAAATCCAGGAGGAGGGGAGCCTGGCTTTGTGCTTGCAGCGATCCTCCTGCAACTGCCTTCACCTCTGCGCAGCATCTCGACTTGCTGTCGTTAAAAAATATAAATATATGCACTGGCTGTACGGCATGTTAGCAGACAATTAATAGTCATGGGGGTGTTTTCCTGTTTAACTGTGCTGTGTGACAACAGCATTTTTGGTGAGGATATTATGTTGTGCCCATTCCTTTGCTCATGAGATTTCTACGCGGTAAAAAACATCCACTGGAACCCATCAGTGCTGGGTTCAAACAGTCACGGGAGCGGTGGCTAAGATGAGGATGGCATCTTAGAGCTTAACCATCACGGTGGAGATGATAATTTTCGTTTAATCGGAGCTTGTTTTTCTTAATTTTATTTTTTTTTCCCCAAGAACTTGGAAAAATAAATGAATTAAATGGCTTTTTTTTTTTTTTTTCCTGGGAGGGCAAGTGCCAAATAATTAATTGGCCGTTGAATTCACTTGAAAGTCTCGTAAAGCAGAGGAGGGCTTGTTTGTTTTGGGTTCTGCTGGGTTTTGTTTTTCTGGAAAAGCTCATGCAAATCTGAATGTATTCATGATGGTGGTGTTTGTTTACTCCATGGATTAACTAGACAGCTGAAAGAACACTAATTGGTCAGCTCTAATTTGGGTTTCTTTGACATGACTCTAATGATTCGTGGCTTTCCTAATATTATTCCTTATGAAATATGCATTAAAATCAAAGGGATGGCAGCGGAATAACTTTGGGTAAAGCTTTATGAGGGAAGCATTTGAATTCCAATGTCACACAATAGAAAACATGAAATCAGATTAATTTTGCTCTTTTAACGTAGCTAATTTTGGAAATTCCTGCAAGGAGAGGCTTCCCACGCAGTAAAAGGGGTGGCAGTACAAATAATAAAATACCGCAAGAGAAAAATCTTATTTATTTTGATGCTTCGGGTGCCACCTCTGACTCGTCTAGGGTGAAGGCGCACAAACTACTTTTTTTTTTTATGTCTATATCGAGAGAAAAAGGAGAATGAGGTACTTATCTAACGGATCGTTGCGCGAGGGTCTGGCCGGTGTTGGTTAAACTTTACGGAGGTGCCGAATGCGCGTAGCTGGGAAGGGTCAGCCCATTCCCGGTCCCATCCCCGAGGGTTTGCTCCCAACGGCGTCGCCGCGACGTCTTCTGCAGCCCCGTTGGAGACGCGCTCTTCGGAAAAGAGCAAAAGCAGCCGCGTTGTCCTCAAATGTGTCCGTTGCGGCTTGCCGGTATTTTTTGATGCCTTGTGCCAACGGGAATACACACATGGGTTGGGAAATAATTAAAAAAGAAAAAAAAAAAGGGAAGAAAAAAAAAAAAAAAGGCAGGCATGAACTCCGGGTGAACTGCTAGGGGAATAGAGCCCTTCTGCAGCCTAATCTGTGTGGGTCCAGGGCTGGAACAATACCGCCTGGTGTTCATTAACTACTACATAAATATGTTAAATTGTTTGGGGAAAGAACGTGGCACTACAGCGCGGACCGGCAAAGCGAAGGGGTTCATTAATATCTTGCGAGGAAGAGGAGCGGCCCGATCCTGGTTTTGGTGACAAATCTCTCTTCTGCGGGGCGAGCTTTGAATTAGTTCCTAAAATTAAAATCCCATTTCCACGCTCTCGTGTTTTCGGGGGCTGATCTCTGAACTCGCACAAAGCTCGCTTTGGGGCGATGCCGAGCAGTCTGCGACTCGGTGCCTAATCTAGCATGTCAAATGTGCGGGGTGATGTCCGAGGAGAACTGTCACAAATCGCGCTGGAGAGCCGAGGGGGGAAGGCATCAGCGGAGCGAGGACACAATGGCACAGATTGATGTATGGTTTTATTAAAGCACAGTTTGTCGCACGGCGGGCAAGCGTTTCGGCTCGCCCTTTAACGTCTCCTTGGTTAATACAAGAAGCTTCTTGTTGTCAATGCTTTTGGTACAAAAAAAGTGCGGAACGTAGCCTCGCAGGGAAGTGGGAGGTAAAGAAAAATAAAAATAAGCATGTTCATCTGAAGATGTCCTTTTCACCAATTCGATTTTGAGATGTCACTAAGCTGTTGGGTTTTTCTTTTTTTAATTTGGCCCGAGCATGCTTGGTTAATTGGGTAGAACACGTTTTTGTAATCAGAAGGGTTCGGTGCTTTGGCGCTCTGCTTTGGTCTCCCCCCAATTATTCTGTGTAACAGTCTCACAGCCAGAGCCGTAACCCTGCCCGTTCATTTGTTTGGAGACCTATTTTCCACCAAAATCCTACGAAGTGCTTTGTTTTTGCAAATTATTGCAACTTGAAAATGTTTGGAGTTGCTCCGTGAGGTTACCCAGGACTGCCCTTAGGCTAAGCAGTCGTTCCTCTGACCCTTTAGAAATATCCAGTTTGTGCTGATGATCTTCGTGGTCTCTAGACTGTCCCCATTGTCCAGACTTCATGAAAAAAAGTAAATTTAGAAGCTCAGCGGGGTTTTCTTATCCTTTCAAAGCTTCTGTGTATATATATGAAATATAGATAGATATAGATGTAGATATAGACGATATAGATGTAGATGATAGAGATATAGATGATAGAGATGATGTAGACAGAGATATTATGTAGTTGCATGTATATCTCTTAGCCTGGCACTTTGCCTAAAAACCTATTTTATTGAAGAGTTTCATATCTTGGTTGCGGATTAGATCATTTGCCACCTCTCTCTTTGCAAGCATGGGATACCTTCTCCTCTTCTACATGATTTCTCTTGTCTCTTTGGCGTCTTCTACCCTTTGCCTACGTTTTATTTGGGAAGAGGCCGCAACATTTTTCCCTTTTTTTTTTCCTAGCAGGTGCAGTGCACGGTCGTACTGCCAGTGCTTCCCTGTGTTTTATCTGAGATGTTTTGCTCGTTGGGTCAAACGTAAGTAAGAAAGATGGTCCGGGATGATCCCAATTGCTGTTGCCGTACGGAGCCTCACTCAAATCTAACTCACTGCATGGGCTCAGGACCTTGTTTTACTTTGCCCTGGGAGAGGAATGTCACCGTTTCATGGTGGGGCCACCAACCTTGGAGGAGCAGCTGCCCCCTCTTTGCCCCAAAACACCCTTCTCCAGGGGCCCTGGGGTGGGCAGCATGGAACCTTGCCCCTCCTTTTGCTACCGGGAGCGAAAAGGAACTGTGTGTGTGTCATGTTGTCCACAGAAATACCATCCCTGCCATGCAGAGAGAAGCCCTTTCAGTTGCCCCCGTGAACTTGAACTTTTATTTAGGAAATAATTTAACCTCGTCCTCGTTCCGGCAGCTGGAACTTGACGACTGAGGGTTTTTTTCAGGGGGTGTTTGGGTTTTTTTCCTTCTTATTAGCAGGAAAACCCCGGGATTTCTGCGCTCACGCATGGTTTCCTTATCCTTGTGTCGGCGTGGAGCCGGGCTGTCTGGGGGCTTCCCGCACGTTGGGGTCAGCCCCGGTGCCGTGGGACACGGGAGAGGCGAGCGCCGCCTTCCAGGCTTCCCAAACCGAGCCGAACCCTGATCTTAACGCATCCCCTCGAGGTCAGGGCTTGCCACCACCGCTGGCGCCCTCCATGCAAAAAACCAAGGGATTGATCTTGAAATGATTTATCGGATCATCTGTGTCCACCTTGCTGCTGATTTGGGAGCAGTGTTGAATCTTAGGTTAAATTTTTAAAAACAAGCACCGCTGTGTGTTAGGTGGTGGAGGGAAATGGGTATGAATTACGTCTAACTTTGAATATCTCGGTTTGACAATTAATTTTTATAAATTTGATGTTCTCGTATGAACATCCTGGCCTGCCTGATTTTTAATTTTTTCTGGTCATTTATACCAAATACTGAGACACTCAAGGGAAATACATTTCCTTCATCTGTGTTTATCTGAGGCCAAATTATCCTCTGGGGACGCACGAATAGAAGTGACATTTTACAACAACTCATTAAAAGACGAGGGGTTTCTGGAGGACCGAGGAAGAGTTCAGCTTTCGCTAGTCAAAACAGAAGGACAGGTTGAAAATGGAAGCAACGTGGGACTTGTAGAATACTCCTGAAATCACGTCTTGTTAAAGATTAAATTGCATCCGAGGGATGATGGCGTGAGAGGGAACATATTGCACCCCCCTTCCCTTCCCCGGGGTGTGGGCTTTTAGCTCAATGAACTACAGGCTTTGTAATTAGCAGCAAGGCGATTAGATCGGCCACGTTTCTGGGAGTAATTTGTGCACTAATTGTGTTTGATTGTTTAATTACTCTTGCTTACTGTAAGTGAGGAGAGGTAGCGAACCCCTTTGCGAGAGCTCCTACAGGTTCCTTGGAAGTCGCATGTGCTTCACCGCCCCCCGTGTTATCGGGAGGGTGACAAATATTGAACCATTCCCAGGGCGAAGAAAATTCGCTGTATAGCGAGTGGAAAGGAGCTGGATCTGACGGCAATTCGGATTAATTCCAATCTTTGTTCACAACTTTTCCTGATGCCTTTGGAAGGAACTTAAAGCACAAAATAAACGGAATATACCAAAACAAAAAATAAGGTTAATAATTCAGCAGGATAGAGGTAGAGCAAGAAAACTGCAATTGGGGCAATCAGATGGGAAGCCTTTTGTTGCAATTCAGATTTGTCTTTGGACAGTGATGACAAGCCACACATAGAGAGTTGCGATTTAGTTTTTGAAGCTGTAGAGAGCTGCAAATGAATGTGCCAATATTGTAGACTCAGTGGTGGAAACTCCAACTTGTAGCTTTATGGGAACTGGAAGAGAGGCAGAAGGGAAATCTAAAGTGAATTAATTCTTACATTATTTGGGAAAGTCACATCGGTGACGTGCATAAGGAGGAACTGCTGTTGGGTAGACTTTGCATCCAGGAACAGGTCTTCCAAGGTTGTCGCGATGTTTGAAGCTCCTTTGGCTTTATCACTGGTGAATAAACATCATAACAGAGTTAAAGGATGGTCTAGCTGACCTCGCACAGCGGAAATCACAAGAGAAAGTCACTCGTGCTGTGGTTTCTGCAGGTTCTTGCAGATGTTGCTGCTTTGGCGTGCTCTACTTGGTACTTTAGGGTTGATATCTACTGCCTGCCCAGAGGGAGCGTTGACTTGTTGGTATTTTATTTATCTGAAGAAGGCGTTGCTTCAGGGCACTCCGAGATGGAGGCTCTTCCAAGTGAAGAGATAAAAGAAAATGTCTTCAAGGAGGTAGGAAGGTATAACTACCCTGGAGATGGGGCCCAGACAGCGAGGAGGAAGGTGAAGCTGAGATATGAGCAGAAGTTATCCCAAGCATCTACCTCCTGTGAGTAGGCAACCTCCATCTGCACCAGATGTCTGGGAAGAGGGAGGTGGAGGGACATCAAAAACCACAGCATGTCCTCACATGAGGAGGAGAACCCCCCAAAAGACCCACAAAACAGGAATCCCTTCATGCCTGGCTTTGCCCAAGTGTCTGTCTGGGAAGATTTGGTGTCTCACTTCTTTTTTTCTTCTGGAATGCTGCAACCTTGCAGCTGCCAGCAGCCCAGCTTATGGCCTTCAGTCAAGGCCAACTAGCAGGTACCTACTGGGCTTTGTGAGAAGGACAAGAGGGGACAAATAACTGTCATCTCCAACGTGTTTTTCCCCCTCAGAACCGGAGGTCTGATGTTTGGCGGCGCCTCTGCTCTAGGTGCTCCCCAGTCCTTTCCTGCGAGGACAGGGACCTTCCATTGTCCCCGGCGCTGGTGCCGGCGAGGAGGACACGTCGCCGTCCTAATGAGACCTGACAAATGGGCAATTGGGCTGGAATTTAATGGTTAATTTCCACAGCGGTGTGTCAGGGCAAAGGGCAGGAAGGAAGTAATCCCCGAGCGGGGGGGGCACCGGCCTGCCTTCCCCTCCGAGAGGTGCTGGTGAAGCTGGAAAGATTGAGTTAACTCGAATTTCTGTGTCAGCGCCCAAGACCTTTTTGCAAAGGGGCTGCATGAGCTAAATACCGCGTGAATATTTCCCCCAACGGCAGTCCCGTATCGAATTCCGAGCGGGCTGTGGCGTTCTCTGTTGGGTCGGTGCCTGCGCGAGAGGCTGCGACGTCTCGAAAGGAGATGGGTTAATGCAGAAGGAAAAAACTACGCGCCCAAATGCTGGAGAGCGAGCGGAGGGTTTAGCGCTTGTAGTAGCAGCAATAACTGAAAAAAAGAAATTATTTCTGTGCAGTGTTTGGTAGTTTCGGCTGAAAGCTGTGAGCTGAAAGGGGCTTCTGGCAAAAGAACAAGTGGTCATGCCCTCAATGAAGCTCCTTAGGGCTTGTAGGCTTTGTAGAAAAAATATAAATTTTGGATAAGGTGGGGGAAAATAGTGAGCTCGAAGCCATTTTTTCTTGTCAGCAGGTCTAAAGACAACCCATCCCTATATATCTCCTTCCTTTAAAAGCAAACAAGCAATTACTTTCTATTTTTATGTGTGCATGTAAAAGAGAATGAGTGTACTGAACAGTAATTATTGAATATGTTTGGTTTTATTCAAAGTAGTTTTTGATATTCCATGCTCTATGAAATATCAGCATTACCTTAAACGTTGGCAAGTATTTTCTCAATCGGATGGAGCATATTCCTCTGTCTGTTTTGCCCTCTGTGAAAGACAAAACTATGTGTACCCAGTTATTTAGATATAGATATAGAGTGAGATATAGATATATAGAGAGCTATAGATATATATATAGAGAGAGATATAGATATAGAGAGAGATATAGATATAGAGACATAGATATATAATTTGTGAAATATTGAGTATTCAGGTTTCTGGCAGAAGGTACACACAAGTATCTATTTTTATGCTACCTGTGTGTGTATGGAAGGACCAGGTAGGACGTGTGAAGAGCAGTGGTTACGGCGATGGAAGGGGTATTCAAAAAAATTCCTGCTCTGGCAGGGGGGGTTGGACTAGATGATCTTTTGAGGTCCCTTCCAACCCCGAACATTCTGTGATTCTGTGAAATGTAGAGATGTGACACTTTGGGTTATAGTCTAGTGGTCATGGTAGTGTTGGGTTGAAGAACTAGATGATCTTAGCGGTCCTTCCCAACCTTCATGATTCTATAAATACTTTGGTAACTGCCCTGGTTCAAAATAGTGACAGAGGTTTGTTTTTTAATTTTTTTCTCCTTATCTATAACTAAATCTGCTTCAAACGTAGAAAATAGAGGTGGGGAGATGAATTCTTTGCATTCATCTATGGTTCTTGCAACTCATTAGAAGAAGCATTGGCTTCTTGCAATGAGGAGAGGCGGGACGTGAGTATTTTTAGCGTGCAGCTGGAGGGTTTTTGCCACCCTTTCAGGCAGGACTGACAGCCCCTTGTCTTCTGAGTCTGACTGCCGGGCAAGGACCGACAGCTCCCCACAGACATTTGGAGATGGGCTGAGTGAGCGCTTGGTCCTATAAAAGGGAGCAACAGAGGGAAATCTCAACTGGGAGGCTTTGATCAATACTGTAAATACAAAAAACCCCCACTTTCTGGTGATGAGAAAACCCAACGAATTGTTTTCTTTTTATACCCAGGAGGAATTCTTGCTATTATTTTCAATCTTGCTGGGCTTTAACTTAAAACGTGGCTAATTGTCCTTTATGTCACTAACATATATTAATCAGAGGTTGCTGCTGAGAGTTAGCACTGAGCTATGAAGAGCTCCTCTCCTTGGGATGGAATCCTCTTTTTTTTTTCTTTTCTTTTTTTTTTCCTTTCTTTTTTTCCCATAATGCAGGATTGTTGCCAAGACCACAGTTCCATCGCTGCTTTCTTGAAATGGGTAACGGGGCTTGTATAATCCTTCTTGTTTTTCTCAGAATAGTAAGGAAAAAGAATAAGTGTGTGTGTGTGTGTGTGGTGATGGACAGGTCTCCTCTTGCCTCAGCTCAAGAGTCCAACCACTTCTTCTTTCCTGAGCATCGCGTGTGACGTGTGTTACAAGCCTCTGGGAGAGGCTTCTTTTAATTTCTTTCTGCTTCTAACCAGGATTTCGTTTTCCCCTGGCTGATAATGCATCCATGGAGCAAACCCCATGGAAATTGGCATTTTCCCCTCTGGGCTCTTTGTAAAGTTAACACAACAAAATCTTAACGTGCCACGTTGTGTGTTATCTGTTTCCCTCGCTGTTTTTATAGATTTCATGGTGTTTTTTATAAAAGAGCTGTTTTAATATGAGCCAAGGACAACAACAGCCGTTGTGCTGCTGGTCCTGGGCAGGGGAGGGGAATATTCTGCTGCTGGATGAACATTTGGAGCCAGAGGTAGGAGGTTACATCCCCACCCCTAGAACATCTTTCCTGAAAACAAATTAAAAAAAAAAAAAAAGGAAAGAAAACCAACAAAAATTGCTTTATTAAATAGCTACCACGCTTTCAAAGTTGCTGAGGAAATATCTGGGTATTGCAGATCTCTTGGTCAGTGATACAAAAACCCAACCAACAAACAACAGCCCTGTGTGCTCTGGATGTAAGCCAGCGGCCAGGGGAAACCAGTGGCTCCTGCCAGGCTCGGCAGCCGTGTCCTCCCAGCGCTTTCCAAGCACGTTTTCATCATTTTTTTTTAAGGAATTGCGATCATACGAGCTGTGTATTTAACGATGCGTGAGTGCTGCCTGCTCCTGGAGGGCTCCCTGCAGCTTTGGGGATCAGGATGCTCCCGAAAGCTGCTGGATTTGGGGTGGCTTCACGCGTGGCACCGCAGCGGGTGTTTCTGCTTAAATCAGTTCTCTTCATTCAGGCATGTGGGGAAAAATACGCTGCAGCGTTTGGCAGCAGTGTCACAGAGGGAATAAGACCCTTTGGAGCGTGAATGGGATATATCTCTATATCTATATATATCTGTATCTATATATAGACATATATATATATGGATGGATAGATAGATGATAGATAGATAGATTAGATAGATAGATAGATAGATAGATAGATAGATAGACAGATAGATTATGGATAGATAGATGGATAGGTGGATAGATAGATTCATGTTATAAGAGCAGCCAGATGAAGCTACAGACAACCTGCAGCAGCTGGAGCTCCTCACCTTTCCTGAGATGTGTGGGAAGTAACATGGAGCTTCTGGTTTACCAAAAAAGAGAAGTTTTGGGAGGGTGTGAGCCTGTGTTGGGGTGTGGGGCACCTATCGCTGCTCCCCCAGACATCCCGATGGGTCTCCAGCTGCCCCATTTCCTTTCTTCCCAGTCTAATTCTGCAATTTTCTAACATTCTCTACAAGAAGCTGTTAAATCCTGTCGCAGCACGGTGTCCAACGATTTTATCAACATCCTGCAGGGTTTTTTTTGCAAACCGGTTAAATGGTCGCAGTGACAAACCCGACCGCCCTTCCTACCTGCGGGAGGGCAGCTGAAGGTTCGTGGGACCATCACAGTGAGGTTTTGGGTGGAGGGGGAGCCGAGGTTGGTTGTCGGGTTTGCTCTGCTCACCCTTGTTCTCTGCCAGGTGAGATATTTTTTCGGCCGCCGCATGAGGAGGGGCCTCGCCGGGCGATGGCCTCGCAGCCCGCGCCGACGTGGGTGCTGCTGCTCGGCTTGCTGACGGGCTGCCTGCCGGCGGCACAGCCCAGGGACTTCACCGTGAAGGACATCGTCTACCTCCACCCCTCCAGTAAGCCACCCTTGCGCGGGCTGCGAAGCCACGGGGTGGGCGGGTGGGAAAAAGCTGGGCAAAAATTAATTAAACGTCCTCCGTGCTCATGAAACCAGTTGATATGAAACCAGACTACTGCTTCCCGGAGGGCTTAAAGGACGAGCTAGGGTTACAGGTAGTTGCTGAGCACTCCAGGAGGGTTTTGTTCACTGTTTTCTGTTTCTCTCCAGACATGGGACCAAGCCCCGTGGCCACGCGGTTGGCCCGAGCACATCGGTAGGGGTGAGGAGCTGTGACACCAACTGCTCCCCCCTTCTTTTCAGTATGTCCCTGGAGCAATGCTATAGCAAAGTCACACTTTTTTAGATCTTCCACGGGCTCTCCTTTCACTCACCTGTTCACTTCATCAGATACAAACTTTTTAAAGTCCAGAAGTGAGCGGTTCCCAGTCAAAACTCGCTGCTTTCCCAAATTTAGCTGAAAATTTTATATTCCTTACAAGATGAAATTCCTGTTTGATGCCACAGCCATGACCTGCTAGATGTCCAGGGCGAAAGGAGTGAATTTAATTAGTGCTGTCATGTTTGTCCCACCCCAAGCTGTTCCTGGAGGGCAGCACCAGCCCCACCAGAGATGCTCCCGGGTGACTCGTTGGCCTTTACCCCAAGGAGCCTGGAGAAACAAGAAGTTTCTTGCTTTACCTCTTGTACCCAAAAGGGGTCTGGCCCAGAGCTGGTGGACGAGGGGAGGAGGTGAAGAGGAGGGAGAGATGGGATGCGGGGCTGTGGAGGTTCAACTTACCTCACCCCGTGGAGATAAGCGTGACCCGTTCACCATTTGGCTTCTGAGAAGGTGGCAGCGTCTTGAAGATGTAGTGAACGTGCTACAGAAGCCCTGCCAGGAGACCACTTAAGAAGTTATTGGCGAGATAGATTAGGACAGAGTCTGCTGTTACAAACTGGAGGTTCAGCAGATTTGTTTTTTCTTTCCTTTGGGGACACCAGAAGGGGTAGTGGGACAGTTTCCAGGGGTATTTTAATCCATCTGATATTTTATTATCAGCCCTGATAAAGCAGCAGTAGTGGATGCGAGCTCCGATACCAAGATAACGAGTACTCCTTGCTCACATTAACTCCCTTTGAAGTCAGCAGCGGGCACTTTTGCTAAGCAAGCACAGCCAAACCGAGTCATTATTGTACCTGTACCTGCCTTTCCTGCACCGCCACTGGCGACAGGATTGTCACAAGTCGGGACCCACCTGATGAAGTTGACAGGTAGACTTGTAGAAAGACAGGTCCAAAGAGAACAAATGTTCCTGTGTGCCTGTGAAAAAAAATACCGGAACTGGATTCATTGGCTCATTTTTAACTGCACGTTGTCTATCCCTTCCAGCCACGCCGTATCCTCACGGGTTTAAGTGCTTCACCTGCGAAAAGGCAGCGGATAATTACGAATGCAACCGGTGGGCTCCGGATATCTATTGTCCAAGAGGTAACCAGCTGCGTGCTAACATTTAATTTAAACCCACCCTACAACAACCATTCCCTGTCCTGCTGCAGGACAGGACTGAGCCCCCATTATGCCTGGAGCGTACTCGGATGCTGCTTGTAAGCCTCCTCAACAAGAAAGATGTGTAAGCGATATGAGTAATCCTTTAAGCTTTTCTGTCTCTCTGCCGTGGCTGAAGTTTAGGACTTTCAGCTCCTCCCTGCACTCCTCTAGCTTAGCTGGAAATTAAATCAGGCTGACGTTTATTCAAGGGTTGTGTTTCTCTTACTGGTGAGTCTGGTTCTTGCTTTGTTCGTGTTCCTCCCCTACAGCACAAGCCCACAGTCCAGGACAGCCCAGGCTACCTTTTTTTGGCTGGCATGGAGGTATTTTCAGTGTTTTGGGCTCATAACTCCTGTTGGAGTCTGAAGTCAGAAGCAGCTCAGAAAAGGTTTTGGAATACAGGCACTCACTTCTCTTTTTCTTTGAGACACTCGCAAGGCGTTAAGAAACATAGAATCGTAGAACACCAGGTTGGAGGGACCTCAAGGATCACCTGGTCTGACCTGTCTTGGCAGAAGCACGGTCTAGACAAGCTGACCCAGCACCCTGTCCGGCTGAGTGTTCGAAGTGTCCAGTGTTGGGGACTCTACCACTTTGCTGAGCAGATCATTCCAGTGGTTGATCATTCTCATTGTGAAAAATTTTCCTCTTGAGTCCAATCAGAATGTCCCCAGGAGTAATTTGTACCCAGGACCCCTCCTTTTTCCCTTGTATTAACAGTGTCTTCATCTTCATTGTCACCACCTTTTAAATACTGGAACACAGTGATAAGGTCTCCCCTAAGCTTTCTTCTTGCAAGGCTGAACAAACCCATTTCACAGAATCACAGAATGTCAGGGATTGGAAGGGACCTCAAAAGACCATGAAGTCCAATCCCCCTGCCAGAGCAGGAACGCCTCGATAATGCTACACAGGAACGTGTCCAGGCGGGTCTTGAATGTCTCCAGAGAAGGAGACTCCACAACCTCCCTGGGCAGCCCGTTCCAGTGCTCCGTCACCTTCACTGAGAAGAAGTTTCTTCTCGAGTTTAAGCGGAACCTCTTATGTTCCAGTTTCAGCCCATTACCCCTTGTCCTATCAGTGGTTGTCACCGAGAAGAGCCTGGCTCCATCCTCGTGACACTCCCCCTTTAGATATTTGTAAACATTAATGAGGTCACCCCTCAGTCTCCTCTTCTCCAAGCTAAAGAGCCCCAGCTCCCTCAGCCTTTCCTCACCAGGGAGATGCTCCACTCCGTCCATCATCCCAGTTGCCCTGTGCTGGACTCTCTCCAGCAGTTCCCTGTCTCTCTTGAACTGAGGGGCCCAGAACTGGACACAATATTCCAGATGGGGTCTCACCAGGGCAGATTTTGCTCACTCTTTCCCTACATGGCAGCTTCCCAGTCCTTGGATCATTTTTGTGGCCCTTCTCCAGCCTGTCCACAACTGTTTTGGATAGCGGGGACCAAAACTGAACACACTATTCCAGGTGTAGCCTGAGCAGCACTGAGTGGAGCAGGATAATGACTTCTTAACTTGACTGGCGATGCCCTCGTTGATGCAGCCCGTTGGCTTTCTTGTTGCCCACCAGCTTCCCCAGGTCCCTTTCCACAGAGCTGCTCCCCAACCAGGTAGATCCCAGCTTGCACTGCACTGTGTGTTTTCCCAGGTTCAAGACCTTACGCTGGTCCTTGTTGAACTAATTAAGATTGTTCCACAGTCCCTGATGAAGCCCAATTAGTCGGGTTGTGTCCTCCTTTCTCTTGGCTCTGCAGCCCATCCAGGACGTCTGAGGTGGGACGTTACAAGCGCCCTCGAAAAATATTTAGTTTGGAAACAGAAAGACAGCGACCAGCTGTGTTTGCAGCCTGTGTCACAGCACGTTATCTGGCCGAGAATTTATTTGCTTTGAGCTGAAATGAGCACAACATCAACAGCAACGAAAGAGGTCAGGCCAGCTGGCATCAGATGAGACCGATATTCGTGGTCACTCTGTTGTGACAGGAGTGGGTGGTATTTAAATGACTGCCTGACGATGTGTGTACAAGGAGAGAAGAGCAACTCCAAGGTCTGCTTTTTGGTAACAGCAGAGATGACTTGACCCCCCAAAAAACGCTAGTTTGGAAAGCAAGGTGACTACTTAAGGGGTGTTTAAAGGGAGGAGAAAACCATACTTTGATGCATCTGTAACCCACTGTCTGTGTTCCTCCAGACCAGAGCTGCAAATTATGGTCCCCAGCCCTCCTCCTGTGACTGATAACGCCATTGCTCCCAGAAGTCAGTCGTCACTCCAGGGTGGCTTTATTAAGGCAGTTTTCCTTCTTTCTTGCTCTAATTTCCAAATGCTGTTTTGAGTTCGTGTAAGGAAGCAGCAGAAGGGGAAGCTCAGGTTTTTGGGGTGTGACTCCCGGCGTGCTCTGGGGACAGGGGTTATCTGCCCGGGTAATTACCTTATCTCTGGGAGTCAGAGGGGTGCGCTCACGGCGTGGCCTACCTCGCTGCGGGGATTCCAAACCTTGTTGCTTTGCTTGGGGTAAGTAGTGGGAGAAAACAAGAAAACTCCATCCCTCTGTTATGCACCCTCAGCAGGTTTGCTGATGACACGGAGCTGTGTGGGGCGATGGACTCACTCGAGGGCAGGGCTGCCATCCAGAGGGACCTGGACAGGCTGGAGAAATGGGCCAGTGCAAACTGCAGGAGGTTCAGCAAGTCACAGCGCAGGGTCCTACACCCGGGTGGGGCCAGTCCCAGACACAAACTGGGCACAGAGTGGGGTGAGAGCAGCCCTGGAGAGAAGGACTCGGGGGTGTTGGCAGACGAGCAGCTCAGCCTGAGCCGGCCGGGCGCTCCTGCAGCCCAGCAGCCAACCCTGCCCTGGGCTGCACCCAGAGGAGGGCGGCCAGCAGGGCCAGAGAGGGGCTTCTCCCCCTTTGCTCTGCTCCGCTGAGACCCCGCCTCGAGTGCTGCCTCCAGCGCTGGGGTCCCCACCCTGAGAGGGACGTGGAGCTGTTGGGACGAGTCCCAAGGAGGCCACAAAGGTGACCCAGGGGCTGGAGCAGCTCTGCTGCGAGGACAGGCTGAGGGAGCTGGGGGTGTTCAGCTGGGGAAGAGAAGACTCCGGGGGGACCTTGTCACTGCCCTCAGTGCCTGAAGGGACCTACAGGGAGGCTGGGGAGGGACTTTGTGCAAGAGTGTCCAGCGACAGGACAAGGGGAGAGGGATTTAAGTTGAAGGAGAACAGGTTTAGGTTGGATCTTGGGAAGAAACTCTTCAGCCCGAGGGTGGCCAGACTGTGGCACAGATTGCCCAGAGAGGCTGTGGCTGCCCCCTCCCTGGAGATGTTCAAGGCCAGGTTGGATGAGCCTGGAGCAACCTGGGCTGGTTAAGGGCGTCCCTGCCCATGGCAGGGGTTGATTAGATGAGCTCTAAGGTCCCTTCCAACCTAGGCCGTTCTATGATTCTATTTCTAAGGTCTCTTCCAACCTAGGCCATTCTATGATTCTATGATTATTTTTTTTAAGACAATGCTGTTATACAAAACAAGATCTTTACATTAAGTGTGACATAGGACTTAGGTTTTGAGGATTTTTTTGTATATAACAAAATTCATTATAATGGGGAATAAATACATGAAGCGCTGTATTGAGCAGAGATGGGAAAAAAACATTCCCTAGAAGCCTCCTGCTATGCATTAACCTTGTTTCCTCTTAGTTATTAGCTTCAGCTCAAGCAGAAACTCTCTTAGTTATCCATTTTGTATGGAAATACCACACTCAAAATACTCCCAGTACTCTATTTTTGGATGGCTTGTGGGTGGGCTGACAACTTGTGAAGGGGATAACAGCCACCACCACCCTGAGGTGATGTTCCAGCACTGTTACAGGCTGTGGTTGGGGAAGCAGGCTCTGAAAAGTCTGGAAATACCAGATTCGGTGTTTCCCTGCCTATTTTAAAGCAGAGAAGTCTGATTTCTCCTACTGGAGATACGTACCAGCCTTGGTGAGTCCTCAGCAGGTAGGGCTTTGCTTATGTTTAGCCTGGATGTTGGTCTGCGCCGTGACTTCTGGTTTCAGTAGCTGGTTTCTTCACTCTTGCTCCCTGTAAGGGCGCAGGAGGGTGCCCATGAGGTGGATGCCCATGGAGAACGTGTGTTTTAGCTGTTGGGTGATGCTGCTGTAGGTCAGCATCACTCCTGGCAGGTCGAGATTGACCTGGTGTGTTGTCCATAGACATTTGGAGATACCATGTAGCTGAAGCACATTTTACATTGCAAGACAGTTCCACCAGAGGAAGGAAAAATGGGAAAGAAGAGGTGACGGTGTCACCTGTCACGCCCGGTGATGGTGTAAACCACCAGCCCTGAAAATCCCCCAAATAACCACACAGAGCAGCAATCTCATTTTCAAATGCTTTTGTAGCACAACGTGTTGCTGGACAGCCTGAATATTACTCCGCAGTCAGCCTGGCTTTCAAGTGCTTTTAAGGACACTCTGGAACAGCAAAATTTAGGAAACGTGACCTCCTGTCTCTCTTGGTACACCACCACCGAGACCCAGCCTTACCCTGCGGCCGTACTGCTCCCTTGCTTGGGCACTGCAGTCCTTAAAACTTCCATGCTGCAGCGTTTTATTTTAATTGCTCTAATTTTATCTGTTATTTTCTGCAAATTTTTGGTAGCGTTGGGTCCGTGTTGTTCACGGGCTCAGCCTGGAGTTTCTCCTCCATCCTCCTGGCTCGCAGCCTCCCCATCTGCCTTGCAAGGAGGTGACAGACAGCAGCGACGGATGTGTGAGGAGAGGGGAGAATACATTTTCTCCAAGACGATTGCACAATATTTTCTAAAGCCACACTTGGAAGAAAGAACAGAACAACCTTAAAAGAGTTACGGGGTGCTAGAAGCTTTATTTGTTCTGCCTGGGATCTGTCGAGGGCGAGCTCCGCCGCGCGGGCAGAGCTTTTGCAGGAGGAATAATTCTCCAGGTTGGCTGAGGAATGGCACTTCCAGGTGAGAAGCTCAAAGCTCAGAGAGACATCAAAATTGAGAGCTTCACCCCTTTAAGTGCAGGCGAGCCTGGAAAAAAAAAACACGTTAAAAGTTGCGTGGTTGCAGCCCTGGTTTGATGGAAGCCAGCACAGCGAGTGTCTCCGGCCGCCGGTGATAAGTGAAGTCTGTTTGCTGTGGATATCAGACTTAAGAGCAGGTCAGAGATACGAGAGATGTCTGAGGGGTTTTATTGCCTAATGAATAACGTGCTCCCTCGGCTGTTTGCCGAGTGCCTCAAACACGAGAAGCACGCAGGGCTTTGCCCAGCGGGGCTGGGTAGGAACATTCGCTTTAAATTGGTTACGCTTCTTTTATTTCCCCCCCTCCATGAAAGCAACACTTTTATTAACAATAAGGCTGATTAATAAGGGAGTGTAATTTAGAGAAGAAATATCTAATGGCATGTTTTCCTGTGTTGAAAAATCCAGCTCTGTCATCTTGGCGTGCTGGGAAAGGGAACAGCACCTTCAACTTCTCTTTGACGACTAAAGCATGAAATAAACCCAAATTCCTTTACGTCTGGGGGTAACCACAGCATTTGCCCGTCATCCTGCTTTGCATTTTCTGTGCATTTTGCAAGTGTCACTAGAGGAGTAGCTTAAAATTAAACAAAAGGAGGAGGAGGATGGTATCCCTTGGGGATGGGCAGTGCAGGAGATGCAACGGGGACGCAGCCCATTCCATGGTGCTTCTTCCAACCCTTCTGATGGTATTTTGGCAATATTTTACAGGCACTAGACCTGAGGGACAGAGAGGGTGAAGGATCTTCTCTGGGCTGTGGGAGAGCTGGGATCAGGGCACGAGCAGAGGACAGCTTGCACAAGTAGGGAAAAGCATCTCCAACGTGTAACACTTCACGGAATTAACGGTTGGGCGTGCAGCTAGGGAAAAAATCAACCTACACAGCTGAAAGTTAGCTCCAGGTATAAACTAGTATTGGGAATATATATTTTTTTTAAAGACAATTCCCATAAAACTAAGAGCGCACAAGGTTTGGGGTGTTTATCTGAACCTCCCTCCATCACTTGGTTATCAGATGTGCTTTTGTCCGTACCACAGAGGTATCAGGAACAAATCTCCATTTTCCAGAGTGCTTTGAAACCTCAGGTTTGTGGCAGGACTGGCAGGGGTAGGTGTGTATTTAGCGGCATTTATGCATTTCAACAAATACAACAAAGTTCTTTTTTTTTAAAGAAAAAAAATCCCAAGATTGGGGAAAAAAGGTCTAAGACTTCTTACTTATTCCTTCCAGCTTGTAGACGACGATCACGACACTCGAGTTTGACAGGTAAACACATTTTTCTGTCTTTCTAGGCACAAGATACTGCTTTAGCCAACATATGATGAAAGTTACTGGGGAGAGCGTGTCCGTCACCAAACGTTGTGTACCGTTAGAGGACTGCCTGTCCACGGGATGCACATATGTAAAGCATGAAGAATACAAGGTACAGGAGAAAAATTGCCTTTTTTTTCCCTATGAAAACCAGGCAGAACCCTTCTGTCCTCTGCCAGAAGCCTGACTGGTTCAGTGGGTAAATCAGCACCGTCAAAGATGAAGTTTCTCTTCTTAACGAGCTCCAGCTCATTCCCATTTGTTGCGGAAACAAAGGAATAACCTCGCCCAGAACAAAAGAATAATCTCTTCAAATAACTCTCCTGCCAGCAGCTCAAGGGAGCAAACCTCTCCCTTTTGGCCGAGGAGCCCTTCTCCTGCAGAACTTCATCGCGTTTTGTCCCCGGTGCCACCGACCGGTCGGGGAACACCCCTAAACCTCTGGGGCACATGTTTTATATCTGAATCAGTTATTTATAAAATTTTTCTGAAGGTCAGCAGTTGACCTTTTTTGACCTTCTCCAGCAGGTTAAAAATACAAGAGCTTTCTCAGCTGCCTCACACACCACAGCCCCATCTCTTTTTCACGCAGAATTTTCTGCTCTCTTGGCCTTAGGCGTGTTCTCTAAACCTCTGTGCTCGGGCAGGGGGCTGTAACTGGCCCGTCCTAGCCCTGAGAAGGCAGAGCTGCACGTCCAGTGCCTGCACACGACAAAAAAACCCAATATGAATAAATACTGATTTGTTTGAGTTCTACCTTGTGAACTCCTCTTCAACGGAACACGAGCATTTTTCGTTGGTTCGCTTATTTGGGGTAGAAAAGAGAGAATCACAGAATTGTTGAGGCTGGAAAAGACCTCTGAGATCATCAAGTCCAGCCCATGACCCAACAACATCGCAATGGCCAGACCATGGCACTAAGTGCCACATCCAGCCTCTCCTTAGTGGATCTGTCTTCCTTGCACTAGCCAACGTACTGTTCCTGTATGAGGGCAAATTTTTTAAAAAGAGGAAACATAGGGGGGGAAAAAAAGGAAAAAAAAAAGGGAAATATAAAAAGCAAAAAAAGGGGGAAACAAAAAAAAAAGGAATAAAAAAAGGGGGGAGGGGGAAGGAAAAAATCAGACTGCCAGAAGTCGTTTTCCCTATTTCCCCCCTGTTTTTATTCAGTGGCATCGGTATTTTCCAAATAACCAGCTCTAACCTGCTTCGTTTCAGATCTGCACCTCCTGCTGCGAGGGAAGCATCTGCAACTTGCCCCTGCCGAGGAACACGACCGACGCCGTTTTTACCACCCTCTCGCCCCTGAACAAAACGCAGAGGCCGGTGCAGCCCATCCTGCTGACGGCCGCGTGTCTCTGGCTGGGGCTGGTGTCGCAGCGCTGGGGGACGCCGACGCGGGTGGCAGGGCCAGGCAGCTGAGCTGGGTGACAACATCCGTGTGGATGTCCAACCTCTCCCTGCCGAGAGTTGTCTTTGAAAGACTGGGTTTTCCTCCTCAAGTTTTTTTTTCTTGTTTGTGATGAACTAGCAAGCCTGGGGATGTAGACGTATTTGAAGGGGTTGAACCCATCTCGTGTTTCTCTACTTTTTTCCGAAGAAACTCATGCAAAACGTTGCCGGAATCCATGGCTGAGACCGACGCATACGCTTGTCTTAATGCCTGTCTTTCCTCCGCGAAGAAATGTTATTTAAAAGTACTCTATCACCACCAGCTCCTGCTGTCATCGCTGACTCACTTGAAACTTTTGCGTTATAATTTGTCCGAGCGCTAATTCCAGTGTCTCGTTAACCTAGGTTGAGAACATACGGTAAAGAATATCACAGAGTGGCTTCGGTTGGAAGGAATCCAATCCAACCTCCCTGCCGTGACCAGGAATACCCTGAATTAGACCAGGTTGCTCATCCAACCTGCCCTTGAACATCTTGAAGATGTCTTTGCAGTCTCCCACCTCTCCTCCACTATCTCCTGCTCCTCTCGGGGAGGGCAGGAATTTGTAGCAGGGTAGCAGTAGCTGAAAGGGACAAAATGAAGGGTCTGGCAGCTGGACCAAGCCAGCGTCGCACACAGATGCTTCCCCTGAGCTTGTCCACCAGCAGCACGAAGAGCCAACCTCCCTTTCCTCCTAAAAACATGCAGAAAAATCTCTGCGGTTTATAAACTGACCTAGGGAAACCAGAGGGGAGGTGAGAGTGTTGTCCCCAAGCCTCGGCTGCGAGGAGGAAAGGAGGATGGAGAGCTGGTGGGTGTCCGTGTCAAACTTCTCAAATTTTGGCACCCAGTCCTACAGCATGAGAGAGCGTTGAGCCTGAAGAATTTATTTTCTTTAATGCCTCCCCACCCCCCTACAGAGGATGGACTGCGACTACCTACGGCTGCGTTTTGGTGACCCGCGTTGCTTGGTTTTGCTCAGAAAATCGCGTATGCAATATTTATTTTTGTACGTTGGGTAGGATCGAAAGTGCGTAAATGATTCTTGATACTGAGACGGCCAGGCAAAATGGTTGTTTTGCAAGTGGGTAAGTCTATAATATATAAAAAAGTCATAAATATATATATATATATATAATGTTTTGCATCGCTTTTTAAAAGAAGAATCAACTTTGTTTTGCAAGGTCACTAATAAAAGCAGGGTGTCATGCACTTGCTTTTAATGTCAAACCAAACTTTTTTATAACGAATTTTTTATTATTTTCTTTTTTAAAGCCACCTTAGTCATAAATTGTTCTTTTACAAGCTAATTTTTGGCTACTTGTGCTCCAAGGTAACCTGCGCTTTTTCGAATTACAGCGAGCTTAGGCTCTCACGTGCTTTTTTTGGTCAGTTATAGGGTGAAACACAGCAGAAGGAGGGCAAGGCTGGGCTCCAAACGCTTCGTGAAGATCTCCTGGAGAGAACCACTGAGGTGGACTCCACTTGCGCTCTGAGGAGTTTTACTGGAGGAGGAGAAGGACTGGGAGCAGCACTTGCTCCCAGTTGACTTTCAGGGGATTTCTCTGGGGAAGGAGAGCAGGCTGGGAGCCTCGGTGTGCTTCACTGGGTGGGTTTTTTTCAAAAAAAACCGCATATATGCATCGCTGTGAAAATGGAACACTGTTTCTTTCCTCTTTTTGACTTTTTGCATGAAATTCTGAGGGAAGGCCAGCTGACCTCACCACAAGCCAACCTTGCGTTTTGCTCCGCTTTCGCTTCTCCTGCGACTCGCTCACCGATCGCTGGTATTAAAGGGGTAGTTGCAATCTTTTATGCAAGTTAGACCCATCTCTGGAGAGCCTGAAAAAAAAAAATACACCAACTCTACAGTTTTTTTAAAGTCTCTCCCACCCCTTTGCAAGCTTTTCTGAGCAGAGAAAGCCCCGCCCTGACGCCTAGGCACCTTCTTTGTCAGCTTTGGGGGAGAATGAAGTGGAGGGAGTTACAATTTCTCTGTCGGCAACTCATATTTATTTATTATTATTATTATCCTGCAAAGAAGGGAGTGTTTAAGTCTAGAAAGACCTTGCTCAGTGGTTCAGCTGCTCTCTCGAGTTGGGGGGGGGAGTTAAAACATTGGCCAAGTGTTTATGGAATCACAGAATTGTCAGGGTTGGAAGAGACTTTAAAGATCATCTATTTCCAACCCCCCGCCATGGGCAGGGACATCCCCCACCAGATCAGGCTGCACAGAGCCCCATCCAGCCTGGCCTTAAAAACTTCCAGGGATGGGGCTTTTAGGAGTCACTCAGTACGACACCTACCTAGGAGCAAGAAGCAGATGTTACCTCCTGACCTGAGCTGGCTGCTTTGGGCAATAGCTCACACTCAGGTGTCTGGTGCATTTTCTGGCTTATTTGTATGTTGTCCCCTTCCATTTTCCGTCTATTTTTCCATTTCATTGTTATTTAACCAGCCCAACCTGTAGCATGGTAACTCTGAGCTCGATATGCGCGACCGCATGCGCTGAGCTCGAGGAATGGGCAGATTTCTTCAGGACACGTTGGACTTTTGGGACCAGTGCCACCACGGCGAGATGACGCGGGCTCCAGTGCTAGCTGCCAGGGTCTTCATCGCAGTTTTAGGTGGACCTCAGACAAACCAGAGACATTTCTGGGTACCTGGTAGCATTCTTTGCCCACAAAGGCTGGGATTCTACTGATTACATTTAGTTATTGACTGCGGTACAAGGATTATGGACATTTTGCTTAAAAAAAGTGAACAAAGATGACTGAGAGCAAGCGGGGAACGCCCCACAGGATCCCCGTCTGCCCACGGAGCTGTTGGTTAATTTTTTTTAAAGCACATAAATGCTGAGCTGCACCGTATTTATTTATCTACCTACCTGATCTTGCTTTTATATGCCTAAAGTTTTTAACTCTTGTAAATGCTGTACATTTGTATAAATAAATGCTTTAAATATTCAGCTGAAGCGTGAGGCGTCTGATAAAAATTGCGCAATTGCCGTCGCCAGCCCCAGTCTGGGCCACTGCTCTCTGCTCCCCAGGCCCCTTTTCCTTTCATGTCCTATCAGAAAAAAAAAATAAATACGTATTTCTGGGGGGTTTCGTGCAGTTATTACTCATTTTGACTCCTGAAACCAACAGTAAACAACTTCCTGTAGCTGATGAAAGTTGTTTGTAGGTAATGCAAAGGTGGAGGCAGCCCACGGTGCTTCTGCGCAGCCCTAATTCCCACCTCTATAAGTTGAATAAATGCAATTTACAGTTCACTTCAGTATATTGACTTAAATCTCCTCAACTCCAAAGTCTGACTCGGCATTTAGTGCACCTCTGGCTTACGACCATGTTAGTTAACAAACGCTTTCAGTTCTGCAAAGCAGTTTTTGTTTTTAGGAGACCTGAGAACCTCTTCAGCCAGCCCAACTCCACCAAAAAAAAAAAAAAATTCCAGACAAGACCAACCAACCAAACAGCTCAAAAAAAAAAAAATATCCAGCACAGTCCCACAAAACCCAGTTTGAACCAAAGCTTCTGAGAGCATTTTTTTTTACCTTTTTTTTAAGATTTCATCAGGTGTTAAAAACCAACATTTACTCATTGCATCACAGGGAGCTCAGCCCTGCCAGTTTTAGGCTAAAAAATAATATCTTCAACAGGATAGACCTTATCCACAAAAAACCAGAAAGCCAACCCAACCCATGATACTAGAAAAACAACGAAAGTGATACCAAGCTGTCAAAAAAAAAACTCCATCAGAGGTTTTTGTATTTTTTTTTATGCTGAGAAGCAACCTGAGCAAGCCAGCTTTACTGATAATTATAAGCATTTCACTGCTCACCAACGTAACAGTTAAATAGGTTTTAGTTGTGCTACAGATGTTCCTATCAAATTTTACTGAAGACAGGCTAAACCTCAACTTGTTGATCCAGCTCAACTCCAAAAAAGCGTTGATTTCACAATGTGGCAAGGCAGGAGAATATTTTTAGTAGGTAACTATTTTAGAAGAGGTAACTTGCTCTTTCTTTTTTTTTATTATTTCTGTAAAAAAAAAAAAAAATGGGCGTAATCCTCCTGCTGTGAGGCTGTGTGAGTGCTGGATCTGGGCAGTCAAAACCCAAAACCAACCTAAAAAAACTCCACCCCTAAGCCTGGAGCCGATGGGGAAGAGAAGAACATGGGGCTGATTCTGCTGCCGCCCAAGCTGGGCTGGGTATTTCTTACCATTCACACCCAACTGGTGTCTTACCAAGCTAAGCACAAAGTGCGACACGTGCACCCGCACGTGGCTTTTCCGCATCCAAAAGGATGGGTTGTGACCCGCAATCATCCCGCTAACCAAAATGCTGAGTTTTCCCCAAGGGAAATACATTCCAACGGATGAATTTCTCACCACGTCCTACCAGTCATCGCTTGGTCTCTGCGGGATATCGCTTTTTTTGGATACAAACTCCTCCCCGAAGCTCAGCCCTCAGCCCACATTTGCTTTTCTCACAGCTCTCCCGACCCGCCAGAGGCTGCAGGGTTAGCGGCCGAGATTACTTTCTCAGCGGAGCGTAACACCCGGCTGCGTGAAATTTCAGTCTCGTAATCCTGTTAGGTTTCCCCCCGTCGGCCTCCACGCCGATGGGACTTTTGTGTTTGGGCAGCTCCTGAAATAGCAGCCCGAGCCTTTACTGGGGAAAAATAAAAATAAAAAAGAATTAAAAAAGAAAAGAGAAAATTAAAGCAAGAATTGCTATTGCCAAGGTGAAGGGTTACTCTTTTAAAGGCACCGCGGTGGCCCGTGGAAGAGAAAAGCCACGGTCAGTTTGCAACTCTTATTTAGGCTTGGGTTTTATGTGGATTAAGGGTTTAGGTGCCAGGCTCAAAGCTCCACCTTTGCTTCGGTTTTTCTCCAGGTGAGCCCACGGTTTGTTTTCTTGATGGATGACAGCAGCATACTTGTCAAGAGAAAAAAAATAACCCACAAACCACATTATTTCCTGTCCTGCCTGTGGGTGTTAGTGTGTAGTAGAAAACTTCATTCATTACGCTTGAATTTTGGGAATAATAGATGCTTTCCCAGTTAAGTTTGCATTGAGATACTTCTGATGGGTTTTCAGAATTTATTTTCCTTTTCCTCAGTGGGCAGGCAGGAGTAGGGATGGAAGGGCTTCTTTTTACTGAAGTTTTGCTCATCATTTCAGTGTCTTTTCAAACTTCCAGCTGCAGTTGGACCTGCTAGCCTCCAGCACCAAACCTTCAGCAATTTTCCAGCGTCGGACTCAGCAGAAAACCTGAGCAGTAAGAAAAAGCTGTCGGAGAGGGGAATTATCCTACAATTGCCAACATGGTGCATGCTAGTGAACCCGATCTATCAGTTTTGTTTGTGAAAAATCCCTTTTCAGAAAGGATTTTTGCATATGTCAGAGAGACGTCTATGTTTCTTCAGAAAATTGAGGACAGGACGTGTATGGAGAAGCAGGAGTTGAAGATGACAGCCTGTAGTGAAAGGCTACGGTCCGCACAGCCCAGGATTCCTGCACTTGAGTGGCTAATCCATAGTTTTCCAACTAGAACAACTCACTACGGAGGTGGTGATTATTAAGATTTTTGTTAAAAAATCCCCCAAACTGGCAGAAGCAATAGGAGGCGCGCAACTCTCGGCGTCTTTAAGAAGATTGGCTGGAAGAGGTGTGACCTTGGAGGGTGCAAAGATCAAACCCCACGTGCTGGCGGGCCAGCCCTGCCATATTTCTGTGGAATATTTGGGTGATTAAATTGGGTAGATCCCCTTGGGAAGGGACAGGATGCTGGGAGAGAATCATGCCTGCCCAAGCAGCACCCGGTTGAGCGGATTCGGGAAGGACACGGTCACGTTTTGTGTCCGTGCTGGGGATCAGAGGAGAAGTGGCAGGAACAGGGGGGGTCTTGTCACCCGAATCCTGTAGGCACAACCAGGAGGATGTCGGCTTGTAGGGAAACCCCCAGAGTTGAAAGTCCTGTGTTGCTCTGGACGACTGTCATGTATGACAGGATGGAGTTAAAGACTTGGGCTTCCTCTGGTTCCTGCCTGTAAGAATTACTAATGGCTCTAAATTCTGAACTTTTCTGCTCTCCCTCTGCCTCCAAAGTACCAAATCCACAACGATCCTGCCCTCTCCCCTCACCCCCTCATTTCCTCTTCCACACCTCTACACAAACATCCCTCAATCCTGCACCTCCAGGGCTCCTCATCTTACCACTCATCACCATCCTCTCTTTTCCGGTATTTTTGAAATTTTATGAACTCCTGGACTTAGAACACACTTGCCACGCAGCGCTCCCCCTTAGAGGGAGCAAAGATCACTGAACAAAATAAGAAGAGGAATGTATCTTAACTCCTGCAAGTAAACAAAGCAGTCCTGGAAAATACCTAAATAATCATGTTTATCTGGAGTTCATCAGCTTGGCTCCAGCGTTTATGTTCTGTTCAAATTAGTAAATTACTTAGCTCAGGATTTTTCAGCTTTGAGCCAAGACATCACTATGGTTGCGCCATCAGCTCTGGGGCTTGTGGTCTCTGCAGGAAACTCAGCCCTGGGGGAAACCCCCAGCTGGTCGAAACCCACCCGCGGATTTTAGCAACGCTCGAGTTCACTGAACGTCTCGAGGCTTTTTCTCCCGTCACCACATCAGCTTCTCAGCACAGACACCACGCTTGGGTCTCCTTCCTCCAGCTGCTTCTCCAAAGGTGAGCATGTTTCCAGCTGCCTGCAAACCAAGCAGGAGTTCATGGAGCCATGCTGGGCTGCCCTTCTCCTGAGCCCCATCCTCCCCTCCCCGGCACAAGCCCAGATGAAGCCTCTCTGAAACCTGCAGGATATTTGTAGGGTCTTCAACGTCTCGAGACCCAAGCACTCATATAGCAATTCAAAATATTTTCATAGTATTCAGAGCCAAAAGGCTGAGTGCATCTCACAGACACAACTTACCTATGTTGAGGTGATAACAACTTTCACCAAACCCTCTCTGAAGAGGCAGGATTCGATGATCTCTTCCAATCTAGGCAATTCAGTGATTAGATCTTGTGCTGAGGGACATGGGTTAGTGGTGTTGACAGGGCTAGGACAAAGGTTGGACTCAATGATCTTGAAGGTCTTTTCCAGCTGAAACCATGCTATGATTCCATAATTCAGGAGCTTCAGAAGAGGTCCCACCACAGGGCTCTGCTGCAGGAGGGACACGGTGGGCAGCTCCTGCTGGAAACCTGCCTCCCCCCCAACCAGCAGGCGAAGGAGAGGGGGCTTCTGTTTAACTAGAGAATGGGGTTTGGTGGGTGTCCTGCAGCAAATTCAGCTTTGCTGAGCTGCTGCTAGAACTGGTTATTTTAAGCGGAGGTAATTTTGTGTCTGAGCATCACGTATGGGGCGTGACTGTGAGCAAACAATTCGGTCTCGGTCATTAGGTTAAGCCAAGTTAGCCCTAACCAGGTCAGAGGGTTAGATTGGGCGTACCAACAGAGCACAGAATACCCCTTGGATGGAAAAAATAAACTTTGCATCTCTAAAACAGACCCAAGCAGTTCGTATCGTCCCCACTGCATGTGTGTCCGGGCAAAGATCAGCTCCTGGCATGTCCCTATTCTCCTGGAAACAAAGAGAATGACAACAGAGCAGGATCCTATGCAAAAGCCAACACACATCACTCATTCTTGAGGCTGACACAAGCTGTTATTGTCGTCACTGAGCAGCTGCTGCGAGCCTCGGGTGCGCGTGTGCATATGGGCATGTAGCTCCAGGACAACTTCCACGTTGAGGGAGAAGTCCTCCTCTGCAAGTGCCAGCCTGCACGAAAACTTACGGGCACAAAAAGCTCCCACAGACCGGCGGGGAACAACAAGCAGAAAGCACGCACGGCGATGTTTAACCTCCCTCTAGTCATGAAAGCACAAGCGGCTGCACCGTTATTCGGTGGAAGTGAAAGCAGATCTGCTGGCTTCAGTGAAATAATTTCAAACAGCTGGCCAACTGTCCCAAAAGGTTTAAAAAAAAACCCCACACCAGGTCACATCCGTGGCAGCCATTAGTGCTCCAGCGTACCTTCAGTCTTGGAAGCCTTTTGGCCAATGGTTTTAACAGCAGGGTCAAGGCTTCTGTATTTCACCCCTCTAATTGCAATTAAAATTAGTTAGCCCTGCTGAAGTTATGCTTGAAGAGGAAAGGTAACCAAATCAACGGCAGGGATCTTACTCTGTATTAGTATCTTATCTGTAATTAGTTTCCTCTGCTGGAAATTCTGACTGACCCGAGGGCTCATTCCTGACACGGCCATCGCACAGAGGACACGGCTTTGGGACCCGACCACCACGTTCCCTTTCACAGCACACACCTATCTACACGCACCTTCCCAGCCGATGCTTTTTGAAGCCAAAAAAAACCCCAGCATGGACTTGCATTCAATTAGAACCACGAGACACAATAAAATATTGACAGGAGAAACAATACAGCCAGTATGTGCTCGTGAGGGTTTTATTTTCCCTCTCTGACAGCACGCACAAGCCAGTTCCAGAGCAGCAGTACCTTTTGCCTTGTCTTCACTGGGAAATATTTCTCGTTACAGCCCTAGCATTCAGCCGAGTTAATAACGAACAAACTCAAGAGCACAGGTGGGGTTCGCACTCCGGATCCTCTTGGCAAGAGTTCCGTCAGGAGCTGTGAAGGCCACGGAGACGCAAGCTATGGAGGAGCAACTTTTCAAGCTTTAGGTTAATCTTCAGATTTCTTAGTGGGTCCTAACAAACCTGCGTAAAATTCTGCTGTTTAAAAGCGATGCTTAAACCAGAGTATTTGCCTGACCATGTTTTAGGTGCAGAGGGACAGCTCAAGTAAAAAACCAAATATCGGCGCCTGTGTGGTAAAAAAAGCTATTCAGACAGAAGACCAGTAATCATGTATCCAGTTTTGTGCAAGAAAAGTAGAAAAGAAAATCTAGAAAGGCTGGAAAATTTTGTGAGAAAACCTCCCATTCTGGTAGAAGACTGAGTATGTACTAACATCCCCGCTTGGGTTAAGAGAGGCATTTCAGCCCTCACTGGTTAAATTCATGTAGATACGGTTCATTCTCCTTATGTGGCCAACCTTCCACCTCTCTGCCGCGATGACAGCAGGGCAGCTCTGTCACCCCTGTGCTATCAGTGCCCACTAAATACCTGCTCAAGAGCAAGGGAAGGAATTAAATATAGATGGTCACGCAGGCAGCTCTTAAGAGGTAACACCGATTTTTAAAAGTACGTAATCTCTGAAATATAGACACTGTGTGTCCTGTAACGTAAGGTAATAACAATAATCTTATCTCCATCGGACTTTTTAGGCCATGCATCCACCACAATCAATTCCACACGTGTTTGGAGTCGGCAGCTTTCACGTTTCTTCCAGCCCAGCAGGCAAACCGCACGCAGAACTGCTCGGCTGCTGCCTAAGGGTGCAGCCAACGGCAAACCCAAAAGGAGCGTGGCAAGCGTGCTCGGTCACGCAAGTCGTGCCGAGTGTAAAAATCGCATCACCACCCTGCACTTCTTTCCAATCGCTCTGAGCGGCAGCATCAACACAGGCTCAGTTCTTCCAAATTCATGTGGGTTTTTCTGCTACGTATATCCAGATTTCTGCAATTAGTTTAGCCCGACGGGGCAGAAGCCGCTCACAGACCAAGCCGTGTGCACCTTACCGCGACAAAGCGGCTTACGTCCCGCAGCCTCACCTTTCCTGCTCAGCTGCCTGGAGCTGTCTAAAATTACAGCCCTGCCTTCCTGCGGGTTTATGAACTGGGGTCTCACTTGTTGAATGACACCACAATTAGCAAGGAACGGCAACGAACCTGCAGCTACAATGGTGGTCATGGCAAAGGGGCCCTCTCCCCAAAGAGATCCCGTTGATCCTCGGGATTGCTTTGAGAGATTTGTGTGGGATTTTTTTCCCGGCCAGGTGGGAGGAGAATAGAGTTCTTCTTTCTCAAGGCGAAAACATCGTACTCCTGTCCTGCCCGAGAGTCACCTGGAGTGATTTAGGCAACAGCGCAACTCTTAGAATCAGCTAAACAGGAACATTCACAGCACGGAATACCATGTAAGCCTTCCACTTACTGAAACCAGAAACTTTTCTCCTCATCTTTATAAAGAATTCTGTGGAAAGATGTTTAGCTGCTTAGCTCAGCTCCTCATCTCTAAGGGCACCTGAATGTCTTTCCACAGCAAGTTTCCTGCAAGAACGTTTACTTCACAGCAACAAGTTAATTATTAAATGTACAACATAGCTCTTCTGATGCAAGGGAAACAGAACTAGAACATCACACCTCCCCTCAAACCGTGGCACAAAACTGCCGTTTCCAGGGAGTTTTCTGCCTCGGGTTGAAGCCATTTGAAAACCCACCGTAAAAGCCCTTTCCAGGACAAAACTTTCAAGAACGTGAACTCAAAAGTTGGCATCCCAAGTTTAATTTTAATAGCCCTCTGAAAGCTCCCACCCTTTCTAAAGCTGACAGCAGTCACCTGAAGAAAAGAGCATCAAGATAATTAAAATATACATGAACTATCTCATGGTTTATTTTTGTAGTATTTATCCCACAAGGTTCTCCACAACGGTACTCTACTGCCCAGTGAGACATGAACTCTCTTTTACCAAAGGAGTTAATTTGTGTTCCACAAGAAGATTGTATTTTGCAAACAGACAAGACACATGGCAGCTTCTCAAGCTTTTTTAATCCTCTTGATGAGAATGAGAAAGAAAAAAAAAAAAAAGGGAAAAAAAAATCAATAAAAGACTTAAGTAATACAATTTTCTTGAACAATAGAGCAGAGGTCAAGAACTCGGGTTCTGGAAATACAGCACAAATTCCACGACAAAAAGTGATGAACAAATCCTGCCTCAACAGCCTCACGCTTCAACCTCGGAATGTGCGCAGGCTCGAGTCAACAGCGATGACAATGATGGCAGGTGAGCATTAGAACCTCTGAGTCGCTGACTTAGTGAGTGAATTCAGAGCAGACAGCACTCACGTCTCCAGCAGGGAGTTGTCCTCACTTCCACCTCCGCGACCCAGCAAAGTTCTGGGCGTGCAGCAATCGTTAATAAGGACAGATACAGGCACTTGGGAAAGGATCTGCTTCTAAACTCATTAAAGCCAATACAAAGACTTTGGTGGTAACTAGCTTGGATCCCGAGGAGGGAGCAGAAATAGCACACAAACCTAGAACAAGGTTTGAATCCCTAATTGTTAGTTAACATCAGAAAAAGCCAAAATGGCCGAAATCCCTAGCTATCTGACAAGAAGCTAAACCTCTCGGATCATGCCTTGGGCAGCCACTCTCCAGACAAAAGCCGTGCTACATTTTGACCCAGTCAAGACCAAAAAATTCCCTGTGCTGCACGAACGGGTGCAGCGACAGCAGCGGTGTGGCAACAAACGGCCCTGGGAACCGGTTGCCACGAGATTAAAATCCTGTTTGTTCCTTAGTCCCTGCAGCAAGGCAGCCGACAGTTTTGGTGTTTCAGGTTTTCTTCGCTGTTCTTCCTCCAGTAACTTCGACTGACCTGATTGCTTTCATGATACCTGAAGAGACTGGCTAGTTTACTGAAACCTCCCTGCTAAAATATTTTTATAATTGATCTTAATTGCAATAATTGATCATAATTGCTCTTTGCGCAGGCATTTCAAAATTCCACACAGACAAGTCTGAATTGCATCCAAGTATGGGAAAACAATGATGATATCCAAGCATTGCCTTATTATCTCACCCCCACCGATGTATTTAATGACCTAAAAAAGTTACAAAAGCAACTTTAAATTACCTTTACATATATAAACTAATTAAATACATTTAACTAACACTGAGAAAACAAAATTCCAAGCAACACAAAGACAAAAAAACATTGAGATGACTGATTCTGCAGTAATTTAAGACTTATTACTGAGTCTCTGGACGTAGCAGCCAAGTGAACGCTTCCCGTATTACTTGTACTTTAGAGACCATCGAAAGCTTATCTCATTATTTGCATTTTAGAATGAGTAATTAGTCCAGCATTAAATTCTGCAGTTTTTATTATTGGGGGAGAAAAACTTTAGTACTTATTCCACTTCTCTTGCCACTTACTTAGCCCAGTAAGCAGCAAAATTCCTAGAAACTTCAATCGCAGCTGGATTTTTAACACTAAGAGCAGAGTTTTGTTATACATGGCGAGACATGGTTAAGAGGTGTGGCTTGTAAGATTATATTAAAAAAGGATATGCAGATAGCTATGTACATGTGTTTGAACTCATTCAGGATGACAGAAACTCAGGGCTTAGAATTCAGATGGCACATCAAGGCATCTGTTAGAATGCTGCCAATTAATATTCTAAGTCACATGCGGTGAACACATATTCACAAAAGATCAAAATAAATAACAGCTACTTTATTATCTAAGAATAAAGTGTGGCATTTCCTGACAATGCTTAGAGTGAATCATCAAGTAAAAGAATGCAAAGGTCATAAGAACTTGTGAAACCCTGACGACTCCTAGTTCCCACTTAGTTTTCTCATGATAGGGCTATCAGGTTCAGCATTAGTGAAAATACTTCCTACTACCACATGAGTGCCCCAGATGTTATGACGAATAACTTTGCAGCAGCCAAGATCATCAACGGAAAATCCCAAGTGGCGGTAGCGTTCATCTGTTTCAAACAGAGTGTTGTTTGTGTAAGGTCCAAAATACTAGGTGGAAAAAACAAAAAAAAACAGTGCATTTTTCACGTGAACATTTCCAAGAACATGTAAACATGAGAACTAGCCCTTTTTAAACCCAACTGGAGCACCTTTGGTTATACTGGTACTCCGTATTTTAATATTTTCCTTTGCTACTGACACAGCACTGAAATCAAATCGGTGTGTCTGAACATCTAATCAATCGCATACAGGAAAAACCTCAAGTGCTTTGGAAAGGTTCTGCTACTTCTACGGACATCGACAGAACTCTTCCGTGAAATAACAAAACCAAGAAGTACCTTTTCAATGAGCCCTCCCTATCCCCCAAAGAAAGAGGTTTTGAGGAGCAGAAATGGTGTAGACTGGGAACAGGCACTTCAGCTGCTTTATCACAGAAGGAAGCTTCTGAACACAAACGTACAGGTAATCAGTAAGGAAATAACTGCTGAATTACAGAACCTTATTTTAATCAATCCACAAATGACATAACCTGATTTTAATCCATAAGTATTCTTTAAATGCATGGCATTTCTGGGAAGTTTTTAAGCACTATACACACCTTCAGCTGCCTGTTCACCTGATGTATCACAGCCTTTCTGGGTTGCTTTGCTTAATAAAAACGCACTAAACTGAGTTTTGCCATGATTATGTTCAGCTATGATACGGTTTTAACAGTCAGTTCTCAGACAAAAGTACATGTATGCTCCGCTTTGAAAAGCTCAATTCTCTCCTTTAAGTTTTAAGACTCTACTTTGTAGACACCTTGGTAAGAAACCGTCAGGTCCTCCAGAGAACTGGGGCAATCCGGTAATGAATGCCAACACTGTTTGATAGGAACAAGCTATTCGTTTTTTAGGGCATGACAAAGACATTACTAACTAGGTCAAAGAGACTTTTTCAAAACGCTCATCTACACAAACAGGTGTCAGGACTACCAAGTTACCTTTAGAAGGCATAACCAGCTTGCTTTGCAGTGTCCGAGAGCTTTTGGGCATAAAACTTGTAGTTAGCTAAAATTCAACTTTACTGCTGAACAAAGTTCTCCGAAGCACTAAGTACAATGACAGTTGACACAGCACGGGAAGTGGCTCAGGGTTACTCTCCTACCTTAATTTCTGAAAGGAATTATCCTAGGGTAACAGCTTTTGTTTTAAAAAACACCTATCTAGAATAGAAATATCGCTGCTGGTTAGGACACAGTGCATAACTCACCGCCAGTCCAGAGGATGGATCGATAAAGTCAGCCCAGTAGCCTTCAGAACAAATTGCATAGCATATTTCCTTGGCGCCATTAATGAACTTAAGATAAAAATAAAGGGAAAGAAAGATAGCAAATGAGGTTTGTTATGTATATATACACACACCAGAACACATGAAATATTCTGAAGCAGCACAGATTTCTTTTGGCCTCTACTAAGTAGTGAGAAATTCAGCACACTTTCAATAAAATTATTAATAAGAGGATTAGAATTAATGACATACATTAGTCTACTCCCATTATATGAGGTTTAAAAGTGTTCCTTGTGCCAGTCAGTAATGGATTAATAGTTTGTACAAGGAATAATGTAATCGCTTTGATTATTCATGCAGATTGCAATCATACCTGTTATTCTCTTTAAGAAGTCAACCATTACTTCATGTATTCCTGTGTTATTTCCACGAGTTTACAGATCTCACCTAAACTCCACAAATTTGACACTAAATGTAGCATTAAATATAGTTTTATAAATATATGTAAAACATAGTTTTGCTGAAAGGTCTTAGCCAACAGGAGACTATTATTTAGCCCTTCCCACGCTAAAAAAGTTTAACTGCAAATGACTTTCAAGCACATTTTAGTTTTGTGTCATCACAGCAAACAGTTCCGCAAACACTTGACTTTTACAGCAATCTACAGCAGCTCTTTTATTGTAATGAATTGGTGGGCTGGAGGAATGATGATTGCCAAATATGCAGTTTGAAATCAAAGTTGTAGGTCACATGCCAGTTACACTAAGGACACCAACTGATGTTCCTGAAAAAGGTATTTTCAATTAAGCAACGTGCCAAAAAGTTTCCTGTTCTCTAATGTGTCATCAAACCTCTCCCTTCTCTGAAGGGGTAGCTTAAAGAATCTACTTTTGTAGCAAACTTTTTTTCTCAAATTAGCTGATGTGAAACAGGCTTTTTTAAATTATTCTTAAATCTTTGGTGTTGAGATGCAGTTATGTGTTTGTCATATACAGAAGAAGATTCCATCAGGTAAACGTAAAGCTGGGTTCCTGTATTCTGACATCAAAACACAGGCCATAAAATAATTACATGACCTACAGATTACAGAGCACATTTTTTCCACAGATAAATCAGCAAGAACAGAAGATCTCCGTTATTTGCTTCTGATCACTCAGACCAGCAGTTTCCAACAGGTTTTGTCAGGGCCAGCAGAGACTCACAGAAAAGTTTTGAAGAAATTTTCAAAGGTGAGGGAAAAAAAAACAAAAAAACCCCACAAAAGTCAAGATACATGCTGGTTCTAAAACCACTCATGCGCTCTGAGAAAAAAGTGGACAAATCTTAACAGCTGAATACAGTGAGCAAGAGTAAAGCACAAACAGAATTTACACAGTTTCCTCAAAATGTGAAATCCTCTAATCTCATAAAAAAGTAACACTACCACCTTCAAAATAAATATACTGCTTTATTTCCTTTCAGTCATAAAAACTAGATTGTTCTCTATAATTAGTGCCCCTGGCAGCTCAAGGTTGCAAATTTACAGAAATACCACAGTTACTCGGCTCTCAGCCCTTCATAGTCCAAGGCAAGGGAAGTTTATCTTTTACAGTAATCTGTTCTGTATTTTGAGGTTTCATGGCTCTCACAATTAACTCTTTTTCAACTGTAAATGAAGTCACAACTACACATAAGCCATCTGAAGGCAGCATTTTAGGCATTACTTTTCTGATACAGCACATCATCTGCCCCAGGGCTGTGACAAGGCTGCAGGAATCACGCAGAGCACGGTTCATAAATACTAGAGATTCACTACTGTAAACATTTTGATTTGGCTGCACGAACCCCTCATTCCTTTAGCACAAGCCTCTCACATTAAATTAGTATTTTTAAGGCTACCTCTAACCATGGATGAAGCAAACAAACAGACCATTTTCTTGCGAATTTGCTGTTAGTAACCTTTAGGCCGGGAGGTTACATCCAACATCCTAACACCCCTCCAATGACTGTATTAGACTTGACAGGGAGGTGCACAAGGAAGAAAGATGCCAATTAACATATAATTAGACCAGATTACAACGCCAAAGACCAACAGACCATAAATAATTCAAAGAGAAGAACACACTAAAATGAAGGGAATTTTAATTTGTGTGTAATCTTTATGCTGATCCTTCAGACTGCTTCTTCCTGTTTTGCGGTAACCCTTACGCTGCCTTACACAGGCCAGATTTGCAGTTTATAGGATTTAAAAAAGGACATTGCCGGGGTGTTTTCAAACATAAATATGACGCTCACCACACAGATGAAAATCCCACAGGATTATTTTTACTAGTTTTAGGAAAAGTGTAACAAGTAATATGTAGATCGGTTGGATTTCGAGTTGCTAAAAAAGCAACGCCAGCGGTGGTGAACACTGACACCTGCTGGAGCGCCCACAAAGAAATGCTGAAAAATGTGAAATAAAGCGATTTTTAGAGAGACCTCTAGTGGCAATAGAACAAAAAGACAACAGAACAAGAAGAGAAAAGTTTATGCCGATGGTTACAGTGTAATAAATGATACCCACGCTAAACCATTAATCACACTCCTTGTCAGAACGAGAAAAAAAACCAAAACCAGAGTAACCACTTTTGACAAGTAAGGGCACTCTCATCGACTGACTCTGTACTAAAATAACAGTTACCTCCCAGGGAAAATAAGAGAGCAGTGAAATCCTACAAAACACGTACTAGCGCTGAAATGAGGCAAGAAAATAGTGCTGCCCTTTAACTGCAACAGAACAACAATCGAGTATTTCTATTCATTTACTGTAGCCTTTTAGAACATTTTAGCGTACATCTGACTCACTGCACTAGAAAGAATTTAATAGTTCTGAGACATGAACGCAGTCAAAAAACTACAAAGCCGGGGGAAAAAGTTATCTCCATTGAAAACATAAGATTAGCTCAAAAAAGCTCTAAAAGGTAAGACAACATTACTAGGAGAGCTAGAAAGAGACTGAAATATGGTTTACAGAAAGATCCATCTACAAGCGAAAATAAGCAGATGCTCATGTCAGCTACTTACGTTTTCTAACAGCATTTCTCTCTCATCCTCCACTTCTTGACTCCACACAGTCATATCGTTTTTAGTCTTCTGGGTGACAGTTAACACCGTCAAACGCCTGGCATTCACTTCTGGGAACATTGACTCAAAGTCTAAAAAAAAAAGTGAAATCAGTATATTAGAGCTCGCTCTTACAGTTTACTCACAGTTTTTCAGTATCAGACAAATTACTGACCCTACTTTAGAGCCTTCCTTCCACTGAAATCTAAGATATTGCATGTGTTTTTCACATCAGATGCAGCAAACAGCATGCTGTGACATTGGTTTTGGGGCAACTAATGCACTTTGGTAAGGTCCCGTTAAAAGCAACTCAGGGAGTGGAGTTTCCTAAGAAGCAGTGCCAAAAGCTTTAATTTTGTCACAAAAGCTGGTTTTTGGATAGCGCGTTAGCTCCAGAACCTACCTGGCACTAAAGCAGCAGCTGAACGTTAATCCCCACCTCAGCAGCTCCTCAATTTAAAAGGCATTGAATTTTGTATAAAATACTAAGTTTTGTCAGCAGCAGAGTTTCAGTCTTCATTTTCCAGCATGCATTTTTCATTTGTAAAATATCAGAATTCTGGATTACCCTTTTCAACCACACATTCTGTGAGATCAATTACACCGGAGAGCTTACTTGCATATTTTTACATTTTAAAAAGTTGTCATTTCTTAGCTGTCAACGAAAGTGAAAATTTACCTTTTTGTAACAGTTCAGGACAAGCTTGTACTGCACATTCTACCTTTGCATTTTCAAAGTAAGTTTCAGCATTATTTATTTGCTGTTTCTGTGGAACGTCAGCACCCTGAGAAAAAAAAAAAATTGTAACTTTTTCATCCATAAATGTGTAAGAGGAGTAACTCTGTAGACCCGACTATGCTTCTGTGACTAGATGTCCACTGACAGGTAGTTTCACAGTAGGATCATTTACAGTGAGACTTAATTTTTTCAAATAAAAGTGGAACAGATATAGGTATTACCTATTACTTAAATGTATACAGAAATTTTAAGTTTTGTATTTTATTGTAACTGTATTATCTCAAAGCCTTAAGAAATACCGGGGTTTTTTAAAATATACTTCTGGAACAACAGCTTTAAGTATTCAATGCAACAGTGATTTCAGACATACACATTACCTGAGCTAGAATAAAACTTTATTTTGAAGTTATACAACATTTCTAGAGCTCTGAACTATCAGTATTTTCAGCTTTAGCTGTCGTAGATTGAAAAGCAAAACAGTTTTCCAATAACACTGTTTTATTCGTTGCAGTTTTTTAGTTCTACCACTTCTGTTTTAAAAAAAAAAAGCAATCCCAAACCAGATTCTTGTGGTTGTATCACAAACAGAGCAACTCTAAGTCAGATGTACAACATTTAAGCTTGAAATGCCCTTAAGAAGGTAGTAACAACAGCTGCCTCCCGTTACAGTTACTGTGTAATATGCACAGAACAGCCTAACACAGGTTTTCTAGCTCTTTGCCGTAACTTACAGGGAATTTCAGTACATATTACAATGCTGAGTACGACCTGAAGTCCCATCGAACCCCTGTATCTGAAAGTTTGGGTCCTCTCCTAAGGTGAGTAGTGTAGCTAAATGCTGTCCATGCATCCTAACTGTCACAGGTGGGAAGCAGAGCCGACTCTCGCTGGCTGCCTTCTGAATACCTCGCCACACCTGCCTCTACTCTTCCCAGCTTCTCTCTTCCTTTTGGGACAGCAACAGCTTCACTGGGGGTTTTATTGCACAAGTCACCTTACTAGAAAGATGTACATTCAGTGCACCTGGTTTGCACTAATCACACAAAAGACCAGAATTTTCTGTTGGGCTTGTAACTGGAAGTATGATCTGCACGAGCTGAAAACAATCGGGGGAGCTCACCAGGAGCTTATGTTTTCTGAAGACTTCGGAATACAACACTACATTTACAAAAAAAACACTATAAAGCTTTTTTTACAATCGAGATTTGCTAGTTGACTTCCAAAGTCTGAGTATGTCACAAACTCCGGGAGCCCAGAAAGCTGAGCCAGCAGTTAGCAGCACGGAATGTTTGCCGAAACGCTGAGATCACACTAGCAATTATCGAGCAGCTTGTTGTTAACAACGCATCTGACTCGCTGCAAGCTCTGCCATGGCCAAAATGCAGCCTCATCGTGTGACCTGAGGTTCAGGTACATTGTTCTGCTGCTCCTGTGGGATTTCAGTGGCTTTCAGAACTGAGCAGGCAGATCTGTCCAAACTAATAAGTCCAGACCCATTAAATAAAATACTGAAGAAACTAACAATTGTATTTGATAAAAGACCGTGAGACTTTGGTCAAGATCAAGTCTTGAAATCGAAGTTGTCACTACTAAAAAGCTATTTCACTAAGCACTGCTTAGTCAAAAAGAACCACACCCCAAAAATACTTCTCCTAAAAGACAAAATTCCAGGTAAATTCTGTTTATTCTCTCACTCACTGCAGCTGAAGTTGATTTGTCTAGATGGTTTGAAAGGTGAACAATATCTCTTTTTTTTAAAGAGGAAGTGAGATTAGTTACATTTCTCTTAGACAAGAAATACCAGTTTCACAAAGCAGCAGCCTGTTCTTACCTGAAATTCATTTATGTACTGTGCCATTACAAATTCATGCCTTTCACTTGTTGAAGGCTCTGCTAATATATCAGGCAGACTTTTTGACACTTGGCTTTTCTTCTGAGAAGCAGTGCCATTTAGGTGACAGTCAAAACCAATATTACCAGGCAACTGGAATCTCTGGTCCTGAGGGCCGAACGGACCCATTACTTCATCTGGCCATACTGTTCTCGGACCTGCAAAAGTCAAAGCCTTGCTTTAGTTATCACATCTAAAAAGAAAGAGAAAAAAAACCCCAAAACATCCTCTCCCATACAAATATCTGTATTTGATCATATATGGCCAAAGCAAGCACAGTGCAGAAGTGCCCTGATACAAAAAGCACACTTCAGGATTTATATGCGGTGCACAGTTCTGATAGCACACGAATTCAAAGAAAATTAATTTGCTTTTTCTTACACAAATCAGGAGGTGTAGCAGCAACATGAGGCTCATCTGAGCCAGAGGAACCTGCTGTAGAAAAAGCCTTGGGATTTACAACTCTTTTGACTAAGGAATAAAACCCTGGTAGGTAGGTGACCAATCTTGCTCTGTTACAGAGCACCTGAGAAGACAAAAACAAAATAAGTATTACAAACTGCTGGCAGAAATAGTAGTTTAAGTACAGCTTTATGGATCACAAGAGAAATCCTCACCCAATGATTAAATTACAATTTTAATTGCAATCAACTGTGTTCCCATAAAGCCAAGTTTTAAAAGAATTTTATTAATATTTCTACATTTTACTAGTAATAGCATTTTAAGCAAAGGAAAAGCCTTGAGAACACTTACTGCAAGGCTTCCTCACATGGGGAAAAGGATCCCTGAAAAGCTGAAATACCACCACTGAAACCCCACAAGCTAAGTTAGGGATGAAGATTGTTTTCATGATTGTTTCCATGCATGTCATTTTTTCCCAAAATTGTCACACATTAATCACGGAATTGATTACTGCAAATATCTAGAAATATTGTTAATCGAGTAAATATTGACACTCAAGACACTACCCAGCCTCTGCTCCTACGTCTTCATTTCAGCTTCCTCCTTTTGCTCTCAAAAAAATCTCAAAATTCAACGTGTGCAAAATGTTAGTGCATCCAGGGTTGTGCAGATTTGCAAACTCTGCACATCCACATATTTACAACCAAGCATTAAGGCAAACAGATGAGTATGGCAGTCAAAATGTCAGTAAGCCATAAAACTTGTCTGAATTACGCGGTCTTGGAAAACAGCAAATCAGCTTCCCAACACAGAGCTGTACCGTGAACGTAACTCTCAATTGCTGAAGATGATGCTATCAGAAACTGACCCAGTGAACAGAAAATGATGCAATCCTATCTCCCCGAGCACGCAAATGTTCTCAACAGCAGGGCTCCAAGGAGCTAAGGGCTCCTCACCATGCAGATAAACTCTGAGGTCCACTAACAGCACCTTAAGTAGCAATACGAGCAACTGTTACTGGGTGTTTTTTGGTGGGTTGGGTGTGTTTTTTTCATTTTTTTAAGAAGAAACAGCCATGTGATTAAACTGAAAAGTCAGATCTATTTTTCTATACCTTCAAAATAGATTGACAACTTTCACGATGCATTTACACGCACATGACAAATAACCAAGCACACACTCAAAACATGGTTAGAAGCGTAATTAAAAAAAAAAAAACAACTCCTTATCTCTAGCACAAAACTTGACCAGAGTTGCACAAAAACATGCATCACTGGCAAACATAAATCCCACCTGCCATAGCATGTACACTTTCATAGTTTTATTTTCCAGGTGAGGGAAAGAAATGCTTTTGAGAAACCGACATAAAGGGATTTTCTTTAAGTGCTGTGTTCTTGATTCTCTTATGAGTTCATGCATGTGTACACTAAATATGTATGCAACAAGGCTACTTAAAAAAAAAAAAGACAAAATGGTACTATTTGTATGTTTGTATTCAAAACATGAGGACCTAAATCAGTATGCATCAGCTTCTTACAGACCACCTCTTCATAAACACACAATGCCCAACAAGTTCTACCAACATTATAAAGACACGTGTGATGTTCTGACTCAAATCAAGTGTTTACAGTTAAGGCCTTGAGCTGTCTAGCTCTAAAACACCCCCAAGTTTAAAAGGTTCCTGTAACAACAAAAGTCTACCGGCTCCACTTCAATGTTTTTTCCTCTATTATGTACAAGCACTAGGGAAATTCATTTTTGCACAATGACTATATCACAGGTAAAACATGCAAACAATTACAGCTGACATGTAATTACAAGAAAAGCACGTGATTTCTTATAAATGGAGATCGCTTAATGTGGAGATGTTACTGTTAATTACAAATAAGTCGACTGAGCTCCCTTATGTAAATATTTACAGACCAAGTGCAAAAACACCGCTGAAATCAATAAATTATCCAAGTCTCCATGGCAAGGCTAAATCGATACAGCATGTTTCACCCTTCCTTCTTTCAGTACCCGGGCAAAGCCGAGTATTTAACTCATGACATTAAAAAAAAAAAAAACCCAAAAAGCAACCAGGCAAACCAGATCCTCCTTCACCCTCAACTCGATTATCCCCACGACACCCACAGAAACTGGCAAGACGCAGAGAGGAAAATGAAGGTATCACCTCCTTCTAGTAAAAATATACCTTTGGGCCAACTCGGGTTTTTAACAGTGACTGCCCGGTGAGAGCGACGACTTAGAGACAGCTTAAAAAGGGGAAATCAGACGCCTTTACGCGGAGCGGCGCCCTGCCCCGACGGCCCAGGGGGTTCAGGGCCGGCCGGGCGGGCGGGATCCGCGTTACTCACGTTGGCCATGGCAGACGCCGGGTTCCCTCTCGCCTCAAGGCTCGGTTTGCCTCTGGAAGAGAAGCGAACGCGCTGGCCTCCGAGACGCCGCCGGGCCTCGGCGCCGCCTCACCTCCCTCACCGCCGGCGCCGACCCGCCCCTCACGGCCGACCGCCCCTCACAGCCGTGTCCCCCCGCTCCAGTTTCCTCGACAATGGCCCCGCGGGCTCTGTCCCCGCCCGCTACAAGCCCAGGCACCCGCGGTGAAGCGGCCAGGACCGGGCAGCGCGAAGGGAGCGGCAGCGCCGGCGCCGTCCCGCTCCTCACCTCTTCCTGCAAAATGGCGCCGGCCGCCGTCCCCCTCGGCACCACCTCGCCCGCCCGGCCCCAAGCCCAGCGAGACGATTGGCCGAACACCTCGATGGAGGCAGCGGACCTAGAGGGGCGGGGCGAGTCGCTCTGCGGTCGATTGCTTGGGGCCGAGGGCGGGAAGGCGCTGAGGGGAGCGGCCGGGGCTGAGGGGCGGTGAGGGGCGGCCGGGCCCCCGCATCCAGAGCCGGGGTTTGTCCCGGGCTTGTCCCGGCCAAAGTGGGGTGGGACTGTCCCCGAGAGGGCTCCTCAGAGCCGCGGTGTCCTCACCAGCTCGCCTGGTGCAGTACCGGCGGGGTACACCAGGAGTCAGCAGTGTAGTGTTAAAGCGGGACGGCGTTATTCACCTCCCTCCCTGGGCTGCCTGGGGCCGGAGGATACAATGAAGTCGAAAATGAATAAAAGAAGGGGTGTTGTTACAGAAGAAAATGCGGGGGGAGGTGCTCAGCCGCCCAGAGGCCGTTTTCCTGGAAGGTCGGTGAGAACGGAGAGCATAAATGCCATTTCTAACAAAACTGGCCCTTCGAGAGCGACACATAGTTTCCTCGAATGCTTTGCAAAATAACAATAAAATTCTTCAATCACCCAAAGGCTTTTTTCTTGTTTTTTTTCTGCGCTTACTTGTGGAAAGGCTTCATTTTCCCACCTTTTCTCCTTAGGCCTACATTTGGGCTCCGGGGTGAGGTTTGCTTACAAAGCCAGCTTTTATTCAAAATAAACACCATTGCGAGCTAGATTGAGGTAGCACTTAAATATCTGTTACTCTCCATACCTGCAGACCCTCAGGCTCCTCCAAGCCGAAGAGACTCAGTTCTTTCAGCCTTTCCTGATCAGGGAGATGTTCTGCTCCCTCCATCACCCCTGGGCTCTCTCCCTGTCCTTGAGCTGAGGGGCCCAGAACTGGACACAAGATTTTGGCCTCACCAGAGGCTTCACGGTAAAAAAAAAAAGGAAGGTCCGTGGTTTTACTCCGCTCTCCTCGCCACCTGCGGTTGGAAGTGTTCCGAGTGAGTCTTCGTTGCCCCAAGAAAAAGGGTGGCTGACGTTTGGCCGTGAGCTCCGCTGGCTGGGTGGATTCTGCTGCCCACAGGGTGCGTGTCGAATAAAGACACAAAGTCAGTGAGGATCAGCGAGGGTGCTGGTTCCAAAGCCACCTCGCTGCGCACGTGTAGAGTTCCTGCACATGCTCCCTCTCCGTTTGGAGAATTGCGCTGGTTTACCAGTACTGGGTTCAAATTGTGATCCTCTTGGTTTTTAATGTCACCTGGAACCCCCTCTGGCCTGAAGTGTGTTTGCAGGAAGAATCGTCTTGGCTCCTTATTCATCTCTGTATTTGCCTTTTTCCCTCACCCACTTCGAATGCTTGTGCTGTGTTTAGCAGATCCATGACTTCACAGAATGTCAGGGATTGGAAGGGACCTCGAAAGATCATCCAGTCCAATCCCCCTGCCAGAGCAGGAACACCTCGATAATGCTACACAGGAACGTGTCCAGGCAGGTCTTGAATGTCTCCAGAGAAGGAGACTCCACAACCTCTCTGGGCAGCCTGTGCCAGGGCTCCGTCACCCTCACTGAGAAGAAGTTTCTTCTCGAGTTTAAGCGGAACCTCTTATGTTCCAGGTTCAGCCCATCACCCCTTGTCCTATCATTGGTTGTCACCGAGAAGAGCCTGGCTCCATCCTCGTGACACTCACCCTTGATATATTTGTAAACATTAATGAGGTCACCCCTCAGTCTCCTCCAAACTGACTTCTCATACGCTGTGACTTTCTGGCTTTTCTGACAAAGCTGTCCTTATCCGTTTTCTAGCTCTGAGTCAGGAGTAGCCTTCCACACGCGCTGTGCAGAACAACCTCGTCATCTTTGTCTTCAGTCTTTTTTGTTTACCTTACAGAGGCAATCACCCTCTATATCCTGCCTTCTCCCTTCTCATAAATCTCACCAGCGATGGAAAGAGGAAGGGAGAAAGCTTTGCAGTTAGCTTAAGGATCAGCGTTGTTTCCAGGTGGCTTTTTTTTTTTTTGGTCTATTTTTCAATATTGTGATTTGATTTAGAACACGAGTTCTTTGAGGCAAAAACCTCCCAACATGCATATGTGGAAAGTGCTGTGAATACTAATGCAACTGTTTAAATGCTGAATTAAAAATGTCAGGGGAGAGGTGCCCAAACTTGAATCTTCTTTAAAGCTGATATAAAAGAGCTGTATTGCTGTTTGTTTCTGCATTAGAGGGGAAGTGCACACAAGCCACATTGGAATACCAGGATTAAGACTCCTCTTTTTATTTTCCCATTTCTTTGCTGTCTGTTCAAAGCAGTGATGCTGGCTACGGAAAGGGAACTTTAATCTCTTGCCTTCAAAATAAAAGAATGTGCGTTCAGATCCCTCAGTGAATGTGCACATGGCCTGTAATTTACTTTAGTTTTGAACCAAATATTTCCAGACAACTTTTTTTTTTTTACTTTGCTACTGGGTTATTAGCATAAACCCTTCTAAAGGTTTCGATAAATAACTCGAGAGCTAAAAATCAGAGCAAGAAATTTGTTTCATTGTTCATAATAATACGCAGACCTACAATGTTCTTATTGCATTTAATGAAATTTCTACTTTATTTTATTAGGATCAAGAGAAAATTATTCTATCCAATTCTGAACAATACGATATATTAGATAACTACGATGCTGTGATTTTGATTTCCGTGTTTTTTCATATGAACGTTTGCTCACTGTCACATGCTACTCAACTATTTTATTAATTCAATGTTAGCACACTTAATTCTCATTTGCTTTTAAATGAAATATTCATGTCGAATCTCTGAACTTCAGCAAAAAAAAAAAAAAAAGAGCGAGAGAAATTTAACTTTAACTCTTTACAGAATGTAATTTGTTTCCCCTAATAGGAAAGCACTCTGGATTACATTCAGTCTGTACTGACTTGTCCTTAGGCAATCTCAATTTATCTTCTCTCCAGGGTTAGCACTTCAAGATACTCAAATCAATCAATGAGTTATCGTCCCCTGAAATTTGTGGCCTGAATTCATAAAGATTAATTTCAATAAAGTTTCCACCTCTACTCGAAGGAGACCTGCAAAAATCAAACGATCCAATTACAGATTTATCAAATATTAATCATGAAAATCACCCAGATCTTTCTGATGCCAACGTTCCTCTCCCCTGGTGTCAGGAAAGTAATTAGCAGCTGGCTTTGATTAAATTCTTCCCTCGGAGATTGCTTTTCTCAGTTTGGGCGACAGGAAGGAACGCGCAGGAGATGATACCTAATTCCTCATTTTAACATCTGCAAATTACATGTAGGTTCAGTTAACTGGACACTTCTTTCCACAAAGATGGAAAAAACTCAAGTCTCCGTCCGGGAACCTGCAGCCATTTTAGTGGTGGAGCCTGACGTGCACGACCAGCTTTTCCTGTTGTGTTACTGAGTTGCTCTTTTTCCTCATCAGATTTTTTTGGTGTTTTTTTTTTTTTGTCATAGTGGCTCGCTCCTGTTTGAACACGGTGCAACGCGGGGAAGAGTCTCAGCAGCTGCAGCGATATCAGAGTGAGAGGGACACAAAAGGCAATTTTCACAGTCATCACCAGCCTCTCTGTGCCTGAAAGCCAAAGCTGTTCTCCTTCTTCTCCTTCACCATTCCCAGACTTGCTGGATTCCTTGGTCTGCAAGCAGCGGGGGCAGAGGTGCCTTGGAGAAGCCGTTTTGGTGCCCAACGCAAGCAAAGGGTGAACTTTCAGCCCTTCCCCACTCTGCTTTTCCAGAGGAACTGTGCAAACTCCATCCTTGGAGTTGTTCCAAACCCAATGGGATGAGGTCCTGGAACTGGACTAGAGAGCTCCGGAGATCCAGTGTGGAAATGGGGCTTTCCCTGTGATGAGGGGCTTCTGTGTTCCTGAAAACCGGAGGGCTCTTCTCACACAAGCATCAAATGCTCCTGGATTGTTCAAGTTTGTCTTGTTTTCGGCAGAGAACCACACGCTGTTCCTGAGGCACGTGCGCTGCTTTACGAAGCCCAGCCTCGAGGGGTTTCCCCTGTCCTCTTCTCTTGTTGCAGGAACAAGACCTTCATCAAAAACCTCTTTGTCTTCATCTTTATCGATGATAACTGTTGGGTTTAAGCCTGTCCAAATAGAGGCTTTGGGGATTTTGCCTGTTTCCCCAAAGCCAGGGTTTCATCCTTCATGTGGGGCTTTGCTGCTTTGATGGCCCAGTTCACACCGACCGGGTGGGTTTGATCTGAAGGCAGGGGAATTGTGCCTAATTATGAGAGCAGTGGCTTTTAGTTTGTAGCTGCTTCTCTGAATACTGCAGAAGCGTGTTAAGTCATTGTAAAAATAATGAGATATTCTGTATTCTTACTGTACTTATATAAATAACTTCGAAACGCTTTCTAAAGTGTCTCCCGTTTCGATGGATACTGCTGGCGCTGGCGATTTACCTAATGGCATCCATTAAACTTCATTAGGACTTCGTCAAACCCGAGTTAAAATCGTTGTCATTGATTTTTGATCTCTAAAAACCTGCTCGCAGCAAATCAGTAACTGAGCATACCAAAAGCCAGCTGACTTTTATAGCGCTCCGGTCGCATTCCCCGGGGTTCAAAGGTGCTCTGGGAGCGACGGCAGAGGGAGGGAGGGCGGAGGGTCTTAGCCTGTGGTCCCTGTGACATTTAGGACCTGCAGAGCTTTGCCCTGGGCTCGTGCTCTTTGAGTTGACGGTCTTCAGGCATCGCATCGCCTGGCCGTGTCACTGCCCCGGTTGGGGAATTTCTCTTCTCTGAGTTCTGACTCAGGCTCTTTGTTTATTCATTTCATTCCCCGCATTTATTTTTTTTTCTTGCATATACAACCGTGGCTCCCCCTTCACTTGACCTGCTAAACCTTGTGTTTGAAATTGGGAATGTCTGTTCCTAAGTGCCAGCGAAATGGTGATGAAGTAGAAGGGAAGAAAGGTTTTAACAGACCCTTTTTCTAGAAAAGTAAACATCCTCTGGCTATAGGAAGAGTAAACTTCCCCTGGAAATGTATGTGTTTATATGAACAATCTCTTTCTTCTGGCATTTCCAGATACTAGGCTGAGACATTTGTTCGCTACCACTGGGAAAAGAGGCTTTTTAGTAAGTGGTGCAAATGCACGAGATAAGTCTTAGCATGATTTGTTTTCTTTTTCGAAAGACTTCCCCCTTGGATCTATTTCTGTGAACCTGAAGGGGATTTCCTCCTTTATCTCAGGGCGTTGCTTTGTGTCTCATTCGGCTCCCCTGCCCCTTTGAATGTGCATCCGAATGGACAGACAGAGGAAGTGAGCATTTCCCCGAGAACTGGCTGGATCTAACTCTGCCAGAGCTTAGGGAGCTTTACTGGAAATCCTTTACCAGCATAACTTCCCCTGTATCTGTAAACTACCAGTTTACATTTTTACCGAAGAGGGAAAATTATCAACCACAACTAAACCTGCATGTGCCATTTCCAGATGTGGTGACCTCCTTCGAACAGGAGCCCTGATGTGTGGTTACCCAAATGGCTCTGAGGCTCTGGGGCAGACATTAATTCATCTCCATTCTTATTGCAGCTTTTAATGTTTGGCTGAAGCAGGGGAGGCTGAGCTTTAAAAGCTTTGTAATTTGCTTGGTAGGGATTAAACAAGCATTTTTTTTTTCCTGGGGTTGGCAGCATGAGCTCCTCCTGCCTTCAGCACTTCTGTGAGGGGGGGGGATTCCCATCTCCTTTCTTTCCAGGTATCACTTCCACCAGCATCTCTGGGATTCTGCTGCATCCAACATGATCAGGCTGCCTGGAAATGGAATGCAGAGTGTTTGCCAGTTGGGTATTTTGGAAGGTTTTTTTGTTTTCAGCTGCTCCCACTCTGAATCTGCCTTTTTGTGAGAGTAAACAGGGTATTTAGGTATCAAATATTTAGTGCCGAGACTGTCGCCAAGGTTAGAAGCCAGAAGCAGCCTGGACTAACCTTAGTGTGACCTGAATTTGTTCCACACTGAACTCAAAGAGAGACTATTTTGCGGCAGGACTGCACAAGACCGTTGCTGTTCTGCTCGACCGAGGTCCCAGGTATTTGGATGGAGAAACCTGCACGGAGAAGAGGAGATGGAGCTCTCCTCGTGGGAAAAACAGCAAGCTCAGCAGGCTGTGAGCTCTCTGAGCCCTGGCTCTTGGCCGTGGTGGTCCTCAGCCACGCATCTACTCTGAAACGTGGTCTTCCAGGCGCTTGGCTCTGGGTCTGCGTGCCAGATGTGCTAGGTGGCAGGTAAGGAGACAGGTTCCCATCAGAACTGTATCAAACCCAGTCTTTTTATAGGGTGTTTCTATTTTGGTAAATCTTTATTTTTCCATCTGGAAAGTGTTCTCTTAGAAAATCTGCAAAGTCAAAATCCACGCTTAAACACGGTGCCATGCCTAATGGGCTGCTTTCTCCACTAGATTCCTCATTTATTGTTTTTTAAATATATGGGGTCATACTTTTTAACCCTCGTGGTTATGAAGTATGTCTCGGAAAAAGGTTTACGGCATCATGTGTTGCCCATGAGTTATGAGAGTCTGTTCCTGTCTGGCAGTGAATTAAAGAGCCCAGCATCTGGCAATATGTAAAACCAGATATCGCAAAACTTCCCGCTTGGAGGAGATGGGATGGATGATGGATGTTGTGATAAAGTATCTCTTCTTGACAGGGCACTTGGAGGCCCTTTCTATAAAAAATTTAAAGTCGAACCAAACCTTCTGGCTCGAAGCTTGAGGAAATCAGTCACAGTGAAGTACACTGCTGCCACGCGATAGCAAGGATGCTTAAAACCCTGCCCTCCTTTGTCCTGGGCTTTAGGAACAGATCCACGACTCGATTCTGTGAAGAGGGACGTGAGCAGTGCCCAGAGTTTCAGGGATCAGTCCAGAAAACCTTCTCACAAAGTCTCATCAGTACTTTTGTTACCCACATTTAGAGCCCTTTAAAGTCAACGGAAGCCCTTCCGATGCCTTTAGTCAAAACCGGAGTGAAAAAATAGACATTAAGATAAGTTGTATATTAGTAATTCCCCGAATATTTCTTGTCATGAGTCACCAAGTGAGACAGAATCCACACGTGAGGTCTCTGTGTCCAGGCTCCCCACCATCAGTCTGGTATTTCAGGGTAAAATTGTCACTGTAGAGCAACCTTGGGTAGAGACAATGAGGTGAACTAATAATCATTCGAGTTACTGCATTTTGCTTTGTAATACAGCTGGGGCTAAACCTATTAACTTGGAGAGCATCTCTGTTGTTGAGAGCAAAGTGCTTCTGCTGACAAATGTGTTTACCTGCCGTTACATACTTCTGTTGCCAAACTCTTGTTCCTAGTTTGCTTTTTTGCTAATGGCCTAATTTTTCTCCTAATTCCATGGCACAACACCTATTTATGCTTTAAGAAGACTAAGAAGTAGTATAATTTCCAGAACGTGTTCCTGGTAGGTTTAATATTCTCATTGACCAGTTTAGGAGTAAAAACCAACTTATTAACTTGTCGCTGACAGATTCCTTTTCTCATGTTGAAACGACTAAAACAAATGACTGAAAACTACATTTTGCGTGTGTCAACCTCGTCCTTTCTAAAAGTAACCTAAAATAAAGGCTCTTTGCTTTCTTACAGGAACTTCAGAAGAAAACATCAGACATCCTCTTCAAAAGGTCTGGTATGAACAGATGAAACATGTAAGACGATAAAAGGGAGACTAAAGTTAGCTGAAATGCCCCGCTCATATAATGAAAACATAAAAGTTCTGAGTTCACATGCTGCATTTCAAATTTAAGCCTGCAAAGAACAGCCCGAACCTTGCTTAGTATAGATTTTTTCATGTTTTTGTTTGTCAGTGTCTTTCAAACTACTGAAAAAAAAATGAAAATCAGGGGTGTAAATGACTGAGACAGTTGATCCTGTTTTCTTCATGGATAAATACTGATCAGAAGAAATGGATCTAGTGCGGTTGAACAGCTCTGCTGCTTTGGAAGAGATCATTCTTGGTGCATATAACTGATTCCCTGCTGAATCTTTAATTGCATCTCCAACTACTTCCCAAGCAGGCTAAGACCACTGTCAACGCACAACTTTGGCAGCCACAGCTTTGGCCGAAGTATTATTTACCTGGCGTTGAATTACTATTTGTTCCAAACCTGTAGATGAGCTACGTGAGACCCAGAGACATAGCAAAGTGCAGATCCAACTTTTTATGCTGTCTTCCAACGCTATCTTTAGCTTCCATTTGACAGTGAGTATAAATCAGTGACTGGCATGTCTAACAAAAAGCATCATCAAGCGTATCTGTGTGTACTTGAATATTCAAACTGGCATCTTTATTCATCTCCTCACAATGATTCCAAAGTTGCTCATCACCAACTATGGTGATAAACCCAATGAGCTCGTTAAAGGCTTCTCCGTAGACAGACAAAGACAACCCATTAGGTCACGGTAAGATCATCATTTCATCATGCTGAAACTCATCTGCAGCATCCCCTGGGAGCAAACCCAGCTCAGCTGCCTGCAGCCTGTTCTGATCAACCTATATAGCAATGGCAGGGTCAAATATTTAGTTGAGTAAATCAGTTTGCTGTGGAAAACCACCAGAAGGGCTGAATCTCTTGTGAAGCTTTCTCCTTTTCCATTGTGTTCACTTTTTCACCAGGAAGAAGCTTTCTGGCAAGCTGGTGGGTCGTGCTGCTCTGTCTCTGTGTGTGCCAGTGGCTGCATCTACTTCACACGTCCGGGGCAGTTCCCCTGAGAGCTTTTCAGGAGCGAAGTGACTGGTGGAGAAAATGAAATTTCTTCTAAGTGTGAGCACAAGAGGATGACATTATGGAACTGATAAAGTGAGTGCATTTTGAAAGGTCGCTGAGGCAGGGTGGCTGTGGTGTTGGCACATCTCTTTTGTAGCACATTATTGCCTGGCAGTCTCGTTTCGAGCTTTCCTGTCCCTCCGGTTTTCCCGATGATGTAGGGAAAGTGTCTGTAGCTCATGCAGGGCAGGAGTGTCACCCCGTCAGCGAGAGGGCAGAGGAAATGAAAGCTCTGCTCCCTGGGGCACCTTGTGAATATTTATGGTGGCAGTGCTAAGAATTTCTATCAGGCTGCCCAGCCTTTAAGAGTCTGGAGCTGATTTTGCCCCTGATGTTTGCTTTAGAAAACATGTGCCAGGAACCATCCCAAAACACAGAGGAAATGTTTCAGTGCGTGGCGGTGCCAGGCGCCTGTGGCAGGCACCTCAGCGAAGACCTCACCTCCATCACTATATTTGAGACAGTTGTTGCCCCTAATGAGCGTGGCCAAAAGCTCTGGGGGTGAGAGACAGCAGGGCAGAGCTGATCACAGATGGACTGATCACCCCGGAAAAGACCCCAGGGTGCAGGGAGAGGGAGTGGAACCAATTTGCATCGGCTGAGGACCTGGTCGCCCGACTGTGAGCTCTTGGGGAGAAAACCCAGCTCTGCAGTCTGCTGGCCATGCCCCTCTCCATCCCTCACAGCTAACTCAGCTCTTCTGCTGGCCGTGCATGGGTGTCGAGTAGTTTAAATACCTCCCAGTATTTAAATACCTCCCAGTATTTAAACTGAGCACATCAGCCCTTAGCAGCAATAAAAGCCAGCGATGTGTGTCTGTGCACTGACTGCAGATAGCTTGGGTGGAAGAAAAGTGGGTTGGACTCAGACTGCTGCCTTTGTCCGCGTTGCTGACCTTTTGCCTCGCGTAGCGCATGGCCCGTGGGTGGAGGAAGGAGGATTAAATGTTAAGAAACTTCTCTTGAAAAGAGTTAGGATGCCTAAATGTTTAAAATGTTTCCTTTCCCCCATTAATTCCAATATATATTAAAGCTAAAACCCTTCTGAGAGGTAATAAAACAGAGGAGCGGAGAAGATCATTGGGAAGATTAGGAGGAAGAGACTTAAGAGCTTACTCCTGATGCTTTCACTTTTATACTTTGTTCCTATTTTACCCTGTCAATCTCTTCTAGTGTTTCTCACTGTGATGTTTATTATGTTTTTAAGGAACAGAGACGGCGTTGCAAGCTACCAGGGAAAAGTTTGTCATTGAGTGGAGAGGGGGGAGGAAGAACATTCCTTTGCACATTTTTCAATGTTCCTGTTATATATCAAATTTAGAAAGTAACAAGAAGCAGCATCCAGTTTTCATTAATGCTTGGGGGATTTCTTGGCGCATATGTTTCCATTTCCAAGCGTTCACATGAGAGGCAAAGGAGAAGATGAAATTCCTCCCTCCTGGCCATCGATGGAGCACACGTCTTGCCATAACCAAGGGCGTCCCTGGACCTCGGTGTCAGGTAGCAGGCTGCAACCTGTTTTGCCTGTTTTTTCTATCTCAAAAAACAGCAGCAACGGGAAATGCAGTGATGGTTTATTAGGACAAAGGGCCGCAGTGTGATTTCTTCCCTTATGTGAGCGTTCCTCTTGACACAGTCTGGCTCATGGCCCATATTAATTTGCTTCCCCCCCAAAAAAAGAAAAGAAGAAAAAAAAAAAAAAGATGATATTCACATTCTTGGAGGAGTTGTGTGTTCCATCTGGATACTGCAAACCTGCTAACCCTGTCCAAATAACTCCCGTGTTTGGCGAGTGATTTTTATGTGTCCTGTCAGTTAAATATATACGTGAGCTCCTCGGGCAAGAGCTGAGCATGCGGATGTCTCATGCCCATCCCTGCTTCCTCACAGCCGGAGGAGAACTCTTGGGAGATGGTCACATGAAGCGTTGGCTCCTTGATTAAATCGCAGCGACGGGTGACTCTGGGATAGCTCTCAAGTCAGGGTTGTCAGCAAGTCTGGGAAATTTCCACAGAGGTGTGTTTTGTCAGCTCAGGTGTGAGCTGGTCTCAAAACTCTGGAGCTGGTTCTCAGTGCTGCGCTGACAGGTGTATGGACTGGGTGATGTTAAAAGTCTTCTCCCTCTCTTAATTTCAGTGTTTCTATGGAAACAGATACCGAACAGGAATAGTTCTTTCCTGCCTTTTTCTTGTCGTGGTTTTGTCGGTGGGAAAAAGTGAAACTTCAGATGAAAGGCAGAGAATAGTGTTTCAGTGAGAGCAGGACTGGGTCCTCGCTGCTCACCTCCCTTTTCCCTTTCAAATTGAGGGACATGGAAATAGGGACTCAAAAAAAGCTTCAGTTCATATTTGGGAAATTCTTGCTGAATTTTAAGCAAAAAGTGACTTGTGTGAGCATGGCTTTGGTCAGAGCATTGCTACCAGCTGAAAAGGAAGGAGGCTGCAGGGTGAAGGTGGTGGTTTCTCAAACTTCTGCCAATCGACCTGACCTGGAGCACCTCTGGTTTGAGTTTCAGCTGGAGTAGAAAGTGAGGTAGGCTCTGAGCACCGCACCTTTATAGGAGTAAAATGCTCACTCAGGTCAAAGAGAATTTTGATGAAAACAATTTGGGGACCCAGGAACTGGCCAGTGCTTCTTGAGGAGATGAAAGCCCACTGCTTTCCTCTGTTTAAGACATTTGGGTCTTGTCTTCATGATCATCCTTCTGCACAAGAAGTGCAGGGTAAGGAGGTGCGTGTTGGGGTTAAAGCAGTTTCTTGGCAATGAGAATTTCTTTGTCTGCTTGGCTGGAGAGGAACCTGGAGCTGCCATCTGTGGGGTGGAGGCTTCAAGACTTGGTGCACCCGGTGGATATGATGCTTTTGAGGCATTTCTAATACTTCTGAGGGCTGTCATTCAGTGCCACAGCAGGGTGACAGGTTCCACTGTGGTCCAAGTGATCTTTATTGCAAGGTGTTTCCACTGATAGGTGACATCCTTGTTTCATATCAGTCTTGCTGCAAATTGTGTCAAATCCTTCAGGACCAACTATCCCAGCACCTGTCAGAAATGCAGAATGGAGTAAACCCCAATAATTTAGGATGTTAGTAACCAAACTGCAGTGACCTTCTGGCTACCTATAGAGAAGAGACAGGGGAAAGGGAAGGTTCCCAAACCAAACCAGAGGCACTGGAAAATCTCTCACAGGTTGGCTTGTGAATAAATCACTTTTTTAGAAGATTATACATTTCTGTGGCATTCAGAGGCAAAGAGAAAGGCCATCTGGTCCTGAGATCTGCAACAGGAGGGGAAGCTCTCCATTGCCCTCTTTGCCACCCCGTGAAGGGAAAGCAGAACTGTCCAAAGATTTTGAGGCTTTTCCCAAATCTCTCCATCCAGAGGTGTGTGCTTGGGATGGGCTAGAGCCCCTGATGGGTTCTAAGCTGGCATAGCTCTCAGCTTCTGGCACCTTGTCATGGGTGTCTACTTCTTCAGCTGTCTCTGGTCTCATCCTTTCAAATGAAAGGGAGAGAGTGCTAGAAAAATCCCTGCTTCTTTATTCCTACAGAAGAGAAAGAGTTAATATTTCTATTTTTTTGCTCCTTTTTTTTTTTTTAAGGGCTTGCCTTCCTGTAAGTTTTGGTATTTAAAATTAATGAAGAAAATGAGAAAAAAATGTGGATCAGATTACTCCTTCTCAGCTGTTTTGCTTTTTCTGGCAAATTGTTACTTGTAGAGTTCTGGCATTTTCTTTCTTTCTTTCTTTCTTTTTTTTTTTTTTTTTAAGCATTGACATCTCTCATCATGCTCTATATAATTCTCTCTTGGGAATTATGTGATGGGTGGATGGCCAGTCACTCCTGGTCTTGCTCCTCAGGGTATCCTTTTACAAACTGTCCTCCCCCTCTTTCTTCCTTCCTCCAACCTGTGGGCGTCTGACTCAGTGAGCTGGAGACTCATTATGGAGTTTTCTCATGTAACCTGCCGTTAATTAACTCGTGACTCGACATGCTCGCATTAGGAAAAGAGATAATTTGCAGTTTTACTTTTGCTTTGCCTGTTTGTGCACGCTGTAATTCCTCTGAAGCTGGTAACATTTGTAGGTTAGGTGAGGTTGTAGATGCCCCATCCCTGGAAACAGTCAAGGTCAGGTTGGTCGCGGCTCTGAGCAACCTCATCTAGCTGAAGATGTCCCTTCTCTGCAGGGGGGTTGGACTAGATGACCTTTAGAGGTCCCTGCTGACTCAAACCGTTCTATGATTCTCTTTGTAGTGCTAACAGCAGTACTGGTGTGCTAGAAACGAGCGCGGAAGGAAAAAGATCTTCTCTAAGCAACGAGTTTCTTGCACAAGTTCAGCTACACTGGAGGAAGCCTGGCTTGGGATTGGCCGTCCCGCTCCGTCCCCCAGCACAAAAGCTGGTCTGAAGTCCTGCATCTCCCATACACTGAGGAGCCAGCCTCATTTGCGGTTAGATCCGCAAACGAAGAGGCGTTAACGAGCGCGGAGGGTGCTGGCAGCAGTTCGTAAATTCTGCTGAGGTTTGGGTAAGTGCTGAGCGTCTGGACACCGTCTCCTTCAGAGCGGTGCAGAGCGATGGGGCCTGGGGAAGAAGGAGACCTTGCAGATGCCTTTCTGCTCATGCCTACAGGAGTATCTGCTAGTGTTCATCAGAGGGGACCTCCCTTCTCGTGAACTTGAAACCCCCATGTTTCTCTTTCTTCCAGTCTGCAATTTATTTTGAAAACTAAAGCAGTTAGGAGAGGGAAAAATTGTTAAACTGAAGCAATTGAGCATTGAACTGAAAAGCCCAGGGCCAACACGCTGACAAGGAAAACAACTAAAGCCGCTCGCGAGCTATTCAAAACACTCCCACACCCAAATAAGTACAACAAAAACTGCAACCCTAATCTTAACTTTAGCTCATGGTATTGGGGCTATTAAAGTTATTAAAAGCCAGTTGTTGAAGGGCTTGGGGACTCCGTTAAGGTATCTGCGGCTCATTGAGCCTCATGTAGGAATTTTGCTCGGGGGGATTTTCTGGTTAATGCATATGTTGACTGGAAAATTGCTTTCTGTCTGCCGAGCTGGCCCGGGTGAGTCGGTGGGATGCTTCCATATGGAGGTCCTGCTGCTGGTGATGGAAGTGAAGAGGACAGAGTGGGGAAAACTCGCAAGTAATTCAAAACCCGTTGTGTGATTTAGCCTCCTGGTGCGCTAACCCAGCTATAAATATTAAACATGGGGTGGGGATGGGATTTCAGCTTGGCCTGTTGTCTCCTCTTCCCGGCGCGCAGCAACCTCATCCATCTCTGATCGGAGGGGTGGGCTGCTGGCCGGGCAGCCGCGGCTCGGAGGAGCCTCTCCTTACCCAGTTTTTGTCTCCTTCCATTAATCACATGAACAGCAGACAGGAGGGGGAGAAAAGGACTCTGAAAATCTCTATAGGAACATGTCAGAATTGGAGACGTTTCTTTCTGCCGCGCTGCTGAGGACACAAAGACTTGGGAGGGTGGGAAAGCTCTGGATTTCGGGGTCTGGGGATGGGGGATCCCTCACTTCTGTGTGTCTGCAGGGGGGTGTGACCTCCCACCTCTGTGTGCTGCAGGGTCACGGCGTGCTGGATTTATTTCTCGTGAGGGCTGTAAAACATCTTTGCGAGGGGCATGTTTGAGTTACGAGTTGCAACGCGACGCAGAAGTGTATTTCCATCGAGTACCAACGCCTTTGCAGCAACGTTTCCCCCGTTCATTGTAAATATAAGCATGCTTGCATTAAATGGGATTCAATTAGTGGGGAAAAAGCTCAGAAAGCCAGGACTTCTTTGCAATTAGAAGGTCTGAAAGGAGGGCAAAGAGGGCCTTGGTGCAAGCCCTTGAGAAGACTGACCTGGACCTAATGCGTGATTCATGCTGCACTGGCTGAATTGCTCCCTTTATTAAGTGCACATAAATTTAGAAATTAATCCATCCAATCTAAGTCATACCAGACTAAATTTTGACTTCCAGCTCTGGTCGCTTTTGATGTTACCTCCTTTCATGAGAACATTAATCTACCGAGTTTGTCTTTTGCTATAAAACTGTATCTAACATTGTTCTTTGAGTGAACCTTCTCACCCTACCAGCACCTTGCGTTCTTGGCTCCAGAAGCGGGAGATAATGCTTCCTGTAACAGATTTACAAAGTACGAGTGCAAAATACCCTTCACACCTTCTTCCCAAGGAGACGTATTGCTTGTGTGTCAAACACCACTTTTAATAAAGAATACTGCGTTTTGTCAAAGCGTCTTTTCCCAATTTCTTACATTTTGGTTATTTGCATCATTTGGGCAGAGTATTCGCTGCAAATGCAAATGTTTCCAGGCTATATTTTTATAGAACCTGAAGTTATTTCATTTTCTTGGAACACTTTTTCAGCAGAGAAAAAAAAAAAATATTGGAACAGCTTTCCTGGCTAAGCCTAAGAAAAGCCGTACAAGTCTGTGTTACTTATTCACTTGTATAAATGTGTTTAGTTCCACAAATGCAAAGGTGCCGGCACCGCAGGTGTGTTACTGGGTGATAAGTGCTGTTCATACGCTCGGTAATGCGGTGTGGAAAGAAATGACCACATTTCAGATTATTTTAAAACTCCTGACGGGTTCCTTATGGAAAGGAAACAGCTAGTACAAATAGATTAAGCACAGAACCTATGTTTAATGTATGAAACTCTCTGAAGGCTTCTAGCGCTAAAAAAGCACTGCAGGAAAACGCAAGATCCCACGTGTTTGAACTGAATCGTTACAACTTCGGGGATTTTTGCAGACAGAAACGCTGACAATTATTGCACAGAGATGGTCTCCTTTTCTTCCCCGTCCTCGCAAGGCTGCTGTGACAGACGCACGTCACTCGCAGACAGAGAGTATCTCTAACGGTAATGAAAGCACCCCATAAAGCAGTGGGTATTGGCAGAGCGCAATCATTAAGATGATTTTACTCCATAATGAGATGTTGCGGAGTACAGCTCCATTCAAACCCCTTTAAATAATGTTAACGTTGAAGATAATAACCTTACAGGGAAATAAAATCCCTCTCCAGGTCCGTTTCTGCCTCTGAAAGGGAATCAATTTTCTCTGCCTGATAGCTTTCCCCAGCACTTCACACAGAAGGGGGAAGTCGGTTATTGTTAGGGTTGCCCATGGATTTCCTTCTGAAGGTCAAATCCTTTTTTTTTTAAAAAAAAAAAAAAACAACAAGGTAATGGAAAGGAATGAAAAAGAGGTTTTCTGACCCCTATCCTGCAGGGAAATGTGGATGCCCAGCGCATCCCTTGATGATCCCATGGTAAGGACCTGCCACTGCTGCTTGGGTGGGAAGAAGGACTGCAGTGCTGGTAGACACTGTCATTGCAGTCACTGGAGAGAGGAGTGGTAACACGTGAGAAACAACCCTGCAGACACCGAGGTCAGTGAGGACGGAGGGGAAGGAGGCAGATTCCCCTGCAGCCCGTGGGGAAGCCCATGTCAAGGCAGGCTGTCCCCCCACAGCCCATGGATGTCCATGGTGGTGCAGATGTCTCCCTGCAGCCTGTGGACGTCCATGGTGGTGCAGATGTCTCCCTGCAGCCCGTGGACGTCCATGGTGGTGCAGATGTCTCCCTGCAGCCTGTGGACGTCCATGGTGGTGCAGACGTCCACCTGCAGCCCGTGGAGGTCCATGGTGGTGCAGATGTCCACCTGCAGCCCGTGGAGGTCCATGGTGGTGCAGATGTCCACCTGCAGCCCGTGGAGGTCCATGGTGGTGCAGATGTCCACCTGCAGCCCGTGGAGGTCCATGGTGGTGCAGATGTCCACCTGCAGCCCGTGGAGGTCCATGGTGGTGCAGATGTCCACCTGCAGCCCGTGGAGGTCCATGGTGGTGCAGATGTCCACCTGCAGCCTGTGGAGGTCCATGGTGGTGCAGACGTCCACCTGCAGCCCGTGGAGGTCCATGGTGGTGCAGATGTCCACCTGCAGCCCGTGGAGGTCCATGGTGGTGCAGACGTCCACCTGCAGCCCGTGGAGGTCCATGGTGGTGCAGATGTCCACCTGCAGCCCGTGGAGGTCCATGGTGGTGCAGATGTCCACCTGCAGCCTGTGGAGGACCAAACATGAGAGCAGGCAGGTGCCCAAAGGAGGCTGTGAGCCCGTGGGAAGCCTGTGCCAGAGCAGGCTCCTGGCAGGACCTGTGGACCCGTGGAGAGAGAAGCACACGCCAGAGCGGGTTTGCTGGCAGGACTTGTGACCCTGTGGGGAAAGCACACCGGAGCAGTTCGTGAAGAGCTGCAGCCTGTCCGAAGGACTCGCGTTGGAGAATTTTGGGGAGGACTATCTCCCGTGGGAGGGACCCCATGCTGGAGCAGAGGAGTCCTCCTCCTGAGAAGGAAGGAACAGTAGAGACTGATGAATTGACCACAACCCCCATTTCCCAGCCCACTGTGTTGCTCCGGGGGAGAAGGAAGAAGAGAAATGAGGAGTTAAGTTAAGCCTAGGAAGAAGGGAGGGGTGGAGGAAAGGTGTGTCTAAAATTTGGGTTTATTTCTCTTTACTGTTCTCTGATTTGATTGGTAGTAAATTAAACTCATTTCCCCATGACGAGCCTGGTTTGCCTGTGACAGTAATGAGTGAGTGATCTCCCTCTCCTTATCTCAACCCATGAGTTTTCGTTGTATTTTCTCTCCCCTGTCAAGGAGCCTGTGCCTGTGTCTTCCTTAAAACACCAATGAAAAGGCTGGTTATAGCCTGGACCAGAGTAATTTAGGCTCTGTGGCTGGTTGGGTATCTCTCTGATTTATCTGCAGCATCCTTGACCTGTGCAGCGCGAGCCAGCTGCTGCATCCAAGACATTGTTTAAGACAAGGCAATGTAAAGAGCAAATCTTAAAATTATGTATTCCTGGCTTGCAAACCCCCTGAGCTGCCTGCTCTGTGGCTTGGCAGGGAGATCCCTGGCAAAGCGTGAAATCAGGGAGCCCTTTTAATAACACGCTTAATTTCTCTTCTCATGGAGCAGCCGGGAGGGGAAGGGTCCCTGGTTCCCCTTGGTTTGCTCTGCTCTGCAGCTGTAAAAACCACGAGTTAACATTCTGGGGTGAAACCACGACTGTTCGGGCCAACTCCTACCCTCAGTTACCATACCGTGCGCCTGATGAAGTCAAGATTAATAGCCTTTAACGAGCTTCCCAGGGATAACAGAAGGCGGAATTTGGCCCACGATGGATCTTCGGCGAAGCGCAAAGCCCGGGCAACGTAATGAAATGCTGACGGTAATGAAATGCCTGCAGTCGTCAAAGTGGGGGTTCAGGTACTGGAGGAGGGGAGCATTTAGCAGAAAAATACAACTCCTAAGTCATTTTCCCCATAAAATCCCAACTGCCGAGTGTCACCGTAATGCACCATAATGAGGGGGAGGGGGTGTAATTTTAGAAAGTGGTTTTAAAACGCTGCTCTGGAATACATCTGGATTCTCTTAGGAACAAGCAAAATCTCATCAGGGACCACTTCAAAGACCATTTCCTCATGGTTAAATTATCTCGCGTGAGCCTGCTGTTGCATGTACGTTGTTACATTATGTATGATTTTTGACTGCTCCTAATATGAACAAACTGCGCGGTATTCCATTAGTGATTTTCAATTTGTTCCCAGCCTTAAGTCCCGCAGACAGCCCGTCTTGCTGCCTTGGCTTTGTAGGTGGACGTCGGGGAAAAATTTCACGGCCCTCCAGCCCGATGCCCTGCCTGGAAGCTTTGGAAACTGGAATTAATTGTGTTTCTTAGCAAGCATGCTGATGTTATATTTAATAGCCTTTAAGTGGCTTTCGGATTTTGCGTTTGTTGAAAAAAAAAAATGTGGTTTTATGCTGCTGCTGTGTTGCACAGCTCTGATGGCCGGTCCCTGCGTCCTCTCTCCAGTACAACACACTGCTGTCACCAGCTGATGTCTGCTCAGGTTTTCTTTTCGCATTTTCCCTTTTTAACTGGCAGGCGAGCGGCTCCTAAGCGAGGAAAGCGAAGCGTGTGCGCTGGCAGGGCAGAGAAAATGATGTCGTTTGCTTCCCGGTGAGGCACACCTGAAGGATACAGATGTCTGTTTATGCTAGGCCCATGTTTGCACAACAGCGCGTCAAGTTAAAGCCGTGTCGCTGCCTCAAGCCCGTGTTCCTCGGAGCAGAGAGACTCTTTTGTCATTCGGCAGGTTAAGGGGGTGAAATTGCTGCCCTGTAGCTCTTGCTACGGCAACGAGGCAGAGATTGCTGCACGTTGTATAGTCAGATCTGGAAACAAAGTCTAAATGCACGGTCTTAGATATTTAGTAGGGTTAAAGCAGGGTAACTCCTTGTACCACTAGGCAATGCCATTAACTTCCTCTTTAAATTGAATCTGAATTATTTTGTGGGCCAAAACTGCAGGGAAGTTCGATAAACCTGCAAGGCAATTTTTAGCTTCGTTTTCCGTGGCTATGCTATCTCGTCGTAAATTCCATCACATCCTTTTCCCCTTTCACGTCGTGGTCTGTAACACATATTTTGGGCCCATTCTCATGCCTACACTGCTGGTGCTGACATACCGTAAAGGGCAAACATCTAAAAAGATCTCTTGTTCTTCAATTTACAGAAGATTTCTCCTGTCTCTGCTAACGCAACGCGTCTGGTGACCTCTTGTAGACTTCTCTCACTTGGGCCAAACTTCCACAATTGCATAAAATTCATCAGTATTTTCACAATACTGCTCTCCCACGGAAAAAAATTGCACCAGAGGGATTTTATTCACCCGCGAGAGGGATGGAGGATAGAATATAAAACAGGCTGTCTCTGAAGATGTAACCTCTGCTATGAAAAAGCTTAAAGTCTTGATTTTACGTCATCTTCTGCCTCGCATAGGTACAACCTCTCTCTTTGCCCGAATCCTGTCTAGAAATGCAAACGAAAGAAGAGCACAGGAACGTAAAATCTGAAATCTGAGCGGTGATAGGGCCACCAGTGGAAATAACCTGATAAAATGAGTGTGCTTTTGATAAGAGGCTCCAGATATTACTTCCGACCTGGATATTTGCTAATTCTGTTGAGAAGAAAACAAAGTGGGAATGAAATTTTTCACAGCTCTTTGTGCTCAGTGAAGTGAAGGAGGCGAAATGTTTATGATCTGTCGCAAATCAATATAAATCTGGAAAGCCTTTGACACATCTGTATTTTTTATGAAAGGGTATGAGAGGTTGGAGAATACTATAAAAAACAATATTACGGGGCTCCGACACCTTCGTCTGTGATCTGATGGGATGTGACTGATGTACCATCGGCTGAGAAACCATTGCAAGCGATGAATTGAGAGCTGAGATGGAGCCAACTCCCCAGTGGATTTCCTTTTATTAAAGCAGATGATATTCATTTTTTATGAAGTGCACAGTAAATCTATCGTGCAACTGAAAAGTAAGATGATATTTGTTCTCTGGCTCGAGAACGTAGCTTTATTTAATTTAGGTATCTGAGATCTGTAGCCGAACTGTGGTGAGGACATGTTGCGATGCCTCCAATATCCGTGTTCCTCAGCGGGCACATCTGGAGGCACAGCTGGATGCGGAGCGTGGGGGTCACGCGATAAAGTGGTCACCTGGGCCAAGGGACCAGAGTGGAAACAAAAATTGTGGGGTTTTTAAAGCAGGTTGGAACTGCGTGGCACTCTACTACGAAAAACCTAGCTCATATTCTGTTGGTTTGTTGTAAACCAGGGTGCCTCGATGCGGTTTGACACACTTTGCCTAATCTGAGATCGTTTTGTAACTTAATGTTAAGTCTCATGCTAAAATCAGCCAACATTTTGACAAGGGTAGGAAGGGATTTTTGACAAAACGCTGCTGAAGTTTGACAAGGCTTTGACGAAGAACCAGGGAAAGTCGGCGGGTTTGGCTGAGCTTCGCTCCAAGTTTTGGATTTGCCGTCAGAGTAAGGATGTCCTTAGGCAAGGACGTTTTTTGCAAGAGCCAAATCTCTGCTCCGTTGGACCACTGCAAACCAAAAATGTTAACTGCTGAGCGTGGACAATGGTCATTCTTTGAAATGATGGAGAGGAAGGAGCAGATACTGCTGTTCTTAATGGAGGAAGACCATGAAGAGGAGACACGGGTAGGTTCTCAAATGCCGCTCCCCATCGCATGAACTCTTGATTGTTAATGCAACGGAAAGGTTTTAAACTAATGCCAAGTTTGGTGGAGCTGCCCCTGGCTTGCTTTATGCTTGCGATTTAAAATCAGGTGATTCTGGTTCTTCCAGCGTTGGTTTGGCGTTTTAAAGGGTGGAAGTTGCATAGGGGGTACACTCAGCATTCCCCACCTGCGCTGTGGCACGGATGATGTATTCATTTAAAATAAAGCAGTGATGGAAAACTCGGCTCTTGCTGCAAAGGCATTGCATTTAGAGTTCCTTTGATTTACGTGACGCACATTACTCATGAAAAATGGAGTGTGGAGAGACCAGGAGAAAATGAAGGTATGATTTCCTCTACTGCCACTGGTGGGTTTGTCCTATATCATTCTGAAAAATGTAAAACCGCTTAAAAATATCCTGCAATTGCCCATGTCTTTGTTTCCTGTCAGAGACGTCTACGGCTTGTTACACTCTATACTCTTGGCTTTCCTGCAATCTTCTGGCTGTTTAGCGCTGAAATAATGTAATCCAATTTTCTTTGTTGCCATAAAGGCCTTAATTATGGCTTCACGGGATATTGTAATCAGAATCCGTTGGATTTTCTCATATGTCAAAGTGACGTCCGCTTCAAATTCATCAGTGTCCTTGTGTTGTTGTAAGCACTCGCGTAGCCTGGAGGTCATGCCTCTCCTCACGTGTCATTGCCAAAGATGAATTTATTCAGCATCGCTTCTCCTGCAGCAACATCAACGATCAGCTCGCTTTGAATTTTTCCCTTTATCTTTAGGTTATTGCTGCAGAAACGCGATAAACTCGCATTTGCGCCGGGGCTGATAAGGTCTTTCCTGCTTTTTCTGTTGACGTTTGCAGGGGGGGGAGTTTTCATTTTGCCACGAGTCGACCTCAGTCGTGGGGTGTGCAGGGTCCGCGAGGGCTCCCACAAAGGGTGGGCACTGCTGAGACCCTCCGTGGCCACTCGCATCCTCGCTTCATTAACGCAGAGCCTTTGTGTCTGAAGCACAAAAAAAAAAATACAAAAAGCCTTTTCGGACCGAATCGTTATCTTGCATTTGGCATTTTAACTGCGAATAAATTTTTATGGCGGAGATGGCTTGTCTCCAGCCTGTGTATTTCCAAGTCACCTCCCTGGGAGTAGAGGAACAGGAAAATTTTCCTTAGGGCTCCGAATTTGTTAAAATTCCCAGCAGTTTGTGTCGAGCCTGACTGAAGGCAAGAGGCAATAACGGGCTGGGGGCTGCGTCACTGAGAGGTGGGCTTGTTACACCTTGCTAGGCAAGCTCCTCCTGGGTGCTGGCTGGTCATCTCTGGGCTACTTTCTTTCCTAGGAAAGCAAATTAAATCCCTTCTGTTACTTGATCGCTTCTGAAGTGGCTCGCATGGACAAAGAACCATATTTCTCCCATCCAACCACCAGTTTGCCCTGTTGGCTGTGGGTGGGAGTTATCCTCCTGTCAAATACCGCTGTAGCATTTTACATGAGGGTTTTCAACAGTATTCAACTCCCCTTTTAAAATAAACACCCAAGATATAGATACTTCCCGGGCTTACTCGCTGACTATATTGCAAATTATTTCATTTTCCAAGAAATACCATTTGAAGTGGTGCATGGCCGACCCCAGGGAACCCATTTAGGAGCATCCACCCCCAAAGGACAATCCAGCTGGGCATGAAATGAGCCCTTTTCTCCCACGGGGCAGGAAGGGGTCAGTACAGGCGGATCGATACAGCCGTGCATCCGGAACAGCCCAGCCAAGGGATCTTCCGACAACAGGGAAGAAGATTTAAAAGCTCCTCGCCGAACGCGACCAATTGCAAACAACAATAATTCGGACAGGAGCAGTTCAGCTGGAGCCCTGAGCTGGGAAGCCCTTGGATGTTGTTAGTTGTTAGTAAGTGCAACAGTGAAATCACATACGAACATACACACAAACCCATCCAACCTTTGGTATATTTGTAAATAAGATTCTATCCCTCCAATCAGCCTTGCTCTTATTACTCTGAGCAGCGTTATTCTGTCCTGCAAGACAGCCCATCGTGGCTCATAGCAGCAGACTGCACTCATGTTCTTTCGTACCATCTCTCAAATGAATTAATCCAAATTTCTTGCCCATCCTGATGACTAATTCTTTGCTCTGAAGCCTGGCTGTACAGATGATGTTCGGGTTTTTTTGCAGCTTCCCCGTCTTTGCAAACATTTATCATCGAGTGCAGCGAAGGCAGCTGGTGTTTCCAGCGGGGAAAAGACTGGTTGTTTCCTGCGTATATGCAAAGTGAACGTCTCTGCAGGAGTTTTGGGAAAGGAGGGAGGTTGTGGGGATGCAAAGGGTGATGTGTGGTGGGACACCACCAGGCTGGGACCTCCTCCAAGTCCACAGGAGCATCTTCTCTCCATTTTGAAGCCAATCCATACAGCACCTCAGGTAGTGTTGCCATTTCCATCGCAAAAAAAAAAAAAGAGAGGCTGAATTCTGGTGTTTGTTATGTTTGGTTTTCCCTGTACGTGACATTTATTTTCCCATTTTATTACTTTGCAGATGTGGGACGCCACTTCGTAGCGAGGCAGAGTACTTTCACTCAGCCTTGATCTACAGTCTTTGCATCTTCCCAAGCGGAGCTATATGCAATTTGTTGGTCAGATACTTCCTCCTCAGAGAAAATGCAAAATCACATCCATCACTGTTATTTACAGAGTCTTCTGTAACTTAGCAAGATATTTTAGGGGCTGGGAAAAAAGCCTGTAAAGTTCACTCTAGCATTTCCCAAGTCCATCATTCTGATATGTGGTTCCAAGACACCATTTTAATCTTAAAATGCTAACGAGGATCTCTGATGGAAGTATTTCATTTTTGTGGGGAAAAAAAATCAATTTAACATCAACAACAAGGGAGAGAATGAAATCAAAACGTTATTTTATTTTTTTCCCTCCTAGTTATTCAAACTAAAGCCCTTCCCAAAGCTCCATCTGGGGCCAGCGTCAGGGAACATAAATCACCGCCGCAGCCCCACGCGAGGTGTTACCCTCACCCGGCTTTATGGTGGCTATAATTTAAGCCCTCACAGCCTACAAATCTTAGCAGTTAAAGTGCATTCACCCTGCCTTTTTCTCTCTCCTTACTACTTCTTGGAAAGGCTGCCCGTGCTTAGAGCATCCCGGCTCCTCAGGAGTGTTTGCTGGCCGGACAGGGCTCGCAGTGTCCACGTGCCATACCCATAGCTCGGGGACATTCCCATCTTCCAAACACGAAGGGTTATTTCATTTTTCTAATTGACTTTTGATTTGGAAGACGTCAGATGAGAGCTTTGCATTCAAGTGAGAACTTGGCATTTGGTTTGTTTTATTTGGAGAAAGTTCCCATCAACTTATTCCCCGCTTCCTCGGCTTTCTTTCTCCTGCAAGATCCCAGGCTTGTTTATTCTTATCCTTTTTTGCTTGGTGTCACGACCCTGCCCTCTTCTTCCTTCTTCCGCATCCCGCGCTTTGTCATTAAATGTCGAGGTTATTTAATAAAGTCATTTCTACTCGATGCATTTCCCCTCAGCTTCCAGTGGTCTCCTCTGGGAATGGGGATCTATCTGAGGACAGCATGTCTCTTAAATAGCACTTAAAATAATACTTAAAGAGTGGGATATAAAGTAATTCCTGCCTTTTGTGCACTAATGTGTTGCTCGCTCAGGCTGTGCTGTCCCCAACATTATTGCAACTCCACGAAACCTTTCCCGACTCACCAGCTGCTGGCTTGGTTGGGTTTTTGGTTTTTTTTTTTCTTTGAGGTTTTAATTGTGGAGTGGGCCTGGAAGAAGGCAGCCTATAAAAGATTAATGGCACTCTTGATCGCGCCAGCGTGCTCTAACAACTCGGCGTGCAAAGCTCCTGTAGACATCTGAGGGCTACCGACGTTCCCGTAGATGAAAGCTGGTGCAGGCGTGTGAGTTTGCCTGCGTGACATCGCCTCTCGTGTGTTTTTTTTTTTTTTTTTTTCTTTTCGCCCCCTTTCTCTTTTCACTCACGCTCCGCGTATGTGAAATGAAGCGCTTGCAGAAGGAACGGGAGAATAATGAGGGTCAGGTGGCAGGTTTCTTATTTATGAAGAACCCCCTCGTAGCCTTCAAAATAATTTCCAGTGTTATTGGGCAATCAAAGCCAAGGATAAAAATCGGGAGATCAAATAAATGACGTAGAACTAACGAAGCTCTATCTACATGCCAGCAAATGTCAGGGAAAAAAGGGTCGGGCATGCAAATGCCTCTTCATCTTGCTCCCCAGGGAAAAGTTCAGAGAGACTGAAGGTCATCTTAGATGTTGCAGATGGGTATAAATTGGTGTCAGAAGAAAGAGTCACAACAGGAATCTTTTTTTCTTGTTTGCAGGATTTGCTCCCCAAAGAAACCTGACGTCTGAAATGAGCTGGGGCTCCATCTCCATTGACGGTGAGCTGGTGGGACAGACAGCACCCTTTGATTTGCGGGTTAAAAACTGATTTCCTATCAATAAATACAAGGGAAGGGAAGAATCATTCTTGTTTCTGGATGTCCCGAAACAGCCTTCACGATATCTTTGCCTACAGCCCCAATTAATTGTATTATTTAACGATATGCTGGAGGACACACTCAAAAATATAAGGAGCAAATCTGCCCTATTTCTCTAATGTATGAGATTTCAGATTGCTATACCAGCTCTTTGTCCTAGGGTAAGTATTTCCTACTTATCCTCTGAATTGCCCAGCTTCAGTATGGTGTTCAGCTGCCACCATTTATATTTTGCTGTCTGAGTTCCACCCACCTGAAACTCTGGAAATTTAGCAATGTGCTTCCTATGTACTGAATGGTTTTTAAAAAAATCTGATATCTTGACATGTTGCACGAGAACCTTAGGCAACAAATATTTCAGCCTTTTAGTCCTCTCGTTTATAAACACCTTAAAACACTCAGAGCAACGCTGATGGAAAACGAGTAAGACAAGACCATCTGACAAAAAGCAAATAAACACCTTATTTAACACATGCAAAATATGTAAATGAAGAGGTGGAAACATAACCCAGGTCTGGAAGAACCCTCATTTTTACATCACAAGTACCCCAACAAGTATGTTAATCTAGGGATGTGAACTCATAATCTCATGCAGCAACTACAAACTTTGGATTTTCCTACAAAGTGGCAAATTTGCAGCAACAAAGCCAGCTGAGGCCACAGTGAAATATAAAAAAATGAGGGGGAACATGGCTCAAGCTCCTGGGAGAAAATACTGAATGACTGGTCAGATTCTGTGTATTGCCACAGTACATAAACGTTGCTTCTGCACAAAGAAGATATGTAAAAAAATTTTGTTGAAAAGGTATAAACCTCCATATATCAGAAGGAAACATGAATTGCAGAGATATCAAAATCTATTGAAAAAAATGACATTGGTTTTTTACTGAAGTCTGGGGGATCTGATAAGATTCAAGAGAAACAGCTCTCCTCCTTCTAACGTGCAAAAAAACTGGAAGAACTGGAAAGAACTCCATCAGCTTGAGCTGTGAGATGGGTGAAGCTCTTTTCTGTGGTGTTTTTTTTTTTAAAAACAGATTTGTTCTTCCTCTATTTCTGAAATATCACCATTGTTTTCCTTATATGAAAGTCATGGAATCATTTAGGTCAGAAAAGACTTTTAAGATCAAGTCCAATAGTTAACCCAGCAATACCAAACCACGTCCCTAAGCACTACATCTCCATGTCTTTCAGATACCTTAAGGGATGGATGGTGACTCCACCACTTCCCTGGACAGCCTGTACCAGTGCTTGACAACTCTTTCAGTGAAGAAGATTTTCCCAATATCCAACCTAAACCTCTCCTGGAACAACTTGAGACCGTTGCTTCCCATGCTATCATTTGTAACTTAGGAGAAGAGACTGACTCCCACCACGCTACAACCTCCTTTCAGGTAGAAGATGTGGTTTTGAAGGTCATCTAACTAGGCTCTCACCACCTTTACGGGAAAAGACCTGATCAACTCAACCCAAAACTTGTATTAAATGCTCCTCTCCAGAAGCAGGGACTTCCAAGGAGCTCAGCTGTATTTTATCATCAATCAATCCCTACTTGCCCTGGCATGTGGCTCAATCTGAAGCACTTGGTTCACGGCTTCTTTGTGCCCAGCATCCTTCCTACCACCACCCCGGTGGCTGGGGTGGGAGCTGCATGGCCCTGCATGGATTTATCACTGCCAGGGACGAGCAGCCAGCTGGGTTCAGGTGCTGGAAGAGCAGAATTGGTCCCTCATGAGCTCAGCGACGAGGGCTGGAGCCCCAGCGATAACCCCGGGGGCAGCCCCGCGGGGAAGGGTGTCCTGGTTCAGCACGGATTCCTTACGGACGCTGAGCTACTTCTTGGCTGCTCTCCAGAATGTAAACAGACTTGAGGGCTGGGACTTGGGAAGTAATTGAAAAATGTGCTAGCTCTAATGTTGGGAATTTGGGGCTCCTGAAGCCCGGGGCCTAAAAGAAACATTGTTTGCCATCTCGTTAGCCCTTTTGCTGAACTCCGGCAACAGCCTCGCTGGATTTTCCCACCAGTATCTCTTTATCTAATGGGGGCTGAGAAGGAAAAACCTGTTGCGAGCATTAAACATTTTCTGATGGGTCTTACGCTTAGTTGTGGCTCCGTAGGATCATATTTATGGTCTATGGAGCTATTATGACTGTTTCTTATATTACAGCTTTAAACTCTGAGGACACTGCCAGCTGCAGAGGTGAGCTGCCTGGGGACACGCGAGGGGTTTTTTGAGAGAAAGCTTTCCTTCCCATGCTGCGGGCGGGTGGTTTCTTTCTCACCGAGGATTGTGCTGCTGAGCCACACAAGAGGTAAAGAGCAACATCTCTGCAAGAAGCACTTGGTGGGTTTTGGTATCCCTGCAGCACAAACCCCCCCCCCCGGGCTGCCTGGGATGTGGCCACGTGCTTTTTCTGCTGGCTCTGCCTATATTTCTGATTTTCCTACCAATACTTCTGATCCCTGGGACCCAGAATGAGAGTATTCTGCAATTCCCACGTGCACTGAGTTCAGAGCAAGGACCATGCTGGCCATGAGGAGCTCTGTGCCATGGGGGAGCTCTCCCTCCTCCTCCTGCCCATGGAGAAAAGTCTGAGCAATAGTTTTATTCACGTGTCCTACCCTGATTCTGATCTTTGAGCTACTATTATTCCCCCTGCAAAATTAGCTGAAACCAAAACTGTATATTCAGTTGATAATTGGGATCACAGCGCTGAGGCTGATGGATAAAATGAAGATGTGGGCCACTCACTTATCAAAGGGCTTAGAAACACTGATGAAAGTTTTGAGCAAGTTTCTGTCTATCCAGCCACCACAGCATGCCCGTGGGGTAAAATCCATCCATTGCATCTGCTCTCAACAGTGTTTGAAGGGAGATGGTTTTTCTGCAGGCTCGGGGGGCTGGGAAGGGACACACATCTGCCCATCGAGACACTGGAATTGCATTTTTTCTCTCCCAGCATCTGAGCTGGCAGATTGCACCAAGCCTGTCCCGTCAAGTTTTGATTTGTGGTGCAGACTGAGACCTAAAGGACCGTGTCTCCTCCACCAAGAGCAGCCACCACCAGTAGTCCTGGAGGAAAAGCACCTGCTATCTGACAGACATGCAGGAAGAGGGGCTGGGTGTGTTTGGGAGGGATGCTCCCCCAGCTCGAAGGAAAACTCTTCTGTTTGGAATGTTTTGGGGAAGATCCCTCTCCAACATTAGAAAGCCAAGCCTAGAAACCTCACGCTAAGATCCACAGCAGGGAACAGGTCAAGGGTGTGCAGTGCCACGTGTGTGAAGAAGGTGTCCTCCATGTGTGGTTCACTCTGCTGCTCGGTGTTTTGGGAAAGCTGTGAGGATGGAGGGTGGAAGATGTTAGGAAGGAAGATGACAGACGGAAGGTGGAGGACAGAGGGTGTCAAATCACAGAATCACAGGATTGTTGAGGCTGGAAAAGACCTCTGAGATCATCAAGTCCAGCCTATGACCCAATGCCATCACATCAGCTAGACCACGACGCTGAGTGCTGTGGAGGGTGGAAGATGAAGAATAGAGGGTGGAAAACAGGGGATGGGGAAGCTCATGGTTGAGTTTCAGGGCTGGTTTTGCCAGCAGAAGCCTGCAGTTTTCCAAAGCTATCTTAAGGTGGCAGGATTGCAGTCTGCTGGAGGCTGAGCCCTGGGGCTGGTTGGTTTGCAATCCAAGGGGAAAAAAGGCATTTCGGAAAAATGATCGTTTGTCTTGCAAAGCAGGCTGAGCTTTACAGGAGAGAAAAAGATCTGAAAGCAAATTAGCCCGTACTAATTAGAAATGTGCCGGCACTGAAATATTCAGGTCATTACAGATTTGTAGCTCCCTTTGAATTGCTCCATGCCAGTAAATGAGCAGATGGTGAGTGATCTTCTGCAACCTGCGTCCCACCCTGCTCCGTGCAAACCAGTGCTGGACGCGTGCCCCAACCTGGGCTGGGTGCCACCACGGACCCTGGGCCACCCCAAGGCTTTCCCAGCTCCTGGGGGACAGGACTGCACCTCCTCTTCCTCGGCAACAGCCATCAGGACCAAACGCGCTGCAAAATCAACTGCGCTAAGGGGTGGAGGAAAGGATGCATAATGTTCTTGCAACCTTGGAAAGCTGAGTCAAACCACATGTTTTCAACGCAATGCTGAAAAATGAGCTTGAAATAGTAGCTGAGATGCGCAACGTGTGTCGGAGTCGCTGGTATGTGTCAGGGCACTTGCAAGCCCTTCCCACCCTTCCACACGCTGCTGGAGCAGGAGGGATATCTGACCCTAGGAACGTTTTGTTTCCTGAAGATAAAATGAGATGGAATTGCATGAGCGTTAGTTACACCATTGGTATCACTGGCTGCATTTTGTTTCAAGTAATAATAAATTGTACCCAATGGAGCTGAAGCAATTTCAGTTCATTGTCCTGGTCTAAGACTTTAGGCGTTTGGGTGTTTACAGCATTTAGAATAAAAATTAATAGAGCGGGAAATAATGTTCAGCACCTTGATGGAGCTTTTCAGGTATGTACTTTGGAGGTGATCTGCCTCCCAAGGGTGGCAGAATCACATCAATGTACGGAGATGATGGTTCAAGACCAGCTGCTCCTCCCTAGTTTACACAGCCCATAAAAGAGAACGTCCTCAAGACCTGCCTTTGGCCACCATTAGTGGTACCAGCTTTGTTAATGGTGTGCTGTCAAGTATCAAGAGGTCCCTGGCTTTCAGGAGGTGAGGAGAGCCACCGTGCTGCAGTCCTCTCGGCAGGCTGGGGAGCCTTTGCTGGTTTAACTGAGCTCAGAGCACCGAGCCAGCTGCGTTTTGGGAGAGGGAGAGCAAGTGTGACTTCAGAGTCTGTGGCACTACAGGAATTTCTCAACATGTAACAACTAAATAAAAAAAGAACATAAAAAAAAAAGATTGGGGCTGCGTCTCTTCTGCTGTATTTGCAGTGCTCAATAAGCCATGAAAATTCCTCTTTTCTCTGCAGGGATGCAGTGGGCGGCAGCAGCGTGATGCATTGAGGGGTCCCTGCCTGTGTCTGTTAAACACCCAGAGCTCAGGCTGTTGATTCCTTTACAAACACCGAGAAGCAGAGATGAGACTGGCTTCAAAGGATGGAGAGGGAAATGCAAGTTTGGCCCTCAACTGGTGTTTAACCTCTTCTTGTGACAGCTGGTTGCTGAGCCAAGGAACTGCAGAGCTTTGGCTGCTCTGGGCAGGACCTTCCTGGGACCAGCAGCTTCAGGTCACACTGGGTGTAAGAGGGAAGGGTGCTCAGTGCCAGCCCTTCAAATCCCCTCTCCTGCTCCCTGATGAGGGTACAAATTGCCTGATGAAAGGACAGAAGAGACAGTTGTTCACGCATTTAATTGCAATTACTTGGCCATGGCAGGTACCTGCTGCAGAAGCACTGAAAGGACAAGTTCATCTAAAAATCGTTTGTGTTTGCAGGCTCTTTAGATCCATCTCTGCTCATACAGAGAGCCCCTACCAGAGACACACCAAGCATCCTAAATGTCATCTCTTCCATTGCCAGACTGCGTCCGCTCTCCACGAATTCCTCTCCTGCTTCTAATTTCATTAGCGACGCCGTCTTGAGAGCCCGCGCAAATATTTCACGTAGCGCCAGCCGAGGTGCAAACATCCAAATGACTCGAGCCGAAGGGACGGCGCACCCCGATTCCGATCGCCGCTTTCCCTCGTCATTATGCACTTCCACGGGTTTGGAGCAATCAAGCGAACCACTATCAAGGACATTGACGGATTAGCCTCATCAGTCCCCTGCTGTGACCGCCAACTTTCCATGTATTAATCAGAAAAAATAGCTCCCTGATTGCCATTTGAATTGCACAAAAGATATATTTGTCTTGTGTTGGTCCACAGCGTTTCGACGCGATGCGAGATCGCAGCGTCTTAAAGGAGCTTTGTTGCTGTGTTTCCCCAGAAGTTGGAAAAGCAGAGAGCTCCTCAGGAGAAATATTTGGCTTCGTTCCGTCGGGCTCACGCTGAACCTGCATCCGTATAAAAAGTGCAGCACCCTTCTGAGGCTATTGTGACAGCAAGTAAATTTTACCAGGTGATATTAAACATATACACTAGTTACTGTGACTTGGCTTCTGACCTGAGCTCTCCACGTCCTCCTGCTCTTGGCCATGGCATTTGTTCTGCTTCATTTTTCCTTCTGAGCTGGCAAGAAAAGCAGCCTTCTGAGATGACTTGGGTGTAGAGTTGCAATGGTGTTTGTTTTTCCTCCTTCTACCCTCTAGGGCTGGGACTAGTCACATCATATTGGTTTCTGGAGACTCTCTGAGTCCATGGTTCCCTCCTCTTGCAGGCACAGCTGCTGTTGTGTGTCACAGCCTCACAGTGAGACACTGATCCAAATCTGCGGTTCAAATACCTGATGGCCAAATGTGAATTTTGTGCATAGTGCACCAGGGAGTCAGATTTTCTAAACGACCATAAGAGCAACTGGAAAGTGAAACAATTAGTATAGAATGAACTGTGTGGGATAAGCCTGATATAGCAGGTCCAGGAGCACTCCTGCAGCACCCCTTGAGGAGAAAGACACACACGAGAGCACAAAACTTTTGCAAAGTGCCAGAGTGAACCCATCCAACATCTGTGTGCTCCTGCACATCCTCACTCAGTGCCAAGTAAGCATCTAGAGAAACATCTGCAAGGTTTTGCAAACCTGCTTGGAGCAGCAGCAGCTGCCAGACACCTCCCAGCAGAGCTCCTGGATCCCCACACACCTCAAGGATGCGATGCACGGGGGATTTACTTTTGCAAAGGTGTTTTTGCTGCCTCGTGGAACTATTTGAAGACTGAAAAATCTTAGAACAAAACCCCATTATTCACAGCCCACTGCATAGTGCCTGTGTGGTTCTTCCTTGTAAGCCAGGCTTGTGCGCTCCCCTCGGGTGAGAGATCACACACGATATGTGTCAATGTGCCCAGGAAAATGACTCATTTGAAGAACCGTGCCTACAGGAGCACAACATGCTTGTCCTGCATTAACGACCATGGCAGGTAGTGCCTCTGGCAGAGTCATCAGTGCCACGTTGGCTCAGACAGCATCAGCTTTTCCAGCTATTTATCCAGAGAGTGGGTCCTGCCCTCTGTCAGTCCCTGGGAGCTCGTTTGCACAAGCCAAGGAGCTGCCCCTTGCCAGTTTTCCCATGTGTGAAGCGAAATTGCTTGGAAAGTGTCTAAAAGCTCCTGAGATGTTCCTGCTGGGGTTTTCCAGGCATGTCCCAGGCATGGGGGATGCTCCATGTGGCCTGAGGCTCCAGGAGGGAGCTCCTGGGGTCCACTTCACAGAATCATCGAGGCTGCAAAAAACCTCTAAGACCATCGAGCCCAACCATCAACCCAACACTACCATGACCACTAACATTTTCTCCCTGCTTGTACAGAGCCCATGCTCCTGGGCTGCACTGGTTTCAGTCCTTTGGGAATTGATTTTCTTCCCTTTCTCCCTAATACTTGCTTGCTTCATTAGCTGCTTATATGCCTGCATCTCATTTACTCGCTGATGTTGCAGACTTCCGCATCCTTTCCAGGAGATTACATTGCAACCTTATTTCAGCTGTTCTTTCAAAGATCCTGGTCGTAATCTAAAAATTATACATTAGGCCCAGACATAACCTGAAAACATTTTCTTCTTTCAGATAGAAAACAACTTTCAAGAGAGCAGGGAATGATGTGGGTGGAGAGATCCGTTTCCATCAAATTTTCTTTATTTTGCATAAAATTCTACTATAAGCTACCATTGATTTCTGTTTTCTTGGACAAATAATGTCTCATTTCCCATTGGGAAATTTTGTCTGGGAAGATTTGGGGAATTGTCTTTATTTGTCCAGAAGTCTCCAGATGCATCACGGACTGAGGTGTCCACTTTCCCCAGCGGGGGCTTTCTGGCAAGGCTGCACCCAAGAAAGCCCAACCACAGATACAGTCCTCTGCATCCAAAACTGTCTAATGACAATAATCACTAATCTTAACCCGTGATAAAGTCTTTGTTTTCCTCAGCAAATCAGAAAATCTGCTTAAAACGTCTCTGAGTGCCCTGGCTGCATTAGCAAATGCTTTCCCTGTGGCTGCCAGATAAAAAGCAAAGATAACAAACAGATTCGTGCTTACTGCCTTAAACCCCAGCAGAGTAGAGAGTTAAAATATTACTCCTTTTTTTACTATTATTATTTTATTTCAGGGTTGTTGGTTTTTTTTTGCATTTGGCTGGGTGAGAGCCAGGAACCCATCCCATGCTGCCCATTACCCGCGCGCTTCCTGCCTGATTGATGCGCTTTCTGCATGAGGAGAGGATCTGCCTTCTCCAGCCAGGGGGGGTTCCCCCGAGGCAGCTGAAATTGCTGGTGGGAGGGGGTGATGTACGATGGCGGGGAATGCGTGAAGTTATGTTAAGTGGATGGGCTGGGGTCCCAGCACGCCGGGACCGCTCAGGGCTTACAGGGTCCCAGTGGGTAAAATGAAATCTTTGGTCTGTTTGCTGAGAGAAGTAGAGAAAATAGAGTAAAAAGCGTATTCCCAAGAGATGGTTCAAGAAGAATCCTGGGGAAGTGTCTCTGCTGAAGTTTAAGGCTGGGCCACTAAACTTTGGCAGATTCTATGATCCCCCCATCACCCTCCCAGGGGAGAATAATAGGAGAACCAGAGAGAGGGACCTTGGGGGTAAAAAAGAACTTGGAGCATTTGAATTAAAAGAAAAATAATATCAAAACCAACTAAGATGTCAAACTATATACATATATGCAAGTATACAGATACGCTCAAAGATACAGGAGAATATGTTAATACAAGACCTGCACCTTTCACGTAACAATGAGGTCCCAAATGAGAGAAAAAAGTGCCAGACTGGATTTACCAGCGGACAGAAACACCCAAGCCCAGAGTCCCGATTATAATTAAAAAAAAGGAAGAGGACAACCTGTTCAGCCGAATGGTGCTCCTCCACAGCGCTGAAACAGGAGGCAGGAACAGCAGCAACACGTGGAGAGATGATGGAAAAACAATGGAGGGTCCATGGAGAGACTACAACAACCCTCCCAGCACAGCAGACCCTAAAAGCCCTGGGGCTCTTCTAGAGAGCCTTTTATACTGAGCACATGGGCAGGAACACCATGATTGATCCATTTGGGTCACCTGGCCCATCCTCTCCTCCCCACAGGCACAGCTGCCCCTCTTCCTCCATTGTGGTTGCCACCAGGGCCAGGAGCCCCAGAGAGCTTTTATCTTGGTGCTCTCAAACCTAGACAGCTTCCAAAGTGGTTTTTTGGGGGATGCTGCAGCCCCGGGTCAGTTAACGAGCAGTGAATCAGCCTGGTGACACACATGTACTTTGAGCTCAGCTTTGCACAGTTTTAGGGCTGTGTGTCCTGTGCTAAAGAGCCTGGCTTGCTTTTTGCATTTGCTACAAATGTTTTCCAAAGCTATTAAATAAAAGGTCTCACTTCTGGTTTTTTTTGAGATTAAAATACTCCCTGATGCACACTCCTGTTTTAATAGGATGAGTAAAATGAAACCGGCGATTCTAGAAGTGTGGGAAATATAGTGCCTAATGAGTTTGTATGAATATTGATGTTTGTGTCCTAGGAAACTACGTTAACAATATGAAGAGCTCAGGATCATCGCAGAGCATCACGCTGCCCGCCTGTTTGAAAATTTGTTTTTACGTTGTGAAGAAAGTGTCCTGCCTTGTATTCACTAAATTTTCCCAAGTAATAGGATTGTTCTATTTTAAAGAAGATCTCATAGTCATTAGTGCAGGTGTGTATATGCCAAGGAATTCAAGACATCCCTGCTTCTTCCTTTCCCACTGCAGGTTGCATCCGACCTCCCCAGGATGCTGAGTTATTTATCCATCCAATTTTTGTCAGTATGATAGCCTAAATCCAGAAGATGACGTAATTTTGCTGCATGTGCCTTAGTAAAGATTTCAGCTGCACCAGCTCGGTGCAGTTATTTCACTCCATATTCTGTCATTCTTCCTCCTATGTAGGTATTTCTATGTGCACGACTGTAATGGCATTGAGATAGAGAGACGCACGGGCATTAGTCACAAGCAGAGCTTCAAAGCAATTAACTCCAAGGTCAAGAATACATTTTGTATACACCAGAACTGCAATGAGATGTTTTAAGTAGCCATAAACCAAAATTAAATATGATTAAAATCAATCGCTGTCTGTCTCTGTTCCGTTCGTTCACAAACCAGTCCTCTAATCTGATTAAAGGTTTTAACAACGGCAGAAAACCAAGGATGGTTTTCATAAAAGCATTTTTGTCTTGTTATGTACAATTTTGAGCTGCTTTTTTTGTTGTTGTTGCTGTTTCTTTTTCCCCTGCATGGGCAGAAGAGGCATTGAGGAGACATTTACCTCTCTGGGCAAATAAGGGAAGAAGAGCAAGGTCTGCCAGCAGCACGGCGGCATGTGGGGAAGGTGCTGGTGGTGCTGGAAACTCGTCTTGGTTACCATGGGATGTTAACGAGGACCAGCAGGGACTCCCCTGTTCCTCCTGGGGTACATCCCTGGGCCCCATCTACCTGAGCTTTTAGGCTTTTTGGATGCAGAACTCAACGCCATGTGATGCTTCTGGCCTTGGGTACCAGGATGGAGGTGGCATGAAACAATTTTCTCTCCTTTTTAGCACCTTCCTGCAGCAGCTCCTCATTAGCAGCACTGAGGAGCTGCAGCATCTTCCCTGCCCTCGCAAACTGTTATGCAAATAACGCTTGCTGACAGCATAAATACATTCATTTTGGTGTCGCACTAATTGATTTTAGCTCATTAGGAGTGATTTCGCCCTAATTTGATAAGGAAGTGTGAAACTATTTCTCCCCAACAGCAGGTTTGTTATTTGTTGAGGTATTAAGAAAGTGTTAATTAGACACAGTTCTTCTGTCATGTTGATGGTTTGGGGAGCAGTCACCGTACAGAGCGAATAGCCGCCGAGACAACCACCCCTGTTGCTCGATGCAGTTTGTCAAATTAAGTTAGTTATGCGAACGCAAGCAGCATATGACACATATGGATGTGTGTCAAAAGCATCAGCGTGCGCCTTTGTCTCTGTTTTACGTGTTTTTGTTTAAGCTGGAGGGACAGAAGCTGGTGATACCTGTCACAGCGAGGTGACTTGTGAGTGCTCTTTGTGTGAGCTCTTCTTCTTCCTTGGACGTTGTCCCATGTCCCGTTGCGTACACGGAGGCTGAAGTCTCACCACAAAAATGACCCTTTGGTAAAACCGGTCTAACATTTGGTTTTTCAGGTTATGTGCTGAGGAGAGACTTTCCTCTGCATTTATTTCTTGGGGGCAAAGGGGCATTGGAGTCCAAGACCCTGCTGTATTTGATGGAGCCATCGTTTGTACACATACAGCAAAGCCCATGGTTTGGGGGCAAGAAATGTCCAAAAATCGCCCTTATTTTGCCACTAAAATGACAAAACTGCATCTTAGTGTCTCTGGAGTGAATTGTCCCAAGTGTTTCTAAGGACCCTTCTGGATCCAGAGCTGCCTGAAGGCTGGAATGTCTTTTTCTTTTTGGTTTTTTTTTTACTGTAAATCCGCATGTTGCAAAAAAAACCTCCTTTCATTGCATCTGAAATAAAGCCAAATATTTTCAGACTTACATGAGCAATGAAAGTATTTGAAACAAAAGTTTCGAAAGCATTGTTTTCTTTCCAAAAAGAGAACTTCCCATAGAAAATTCTTTCTTTTTCTTTTTTTTTTTTTGGGGGGTGTGTGTGTTCTGTAGAAAATGTCATTGACATATTTTTTTCATTAAAAGCTCTTAATCCTCTGTGGGTGGGGGGGAAGTGAACAGCGAAAAACTGGGCATAACTTGGGTGCTTGCAAAGGGACTGTGGCTCGTGGGGAGCGTGAGGCAGAGGCTTTTTCGTACAAACCGTAAAAAAGAAGCCAGGGCTGTGGTCTGGTGGACCTAGGCTGCGTGTGCCGGCACATGGAGGCGTTTTAAGCTCTCTTGGATCAGAATGAAATAGTTACCACGAGTATACGGTTGCGCCGTTTTCAAGAAATGACACAAATTAATGACGAGGCTGGGAATGTAGATTGCTCACAGATGGCAACTGGAGACGGGAGAAGCGGTGGGACGTGGGCTAATCAAGATGGGAAAATAAAGGAAAAATATGCAACGGCTTCGTAAAGTTGAGTAAAAGGTAATTGATGTGAGAGCATTAGAGAAACTGTGAGTTTCTGCTCTGCTTTCCACTGCCAGCTCCCTGGAGGTTGCTCTCGTCGTGGTAGGTTGATGCCATGACCTGCTTTCTGTCCCACCACACCGGGGACCACCAGGTCACTGTGGGGAAGCCATTGAGCGCTTTGAGCCCCGCTGTGAAAAGACCTGGCTCCAAATGAGAAAGGATGGGCTGGAAAAGGGACGGTGGGACAAAAGTCCTGACACCTCCGTGGGCATTAGCCACCGTGTGGTCTCTCCACGCCAACCTGATGCTGACTTAGCCCTTGTAATGGTGGTGGGCAGTACGCCTATTTCTTGGTGCTATATCCTTTTGAAAGACTAAATTTCTACTTCAGATGTTTCCCACATTCTTTTCTTCCTTTGTTAGCTGTGTTTTTTTAAATTCTGCTGAACTTGGTCTGCATTTAGGTATAAGAAACAAAAAATGGATCCACCCAGAGGCAAAGGACCTTGTCCCAGCCTCTGGACTAATCCATGCTGGACCATAAAAACATGCTGCAGTAACATGTTGGAGCTAACGAAGTGTGACAGTTCGTGCAGTGACCCCAGACATCTCTCTTAACAAGTTTATTTGTTCTTTTTTTTTTTTTTTTTTCCCAGCAGTTTTTGTTAAAGCAAATGTGAAGGGACTGAAGCCGCAGACTGCGGATGGGTTGAGACTCAGATCTTAGTTTCGGGTGAGAGCGCCTGGATTGGGTTTTCTTTTTTGATTACTTGCAGGGGTGGGCTCCAACTCAAGAAAAAATGAAGTTTCACTGATTTTCTGCCAGGAGACTGGATCAGGTGTGGGTCGTGGCCTCGCTCAGCGTGATGGCATGAGCAGAGAGGTGCAAATAATGCCCTAATAAGTGCACAGAGACCGTGCGTTCAAACAAACTCCGTCTCAGCTGACTTCCAGCAAAGCAGATCACTCGTATCGCTAGCAGAGAATTCAGGACCTCGCTCTTACTGCTCTCTGTTTTTTAATCTCTTCTAGAGTTGAGGTTGTATTTGTCTGACAGCAAAGTAACCGGTATATTTTGATTTCTTTTAGCGTGACAAACCGCATCAAAACGAATGCGATTGGTCAAGTTATAGTACCTCCCCATTAAAGAGGATAGCGTTAGAATAAATGATATAATTTTTCCCTGGCATTTCCCACCTTAAGCTTTCCAGCATGCTTTGTAATCATCCGTATTCTCTTGTGAGAGCAATTATTTCTTCTAGGTCAGAAGCGCGGAGCAAGGGGCTTGGGAGGCGGCGCAGCAGTGGGCTCCTGGGAAAGGCAAGTCCAAATAAAAAAAATCTGTTTTTCACAAACAGAACAATAGCAGGATGGTGGTTTCTTAATCAAATTTCATGTATAGCACCTTATTTATTGGGTCTGAAATTGCTTTAATGAAGTGCATTTAAAAAAAGAAAACCGTTTGTGGCCGTAGCTAATCACATCTCCATCTTCAGTAGGAGCGTAGGGATCAGGTAAGAGCTAAGTCTCCATAAAACCCAACCCAGCAGCAGTGCAGACTCAGCTTACCAAATTCTGACTCAGCCTGTACTGCAAAACAGCCACGAAGGGATAAATTTAGTTTTGGGTTTGTTAGGGTTTTTTTTGTAGAACACTATAGCACAGCTTAAAATATTTGAAAGTAAATATCGCAGAAAATATTTTCTAAGTGCATAGGCTCAACACAGAATATTGCTAAGAATCCGAGAAAAGAGATGCTTTCCAGGTTGAATTCATCTTTCTGTTGCTGTAGCAGTGGCCCAATAACCTTGGCACTGAAAGTCTCCCAGATATTTTTGGGGAACACCCACCCTTTCTGGTGTTTAACCTTCCCAGCCCACACCAGACCTTGAGCCAGCACCGCAGCAATGATTCAAGCCATATCTTGCTCATATCAAACCCAGAAAAATGAGAATAATCCCTTAGAAAGAGCAAAAGCTGCGTCAGAGAGAGGGAATTGCAAGTTCATCATCCCACCAAGGATCTGAAATTCCTGAAGATGCCAGGTTTTCATCGATGGAAAGCCTAAACTCTTTTTCCCCCCCCCCCCCCCCCCAGAATGGAAATTTCTACTAATTCTGCAGCAGTGATCTGAAGACAAGAGAAGCCCACAGCTGTCCTTGCCCCACTTTCCTCTCTGAATATTTGTTCTGGCAAGACCAGGGGATATTGTATCAACATATTGATCTCGGTAAATCTTATTAAGAGGTGCAGCAGGTTCAGGCATGTCTCAGAAAGACGTTTACACCCTTCCTCTTGGCTTCTTTCTTTGTTGTTGTTGTTGTTCCTGTTTGTCTATTAAATTAGATCTAAAAATAAACACTATGTAAATACCTCCTGTATACACACACACATTTTTCTCGGTGATGTTCGATCTGAAACAAAGGCTGGGTTAAATGTGGTTACCCAAGATAATTCCATCTGGGAGAAGGGGCTCGTATTGTCTTTCCCCAAAAAGGTAAATTTAGCTGCTGTGAAGGTGAAATCCTCTTTTCTCCAGAGAAAGGAGAGAGGCTGTGGCTGTAGTAGAGGATGTGATTCGATGTATGGAGCTCTGCTCCAGGGACAAGATGCCCTAAATCCCAGAGAGTTCGTTCCTGAGACATGTAACACATAAATACATCTCAGGGCATGGTCATGCCAACACATTTCCTCCCTGGGCTTGAGAAATGTGTCTAAATTCCGAATGTATCAGCTTTCTGAGGCGTGAGCGTGGAACAGATATGCCCTGCTTTTCTGTCTGGTGCCAAAGGCATTCAAAAAAACCTGCACCATGCGTTGAGGTCAGCACCCAGAAAGCCCCAAGCTGAAGGCAACAGCATCTGGTTCTCCTCTTGCATGGGATGATAGACTCTAACGAGAATGTCCCCATCAGCACAGGCGTGAGGATACCAGTAATTACTGGTAATCTTCTGGGGAAATTTCAGCACATTTCCCTTTGGAATGCAGATGGAAAGACACATGGCAGATAATAGCAATGACTACATGAGGTCAAGACTGAGCCTGGCGTGCCTGCAGACCTCCAATGCCTCGTAGGCAGCTCATGGTGGGACCCCTCTCCTCACCCAGGGCAGGGATACTCTCTCTTTTTTTAGGTTTTTTCTCTTAAAAATGGGTTTTATGATGTTTTTAATCTATTTCTGTCATCAAACTCCAGGCACCATGCTTGGCCCCTTTTGAACCACTCTACTGGGGTGGCTGTTCCAGCTAAGAAACCCACTAACCTGAGCTTAATGTCATTATTAAGGGACCCAGAAATGCAACTGGGACTTGATCATTGCCCCAATTCACTCTCTTCTTGCTGCAACCTCAAGTCATTTCAGCCAAACGGACCAATCCTTGTCTGCTGCTGCGGTTTGGCTCTGCAGCCACCATTGTCAACCCACTAAATCATCCTCATTGACCAGGGGAGCTTGTTTTAGGTCTTGTTCCAGCTGAGACACTGCTCTCAGGACCAAAACCAGACCTGAGACCGCAGTCATCGCTTCCAGACAACGCAACCGTGGAGAAAAAAAGGATATAAATAACTGAAATAACATCCTTCCTTCCACCTGAGCATCACATCAGAGTGTATGGATGTACAAAAACTGCTCAGCCTCAGGTCTCACAGAATCAGAGAATAAAATCATAGAGTTGCTTGGGTTGGAAAAGACCTCTAAAATCATCGAGTCCAACCGTTAACGTAGCAATGCCAGGCCCACCACTAACCCACGTCCCTGAGCACCACATCTACACGTCCGTTAAATACCCCCAGAGATGGTGACTCCACCACATCCCTGGGCAGCCTGTGCCAGTGCTTGACAATCTTTTCAAAAAAGCAACCAAAACCCATCGCAGAGGTGGCTGAGATGTCTCTGGTGAAGAAGGAAAGAAGGGCAGATTTTCCTGAAGATATACTAATGTGAAATTTGATGTTCGGTGCTTTCAAAAGTCTCACCAGGTGCCTGCAAGCTTGAGCTCACAAATCTGTACTAAAGCAAAAATGTTTTTAACTTAATTAAGTAGCTGTCTCACTTGGGTATTCACAGCTCATCACCCCCTTTAAATAAGACAGTGAATAAACCAGAAATGATTACTGTACTCACAAACCACAAAAATAAATCTACAGTGGATTTTACCCTCAGATAGGCACAGCAAAATCCTCGTGACTTTGGGGAGATATTCACAGCCTCGGGTAGAGCAAGAGCCTAAAAACCTATTGCCTGTGGTCTGTTCCCTTAAACCTGCAGCACCTCAAGGACACGGGGAATTCACAGTCGTGAGTAAATACACATCACTAATTCAGACACCTAAATCTTGGAAAATGGTCATCTCACACCACCATCATAATTACCACCGAAAAAAAATTGGCTCAGAAAAGGCAAGCATTAAAAAAATTATCATCAAACATTGACCCCCATCCGTCCCCCAGCTCTCCCATCTACACGCTTTGCCTAGGAAGGAGCTCGGAATGAAAAAAACATGGATTAAAACGTGATAAAATCACCGGGTGACCTATTACAAATGACAAGGTTAATACTCTCCTAATCAATCACCATACATTTCACAACACGACGGTTCAGATAGCTGCAGAAGGGATTTGTGCATTCATCATCAGGAAGGCAAAGGCTATTCCCCCACCTCTGTGAGCCATCTGGGTCTAATCTAGAGCGAGGGGCCCCATCGTCTTCCTGCTCACCATTCCTGCATCCTCTCACTAAACAAACTGACGTGTGGGGTTTTTTTTAAAAAAAGCACTGGAAATTCTCGATTTTTCCTCCGGAGCCTGGTGAAGATCGTATCTTTGACAAGCTGTGAAGCAGCTCTGCTTGGATAGGGTTATATGAGTACTGGGCTGATGGTTACGTGCCTATGGACATTAAATGTTGAGCCCACCGGAGTAGGAAATCAAGGCTGGAGTCATAGAATCACCCCATGTCCCAGCCCTATCAATCTACTAAACTATGTCCCCCAATGCAACATCCACCCATCTCTTAAACCCCTCCAGGGACGGGGACTCAACTCTCTCCCTGGGCAGCCTGTTCCAATGGCTGACAACCCTCTCAGTAAAGAAATTCTTCCTAATATCCAACCTGAACCTCTCCTGAAGCAATTTAAATCCATTTCCCCTCGTCCTATCACTCTCCCCTAGGGAGAATAGACCAACCACCACCTCGCTACAAGCTCCACACTCCCACCACCACACCTTCTTATGTCTAGTGTGTGATAGAAGATGGATGCATGGAGGCAATTATTTTTATTGTTACTCGATTGACCACTATAAGGGTGGTTTAGGGAGAGATTTCAGGTGTTGCCTGCTCAGAGACAGCTCACATGGGGACCCCCTGCACCTGCTGCACTACAGTGAGCCCAAAGGCTTGTTCAATCCTTGCAGTGCCAAGGTCCATGGCAGGAGGATGGTGTGGGGATGAGGTTGTCAGAGGAAGGCTGGGAGGACCACAAGGATGCTTCGGAGAAGTTTGGACAGTGTGGCAACCCTGACAAAGTCCCTGGCTCCTGGAACAGCATCTGGCGATGAAGGGGAATAAACTGGGATGATGCTTGGGCTCGTAAAATCAGACTTTACGAGGTTGAGCTTCCAGGTCCAAGTACCAGGAACAGGATTTGCAAATCCAGCCAGAAAAACGAGCGGCGTAGTTTGAGACCGTGATGTGATCGGACATGCAGTTACTTCCGTGCGTGTCTGCCAGCCAAGCAAGGGGGAAAACAGCAAGAGACACCTCAAGTGGCTTCAAAAGCTGAATGAGAGCAGGATGCCCAGGCAGTGATTAGAATGGCCAGAGTTCAGGAGAAGCAGAGAGCCCTTTGTAGCCGGTCAGAGTCGTGGTGGTGGGAAACAGAGGATCGCAGTGAAGGGTTAATTGCTGTTCTCTGCATTATGCATGAGGCCGCTGGTTTTTGCACTGGTCTTTCATCAAGGAAAATGGCAAATGGGACAAGAAGCTGGTGACAGAGACAACAGCTTCCCTCCCAAGGTGCCCAGACACTGCAATGGGACACATCAATGGCAAGTGCATCCTGTGTTTATTCATAACTCGCATAGGAAAATCCATGTTGGTGTCAGTGGGCAGGGGTAGGTTCTTTTGTTCTTTTTACTCTGTTTAATCCTTATTGCGGGTAGAACTCTGCCCAAGCACTAAAGCTCTGCAAAGCCCGTGTCAGTGCATAGGAGATTAAATTTTTGGAAATCGCGTTGCAACCAGACAATGATTTCGGGGTAGTAGTTACAGCTGGAAAAGCATCAAATTCATTGTGAGTAATGAGATGTAACTAGTTCTTTCTTGCTCTCGCTGGTTATGGCACCTCCCCTGAATGAATAAATCAAACACAACCAAAAAAAGATAGCTTGGCAATTTAGGTAAAACAGGCAAGCAGGAAATTAGCTGATACTATTGATCTGGTTCACGTGGAGATATTTTAGAGCAAGGACATGACAATAACCACGGCGAGATCTGCTCGTGTTGTGGGACCAACGCACGGAACGCAGACCCAGAACTCCAACTCTTTATTGCTCTTCTCCCTCTGCCAATGTTATACAAAATGTTATACAAAAATTAGTGCTGGAGTCCGGTGTGTGTCTCATAGCTGACATATCTATCTTTATACAAAAATATATCATTTATTATCTGATAGTGGTTTCTGGCTTCATGGGAGCGCAGGCTCCTGCAAACATCCCATAACCAAGCAGGTGGAAGAAGACGAGGTGTGAGGTTTGGAGGATGTGCTCAGCCCTTCCCCCAAGGTCAGCTCCCCTGAGAGCGCAGCAGGCGTTGAAATTAAAAGGAGAGAGGTTTTATTGAAAGAAGATTCTGATCATTATCTAGTTTTCTTATTACAAAGCGATGGGCTTTAGATGAGAATGAAAAGTTAATGGTTGCTGGGGACTCTACCACATAGGCTACCGATAGCACCGATGCTCTAATTAAGGTGTGAGCACACGTAAATACACACCCCTTGCAGACAGCGTATATTTAGGCTCAATGTACAAGTTATTCTATGTGTGGTGATTTTAGTAATGCAGTGCCCTTTAATATCTAATTTTCTGGGCAGAAGCACCCACTGCTGAGGAAATACCCAATAATTACTGTTTTGAACCAGACCGGCGCGCCGTCCTTGGTGTACACAAAGGTTCTCTCCTCCAGGAATTTATGGGACCGATAAAACAGAACCAAAAAGAGCATTGTCATGTCCTCAGTCATTAGTGAAGACAGGGTAAGTAGCAGCAAGGAGCCACTTTCACCTCAAATTGTTCATCTTAAAACTGAAATTCCGAGGCTGCCCGTCCCCTCCCCACCTCCCGTGTTTGCTGTTTGCTCTCCCCGGCTGTGCATGTGGGCAAACATAAATCCCAATAACTGCTGGTGGTTAATCAGAAAAGTATCTCTGGACAGCGAGTGTAAACAGCTCGGCGAGTGTATATGTTCGCAGACCACAGGAATGAAAGCCATGCAGGCCACCCGTGCCAAGAACCTCTCGTTAGATGCATTAAAAGCGAAATAAAATTCCCCGTGCTTGGAAAGTGATGTACAAGTAGCCGGGTCCCATAGTCTTGCAGAGTTAAACTGGGGGAGACCCACAGTTGGACCGTGGGGATGTGGACTGTACACCCAGGGAAAGGGTGATTTGGTTTTGTGCTTATTTACGTGAGTGCAGTGATGGTAAATAAGGCTCAAGCATTTTCTTTACCCTATTACTTTCCCAGCACGCGGCTTTCTTACCGCAAGAACCTGGAAATCATTTGGCAGGGCGGAATGGCTTTGTGCGTGAGGCATTGTTTCAAAGCAAAACTCCTCCAAAACCTTCATTAAATTAAAAAAAAAATATATATAATAATCCCGTAAGTCTTCCTTTCAACTGCTCCTTCCAAGCCCTCCCCGTGCCAAATTTCTGTTTTGATTCTGGTTCTATTACGACAAGATCAAAAAGAAATCCGGGTGCTTGTGGCTTTTGTGAGGGTTGAACGCCCCATTTCTTTTAACTCCGGAGCGAATGAAAGAGGAGACCTCGGCGTTATTCCCGGGGGCATCCAGGGAAGCAAGAGACGAGGTGAAATAAAAGTCAGACCCTTTGGGGGGCGTTTGAAATGGCGATGAAAGGAAGAGGGGGTGCAAGCCTAGGGAGATGCGAGGAGCGAGGGAGGAAGGTGGACGGTGGGATGAGACGACGGAGGAGGCATGAAAGAGAAAAACGGGCAGAGAGATGAGAAAGGGAACAAGGCAATTAAAGGCAGATGCTCTCTCGCAGGGCTCCTCCCGCTCCGTTGGTGTCTACAGAAAATAGTGAACACCCGCGGGGGCCGCGGAAGGAGTCTCCATCCCTCCTGCACCAGCAGCACCCCCTGCTTTTTGTGCATCCCCCCAAAGGGCAGGGATCGTGGTGCTGCCTGAAGGCAGAGGCACCTGATCCTGGTGGGATTCTGCACAGCTGAGCACATCTCCTTGGATCTTAGAGGTCTTTTCCAACCTTAATGATCCTACGATTCTACAATTGATTCTATGATTCTATGAATCTACGATCCTACGATGCCGTGGTTCTGTGATGCCATGGTTCTATGATTCTATGGTTCTGTGATTCTATGATCTCTTTCTGTGCCAGCCTGGGGACTTTCCTTTCCATCATCATTTTTCCGGTGGCCCCTGGTAAAATCTGTCACCCCGAGTGAACTGCTTGGTTGAAGGCAACAAAAACTGCTCAAGCTGAGATGCCCCAGCAGTGCTGGTGGGGCAGAGAGTGTGTGTAGAGGGACTAGAAGCTCTGCAGTGCCAAAATTTGGGATGTTTTGGCCCCAGTGTGGTTGTTTTACCTTTAGGGCTGGAAAAGAGAGCTCTGCATTGCATCCTCACCACCATGCCCAAGCCCTGGAGAGTTTCTAGCTGAGTTTAAAGGAATTTCCCCCTCCTGGGGGAACTGGAGTGATGCTGGGAAGTTACGGTGTCCTGGGAAACCCTCTTCAGAGATGCCACATAGCCACCAACCTCCCTTCCATCAGTTTTACGCCCCTGGATTAGAGGATCTACTTGTGCATGCAGGAGTGATGTGCACGTAAGATGAGAGCTTGAATCCCAAGCTGGTCAGATTTGGGATTCCACACAACAGCTTGCAATGCAAACCTAAAAAAGAGGACCAGAAAGTCTCCCAGGACACGTGCTGCCGAGCTCCTCAGTGGTTCACGCAGAGCAAAACCAGGCTGAGAACCAGCAACGTGCTGCCAGGGCTGGTGGGACCCGCTGGAGAGAAAAATGAAAACACGATGGGACAAAGGAAAGGCAAACAACGTGGGAAACTGCAAAAAGCATCTTCTTTTTTTTTTTTTTTCCCCCCCTCTTTGTTTTAAAAAAGCAGCTTTTCTCCACAGGGTGAGGCAGCGGGGATTATCTGTGGCCCGTGGAGCGAGGCTGACTGTCGGGCTGCTAGCGGGGGCTGCAGGCGTGAGAACACACCAGTTTTTCTCACGCCGAAGAAGAGGGAAAAGAGTCAAAAGCTGGAAAATAAAACCAAATAGACACATAAGCAACTCGCCTGCTGCTGGGTTGCGTCTTAACGTTGCCAAACTTGTGCACGCTGCGGTGGGCTGTAAAGGGAATGGTGCAGCTTCGACCAGAGCAATGTCCTTACTCCGACGTGAAGTGATGTGGGCTAAGAAGAAACAGGGAATTTCCTTCCTGCGAAGAAGGAACAGGCGTTGACGGCGAATGCTAAATATTTCCTGCATTTCTGAGTGCCAGCAGAGAAGTCACTCACCCCACGGCCAGCCTGTTTTACAGCTGCCTTTATGGTCAAGGGGGAGAGCTAGCAGACAAAACGTGAAATAAAGCAGCTCGGGAGAACTTCTGGAAGATATTTATGTTAATTCTCATAAAATGTGGCAATATTTTAATCCATTGCTTAATGTTTACATAGCTTTATCTTCATTTTCCATTCTTTAGCAGGCGGTCGTGGCTCCCACAATGCGTGGGGCCGGGGCTGCTTGTTGTTAGAGCACATCCCTGGGTACAAAGCAGTTCTTCACCTACACGATAGTAAAAATCACCTTTATTTCCCACCTAAGGGAGATGGGCATGGCGGGTTTGATAGAGCAGAGGTTGCAGAAGCACCTCCTGTATGCTTGGCTGGCTGGTGCTGCTTTAGGGGGGTGCAGGTCCTCATAAGGTGGGGGATAAGCTAAAAATGCTGCCGAGGATGTGCTGGGAAGCCCAGCTCGTTTTCACTCTGTTTCCCCTTGCAAAGCTAAAAATAATTTGTCGTGTTTAAAGAATAGTGTGTAAAAAGCCCTGAAATTCCCTTGCCATTTTCAAAAATACGGAGATAAAAGACTGAAGGCTACGGCTAGACAATATGAATGGTCTGGCGAAGTAATTTATTACCATGAGCAAGCCCCTCTTTTTTTTTCCAGCTATCCCCCCTGTGTGCTAACATTTCCATCAGGGATGACACAACTCGCTCGTCGGCGGAGCAGGGGTAGACAGATACCCACAAATCTCGCGGCGCGGATGTCCTTCCCTGTGATGACAGCAGCGCTAAGATCCATCACGATGGATGAACGGTCCTGATATCTATTTGATTTATGCCCTGGCTGGACTGCAGTAAAAATGAAAATAAGACTCGTAGGAGTTTCTCTTGAATAAATACCAGCGTTATCATCGCAGCCCCACTGAGGTCACTTTATTTTTCTCCCGGCGATTGGCAAAAGCCAAGGAGATATGTGGTATTTATGAGAATATAGAATTGTGTCTTTATTAAGATGAAAAGGAAACCTCGGGAAAGACTGAAAAAAAAAAGGCAAACTCTTTATTATCCTTTTCATGAGAAATTACTGAAGCTATAGTAGTTCTAACGCAGGGCTGGAGGGGAGGGAGGAGGAAACCCCGATGCAGACCCTGATGTTTCCCTCGGCAGACCGGCGACGCCGAAGAAGTACCATGGGCAACATTTGTGAATAACAAAAGTTAGTGAATACAACGCTACGGTTTCCAGGGAAACCCAACCTTGGCCTTTAGTCCCATATTTCAGCTGGTTTCATTATTCCTCTCCGGATTTACTATAATGAATTGGCTGCTGATGGATGCTGCTGCCTCTCTGCCGCCTCGTTTGCGAAGGAGGTTTCCGAGAGGGGATGCTGGTCTCACTGGAGATGAGCTGGGAACACCAAAGGCATTGGTGCCCCTTCGGTGGGGTTTCTCCTGAGTCCAGATCACAGCTTATTTGAGACCCTTAGGAGTCAATTTTGAGGTTTTTCTGTATTATAGAATCATAGAGTGGCTTGGCTTGGAAGGAATCTTAAACATCGTCTTGCTCCAACCCCTCTGCCATGGACAGGCTCTGCTGTTGAAGGCTCTCTGTCTGCTTTCTGCATAAATAAGAGGCATTTATGGCTTTCTAGTAATTTTAAAGTGCTGAAACCCCTACTCAACCAGTCATGTGGAAGATTTTTTTTATGTTGTACCATCCATACCTCGCATGGGTTCTTCCGGCTGATTGCTTTATTAATTATCCATAGAACCAATGATATTAAACAGGGTTTAATGAGTGTCTCCTGACGAGGATTATCTGCTGAGGTTTCTGCATGGTCGACCCTGGCTTTATAGCACCGATTCCTGCTCCAAGACAGAATTCATAAAGCACAAAATCTGGAGCAAAGCCACTCTGACCACCAAATCCTTGCTGAAATCATGGCTTTTATAAAAGACTCCCAAGACATCTAGACCAAATGGGAAGTTCTTGCTAATCTAAATTACTTTGTACATGTGTAAAAGCTAGCCTAAAACTCAGTCAGAGGCTGGGGTAGTCCTGTGTTGGTATCCTGGGGCCAGCCACACACTCCTGGAAGAGTTTTCATGGCCATGAACCTCACCCTTACAGACCCATTCCTGCCTTTCCCAGCACAAATTGCTGGAAATAACTTTTTAATCACTGTTTGAACCAGGGGAAGAAATTGGTGAAGACATTTCCAAAGCATATGGGTAACTGAGAGAGACAAAGACGCACAGAGAATCTACTATTGCCCTCCAAAATAGGCAATGGGAAAAAAAAAATATTCAAAAAAGTGACTGTTTTTGTGTGTGTGTGGTTTATTTTTTAATAAATGAGTCTCTAAACACATTCCCCGAGATCGCTTGGGAAGCGTGGTGTAGCTGAGACGTGCTGCTGGCACCTGGTTACTTCTAAGCCCACCCTTGCTGAGCAAAACCAAGGCAAGCACCTCAAAACCCAAAGCGAAGCGACTCCCCATTCGTTTCATTTTCTCTTCTTAGCAAACGCCCGGCTTTATGCAGTATGTTTCAAACATTTTAAAAATGCACCGAATCGCATTAAAAATAGCACTGTCGGGTTTTTTTTGCTGTGCTGCTTCGCTGTATTTTGAAGCCGTTTGTCAAAACGGTTTTAGAATAGCCAGTTTGCTTTGACTTAATATTTGCGTGCTATGCATTTTTAAATTCACAGTTTATGTTTTCCCATGAAAGTGTTAAAAAAAAAAAAGAGAGAGAAGACCTTTTTTTTTTTTTTTTCCCCCCAGAAAAGCCATTTCTGAGTGGAAAAATCATGAGCTGGTCTGGAAATAGCAGCTGCCAACGTGGATGTCCCCATGGTGTCCCTGCAGCAAAGTCCGGTCTCACCACGGTATAGAACATCCCACAGAAAACCCAGCAAGGATTTCTGCAACTCTCTGTTGTGTTTGAATTTCGATGGATTTGGTCTTTTGAACGCCTCAACTAAGTCTTAGTCTTCTCTCTTGTGTTTCTCCCCTAGGGTGAATACATTCAGCTGATGTGGCAGAATTGTGAGTCCACCCTGCTACTTCCAAACAAGCAGTTCGAGAAGCTCCAGCCACCAATGATAACCTCAACAGTCTTTTCTCCAACAATTTTAGGGAGAGACCTCCATCCCGCTTCTTACTGACTATTCAGTTCCAAATCTTCTGTGTTTTATATGATGGAGACACTACACTCTGGGCTATTATTTCATTTTAATATATTTTTTTCCATCCATTTTGGAGCAATAAGTCTACTTTAGTGAAGCTTCAGACTTCTTGAGAGATCACGTATGCTTTAAGGAAATGCATTTATCTACTTACGCTGTGTTTATTTGGGGAAAAAAATAGTATGAAGGAAAGTGCCAGGTTTAATATGCAAGGATCAGTTACAACAATGGATTCAGGCTTTTTGTAGGTTGGGTCATGTGTTATTTGTTAAAGCCATTTCAAAAAAATTCAAAAAAAGGTCTTGAAGCAGGTCGAGAGGATTATTTGTATTTCTTTCATGGGAAAGCCTCATGGAGACATCTGCTGAAACAGCTAAAACTGCAGCTTCTAAAATGTCAGGACTTGATATTGGTTGTCATAGGCTGTGTCACTGGCACCCCAAGTTAAACTCTGAAGTTAGAAATAGCTCATGGAAGAAGAAAGTCTGCCAAAACTTACTCCTCTTGAACAGAACACCTCACTTTGATGCACATTTATGCACTAAAATTTTTACAAGTCAGCTTGCTACTGATGTCCTCTAATGCGGGTGGGACACATGACCTTCTCATGCCCATGGACCTCATTCTGCTCCTCACAGGCTCGCACTCTGTGTTTCTTGGGTCATCCCTGGGAGTTTAGTGAAGCAAACGGTGGTGTGAGATGTTCTGTGAGGAGACTGGACCAGCAAACTACACATAATCGTAGAATGGTTTGAAGATCATCTCGTTTCAACCCCTCTGCCATGGTCAGGGACATCCCCCACTAGATCAGGCTGCCCAGAGCCCCATCCAGCCTGGTCTTAAAAAATTCCAGGGATGAGGCATCCACAACCTCTCTGGGCAACCTGTGCCAGGGTCTCACCACCCTCACGGGGAAGAGCTTCTTCCTAACCTTATTAACTTCAGTGTTTTAAACTCATGTTGCAGAGTCTAAGGGTGGAAGCAGTGAGAGAGGTTGCAATGTCCAGCTTTAGGGTATGAAACCCACAGGAAAGTCTTTCTCCTCCCTCCCCCTTTTATTATAATGGAGCTGCAGGTCAGGTCAAAGCTGTCATAGGGAGTTTGCATTTCTGGAGATGCTTCACGTTCCTATGTAGCATAATCTAGGCGTTCCTGCTCTGGCAGGGGGATTGGACTGGATGATCTTTCGAGGTCCCTTCCAATCCCTGACATTCTGTGATTCTGGGATTCTGTGATTCCTGAGATGTATCTCAAAGAAAACACTCCACAAACTTTGCTTTTTTTACGTGTATGAGTGATGCTCTTGGATCAGCAGGAAACCACCACCAGGGATCATGGGGGAGGATGGAAATGCAGCCCCTCCCGCCGTCACCGAAATCCCCGTCTGCACCTACGTGTGCTTGGATTAGAGCTCCAAAGGAAGGATGCTCCTCTTTCCAATCTTGGCCACCTCCTCTGCTCTTCTCCTTCCCTTTTGCAAACACTCTCAGGCGGTTCTTTTCCCTACGGCGTTTGGCGGTGTGGGCCAGGATTTGACAAGCGACTCGTCATTTTGAGTGCCAAGGGCGTGGAGTGTTATTTTAGAAATTAAACGCTCGACACATTCGGAAAGCAAACCCCCTTTAAGGTGTCTCCCGAGGAGGCTCCCAAAAGGAAAGGGTTTGCAATTAAAGTCGTTTTTACAAAAATGTTGCCTTCTGTGCTTAGTGGCTGAACTTCTTTCATCTTCTCTTGGTAAACAGCGGATTTTGGAAATTCCAGCAAATTTACTGTCTCACCTCGTAAATGAACTGACAGTGAAACAATATGCTTGAAAATGTCAGTTATATTTTCTCGGTTAATTATGTGGCTTGTGACGGTTGGAGTAGCCTGTAAAATCCAAACCAGCTAAAGAGCTCGGATCCAATCTGGTCTTTGTTTTTGGACACGTATGGCTGGTGTCTCTGCGCAATTAGGGTAATCCTAGAGTACACAGTTTGCTCTTCAGGCTGCTTCTTTTATGTTTCCCATATGTATTTAATTTTGTAAGCAAAGCGTTTCGACTTTTCCTGATTTTGTACTCTTTTCTTCTAAAACACGTAATGGCTAAAGGGATTCTCATGCGATTGCTTCATTCTGAAATAACGTCGTGGGGACGAAGTTCAGAGCAACCCTCACCTGCTCTTAATTTATTGCAAATAAAATTAAATTTTTATTTGGGGTCTTTTTTTCCTGTGCTTCATTTTCCTGTGTTTTCATTAAGAACAAAAAAAAAAAAAAAAGGAGAATTTCTGTGCTTTTCTCAGCCTTTTAGCAGTGTGCTTGTGGAGGAATTTGCTTTCTGAAAGGATCTCCTCTGAAAGCTTTCCATCAGTTCATCACAATTTTCCTGTCTTAAAAGTGAACCAGAAAAGGGACGGATAATAAAAGGAAAAGGGATGGAAAATAGAAAGACAAGACATGAGGAACGCAACGCATCTGAAAGGGCCACCCTGTAAAATTGGGGTGAGTTACAGCCAATTCCCCCCTTTGGGGCATCTGGTCTTTTCAGGTGGGAAGGCGATGGGTCTATTTGGGTTTTTAACTACTCCACGCTTCAGAATTAAGCCCTTTTCCCTTGCATTTTTATCTGTCGAGAGAGCAGCCAAGCTCATTCTTCGGTTTCTTTGTTTGTGCATCAACACTATCATTAGAAAAGTAAGCTTGGCTCCAAAGGGAATGCTTATAAACAGATTGTGGTAGCTGTTGTTTGATCTAAAACACACTATAAACATCATGTGAACAACAGGTAAAATAGCAAACAGCTCTGGGAACCATTTAAAGAGGGCTTCTGCAGCTTGCGGCTGCTCTTCTTGGGAATTTCAGGTTTCTTTAAATGAAACTTAACAGCAAGAAGCCTTTTATCTCGCTGACGTTTCCAACAGCTCGGCCTTTTGCTCTTGCTGTGGATTCATCCTCCACAGAGGTGTGGAGCTGTGGCTTTTACATCCCTGGCATGGCAATTCCCTCATATACAGTATAATATTCTGTATTTATGGGCAATTTCAGATGAACGCATCCTGTTTCTCAACCACGCTGCTCTCTCATAGGGATAAGCAAGTCGGTTCAGGCTTGGGCAATCGGATAGTCCAGATGAGGTTCAGATGGGGATAGAGGTTTCTAACACATTGCATTTCAACACAGAGCTATATTTCACACCCTGAGAATCTGGTGCAATGGACTTTGCACTGGATCAGGTGCTCAAACAATAATGAAAGCATTTTGCACATTTGTAATACAGCATCTCCTAACTGAGCATCCCCGAGAGCTCCGGAAAAATTAATTCAGTCTCAGACACATCCCTTGAGGCACAGGATCCATGCCAGAGCTACGGACGCTTAGAAGGGCTGGTGATAAACACTTCAATTGGGTCCTTGCTGGGGTAAATGTGAAAATTACTCCAGCTTGTGCAAAGGAGCCCTGGCCAGTGGAAGAAGGGGAGGAGAGGATCCACCTGCTCTGGTGGGAGATGTCCCTGCCCATGGCAGGGGGTAGGAACAGGATAGTCTTTAAGGTCTCTTCCAAACCAAACCGTTCTGTTATTCTATGATTCCATGGGGAAAGACAAGCGGGGAACCATCAGGAAAATGCAACTTCTTCAAGGAAAATGCAACTGCTTCTATATGTTTCTGCGCTGCCTTAAGGGAAACGTGTTTACATCTTTGGTTTCGCTTCCTTGCTCCCAATGAGGTCGGTGAAGCCACACTCCATCGCTCCCAGCTAGCACCACTTCGGATTGCAGATGTCGTGAGCTAAACTGACGGGAGTTGCATTAAATTAGCGATAAAGTCTGTAATAGCTTTTGCACAGGGGCGACTGCACTTCAGTGCCTCTGCAGAGAAGTTTTCCCTTGCTGTAAAAGAGCAATAAGGCAGGGAAGGACTGGTGCTGCGTCTCTGCTCTTCCATCAGCAAGCTGGCAGCCTTGGGGAGAGCTGTGGGGTGTCCCACCAGCAGAAGAAAGTTTGGAAGGACGCGCCCAAGGAAGATGGGCGCAGCCCCAAGCTCGGCGCACCGATGCAGATCCCAGCACGCCAAACCGGGACAAAGCAGGAAACTGCTCAGACTGCAATAAACTTGTTATTGTTTTCCAGGAAGGGAATTAATTAGCTATCTATGGAATGAGCTGGATAAATCAAGCGTGACGGGCAGCCTCTAAGTTAAATGAATACTTCAAAGACCACTTTCAAGTGACTGCAGTGGGGCAGGGTTGCAGCCTGGGATTCCCACGTCTCTCTCCAGGTTGTCACCTATAGGGCTTTGTATTGAACTATATCATGATGAACCAAATCACTGCCTTGATGGAGCAATAGGCTGGCTGACCACAGGGGGATCCAGTGGGTTTGGAGGTCTTCAGGGCTGAGGCTTGGCTGGGCTGCCCAGCAGTGCTGCCCCTTCCAACCCCTAACATTCTGTGATTCTGTGCTGTCCTGCTCCCGTTACACACGCCCATGCCCTGCTCAGCTCTGAGACCTGAAGGCACCTAATGATCATCCATTAATTAACCCTTGGGACATGCCTGCTAGCTAAGTGCTGTTAGCATCCCTCAGCTTCCCAGCCCCTGGGGAGCTGGATGTTGTTCTGCCAACAAAGCGGCTTGATTTCCTCGTTGCAGAGGAGGAGATCTCGGTAGAAATACTGTAGGAGGCTGCTCTGGGGGTGTATTCATAAGCAAAGTGCTTCCATGCTAAATGAAAAATTGGAAAAGAAGCGTGTCTTGTATCAAGGATCCCAGTGAGTGAGCTGTGACTCATGAATTCCAAACGAGAAACTCGGCACCATCTGTCTCTGTTTTATCATCCCGCTCAGCCACGCAATAACAAGACGATACCAAGGCAGGGGATGGGATGGCATTACCTGGCTCTTTCCTAGCAGGACTTCCCTGCCTGATGTTTCTCCTTGCCTGCAGCGTGCCCAGGGCTCAGAAGGGCTGGCAAAGCTCTGGGAAGCTTGGACAGGCAGCATTGCCCCTGGAAGTGTGTGCCATGGTGGGGACTGCAGCATCACCTGGGGATGATCCCCGTCCTTCCTTGTCACCCATCCTTCTTCTGTTGAGCCAACTAGCTGAGGTGAACCTTCACTTCCAGCTAACCGCAAAAATAAACAGGGAAAATACATTATGCATGTGCAGAAAGAGTCTGAGTTAATGAAACATAACCACGGTCTTCCGGACTAATATAACATTTGCATTTTTTCTAACTTTAGTAATTTGCCAGACTTTGGCTCTGACTTCAATGAAAGAATAATTACTTGTTTTCATAAAGCGGAGTGTTGATTTAAAAATGCTAGCTCCACTTTGTGAATTCAAGGGGAAATGCTTTACTTCTATCAATCAAGCTCTTTTAAGCGACGCGAGTTCATTTCACGCTCTTCTCCTTGATTTCGGTACCGTGTGTTCAGCAGCAAGAGCAAAGCACAGAAATAAAATGAAGCCCGCTCTGCAAAAATAGCTTTTGCAGAAGCTCATGGAAGAAGTGGAAGGTTTCAAGCCAACGCCTTTCTTTGTCCTGCCTTCTTTGTCGGAAATAGGCAGGAGAGTGATGAAATGGGGAGTATCTTCCACAGCTAGTCCAGGTGCCCAGCTGAGATGCCACTTCCAGATGTCCTGTGTGCTCTGTGGCGTCTCCAGAAGACAAACCCCATCCAAGCTTTCAACCATCATCTGGAAATGCTCCGCTCTCCGGGGAGTTTGGGGTGTCTGGTCCCATACCTTTGACATCTCCAAGGACTGGTCGAACCTGAGTTGAATTTCTCCTCGAGAGGCTGGCAAACCTGTGGGTCTGTGAGGCTGGAGAATATTTTTCAACCCGTGTGGTCGCTAAAGGACAAGTGAGGACCAAGGGACAACATTCACATTAAGCATCTCCCTGGCTTCAGCCTTGGACCAGGGTATGCTCGCACCGACGGTGTCAGAGTTGCTTTCCACTGTAAACGGTCTTTGAGTTTATTTACTGCCAAAAAGCCTCATTCTGGAGAGTGGAAAAGCCTCAGGAAGAATTACAAAAATAACCCGAACCTTCAAAAATGTACTTTATAGTATCTGCCTAACAAAATTGATCTGAAAGAGATTTCTGAAAGTGCTGCAATCCGGTGAAAAATATCGTGAGATCCTGCTCTCAGAAAGGCAAATTCGGATTAGAGCAAGGGGCAACATTTTATGAGAAAACAAAAGACGTACAGAAAGAGCCTATGAAATGATGTGAAGGGGACCCGCTGTTCTCTGGCCAAGTGTCCATGGCTACCCCAACAACCTCTACTCTTTGCTGATGTTGCATTTTGGAGACCCAAGGAAAATGTCTCAAATCTTCGGATTAAAATCTGCTTTTACTTATCCATAGATTAGAGGCTGGCTCTTTTTTTTTTTTTTTTTTTTTTCTGGGGCAACCCTCAGTTTGCACACGGGAATATCGGAAGCATTTTCCCTTTTCTCAATCTTATTTATCACGGTGAAGTTCTAGTTGTTCCTGTAAACCCTGATTCCCTGAGGGCACGCTGCTAAGCTGAAAGGACTTTCCACTTCCAAACCCGACGGCTGCAACGCTTCAATGTGTTTTTAAATTTCTTTCTTAGTTAGTGTTTCGGAAACCTGCCATTCTTTAAAAGCGACTTCAGTTTTGATATTCCTGTTTATTGCTCACGGAACCGGAAGGAAAAAAAAGAAAGAGATTGCTCCTCTTCCTCGTCTCCATTCCCAAGACACAAAATGAGCAGCTTTCGTACCGGCTTTTGTAAATGATCAACGACTGACATCTCCTATCAATGCGCTTCCAGGAGTGACATAGCGTAAAAAATAAGAAAGGACCACGAGAAGAGCATCCCATTCAGCACGCCTCGGCGGCAGCCAGCCATGAAGCACTCCGCACCCACGCATCGCTTCCTGAGAGGTAGCTCTCCTCATGGGGGAAAACCCAATAAAACACCCAAAAAACCAAAGAGAAAGGGGGAAACTCGATGCATTTAGCTCGTTTTAGCAACAGTAATTGTGTGTATTCCCAATGGTCGTGGGGGTGGTGGCTCTACTAAATATGAGCTGGAGAATACAACTGCAGGGCTATTTCTCTTTGTCCTTAATGGACTTGTACTCGAGGGCAGTAGAGTGCCCTAATCTCCTCCTAGCGGGGTCCATCTCACCGTGGGGTCATTGCAGGGACCCTCTCAGCTTTGCCTGGTAGCGCAAATTCCTCACGGGCCAGATGCTGCCACCTTTATCCACTCTAAGTGGTGCCTACCCCGGGGCCCCCATCCAACGGGAGGGGAACGGGCACGGCGGGGGATGCGCAGAGCGAAGTGGGACGCGGCAGGGGGTTCTTCAGAGCTCTGCCTTCTCAGCTGCTCATTTTAATGGGGATTTTATTTGTCAGCTGAGCAAAGCGAGGGATTTCTCCTCCTCCCTTAAGTGAAGAGAAAAAAAAAACCAGCCACCCTGTAACACGCCAGCTAAAGAACATTTCTTCCTACCCTGTGTTCTCCTTCTTTTTCTGTGGTATTTTTTGGCTAATTAAGTAATAAAAGACTGAGTGCTCCTTTCCAAAGTCTTTCTCCAGCCTTTCCCAAAAGATGTTCTTTAAAAAAAACCAAACCAACACAATTGTTTTTTAATCCTACGCCTGGAATCAGCTCTGCCAAGAAAGTAAAACAACAGGACACCCTCACCTTTTCAGCATTGCTGTGTGCTATTACTGCAAAATTGCGTGGAAAATAGTAAGATTCAGTAAGAATTGTCCTTAACTCTCCACCAGCGCATGGAGAACATGATGCATGACAGCTGTTTGCAGGCATTTAGAACCACTAGATGCCTTTTTTTTATGGGAGGAAATTTCTCCCTCTCGTTTTGGGCTGCGGAGGAGGAAAGGAGGTCAGCTGGTCACCACAGAAAACCTCCAATATTTGAGCCAAAAAAAAAAAAAAATAGTTCTGACTTCTTGTTTCCTTCTGGCTCCTAAAATTTTCACTCTCGAGCACCGACGTTAGTGTCTATTCCCTTCCCTGCCTCCTGCAGAGCTCAGAGTTCTTCCCTCCTTTCCTCTTGCAAACAATCAGGATCATGCCCTGGCTCTCAGGGATGCTCCTTCTCCTTCCTTTCCATTTATTTACTCTAGCATCAGTTGGGGGTATCGTTCTCATCATAGCTACAATGTGGAAGTACATGATGGAGGTATTGGAGGGGTTTCAAGAGCTGAGCTGCTGAGGACTTCGAAATCTTGAAGATCCACCTCATTAGGTTAATTGAGCAATTATGATTTCTGCAAACCGTGAGGGAAAGATGGGACTTGAAAACTGCAGAAAAACACTGACTGAATGGTTGTCTTTTCTTTGTGTTATTTACATGACCTTAGGGATTGATAGTGTAATCAAGGAGAGAAAGAAAAATAAGAATGAGAGTGTAAAACCAGCCAACTCATGGAAAAGACAAGAACCTGGTAGAGGGTCCACCCTTGTCTTTTGCCATACAATGAGATTTTAACAACCTTTGTCTCTTTATCAGGTAGGGAGGACTGCATTTACTCTTCCATTTCTTCCATTTTTTTAGTTAAATGTTCGGCAGCACCCGGAAATGTGGCTATACTTCTATTTGACATTCCCTTCGTATCGGACAGGAGACTTGAAATCAGGGTTGGATTGGATTTGCGGAAGTTTTGAAAAGCTTCAAGGAGCTTGTGGTTTTAAAATGGATGCTGTTAAAGCTATCCCAAGCCCACTGGAAAGAAGGGGCTTGTGTTTTGTGAAGCGTGTCGTAGGGTACTTTGGTATTTGCCACATCAAACGTTTGGAGCCCTGACATATTTATAGAATATTATTTTGTATTTATAGAACTGAGGCTATGGGAGCGGAAAAAAAAAAAATAAATATGGAGCTAACCTGTCCTTTCAAAGCCATTTATGTCTTTTTTTACGTCCTCAGCTATTTATTTTGCTGGTGAGCCTCCTCTTTTCCGAGCCTCCCAACCCACATGGAGGTACCCGCTGTTGCGTATCTGCCCGAGTCCCTGGGACGACATCTTGCTCGTTACGCTCCACCGTTGCCGTTAGATCTTCCCCTAAACGTGAACATTTTTTATGTCTGTCACGGGCCTCCTCTCACGTAGATTGCCTTCAGGCTGAACTTTTGTGTAATATATTTTGACACCCCATATGGTCCCCACGGTTCTCTCAGGCACAAGCTGAAATCTTGCTCGTGCTGTTGGCAACTGCCGATATCTGGAAGCAGTCTGTCTTTTATTCTTCCACGGCGATACTCGCATTTGGGAAGATTAATGTGACGATCAGGCACTGGCAAGGAGATGGAGTAGATGACCTAATAGGTCTTTTCCATCTCTAATTCCCCGTGTTTTATTAAGAGGGATTCTTTGTTGCCGTGGCACTAATTTGTCTGAGCTGTCACCGCAGAGGGAAGGCAGAAGAGGTGGCACTAACAGTGTCATCTAAATCCATCTTTTTTTTTGGCACCTCTGCCCCTGTGAATCAAGCGTGCCATCTGGAGAGCGGGCAGATTGCCATCCCGGCAGATGGGCAGGAGTGTATCCAGCTATGAGACCATGTATGATTATCAAATGTGTTGTTGGGCGAGGATTTCCAGTAGGAATATCAAAACAACTTTTCGTAATGAGCTTCTGGTTCCCCGGGTGAAGAGACGGGCCATTTAGCTCCCCAAGCAAACGGCCAAAACGAAAGCCCCCGGGGCTGAGCGGCGTTGGGGATGGCATCGTGGTGGGATCCCTCCCCGAGGCGGATTGGAGCGGCGAGGGATCCCGCCTCAACTGTCGGAGGTTTTAATGTGGAAAAAGCGCGCGTTTGGTCAAAAGGTTCTTCTAAAAGTAGGGACTCGCAATTAAAAAATTAACAACATAACTGCTGTGCGCATATCTTCTTTTTACACCAACCAGGAGCATTTGCCTTCAGGTCTCGTTCCTGGAGCTGTGACATAAACAGAGACAAGGCACAATTTGGTGCTACAGACTATTTTTAGCAGGGCATCTATTGTTATAGATTTTTTACTTTGCCGTGACATGTGGAAAGTGATTTTTCTCTTATCCGATTTATTTCTTTTGATTTCCGTCACCTGACAAAGCCACTTTCCACCCAGCAGGAGTGCTGGGGCTGTCCCTGTAGGTGGCTTCTCCATGTGAGCCTTGCTGGGCATCACCCAGATTGAGGGCACTGGGGTTAATTTTCTCCTTCTCCTCACGCCACTCCCCTTTGATCCAACCAAATCTTGTCATTCTAGGACAAATGCACACTTGTGCAGATGGTCCTCACTGCCCATCAAATCTGGAGTCGTGGCTCTCCAGTACGCCAGAGAAGATGGTGAGGACGGAGCTGGTGCTGCAGCAACCTGCGCTCATCTATTGGGGTTTATTAGCATGGGCTCTCTGCCACCCAAAAGTGGCTGAATTTAATTTAGGTCCAAGCTGGCATGTGCCCACGCCGTGCCTGGGCTAACGAGCTTGGGCATCGCTCACTCGGTGTGGAGCCGGTCCTGGTCTGCAGAGCGTGGTGCGATTCGGCTGAAACTGGATAAACTACCCAGGAATCACATCCAAATGGAAATTCACTGAATGGGGTTTTTAATATGCAGAGCAGCAGATAGTTTAGATACTGATTAGATAGGAACTGCGGCAAGAAATTCAGCAGTTACGTCATTCCTACCAACCTGTGCTTCCGTGAACCCTCCTGTGATACAGACCTGGGAGGAAAACTTTGCTCAGATCCCCAGGTGAAACCCCCACTGATTTCCAGAGACTTCATGCCAGGCTTTCAAGCAAAACGCGTGGTGTACATTGGATTAGATGTCAGGCAAAAGAGTTTGAAGCCAGATGGGTGTTTATGGTCTGTACAGAGGACAGAGGCGAGCGGGGAGGAGCAGCTTCTCCAGCAGCCCTCTTGTCCTTAGCCAACGGGCCATGTTGCGAAACAGCTTTCTTCTGTTTTGCAACACCCGAGCAGAGATGGTTTTGATAATAAGGGGATGACAGTTCTTGCCTGGCTGCAGCCAGAGGGATCTATGTGGAATGGGACTCTGTGATGTAAAGCTTCTTTAATGCTCTCCAGATTGCTTCTGAGGTGGTTTCAGTGACCCTTCATCAGGTCTCCTTCCAACACACCTTCTCAATGGCAGATTCTCATTCCCCAGCACCGTTCCCTGCCCAAAACAAGCCAATGCTAGGAGCTGGCTGGCTGAGATACTGCGGTGAATCGAGCCATGCTGTGACCTGGAAACAGCAGCAGGGGAACTATAAGACCATGGAGATTCATGAGAAACATGTTATTTAAAGGATCTTCTCCTTGGGTTTCTTTTTCTCTCTGTACAAGAAGCTTTTCCAGCAGAGATGTCAGCTCAGGACATCTCTTTGCTCCCGCTTCTCAGCCAAAACTCTCGAGGACCTGCAGGAGGAGTTCGATGAGTACCATGTTTGGGAGATGACCTTTCCTTACCTCAAACCCTGCTGAGATTAACATCACCCTGTGAAAGCCCTTCGTGACTGCTGACGTGGTGTGGCCCGTGCTCTCTCAGCACAAACGTCCTGTGCTTCTCATGGCCCCTCATCCCGAAAAGATGCGTGATCACCTTCCAAGGTGATGTCTTTTATGGTGGTTTTCGGGCTAGAAACAAAAAGATGAAGTTAATTCCTTCCAAAATAAGATTAAATATGGCTAGAAAACTAGTTGTGGTGACATGAAAAAGTGCTATCAGCTGGTACTATGCATTATGGGAAATGGAGATGCTCCCAAGTCCAAAAGCTCCTGCTGGCCATCTGGCCATGGTGTTCCCATGCACACCAGCCTCCAGGAGCTGGACCAGGTTGCTGCTGAAGAAATTCCAAATTCTCAGCCCAGGACGCTGGGCAAGGTCAGAAGCAGATTTGCAGCCAACACAATACCACAAAATTTTGTTGACCTGGCAATATCAAATCCACTACCTGGGGTGGAAAATAGTTGAGCTGGTTCTTATTTTTCTGAGGACTATTTGTATGGTTGGACTAGACAATCTCTAGAGGTCCCTTCCAACTCCAACGATTCTGTGACTCTAGGCTTGAACAACTCATTTTTTCCACTCCATGCCCTGCCTCTCCTGGAGCTACGAGCAGAAGGTGGCACTCGGATGGATGGTGGGTTCCAACCACAGTGTTTTCCTGCAGAATGTAGACTGATGTGTTTCCCCAAGCAGAAGATTTCTGTGGTTGGAGAAGGCAGGGCCAGTCCCTGAGGGCTCGGTATACGACCAGATGTGAATTTAATGAACTAAAATAGAAAGAATAAATAGAAAATAAAAGTAGAATATAAAACAGATAGAAAGAAGAGACTGTGTCAAATGGTTTTCATTAGCACCACGAGGCTGTCCAGCCAGGAATGATTTGTAACTCGTACGGATTTCCCAGTGGAAATGCAAAAAGTCTAATTATACAGAAATGGTGAGGAGCAAAAGAAGACCAATTTCCAGAAACAAATCTGCCGTGTAGCATGTCAATGTGTTAAAGGCATCTTTTCTGGACTGGAAACCGGATCAATTTATATTTACTCCTTAGACCAATGGAAAGAGTGGTCCTTTGTGTGGAATTAGAGCACAGAAAAAGCTTTTTTTTGCTAATAAATAATTCACTTTGGAAAAGCAAATAAGAAAAAAAAAAAGCAAAAAAAAAGCAATATAAGGACCTGAAAAGGGGTTTTGGGTGAAACAAAGAGGTAAACAGCATGACTGGGTCCTCACAGCTAAAGCTCCTCCATACTGTTTGATTTTAATTTCAGATCTCAATTAGAGGCTAGGCAAAGGTAATTGAAAAGTAGCTGAAATGTGGAATTAAATGGCAGCTGCCCACACATCTGCAGACTTCAGTCAACCAGCCCCTTGGCGTGGATATATTTTTTTACCACAAGCCAGGCAGATTTGTTCCTGCCTTATTAGAAATAATTCTCCCAGAGCGCTGGAGCCCTTTGGTACAAGCAGAGAGTTTAACTGTAATTTAAAAACCCCTTGGACATCACTACCCGGAGTGTATTTGGAATTAGGGACTGTTCCTAGCCAGAGAAGGAACTGCTTGTAAATCAGAGGGTGAAGATGCTGAGCTCCCCTTGCTTCCTGAGCCCATGCACAGCTCTTCGAGCATCAGCTTGTGGGTTTTTGCACTTTTGTGAAATGCCCCGTGCTTATGTGTGATATAATGTATTGATGCATGATTTTAGACATAACAGCAAACAGCCTGGATGAAAAAGAGCCAGATAAACCCATATGAAGTCATTTATTAACAGAAGTCCTTCCTCTGGTATTTCTTTAAACTCTGCATGGTTTTTTTGGCTGCCAAATCCACTTTGTGATGTTGAAAACTAATTTTATTTTTTTTTCCCCTTATCAACATAGTTATTTTCCACTTGGCAAACACTGAGTTTTATTAGTTATTCTTAATGGAGCCTGAAATGATTACGGCTTTTTTTTTCTACACCCCCCCTCCTTTTTTTTTATTTCTCTCACATGTTCATTATGACCAAAATCAGCTCATTTCTTAGATCTGGATGATTTTGGTGAATATTACCATGGGGCAGACTGTCTAGGGTTGGGTTGGCCAATTTACATTTTTGTTGTGCTCACCCAATTCTGTGTTTGTCTTGGTAAGATACAAGCAAAGGGCTCCTGGGCATCCTTTGGAGGCACCCTTGATGAGTGGACCAATGCTCATGAAGGTCCCATCAGGGCACATAACACCATTTGTCCTCAGATTTGAGAAAATACTCCTCTTCCTTGCTCCTCAAATCTACGGCTCCACCGATTATCAATATAAAACCCCAGCGTTGGATTTGCAGCCGTTTCACAGCTCCATGCCCTAGCTCCTGGCATGCTGTGCCACCTCTCCTGCCAGTCTTGTGGAGCAGTCTTTGGTCCTCTCTGCATTTCCCTGGACCAACAGACGACCTGCAGCGAGTTTCTGCCCATGGTATTTTTTATAAGGGACCTGATTAATGCAGGTGTCACTGTGCAAAGACATATTGATAGATCTTGGTGTTCCTAGTCAGACAGTTCCCTATCTCCAGCTCCGTGACCAGAACAGCAGAACCATCCCAGCACGTGGCTGGACATTCACTAGAGGCACATCTTACGGTAAACAGAAAAAAAAAAAAAGCTGATAGCAGCTTTTCTGAGAGCAGGATCTGACCTTTAAATCCAGGCTCCCTTCCTCTGTTGGTAAATTATCACGATGCTTTATCCATATTATTGCTTGTGATGGACTTTGTTCTAGACACAAAGCTCCGTAAGCATAACTCCTCCAAAAAACCCCCTTGAGCTGACCTAGGCAAACTGATAAATGCTTAAAACTATGTCCCTGCCTCAATTTCCCTGCTTCCCTGGAGCACTTCAGGGATGGGTTCGGGTAAGCCTCAGAAGGAACATGCCCTGAGCTATTTTGTGGTGTCTGAAGGGGCTGATGCTGGTTGCTTCCCACCTTAGGGCATCTCTGGAAGGGAAGACGAAGCCCAGTGCATCCTGGAGCAAACCTGGGTGCAAACCTCAGAAGTTGAACTGAATCCTGTGCAGCAACCCACGAAATTAATGCAGAAATTGCCACGGGCTCTGCAAGGCAATTTGCAAGCCCGGGATGGTCCACGAGCAGAAGTTAAACTCCCAAGACTGATTCATAAAAATTACTGTAATTTATCTCACGCCATTGCAAGGTGAGCATTCACTGTGTTGATGAAAGTTATTTATTCAAGTGGTTCTTGCTTTGTTCCTCTGTTTGGGTAATTTTTCTTATTTCACAGGTGCTCACGTCTGATGGAATCTCAGTTCTTGTGGAAGCTCCTCCCTGCTGAGATACCTGGGGAGGGGATGGAGGGACACAAAACCAAGGGCTAGGACATCTTGAGAGATCACAGAGGGGCTTTCCCTGCTGATGTCCACAGCACAGCCATTACGAGGGGTCTCCAGAGAGGAGACTTTGTCCCACTTGAGGAGAGAGATCTGGGCTTGCCTGAATCCCTGCAAAGCTGCCAGGTCAGCCAGGCAGGGCTCCCACCAGTGCCTGGCTCCGCTCACCAGTGGGATGCTCTGAATGGTTCTGCGGGGACTTCCTGGTCTACAGCTTGTTTTCTAGATTGGGGAAAAAATAATTAATCCATGTCAAACATGTAGCTCCATTTAGTCCTTTGAAGATGAGTCGCGGTGCTTTGTGGCTGCCTCCTTCCCCTGCGCAGAGCCCGTCCTGCAGCCACCGAGGGCCCTCGTCTCTAAAGCAAAGACCCCAAAAGCTGGAGTCATGTTTCATGAACATCCTTTGATGTCAACGCTCCCCTCAGCAACCGGATTTGTGCTATTTTAGCCTCGTTGCTGGATTTTTGTTGGTTTTTTTTTTTTCTCCCCAGAAAATCCTTCCTAGTTTAAATTTTTCACTGCTTGTAAAGCATCCCATTATAGAGAGCCAGGCAGGAGGAGATTAATGTCAGGTCCCATTTAGGCATCGCTTTGGATCAGAAGAGCTTGGCCAGCCCTTTGTAACGCTCTGTTCTTCGGGGCGGGGGGGGCAGGATTAAAAGTTTGCTATTGCAAAAAAATACCCCATTGTCACTGCCTGAGATACGGCTTTTAGAGAAATTCCCTTTGCCATAATAACTGATTTATTTTGGTTGGCTGGCTATGGAGCAGCTGAAGTGGGTGATCCCTGCCAGACTCATTAAGTGATTCCTAACGTTGACGAAAGGACTTTATATTGTAGTTATAAAAGCAGAAGGCTCGGTATTTGCTGGAGGAGATACTTTCCTGAGGGCTGGCGTGGAGGACGGGAGGAAGCTCTTGGGCAAGTACCCACGTGTGAGCAATAAGCAGAGGAATGCTCTCGGAAACTGCAGCTTGACGGATTTACTTTGGCGTCACTTTTGGTTGCTGGGGAAGCTCTCACGGAGACGCAGGGGTCCTGGGTGTGGAGCTGAACAAGGACAGTTTAAGAACCTTTCCATGGAGTCTTACTGTGTGCGGTACTGATGCTCCTTCCCCCCATGCTGGCTGCTGCCAGCTGACTTGTTCATGGAGCCATGAAAGCATCAAGGTCCTCATTTCCCTTGGAGCCACTTCCTTGTGACTACTAAGAGCAGCCCTGCGGAGAAAGTCTTGGCCTTGTTGGTTGATGAGAAGCTCAACGTGAGCAGTCCTTGTGTGCTCAAAGCCCAGAAAGCCAATTGCATCCTGGGTTGCATCCAAAGCAGCGTGACCAGCAGGTCAAGGGAGGTGATTCTCCCCATCTGCTCTGCTCTGGTGAGACCTCACCTGCAGTCCTGTGTCTAGCTCTGGTGTCCTCAGACATGCTCGAGTAGGTCCAGAGGAGACTGTGAAGATGCTCAGAGGGCTGAAGCTCCTCCCTGTGAGCACAGGCTGAAAGGGCTGGAGCTGTTCAGCCTGGAGAAGAGGCTTCAGGGAGACCTTAGAGCAGCCTTCCAGTACTTAAAGAGGGGTAAAGGAAAGATGGGGACAACCTTTTTAGCAGCGTCTGTTTCCATAGAAGAAGGAATAGTAGTGTTGAACTAAAAGAGAGTAAATATAGACTAGTTATAAGGAAGAAATTTTTTACCATGAGGGTGGTGAGACACTGGCACAGGTTGCCCGGAGAGGCTGTGGATGCCTTGTCTCTGACAGTGTCCAAGGTGGGACAGGGCTTGGAGCAACCTGCGCTGGTGGGAGGTGTCCCTGCCCATGGCAGGGGGGTTGAAACGAGGTGATCTTTAAGATCCCTTCCAATCCAAACCATTCTATGACTCTGACTCCCAGATTCCCCCTGGGGCCCCTCTCCAGCTTGCAGAGGGACTGAGGTCTCACCAACTCACCTGGGGAAGGGCTCCCAGGGGCACGAGGAGGGTTTCAGCGGTCCCAGGGGCTCCCGCAGCCAGCACCTGCAGACACGGCGCTCACTGGGGACCTGCCTTTGATTTCGCCTTCTGAGGATTCCCTCTCTCTGCTTGAAAGGATTGCTATTTTGAAAAAAAAAGAGCTAAGAGCAAAGCTTAAACACATACTTACACAGTGAGTCGCTCCTTAATGAGCAGAGATCTGAAAAATAAGCTGTAGTCTGGTCACAGAACATCTCTGTTGGCTTTTTTTCTCTTTTTTTTTACCCCCCTTTTTAATTGCAAATCTCTTCAGTCCTGAACCTTCAAATAATTCTACATCTTTTTCCATCATCTTATGTTTTTAAATTGAGTCACTCTTATGGGTATTTGGAGCTGTGCTGCTGGCCAGGATGGGCACACGAGGGTGGGAGGAAAGCTGCTGCCCTGCTATCACCCAGCCACAAGCATTTCTGCAAATATCAAACAGCAAAAAAAAACCCAAGAAAATGCCGTTTATAACTCTACCAGCAGCACTTTTCCCAATCTACTTGGAGAATTTCTTGCAGTTGAAACCTGTGTTTGAATTCCATGTAATAACGTTTTAGAATAGGTTCCTATTGAAAAATTGGGGGGTGAAAAATAGAAAGAAATCATCTACACAAATCGTTCTCCTGAGCTATTTTCCAAATGGCCTCAGTGCTGCTGTTTCAGATGTGATTTCTTTGCCTGACATTAGGTACACTTACCGCTCACTTGAAAGCCAGGAGAGGAATTGCAGATGTTAACAGTCATCTCGGAAAATATATTTCAGATTATTCCAAATTACTCGGGTGGAAGGGAAATCTGAGGACATTACCTTTAATATTAGAGCCACAGGAACAGCAAAGAGACTCATTTCCATTTGTTACCCCTAACTGAAAATACATATTGAGCCCCTCTTTATGAAAATTGTTTCCCCTCCCCATCTCTCCCTGGTCATCAAGTGATTCCCTGTGGCCTTTTTACTGGTCACCAAGGGTGGCTGGATCAGGTGCTGCACCACTTCTGAATATTCACCTTGAAATAATACCATGACATCGAATAAGCGTCTATCCAATCTCATTTTTTTCCCCATTTGCATCTCAATTTTTATTCTGATTATGTCTTGATGGCTTTTTTTGGGGTCCGTAAGCACAGGTGAGCCACTGCTATTCAGATCCATCCTGTGCTGTCTTCCCTGCCATGCACCAAAGCAAGGAGCCAGCCACCAAAGATGATGAGAGCTTGTGAAGGACTGGAGAAAACCTCTCACTGACTGTGATTTCAGAAGAAAAAAACTTCATATTGTTTCCTCTGGACAGGATTGTGGCACATGGTCCTTAGAGCAGTGCCAGGACCCTGACAGCTGGAGGATGCCAGGACCACGCTCTTGGGAAACAAAAGGAATCTCCCAGCCATGATGTCACCAGACCCAATCTCTCCTGCTGCTTCAGAGGTACAGACCACCAAGCATTAAAGTCAGCCTTCAGAATTTAAATTTAAAACATCTAAGGATCTAGATGAATGACCACAGCTCCCTGCCCTAGGTATTTTTATTTTATAATTAAATAAGAGCTGGAAGAGCATCCTCAAGGAGCATTTCTCACTGGCCAGGTTCCTCAGTGAACGCCTGCATCAAGTCTTACTCCTCCATGAGTAATTCACAACCCATAGATAACTTCCTTGCACACTAACAAAAGTCAATTTTTGGAGGGGATCTTCTCAATCCAAGAAGCCCAGGGATGCCAAACTCCCACTTTGTGCAGATCTTGGCTTGGAGCAGAAGTGATGACTCAGTACTTCGCATCTTCGAAATTACTCCAAAGTAACATTTCAGCAGTTTTTTCCTCAGTCCTCAGGTATCCTTGGGGCTTCGCATGTGCCATAATGCTTTTGGGGGACTGATGGGGACCCGCCAGCCCTCAAAGCACAGGGTGACTGTTAATGAAGCTCAATATTGTTAATGAAGTTCGATATTACCGTGTGATGGGACTCCATGGCAAATTAAGCCGTCTTCTCCTTAACCTACCGGAAAAAATGTCATAGGCAAGGCATGTAGGAAAGGAGAATCTGAAGGAATGTAATGTTTTAATTTGAAAAAGTAATAATCCAAAGGCCAGAAAAAAATAATGTCATGTGTATTACAATGCGTAATAGCTCATTATTGAAGCATTGTAGAGTCATTATTTTAAATAACTCTATTTCATTCCAGGGGCTGGGATGGAAAGCAGTATGTATTTTGTGTAAAATAGATTTGCATTATTATTTATTCATGAGTTTTTAAAGGATCATTATTTTTGACGGACAGCTCCTGTCAAAAGATTTATATATGGGAGCTCGTGTTTTCCCATAATAATGATTAATCAATAAACATTTGAAAGCGGTGCTTAAAATTCAGCGTTACCAGGATACACATTTACCTCTAATTAGAAGCAGGTTTTCGTTTGGGAAACCAGATCACTTGCAAATTCCCTCTAATTGCCCACAAACCAAGGTGGCAGGTCACACTCTGCAACGTGCTTTCTCCTTGCTGCCAGCACCCACCAGGTGCTTTATCTCCCCCAAAATTCAGGGAGGAGGATGCTGTCCCCCCAGATACATCCATCCGTGTGTCTGTCCATGGACACTGTGACTCTGGGAGAGATGCTGAGTGGCCGGATGGGGAGAAGCTTCACATCTGGATGGCGAAACTCCTGGTGCCAATCCAGCTGTGCAACATCAGCTTGCGATGAAAAGATGGGGTTGTTTCAACACAGACCCCACCAAGGATGAGAAATGAGAATTTAAATGCTTTATATAGGTGAAATCCAGACCTTACTGCAGGAAAGGAGAGGGCAGAGCCCATTCTTGCTGCTCCTTCATATCCCATCCTGCTACCATGAAGTAAATGTTGACAAGAAAGAAAATACATTGATTTTCTCCCCATGCTGCTGTGCAGATGTTGAAGTCAGCTGAAATCGGGGTGTGGAGGAACCTGCCTCTGCGTCCTGTGCTGGCCCCATCGTTTCCCCCCTCTTCAGCGTTGGTGCTACTGAATCCAGGGTGCACTTGTGCTGCAAGCCCAAAAAGCAGGCACTGCACCTCACTTTTCATGCCTCTGCTCTTTTAAGAGCATCAGTACGTACAGTAAATCTACCTCCTTTGCATTTCATTTGACTTTTATTTAATGAATTTTCAAGCCAAGACATCCCTGGAAATGAGCATTGTCAGGCTGCCTGGTCCATCAAAGGTGTCCTTGCCTTTGCAAAGCGCGGTGCAGGCTGAACGCCTCCCAGCATGGAGCTGAGGGATAACAGGATGGTCCAGAAGTCACATTAAGTGCTTCCCCACTGGAGAATTTTATGATGTTCCTTTCCCAGCCTGAAAGATCTATGGGATGCAGTGCAGCCTTTCAATACTTAAGGGGGCCTATAAGAAAGATGGGGACAGTCTTCTTAACAGGACCTCTTGTGATAGGATAAGGACTAATGGTTTCAAACTGGAAAAGAGTAGATTCAGACTAGATAGAAGGAAGAAATATTTCACAGTGAGGGTGGTGAAACACCAGCACAGGTTGCCCAGAGAGGTGGTGGAAGCCCCATCCCTGGAAACATTCAAGGTCAGATTGGATGGGGATCTGAGCAACCTCATCTCGTTAAAGATGTCCTTGCTCACTCCAAGGGATTGGGCTAGACAAGCTTTAACTGTCCCTTCCATCTCAAACCATTCTATAATTCAATACCCTCCATCAGCCCTTTAGCTGACCCCCGGATTAATTCACAGAGGTGATTCCTTTTTTTCCCCCAAACCACAATGCCAAGAGAGATGGGTAATAACTTTTATTTTGGCACACTCCATACTCAGGCTCGTAAGACCTTGGATGAAACAGTTGGGTGGAACTGGACGCAGGGATTTGGAGCTTCTCTCCATCCAAAGCATGTCCTTTTTAGTGCCCCAAATTCCTTATCCCTCACACGGACTGCTGAAGGAGGCATAGATGGCACCCAAATGCTTGTGAGCAGTAACAACAACAACAAAAAAACATCATAATATTACAGACCAAACTGGTAATTGGCACCAGCCCTGATGAGGAGTGTGGCCGTTACCCTCATTATCCTGCCTGCCAGCGAAGAAGATGGGCAACATGGAGCTGACGACCAGAAGAAATGTGTCTCTGTGGCCCGGTTTTTCATTTACATCCTGGAGCTTTCACTCCTGGGGATGTGTTAATCCATGGGGCTGGGAGCAGACAAAGTGGGGGAACCCCTCAGCGAGCCCAAAATGCAGACAGAGCATCCTCGGCTGGGCTGGGCAAACAGGGTGCAAGGGGGTACCAGCCCCAGTTCTCCTGAGCATGCCATGAATTATTCAGCAGGGCAGCACTGTTCTGGCTTGTCCTCATCCCTCTAGAGCATCCCAGTGCCTGGCTGCACCCTCACTCACCATTTACCGGGAGAAATGACCAGGTGAACCCTTCCCCCAAATCAACGCACCCCAAAAACGCATTTTTCCACCCAGAGATAAGCCTCACATCACACATTTTGTTAAATCTTTCCGTTAGTATGAATGGAAGTGGCTGGAGCAGCTGCATTGAGGCTGCTCCTTGCTACAGCTTTGCAGCTGGTTGTTGCTGCCACAAAGACAAAGCAGAGACCTTGAGCTGGGGAGACAGTCCCTGTTCCCCCCTCTGTGCCCAGCACCCCAAACCCCATGGTGCCATCAAAAAAACATTTCTATTCAGAAACAGATACCCTGCAGCAAATTTCCCTTCGAAAAAGAACAAAATTTCCCGGGGTAAATCCTCTCTGGGTGCCCCTGCCCTATAGCGGAGGGTGATGGGAGAGGGAAGGTGACTGCATGGAGGTTTTCTAATAGGTTGGGAATTTTAGTGTTAAGTGTTTTTGGAAGTATTCTATTTTTAAGACCCAAATAGGCGCCTTCATTAGCGACAGCTTGTATTTTATGTGGTGTCGTGAGCCTTTTTAAAGTACCAGGGTGAAATCCGGAGGTATTGTGCCGGCAGGAAAAACAGCCAGAAGTCCCATCCATTTGAAATGGATGCTAAACTGTGATCATGAAAGTCATCTTTAAAGAAATATGTAAAAATCCTGAAATTCGTTTCAAATTAGCTGACTTGAATATTTTGTACCCTAACAACTCTACAGCCAGAGAGACAGCTCAAAGGCAGGAAGAGAATTGACCTGAAATGCTCATTAAAATCACAATAAAATGAGGCTTGAAGAAAAGATCTTTTCTCTTCTCCCCCGCATGATGTGAGACATGGAAACTCCAACTCTTTTCACATCCTCCAGGTGCTCCACTTCAAATCCCTTCCTGCCAGCTCTGGAAAGAGGGGATCAGACTGCGTTAACCCTTTGGGTACCTGGCGTTGAGCTCAGGAATGGTGGGTGTTTTTTTTCAGCACGGTCTTTTTCAGAGCTGGAGATAAAATCCTGGGCAGGTGGGAAGGTGCTGTCTCCATCCCTGATTTCTGGGGTCTGCAGAGGTCGTGGTGGGATGCAAAATTTCATCATCCCTGCAGTGCCACCAGCGTAAGCCTGAGCTTCCTCAGGTGCTCCAAGAAGGATTTCCCAGGCAATATCAAGTGTCCTCCCAGTCTGAGGCTATTAAAAGCTGGCTCAGAGCCCATAATATAATACATTGTGATTAAAGGAAGCACATTTGTCCTGCTGGTAATATCAACATTTTATGAATGAGCGGGTTCTGATATCGGCTAATTAGGAGGAGGTTTATTGCAGCATCTGTCACCTGGAGTTAAGCAATTTATCCTGGGAGGCTCCCGGTGGGGAGGGGGGGCTGTCAAAAGCAGGAGCGGGACGCGGGGAATCGGCGCTGCTGGGGGGAAATCCCCACTGGAAAAGCGGGGAGAGCCTGCTGGAAAATGTGCAAGCAATTAGGTGCATTGTGGTAACCTAATTGCCTCGCTCACCCGATAATTTTGGAGAGATAACCATGGCAACGGCGGCATCAGCACTCGTGGTTGGAGCACGCCGGTGGGTTTTCCTTCTTCCTTTGGATACAGAAGGTGCCCGGCTTTTCTCCTCGAAGAGCAACCCTGGGGTAACCCAAATTTGAGGCTTCCAGACGCTTGGAGTGGAGCAAAGAGGGATTGAACCTCCTGGCCAAGGATAAAAATTTAAAGGGGTTTGTGAGGAGTCCCTAAACCTGCAAAAAGAAGGTGCTGGTCTGAATTCCAAGCTTACAGATGCTCTGGGTGGCAGATGCTCGTTTCCCTGGGATGTGCAGCTCCATCACCTCTTGCTCCCAGTGCTGCTGGGCAGCGGGTGCCCACTCCTCTCCCCTGTGGTGACCCCCCTTTGGGGAGAAGCATTCCTTGCTTCCACCTACTTGCTTGCCCTCTTCTGTATTTTGTTCCTGACATTTACAGGCAGAACTAATGATTTTTTTTATGTGGTTTCCTGCCAGTTTTCCCATTTCTGCTTCCTCTTGCTGGTTGCACGAGTGGGATTTGATAGCTGGAGCCTGGCTGGTGCGGATTTCACCGGCTCTACGGATACCTGGGGGTTTGCTCCTCTGCCCACACTTCTGCAGGAACATTTCACCATCACAAGCGTGTTAAACCCAAAGAATTAGCTCCACGTTCACGGCACCAGTTTAGCATCATTATCCCTGGCACACAGCTGGTGTTTTCATGATGTGCAAGGAGATAGCGAGGGCTTGTACGTATCACATTAAAATAAATCAACTTCAAAGGATGCCACGAAGTTTTTCCGCCTTTTATCCAGCCCATAATCTTTAAAATTAAGCAAGGCTTGAAATGCAAATATTGATTTTAGTGCTGGATGGTGGAAGGGCTGGGGCAGGGTTTCGGAAACAGGCTGTGCATTTCATTTCCTCTGCCCCAGGACAGCACGTTGTCATCAGCGTTTCTTTTATTTGCACATCTGGAACGAGGCAAAGCTCACAGCTGGGAAGAGCTGCTGGCCGTTCCTCATGCTTTACTTCCCTCTGGAGAGCTCAGAAAACTACCCTCGCTAAGGAGTAATTAAGCAGGATACTTAATAAAGTCATACTGAAGATGAAATGAGAGTCATGGTACCACCAACCCCCGAGCATATGGGAAAAAGATTTTCGGAATTTGTTCTGTTTTCAACAGTTTAGCCATTTGTAGAAAATGTGGTGAGAAAAAAAAAGTTCTGGCAGGTACAGCTGGGAGCACAGGGATCTTCCCATGATGGCTTTCCTGGGGCTCAGCATCATCTCATTAAATTCAAGAAGCTTGAGCTGCTCCTCAGAGAAGAGCTATAGCAAGGCCAAGGCCGAAATAAATCCCGTGCACAACAAAAATACGTACACAAATACCCACCCGAATGCAATATTTTGTGAATATATTCGTGTGCTGAGCGAGGCTGGGGGAGCTAGACAGCGCATTCATACTTATTTTTCACACTTATTTGTGCTTCTCTGATGCAGCCTGTCATAGCGCAGGGTGCATGGAGATATTTCTTAGCCATTAATAAAAATTAAATCACCATAATAACCGAGATTTTATCCACTCTGGGCCCTGCCAGCAGGTCTGGGCTGTTGGCAGCTCAGCTTCGCAGCTAAGCAAATACTGGGGGGGGCAAAAAAAAAAACCAGGAAAAATCTCATTTCATCTCTCTTAGCCTCAGGTCAGAGAGACTTTGTGACCCAACTCCACATTAAAATCCAGTTAAGTGCTATCTGAGACTCAGCTAATGTCATTGATGCAGTGCATATGTTGGTATTTCATCTTCGGTTGAGCCTGGGTCGGGGTTGGTGCAGCTCAGCCATCACTTGGCTCCCACCCGTAGGTGATGCTTAGCCTGGAAGATGCTGAGCAGATTTGCAGGAGTGTCCTGGAGTAGAGGGGTAGGTTTCTGTAAGCATGAAGTGCCCCTGATGAAAACTTTCCTTAGCCCAAAGGTGGTGCAAACACCAGCAATGATGTGCTGCAGGTCGTGAGAGGTACCTCCTCGCCGGCAGGATACTCTGCCTGCAGAAATGAGGATGTTTTGGGGAAAAACAGTTTGGGGAACACCATCTCTATTTCCAAAATGCTGAATTTAGCATAAGGCTGAGAGCAGGTTTAAATGCTATTTTCCAGTTAGAATTGCCAGCCTCTGCTCTCTGATATGATTAAAACCTTCTCTCTCATTTCCCTGCAACTGTTTCTTGATGTGACACCCGAATCTCAAGATGCTCAACATCTGCTAACGCTTCACCCCAGCCCGGGTTCAGACCTGGGTTCACAGGACATCATGACCCATCCTTTTCTACCATCACTGCTCTTGAGATCCATTTTTGGGGTCTTCGTTTCCAGTAAAGAAAAGAAAGTTGACGTACATTTAATATCATGAAACGATAATATTGAAGTTTCCAGCCCCCAGCACGGTGCAGGTCTTGCGCAGCCCAGGTTCATCTCACCTTGGGAATAGCTCCAGCATCTTTAAACCATACATTTGCAGTGCAATAAATCTGGTAAATACTGATAAAATCGGTGCTGCCAAATAACAGCCTGAGGAAGGGCTTATGTGGAGAGAAGTTTTCTGAGTGTGATGCTGGGAATGGCCCCTTCATGGGCAATTTGAAAAGCAAAGCAAACATAAATACCAGGAGATGCCAAATTCAGGTGTGTTCGTCCCTCTGAGATCCTGTAAATCCTTTATACAGGAAAGTTTTTCTCAGGGCTGCAGAAATACCTGCAAGAGTATTCCCCTGGGCAGCCAGTTAGAGTTTAATTCACCTGGAAAACAACCCCACAATAAAAAAACACAATAGCTAAACAAATAAAGGAAGAAGAAAAGTTAAAATATAGCTCTATAAACCAGTACCCATAAACCAGAAATGTTGGGAATGCAGTTTTTCGATGGGTTGGGAAACGCACTTTTGTGGTTTAGCATTTATTTTGCTGAGCCCTCTGACCAAATCGGAGGTCCCCTTGAACAAGAGTGACCACGCCGGCGGTGAGAAGCAGCGTCACCCTCATCCTCTTGCCTTGCAAGGGTCAGCCAAAACCTCCTGTGAGAACCCAGCACCGAGGCACCTGAGCAGCAACTGAAGGCTGCCGTGGGGTTTTATAACTGGGTTTGTGGGAATTTGGGAATTCGCTCCCACCAGTGAGCAGCTCACGCGTGTTCTTTGTGAGCGTTGCACTTGCATTTCTTCTTCTAGTCTTTCATCCGCACTTCGGTCGAGGCTGAGCAGCAAGAGGGGACGTTACTAGATTTCCAATGAAGCGCCGAATCATTGGGGACTTGACGTAGGATTAAGCAACACAGCTAATTAATTGTAACAGCTGACTTCAGCGCCCAATTTGGAAGACTGCATTAGACTAATTCCCCGACGCAGATATCCTGGGGGCACACAGAAGGATGCAAAAGCTCCTCTCCAGGCAGCTGAGCCTATCTTAAATAACCCAGCTGTGGACAAGGCGGGTAGGGAGAGTGGCAGGGACCGCCCAGGAGCGTCACCGGTGGTGTCCCTGGCCAGAGATTGGGCACCATTGACCCAGGCAGAGGTGATGGAGATGGAAATGGCCATGATGGATATGTAGCAGTGACATGAAGGACATCGTGATGTGTTCAAGCAGACCTATTGGGATAAACATTATATTTCAGGCCAGTTCCATGCAAATATGATGGGATGTCTAATTTCTGTGGGTACTCCTGAGCACAAGGGTAAGCAAAGAGGCAAAAAGCTGTGCTCCAGGGTGTGTGGTTCACCTTCTGGAGCCGCAGAAAAGGGTTATGTTCACCTGTTCATTTGGGTTTGAAACATGTGAAGGGTTTTATTGACCCTGGAAGTCAGAGCTCCCCAGCGAGGGGGTTTGCTGCCCCCCCGATCCTGCTCTGTACCATGTCGTGCTTCCCACATTTCCAGGGCTTTGACAGTTTGGCTGCTTTTCATTAAAAACCTCACTCACTTCAGCAACGAACATTTAATGACGAGTGAACACAGTCTGAAAGAAAATGTGGCTTTTAACTACCTCGCATTTTCAGTAATGTTTTTATTCGAACCATTCCTGACATTCTTCTCCTGTGTTTTTCTGCACTAAACATTAATTTTCATACGGTGCCAGGGAGACATTTGAGGCAGCTCTACCTTACCCACGAGACTTCCCTCCAACCTCTGCAGCACCAGGATGGGCTGAAGAATTGGCTTTATCACTTGTCCCTCCCTCAAGATTATGCTAAGTAGGTTGGGGGGCAGAGTCCCAATGTTTTTTGGGGTTTTTTTTTCAGAAAAAAAACATATCCTAAGAGGACGTTATTACTTGGGCTTTTTCAGGAAAAACAACTCTGCTCATAAAGCAACAAAAAAGATGCTTGGGTATAATTGAATGTGAATCAACGTAGATAATTTACACTGGTAATTCGTTTTCAGGAGTGACACGGTGCTAATGAATTCACAGGACGTGTCTGCTTTCTGTGGGGTGGGCAGAAGGAGGTTTCTTGGAAAGGTATTTTAAAGATAGAAGCAGCACGGGACAGAAAAAAAGTATAAAAATAAGCACTTGAGCAAAGCCAGTACAAAAAGGTCTACACACACACACACAGCCTGTTCACATCTGTGCTTTTAAAGGCATTTATTCAATTTCTGGCAAACGCACCGCTTTTATAAAGAAACACATGGTATTTCTCACCTTTCATTAGCTGGAAAAGAATGACAGGTTCAAACCCGGTACCACCTTAAAACCAAATAAACCTCCGTCCACTAAAACCTTTCATATTGTTTTGCAACCACCCCCCTCTCAAAAAAAAAAGCCCACCCAACCCTGGAATGGGGCTTCAGCCTTCCATTAGCTCCATCCTGCTGGAGCCAGTACGGAGTTACGTGAAGTTTCAGCAGCCGGCCAGGATGTTGCTGCAAAGCAGCGGTTCTTCCTCGCCGAATTTGGAAACTTCCTTGTGCTTCTGTTCCCTGTTTTCATCATAGAATCATAGAACAGTTTGGGCTGGAAGAGACCTTCAAGATCATCGAGTCCAACCTCTTCCCAGCCCTATCAATGCCACTAACCCATGCAACACTGCACCAAAAAAACCATTGAGCTTATAGAATCATTTGAGTTGGAAAAGACCCTTGAGCTCAGCGTGTCCGACCATCAATCCAGCACTGTCAGGTCCGCCGCTAAACCATGAACCTGAGCACCACATCTGCACGACTTTTAAACACCTCCAGGGATGGGGACTCCACCACTTCCCTGTTCCAGTGCTTGGCAACCCTTTTTGGTGAAGAAATTTTTCCTAACGTTCGATTTACCACCCTGAGAACAATTCCCCTAAAAGACAATGACGCCTTCTTCTACGTGCGGGGACTCCCGGATGTTTGCTGCTAGCGAGTTATTTTAGCCCTCCTTGGCGTGAATACTGTCATTTCCTTCCCTGCTGGGATTTCCAGCTTTTGGCCAGCAAAGCATTGTTTGCCAAAGCCATCCAGGTGTGCCAAGACCCCCTCGAAGCCACGTGGGTGCCGCTGCCAGGGCTGAGACAGGCTGGGGACCGCACTGGGATTGCAATCACGTCTAATTTCTCGCTCTTGGGAGAAAAAGCTCCATCGTGCCAAGTGCATCCACAGCCTTTGTGCCTGTCCGCCTGCCCGCCAGGATGCGCATCCCGGTTGAACCAGGGCTGTGCTCCGCAGCGTGACAAGCTCATTAGGAAACTTATTAATTGCAGCAGGTTTGGATGAGGGTTTGTTTGACAAATGCAAACAGGATCCAGATGGAGATGCTGAGTGAGGAGCGTGCCCAGGCTGGGGACAGTCCCACCACAGCCCTACCTGTGGGCATGGAGTGAGGGGGATGAGAGCCAGCGCTACCTCGATACTCAGTTCAACCATGGGACAGTTTTTTCCTTTATTAAAAAAAAAAAAAAACCACCAAAAAGAGTGAAGATCTCAGATAAGAACACAAATGTTTTTCTTCCCCCAGCTCCAAGCAAAGAACTGTTTTATAAATCATTTCAGATAAACAGAGACAATCGAATCTTTGTTTTCAGTTCACGCTGGAGATGCTGTGCAGGCACTGATAGCCTGGGATTGCTTCACTCCGCGCCAATAAATCTGCCATTTGCAATACAGGCTCTGCCAAGAAAATCCCTCCAGGCTTGGTCTGGCTTCAGCAGAGGATATATGAACAAGACTGTATAAATATTGCAGTTTTAGGCCAGCTCCCTCTCTCGCGGCTCTTGCAAACCCAAGCAGGTTTCCTCTTGGCGATGTGCACATCAGATACAATTGGTGGTTGGTGTTTGCTCATGCAACCTGATTTTTAGATTTTTTTTTAATTTTTTTTTTATTTTTGCTGGTAATTCTGATGGGAAAATACTGACTTTCCCCTCAGTGGCAAGATTTATCTCAGTGTAGAGAATACAGTGGTCTGAGGATGAACCAAAAACATTTAAATACAAAGATAAAGGTATACTTTGAGATATATAAATTTATGCTGTATGCCATATGGTCAAGACATACATGTGGGTAAGTAGTCAAGGTGTGTCTGTGCCACACGTGGGAGCAAGAGTAAGATATTCTCATCTCAGGGATTTGGCAATTTTACTTTTAAAGGATACATGCCAAGTTCCCATCAATGTGCTCCCCCATCGGGAATCCAGCTTTACCCTTATTATTTACCCTATTTATGGACCCTATTTATCGACACTCAGGACTGAAGGATCAGCGCTTGCAGAGTTTGCAGTCTAGTAACGTATTTTACGGTTCCAGTAAGAGCATATTTTCTGGGTTTCAGGAGTGATTTCGAGGCAAATCCTACTGTGTTGGCTATGACCAAAAAAAAAGTCAGCTGTTCACAAGCCTTGCGATGGCGATGGCTGGCTTGTCTTTCCAAAAACCGTGCACTCAGTGAAGCGACCTGTGAGAGCTGGGACCATGCAGGGGCGCAGATAAATCAGTGCAAAAATGCAACTGGGAAAGGGCGTCACTTGGCGTTTTCAGGCGTAATTATTTGCAATGTGGTGCTGTACTCAAAAGGGAAAATTGTGCTTGTAAAGAGCTCTCTGCATGGGTGCTGGGCTTCTCCGTATGGGTAGCCTTACTTTGGTGACGGGGTGTGGGTCCTGGAGACATCTCCAGCCACACACGTGATGGGGATGCTGCCAGAAAGAGGCCTGGGACATGCTCCAGCTGAGAGTTTGGCCTGGAGTTTTGCCAGAGGCTCCCAAAACACACCATCACGATGCAGCACTAGCCAAGGACTGCAGATAATGACCCCCAAGCCATTTCTTTAAATGCTCATCATGCATTGAATCGCATCCCACAGGGGGAGCTTGAATTGCTTTTAAGGGCTTTGTCAATAGAATCATAGAGTCATAGAATGATTTGGGTTGAAAGGGACCCCAAAGATCATCTAGTTCCAACCCCCCTGCCATGGCAGGGACATCTCCCATTAGGCCAGGTTGCTCAATGCTCCATCCAGCCTGACCTTGGACACTTCCAGGGATGGAGCATCCACAATCTCCCTGGGCAACCTGTGCCAGTGACTCAGAACAGGAAGAAACGGCTCAGAATAGGAAGAAACGGCTCATAATAGGAAGAAATGGCTCAGAATAGGAAGAAACAGCTGCAGCGTGAGCTGCCTTTCCTGGTCTGCAGGGTCCAAAACCCGTGAGATGTTTCAGGGAAGTGATAAAAGCAAACACTGTCCATCCATGCCTGCATTGTCCATCCCAGAGATGGGATTGTCCTGAGCAGGGAGTAAGAAGAAGTCATTGACGGGCTTTATCTGTGCCTGGTGTGGGTTCATGCTCCAGAAGCATCATCCATGGAGATGCCAGCAGGAAATCTGACCTCAGCAGATTCCTGGGCAATGTAAGTTGGGGTTTATGTGACGGAAGCGCTGCCCGCTCCCACAGCCGTGTTTCACTGGTGGGTTGGTTGTTGTTTGGGTTTTTTTTCCCTGGGAAAAAAACAAATTTATTTTTTCCCTTTGCTTTAAGGAAATGAGCCATTCTTATGGCAGCCACCTGGGCAAAGCCACCACAAGCAGACACCTGCTCTGGGAAACTGCCCCACAGCAGCTGAACTGGGGCTCTCCAGGACCCTCCACCTTTCACTGGGGCTCCCAGGGCTCCTCACTGCCCTGATTTTCCACAGAAACCAGGACTGTGAAGCACAGGGTGTTGCCGAGCAGTCCTGAAGGAATGTAAACTGCAGCAGGTCATGAAGAAGGAGAAGCTAAAGTCAGCCAAAAACATTTTCCTTCAGGACTTGGACCCCATCACACCCCATAGAGGGAGGCAAAAGTCGCGAGCAGTGCAGTAAATCCTGCACCCATGAGGGCTCTGCCCGTTCCTGATTTACACCGCGGGGGGGAGAGAAGCCAAGGTGAGCGTGGACCTTCACGCTCAACTGCTGGTGAAGGGGGAAATCTGTGGTGACGGCATCGGGGCAAAAATAGTTGGGGTATTGCAGCTGGGATCACAGAATCCCAGAATGTTAGGGTTTGGAAGGATGGCGGTGGAAACTCAGCAGAGTCAGACCTGGGGAAGTCTCAGTCCTTGGAATCATGGAATGGTTTGGCATGGGAGGGACCTTTAAAGGCCATCCAGTCCAACCCTCCTGCAGTGAGTGGGGATATCTTTAACCAGATGGGGTTGCTCAGAGCCCCGTCCAGTCCAGCCTTGAATGTTTCCAGGGATGGGGTTTGCACCACCTCTCTCGGCAACCTGAGCCAGTTTCTCTGCAGAACCTGCTGATATCACACACACACAGACACAGAATGTTAGAGGTTGGAAGGGACCTCAAAGATCATCTAGTCAAGCCCCCCTGCCAAAGCAGGACCACCTACAGTACAGCGCACAGTAACGCGTCCAGGCGGGTTTTGAAAGTCTCCAAAGAAGGAGATTCCACAACCAGGGAGGGCAGCCTGGGCCAGGGCTCTGTCACTCTCACAGTGAAAAAGTTTTTCCTCATATTTTTATGGAACCTCCTGTGTTCCAGCTTCCACCCATTGCCCCTTGTCCTGTCAGTGGACATCACTGAAAAGAGCCTGGCTCCATCCTCCTGACACTCCCCCTTGACATATCTATAAATGTGAATGAGGTCACCCCTCAGCCTCCTCTTCTCCAAGCTAAAGAGGCCCAGCTCCTTCAGCCTTTTCTCATAAGGGAGATGCTCCACTCCCTTCATCATCCCAGTTGCCCTGTGCTGGACTCTCTCCAGCAGCTCCCTGTCCTTGAACTGAGGGGCCCAGAACTGGACACAAGATTCCAGATGTGGCCTCACCAGGGCAGAGCAGAGGGGCAGGAGGACCTCTCTTGACCTACTTGATACCCGTGTCAATGCGTAATTCTTCCACCTGCTCTCCCCAAGATGATGGAAGGGAGCTGAACAGCACTGTTAGGAGACACATTTGTCTTGAAACAAATCTGATTGCCGATGCAACACAGCAGGAAGTTATTTTTCACCCTATGAGACCCTCTTGCAGGTCATGCCCTCTCTGAGACCTCTGCCTAAAAATACCTCCAGGGTTGCACTGTCCTCTGGTCCTGGAGTGATGTGGAGGCATGAACTGGATGCTTGGACCTGCTTGCATGAGTAGGGCTCCTTAAAACCTATAGTGAGTACAGCAGTGCCTGGGCTTATAAATCAGCAGTGTCCCAACCCTGCAGGAAAGGCAAGGGATAGAGTCAGCGGGCTCCAAAAATGCTTAAAACAGGCAGGAAAGATGGGGGTGTAGGTCTGTCTTCTTTTGCAGGCTTTTATTTTTGCTCTGTTTTGACATCTTTCTCTCCGTTGATTGTCCTGGGCTGGTAAAGTCTTCTAGGATTGAGAGGGTGATATATTAATTTATCATTAATTAGAGCCTTTGTTTTTCTTTTAGTGTCCCTTTGGGCAGGTTGGCAGCTTTGAACTGCAGGGCTCAGGGGATGCAGAGAGCTGGTTGTGCATCGTCCCTCAGTGCTCTATGTCGAAGGAGCTCTTAAAAACAGAGGAAAAAGAGTGCTCAAGCCCTGATTTTACTTTTGTTTGTTTGTTAGGAATATCTCATAGGAAAATCAAGGAAAAGTTGGAAAACTACATTGGAAAGAGGAGTTCTTGCTCCTGGGTTGCTGGCAGGAGCAGAGACACGGGGCTGCAGCCCTGAGGAGCACCCGGCGAGGCTGGACAAGCCCCGCAGCATCGCCCCGAGACTCGAATCCGAGCACGGCTGCGGAGAGGCGTGGGATTAGGGAAACGCATAATGTGCCATTATGTGCAATTTCCTTTTTAAGTTTCCTTTCTTAATATTCCTATTATGTAGGTGGGCAGTCTCTTAATATAGATAAAGACCTTTGCAGCTGCTCCGTCGCCGGCCTCGTGTTTAATATGCACTTTATAATTAGCCTGGAAGGGAAGACCCACGGTTGCAGTCAGCCCCTGTTCTCTCAGATCATTTTTAATCTGAGCCGGGCTCAGCTGGGAAGGGCTGATAAGCGCTTCTGTAACATGACAAACAGGGCTCTAATCTCTGCTTGCCCTTTCTAGTGCGTTCATTACACGAATTTGTCTTCGAATGACCCCAAACCATTAAAAAATACCCATCCTGGGTGCTGTATCCTTTCTTTTAAACTTTCTTAAAACCCTCAGGTTGACCCTGGAGGGGTCACAGCAAAGGTCACCAAGTCCCTCCCACAACCTGGTAAACCTTTTCCTTTTTTTATTGGTTTTATTTGCTGGCTGCCAAGCCTCGAGAAAAGCTTTTGTAGGTGAGGACCATTATGGTCCCCGTCGGATCTGGGCTTCACCTCCTGCAGGGGTTTGGTAGCAGGGATTTGGGAACGTGATGGTTGGAGTTGGAAGCCAGGCACATGCTGGTTACCACTCATACTTGTCTTCAGTGATGGGGGCAGCTGAGACCCTGAGTCAATTCTTCAGTGATTTTGGTCAAGACAGATTGGGTTTTTCAGCAGAAGAGATGTCTGTAGCCTAAACGGACATTGTAAGCATGATGCTAAATTTATCGGGCAAGGTTTTCACTTTCCACCTTGAAGAAGTCAGGTGAGAGGATCACAGTTCTCACCCTTCCCATCTCTTGATAAGCACATCAAAAAAATGTGTTTATCTGGATGAGGTAAGGCTGCTTCTGACTCACGAATTCTAAATATAACTTTTTTTTTTTCTTTTTTTTCCAACAATGCATTTCAGTGTTTCTGCATGCCTTTATCCCAGGGACTGCTCTTCCCTAGTTTTGCCCAGATCCCGTTTGTTGGGTTCACAGATCCCAAAAAAAAGATTTCAGACTGCAGTAGAGGTGATCAGGGATCTGATGGAGCTCAAGCGAAAAGCCACCCCAAGAAGATGATGTGGTGGGACCTCCTGTGGTGCCAATGGCTTCATGCCCATCCATGGTGACACCGACCACCCCACCCCAGATGACTCTCCTGACTGCAGCCAGGACAACCAGACAATAAAAGACACATCCATTAATTAGCCCTTAATTAAGTGTAGTAGCATGAGGACTTTGAAAGGATGTGGAAACAGATCTGGGCTTTCTAACGGGAGTAGAAAAATTGCTGTTTGCTCCCAGTGAGTTAGAAATGTGAGTGCGAGTAAAATGGATGTCAAGGATCTAAGCCAAAATTTTACTAAATATGCTGGGTTTTCTTCCCTTAGTAAATCATCCAAGCTATACTAAGATGAATGAGAAAGGGTCTTTGCAACAGCCCCAACTCCAGCAAACTCGCTCAGAGCTCTGGTGATTGTAGCTCGACCGCCTTTACTATAAAGCGGGGCAATAGCTAAACATTTTTCATATTAAAATTGTCACGCTCGCTCTTGAAATTAATTTTCTGAGAGATGCAAACAATTCTTTGCACTTTTGAGACACGCACAGAAGCGTGTTTAATCTGAGCATTAAACGTGCACAGTTCATCAGCCTTAAACACCTCAGAGACAGGGAGGAGCTAAAGATAGCGTAGATCTGGCACCGGGAAAGACCTTTCCTCTCCACTTCCAACAAGGTTTAACTCTGATCCATGATCTCCATGTTGAGAAGCAGCATTTACTTTTCCAGAGCAAAACCAGCACTTGTCTCTGGCTAAGTCACAGAAAAACTGATTTTTATATTTATGTTATTTTATTAATTTTTTTTTAAAATAGAAAACACTTGGATAACAGTAATAATAATAATAATAATATTTTGGTGTGCCACCAAAAGCCATCCCAAGTAATTCCACACTTTTCTGTGTTTCCAGCACACCACTTAGTTTTTATTAGTGTAAAAGGTGGTTACATCCAATTGCACTAAATACCCCTCTAATTATTTTTATTTACTCAAGCACATAAACACGTGCAGTGGATAGAGATGCTGCACTCACACATAATTTTCAGTATTTTTTTTTAATAATTTTACTAATACCTGCCATAGGGGGAAATAATTTGCATTTATATGTTCCTGGTACTGGTCTGGATAAGAAAGAGATATTTAAACTTGGCCTTTAAGAATTAATGGAAAGAAATGACATGGAAATTAATTTAAAAAAAAACACAAATGCATTCGTATGAATGTTATGTGTCCTCAACAGCAAATAATGTTGGTGCATTTTAGCTGGAGAGACCCCAGAAGGCTGTGGATGATGCCCAAATTCCCGTAGCCCACACGGTCATTGGAGAGCTGTAACATTAAAGCAGATTAATCAAATTATTTGCAATGTCAAAAGAGGCTTTAAATTGGACTTTGTCACTGCAGGATGGAGCATTGTCATGGGGGTGTGAAGGTGCACTGGGTGCCAGAGAGTCTGGGTCATTGCTGGTTTTCTGCTTCGGAAGACAGGAGGTGGCTTCTCAAACGCCCTCTCCCAGTGGTGAGACATCACAGAGCAGGGTGCTGAGATAGAGGAACCCCACCAGATGTCCACCTCAGCCTGGATCCCACCAAATGTCCACCTGAAACTTTCAGGTTGGACTCCACCAAATGTCCACCTGGATCCCAACAAATGTCCATGTGCAAGCCTCAGCTTGGATCTCACCAAATGTCCATGTGCAAGCCTCAGCTTGGATCTCACCAAATGTCCACCTGCAACCTTCAGCCTCAATCTCACCAAATGTCCACCTGCAACCTTCAGCTCAGATCTCACCAAATGTCCACTTGAAACTCTCAGCCTGGATCTCACCAAATGTCCACCTGAAACTCTCAGCCTGGATGTCACCAAGTGTCCACCTGAAACTCTCAGCCTGGATGTCACCAAGTGTCCACCTGAAACTCTCAGCCTGGATGTCACCAAGTGTCCACCTGAAACTCTCAGCCTGGATCTCACCAAGTGTCCACCTGAAACTCTCAGCCTGGATCTCACCAAGTGTCCACCTGCAACCCTCAGCCTGGATCCCAACAAATGTCCATGTGCAGCCCTCAGCTTGGATCTCACCAAATGTCCACCTGGATCCCAACAAATGTCCATGTGCAATCCTCAGCTTGTATCTCACCAAATGTCCACGTGAAATCCTCAGCTTGGATCTCACCAGATGTCCACCTGCAGCCCTCAGCTCGAGTCTCACCAAATGTTCACCTGAAACTCTCAGCTGGGATCTCACCAGACATCCGTGTGCACCTGTCAGGCCGTTTCTGGAAGCACGAGGGTAGCAAGTGTGTGCAGCACCCTCCTTATTTTGCTGATTCTTCTCCTCATTGACCACAAATGACAGTTCTTACACATCCTCGGTTTTGAACAACCACAACAGCACGACACTCCAGATAAAAGCTAAGTAAAAATGGCTCTGTTGACATCCCCTGCGGGAAAAAAAATACGTAAGTATTAGGTTGGAACTGATATTTTCCCAAGAGAAATCTTTGCTTTTCACGAAACCGCATGTTTTGGAAGAACCCTCCGCACACGGATTTTGACCTGTTCACCTCTCCGCAGAGATAAAGCCTTCACCAGGGTGTCTGCCTCTGGTTGGTTTTAATTTGTCGAGAAGAAGGGTGTCTGACACTCCTGAATCAATAGTAAATAGAGACATATGTGCCATCGTTCCCGGGGAGTTTACGACCGGGCGCAGGCGTTTTCGTTGCATGGTGAGCGGCTCTTGTTTGCTTTGCTGCAGTCAGCTGAGCTTCCCAGAGCCCCAAATCAACGTGATCTTACGAAGACTCGTTCGGCAGCACAAAGACTTCAATTCAGAGAGTTTCAAGGAAACAATCCAAGAAAATGTTCCTTTCAAACGTCTTCTGTGCGAGTACGTTCCGACAGTTTCTTGAACTCACAGCCAGCTACAACACGCGTTTAATTCCGTATTTGTTTAGCAAGATTTATCTATTCGTGCAAAACTGATAAAGGGAGATGCTGCGGGAGTGCCTGGAGTGGCACGACACAGCATGAGGTTATCAGCACCTCACGCGTAACCTATTCCAATTTTAAATTTTACCCTTAAAATATTTTTTTTTTCCTGCGTGTTTTCAGATGCAATTGGTGTTAAACAAGAAGATGATGACAGTTCTTTGCTTGCAATTAAAGATTTTTGTCCTTGAGAAGAGGCGTAGGAATCACATGGATAGAAAGGAGAAAAAAAATAAAAGCTCTTCATCCAGGCTTTCACAGCCTGGCTAACATCAACATCTACATATCAATCCCTCCTGCTCTGCTAGCCGAAGAATATTTCTGCATTCTTCAGACTAGCAGACCCCTGCCTAAATACACGATGTCTCTGGGGACCTGTTTTCTCGAGCTCGAGGTCATGTGTAAACCAGAGGCTTTGTTGAAAAATGGAAATAATCCTTCTCTTTGGGAAGGCTTTTGAATAAATGCCGCAATCTGTTTTCTGACCAAGTACTCTGAAGACTCCAATTTGAGGTGATTTAGCAACACTCGAGAGGAGAAGTCCAATAAAAAGCTCATTGGAGGTGGAAATCACAGCAGCAGGCGTGCATGCATATTTCAACCATCACAGTTAAGTAAAATGATAAGGAAAAGTAACATGAAGTAGAAAACAAACACTTCCATTTGAAGACAAAAATAGAAATGAAAAAAAAATACAGAAATAATACAACTTGGGTTAAAAAAGCCAGTGTTAGCTTACGTTTTTATTACTTTATGTACTATTCTTGGATGCACGAACCAAGAGCTACCGCAGCTCTGCTCAGTGCCATCATAAATATTCCTGAAAAAACTCACTAAAGGTAATGAACAGGTTGAAACAATCTGACAAAAATAATTCCAGCCTTCCCGTGGGGATAATGAGCCCCGATCACAACTGTGTGGCGGCCCCTGCAATTCTCCGCAGCGCTCGGCGACCAGAAATTTCTTGCAGAAGAAAACTGAATTTATCCCCGATGATGGTTTCCTAAGCGGTGTTCACCGGGGCTGCAAGTTTAGGGGCGAGAACCGTGGAGGGGAGTGGGTTTTTTTTGCATAATATCCCTGCCCTGAATTTCAACAAGAGTCCCAGCTGGTGATGGTTAAGCCGGAGGTTAAATTCGGGCGAGTCGCTGCCAAAAAAGATCATAATTTATCCAAGCGTGCATAGCAAAGGTTCATACATTGCTAATCAGTACGTGGCAGGAGCTACCACACCGCGGGAATTTGCACCCAGCTGCTGCCAGGGTACGGCTCTTATTATTTTTTTTTTGCAGTGTGGGTGCGTGGCTGGTGTGTGTCTTATCATCTCCCCAGCTCGTGCTTCGTCGAGCACGGCTCGGGCGGCTGAGCTCGGCTTAGCAAAACCTCCTCTGGAGTTTGCAGAGTGAAGCTCCTATAGGTGCCTGCGTGCGGAAGGAAGATTTTCGGCATCCCGTGTTTGCTATTTGGTGTTTATTGTTATATTTGCTATGTTTGTTATTCGTTTGTTGGGTTTTTGGTTTTGTTTCTTTTAAAAAAACAGGAGGAGTTGGACTCCAGGGCCAACCGGGTGGAGGCGGTAGGGCTCAGTAACCCTTTTGGAGAGGTGGCTTCATTTATGTCACCTCTTGCACCTCTTCAGGCTCTCCAGGGGCCACGTTTGCAGCTGCGCTCATCTAAGCACTGCTGCAGCACCCGTGACACACTCGGCATCCCATTTCATCCCCCCAAATACAAATGAAACGCCACGTTCTCCAGCTTAAAAGTTGCTAAATCTGACTTTCATTGTCTTTGAAACATTATCTGTCTGTAAAGTACACGCAATTGGATCAAAACACGTAGTAAAAGTTTATTTTCAATGACTATTAGAAATATTTTAATCATGAATTCAATTTCCAAAGCCAATTTCTGGTGGCTACAGTTGTCCAGGGCCAGAGGTGAGTTATCCTGGGAAAGATGAACAGAATCTGTATGGTCCCTGTCAAGTTATTTGGGGTGGAAAAATGCTTGATTTTACTCAAACTTGGTTTATTTTTAGAATGTCATTGACAAGCAACAAGAGGGCTTCATATCTTGAGCTGGCACACCAGTATCTTCACACAGGTTTATGCAGATACCAAATACAGTATACCGTTGGCATAAATACATTTTTAATGATCTTAGCTAAGATTTCCAAATATTTGATGACTCTTATTAAGCATTCAAGCTCTTTTCTCTCTCTTTTTCCTGTAAAATAGCTGTAAAAAAAAACCAGGCATCTCGGTGTCTGACTCACCGCTGACTCACAGATAAAACTATCCACGCTTGTTTTGGATAAGCCAGGAGCAGGAACACAGTTGGTGGCACTCTGAGACACCTTGGAGCATCTGTCTGCCCAAACAGAAATTAAACTTCTAAGCATGACACACGCTGGCTCTCGCCAATCGATTTAATGAGCTGCACGCGGCTGCCAGAATATCATCTCCACTTTGCATCTGCTTATCCTCTCGCCCAACGCACTCCAAGATGAATTCATTACGGCAGCACGTTTGAGTTTAATACCCACTAGTTTCTGGATTGAAAGGTGTTTTCTCGTGGTTTTCAAGCCTGCAAAGCTTTGTTGTCCCTGCCACAGAGGCACCCAGGAGATGTTGTCCCTCTCGGAGTAGCACCGTTGGGATTTCTCATTCCCATCATCTGAAGGACCCAGCAGAGGAGCTGACAGTCAGGATGGCTTTGCAGGGAAGAATAATGGGATGAAAAGGTTCTTCATGGAACGGAGGAGTGGAGGCAGAGGCAGAGGCTGGCAGGAGATGTTCACAGGGATGGCTACAGTCTCGGCTGCTCATGCCAGCAGGAGAGAGCTGGCACGTGCAGCCAGCCTGGGACCTTCGCCCATGCATGGGACCCTCCAATCCCTCCCTCCTCACAGACCAGCCCAAATTCTCCAGCAGGACTGTTTTTGGTGGAAAAGCATCTCCCTGGGAGAGATGTGTGCCACCGCCCTATTCACTTCTTGGTCTTCCACAAAGCAAATGCAACTTCGTGGTGCATCTCTGAGAAGCCCTGGATGCTGCAAAGCTGAATCTGACCTCCAAGGGAGGACCACCATTCTCCAGGCCGAGCTTTCCACCAGTGTACCCTGTGTTGCATCTCTTCAGTCCAGCCTAGTTTCTTTTTTGACGCATTTTTTATTTTGCACAATCCATCACTAACTCTCTGAGTTGCTCCACGCCTTGCCCACAGCCAAGTCTCCCTTTGTGGTGAGCAGACTCTATGTGAATTATGGTGGGACAAGGTGGTTTGGTGAAAAAAACTTCTGCCCAGGTTTTCCCATAGCAGGGCTGATCTCTTTTAGCTAAAAATTGCTGGGCGTCTCCAGCCAGCACCGTTCCTGTCCCTGGATTAAGCAAATCCCTTGCTATGCAGCTGCCTGTTGGAGGATCTTTGAATTTAAGGGTTCCTTGTACATATTAATTGTAAAACTGGCCATTGCCAGAGGGGATTTGAGCTGGAAAAGAGAGGAGACAAAGAAAGATGGTCTGATCATCTCCCTTAGCCAACTCTGTGGGGTTTTGAACGCTGAGCTTTTGTTATAAGAATTGCTCGAAGGACGCAACCATGAATAGCAGCGGCCAAGTGGTGGGAGGGTAAGAATGTGTTGTTCCCCACAGAAACTCCTCAAGGGTTTGAATAATCTGGTCTTCAACACCCCAGAAGACTCCCTGCTGGGTTCAAGGCTGGGTTTTCCTCCACGATGCCAGCAGGACACATCCCACTTTGTCCTTGCGGTGGCCACAGACACGACAAAGTGGAAATGGGTTGATTCAGCTCAGGTCAGGGTTGATTTTTCCATGCAAAGGGCCAAAGTTCCTGGCGAGTCACAGGCATCTTCTCCCAGCTCATGAGGGAGCAGAGTTTTGCCCTTTGCACATGGACAATGAGACTGTGAAACCACACATCTCTTGAGTTCTGCCCATCAGAGCATCAATGTTCACAGCCAGAGTGGTTTCTTCTCATAGCAATGGTGAAATGTTGGGTTGCATTGGCTTTTTATGCAAGACTCTCATAATACTTTCCTGGAAGGAGAGCATTTAAAAAGAGGAGAACAGGAGGGCTTTCCTCCACGGAGTGAAACTCAAGACCTAACAGGTCACCCAGTAGTTCCTTACCCTGAGAAAGCGCAGGATTTCTCCCTGTAACATTTACACCGACATTTTGTCTAGTCTAGTTTTCAAAGTCTCAAGTGGAGGGGATTTACTCGAGGTCTGGCATTGCTCACTTGCCTCTCTGGTTAATGTTGAAGCATCCCTGCCAACGCGGCTTTAATCTCCATCTCCGCGAGGGGATTATTATATTTAGGCAGAAGTGAAATAAAGGATGAAGACAAATAATCCGCACTGAAAGGAAAACAGCGGCTCACCACTCTCTGCTTGCTTCAAGCGAAGCAGATTTAATTGGGATTTTGTGCCTCCCTGGGATCCCACCACCTGGGGGAGCTGTATTTTGTGTTGTGTGGTCCCTTTGGATGGGGTTCGCCTTGGGGACAGGGGAAAGAACATCCTTGGGGCGGGTGGAGGTGGCTTCACTGGCTGTTATCATCCATGGAAAATAGAAACACCAAAGGAAGATGATTATAAATGTCTATTTTATTCAATTTTTTTCTTTTCTGCTTGGCTATTGTTCAATGTAGTGATGGATGCCTGTTGGGGAGCAAGGAATGGGTGCCTGGCACTACCTGGTTCCACATGGCCGGTGTTTGTTGGGCTGAAATCAGAGCAACCTTCAAGAGAAACTCATAGCATGTCTCACCGACCCGAAGAACCTCTGTGCCACCCAAGGCAAACCCGATCTGCTTGTTTGTTTGCTTCTAAAATTAAATTAAAACGTCGTAGGCAATTATCGCCGACCGTTTCCTTCGGAAAGGCTTTTGCAAACGTCGTGCCTGGTGGGTAAATGCCATCTGAGGTCATCCGACGGAAGGCAAACCCCTCGTCTTTGACTCTGTCCTTGCTAGGAGATGTCTGTTTCATTAGCGCGGTATTAATGAGGCTGGATTTTAAAGCAGGTGTTAAGTGCAATCAGAGCAGCTTTATTAGACTACAAATTGTCTGGAGCTGACAAAGGCAGCCGGATCTGTCCATGCTCAGTTAACCTTTGCCTGCGTGCATGACTTGGCTGATTAAACAGGGATTGATAATGACCTTCAGCCCAGGGAGCCTCTAAAGGTGATGCTGTATAGACTCTGCTATGCCAAACGTAAATCTTTAGAGGATCATCACCTTTTCAATTCAGGAACCCATACAGGATCATCACCTTTTCGATTTAGGAACCCATATAGTCATTTTAATATTATGCAATATCATGCTGTGGCTAGGAGCTAATTTGCTGGCGCCGGACCAGTATTTTGAATGCAGGCTGAGGGCTGTTAATACAGTTGCGTTTCGTAGAAATGAATATTGAGCATTCAAGGGTACCAATATATATAAAAAAAGAATGTCTGGTGAGTACTTGAGTACTTCATGTGCATATAAAAATGAAAGTGGAGGACTTTATAGGAGCTGCCCTTTCTGGGTCCTGACCCAAGCCGCGCTGAAGTCAAGCAAAACATTTTCCTTGGCCCCAGCAGCACCAGGCTCAGGGGCTGGTGTTTCAGGAGAAGCAAGTGCTCTGGGACCCCAAAACCTGCCAAGGGAGCAGGAGATGCAGGAGGTGATCGTGGTCCTTCCGTCTTGTTTCCTAACCAGAACAAATAGGGCACTGAGAAGATGCTCAGCCTTGGGGTGTTTCTGATGCACATACGACAGCGGTGTCATGCGTAGGAAATAGTGAATTATTAGAGTCCAACAGCCAAGACACAATGCTTTATCTAAAAATACCACATTAGTCATTCTCCATTTCAGAAGACAGTGATGGCTTGTTATTAAATAATATGGATTAAATGATCTCTAAATGTCTCTTCCAGCCTAGGCCATTCTATGATTCTATGAATATCATACTGAAATAGTAATAAGCATGTACAAGGAAAAGCTGCAGAAATGTGTTATATAGGTGGGTCTGGGATGAAAATCTGGGCAAAAGAGATGCTGGAAACCGTCCAGGATATGCCACCCAGGAAACACGGTGATGACTGAATTTGTCCAGTACGCATAAAAACATGAGCATAAAAGCTTCAGAAATTCTGCTTTGCTCTTTGCAATTGTGAGGAAAAAAAAGTACTTTTGGGAAACACTTTATTAAGAGCGTGGATACAGTGCATCTTAACAGTGTACGGGTGAAAACAGAGAGAAGGATCTCATGGTTTTATAAGCAGTCGGGTCTTGAGCAGAGACATTCAGACTTGCAAAAACCCCAAAAGAAAATAAGTAGCTGTGGCTGGTACCAGGGAGAGTGGGACTGTTGCTGGCAGGACGAGCTCACCAAGGACAATACGATGAGAATTGTGTTTGGTTTTGGGCAACGCAGTATAAGAAAGACATTGAGGTGCTGGAGTGTGTCCAGAGAAGGGCAACGAGGCTGATGAGAGATCTGGAGAATGAGTCTGATGAGGAACAGCTGAGGGAACTGGGTCTGTTCAGCCTGGGGAAGAGGAGGCTGAGGGGAGACCTCATCGCTCCCTACAACTCCCTGACAGGAGGGTGTGGTGAGGTGGGTGTTGGTCTCTTCTCCCAAGTCACAAGCGACAGGACAAGAGGGAATGGGCTTAAGATGCTCCAGGGGAGGTTTAGATCGGATATTAGGAAAAATTTCTTTACTGAAAAAGTGGTTAAGTATTGGAACAGTCTGCCCGGGGCAGTGATGGGATCACCATCCTTGAAGGGGTTCAAAAAATGTGTAAACATTTCTCTTCAGGACACAGTTTAGCAGTCATGGTCGTATTGGGTCGATGGTTGGGCTTGATGATCTGAGAGGTCTTTTCCAACCTTAATGATTCTATGATTCTATAACCACCCCCAGAAAACCCCTCCAGCAGCACTGCCCCCCTGCTCTCCAGCGTTTCTCTTTGATTACTTCCTTCCAGAGCTGTATATTTTGCTGCGAGCGTGTAATTTCTTGCATGTCACTATGCCTGATGGGGCAGATTTACGCTTCCTGGCAGTGAGAACCCCCCTCGACGGGCATCGCCCCAGCCTCTTCAGAAAGCAGCAACCCACCGATCCCCCTCCAGTCGGGCCAGGAGAAGCTGGAGCAAGCCCAAAACGTGCCCCTTGGCTCGAGAAATGTGGGACTTGTTCGTAGCACTTCATCAAACCCAACCCCTCCCTTGCCAGGAGCACAGGGGGTGGAGAGCGGAGGTGAGGGGTCTGTGCAGAACCCCACACCTCTGGGTCACTGGTTCAAAGCCATACATGCTTCCAGCAACCAAATACAATTTTATTTCACGTCTTGGGATGGTTTATAGCAGGTCATGTGTTTGCTGCATGGAGAGGTTGGGACAGCCAAAAAGCACCAGCTCCTCCTGTTTCTGACTGTGAGGCTAAGTTTTAAAAAGCAGTTCAAATATATTTTATCTCAGGCTTTCCCACATCAGCCACTGGCTTGGTGAGCTCTGGGAAATTGGGGGTTGGATGAAGCTGGAGCGGTTCTCCTCTGGCCCCTACAGCCAGAGCATCCTCACCACCACCACAACAACCCCCATCTGGGGTCTGCCTCCCCACAGGGTATCCCCTCCCAAAGGATGGTGTTTCACTCCAATAGTGATGGCATGAAGTCACAAGTTTTGTTTTTTTTCAGCAAAACGTCTTCCCCACACACACACTTTTTCATCCCTCCTGGGCCAGCTGCTGCCCATTCATCAGGAGCTGCGACTCCCAGGTGATGAATGAAGGTGGTGGATGTACCCCGGCTGCGGTCCCCACCGATGTCATCCCAGGTTGTGTGACAAGTGACAGCACCCTTAATTCACTCAAAGTCCCATCCCCATGCTGGTCTGGCCCGGTGGGGCAGGCGAGGAGCAGAGAATCGTAGAATAGAATCACAGAATAGTTTCAGCTGGAAGAGACCTTGAAGATCATCGAGTCCAACCTTTGTCCCAGCCCTATCAACCTACTAAACTACGTCCCCCAATGCAACATTCACCCATCCCTTAAACACTTTCAGTGACAGTGACTCCACCACCTCCCTGGGCAGCCTGTTCCAATGCCTGACAATCCTCTCAGTAAAGAAATTCTTCCTAATATCTAACCTGAACCTCCCCTGGAGCAATTTAAATCCATTTCCCCTCGTCCTATCACTCTGCACTAGGGAGAACAAGCAGAAGCACTGCTCAGGAGAGGGACATCTTCCACGAGGCTAGTAGAGCTGAGTGTCTGCTGAGGTCTCAGCAGAAGGGAAGATGCAAAGGTGTGGCAAAGAAACCTTTTCATGTCCCTGAAACAGAATCATAGAAGCATAGGATGGTTTGTGTCAGAAGAGAGCTTAAAGAACAACCCCTAGCCATGGGCAGGGGCACCTCCCACCAGCCCAGGTTGCTCCAAGCCCCGTCCAGCCTGGCCTTGGGCACATCCAGGGAGGGGACTGCCACAGCTTCTCTGGGCAACCTGTGCCAGGGTCTCACCACCCTCACAATGAAGAACTTATTCTTGATATCTAATGGAAATCCACTCTCTTTCAGTTTGAAACCCTTACTCCTCATCCTATCCCTACACTCCCTGATCCTTGTCCCTCCCCATCTTTCCTTTACCCTCCTTTAAGTCCTGGGAGACCACTCTAAGTTCTCCCTGGAGCCTTCTCTTCTCCAGGCTGAACAACCCCAACTCTCTCAGTCTGTCCTCACAGGGGATGTGCTCTGATCCCTGATCATCTTTGTGGCTTCCTCTGGACCCACTCCAGCAGGTCCATGTCTTTCTTACACCGAGGTTCCCCAAGCTGGACACAGAACTGCAGATGAGGTCTCACCACAGCAGAGCAGGACAGAATCCCCTCCCTTAACCTGCTGGCCACACTTCTTTTGACACAGCCCAGGATATGATTGGTTTTCTTGGCTGTGAGGGCACATCGTCAGCTCATGTTCAGTTTTCCATCCACCAACACCCCCAGGTCGTTCTCTGCAAGGTTGCTCTCAATCCACTCATCACCCTGCCTGTATTTGTGCTTGGGATTGCCCCAAACCATGTGCAGGACCTTGCACATAAATAAAGGGCAACAATGCACATAAATAAAGGGCAACAATGCACATAAATAAAGGGTGATGATGAAAAAGGAGAAAACCTGAGCTTGCTCCTAGGGATTTTAATCAAGTCTGGCTGAAAGGCTGTTGTACAGTGCTGGTTTTATTGTCCCGTCAGCAGAAGGAGCGTGATTTATCCCGGCTTCCCATGGCAGCCAGGCGGGAGGGATGCTCCTGGGGACCGCCCAGCCTTAGTGCAAGAGCTGGAGGGGAAGAGCATCCTCCAGCATCCCTAACGAAGGAGTTAAAAGTAAATTAAGTCAGGAGGTTGAAAGCCGTGGCCTCGTTCCCCATCACATCACCTGCTCGCATCCCTGGAGGTTTGGCAATGACCATGGGAGGCTGGTGGAAGGAGAAAGCCAGCTCCTCAGCTGATTTATAGCAAGATTGCAACTGGCAAAGAAATGTTTAAAGAAATGCATTTATATGTAGGATCTGTTTTTCCTAAACGTACTCAATCGCTGCCACAGGGGTACGGCCACACACAGCGAACCCCGGAGACAGGGGTGGCAGAGGTGACCAGCCTGCCCCAGAAATGTCTTTTTTTATGAATAAACACCGAGATTAATATGATCCACCCTTCCTTTACGACTCTGTTGAGACCCACGGACACCCCTGTGAAATACAACCTGTTGTCCCACAGGGTCCTGCTTGGAGCAGCTCTTCCCTCCCTCTGCTCAGGAAAAAGAAGCAGAAAAATGCGCTGCAGATCTCACAAGAAGGAAAAAAAAATCGCGTTGTCAAAGAGAGCGGCATAAATCAGTTTGTAATTTCTACTGTATTATTTGTTCATTAGTTCATTTATTAGCTCATTGATTGAATCCAATGGTATGTCGCTCCTCACCCTCTCATACATATCAGTAGATACTGCTATTAGGCGACAGCGCTCCCCAGCTTAGCAAAGCTTGCTCTGAACTAATGTGGACATCACCTCTAGCAGCAGTGAGGAAAACAGCTTTTCCCCATCACGGCACTGAGGAAAATAAGCATTAATTAATTTTGCAGCTTCCTGAGCCAGATGCGTCATGGCCACGTACCAGTCCTTCCCATGCCTGATGTCTGCCCCATTAAAATTTCGGTGGCGATTCGGATCTGCAAATGCAATTACGCATCTCAGCTCCCGCTTAAAACTTTCATTTAACAACTGACTTAGCAGCATCCAAACAGCTTAAGTCGCATGGTTAATGTGTGAAGGTACACAACTCAAAAGTAAGCACGAAAGCCATGTGGCTGAATCAGAAAAGTCCTCAAAGCAAGTATGAAGGGAGGTAACGCTAGCCCAGAGACTAAGCCTGGCTTAGAGCTGCTTTTCCCAGGGAAGATTCCAGCCACTGGAGAGCCCGGGGGCTGCCGTGTTTTGACCACCACACACCTGCTTTAGGAGACCTTGGGAACGCCTGGCGATCCATTTATCTGAAGATGTTAGGACGTGGGGGGATTATAAAATCAGCGGGATGCGTTTCGACCATCAGACAGAAATCCTGGCTGTGTCCAGGTTTACTCCAAGTCAGACGAAGCAATGACCTAATCCTGTTTGATGGTAAACGCTGGCCTTTGATCGGCGTGAGCCAGCGCAGGTTGGGCGTAGCTGGCTGCGCTGTTGGCTCTGAAAAAGAATATAATATTGCCCACCTCTGAAGTCAGAGACACCTTTATAAATCCCCTTATCTTCTGTATTGCAGGGAAAAAAAAAACAACAAACAAACCTGAATCGCACAGTGCTATTGCCTGAGGCTCATCGAGGCAGCATCAGCACCCAACTCTCCATAAGAGAGAGTAGGTAAGTGAGTGTTGGGGTACGGGGTGGGGCAGGAGTCCCGCAGAAATGGGTGATGGAGGCGGTACGCTGTAGCCAGAGGCTGTGAGATTTGGGTGCTTGATTGGTGCTCGTCTGCCTGACTTCTCATGAGCACACGCAAACCTCGGTCTTTAACGCAGCGCATCCCTCGCTTGGCTTCGTGCCGCTGGTTACCAAGCTGGGAGAGCTTGCTGGAACTGTGGGACCAGAGCCTGAAGGACAGAAATATCCCCAGCCTTGGCACTGCTGTTATGAAACCACACAGCACCGCAGCTGGACCCAAACCCCCTCGCCTGCAGTGCAAGGCATTTCTTTCCTGTTCAACACATTTGCCCATTTCAATGCATTTTCCATTTTTGGTGCCTTTTCCTATTATAATGCATTTTCCATTTTGATGCATTTTCCTATTTTGATGAACTTTTATTGCAATGCACTTTCCCATTAGAATGCGTTTTCCTCTTTCAATGCATTTTCCTATTTTGATGCATTTTTTCACTTCAATGCATTTTCCTATTTTGATGCATATTTTTCATTACGTGTTTTCCTATTTCAATGCATTTTCCTTTTCCAATACATTTTCCCATTACAATGCATTTCTTATTTTAATGCATTCTCCTGTTTCGATGCATTTTTTCGTTACAATGCACTTTCCCATACAATGCATTTTCCCATTTCAATGCATTTTCCTGTTTTGACGCATTTTTTTTTAATTCCAACGCATTTTCCTCTTTCAACGCATTTTCCCATTTTGATGCATATTTTTTTTCACCACAATGCACTTTCCTCTTTCAGTGCATTTTCCTGTCTCAATGCGTTTCCCCATTACAACGCATTTCTTATTCTAATGCATTTTCCCATTTCGACGCATTCTCCTGTTCCGACACATTTTCCTATTCCAATGCATTTTTTCATTACAACGCACTTTCCCACTATAATGCGTTTTCCTATTTCAATGCATTTTCCCATTTCAATGCATTTTCCAATTATTTCAATGCATTTTCCTCCTACAACGCACCTGCCTATTGCAACGCCTTCTCCTCTTTCAACGCGTTCCTTTTCCTCCAGCTCAGTACCTGTGCTTTTTTCCACCTCCAGGTACTCAGAGGGAGGTTCCCCTCAAACTTTTGCTGCCCCTCGCATCCCCCCATGGAGAAGCACCATCCAGCCCTGGGGACCACCCGCCCGCAGCCTCTCCCCGCATCTGCTCGCCTTGGAGCCGCCCGTCCTGGCGGCTGGTGTTTAATCTTTCGGAGGATGACTCATGGGGAAATGCCAGCCTCATCCGCCAAGAATTTTAAACAGAGGCTTTTTTTTTTTAAAAAAAAAAAAAAATTAAAAAGGCATTGAAGAAAGAGACCATCTGTCTACGGGGAACGTGCTGTTTTCTTCTCTTTCTGCTGGAGAAGGGACAGAGGGAGGGAGGTAAAGCCGTGCCCGGCGCCGGGTCTTACCCACCAAATGCGCTTCACCAAGTTTTGCCACCAAAGCCACCGCTGATGGCACGGGTTGTCATGACAATATCCCCTTAATCAAAACAATCCCAGGGTGTTTAACAGGAATTAAACCACCAGGAGCCCATAGAAGTGAGCCGAGATGTGCCAAGGGACTCGCTGGTCTCTCTCGCCATAGTTCTCCATCATGAGGACAGTGTTTGGGGTTGTCTGGGGAGGAGGATTTGTGTCTCTCCCGCCAGCCCAGAGCCTGGATGTATCTGTGCTGGTGGAGATCTCCTTGTTGCTGGGTTAGGGTGTGGATTCGCTGTCCCTTTTTGCAGGAGGAGGCCTGAAGCCACGCACCTTCCATGCTCAGCTTTTAGGGCTAACGTCAGGGATTGCTTTTCCATAGAAACATTAAACAGTTTCAGTTGGAGGAGACCTTCAAGATCATCAAGTCCAACCTTTGTCCCAGCCCTATCAACATCACTGAACCCTGTCCCTCAGCACAACACCCACCCGTCTCTTAAACCCCTCCAGGGGTGGCGACTCAACCCCCTCCCTGGGCAGCCTGTTCCAACGCCTTTCAGTAACAAAGTTCTTCCTAATGTCCAACCTGAACCTCCCCTGGCTTCATTTTGCTCCTACAGCAGTAAAGGAGAATGCAAAGAGCTACCAGAAAACTACAAATGATTAACTGGGGAGCTGCCGCTGCACAGAATCAGCTTTTATTTTGTTGCTTGAAATTAAGGGTTGAGGAAAAGGGCCAGCTCAGCAGCTCCTGGAAAGAAATGATGGAGAGCCAGGTCTGATTTAGCTCAAACCATCCCGCACCTCAAAATATCGCATGGCTCTGGCTCTGCTCCCACCAATGCACAAGGGATCTGCCCAGGGCTGTAAACAAGTAATAAATGGAAAAAAATCCACAAGGTCCTCTGCAAAATGCTCAGAAAGAAAAAAAAAAAAATCCCTCATCTGCTTCTCATGAGGGTGCCCGTTTCGGAAAGTCACGCTCCTTCTCCCTTCTCATCCTGGGACCCCGGCATTCCCAGCACAGGACCACGGATCGCACCCTCTTCAGGCAAAAATGCAACTCAGAAAGCTGTTTTCCAACAAGATACCATCAAAATCCGTTCAGGAGGTGTTCAAGTCTCTCATTTTAGGGTGTGCCCATTCCTTTCTGCAAGTTTGGTATACGAAAATAGCTCTCGGAGTACTTTTTTGCAAGGTTTTAACAAAAAGCCCTTCGCCCAGGAATGCAGCTTCCATGGGAGTGCTATCAAAGATAGGTGTGGGTTGTGTTTTTTTTTATCACCTACAATGTTAGGATAAAGAAAACTTTGAAAACGAGATGAGAAGCCAAACTGGTGATGGGCAGCTTGGGCCAGCTGGGCCCCACTTTCCACCTTCTGGGATGAGGGAGCATTTTGGGGACACCCTAGCAAAGCTCAGCAGGGTCATTCCTAGAGATGCCCAGGACAAAAAAAGGAAGAAAAAACCCACCCTCTGATCTTCTGAGGGGCTTCACTTCTGTTTTGTTCTTTCTTCTTTTTCTTTTCTTCTTCGTTTTTTTTTTCTTCTTTTCTCCTCCCGAGAAAACCAGGATTTTCTGCGGTCTAATTCTTTCCAAAAACTTGTGACCTGAGTCGCTGCCAGCTTCTGCCTCTGCCCTGCAGTAACTCAGCTGGTGGCTCCGGGACCACTCTCCGCTTCAACCTGTGAGAGCAAAATGAGATGGAGAGGATGCTTAAAACCATAAAAAGCTTCCCCAGCATCACGCAGCTCTTCCCATCTGTGCCAGAGCAGCAAGTGACGGCCTTTTATCTCGCCGCTTCCGAAATTTTAAGAGAATTAGCTTACCCCCTGTCCTTGAAAATCTCTTCTCAAGCGCTCGCTGGAGCTGCTGTGGGCCTGGTAGGATCATCAGGAGATGGATGGTCTCTCCCTTGAGCTGCTGGGTGGTCCGCCTGGAACCTCCCTGGCACTCCATGGCTTTCCCATCCCACCACCTGGAAAAAAAATCAAGGAGCTCTGGGGAACAGTCATTAAAACGGGACCTCCTCGGATTTACGCTCGGCGCCTTTTGTGGCGAGCCGGAATATGAGGGATTTTTTTTTTTTTTCCCCTCATCTGATGAGTTTTAAGGGTGTAAGTCCCAGGATGGTCACCTTCCTGGGATGCTGCAAGGTCTGAACGGCTCAGGAAGAAGACAAAAAGAGCTCGGGATGCTGCTGCTGGGCTGCGGGGAGAGGGAGCAGAATGGAGCCCACTCGATGGTCTGACAAACAAAACCAGAGCTACAATTAAAAGTGGGTGTACCCTGTGAAGCCTGTAGTGCTCAAAAAATACTAATGAACCTGGCAAATTTATTCTGAGATTCTTTTCCATTAAATATACTTGGGGGGAAAAAAAAAAAAACAAATGTGACTCTTAATATTCCCCGAGTGCTGGAAACGTGAACATCTTGAAAACGGCTCGAGAAGGCTGGAAAGGATCCAGCCACGGAGCACAAAATCTCACGCTCAAACCTACAGCAAAGGGGTTTAAAAAGTGACGGCTCAGAGCTGTAGTCATGGTGAAGGGTTTAATAAACCAAAATATATTTGGGGGAGGGGGAGGAAAGATGGGAAAAAGGGATTAAGGGCAGCCTCGGTGGGAAGAGTGGGAGTGGAAAACTGGCGGCGCAGGGGTGGGGACAAGTCGTGGGATCGAAATACCGCTCGTGAGTGACCTGAGTGGCAGAAAGAGGGTAAAATTAACGGTGTAGGAATTTGTGATGCATGGGGATGCGTAACGGAGATCCGCGACGACACACGTCGCATCCCCGGGAAGCAGCGGAGCGAGAGGGCGGCTACGGGCACGCTGCCCAAAACAAACCTGATATCTCCATGGCAAAGCGGACCGGGCTAGGTCGAGAGGAGGAAAAACAGAGTTTGCCACCGGTTGAAAACTATGAATTGGGACCTGGAGGGATTTTTGAGGATGGAAAAGGAAAAGGCAACCCGGGGGCGCTGGCTGAGCGTCGTCCTCGAGCTGGCACGGAGAAGATTCCCGCCGGCTCCTGGAGATGCTCGCTGCCGAGGGCCAGCTCCTGCCTGGAAAGGAAAAATTTGGCACCACGGGGAGTCGCTGGTATTTTCCCCAATATGCCATATGCAGGGAAATCGAAAAGGGGAGGGATAATGACCTTTAACACCAAGATTACAAAAAAAAAAAGGGGGGGGGAGGGATGGGGAAGAAACCAACCCAAACCATTACCATGATCACTGTAGCATGAAACACAAAACCTTCCTCCTGGAGCCACACAAAGCCGTGTGGAGCACACTAGAGTAATTAATGAAATGAAAGCCCCCGTTTCTTGCAGATGGAGATGTGGGGAATAAAGGAGCTACACTGCGCTGAGCTGTCATGCATCGCATGCTACATCTGTTATGGAAATCAGTGGTGGTGGGGCCTTTTGTTCGGGCTAAAGCCCTCCCAACAGGGATTTGGCTGAAGTAGATTTTCTTGTTATTAAACATGATTTCTAGCTAGTTGAGAGCAGATGCTCCTGCAGTATTTGGAACGAATAACCAGCCTTCAAGGGTGCAGCATCCCTGAAAAAGTCTGCGATGGCCGGCAAGAGCGGCTCCAGCTCTTGCTAATGCGCTGCCCTGGGTCCCTGCTTTGCACATGAATGCTGCTGACACCAGATGAGCCTCCTGGCCTCCCCGCTGCCTCCCCCCCACCCCCAGCCTTTTCATCACTGGAGAGCAGAGCAAAATGCACACACACACACACACACACACAGAGACACGCAGAGACACATCTCGGTGCCCTCCCGCATCCACCCCCAGCCACACAAAGCCCTCGGGTTGGAAAGGCACCAAAGCCCACGCGGTCCCCACCCCCCCAGCATCTCCTAATCCTAGTGAAATCCCTCCACTGTCCACCTTCCAATGCATATTTTGCTCAAGCCTCCCAGGCCATGCCCCATGTGTCGAGTGGGAAAGCACCAGAACATCCCAGCATGGAGCCGCCCGCTTTGGTCCAAGGTGTTGGCTTTACTGGTGGGAGCGCAGAAGGAAGGGGCAAAAGGAGGGAGGCAACAAAAAGCCGCCGAGGCATCCTTCAAGCATGACACAACTCGGTGCAGCGTTTCGGGATAGCGTTGTCAACCCTGGAGAAAAAGGTCCCAGGAAGATGGGATGTGCAAGAGCTTGGCTGTTTTAGGTGCGTGTGTGTGCAGAAAAAGGATGCGGTTCAGCCGCGTTGCTCCAAATTTCGCTGTAGAAACACACCCCTATGTATTTGCACTCCCAGACTCATCAGGGGTGATGAAAGCTACAGAAAGGGTAGCAGAGAACAGGCATTTCAGAAGGATTTCAGGCATTTCAGAAGGATTTCAGGCATTTCAGAAGGATTTCAGGCATTTCAGCTGAGATACCCCATACAACGCTGCCCACCCACCTCGTTGGGTACCCCTGCTCAGAAGTACCTGCAGGTCCCTGCTGTGAACCCTGGGAAACAAGGAGGACAGAGAGCAGCAAAACACCTCCAAAGAAGACAAAAACCAACACAAAAAAATGCTGTGCCAGCAAGGAGAGAGTGAGATGGTGGTGCTGCCATGCAAAGGTCAGTGCTGAGCATCCCCAGCATTGCGGATGCTCAGCTTCCACCCAGCATTAGTCACGGGAGCCAGCAGCATCAGAGAGCAGATATTTCCCTAAACGCTAGACATGCTATAGAATAAATGACTCACTGGCTCATTCAAGGAAAGTCTGGAATCTAATTTGCAGTTATTACAGTCAGGATAAGGTTAATGGCTCTGCTCCGAGTAACCTGAAAGTAGCAGAGCAGCCTCCAGCTGAAAAGTCCTTTCCTGTCTTTGAGAGGTCCTTTTTTTGAGGGTTGAAAAAGCCCTGCAGGCCCTCCCCAAATTGTTTTTCTTATCCTCTGCCAGTGTTGGAAAGGTTGCAGAGCTCAGTGCAATCAGCACATTCCCAAGACCACATCCCCAGAGCTCTGGACGAGGCCCTAAGAGGCGCAGGGTGGTCCCTGCAGCCATTGTGGTCACAGGAAAAAGGCTGGGGGGTTTAGAGAGCAGCTCCTTCCTTATTACAGCCCCAGGTTTATCCAAGCAACCTCCTTTTCCCTCACCTGGTCCCTCTGTGGTCGCCTTTAGCTCGTCCTCAGCACCAAGGTCACACAAGAACCCGCCGTTAACTCCTCAAGCAGCAGCTGAAGGTGCTCCAGGGCATTGCAGCCTGATGTTCAGGGCTTATTTTATGTGGTGCTTGGTGGTGGCGCGTGATTCAGCATCCTCCACCCCGTTACATCCCAGGCACCACCAAGCCCACCGATGCCATTTGCTGACCTGGACTTCAGCCATGGATCGACACTTTAGAGCCATCCATGGTTTTCTTTCTTTCTTCTCCTCCTTAAATGAGGTGCTTGCTTAAGTCAAGGCTCCTCGGGCTGGGGATGAAGCCTTTCTTTGGGTTTTCCCCCCCTCAAAAACAAAGCCAGGTGATCCCGGCAGGGATCCACAGCACAGCCCCACCAGCCAGAGCCTTTCCCTGTCCTCCACTGCTCATGGGTTACCAGGGACCATCCCTTGACTCTCCACTTGTAGAGATGCAATAATATTAAATAATACGAACATTATTGCATGGCACATACAGTGAAAACCTACTTTATTCCCTGAGTGCATGACGCAGGCGCACTGTGGCGGGTTATCAATACCTCCCCCACTCCAGTATTTCATATTTTCCAGCTCAAGTGAGTAAAACAGCTCCTTTCATCCCAAAAGCAGCACCCGGGGTGGGCTGGAGGCTCCCTGGGGAGGCAGCCAGCGGGACCTCAGGAATGTGGTTTAGCCAGGCGATGCCTCCGCTCGCTGGGCAAGGACCTGAAGGATTCCCACAACAAGTTCAAGAGAAAAATATTTATCAGCTTTGGGAAAACTTTGCAGAATTTCTGCCACGGTCTGTGTATACATAACAGCTAAGAGCTGGAGGTGCCAGGATTAGTGGTTCTGTGAAGCACACAGGCTAAAAAAAAAAAAAACATTTCCCCATTCGACAGCTGTAGGAAAGCTTCCTTTTGCACAGACCCTTCTTAGAATTGGCCAAGAGCTTTTTTATTTTCCTCAGGTTGCTTCTCATCCCTAATCCTCCAAACTAATTTAGGGAGGATAAAAAGGAAAGAGACACTTGGCAGAAACACCCCTCCCTGATAGTGAACGACTTCTGTCGTCTTGTGTTTGGGAGCCTGGTCCCCAGCAGCCCCTCACAGCACAGTTCAAGGTTGTTTTAGACACGTAAGGGTCTCCTGAGAAGCTGAAGGAGCAGGAAAATATAAAAATTGGTTCTGTTTGAGCATACAAACCAGCAATGGCCACTGTTGCAGCCACAGCGACTGCAGTTCTGCTGCTACTCCAGCCTCTCGGTGGCTTTTGCAGAGGGGCTGGCAGTTAGCAGCCATCTGAATGAGATTCAAAGTCCCTGGGAGGAAAAAAATAATAAAAAAAAAAAAGGTTAATAAATCTTCTGTTGTAAGAAAGGAGTTTGGTAGGAAGAAGCCCAATGATGTGAGAATTGCTAATTACTTGCTTTTCAGCAAATAATCCCTCCCTTAGGAGAGCCAGCGCCGCTACGTGAGGATTAGGCAACGCGATGCCATGTTGACAACATCAAACTATTAATTAGCCGAGCTCCCCCCGGTTCTCTCTGCAGATCGGCTACGAGAACCGGGCCAAGAGATGAGGAACGAGCTCAGGCTCTTCCTCCTTACCTGCAAACAGCCCCAGAGGTGGGCAGGTCCTGTCCAGGGGGGAGCCAGGGCCACCAGACCAACCCTTCCACTGAAGACCCAGCAAATCGAAATAACAGCACCTGCTACAGCTTCGAGCATCATCAAATTAAGTGGAAACACCCATAAACATCCATCAAATAGCTCCACTCAGGCAGTTTAGCTGGTGACAAAGAAGGAGGTGCCGAATCGTGGCGCTGTGAGGGTTTGCCACCTCGAGGGGCTTTGGTGCCAGCTCTGTTTCCGCACCAGGAACCAGCCCACCTCGTTTGGAAACGCTCCTCTCTCCCAGGGTTCTCCCCCTCGGGGATTTTCTGCAAGGGATTATTTTTAGTAAAACCACCTCAGTTACCGTCAGCAATCGCACGACCTGGTTGTGCAATAAAAGGACGACAGCAAAAAGAAAGAAAAAAAGAAAAAAAAAAGTTGCAAAAGTGCTTTATGGAGGCGGACCAAGTCCTGGTGATCCGCCAAATTTGTTTTCCAGGGGTCAAACGGTGCTGGAAGAGAAACAGCTGACCAAGCCACCAGCTAAAAATTCTTCCGATTCACCCCATGCTCGCTTCAGCGAGAAACTGGAGAGAGCTGGTGGGGGTGACCGTCCTCCCCACGCCAAAAACAAACTCGCACTGCTGCGGATGTGACCTCAGCCCAGGCCCTAATTTTAGAGGAGTGAACCTCTGGTGCGTCCTCTTGGTCAGAGGTTTTGACCACCCCTCGCCAAACCTACCAAGAAACGTTTCACGCAAACAAAAGTGAGCAAGTCTGGTCTAAAACTAGCAGCAAGAAGGGAAAAAGCAGCACTGGCAGGGTTAGTGGCTGTAGACAGACCTACCAACTCTCTTTTTTAACACTAAAACACAGGTAACATTGAGACATCTCCATCTTCCATCCACTTAGAGCGAAATAAAGCAGGACTGAGCTTGTGTCATTAAGAGATCAACTAGCAATGAACGTTGTTCAACTGAAAATGGATCTTTCTCCCCTTTCTGTAGGAATCTAAGGATGGTCTAAAAGCATCTTTACCAGCACCTTCCTAATCCACAAACTCTTTGACTTGGGACCACAACCACACTTAGGTGTAACACACGAGCGATGCGAAAACAAGCGCACGCACGTTAAACGGGTCAAAAACTCATCATGAACTTCGACGGATCTCAAAACTGGAGTCACCAAGAAGGCACGTTTCCAGCGAGGCTTCCAAGAGGTTACTTCGTTGTCCTTAACCTACTCCACGATCTCACCGAGAAAACAGCAGATCAGAGGGATGAAAAGATCTACAAAATCCAGAAGGTTTGTAGATCGCGCAGAACGTGCACGGTGGCCACCTTGCTCTACCAAGCACAGGCCAACAGCAGCTGTTGGGAGACCCCGGAGTATTTGGTGTGGGGAACTGGAGATGTGGGGCCAGAGGGTTACGGTGAAGGTCAGGATGAACACAAAAGCACCAGCAGCAGAAAGGCTGTGTGGCCCAACCGCTCCTCCAGCATCTGTAGTTCCAATAATCATAGAATCATAGAATGTTGGGGGTTGGAAGGGACCTGGAAAGATCATCTAGTCCAACCCCCCTGCCAAAGCAGGAAAGATGCCAAAAAGCTTCAAGAACAACACAATTGGTTAAATGCAAATACACCTCATAGCAGAAGATTCAAAGTCATTGAAGGAGTCATCTGTTTGGTTCCTGGTGACATAATTCTAGCCTAGAGACCTACAGGGTACACCTAAATTCAGTGACCAAGCGTCTACCGACCTCATCCACCAGATGGAAAGACCAACTGCCGAACCAAGACAAATTCAGACCACGCAGACTAACTATGAACATAACTGACCCTCCAGCCACCAGAGGACCCGAGCACCTCCAGCTCCAAGAGGAGGTGCTGCAGGCCTGGTGTTTCGAGGACACGGAGGGGACAGGTCCCCAGGAACTCACAGGCTGCTGGAAGGGCAGAGCAGCAGGAAGGGCCACCAGACCCAGCCCAATTTGAGACATGTTTTGAGGCACAGCGAGGCGTTTGCTCACGTAATCTACAAACTCTGGGAAGAACGTCTGGCTTGTCCTCAGAAACAGAAAAGGATCATCAGGTCAGCACACTGGGGCATGAGCGAGACAAGTAACCGCTGGGACTTCTGTCTCACTTTGGAGACGTAGAGTGACCACACGCTTCAGAAGACCCCAGCATGAGACACTTGGAAGCTCCCTTTACAAGTTTTGGGGAGAAAACCTTGTACAGGTAGCAAGGACGACCACCTCGGCTGCACCATGTCCTCCACATCCAAACGTGAGCCTGACACAACCCAGCAGAGCTGACGCGTTGGGACGACTCTTCCAAGAGGAGCCACAGCAACCACGGTGTCCCAGTGGTGACAGAGAACAGGAAGAGCCCTTGGTTTGGAAAGTCTTTTTGGTCAACTCACAGCAGGTAGTGAAGAATAGTTTCTAGTGAATATACGAAGCCTTTTAAAAAGGAGAATTAGATACTTTGGGAAGCAAAGCAAACCAAGCTTCATCTGTTTGCTCGCTCCACTTTTTGGGCAACACAACCCACGCCACCTACTTAAATATAACGCCAAAGAAGCCAAGAGGCTGTTGCAAAGGTAAGATGGCCTTTTTCTCAAATCACATCTCAATTCCCAGCTATTGCCTCCCCTGTAGCTCCATGCAATTACACCCAAAACACAAGCATTAATAAACTAACACGCAAAGGCCATTTCCACTACAAGTCAATTATTTTTTTTTAATTCAAAGGAAAAAAAAAAATGGTATTTTAATAAATACTGCAGAAACATTAACCAAACATACAAAGTGACTTCAACAATTTTTTTAAAAAAAAAAAAAGTAATGAATGTCCTGTTTTATAACAGTTATAACTTATTTTTTTTTTCCACAATATTTAAATACAGAAAGCACTTACCAGCTATTTCGTAATACTGCCCTAAGCGCACTGTTGCATCAGTCAAAAAGCTTATTATGGTGGTAAAGATGCCTTTTTGTGGGAAATCAGCGGAATGAGTGTTTTGGTTTGGTTTTTTTCCCCCCTCTTTTTCTCAGGCGAAACAAAGTGCCAGGGAACACACAGAAATGAGTTTTAATTACGGTAACCCTTTCCCTTCCCACAAGCGAAACGGATCTTTTTTTAACACTTCCAAAATGAAGCATTTATCCTTGGGAATGAAACGCTTGCCCCCCCCCTGGCAAGCGACAGCCACACCGGTCAGAGTTTACAGCATCCTTCCTTTGAGAGAAGCTATGAAGTCAGGTAGGTCAGTAAGCAAGTTGAAAAAAAACCAATTTTAAAGGCGTTTAATGTAACGAGAGCACTCACTAAGAAGAACAGAATTTGACTTAACTGGTTCACCGATGTTTTGTGACTGTCTGGATACATATCTATTAATCTCAAAGACTAAGGGCAGTATCCAGTTTCCACCAGGGACCCCCCTTAAGGCGTCAAAAGTTCTTCAGATCCCATTTCCTCACCACGAGCAAACGCAGTCTGCAGCCCAAAAATAAGAGTATCGCAAAAAAAAAAAAGATAACCCGGCTCTGCTGGCTCATTTGCAGATTCTCAGGGTTTTGGTTTTGTTTTTTTTTTTTTTGCAGTGAACTGCATGAATAGCACCTCTCCGTAGCATTTACAGACGGCTAGATCCTGGGATCCAACTCGCTTTTTTCCCCACTCCTCGCAGAGGCGGAGGAGTCTCGGGGTTTCCCCAGCCGGGCAGTAAGGCTTTAACGAATTATCGCGGTTGTAAAACTACAGATCATCTGTCATCATAGCTCTTAGCACCTTTCACGTGAACCCACAGCAACATACCCATACAGCACACCAGAACCGGAGATCAATCATTTCCACTCTAAAATAAAAAAAAAAAAGTACAATCACAAAGAGGAACGGAAAGTCAAGAGTCCTGCGACGGGCGGGTAGTTCGCCCCCGCCACGCCCCAAATCTGTTTTAATTTCCACAGTGCCAGGGCACCCATAATCCTGGGAAATCTCAGAAGGGTCGTCTTCGTCACCCAAACGTCGACTGCGCCGACAGCAAAACTCCAGACTTAGGGTTTTCCTCCGGTATATTCCCCATATTTTAACGATGAGCTACTAAAAAAAAAATTAGATCGTATCCTTTGGAAAACCAACTATAAGGTCACGGGGCTAGTTCCTTAATGAGGAGGGCATATTAATAATGTCGTCTTTTAAAAAATATCCAAAAAACGTCAAAGTGTTATTTTAATGAAATCAAAGCGGTGGCATCCAGGAGCAGAGCATTAATAAAAGAAACAAGCACTGTCAATGACATCTCTCTTCTTCGCAGTGTTCTTCTCCCATTCACCCTCTCGTTTCTCAGCACATTTTCCCTTTTTTTTTTAAATTTTTTTTGGCATTTTCTGCAACATATTTCCCGATGCCACTTCATTCAGAGCCATTTCTCCTCAGTTCCTAAGCACAGTCTCACACAACAGGCGAAGTCTCCATTAAAGCACTGGCATAAGCCCTCATTTTTAAACACCATGTCGGCTGCGTACTTCATCGAGCTTCCTCCACCCCTCCCGGACGCTCTCTTCCTCCTTCTGTAGGGAAAAAAAAATAATAAAAAAAAATAATATATATATTCGAGGTCCTTCACATCACCGTGCAACTCTTTGCTTTGTCCTTTCGCAAGTCCGTCGCCACTGTGGAAAGTTCTGGCCTGCCAGGCATGTGCGAAATTCGCTTCGTCGCCCTCTGCGATTTGTTCCGTTTCACGTTTTTATTTGTTTTGTTCACGCACGCCAAGGTGGCAACATGAAAAATGTCTCTGACACTGTTTTCTGACTGTAAGGCTGAGCATTCAATGTATGTAGCTGCTCCAATCTGTTTGGCCATATTTGCACCCTAAGGGGAAAAAAAAAAAAAGAGAAGAAAACAACATGCAATCAATACCAAGTTTCCACAGAGAGCCAAGGCAAGCCATACAATTACTTCTCAGCGCTGTTTTCCATACACAACGTTTTCTAAAAAGCCAAGTGTGAGCTCCAGCACTACAGCCAGCAGCTAATTTTGCAAAATAAACAGGGTTTTGGTTCCAAGATGCATCAAACGAGCATCCAAGCGTCATCTCCTACGCTGATAAATGCAAACTGGAAGAGAGAAGATAAGCTCGGTGACCTGCAAACAACTGCAGGAAGCCAAAAAAGTATTATATTAGAGGGACCTATTCAGCAATTTCACCCTTACACCTTAATTTGCATCCATGAATCACGAGCTCGCTGGGCAAGGGCTGGATCTGGCGGCTTCCAGATCTAAGCTTGCTATCTCCAATGAGAAAAAAGAAAAAAAAAGTACTCTGAGTGCTTTCAGTGTGCCCCTGGGTTACATCTCCACGAGGGGAAAAAAGTTCACAGGCAAACATGCTGCGGGTTTCCGAGTCGGGGATAGTTATTTCAACTTGTAGTTAGGGAACAGGCAAAAAAAAAAAATAAAATAAAAAGGACATTAGAGGTTATACAAGCCCTTCTTCTTTGATTTGCTTTAAAAGTCAAAGCAGTGATATTTGTTCCAGCAGCCCAGGGAAAACACCACACGACGCTGGCAGATAACAGTGCCCCAGTATCCTGTTGTGGATTTTGCTACTGGAAGACAATCCAGCGTTGTGCAGCAAAAAAAAAAGTTGTTTCAATGGATTTTTACTTCTGAGGGATGAATCTTTGTTAGCAAGTTGCGAAATCTGGCCACGTCCTCACATATTCACAGCCCCCGAGATGTGGGCACTAGTCAGCCCAACCCCTCCTCTCTGCTCTCCTGCCAAGCTGGTGGCACTAATCTATCTGGACCCACTTCTTATTTACACCGCGGTGATGCAACCACCTCCTTATCAATTCTGAGTGGGAGTGGCCGATAAAGGAGTATTACTCTGCAGGATAAGCCCTCCCCACGGTTAAACATCTCAACTGCTAACCCAGCCGAGCCGACACCTCAGAGGCTCAGACAGGTTTGCTCAGCTGTAGGGAACTGGAAACCAGCGAGGCTGCTGGGAGTCACCAGCAACTGGTTTTGTGCTCCCAACACTTCCTTTGTGAAATTCTTTGATCTTGTGGTCAAAGGAATTCAACACTAAGCTGTGTATCTCGACTCCCTGCTCCAGAACTAACGCGCCAGGTCGCTTCGTGCCACCAGGGATTTGGCAACCGCAAGAGACGCAAACAGCTCTCGCTCTAAGCTTTTGCTTTTGTAAAGAAATTAGGGGAGTTTGCTGCTGTACAGGCTTCCCCCAACACAACTCTCCCTTCCGCTGCCAATTAAGAGTTTCTAGCTGAGCCCTTTGCCTTCAGCTGACTCCTGCTCCTCAGCTGTGACACCAAGAGATGTGAATCACAGAATGTCAGGGATTGGAAGGGGCCTCGAAAGATCATCAAGTCCAATCCCCCTGCCAGAGCAGGAATGCCTAGACTATGCCACACAGGAACGTGTCCAGGCGGGTCTTGAATGTCTCCAGAGAAGGAGACTCCACAACCTCCCTGGGCAGCCTGTGCCAGGGCTCCGGCACCCTCACTGAGAAGAAGTTTCTTCTCGAGTTTAAGCGGAACCTCTTATGTTCCAGTTTCAGCCCATCACCACTTGTCCTATCAGTGGTTGTCACCGAGAAGAGCCTGGCTCCATCCTCGTGACACTCACCCTTGATATATTTGTAAACATGAATGAGGTCACCCCTCAGTCTCCTCTTCTCCAAACTAAAGAGCCCCAGCTCCCTCAGCCTTTCCTCATCAGGGAGATGCTCCACTCCCTTCATCATCCCAGTTGCCCTGTGCTGGACTCTCTCCAGCAGTTCCCTGTCTCTCTTGAGCTGAGGGGCCCAGAACTGGACACAATATTCCAGATGGGGTCTCACCAGGGCAGAGTAGAGGGGAAGGAGAACTTCTCTCGACCTACTAACCACCCCCCTTCTAACACACCCCAGGATGCCATTGGCCTTCCTGGCCACAAGGGCACACTGCTGGCTCATGGTCATCCTGCTGCCCACCAAGACTCCCAGGTCCCTTTCCCCTACACTGCTCTCTAATAAGTCATTCCCCAACTTATACTGGAACCTGGGCTTGTTCCTACCCAGATGCAAGACTTCAACTCCTGGGCCAAATCCATCCATCACTATTGGATTGCTACCTACAGGAAGAGGGGAGCCTTGCTGATTTTACCGAAGAACTGTAAAAATACATAATATATCAACTTACGTAATAAGTGGCAGACAGTATTTGCTTTTAAGTTTAAAACTCAAAGAAAAGGAGCATGGAGAATTACAGGCTGAACCACATGGCAGTTTGTAACCAAGATGACATCTTCCGCAGCAAGCAGGATTTGAGGGTGCTTCTGATTTGCTTTCCAATAAGGTAAAAAACTCCAAACTGGCATTTAAGTTTCACATAAAGTTGTCCAAGATGAAGAGATGTTTGCCAAGCGGTGTAGAAAAATGCCACGACCAGCAAAAGCCATCACAGTACAACAACTGTGTTGTATTTTAATCAAAACACTGTTTGTGGTATCTTTGCCTCTCCAAAATTCAACATGCTGCGTTACTAGGAATCACCTGTCAGGAGCTGTTGGTTTGGAAAACCTGAGGTTGTGGGTGACGTCAAGAACAATTTGATAGCACAGGATAGATACACACACTGCAGTTACTCCTGGAGGTACCATTCTCACACCCTGAAGGGCGTATCTCAAACCACCGCGGTGATTCAGCTGCCACGCACGACACACGCCTGAGTAAGAAGGGGAAATTTACTTTGGAGCCCAGTTTTCCCCTGTTTTCTACCTCCTGCTCTCCCACGGCCCAATTCCTTTCACCTCCATTTCTTTATCCCTCAACACCTGGCTCCAAACTTCTCACTTTCCCACCAGCAGAGAACTTGCGAGGCTTCCCGAATTTGCTGCCGCCTTCAGAGGGAGCTACAAGGTGCTTTCTCAGGTGTTTCAAGGCAACAGGATTTTAAAGGGGAGAGATTATACACACGGTAACTCTCATGATGCTGAAGTCAGATGAACAGCATTCAAATTTAAAGTCTGATGACAACAATTTTACCAGTTTATCAGTAAAACAAACAAGACACATCACCTCTCAGTTACTGCTTAGGCTTCTGTAGGCGTCAGGAAGTACTAAGTTTATTTTCAATTCACTTCAAAAGGCTCTCTGCAATCAATAAGGCTGAGTCTTAAGATGCTTAAAGTACATGTTGTGATATACTGCTGCATCCCATCTATGTGCAGGCTTTGCCTTTACTTCCAATAGCTTTCAAATTCCTCCCCAGCAACTACTAGAGCCTGTGCATCTCACTTCCTAGGATGGACTCGTGTCAATGGGGGAGAAGTTGTTCATAAAGGTGACAACGGTGATCGAAAAGAGTCTTATCTTCCACCCCTAAGCACAACAAAGGACATGGCACGTACCTGATCGTAGGACACGGGTGTCTGACGGTGATTGGAAAGTTCCACTAACGTGCTTACGTCCGTGCGCAGGTCCGACTTGCAACCAACCAAAAGCATTTTGGTGTTTGGGCAAAACTCCTGGATTTCACCTTTCCACTGTAAAAAAAAAAAGAAAAAAAAAAAGATTATAATTTAGTTGGAATGTTTAAATCCAAAGAAGTAATAGATACAAAGATGAAGCTTAATAAGCCACGACATTTCACGTGGAAATAATCTTACGTAATAGTTATATCTACCTTCAAGCTAATTTCTAAAGGCATTAATTCCAGCAGAATCTGGTCAAGGATGAAATCTTACCATCTCATACACTCATTAATTCCACCGACTTACTAATCAAGAGGGAATGAATCGAGACTGTTTACCTACATGAGTAAAGGTTTGCAGACCTGTGGCTCCTCACAAGCGACAAACACCCAGCCATGGCCATTTGCAGAGAGAAACCAAGGACACTTGGTGTCACCACCTTCAACGGTTCCCCAAGAGCTGCAGGAGCAGGTCTTGTTTGGCCACCAAAAAAGTGTTGCTATATATTGCCTCATGGGCACATAAATCTTATGAAGAACGACTGAAGGAGGAGCTGAGGCTGTTGAGTTTGAAGAGGAGGAGGCTACAACTACCTGAAAGGACATGGTAGAGAGGTTGGTGCTGGTCTTTTCTCACAGGTAATTAGCAACAGAACAAGAGGGAACGGCTTCAAACTGCAAAAGGGGAGGGTTAGACTGGACACGAGGAACAATGTTTTCACAGAAAGAGTAGTGAGACATGGGCACAGGCTGCTCAGGGAGGCAGTGGAGTGCCCATCCCTGAAGGTATTTCAAGCTGTGGGGTTGGGAGAGATGGTTTAGGGGTGAGCTTTGTAGAGCAGAGTTAATGGTTGGACTCGATGGTCCCAGGGGTCTTTTCCAACCTGAATGATTCCATGATTCTCTCCTCACATCTAAACCAACACACATCTGTCCTGGGTTCCACTATCGTGAAGCAGTAACAAGCCCTTCAAACAGAAGTGGTGATGATACATTCTCTTGGGCTTCCTCCCTCAATTCATGGTTATTATAAAAACACAAGCAAATAGAAAAAAAATCAGAGTGTAATCCAAACAGATCATCCAATCCCTAAAACTTGGGCTATCATTTGGGTTTAAAAATATATTAAGGAAAATCTCTTACAGAATTAAGCAACAGTGCAGTTACAACCATTATCAGGGACAGAAAAGGAGTTCCAGATGCTGGTTGGCACAGTTAGAAGCTGAGAGAATAGTCTTAAGTATTTTCTGTAGACTATTCAGAGCATTCTGTGCCACTTTATTCCCAGTGACACAAGAATCATCGGCCCCAGCTACAGAAAAAGGGACCTTCAGGTCATTAAGCCTAAAGACAACACCGTAGAGTTGAGTCATGCCCAGTGACCAAAGAAAGGATCAGGGCCACCTCGCAAACAAAGTCCGATTATCAAAATTCAGTGTTTTAACTCAGGGGCGGGGGAAGTCTGGCACTGAATCTCCAGATGACTGAACTCGTGAAAAATTCTCAAGTCTGGTGCGGGAATCACATTTCTATGCCACTGCTAGTTGTGCTGGTAGCTTCCAGAGGCATTTGTCACTGGCTCCTTCTAACTTCAGCCTTAGAAATTACGTCAAGCCATGGCAAAAGTCCAAACACTTGGCAGGCACGTTTTAACCATCTCGGCAACACAGCAACGTTTCTCAAGTCTGTTATGTGACTACAACGCGAGAGACAATTCCTTGCTGCGCCCAGCCCTGCACCTCACGCCACCCCAAATAATTCACCGCTGTCTAAGGGCTGAGGAATGAGAATTTACTTCACTCTTGAGCATCCCATAAGGAGTTTTGAGGCTTTTTGTTTGAAAGGGATGGTGGAAAACCAAACTTCAGCAGGGCAGAGCACGGTCTTCTCATCTCTCCGTTAAAAGAAATGGACTGAAGTTTTTGATGAAGGAAACAGCACCACTCTTCAGAGATTTAACCAAGCTACTCAAACGCTTCTGCACTCAAACGTTTTTCTCAGACACTTGCCTTTTTTAGCACACTGTCAAGAGTTTCTGGCCGACTGATGTCAAAGCAAATCAGGACAGCATCAGAATCCGGATAGGAGAGCGGGCGGACGTTGTCATAATAAGGAGACCCTGCAGGTAAAGAAACAACATTGTTATTAATCTTTTTCCACTTTACGCAGTCATTTGGGCTTATTCACAAAATTCAGGGAAGCTCTTTAACAGGTCCCAGCTACCACCTTTTTTATTTTCCCAACAGCACTGCATTCCCAAACACCCCTCGCACTTGCTCTTTTCCCTGCTTTCCTTTTGTTTCTCACCTACAAATCCAAGAGCAACTTCCCAGGTAATTAAGAGTGATGGCACCCCAGTGATCCATCTCCCACCAAAAAGGCCCCCATAACAAGGAAATTGGGTCAGCCCAAGTTTAAGTCCCAGCATTAACCTGCAGGGATTTGACGCTGAGAACAAATCCTTAACCTCCAAAAAGCTTCATGAAAACAGATTCATCCCAGTCCCACTTTTGCAGGGAGAAAATAAAAAAAAAATCAGAAAGTTTTTAAATAAATCAGTTTTAATTCTTCCAACATTTAATTTAAAGCAAACAGTTACAAGTGGAAAAAAAAAAAAGCATGTTTAGTTGTCCCGGGTATTGGCAATTTTTAGAAGAAACTCTTGCTTCAAGCATTTGTTGCAGGGAAGAATCCCAGCCCTGTAGGCAGGCAGGCAAGTCCCCTGTCACCAAAAGCCTCACAATCTGTAAACCAGTACACATTCCCCATAAATGTTTACGTCTAAACTCATGAAACAAATGTTTATCAACAAGATGAAAGCTAATCTAGTAATCTGACAGAAGAGAAACAGGTCCAATATTGCATTTTGGTACATGTTTTACTTCCAGAGCTGTTAAGGGGTAGGCTGTTTTCTTTTTAAGAATCATCACATCATGCAGAGTTACAAATATATCTCCCGAGTGAGAAATCTCATTTTTGTCATCCGGTGAATCTGGTAATAGGCTTGGGGGGGGGGCTGAGAAATAATTATTCTTTTTTTTTTCCTAGGAAGTTCTAGTCACTCAGACACCATTTGGTTTGGCCTTAACTCTGCCAAAGCTTCACTCACTGAGGAGAACACATTTCTGATTTAGAAGAGTAAAGAGCCAAGCAGTACAACAGGGTAAGAGCTTGGGCTTTAAAATATGCACCTGCAGCTCAAAATGCAGTTTTTTTTTCATCATCTAGTCTTATTTCTGTACCCTTCTCTCACGAACCCAAAACCAGAACACAGAGTTTGGGGGTTATCAGCTAATTATATCACCCAATTTCCCAGCTATCTAGAACTAATTGGCTGCAAGGTCTGAGAGGCTGAGCAGACTATTAACCGGATTAGAGAAATTCCGCAAGTTTTTGACTGACAGGCAGCTCGCGCTGTTGCACAAAGCAGAGCGGGGAAACGGCGTGAACGTATCGCAGGCGACTTGGGTTGGACAGCTTACGCTGGAAGGAAGGAGTCAAGAATCCCAGGAATGTTGTTTTTGAAATGAAGAGTAACACATGGGGAGCGAGGCATTACCAAACTAGGTAGCAGAAGGTAATTTGTTGAGCGAGACTTATTTTATTCAAGCGCTCGTCTTCGTAAACGATGCCAATCTAACAAAGAGGCAGCTGTCAAAAAACTGCTCGTCAAAAACCAGTTAGCTGTCTTCAGCAGGGGATGATGTTAGAAAAAAGAAATCTAAGCGAGCTGAGCTGACCAGTAATTAACTATTAATTGAAGCTCAGCTCTGCTTGCAGTGACTATCAATAAGCATTTTCCACTACTAATTATTCCCTGGCTATCTCCAGAACTGCTATTACATCTGCTACTCTATCCTGGAGCCCCAGGGCCAAATTATTTATCCTGGGGCCAAATTATTTACCCTGGGGCCCCAGGGCCAACTCACTTGCTCCGGACAGAAGACTTGCTGGGCAAGACGCCGCTAACTAGCCATCCGTACTACGCGCTGGCCAAAGCGCAGCCCGCTAGCCGTGGCCCTGATGAGCCCCAGCAAGTAAGGGCAGGATTGAAGATCATCAACACTCGGCCAAATGGTTGCTGGCAAGAAAGGAACCTCAAAAAAGCCTCACCCAGAAACTAATTCCTCAGACACATACCTATGCTCTCAGTCACCAGTCTTCAGGGCTACAACACACCATATATGTCCATCAGCACGTATTTATGTATACATACAGTCACCACCTCCAGCCCCGAGACTCCTTTCGACTGTGTCAGCTGCAGCCGTGTTTGTTTTGAGGTGGTTTTTTTTTTTCCCTTCTTCTTTAGGTTTGCCTTCTGAACCTCTCGTATGAAAAACGCCGAGCTAGAATAAGTGCTCTTCTACAGGCTCGGATACGAGCTAGGGAGGAATATTTGCCACCTCCTTTTCTTCGGGGCAGTGCGTGGCAGAACAAACAGGAATCGTTCAAACTCCTTGGGCTCGCAGCGTCAAAGGAAATTTCCTCCTGTCATTCAACAGCAATAACCAAACCTTTATTACGGCGCAAATAAAGAGGGGCTGCGGCCCTCGCTGTGCGAGCCTATTCAATCTGGCATTTCAGGGTTTCGCCCAGAGAAACCCTCAGAAGCCAGGAATCTCAGGAATGAGGCTCAAGTCTGAACAGACAACTCGAGCGCAGCCCAGCGAGGCTGCCTGCTTTTTTTTCTTTTTTTTTTTTTTTCCCCCTCCCCTCCCTCAAGTGAAGTCTGCAGATTTGAAGCCACGCCAACCCTAGAAAACAGAAGAGCGTAGAGCTATGGTATTCGTAGAGAAAAAAAACACCAAAAAACAACCCTACTTGTGTTTGTGATTCTGTTCCTGTAAATAAAGCATTTTTGTCATGGGCAACAGGGACAATTTCTCTCTTTTATCCAGGAATTGCTGATAACGCTATAGTTCATCTAATTTTGTGGTATTATTCCAGCTGCAATCCGCCTTTTTTTAATCCGTTTGGCAGCTTAATTAATTTAAGCCGCAAGAATTTAAACATCGAGAACGATCTACTTGCGAAACCTTATGTCGCCTGCAAAGTACAACAGAAGTTTCAGCTTTTAAAACCGAAATAAAACCCCTTCCCAGCAATATGGTTGGCTTTGGTCCACAGAGGATACCAAGCTTAGGCTTCAACATCGCTATCTTAATAAATAACAGAATTTATATTGTTAAAAATTAAAGCATGCTCGATTCTTTTTTTCTTTTCATGGCCTAGTACTACTCAAAGAGGGTGAATCTTGGAGAGCTGAAGCCTTGTGTGGCTGCAAGACCCAAAACAACCACCACCACCAGTTCCAAGCAGAAGGTTCAACCACCCCACGTCTCACCTACGAGAGGAGAACCTGGGTAGCTCCTGCTCTCACGGGCCCCGAGGGATGCCGTGCTCAGTAACAGGCAAGACTTTACTATTTACACACCACCAAGCAGCCATCAGGCATTAGTCTTTGTAGCCTTTTGGACTCCAGTCAACTGAAAGAACAACAGATGAACAGCAGCATCCTCACTCCCAAACCCTTGGGCTCCCTCACTAATTTTCAGCTACGCAGGAAAAACATCAAGTACTGCAGTGGCTGCTCTGTGTAGGTGATGGTTTTCCTCCTTCCGAATCCACCTGGGTTGTTTTTGGAGAAAACGTGGGTGATTTTGTACACGGAATACCACCTCCAAGCACACGAGTATCACAATGTTCAGAGCATCTGGAGCATTTTCATTCCGGAACCTCAAACAGGACTTTGGTGACTTGGCATTCCCAATTATTAATTCTAGCTATATATCCTCTAAATGCAACAACAACAAAACAAAAAAAGCCAACCTACAAAGACTAGTTACTCTGCCAGGGGAAAAAAAAAAGAAAAAAAAAATCACATTGCTCAACACAGCCAACTTGCAAGTGAACTGGAAGGCAAAGCCAGGAATGTGACATTTCTTTTAAAACCCTTACTACCAGAGAACTTGTAGAAATAGTAACTTCAATTCCTCTACGTTTCAGTTGTCTTCAGCAGGATTTGGGCACAAAACTTTACGATTAACACTATGTTTTTGTACGGACGCTCGAATACATCGTACGCATTCAAATCACAGTAAAGCTGTGAAGCCCTTCTGGATTTAATTACATGCTAATCCCCAGGAGTGCACAAAGTATTTCTGACCCCGCTGAGAATTATTTTATCAGAGTATCCAGTACAGTTTTCACAGTTCGACCGGCAAAAAGCCCCTAAAGTATGTTTTAGGGAGGCACAGGTACGTATACTTAATTAATGGTATGCGATTTCTAAGCCACAGCTGCTGGAATTTAAATATCAAAGTAGTTCCCTTGTAATGAGAAGAAGTCAAAAACTCCATAAATGCATGTTAGACCATGCTTACAGCAGGGAAAAAACCTCTAATAAGAGAAGTGCTCTTCACAGTGTTCTAGATGAAGCTTTAACCTGAAGAAACTTCTAATACTCCACCTTGCAAAATAAGCACGCGGCTCCCCGACAGCTCAGGCTACGTTACCACAGAGTGGAATAATTTATGGTGTAGTTAAGATTGCAACCAGACATTCCTGCTTCGAAAGAAGGGTTGGTAGTCCAAAACTCAATTGAAATTCAAGTTGGCAAGTGCTTTCCTTAATGCTGTGGCTAATTTAAATCCCTAATGACTTGCAGAACTAGACGGTACCAGAAAATATCTGAATAATGAATCGTCCCCTTCCACTCGTACGAGTGTTTTGTCCCATATTTCTATGGGCATAGCCAAGATGCAACAAGAACTCCCCAATAAATTTACAGCTGGCTTTAAAGTGTTCCATCAATAGTGTGACTCTCTACATTTTTGTATTTAGGAGTCCTCCAGTAACAAAAGCACACCATTGTTATTATATAAAAGGACTGTAAACCAAAACCATGACAGCAGGGCCTGTTCTCACCCTAACACAAGGCTATTTTAACCAGTGCCTACAGCTTTTCCCATTTTCTCAGCAAGAAAAAAAAACAACCCACTAAATTGCTCCAAGTGGCAGTGCCTTCCTTCAAAAGGATTCACTGCAAAAACTGACATTTTCACTCTACTTCAAGTCAGAGACCGATTTTCAAGGCAGCCCTCTGCATGCTCCAGGTTTGAAAAGAGAGTTAAGATGGGTACTAAAAATCGATCAAGTCATCCTCAAAGTACCTGCAGCATTTTGCAATCAAACTCAGCTGAAGAGCATCCTTTGCCCCTCCCTCAAGAGGTGCTGAAGTACCTCAAAGGATTCGAGCCATCACCTCCCCCGTGCTGCAATGGATATTAACTTCCATGACTATTTGGCAGTTAATCAGCTGTATTCTTCAGTTAACTAGATCTAGTGTTAAAAACGTTCAGACTTCTATTCTAATTCAGCAGAGGACCAGGACAAAGGCTGGCAAAAAATAAATTGCCAAGAATTTTAGTGCTAAAGCACTACCTTGTCTCCTGATGCCTCTGATCTGGTGATTTTGCATCAGGTTAATGGGTTTGGTGAGAGTTTACAGAGACAATTCTGCATCCTCAGAGTCCCACAACCAGAGGATCCACTTTTGGAAATACTCTGTAAGAACAAGCATCGGACGCTTCAAAAATTTTCTTCAGTTTCAGCTTGCAGACAAATTAGCCACTTGACCTCAAGCTTCTCAGTCAAATTTTCTATGAGTTCCAGGACAGGCCTGAAAGGGTCACAGGCACACACAAAGGCCAGCAGGTGTTTCTTCCAGTGCTTTTTGTCTTTTTGAAGTGCTACAGAAAATTTCACTACACAGGTGTCTCCGAGCCTTTGACGTAGAGATTCCAAAACCTTCCCACGTCAAACAACCTGCAAGTGTGGTGTATTTTAATAGCTAAAGATAAAATTTTCCAAAATAACTATTAATTTTTAATAAGCCCTTACTCCAGAGAGTTACAGCCAGCTTAGTAATCAGGATGAAAGCTCAAACCAGACACACTCCAGAAGTCTGCAAGTCTTACTTGGCATAAGATGAAGGAAAAAAAAAAAAAAAAAAATCAGTTCAGAGCTACGCTGATACTGGTTGTGGGCACAGAGATTGCCTTTTCCCAGTAATAGTGTTGCAAGAATTTGGAATCATTTCCTCAACAGCAAGAAGAAAGCCAACTCTCCGCCTAAACTGCTTTTTTTAAAAAGGGATTAACATTTTCGTTTCCGGTAAAAGGACTGCTGTCACATGTAGAAGTGCCAAGTCCAAATTCAAGATGAACAAGCTATCTACGCAACTTGCCTGAAGAAGAAAGGGCTCACACACGCTGTCAAGTTCCTCCAGCTTTTTTTCCTACAATCCCCTCTGCAGGATAACACTGATCCACAGCTGTGTTAATATTCTTGATGCCTTTCACCTCAGCAACCTCTCCCAGTGCACTCAGTTAGGGGGTGTCAGAGATTTGCTATTTGTCCATACTCTTCTCCAGCACCGAGGTGGCAACTTCAGAGCTTCATCCTCACCACCCTGGCAATAAACTTAATCCGATTATCAACGACAGCAGGATCTAGAGGAGTTCCTGGCCTAACATAAGATCTAAGACACCAAAAACCTCGACCTCTGAGGCACGTGAGCAAGTATTTTTGACAAAGCCACTCAAGGTGAAACTAGAAGAACAAGGATGACCTCAAGAAGTGATCTCAGTATGTAAGAAAGGATGGGAAGCAGAGCCAGAGATGCTACCTCCCTAGTCTTTCCTGGCTTTGAAGTGTCTCTAAAACCCAGGAAAGTACTGTATTTTGTAAAACAAACAAACAAAAGACTCGAAACCCCCTCAGAGAGGCATTAAGGAAGCCACAAGGAACAAGAATGCGAGCTGATGTAATTTACCACTAGCACATATAAACACCTCTTTGCTCTTCTGCTAGTTCAAGCAGGGCTTCCCGGCAGCGGAGGAGCAAAGGCACCCCTGGAGCTCCTCAGATAAGCTCTTTCCAGTCAGGCAGGTGAGAACACATCCCCCTGGCCCTGCCTGCCTTCCCCTGCAATGCTGACAAATCGCTTCATGGAGGGTTTTGCCCACACCCTCTTCCCTCCCCGCCAAAAAAAAATAAATAAATAAAAAAAAATTCGTGTGTGCGTCGCTAAAACACACCTCAGATTTAATCAGAAAAATAATAAAAAATAAGTAATAATCCAGAGCATCTTATTTGGAGCCGGGGACCTCCGTCACCCCGGTGCGGGGCTGCGGAGCCGGATCCTGCCCCTTCCCCGGCTCCGCCGACCGGCGGGGCTGCGGCTCCTCGCCCATTACATGCCCTCACCCCCCTCCTCCTCCTCCTCTTGGCCCCGGGAAAACGCTCACCCGAGGTGTCCCAGAGGCTGAGCTCGATGCGCTGCGTGTCGATCTCGAAGCTGGCCGTGTAGTTCTCGAAGACGGTGGGGACGTAGCTCTGCGGGGAGACAGCGCCGAGTCAGCCCCAGCCCGGCAACCGCCACCGGCCCCGGCTCGCCCCGCCACCGGCCCCGGCTCGCCCCGGCTCACCTCGGGGAAACAGTCCTTAGCGAAGACGTGGAGCAGCGCCGTTTTCCCGCACTGGCTGTCCCCGACCACCACGATCTTGCACTTCACGTTCTGGTTGGGATCCATCACCGCCTTGCTCGATAACTTCTGGCTCGCTCTTCTTTCCTTCATTGATCTCGGCTTAAGTCCCCCCGGCCGGCCACAAGGAAAGGAGGGTGAAAAAAAAAAAAAAACCAAACAAACCTCACCACACCACGCCTCGCTTATCCCAAAAAGACAAAAAAAAAATTAAAAAAAAAAAAAATACAAGTTGTAGAGCAGCGGGACCCGCCGCTGCCCTCTCTCCTCCCGCTGGTCCCGCGCAGACTGCTTTGTCCCCCCTCCGCCCGCCCTTATTTATAGCCTCGCGTCCGCCAATCACCGCCCGCCGCCGGTGCGGGGCCCGCCCCCTATTGGCCGCGCCGCAGCCGGAGCGCTGCGCCCCCGAGCGGCGCCGCGAGGCGCCGCAGGCCCGCGCGCCAGCGGCGGCGTTGAGGCGGGAAGCGGGGCGGCGGGTCCCTATGGCCGCCCCTCAGGGAGCTTGCCCGGCCCCGCGGGGATCCCTCCCTTCCCGCCCCCGCGGGGACACCTTCCCGGCCCCCCTCACGGCCCTTCACGTTCCAGCGAGCCCGCTCCCATGCTGTGAGGGCTGGGCTGAGCCCTTTGCCGGCAGCAGACCGGTGCGGTCCTCTCAGGGAGCAGGACCAGTGTGGGGGCTGGAGACCTCAGGAGCAGCACGTGGAATAAAGGGTGTTATTTCGAGGTGGTTTTTTGTGTGTGTAATTTTATACAAACCGTCTATACATCTCAGTGAGATTACAGGGAACCTGCGTCATGTGGGGACTTGTGGCGAGGCAGGTCGCGGTCCCTCGGTGACCCGCCATGGCCGCGGGCTGGGCTGAGACCCCTGACTTCAGCCTCTACTGCTCCTTAGACCACCAGGATGGGTGAAGCGTTTTCTTCCCTCAAAAAGTTGCCACGAGGAGCATGTCAGAATCTCAGGCGAACATCCCCGCTGTTAACACGCTCCTTTTTCTTTCTGATTTCCAAAAAACCAAGCGAAACGGCTTGCGTTCACTGGAAAACGGGGACGCTGCTCTGGCTGAAACAGCGGTGCCATAGCAGGGCAGGATAAATCTTCCCCAGAGCGACAGCCCCGAACAAGGGCTGGTTTGTGAGCAGTTCACAGCACTCTTCGTCCTCAAGTGCTCCTCTCCTCCACCGTATGGCGGCAGGCGGGTGGCCTCGGAAAGGGGCTGGTAGCGGGCGGGAGGGCTGGAGCGGAGCCTGCCTCAGCCCCTCGCTCGCACCTCCCCTGCCAGCTTCGCCGAAGAGCAGCTGAAGACAGGGGTGGCCTGCAGAGAAGTGCAGGAGAATCACAGAATCGCAGAACGGCTCGAGTTGGAAGGGACCTTAAAGATCATCTTGTTCCAAGCCCACTGCCATGGGCAAGGACACCTCACGCTAGCGAAGGTCGCTCAAAGTGGGGTCTTGGCCTGATCTCTTCACCCAGGTCATCATCTACCTTCGTGTCGGTGCTGAATCGTGAGCAGTTAATAGTTTTATGACGTCCTGAAATGGAAAGCGCTGCTCTGTTGTGCACGTTTGGCCATAGGGAGATACTCCGGTTGCAGACAAGAGAATCCTGTGTGTGACATTTCAAAACTAAGTGCTAATATTCTTGATTTTGCTCTGATGTGTCACGTCTTCAGCCGGTCAAATTACTGAGCTCTAATGAATTTTCCAAAGAATTTAAGCCTTGGTTTCTGCTTGGAAATTTGCAGTGCATGCGTTATTTGTAAGGCCTTACTGAAAAGCTGGACCAGGCCGCTTTCATATATATTTTTTTTTTTATTTTTTGATTAAAAGCTGGTCTCAGCTATTTTGCAATCTCCATCCATCCCCGCTGTCTACCAACACAGCTTATTTGGACGTGTTATGGAACGGGAGAATGGTGAACAAGCAGTGAGGAAAACTATTGCTCAGAGCAAGCTAGTTTTCTCTCTTTTGTTCAGCTGTATGTATCTGAACAGGAGATAAGCCTGGAAAAATACAGTTGCAGAAAATCCTGTTTCTTCATTCCCCTCTTATCCACACTGAAAACACGTGGCAGCCTCATGCGCAGATGCAGGTGGAATAGAGCTCTGGAGGTCCAGCTCTGGCTCCGTATTCTTGATGAGTCCAACACATGGAAGCATATCTCTTGAATATTAAGGGGAGAAGAAGATGGGCTTGAAAGAGCTCTTTGTTAATCCTGAATGGGATCTGGGTGTGAACATCTGCTCCCTATCAGCTTGTTGGTCACCTGCACACAGATGGAGGCAAGATGCACCGAAGCTGGCACTGATGCCACACGTTCCTTGGCGGTGACTTGGCCAGGACTGAGGGTGCTCAGAGGAGGAATCGGGTGCTCCCCTCACACATGGGAAATCTGTCCGCATCCAGCTATGTCAAGAATGTGGAAACTTTAACGCACACTAAACGCTTACTCACCATGATCACAGAGCTTCCATCAACACACTTGCCCGTAATGTCATGTTTACACGTTTTGTTTGCAGTTACGGTCCCGAGGCTGCCAGCGTCACCTGGCTAAGCCCCGGGGATTTTGGGGTGCCCTGCTGTGCTTCGGGTGCTTGTGACACTCGGTAAGCTCCAAGACATCCCCTGCCTGCTCCAAACTCCCCTGCTTGTTGTCATTCCTTGGGGAAGCTGTTCCAGATATGTTAATCCCTGTAAAACTATTATTCATGTCCTACTCTTAAGTTTAATGCCTTTCCCTGTATCTTGATAACAAGGGGGATAACACAGCGGGGGTTAACATTTCCACTGGTATTTTTCACACGCGGTCCAGATTTTGATTTATGAGGCAGAGTGTCTTGTTGTGCTTAGTTCACATTCCCCATTTTTCTTTAGACCTGACTCCTCTCTAGATTTTCACAGTTTCTTTGCTTCCCATCCAAGAAAGCATTATGCTTATATTAATAACATATATACAATCTACTATTATCTCTGGTAATGACTGCTGATCTAGGATAACATTTTATGGGAATATCAAAACACATTTTTCTCCTCTCGCAAGTAATCTGCCTGAACACTTTCTATGACTATAATAAAACAGCCGAGAACAAGTGCTTTTAGTATCAGAATGACTGCTTGATGATTTAAATCTAAAATTGCCATCAGAGTAGCGCTCCCTGCAATGCCAACTACTGAAGCATCTGTGGAAAGCATGAAAAAATATACATAAAACATGAACCTCACACATCCCATCCCCTCTTCCCTTCTGCCTGTGTGTGTGTAGCTAAGTGGGACGTACATTAAAAGAACATTATTAAAGTTTAAGGTCAAACACGTGTGTTAGGAAACGCGTGTTTCCTGTGTGTTGGAAATGTGGGCTCCCTTGCAAGTGTGCGGTGATAGTCATTAATTTTGCTATCATGTATTTTTTATTTTTTTTTCCCCCGAGAACCTATTCAGCCCACGGAGCGATATTGTCACCTTAACGAGCAGCTATTCAGAAACATCTGTACTTCCCACAGACCGGCGCGTAATCCGTGCCTCATTTAGGGACGCTATTCAAAACCTCCTTCTGAACGCGTAACCCGTTTTGTTATCTCTTCTGTGGGACTTATCAATGTCATATTTGAGTCCTCAACAGATGAAAAGAAATTATTTCTCGCTGCTGCTTTATGAGGCTACGTGATCTGAGGAGGCCTGTTTGACAGGCGAGGAGCTGTAAGGCCGCAAGTATCCGCTAATTCTAGTTGAGCCTCGGTTCATTCCCGATACTTAACGTCATGCAGCACCACAGATGTTTAAAACAGAGCTCTTGCTACCTTCATGTGTAGCCATGAGGGGTTAGGATGTAAAATCAGAAAGCTCTGCCCCATGTTGTCTGCATAGGGAATAAAAAAATCTCACTCAATAGGGTTCAAGCAGCTCAGCTGCCACGTGCGGCTCAGACCGCTTCCAAGAGACCAGAACTGTAGCTGCCAAAATCAAAATCAACTTTTCTTCTGTTCCAATGAGGGTTTAAAATTGACGACGGCCGGATAAGAATGAGCATCTCCTGTTTTGTAATGTTGGTATAATAACGTGCAGGAATGATGGCAATTGTGAAAAGAAACGCTGATTACCTGTGAACTGCAAACAAAATCAGGCTTGACGCTCTTACAATGTGTATTTTTGGCATTTAGAAATCTGGGCATAATTACACTACCGAGAAAGATTTACACAAATTTGTAAAATTCGTTCAAGACATCAGCAACTTTCCTCCACTCGACTGGCAAGGCCGGTGAGTGCTAAGACTTGGCTGGGAAATAAAGTTCAGCTATTCCAAGTTGCAGGAGCCGAGGGCAATGCTTTCACGAATTACAAGCACTCTAAAATTATTTTTAAATCCTTTAATATTTTGGGGAGAGGCTTTTGACACAGAGGGGAAGGTATTTTAAAATACTGACTGTGCTGCGAGTTATCCATGTGCGAGCGGGAATCCCGTATCTTGTGCAAGCCTGGTGCAAGGTTCAGCTCCATAGAACAGCTGACCTTGTTTTAGGGCATTTATTGAGATATCACCAGTGGGATGGTGGGTGTGTTATTTTCTCCCATTTACAGAGGGGTAATACAGTGGTTAAATGTCTTCTCCAGGAACACACATGCTACGACAGCGCCGGTGAGATGAGGGCGTGCAGGAGGTGATCACTCTTTTCCCACCTTCTCCCTCTTTCCCAGCTAAGGAGGCTCTATAGAAGCCATGGAAATTATTCACACATACACCTTAACTCTGTCTCTGGAAAAGCTTGATGTTTTGAGTAGGGGAAAATGTGTTTGTGAGGACACAATAAACCCTATCTGGGGCCACTTCTTGTTTGGGGTTCAGATCCCCTCCCGCTGCTGCTCGTGGCCTCTCCACCTTCTTATCCCACCGGCTGGGGAATTGCCTCTGATCAAAACCTCCCTGAAGCAGAACTTATTCCTCTCGGGTAAATACATCTAAAGCAGGATAACTCCTGGATAAACACAGTAAAAGTATCTCATGCAAATCCAACGTTAGCTGCTCTGCTGTTCCATTATGTATGATTTGTTAGTGCTCGCAGGAAGAACAAATTGCACGTCGGGGGTGTTCTGCCATCCGTGAAGTCACGTGCAGCTCAAGGACGTTTCCTGCTGTAGGATGGCATAGGGAGCAGCCTTCAGTGAGTGAGAACGTGTGTGAGAAGCCAAAAATCAACTTTCGGGGCCCACAGCTTTAACTTTGGCACTCTGTCTAAATTCCTAATGCTGTTGGGCATTCCGCACTCGCACAGAATCAGCTCAAACATCTCACGATCCGCAGACATCAAAGGGTACGAGGTGCTTAATCTGGATGACAATATAGGATTGAGTTCCCTCAAAAAGGAGGAATTGTTTTGAGATTTAGCGGGGGTTTTTTCAAAGCCCCGTTCGAATTTGAAGAAACAGTCAGAGTTGTATTAAATTGATCTGGATCTGAGCTTTGATATGAACCGGGCTCATCTGAAGATCCGTTGAAATTTGTGGAGAAAATCCTATTGAATTTATTGTGCTTTGGCTCAGAGTGAAATGATTTCTAGCTGTTGTTTGAGAATACCCTGCAGACGAAAAGATTTCATTTTCAGTTCCTGGAGGTTAATTATGGAAATTCGTTATAGAGGATCAGCGGTGCCAGTTGCTGGGGAGATAGCTAAACTGTTTGGTATGAAAATCTAGCCCAGAGCTGGATAAAAATTTTCTGACAGAATGGTTTTCCATCAGAAATATTGATATGCTGAAGGCAACACGCTTAGTGGAACTGCTTCAGTTTCAGCGAAATTCGGTATTAGAAACTTTCTGATACAGAGCTCTCTGGTTGCGCTCTCTGATTCAACCTTTTTTTCTTTCGATGAGACGTTCAATTCAAAGATTTTCTCATAATATATTTGTGGGAAACATATGCAAGATGTGTAAACTTGAACATTTCGACTCCAGTCAAAGGCCAGATTTCATTTCACAGGGAATTTCGAAACCCTTTTTCTTTAATCCCATTTTGGGGTGGAAAAAGCAAGTGAAATTGTGTAATCCCCAATTCTCACCCAGCTCTGGCTTATCCTGACGGGTGCTGGGGGCCAAAGCCAGACGCTGGGAACAGCTTCCAGGGCAGAGGGAAGGGGATTAGGTCAGTTCTGCATGTCCTTACCCATTCCTGTGAACGCTGCGCTTCACGGGGCTCCCCCGAAGGCAAAGCAGCTTTAAATTATTGCTGAAGAGCAGAAAGAACTAGGCAAATAATAAACGCTTTTTTCTTTTTTTTTCCTTTGGCCACAGTACCACCAAGGCGGTTTAATTGTCCCGAGGAAGTTAAAACTGTTTCTCCTCTCCTGGAACTGCTCTCCACCCCTTCATACCACACCAGGCCTCAAATATTCAGTGAACCAAAGCTTTCCTGGCTGTGCAGACATACTTGCAATTCTTGCCCATGTGAATGAGTAACAGCAGCGTCTGGGGTAACGGCACGGACCCTTGGAAACATAGCAAGCATTTTTTCGGTGCCATATGAAACTCTTAACACGCCTCGGCGTTGATTTTTATTGTTATTTTCTGTCCCATAGGCATGGCCTTTCCCACCATAAAGTCGCGGGGCCGAGCTCCGCGCTGGATTTCGCTGCTTGCGGAGCCTGGTGGCTTTAGCGTCGTGGGCGAGCAGTGCCAGGCTGTGGTTTAATCTGTCTCCGATCTGCAGAAAAACCTCAGGAATTTCGGGGAAGGGAGGGGGGAAAGCAGTACCAGCAAGTGGTGGGGTTTGCATGTACAGAGCCCAGCACTTCTGTAAAATAAATAGTAGAGAGGAGAAACCCTCAGCGAGAAGCAGTGGCGAGTGGTGTGTTTCACGGTGCCACACGGAGATTCAGGAGATGCCAAGGCATCCACGGGAATTGGGGCATCTAAATCTCTGGCCCAAAATAAGAATAGCAGACCTTCAGCCTTGTTAAACTTCCTCCTAGCTGATCGCTGGGAAAGCGAAAGCTGCTGGCTTAAGTCCTTGCCCCCAAATTTCTAATTAATAAAATTTTTGAGGCAGCTCTGGCATGGTCGTGGCTGTCAGCACCGAGGGATTGCTGCTTCAGGGGGAGCCACTCTCCAGAGTTGTTTAAGCGAGGCTGCAGACCGGAGCTGCAACGCAAAAATGAGAATTAAACCAAGGCCCCAGGTCAAACAGGACATTTCTGGGTCATGGTGACCCTGACTTTGATTTTCACCCACACTGCCTGCAGCTGGGAAGATGAAATGCAGAGTTTTGCTCCATTTCTTTGCTTGCTTCAGGGTGTGATACACTCTGCTCTGATACCTTGTTCTACAGTTTTCAGGACCTGAAGCTCAGAAGGCACCAACGTGGACGGATGGATGGATGGATGGATGGATGGATGGATGGATGGATGGATGGACGGTGGTGAGCAGTGGGCTGGGGATCCAATGCTTGCCACTGCCCCGTGCCCAGAGCCTGTCCCTCCTCAGCAGCTCTAATCCAGATTGGGTTGAAAAATCATGACTGTGGGTTGCACACGCTTCAACTCCCTTCAGAGAGAGGCAAATGTGAGGCTAAGTAGGCAAGTGTGGGTTGCAGCAGGTTTCACACACTTTCCGCCCTGAGATTTCCATAGACAGGGAAAGTCAGTCGCTCTAATTAAATGACTCAGAAAGGACTAACTGGTCTTCTAACACCTTTTGTATTTGGTTTCTAGCGAGGTGTTGGCGAGTGAATGCTTCAAAGTTTTAAATCTCTTCTTCCTACACTGCTGTTTAGTAAATAAAAAGAGTTTTATAGGAAGATTACAGAAGGCAAAGGCTTCTGGAGCAGCTTCACTTTGTTTGCAGCTTGGTGTCGTGTTGTGCATCGTAGAAGAGTTGGAGAGAAGCTGCAGGACATCACTGCTCCATCCCGTCACCCCCAAACCATGCAAAGCAGCATGTGGGCTCCATGTCAGCAAAACTGAGGAGTCTGGGGCCTTTGGAGACCCTGACAAATATCTTTGGGTCTGCCTGTGTTGCTCTGGGCTCGGTGCGGGGTGTTGCTGGAAGATTCCCCTTTCACTCTCCAGGCTCAGGAGCAGACGGGGAGCGGGAGCTGGCGTAAATCACTCCTGAGCTCTCCTTTGCCTATATTGGACACATTAAAAATTAATTACTTAGCTTAGCTATTTCACATTGAAGGCAAGACTGAGCAGTAAGAAGTGACTCCTGTCCTCAGATAAAACCATTACATCAGCCTGTACGGAGTGGTCTGGGAGCCTTTAGGAGCCTAGAGCTGAGCTTTTCCTTTTGCATAAGCCCGTGCTCAGCACATCCAGGTGAGCGGCTGCACACGCTCGGCTGAGTATTAATGCACAGGCTGGATTTCAGATGGAACATGTATTTGCAAAGTCAAAGGAAAGCCGCATTTTTTTTCACCATAAAAGGTAAGGAGCAAAATTCCAGAGCTGAATTTACTTGTCCTGCTGCTCCTCAACGTGGGAAAAGAATGCTGTGTCCTCCCACGTATCTGCTTCCCATCCCAGGTCTTCCTCCCTTCGACTTGTCCATGCAAGTCAAACCTTTTCTGCCATGAGCCAACAATTAATTATAAGTATAATAACCTCTCATAAAGAATGATACATGCAGAAGCCAGGTCTGGTTTCCTCGATGCTTCCATAGTTTTTCTCCTGCTGTAGTTTCCAAACTAATTGGAGTGGCCCGTAGTTTTCACAGGTCTGGGGGGACATCTGGCACAGAAATCTCCCCTGACCTCCTGTCTCATAAATAAAGATAGGGAGAGAGGATTATCCAGCAGCTGAGCTCATTCATGCTGTGGTGTAGGGGGTTGAGGGGATATTCCTGGTGGGAATGGGATACTTGCATGGGGTCAGGATCCCTGCTCGGGTGCAGGGTCACAGCACTGCTCTGCAATTTCATCCCTATGAAAAATCAGCAGGGGATGGATGGAAATCTTCTCCAAACAAAAGGGAATTTGGAGTTGAGCTTTGCAAGTATGCTAGACGGGGAATGAGAAGGATGGGCTTGCAGCAGTTTTCTCCTGCTGAAATGAGCACGACAGAGCACGCAACGCACCGGCAATAATTAAAAGCTAATTTTAGACGCTAAAATGGGTAAATTCTAAGATTTCTAGAATCTTCTGGTCCAAGTACAAAAGAGACTTACTCTGTTCCTTGTTGAACTGCCAGTTTTCCAGAGGGACCTGGGGCAAGCCAGTTCATGTCTCTGTGCCTTTTTCCTTATCTGAGGCTCGTCGTAACTCCCAGGCTCGCAAGGGCACCGGGAGGGCGAACCCCTTGCCACTACCTCCGAAAGAGCTCTGGGGCCTCCTGGGAGCCTGGGATTTGGTTGGCAAACGTGGTCGGTGCCTCTGCTGCCTCCCTGCCAAGTCCCCGTGTCCTGCTGGTGAGAGCTGGCATTTCTTGGAGCTGCTTCCCCCAGCCCCGCTGCCCTGGGGGGTTCAACCCAACCCATGTTGGTTCGGAAGCACCTCAAGGAGCTGTGCTTCAACCCTGAAAAGCTTGAAGGTGATGATCAAACATTCTTCAGACAAAGGGGCCTGGACCTGATGAGCTGGAGATGAATGAACAAAAGCGGGTGGTTTTTCGCCCTGAGGTGGAGGCTGTGGGGTTGTTTTGTTGGAGGGAAGATGGGGCTTTGTCAAGCACTGCTGGGTTTAATCGCCTGTCAACAACAAGGAAAGAATATTTTCAAGCTCTTTAGCCAGATGGTACACGTGAGCACGCAAAGCCACACCAAGCCCAACAGGAGTGATGACCACACCAGGGATCCTGATGCACCAAGGGGCCTGTCTGAGTCGTGGGTTTCTGCTTGTCCCCAAGACAAGGAGACACTAAATCCAAGCGAGCTGGATCATGGTACCAGGGAGTAGATCTTTCAGGGAGCACCCAGGGAGAAAAAGCCTGTTCCAGAGGGTTGGGGTGCAAACCTGGTGTGCTTCAGGAAAACCGGGTGGATGCTGAGCAGCTTTTACAGAAAGGATGGCAGCTGTGAAAGGGCGAGATTTGCACCAGTCGGAGGGCTGAGCTAACGTACCAGTGAGCACAGCCGGTCCCCTGGGCATGGGCGAGGAGGAAGATGGCATTTGCCATGCTGGCATCCTTTCCGCAGTGCCAGTTTAACCACACCTTGGTTAAATTGGCTTGCGGCTGCACCAGGCAAGCCAGCTCACGTCCCTGGCAGCTTGAAAGCTGCTGTGAATCAAGCCTGGAGAATTCCCCGTTTCCTCGACGGAGGCTTTCCTGGTTGTGTTAATTTTGGGAACAGCAATGCCTGGGCCCCCACAGAGAGTGAAGGACAACTTACGGGGGTGGCAACTCCCCGACTGACACCGGGGTTGTCCTCCCAGGGTAACAGTGCCACCAACACAGCTAAGTGGGCAGCACAATCTGTCAAAAGGTAATGCTGGGTTACTGCCTCCTGTGCCAGAGCTTTTGAGCAACACAGCATCAGCTCCTGACGAAGCAGCAACCTGGCATCAAACAGCACAGTAATTATGGGAAAACCAAGGGAGGGGGGGATTTTTCTTGTATCATATCCTACCCGTGCCTAGGTCCAAGCGGATGTGAGGGGGCTGCACAGGGCGATAACGGCCGTCAGGACACGGTGGGGCTGCCCCCACGCTGGAGTTGAGTGCATTTGTGTTTAGCAGGGCCGTAGGTGGAGAAATCAGCTTTGCTTATTGTGAAACCCCGTTCAAAGTGTTTGCAAAGGCATGGGGTTGCTTCATTGCTGGAGTTCAGGCCAAGGGCCCTCTCTGCCCCAGCAGCTGGGCTGAAGAGAACCTTCCCGTACTGCATGTCCCTTCCTGGGGCAAAGTGTGCATCTTCCATGCCATCTCCAGGAGTTGCTGATGGATACACGTTGATTTGTGGGCTCCTCTGGATTGTAGGAGAAGCTCGGTTGCTGGTTTTAGTGGTGGCCCTGCAAGGCCAGGAATGAAGGAGCATCTCCTGGGGACCATTGTGCTCCATGGAGACCACTTGACCTAAAGGGACTCGTGCTCCCCAACTCCTTCATCTTACTCAGCCTCGCAAAATGATCTTGAATTTTCAAGAGGGGATGAGAGGGCTGATTGATAGGGATGTGGAAGCAATGTTAAGCAACTCATATCATCTCAAACTCTGGTGGGTATAAGTATGTGTGACCTACTCTAGATGATCCTGCTCTTACAGGGGGTTTGGACTAGATGAGGTGTCTTCCAACCCCGAACATTTTGTGATTCTGTGAAATCCCTGGGATTCCAGCAAGGAGCACCCAGAGCCTGGGGTACACCACATCCCCCCCAAGCTGCTCACGAGGCATACAAGCCCAAAGGCTCGGAGGTGAGCCGTGGACAAGAGGGCTTTGATTTTGCTGGGAAAGCCCAAGCTTTTGGTCAACACCGAGATGCCGTGACAAGCACCAGGATGAGGGACGTTGCCCCCTCGCCGGCAGGATGCCAGCCCTCGCGTATGAGGCAGTGTTTCTATTTATTTAAGAGACTCTCCCTCAAGTGCAACATAAGCAAGGAAAATGGCCTGGGCTACGAGCCAGGGTGCTAGCGGAGGGATCCCTATCGCTTCTCTTCCTTCCTCTCCGGCAGGTGGGAATTCCCCTCCCAGCCCTCAAGCCCTTCGGCTTCCATGCCGTCGGTGACATCAGCACATTCCCAGCAGCACTCCCGTGGGCACCTTGTTAGCTTTGCTCTGAGTCACCCTTCAGCAAACAAGAAAGATAAGAAAATAAATGGCAGCAGGCCAACCAGCACAGATGCTGGTTTATTTTGAACTACAGAAATGATGTATGTGCTAGAGCAGGGATACCGGCATCTCCTCCTCCCAAAAGTCCTTTTTATAGTCCCCTATTTCTCCCTCTTTCTCACCGTTTTCCTGCAGCAATCCCCTACCATGTCAAATACCTTCACTACAGGTACCCTAAAAACAAGGAAAGGCCAAAACAAATATTTTGTTGAGAACTAAACAGAGCCAAAGCTCCAGAGGGACAAGAAGAGGTTTTGTATTATCGGAAAAGCAAACATCATCTTCATGAGTAAAATGCTGTTTTCCCTCTTGAAACTGCCTGATGAAAACGAGGCAAATGCGAAGGTTTTCATTTGCAACACTAATGTGATGAACTCCATCAGGTTAATGATATTGCCATATTTAATTACAGCAGTCGTTAGTCTAGCTGAGCCCTTTCTCCCTAGCAAGGGCTTTGGAAGTGCTGCTGAGCTCTGACACCAGAGCCCACCCTCTGGCCAGAAACGTGTGACAGGAATATTTTTTATGGTCTTTACCACCCAGTCCCCTTCTTTTGGTATCCACAGCTGGTCTTCGAATGCCACCAAACCCTGACAGGCACTGAGCTGTTGAAGCTGGAGTTGCTTGGCCCCTGAGAACTGAGACAGCTGAGACCATGGCCAAGACCTAGGTGCACAGCCTCAAATCCTTGTTTTAGCCCCTATTTCAGTGTTTGTGCCAGCGCAAGACCGATGTGGGGACCTGGTTGCCGACGGTGTGTGTTTTCTCAGGCACATAGTGCTGCTGGGTAGGGACACCAGAGGTGAAGTTTTTACATTCCGTCCTCGTGGTGCTGGGGAGACACGGAGGGACGCGGCCACACGCCTGCGCTTTCTGCTCAGCTCTGCTCAAACCTCACTGACACCAAAGAGGAGCCCGGGAGCTGTGGAAATCGAGTCAAGTGACAAAAACCCTGAGCAGCTGTTCCAGCTGTAGTCCTGATTTCTCTCCAGCCTTAAAATGAGCCAGATGCAATTGTTGCCTTTTGCATTTCTGGGTGAGCGTTTCCTGCAGAAAGATCCCGAGTGTGACGTAGTTGCAAAGTGTGAATCACCGCTTGCTAGCCTGGCACGACGTTCCCCATCTCCGTATTTACACTGCAAACCTCATTTCTGACCTGACTGTCAGCTGAGCGTCTTGTGGATAATTTTGTGCTGAACTATACCTTCCTGTTGGTGACGTCTCAGCAGTGCTTCTGCTCTGAATAATGGGAATGCTGATTGATGGGAAGTCAGAAGAGACCGGCAAATGTCCCTCCGTCAAGGGGGAAAACCTTGGCCAACAATCCTGGCCTCTCCATGGGTCTCTGAGAAGGAATATTGTGCCATCCCATACTTAAGAACAAGGACAATGCTCCGTTTCATGGTGATAAGTTTTCCAGTCCAATCCTGCATCCCGGTTTGCGGGTCAAAGTCGTAAACAGTCATTTGTTTGGAAAATACACAGGCTCTCTTTTCACATTTGCGTTGCCTATGCTAATTAAAGTAGGAAAATAATCACAACCTAATACAAATCACTGCATTGGCCATCCAGGTTCCCCATCTCGTGTCGTGTTAGCCACTGCGATGCTAATCCACCAGTGGGATGCCTGCCAAGAAACCTCGGAGGGTGAGGTATCCCGGGCACAGGGATCCTTCCTCAGGGACCTTCTGTGAGAGCAGTGCTTTAATTCTCATCCCTAAATATTTTCTTCCTGCCATTAAGCTAATGACCACATTGTAACGTTAAGTGCATCTTCATTTTTGCAGGCACGATACATGAGGCATTTAGCTTGGTGGAAGCTAATAAACATCTGTTTTAGTCAGGGATCAACCCTCATCTTTGTGACGAGCACCACATGACATCAGGAGAGGTGACATAGAAACGGGGTGAGTTGTCCAGATACGTGCAACCTTTCCTAAGAATAAAGGCATTTTTGAAAGGGTTCAACCCAAACAGTTTCATAGCTGTTAATATGTATTTGATAACTTAGATTTGGGCACACAGCCTCCATATAAATGCGTCTTCCTTTGGCTCAGCGGGGCTTCACAAGGCACCAGAGGATGTCACCCATCCTTGGTGGCATCCTGGTCACCATCAACACAGCTCCAATTGATTGTCCCACTTTACCCTCTGGGGATTTTCCCTTCCAGCCCCTTCAAGTGTACGTGGCAGAAGGGTTTCCCTTGTCGCAGCCCAAGACTCCATTATACATTCACAAATTTAAAGCATATACAGCCGTGTAATTAAATTCCGGAATATTTTAAGCGTTTCTTGTAGTGATTCGAAGGTCTTGTAATTCAGTGCAGCATATGTTGCTTTTATAGTAAGCTCGTTTTCTGACAGCTACCCGCGTGGGTTTCCCCTACTAGCTCCATCCTCCCATCAGTGAGCTGCACGCCAAGCACTGGAGGAGAAGCAGGGGCAGGTATCGTTCACGGACTGGAGCAAAGCATGTTTCCTTCTCTGCCCTAGCACAAAATCCTGACATTTTTCCCACGGCAATGCTAAAGTGAGACTCGGAAAGATGTGAAGACTCCACAGTTCTGTGTTGAGCAGTTTAATTGGAAAATGGGTGGGAGCTGGTATGAGTTATGCTATCTTACAGAATTGCTGAGGCTGGAAAAGCCCTCTGAGATCATCAAGTCCAGTCTATGACTCAGCACCCCCACCTGGGCCAGACCAGGGCACTAAGTGCCACATCCAGCCTGTCCTTAAACCCCTCCAGGGACGGTGACTCCCCCCTGCCCTGGGCAGAGCATCCCAGTGCCTGAGCACCCTCTCCGGGAGGAAGGGCTGCCTGAGACCCAACCTGAACCTCGCCTGACGCAGTTTCAGGCTCTTTTGTCATGGTTGCATGAGCCAGGAAGGCAAAATGAAAGGTAGTGGATACTCAAGTGCTGTTTCTTTTCTTTTAAGCCCAGTCAGTTAACAAACCCAGTTTGCAAAGCCATGGCAAGAACGCTTATGGGTAGCAATCACTCATGACTGTGTAAGTACCTGACCTGAGCCAGTACACACATCTTGGCTTCTATTTTTCCTTCTGGAAGAATCTCATCCTCACCTACCAGCTGGTAAACATTGTTACTTCTTCCCATTTGTTTGAAGCTGGCAGCTTCATCTTGGCTCCTCCTCAGGCCACGTTATTGGTTTATAGGGTTTATGCATGGAAAAGAGCTCTCCTGGGAGCACCTGTGAGGGTAGGGATGCTCCCACAGGAGAGGGGATGGTGCCCATCGCTCAAACCCATGGTGATTGCCAGAGCAGAGCAGCAAAGGCAGAGATGTGATTCCTCACTGTGATCTCCAGCCTGTCTGTCATTGAGAGATGATGGCGTGTGAAGGCGTTTGTCAGAATTACGCTTCGGAATAATCCTACCGAATAATATAATTAATAATAAATAATGAAAATAAATGGCCTACCTAGGAACACAACTGATTGTGTGGCTCTTTGGATACTGGAGGGCGATGCCCCCCTGCATCCGACCATCCTCCCAAGGCCCAGGGAACAGCCTCTCCTACACAGAGACGGAGAAACTCCCTGATGCTAATGCGCGCTTTAAATTAGAGTGAAAGTGCCTGGAGCCGTGGGCGAGCGCTTTAAATATAACTCCAAACAGCACGTAAAAATAAGCGGCACTCCCTGGTGTCATCCCAAAGAGCTGCAGCATCACATGAGACCTGGGAACCTGCCCGGACTCAGCCAGAGAGTTCATCACGCTCCTGGTTCAACATCCTTCAGACTTCAGGGGTTTAGTGACCCCAAATCTTTCGTGAAGGCTGTGCTGCTCTCGCCCTCAAAATTGAGGAAGAACACCATCCTGTTGTTCTGTTTCTCCGCGGCAGCAGCTGGCTCAGCCCTGCAGTCTTTGGGGCTGTCGGTCACAGCGTCTCATTTCAGATGTCGCACTATGACGGGCAGCGCAGCCCCGAGTTGCGGACGCCTCGGTGTGAAATTTTCCTGTAGTTTGTCAGGAAACTCTTCTGAGCCGCTTTTTCTTGGAACGGACCATTAACACCGAACGGAAATCTGCAGGATCCGGGCCAGGTTTCGTAACGCCTCCAGAAGCAACGCGGGGACACTGGTATTGCATTTAGAATCCAGAAGTCAAACAAAAATTATAACCTTTGTGCTCCCCGGTTATATAAACATTGCCTTTCTTACGCTCTGCATGAAACAAAACTGGTATGAAGCAATCACATGGATGCAGCTACCCCCCAAATAACTCCTTTAACTAAATATTTACTGTGTGGGACTACTGGCTGCGTGGAAATCGCTGCTCTGGAGGGCTGGAGAAATCTCTGGAAACACAAAATGCTGGATGTGGTTTATCCCTCTCCACTCCAGCCCTCCGGCTCCAGGCTCCCACGCGTCTAGGCTTTCCCCAGGAGCACATCTGTCTGCTGAGAAGAGGGAAGGAGGGGACAAGAGTGAAAATTTCAGCAGGTTTAGGGGAAATAAAGTGGAAAAAAACCCCTTTTAGGTGTGAAAGTTAGATCCCGTTTGTGCTCTGGTGTAAGCCTACAGGGGAGGATTCATAGAGGAGCAGCATGAGTGGAGGAAGACCTGGAGCTCTCAGGACTTGCTGCCCGTGCCCAAGGCATGAAGAGCTGTGAGGAAGAACTGCCAACGAGCATGGTATGAGGTTATCACGACGTGGCAAGAACTCACCCAGAAGCTGCTTTTCATTGTTTGCCTCCACAGTCCTTTCTATTCAAATTCAGTGGTGGCTAAAACAATAATTGTTGTGTTTGTTGGTTTTTTTTTCCCCTCGTCAGGAACTCCTCCTGCATGCTGATATTTAAAAATACGTGTCTTGTTACCCTGAGGAGTTCTTGGTGCACGCGCGCGTGTGTGTGTGTATGTGTTTGGAGAAAAGAAAAGCTTCAGGGAGTGGGGAGGGCTGTGGATATATTTAGACACGCGTATGTTTGTCTGTAGATACGTGTCCCAGAAGAATTTTCGGTTTGTACCCGCCTCGGTGCATCGCCTAGGGACTGAATCAGCCCTCGTTTGGGTGAGATGCAGAGGAAGAAGATAGGAATGTTACCAGCCCAAGTAATATATTTATAAGCAGAATAAGCCAAGCACAAAAATATTCCAATCTGGCGTGAAAATCCTTGAAACCAGAGCTCGAGCTGAGCAGATGAAGCAGAGTAGGTGGCTCAGTGTCAGCTGGGGCCAGGCTGCGGGAGGGTGACGGTGCCTCCTGGCTCCCACGGGCTGGTCCTGCCACCACGCTGTGCCTGCACGGAGCAGCAGCTGAGCTGGCTCCCAGGACAAGCCTTTGCAAAACAGTTGTAGGACACACTACAAGTATATATTTATGTATATTCATACACATAAACATGGGATACACATATATATGTGGGGTAAAAAATGCTTTGGTTGTTTTATTTCCTACTTGCTTACCTCTCCAGGGAAGTGTCTTGCAGAACCGAATAAGTTTGACCTTCATGGGCCATCAGCTGGCTTTTGTGAGTCTTTGAGCTGAGGCTCCTTTTAAGCTGCATTTATTCTGTATTCGAGTGCCCTGCCCTGAGTCCCTTCTTTAAATAACAAGCTGCTGAAACAAGAGACAGAGGAGGAAAACACGTTTGCAATTCTCTGCCGTTCTCTCTCGCTGCAGCCCGTTGTGTATTTTGTATCCACCGCCAAATTATTCATGCGTTAGGTATCTTCACCACGTCGGCTTTATGATGAACTCATAAAACATAAATATTCTGTGCTCCAGAGGGATTTTTGTATTGTGTGGTTTCGGGGTACTTAGCAAGCACTTAATCTGGCCCAAGCTGTGGCTTTCTGGGGAGAGCAGAGCTCCCCGGGAAGGGATGCTCAGGGGTGGCATCACCCATCGATGGGTCCCCTATTGGAGCGGCCCCTGCCCTGAAGCAGCTGGCTCAATAAACAAATAGGTTTATCATTTTATTCATGTACTTAACGCCTTTTGTATTGTAGGTGGTTTAAATAGCCACAAAGTTTAATAAGGAGCCATTAATTGCAGGGCATTCAGAGGACATCCCTGGCACAGGCTAGGCAGCAAGTGCTGAAAAAGCTGCAAGATGCCCCTGGCCAGGAGAGCAACGAACGAGGTGAGGGAACATGTCTGGGAAGAAAAGAGAGGCAGAAAATGAGAACTGGTGACTTAAGGCAGGGCGTATTCGTAAAACGTAATGGAGGAAATGCTGACAGAGCTTTTTTTCTTTCCACTGGAAACTAAGTTAAATGTGATCTAAGTGTTTTACAAATAATACGCACATATGCGTATATGCGTTGCTTGGATGAAAAATAGCCCAGGTATTGCCTGGGTGGGAAAAGTGGGATGGAGCGGGTTAGGCATTCCCAGTGGGGCTGAAGGATGAGGATAAAGGAGGCAATGACCACATTTTGGGCTCATTCAGGCAGAGCTACACGCAAATGTGCCAAGGAGGCGAGGGTATGGGATGGTGCTTTTATTCCACGGGGTAGAGGCAACCTCCCGCCGAGGCAGCGGAAAACCTGCACTTGGAAACTTCCTAGTGCCAGCAAAGGCTTCTGTCGATGACAAATGTACAAAAGCATTTCAACGATGTTCTTCAAACCACCTCAAAATGTTTTTTTCTGGAACAAAGCTGGCCAGGCTGCCACGAACGCCTCCGAGAGGGGAAGCTGCCCTTGTGCCGGGCACGCTGCCGAGCAAACCTGCTTCCTTTGCTGTCCCAGCAAATTCCTACTCGAAACATAAAGGGGATTCTCCTAAATGAAGTTGAGAGGCATCATCCTCCTCCCCTGATGCTAAGTGAAATGTAGCTTTTTATAATAATTTTATATTAGATTTGGTAATTTCTGTGGCCGCCCAGTCACCCCACAGTGGGCCACCCACCGGGTCCCCGTGGGTGCAGTCAAACACACCCTTTCTCATTTATCACGTGTGTCTTCAGAAACCCAGGACCCGGGATACCATCTGCTGTTTCTGGGCACGGAAGCCTCTTGATGTGTTGCTTGTGCCAGGCACAGCTGGGTGCATGCCACGGAGTTGCGGAAAACCATTTCTCCTCTTGCCTCCACGGCATCATCCTCCCAGAGCAGCCACCACTCTGGTCATGGGGAACTAAAACCTGTTTGGTTCTGTCCTGAGTTTCCCTCCCAACCAGAACAACAGCAAAGCCCCTGAGTTTGCAGCCCCATGAGCCCTAAATCAGTCCCAGGAAGGGGTGCAGGCTCCTCCAGAAGAGAGACTTTGGTGAGTTGACACTGATGAAGGAAAATGCTGACATTGTTCACTGCATCAGTGTGAGTTTTTTTGGGGTTGTGGATGAAAAATCCAGCTCCCTTCCAACTTTTGTACATCTCCACTTCTGTGAACCTGAATTCTGCTTTTTAAAATAGCCATTACACACGCACGGTGTCCTAAAATACACACCTAACCTACTTTCATCAAGTTCTTTACTGAAGATGTCAACCTCCAGCTTAAGGAGAGGTGTCCTTGTAGCGGGACACCGCTGGGGGTTGATCTGTTCCTGAGGCAACCTGCTGAGAAGCAGCAGGGCTGCAGAAGGTGAAGCAATGACTTTTTTTTTTTTTTTCCTAAGGATCAAAGCAGTAATTGGAGCTTCTCATGAAATTCACCATTTGGTTTTGGTTTTGGGACACACACGCAGGCATTCAGGGACTTGTCCAAACCACAGAAGTATGCAAAGTCTGCTTGCTAATCCCCTGGGAATGGCCTGCCTTGAAATTTCTGGGCTTTCTGCCTCCTGTCCTGTCCAGCAGCGATCGCTCAGCAGTGTCTTGTTGCTGGGACTCCTGCCTGTCCAGGGTCTGGAAAGGGTGACAACAAAAAAACAAGCCGAAGGAAAACACTTAGCCCTTCCCAACCTTCAAAGAAAGCCACTAAGCATGGGAGAATGTGTTGAATGTCTCTCCGGAAATATGGGGAGGCTCTTCTGAGCTTTTTTGTTTCCTCCATCGGCTCTAAGGCTGGGTTTGATGGGGCTTTGAGCAAGCTGATCTAGAGGAAGACATCCCTGGAGGGGATTGGAACTAGGTTATCTTTAAGGTCCCCGCCAACCCAAACCATCCCAGCATTCTATGATTCGTTCTGAAGCTGGAGGTCTCCCAGACTCAGGTCTCCCAGACCACTGGCCATCCCTAGACTCGACTTTCAGAGCCCTTCTGCATCACGCGGCTGGTGGGTAGCGAGTGTCCTCCTAAAAGCTACGTGGCTCCCCAAAATTGAGGTGTGACGTACCCCGAGCTCAGCTGCAGTGGGATGCAAACTTCTCTCAAGGCTACGCAAAGCTGGTGCAGCTCATGGTCAATCATATGGGGCAGAACATACGGAGCAGAACCTCGGGGCTCCTTCCCTGCGCCCCATCCAGGTGATGAAGTGGAGCCATGGGTGTCAGGTTGCAACGAGTACATCACATTTTCAATTCTTCCATTTGAACTTGGTTTTCCAGAGGTGAAAACACTCATTTCTGAGTATTTTAAGGCCCTGCTGAAGAGGTTTGTAAAGCGTTTTGGACCAAGCTGAGGGAAAGAAACGCAGCCTTGTGAAAAAGGAACAAAGAAGTTCAGTCTCTGAGGACCGATGAGCATATCCAGAACACGATGGTTTTATCCAGGTCACCTTTTTCAGTCGCACCCAGTAAGGAAATTAATGAAGCTCCTGGAGTTATTACCTCTAATTCATGACCTATTAATGGCAATAAAGCTTTAAGAAAGCACAAGACATATTATGCTGAAGGGCAGGGGTGCGTGGTTCTCAGTGGTTTATCTTAGTGATTTGGGAGAAAGGAATTACAGGGTTTGATCCCTGCCCCAAGGACTACTCTGTGTTTTATTGGGGAACAGCATATGTAACACTGACACTTAAGAAAAACGGTGATTGGATAATTAAAGGCCCACTAATCTAACTTTATTTAAAAAAATGGATGAAGGAAGGAACTGTTACTGCTACAGAGGTAAATGGAAAATGATCTAAAAGTGGAGCAAAGGTGAAACGAAGGTTAATTGAGCCTGACTTTGCTAAGATAATGGATTTCTTAGACAAAGGAAATGCAGGAGATTGCATCTATCTGGACTTCGGTGAAAGCAGGTTGCAGCAGCACGGGGAAGGAGATGGGACAAGGAGGGGGTTTCAAATGGGGGTAAGAAAGTGGGCAAGGGCAGGTAAATGCACCCGGGATCTCACAACAAAGGCTTGAGCCGTTCGGTAAGAGCGCATCAGTTCAAGACGATTAAGGAGAAGAGTTCTGCCTGATCACAGCGATGAAGACCTCCCAGGATCTCACTAGAACTCATCTGAGACGCTGCACACAGCTCTGATCTGTCACGGTCGAGAAAAAATAGGCTCTCCCAGTGCAGGGTGCATTTAATCTACCAAAATCTCAGCGAAGCAAAGCGTGAGAAAATCTGACTGCTGTCTGAAGGTGTTTAAGGGCCAGATACTGGGCAGATGCAAGACGTTTTTGAAGTCATGGACAAGTAGGAGAACACAATGGGAACTGGAGGAACCCTTCGAGGTCTGGAATAAAACCATCACAGCAGTGAGGTTTCAAAGACCGAGACACTGTTTTGGTGGCCAGTTGTGAAAGCTAAGAAGCCAGCTCTGCCCAAGACAGCGGATGACTACGTTCTTAGGTGGAGAAGGAGACTATGTGATGTGGTGCCTGCACTAGCAGAGGACTCCACCATAAAGCTGAGGATCCTTCAAGTCAGACGAGAAAAACCTGAGATCCTGCCACCCACCCTTGCAGTTGATCTGATCCCTGCGTGTGATAACTATCATGCAGAAGGAGGAGTGCAGAGAAGAGCTTGATGTTGTCGAGGATTTCTTTGTTCCCACAGTCAGTTGGGTGCAGATGAGACGGCCACCAAGAAATTTGAATAATTGTCCTTTTGAGCCTCCTGTAACAGGGCACAGCCTTCCTCCTCCTCCCCCTGCAACAGCATCCTAAGGGTTGGCTTGTAGGTGCCACGGGTTTCGACACCTTCTTGATTTTTGAGATTGGGAAACAATTGAAGAATTTATCGGTGATAAAACTGCTGGTGATCACTTGCTGCTTTTCCCCTCACAGCAGCAAATCAGATCAGAGGAACAGGATTTGGAAGTATTTATTACTTTGGTCAAGCAAAGATTTCATCAGAGCTTGAGGCTAATTTTCAATGTCGAAATGCCTGGTCCTGGGGGCGGGGAGCGGGTACCGGGGAGGTGTGAGGCTCAGAGCCCCAGGCTGGGGAGATGCTGACAATTACGTTAAAAACCTATAAACTATAAACCTATCTCCTACATCCACTCACTGGTTATTTGAAAACAGCTTAAATGCTGTGAGTTAATGAGGCTGAGTCCTGCTGCTTTGGTCCGTTCAATGTTTGTCTTTTCTCATTCGATGTGAAAATAGACCCGATCGATTTGCTACTAAAAAAGCCAGCGAGTGGTTGATGACGACGCTTGAGGACACGTATGGCTGCCTTAGGATGCTGAGGGAAAAGGAGAGGGATGTCCCCATGAAAAGCATGAAAATCCAGGGGGTATCCCACAGTCCAGCACCTAATTTGCCCTTTCCAGGGAGGGACAGAAACTTCTTACCTCCTCAAAAGTAAAATTACACACTTAGCAATGGATGGCACTTTGATTTTGGCGGAAGCTGAAAATCAATAGAAGCGTTTTTAAAACTCTGGTGGAATGAGTGGTTTTCAATACGTAAAGCATTCGGCTAATATTGAATTTAAGTATCTAACACGATGGTGCTCGAAACCTGGGCTCCCAGGGCACAGGAGGGCATCTTTCCTCACGCACACATAAATAGTGACATATTTCTTGTGCCTTTAGATTCTCTTTATTTTCCCAGTAGTAGAAACAACGTGGATGTCCGTGGTCTCCTGCAGCCTGTAGCAACATTCACTGGGGATGCCCAGTGCCTGGGGTGCAACAGAAACCTTCGGATGTTGCTTTGCTTCTCCTCAGCAGATGCTGCCGAGCTCCCAGAGTACTTGTGGCCTCTTCCCTTTGCAAAATAAGATGTTGCTCGGCAACTTGGCACATTCTTCCCCCAAAAAAATCTCTTTGCTGGGTGACTGACAGCCACAGCAGCAATTTTCCCTCAGACACACCATACGTCAAAGTGCTCCGTGGCCAGGGCGGGTGTTTTCCCACAACCCCCTTTCCCACTCCACGCGGGCTGGCGTGGAAAAACAAATGCCAATCGCTGTATTAAAATGCAAAGTCAAATGGAATCCTCTGCTCTTTTTAGCTTCATTAGGAGGGCCTTCCACTTGGCAAATAAAGACGAGCCAATCAAAACTGCATTTGCAAAAACACACATTAGCGAATCAGTAACTGTAAAAACAGCCATCAAAATAGCTTTTAATGGTTCCAAATTGACTGCAGTGAATGCAGATCATATGGTGCTCAATTGAGGTTACGAATGAGCTATAATTTCTGCATATTTATATACCAACAGCTGAATTGCATCTTTCAATTTTTAAGCCTGTGGCTTTCAAGCCGCAATAATCCCGGCTCTGAAAACCCTTTGATTCAGCCCAAAACAACGGTGGGCAAAGCATCGGGTGAGGAGGAATCTCAGCCACGACCTTTTTTCCCAGACAAATTGAAGTTGTCGTGGTGACAGAAATGCTCAGAGGGCAGAAAGGAGCAGGAGGCAGAGGAGGGTTTGTCGGCGGGTCCAGGGCTGCCTCCAAACCCTCCCAAAGGCTGTGGGAACGAGGAGGTGGAGTGGGGTCGGTTGGGATTTAGCGACGTTATTTGCTAAATGAGCACAAGAAATCTTTGTGGACCCGCTGATTGACATACCTTGGGTCTGGGGCTGCTCCCAACGAGAGGAGGAGGATGGAGAGGAAGGCAGAGACCTCACTTGTGCAGCAAGGATGCACCAGGGCTCTGCAGCCATTGCATGGTACAAGCCTGTGCTTAAATCCAACGCCATCTCAGCGTGGCCACATGCAATGAGTGGATTTCTGCATATGTTTTAAGGCTAAAATAAATGCCTTTAATAAAAAGAAACACCTGGATGTGATGTCTCTCCACAGCAGAAGAGCACTGACTATTCCCCAAAGTGTTATCCTGCTTCCCCGTACAGTCTGACCCAGAATAATAACCGCGTCGATGATTTTAAATTAAGATACATAACGCTGCCACGCTCGATTAGCAGAGTGCACGGAGCAATCTTTAATTTGGAATGAGAAGATAAACCAAACACACGAATGCTAACAGACCTCCGTGAGGAAAGAACTGCTGGAGAAGCAAAGAAATGGCCAGATTAGTGCAGCAAGGCATGGGCTGGCAGAAGCCCAGGGCAAAATTATTTAGGGTGGCTGGGAGATGGACCACGAGGCTGCGGTCTCGGCCAGCGATGGGAAGAGCTTGTCCACACAGCTGCACAACTCCCAGTGGCCTCCTTTATTACAAACTCTTCCGTTTTTTATTATAAATAATATGTATTTGACAATACGACTTTAACACTTTGCAAACATTCTGCATCTGCAGGTACCTGCAACGAAACCGGTCCAGTACAGCTATAAAATCCTGCATTTTCCTGTGCTACAGAGGCCCTTTCTGTGAAAGAAATGACTTTATATTTAAAATCCAGACGCTGGCCTGGCCGAGGTGCCGAATGCTCTCGACTCCCCTGCTCAATACAACTGTCCTCAGCGAGAAAGAAGAAGTCACACGTTGGAGAAGGTTCAGCTCTTGGAGGGATGTGCTGGCAGGATCTGTTATTTTTGCTAATTTATTTCCTACCAGCTCTGCACAAGATGGATTTCTGCCTGCAGAAGGGCTGGGAACACAACCCGAAGCTTGGATCTGGCCACAGGATATCAGATTGCAGCAGATTTTTCTAGTTAGAGGAGAAAAAAGTGACTTAGTAACTCTGTGCCGGGTGACTGGGAAAGGAGAATTCCACCTCGAAAGGCTTCCTATCAAAACTCAGGGGTTTCAAGATCTCCAGCCCCGAAAGGAAAATAGAATATTTTTATTAAGCTTTTCTGTCATCCAAGTGAAAAACTTGAGGCGGTGTCCTTTACATCTCATTCCCCAGCTGCTTAGAGAAAAAGACCCCAAATATCATCAGATTGCATTAAAATCTGGTGAGAAACTGTGATTTTTTTTTTTTTTTTTAAAAAAAGACATGATAAATGTGATTATGTGCCTTTTTCTCCCTTCTGTTTGCTGGATCAGGCCTCCAAGCAGAAGTCCCATTACCGAAGGACCTTCCTCAAAGACAAGACACACTGTTTTTGCTCGTACACCCAGAACTGTGCTATTTCAGAGGCGTGTCTGTCCTTCCATATGTCAGATCACACCCCTCCGTAGTTACCATAAGTTATCCCAGATGGAGGGAAAACTGGAATTCTCCGGGACCGGCACGGCAACGTTCGGGCACTGCAGATGTCTGTGCCGGTGCCGTATTGCACCGGCTGCAACTCTACCTTCTGCACAGAAAATGCAAAAATTAAAAATATAAACCAACAAAAACTTGGTTCCGTAAAGAGGAATTTCACGTGGCTGATCCATGATGGGTGGCAAAGCTGGAGGTAGAGAAACGTGGAAAGTTCCCAGGAGCCGGGAAGAAGTTATGGAAAGCAGAGATGGTTCGCTTTGCCCGAAAGGTAGCAGGCAGCGTGTTTCTTTATATTATTTATGAGTTGCAAGGTTGAACTGTGGAGCAGTAGAGTGTCAGACACTAAAGGAAAACCCGAGGTTACAAGTCATTTTGAAGGCACGACCTACAGGGTGTGAAAGGGACATTAATCTGCTCCCTTAGTGCAGGTTAGAAACTGCCTGGAATATTTTCTTTAAGTCACGTTTAAGGCACAGCATCTTGATTTCCGCTGTGGTATGTGATTTTTGCTTTCATTGCTAAGAAGAAAGGAAAAAAATAAAAGGGAAAATTTGGGATTTCTCCGTCAGTTGGCATCGGTGGAGATGCACTGAGAGATGAGGCTGAGGATGCTGCAGGACTGCCCGGCTCCTCCAGACATCCCCTGAAACTGAGACAAAACTCTGCTCTCAGAAGCATTTTTAGGAATGTGAATTAAATCCAGGCTTGCCTTTAATTCAGGTCAGTAGCTCTGTCCTGGCTGCTGCAGACCACATCTCAGTGGACTCTTCTTTTCTCACCAACTCACCGTCAAGGGTCGGTATTTCTGTCCCAGGCTTTGACAGCACTGTGTCCCGTACTTGAGGGCTGAATCTGGACAATTTGGCTGAATTTAGAGATATTTTAAGCATGCCCCCCACCCAAAACCTTCCGTTTTGCAGAAGTATCTGAATCTTTGTTGCAAAAAATCTAATTATCGAGCCGATCTGCTAACACGGTGGAGCTAGCCCACAGCTGAATCCCATCCACTGTGAACAAAAGCATATTTATTTTTTTTAAAAAAGGACATTAATATTAATGTCCTCATTCATTCACTGGATGAAATCAACAACCCTGACCGTACCATCACCCACGAGATCTTGTGCAATTAGGAGGAATGTGGCCAGGACAGCCTATCCCTGCCTGTGGGCATACGTTGCCTGTTAGAGGGGCTCAGGTATTAGACTTCATATTCTTGCAGAGCATCTCCCAGATGACTGAGGAGCTCTCGAGACGATTCTTTCTTTTTTTTTTTTGCCCCCTTCCTGCTTTATGAATAATGGAGTGACGGGCAGAGTGTCTGACGAGAGGTGACAAACGAGCGTCCTCGAACTCCGCGCGAGCAGACAGGGTCCCATCAGCTTTCCACCCGCGCGCTCCGCTCCCCGTCACCCCGTCGACAGCTTTGGGCTTGGCTGTTTGTCTGCGAAGGATGGGAAAATGTAAACTCGGAGGAGCATCCCTGAATATAAAAATCAGCACTATCTCCCTTTCAGGAGCCGTTGCCAAGAAGCGATCGCATCGAAATTTCGTTTTCATCTCCCTTTTAGCCCAGCCCACGGCTCAGATTTCTCTCTATGAAAACCAACAACGCCTTTACTGGGGTTTGCGGCGTTTCTCCCTGTTTTATGGTGTAATAAAATAAAATGGGCCCGGTCTTCAGCTGATATTAATCAACGTGGCACCACCCAGCGACCCACTGCTGATTTGCACCCGGGGAGAACCTGGCCCCATGCCCTCCCCCCTTGCATTGCCTTTCCCACCCCTGTCCTCGTGGCATTATCCAAGGAGACCACAAGAGTAACCTGCTGGTGCCAAGAGACTGGATCCCTTTGCACTTTGTACTCTTTTTTCCAAACTTTGTATTTCTATAAACTCGTCTGGACGTGTTCCTGTGTGACCTACTGTAGGTGATCTTGCTCTGGCAGGGGGCTGGACTAGATGATCTTTCGAGGTCCCTTCCAACCCCCAACATTCTGTGATTCCGTGATATTTGTATTATCCGTTGGGCTAGAGGACTTCAGGACTGTCATTCTGATATCTTGTTTGCTTTCCTTATTTTTAAGCTGTTTGTCCAGGTTAAAGGTGCAAGATGGGTTGCACCAGCCTTGGCGTTGCTCATCGATGCCGGGAAGAGTCTGGAGCATCGCAACAGCAGCACAGAGCACCCCTGCAAAGAGGGGGTGCTGGCATGAAAACCTCTCCCGAGAGAAACGGAAACCATCAGAGAAATCCTCCAGAGAGGATATTTTTCCAGAAGGACCATCCCACACACATTCACGGCTGCGTGGAGCTGAAGCAGCTGTTGGCACACAACCGCACCTCATCTCAGAAGCATTTTTCCTGTCTCTTCACTGCCACATAAATATTGAGGCATACCAGGAACGTGGCAGCAGATATGGCCTAGAAATACACTTTTTTTTTTAATTTTCCAAGCTCTAAGGACAGGAAATTGGCATTTTCCAAAGGGGAACATAGTTTTTTTAAATGCATCCAATCCCATCATTGTATCTGCTCTCTTAAAACAATCAAAACTCAGTAGTTTTATATATGAGTGAATGCAGGTTTTAACTGGTGCATAAAGAATGTACCTTTTCCATTCATTCATCACGTTGCCAAAGTGTGTAAGGATGGTTTGTGGGGTGCTTTGCAATAAAATCCTGCGCTTCCCTCCTCTAAAATTGTATGGCCCTCCTGCAATGGCCATGGAGCCATAGCTCCTGGGTGGGTGATGTGGCAGAAGGAGCCATGTCCAAGCAGAGGGAACCTCCTGAAGCCCTTCAGCTTACCTGAAAACTGGTGCCTGTTCCATTACCCAGCTCCACATCTCATGGGCAAAAGCAAAATTAACACCAGGGGAAAGAAATCCCTGCTGGGCTAGTTTTCTCCAAAAAGGAGCAGCAAATGCGAAGGTTCTTCTCGAGCGGGGACAATGTGGCAGGCAGCTGTGCAATCCTGACAGTGCTGCAAGCTTTTATTGCTCCAAATTACACACCATTACTTATCTGCATTTGGAAAGGCCTGCAGTTACTCCGGCGGGACCTCTGCCAGATTTCATTCATGGGTTTCGGGGAGGGGAAGAGCGTCTGATGGGACTCGCTGTCTGACATCGCTCGGTGCCGCGGTTGTGGTTGACACCATCTGCATCCACTAATGTGGTGACGGGATGACTTCATTTTCCCCGCGACATTTCAGATGAGATTAGTTTTGCACTGCGTAACTCAAAACCAGACCATTTTTTTTTTTTTCCCCTCTATCCTAGGATGGCCTTACTTCTGCAAACCAGCAGCAAATCAGCCAGTCCATGTAGATTTTCTTTTTTTTTTAACCCAGCTGAATTGTTTGCAGTTGTTGACTTCTCCCTGCGATTTGATGATTGACACAGCTCAGCCTTGACCTGGGTGACAGATCTCAGATCCCAGCTAAGGGGCAAAACACGTAGATGTCACACTTGCTTCCAGGGATGGATCATTTTCCACCTTTCCCACGGATAGCTACCTGAGAAGCAAAGCAAGGTGGGGGGGCACCAGTGGTGGTCCCATGGGTGTTGGCTCTTGCCTGGACCCCAATGCCAGCACAAGCCGAGGGGAGCTGCTCAAAATCCTCTTTTATTCGTAAAATCATAGAATGGTTTGGGTTGGAAGGGACCTTAAATATCATCTCATTCCAATCATCTTGCAGGAGGGCAGGGACACCTCCCACCAGACCAGGTTGCTCCAAGTCCTGCCCAAAGTGACCTTGAACACTTGCAGGAGGGGGCTGCCACAACCTTTCTGGGTAACCTATGCCAGTGTCTCACCAGTAATTATTCAACCAGTAATGACCCTTTTTTACCAGGAGAAGTTTTTCAATGCTTTTGCAGGCAGATGCCCAAGCACCGGGGGAATGAGGCAATTGGGATGGAGTTGCTGGGAGCTGGTGTCGGTTGTGCACTGACATCACCCCAGCGTTGCCCACAAGCTGGGGAGATGCACAACCAAAGCTCAGCTGAGGGTGGCTAAAATATTTTTCCAAAGCCGGAGGGTCTTGACCCCTTTCTCCAAGTAAAGGGCACTGCAGCAAGCAGGCGCTTTATTTAATTTCTCAGATGAGTGGGTCGATGCGGTGAGTTAAGGCTCCTGAGTCTGCTTTTAGATGCTTGATGATGTGAACAGCCAAGCTCTGAAGGGAAAGCCAGAGCAGCCCAGCGAAGAGCAGCGAGTCAGCCTATTGCACATCTCAAGGGAAGAAGGGGACTGGGAGGTAGATCTACAGGCTGCTGTTGAGTTCCTGATGAGTAAATCCAGTTGAAGGTGAGCTGGAGAGCACCAGCTTCTCTGTCAGCAGTTGGTGGGTGGCTTGCTCCAGGGACCAGAGCTGCGGAAGGAGGCAGGAATGGCTTTGGGGGAGATACCCTACAGCCATTCACAAAACTGCTGCTGCTTTTTACTCCAAAGAGGAAGATTAACTGACAGCATCTAAGGTATCTTGGCACTGGACCAAGGGCATCCTAAGCACGGGCTTTTTTTGAATAGGAAGGGCCATCACTAGCTGTGGTGAAACCAAACACACTGGTATGTGTGCTACTGATCTAGCACTACAGTAGGAGATGTGCCTTTCGGGCAAATTAGGCCAAAATACCTGATTTTTGCTTGTGTTAAGACGTCTTCTTGCCACGGGGCTCGAAGCAGCTCATTTGAATTCACTGAACGGGGTATTTTGCACACCTAGAGATTTGCAAAATGACCATTTTTGAAATGAGAATCAAATCCACAGCTCAAAGAAATTACAGACCTGGCTGAACACCATTTAAATAATTGGTTATAGACTTCAGCATATGAAAGCTGGATATTTCTCTAATAAGAAAGATAATCCCAAATATCCAAGATGAGATCCCTGGAGACAGGCAGCTGCAGGCAGGCACTGCGGGTATCAGCAGGACTGGCATGGGTGAGTTCCACGTGCCTGAATTTGTCCTTGCCTTCCCCAAAGCCACCATGTTCAGATGAGGAGGGATTTGCCGTGGTCCCATCGCAGCGATGGACACAATCTCAGCTGGAAAATCCTACCCCAAACCCAATCCATCAGGGTGGATGCCACATATATATTTTGGGAAAACATCCAGTCTTTGATTAGATGTTTCTTTTCCTGCTCTCTGGTTGATGTAATCCAGGGCAAACTGCACTAAATGAGATTTTGAGATGGAGGCTATTGGATTACAGGATATTATATTAAATCATTATTGAAATATTATTGCATTATTGACATCGGAGCTGAAAGGTGCAATGAAGGCATCAGACAAATGTAGGCTGGCCAAGAGGGGTCTGACTGTGCTGGAAGCTAGGCAACCACAGTAATTAAAACCATTACGACGTGGAGGAGTCAGCATTGGGTTCGCATTGATTTTGTCCACCGTGCACCAGTTGCAAGGTCTGGTGGGAACAGCCCTTGGTGCTTCGGCCCAAGCACAGCTCTCGTCATCCACCCATGTACCTGGTAAGCAGACGGATTCAAATAACTGTGCACTATAACTGCATTTCCATTAGAAAACTAATTTATTATCAGCAAATAGCCAGGGTACTTACTGTAGCAAACCACAGCAGTGAATATTTAGGGGGAGCGAGGGCACCCTCGGAGGCATTCGAGCTGTCCATCGCCTGCTGTCCCACCCTGTGGATGTGGATGTGTCAAACACCACAGAAATCAACAGCAATAATCTGTTTTAATGATACAGGGTCTGCTGTTTTGAATTGCAAACCCTTTACTTCATACCTGTGCTCCTGATTATTTTTTCTTTTTTTCCTTTGAGGGAACTGCTCCCATCACCTCGTTTGACTTGCACTTGTGGTTCCCAGGATGCAGCTTCCACTGGTCCCCGCTGAAGCCACGCCGGGAAGAGCAGCCTTGATAATTCATTGCTGCTGCCTCCGCAGTGACAGCCAGCTCCTTAAACTGATGTATGGAAGCTCTAAAACGAGCCGTAAACCCCCGAGCATCCTCCGTGATGGCCTCAGCAGGGACACTGCTGACTGCGTGCAGAGAGGTGGCCTCTCTTCAGTCATGGATGCTCTCAGCCCAGGAAGAATACTTTTAGCAAAACCAACATTATGAAAATATTACAGAGCGGATTTAAGTGCATTAAGAGCCTGTACCTCCTGCCTGCGCCCCGTAGGGATGGAGCAAGGCAGCACCGGGCAGTCTCTGGCTTCTCCCAGAATTTCCCTGGAGGTCGCTGGGGAAAATCCTCCTCCCAGGCTCGTCAGAAGCCCAGGAAGAGATATCCTTCAAACGCCATGGCACTCGCAGCCCGTTGCTCCAGATCTTGATGAGAAACGGGTTTTACTACATTAGACTTCAAGCTTTGCAAGCGAGGAAAAAAAAAAAAACAACAAAAAAACAATTCCCATCCCTGCTGTCGCACAGATTTTGGAGAGCGTGGTGAGGAGCCAAGTCAAAATATTAGGAGTTTTGCATTATGTGACCTACTCCCGCTGACAGACTCGCGAGCTGGATGGGATAAACAGCGCATCTGCCCGTGCGGATCACTGAGGCTAATAGGAACTCGTCCCCAAGGAACCAAGGCACCAGGCTTCAGGGACAGAGATTCTCCTCTCTGCGGGTCTCCTGCAACCGCAGGCAGGTGGTGAAGGGTCCTATGGCTGGAACAGCTGTGACGGGACAAGGAGCCAGCCTCAGACTTATTAAAATGTCTCACTTATAATTTATAATGCTCCCCTAAAGGAAATTGCAGAAGTCGCTGGGGTACTGGAAAACTGCTCCCAGTACCCAGCGGTGAGCTCTGCTAGTGACATCAGGGGAAAAGGGCAGAACAGATGAAGGAGTGCTGTTACTTGGCTGAGTCTGAAGAACAAAATTCTAACGAACTTGAAGGTTAGCCCAGAAATACACATCTGGGGAAGCAAAGGAGGAAAACTTTTGCCTTTTCCCTTTCCTCTCTTAAGAGAGGCAGGGTGTCTGTCTGGGTTTAGAGGGGATCTGCTCAGAGACAAATGAAGGAGGATGCCAGCGAGGAGGAAATAATCACCTGTTAATGGCTAATCAGAGACCTGGGCTGAGACCCTCTCCCTGTTAGGGAGACAAAAGCAGAGATAATGTAAACATCAGGGTTACTCATCAGAAATCTCTTTTACCCAAATGATAACTGAAAGATAAAGGAAGAGACAGAAGTGTAGCTGGGAACTAGGATGATGAAGGGAGTGGAGCGTCTCCCTTATGAGGAAAGGCCAAGGGAGCTGGGGCTCTTTAGTTTGGAGAAGAGACTGAGGGGTGACCTCATTAATGTTTACAAATATATCAAGGGTGAGTGTCACGAGGATGGAGCCAGGCTCTTCTCGGTGACAACCAATGATAGGACAAGGGGTAATGGGCTGAAACTGGAACATAAGAGGTTCCGCTTAAACTCGAGAAGAAACTTCTTCTCAGTGAGGGTGACGGAGCCCTGGCACAGGCTGCCCAGGGAGGTTGTGGAGTCTCCTTCTCTGGAGACATTCAAGACCTGCCTGGACACGTTCCTGTGTAGCATTATCGAGGCGTTCCTGCTCTGGCAGGGGGATTGGACTGGATGATCTTTCGAGGTCCCTTCCAATCTCTGACATTCTGTGATTCTGTGTGATTCTGTGAATGCAGCAGTTACAGTGCAAGGACTGTGGTTTCAGGAGAGAAAATTTCCATGCTCTGATGGAGTTACAGCTCGCCCTTGTATCCACCCTCTCATGCTAAAACCACCTCCTGAGGTGCTGAGACCTGTGGCAATGGGCTTGGTGTCCTCCAAGCAATGTCTGGTTGCAGCTTTCTTACTGTTCAGCTTCAAGGTTTTCCTAATTTTGTGTGTTTTAACGGAGATATCACCGTCACGATTCCTGCAGACCAGCCCCTGCAGCTGGCAGCAAGCCACATCATGTTCACGCCGACCGTTCACTTTTGCATGTCCTAAATCTGTAGTTAACTCAAGTGCCAGGAGCATCCGTCACTGTGTGTTTCTAATATCTTTTATTTCGTTTTCCTGGACACTTTGAAGAACAGATCCCTGCTGCCAGCCTTCTTGCAGCTTGAAAGAGAAGATGAAGGTCTCCTTGCAGCACTGGCTGGAAAGTGGGAGTCAGTGCAGAAGCATCTTCTCTGGTGACATTGGCAGGAATCAGGCCAGGAGAGAGAAGCTTTGCCTCTGCTGGACTTCTCCTCCAACTTCAGGTTCTGTGACAATGGTTATATCCAACGGAGATGGGTGTTTATTTCTTTCTCCTATATCTGTAACAATAAAGCAAAGTTAATACATGCCTCTGTTAATTTTCCTTTATACACAGACTGAGAGAGTTGGGGTTATTCAGCCTGGAGAAGACAAGGTTCCAGGGAGAGCTTACAGTGGTCTCCCAAGACTTAAAAGGGGTAAAGGAAAGATGGAGAGGGATTTTTGATCAGGGAATGTAGGGATAGGACAAGGGGTAACAGTTTCAAACTGATAGAAGGTAGATTTAGGTTAGATATTAGGAAGAAATTCCTCACTGTGAGGGTGGTGAGACCCTGGCACAGGTTGCCCAGATAAGTCGTGGCAGCTCCCACCTCCCTGGAAGTGCCCAAGGCCAGGTTGGATGGGGCTTGGAGCATCCTGCTCTGGTGGGACATGTCCCTGCCCACGGAGCCAGATGGTGAAAAAAATACCAAAAAAAATGGATTTAGGTTAATTAGAAATCTTGCATTGCAACTTTGTAATTGAAAAATGCCTTTTTTTTTTTCCCCCAAGCTTGAAAGATGAAAAATTTCCACGTGCATTCTCTGAGAATACTATTATACAACAGCTGGCCTCTAATATCGTATGATAATACAAGAGACAAAGTAGTAAATCCCAGATTTCAGATGATATGCCACGTTTTTGCCCAAACCAGCATTTCCTGAGAATTTCAGGTAGGAGAATTTATTCTCCAGAGGGAGAAGAACCTTCAGGTTCTCCTCAGTTTCCTTGATACAAGTGAAAATGGATATTAATGCTGCAGTTTAGAGGTTTATTAAGAAATCTGCAAAATTTAGTGTTTCAAGAGGCAGAACTCTAACACTGCCTGCTTTCCCTGATGCGATAGACAGAATTATGCTTTTTGCATCTCTGTTGCTTTTCATGGTTATATTTCAGTACTTAAAGCACCGTAAAAATGTAAGAACAGGACAGAGGATGAGGAATATACCATGGGATGAAGAAACACACCGTCCTGTGTGCCGCTTTCCTAGGCTGAAGGGAACGATGAGTGGGCAAGGGAGGGGGAGAAGGCAGGAAAAAAAGAAATAAAATAAAGAAAGCAGGGGAAAAAGAAGGAAAAAAAAAAATACCAACCAAACCAAACTGCAGAGGGCCCATGGAATGATAAGACTGAGCCTCAGAGAAAACATTGGTAACAGCTTCTGCCTATTTAAGGCTCTTCCTTTGTATCATTTGACACCATCTTAACCCAAGGGCGATGCTTCATCAGTGTCTCTCATCAGCATATCTGATTGACACCAGGACTTTCTGATGAAGCGGTGATAGCAGGTCCCAGTTTCCCCACCTGATGACTGGAAGAGGCTGTTTCTTGCAGATGTTTAGCCCCTGCTCAATCTGCTGCTCCCTGGGCTGCACCCACCCTGCCTGGAGCCATGCAGCCAATGCACCGTATCAAACCAGGTAAAACACAGCCTGTTCCTGAAGAATTAAAATTGAAACGAGCTGCATTTTGCTGTTGGATCCCAAACAAGTGTTGGGCTGGCTCCACATGCAGGGCACATCGTGTTGGGGTGCAGGAGCTCCTGAGCCCCCTGCTTGCAAAGAACCAAACTGGTTTTAAGGGCTCCCCACGCCACAGAGGAGACTGAAACTGCTGAAACTGCTTCCTGGCAGATCTGAGGGGAGAAATGGCCTTATGCAGGGTGGTTCAGAGCACAAGGTACGTCCTCAGAGGACAAATTCGGGGAGAGGAGGCGAACTGTATTGGGAGAGGTGCTGACAAGCACCTGCAGCCATTTCTTTTTAAGGAAGCAGGAAATTAGCATTTAAAAATCAGCTCCTTATGGCCATGCTCAGGCTGTGTGCGTTAATGCACAGGTCTGCTCAAACCTACACAGCTCGCTTGGACCTCCTGGTGTTTCCAGAGCTTTTGGAAGCAGCTCAGAGGGGTCTGGCAGCCGTGGGGTTGGGGGCTGTCTGGCTGCTGATGGAGCATCTCACTGTCCTGGCCCTGCTGTGTTGCTCTTGGGGCCAACCTGAAAGGCTGGCAGCACTCAGCCCCCTGCTTGGGTCCCATCCGGATACGTGGGGAGGAGCAGGCAAGTCCCTCATTTACATCCCAAAGTTCGACCTCGCATACAGCGAGCCCTAAAAATCTTGATTATGTAAGGAATGTTGCAGAAAAACAATTTAAACTGACTCCGCTAGAGCTGCTTAATTAACATGGTAAGAAGTCAAGCCAAGGGAATTAGCATCAGCTTTGGGATAAAACTTTCAAAGTGCTGGTGCACTTGATAAAGTTTGAATTTCCTGCGGTAATAAAAAATACATCTATTGCTTTCTCAGTGGCGACGGATGGGACGTTGCAGCCTCATTTTTTCTGCATCACCAAGACGCCCACGCTGCAGGAACTCCCCCGTTGCCCTTTTTCAGTGTCTGTGTGCAAGCAGGTTGTGAGCAGTTTTTGCCTCCTTGGGGCATGTGCTGCCTTCCTGTGACACAGGACATTTTGCTGTCCCCCAGCTTGACATCGCTCTCTTGGAGCCGGGATGCTGTAGGAGGTACCTGGGCCCATCACAAACTGCAGGCAGTGGGAAATGAAGCCTTAGATCACTCTTGACCTGCTGGAGGATTCCATATTCCAAGTCCTTTAGGCACAATTGAAAATTTTGTCACTGAGACCGTTTTGCAGAATTCACCTCTTAAGAGCCCAAAGGACGCTGCTCGGATCAGACTCTGTGAATGGTGGCTACAGAGAGCTGGCAAGAGCTCAGGTAAAAAGTGGAGATGCTTATTTTTCCTAAGGCTGGCTAATGCATTCGGTAATATATAGCTTAGTGGTACTGAGAGGCAGGGGAAGGAAGTAGATACAGCCTGCATTCATTTCAGTCACTCTTTAATTATCCACTGCGCAACGTAAATTGCATATTCCTTTCTCAGCTTCTGTTGCCTCCTGGATTGAGTGCTGACCATGGCAACTGATCGAATTCATTTGGCTTATAGCATTTTTATGAGGGTGGTTCTGTAGTTTTTTGGAGCTTTTTTTGTGGTAAAGACTCCTGCAGGATGCCAGGGCAGGAGTGCTGAGGTTCTCCTGTTGGTGTGGATGCTGGCCGCAGCATGCTGAGACACTTGAGGGTTAATATCCCATTCCCACCATGTTGTGTGATGTTAATCAACATGTTTCTGTCAGAATCTGAGTTATTTAGGCTTCATCTTACAGAGAAAGTAGTATTAAACAGGTTGGGAAACACTTTGGGTCACCAAGCGTTCTGCACTTGGCTCCAGCTGAAGCTGGTGAGATCCAACCTTAGGACACACTTGGTAGATGTTGCATTCATGTCATGTACTGAAACCATAAAAACTAAAAGGAGTGAACTCCTGTGGCATTTTGCAGTGGTTAGTGGTGGAGGGCAGTGGGAGGTGGGTGGGGTGGCACTCTGGGGAGAGACATGACCACGTGCTGGAGCTGAGCAGCTCCAGTAGAGGATGATGTACTGCTCACCAGCGTGGTCCAAAAATAGATGGTTTCCGTACTTCAGGGTCGTCCTTTGAAGAAGGTGAAGCAATAAGAGCCACACACCATCATTATCTACCTGAGCATATGGTCCCCTTCATAAATACACATAAATAAATAAAGGCTGTGGGACATGGCAAAGCAGGGAAATGCAAAAATACAAATAGGATGTGAAATGCCCTCAGCAGGTCTTGGTTGTACCAGTATGGGAACAAATCATCGCGTCCCAGTCCTGTCTTGCAGGAAAACCTCCCAAAACCGTGGCTGGCTGCGGTCAGTGGAAACAGGAATTCAGTCAGAAGTGGTTTGCAGGCAGTGGTCGCAGCCGTGAACCCCCATCACAACCTGATATTGGCCAAGGACAAGCTCCAGTGATCCCACTTTGGGTTTTCCCAGGAGCATCTCTCTCTGAGCAGCGAAGCAGAGCCTGGCTTTGCCATTTGTTTGATCCCTCCTGCAGCCAGGTTTTCCAGCTGGGTGATTTGAGCAGCTCCTTGCAGACTGCTCTTTGCAGGAAATAACCCAATGAGATGGTACGTGCAGCGAGCAAAGAGTGATTTGACTTTTGCGTGCCAGTCCTGGCTGGAGCTTGACATTATGTTACACTGGAGATCATCGGTGTGAAGCTGAGTTCTCCTGGGAGAGCGAAGCATCGAGCAGCCTCTGCTGCTGGGGAGGTCAAAGCCAGGTGATGCAAAGACCTTGGCAACACATCAGATGTGACATCGAGCCACAGAAACTCAGGAAAATGGGGCTGGAATCCAACCACTTCCCAGGATTGAGCTGCTTCTCCGTCCCTCAAGTGAGTTGCCAGGATCTGTTTGGTTTTTAACAACAGCTTCCATGAGCCAAAGCTGGCAGGATTCACAGCCTGGGGCCTCTCCAGAGCGTCACATAGCCCTTATTGAATTCAGAGCCTTGTGGATATGAATCCTCACTAAAATCCTCACACAAGCCCAGCCCAAAAGCCATTTCCACGTTCCGCAGAGACCACCAGAGTATTTTCCAGCGAGGACCTGGGGTGCTGTATTTTTTGGTACCGTATTTCATCTTGCCTCCGCCCTGCACACCGAGTATTTCTTTAATTTTTCCCACTTGCTCTGGCTGCGTTCGCTTTTAGCTCTGCCTCTAATCGTTTGTATTGCTAATGACTGCCTCGTGGATGCTAATTAGCATCGATGTGTATTTTTACGTGCATCCATAAACTGATACATGCTGTTTAACACATTCTATGCAAAGATATCCCCGGAGAGCAGATGTGGGGCGTAGGCTGACATGAGATGCCAGCCTGAACCCTGTGTGGGAACAGGTCGGAGATGATTTATATCTCCCTCAATTGCTAAATGACCTTGCTGATGGCAACCATTAGCTTTACAGCATGGAATTGTAGGAGACTATAAGTTCAACGCCGATACCATGGGATATTCTTCCTATGCTGCGCTCAACGCATGTTAGAAAACTGACTACAGGACATCGAGACAATTCTTCAATTAATAAACACAGTGGATGCCTGGCGACTGAGAGCGCAGCATGTAAAATGCTGCCATGGTAGAAAGCAGACGTTGGATATTTAGGAATATTTTTTTTGCAATTTCTAATCTGCTGCGGTATTAATTTCCATAAGCGTTCCGTGGATCCGAGCTTGCACGCCCTCGGGGATGAGCCAAAGCTACTCTTCCCTGAGTTTATCTTGGCTGCACAAATGTTTCTGAGCAATTTGGGGTTTGAGTTTCTACGGGGACTGCTGTGGCGATGGGTACAGCACGCTGCAGTCACCCCCATCCCTTTGCCAGTTGTTCCCCTCCCACCAGATCTTTAAGAAGCACGAGCCAGGAGGGGAGGCAAGCAAGGTTTTGAAGATGCTTTGGGGTTTTTCGCTGGGAAAAACATCTAAAACTTGACCTTTAGTTTCTGCATGACTCATCCCCTCAGGAGTTAGACTGAGTTAATAATATTCCTGGACCTCAGGAAGATGGTGAGTGGGAGATCCAGAGCTGCCCAGGTGCTGCAGCTGTGGGGAAGGTGGCACCAATGTGTCCCCTCGACCCTGATTCCCTTGGCTTGTCACTTGTCACTCAGAATATCCAGGTTTCTCCATGCAATCTGCAATCCAAAGCTCCTCCTGAACCTCCTGATATTTAAAGCAGTTTTTTTCTCCCCTCTACCTCCACTTTGCAAGCTCTCCCATCTAATTTTAAATTTCATCCATCTCTGCTTCCTCCTTGTGTTGCCACATGTCTTTTTCTCAGTATTTTTTTAATTTAACACTGACTCTTATTTACATATGTGTTTTGATTAGATGTGAAGGGAAACTTATGTCCGAAACAAAAATATTCTATAGAATGCGATACGTAGTCGCCTTGCAGCGTGCATCCTAATGTGGAGAGTTGCCCAGGGGGGAAAAAAAAGCTTTAAAAAAAGCAGAATAAGCATCCTCAAAGAGCTGGGTGCTCCTCGTGTCCATGAGCATGCTGGTTATTTCAGCAGGGCTGGCTGACATTGAGAAAATAAACGAGACTTGTTTATTTAATTAAAAGGTAAATAAAAGAAAAAATGAGAACAAGGAAAAAAAAAGAAAATAAAGCAACAACCAAAAAACCCCAGATCGTGAACGCTGTGATAAAGCATTTCCAAAATTTGCCTGAAAAGTGGCACGTAAGGGAAATGTTGTTGCACAACGAGCATCTTCCTCTGGGTGTTGCAATCCGGTCCCCACCCAGGGCTGGGGGAAGCGGGCGCCCAGCCAGCCCCACGGGCTGCTCTCCCTGCCCGGCCGGGGCTGCCCCGCTTCTTTTTCAGCAAATAAAATGGGAGTTTGCTTGGTTTTGACCTTAAGTCACTACTTTTATTTTAGTGTTTTGTTTTGGTTTTGTTTTTTTTTTAATAGGAAGTCGTTATACTCGTACAACTGGCAGGTCGGAGAAACATCCCGCAGCTGGAGGCTGGCTTGGCAGGGTTATGCATTACAGATGTTGCCTGTGCGAGGAGTTGGGTTTCTGAGCGTCCCTGGGGTGGGCTCCGGAGCAGCGCCTGCTCTTCTAGCAAGCCTGCGGGGAGAGATTTCTTTTTATTTTCCACTCGAACTTTTAACCATTTGGGTTTTACCCCGTGTGTTGAAGACGAGTTACATAAGACAGGCAAGGATGAAGCAGAGGAGCCAAATCCTCGAGTCAGGCAACGGCTTTGCTGCTGCTTCTACTCTCTTCTAAAGGCACACATGGAAAGTCCTACAGAAACGTGGCTTCCAGGCTTGGACATCTCGCAGAATCACAGAATGTTAGGGATTGGAAGGGACCTTGAAAGATCGTCCAGTCTCCCCAGGTCTTATTGTCAGCAGAAGCTGTTGGCCATCGAGGACCGGAGAAAGCAGCAGGCTGAAGCTTATTTAATTTGTAATTATGACAGTTAAAAGCATTGCAGCATTAAGGATAAAAAAGGCAGTGTAGAATATGGACTTTTGGTCAAATTTTACTGAGGCCAATTTGAAAGCATAGTGATAATTATTCCTTAGATCACTTCAACCAGTTCCAAGTTGCTGGGGGTCCAGCCTTTGAGCTAAGCCTAAGTAAACTAAGCTCTGTGGCTTTTTCTGCTCCAAGTGCACAGTTTATGCTCTGGAAAGCACAGGGGTTCTTGTCTATGGCCTTGTCCATTATCCAGTGTGGGTGATTAGAGTTTGTTGCCACCTAAATGTCACTCAGCTTTTAGAAGAAAATGTTATATCTGATTTCACATTTTGTTTTATTATTATTATTATTATTACTATTATTATTTTAATGCATGAACACTGCTTGTTATTCTGTCCATTTCATCCCCTAGAAGACAACTTTGACATCTATAGATGAGTGTGTTGTTGAGCAAGGATTGAAGTAGCTCCAAGGATGTACTCCATGGGATGTATTCACTTCTCTCATGCTTTCCAGTGTCTCCTCTTAATTTTTATTGCGGCACGTGATCCCTAGTTTACCTGATGCCATCTCTAAAACATGAGGATTCCTGATTTTGGGCATATCATTGGACTCATTAGAGTTGGTGTACATGACCTACGTAGATACCTGGGTTTGCTCAGCTGGGAGAAGGTCAAGAGGGGATCATGGAATCACAGAATGTGTTGGGCTGGAAGGAACCTTTAAAGGTCATCTAGTAAACCCCCCTGCAGTGAGCAGGGACATCTTTAACCCGATCAGGTTGCTCAGAGCCCCATCAAGCCTGACCTTGAATGCCTCCAGGGATGGAGCCTCCACCACCTCCCTGGGCACGTTCCAGAGACCTTTCTTTTGCAGAACTGGACGGGAGAGCCACAGTGCTGGATGTGTCATTCCTTTCTCTCCAACCTCCTTCCCAAGAGCTCATATCCACTTCCCCTGTTGCCAAACAGCCAACAGAAGACCCAAAGTTTACATTTTTTTCACTAAAAGCAACAATTTCCTGTGCTCTTATTACCCAGAGACCCCAGCCAGCGAGGCAGATTTACGGCTCGGAGCAGGCTGCCCGTTCCTGCCTGCATCGTGGGGAGCCCCAGGCTGCGTGGGCTGGGGACAAGGGATAATGAGGTCTTCACACTTTAACGAAGCAAGGAAGGGAGGCGTTAGATCCTTCTTCTGCAGCTGGGATGAAATGCGGGCGTGAGGGAACATTAAAGGGTTCCAACGGAAAACAACAACAAACAGAAAAGGGGAAGAAAACCACCTCCGTTTAAAAAAAGAAACAAGAAAGGAGAACAAACCAGAGAAAAAAAAGAAAAAAAGGAAGAGGTGGGTGTGAAGGCATCGTGTGATGCTGAGCTCAAAGGCTCTTGCTGCCTCCTGCGTCCTCCAGACTTGTCAGAGGCTGCTGTGTCTCTCGGGTGCGTGAGGAGGAGGGGAGCAGAGAGCTTGTCTTCAGGAGATGATGCTGATAACTATTCTCAAGAAAGTCCTTTTTTTTCAGGCAGGTTTTAGAAGCTGTTCACCTCGAGGGAGGTGTTTCCCTCACCTTTGTTTTGCAAGGTGGCTTGGAAATGAAGCCTCCAGCAGCCAGGCAGCTAAAAACCTTGTGAACAGATAACACGGAGAACTTGTCAGGGCCCTGTGAAGGCTCTTTTTTTCTTTCTTTTTTTTTTTTAAGAAATTTTTTTCAAAGCTGCTTTGGAAAAGACAGATGAGAAAAGCTGCAACTTGTCTCAGCATCTTCTCAGGGTGATGCTTAGAGCAGCCTCCGGCCGAGGTGGGTGTTGAGTCCAAGTGATGTCCCACCAGATGCTGGGAGGATCAGCTGCTGCTGCCTGCGTCTCCCCCAAAGGACATGAGACAGCGTGGGGTGGCTTGTGACCCATGAGACACGCTGGCCAGGGGCTGTGGGAGCTGCTGCAGGCGAAACTGCTCGTCCCCAAACCAAAGAGCAAGAGGAATGGGGTGCCACCTGCCCTCGGTTGATTCAAAATGCTCCAAGATGACACACTGCTGCTGGCAGGGTGGCAATTTCTTTCCATGCAGGGAGCAAAGAAAAGACATCCCGATTGCCACACCCACTGCACATCTCCCTGGAAGCTGCTTCTAGCTTCTTATAAACCTCCTGAAGGAGTGAAAATGAGAAAAAAATTCATGGTGAGGTTCGAGGTGCGGCGCAAATAGACGCTGCTTTGGAGTGGGAGAGCATGAGTTCCTCCTGCTCAATGAACTCTTTGAACTTTTCTTTTCACCAAACTGTTATTTTCCCAGAGTTTTGCTGTTATTCAGAGCAAGGCATCAGTTATAAATCCAAACTACCTGGGCCTGAGAGGGCCCTCACACAGCACTGGGTAAGCCAAGATGTGAGCAGAGGGATACACGCACTATTCCCAGCAAGCCCTTTCCTCCACAGCTGATCTCCCTCTTCTTCATTTCTTTAATCTGTCTTTACTCCTTTGCCCATTTTTCCACACTTTTTTCTCTCCTACCTGTGCCATAGAAATAACCACAGACATGAGACCTGCAACCCTTGGGTTGACAGAGAGGGACAGGACCCCCCTTGCCCCAGCCTGGATGACGGTGCTTAGAGAAAAGAAAAACACTTATTAAGAGATATTATAACAGCAAATGACCCAGACAAGGGATTTTAATTTTTTTTTTTTGCTTTGTTTCCCTTTAACTTCCCTCCAGTTGGCCCGGAGACCCCTGGCAGCAGCTGGAAACCAAGAAGGTTTTGAGACTGAGTCACATGAGCCCCAGACTGTTTGATTGCTCAAACATTTCTCAAAGATTAGCTTTGTCAAAGCAAGCACCAGGGAGGATAAATCACGTGGACTGAGCTTTGCTTTACCCAGACTGTTCCAGAAAACGACCGACTCGAAAAGCAGCGCGGAGACAGCAATTAGCTGAAGCTGCAATATCACACACCAGAGCATCCCACGTAGACGAGAAACTTTTCTTAAAACACAGGCGTGCACTTGCCCCGTCCAAAAAAAATCACTGGCTGCAAGGCGTCGTAGAGATGATCCAGATGTTCTTCTGGTTTCAGAAGGTCATTAAACAACTATTTTTACCTCCCCCAAAAAAGAGCAGCTTAGAGAAGCCATCCGTTTTGTCGATGCTGTTTGCAGAACCCAGAGTTTAAAGTTGAGAGACAAGAAAAAAAGAAGCATGACGGTGATCTTGAGTATATCTGACGGTGCGTGTTCTCTCATCTCGTTTATTTTTAAATCCTGTAGCGATGAGCAGGAGGAAGGTCTCTAGGTTGCTTCAGGAGAGCTGCTGCTTGTGCTCAGAGCCTGCTGTGGGCCTCAGGACCCTGTGTCCTCCAGAAGACCTTGCTCCAGAGGACCAGTGCTGGGCTGGCCGCGTCCTGGCAAAGGGATTCCCTGCTCCATCCCGGGCAGGATGGGCATCGCGTGATGAAACAGCTCCCTGTGAGAAGAGCTGCCCCAAACTGTTCTGGAATAGCATCCTTTGGCTGGGAAGGATGGCTAGAGAGGAAGAGGAAGAGGCTCTTCTTCCCTTGGCCAGAGGTTTGGTGCCACGTCCCACAGGATGTCCAGGGAGCCGCTCCATCGCTTTCACCCAAACCCAGCCCCTGGGCTGCCCCATGTCCTTTGTACATCTGTTGGCATTTGGTGTCATGAACTTATGGAGTAACACCAAAAAAACCCCAAAACACCCAAATCATAGAATCATAGAATCACAGAATTGTCAGGGTTGGAAAGGACCTCAAAGATCATCTCGTTCTAACCCCCCTGCCATGGGCAGGGACATCCCTCACTAGATCAGGCTGCCCAGAGCCCCATCCAGCCTGACCTTAAAAACTTCCAGGGATGGGGCTTCCACCCCCTCTCTGGGCAATACTTACTGGGACATAATTTTCTGGGTGATTGTATAAATAGCTGGGTCATATCACCATGCATTCCAGCGTAGCTAGAGATAACTGCAGAAAATGAAGCTAAATATCTTAAAGATGAGAAGGAGGTGGCAATAACTTTCTAATATTTGCACCAAACCAGTAATTTCTAGCGTTTGCATGTGACATCACCTCAGTAGCAGCTCCTGGGGCTGGGGTTGGTAAAATGTTGTTAGTAATTTATGTGGGGGAAGATGGAAAATAGAGGAGGAGCATAAAAACTTTGTGCTTCCTGGGGTGAGATGTTAGGAAAAGCTCAGTTGTCAGCATGGTGTTAACCTGATGGGAAGAAGGACGTGCCAATAGCTCCTGTGTGAGATCACTGAGGCAGACGAGGTACAACAGGAAGGGCAGCATTTGGGGAGGAAAATATTAATTAAACAAAGAGTACCTGAACGTCAAGATACAGAAGCTCAAAATTATCTTCTCCACTTACAAAGGAGGTAAATATCCCACTGTCTCAAAACATGGAGCAACCTGACAGGCTTGGGGAACACGGGAGCATCACTTCACAGGTCCTGCAGCCTCGCTCAGAGATGCATAGGAGAACTTTGCCAAAAAAAAAATACCACCTCTTTCTTATGCAACGATGCTGCAAAGATCAGTGCTTTTACATGTGTTTAGGCAAAAACCTGACAGAAGTAACTTAGAGGCAATGTCTATCACTTTTAATGCAGTGTTTAGGCACCAAAGATGACCTGAATAGAAAAAGCAAAGAATATCTGTATATGGGACAGATGTATTTTCAAGGACAGGCTGGGATTCACAGCGCTCGCCCCTGGGAGAAGCTCCATTTAATTCAGCAGGGCTCCTCCTGGACTTTACTCAGACGTCATTCCCACGTTGGTTCTGCAAAGATCCTTTCATCGAATATGAAAAGAGAGCAAAGAGCTCTATATTTACGAAGCGCTGCACTGAAATGTAAGAAACTAGTAGTTTCAGACCAGCTGCTGCCAAGACCTACATTTCTGTGGGGAGGACATGCGCAAATGAGCAGAGCCCAGAAACGTGTGCTCTCGCAGGGTTGATTTTAACATCCTCGTGAGACCCATCCTCAAATCATCTCTGAAATCCAACTGCAGCATCTCCTTGGGGAAAGAGCAGTGAAGACCAGTCATGGCCACCCACCGCCAGGGCCTTGACGGTGGCTGGGGGGGAGAAGCACTGACCCTAATGCAGGAACTTGCTTAAAATCTCAGCAAAAGTGGCACAAGACATAAAGAAAGAGACACGTATATACGTGTGTGTGTGTGTGTACATATATCTATGTAATAAAGAACTTGTTTCAGTTGGAAAAGACCTCTAAGATCATTAAGTCCAATCATTAACCCAACACTGCCAGGTCCACCACTAAACTACATCCCTGAGGACCACATCTGCATGGCTCTTAGATACCTCCATGGATGGGGACTCCACCACTGCCCTGGGCAGCCTGTGCCAGTGCCTGGCAATCCTTTCAGTGAAGAAATTTTTCCTAATATCCAATCTAAATCTCTTGTTCTATCATTTGGTACTTGAAAGAAGAGACTGACCCCCCCACCTCACCACAACCTCCTTTCAGATAGTTGCAGGGAGTGATGAGGTCTCCCCTCAGCCTCCTTTCCTCCAGGCTGAACAGCTCCAAGTCTCTCAGCTGTTCTTCATCACTCTTGTTCTCCAGACCCTTCATCAGCAAAGCCGCCCTTCTCTGGACCCTCTGCAGCACCTCAAGGTCCTTCTTGTTTTGAGGGGCTCAACACTGAACACAGGATTTGAGATGCAGCCTCACCAGTGCTGAGCACATGGGGAGCAATCACTGCCCTGGTCCTGGCCACACCATGGCTGACCCAGGCCAGGATGCTGTTGACTTTCTTGGCCACCGGGGCACACTACTGGCTCATCTTCAGCTGCTGTCAACCAACACTGCCAGGTCCTTTTCTACCGGGCACTTTCCAGTCGCTGCTCCCCAAGCCTGTAGCGCTGTCGAGGGTTGGTGTAACCCAAGGGCACGACCCAGCCCTTGGCCATGTTGAACCTCATACGATTGGCCTCAACCCATCGATACAGCCTGTCCAGATCCCTCTGTAGAACCTTCTTATCCTCCAGCAGATCATAGAATCATAGAACCATAGAATTCTCAGGGTTGGAAGGGACCTTAAAGATTATCTAGTTCCAATCCCCTGCCATGGGCAGGGACATCCCCCACTAGATCAGGCTTCCCAGAGCCCCATCCAGCCTGGCCTTAAAAACTCCCAGGGATGGGCCTTCCCCTCCCTCTCTGGGCAACCTGTGCCAGGGTCTCACCACCCTCATGGGGAAGAACTTCTACCTCACATCCAGTCTGAACCAACCCATCCCGACCCATCTCCAGCTTCAATCCATTCCCTCTAGTCCTGTCACTACCCGACATCCTAAGAAGCCCCACAGCAGCTTTCTTGTAGCCCCCTTGAGATACTGGAAGGCCACAAGAAGGTCTCCTTGGAGATCAACACTCCCACCCAGCTTCATGTCATCCGCAAACTTACTGAGGCTGCATTTGATCCCCTTGTCCAGATCATTGATAAAGGTGTTGAACAGAACTGGCCCCAGTACTGAGCCCTGGGGAACATCATGTGGTGTTTCCATATGGGAAAATCTCATCTGTGAAGCACCGGTCTTTAACGAGGTGATTCATTCCTTCTGGGAACTAAACCTAAATTATTTTATTTGCTCAGCCTTATCTGTTACGCTTAGTGCTTGGCAAATCGCAGAAGATGGGTCTTGTGGCATGAGCAGGCAAATAACAAAAGATGCTTTAGTCACGATACAGCCAAGCGTAAGGCAGGGAGCAGTGGAGATGCAGCACGGGGAATTGCTAATATTTCTGGAAGGAAGATTCTGAGTGGTCTCACGCTGGAAAATAGTTGGAGGTATCCAAATCTGAGGAAATACGTAACTGGGATTTGCCTCTTCGCCTGGCAGAACCTCTCCCAAATAATCCATCATTGCTGTATATAGGCTATGATTCACCTTGGAGGAAGTGATGAATTTCAGACCACGCTGCGCATTTCCCTCAGTCCTTTTTATACAGCGTTTGGCCAAACGATTATTCCATATTCTTTGTTTCAGCCGCGATGAGAAAATAATAGGTGATTGAATCATTTCCCCTTATCTCCGAGTTATCACATCAAATGGGTGCCCAACTGTCTGAGAAATGACTTATTGCATCCAGTTATTGTATTAAAGGAGGCACGGCAGGCTGCAGGTGGTTATTTCAGTACATACCGTGGGGGTTTTTCACTCTAATTCTCCTTTTCAAACATTTCACAAGCTCTCCAGACCGGGGAGGTTCCCAGCCTCCCACTGACTTTGCTCACAGCTCGGCGAGAGCTAGAGGATTTCTATTCGCAGGGACTCCTGTAATACTCGATTTGAAGAAGTTCACGGCTGCCTCATTTTGCAGAAGATGACAAAAACTGACAAAGAGAATAATGTAAAAGGCGGGAAGAGCTCGCTCGTGTCTCACAGCCGTCAGAAAATCGCTTCCTGACCCTCATCTTTGACCTCAGGGAGGAGGGAAATGTTACGTGTGGCATCCGGGGAGAGAAAACTCTTCTTTTTCTTGTTTTTCTTTCCAGTATATTTCTGAAGTGTTGGAGCATTTTCCCTGCAAAGTGACTCTTTGGAAGGACTTCAGCACCATGTCCAGGAAACCCCACCGACACTCCGTGATGGGTGTCGTTTATGGCTGTGGTTGGGGAGAACATAAGGAAATTAAGAAACTGAGACATCCCTCTGGAGCAGCTCACTTATGCTCTTCTCAGTTAGCTCATCTTATAATCCACTTTTTGGGGGTTTGCCATATTTTTTTCCTCCTTTCTCCAGGGAGCCTGTTGGCTCCAGCACTCCTCCCGGCTCATTGGTCCCAGGTGTTTGCCACCCCATGTACCAAACCCTTCTGCCAGTGAGTCTTGCAGGCACTTCCTAAGCTTTGCAGTTATATTTCTCAACTGCAGTTATATTTCTCAATCCTTCCCGTGCACCTTTGCAAACAAGTCGTCTGTGCAACCGCTTTCGTCCTTACTCAGAGCTTTTCCACAGTGATCCCAGCGTCGCAGCTCCCGTACCCCCTCTGCTGAAAAAGCCCATTATCACTTCTGCCTTCCTTACCACAGCCAGGCATTAAGCTAATAGCTTAAATTATTTTTTTTTTTCCCCACAATAACGGCCTAATCCTTTCTCTTATCAGTATAGCAGATTAATTTTCCCAAGCGTGGTTAGTACCTTGTCTTCTCCCTAATTATACGGAGACGAATTTTGCTCCTGGCAGAACGCAGCCGCAGAATCACCAGCGGACAAATTCCCAAAGCAAAATCCTGACTTGGAGAGCATCTTCCAACTATCCCACCTGGTTAAGCCAAGGCAGACACAGAGCATATTGTGTATGAACTCTAAATACGCTCTAGTCCCCCCAGCTGTGATTTACTGAACGCTTCCCCACCACTTGATGACAGCGAGGGGCTGTATTAAGTGGAACAAGTTGCTGTAAACCCTTTCCTTCAACCAAGGGCCAACTTTCTTGACCATGAACGTTTCCGAGGTGGGACGAGCAGAAATAACTCCCCAAATAATTACAGCAGAGCGCGAGAGCTGGCATATTTCTGCCTGGCAGTTGCACAGTTGGGTTGGGAGCTTGCAGTGTCTTTGCAGCTTAATTACAAGCAAAAGACGCCGTTTGTTACAGCAGCGCAGAGCACAGTTGTTCTTGTGCTCCTTTCACTAATTTATCTTAATAGCTCCCATTTTCATCAGCGAGTAAACGGTTCATTGCGCTTCACCAGCACCGGCCGCAGAGGATGGGACCAGCAGCCCCAAGGCTGAGCAAGGGGTAAACCTTGTGCCCAACCACCCCTGGGACCTCGAAGCAAAAGCAAAAACCCCACTTGTATTTCACTGGGTTAATATCCCGCCATTAGAAAAGCGTAAACACCAAAAGATTACTCCGTGGGTTTTTAAGGAACTTACTTTAAAACATTATTCACCTGAAAGACCAGCCCGCTCCCTCCAGACTTGTTCTATTTTACTGAGCCTATAAGAGGAATTTCATTTAATTTTTAAATTCCTGCCTTCATACAAGCCCAGAAACGGTTCCAAGGTCTCCGGTAAATATTTACCAGCATCCTCCTGTGTAAAGACTGAGCATCTTAGAGGCTCTGTGGGCCACGTTCACTTTTAGTTTATCCTGGTGTACACAGAGTGGTACTGGCACAGACAGCTACCCTAGAATCCTAGAATGGTTTGGGTTGGTCCTCACAGGAGAGGTTCTCCACCTCCTGACCATCTTCATGGCCTCCTCTGGACCCACTCCAACAGGTCTGTGTTTTTCTTATGCTGGAGGTAACTAAATCCTTGGGTTATGTTTGCATTCCTTGCTTCCTTGCAGAATCTAGGTCGGATCAGAGAAATTTCATATCATGGAGGAGTTCATCTGCTGGAGGAGGTCTGGGTTTCTCTGGGTGATCCTCACACGAGGGATTTTAAAATCCAAACAAGCTGCTCTGGATGCATTATGCTCTCGGAAACCAGTCACCAGTTTTCTTTAACTAAATATTAAAGTAGGAGAAATACCTCGGGGAGGGGGAAATGATGTTTCAGTACTAAAACATCTTACTGCCATTAAGCTTATTTAACAATAGCAGAATCCATTTGCCTGGTCAGTGCCCATAGAAATTCTTAAAACTAGGTGTTTAACAGCAGGAAAAGACACACCACAGAAATGTGAAATATGGAATAACACAGAGGGTTACAACACGGAGCATCATTTCATACCAAACCTGTGTGTAAGTTCCACAGGGTGTGAGTATACAATTTATCTGCTGCCCACCCATTTATGATGGGCACTGAAAGTGTACTATGTCCACGTTTTATGTCTTCACACTTTTTCCAAAAAAAAGTATTTTTTTGTCAGATATTTGAGCTTGTGCAGGTGACAACCATCTGATTTCTTTGACGTGAGAAATAGTCCCTGCAGTAAGCTCACCCTGAACGTTTGTTCTGCAAAAAAATAAAAACAACAGGAGAAAAACTACTTAAACTTTTAACTTCTAGTGGAAGTGGTGCTGATTTTCAGAAACACACAATTTCCCTGCAATACACGTGACTACAAATGCCCAGCCCACCAAAGGCAGCGGCATCGCGCCCACACGCCTTGCGTTTGCGGGAAGATGTGTCGGAGTTGTACAAGCCCTTGTGATTTGCTTTTCATTTCTTTTCATTCTGGGTCTCACCTGAATCTGGTTCCTCTTTCTTTCCCCAAGGCAACTTCAGAGTATTGATGCTGTTGAAGCCACTGATAACTCTTAGCTCTTATTAAAAAAATAATTGAATTTATAACCTCTAGATTTGAAGGCATTTGTGCTTCTACTGTACCTTTATCCTCTATATCCTTCCCGGTCTGCCCATGGGTCTCCCTGCTGCTGCCAGGACATGCGAGGGAACCCATCTGTGTGTCCATCTCGGGGATGGACAGGAATTTCTTGGCTTACTCATTAGAAACCCCACTAGTTTTCCAACAAATGATGAATCTTCCCTAAGTTTTGCATTTCTGGCCAGTACCTGAAGCAAAAAAAAAGGACTTTGCTGTAACTTCTGATGGTGTGTTGTTTTTTTTTTTCCCCAGGGATGCCTGTTCCCAATATGGGGTGCAGAGCTGGGGACCATCTCCTGCACCATTGCTCTACCACCGCAGTCCATCACCAGCTGGCCCGGGCATCCCTGCTGACCTCGTGACGTTCCCCTTGCCCATTTTCATTTACAAGAGGAAAATTTTTCACAACGAGAACAATCAGCCACTGGAATGGTCTCACCGGGGAAGTGGTGGAGTCCTCAACATTGGAGACTTTTAAAATTTGATCAGTCAGGGTGATGGGGCAGCTTGTCTAGACCTTGATTCTGCCAAGAAAGGTGGGACTAGATGGTCCTCGAGGTCCCTTCAACCTGGTCTTCTATGATTCCTCAAACCTCTAGAGTCTGTCCTGCCCATCTCCACAGAGCTGACTTGGCGCGGTGACACACAGGCAAGATTTGGGGGGCCAATACACAACCTATGTTCATGCCCAAACTGCAAACAGGGAAAAAACTCCCCAAACCAAAAAAAAAACCCCACATCATTTCTATCTGCACCAAATGTCAGGAGCTGTCTCTCAGCCTCCATACATGCGATGACAAACAGCTCAAACTACCCACCAAACTTCCATTTATTATTCACTTTTATCGCGTGGAAATTGGGTTAATGCTAAATAAAATGTTCCAAATGAAACGTTTGATATGGTGAAAGGAGAAGTGATAGATGTGACATGGTTCTGGGTAGTGCTGGGCCCCACTGTGAGTCCCCATGCAGGACAAAAGCCGTCAGCCTGCAATTTCTGTGCAGGTAATAAAAAAGTTTTATAGATGAGGGTCTGTGCAGTGCGAAGCCAAATTATTGCTGGGCAGCTTTGGAGGCCGATAAAGTTCTTTCTCAAAGCAAACCATTAGCATATGCACAATTAAGCTGGCTGTATTGTTATGCCACAAGCATAAATGCAATCCCTTCCTGAAGTACATAACAGCCTTTTAGTTTAAGAAAGCTAGCGGGGAAAAATGTGTTAGCATTAAAGAGCTGGGGTGGTTTTTTATCACGTCTAAAAATAACATTTATATAACCACCTACCCTGACATTTCACATCAGCAAGTGGCCAGAACCGCCTCGCTCAGCTGTATTAAAATATGCAAACGCAATGGGATTTCAGCAGATTTTGTTTCCTGAAAAGAAATTGCATAACTCAACCTTTAGCGGCCATAGGAAAGCCAAACTGGGGTTCTGCTCTGTTTAAAACACGTCGTGCACGATGTGTTGCAGTGTTGGGTTGCAAAGATGTTTGCTTATCTGCGGCACGCACCTCATCCTCTTTGGAGATAAATGATGTCACGGTCACACCGGGGCAGATAAGGTCCATCTTCTGCAGTTCCAAGCTGTTGAGGGAGGAGAAGTGTCCTTGGGTTCCTGCTCATCTTCTCCAAATTACTTGTCTGTCCAACCACCCATACATACAGAAGCATGAGGGTTTGGTCACTTGCTGGATGCTCCCAGGAAAAAGAGAAAAAAATAAAAATAAAATGGTGTATTTGGGGCTCTGCAGGGAAGAAGGTCGGGTTCCAGTGCCCAGACATCGTACCTTGGTAGGACAATGTGTTGCATTTTGGGCAGGGATGCACTTCTAGTCTCAGCCTTGTTCTCTCTGCTCCAGCTAAGAAAGTGCAGAATGTTCTTCTTGGAGAACATCTATGGATGTTCTTCTCTGAGAACATCTACAGACGCTTTCTCTGAGAACAGATGTTTTTCTCTGAGAACATCTGCATACAGGAAAACTGAAATGGGATTTCAGTGGTGTTTAAGAGGTACGCAGAAACCCAGCACCCATTTCAGTGTTCCAGTATGTAGGTGCTCTGGCAGAAGCAGCTGAGCTGGGTTTGTTCAATTTTATTGTGTTTGGACAGAGGGGGTTAGACCCATCTCCAGGTATAAGGGGTAGCACGTGGCAGGTGGGCCCCCAAACTGCAGTGCATGGCTTGAAGGCCCTCTTGGTGCGATGATGCTGTCTCTGAGGAGCGTTTTTCAGCTCTCTGCAACCAGTCTCTGCTGACTTCCTGCAAATCAGTTGCTACTGAGATTGATATTACAGTTATGTAAACATGTATTATTTATCTGTTATGGCCCTTTGAACTGGATGAGTGCTCCTGGCTTTCCATTATTCCATGTCTAAATTAATCATGGACTATAAAATCAGACACCGTTTATGTAATATGAAAAAAAAAAAGAGATGTAAAAATACACTTGTGGTGTAGAGATTTTATAATGTGTTCCCTGGACAGTAACTATTCAGGCATCACACTTTTTCCTCCAGGCCTGTGAAATATTTATTGCTTTTTTAAAAAAAAAAAAAAAAAAAAGGAAACAAAAACCTCTTAAAATTATCTGTCTCCTCAGGAGAAAGTTGTTCCCTGATCCAGTCATCTACAGTGACTGCGCGATGTGTCTTCGTGCAGCATCCTCTGGCGACTCCACATGTCAGGACCCTCTGACCCTTGGTTTGCATCACACGAGAGGCTGGGGACAACAACGTCTTGCTGGGTACAGCCAGGAGCCTCCAATACCCTCTACATCTTCTGGAGGATGTTTGCACAGGACTGATTCCAGCGTCCCTGAGGCTGCTGGGGTCAGCAGGACCCTCCAGCCGGTGGTACCCTGTTGCTTCCTCCTGCTTGATGCACATCAGAAGAATCAGTTGTCTCTGAGGGTGCTGGAGCTCAGTGCTGGAGGTGCATCAGCCCTCTGCTCCCAGCCCTGGCAAAGGCTGGGATTCTTGCAGTTTTGCTATCAATAAAAGCCGTGATGGGAGAGGAGCTGGTGGGGCTGGTTCGCTGCTGGGCTTCCATCCTGGCCACTTCCATTCAGACCACCTCAGGTTGTCCACAGAGCTTTTTAAGTCATGCCTGACCTTCACCGACCTTCAGGCCTGCTTGAGGCAGCCCCAAACACCACCCAGCTCAACATGCAACACATCATCAGGAGTCCCAAGAGCTGCTCTGATCCAGTGTCACAATTTGAGAAACTCTGCGTCTTGCTAACCTACAGGATGAAGGCAGGGTGGGTTAGGAAAATGAGATATTTGAAGAAATTCTTTCACTGCACTCCTTATTCAGAGCTGTTAGAATCCATCCCACCAGTTAATGATGTGCAATCAGCAGAGTTAATAAAGATACTGCTCAGAAGTCCAAATTAATAATGTCACGGAAGTAACGATCTGTGCACAAGATGCTCCAGTTAAGGACAGAATTTTCTGAGGTGGTTAGAAAACACTGCTGAGCTACCAGATCCTCAGTAAGATTTTTTTTATTTCTTATTGATGACGCTTCCCATGCTTCAGCAACAGCTGTACTACTTGATCTAAACCTGGGACACAGCAAAGCCACCCATCACCTCCCCAACGCCGGTGTGGAGCCTCTCTGTGCTCTCCTAAGTGCAAAAGCAGCCGCTCCTTGCAGGAATACGTCTGCAACATCCTGCAATATCCCAGCTCGCTCGACTCCAGCTAATAATAACTGGCCTTGCAGCGACTCCTTCCCTCGCTGTCTGCTTGCTGCTTCCCCTCGAGCGAGCAGCTGAAAGGAGGAACTTCTCGGAGCTTTAAATAATCTCCTGGATTCTCCTCCCTCGCCGACTTCTGCTCCAGCTGGAAGCAGCTTTCCTGTTTGTTTGTTTGTTCCTTTTTCCTTGCCAGAGAGGAAGGAATCTGGCTTCTACCTCCCTGAAGACCTCGAAGGTGAATGGCCTGGGCTAGGAGTACAATTACTCAGCACCGCAGGCTTTGCTGGAGAATTAAAGGTCGGGGCAATTTTCTTGGTGGTTTTTTATTCCGGGCTTCCACGGGGTCATAAGCACACACTAAAATCCACATTTTCAAAAGCAGTTCAGTGTCCCAAATGTGGCCATGAGGAAGCGAGGGCAGGAAAATCCAAGGAAAGCATTAACTCTCTCTTTTGTCCTGGTTTTATTTTCCTTTCAGATGGAAGGAACTGGTCAAAACTTGGGCTGGCGTTTAACCCATTGTGTCGTGGGTGATGGCAACTCCTCCAGTGACCCTGGACCGCTCCACGCCCGGGAGGACATTGCCGGCAGGGGCGAGGTGAGAGGATGCTCTGATCAAAAGCTGGCAGTTACTAATGAAAGGCATCTCAGAGCAGCTGAGGGCTTTGAAGTGCTTCAAATATTGACCTCCTTTGGGCGAAAGGCTGTGAGCAGCAATCAAGCACAACCAGCTTGGGTTGGAGATCAAAGAGGGATGTCCGAAGGCATCGGTTGCCATAGCCACGCTGCCCGCTGCCCACTCCCCATCGGGGGGGGATTTTAACAGCCAGAAGCTGCTGTAGGGACTCAGGGTCTCTGTTCTCCAGCATCCTGCTCCTGGCCTCGCTGAAACCTTATGTGACTTCTAGAAACGTCACAATACTTAGAAAACAAAATCCAAATTGAGTTCTTTCTAGAGAAAAAAATCAAACAGCATTGGAAATATGAAAACTTTCTGTAAAATACCTTCTCTCCCAGTAGCTGACTGCTCATAAAGACCCTCATCATCCTGCAGCTGTCTTGGCTACAGGAGGTAAAAAGTCTAGAAGTGGTGTTCTTGCCGTTACTGTTCTCCCCACCGTGGGAATCGTGGTGCTCAGCGCCGCGCTTATGGGCCAAAAAGCCTTCGGACTCGAGTTTGTTCCATGAGACAAGTGGAGGGGGGGTGGTGGGACCTCTGCATCCCCAAGCTCTTCCTCAGAAGCGGCGCTTTTGGGTTTTTAACAAAGAAACACCCCCGGGCAGCCTCTCTCCTGGTGGTGGTCCTGCTCTGGCAGGGGGGTTAGACTAGATGATCTTTAAGGTCCCTTCCAACCTCTAACATTCTGTGATTCTGTGATTCTGTGAGGTGGTGGCTCCTTCCCTGTCCAAGTCCGTGCTCTGGGGGATTCAAAGTTCTTGTCAGATGTTTCTGAAGAACAGCTCCATCATTAACTTGGCACGGGGAGGAGATGTGGAGGCTGAAGCCTCCAGCTGAAAAGACAGTTTTGATAAATAATCAGCCCAGGGGTGGGACTGCCCACCCTCCCCTGACCATCCCAGGGCATCAGCTGCTTGTGGGCAGGTTCCCATCCATCCTGTCCAACGTCGCCCACATTCCCCCCTGCTCTTCACCCCCTGCCCGAGGTCAGCTGAGTTTTTCCTTTCCACCTCACGCTGAAATCTTCCTGGGGGTAAAATTCCTGGCTCAGCGGTGCTGGAAACGAGCTGTTGTGGGCAGGGCTGGCAGGCAGCACCCCTCAAGCTGCAGCAGACCTTGCCTCTCGTGACCCCGCGACGCTGCGCTTCCCGCGCTGATGGATGGTCTCGCCTGAAAAAGCCCCGTCCTGAGTTTCACCAGATGCGAGATTAATTCATTGCACCTGTCCAAACACAACGCATTTCTTTTTTCCTTTTTTTTTTAATCTGCGTTACTGCCTCTCCTGCGGCGTGATGGAGGGGTTTGGGTGTGCCCACGCTCAGATGACCTTGGCCCAGCCTGGTGGGTCTGTCCCCTCCTCGGGGATGGGGGACACGTGTGGGCACCGAGCATCTCAGGGTTGGTCCACAAAGGAGATGGGGCAGAAAATCCAATTCCTTGGACCTGGAGGTTGATGTAGGGATGTGCAGGGGAAAGGAACCCACCCGCTGAAAGGGAGAACCAGCAGAACAGCTCAAGTTACTATTAATAAGGAAATAATTTGGCATGAAGCATCTTAATGTTGCTGATTATTCACCGTGGCGCATCCTTCAGCGTGAGAGAAGCTCGACAACCCTTCCAGGAGTACGTGAGAGGGGAGGAGGGGATGTGCATCCACCCCAAAATGTTGCTTTGCCTTCCTTCCCCGTTCATGAGCCAAAGCCCAGACCGCAAAATTCCCAGTGAGTTCAGTGGGATTTTTACCTGATTAAAACTTGAGCCACAGTCCAGGAATTTCTGTCTCTGCTACGATGCAGCCAGGCTTTGCGCAGGAGCTCGTAGGCAATCTATTACCCTTAATGGAGGCTTTTTTTGGAGAAAATTCAAGTTTATTCCATTAGGAAGGGGTTTAGTCTTCCCTTTTCATGGCAGTGGGAAGGAAAAACTACTCGGTTCCCCTGAGCTGGGATGGCAGGCTCTGATCTTGCTTGATTTTTAACCTCTCTCAAAGAGAAAAGTTAATGAAGGACTTTGGAAATGATTGTTCCAGCTAACGAGGGCCAAAGGAGCTCTGGAAAGTGAAATAAGATCATAATTAGGTGAACGCCTTCCTTTCGCCAGGTCAAGAAATTAGAAATGTCGGCCAGAATTTCAAAGGGAGGAGCAATTAGAGGAAGACGAACTTCTGAGCCTGTAATTACAAATAACAGCTCTGCAGAAGCATAAATGTGCTCCTCTGCGCCGAGAAACCAGGTGGGTGGTATTCTGCCCCAAACTGACACTGACAAAATAGGTAGCAAAAATAATATTTAGAAGGGCTAACATCTACCAAACAAATAGCTTAGTCTTGAGGAATTAAAAAGAAAAAAAGGAAGGATTGCCTTTGGGGAGATGGAGACAACCCTAAAGAGAAGTGGAAACCACCTCCAAAGAGAAGGAGAAAATCTTCCTGAGGCACCACATCCCGGGAGTGCTGCTCATGTCCGACACAAAAATCCTCCCGTTACACCCTGAATTTATTTTTACACGTCGTTATTGCAAACGCTGCTTCAGCCCAGGATGCAGCGATAACTCCAAAGATGAATCTGGCCGGCCGGAGTGGTTTTACAGCGATTGCAAAGGATCGAATGCAGCTTTGCAAATCGCATGGCAGGAGATTGTTTTCAGGGTTTTGAAGCAAAGCCCGCTGAGCTTTTGAGAGGGGAATGAGAGGAGATCTGTAGCATCCTCCTTGTTAGAAAATGACAGCAAACCTGATGTCTCAAAGACATCTACTCACTGGTTTTGGTGCTTTATTTGATGTCAGTGATGGGGCTGGTTCTGGTGGGTGAGCTTGAGTGATGCTTTTGCAGGTGACCTTCATCCCTGGGGACATGAGGACAACCCACCTTCCCGTCCCCATCATCTGCTTTTGTGGCAGAGTGTGTATGAGGGAAACCTGCGGCTGGAAAGAAGAAATTGTCGCGGCCGAAGAAGTGAAGGACCTGCCTTTGCCATCGTGATGGAGCAGATCTCTTCTTGCACAAAGCTTGCTTTATTTTCTGTTCAGCATTCAGGTCCTTAACTAAAGCACTACAGAACAACATGACATTCAGAGACACTTTTTTTCTTTGGTTTGTTTATCAGCGAGATTAAGATTCCTGGCTGTGGAATAAAGGAATGTCTCCATTTATTTGTTTCGGGGCATGTGGAGTGCATTTGTTTCCTAGGATGCAAATGCATTGTTCATGCTCTGAATAAAAATCCCAGAGCCAAGAAACTGCCGTCAGATTCGGATCTCTTGGCATCAGTCTTGCTATAACTTCGTACATCAAGCAGGGATTTGATTTTTCCCAGTATTTTGCCGCTACGTTTCGTCTCCGAGGCTTTTTCCCAGCTTCTTTCTTAAACTTCATGTCAGCTCATATCCTTCTTTCCTATTTACCACCAGCGGCTGCGAGGCTGCAGGGCCAGTTTTTGGGATGGAGGTCGCGCCACCGCCCCTCGTTGGGATGCCCACTGCCCTGCCAAAGCCCAGGCAGCTGCTGGCTGGTACGATCCAGGGCTCGGGTGTCCCTCAGTGCCAAAGCCTGCGGGAAAGCGAGGAGAATTCAAAATTTGGAGATGGCATTCTCAAATCAGGACAGCCAGCAGCACGCTGGTTCCTGCGTTCCTCTCAGCCTGAAGAAGGCAAATTTGGGCGTTAAAATGCAATTGGTAGCAGTTTCTAATTCATTCTGTCTGTCTGTCTGTCTGTCTGTCTATCTATCTATCTATCTATCTATCTATCTATCTATCTATCTATAATCTATCTAATCTATCTATATCTACCTAATCTATCTAATCTATCTGTACCTCTCTATCCATCTATCCATCTATCTATATACATCTGTCTATGTATCTATCAATCATCTATCTATCTATCTATCCATCCATCTATCTATCCATCTATCTGTCTATCTATCTATCATCTATCTATCCATCTATCAATCATCTATCTATCAATCATCTACCTGCCTACCTAATCTATCTAATCAATCTGTATCTATCTATCCACCTATCCATCTATCTATATACATCCATCTATCTATCAATCATCTTTCTTTCTTTCTTTCTTTCTTTCTTTCTTTCTTTCTTTCTTTCTTTCTTTCTTTCTTTCTTTCTTTCTTTCTTTCTTTCTTTCTTTCTTTCTTTCTTTCTTCTTTCTTTCTTTCTTTCTTTCTTTTTCATTTATATTTATGCATGCACACACGTCTCAAAGCTCAGATACAGCTGTGCAGTGGCTCAAAACCTCACATGTACCAGGAAAGCTGCTGTGTCCCGGGGACGTGGCCGGGCCGTTCTCATTTCCAGCCTTTTTCTCTAAACGCTGTGGGCACAAAGCTCCCTTCCAAAGGCTCGACAGTGGCCGAGCTCCCTGCTCATCACCAGGGTGGGCAGGACCCTCTCCCCCAGGCTGGCACAGGGGCTGCCACCTTGCATTAGCTGCATCTGGGTTCGGCGTGTTGTGACATGACTGCGCCTGACATGACATGTCACCTCCGGAGATAATGAGTTGGAAATTTGTGCTAATAATTGTTTTGACTGTTCTGCGGGAACAAGGGAGGGGTGGGGGAGCGGGGGGAGGGTGGGTTCAGCAGAATGTCTTGCACCCAAAGTGGTTTTATTAGGGAATTCATTATTTTTTTAGATGGAAAAATATCAGTTGCACCAACTGGAGGTTGGGAGTTGGTACCTGGCATCGCTGTGGCCCCTTGGGGTGGCCCTGGATGTCCCGTGATGCTGCTGAGATGCTTTCTCCTGGATCCCAGCTCCTCCCCTCCAAAACCAACTGCCTCGGCCACCATCACCTTCCTCAGTACCAGGACCCTGATGACACTGGAGCTGAGCAAAGGACTTGTATCATAAGCACCCGCGGATGAGCACCCCATCTCAAGAAATAGGGATCCTGCACGGAGCAAACCTGATGTTTGCCCAGGGCAGGAGGCATACGGGGGATTCCCACCACTAAATCACAGCATTTCACTGCTCATGGCAAGGTGTTTGAAACCTTCACTGGCACCAAGCACGTCCACTTTCTCTCTACCTGCTACGGGAACCCTGGAGATTTTTCTAATGAGCAAAGCTACCTCTGGTGGATTTTTTTCAACTTCTCATAGCTTTACAAATTACATTTGCTCTAGGCAGCCATCCATAATAATCAAGTCGAAACCACCACTAGCACACACACACAAAAAAAAATCTTTGCATTTCAGTGATACACCTCTTAAATACCGTCCTGCCATCCGTCACGGCTCGCCGTAACTTGTAATTTGATTAAACGCGCTCCGAAACGCGGGGTTGGAAGTGCACTTGTCCGCAGTAAGTGGATTTGTGTTCCCCTCTATTACAGAAGGCTGGGTGATGTGACTTAACGATGGAAAACACTCATTACGGCAGTCACTCGTCAAACGCGCTGCATCGGGGGAGTCTATTTTTTGCCCAGCACTTGTGGAAAAATGCAGTTTCTCTCCATTTGGCTCAGACGGACAGACTCCCACCAAGCCAAGCTGCTTCACACCTTCCCTCCCCAAAGCTCCTTCTCGCGACACCGCTCGTTTTGGCAGCCTCAGGCCAATATGGATTTGGAGGCTGATTTTCAGAGATGAGCGGCGCACGGCAGAGCAACCTCTCTCCAGGACTGGGTTGGAAGGAGGATGCTCAACAGCAGCTGGGGAAAAGGTAAAAATAGCTTTTCAGCATCACCAGCTTGGGAAATGTAGAGGCTAGGTATCACATTCCCAAATATATGGAGCAAGAAGATGCGTTGGTTGGGTTTTCCTGGGAAAATCAATCCTTCCCTTCCCAAAAACACTCAGGGAAAAAAACAATTCACCACGGTGAAATATGTTATTTTTGCAGTGTTGAAGCCCATTTCAGTTTGACTCCTGAATTTACTTTTGCATAGACACTTATATTGTTACATACGGCGTATATGCCTTAATTAAATAAACTATAGCGCTCGCAGCAATATTTTATCGGGGAAACCCAAACAATTTGTTCTGACATCATTTAACTTCTTCTCCTTTCTTTCGCTTCTCCTTGTCAAAATATTCATCCAAACTGGCACATTCTCACCAAGTATTTAGATTCTTTGCAGACATTTTTACAACCTATTTGCATTTTTTACGGAAAACTCTTCCATCTGTTTATTTCCCTTTTGCAACCGGCTGGGATGACTCGCAGCAGAGAGATCAGCAAAAAATAAAACATTGACTCAGTAAGAGAGCCTGGTCGATGGCAGCGCGGCTTTCCCCGGGCTCACTCCTCCTGCTTTCCCCTTGAAGTTATTTTCTTATCTGCTTGGAGATCCTGTGAAAATAAACCACCCCATCCTCTGTGGGTTTCAACACCTAAAACCGGGTAAATTCTTCGCAAAACTCAAAACAAAAACCTGGCTTTCAAAACCTGAGCGGCCCAACACAAACAGCACTTTTGCAGGAACGTGGTGGATATTTTCATATAATGCAGGTTCCTTTGATATGCAGAGATGCTGCTTTCCCTTTCAAAAAAGATAAAATAATAAATAAAAAATAGTTAAAACAGGGTTTCAGTGTCTCCATCCTGGACAAGGTTTATCTCTCCAGGACTGCCATGTTTATGTCATCTTCCAAAGGTGTGAGCTTTTACACCCCATTGCACAGTAAAATGCATTTTTAGAGGCAGCTTGTGATAAATTCCTTCTCTGGGCACCTCCCCGGCCAAATGGAGAATCGCCGCTCGCTGCCGGAGTTTCACAGCCCGGCTCTTGGGTTTCACTGTTGGAAGGGTGGCTTGTCCTCAGCCTGGAGAAAATCTGCAAAAATTCATGCTAATGATATATAAAAAAGAAAAAGCACATTGTTTAATGGGGTAGATTACAACCAGTGAGCCAAATGCAACACGCTGGCTGTTAAACCTGATGCAAAGTTCCAACACCCACCGGGTTCCCTCCGATACTTCCTCGGCGCTGACGTGTGCCTGCAGGGCAATTCTGAACTAATCATCTTCTCCTGAAACCACTTTATACTTCACATTTCTCTTTTTTTTTTTTTTTTACTTTTTGTTTCCTCTGGCATTGTTCCTTCTTTCCCAAAGGAAATGTTCCTAACTTTTATTGCTTGTACATACGCAAAGGGGTCAGCGCCAACGATGCTATCGCTCGGTGTGGTTCTCGGCCCCTAACGAACTGCAGATGAGAGGAGCGACCCCACATCTGGGCAATTGCTTGAGCATCTATATCTGCCTGGAAACGTGAGGCAGAGTCAAACAGATGTAGTGAAAAGACGCTTGCAAAAGCTAACCTAGGAAAAAAAAAAAGCACAGAAAAACATTGTTAGGCGCATCCCTGGGCTTTGCAGAGCAACCCAGGAGAGCCCAAGCATCATGCTGGAGATCCACCCTAGAGTGGTCCAGACCTGCTGTCAGCGTGAAAGATGCTTGTTTAGAAACCTGTTCTCTTCATCTGGGAGTTTTCAGGTACACTGCGGCAGGAAAAAAACAATGTTTATACATTAAAATATTAAATAAATCCAGCAGTGCCATAGTTTGTTCACAGTTAGCTTTTCAAAGCAGGCATTTCTATAGCTGTGAGTTCATCCCTTCCATTTGCTCACCTCTCCAGCCCAGCAGCATCTGCTGAATGGGAGGTGCTGGTGGCCCAACACGATTTATTCTGGGGGTATTTAAAGCTGATAGAATGACTGGTTTTCACCTTTGTTCCACAGAGAATCTAAGTCCCCCCAGCGACATCTTGGTGTCTCACGCGTGACCGTCAGCCGTCACCAGCTTGCAGCCAGCCCCGGCTCAGTTTTAAACATATTCAAATCAGGAAAAATTTCTTTGCTGAAAGGGTTGTCAAGCCCTGGCACAGGCTGCCCAGGGCAGTGGTGGAGTCACCATTCCTGGAGTTATCCAAAAGCCGCGTAGATGTGGTGCTCAGGGACATGGTTTCGTAGTGGACCTGGCAGTGCTGGGTTAGCAGTTGGACTTGATGATCTTAAAGGTCTTCTCCGAACTATGAGTCTATCTGTCCAGTGCACAGGGAGCATCTCCTGGGAGCAGTGGGAAATGGCTTCAGCCACGAATAGCACCTGCAGCATCCTTAAACACACGGGCTTAGTGCAAACAGGCGCTGAAAGGGTGTTCAACGCTGACACATGAAGAAAATCACTTCTGCAACATATTTCAGGGCTGGACTTTGCTTCCAGCTGGGCAGTGAGATTTAGCATTACTGTATGCCAGACTTGCCAGGCAGGGGCTCATCCTGCCTGACTGCAGATGATATTTGGTGGGCAGACTTGTGCTTATGAGCACAGACCAGAGCTATTGAAATGCCTTCATGTTCCTGGGTACGGCCCCTACGGCTACGACTTGCCCAACGCCATTGCCTGCTGCTCTTGGCTTGGTCCCCTCCAACAGCCGGGTGTTCCCCTGCTCACTGAAATTACTTAAAGGAGTCTCAAGAACTTTTTCATTTCCACTCGTAACCGTTTTTGCATGATGACAGTCATCAGATAATAAAGACTGCAGCCCAAACTCTGCTCTCAGAAAAGGCAGCGCAGCTCCCGCCGAGAGTCGTTCGAACCGCGGGTTGGTCTTCATGTGAGCCTGGGCGACTGGGAGCCGTTTGGAAAAAATAATCAGAAACCATCCCATAAAATCATGGATGTAATTTGCAGGAAAGAATCCGTTTTGGCTTACCCATAATTTCACGTGATCAGGCGAAAGTAGACATGCATCCCATTTACGGCTTCTAGGAAATCTCTACTTGCCCAATTCATGTTAAACATATGGATTCCATTTTCTCTCACACCTGGTTGTATATATTTGTTATGAAAGGTTCATGACTCTCCGGGTTATGTGACCTATTCCCAAGATTATTAGAGTTAAATATGTTTCCTGCTCTCCCAAATTCCATATAAACCGAATAAACCAATCCATAGATCCCCAGTGTAATATCCTGAGCCTACAGATACACGCAGGCAATAAGTCAGGGAGGAGGGGAAAATCGTATTGCTGCTTTCCATTAACAGCAGCTGCGAGGGGAAGGTAATGAGAAAAAGAAAAACCCTGGTAATTCAGGGAACAATACAAATATTTGAATTTTGTCTCACTTAGTGGCACTCAATGACACATTTATGGATTTTTCTCTGTTACAAGAGGTATCTCCTGATTTGTCCCCACACTCGGGGCAAGATCTGCTGGGCTGGACAGACACCCCAAAGCAATGCCAAGGTCACTCCACATCAAATCCTGGGCTCTGACAATTAAAGGGCACGTTCAAGCCCTAAAATTGGTCAGTGGAGGGGATATTTCTCTGGACTTAGAGCCGATGCAAATGCGCCATGTGGGAGAGAGAGAGATGCTTTTAAAACCTCAGGAAATGGAGACGATGCTCTTCGTTGAATGCATAATAATATATGCAGTGCTGCTGCTGATGACGATGGGTATTACAACAGAAGAATCATAGAATCATAGAATTATTTGAGTGGGAAGGGACTCTAAAGACCATCTAGTCCTGACCCTCTGCAGTGGCACGCAGCCCTATGGCATAAAGGGCCCAAGCAGGGCTGGTGACCCTCATCGCTGCTGCTCCTGGGCCATCCAGTGACACTGGAAGAAACAAAGCTCCAACAAATCCTTCCCTCTAGAGCTCTCTTTGGCTCAGGACAAAACCCAGGAGTGGGTTTTTTGGTCCATAGTCCCATATTTATGTAATTACTGACCCTTTTAAAACTGAGCACATTGACTCATGGAATTACAGAATCACTTAGGTTGGAAAAGACATTTAAGATCCTCAAGTCCAACCATCAACCTAGGAATCGAGATCTATCTGTTCTTATATATTCTGTACGGAGAAGAAAATGAAACATGGTTGGCCTGAAGGAGGGCTGGCAGGCAGCACGAGGATGCGGTGATCTCTGCAAGTTCCACTCATGGGATTCTACAGAGCGGGGCTTAGTGGTGGCCATCTCTGCCCCAGGGTGAGCCCATGGTTGTGGCATCATCGTAACACTGAGCAGAAACCCAGTTGGGGCTGACAAAACCTTTTTTCTTGGCCAGATCTCATTTTGTATGATAGAAACAGCTTCTTCAGCTCCAAGGAGACCTTCTTGTGACCTTCCAGTATGTCAAGGGGGCCACAAGAAAGCTGGGGAGGGGCTTGTTAGGATGTCGGGCAGTGACAGGACTAGAGGGAATGGATTGAAGCTGGAGATGGGTCGGTTCAGATTGGACATGAGGAAGAAGTTCTTCCCCATGAGGGTGGTGAGACCCTGGCACAGGTTGCCCAGAGAGGGGGTGGCAGCCCCATCCCTGGGAGTTTTTAAGGCCAGGCTGGATGGGGTTCTGGGCAGCCTGATCTAGTGGGGGATGTCCCTGCCCATGGCACAGGACGGTTGGAACTAGATGATCTTTGAGGTCCCTTCCAACCCTGACAATTCTATGATTATATGATTCTATGTGCAGTGTTTGAGAGTGGCTTTGGGGACTGGGAAATCAAATAAAAACCCTTGGTGAGGTAGCTTCAGCGTGGGACATCACCCTGCAGACAACCCCACGTCAAGGGACATCGGGGTGGACCCCCGTGGCAGAAATCACTCTGGTGAGGTTATTATCTCCGTGGTACCACAGGCTCAGAGAGCATCGCACGCTGCATCCCCACGGCCCTGACCTTTCCAGGGGCTGGGAAGCAAAGGATGGAAATCAAACCCAATAAAGAAAACGTGGCCTCGGGGAGGGAGGAAAGGAGAGGGCTCAGCCCAGCGGTGTCAAACCCAGCCCTCCTTTCCCTTGAGGGATTTTTTTCCCTTCGAGGAACTGAAATGAGAGCTGGTGGCTGTGCAACGACTCAAGTCGTCGATGTAGCTGTCAAAAATACCAAGCGAATCGCTTCCAAAAGAGTTTCGTTGGATGTCATTATTTCCTGTTGGTAGACAGAAGGAGAGTGGGAACAAACTCCTGTTTCGGGAGCCAAGCTCTGCAGCGGAGAGCGATTAGCAGATGGCATGGAAATTAGCTCATTATTATTAATTTGCCAGGCCTTTACCAGTTCATGAATTGCCCTTTGAAAGTTGAAAAGCAGCGTGTGCATACGTACAAAAGAGGGCTTCTTTTGGCAAGCGGTCTCGTTAAGAGCCGTGCCACCCACCGCATGAATGGAAGCCGTCCCCACCTGCCTCGGCGCGGCCCCGCGCCCGCATTTGGGGGTGAGCCAGCGCCGGCCCCAGCTGGGATAATGCAGCCCCTATTGCAGGATGCTGCTCAATAGCAAACCTCCACGACTGGTGCTTATTAGTGTGCTAATGTTTTGTTTGAAGAAAATAATGCTGCAAAAGACCTTATTTGTTTTCTTCTTTTTTCCAGGGGGTTTGAGTGAAGGCAGTTGATCTGTCTAACAGTATTATATACATTTATCTACTGAAAAATTAATTTAAAACAAGCCATACTAAAACCTCTCCTGCACCCTCTTTAAAATTAGATCTAGTTTTGCCTAGACACTGCTTCCCAACGGGCCGTCCACATCCTTTTATTTCTTTCCAGAATATCATTGCCCTGTGGAGCTGAGAGGAGAACTCGGGCTAGTGAAGCAGTTCGAAGTCTGAACATTCGTATAGAGAATACTCTGCCTTGAGGCTGAGCTGCAGTTTGACTTTTCTCCCAGCTCCTCTATATAAAAGCCACCACAAAGCACAGCGCGTATAATAATAAAAGTAAAAATAGTAATATTAATAGTAACGGTAAAATAATCAAATAGAAATGTTTCCCACAAGATTGATAACACAAATTATAGTTTTTAGGTTAGTTTGTTGGTTTCTTCATGGGACCGTATAAAAACCATCCCCTTGAAGCTTGGACTTGATGATCTCAGAGGTCTTTTCCAGCCTCAACAATTCTGTGATTCCGCAAGTGAATGGTGGAATAAGTGGCGCTGGGTGCATAAGTGGCGTTGGGTGCATTTTTTGCATCCTGACGAGGCTTCTTAAGCAGTAAGACAACACCATTTGAAAATTAACACCCTCCCCAACCACACACACCATGTACACGGGCCTGATTACTGCTGATTAAAGCTGGAGGAGACCCCACATATGGCTGCTTTCCAGCTGGAGGAAAGCAAGAGTTGTCATCAGCGGGAGTGGCAGAGCCGCAAGCCACTGGGAGGGTTGCAAGTGACACCGCCGCTGCCGTTGTCACATTAAAACCTCAGCCTCATAGCAAGAGACAGGGCTAATTGCCTGAGCACATCGTCGCGTGTCAAAACTCCTAATTGATTTCCTCCTCATTAACGCCGCGATGCCGCTCCGGGGCTGCGTTTCAGCGGACGCGCGCGCGCGAACCTCGCTCCGGCTCTGCCCCGGGGTAAAACACTCGAAAGTCTGTGCGTGTGAAGCCGGGGAGATGAGTCACTGGAAGATAATTAGAAAGCTCACGCAAATATACTGTCAACGCGCGGTGGAGCTCAGCTCATCGGTTACCCCGGGTGCTGCAGGGCGGGGGTCGGCGAATTGCTCTGAGCAACGGTATTGCCGTTGTTTTGGGGTGAGATGATGCTCCCTGGAGTTACAGAGAATCACAGAATGTTGGGGGTTGGAAGGGACCTCTAGAGATCATCTAGTCCAACCCCCTGCCAGAGCAGGATCACCTGGAGCAGGTCACACAGGGACGCGTCCAGATGAGTTTTGAAAGTCTCCAGAGAAGAAGACTCCACAACCTCCCTGGGCAGCCTGTGCCAGGGCTCTGTCACCCAATTGTCATGCCTCTGCGGCTCACCAGAGAGCAGAGAGGTTTTTCCAGGTCACAGCAAAGGGCACGCTCTGTGGAGAAGAAAAATATCTCCGGGTTTAAGGATTTATGCATATGTTTGATGGAGTTGGCATCCTCTGTTAGTGTGGCCATTCAGGACCCTCTGATTCTCAAATGTGGAGTTTGATTATAGACTCGCAGAATCTTTTGGGTTGGAAAAGACCTTGAAGGTCATCAAGTCCATTAACTGACCCATTCAGATCAACCATTAACCCAGCACTGCCAGGTCCACCACTGAACCACGTCCCTGACCACCACATCTACACGGCTTTTAGATACCTCCAGGGATGGGGACTCCATTGCTTCCCAGTGCTTGGCAGCCCTTTTGGTGATGAAATTTTTCCTAATATCCCATCTAAGCCTCCCCTGGTGTAACCTGAGGCCGTTTCCTCTGGTCCTATCACTTGTGACATGGGAGAAGAGACTGACTCCAACCTCGCTACAACCTCCTGTCACGGATGAGATCTCCCCTCAGCCTCTATTTTTTTTTGGGGGGGCTGAACAACCCCAGTTTGATTTGCAAATGTGCATGGAGACCTTCGAAAAAGCCTCCTCGAAGTATCACTGCAGTGTGATGGGGACCAGGGGCTGAGCGGTTACGTGTCATTCTGCAGACGGAAATCCTCAGAGAAGGGACAACGCGCTTTGTAATTAGAGTTAATTAACGCTTTTGCAAATTGGTCTTTATTTAAGACCAGCTGCTGAGCAAAAAAAAAAAAAAAAAAACAAGCCACAAAGCCCATAAAATATTAATTAGCACAAGTGTCTCGTCTGCTGCCACCAGTTTCTCTGTGGATGGGCATTCAGCTTTGTCTCCCTGGGTAAAGAGCTCAAGAGCAAGACCTTGAAATAAATCAATGCCAGATTTCAACCCTTCCTCACAGAGCCCCTGCACACACGTGTCACAGGTACAGGGAAAAAAAAAACCTTTCGCCCTGCAGACGTAACCCAGCGCTCTGGAAAAGCCATATAACAAAATTATAAGTGCTGGAGATGCTGTATGGGCAGGAATAAAAGGCAAGCTGTGAGAGAGCGCGACGGTCAGACGATGCTCACTCTGGTCCCATTGCTGGGGAGTTTTTTTTCCTTTTAGCTTTTCTGTAAGGTGTGACTTACCTGAGGCCCTGGATATGGAGGAGGAAGGGTAAGTTATGGCCTTTTTGTTAAGGTCTGCCCTTAAGTCTACGCGCCGTGGGAGAGCTGGAGGACACCTAGGTTAAATATTCCTTTTCTCCATCTATAAATCCAAGTTGTTCACCAATTTGCAGAATAATATGAGGCAGCAACGACAGAGATCTCTGCAGAAAAGCCTCTCTCCTTCCAGCAAACCTCTTGCCCGGGGAGTTTCACGACTTGTTTCTCTCTGATGTGCTGCCTATATCAACTTCAGGACAAACGCTATTTAAAACAAGGCCTTTTTTCTCTTTTTTTTTCCCCCCAAACTCCCCACTTTCCACGCTTGTGGGATTTTGTGCTGAGGCCGCAGCAGGGCCGGTTGCTGTGCGGCTCCGCTCTGCTCTGACTGAATGAGGTCATGGGCTTCTCCAGGCTATAATGATCTTAAAATTATGTGACAGAAACAAATAGGAAATATTTAAAGTTAAGGCTCTGTAAGTATTTTTATTCAATGTAGAGATGCGGTCTCTTGGAGTTTGTATCTGCTTGCTAAAAATCCCTTTAAGAAGCTTGGCTAGGGATAAGAAAACCTGCAAAAACGTGGGGTTTTTCTCTCCTTTTTGCATGAATTCTGTATCTGGTGCACACTCCCTGCTGCTGCTCTCAGAAAATGCCATTTAGAAGATACAAAACCAGCCTGGAGTTTGTACAAGAGAAGAAAAATTTGCAGGAACAAATAGCTGTGGGGAAAGTAAAATGAAACATGAAAAAATCTACAATTTCAATGGAAATTTTCAAACTATCTTTACTGCAAATTCCCTTGAAAATGTGTCAACTCTTTAACTGCATGCAGGCTGTTAACCAGATTCAGTGCATAGTTTCATCAAGGAAACAATTTCTTTGTAAAAGGAAAAGCATTTAATTCCAGGATGGTTCAGAGTGTGGAGGCTGCCTGCATTGTGTTTGGTTTTCAGCAAAAATTCAGAAAACGTTCGAGAGGATTAAAGCTGTGCTAAGCTGAAACAAACAATTTCAGGTCAACACCAACATGGTTTGTTGGTTTTTTTCTTTTCTTTTTTCCTTGCCTGATCATTTCAGAGTTGGGGCTCTGCTTTCCAGCACGAGATGCTCAACCAAGACCTGTGTCCCGCATTCCTGATCTACCATCCCATTACAAATTTTGGCAGAATATTTCATTTCAGGATCTCATGGTGTTGTTTAGCAGATGGCAAGACTGGAGACAGTCTGGGGCAAGTGGGGACCTCCCAGTCATAGAATGATAGAATCATAGAATCATAGAATGATAGAATGGTTTGGTTTGGGAGGGAACTTAAAGACCATCTCGTTCCAAGCCCCTGCCACGGGCAGGGATATCTCCCACCAGACCAGGTTGCTCCAAGCCCCTTCCAATGTGGCCTTCCATGGTGGAGGCTTCCACAACTTCTCTGGACAACCTGTTCCAGTGCTTCACTGCCCTCCCAGTGATGTAAAGTTGGATGAATCAATGGGACAATGCAAAATGAATAGAACCGTAGACTGAACTAGGTTGGAAGGGACCTTAGAGATCATCTAATCCAACCCCCTGCCATGGGCAGGGATGCCCTCAACTAGACCAGGTTGCTCAAAGCCTCACCCAGTCTGGTCTTGAATAGAATATCTCCAGGGAGTGGAGAGCCTGCTGAACATTTCAGTCAACCTCCTTGTGGATGATAATTCATCACTCTGAGAAAGCAAGTGAAGCTTCGAGAAGCACAAGGTGTTTAGGGCATGCCCTGATATATTTGGGAATGTGCTTGAAAGAGGTAAATGGGAAAATGTGGTGTCTCGTGGTCCAGGAAACCTCTCATGGTCAGCGGTGGCCAGACCAGAGGAATCACCAGCTGTAACATACTTTGAGTACCTTCAGGACCCCAGACCTTCTGCCAGGTCCCAAGAATCATAGAATCATAGAATCATAGAATCATAGAATGTTAGGGATTGGAAGGGACCTCGAAAGATCATCCAGTCCAATCCCCCTGCCAGAGCAGGAACGCCTCGATAATGCTACACAGGAACGTGTCCAGGTGGGTCTTGAATGTCTCCAGAGAAGGAGACTCCACAACCTCCCTGGGCAGCCTGTGCCAGGGCTCCATCACCCTCACTGAGAAGAAGTTTCTTCTCAAGTTTAAGCGGAACCTCTTATGTTCCAGTTTCAGCCCATTACCCCTTGTCCTATCAGTGGTTGTCACCGAGAAGAGCCTGGCTCCATCCTCGTGACACTCACCCTTTAGATATTTGTAAACATTAATGAGGTCACCCCTCAGTCTCCTCTTCTCCAAGCCAAAGAGCCCCAGCTCCCTCAGCCTTTCCTCATCAGGGAGATGCTCCACTCCCTCCATCATCCCAGTTGCCCTGTGCTGGGCTCTCTCCAGCAGTTCCCTGTCTTTCTTGAACTGAGGGGCCCAGAACTGGACACAATATTCCAGATGGGGTCTCACCAGGGCAGAGTAGAGGGGCAGGAGAACCTCTCTTGACCTACTAACCACCCCCCTTCTAATACACCCCAGGATGCCATTGGCCTTCCTGGCCAGAAGGGCACACTGCTGGCTCATGGTCATCCTGCTGCCCACCAAGACTCCCAGGTCTCTTTCCCCTACACTGCTCTCTAATAAGAAGAAGAGGTCTAGGTCCTCCTGGGACACGGCTTCACTATTCCTCAACAGAATGAACCTCCTGGGTGATTCTCAGGAGATGACACGATCCGAAGAGACAGCCGTAGTAACGCGTGCTCGGTCGGCGAGGTTCATGCCAGGTGAGACAGAAGAGGAGACGTCGGAGCATTCCCCGGGAAGGTGTCGGACGTGGCGGGGCTGGCGCTTGCGTTTTTACGAGCCACAGCAGAATGTCAGAATGGCTCCCACACGAATTAACGTGATGGGAAAAGCTCACTACAGGTCCACGACTGCTACTCACAGAGAGGGAACGTTGGGTGAACTGGATGACAGCACCGGAAAGCCCAATATTTGCATTTTCAGGGGGCGAAATTCCAGCCTGAGCTATGGCAATGTCCCACCGAGAGGGAATCAGTGTGTATCCCATTCCCATTTGTATAGCTAGGGGTTTGGCTGTCTAAGCCAAACGGAAAAAAAAAAAAAAAAAGAAAAAAAAAGACTCCCAAAGATCTAAAGAGGCTTTGGATCAGGCTTTGAATGCCTTTTCATTTTATTCTATTCATATATCAAATAGAGCTCTCTGGTCTGAATAATTGCATTTCACCTGCTGAAAACATGGTCTGAAAACATAGCAGTACTTTATTCCTTCTGATGGTGCATAAGGCATAAGCATTAGGTCTTCTAAAAATAAAATAAAGAAAAAATAAGCCTCATTTTTCTCTTTAAATATAATTTACAATAGGAAGCATTAACTCATAAATCATAAGCACAAATTCAGATAGAACTGAAACACTACACTCAGCAGCAGGCAAATTACACCCAGACCACTCCATCACCAAGTGCTCCTTCCAAGGGCATTATTGGAAATATGTTCCTCATAAGGTGAGTTAATAAAATAGAAAAAAAAAAGGAAAGGAAAAACAAAGAAAGAGCCCCAGAGCCGTGCAGGAGACCCCCAGCATGCCCAGCAAAGCCCCTGTGATGAAGGTAGGGCTGGATTCAGCTTGCTTCGCCTGGCCTGGACTCTTTCCAGCTTTACTTGACAGCTGCTGGCATCACCAGTGTTTATGAACACTGATTTAACAAATTCCTAATAATTTCTTTACACCTCTAGCTCCTCAGACATCATAATCCCACCGGTAGGTGTATGTCTTGCTCTTCATCTGGACCAGCTTGGGGACGCGGGTGGCCTGGCAACCCTTCAAGGAACCCATCCCAGCTGCACCCATCGGCAAAACCAGAGACAAATCACACCCGGGATTTTCCTTCCAGTCCAGCAGTTTCTGAGAGCACCTTCAAAATACAGTTTTTGAGGAGAACAAAGCGGAAAGCCCTGATGTTTAGCACATCTAAAGTAGGTATTGACACTTATTAAACATGTGGACCTCATCCTGGGCTGCATGGAGGTGGCAGTGGCTCTGCAACAGCAGCCTCCAGATCTCCATTGGTGCCGGAAAGGAGCCTCAGAAATAAGGATTTAACAGCTTTACTATATACCTGTTTCCTCTGAAATGTTGTATTTCTCTTTAGGCACTCATCTCCCAACAAGTGTTTAATAGCTGTTCTTTATCGGGGAGAGCATCTCTAAAATCTTACGATCCAACCGGCTCCTTTCTGCTCAAAAACTACTGTTTTCAGATGCAGAAAAATTATGTGCCTGAGGTTTTGGGCTGGGTTTTTTTTTTCCCCTTTAAATCTTTGCAGCGTGACTAATCCAGCAAAGAAGGATGCATCTCAGAGGATGTGTCAGCTGCGGAAACGAAAACCAGATGTGGTTCAAAGAGGGCGAAGGGGAACCTTGAAATACTTTTCGCTTGTTCGACACCCAGCTGCACCCTGACCACCCAACCCCAGCAACCAAAGCTATGAGCGGGTGAAAACTGGCAGGTTTGGGGAATATCTTTAAAGCCTGGTAAATACCCCATAGCTGGAGGTGTGAGACACATGAGGTTTTGCCAAAAAATGCATAGAAAGTGCGTTGCATATTCCTCATATGCTTTTTTTTTTTTCTTTGCATTTTCCTCTGTATTCAGGGTCTCCAGGGCAGAGTTTTCCCTTCCCAGCACCCGCTGTGGTTCTGCATTGGGGGAGGAAGATATTTCTGGGTATTTCTTATTTCTCTGTGTTTGTGTTGCTGGTACGTGATGTGGAGATCTAGACTGGCATAGCTCCCCCACCCCCAGTACTAGAGATTGCTTATACACCAGCCACTTATTTTTGAACCTTACCCGGATGAATAAATGAGGGTGTTTCTGAGTGCACCCAGCACCAACCTTGGAAATATCAGCCCATCGCTGCCATTTTTTTCCCAACTATAAAACACCGATGTGTTTGACACGATGTCTGTGGAGGTTCATTTTTTTTTTCTCCCAAAATAAAGGTGAAATGAGTGTAAGAGAGTGTAAGTTTAATCCCGTGCTGAATTGGGGTCATGGAGAGCAAGGGCAGGTAAAACCTGTTGGAAAAGAGATAACACGATGTTATTTGATTTTACACTGAGAACCCCTTGCAAACACACTGAAAAGTGAATAGTGGGGATTTAAAAAAAAGGACAGATGGCACATGGCTTGAAAGATTTCAACCAAATCTGGTGGCAGTTTGTATGAAGGCTTAATAATGTCATAACCAGGGAGGGTTTAGATGGGAATGTCATCGAAGGCAAGGCTGCAAGAGCAAGCAGCCACGGCTGGCACAGCAGCAGCTGTGCTCCCTGTGATGGACATGGTCCATTTGCCCAGGCCACAGGGATACCCCACGCTCTGAATTTGAGAAAGCAGCAGATAAACCAAAGGGGAAGAGAAAAAAGATGGTGGGAGTGAGGAACGAATGAGTGAGCAACCAGAGGATGCTCCAAGATGGTGACCATGGGGAGAGAGTCACTGGATGTTCTACAAAATGTTGGATCTGCTTCGCTTAAATGTGGCTGGTCTGGTTTTGCCCACTCCTTGCAGAGGTCCAAGCCTTGCGACAACTTCAACTTGGCCACCCACAGATCCACCTTCATCCTTTGTCAAGCAGCTGATGGGAGGTCCCTGGGGACACTTATTAGACCCAAGACAAAACCTGCTTGTCCCATTTTTACTACAACGATTGATGATAATGGGGGCAAAACCGTCACCCAACAATAAAAACAACTCCCGAGGCAAACGGAGCCTAGCAAGGCTGTGCGCGACTTGAGGATTGGCCAAAATCACATTATAAGGTTAAACATTGTATTAGACAAGAGCTGAATTAGATCAGACTAAACAAAAAAAAAAGAATCTCAAGAGAGTTTCTCCTCCAGGTCTTCCAGCACAGCTTGTTTTATCCCCCAATCCTTTATGGTTTTGCACGAATCTAGACTTTGAATACCCGTTCCATGAATATACTACAGCAATTAAAAGATCCAGCATATTCTTAATGCTGAGTCTGAAGTCCTTCACAAACCGTTGCTTCAGTGCTTGGTGTGAACTTTTGCAGAAGCCCAGGAGGGATTGCAGCTCATGGCAGCAACAATTTGCATCCCCACCAGCCCTGTGATAGCAGCCATCGTGTGTGCTCACAGCTCCAAAATGTCCCTTTCAAATTTTAATGACTTTGCCTCTCTCCCACTTAGCAAAATTACCAGCAACAGGCACTGAAATTAATCATTGTGCAGCTGCTAAGATTGGCTCACAGGGTCGATAACGAGCCAAAGGGCTGACCCAAGAGAGGAAGAGGAACATGAACTGGTGTTTCCTGCAACGTGGGGAACTTTACTCACCATCAGACTTCTGGTTTGCAGGAGCCTTCTCCACCTCGTCAACATTGCTTCTTTCTCCCTGCCCTTCTGTTGCCCCAAGAAAGGAAACGCTGACATTGCTACGGAACAAATGCAGTATCACATTCAGAATGGACTACCAGACTGCAAAATAACCCACCAGGCCTCTTCTGAAGAGCATACAAGACTTTTGCACCTCTGAAAAGCTCTTTGTGGCTGCAGACAAGAGCTAACATTGCTGCCAGCTGGCAGAAAACCAAATTAGAAACAGCTGGTTCTGTTTGCCAGGCTGATGAGCACAGCCATGTCCTTCCCCCTGCCCAAGCTGGGCGTGCCTGACCATACCCTTGTCCACACTATTTGTCTTTTGGATGAAATAAATGTAGTAATGACAAATGCTCATGCTTTTCCAGCAGCTGACTTTCAGATTTAGATTGGATATTAGGGAAAAACTTCTTCACCAAAAGGGTGGTGAAGTACTGGAATGGGTTGCCAAAGGAGGTGGTGGAGTCACCATCCCTGGACGTGTTTAAAAACCGGCTGGATGTGGCACTTCAGGAGATGGTTTAGTGTTAGGGTGGTGTAGGGCTGTGGGTTGGACTTGATGATCTCAAAGGTCCTTTCCAACCTTGATGATTCTATGATTCTATGATTTGACCAAGGACTGTGAGGACCTACTGATAAATGCAGTCACATTTTGGAGAATGCAATTCTGGCCTGGTGGCAGCTAGCTGGGGACAAAGGGGAATTCCCTCGGGAGGACAGCGACACACACGAGTGGACCGGTTTAGCTCAGTGGGTTGAGTGTGGTGCTTGAAACGCCAGAGGTCGCGGGTTCGATTCCCGTTCGGTTCTCACGTGTTGCCTGACCTAGTCGAGAGGTGGCGTCCCTGCCCACAACAGGGAGGTTGGATTAAAATGATCTCTAAGGTCCCGTCCAGCCCAGGCCATTCTATGATTCTATGATGATGACCGTGTGGATTTTGACCCTTCTTTGGAAGGTTGCAGACCGGGCTGCGGAGGAGGACAGGCTGGTGAGACATATGGTCTGGACTTTGGGTGAGTCTTGCACCAACTTTTCAATCTTCCTATCTTTATAGTGAACAGCAGAGATCTCTGCGCAGTAATTGCATACATTTCCGGAATTTATCTCTATTGGATTGCCTTTGGCATCCAGTCCCATAAAAACTGTCTGTTTGGTGAATGGATGTCATATGTCTTGAGGCACTGGAGGGGTTAATGTAATGTGTAACCAATGTAAGATATATTTAATGATCTCTGAAATTGCTTCTGTGAAGCATCCACATAACTGCCACAACTCGATTTACTACAGATACTGCAAATAACAAATGTAATTACTTTGGAATCAACATAATATTAGGCCAGACGGGCTTATATTCCCCGTTTGCTGGAAACTTAATATAAATCTGAACCCAGTCATATTCCCTGGCTGTGCTCTCAGAAGCAACATCCAGCATGAGTTCTCTGGGAAAATGCCTAAAAGCCAGGATGTTGTAATCTTCATTTTTGCCTTATTATGGGCCCATGGTTAAGCCAGAGGATCACACATTTGCATCATCGTGTTAAAGCCTTAAACTGTTGATGCTGGTTTCACCACATTAGTCATGTTTAGCAGCATGATCAAAAGCTGTTTGGTTGCTCTCAGTCCTTGACGACCCTCGCTGCACCTCCTGAAGGACAACCAGATGAAGATAAAAAGTATATGATGGGAATGTCTATGCCTGCAGCATCTCAGTGCAAAGGCACTTTCATATTGGTTTGACTCCTGTTTAATTCAAGCAAGGTTTGGGTCATTACTGATCATTGTGGCCACAGAGCTGGCTTGGGTAGCCTGGATTTTGGGGTAATATCTCCTTCCCTTGTCAATCCAAGATTTGAATACTTTCCCAACTCAGAGGCTGCTGGTGCTGGTGTTTTTAACTGGGGACAGTCACCTCCTGGATGTTGAGGTTGATGGCAGCAGATGGACCCTGGAGGGAGAAAATCCTCTGAACGCTCGAAAGCTGGATCTGTCTGGTGGCTAGAGGGATAATTGTTGGATAACACCTGTATCTTCAGTCTTCTTGAGAAGATTCACCTTGCCATAAGGCAGAGCCGAGTGTTCCTGTGCGCTTGGCTGGCTCTCAGGTCACACGTTGCCTTGCTTTTGAAGGTCACGTAGGAAAAACTCCATTTAGACATCAAGGGAGAGAAAAGAGCTTCATTCCCTGTGTGCTGAGCTGCTTCATAGATCCACATTGCCTCCGAGATGGGAGATTTTATGATGAGCAACACATGCATGGCAGTAGGTAATGAGCCTAGAGAGATGCCTTCACCCCACATGTGCCACCACCATTGCACGATGGCCAGCGAGGACACCCTGCTGCCAGCATCACCCTCAATTTCCCTCATCAACAGCAACTGGAGATGCTCAAGGCCAGGTTGGATGAACAACCTGGGCTGGTTAAGGGCGTCCCTGCCCATGGCAGGGGGTTGGATGAGATGATCTCCAAGGTCCCTTCCAACCTAAGACATTCTATGATTCTAATTCCCTAAAGACATTCCTCTCCCAGGAAAACACGTGCATGATGGGTGCCTTCTAATCTTCAGCTAGAAACAAAGGTTTTATGACTAAATTATAAACCTCCCAAAATAAAGGCACGGGGTGCAAAGCCGCAGTCGCAGCAGCGCGGTGACGAGCGAGATAAAGCAGACAAAGGCTCAGGGAAGCACTCGTGTTGCAGCGCTAATAAATAAGGCTCTTCACAGTCTCTCAAGTGGAGGTACATGCTGGTTGGTTCAATAAAACAGGCTATAACAAGAGATTTCTATAGAATTTATTGGATTTATTCATTTAGGATTGCATATCTCTTTGCGCGGCGACGGGTTTTTTTCCACGCCAGGTCCTTCCCCACCGGCAGCCGCTTATCGCTTGGTGCATTTGTGCAGTAGATGGGGACCCAGGCGTTCAGATCACGCTCCCAGCCGTATCGATCGCAGGCACATCACAGGCATACAGATGTGTGTGGCTTTTCTGCCTCTGGCAACGTAGCTTTGAAATCCCCAAGCCGGGATAGTCTTCAAATACCTTGGAAAAAAAAAAATGAAAAATGGCAAAATAGCAATTCTTGGCAGTAAACACTCAGCTGACTGCAACACCGAGTTTTTCCCAACCTGGCCATCACTTCCAGGGGCCCCTTTCACTCAGGAGCTATGCCAAAAATATTTCTACGGTAGGTAAAAACAGAGGTTTACGTTGCTGAGAATAAGATTTAGACTAAAGGTGGCTTCAAATATCATTTTAGGACGCTTGCTGTGACCTGAATGTGTGTCATTTGGAGCTTGTTAGGTGGCACAAAGAGTCCCCGTGCTGATGTGACCAGCCCTCACACAAAGGCTGAGACTCAGATGTATAGGTAGGCTATGCGGGTATAAAATCAATGTATCAAAGGCATGGGCTTAGGTATAATCCTCTTCAACCAAAGGTGCTTTTCACAGTAATCCAGTAACCATATGTCAAAGAAGTAGTTCTCAGTGAAATTTGGCTTTGCTTGGTCTCTTCTCCTCTTTATCATCAGCTTACATTCAGTGAAACCCTAAAAGATTTCAGAGGACCGAAATCCCATAAAGAAAAAGGAGATTGGGTCAGGAGGGCAAAGGGACGGGATTTGTATGTCATGCAAGGACTTGGAAAAGGAGACGTAGCGCAGGTTCGCTCTGCATAAATAGGAGGATGCCGCGGCGTGGTAATGTAAAATGCATTAAGCTGTCAAAATGAAGATCCTGTCTTCAATCATGCCAAGTCCCTCAGGCCTCCATGTTAAATATTGCATCAAGACATTTCCTGTCCGGCATTAAAGAAAAATAAATAAATAAAGGAAAAAGGTACTTTTGCTTTCCAAGCACGGGGCTGTCCCCAACACAAGCATCACCTCCTGGGGTGACCCAGGATCTTGTTTTGTGGAAGATTTTTCCCCTTTTTCTCCCATAAATGCAATCGATCAGTGAGAAGCCTTCCCCAAAAAATCTGCCTTTCTGCTCTGGGCTGTTCTTGGCTTTGTTGAGCCCTCCCCCTCCATGGCTGCCTTGCTTCTGCCTACCCCCCAAATAAGCCCATCACTGAACAGTCCTCTCCTTTCCTCCGTTGAGCTTGCCTACCTGGGGATGCTCGGAGAACTTAATCTGCGTTAATTTCTAAAGTGGATTAGTTAAACCTCATTAAATCTCTGTGTAGACAGCCTTTTTCAGAATTAAGGTGGCCTTAATTTAATTTACTCGGGAGCTTAATTTACTTCAGTCAACTCCTCCTTCAGTGCACCTTGCAGGGACAGCCCCAAGCAGCGCCGGTGAGAAAGGCAGCACCAAGCTGGGATGCTCAGACAGCCACACCGGCCTCAGCCCCTTCCTCTCGTGAAAAGGACAAAAAAAAAAGGACAAAGGCACAACAGAAAGTGCTTATTAGGCTTGAAAGTTTTTTCCCAAAGGGCTCTGCATCTCCCAGGACGAGCCCGGGTGATTGGAGGAAGAACTGCAAACCCCGTTTTCTACCAAGCTGCAAGCAAGCAGCATGAATAGCTTAACCATCGCTTTTTAAAAAAACTTTAGAGCTTCCTTCATGAAAAGTGCCAATAAATCCTGCTGAAAAAAAAAGTGTTTTCAAATCATGGATTGCAGCCTTTCTTCTTCTGCTTTGATGATTGCTTACAAACTCACGTTCTGTTACCTCCAGCCTGGCTGGTTTGGTAGAAGAGAGGCTCAGATCTCAGCTCTTGTGTCTCCAGCGTGCAGAGAAAACTCTACAGCAGGGTCTGACCACACCAGCAGTTCTCTCCAACTCCTATTTTCTTACGTGTACCAATGCAATGGTTGCTATGAATAACACGCGAGCTGCCAGGACGCCAGCAGCGATCTCCATCTTCAGGTGTTTCAGAAAGCAGGAGAGAAGTCCCTCCAAACCGTGGAGCAGAAGGAGATGTCACATCAAGGGTTTAGAAAAAAATTGGCTCCTAGGATAAACTTTCCACTTCGGGGAGGATTTGCTCATCTCAGACATCTACCAGGAAAGGAGCTGAGGTCTAGAAAGCAGTAAAACATGTCGCACCCCTCTCCTCGGGGCCATAATTTTAATTGAGCAACAAAAGCTGGAAGAGAGACAGATGCTTCTCACAAATCCTGACCATCAGCTACTCCTTCTCTCCTGACACCGTATTTGTATGAAGTTGTAAAGCCCTTGATTAAGGTATCCAGGAGCTATGACACCACCAGAGACGTCGTGCTAAACAGCTCGTACGGAAACACCGTGGAAAAGCAATTATAGGGCAAAGCCCGAGCAGCAGAGATTAGCGGCAGCGTTTTGAGCAGCTTTACCTCGCTGTCGCTGCGTTCGTCTCTAATGAAAGCTGGAGCGGCGCAGATTAAAGAATAATGTCGCAGACAGGGCTGATAAAATTGAAAAGATCCATCAGATTAATTACCAGGCTTAAAGGAGCTTGTCCATTTATTAGAAACAGAAGCCTTGGGCCGCTTGCTGTTGAAATTGTGATATCTCCAATTTTTCCACTTGATCTTGCAAAACCGATTCGCGGGGATGGCATGAGATCCAGCAGAAGTTTGCAGTGAGCCCCTCCCCTGATGATCTCCTGGAGCCCCAGCAAGCTCGTTAGCATCTGTGTTCATCTTCACCCTTTGCAGTGTGCTCCTTGCTTTTCACTGAAGTCTTGCAAGCCATCCCTGGCTGCTTTCCAGTCCTCACAGAGGAGGGTATTTCAAATAGCATGCGCTATTTGAAATGCTCCATCAATATTTACCATAACTGTGGAGAATAAGGAGTATTTTAATCTTAAAGCACCTTCTTTGGTGGGATGAGATTAAATAAATGCATAAATAAAAGGTCTAGGCGGTGAACCTTTTAACCCCATGGCCAATTCGGTGGAGGCAAAGGAAGGCAATATTGAGGTTCCAGAACATAAACTAGTGATTCTGAATCAAAATCATCTGTCAGCTCACCCGAAGCTTTTGGATTCGCGCATTGCCATTTCCTTTTTGACCATAATAACGAGCATAATGTTAATAGCAGAGGCTGAGTTTCACCATCTCATCACCTAAGCTCTCCAACCAACTAAAGGGTTTCACCTCTCAGTGTCCCCAGGGCATCTTCCATGGTCCAGATGACTCCTGTGGGGAGCAGGATGGCGTGTCCCCATGGGCATCCTGGAATATTGTGTCCAGTTCTGGGCCCCTCAGTTCAAGAAAGACAGGGAACTGCTGGAGAGAGTCCAGCACAGGGCAACTGGGATGATGAAGGGAGTGGAGCATCTCCCTTATGAGGAAAGGCTGAGGGAGCTGGGGCTCTTTAGTTTGGAGAAGAGGAGACTGAGGGGTGACCTCATTCATGTTTACAAATATATCAAGGGTGAGTGTCACGAGGATGGAGCCAGGCTCTTCTCGGTGACAACCACTGATAGGACAAGGGGTAATGGGCTGAAACTGGAACATAAGAGGTTCCGCTTAAACTCGAGAAGAAACTTCTTCTCAGTGAGGGTGACGGAGCCCTGGCACAGGCTGCCCAGGGAGGTTGTGGAGTCTCCTTCTCTGGAGACATTCAAGACCCGCCTGGACACGTTCCTGTGTAGCATTATCGAGGCGTTCCTGCTCTGGCAGGGGGATTGGACTGGATGATCTTTCGAGGTCCCTTCCAATCCCTGACATTCTGTGATTCTGTGATTCTGTGAAACAAGACGCATCTCAGAGCAGCCCCTGGGTTGCTCCAAGTTATCCATGGTGTAGAGAAGTCCCTAAAACCTTGGGCTCTTGCAGCAAGGGCCTAAATACAGCAGAGAGGGACCGAGGCTTGGTGGGAGAGGTGGCACGAGCCATGCACCGCGGCCAACCCATTTGAAACACAAAGGTGGAAACCAGCTGGCAGCAACACCCCCCCGCCCCAAAAAAAACCCCACATTTTTAATAACAACATAGAAATAGGATTTCTGCAGTGGTATTTTATTCACATTCATCAGAAAGGTGGTATATATAAATACCCATGGCAATAGCAGCTTCTACAGACAATGAAGAAGAGCATCTTCCAAGCAGGTTTTTTAGCCAGGGCCAAGCTCCACCTCAGTGTCACCCCACCTGATGATGCAGCTCCAGCCAGTTATAAATTGTGGAAGCAATCAATGACCCTCAAGCTCTTATCCCAACCTGTGACCGCAGTAGATTATAGATATCCATATGTTCTCTTCAATCTATGGGGCATTTCTAGCATTATGTTTAGTGCTCAGCACTGGCAGAAGGGATTTGCTGTGTATGACAGAGGGCTGAGCCTGGCACCGTCCCCAGCTCAGTCTGAGCGTGGGCTTGGACACAGGCGAGAATTCACCATCAGCATTTGGGGTTCATGGAGCTCAGGGAATGAAAACAGACTTCGGGTTTCTTGCAGCAATCCCGGCCGAGACCAAAGCAGTGTCGATAAAATGACATTTTACAGTTTATATAGAAAAGAAAAAAGGAGTAGTTAGATAGAGCTGATATGACCACAGGAGCATGTTTTCTTAATTTCCTGTGAAACTACCATTCCACTCTCTCTGCTGCCAATACCCAGGGACCTGTGCCTGCGCCACTCACTCCCTAACGAGCTCATCATCCAGAGCAGTGCTTAGAATCAATTACAACCACGTCTACACAGGAGATGCTCTGAAACTCTACCCTTTTCTCCATTACACGTCCCTCCAGATAATTTTTTTCTCATTGTGCATCACGGGTCAGGGAAAACAACATTATTTCATGGGGAAGAGAGTATTTCTCTTTGCAGACAGTACCAATGTGCTTTAAAACCCCAGTAAGTTTTCAGCACGCTTTGCTACACGAGATTTCAGTGCAGAACAAATGCGGGGCTTGTAGTTGCTTTGGGTTTCGCGCCTCAGTGAAACGATCTGCAAAGCACTGAGGACCCTGGATGGGTGCTTTGCTTGCTGCTCACGGACCCTGCTCGAACTCCGCAGCCACAAACTCATCTTCTCCACATCTTGCTGCCCCCCAGCATCTTCCAAACCTGAAGCCAGGAGCCCCTCCGAGGCGCAGAGGTGCGAACGAGAGGTGCTGAGCACCTGCACCCAAATTATTTCCCTAAAACCGAGCTTGGCTGGGGCTCTCAGCTGCAATAAATAACATAGATGTGTTTCTCGAGACCGTTCATGCTTACATCTGTGCAAGTCGTAATCACATTTTTAAGCTTCCACTAAGCAAACCTTCCATATAATTTGCTAAATTTATACCAAACACAATAGAGTGCGTATAAAGGGGGATCTAAGTATGGAAGTCACTGTTTTAATATAATTGGCCTTTTAGATTAAAAGGTTCTTGTAATAACCTTTTTCTAGGAAGCAGAAAAAGTCATAATTACAGAGCAGTCGCACATGACAGATAACGTTCCAAATTTAGAAAATTAACTCTTTCCTGCATCTCCAGCGGAGCAATCCTTGCCTGGCTGCAGAGCCAGGATCAGACCACTCATATTGCTGAAAAAAAAAAAAAAATAAAGAAGAGAATCTCTGTGAAGAACAAACCAGATGGTGTGACCTGTGAATCCTGTACACCCAACTGCATCTCCAAACAGCATCCCAGCAAACCCAGCCGCTCCCAAAATGGGCTCACTGGTCTTCGGCATCATTTAATAGACATCCTATTGCCAATTCAAATTCACCTAAGGAAGTGAGTGAGAAAACACAGCACAGCTTTAAGACAATGTTTTCAGGCGTATTTTTTTGCAGTTATTCCAGAGGTGCTCATCTTCTGGGTGTAAAGGGCGGGTTTTCGTAACTCCAGGGGAGGGATGTATCACCCAGCAAAATGAAGCCCATCATTAGCTGTTGCACAAACAGAATCAAGAGGCTCCAGCACTATGAAGTCCATTTACCTTTCAAATATATTAAGTGGCTTTTTGGTGGGGATTTCCCTTGAATAGTAAGGTGCTACAAAGTGACCCCGAAACCCATGCAATCCTAAACTTCAAGGACTGATTTCAAGAGAAGGCAAAGGATAAAAACCCCTCACTAGCCTACAGCTCTTTTTTTTTGAGTAACTTGGGGCTTTCCCCGCTTTGCCTTGGAAATATATATCTTTTTTTTTTTTTTTTTCGGTTGGATTAAGTAGAATACCAACCTGGCCTGGCTGTGCAAGTATTTGTTTTCAATATCCTGCCTATTGGGATACATATATTGCACGTGACAGTAATCACGGGGCTCTAAAGGTAAAATCAGCTCGGGGGGGTCAGGGCTCTGGGGTAGAGCAGGGCAGCTGCTGGCCCCTCACCAGCCATAAATTTGCACCTCAGGACCCTCCAGGCATCCTCACCTCGGGTTGTTTGTGAGGACCGACGGCATGTCTTTGCCATGACTGGTGTTTTGCCACCCAAAAAAACATCCCAAAGGCACATCCTTTGCTCTCAGCCTTTTGTCTGTCATTGAAACGCCCGGGATGACTTTCCTGACTTACCAGTCACCGACGCTGTGCCAGATGCTGTCACTCTACTGTGGGTTTAGAGTTGGTTTTTTTCACCGTGGCCTCAAACCATTTCTGGCTGGCTAGAGAGAGGATTTTAACACGAGTTGACTGGCTCACATCCATAAATCGAGTCCCTCAAACGTTTAACACCGAGCTCGTCCACATCAGATGGGCACCGCTCACACTTCTGCTCACAGAAATGAATAAGGTCCTTAATATTTAAAATTGATCCATCGCAACATCATTTTTTTCTACTTAGCTGTATGATGAAGGCATTTGAGATGACCGTTTCCCTCCACACTCCCTTTAATTTTTTTGCATTAGTTTCAGCGTTGAAAAAAAAAATGGAACCAGTAAATCAGCCAATTAATCATTTCAGTCTAGGAAAGGTCCAGTAAATCACCTTGGTTTTATATCTCTATTTTTTTGAGCTTATGCCCAAGAGCCTAGAGATTGAATCCATGTGCTATTAATTTGAAAATAGGCAGTTCGCATATTTGTGTAATGACCTCAGCAGCAATCTCAGCCGCGCAGCCCCAGGTGCGCCGCGCGGAGAGCAAAGGATGGAGCCGCGCCGCACTGACACACGAGCAGAACGATGCATCAAAACAAAATGCCACGATTTGGGATCCATTTCACTCGGCCCCAGCCATGCCCAGGTCTGATTTATCGTCAGTCCGCAGCCGTGCGTGCTCGTGTGATTTGCAGGAGACTGAGCTGAAGGCAGCACTTCCGTGTGATTGTTTTATATTTCTACTAATTAAAGTGAGAACATACGTTGTCACACACCCAGAGCATCAGCATTACTGGTATCGCTGGTGTGCAGCACATGTGGGGAGCCGGTACCCGGGTGCTGACCCACCTTAGGGTGACGTTTTAGGGGACAGAGCCAGCGTGACACAGGTGGCATTAAAACAGGCCAAGCCAAACCGCGTCTGCCACCGGCAGCGCAACCGCCGGCTCCAGCTGAGCCCCCTTTTTCATCCTTTTCTCCCCTCCTGCTTAACGATCCACACAGAGAAAATCTAATGAGAGAGGGGCCGGGGAGGAGCGGCTCCAGCCTCCTCCTCTCGCTGACCTCTTAAGGCTCTACGATAATAAACCGCTCATTTCCAGCGCTCACCGCTCCTCGCCCCGGCACACCATCGATCGCAGCCAGGGATGCCCAGGGCCAGGAGAGCGTGGAAACCCACACCCTTGGGCCAGAGCCATCCCGGCTGCTGGGAGCCAGAAGATGCTCATTTGAGCCCGTGTGGCTTCTTTACCTCCCCAAGCTGTGGCTAGCTGCCGGGGACGGCTGCAGGCCTGGGGGTGGATGGGCCACCCTGCAGAATCCACGTGGCTTGAGGTTGAAACCCCCAAATAAGATTTGAAGGATTGAAAAAAAATAATGGGTACAGCTTTGCCCTGCTCCTCTTGTTGGTGCATCCCGTTTCTCTTCAGCTAACCGTGCTTCTGTATTTGAGTCCCTGCTGTATCAAACCACCCTTTTGATTCTGTTTTGTCCTCAGATAAAAAAATACGGTGCATCATTAAGGGCAGGCTTTCACCTCTGTGTCTTAAACACAGCCTCTACTCTTGGACACCACCTGCAGCATGGCTGGGGTGGGCAAGGATGTCTCTACCAAAATCACCTCCACTGCCACACCATTGTGTCTGGCAAGGATTAAACCTCCTGGTGGCACAAAAGACCTAAAAGCAATATTTAGTGAGTCTGAAAACCTCATTTAGTCATAGATACCAGGACCTCGAATGCAGTAGTCTGTGGAAAAGAGGCTTGTCCAAGTGTTGGGAGGGTCTCCATCCCCATGACTTCAGTTAACATCAGTTCTCCCCACCCCACGACCACCGGCTGCTCCGAGAACCACAGTGTGGTCTCCAGCCAGGAGGGATGAGGCAGAATCCTAGGTTCCTGATGAACTGAGTTAGGGAAAACCTGCAGTGTTGGTGGGTTTGGGCAGAGCAGAGCAGCACTGCTGCGGGCAGGCGCATGCTCAGCACCCTTCATAGGGATTTTTGGAGCCCCTTCTTAAGGACCCCCAGCCCACAGGTTCAGGGACCCATCAGCACAGTACTCACAGATCTTGGAAGGTCACTAAAATTTATTCTTTGCTATAGATCTGCTTTGTTTCCCCAGGATGAATTTGGTGCAAGACATGGGGGATATAAAGAACAGAGGATTAAAAAAAATAATATATATATATACATATATATATATAAGCTGTTGAGATTTATTTTTCATATTATTCCACAGCGTCCTCGTGCAATCACAAAGAGGTTTTTCAAAGGCACATCTTGGGTGATTTTCTAAAGAGAAAAGAACAAATGATTTATCACACATACGCGTGTTTCACACCACTGTGCCAGCTGGGTTGGGCTTGGGTCAGCAGATAAAGGCTCCCATCTTTTGACCTGCAAGCAGAACAGCACCATCACAAGGCATAAACCCAATTTGCTCTTGCACAGCTACAAAACAAAGGCTCTTAGCCCTTTGCTGCCCCTCAGCTGAGCATCATCACCATGGGCTAAATGATAAATTGAGGCTGAAACTCGGGAGGAATGCTCTGGCAAATAGTCCGTGTGTTCAACAAACAGACCCTCACTGCTGAATAGCACCAATGCAAACCACCACCAACAAAAAAAATCGAAATATAAGGCACCTGGGCTGCAGCTGCGTGCAGCGGCTCCATTTCGGCAGCAGGAAGTAGGTTACCCAGGGATTACACTCAATTATGCGGCAGGGAGGGGAATGGTTGGGGTTTGAAAAGGAACGCCTTAAAAAACGAAGCAACGGTCACAGTCTTCCAGATCAGGTAATCGAAACTAAACTGGGCAGCGGTGTGGTTGGGGTTGGTGGGGACGAGATAGCGGGGCACGCAGCGGGCACTGGCAGGACAGCAAGGCAGCTGGTCAGCCCGCCGTAATTCTCTTCTGGCATAAAGAAAAAAAAAAACCCCCACAAACACAAAAACGCCTTTTGCTAGCTGATTTTTAAGCTGCGCTCAGGGACAGGGAGGGAAATGAGTTGCAGCTACAGGCGGGCGAGCGCTGCTCCTAAAGCCTGGCAGGAGCAATTAAGCCTGGCAGCCCCTGGGAAATGGCACGATGAGCAAAACGTTGAGAAATACAATTCTAAGATTCTACGTTTTTCCCACCCCAGCCCAAGGCTGAAGCGCTGGTTTATAGCCAAGGCAGCAACCAGCAAGGCGAAGCGTTGGGTGTTTTCCTTATTCCCTGTGTGATGAGGGTTTCTGGATGAAGGTTTCTCACCTAAGAGCATGTGCTGGATGGGGACCCCAGCCCTGGCTACTGTATATCCACTTTTCTGGGGTACACAGCATCTTGGGGCAGTCCCAGGGGTGTCCCAGCCCTCGTGGAGGAGCCCCCACAGAATCTCCACAGCGGATGCTGAAGCTCTGGCAGCTGGAGGAGAAGCAGCGACGTGGAAACCTGCATGGAAAGAACTCAGCAATTACAGCACATGGTGACGTCCTGTGCGGCGCTGCCTGCTCGATGTCATCTTTGACAACACTTTCTTGATCAACCAAGTTTCCCAGACATGGCTCGGGAGCGTGAAACGGTGTGTAAAACCCAGCCTGTGCTTTGAGCTTTCTTGCAAAGCTCCAGGGATGAAATATAGGAAAAGCTGTAAAAAGGGAACAAGGATTTGTGCTGGGGAGTTGTTATTCCCAGTACGAGCTGGGGACAAAAAAGCCAAGATGACAGTAATTCTGCTCTGCCTGTACACTCCTGTCGGTGGCAGAGGTAATTGTCATTAAAAACACTTGACATTTGCTTGCCAGGCTTTTGCAGCAGGAGGAGCTGGAGGGCAATTTGTTAGGAGAGAGGCTGAGCATCGCGTCTGGCGTGTCTAGGGCTGGCGTGACACGCAGGATCCTGCCGTGGTCAATTTTTGAGTGGAATATTGCTGCAATACACAACCCAAGTGGAATTTGGAAGTTTATTTAGACACAGCTGGAGTGGCAAGAGGCTATTGCTTCCCCCGGGGACCTCAAGGCTTTGGCATGGGGGCAGCTCTGTCACCTCACCTACACCCTGACCTAGGTCTGAGCCATGCAGAGGGTCTGGGCTGGCTTCCCAAAGCCAGGCTTGTTTGACCCGGAGAGCCTTCGGAGACCCAGCCAGGCTCTGGGAGATAGGTTTGTGCACCGGCACTGCAGGAGCTGCTCCGTCTCTGAAAAGCTAAATACGCTCAGAGCAGCTCAGAACACAGAGCAGCTCCGTTTGGAGACGTAAATTATTTATTTACTTGGCAGCCACCAATGGGAAGCACAAACTGGCCAGGCCAGGCACGTTGGAAACCTCCCCTTGGAGCATTTACCTGCTTAATGCAAAGGCAGGGATTGCTGCCACTACCACCCTGCTTATCTTATTGATGTTATTTTTCTCTTAAAACCATAACGAAAGGCCAGGACCTGATCCGCAGGGTAGTTTTGGTTCTGCAGCTCGCCACGGTCACCGTCACTTGCGAAGGGACTGGGGACCTTCCCACGCACTTGTGTGACCCTGCTCGGCGGCTGCCCCATCCCTGAGAAGTTTCTTCTTCTCCAGGTTCAAAGCCGGGTCTCCGGGACATGTCTGCTCCTGAAAAGATGAGTTTATAAGACTTGACAAGAGTTGGCTTTTCCCCCTGCAAAGGAAGGAAGTTGCTTTAAGCTTAAAAAAAGCCGAGCCATCTGGCAGTGCACAGCTGTGGAAATATTATATGTCTAATTATTTATAAAGGTACCTGCGCGGGGACGACTTCAGTTCTTCAGCGGTCCGTAACTACGTTAGGGGAAAAAAAAAAAAAAGAGCTCATTTGATATAAAAACAGCTCTGCAGTTCTTCACAAAAACATGCACATTGAGGGCTTGTGGTGGAGGAGGCGGCATCGTTCTCTTTGCTGTTTGCAACCTCAAAGCAGCAACAAGTTTGTTTTCTGCTGGTGGTCTCTGTATGGGGCACGGGCTTATAATAAGACCTCTGGCATCTGAAAGCCATTAAAGCTTACAGTCACAACAGCCCCAACCATTAACAGAGACAAAACAAAGCTAAGCACAGCCACAGATAATTAAGCAACTCTTGTTTCTCCTTAAATCAATAGCAAGAACATTACAGGAACAAACAGCTCCGGTGTGTCCCCGGGGACGGGGCTTTGGCCACCCCAAGAGCTGATTTCCAATGGAAATTACACCCTCAGGTCCTGGGCTTTAAGATCAGATTTCCCTTACTTGTTTCTCGGAGCTATTTTAATCCATGGGGAAGACCTCAGCTGGAGCTGGTTGTGGTTTGGAACTGCTGGCTCTGAACTCTCAGGGTGGGGAGGGATGGCCAAGAGCTGCAGGGTCTGGTCAGGGCTTCCCCGTGCTAAAGGCGAGTACCTTGCCCAGGATGGGGAGAGGAAATCTCCTCCAAGTCTTTGACGGAGAGAAGGTAGGTAATTTGTGCAGAAATCCTGCTGGGACATTAAAGCATATTCTTCTTTGGGAGGAAAAACATCAGTGAGGGAGAATTTTCTATTGGTGCTGAATACCACACCCAAAAAAAAGCGTCAATGACAACTTCAACCCAACGTAGCTGATGTTCCTCCTACCCAATAGCCAAGGTGCCCCATGCTGCAAAACACCTCGTGAAGGTTCTGAGGAGATTAAATGAAGTCAGGGAGCCCCCACATCCCCACGGCGCTGCTCTGCCCTGGAGAAACTCGTACCACCAGGCCAAATTTCTCCATCGCCCCGAGATACGAAACCAGGAGGAGAGACCCCCAGGGAGGGACCATAAATCTAGTAAAAGCTTGATAAATGGTCCCACTACCTTAATTATCCCAGGAGCGGTGATTTAGTGCCGACGAGAGAAGTGCCTGTTTCTGGGTTTTGTGCTTGTGCATCCCAAATTGCCCATTATAAATTAATAAAGGAGATGGAAGTTAAATGATAATTGTCTCTGTTATGTATCTTTTCTTCCTGGTAAGAAAACAATATTAGTAAGAAAAAAAAAAATGAAAATATAAATATAAATTATATATATACAATAAAAAGATTTCAAGGCGTTTCCCTACCAGTACCACCTAAATTGCATTTTTCTTGCAACACCTGAGATTTCGGCAGGGGTTTAACGTGGGTCTGAGGACCAGGCTGAGAGTTTGGGGAGGAGTTCAGCAACTTCAGGGAGGAAAAACCTGTTGCTGCAATACCCACCTATGCTCTCCGGAGTGGCATGCACAGCTCGGGGGCTTTGCTCAAGGGAGTTTTACTCTTTTTACACCAAGGTGCTCTCCATTTTCAAGTTATGGGAGCGCGGAGATGGCAAAAGCACCAGTTGCACCAATGTGGGAAGAAACATCTCCATGTTTTAAAGGAAAACGTCTTAGAAACCAAAAGTCACTTTTACCCCTTTGGCTTTGTCATTTTGTACGACGAAGTCTTACAGGCTTGCAGCCAAGCGTGTTTACTAAGAATAAATGTTATCTCTTGGTTTTTTAAATTAGAAATTAAAGTCTCATCAGCTCTGGGAGACTGGGAAGGAAAGTTCTACCGCAATGTCACAAGAGGCTGAGCGCTGGGAAAAGAAAGGGGTTTAGTCAAGTGGTTTAAAAATGCAGTTTTAGGTACTGACAATCTCTTACGAACGCCGGGTGAATATGACGTCTCATAAAAATTCAGCACCGCGGTTTCTTAGGCTAATGCCTTACAGCCAGCAGTGTGGATGTATGAGATCCCAACCAGCCTTTCAGCAAAACCAGGAGAAACCAGAAAAGACACTTTCACCATCCACGTTTATTTTGTTCCACAGGACGCAGAAGAGACCTCAGACCCCAAAGAGCCCTTTTACTACTAAACATGACCCGGTCCTGCTACTCAACTGAGTTTCCTCCCGATTCCTGCAGACCACGACACTCAGCCTTTGCTCTTTGACCACTCTCAGCCCCCAGGAATGTTCTGCAGCCCCGAGTTTCGTGCCCACGCTCAGCACCGCCCGGCTGCGAAGGTGTGCGCGAGCAGATGGGAGAGTTCTGCTCCGACGCCGCGTCCTACCTGTCACCAGTCCAACAGTTTAAAGGCATTAAATTACTCCATCTGCTCTTGCAGCTTGCACCGAGCCTGTGCTTTATGGACTGACGAGCATTACTAATTTTTTTTTTCCTTTTTTTTTTTTTTTTTTAATAAATGAATGAAAAGCCGCTTTGTAAATTCGAGGCCAGAGCTGACTCAGAATCTCTGCTGACAAATTTCTGTCAATATTTACCGACATAGCCAGAGATCTGCAATGTTTAAAGTATCAGTTTTTTATGAGAAAGCTGCTTTCAGGAAGCGTCTGGAAAAGCGTAGCGCACTTTCTCACGTTCTCTCCTTCGGTTCTGCCTTATCCTGATGATATAAATGTGGAACATGTACGCTAGTAAAAGGGGAGAGGGAAGAAATGCTCGAGTTTCAGCTATGAAAAACCTTCCTATGTCTGGCAGTTTTTAAGGGGGTGTTCCGCTGAACCTTTTTTGCCACCAAACGGATCTTTCCTAATGGTGTAAACACTTTTTTTTCCTTCTCCTTTTTTGCAGGTCTCACTGGCACCGCATCTTTCCGCCTCCTAACCCCCATTTCCCTTGGCAAGCCCGTAAAAATCATCATTTTTGGGTGAGGTTTCCACCTGCCCTCCCCGCATGCAAATGCACATGATTGCCCTGGATTTACCGCCGTCACATACTCGAGAATTTAGCATACATCAACAGCACGGGCTTTAAATCAAAGGAGCATTTCCTGATGCATTATTTATAATGAATTAATTATTGACAGAGATAGCTTTTTTCTCCCCTAATAAATTATTATGAACGCGGCTATAACACGCTGTACCAATATGTACTGTATAAATAACGTGATGTGTTTCAGTTTATGAAGACTTTTAAGCAGCTCGCTCGGGCGTTATCTATCAAAGATTTCGAGGCACCGCGTTCACTTCAAGCCCAAGCAATCAAACCTCCTTACTGCAGGTACTTTATTTGCTGGGAGACAGATACTTCAATAAATCACTTGGTAACCACCTGGATCATTTACACAAGAACGCGAGTAAATGTATTTTTCGTACTGCTGGAAACACAGACCATTTTTCTTTACGCTTTTTTGGCTTTCTCTTCTTCAAAGCCAAATCTTCTCATTTATTTGCAATCCTGGGTGTTTTCATTTTTCCCCTCTATTTTTAGATCCAGCACCGTGGGTTGTTTCTTTCTTCCTGTGACTTTTCTCTCATTTGCCCTAATGCAACCTGTGGCTGCTCCTCGTGGAGAGATACGATGTCTTGGGGTTCCTCTCCCTTTGCCCCTTCTCCCTCTGCTTCCCACCAAAGTCATACTCCTTTTCCAAGGTGTTTCCACCCTGTGCAAAAGGAAGCAGGCATGAAAAATCACCAATTTTCCTCCTTTTCCCCCCAGGACCAGCAGGCTGGGCTGGCCCATGAATTAGCACCCGGCTTCACCTTTTCTTTCTTTTTTGTATTCAGGACATTGAGTCCTTGGAGAACATCCTCTTCCCTGCTGAGTGCTGGGCAAAACCAAATTAGAATCCCAGACAAACGCCCACAAAACACGCAATGATTTCCCAGTGGGGTCTGCCACCATGCCTAGTTCAGCACCCAAGGGCAGAGATTGCTTTATTTTTATTTTTTTTTTTAACCAGCCATCTATTACTCTACATTGCTCAACTCTCTAAAGCCCTTCTCCTCAGATGGAGATTTCAGGACTGATGACAGATGAAAATGTACTACCCTATATTTCATTATTTCCCACTGATGTTCCCCTTGGCCAGCAGACGCTGTGAAACATATGTCTTTATTTGTCTTGCAAAATCCAGCGCTTGCAGCTGCCATTCCCAAAAACCTCAGTGTGGGTTAGCACCGGGATATCGGAACGGCGTTTCTAACATCCAACACCTCAAAATCTGAGGTGGTTACACCTGGATACATTTGGGTTAAACCCGTTGGGCTTCTGCAAAAGCATCGAGGGTGGCTGCATCCCTCCGAAGCACCCAAGTGGCCCCAAATACCAGGGGAAAACTTCCCCCAGTAGGATGCAAAATTTACCCTCTCAAACATTCTCATTAATTTTCCTGCATAAATATAAAGGCCCAAAACTCTATTTGGCCTAAATCCACATAGTCCCAGCGTGCATCAGCGCTGAACCAAAGGCTCCAAAATCCCCCGTGTTACTCAGTGTCGGCGGCGATTACCCGCTGGGATACAAGAACCGATCGAAATTCAGTTTGGATCACCATATCAAAGCGGATTTGAGAGGCTTCATTTTCATTTTAATGCCTTTCCTTTCCGTACTTTTGGTTTTAATAGCACCATCTGCATTTTAAATGAAGAGCGAGTTCCTGGCTTTCAGCTTTCCTCCCGTGTGAACCCGAGCATCGAGCATCGTTGCCATCCGAGCGCGTTATCATCTACCTGTACCCTCAGAGCTGCTCCAGAGAGTTACAGGGTCTCTATGACAACGATGCACAAGCGTAGGGCTGACTGATGATGTATTTCCTCCACGCACGATGTGGCGTATCGCATCAGAGATATTTCCTCTCGACTAATTTATAAATCAATCTCTCCTCCGCTGCAAACGCACGTGATGCGGGACGACTTTTAAGGAGAGGCTGGATGTGGCACTTGGTGCCGTGGTCTAGACAATGTGGGGTGTTGAGTCATGGGCTGGGCTTGATGATCTCAGAGGGCTTTTCCAGCCTCAACAATTCTGTGATTCTGTGACTCGAAGCCTCGTCTTTTCCCGATGATAACAACCCCACGACTGGAGAGCTGCACAACCTGGATGTGCACCACGGTCCTTAACCAGCCCTCTGATGGCCCTACCCAGATGCTGGGTGGTTTTAATTCTCAGCCTTAAATTTAACCAAACAGATTTTGCAATGTAGTCCTGCACTTCCTTGACATCCACTCACCACGACCTTCCGTGCAGCCCCGGTGGAGTTACACATTAGAGCCAACCTGAATTTTTCTATGATTCTATGAAACCCTACAGCATTTGCTGGCCTTCTGAGGTCCACAGCCATGATGCAGTGTATTAGAGCATGAGCAAAGATTATGTAGTGTTGGGTTTAGATGTGGACTCTGTAGAGTAGGGTTAATGGTTAGACTTGATGATCCCAAGGGTCTTTTCCAACCTGAATGTTTCTATGATTCTACGATTATTCCTTGCTCATACACCCTGCATTGGCTTTTGGCTCTTACCATTTACATTTCCCTCTGTGAGGTTGAGGGGTTTTTTTGTCACAATGCAGCATTCGGAGTCGAGGAAATGGGAAATCTCTCAGGACCTCCTGTGGATGACTCCAGGTTATTCCCATGAGGCAACACCCCTCGAGGAACAACACTGGTCCCGTGCACAGCTCAGGGGTCCAACCCGGTGAGCACCTGCATCTTAAAAGCTTTCTGACTCTCTGTTTCTAGCCAGTTATATAACAAAATTCGCCAGGATGACACAAAAAATAGTCCACACAAAACTTGGTGCATTTTTTGGGTCTTGTTCCCTCCTCATCTTGCCATGAGAAACTTTCCACCTCTTTCTTTTCAACAGGAATTATTCTGAAATGGTTTTTCCGTACTTTCTACCTCTCTATTTTCAACAGGAATTATTCTGAAATGGTTTTTCCACAGCCAGGACTCCCTGCTTGTGGTGGGTGGAAGGCAACGTGCACCGGCCGTGATGGAAATCGTTAAATTGGAGTGGTTTCAGAGGAGAGCTGCGGGGACGACGGAGGAGCTTGCCTGATAATGAAAGAACTCAGTTTGTTTTCCTTAACGAAAAGAAGGTTAAGAGAAGATCCGCTCACAGCCTCTAATTACTCCTGGAATTTAAATGTGATAATAGAGGGCTCCCCGGCCAGGTAGATGAAAGTACGCACAACCTGGTGCCTGCAAGATTAAAATTCGGGTTTGAATTAAATCATCTTTTTAGCGGAGTAGGTTATTAGCCACTGAAACAGCCATTGAGAAATCTTCTGATTTGAAGAGGTATTTTTTTTTTCTTTCTATGCCTAAAGCTTTAGTTCAAACAGAAAAGTCCCCAGGCATGTTTTACAAGGGAGATCAGACTATGTAATCATTATGGCTTTTTCTAACTTTATAATGTATTAATATGCCATCACCCTCCTGCCCACCTTTTACACTCTGCTCATCAACCAGTAATATTTTTTTTCAGTAAATACACAGAATTTCTTGAAGGTGGTGTTATGTAGGAGGTTATTAGCAATAACGAGTCGAGGACTCTATCTATACAACACCCAAAATTCGACCCTGGCTGCACAAACGAACTCTACCAGGGATTTTAACTTGGGGCATTTTTTGATCTAGTTTCCTCCTAGTTGCTCTGTTGTAGTGCTCAAAAGTGATAAAGCACAGATAACTCGTTAGCATGATATTTGCTCCTGCAGGCTCTCAGGGCTGTTGCGACAGACGTGACACCGCAGACACGTGCACCAGAAAGCATTACTAGCCCTTCAGAGCTGCAAAAATAATAAATAAAAAAAAAAATCCCATAATGCTGCAGGAGACTAGAGAGGTGAAATAAATTTCAGCAGTGGTGAGGCCACACCTTGAGTGTTGTGTCCAGTTTAGGGCACCTCAACCCAAGAAAGATCTCGAGGGGCTGCAGCGAGTGCAGGGGAGGGAAACGGAGCTGGGGAAGGGCCTGGAGGATAAATCTCATGAAGAGCGATTGAAGGAGCTGGGGCTGGTTAGTTTGAAGAAGAGGAGGCTGAGGGGAGACCTCATCACTCTCTACAACTACTTGAAAGGGGGTTGTGGAGAGGTTGGTGCTGGTCTCTTCTCACGGGTAATTAGCCATAGAACGAGAGGGAACGGCTTCAAACTGCAACAGGGCAGGGTTAGACTGGACAACAGGAAAAATTTTCACAGCAAGAGTAGTGAGACATTGGCACAGGCTGCCCAGGGAGGGGGTGGAGTCCCCATCCCTGGAGGTGTTTAAAGGTTGTTGAGATGTGGGGTTGGGGGAGATGGTTTAGGGTGAGCTTTGTAGAGTAGGGTTAATTTTTGGACTCGATGATCCCAGGGGTCTTTTCCAGCCTGAATGATTCCATGATTCTATGATTCTATGATTGATTCTATGTTGTTTCCCAGCTCCAGCTGGGAAAAGCACATGGCCTCTGAAACCACTAAAACCTCTGAAGCCGTTGCGCTGCTGAATTCAGCAGTTGAAAACATGTTTCTCTTTCCACTGAGCACGGCACGTTGGAAAGATGCTACTTGCTTTTATCTGCTTTGGTGTGATCCACTGAGCTGAGGCATCGGATGACTGAAATCTGCAAGAATGCCAGTTCCACCGAGATTCACCCAGAAAATGTCACTGGAGCATCTGAGCTATGGGTGCATATCATCTCCAGTGAGACCAGAGCCTTACTGGGAGGGCTGGGAGAGCCCCACGGAGGCATCAAACAGAGGTGCCGGGGATCTCCCACCTCTTTCGCAGGAATGAATAAAAGCAAGCACCCAACTGCCGCTGCTAAATTGAGTTCAAATGGCTATTTTCAGCGAATTAAACTGTAGCCTTCTCATGAGATGCAAACAATGAGGCAGCCCGTCATCTCAGTGGTTTTTCAATGCTTTGCCCTGCGTTGTAAATTATATGAGTCTTCCCGATTGCTTAAACTCACGTGCTTTTAACAGATCGTGTTAAGCCCAGAGGATGTGCAACAGCACATTCATAGAAGATGCTTCAGCATCCAGTGATATATAGATATAGGCACATAGATATAGAGGGATATAGGTGTCTATTTTCTGAGCGTGGAACACTCTATTTGTTTGCAGCCTCTTTACCAACGTACGTGATACTCTAATTATTCACCTGAGTGCCAGCTGAACACTTCATCGTCATCACATCAGATGGCATGTTAGCCCTCAACTTACTAAATTTTACCCTGAAGAAAACTCCTTTTTCTGCCCATTTTAATTAGTTTGGGCCCCAGTTCACTTAATTCTCTTCCATTCTAAAAAAAAAAAAAAAAAAAAGGGAGATTTTATCTGTTTTGTCCCCTCCTGATACCTAAAATACCGCACTTTATCAAACATGTGAAGTAAAACTAACCCCATCTAGTACAAATGCATATCATAAATCAATTCCTTTAACAAGGTGACAGCAAGAATGCCCCAAAGCGTGCTTCTCACTTTGTCTTCCCCTTCTCCAAATGTCTTGGGACAGAGACATTACAACAATCTCCAAAAATCGAGTTGACATCCTCTATGTTATTCATTGTTTTATGTATTTTTTACATGCACACTTTATTTCATCTCTTGTCCTTACCTCCTAGCTGTACTTATTCCCTCAAGGCTGTCACAGGCAGTATAAGCAGAGAAATAATTTTCAGGTTGAATAAATTCTTTTAAAAGTAAAATCCATGTGTGAGAAGCTGAACTCAGAGCAACTTCCGTGTCGGAAAGTGTCTTCCCCCTAACCTTGCCTTGCTTCAGGCTGGTAAGTGTTTGCATGAATGGTTTTCTCTCTGCCCATATTTCTTGGTGAGGCTGTGCCACCAGCATGCAAGGTGCTACCGCCATGGAAGGTGCCACCACCAAGCAAGGTGTTACCACGATGGAAGGTGCCACCATCATGCAAGGTGTTACCATGATGGAAGGTGCCGCCACCACGCAAGGTGTTACCATGATGGAAGGTGCCACCACCACACAGGGTGTTACCATGATGGAAGGTGCCGCCACCACACAAGGTGTTACCATGATGGAAGGTGCCACCATCATGCAAGGTGTTACCATGATGGAAGGTGCCACCACCATGCAAGGTGTTACCATGATGGAAGGTGCCGCCACCACGCAAGGTGTTACCGCCATGGAAGGTGGCACCACCACGCAAAGTGTTACCATGATGGAAGGTGCCACCACCACGCAAGGTGTTACCACTATGGAAGGTGCCACCACCATGCAAGGTGTTACCATGATGGAAGGTGCCACCAGCACACAAGGTGTTACCATGATGGAAGGTGCCACCACCATGCAAGGTGTTACCACTATGGAAGGTGCCACCACCATGCAAGGTGTTACCATGATGGAAGGTGCCGCTACCATGCAAGGTGTTACCATGATGGAAGGTGCCGCCACCATGCAAGGTGTTACTATGATGGAAGGTGCCACAACCACGCAAGGCGTTACCGCAATGGAAGGTGCCACCACCATGCAAGGTGTTACCATGATGGAAGGTGCCGCCACCATGCAAGGTGTTACCATGATAGAAGGTGCCACCACCATGCAACGTGTTACCGCCATGGAAGGTGCCACCACCACGCAAGGTGTTACTATGATGGAAGGTGCCACCACCACGCAAGGCGTTACCGCAATGGAAGGTGCCACCACCACACAAGGCGTTACCGCAATGGAAGGTGCCACCACCATGCAAGGTGTTACCATGATGGAAGGTGCCGCCACCATGCAAGGTGTTACCATGATGGAAGGTGCCACCACCATGCAAGGTGTTACCGCCATGGAAGGTGCCACCACCATGCAAGGTGTTACCATGATGGAAGGTGCCACCACCACGCAAGGTGCAACCACGAAACAAGGTGCTTGGTGAGCAGTTCTGGCAGCTGGATGGCACTGTACTGGGGAAGCAATGTCACTTGAAGGTCTGAGGTCTCAACGTGAGCTTGTGATGCCTTCAAACCTTCACCCCTCGGGTGCTTGCATCTCTTTCTGTGCAGAGGCCATGACAGGTTTGGTTCTGTTCTAACAACTCCCCTCTCATACACCTGCAGCCCCGGCTCTGAAGCGTGCTGTTTCTCAGCAGAACGCTGTTCCCATATGGCTACTTTAAAAATAAATGCGTAGAACGTAAATCAGCTGCAATTTCAAGATCTCTGGTTGTGTTTTGTATTTCTCACACAACGCAGCAGGTGGGATGGAGTGGCAGGGATGCTCAGAGGCCGTGCTCCACGCTGGTACGTGCCATTTACTAGTGGTTTAGTGCTTTCTCACCAGTGAAGGATGTGGCTGAGCTTCTCTTCTGCCTTTGAAGAAATGATATAAAAATGACACCTCTGTGCACAGACCCATTCCCCTCTCCAATAAAATGCTACTCCTCCTTTTCATACCCAGCAGCCTTAAGAGGCAAGGCAGCTACAGGAAGCCAAGAAGAAGATCTGGCTCCACTTCCCATAAGCAAGTGATGAGAAAGTTTATTGTTCCATTCTGCTGATGGACAAAATCGTCACTCACATTTCCGTGTACCACATGTTTTGGATGCAGGCTGTGCAGCACTTACCTCAGTGGCATTTACCTGTATTAACAAAAGCAATGGAAATAATTGGCCAGGGATAACTGTAGCCAAAGCTACTCTGTTAGTGAAGCTTCTCCAAGCTCTGCTTACCTGGGGCTAGCCTGGGAACATGAAAAAGGCTCAAAAGCTTATTAAAGAACAGGACAGTCTAGCTGAAAATGTGCTGTGAAGAGGAATCCACCCTGACAAGCAGATCGCTGCCCTCTCTGCACTTTCTGTTATCCGTAATTCATATTTTTCATTCCTAGATTCCTAGACTTTTCTCATTTGTTTTCTACACACTTCCTGTGCCTTTTATGTACCTTCAATTACAATATTAATCAAAGAATTCAAAATAAGTTCCCATGCAAATGAAGTTAAGAATTTGCGATTCGGGGAAAACTTAAAAGCTATCCATCCTACTTATATTGAAATAGTTTAATGCATTTTGAAAGCTTTGGCCCTGACAAAATACATTTCCATTCAAGCAAATAATACACTGAGCAAATATTATTCTCCCACATTTATTTCTTTCTCGAATAATTGATTTTTTTTAAAAAAAAACAAGCCCTTCTTCCACGTTATAGATAACATTACAAAAATCGCAGATTTGCTCAGTTAACGGGCACTTTCCACAAAAGCCTCATTTCTACAAAGCGGGTTTCTGCTGCCACTTAATTTTATCACAGGATCCTAGACTGGCCTAGGCTGGAAGGGACCTCAGAGATCATCTAATCCAACCTCCCTGTCATGGGCAGGGACACCTCTCAACTAGAGCAGGCAACACATGGGCACCCGACGGGGATTGAACCCACGACCTTTGGTGTTTCAAGCACCACGTTCAACCCACTAATTTCTTCAACTGTCTTTTCAGAGGATTTACCATAAATCCATGTAACCTCATTCTCTTGACTGAAGAGACGAGGCCAAAGCTCTGGTGGTTGCAGAGATTTTACGGGGCGCAGAATTAGCATTACCTCCAGGGTCGATGCCGCTGTGTGCTGACAGGGACGCTCAGGAAAATGTTCTGTGTTGCTCAGAGAGATGTTTGCTGAGCAGCTATCAACCTTCTTAGAAATCATAGTGGAGGTTGGGGACGGGCTGCTTTCAGCCAGACTGCAGGCTTGTTGCTAAACCACATTTAAAACGTCATCTCACCATTTCTGCCTCCTCTACAGAAAAAAAATCTCTGTTATAATTCAAGCAAAGCACGGTTACCGCCGTAACTTACTCCTCAATGGTCATACGCAGGCTCAAAGTTTGTCAAACGTGGAAAAGCAGATCTTTAAAAAGGATAAGAAAAATGTATGCATGGACAGAAGGTTACCAGTGCTAGGTCTGAGTCTAGGCTCAAGCCTAAGACTAAATGGTGAAAGCCACCTACACCTGAACTCCACGTCTGTTTGGGGAAGTGCTCTACGGAGGAACATAAAGCCACCACCACATCCCCAGCCAAGCCCTGCGAATGAGCTGGTTTTCACCTCAGGAAAGGGACCCGTGCTGAACCAGCCCCATTCTCAGATGATGATGCTTCAGTGATAGGAAAAATATCAAATGCTTTGTTAGGAAGCCGTTGGGATGGAGCTGGGAATGACGGCAAGGACCTCCTGGTGGTCTTGGTGCACCCACAGGCAGAACCAGAAAAGTGCAAGGCAATTTCCTAGAGAGTAGGTTGTCCATGGGCTGGTGTGGGTACAACTCATGGCAAAACCCTCGCTGCTGGAAGCTGGGAGAGATTGCAAAGGAAAGGAACATTTATCTTCTGTCCTGACCAGCACAAACCTGAGCAAGTGAGTGCCCTTGGCGCGTCCCAGTCCCGATCCTGCCTCTCTCCGCAGTTTCACAGCTGAGTTAGCTAAAAATACTCCTTTGTCTTGTACTTTCTAACTTCCTGCGCAGTTTCTCTTCAGACAAAAGTGGAGATTGCTGCCAAAATCAGATACTCAAGGAACTCTATTACTTATAAAATCAACTGCTACCACGTGACAGCTGCAAACATCTGGAATCCATCTCTTCCCCACGCTCCATGTGGGACTCCAGCATGCTCAAATATCAGCCTCGAGCTGAGTTTATGCAGCTTTCTCAAAACCGAAACAACTCCTGCAGAACGTGTTTGGCAGATGATTAAAATTTCAGAAAAAAAAAAAGTGGAAAAAAATTAATGCTGTCACAACAACCAGGGAGGAGAAAGATTTTTAAATGCTTCGGTGGTATTTCTTTTAATCTAAGGAAAGCATTTTCCTCCCTTTTGCCCTCAGGTCAGATGTGAAATGTTTCTCATCTGGGCATTTGAATGGAAGAGCTGATCCCCAGCCACATCATGAGTTAATCCACACACTTAGAGCTTCTCCCCTGGGCCATGCACAAGCTGAGCAGGAAACCCTCTCGGCAGGATATCTGGTGTCCCGGAGCTGGGGTGAGCACACCTGGGTCCCAGCGAGGTGCACGGCCATGTCTGTCCCCGAGGAGCACGGGAGGAGAGGTCCTCGGGACAGGACCTGAGCTGGTGGACGAGGGGTCCCGTGCATCATCAGGGACATGAGGAAAAACTTCTGCACCGAAAGGACTATCAAAGGCTGGACCAGGCTGCCCAGGGCAGTGGCTGAATCTACATTCTTGGCTGTATTTAAAAGCTGTCTAGATAAGGTGCTCAGGGACGTGGTTTAGAAGCAGGTCTGGAATAGTTAGATAATGGACTTGATCTTGAAGGTCTTTTCCAACCATAATGATCCTATGAGACTCAGGTCTCAGACCTCAAATGAGTGCTGATTTCTCCCAGTTTTGCACCAATGGGGGTCCTGGACAGTGATAACTGAGCCAAGGTGCAGAGACCCAGTGCAGGGGGGACTGGGAGTACCTCTGCAGAGGTGCCCAGTCTCTCCTGGTCCACAGCACTGTCCCACTCAGGCACTGCTGGTCACCTACGGGTGGACACACTGATATTCAGTTGAGGTGATGCCCCTTTTCTGAGAGAAATACCAACACGTGATCCGCACATCGGTGTCAGATTAATACATTATTTTCATTCGGTATTACAGAGAGTCGAACTTTCTCCCCTATCACAATCCCACTGAGCATCATTTGGAAAGATTAGTCTGTAAAAATCCTTATCCAATTTTATCGTCATAGAACCATAGAACAGTTCGGGCTGGAAGAGACCTTCAAGATCATCGAGTCCAACCTTGCCCTAGCCCTATGAACACCACCAACCCATGTACTTTCTCTTCTGCAGCACATTGGGGCGGGAACCATCCAAGGGGACTGGCAGGGATCCTCTGCTTTGATGAAAAGGGTGCAAGCAACACTTTCACCTGCTGGGAGCAAACCTTCACACCCAGCATTTGGGTTCGGGCAGGATGTCCCCTGTCACTCACGGTACACTGATCCCCACTCCTGGGATTAGTCCTCTGTGGTCGGAAAGAGCCAAATTACACAGCTGTTGGTGTGCAATCTCTCTCTCTGACTTGTGAAAAATATAGTTGCTTTATACAGAGGATCAGCTCTATCAGATGCAACTGCAACGCTTCTCTTTTCACCAAGAGCAGCCCCAGGGCGCACCTTCAAGGGCTCAGCCCTCTGCAGAGGGGTCAAGAACTAGACAAGACTTTGGAGCAAAGTCTGCCCTTTCCCTAGCTTTGGAGTTTCACTTGATGCTCAGACACATCTCCCGCAGACCTCCCAGCTGAATCACTCTGGATGAAATATTCAGCGAGTCGGAGGAGGAAAGCACGGGAACAGCCAAGAGATCTCCTGAGAGAGGCATGGGAAGAGAGAGGAGAGAGACACCTGCACTGCCGGCCATATCCCAATTAATATTTAAACATTTTATACAGAGTTGGGACCCTCTTAGCAGAGCGCTTTGGAAAAAAAAATCAGTGGTGTTTTAATTCAGAGCCTCCTCAGACTCCCTCTACTTGCGCAGAGGCTTGTGCCCAGCTCTGCTCCCCTCTCCTGGCACAGCAGTAGTTCCTCTTCTTCAAATTATTCTCATACTATTTAGACTATGGTAAATTAGGAGAAGGATCCATGTGCAGCCCCAGCCCAAGATGTTTGTAGCGCCATAAGCTGGCAGGAGAAGCATCTCGGAAGGACACGTGTAACCCTGGAGGCCAGACACATGAGCTTTGTGAGGGGTGACCACGGGGCACTGTCCTGGTTTGAGAGCACCGGGATAAAAGTTTTCTATAGGGCTGCTCTCAAACCAGGACAGGCACGTTCAGGAGCTTCATTGAGCACAAGAGCAATTCCCAAATTGTAATCATTAACTTCATAGAAATGGCAGCCATGTCCAAATTGCACTGAAAACCATACGAGAATTATGGCGCTTTTTTGCCCCGCCAAGTCTTCCATCTGTAGGTGACAAATGTCTGCTGATATGATAGATGCCTGCTCTGCTGGCAAAGCAAATTTTTCTGCTCTGCCCGTTAAGAGGGGCTACAACTTCAAGGCTTTTTTCCTTCCTCCATATGCTCTGTGTTCCCCAAACACTTCACGCTCCTGGAGCTGCACGGCTTTGGAGACATCACCCCATCCAACCAGCACCGTGGTGCTTCCCTGGGACACTGCCAGCCAGGACAGGTCACTGCTCTGACCTCATGCTTCCTATGGCATCTCTTCCCCATAAATTGAACCAGCAATGCTAAAACAAGAAAAGAAAAAAAGGAAAGAACCATTGCCACAGCGCACAGCCACCCTGCAGCTGCTGTCCCAGGAGGAGCTCAGGCTCTGGGTTCCATTTAAATCAGATCCTGCACCATCCCCAGCTGCAGGTCCCCAAATCTTTAGCCCCAAACACAGCAAAAGCAACGCCCGTGCAAACAGCACTCCCAAATAGTCATATTCCTATAGCCCAAAAGCATTAGTATTTTTTTCCACGCAGCGCTTCGTTTAATCTTTCTTCTTGTCGTATCATGTAACTTGTCACCGTGGGGGAACCGCTCTTCTCATCGCAGCACGTTCGCAAGGAGCAACACCCTCGTGGCAAACCGTGCTCTCGGCAGTCAAAAGCTTCAGTTTCGCTCCAGTTTTACATCCCCCCAAAAAAGCTATTTACCCTTTCAGTAATTTACTGAAACTAATCTTTTTTTACTAATTTTCCACGTGGACAACACCTCAGCTTCTTTTCGAGAATGGAAAATCGAGACATAGACCCCATTCAAGGGACACAATCCCTGCAGGGATTGGGAAAAGCGTGGCCAAGCCCTGGCTTGGGCTGCCCAGCGTCCAACCCCTATCACCACCTCCTGCCACAGGTGCTTTGCAGCAGAGCGGGCGTTTTTCTGCCTTTCTGTCTGTTCTTTGCACAAATTAGGTGCCAAAAACTGCGCTGTGAGGAGGTTGCCTGGTTGCTCAGCAGCTGCATTGGACAGAGCTTGGGGTGGGGGGCAGCTGCCTGCAAGCTCCTGCCGGAAAGGGAACAAGGTCAAGATTTGGGGAGAGGTATTTAAATGGAAGAGCAAGCAAGACTTGCTAAACTCCAGTTTGGTTTAGTTAATAAAAATCAGCAGTAAAGTTTTGCAAGAGGAGGAGGGAAATCCATGCATGTTTGCCAGCAGCAAAGCTTTGGAAAGGGGGGGAAAAAAAAAAAGTGTCATTTTGGTCTCCGTGTTCCTCATTGCTCCCATTAGCTGTGAAAAGCAGGGGAACAAATAGCACGGGACATACCTGGACACCACGAGCAGATCTTCTGCTTCATCCTACGAGAGCGGCGTGTTCAAGAGAGAAAAACTGCTGCTGCAGATTCGGGAAGCCGGCCTTCTTTTGCATGTTAAATAATTAAAAAGGTCTTCAAGTGCTGGAAGATTCTGCCCAGAATTTGTTGCTCTGCTTTCCCCCTTGCAAGCTTTGCTGCTGGTGGCCCTGTAATCCATGTCTCCGCCGGGTTACTGCTCTCCAAGCGGCAATTAGGCTGATCCTGGCATCATTTTACAGTTTACAGAATGTTCTCTTTAATTATTAAATACAATATTTACAACCCGTCGCTCCGGATTCCCCTGAAAGCTCTGGCTGAGCTCTGAGTCCCTCCTGGGGCTCCCTGATCCCAGCCTGCCCTCCACGTGAGCTGTGCCCCCGTCAGATCAGAGCTCAATTCTTGCCCTTCCCACCCGTCCTTAGCTCTCCAACCCATCCCCGGTCATTTTAAGGTTCCCATTCCTTGCTCTCAAGCAGAAATCACACGCAGCGACTGCCGCGGTTCGCGACGGATGCGCGAAAACGTGAAGGAAGCTGACACTGTGGGGTTTGGTTTTTTTTTACCCTCAAAACGCACTTTTTGAAGTCATAATATTTCAAAGCACATTTATAATATGTTTGCAATATGGGTAAAAAGATTGCTTTAGTCTCCTGGAGAATGTAATTTTCCAGTAATTGGTGTTCTCCTACAGTATCTCATACACATGCACGAATCCCTCTCCTCCAGCCTCGCACATACTTCTATGCAGTGTTATATATAGGCTGCTGAACTTCCCCAGTAGCTCTGGTTTCTAAAATCCCAACAACCCCCTTGTAAAATCAGATCTCCACAAGGGCAGAGAGTTTCTAATTATCCGTTACAGGCTCCGAGACGCAGTTCTGTGCCTGTAGCACAACTTTTAGCTTTTTCTACCATCTGCAAAAACACCTTGCTCCTCAGCTGCAGCAGATTTTCCAGAATTAAACTAATGTTTTCCTAAAAGCTTTCACCTCTGGGCTAACAATGGTTTTGGCGGTATTACGTGCATATTCTTGAAAGCAAATTGATTTGCATCGCAATCGCTACCCATCTATTACCTGCAAGGGAAGAAAATCAGATTAATATTGTACGACCTGATGAGACTTTGCTTGTGCTCACTCATGACTAATGCATCTCTACCCCGAAGAAAAGACCTTTTTTCTCCCACTAGTTGGACAAACAGATGAGGTTTTGGTGGGTTTTGTGCGATTCCCTGTTCAAACTTCAGTCCTGCTGGTTTTTTTTTCCTACCTGCTCCAAGTCTGTGGCAGGAAATGGTAAGTATCTGCTGAAAATTTAATCAGTTCCTCAAAACCTTTTGGGTATTGTACTAGTAATTAATTCAACATGAGTCAACGTAACTCAACGCAGTCATGTTTCAAAGAATAATAAAACACAGAGATGGTAAAAATCTACTAATATGCCTATATCTTCCTGCTGTCTGTGCAGGATATATACAGGGTATATTTTTCTCCACTGCACATTTAATACCCATTTTCCTGTACAATGGCTGATTATTACTCTTTATATGCTATTCTTGACATAAACGAGCAATTGAATTTCTCCTGCGTAAACAAATCTCAGACATCCTGTATGGCAATATCCACGTTTTTGCCAGCAGTAAAAACTTTTAACGTTAAGCTGAGTTTATGCCCCTCTCAGCACGGGGCCGGCACATGACAGCCAGCAGCAAGTGCCGCAACACGTTAACGTGCTCTGGCAAGAAACTTGAGGCAGAAAAGGACAAAAAAAAAAAAAAAAGGGGGAAAAAAGACAACCCAAGGAAATTAGAAAGTTCTGCATCCTATCTTGATGGAAAATCATATTAGGAAATATTCCAAAACTCACTGGTGCATCTTCACCCACAGATGAGCTGCCCAACCACCTCAATACTTTAATTTCATACACCGCCAGTTTCTAAGAGAACAAATACGAGGATGTTCTGGAGTCCAGACATCCAAGTGTGTTTTCTTCTGCACGCTTCACCCCACCATCACTATAATAAACTGTCGTGTTAAGAGTTAGGGCTGGAAGAGTTTTAAACGAAAGTTTAACTCATCCCTGCTCCTCGCTGCCCCTCCGGGAAGCCAGCGGAGGTGGAGGAATCCCATCCCTACACATCACCCAGCGACTGCTCCACAGCAAAGCCCTCCAAGGCAATTATCTTCGGCTTCACCCTCCAACAAACTCGGTTCAAAGGTCAGTGCCCAGTAAATGAGATTTCTGCTCAATTGTCTAATCACCGTTAATCTTGTTAGAGTGATCCTCAGCTCCATCTGTTCTCCAATGTCTCTTACTTGCACTTTCCCCATTCCTTCTGTCTTCCTCCATCTCATTTCCTAGGTCTTCTCCAAGCACATCCATCTATCTATCTATCTATCTATCTATCTATCTATCTATCTATCTATCTATCTATCTATCGATCTTCTCCTTTTGCTACATTTGGAATTCACAACTCCATTGTGTTTTGGTTTTCTAAATAAAACTATGTTTCAAATGCTTTCATTTTCTAAATATCTCTTATTCAGACAACATTGCATGGAAAACATTATTCGGTTTTCAGTTGACTTTCTCTACGTCCTAAATCTCTGCTAAATTTTCAGAAGCTATTTTTTCCTGTGTCCTTTGAACAACCCATTCTTAGGCTCTAACTCAGTAGAGCTTAGATACAGAAGACCTTTTCTCTCCATCACATTTCTCTCTCCATTAAGTTTTTCTTTTGGTTTGGTTCTTGTTTCAAGCTTGGCTATACTGACAGTCTATATTCGTGGTTTGTCTGGGGTTTTTTACCTCTCTTGATTTTATGCTGGCATGGGTGTTTGTGAACTTCTTAACAAAAATAACAAACTGTTCTCCAAAAAAAGGAGGGGGGGGAAAAAAAGGGAGCAGAATTCTGCCATGTGCGTTTCAACAGTGTTGATTCAGTCAATTGTTGGGATTTTCTCAGCTGCGGGAGACAGAGATGCTTAAAAGATACAAAAAAAATAAGCCTTTAAAGCGGCGTGCAGAATAAAACTAGAAGTTTTGAATCCTCAGATATGTCATTTTTGTGTCAAACCGTAAAAATGCCAGGCATTATCCACCTGACAGTATACATGCATATGCTTCTATATTTAGCAGCTAGGAGATAGGCTTAATAGCTAGCTTGCATTTGCCATCAATAGGCCACGTGGCAGGTGTACGCAGGGGACAATGCTCCGCTTCTACACCCTGAACTTCTGCTCCCGGCTCTATTTGTTTTAAAGAGAGAAAAAAAAAAAAAATCATTACTCGGCTCTCAACGCATTTCTTTGAATGCCTACACTGCCAGCATCCAAATTAAAGATATCTGGGTTTTCCTGCTGGCAGCTTCAGGGTTATTCTGTAGGAGAGAGCTGCGAGAAACAATCTTAGTTACCCTGAAACAACGTATAAAATATTAACAACCAGCAATATCCTTCTATCGCAAAGGCACTGCTATTATTACATTCAGTTCAGAGGATTTCAGGTGAGATTAACACTGCAATTCCTGTAATGCTTTTTCCCCCCTGCCCCTGCTTTTCACGGGGGCAGGAGCCTCGGTCCCTGCGTGTGAACCTCTCCCCTCGAGGTCACACTTTTTCGAGCGGCTCTTCCACTGCCTGCTCCATCGCTCGCTGAGAAGTCTCCCTTAGATCTGAGGAGTAGAAAAGCACAATCCTGGAGACATTTTCTTTCCCATCCTTTTCGTTCCCTCTTCCTTCCTGCTTGAATACTTCTGTTCCTCAAAATTTTAAGGATGGGTTATTTGCATCTTTCTAATCTTCTTACATAATGATCCGGCTTGCAGCAGAGAGCACACGTACGCTTTCTCACCGCTTCCTTTCTCACCCCAGCTCTTTTTTGTACAGTGCAATGGTCAGACGTGCCATCGAGCGGGGCAGGCTCGGGCTGTGGTTGGCTCAGTAGCGTACTGGGAAGATGAGAAGTGGGTTTTGGTGCCTAAAGCCCTCATCTTGCAAAGAGATGAGCGGCAGCTGCAGGGCTGGGGGTGCCCTGGAGAGCTCAGAGTTGGGCTTGATCGCTTCTCACCAGGGAGGAGGCATGACCTCTGTGTTAAGGAAACCTGAAGAGTGCCAAACCTCTGTCCTTCAGTGTTGTGCAAGCAGAATACCAGCCACAACCAGATAAAAGCCCCGGGGAGATGCTGAGGCTGCTGCGTGCACCAGCCCCAACCTGTATCCACGTCGGGTTTTATGTGTGCAGGGACAAGAGGCTGCTCTGCTCTCCACCCTTCTTCCAGCCTCTTTCCCTTTTCCCAATCCTTATGAAAGAGAGAAGCTGATAACATCCACGTTATCAAAATAGCATCACATCCTCCACATACACTGCTCTACACTACACGGTCGTCGCTCTCGTTAGGAAGAGCACATCATTAATGTCCCCAGAGCTGGCAGGGACAGCATGACACCCATAACTCTTCCCGCATTGAATTCAAGCCATTCGGCAGCGATGTATGCTACCTCACGATACAAATTCCTTTTCATTAACTAAGAATTGGAAAAAGGCGTTAACGAGGACCTCAAATCCCAGGAAAATGCAGCAAAGGTTGTAGTCTTGGTCTTCTACAACTTCTTAGTATGTGCAAGAGCTGGAAGCCAACAGTGGCGAAGAATTTAAGGGACAGCTAGGGAGAAGACAGAAGTCACAGGAGATGACATCTTCATGGTACAGCCAAGATGTCTGTAGAACACAATCACCAGCAGACACAAGGAGGCGCTGTCCCAGGCTACTGGCTGGCCCAGTGGGCGATGGCCACCCCTCGTGACGGCGTGTGCCCAGTCGGTCGAAGAAGAAACTCAAGAAGAAGAAACTCGAGAAGAAACTTCTTCTCAGTGAGGGTGACGGAGCCCTGGCACAGGCTGCCCAGGGAGGTTGTGGAGTCTCCTTCTCTGGAGACATTCAAGACCCGCCTGGACACGTTCCTGTGTAGCATTATCGAGGCGTTCCTGCTCTGGCAGGGGGATTGGACTGGATGATCTTTCGAGGTCCCTTCCAATCCCTGACATTCTGTGATTCTGTGGTCCTTGCCATCATGGTTGAAGGAGCAGGAGCAGAAAGGCTTCTGCGCAATTTTTCTACCTCCTTCAAGTACTGGATTTTACAAAATGTTATCAAACCTATCTCTGCTTTTCTTGCAAAGTCCATTTCAGCAAGAAAACAAAGGGGGAAAAAAAAATCTACTTGCAAGGTTGTGCGAGCACCTTGTGTACTTAGAGCTGGAAGTGCACCAGAGCCCTCAAGGTGGCAGAAAATAAGGACAACCAGGATCAGTGAGAAAAGCCAGGCTGGCAAACCAGGGTATGGTTATGTGCTCCTTGGACCAAGCCATATGGGAAAACGCTGTTTACTGTGATAATTTTTTTTTCTCCATCTCCAAACTGTAGATCAGAGCATACTCAGGGTTTTACTTTCTTGCTTCCAATGGTGCATAAACATTGTATTTTGACAAGTTTTCTGCCTCCGTTCAGGAGCCTCATAAAGGGAACAACGTGAAGCGTTGGTGTAGGACCTCTCCTGCAACACAGACTGGCTTTGTGCTTTTTCGCTCTACTCTCTTGCTTTTCAAGCGCATTGCACTCATGTTTACAACTGTTTAGAGGAAAAGACTCCATTTGCTCTAAGAGCTGGTTATGTGCTTGAAATGATGAGATATAAAGCAGAACGATTTCATCCCGGCAGTCGGTGATGGGCTCAGCCAGGCAGTAAAAAGGTCCCCGAGGTGCTCGTGGGTTGTGCAGAGCTGCAAACCCACAGCGAGTCTGCTGCGGGAGTGGAGAAGAGAAAAGGACCGCTTAAATAAGAGATATTTAAATTATATTTGGAGAATGGGGGGACAAGAGCCCTTCCTCCAGACCCTGGCTGAGGTCAATAGTTTAGAAACCGCAGGTGAAACCTGGGCCTGAGCAGAGGAACAGCACCCTGGGCAGCTGAGAAAGGATGATTCCTGTCGCTGCCAGTCCTGTTGCAAGGGGAAAGGGAGGGAAAATGCGATATAATTCGATGGCAGATGTGATTAAGTAGATTGCCGAGTTCCCCGACAAACCAGGAAAAGCACATGGCCTGATTATCGTTTGGAAGAAAAAGTAAGATAGGCAGGAGCATCAATGCTTTGGAAGGAATTAAAAGATGTGTGGACGAGTGCATTATCAAACGTTAAGCAAATGCTTGGCCCATTAAAGCAACACATCTACGTCACAACTGAGCAGGAGTAAAAGGTCATGGGACGTATCACCTCAGACACTTTCAAAGACAGCCCAATGGAAGGATCTGGGAAGCTGCAGAGCACAAAGAGATGCTGTGTCCCTGACTCCTCATCTTGATGGGTCCTGTGGGCTACACACTGCCCCAAATGTGCACCCTGAGGTTCCAGCCCTGGAAGGAGTGGCTGTCCCTTCTCCATAAGGCTCCCACTAGATCCACAGCCTCTGGATGGTTTCTCACAGCGTTCAAAGACACCAACACCCTGGAAGGGTTGACTGGAGCACATGCATCACTCCAAGCACAAATGCAAGGACCCCCTAGACCATCCATTCCCCCTTTCCTGCTCCTTCATTCCTGGCTTGGCAGCACAAGCCAGTGCTTGGAAAGGAGGGAGCCTTGCCCCAAACCTCCTGCAAGGCTTTGGGGTTCAAGAGCTGGCCCTGGCCCTTCCTGCCCCACCATCCCCAGCTGTGTGCCAGCTCTTCTTGATGCTCATCTCTAGCCCCCCTCATCTCCACCCCAATCCCCTCCAAGCCTTTGGGACAGGGCAGAATGAAAATTACTCCAAAAATATGGTTTCACCCCATCCTACCTTTAAAACAGCGAGGCAAATATTTGGAGATGACAAAACATCTCTTATGGCGTTTGAAATGAAACTTGGGGCTCAGAGGGACCCTGGCAAAACCAGGACAGAGGACTTCACAAGACCATCACCTTCCCAAAAAGCCACATTCAAAAGAAAGGTCTTTTTGAAGGTCACGATTGCAGCTGAATGGCTCTCAGATTGGCTCATCAACAGGTTTAAAAGTCAAAACTGATAAAGTCCCAATCCAGGAAAGTTGAGCAAAGCACTTGAGGTCAAGCACCCGTTTTGTCGGGTCTGAGTGAGCGGTGCAGGCTCAAGTGCAGCCTGTTAACACGGAAATGGCATTTTTTTGTTATGCTAAATTGAGCACTGATAAACTTTTTCCCATGCCTGATTCTGCAAGTCATGACGACGAAGAGCGGAAAGCCATTTTAATTGTTCTTCAGCACTTCCTCTGCAACGCCCCGCGGCAAACCCAAGCGGGTTTGGGGGATTCCAGCAAAAGTCCCATTGATAAGTCATTTGCTTTCAAAAGGCAGTTTTGAGAGCTGCATGTCACCCCTCTGGGGCCATTTCAGGCAAGGATTTAGCTCCTTGCAGGAAAAAAATAAAGAAAAAAGAGAGAGATCTTCTAGAATTTAAGGGAATTATTGGTTTCAGCGTGCCCCGAGTGGCTTCAGCTCTCAGCCCCACATGTTCAGACCTGGATATGTCTTGAATCTGCCCCAATCTGAACCGAGGGGACCATCTCCAGCAGCACTCTGCTGAGGACGACCAGAGAAATACCTTCTCAGCAAAATGTCAAGCTTCACCTCTCTCCGACAGCACCTGGATGCAAAGAAATTACATCAGAAATGACTTCCCTCAATCTCAGTAAAAGCACATTAGGAAAAACTTCCATTTCTAGGGAGAAAAAAAGAAAAAAAAAGACTTGACAGCTGTGTTGAAATTATCTCTGGTAATTTTAACGGAGTGGGAGCTTTTATATTCGATTGCGCCAAAAATGTAAAGCATGTCACCTATTAAGCTTTTATGTCTGACATTCAGCTGGGTACCTGACGACATCTTTCTAGCAATCTGGAGATCATGCAGCTAATGTACTTAAAAATGCTAGAATTAGGGATGGTGGAGAGTCATTAAACACGAAATCAAATGGGCTCTCTTGGTTCTTGAAGGTAATCTTCAAAAAAAAAAAAAAAGTGCCCCTGTAGAAGTCAGAAAACATCTCCCATGTTAGCTGCCTGAGCTTTCTTCTTCCTTTAATAGTGGCAATTAGTTGACTTGAGTATCACACCAGTTTCACTGTGGTTAAGGGGGGGAAACCTGCTTTTTTAACCCGACTCCAAAGGTTTAAAAAATAAAAATGCCATGCAAGCGTTCTGAAGCTCTGGCAAGCCAAGTTATTTTCCTTCCACACAAGGCTCTTCCTCAAGGGAGAAACATCTAACGGTACATCACAAGGCTGCCTTTAAGGGCCAATTGCAGGGAGGGACAAGAATCTCACTACGACTAGTCTATTAAAACCCACATTAAAAAAAAAAATCCACAAAAATAGCTGAAGGAAAAAATGCCTGCAAAACGTTTAGGCCAAGCTAAACAGCCTAGAAACCCTTAAAAGAGCGTTGCCATGGTTTCGCGCACCAGCAGGATGCGATGCCACCTATATTCTTCCCTGGGATCTGGGAATCCCAGCCCCACACAGGGTGATGGGTGTTCCTGTAGCGGGGCTGGCTCCTCGTTCCATGGCTCAGCAGAGCGTTCCCTTAGCACACCCAGGGAGTATTTTTGTGGGTGTAATCTCAGCTGGCATCCACCCCTTCGCAGGAGCCTGACGGGCGACTGTGCGGTGTCATGGGGAAGGTGCAACAAGCTGCAGCCCCTCAGATGCTCCCACTTGTACTCTGGGGTCAGCCACACTCCAGCATTAGCCAAGCTGCACCGGTGACTTGTAGAGCTCCTCAGAAAATCTCAGTTGCCGACTCGCAGCCCAGCCGAGGCTGCGCTTACATGAGCACGCGCGTGCCCTGCGATTCGTTAACGTGGTAACAATCTCTGGGTGAACATTAATGCTCTTTGCACGAGTGTAAAACGGTGCATCGCTGCCAAATATCTGGCTGCGGTTAATAGCCAAAGGTAAGCGCCGCAGAGGAAAATACAAATGTGCTATTAAAAAAACCCAAAAACCCAAACCAAAACAAACCCAAACCAAATAAAACCCCCAAACAACTCTCAAAGAACAACAAAAACAAGCCCGTTACAATATAAACACACCCTTTTGTGCCTCTCTGCTGCGGCTGAACATGTGGCGCAGAGGATCACCCACGGGCCAACGGTAACTGGAGATGGGGAATAGCAAGATGTTGCGCTTTCCTTTACTGCCCCTGCCGGGGACTTCTTCTGCTCTTGCAAACCCACTAACGAGCCTGGTTAGCAGTGCAGGCAAGGCAAACAGACCTCTCCTGACAAAGAGAGGTTAAAACAGGTGAGTTGGTCGTACCTGAGCATCACTGTGACCTCACAGGAGCCCTGCATCCGAAGCGCACATTGACACTTGGCACAAGGTCCGGGGTTCAAGAAAGACAGGGAACTGCTGGAGAGAGTCCAGCACAGGGCAACTGGGATGATGGAGGGAGTGGAGCATCTCCCTGATGAGGAAAGGCTGAGGGAGCTGGGGCTCTTTAGTTTGGAGAAGAGGAGACTGAGAGGTGACCTCATTCATGTTTACAAATATATCAAGGGTGAGTGTCACGAGGATGGAGCCAGGCTCTTCTCGGTGACAACCACTGATAGGACAAGGGGTAATGGGCTGAAACTGGAACATAAGAGGTTCCGCTTAAACTCGAGAAGAAACTTCTTCTCAGTGAGGGTGACGGAGCCCTGGCACAGGCTGCCCAGGGAGGTTGTGGAGTCTCCTTCTCTGGAGACATTCAAGACCCGCCTGGACACGTTCCTGTGTAGCATTATCAAGGCGTTCCTGCTCTGGCAGGGGGATGGGACTGGATGATCTTTCGAGGTCCCTTCCAATCCCTGACATTCTGTGATTCTGTGATTCTGTCCCGTTGCCTGTGCCAGCCCCGGTGTGCGCAGGGCATCTCGGCAGGGACACACGCACGTGGGCTGACAGGAGGAAGGCGGTCTTGTAAAATCTGCTTTGATTTGTTTAATGAGCTGCTTATTGCCAAAGATGAAAGAAAGCAGCGTGGCAGCTAACAAATCTATTTTAAACCTATTAAAGTTGTTTTCTAACACCTCTTGATGGAACAAAGACACGCTTCTTGGTTTTATACACTCACTTTCTCATGGCTCTATAAAGCTGTGCATCGGAGTCCAGAAGCCCTGGGACGTCTTGCTGGGAAGGGCTCTAGGAATGATTCCCAGAGGATGTGGTGTCCCAGGGATATTTATCCATCCTCCTGCTTCCCATCTTCAAAGTCCTATAGCTCAACTATGTCCAGCGGGGAAGGTGCCCTATTGGTTACATTATTAGCTGCCACCTAATTAATCAAAATAATAGTTTTAACAACGACATTGTAGAGCTGAGATGGGCCATTCCCAATCTCCCCGCCACCACGCTGCAGTTCAAACAAATATCCAGACAGACGTACGACCTCCCACCTCTGCTGATGTCGGGTTCCCTTTACAACCCCCATAAACCCCATTTCCCATTCACAAGGCGAGCGACGCCTGAAATCCAGACTTAAAAAAGGGCCCTGCACCAGAGCTGTGATGCTCAGGGACCCCGAAATGCCAGGGGGTCTCATTAGCACACGGGCCAGCCCTTTCCCGTGCTGTCTGGAAGGTGCAGGACCAAATCCCAAACCAAATCCCCCGGATTCAGCGGTACGAGAGGCCGACGTAACAAGATCCGCACAGCTTCCACCGGCACGAAACCGCCGACAACCACAGAGTAATTTAAATGGTGTTACGTCTGAAGTGTAGTTCACATTAAATACCACCAGGTAGTAAAATATTCCTAATTATTCCCACGTCCCTAAGTTTTCACGCTTCCATTTTTTTATATTCAATTCCCCTGTTTTCTTTTGTGGAGTTGATTTGTTTTTTGTTTTTTTTTCCAGGCAAAGGGCACGAATATTTCTTTCTGTGATTTGGCTACAAGATATGCACATTTTGGGAATGGCACATACAACATACTGCATAAGACCACACTCCCACAAGGGACCATAGAATCATAAAATCATTAAGGTCGGAAAATACCTCCAAGATCATCTAGTCCATCTACCATGTCAGATAGAGCCATTTCTTTTTCTAAATAAAAAGAAGTCCCATTTGCTAAGTCAGTTTTATTTCTTTGGCTAGGGGGAAGCTTTCAAAATTCTGCATTTCTTTGCATTTTATGCAATTTTCACATTTTCCAGCTCTTTGAATTTTACAAGCACAGAGCTGGCTATGGGCAGAGGACCACGGAAAGCCTGAATGGAAAGGTGCAAACTCAACACCTGATGAATTTGTCCCCAAGATCCTGTCCCTACTTTGGCATCAGCATCGTGCAGTTTTCTGGCTCTCACGACATTATCGTGAGCCACAATATATCCTCTACTCTTTTTCTCAAGGCACCACCTTTGATTCCTGCAAATACTTCAGATTCTCAGCAGACGTTATTCTTGCAATTTTCAGGCATTTCAATCCTCTTTTCAGTTGGAAATATGCACATTTAAAAAGCAGAAGGGTCGATCTGGAGGGCTTTCAGAAGGTGGACGTGGTGCGGGGCTGACAAAGCGTTAATATTTCTCCGGCCTGGCCTTAGTGTAGTGTTGTCAAATTTCATTCTGCTGTTAAATGCATAGCCTCAGGCAAGCGTTTGCCCTCTTTGCCTCAATTTTTCAACCCATAAAATAACAGAGAAATTATAATACTCAGACAGTTATGAAAACACATGACATTTTGCATAACGCTTACTTTTCAAAGAAAACGGACGCGTTGGCTCAAATCTCACGTTAATGCGCAGGACTATCACGGAAAATATCTCCAGAGGCAAACAGAAATAGTCTGAAGTTCCTGGCAGGTGGAACCAAAATATCACAGCAGGAGGCTGTAGCAGCGCCCTTGCAGGTGAGGAAAACCAAATCGTATTACGCCGGGAACCCAAGTGAACTGAAGAACGTTATCGCTTCATCTGTTCAAAATTTCCTAAGCCTAAGGTGCCACAAACACATTTATATGAATGATTTTATACGAGATAGATGTCTTAATATTTAAGATGTCAGATGGAGTAATATGTAAGTAATTATGTTTTGCCTTTCATTCAGTCTTTGTCAGGGGTACAGACTGATGGCCCTGGAGATTGAAGGCTTCTGTCTAGATAGTGAAAATACTCATTTTTAACATGACGAGCGCGCGCTTTCCCTGCCATGCTTTCCCACAGGGGCCAAAAGTGGGACTGATCTATTCAGCTGTGGCTGAATCTTGTCCAGAAGAAGAGAACCCTCCCTTTGGAAGTTTATGGAAATACATTAATATATGGAGCACGTGCAATTGGTTCCCTGAGCGGCGGTAAACTGGTACCAGTGTGGAGCATGTGCCTTGGGAGTAGTTAAAATAAAAACTGCCATCACCAGGTGACTCTGCCTTTGCAGATCTACCACGATCAGGCAGTTTGGGGGCATCTCCCCACCCAACCTGGGTCACGCAGAGCAGGAAAACTCAACCTCTCCCAAACTTCCTCTAGGCGGCACATTTGTATGAGCCAAGGAGGTTTGGGTCCTCCAGCGTGGAAAGCAGAGCAGTGGGAAACTACTGATATGTTCATTATATTGATATATTTATTGCCTGTTCATACAACAGCACAAATCCAAGTGTAAGTGCAGGGCAGCACACATCAGCTAGCCGTTAGCAATGTTACGTATGGATGTGCAAACCACATTTAAGTAGCCCAGTAGGATTACTAACGCCTACTCAGAGATATAACCATTAAGATGAACGAACATCACAGTTTTATCCGTTCCCTTTTAGTCATTGCCAGCCTTGTATGGTCGTGAAGAATCTGCAAAGGCCGCTTAGCAGCAATATTTGGCAATATTTTTGCCCAGCTTCCCTGTTAAGGAATGTCAGTTATTTGCAAATTCGTGAAAAACGTGAATATGTGAAGGGAACGAAACTATTTCTCAAACTCCCACACCCACTCCAGAACTGCAAAAATTCATCCTGTGAAAAAAAAATAAATGTTTCATTGAAATGCATGATATAAAAATGTGTTTCCTCCAAAAAGTCAGAAACGCGCTGTCCTGTGCTCTTCCCTGCTTTGGTCAGTTTGCCCTTTCCTGGCAGAGCCCGTTCCATAATTCAACAGCCCACGGTGAATATTTAAAAGGAAGGACTTCGCAGCCAGACGAGCAGGCTTTGGCAAGCTGGCATAATGATGGCAGGAGAAACAAAAAACCTCTAAGAAACACCAGTAAGACCTATCAAAGGGTCTTTGGGTCTCACATGCCAGAGCAGCAGCTACAACTGCACCGTTTTGCTGATCTTGAGGCTCATTAGTGGAAACACAGCTGTTTTCTCCAGGAAATTGTCAGCCTCTTGATGTAATACTGACCTGGGGAGGGGGGGAAGCTGTTTTAATTACCACCTGGAAGTAGACAGCAAGTGTTTACAAGTTGCAATAGGCTCTCCCCCAGGGAAAGAATACACAACTTTAACTCTTTTAGCGCTGCGCCCCAGGTGATTCTTTGCTTCTGTCTGTATTTGCACAAAGCCTGGGAGAGGTGACGGATGCGACTCGGGACAGGACGGCCAACGCTGAAGCAGCATAAATGTCAGCTGACGTGAAGATAAGCTCTCAAGAGCTGAGGTGTGGAGTAAACCAAGTGCAGCTCACTTGGCTGGCTCTGTATTAACCCTTCAGCTTGGCAGTACCCTCAGCAGGTAGTATCCCTCCAAAACACATCAGGAGTACAGACATCTGGTTGGGAAGGTCTGCAGCAGATAGCAGGGAGATTGCAGGCTCCAGGGACCTGAAATGCTCAGGAAACCGTGCCTCACCCACAGTTATACATCTGGGATACCTGTCCAGGAGCCGAAATATATATGATTCTACAAGACCTGCTAGACATGCAAGGGTTTTACTTCATGTCTAAGTAGTAGGAAACTTTAGGGAAGGCTAAGCAGGCACATGTGTTAACTGGTCCCAGCATTCTGCATGGAAATTGGAAATGCAAGGACAGTTTTACATGCTAGACACGCGCTGAGAGTAAGGCTGAGCAGTGACTATTGCAGGAGATGCACCACCAGCCCCTCAGCGCCTTCCTCTGTGCTCCCAACTGGACAAAGCAGGCAGGTAAGTGGAGGCAAAAAGACTTAAAGTAAGAAGCAAGAATCCAGAACTATCTAGGATTTGTCACCTCTGCTGTTCACCCAGACACCCTGTACAGCAAGGAAGGCTGTGGGTACTAGCTGTAGGGAGCACTGCCTGTCATCTCTTCCAAAGTGGGATAAATCATCCTTCAGAGGAGGCTGGCTGTCCCCAACACCTACATTGTCAGTTCAGGCGACCAACTTGCTACTGGGTATCTAAGTCCTGGTAAGATAAATATCATTCTCGAAGACGTCTTGATTAGGTATTCAGTATGTGATTCCCACAGCAATACTGCAAGTCTGGAGGTTCTTCAAGGTTACCTACAATTAAAAAAAAAAACAAACCCTGAGAACATAATACAAAAAACTAAAAATGTAACACAGGCCCCAAAGCAGCAAGACTTTAAATACCTTTTGTAGCCGATGACATCGCACACCAAACTCACCACTGTGAATATTTGGTACCCAAACAGCTACAGCCCACAGAGAGGAGGGCTGGTGTGAGAGCCAGCCCCCTTTCTCCAGCATCACCACTCCAGGACGCCAGGCACAGCTCTGTGCTTTAATAGGAATGCAAAGTGGTGTGGGAAGGAGGCGAGGGAGCCAAGCAGCTGGCTTCAATTAATCATCAGCTCTCGTGGAGGCTGGGAGGATGACTCTGGGGTGGTGAAGGCCAGGTTTTGTTAGTCAGGGAGAGGGAGGGAGGGAGGGGAGGCGGGTGGTGTGGGCAGGCTGTGATGGTTTTGACTTCAGGAGAGTTTGGGGGGGAGGGTTGCCAACTGTAGTTGTTAAAAACGCTGTTATTTTGTGGGTTTTCTTAATATTTACATCTTTGAGCTCTCCAATTCTTTCCTTAGTAGCTAATTCATCCTCATTTGCTCACAGTGGGACGGCCAACGTAGCTGAACTCCGCCAGCTCCACGTGTGGGAAAAAGCTCCAATTGCTACCAAGAACAGCACTTACAATCACGTTTTTAAGCGTCGTTTCGGAAGCGCAGGTAAAACCGTATCTATAGAGGACTGTGCTTCCAGTCCCTGCTCCTTTTGCATCTAATCCAGACCCCACCCCTGAAGGAACACCTCTTCTCTATGTAAATAGCACCAGCTTCCCTAAAGGTCTGTCTCTACCCTATGTAAATAAAATCACAGCCCCTCCAGGCCTGTCAGTGCTAGGCATTAATGAGCCTGCAAAATCGTTTCTTCTCTCAGTTGGTTTGGCAGTGCAGATGCTGAAGTCTCTCAACGTGTTATTCAGAAAGTTTGGAAAATGTAAAGTATGCTTGAGAGAAATGCCAAATCCCTTAACTCGTGGGGAAAGTGTTCATATAACTTGGGGAGGGGAGGGGGAAGCGCGCTCAATGGTGTTTACTGTGTGCATTAAAAGTTTGCAGTTGTTAAGAACCGGCTGTATCTGCACAAGAGCTATCTGCTAATAAACAGAAACACCCAGACAATGGTGAAAACGGCGAGTTTCTGCAAAGTAAGTCCCCACGTGCAGGCCAGGCAGGACACGACTATTTGCAACACCGAGAAGGGATGTGGCTTTTATTACAGTACTGGGAAAAAGTTGTCAGAATCCATGCCAAAATGGAATCTAAGATTTTTATTTTTAATTTTTTTTTTAAAAACTTCCTTAACTGAGAGTCAAACGCCCTGCTGCCCGCTGACTTCAGACCCGGTCATGCCAAGAGGAGATGGGATGGGTTATTCTTGCGTGTGAGAAGGGTTACACACCTCAGTGCAGCAATGGTTGCGAGCTGGTGGTGTCTCTTCTCTAAAGCCCTTGTTGTCCGGTGAGATCTGGAGGAGACCAGGAGCCCAAGAGCAGCACGGATAAGCCAGGATCCAAGCGCAGCTTTCCAGGGCAGGTCCACACCTTTGAGGGACGGGGATTTGTGGGGAGCATCACCCCCAGAGAGCAGAGCTGCTGGCTTTTGTCTGCTTTTCTTTCTGGTGACTCCCTTCTGTCTGAACAGAGCAGTAACAGGGTGCTCATCCTCCCTAGCTCACGCGTGCACCAAGGCCCTGCATGGTGCCACATTATGCTCACCTGGTTCAAGAGTCTACGAGCTGAAACGATGACGTTTATCAAGGGGTTAACTACAGCAGTGCTCACCTTGGCCATCCATAGTCATAGAATCCTAGAATGGCCCAGGCTGGAAGCGACCTTAGAGATCTAATCCAACCTCCCTGTCATGGGCAGGGACACCTCTCAACTAGATCGTGAAACACATGAGGACCGAACAGGAATCGTTTCAGTGTGAAATCAATAAACGCTCCATTGCCTCACCCATTTCCATATCACCTTGAAAGAAGATGCTGTGAAAGCACCTTGTGAGCTGGAAGGGACCACTTTCCAGGCAAATGTGACCTGAACTCCACCAGATAAGAGGCAGACCAGGATCTGCTTGTGGCTTCCCCTCCTTCGGCCGGGTGCAGGCGGGCAGGATCCCGGCAGAGACTTCGGCATTTCAGCTCCAAAGCATCTGGCTCCCTCTTGTGCTCCCCGTGTTTATGGCAGGAGAAGTCGGCTGCGACCAAGTCCGGCTGGTGGCACCCGGCACCTCCTCGTACCCAGCCCGAGAAGCAGATCACACCAGCAGCTGGTAGTCAACACCTGACCTGATATGGACCATCTCCGTCTTCTGGTGCCCTTGAGGTTGCCAGGAAACATCAAGCTGTTCCTGGAGCAGGGCTAAGGAATAGGGTGTGCAGCTCCATATGTGCTACGGGCAGCCTGCTGCTCAGAGCTCGACTGGGTGCGAGATGCGACTGTCAGCCGTAACTTCCACCTTGGAGGAAATCCACCCTTCTTCCACGCGGTTCGGTCCAAGCGACAGCGCTGCCATCTGTGCCGGGCACGTGAGACACCTCCTCCTCTTCAGTGTCAGGAATTTAATGGGTATGAAATTATTTCACTTGTACAAAGACAAAAGAAATTTGGTTTTCCTGTATTTTACACAGCTTTTTCTATATATAGTACTTTGTGTAGCAGGTCCTGATCCGTACTGCTCCTCCTGCAAAGGTGGTAGCGCTAAGGTGTGGGGAAATCCACCTGAAAATGGCTTTAATGCAATGCTCCAGCAGCGGAGCTTGCTGCCCGCAGAGGTAGTTTTTCTTCTTAACTGAGTTACTTTTATGAAATTTCTTTAAAGGTCATTAACGGGTGTCAAGAGACAAAGGAAAGCTGTGTTAAGCGAAGAAGAAAAAGGGACTTGTTTTCCAGCAGATGTTCCACAACTGTCTGTACCTAGAGGAAAAAGTAAGTACAACCAGATCAGGCTCGGTCAATTCTGACTTGTTGTGCAGTTTTGACTCGATTTTTATGGTTTCTTTTTTTTTTTTTAATCATAATTTAAATTAATCATAGAATCATAGAATGGCCTGGGCTGGAATAATCATTAATTACTTTTTTTTTTCTCTTAGCCAAGTTGTCTGGTTATCTCCAGGCAGCCTGCCGAGAAATCAGGGAAGGCTCCCATCCTCTAACGCTAAGTGAAAAAGGTGTAAAGTATCTACATGTGATTTCAGTCTGCTCTCAGTTTAAAAAAGAGATGGAAAAGGTCCTCTCACCAGTAACGGCAGCAGATTGAAAGGTAGAGCCCAAAGGACATGAAATTAGTTATTTTGACTTCAACTGGATAGAAGCCACGTAAACACCCACCAGCCACACGAACTGCGAGGGAAGCGGTCACCGCAGAGCTGTTGTGCAACGGAGAGGGAATTTCCCCGGCGTTCGCTTGGCCCTCCTCGACAGCTGCTTTTCTCTCGCGCAAGATGTGCAACAAAACAGGAACGTGTGTGTTTGTTTACGGGAGCCTCCAGAGAGCTGAGCAAGAGCCAAGCGAGAACTTCAGCTCCTCCGGATACACAGGCTGGTAAATTCATCTCCTCTCTCCTGGTGGGAGCACGTCCCCACCCGACCCTGCGGGCTGCAGGTGCTCACTCACCGACCACCCGGAGCTCACCCTCCGCCGACAACTATTGTCTCTTTTCACCTGGGTTTTACGCTTCTGAGTATCCAGCGTGGCTGGATGAAGACATAAGCCAAACATTTGCCTTAAAGAATGAGTGACTTGCTAGTAACGCCATTTATTTTCCCTACACGTCGTTTTGTGGCGTTATTTTTTTTCGCAGAATGCACCCAAAAGCAGCAAGTACTTCTTCCTTCGTGCTTTTTTTGCACGACTGCACAGAGAAAGTTTGGATGCGACGCGAGGTGGCAGAGGCAGTGACAAGTAAACCTTCAGGAAGGAATAAGGTCCTTCCCGTAAGAATCGAATACATCTTTTACACTGCATATTTAGATTACACCGCGCAGGTACAATGGGGAGTAGAGGAGGCTTTGTCCTTCCTTCACCACAACAGAGCAGCGCTTCAGTGAAAGGACTCCAGTAAATCCTTCTTCCCTCATCCCCTCCAGTCAACAAGATTGCTTTTGCCCTCCAAATTGTATAATACTTTCCTGCTATGGGATCTCGAATTGTCTTTCGAATCCTCAGATTTTCACACAACACAAAATTGTGTTTACCCCACCGACTGTAGCAGCGTGCTGCCAAGAACCGGGCTCAGATTCTGACCTTTTCTTATTTTTTTAGGCCTTGAGGAGCTGCACCTCAAGTCAAAATCACGCTTCGTGTTTTTACAGCCTGAACTGTCACGTATCCCCTTCTGGTGAAGGGCAGCGTCAGCACAGCAAGAAAGACAAATATTTTGTCGGGGTCCCATGTGCAAATTCTCTATTCTAATTAAAAGTGCAAACCTGATGCTGAGAATACTGTATCAGCAGTGATGGTTTAAGTCCAGCAATAACATCTGATATGTTTTCCCGGATGTTTTCCCGTATATACAAATACTAAATGCCTCTGTCATGTGTTTAATAGAGAGAACGGTGCTTTACTCGCCGTAAAAATAACTGGGAGAGCTGGCAAGCCTCTTGCCAGACCTAATACTGTTGTGTTTTGTTGCCTCTAAGTATTCATGGTAATGACAAAATCGGACTTGTGGTTTGTTTTTTTTTAGTAAACATCTATTGTTTTCCGTGGTATCTGCATCGTGAAGGAAGGAACAACTACATACTTTGCTTATGATGTTATTCTGCTGAAACACTGTTTACATTTTCAGAGCAAACAGTAGTCTATCCTGGTGGATCGTAGCTTTTTTCCTGCTACAGAAAGCAGGTTCCTCTGTGAAGTGAAATCTCAAGAGTAGCTCAGTCACTCACAGGCTGTACATGTAACACTCTCCCTACTACCGCTAGTAAATACCCTGTGCTGCCCCTCCCTTGCACAGCTACAAGGAACCGTGAAAGGTGGCAAAAAACAGGCATTTCTGGCCAACGCTGCTGGAAATCTGACAAGAATTGCCCAGGAGAGTGGCTGAGTCCCCATCCCTGGGGGTGTTTAAAGGTCGTTTAGGTGTGGTGTGGGGGAGATGGTTTCGGGGTGAGCTGTGTAAAGGAGGGTTCATGGTTGGACTCGATGATCCCAAGGATCTTTTCCAACCCGAATGGTTCTATGAATAAGTAGCCTTGGAGAGCCTGGAGTGTGACAATAGCTACTCTTTACTAATGCATCCCTGACCCCTATTTACTAGGCACTCCACAAACCAACCAACCAACGCACAGCTCTTTCTGTCTAAAGAAATGCCATCCTCAGTACAAGAGCAGAGCCAGCAGATGGGAGAGCGCCGGGAAACAATGAGACAATGCCGGCTGGCAGGCGAGAGGGGCCCCGGCACTCGGGCGCGGAGGCGCTGCCAAGGACGTGGTGGCAAAGGGGAGCTCAGCGAGTGAATCAGGAAGAGGAGCTGTTACAACCGAGCGAGGATTCAACAATAAAATGTTGTTCCGCCGTGATGTTTTCAAGATTTTAAGTTTCTGACTGGAAATTGCCAGGCAGTGAGGCCGGGATGACACCTGTGATGGTGCCACAAACTGTTCTGTTGTCGAATTTGACGCAAAAAGCAACGCTCAGCCAGCAGTAACCAGTCAGAATTCAAACGAACACCAGTGCCACTGGTTTATCAGTCCAGCCCTAAACATTTATTGAACAGGAAATACTAGTGCTATGAATCAGGAAAAAACCTGCCTGAGGCCCTTTAGAAGTGAAGACCAATCCAAGCACTAATTTCATTAACGGATAATCCTTCATAGAGGATTTTCTCTTTTACAAGGCTCAAAAACTTTCCGTCTCTGCTTAAGCTCTACGGGGAGTACCCAAAATACCCCAGTGCTGGGGAGCCCTCTGTGCTCCCTGGGGTGCAGAAGTCTTCCAGGGCCTGACTCCGAGCACTCGTCCCCAGCCCCACCTCTGACCCCTTCAGTGAACCTAAGAGGAACTTGGAAGAGATTAAGCTTTTAAATACTATTCCTCCCCTTCCAATTCAGCAAAGTGCTTAAGCTCCTCATCTTCCCACTTTGACGGCACGTTTTTAATACAGAGCACTGGTGCTAGTTGAACGACTTTGTCTCGTGTTGGCGTTACTGCAAAGGATAATCAGTCATGACAAGAAAATGCCAAAAGCATTTCTTATGTTTTAGGTTTGGGCTTCCAACCAGAAGTCTGGGGGTTGGTTAAAAGAACACGGGACACGGTATTTTGTATAACTGATTTCTTTAATGGCGTAATAACTTCGAACTTTTCTTGAACATGAGATAAAAGAGCCAGTGTTCTGCACATTTTGAAAAAAATATTCTGAACACACTCATACCAGCAAAGTTATTTTCTAAATTGATTTTATAAAAAGCCTGAATTAGGATGAGAATATGGACCCTTGTAATGGATGTAGAAACAGATATGCCTAAATAGAATCTGATTCAAAAGTCTAAATGCCGCAAGATTTTCACATCAAAACTTCACAGATATGCTTTCATGTCAAACTAACATGTTGTCAAGGGATGCTGCAGATGCTGTTACAGCTGGAAAAAGTTACATTATTGCTCCTATGAAAACAAACTTGCTTATTTTCTACAGTTAAGAACTTCCAATGCCATCTTCCAAGGACTTTCTCAGGATGTGACAGGCCTATAAATTTTTATAAACCTCTGGTCCCTTCAAGTGTCACAGCTCTATCTCCTTCGTTCATCTCACTCACCAGAACTGCCTTCTACAGATAAACGCAACAGAAAAAGGCCACCATTCCTGTTTTCTACGTTCATCTCCTCGCACAAAGGAACGTAACTCAACTTCAGCGCCGTATTTCAGGCCAGGCTGGCTTGCCCAGCTTTGCCAGCCTCATTTCTTCACCTAATAAGAACTCTTTTCTCATCAAATGCTCCCTGCCAGCAAGACCAAATAAGCAGGTGTGTGCCTGAAATGCAGCTAACAAAAGGAAAAAGGTTGCTGTATCTGGACAGGAGAGGCCTAAATTTTTCAGACTCCAAGCTCAAGAGAGATACAGAGATTATTTGTCTCCTTTTCTGAATTTAATTCGGTATTTGAGGGGGGAATGGGCTTGTTCAGCCCATGTGAGTGGAAGAAAGCATGACTTGCTAACTTGCTACCTTCTTTGAAATAGGCTCGGAACCGTACTGCTCACTTCTTTTGTAAATTGAAAAACGTCAGAAGAATTTCCTATAACATCAATGTGAGTATCATAAGGAACGATCAAAACAGAAGGGTAACGGGGTTTTAGACGTCCACACACCCGCCGACAGATCTCCTTTTCACCTCTAGTGTGCTTCTCAAACGAGATCCTTTCTTTACGTAAACTGTTATGGAGTTTTACGGACTGATTTTCAATTTTCTCTTTCACTCTTAATACCCGTCCAGCATCAGACCTACTTCCAGCACTCTTGATATATAAAGTAGTTGTATCACCATCGGTGATGTCAGAAATTACAACGCCATCGTTTACTAGGAATGTCCTGGAAAAAAAGGACTTCATGTACCGATAGACATCTGCGTCAAGAACAACCACTTGTTTTTCTCCACCTGCATCATGAACAGAACTACTCGTCTCCGTGGCAAGTCTGTATTGCTGCGGCTTCCTCCGTGGTTTCTGACGGGACTTACTTTCTTCCCTTTTTTCCTCCTCTGAAAGGGATTTTGCCTTCAGTAACAGAAAGTCTCTTAGCAGTTTGATCGCTGGAAACGACCCTTGAACACAAATGTGCCCATTGGGTTGCAAAGGACCAAAGCTCAAAGCTGTGCTCTTCAGTTTCATTTCTTGTATCAGGTCTTCTAAAATGAACTGATCTTTGAAAATAGACATGTTGAGGACAGACGTGACAGAGCCGAAGACCTAAAATTTGGAATGAGAGAAGTTACATAACGGTTAACATAGCAACAGGGGTACAACCAGATAAATTACGAATGAGCTTACGTTTTCGCAGTAGCGGGTTACTTTGAGCGGATAGTATCTGGCCAGCCTCTTGTCTTCTAGTCGATGTTCATCCTTCTTCAGAACGCTCTCTACAACTGCAGAGAAAGCCAGATTCACTTGTTGTGGAGAAAGAGAGTGTATCATTGCCAGTCTGATGGCGCAACACTTCACGAGTGTTTTTCTCTTCACGCCTCCCCTAGCAATTTCCCATACATACATGAAGGCAATTCGATACTTTATTCGATTTTTATGTATTAGTCAAAATTGTTCAGAGAGAGACAGAAGCCTGTCTTCTTAGAACACTAATTGCCAGAGACTTATTCACAAAAGCCTGGCTACAAAAATTGTGTATGTTACACATGGTATAAATTTATTCCTACAAGCAAACAACCAACGCTTTGCATGAAGCCTGTTCAGAGTCATGATTTGACTGAGCAGAAATAAAATCCTAAAACTCCGCCTGACTAAAAGAGAAATGCTAGTGTCCCAGTTCTATAAAATCCCAGCACCAGTACACAATTCAGGTTAATTCAGTTTAGGGTTAACACTCCCTAATTCTTCAGAGTATGGCTATATTTACAATAATGCATTAATCTAAATACCCTCTTCATCTTCAAAAGTAATGTAGGCCACTCCTTCTTCCCACGCTGGGTATATCACCTCCTCCACATCGCCACCGTTATTCTTCGACATTTGGAAATGAATCACCAGGATGTCTGCCATGACGTCATCTTGCAGAAGGCCATGGGGAACACCAGCAATGACGACTGTCCGTGCCGATTTAGCAGCTCGCCCCGTTGCCTGTGCAAACAGACACAGCACACCGTAAGCACGGGGAGCACCGGTGACCTTCCCCAACAGAGGTTACCCAGATTCACCCCAACGATTGCCAAAGTGCACGGACAACACGCGTGTCCAGTGGGTAACTAAGAAGACTCCCAAATCCAACCTTCCCGTGCCTTTCCATCACTGTGCGGTAAAAAATACCTGACTCCCTTAAGAGTAATTTACACCCTCTTACATTCTTAAAACAGTAAAAATGAGACCTAACTTGAGCAGTTTCTCAAATGAAAGGTCTGGCGTCACACTGAGAAGGTCGTTTCCTCCGATTCTAATATTCAAAATTTGAAGAGAATGAAAAATTTTCATCGTACGTACTGTTCACTGTCCACTTTTCAGAGTGGAAGGGTCAGATTCAGACTCTCCTGACTTGTTAAATTCATGAGAGCTGAGATCTAGGGCTGTGCTCTGACTCATCTCTCGCCACAATAAATGGATAACCTTCTTAAATTGGACAAACACAATCCCAGTCATCTGAGACTCGCAGTGGGTAAAACAACTAACTACACACATGATTTTCATCAGAGCCAAACCTCCCAACGCTGCAAACGTGAAACCCATCATAAATAGGATTTGCATCCCTGTCTTGTTAAGAAAACCACATTTTCTTTCCATTCTTATTACACAGACATAAACAGTAATATTTCACTGGGAATATCACAGCAAAATCACTGTAAATGGTGGAGCACTGAGTAAATTTTGTAACAGTTCACTGACTTTTTTGGAAGAAAGGAAACAATTTAGTACGTCTGCGTGGCAGCGTTCGTGGGAAGGAACTGTCAGTAAGTTCAGAGCAGCTGTGCTAGAGGTCAGTCACTCCATCTACATTCTTTCGACTTCTCTCACAAAGTTCCTTCTGGACCTGAATCTGCTGCTGGGGGCCAATGCTTCGTTGACGCGCGCTGAAAGCCTTTGTGGGCCACCACCGTGGTGTTTCTGAAGGGAGTGAGGAGACGGATTCAATGAGACCGTGCAAACTGCCCAAGCTTTTAGTTCATAAAGGCGTGAGGCCTTTTTATTTTTTTTTTTTATCGCCCATCAAATTTAAAGAGCTAGGAGCTTTCATTATATTAGGCAATTATTTTGGTGGTAAAGCTCATGTGAAAGCAAGTTTCTGCACTAACGAGACAACATGAAGGGAATATAAACAGGGTGTTTCCAAGACCAAGGGAGCTTTAGGCAGGATTTTCTCACGCTTCGCGCAGCCCATGCATGAGCAGGAGCACTCAGTTGCCAGACAGCATCTCCCACCTTGCCAGCTGGCATTTTGGAGCAACACTCATGCCTACTATTGGGGTTATTAAAAAAACCAAACCAAACAACCAAAACCAGAAGAAAACCCAAAACCAGTAAACCCATGAACACAGTGAACATACGTCCGTTGGCGCTGAATTACTGTTAATACAAGTCTGTGTTCAGTGGCTGCTGCCAGACAGCAACAAGGAGCTGCAGAAGGAGCCATGATAAATCACAGAATCGTTTGGCCTGGAAGGGACCTTAAAGATCATCTTGTTCCAACCTCCCCACCATGGGCAGTGGCACCTCCCACTAGACCGGGTTGCTCAAAGCCTCATCCAGCCTGGTCTTGGACACTTCCAAGGACACTCTGGGCAACCCATGTCACTGTCTCATCACCCTCAGAGTAAAGAACTTCTTCTTCCTAATGCCTTATCTAAATCTACCCTGCTCCCGTTTAAAACCATTGCCCCTCGTCCTATCACCCCAGGCCACGCTGACCGCAGGGTCCTGCGCACGGCCGGGCTGTGCCTCTCGGCAAATCCGTCACACGGATCAACGCTGATGAGGGATCCGATATGAAGCTTTACCCGTAGAATCACACAATCGTAGGAGTTGGAAGGTGATCTAGAGATCACCCAGTCCAACCCCTCTGCCAGAGCAGGGTCACCCAGGGCAGCCGCACAGGAACGCGTCCAGGTGGGTTGGAAAGTCTCCAGAGCAGGAGACTCCACACCCTCTCTGGGCAGCCTGGGCCAGGGCTCCGGCACCCGCACAGGGAAAAAGTTTTTCCTCATATTTAGATGAAACTTTTTGTGCCTGTTGCCCCTTGTCCTGTCACCGGGCACTTGCTTAAAACTGGCTCCGTCCTCCCTGCGCTCACCCAGACCTCACCGGTGGGTCAGAGCTCAGGGAGCGCTGTGGGTGGGGCGGGCCCCTCGCTTACAATCACAATCACAGAAAGGACTTTGGCGAGCAGGGACATCTTTTAACTCGATCAGGTTGCTCAGAGCCCCATCAAGCCTTCTCGCTGGTACTAAAACCAAAACCTCAGCCCTAGCGAGAGGGAAATCAGGCCCGTTGCCACCATTACGCAGCCGCGGGGCCCGGCCGAGCCGAGCGGGCCCCGAGCGCTTCCTCAGGGCGGGAACCAAGCGAGGGGACGGCCACCATTCCCCCTCCCCCCCCCCCCCCCCCCCCCCCCCCCCGCCCCTTCCTCCCGCTTTAACCCTCCCGAGGGTTCTAAGGAGTGGCACCGACCCCTCAGCGGGACCCGCGGGCCTGGCCCGGCCTCTCCCTCCCCCGAAACCTCCCGGCCGGCTCCGGCCCTTCCCTCAGGGGGCCGCTGCCTCGGCCCGGCCCGGCCCCGCTCCCGGCCCGGCCTCGCTCCCGGCCCGGCCCGGCCCTTCCCGGCCCGCAGGCACTTGCCATGGCCGTGGTTCCGCCGCGGAGGGCAGCTCGGGAAGAAGCCGGAGAAGGGCTGGGCCCGGCCCGGGAAAAGCGAAAGGGAAACGGCGGGGCCCGAGCGGCGGGAGGGCGAGGGGAGGGGGGAGCGGAGCGGAGCGGAGCGGGCGGCGCTGGGGAAACTCCCGGGCGTGGGGCCTGGAAACGCGGCTTCTGCTGCTTCCAGCTTTCAGGAGGTGAGGAAAAAAATGCTGCTACCGTTTCTAGAAACGCCGCCCAAGTTGTGTGGTGCTGTTCTGGAGGGTGTTCTTCCCCGTTTGCGGCGTTCAAGCGGTTTTTCCCGCCTTGACGTGGCGCCGCTGGTGCTTTAAAATTGAAACGGCGTCACGAGTTCATCGGAGAGAAAACCCAGACGTTTGCAAAGGCTGAATGTCCTGAAACGCTGCCAGAAGTCTCAATTTTCTGTAGCTTCTCGGTGATGCGTTACAAGAACTTTGAACTTTTATAAGGCTTCTCGACATTCATCGCTGAGGTACAGTTAAAACTCATGGTGGGTTGTGCCTTCACCAGATTTTCTTTTTAAGGCCTCTGATCTTACACAAGGGTTACACGCATAAGTACGCAATCTCTATAAATACTCCAGCACCACTACTTTTAAAAATTTTTTATTTCCTGTTTGCCGTGTGATCATGCTTTTGCATGCACTAAACAGCAAGAGGTGCTATAGCCACGTGGATCTCGCCCAAGAATAAATTCCAAATGAACTACGGTGCTAGCAACCTTTTAGTTTCCCATATCCAACTCTATCTACTGCCTACCAAGTTTCTGTAGAATAATCATACCCGAAGAATATTTGTAAGTGTTCTTCTTGCACTAGTTTAGTGCATTGTCCTTTTCCTGCATATTCAGATGTCAAATACAACGAAAATAAATTGTTTTCTGTGTTGGACCCGTGCTACTCTGAAGTTAAAGATTATGGCTGCCAAACCATTTCAGCTCCCAACGGCAGCAAATAAAAAGGACAAGAGCAGAAATGCAAAAACATTCCTCCTTGGAAAAAGAAATCCTTCCTCTGACCTCGCATTTCCATTTTAGAATGAGATCTGGAAGGATAAACTGGAAACAAAAGGGAGACTTCACATGCTGAAAAATTCATTTGCCTGCAACTCTGTAGGCTGAGATAGAATCGCAGCATCATTCAGGTTGGAAAAGGCCCTCAGGATCATCGAGTCCAACCAAAAACAAAGCAATCTGGTTTAGATAAAGAATCATCTCAATTCTTAATTGCAATATTGTCAAGTAAGTAAAATCATGAACAAAAATGAGGAAAGATGTAATTGTAGCAACAAATGTTAAAGACCAGACAATGAGCCAGGCTACTAACTTATCAGAAGCTCCATAGAATTTGCATCAGATCGTAGGAGAAGTAAGAGTTTCAACAGCTAAAAGCAATACTGCTACGGCATTTCTTATAAAGTGCAATTCCTTGAGTGGTGTGTTGGCACTCTCCCTTTTTCTGTTTACATTTTATCACTGATTTCATAATGTGGAATTCAGGAAACTGCAGGATTAACCGCTTTCAGGAGTTTGAATTCTGGTGGCACACAGTGACCGCAGCAGGACTGGAGTTGTACAAGCTACGGCACTTGAAAAAAGCAGGTCTGTGAAGATGCTTTTGATTGGGATTACAGACAGCTTTGATAACCAAAATGTAAGAAGGAACAGATTTACCCCACTTTGGAGTATGTGACCTAAAATTTGCAAGATACAAAATCTGCACATTTGCAGGAAGCAATCTTAGATTAAGTTAAAGTGCTGGCAAAGGATTTTCCTATGATTTTTATCAGGAACCTCTGGAATGCCAAGCAGTGAGTTTTACTGAGTTTCTATGACAGTTCATCCCGTTACACAGATGGGAATCACAGAGTCACAGAATGTCCCAGGTTGGAAGGGACATCGAAAGATCATCTAGTCCAGCCCCCCTGCCAGAGCAGCATCACCTAGAGTAGGTCACACAGGAACGCATCCAGGCGGGTTTTGCATGTCTCCAGAGAAGAAGACATTTCATTGTTTTCATTATTTCCTTACTAGGACTATTACTGTTCATTAAAAGACAGGGAGTTCCTCTTTTTCAAGTATAAATTTCAGAACATTAGAGCACAGTGTCTGAATAGCTTCCATGTCTCTGATGGAGCCAAAACTTCACGAGTTCCATCTACAAATTCCCACATGTCATTCTAAACATCCTCCTCAAAACAAACCCACGTTACTCCTTTTGATACGTATTTGATTTTCTCTATTTCCCCGCCACTATTGCTAGGCTTCTGAAAATGAATTTCAATCATGTCCTGTATGCTTTCCTCGTCATCATCCATCTCTTGAATTCCTCTCAACAGGATGGTCTTCTTCGAAACACCGCAGTAGAGCTATTGAGGAAAGAAAAACAAACTGGCATTACACATCGGCTGTTGCACCTACATCTAAAGGAAGTGACAGATACTGGAAATGAGCACACCCTCGATGAGATACAGCCAGGATGTTTCCTTATGTTTTAAGACAGCGTGGTAAAATTCTGTCACTGAAAAGAGCAGGACTTCTGAGCTCTTATCCAACAGTGCCCAGTTCAAGAAGCAACACTGCCAGCCAACTTAACTGGTGTGTCCTACAGTGCACACACACGCTGGATTTGGGGATCTCTGCTGACTCTAGACAGCACCGCTCTGTAAAAATCCATGCTGATGCACAACACACACCTGCAGAGAATGCTGTGGCATCTGTCTCATAAACACATCAATGCTTTAATTATAAAGGCCTGATTATATACACAACACTGACTTGATTACCATCTAGTCACACAAAGTAAAAGCGAGAACATGATGAGCAAGCGGACTAGTGTGTCAGGAGAAGAAGTCGTTCTTTGGGTTGAATGAAGGGATGAAGAAAGCGAACGAGCACGTGTTTCACTGAGCAAGAGTCTCTGCTGAAAGTCTCTACAGGGCCCCTCAGTAGGGATGAATATGACGGCGCTTTGTGACTCAGAAAAACGTCGTCGTGTCTACTCTTAACCTACTTTGCAAACAATTCGGTATCTGCCTCCCATCTAGCGCAGACGTTATGGTAAGTAACGATATAATTTGATCAAGGGAAGACATGTACACCCTTTTAAAATAAATTATAGCTTTCACCCTGCGAACCACAAGATTATCAGCAGAGCAGCAGGTTGCAGCCTCACAGCTGCTACTGCGCAAAGTGCGTGACACACAAGCTCCCGCGGGCCTCAGAACTGAAAGTTCTGCCTGCATCTCCTATTTCCCACGTATCTGTGCTATTTAGGGGTTAGCCTGAACCAGAGTCTTTTACCTGGAACTTTTGCAAGCGTACATCAGTGGCTGGGGAGACAGAAAGCCTATAGCACTTCCCATTTACAAGGAAAGGATATTTAGTACATCCCACGAAGCTGTTCGTTGCTGTAATGGAGAAGGAGAAAGAGAGGAGTAAGAGTAATATAATCTAAAATGCATTTTGTAAGCATATCAGAGAACACACCCATCTTTCTTATATGGACTTAGAAACCAGTACACGATAGCACACTTGTAGATTCTTCACATGCATTTTGCAAAAGTTTGTCTGTCACTTCCCAAACAGCAAAATCATTAAATACCCACAAAAGCTTCAATAAATCTAAAGCAGCTGCTCTTAAGTGGATGTGGCTCCACTGCTCTTCATAGAATTTCATACAATTGGGCAATCTGAATGCCCATCCAACCTCATTGTCATAAAAAGAGCTAAAATCAAACACATTTCCCTCATCTTCCTTTTGCAACAGAAGTGTCTAGCAACGCAAAGAAAAAATAGGTTTTCGATGAAGAAAGCAAGCAAGCTCGCAAACTGCATCCTAGGTCATCATAGAGCCCAAAGGAATATGATGAAATACTGCTTTATTTACAGACATATGGGTGAACCCACACCTTATCCTGATCTACTTAACTCTCCATGGGAAGAATTTGCTACATTCAGTGGTTAACACTGAATGTAACACGGAATGGAATTTTCACGCAGAATGGGCATTGTAGCCTGTACATCCAATAACAAAAGCCTTACAATACCTCCGGGCTTGAGGAACGTAATAAGAGCTGTTCGAGACTGCTTGTCATAGCTCACGGTTTCTACTTCTCCTCCTCTTCTTCCTCCTCCTCCTCCAGATTTGTAGAAATTCAGCTCTAATTTGTCTCTCATCCAGTCTTCAGGAATGGACAGCTCAGGTACTCCCGAAACGTTTATCGTCTTTCCAGAAATAGTGATATGGAGCTAAAAAAATAATTTTTTATGCACTTTGTAACTGAAAACACCCCAAAACATGAACCTAATGCTTTTTAAATACTAGGGATTCGTATCTTTGTAGTTTCATATTTCAGCTGATTACCTCAAATTTGATTCCCATTTGAAGTGTAAAAGGCTTCACTGTCACATCTGCTGTTTTGTTGTCCACCTTCACAGTATGCTTACCCATTTTAATCAGTCTCTGGGCAACTAAAGAAAATCACAAGTTTTCAGACATGAAAAGCTTTGCTTTAATCATTATAAACCCCAAACTATTCCCCAGACGCTTAAGCACAATCTCCTTTTGCATCAGTAAAGGAGAAATAAATAAGTTAGGCGACCAGATCCCACTATCTATGTCTTCAGGCATGTCTATTTCCGTAAAATCTCACTGGTTACAGGCAACAGGTAAGATATTACACGATTTTTAGAGTAACAGAGAACAGTAGAATCTTTACACCATCAAAAGACGCTCTTGCTATATCAAATATTGACATTCCTTATGTTTCATTTAAAATATCCTTGGGTGAAAACCACATCACTACCAGGTGCAGCGAATGCCTCTGTTGGATTTTGACTGGAAGAAACGCATCGGGCGCTGGCTTTGTACCTGGGATAAACCTGCGTAGCCAAGTTACACACTAAGCAGGCCCAGCTCTCATCTACCCAGCATCTGCTGAGTACACGTAACCAACGTAACCGCTGTCAGAACAAGGTACTGCCTGGAGTAAAGAAAATAATTGAATTCTGCTGTCAAAACATTTTGAATCACTCTCTGCGAGGTAGAAACGTATCCCCGACTTCCAACACTGAGGATTGTTTGTATTAGCTAAGAGCAGAAAGCTGGTAATCCAACAAAAACATGCAGAGGGCTTGCGAGAATTTTCTTCTCCTGATGAGTATCATAACGGTGAAGTGTTCTCTGTGTATTCTTTCTCTGGCTGTTGTTGACTTGTTTTTTCTCCCAAAATGTTTCTGTAGATTTTTTCCCTTTGGCAAGGAAATGCACCAGAGACACTAGTTTTTATACTTTGAATACGCATCATACCTTCTTCGTCTTCAAACGTAAGCAGCGCCTGGTTTTGATTCAGTCTGAATGGGATCTTTGTAGACACACCAAAAAGGCAGTGGGTGTTCACATCTGAACAATCATCCTTCACCTCTTCCATGTAAGTGAACTTCATTTTCATTTCTGCTACCTTTTTCTTAATCTTTTAGAATCAAGATACGAGAAAAAACAGTAATTTCCACAATTTATGGTAGAACAGAAAAATGAATAGTAGTCTTTCCTCAAAGCACTACACGTATTTTGACGTTACGCAGTAAAAATTCACTTGGAAGTCCGCAGACATTTCCACCTGCAGAAGCAGAATACTTTTGGTATCTAAGATGTGCAAAATGCAAGTATCAGAGTCACTTGTCTTGCCATTTATTTTTGCCTAATGGCATGAATGGGAAGTTTGCTAAGAATGGGAAAGTTTGCTAAGAAACAGCCCAGTATGGTGCCATCTTTGTAAAAAAGGTAAGAATATCCAAGTATTTTACAGTTAGATTAAAACTGTTCATGGGAATGTTGAGGAAAGGCTGCTCTGACAGATTTGAGGGACTCATAGGCTTTTCCCCTTTCTGTAACTAATTCGAAATAAAACCCTGCAGAGAAGAAAAATACCGTTTACGTCAAGATAAAATACCCTGAGTATTAAAGCATTCCTGCCACCTATCTTCAAAACTAGCACCTTATCTGTGAGCCTGCTTGCTTTCCATTTCCTCTGCTGCCAACGGAGAGACACTCTTCCTGAAGATAATTCAGACCCTGGGTGTAGCCCCTGCTGCCACGGAATCTCCTTCTAGAGGAGCCTTGCCCTCTACAGGAAATTTAGGAGGCTGGGCTTAATGGACATCTCCTGAACTTAGAAATGCCATTTAGAAAGCTAAAGCTAATGTTTTAACATTGTTAACGTTAAACGAGGTAACACTTGGGGAGAGTTTCAATCTCCCATCAAACAAAAACTGGTCGCAGTTTTCGTTTTGCTCTCAATTCCCCGAAATATTTGAGTTTGTTCCAATCCGGAATTAAAACAGGTTTTTAAAAGCTGAAATTTCCACAAGAGAAGTTCCAATTTCTCCACGCCTCAGAACGGGCAGCAGTTTCACCAAAAGACTCTTTGGATCCTGAGTTTAAATCTGTTTGTTATCACTAATATTTATCTGGCTGCAAATGGAGTTATTTCAGATTTGGAGTAACATGAGCAAGACTAAAATCAAGCCAAGCACAATACAGGCTAAAATGAATGCTACGTTCACCGTATAATGGACTTATTCCCTTTCTTCCATCCTCTTGCCCAAGAAATATAAAATGAGAATCCTTGAAAATGACTAATGCTATATGTTTTTTAATTCCAGTGTCTTCCATTTAATAATTTTCTGCTTTTTTTCACTCATGTTTTTCAGTATCTCACGTATTTGTTTTCTGCCTTGCATTATGTTGCCAGGTAAAATAAGGAAACAAAGCTTCAAGCTATACTTTATATTAAAATTAGTAGAGGCTCAAGTGCTGAACAACTGGGCCCAACGATTTGGAACTGACAAAACAAAAATATGCCCTTCCAGGAGAAAATGTGAAAAATTTTTCATATTTTACCTGAGTATCCCGTGAAAGTGTTGAACTACATTCTGCGAGGTCTTTTTTGAGCTTTTCAATCTCTCTCTCCAGCTTGAAGATTTCTTGGTTTAGTCCACAGAGTTCTTGCTATAGCCCAAGAAGTATTAAATGCAAAATTAAACATTGTAGAAGACAAAGATGTATTTCAGCAAAATCTGTAGACGTGAAAAACTCTTTCGACTTTTAATGACGTGACAGCCAGGCACAATACATTTTTTGCATAGCTTTAACTACCCAGGAGGTAAAATCACTCAACGAGGAGCAGTTTCAGTTAAATTAAAATAAAGCAAGAGGGTTTTTGAAAGAGACAGTGTTTCCAAGCACCTACAGTGCACAGCACTTTCCAAAGTTATGGTCAGAGCCTGCGACAAAGTTATGGTCAGGGCCTGCAACAACACACAAACATTTTATTTTCTGTTCCAGGTGTGAGCTTTGGAACTGTTACTCCCTTTTCTGGTAAGTTTACCAGGTGAGGACAGTTTCCGACACACTGTTACTCTTCCCTCTTTGTGCCTCTTCACCAAGGAAGAGCGAACGCCTCTTCTACTTCCTACATACTTCCTCCTCCCAATGAATCCTAAAAGTAACCAAATCTGGTTATTTCCTGGACAGGGAACACAACAGAATGAGAAGGAAACACCGCAGATGTAGTCAGCTCCAGGCACCCACAATTAGAAGATGGTTCTTTTAAAGCCATTAACCACTTGAGATGTTTACACCAGTTCCCATCATCTGATGATAACGTCAAACAAAAAGCTGGATGACGAGAATGACCTCTTCTGGGTATGGTGTCCAAACGTTTATGATTGGAGAATCAAAACCAGCTTTTGGAAAATCTCACGCCAACCTGAACGTACTTAACCTATTCACTGTATTTTAATAGCTTGTAATACTGAAGCCATCATTTCTCATCAGTGATTTACAGGCCAACCCAAACTCCACTGAAACCACCTCCACGACAGCCTGTGGAAACTCACCCTATTACTGCACAACGACTGCATGTGGCACATTGAGTTAATGAACCCATTAGCTTTAGAAAGAAAAGCCCTCTTGAAATGTGTTCTGGCTAATCCCTTGGGTGCCGTAACATCTCATAAGATGAACTGGGAGTTGACAAAACAGTGGAAGCAACCCATTCAATTTTATCTGCATCACACGAAACTGAAACTCATCTGTTAAGTGGGGAATCTTGGAAGAGGAAGACTGGTTTTGTCAGTCTTCATTTTCTATGCAAAACAGGTCTCAGTTTTGCCTTCACTCTTCCAACGTCACCATCAGACTTATTGCACTGGTTCTTGATTTGCCACTGTAGAACATTCTAGTGCAAACCAGTAAGGCCATTTAAACAGAAAAGGAAATATTACTCTTATTTTCTACAATCAACACCTCCTTAGTAACTCCCCAAACACTACCAGCTGTGAGTAAGCCTCCACCGTACCTCATGGATGTCCCTAGACATAATAAAGCTCTTCTGCTGTTTCTCTTGTAAGTCCTTTAGCTTTATCAGCTCCTCCTCTGCTCTAGTACACTCTTCATCAGCATTCAATTTACAGCAAAGAAGATCAGCTTTTGTTTTCTCAGCTTTTTCAACTCTTTCCTGGACAGTAAAAAGAAAAAGATTTCATTTTTCTTTCTTCCACGGGAACAAATGAAACCTTAAGTAAACCCTTTATATTTATTTATTTGTAACACTCTGGATAAATATTTTTCTTCGACTTACAAGTGCCGTCACCGCTGAGATCAACACAAGCATGTACCATTGAAGAACAGAGAACAAGTCAGAAAAACACATTATAACTGGAGGAGAGTTGATTTGGTTTTAGACAGACGGACTAAAGGCCTTCCAAGTATCTTTCAGCTAGCTTCCACGATTCTATGTGTTTCACAGAACTTGCCTTCCATTTCTTCAGTTCTTCTTTAAGTCCTTCCATCTCATCTTCTGGTGTGCTACAAGGGTCAGGGGTTACCATACTCTGGAGAGAAAAGAAGAGGCACGCTAAGGTTTTCCCCTGTGTTAGGTAATAGCTGAGACACACTAAATTCAAATGAGTCTTAAAAATAAACTAAATAAGCCCTTTGCAGCTGGGTGAAGCACTTTGCCGTGGCAGTTTTTGATGTACGTCCATTAAAAAAAGTATTTGTGCCCGTGTGCCAATTTTGTTTTCCTCCAATTACGCAGGCAAGATACGTGGTGAGTCAAACATTTTGAGAGACCAATTCCATTTCGTAATTAAAAATTCCTAGAATCTGCATGCTAAAGGATAGGCCACATAATTTTTTTTACGATGCATTAAGACACTTAGGCCAAATCATTGAACTATTTTGATAGCTGGACAGGACAGAAATCTTAAGAAAATGGATCCTGGCCCGTAATTCTTATTTGCTAATTATCCAGCTGAAAATATTCGCAGGTTAATATTTTGATAAATCATAAAAGCAAGTCGTCTCTGTTCTTCCACAGGGAACTACGAACCTCAAGCCCACAAATGTTTGTTTATGTGCTTTCTCAGCACTTCCTCCAAGAGAATGCGTAAAGAATATAAAGGTATGATGAGAAAAAAAATTCAAACCAAGTTGCTTCCAAGCTTAGGGAGACTGGACAATAAAAGGCAACATCAAGCAGTAGGAAGGCGATAAAAGAAGCATTTTAGAATTTTAGTACTTCAGGGCAAAAGTTCGCAAGCAACAGGAAAAATACAACTGGATAAAGCCCAAGAAGAGAGAAAATTTCCCCCGTTCTGTTTTGTTTCTATGGCTGCAATATTCTGCAGACAAGAAAAAAAAATCCAAAGAGACCTGCTGAAACAATCCCTCCCTTTTACTTCAGATTACATAAAACTTGAATGCGAACCATGAAATTTAGGCATGGAAAACGTCTAAATTAGGTAATCTGGTCAAATCTCTTGGTAATGCTGGGTATTTCCTAAAACCAACAAAACATATTTTTTTCCACTACACTGTCCAGTTTCAAACGCCTATTAAGCAACAGGGAAATCCTCATCTGCGTATAACTTAAAATCGGAAAAAAAATTCCTTCGCTTAAGGGATTGAAAGTAAAACGATGCACGCGCCACAGCTGGAAGCTGTCAAGAAAGGATGCCTTTTTTTTTTAATGAAAAATGGTCTGAGACAACCCTGTTCAGCCTGAAAGAAGGAAGAAAAATAACACAGAAACTGCAAGAAATCCCAGGGAAAGTCCCATCCAAACTAGTTGCCACACTGCAGGAACTCAATCAAGGGAGGCAGCAGGAAAAAGGGAATTCCCCTAAGAAACTGCCACAGAGACGGATGAGCAGGTGAGGTAGGGCAGGAAAATTCTAACAGAATCTGTAATGCAGACACTTTGGAAGGGGAATTCTCCCTATGGAAAGAGGAGGCAGGAATGAGGAATATCCAAAGTATTAAAAGAAGGTGGCAAGACAAGGAGTTTCAGAAGCACTGTCCTAGCAGTCCTAGCACAAACCTTCATTTGGAGATACTGTTGTCAAACAGATTTTTTTTTTTCCCAGGCAGCGCACCAGGAAATACTTACAAAACCATTATCCTTCAAAGATAGCGGGGGACTTGTTAAATCCATCAAAACCTGAGAAAACAGGAAAAGAAATTACAACATTGTGTGTACTGCCTTTTATTTTTTTTTCAGCAGCAGCAGAATACTAGAAGCTGTACTGAGCTAAAAGAATTTTTAAATGTAAATGTTGTTTCATAGGCAAAAGTGAAAGGTATTGGATATCTGAAGCCTCCTTCTTTACTAAGCATAAAAGCCGGCGACCTACGTGAGGAAATCTGCACTGCAGAACTTAATTTTTCTGTCCTCAAACTTAGGTACTTACCCTTATGCTACTTTGGTACTGTTATTCATGTCCTTAACATCCTGCATGCTCTCTGCTTAAGGGATACAACCCCCTAAACCTGCTTTACACAAATGAAAACAGCAGATAATGTAAAATGCGTGGAACCTGCCGCCATGATGTTTTGTGAGGGGCGAGATAAAAAGGAATGTAGATAAGTTTGTGGGCCGCTGATCCAGAAGTGGCTGCTGAGGCGCACACGTTCCCGAGCAAATCTCACCTGTGGATGCTGGGGCAGCGCAAGGGCTTCGTGCCTTGGGTTTGACACTCTCTAAGCAGTGTCCTCTAGCATTTGGGGTCCTGAGTCGCAGGCAGCACAGCACCCTGACCCGGCTGGATGTTACCTGCAAACTTGGTTTTGACGCGACACAACCGTACCCATCGCACTCCACGACAAAACTTGACACAGGGGCTGCCTTTAGTTAGGAAACCCTTTCTGCTTTGTGATAAGTAACCAAAATGCACCGAGTTATCCTACTGATTTCATAGAATAATAGAATCATAGAATCATAGAATGTTGGGGGTAGGAAGGGACCTCGCAAGATCATCCAGTCCAACCCCCCTGCCAGAGCAGGATCACCAACGCGTCCAGGCGGGTTGGAAAGTCTCCAGAGCAGGAGACTCCACACCCTCTCTGGGAAGCCTGGGCCAGGGCTCCGGCACCCACACAGGGAAGAAGTTTCTCCTCATGTTGAGTGGAACTTCCCATGTTCTAACTTAAACCCATTATTCCTTGTCCTATTTCTGGGCACCACTGGGAAGAGATTGTCCCCTTCCCCTTGACCCCCACCCCTCAGATATTTCTCTACGTTAACAAGGTCCCCTCTCAGCCGTCTCCTCTCAAGGCTGAACAGCCCCAGGTCTCTCAGTCTCTCTTCACAGCAGAGATGTTCAGTCCCTTGATCACCCTCGTAGCTCTCCCTTGGACTCTCTCCAGTAGGTCCCAGTCTCTCTGGAACTGGGGAGCCCCAAACTGGACACAGGATTCCAGGGGTGGTCTCCCCAGGGCAGAGCAGAGGGGGAGCAGAACCTCCCCAGCCCTGCTGGACACACTTTTATTAGTGTCCCCCAGGATCCCACTGGCCTCTTGGCCACAAGGGCCCGTTGCTGTCCCAGGGACAACTCACTGCCCACTGGGACTCCGAGGTCTTTCTCCACGGGGCTGCTTAACGAAAGCGAAAGCAGCCCGACGGACAAACACCCTCCCTGGGCTCCAGCCCGGGCCGCAGCCGGCGCGGACGCCTCTCGGTCGCCGGGCAGGCCCCAGCCCCGCTGCCCCATCGGGGTCTCGCACCCGGGCGGCCTCCCCGGGCTCTGAGGGCTCAAACCGGGGCTCACATACCCGACAGGGCTTCCCCCCGGGCGGAGGAGGAAGCCGAGCGGCGCCCAGCACAGAGCCGGGCTCCCTCCCCTCAAAACTCGCCGCCACCGGGGTCCGCCCGCTTTGGCTTGGACGCCGGTGGAGGAGGGGGCCCGCGGCTGCTCCCACCCTGCTCCCCGTCCCTGTCACACTTACAGCCCCGGGTCCCCGCGGGCGAAGCCGCTCCTCTTCCTCGAAATGACGCGGACGAAGGTGGCGCCGTCCCCGCAGCCACCCCGGGACCTCCCTCCCTGCTGCCGCCCCTCCCTCCCTCCTGCCCTCCCTCCTGCCCTCCCTCCGCGCCGTCCCTCAGCCCGGCGACACCGTTTTTCCCCTGAGGTGACTCCGTCGTGCTAATTTTCATGATTTTTGTTTATTTTTGTGTTTGGTTTAAACCACGTTATGTGTTTGTAATCCAGGTGGCAGCTGGTCACCAGCGGCAGCCCCCGGGGCTGGGTTTTGGGGCCCAGTCTTGTTTATTTTATATTTTTATCAATGATCTGGATGAGGGGAGCGAGACCTCTAAGACCATCAAGTCCAACCGCCAAGCCAACACCACCATGACCACTAAACCATGTCCTGAAGTGCCACATCGACACGTTTTTGAACACTTCCAGGGATGGTGACACCACCGCTGCCCTGGGCAGCCTGTTCCAATGCTTCACCACTCTTTCCGTAATTTTTCCTAATATCCAATCTAAACCTGCCCTGGAGCAACTTGAGGCCGTTTCCTCATGAGGAGGAAAGCTTTCGCGTGTGTGTGAGTCAACTTGGAGAAGTCCTGAAGCGTGGACTGGTGTGAAGTGACTTACAGTTGAAAACATTCACTGTGTTAGCCAGTGGGCATTCGTTTTCTGAAGAGATTTCAAAGAGCTGTTTCGGAGAAAAAAAATGCTTTGGTTTCCACGATGATCAGTCTGAGGAAGAGAAGTCTCTGGCTCCATCTTGAAGGGAAGGGTGAAAGGCTTTGGTTACTGAATGATCCTTCTTCATGTAGAACAAGAAATAACAGGTTTAAGTTAGAACATGGGAAATTCCACCTCAACACGAGGAGAAACTTCTTCACTGTGTGGGTGCCGGAGCCCTGGCCCAGGCTGCCCAGAGAGGGTGTGGAGTCTCCTGCTCTGGAGACTTTCAAACCCACCTGGACGCGTTCCTGTGTGGCTGCCCTGGGTGACCTCCAGAGGTCCCTTCCAACCCCCAACACTCTGTGATTCTGTGATTCTGTGATTCTGTGATGTAGGTAACCGAAGGAAAGAGTTATGGATCCTGAGAGAGCTGATACGACTTGCTTTGTCATGCTGATTCTGTTGCTGGGACAGACCAGACTTCTCGTCAGACAGCAGGTACAGAGTGTGTGTGTGCTTCAGCAAGGGTGGGTGAAAGAAAAGTACCACACGCACCTTTCACTAATAACTCTTGGACTTGGGAGCAGACAACGCATCCAAGATTGGAGCCAAGCCATTGGACACAACTGATTGAATTTAAGACCTACCATCTGTTTAGATACTCAGATGCGTTGCAGCCACAAACAAAATTTGGGCAGTGCCTATGTCTGAGGCCAAGAGAAAAATAAAACATATTGCCTTCAGGTTTTCTTTAAAACTGACTAATCTTTTAAATGTTACTGTCAAAATTGCAGACAGACTTGTACTTATTAGCTGAAGTATTTTGTATGGCTAGCAGTCGATCAGCGCTGTTAAAGAAATTAATCCTCAGAAATTCAAAATATGCCAAACGGTTGGAGAAAGAGTAGAAGCTGGACTTCTGCTTTGAGAGAGAAGCAGGAGGAGCTCTATAGCAGCGAAGCGTGGCAGCGAAATTGGTTGGGCTCTGCGTGCACGCTCGAGGAGGCCTGCAGAAGGACGGCCAGATCAAGGTTTTCAGAACTTTTGCTTTCATTGGCACTACAGAGGGAATCTTGGATTGCATCCTGCTTGGACAACAGTCACCTCATGCCACTGAATTCAGCAGGAGTTTTACCCATGGGGTAATTATTATGGCAGTTTCAAATGCCCTTATCTGTTTTCCAAGATAAGTGGATGAAACTATGACCTTGTAGTCGAGATATTTTTATTGTTATTATTTTCTGCCTTGACAATGGTCAAGTTTGTTTACTATTGCTTTATAAACACAAAGCTGGTTACTAATGAGATGAGTAAAAGGGAGAGGTTTCGCTGGAGTAGCCAGGGAGGAGGAGGTGATTCTGTTATGACCTAAGTACATCAGATTTCAGATTTAAATGTCAGAGTGGCAGGCTGTTTTCCAGCAACCGTGGTCACGTTGGGAAGTCACTGCTGGTCTGAAAGAGCCATATTCCTCTAAACTCCAGGGAATGCAGCAACGCCAATGTGTTTACATGGCCTGCTCTGGGATTTGAGCTGAACAGTGTGTTTGTGCTTGTTTGGTGAGAGAAATTATTGGAGATGCTGAACTGGGCCAAGTTCCTTAACAGAAACGGAGGTGACTTAGAGGTGATATGCTAACTGATTTCTCTGTGTTGTGAACATAAAATGTTAACCACCCATGAATCAGGGTAAAGGGAAAAGTATTGATTTCGCAACTCTGAAGAGACTAGCAAAAGGGGAAAAATCAAGGAGTAAAATATAGTATAGGGTACAAGAAGCTTTAAGACTCTCAGGATTTCTCTGAGCAGTCTGCACCGATACCAAAGGAGTCTGAAGAACTCCTGATGAGCCGAGAAATCTGAACTAGAAACTTCAAAAGAAACCCACGACCCTTCTGGCTGCGTAGGATTAGGACTCATCTACAGCAGGAAATATTCTGGTGAAACTGGAAGAAGGTTTACAGCCATAAGCTCATTACCTTTTGTTGGTACCAAAGCAATTTGACCTTACCTCAGTTTCTGAACAGTAACTGGTAAGAATCTCATGGTGTTACCTTCGTAAGGGGAGTATTTGGGTTTGTTTTTTTTCAAGTTAGAACAGATCCAAAGAAGGAAGCAAATGGAATTCAGCTGCTCAGACTGTAACTGCCAGGATGAAAATCCTGCTGAATGCACATCTGATCCTTGAGGTATCCCACCTGCAAAGGAGCCTTGTTTTCCAGATATGCCGAGTAGCATCTTAACTGGCTTTAGCTTGGTATTGCTTGGAAGCCACATTCAACCACTGATGACATGTATGGTACTTTCATATTCTGACAGAATCATGTTCCCTGGCTCTCCAGTTTATTTTGTGCTTTCTTTCAAAACCTGGCCAACAGAGACCAGTGATGCCTTCGCTGCTCCTCTTCCAGATTTGCAGAGTCTGGAAAATGGTGCACGCTCCTCTAGACGATTAGTGCTTGGAAAAAAGGAAATCAAATTTCAGGTTCTTCTTTAACGACATGCTTGTGCATTCTGTCTACATATCATTCCTTGATAATCAGAGCACGATCGTGATTTCTGCTTATCAGTGCTTTTCTTCCCGTGTTTTCTGAGAAGTTTTTATATGGTCAGAGAGAACAGAGTCTCCACGTTTCAGAGCAACCAGTATCTTGTGGTCAGAGCAGGCTTCCAGCAATTGGGAGAAATGGGTTTGACCCCTCTTCAGTGAACCCAGGTGTCCCAACCTTTTGCACTTCACCCAGCCTGCCTGAAGGGAATGATGATTTCTGTACCACCTCCCATCCTTAGTGATCCCTACTTAGCTACTGGAAAAAAAAAACAACAACCCCAAAACGTGCAAACCCCGGGCAAACAGATATTTCTTCTTTCTGTCTTTGATGCGATGCCAGGCCCTGGAGAGGGGCATAGCTGAATCTTACATTTATTGTTTTCTTAATGACTGTAGGTGAACTGCAGACTTCTAAGCAGCATCGGAAAGCTGAGATACTGAAGTGTGTGTTTCATTGAACCTTGGTGTCAAAGGGATACCAAGAACACGTGGATGGTGGCATCTCTAAAGAAGCTGTCCTGTCTACTCGTCATTCCTCAGTTTCTCCCATATCTTCGATGTTCGTGCAGCCACATGGCAATCTAGGCTGGGAAAAAAAAACAGCTTGAAAGCTAACCCAGAACAAAACTGGCTCATTTCTCCAATCCAGTCCACGCTGTGCTCAAAAACCAGTGAGCCATCCCAGGAGAGGGTGGCAAGCAGCAGGGTCAGGATGCTCAGCGGGGGTGAAGGACAACTTATTTTGATGCTCCTGCCAGCGTAAGGTGGCTTAAAGCACTTATCAAAATACAGCCTCGTCGCCTGATGTGGTAGAGTGTGTCTCATGCCATAGAGGAGGTTCCAGATTCTAAGTGGCCTAAGTTTTAGGCATCACAGTCCTTTTTTTCAGTCCTTTTTTTCTTGCAAGGCGAGAAGGATATACCTGACGATGAACCCAGCACCTTTAGATGTCAAATATCTGCCTCTCACAAATGTACAAGTCTGCTTCCAACACAAGCAGAATTATGAAATAAATACTGTATACCAAGCTACATTCTTTACAGGAAGGCCTCTGAAATGTGTCCAGCAAGACTTGGGAATGTTTCAGCTTCCCAAAGATGTGTGTCCCAGAACACGGTGCTATGAGGCAATGCAGTGGTTTAGTAAATAGTCCCAGCACGGCCGCTAGAAAGCAAACAACGAAGAAGAAATCATCTAAGATGCGTGTTGTTAGGCTTGAATCACATTCCGGTTCTTCGGCTATAAATCACTGCGTGTTAATGAAATAGTTTTCTCAAAGAACATCGTTGGCGTTCCAGCGAGGGTTATTGGTGTATCCAGGCAGGATAAATCCTAGCGTGCAGGCTGTTTTACACTGAGAAGACGTAAATGAGAGGGAAGGGAGGGCAGGCAAGGGGGTAGAGATGTTCCTGTCAATGGTATTTAGTCAACGCTTTTATATTATTCGATGAATGAACAGAATTTGATTGTTTATATTCCTTAGGAATCAAAAATCTTGCCTTTGAAAATCCTAGGTGTGTCCCAGGCTGACCACCGGCTGTAGCAGAGACCCTAAGAGAGGCAAAATGTTTCTTTGGTCTGTCTTTGGCCCTCATGACAAATCCTGAATTTCTCCATCTGAAAAAAAAAGAACTATTTCTTGCCAAACTTTGTAGCCAGCAGGATTTCTGAATGAATACTCTATGGAGAAAATCTTTTGGGGAATGTTTCAATAAGTGCCTTAGTCTCTGGAAATGTTTTCTTAGAGAGATTGTGAGGTTCTCCCCGTTTTTTTAATTTCCATAATTTAATAATGCATGCCGTGCTTCATGAAAGAAACAGGGAGTGCAAAGCAAATAAGGTCCTGTCTTAAAGAGAAAACCGTGGTACAGCTGATACAAATTAAAAAGTAAATACCTGTAAGTTAAAACATGGAAATTGCTTATGTAGAGGGTATCTCTGGCAAGTAAAGTAATCCCAGTATTATGGATCTTTGGCCTTGACATATTGCTGGAAAATCTCAGAACTCTACATGGTGAAGAAAGGTCACTTTGCCTGAAAAACCATTACTGTGAATTGAATGTGTTAGGTTTAGTTGATTAACAGGGCAGTTTTGGTCCGTTCATCTAAATTCCCAGTTCAGACAAACCTCAGGATTTAATAAATGATGTACTGATGTTCCGTGTCTTATCTTCTCTAAGCTATAACAAAGCTAACCTAACTGGGGAAATCAAGTAAATTAAAAAAAAAGTCACATTTTTTTTTCAGAATTCAGCTTCTCTGTCCAGCTTCTGCCTCCATCCTTAAGTCCTCTGGGAAAGGCCAGGGTGCAGAGTGCTGAACACACTTCATTTGCTTTTACCCCCGCTTTTTGTTTGGGTTTTTTTTTTTTTTAATTGAAAGGCCCAACATAAAGCCAAGGATTGACTAGTGGCTGTCTCTTATTCTTCTGTGGCAATCCCACTTCCTTCTCCACAGAGAGATTTTCTCCACAGACAGGCCCTCTAGGGTATGTGTAAGTTTTCACAAGTTGTGGCTTTTTCTCTTTATTTAATTTTTTTTTTTTTCAGAATAACCTAGGGTTTAATAGGTTTGGACAAATTCATATTTCAATTTCTTCCTTTGCTCATGCACATAAAGCACTCTTGAAGATAAAGACACAGAAGCTGTTAGCCCAGCTCATTTCCAAATGAAGTGTTACTAACCCTTAAGAGCTCTGCTTAGTTTTATCAAGTTTTTTTTTTAAACACTGGGGGTTTATGCCACTGATTCTGGCTGGAGATATTTTGCTGTGCCCACCTCTTAAATAAGTGGCTCGCATTCCCTGATACTTAGTTTTAGATCTGACAAGTCATCACGGTTACATGTTAAATCAACATAAAAAATGTCTGGTGTGATGTTATTCACAGCAGGAGGCAGCCTTAGAATACAGTGAATGAATTTGTATTTTTGTTACTTTGCTGCAGAAACTTTTAGGGAGGAGAAAGCTCTTAATAAATTTGAGTAGAAAACAGTTGTGGCAAGAAAGAAAATATATTGAAGGAGCTCAAGTATTTATTTCAACTCTTTCAAAATGAAACGATTTGATTTTTCATTTCAGACATTTTGGGTAATAGCCATATTTCATAAATTATTTTTTTTTTAAGCCAGAAGTGAAAATTAAGTACTTTAAATCAAACCAAATTAGAAAAATTACCCAAATTCACCTGCTTCACTAAAAAAAATCACTTTCTATTTTAAAATAACAGACAGCTTTATTGCTTTCTGTATTTTCTTCTTTGTGTTTGGCCAGGAAATAGAAAATTCATGGGGCTTGGATCTCCACACAACTGTTTCTCAGTGATTACCTTTCCTGGTATGAGTGTGTAACGCTCTTGCATCAAAGAGTAGGATATTCCACATGCAGTAATATTTCGGGAAGATTTGTATCATCCTAGCGTTTGGAGAAAGATGATTCATCCAGCTCTACAGCTTCAAATTTGGGATATTGAATTTTTTAGTTGATGCAGCTGTTAATATTCAGAAAAGACGGAGCATATGGTTTCTGGAATGACAGCCAGCGGTCCTTCTGCTCGCGCTGCCAGCTTGAGAGCTTTTAAAATAGTCTGCTAAAGTTGGGCTGGGATTCCTACAAGCTACCTCGAGCTGTTTTGCAAACAACTGCGTATCAAACCCCACAAATATCCCACCTGCGTGTGACCAGCAGGAGCAGGGAGGTGACTGTCCCCCTGTACTCAGCACTGGTGAGGCCACACCTTGAGTGTTGTGTTGAGTTTTGGGCACCTCAGTACAAGAGGGATATCGAGGTGTTGGAGCGAGTGCAGAAGAGGGTGACAAAGCTGGTGAGGGGTCTGGAGAATAGACCTTACGAGGAGCGATTGAGGGAGCTGGGACTGTCCAGTTTGAGGAAGAGGAGGCTGAGGGGGGACCTCCTCATGCTCTACAGTTACTTGAAAGGACACTGTAGAGAGGTTGGTGCTGGTCTCTTCTCACAGGTCATTAGGGACAGAACCAGGGGGAATGGGTTCAAGTTGCAACAGGGCAAGTTTAGACTGGACATTGGGAAGAAATTCTTCACAGAAAGAGTGGTCAGACCCTGGAACAGACTGCCCAGGGAGGGGGTTGAGTCGCCATCCCTGGATGTGTTTAAGTGTCGCTGAGATGTGGTGTTGGGTGAGATGGTTTAGGGGTGAACTTGTAGTGTAGGGTTACTGGTTGTACTGTAGGGTTAATGGATGGACTTGATGATCCCAAGGGGCTTTTCCAACCTGAACTGTTCTATGATTCTATTCAATGGAGCACACAGGTGCACAAAAAAATGAGGAAAGCTTGAGTAACAAAGAAGCAAACCAAAATGGGCCTAATTTTCATTAGGCTAATTTGTTTGTGGCAGTGCTATCAAGAACAGCATTTGATTATATTTTTTCTTCCCCGCAGGCTGAATTTGTACACTTAAAGATACTGCATCACAGACTCAAGATTCATCTTGCTTTTGGCCCAGACGCAGTTGACAGTTTTGTCACTTGAATCAGCAACACTGGGTTTGTGACAGTGCAAAGTTCTTCTAAACCTTTGCCTACACCTTGAAGTACAGAAATTCATACTCCAGTAAGGCATTTTCTGTAGCACCATGTCAAGACTCCTTATACTGAGAAAAGAAATCTTCCCGATTTGTTAATTAGATCTGCAAGAACTGCATTTTCACCTTTTTACCTTCAAGTGGCAAAAAATTCTAGTTTTCATTTGTATTACCATTTTGATGTCAAGTCATGTTTAGCAATATTTACCATTGGTTCTTTCACAGAATCACAGAATCACAGAATGTCAGGGATTGGAAGGGACCTCGAAAGATCATCAAGTCCAATCCCCCTGCCAGAGCAGGAACACCTCGATAATGCTACACAGGAACGTGTCCAGGCGGGTCTTGAATGTCTCCAGAGAAGGAGACTCCACAACCTCCCTGGGCAGCCTGTGCCAGGGCTCCATCACCCTCACTGAGAAGAAGTTTCTTCTCGAGTTTAAGCGGAACCTCTTATGTTCCAGTTTCAGCCCATTACCCCTTGTCCTGTCAGTGGTTGTCACCGAGAAGAGCCTGGCTCCATCCTCGTGACACTCACCCTTTAGATATTTGTAAACATTAATGAGGTCACCCCTCAGTCTCCTCTTCTCCAAACTAAAGAGCCCCAGCTCCCTCAGCCTTTCCTCATCAGGGAGATGCTCCACTCCCTCCATCATCCCAGTTGCCCTGTGCTGGACTCTCTCCAGCAATTCCCTGTCTTTCTTGAACTGAGGGGCCCAGAACTGGACACAATATTCCAGATGGGGTCTCACCAGGGCAGAGTAGAGGGGAAGGAGAACCTCTCTTGACCTACTAACCACCCCCCTTCTCACACACCCCAGGATGCCATTGGCCTTCCTGGCCACAAGGGCACAGTGCTGGCTCATGGCCATCCTGCTGCCCACCAAGACTCCCAGGTCCCTTTCCCCTACACTGCTCTCTAATAAGTCATTCCCCAACTTATACTGGAACCTGGGCTTGTTCCTACCCAGATGCAAGACACTTCTTTCTTAGCAAGATCAATATCAAATTAATAGCAACCAATCCTACTGCAAATAACAGGGAAACATGGCAGCAGGTGTAGTGTCGCTGAAGCCTCAGAACGACTGAGAATGTTTGACAGCAATTAACTGGGTTATTTTTATCCATTTTTGACACATTGTACATGATGCTGGTTTGAAAGAACTATGGGTCATAGATGTATTTGTGCAATTGAATTAATCTCTCCTGAAAGGGATTGCTTTGCTTATTTGAATTGTTATTTAGAAGTTATTACTAATTGTTATTAGTATTCTAACAGCGTGCTAGGGGACCCAAAACTGGCAAAGTAAGAGAAGTACAGTCAGAGCATGAAAAACAAGGACAGATGAATACTATAAAAATAAAGCTTGATCAGTCACAATCTGCCAAGTACGTGAACAAAGCAAAAGGACACTTTCCTAAACACACGGTAAAGAGGAGGAGGTTGAGACCACAATCTTGTAAAAATGACTTAATGGAGAGATGTTACTATGGGATAGGATAGTCCATTTTCTTTCATAATGAGATGACAAAGAAAATATACCTTAAAAAAAAAAAAAGGGGTAGAGCAAGGGGAATACCAACTCCATAAAAACAAATGTGCATCAAAATAATCTGGGAAGGAGACGGCAGCACGGGAAATAAATAAATGTATAAACTACAAAATGGTTAGAAGAGGCAGGTGTGTTTTTATCCACGGCAAATAACTTCCTTGGTGCTGTTGTGCATCAGACTGCAAAAATTGCCTCTTGCCTCGGTCTAGCCTGCCGGCAGGTCATTCCTTTTTTAGTGAAGATGCTGCTGGTGACTATCGGTGACTACCTAGAGGAAAGGCTCCAAGTGTCATCATTTCAGAAAGCAGTAGGAGTAATCCGTGCTGTTCTAAAACCACTCCCAGCCGACTTGTGCAATTGGGCATTTCCAGGATTGTGCCACAAGGCCAAGAATTTTAGTTAGAACCACGCCGAATGCTGCAATCGTGGGCTTGCAGTGATCAGAGACACTGGTTTGTTTCTTTTGAGCTCACAGGATGCGAGCTATGCCCACTCTCAAAGCAAATCCATAGCCTAACTCTTAGAAAATGGGTGTCAGAGACCTAATAGATCACACTAAACAAATTAAAAGAAACCACAAGAAAAAAACCCTGGCAAAATACGAGTCACCACAGCGCTAGGAAAGGCCCAAAAATTGATTTCCGCAGAAGTCAAAGCAGACGGGAGGAGAGAAAATGAATGTGCAGCAGGGTAGGAAATGAGTGTTGCAGACACAAAGGGGCATCTTAAGCAATGACTGCTGAGACTAATCCACCGAGTATGTTATCACCGTACTCATCTCTTTGGGTTTCAGAAAGGAATTTAGCACAGTGCTGCAAAGCAGATTAAAGCCTATTCGCTTTCATGGGATTGGAGGTACTGCCCTCGAGCTGACAAGAAGACTGCAACACCAAGGACGGATTCTGCTGCTACCGTGCCAGTAGGGATGGGAAACTAACATTTGGTTTCCTGAAGGGAAATCCCTCATGGAAGATCCCTGCATTCAATTACAAAATCTGATGTACCACATAAAATGAGGAGAGAGGTAAAACCGAAGCAAATGTGTGAGGCAGTGTCAACCTATCCACTCCAGTTTCATCTTGGGTCTAAGAAATTCCTTTTTTTAACCTATCTACCACGAATATCGATCAGAAACAATGTGTTAAGAACACACAGAGCAGGAGATGTTTTGATGACCACTGACAAAGGCAATTTTTCCAAAGTCTTTTTAGATACCTGGCAAAATTTTCACGAGCATTTGTGCACTGACTCGTGGGACTATGTTGCTTCTGAGATTTCACTACATACAACTTCGAGTGTGAAAACAATTGTTGAACTCTTAAGGTGTTACGAGATGGCCAAATGAATGGGTTTTCAAGTCAAACGGGTGAAAACCAGCAGACACTCTATGTCTATGTTCTGAAGGCCCACTGGAGGCTCAATTCACATACTCAAATTTGACGCTCAGAGTTAGAGAGTGTGAACACTTGCACGATGTTGCGCGCCGACAACATAATTCGAAACATCGAAGATTAAAACGAGCCCTTATGAATGCTTACTTACTTTAATGATGAAGAAAACAAAAAACAAAACAGTGAAGATAAGTGTTTACTTTGTAGGCGATACTCCATCAATTTTGCAACAACTTACGCAACATCTCTCTGAAAATGTGAGTAATGTGAATTTTTACTGAGCTCTTTTAATTTAGTTGTTAGTTCATTCTGTCCGCTTGGTGTATTTTAACTGTTGCCAGGACAAGGGATCGCTCTTACGGTGCCACAAAACTGAGTAGTCACGGAATCAGCGCAGATACATAAACCCTCAGAGAGGACAAACATTTTTTCCTTTCTGCAGAAGTAATTATTCACTGGAGCTTATTAACTGTCCTTTGTAGGCATAAATAATTAGCTCTGGTATTTCACACATGCTTTCTTAGAATTACCCATTTTTTAAAGCACATAAGCTTACAGGAATGTTTATTTCCCCAAACTGCTTGAACACAAAGTCTTTCTTGCAACAATTGTCTCCATGTGGTTGAATGGTCACCAGTGATCGGACTCTAATCTTGCTTTCACCAATGTAAAAATAGTTAATATAATTTTTTTTTTAAAGTTTTGTAATGTAAATACTAGATGTTTCATGCAAGTTTGCCAGAGACTAGTATTTTTATGGACGTGTTTCCTAAAAACGAGCTCATCATCTTTTAAACCTCTGATTATTAGGTCTGCTGTGCAAGTATTGAATGTACCCTTAAAATCTTTTTAATGTCTGAGCACATCCTGGTGCTCAACACAGCGTAAGTATTTAGTCAGTTGGATAAAACAGCATTTTGGGAGGCAGGTTTTTCTTCCAGCTTCAATGTTTTCATCTGCTTGAGGTTCTTTGAACCTACCCAGCTTGGCTGCAAAGGACACGTGCCAGTCAGCACTTTGTGGGTAGTTTGGGGTAAGTCTCGAAGCATTTCCCATTAAAGCTGCTCCATTTTGGCTAGCAAATGAAATACTCCTTGTATCGAAGAGGAGGAGAAAAGCTTTCTTCTAAGAACACTGGAAGAACAAGGCCTGGGTCGTGTTTTGTGCTGCGCTGCCTGTGTGATGTCTAGCACTTAGCGAACAAAACTCGAGTTTCCACACTGTTGTCCGAGAGGGGCTAAATTCTGTACGTGTGACTCTTTGCATACATTCGCTTTGCAGTTCTTCAAATATTAATATTTTCACGTGCACCCCGAAAACTGTTACAGTTTGCTTTGCAGTGGCTGGAATGCCAAGTTGGTTTTAATTTTAGGAGTTTCTTGGCAATATTTGGAGCCTGTTTGTCTTGGCGTCCCCCTACCATATTACCCATTCCACAGTATCACATTCTAAAAACTGTGTTTACAATTGTTTTGCCATTTTTTTATATATTTCTTTTGGTTTAAAATGTAAACACAGGAGAACATCCATGAGACAATTGTAAATTTTCTCTCTGTATGTATTTTTAATTCTGATCGCTTCAGCTCTTCATTACTGTCCTATAGGACTTCAACTGACAAATATTTTAACTTGGCAGAGGTTCAGATTTTTTATGAGTGAATCCATTATGCTCCCCTAACATCTGCTTTTAATAATCCCAAATGTTTTTGGTTTGTTCTACTTTCGCATGAAATTTTTCGTTTGCTTTCTTTGAACATTGCACAGAAAGGTTAATTCTCATCTCGTTGATGTTGCTGATAAAAGTGGGCATTGATTTCAATGAGAATGAGACGATAAGACAAAGGAGAGTGAGTTTAAAGACACTTAGCTATAAGACAAAATACTGTCTGGAAGGTTAACTTAACACTCTGAGAATAAATGGTAAAATCATTGGCCAGATAAGTTCTCACTTTCTAAAATTCCTCTAAAATTGCATCATCTGAGGCATGTAGGGGAAAGAAGAAGTTAGGAAGTCTGATTAGAATTCCCTTCCATCTTTCCTTTAAGTGCAACAAATGTGTGACAATTTAGAAAATGTGTTTTGAAAATTCATTACATGAATGTAAGGGTTTCATCAGCTCTTTTCCACAAACCATTTCCATAATACTTTTCCAGTTTTCACTGGAAGCATACAGGAAAAAAGAGCTTGGAAAAGCAAGTTAAGACATTCAGGTAGACTTACCCAATCTCAGCAGTTTCTTTCATTTTGAAGGCGTTTTCATACGTAAAACACCTTCTTGTCAAAGGCGTTTTAAATAGGTATTTAAAAAAAACCCTGACTTGTCTTTAAAGGCAATCTCACCAACAGCAAACGTCAAGCCAGGATTTTGTATAAACCCAAATGTCATCTGGAAAATATACGACGCGATTCTGCGCGTCTGTCACGGCAGAGTCCTTTGTTGGAGCCCTGTGTTTAGTTTTGGCATGGCACTTCAAGAAGGATGCAGGCCACCTGGAAAGAGTACAGGGGGAAGGAACAAGAACGATCGAGAGCCTAGAAAATACGACCTACAGGAAAGATGAAAAGAGCAGCCTGTTTATTTTTAAGGAGAGACCTGAAGCAAGATGCAATAACACTTGTAAAATAACTTTCCTGCTACGGAGAGGCAACAATGAATCGGCTATTTCAGTCTGCTCCAGCAAGTAGAAGAAATAGGGTGAAGTTGCAGCAGGAAAGATTTTAGGTAATGCAAGATCTTTTGATACGAGAAGGTATTTGAAATGTTAGGAAGAGTTAAGCATCAGGCGACTGTGGAATGGTCACCACCACTAGTTCAAACGAACAGGCTACACAAGTATCGGCCAGGAATTACTTGGGTGGTGTTATTTCTGCCACGTGGTGTATGGTTGGGATCTGGTGTCTCTTAAGGGCTCCGTGGAGGTCCTGGAGTGTGGGACAAACTTTCATCTTGTACCTTGACAGCTCAGTTCATGAGAAAAATGCAGCGGTTTAGAATAAGGTAGGATTTGTTTAACATGAGATAAAAATACGACTGGAAGTGGCCTTCTGTCGAAGAATATCAAATCCAAGCTCCTGCTCAAACGTCATCTCAAAATTAATTAGGTGTTCTGTTTGTTTGGCTATTCCAAAACTTCTCTGGTCTTACGGTTTGAAGTTGTTTTCTGCTTTTCAGCCCAAATTTAACTCGGCATGGGATGGCGTGGCGTAGGATGATATTGTTGGGCTAACTTTTTCCTTTCTTTAGGTTAAATAGTTCTTCTTCCATTCTCAGGTTTCCCACAATATAAATTCAGTCAGCGTAGCCATATTCCCCACTTTCACATGATCTATTTTAGTTTTTTCTTGTAAGGAAAACTTAGCTTTAATTGGTTCACTATCTCTTTCCCTGCACTCCTTCTTCCTACACTTTCCACCAAGTAATTTTTTCTGAATGAGAATACAGTTTCTTGCAAAAAACCTCCCAAAGAAAGGCCTTTCACTGCATGCTTTCCCGTTTAAATACATCATTCTTGGTATCATTCTCAAAGCTATAAATAACAGAACTGCACTATCGTCTGTATCACCAATAGAAATATATGACTCTTAGAAAACAAAAGCAATATTTTTTACCATCTTCATTCATTTATAAACAGAAGAAAAATGAAAAGTCTAAATGCTTAATATTCAAATTAATGCAAAAGAGATTCGTGACTCACTTACACTACTGTTATTTTTTAAAATTCCTTCCTTCTTAGTGGTTCATCCATTAAGCTACTGGATTGTTTTCTTCTGTCTGTCATTGCAATTAGTTTCATATCACTGTGGGCTTCAGACCGCGGTCGGAGAACTCCCAAGCTAGGCGTTCACTTTGAACTCTAGTCAAAACCACAGAATGACATACGTGTGCACGGCGAGAGTTAAAATTTATAGAAGATTTGTCTGGAATGTATTTAAATGTGGAAAACTTGGGAGAAAACAGAAAAATATACCGTCAGATAAGTGCCTACGTACAGCTGTGGAGTATCTTCTTGTCGGTGAGAGGTTCTGCTAGGATTTGCAGATGAAAAATTTGCTTTCCAGCTCACTTGGGAGACAGATGTACGGGACTGAACGTGTTACTTTGTCGACACCACAAATGGCACAGACGTGCCTGGGCTGAGTCTGCAGCAGGTGTCTCCTGTTAATGCAATAGCAAACATGAAGTTGTTTCCTCAGGTATCAAAATATTGACCCTACCCAATTACTCTTCAGTGCAAGACATGTACAGAAGCCAGCAGAGCTTTTGTTACTGTCCAACAAAGATGAAGTTTATTCATCTGAGGGATTATTCAGGGGATATTCAGACATCTGAATGCTGACTTCAGGACTGGATGACCGCTCATGATCCAGTTCAGCCTCAGTTATTCTCTGAGCCATTGTATTTCTTCAGACTTATGAACAGAGAGCCTTGTTCCTCCAGTGAAGTATACATTCATTCAAATGCTAGACCTCCTTGTGCAATTCAAGAGATGCTGTCAGATACGGTCAGTATTAGCACCATTTGCTACTTTATTAAATTGCTTTTTCTAACGGGGGCCTTTCACCATTAACAGTCAAAACAGATTTTTAATTCCTTATTGCATGAGTGTCTTTCTCAAGAATTTCAGCATCACAGTCTATTACATGTCATCTCCAAGTTGGTAGGCACTCCTTGAGTTAGTCACTACTGACACATTTTTGTGATCTTCTGGGACTGGCACTCGCCTACCACAGAGCAGAACAGTTCCCTGTGGCGTAGACATCTGGCTCTGATATAAGATCGTTAAGATTGCAACTCGTGTTGCAATGTCACCCAGAGGAGTTTGCATGGAATAGCAGACAGAAGAGGTGTCCTGTGCAGAGAAAGACATCCACATTGTGCTTCTTTGAGAAAGGCAAATCTTTGTGTCACCCTGAAGGGGATTCTCTTCATTCGAATCAGTAGTTTGTCTTTGTATGTTGCAAGTGAATTATATTGCTGTTGAATTTTCACTTTCCTTTAGTTTCCATTCCTTTCTCACGCCTCTTTATTGTTTCTAGTTTCCCAGAGAGTACCAGGAACACGTCACCACTCCAAATCAGCAAAGGCAAAAGTGCCAGTTTCCTTCAGCTACTGAGAAATAAGTGTTCCAGAGCAACACACTCAGCACCCTCTTTTCCATTCGTCACCACTCCAGAACTTTATGCTGCCATCTTCACAACTCATATCCCAGGTAACCTCAGATAACGTTTCTTGGATATTAATGTTTAGAAAGCAACAGACTTCTGCCTACATGCTTTCACAGAATAACGTTGAATTGGGACTCTTTCCGAAAGCTTGGACTCTTACCTGTTGGGCATTAAAGTAGAAAACCAGTACCAATAAAGCACCGATCTTCAAGAAACATTAGACATTAGGAGGAAGTTCTTTACTCTGAGAGTGGTGAGACACTGGAACAGATTGCCCAGAGAAACTGTGGGTGCTCGCTCCCTGTAAGTGTCCGAGGCCAGGCTGGATGAGGCTTTGAGCAACCCAATCTAGCGGGAGGTGTCCCTGCCCATGGCAGGGGGAGTTAGAACAACATGATCTTTAAGGTCCCTTCCAACCTGACAATTCTATGAATCTATGGAGCAGAGCAGGGCTCCTACCTCTGTGCAGTGAGACAGATCTTTAGAGTGCTTTCTTGTTTTGCTGACAGGGGAGCTCCCAAGTACGGTGGGACAAGTGATGTGGTGGAACGGTGGGTGTGGTAGAGACCTGTGAACCAACTGGCAGGCAACAGCCCTAGTCCCAGCATCCTGCTCTGTGATAGCTCACAAGGAGAAGGACAATAAGCCACCGAGCCCTTAGTGTCCCAAGCTGGCCAGAAGGGCTGTCATCAGCATTCTGGGATACCTGAGCGGAAAGTCCCAGTGGCAAACTTTGACGTCAGAATGCACATGAGGTTTGTGAGGAGCAGGAGCGAAAAGACATTTATACGGTTTACGCCTACTGCCGCACACCACAGGCTGAAACTCCAATAAGGGACATGGGTGTGCACAGCAGGAATGCACACATAGGTGAACTTTATGGGAAGAAAGGGATTTGCTCTCATCAGTGAGTGCCACAGAGTGACAGAGCGAGATGTTGGTGTTTTGGTGGAAGGCACCTCGCCACTCGGATGCAGGGAAAAGGCTCTCTCTGAGCTCCCTTCACCCATAGCTCTCCACTTGAGCATCTGCCTGAGTTGGAGGTGGGAGGAATATGTGTGCGTGTCTGTGTGTACAACATAGCTAGGCATTCCTCGCTTCATGTAAGGATTGGAGTGATGAAGAATATCTTCTTCATGGGCACAACAGTCATCCACGTAAAATATTTTTGAGTAGGCAGAGTCCTCCACCCTTTCCTTTTCCTTTGCTTTCATCTGATTGTGTTCACGGCCATGAGCACATCTTTTTCTATAGCTCCTGACTCAGAAGTTACAAACGTTATCAGAACTGGAGAGCGGAGTCCTCCAATGGCTGCTCAGGAGTGTGGAGCACCAGACCATTTTCCATACTCTCATCTTTCCCCCCTTTCTGCTCTCCCACTCACCCACAAGGAGCAGCTGCAGTATTCACTACCAGCCAGAAGGGAAGACAAGCAGACAGCTGTCGTGCTATGAATCAGATTTTTAAACTGTGGTTTGGAGGGGAAGATTTTAGCTTTCTTTCCCACTTGCAGAACAAAGAGCATCTGTTTTTGACACTTGCACTTTTAATGCTGATGTGGGAGTTCGACTTGCAATTACAGATTCCATGTACAGAAACTGAATTCAAATAGCCGATGCAAAATATCCTCTGGACATTTTTTTCATTGATTGGGTCGCTGTGGAATTAAACCCAAATTCTCTACGAAAGAACAGAATGTTTAAAAGAGAAGGAGAGACGGTACGCGTGATTCCCTTCGGTCCTGTAAATGGTCTGACTAGAAACACTATAAGCAATTATGAGCTTTATTGTTTTAGGGAATTCGAAGACAGGGAGTGCTGAAGAATGAACAGACTTTGGCTGGAAAAGTGCTCATGTGCGCTGCAGTAGTGAGGGATAGAATGGTTTCTTGGACACGCTGGGAAGCAAGAGAGCCAAACCTGAGTCACATGGACGGCTGCAGACATCACATTGAATTGTGTAATAATACTACAGCGAGCACAATTGGAGCAGGCTTGCTGACCTCACGGCTGAAAGCCCTATTTAAGATCTGGCCACCAGATGTTCCAATAGGATCTAGCCAGCTGCTAGCAGAGCTTACCCTGAGCGTTTTAACAGGGAATATTTACAGCCTAATCGTTCGGGAGAGATGATTGCACTACTTTTCTTTTCTGCTCTGCTGTGGGACGAGGCTCAGGCATGGGGATTCAAGGACGGAGTGCTGCATAACTCGATTTGGTTAGGTAAGAAATGATTTAATCCTGAATGTTTTACTGCAAAAGTCACTGCATCTGTTTAACAGCAGAAAGACGAGCACCTAGCAATACAGAATTGAGCCACGCGTTAATATTAGCAAAACCCTGCATTGAACTGGTGAGCATTTTATCTGAGTAATTCATGATCATTTTATCGGGGTAATTGTTGATCATTTTATCCACGTACTGACTGTAAGTGTTCTCCTTCTGAGCTTGCTATTGTTACTATTTTCTCTGAAGCACAGGAAAAAGTAGCTATAGAATATTTCATCTGAATGTATTTCCCTACAGCATGAGGTAAAGTGAAAACAGCATTAAATAACAGTTGTTCCTAATGAAGGAAAATGAGTATGAAAAGCAGCATTTGCCAAAGGAATGAATTACTTTCTGCATGAACATACTTCAGATGCCTGGGGTCCTACATATGAAACTAAATGATCTGGAAATAACAGCGATAATATTTCCTAGGTTTCTGGGAAAGTACTGAAATGTATATGTTCTGGCCGTTGGTTGGTTCACATCATTAAACAGTCGAAGGGAAGATTTTGAAAGGGCTACAGAAATTGTTGTGGGAATAGTTTCTTATACCTTAAGTGGTTTTAAACAGCTCTTAGAGTTCTTTTATAGTTCTTTGTAATTATCCAGTACAACAGAAAACCACGTTCAGGACGCAGTCCCACCAAGGATGCCAAAACAAAACCATGCACAGAGCGCTCTGTTTTATAGGCAAATACTTAAAAACTATTTTGTCCTCTCTCGAAAGCTGTGTGTTTCTTTGAGGATTTTAAGGAATTCCTGTAGCTGGTGCATGTTTCTGTTGTGCTCCGATGTTTCAGGCGTGCTCCAACGTTTCATGCTCTGTTAGCTGGTGCAGCAACCACGTGGTGCCGGTCCCTTCTCAGAGGACTGTGTGAACTAACAGGAACATAAATGAGACGGAGCAGTGTTTTGTATTGTTTTCCATTTGACTGCACGTTTTTAACGACTTCTCTTTCCTTCTAAACTCGAAACGTGCCTGCTGTGACCCGTAGTCGCTGAAGGTGCTCAGGTGGGGGAGAGCTCCAGCGGAAGGAGCTTCACGCACCACCTCGAGTGGCTGCTGTTCAGAAAAAGGGTGGCAGAGAAGAGGTTTGTGCGAGAAATAAGAAAAGCTGTTATTCCTGACTGCAGTAACAGTAAGAGGACACAGAAGATGAGTAGGACTGAGGCTGTGTGAAGCCCTGGCAGTAGGGCAGAGTTGTTCTGCTCTCATCCAGCCAGTGCTGTTCCAAAGAGTGCCCCAGTGCAGCACCACCGACCGTCCCAGGATGAGACCCGGGATGAGATCACACCGGTGAAGGGGCAGAGAGCTCAGGCGCACACCATGCCACTTGCACTCATGGATGGAGAAATGGGTCCTGGGTGGTTTACTTGCAAATACAGAATCACAGAATTATAGAATCATTCAGGTTGGAAAAGACCCCTGGGATCATCAAGTTCAACCATTAACTCTGCTCTGCAAAGCTCACTCCTAAACCATCTCCCCCAACCCCACAGCTAAAGGACCTTTAAACACCTCCAGGGATGGGGACTCAACCACCTCCCTGGGCAGCCTGTGCCAGTGGCTGACTACTAGTGCTGTGAAAAATTTTTTTGCTGAAGTCCAGTGTAACCCTCCCCTCTTGTAGTTTGAAGCCGTTCCCTCTTGTTCTATCACTAATTACTTGCGAGAAGAGACCAGCCCCAACCTCTCCACAACATCCTCTCAGGCAGCTGTAGGGAGTGATGAGGTCTCCCCTCAGCCTCCTCTTCTTCAAACTAACCAGCCCCAGCTCCTTCAGTCGCTCTTCTTAAGATTTATTCTCCAGGCCCTTCCCCAGCTCCGTCGCCCTCCTCTGCACTCACTCCAGCACCTCGAGATCTTGGATTGAGATGCCCAAAACTGGACAAAATACTCAAGGTGTGGCCTCCTCAGTGTCGAATTAGAGGGGGACAATCCCCTCCCTGCTCCTGCTGGTCACACTACTGCTAACACAAGCCAGGATGCCGTTGGCCTTCTCGGCCACCTGGGCACACGCTGGCTCATCTTCAGCCACTTGTCGATGAGAACCCCCAGGTCCCTTTGTGCCAGACAGCTTTGCAGCCACACTGCCCCAAGCTGTACCGTTGCCTGGGGTTGTGTATCTCCGTATCCACGTGACTGCTGCAACGAGTCACCCTGGGGAGAGCCTTTAGGGGCTTCTACAACATACAGGGGACTTTACGATGGCAGAGATCCTTTAAGCAGTTCGATGAATTGAAGTCAATTTGAAGAAAAAAATATTCTAATCCTCTAAAATGAAGAAACAGAGTGTTAACTGGAATGCATAACAAAATTACGTTGTGCTACACCTCTAGCATTTACCATGAGAGTAAATAAACATGAACCATGAGGTAAAAACTGAGGACTTGCTCTAAATAAGCAAACACATGCAAAATCTGGAAGCAGTGTGCAACTCTGAAATAACCACTCTGCTGGAGCTCCTTTAGAAATGCACCATCTAGTCTAAATACAGCAGCAGAATTATCAAAACAAACCTCAAAATGCAGTTAATTGAATTACCAACGGAATTCAGCGATGTATATAGATGAAGAAAAAGTTGGCAAAATCACAGCCATCCAGTCTACGCATCTTTGTATCTAACAAAAACCAGAAAGTGTAACCTGAGCTGTAAAACAAGTAACCCCAATCTCACCAAGTATAAGTATTAAAGTAAGGGCCCCTCCCTTGAGTAAAACCTAGGAATGCGCAGTGACATCCGAGCTTTGCTTATCTCCACTTCTTCCGATAAAATACTATCAAGACCAAATTGGAAATGGAGTTTTCCATTTTACCTTTCTTCTGCAATGAGTCATTAGCACAAATATAAAATCTTGAATTACTGGCAGTGTAGAAATGCTCATGTCTTTACCTTTTTTCTCCTTACAAACCATCTTTTGTTCCCTCAGTAAGCTTTCAGTCCTGCTGCAGCCACCTGCATCGCCTTCCCATTAATGTCCTTCTTCTGTGAATGGAATTTTATTGTTCCTCATTTTTGACACAAGCACATTATAAGCCAGGGCCCTGAGTACGACTGTGCGCGTTAGCAGAGGCCAGTGCCAGGAACTCTGCATGGCCATCCTCTGCTTAAAATCTAAATATTTCCTTTTATTTAGCATTTCGTATTTGTGTCATGCATATTGAAGGTGCTTTATCTGGCCAAATTTCACGCTTGTTGTGTTTGTGCAGAAGGGTTTGGCTACACTTTACCATCTCCTGCTGCTATGGGTGAGCAGAGGGTCACTGCCCTTGCAGGATCCTACTGCCTCTGGACTTCCAGGAGAGATTTTAAGAAATGTGAGCTGGAAGAAACACGTCCTGTCAGCCATGTAGCCCATGACCTTTTGACTACGAACCAAAGAAGAAAAGTGGGTGGAGAAATCCTTGAGAGAACAGTCCCAGTATGGAGATTTTCATGCAAAGAAGGCAAGAACTTTGCTGAAAGTTCTCTAATGTTGCCTGGGAAGAGATTTCAGGCAGGTCAGATAAAGAGAGCAGCCTTCAGGCAGAATCCCACCTCGGAGAAGATGCTCGGCTGAGGCTGGGACACTCTGTAGTGCTGACCCTGTGGTACAGGAAGGGGGCATGTTTGCAGGGGTAGGCATGCACTTGAAAACAAAATTTCATCCAGCTTTATCTCACGGCCACGATACCACCTCCAAAAAGACTAACAGCAATTCATGCGTGTGTTCCCGTGTGACAGTGAATATGTATCTATATGTACATACATAAATATATAAAAGCATGGGAACAGTTAACAAGTACAATGCTTTGACCTTGGGCTGGTTTTGCTGATGCAGTTTATCTTTCCACACAGCCCCTAATGCAATTAAGAGGGAAGGGGAAAAAATGCCAGCGAAAGATCTGATCAGTTAATGAGGATATACTGTTAGGGGATAGAGCATCATTAAACTGTGACACACGGAGCCAGCTTGAAATCTCAAAGCTTGGTGGAGAACATGTGTGTGGTCCATCTTTCCAAAGGCTCCTTTTGTCGTGTTACAAAGGAGGAACAGAGATACAGGCTGGTGATTGCTCTCAGCAGGATAACGCCACCCACGAAGACACTGCACGAAGCCTTGGTGGGGCTGCTGGTGGTGGAGCAGCCCTTGCAGAAACTGTGAAGAGCAGATCTCCCCAGCACTATCCTGAAAAAAACGTGAGGCCTGCCCATGGTGAGATTTCGGCATCAGCAAGCGGGGGTAGATACTTTTCCAGGGCTAAGATGTGAAAACAATATTGCCAGGTGAAAAAGTCAGGCAAGCAACTAAAAAATCAGTTTTTACTGTCGTCTCCACCAGTGATGAGTCCAAGCAGTGGCGATCCCGCCCGAATCCCTGGTGGCACATCCAACAGCAGTTCCAGGGACGGAACAGGGTGGGACAAACCTCAGAATTCAGCTGCCTTTTACTCTTTGACTGCGTGTAGGTAGGGCAGCTCAGCTAATCCCCAAGCCTGCAGTCTGTGCTTTTCCATTCACCTTCCAGTTCACTTCTCCGTGAGCTGCAGCGATCAATAATGTCAATTCCAGGTTGTCCCCCGAGTGTGCAGTGAAGCCAAAGGACGTGCCGTTTTCCGTGGTACTCAGATTTCCAATTCCTGCACACCGACTCCAATAGAATCATTCTGTAAAGAAGCAGCGAGTGGATTTATCAGGTTAGACACAACAGACTGAGTGAATGAAAAATAACGCATCCTATGAATAAATTTTTAATTAAAATAGATTTTTTTTTTTTAAATACAGCATTATTTCACAGCTGTTAGTTGTTGCCAGCTTGGTTTTTTGGAACGATTTTTCCACGGAATATATGTTATTCCGTGCCCATGCCAGTGACATTCCCAGCGCTGTTACACAAAGCAGCTCTCCGTCGTCTGAGAATATTGTCAGCAATGTAATTTGCTTCACTGGGCGTGAGGCCAGTGACTGCGGGTCCAAAAATTACTCTGGCAACCATCATTCTGGATCTAATAAGAGATCTCACCATTGCTAACCACAATTCAGTGGTGACCATGTTTTTTTTTAAAAAAATATCCTATCGTAGCCAAAACTACTGACTCTAAGTATGTCCCTATAAAAGACATTTTTTTTTCCCCCTGGTACAAATAACTACTGTAAAAACTGCTTCCTGGTTTGCATCTTTCTGCAGTCATGTTGAGTAGTGAGAGCTACAGACGGCCATTTCTCTCAGATTACACTAAATATAAGAAAGATCTAAACAAAAATGCTGTTCAGATTAGATATGTAGATTGGTTCCCGGACAGATTTCCGTACATATGGCATCAGACAAGTGCAACATGAAAAGATTCTAAAACTTACAGCAGTACTGACAGTTTCTAGGTTTCCCTGGAAAGCTGCTTTATATTGTACTTGCAACAGCAAAGAGAAAAAAAAAATAATGAAGAAAGCATATTAATTTTTTGTGCAGCAGAAATGTCAGCCAGCAATTGTTCTGGTCCTGCCCTTTGTGACACAAGCTCAGATATTTTTACTTCACATTTTCATTCCCTTTTAATTCCTGCCTCTCCTCCATCCAAGTAGCTCTGATTTAACTCCTCTGGAGATTCAAAACAAAGCTCTGATTCATCTTACAAAGGCACTTAAAATCACATCCAAAAGTATGCTGTGATAGCCATCCAGAAGGAGCTTCCCCCGAGTCGGAGAGGATACACAAACCCCGCGATGCTGTCACCAGCCCATCGTTCCCATAACTACCGCCTTCGGAGCGGTCCCGGGGGAGTCCTGCCCTGTGTTTGTTGATTTTCTGTTGTTCAAAAACTCACCAAGCTCTGGCTAGCTGTTGTTCAAAACTTCTCCCACGCAAAAAAAAAACCCATACCTTTGGGTCGCAAAAACGCGCTTTTGGGTTGCGAGGGCTGCGTTTTGTTGACGTTTTACACGTGGCATGGTTGCGAGGGGAATGGTTTAGTGGGCATAGTAGGGTAGATGGTTGGACTAGATGATCTTGGAGATCTTTTCCAACCTTAAGGATTCGATGATCCTATGATTCTATGTTTCTCTTCTCACCTGAAGGTCTTTGGGAAACTGCTGGAGGTGGTGGGAGCCCACCGGGAGAGGTGGGTAGCGCAGAGCCCGTGCTGAAATCATTTATTGCTTTGTTCCCACAGAACGAGCAGCTGGAGTGTACCACAGGGAGTCACGCTCGGGGAAGTACCAGCTCACCTACGCGGAAGCAAAAGCAGTCTGTGAATACGAGGGAGGACACCTCGCCACCTATCAGCAGCTGGAGGCGGCGAGGAAAATAGGTTCGCAACAGAAAATCGCGGCGGGTCGCGCTTCGCGGCGCTCATTCATAATGCTGCCAGCCTTGTGTTTGCACGAATGGCATGAACTCTAGGACTTAGAGACTTGCAAACTCCCTGGATTTTCGCCCAAGTTGGATGGAATTCTGCCCCCTCAGTAAAACAGGGAGTTAGTGGTGCGCTCGGAGGGAAGGCAAAGCCGCGTGAGCGCTCTGCTGCATTTCTGTTTGATTCCTAATGCGAAATGATGAATTCATTCAGAGCGTTGGGGAAACAATGGAAAATGTCCTCCACTAGCAATTCGCAGGCTACGCTGTTGAGTCAGAAGCTGGCTCTCAGCACCAGCACGCTTGTAAAAAGGGTACTTTTGTCTCTTCCGAGTAGCCTGTAGCCCTAGGATGCCACAAATATGTTCCAGTTCACCTCGGAGAAAACATTGAATTGGTCTCTACCAGACAGCAAACAACATTGCATTCTTTGGTTATTGTTTTCAAGTTCTCGGCCACAAAACGCATTAACAGGGTCTTTTTTTTTTGTTGAGCAAGAAATACTTGAGGCATTTCAGGTATTTAAGTTCAATTTGGAAGTATTTTAAGTTAAATACTTGGTTTTCTGAGCTGTAGTATTTTACTCACTCTCGGAACGGAACACTGCAAACTCTTGAGGTATGATGGACTAAATCCAGTCGACTTCAAAAGCGAAAACAAAGAACACGCTTATATATGCAGTATATAGTTTGGCTACAAACACTGGTACAGCTCTTAATATTCATTTCTACGTAGCCCATCATTTGATTCATTTTCAAATGAAGACCCGAGAATCGTAGAGAACGCAGTGCAATTTTATATTCTGCTTTTAAAATTATCCCCTCAAAGTACTGTTCTTTCCTGTAGCTCAATTTCTGTTACACCCAGGTCATTGATCGTCTTGAGTAAGACCTTACTTGCTTGAATAAAAAGCAGAGTTTTCAGCCTAGGACTGATTTATCACATCCGTATCTCATTTTCTGCCTGTTGTAGGGTTCCACGTGTGCGCTGCTGGCTGGATGGCAAAGGGCAGAGTTGGCTACCCCATAGTTAAAGCTGGAGCCAACTGTGGCTTTGGAAGAACCGGTATCGTCGATTATGGGATTCGCCTCAACAGAAGCGAGCGATGGGATGCCTACTGCTACAACCCTAACGGTGCGTTTCGAAACAACCCATCGCTCTTCGGGTCTAAGATCACGACGACATGCCGTGCTGTCGGGCTGTGCGACGGCGCCCAGGCTCTGAACGAGTTAGCTTCAACAAATTTATTTGGTACAAATTTCTTCGAAGCCCCACATCGAGCCCCCTCTCTTGTTACTTGTAGCTGGTCTGGCTTACTCAGAGCTCAGCGTCTCTGGGCCTAAGCAAAATCCTTTCAGAAAGTGAAAATATAATGACATGCTGTTGTCGATTTAAAAAGGTAAGTGATGTTCCCCATGCGATGTGCGAATGGTCTGTTTTGTGTAAGAGTAGTTACATTCAGCTTACAATTTCATTTAAATAAGCAATCCGGGGTGTTTAATACGGGAACTGCTTTCCAAATGTTTTGCCTGTAAAATCGAGTGTTAACACAAAATTTAACACTAAATTTAGAATTCTAAATTTTAAAATTTAAATTTTAAAATTTAAAATTTAGTGTTAACACTAAACTTAGTGTGAACTTAGCTTGGTATCGCTTCCTACAGTGGGGAAGACAGGAAAAGTAGGCACCAACAAGGAAAGCAAAGCTTTGTGCACAGCTTGGCTCTCCTATTCCTCCAAGTATACTACCCTGCCTGGCAGAGCCAAAAAGCGGAGCTGTCCGTGACGTCTGCACAGCTGTGCACATTTTGTTTGTGCTCCCAGGGCTTGAGGTTGTTTATGTGAGCTGGGCAGTTGTTAATCAAATAGCTCTGCGGGGTGGGGGACACGCGCAGATGTTCAGCACACAAAGAAAACTCCGAGAGAGGCTACTGCCTTTGTTAGTACTGCCTGTAAACTGGCAGCCTGACTTTCTCCTTTGTCAGCCTGGGCTGGGAGGTTACTTTCCAAACTGTTTGGTTAGAGGACAAAAGGGAAACAGAACTGCTGACACTCAGCAGAGAGCTGGAGTTTCTCCCCCTGTGAGAAGGATCTCTCTTGATGGTCAGTGTGCTGCAAAGCCCGGCAGAGCTGCCTGCTTGCAGGTGGGAGGCAAGAAGCCTGGGGTGGGGAGCAAAGACAAATCTCAGCCTGTGCTTTCCTCTTGGGTGCTAAAGGTGTCAAGAGGTGCTTTGTGGAATTCTCCGCATGTTTGAAATGTAAAACCTAACAATGGTCTCAAACTGGAAAGTACAGAACTCGTGGACAATGCACAGGCTAAGAGGGCAAATCCTACAATCCAGCTTAAGCCTCCCAACTCTTGGGCCTCGAATCGCCCTTAGGAAGCACCTCTCTCGCCCCCAGGTCTGAACTTGGGGAACTAGGGCAAATCCTAAAGTCAGGCGGTGGGAGGTCCCCAGATGGGTTGGTCTTGCAGTCAGGGAGCTGGCGAAGTTCAAACGGCCACTGGATCGAACAGCAATGAGTGGGTTTCGTCCCAAAGGGAGTGCGGAGCTGGAGCAATAACCGGGGTACAATGCAATATATGTGATCACCAGCCTTTGTAAGTTTTCTTGTAGGACGCGCTTTCATGAGGTTTTTGAAGAAGAAAGGATGACGCTGAAGGCCAGGGTGACTTCCAAGTACAGCTGTAAAGCTTACAGCCTGACGTTGCCAGAAATCCCAGATGGCTTCGACATAGAAACTTCCCTCTGGCCCAAAGTCTGCTGAAGTCAATGAAAGCTTTTTCATTAATTCATTGAGTTTCAGATCACGCCTCTTGTTTTCCAAACTATCTGCTCCCCAAACCTAGGAATGGTTGACATTTCTTGTGAGCGCCGAGTGCCTAATTGTATGAAAAGTGCTATCGTGCTGGGTGTTCCCATGGGATTTTCTACGGATCTGCTGGGTCAAAGAGCAGAAAGATTTAAACCAGAATGAATACTTAAACTCCGATGTTTTTATTTGTCTCTCAGGAAAAGAATGTGGTGGCGTCTTCACGGACTCCAAATATGTTTTTAAGTCACCAGGCTACCCAAACGAGTATGAAAACGAGCAAATTTGCTACTGGCATATTAGAGTAAAGTACGGACAGCGTATTCACCTACAGTTTCTTGAGTTTGATGTCGAAGACGACACTGCTTGTATGGCTGATTACTTGGAAATCTACGATAGCTACGATGATATCAATGGCTTCGTGGGCAGGTAACGCAATTCCAGCTTGAATATGCAAATATGCAATTAATCAAACATTAATCAACCAATTTTTTTATCCAAAGAACATTAGCACAGAACACTGTATTACCTTATCCAATTAGCACCTCTGATATGCCCAAAATACTCAATAGGACCTGACTTACCTTTCCTGGCAATTTACTTTGGTGCCATTAATGCAGGTCTGTAAAGAGTTTCAGAGAATTCTGCTTTGCCCTTTTCTGCTTTGTTAAACTACGTGAAAGAAAGCTGCAAGACTTTTTTTAGTTAGCTGCTTATCGTTACTCTTTATTATTTTACAGGAAGAACTCTTAGCAATCTCAAACAGTATTTTGTATTTGCTTTAACTGAACAGAGAGAGGTGGGGTGTTAATCCTTTAGCAAAAATGTCATTAAGTTACCATTCACTGCAAAAGTGAAATATTTTATAGCGATATCAGAGCAGGTGTTATGTATCATCTCTCTTACTAGATTTAGTTTCCCTCTTTGCTTAATTCTTACTATCTTTTCTTTGACATCATATTTTTGCTTGCCCTTTAGCAGTCATATTTTGGTACAAAGTACCTCGATTTTCCAGAGAAAAAAAAACAAAGCAGAAAAACTGATTTAAAAATGCTTCCCAACTCCTGCCACTTTTCCCATCCTTCCTGCAAACCATGTGTAGAAAAGCAAGGATTTGTTCTGCCTTTACGGATAACTTTTGCCATTTGTTTTGCCTTTAGAGATAATTTTAAATGCTTCTCTTGACAGTGCTCTTCCTTTCTTATCCTCGGGCCATTGTTCTTTTCCTTAACGCCTCGTTAAATCGCTCTTTTCCTTGGTTTGCATCATTTACTTCCTGCATATGTTGCAAAAGATTTCCTGAAAAATGTTTCCTGCCTTTTTCCCTCCCTAAACCTGACTATAAGACAAAGACAACAATCCTTTAGGCAATCGTTTTAACCTGTAGTGGAGAATTACACACATTGAACACCTATAACTGACTTAGCCCCACGAGCCACAGCTCCAGAGGAAAGTACAGCCACCGGTCACAGAATCACAGAATCACAGAATGTCAGGGATTGGAAGGGACCTCGAAAGATCATCCAGTCCAATCCCCCTGCCAGAGCAGGAACGCCTCGATAATGCTACACAGGAACGTGTCCAGGCAGGTCTGGAATGTCTCCAGAGAAGGAGACTCCACAACCTCCCTGGGCAGCCTGTGCCAGGGCTCCGTCACCCTCACTGAGAAGAAGTTTCTTCTCGAGTTTAAGCAGAACCTCTCATGTTCCAGTTTCAGCCCATTACCCCTTGTCCTATCATTGGTTGTCACCGAGAAGAGCCTGGCTCCATCCTCGTGACACCCACCCTTTAGATATTTGTAAACATTAATGAGGTCACCCCTCAGTCTCCTCTTCTCCAAACTAAAGAGCCCCAGCTCCCTCAGCCTTTCCTCACCAGGGAGATGCTCCACTCCCTCCATCATCCCAGTTGCCCTGTGCTGGACTCTCTCCAGCAGTTCCCTGTCTTTCTTGAACTGAGGGGCCCAGAACTGGACACAATATTCCAGATGGGGTCTCACCAGGGCAGAGCAGAGGGGCAGGAGAACCTCTCTGGACCTACTAACCACCCCGCTTCTAACACACCCCAGGATGCCATTGGCCTTCCTGGCCACAAGGGCACAGTGCTGGCTCATGGCCATCCTGCTGCCCACCAAGACTCCCAGGTCCCTTTCCCCTACACTGCTCTCTAATAAGTCATTCCCCAACTTATACTGGAACCTGGGCTTGTTCCTACCCAGATGCAAGACTCTACACTTACCCTTGTTATATTTCATTAAATTTTTCCCCGCCCAACCCTCCAGCCTGTCCAGGTCTCGCTGGATGGCAGCACAGCCTGCTGGCGTGTCAGCCACTCCTCCCAGCTTGGTGTCATCAGCAAACTTGCTGATAGTACTCTCTAGTCCCTCATCCAAGTCATTGATGAATATATTGAATATACTGGTCCCAGTACCGACCCTTGAGGGACTCCACTGGATGTGTGGTCGGCCTCGATCCCCACAGAGCAGAGCTATGGCTGTGTCAGTCACGACCGTTTATTTTTTCTTCCAGGTTTTGTGGAGATGAGTTGCCGGATGATATCATTAGCACAGGTAATATATTTGCGCTCTTTATGGTAAAAAAAAAAACCCACAACAAACACAAACCAAATCACTCTACTTCCTAATAATATAGGGTGAAAACGTCCAAAGATCCAATCTCTGCATGTCACACATTACTGCATAAAATGTCCAGCGTGCTCCTTCATCAATGCAATTCCCTCTAAATATATATAAGAGTGAAAAAAGTCGAGCTAGGAGATAACCAGGGTGCATCCTGCTGGCCTTACAGCAGCAGGACACCTCCACCCCGGAGCTCCTGACACGCCAGACGGGTCTCACGTGTGAAGTGGGACTTTCACGGGCACAGGCGGCTTTGTTAAGAGCAGGAAATACTCTGGAGGAAGCACGGGGCACAGCAAAACTTTCGTCAACATCTGGGCTCTGCAAACAAAGAAAACAATGAAAATGTGCCCGATTTTCCATGGGGCAGATAATGCTCCCAGGCTACAGCTCGGAAGGAGACAGACCAGGTGGATTGCTCTAAAGATCTCAGCAGCAAGCAAGCAAGAACACTTTAAAAATAACTCTAAAATATCGCAATTTTATGTTTATCACCTGAAAACGTAACCTTTGTTGTTCTTTTTCTTGTCCCAGGCAATGTTATGACCCTGAAGTTCTTGACAGATGCCTCAGTAACTGCTGGTGGTTTTCAAATTCGGTATGTTACTATGGACACACCTTCAAAGCCGGGTGATGGAAAGAATACAACATCCCAAGGGAAAACAAACTTCTTGTCTGGAAAATTTGGGATCATGTGAGCAGAGTAACGAGATACACTCACTAAGGAACGTGCTTTAGAACCCAGTTCAGGTATCTGTTTCTTCAGAAAAGACATTTTCTTCATATCCTTCTGACTTTTTATTTTCAGCCTTTGTGTAAGTTTTGTTAATAAAGTGTACCAGGAAATAAATTATAAAATATACTTTTTTTCAATAGAAGGCTATTTTTAGATTACAAGTACTGTACAAAGATGAAGAATTCATTGTTAGCAAAGATTTTAAAATTATTTTTCTATTTAAACCACTCCTTCTCCTTATCTCTTGCACCAGTTGAACAAACTGTTTGTGTGACTCTATTATTTTTCAATTTAATATGCTGCCCTATCCTTATTTTCTTTGATTTCCGCATATTTATTTCTTAGATCGTTGCTTTGTTTCTTCCTGTTCTCTACACATTATTTTTGGGGGTTTAATTAACTCATTTCCCTGAACTCCAAAGGCCTTTAGAGTAAGCTTGTTTTTAAGATACATAAATTCATATTGTGGATGGCCTGGCAGCCACCCATGTAATTGTCTGAAGTCAGAAGACTGGGAAGGAGCATGAGCAAGCACAGAACCAACGATATCCTCGTCGTAATTTTGTTGTGGGATGAATGAGAAACCACTCAGTGGATTTTGTCAGGGTTTCCTCATCCAGAGAAGAGACGTTCAAGTCCGCTCACTTCTGGGATTTCACTTTGTGAAGAAACAAATGAAAGACTTGGCAACGAGAAGGAAACTGGTGAGATGAAGCATCAGAAGAAATTGTCAAATCACGTCCTAGGAAATCCTTTCAGAAGATACTGTCGAGATGCTGTATGCTGTTTACATGGGGTTTGAGATGACTGTACTACGCTGAACTGATAAACAGAAAGGATTCTCCACATGTTTTTAACTCCTCAGTCTGAAGCAGCATTAAAGCTACCTCTGTTTCAATTATGTCCTGAGTTTCCAGTGAATTATTTGCGTCTCTTGAGAACTTTGCGGATTTTCGAAACATAAAATGCTTCTTTAGCTCTGAATATTTTCTCCATCCCAGATCCGCCCACTGAGAACCTTCCTGGGAATTTTTTGTTTGGAGCATTGTGAATTCCTTAGAAAGAGTTTTCACATGAGGAGGCTCTTAAGCTAATAAGACCCATCTTTGCTTTGTTTTCTTCCCAATTCTCAATTTTTAAAATATTATTTAATCTTTGAGCCTCTATTGTTGTAATTTCCCTGGGAGAATAATCCTCCTTCCCGGCTGTACCGGAGCACAGTGTTGCAGCTCGCACTGCAGCTTCTCTCCCTGTCATTTCCAACACTTGATTCATGCTTCGTGTGAGCGCCAGGAAACAGAAATTCCTCTCGCTGCATTTAATGGGATCGAGCTGCACTTAAAATCCACTGGTGCTTTTTAATCCTGCCACCTCGTGGACTGAATAAACCTTCTCGCCTCCTCCTGTTATGTCATTCCAGCTCCCCAAGATCAGCAGAAGTTTGTTTAATAAGGAAAACGCACAAAGAGAACCATTAGCATTTTGTTTATGACCTAGGGTGCTTTTTTGTCGGTTTTGGTGGTTGTGGGCTTTTTTTGCTGTTCCTTTAACTGAGAAACAACAGGTCTTGACCCGATGTGGATCAGAACCAAGGGGTATGCAGGAAATATCTGCCTGCCTGGAACCCGCCACGGAGCCAGAGGGGTGACGCTGCTTGGGGAAGAGTTTCTTTCCAGAACTCGCGCTCCCCCTAAGCAAATCCAACAGCACTATGTGTGTGACAATTAACATTATTGCTCAGGCCTATCTCTGTCCCTGGTAAACAGGGCTTCTCCACTCTTCAAGTTTGCCACCACCGCCATTACTTTATTTTACACCCACAAATTGTGTCCAGTTCTGGGCACCCCAATCCAAGAGAGATCTCGAGGGGTTGCAGCGAGTGCAGGGGAGGGAAACGGAGCTGGGGAAGGGCCTGGAGGATAAATCTTATGAAGAGCGATTGAAGGAGCTGGGGCTGGTTAGTTTGAAGAAGAGGAGACTGAGGGGAGACCTCATCACTCTCTGCAACTACCTGAGAGGATGTTGTGGAGAGGCTGGTGCTGGTCTCTTCTCACGGGTAATTAGTGACAGAACAAGAGGGAACAGCTTCAAACTGCAACAGGGCAGGGTGAGACTGGACAACAGGAACAATTTTCACAGCAAGAGCAGTGAGACATTGGCACAGGCTGCCCAGGGAGGGGGTGGAGTCCCCATCCCTGGAGGGGTTTAAAGGCCGTTGAGATGTGGGGTTGGGGAGATGGTTTAGGGGTGAGCTTTGTAGAGTAGAGTTAATGGTTGGACTCAATGATCCCATGGGTCTTTTCCAGCCTGAATGATTCTATAAAATGCCCCAAAAGAACTCACGCACCCACCACTTGCTCCCTCCCAGTGGCTTTACCACGGAGTGGGATATACTCGGAGATGAAGGGACCTGCTTGGAGTCCCCTCCCTGGTTAAACCTCAAAAACCCACCCCACGCGGGAAGGGCTGCGGAGGGGAGCCCGTGTCACAGCACAGAGCGCCCCCCGCGCTCGGGTCTTCAGGAACTCCGGGCGGGTTTCTGACGAGCGGGAGCTCAACTTCAACCGCGTGAGGACCGCTGGGAGGTCGGGAGGTTGTTTTTCAGTCACAAATAAACGAACTAGGGGGCTGCTTGACCCCCTGGCAGAACGCACTGCCCGCACCCCCACCGGCCCCGGCCTGAGGCGAGGGGCGACGCTTGGCTCCCGCTCCTCCCACGCCATCGCCTCCACCAATCAGCGGCGGGGGGCGGTGCCCACGGCGGAGGGGAGCGGGGTGGCGCCCGAAAGGCGCGGGAACCGATCCATCGCTCCGCTCTCCGCCGCTCGATGCTCTCCGGGCTCGTCCCTTCGCGCCCCTCCTCCCTCGCTCTCCCATTGGCCGGCCGGCTGGAGCCCGGGCTCGCGCGCCGCCGGTCCCGCCCGTCGCCATCTTGGCCCGAGCGGTGCGGGGACGGGGCGAGCGGCGGAGAGGGCTGGTGGCCCCCGCCCGCCTCCCTCCCTCCCTCCCGCCGGCACCATGAGCTCCGCCGCCGACTCCAGCCTGCTGCCCTTGCTGGACACCTTGGAGGACCCCGTCGCCCCGGAGGGGGACCTCACCGATGCCCACCTCACCATCGTCAAGTGAGTGCGGGCCGCCCCCTCCTCCTCCCCCTCACGGCCTGAGGGGAGCGGGCAGGCCCTGAGGGGTGGCGGCCGCCCCCGGGCCGCCCGCAGACAGCGGTGGGGAGGCGGCGTGCAGGCCCGGCCCGCGTGTGGCCGGGCGGCAGCGATCCCCGGTGGCCGATGCTGCTGTTGCCGGCGCGGCGGGGCAGGGAGGGAAGTTTGCGGCCGGTCCGGAGTTCGGGGGGCTGCGGGGAAGGGCTGCGGGGCTTGGAGCTGCGTGGCCGTGGGCTGGAGATCGCGGGAAACGTGGAGCGGGGGGCAGGGAGGGTGTCTTTGGTGTCCCTCATGGGAGAGCCTCGCTTTTGCATATCCTGGGAAACTGCGTGGTGGGGGAAGGAATGTTGGGAAACAGCTTTTTTTTTTTTTTTTTAGCGTCTAGAAAAGGGCTTGTGTTTTAGCTTTATGGTTGTGGAGTTTGGAACGATCCTCTCTTAATTGCGTTTCTTTCTGGAAGTTGCTTCTCAACCACGAGGTTCTGCTTTTACCTGGATCTTTGGAGTTTGTAGCGCCAGTATCGCCCATGAGCTCCTGTTTTTCAGTTCAGCAGTAACTTTTAAAGCTCTAACTACTTGGATATCAGCGATACTGATCACACTGTAAGATTTTGCGGGTTTCTAGTAAGAACTGACAAAAGTCCTACTTAAAGACAGTATTAAGCTACGACAAATTTTCAGGTTTTCTGGGTGATTGCACGTATATATAGTTGTGTTTCACTATGTGAAACTGGTTGTTAACGTTTTATAGGGTAAGTACAGCTTTTCTGCATGGATGTTCTTCAGATATGGGCAAAGTTATCGCTGCTAGCTGTCAAACCAGAATTTGGGGTGGGGGGAGCCGGCGTTCTAGAGCTGCTTTTGATGAATGTGATTTTCTTAAGCTTGTGTATTTCTGTGGAAAGTTTATCTAACTTTCAGCAGTCATTTAAAGCCCTTATTTGTTTTATGCTCCATAAGCACAACAATGGGTCATTAGTCACTTTTTCCACTGGATTAGGACACGTGTACTCTATAACACAATATTTTACTGACAGGTCAGACTGTGTGGCAACTGGGATTTTTAATTAACCTCAGTGTTGTGTTTTAGCTCTCTGAGGAACTAAAGGGTTCTATACTAGGTAGTGAATTGTGTATTGGAAATGTAATGTTGTTAATTTATAATGTGTTTAACCTGCAAATGTCGCTTGTTTTCTGTTCCTTAAAGTCGCTTGACTGGTGAGGAAGGCAAAGAATTCACTGTGGGTGTCAGAAAATACTTTCCTCAACTTTGCAAAGCATTTAAGGTATGTCTTTTCAGTTTTCTGTGCTTCAGTGAACAAAGATACATTTAAGTGGCCACGATCAGTAGCCATTACAGGAGTTGAGTATGAGTTCATTTACTAAAAATTCAAGCTAGTGATGTAGCAGTAAGAGGTTGCTGGCAAAGTATGTCGTTTGTGTTATTAGAAATTGCTCACAGAAAAAATGGAATATGGGGTCTTTGGTGTGATTTTTTTTGAGTCAGAAAGGGTACTGTGTGTTTTGCTTGCCTATAGAAACACTGTGGAGATTTGGAATATGTAGTAAATGTAAAATTTTTCTTGAAAATGAAGAGTGTTGTTAGCCATTATCCCCCTTTCTATTTTACATGTTTAAAAACGATTGGAAAGTCAAGTAATAATATGTAGCAAGCTAAGAAGTAAAGAAGTTCATTAAAGATGTCTGAATTCCAGAGAGCAAAAAAGTCTTCAGAACCTCATTTTACTGGAGTGTATGTAATCAGGAAGGGTTTCCTAGATGGGTGCTTGCTTTTGGCAGCTCTCTCTTCATTGAGCGAGAGAGTTGCTATTAAGACAGTAAAACTTCACAGTTACTTCTGTAAACTGAAACTGTTCGTATGTGGGTTTCTTTTCTTTTTTTTTTTTCAGGTACACATTTGTAGCCAAAACTCAGAGCTGAATAATGCAGCATTACAGGCGTTAGGATTCTGTGTTTTTAATTCAAGTATTACGTCTGAATTATCTGGTAAGCAAATAAACTTGAGTGTGGGTGCTTGTAATGTGCTTGTGCATGACAGAATTCTTTCTTCGTGTATTTGTTAGCATATACTTTAATTTTGAGAGTTTGCAGTTCCCAAGAGGCGCAGTGGTTTTGTCTCTAGCGTGAGCATCCTCATCAGTAATTCCATCTTGTGCAAAAAAATTTTAATGTGTTTTTCATGCTGTTACACTAGTACTGTTTTACTAACTTCTAGTTTCATTAAATGGTTTGGTAGCAGTTAGATACGCTCATTGGTTTTGTGGAATTAATAATTAAAAAAAAATGACTGAGTGGAAAAGAGTTAAGAACTTTTTTATTTGGAGAATTTGTGTTTGCATAGTAGTGCTTTTCAGTGTTTTGCAGCAATTACCTGGGGATTCCTGGTTGTTACACTGAACCAAAGAATGGTTTGGGTTGGAAGGAACCTTTAATTTAGGGTCATCCAGTCCAGCTTCAGATCTCCTGCTGGTAAACATTTCCAGTTGAGCTACTTTAACGTAATCCAAAATCTTAGAGCCTACATTCTTAGAAAGCACAAAGTCTCTTTAACCAAGAGCTTTGCTGTTGAGAACTTGAGGCTGTGGATTTTGTTAATAGGAGAGAGCTAATGTCCAAGGGGGCGAGTGACTGCCGTTCCGTGGACTGAAATCCGTTCTTTCAGTTCATCTACTCAGTTTTTCAGTGTCCTGCTTTCCTGTTATGTAAACTTTAGTCGTTTTCTTATAAGAGTGTTTGTGCAGTCCCTTTCCTTTCCCCAATAACTTTTTTTTTTAACCAGTTGGTAAATTAGACGATTTTATTAATTGTTTCTGAAGCCTGACATACTCTGAAGTCCTGAAAACAGTGGAGAGTTAGGGAGAGAGGACAAAAAGCATATGCACTTTTGATTGAGAAGAGAACTGTATGTGAGTTCTGTTTCTCTGATGTGAGATCATTTACCCACAAAGCCCAAATTTGTGGGAAATCGGGGTTCATAGGTTTTGAATTTTAAAGGCATACATGATTTCCCCATCTGTCTTCTTAGGTGCATGTATGTCCTGTGTTAACCTTATTTTTTTGTGCGTAATGAGCTCGCTGTTACCTCAGTTATAGCTTTACCATCCTCTTTAGTAATAAAGCTTCTTGTAGAACTTAAAATGAATTTAGTTGTCTCAGTATAGAGGTGAAATAGAGCAAAGTGTTGTTAAATTCACTCGAAATCCAAGAGGTTTTGAGTGATTCGGTATTTAATCTTTAGCTCTAGTGTTTTTAAGTAAAATTGTCTTCTAGTTTTATGATTTTGTGATTTCTTGTAAAGGTAATACAGACGTACTGCATTGATAGTATCTGTATATTAATGTATTTGGAGCTTTTTTTGATGGCTTATTTTGAGAGAGGTTTCCGAGAATTGCCCAAAAGTAGCATTAAAGTTATTAAATCGTTTCTGTTGGGACTTTTTGTCGCAGTAATGTTAACTGAGCAAAATGACCCGGAACTTGCTAAGGAGCTGATGAGAATTGTGTAAACAGAATTTGAGTGCTGTGCGTTCTGCTTTCAGCAACTGAAACACGAGACTTGCTTACAATGGTGAATGGTGTTGCTCTAAAAACTTCAGACAAAAACACTCGCACTCGGGCACTTTGGGTGATCTCTAAGCAGACGTTTCCTTCTGAAGTTGTTAAAAAAGAGGTAAGTTTCTTACGGTTTTTTTTTTGTGTGTGTGTGGCCTGATTTCCTGGGGCGATGAGGCTTGTACAGTCTCTTGGGCCCTCTCTACTCAGTAACTTTTGAGTTTGAAGGTTGTTTTCCATCAAATTTGACAACCAGGTCTAGGGGCTCAGTTTTTGGAAGGATTGTAAGGGCACCAACAGAAGGAAAAGAACCAAAAAGTTCTTGCTTTTCTTGAGGAAGAAGCTGCAATGTGACCAATTCCGTTAGTATCCGTGAAGCAGCACGGGGAGAAACTGAGCATGGTGCAAACACAGGGAAGGCACAGTCCTGGGAAACAAAATTTCATAATTCCAGCTCCTCGTGGAAATAATTTGTGCTCAGGTGCTCACTCCGATATTCTCTTATTTCCTCAGGTGTCCAATATTATTTCTACCCTGGAAACGATACTTACTAAAGGAGATGTGCAGTCTATGGTGGTTGAATACGAAGCACTAAATGTGATTATACGGTATGTGTGCTGCAGTATGAGCTTGTTAAAATAGGTACTTCAGGCTTTTTTTGGAAACTGCTGATACAAAATCGTAGCGGAGTTAGGTATACCAAGAGATTTTTTTTGAATACTCTCAGAATTGTTCAGTACCCTCAAGATAATTTTCCTACAGTGTTTTGTATTACAGGCAGTAGTGAAATTGTGTGAACTACCACTTCTGTCTCTTTACTGGTGGCTCTCCTGAAGAGCTTTGTTTGCAAAATACTCCGTTAATGATAACAAGACAATTGATTTTGATAGAACAAGTGCTCAATATTTAGATAAACTTTCACTGCTTTCATTTTTAAGGGCTTACTAGCAACTATTTCCAAAGTCTCATGTGCTTCACAAGTCTTACAATCCAGCTTTCGTTTTCAGAACCTACCCGGCTGAGAAGTTTTAAAAACGTGAGGTTTTAAATAAAAGTGTCTTCATGGTGCTTTACAAATTTTGCTGCATTGTTTCTCATAGCACTGCAGAGTGCTTTTAATTCCAAAGTGCTTTTAATTCCAAAGGCAGATTTTTAGGACCAATACCAAGAATGTGCTGTTCTGGGCAGCAGTGCTAGAATTGTCAGATTTTATCTTTACTTACATAAACTTCTTTTTTAGTAAATATGTTTGGCTTTTATCTTTACTATTACTCTAAATCCGTTTTAAAGTTAAATAGTTATTTGCTTATTTTCTCTCTAGTACATTGTTTTTTGTAGCAGAAAAGTTGGATATTATTTACTTGGTATTTAGCAAGTTGTTGCATTTTTACACTAATTTGTCTTTTGCAAATCTGAGATTTAATGGACAATTATTTTTTGAAAATTACACATTTTATGAAATTGATTTTTTAGTTATTTTATATGTGTGTGTATTTATATAAAATAATTTTACTGTGTGTATGAAGAAAATCAGAATGCTTAACTAGGCTGATGTTGAGTCTGTGCAAACCCGCGTTGCTCCAGGCTTTGGGTTGTCTTTAAAAAGCAGGGACAGATTGTTTTCAGCCCAGAGGCCCTGTTGGAGCTGGTCTCTTCTGCTAAGGGCACTCGAGAGATGGTTACAAGGCAAACTTTGTACTTGGCCACTGATAAGGAAGCGACGGTGTGTTTCTTTCAGGCTCTCAGTTTGGCTCTTTTGACCGAAAAGTTGTGATAAGACAACTGAAAGCGTCAGTCCGTTCTGCCTTTTTATCTGAAGTAACACAGGAGTGTAGCGGTTTCAAGTGGTCTGTCAAAATACAATCGTTTAGAAAAATAAAAAATCGCTTAGAATAATTTCCTGGAAATCATATCTTAGAACATTATTTATTGATGATGCTAGGATGATCTTTGAGCGTCTGAGCAGTGTGCCTGTTGGAGATTCGTAATACCCACCGTTGCTTTTTTGGGGTCTAGCTTAATGGAGCAAACTCCGGTCCAGATGGGAGAAGAGGCTGTGAGGTGGGCAAAACTCATCATCCCCCTGGTCGTCCATTCCGCTCATAAGGTGCAGCTGCGAGGTGCCACCGCCCTGGAAATGGGCATGCCCCTGCTGCTCCAGAAACAGCAGGAGGTAGCGGCCATCACGGAGCACCTCATGACCACAGTGAGTGCAAACGCCTTGCCCAGAGGCAACAGGAATAGTTATTGGGGTTGTTTGTTGGTTGGGGGTTTTAAATTTTATTTACGGGCTAGATAGTGGCAGCAAAAAGCTACTGTGCGTTGACAACGACTTCTTAATGACCACAGTTTCGATGGAAAAATTAATGCAAATATAGGATCACTGTAAAAAATAATTTTAAGTGTCTGACAAAAACCATTGATTGGTAAAATAATTTGCCTTTTTAAAGTAACCGTGCCACACTTGTCTCGATAGCATTAAGTCGTATGGTATCATTACACTTCTGCTGTCTTTTAAAGAGAATTTACTTGTTGAATGTAGTGGTTTAACCCCGGGTGCAACTAAGTTCAAGAAGGACAGGGAACTGCTGGAGAGAGTCCAGCGCAGCCACAGGGATGATGAAGGGAGTGGAACATCTCCCTGATGAGGAAAGGCTGAGGGAGCTGGGGCTCTTTAGCTTGGAGAAGAGGAGGCTGAGGGGTGACCTCATTCATGTTTACAAATGTATCAAGGGTGAGTGTCACGAGGACGGAGCCAGGCTCTGCTCAGGGATGTCCAATGACAGGACAAGGGACAGTGGGTTCAAGCTGAACATAGGAAGTTCCACAAAAATATTAGAAAAAACTTTTTCACAGTGAGGGTGACAGAGCCCTGGCCCAGGCTGCCAAAGAGGTTGTGGAGTCTTCTGCTCTGGAGACATTCAAAACCCGCCTGGACGCGTTCCTGTGCGCTCTGCTGTAGGTATCCTGCTTTGGCAGGGGGCTGGACTAGGTGATATTTGAGGTCCCTTCCAGCCCCTGACGTTCTGTGATTGTTTAAGTGCCATTCAGCCACTGAGTCAGTCCTGTCCCCTGCCCTGTGGGATGGGCAGGAGAATTGAGAGGAAAAAAAGTAAAACTGAAATAAGAACAGTCTAATAGTTGAAATAAAATTAAATATTATAGTAGTGAAAAGAGAGATAACAAAAAGAGAGAAATAAAACCCAAGAAAGACAAGTACTGCACAGCGCAGTTGCTCACCAGTCGCTGATGAGCACCCAGCAAGTCCCCGAGCAGTGATTAGTGCCCCCTGGCCAACTCCTGCCGGTTTATATACTGGGCGTGATGTTCCATGGTATGGAATATCCCTCTGGCTGGTTTAGGTCAGCTCCTGGCCACGCTCTCTCCCAGCTTCTCGTGAACCTCTTTGGCAAAGTGTAGGAAACTGGAAAGTCCTTGACTTAGGATAAATGTTATTGAGCAACAACAAAAACATCTCTGTGTTATCAACATTATTCTCACGATAAAGACAGGATTTACCTTGTTGAAACTTGTGTCTGCTGATTCCAGTCCGTTCTTTGAGTGCTTCCCTGAAGCATCTGGCTCTGAGGTTTCTAACATACTTTTGAGTATATTTCTTGTAGAAACGATGTTTCTTTCTGTCTGCAGAAATTAATTTCAGAACTTCAGAAATTGTTTTCTACAAAAAACGAGACTTACGTGTTAAAGTTGTGGCCGCTGTTTGTCAAGTTACTTGGAAAGGTAAGCGGAAAAGCCGTAAGTTTTACAGTCGTGAATCTTTAGGGGAGGAATTTTTGACAACATAAATAGCTTCATTCTGAACTCCTTTTTTCTTCAGACTCTGCATCGCAGTGGCAGTTTTATCAACTCATTGCTGCAACTGGAGGAACTTGGATTTCGTAGTGGCTCACCAGTGATAAAGAAAATAGCCTTCATTGCGTGGAAGAGTCTAATAGATAATTTTGCTCTAAATCCAGGTAGTTTAAAGAAAGTTAACCAGAATTGTTTTGACTGCTGTCACTTTGCATAACTGAAAGAGAATATTCTTTTTAGTGGTGGTCATTGCTATGTGCATACCACTGGATATACACATAGTATCTCTGTGGTACATGCGTAGTGGTGTATATATATACATAGTGGTATGTATTGTGTGCATATACATCAGTGAAATTCAAGGGTTTTTTTGGGGTTTAAGGAGAAGTGACAGTCTGATCAGTAGTTCTTACTTAATTTTTCTTCTAGGAGAAATAGAATAAACAGAATAAAATTTGCAAACCTTTGTTTTGTAACACTTGACTCAGACAGCAATGAAATAGAAAATGAAGATCCGTAGATACTGTGTTGGGTTAACTGGCAAAGAGAAATGTTTCAGGATTCTGGAGGTGTTAAAAAAAGTTGCTTTAAAGGTATAGTGAGACTTGAACAAGTCTTTTAAGTCCAACCTGTGTCAAAACACACATTTGTTTTTTACTTCGAGTGCATTTCTCCTAACTGACTGCCCTAAAGAGAAAGCTGAATGTGGACCTTTCTTACTTTAGCTGAACCCAACTTAAACTGTCATTTGGATGTGTTTGTTCTGGCCCTTGTTTCCCATAAGTTAATTAACCGAAGCTTTGACTCTGTCAGAAAATAAAATCACTGGCATGGCTGGCGTTCGTTGTGCATGTTTGGGTTTTCTCATGCTATGGCCTGTAGGACTCTCACATAGCAAGCAGGAGTGAAGCTCCTTCTCTTTGTGTGGTATCCAGTAGATTTCATTTCAGTCTTGAGACAAGAAGCAAATACTTGTGGTTTCCAAGGTTGTAGACAACAATTAGAGCAACAAAGTAGTCTGAAAGGTTGGGACGTTTACTATGTGTTTTAGTTTTGCAGATTGTCATCAAATGAATTTTAAGCTAAGATAAGTTAGGAAAAAAAAATCAATGGCTTAAATTTTTTCCTTTGTGATTTAATGATTTGTGTTGCTTAAAAATACGCTTTTTTTTTTTTTTGTCTTCAAGATATATTGTGCAGTGCTAAAAGGCTGAAACTGCTCATGCAGCCCCTGAGCTCGATCCACGTGAGAACAGAGGCTTTGGCACTGACAAAACTGGAGGTCTGGTGGTATTTACTCATGAGGCTGGGACCTCAGCTGCCTGCAAACTTTGAACAGGTAACACAACTGAGCATAATCGTAGCGCAATTATTTTGCCCGTGCTGAGTGAGTGAAGCTAAGTCTCTCTTTGTCACCCCAGCTCATTCTGTACCTGCTGGGTCCTTCTCTAGTTTATTATTAAAATAAAACTGTCTTAAGGAACCCAATCTGACTTGTGCTCTGTGTGTGAAATGTAACAGGAGCACTCGAGGCGATAGGTGCAATTTATTTAAAGTTCCAGAAGATTTGAGAGTATGTGTTGTAGGAGCATCTTGGTGAAAAATCTCGGGCGACTGCGCAGATGTAGTAAACAGAAACTTGTTCTACGAGAACTGCTTTGTCCTTTTGCTGGGCAAGTGGGTGCTTTGACAAATCCGCCGTAGAAAAACGTACTGAAAAGATCACAAAATATTTAAAGGTGCATAGAGAGAAAAATGATCCAGGTCGTTTCTTTACTACTCGCCTCATAACTGGGATGAACATAATATTGCTCTTAGGCTTCTGAATTTCGTTAATTTAAACTTCAGGATGGGAATAAAATAAAAAAAACAAAACATTTTCTTTAGATACAATATAGTTGTATTATTCTAACTGTTTTATCTAGCCAGTTCTAATTCATGTATCAGTATGCATATTTTACACAGCAGCTTAAAATACTTGAAGTAATTAAAAATGTTCTAAGTACCCAGAAACTCTGGAACATGGGTGCTGAACGTGGAACCTGTGGTTGGTTGTGGCTTCTGTGCCGGACCCGTTTTCACTGAGGTTTGCTGTCTTTGCAGGTTTGTGTACCATTAATCCAAAGTACTTTAAGTCTAGATTCTTCTGCTGCGTTGCAAGGAACTCCCTCACGTGCACCGGCCAACCAAAGCTTGGGCACAGCAACCCCTGGCCATAAATCAGGTATTAAAGCACAGAACTGTTTCCAGCAGAAAGTGACCTGTTCCGTTTAGCATGTTTCTCATTTTTCGTTTGCAATGTTTTCTGATCGAGAATTCTGTGTGTTCATCGGAGAGCTCGGAGGTAGAGATTTCCATTGGATAAAATTAGCCTGCTGCCATCGGTATTTCAAGTTTACGAAATTGTGCTGAGGAGCAGTTTTCATGTCCTGAATTGTGCTCTCTTTTGTGAGGCAATCCTGGTTCAAAACTTTGTTTTTCGTGTATTCGTACATGTGCCATTCTCAGTTCTATAGCATCATTAGTTTCTGCCTGAATTGTAGCCCAGTGTTCATAATACTCCATTAATTTTGGTACTTTAAGTACTTGTGAAATCACACCTACTCCAGCTTTACATCTAAATGCCCGAGATGAGAAACTGTGTCTTTTTCTTCTCTTTATGGGAAGCTTCACTTTCACAGCCTCTGTGATTCTGGCCTGCTGTAGTTAGAAGCCTCAGAGACATTGTGGAAGCATCCTAAATGTATAGATCTTCCTTTGTTCCCCTTTAAAAAAAATAATTATTTTTTTGTTCTGTGAGATCATAACCACGGTTGGTCAAAATGCTTTGCATGAGACCTCTTAAACTTGTGTTAGTGTGAAAGTTTCTGATGGAAACTTAGAGTTTAGCAGTAGAGTTACTCTAGTTACTCCAGATTTTAGAGTTACTCTAGTACACAGCCTATTACTTGCTCCATAACCACAACTTCCTTGGAGACTTTTGCTGCCAAAATAAAGTTTGGCGCCCAAGACTTTGCAGGCTTTGGGTGATAATTATGCTTTTAAACGACGTGGTTATGAGTGTGATGTTAAATCCTGTTTAATAGAAGTGCTTGCTGGATATCTCTCTGGCTGTTAGAGGTCCCTTTTATCCAACACTCCTCTAGGATTTGTTCTTTTTATATGAACTTTGGGATTTTGGTCTGTTGGATCTTCTTGGTTATGGGTGAAATATGAGACGATGTAATTTTTCTCCTCTCACTTAGGTTCTTACCTGTTTGCGAGTCCAGCCACGCCAAGGATGAACTTGAACTCTAGTACAGCAGGACTGGTGGTAGTTCCTTCCATTCAGCTTTTGGGAATTGAAATGCTGCTTCACTTTTTGATGGGACCAGAAGTTGTTGATTTTGCTAAGCAAAACAAAGTTGTGCTTAGTTTAGGTATGTGAGTTCTGTTTTTTTGAAGTACTTTCACATAATCTGAAATTGCCGGTTTTGTTGGATTTGAAGAGATCTGTTAGAATGAAATGCTTTGTCATCTTTGATATTGAAACCTGTTTTTGTTAAATGCTCCAAGTATGCATATACACTTGGTTATTTTTAAGGCTTATGTTACCAGTAGGCTGCAAAATAACAGATTAATGGAACACGTGTTTTTGTTCTCCTAGAGCCTCTCCAGTACCCACTGATCAGTAGCCCTTCCTTTTTTTGTAAGCACGCCAGCACGCTTATAAACGCAGTTCAGGATGGCTTTATCGCAATTGGAAAAGAAGTTCCTGGTAAGAACTTAGTGGTGAAATTCGATTTCTTTTCTGGAGAATAAAATGGGCAAGGGAAGCATAAGAAGAAATAGCTTCTTTCTGTAATATCCCAGTGTTGTGTTAAATAAGACCGATCTGGCTTGATTGGAAAGCTTGATCAGTTTTGTTTTAGATTAAAGTCTGTTGTTTAACACAGTTTGTATTCAACTGCAATTTTGTTTAATGTTTTTATTACAAACTGAACAGAAATATTCTGCTGTCTTGTAGATTGTATGCTGAATGCCATATGGAAGGGCATAAATGGATACGTAAAAACAGCTATTGAATCAGGTAAAAAATGTATTTTTTTTTCTATGCTGACCAGTTAGAGGATTGGTTTTATCTCTAGACCTTAAGTAGTATCTGCTTCGTTGCTGATAAAGCTTGCTTGAACACCTTCAGCAGTTCCTTCTGAAGCAACTGATCCTGGGTATCATTCTGATACTCAGCTGATATTTTTTGTGATGCCTACATCTTTGTGTGACAGATACAAAATCCGAGTGATCTGAGCCAGCGAGGCTTTTTAGGGAAGGCACAGTAGCGTGTGGCTGCAGCTGTGCATTGCGTGTAGCGGTAAGAAAGACACTAAAGCACTTGAACTGCTGAAGAAATCTTTCCATTTCAAAAAAAAAATAAAAATAGCTTCACCCCAAGTCTTTGGGAATTGGAGACATTCAATGTGTTATTCAGATGAGTGTCAAGTCTTTGTTGTGTGACTGTGGCCACCTTTTACTGTGAAACTTCGAAGTGTCTTTACAGATGTATAGAAGTTGCTTATTATTGAAAAAATGTTCTTTGGTCTGTAAAGGCTTTGAAAGCGCAGAATATTCTTAAAAATCAATCCTTTTATATTGAAAGATCTATCTGAAAGGTTTAAGAGAAATAAAGTGCATTGCTGGGATGGATGCAAACTTCCACAACGTTTTTTAGCATGTCAGAGTTAAGGTTGTTAATGATATTAACAAATATTTACTAAATAGAGCTTACTTTACTAAATAGAGCTTAGGTTTTATTCGTTACACTACTAAATATAAAGTTTTACATGATGGTCAGGGTGACCATTACTTCGTGCCGCTCTAACTGTAGGTGTGCTTTATTTTTGTTCTAGGAAATAAGAAAGAAAAGCAAGGGTCAGAAATACTGACTCTGTTGCTCCAGGCCTTAAAAAATACTGTTAGATCAAATTCTCTTCCTGTGCAGAAAATACTGGTAAGTTGGATGGGTTTGTCCATTTCTTAAATCTCATTTCTTTCTGATGGTCTAGGTTCTCCTTAAGAGAGACAGCTCTTTTGGTGTAAATTTTTAGGTTACGCGATTCTCATCAGATGGCATTGCATTGCTTAAAGATTTCTTTCTTTAAAAGCGCTTTTTTTTTCAGATTTATCAGCAATCTTCACAAAATTGGGCACTTGGTTCTCCTACCGGAACCTTCTCCTTCAAAGCACAGTTACTTTCAGGATGGATTGATTTATTTTGTTACTGCAGGGAAGCAACTGTTACAATTTTGCTTTTGCGTGTGGTGTTACTTAAAATACTCAAGCTTTCAGGCAATAAATTCTTACATATGTTTACTTCTTCTCTCTTGCTTAGTCCCTGATTGATATTACTGTTAAGGAATTGCCTCAAAAAGTATTGGGATCACCAGCTTACCAGGTTGCTGATATGGATCTTTTAAATGTAAGTCTGACTTCATTCCAGAGCATTGCCTTTTATTTATGCTGAAAGGTGTTAGGGTGTCCTGTTTGCACAGACGTACAGAGCACTTCCCAAATCATGAGATCCAGAGCTTTCAGGAAATTGTATTATTCCACGTTTCAGAACACAGGCTTTGTTTCCAGCCCTCACTTCTCACAACTAATCTAATTATCTAACTAAAAAGGAACGTGCTGAAAGTACTGTACTAACAAAAGAGGATTTCTCATGTTCAGGTCATGGTATAAATAAAGGTTTTGGACACTTTACGAGGAGACTGCGTACTCAAAATGTGGAGTCCTGCTCCTGTACTGTCAGTAGGGTGAAGTACCGTTTAGCTCAGTGGGTTGAGTGTGGTGCTTGAAACACCAAGGTCATGGGTTCCATTCCCGTTCAGTTCTCACGTGTGTTGCCTGACCTAGTCGAGAGTTGGTTTCCCTGCTCACAGCAGGGAGGTTGGATTAAAATGATCTCTGAGGTCCCTTCCAGCCCAAGCCATTCTATGATTCTATGATACCTAAAGGTAGAAAGCGATCATCTGCTGGAAAAATGAAATGCATGGAAGTGAAGCAGGGAATATTGCACTAGACAGCGTTATTTCAGAAAATTTTCAGAATTGTGAACTTAATCAGACTCAGTGTGCTCCAGAAAAAGTGGTGATATTCGTTAGTAGTGAGAACTACTCCAGCCTGATGAGGAAATAACCGCAAGAACAGCCTGTGAGAAAAGGCTGAAATTACACTGGCTCTTTTTTATGAGTGTGTGTCTTTTGTCCGGAGTGGAGCAGATCGAGTGGGAGCATGCTGCTGGTTAGATGTATTAAAAGTTTAAAAGATTGTTTAGAGACTTGGAAAGCCGAATGATGATCAGCTCTTCTACATCCACCAGTAGGTAGAAGGGAACTTTTTTATTTTGTGGTAGTGGAGATGGGGATTTTTCAGCCTGTAAAGCTAAAGATTTATATTTAGCTCAAGTTACATAGTTAGCCAGGGAGTGCATGGAATTCTTTTGGAGTCTTTTAAAAGCAGACAAATGCCTGTGAGAAAGGATCTAAGTGTAACAAGAGTAAGTGAATGCTTCAACTCGAGTAGTATAAAACTATCAACCAGAACTGGCTGAAGAGCTCTCAAAATTCGTCCCAGATCTCCCCCCTCCAAGTATTTTTTTTGTGTTTGGAGGTTTTTTCTGACTTAGGTACAAGAGAACTTGCTTAGGGTGGTTGACGTTTTAATTGGCAGGTATTAAATGCATTTTGTTAAATACTTGAACATTAGCAAACCTGAAATACTTGCGATACATTTTAACAGGAGTTGTCCAACAGACATCTTGCTGAAACCTTGCAATAAGCAAAACTCGTGTTGCTCTATCTTGTTCACGGTGTTGCTTGATTTTTTGAGGCAGTAATGATTATAAAGTACTGTAAATCTCACAGCTTTTCAAACAGAAGAGTTTTTTACTTCAGTTGTAGTAAAACTGCTATTCTACTGAAGCACCAGGATCTAGCAGAAGACTAGTTTTCAGCTTTGTCTCTCATTTTTATTTTCACGTTAGAATTGACAATTTTTGACTGTTTTTAATAGTATTTAATAGTATTTAATAGATTTCTGCCTTAAGAGTTAAATATAGTGTATAGCCGTGCATATAAGTGAGGCAACCATTTAATTTGATCAGCGTCTATGTCGTTTTGACCTTTCAAATTTCTCTTACAAGGGAACACCAGCTTTATTCTTAACCCAGCTGCCTTTCCACAACAACCTCTTGGAATGCTGCGTAACGGATGAGAGGTACTGTTTATAACGACCTTCCCATAGAAGACTTCATAGAAGTTAGTTTTTCCCAACTTCAGCTGAAAAAACCCAACATCTTACTTGTTTTACTTCCTTCCCTAGATTCTTTGGAATTCTTGAAACCCTCGTGGGTTATGTTTTGTCTGGGCCTACGTCGCCCCTGGCTTTCAGTGAATCTGTGATCTGCATTATTAATCAGAACGCCAAGCAAGTGGAAAACAAGGAGCATCTTTGGCGAATGTGGAGTATCGTTGTTAACCCGCTAACCGAGTGGATTAATCGGGTACGGTGGCTTTTTGTTCTCTTCCCCATCTCCCCTGCTCTGCTGTGTCAGAAAAAGCACCAATCGTGTCTCTTAACGTATTTTTAGGAATGACGTGTCTTGAAGCGATAGTAAAATTCAGTAAGCCTTGGTAGTGGTTGTGAAACTGGAACATGTGCAGCATTTCTTTAACGTGTCCCTAACTGGAGTGTGAGCGTTTGCAGCGAGGCAAGGGGAGGGGCAGTAGTGGAGTTGTGATCCCGAGTGATTTCAGTCAGTAAGAGTGATCACTCCTAAGTACAGCATCCAGAATAGCATCGAGAATGTTATTTCCCCTCTTCAAAGGTGATAAACGTGTTTGAAGATGTGCTCTAAGCCTTCACTCCCTGGTGTAGGCTTGGTGCTACAAAGAATGGAACCTGCCTTCAAGGGCATGTTGGCTTTTAAGTACCAAGAGGCTCGTTTGCTTCGTGTGAGAATGTGATAAATACTAAGTTGTGACATGTAGGGCGTGATTAGGATAGCGTTTCTTAGTGATGTTAAACTCCTTGATAGAAAACCGTATAAAGTGTAATATTCAACAGGTTCTGCAGATCCCTTACGAGAAGTACACCGACTCTAAGGTAGCAGTTGTTGGAATTGATCCTTAGGGAGTCATTAGACCTGAAAAGCTTAGAATTTACGATGAAAGTCTTAGCTGCCTTAAGTAGGTTGATGTCGTCACTTATTACAACTGAAATAAGTAAAAAATACATCGGACATTTTCTAACTGATTGGTTTTAGTCTTGGAATTAAGTTATTTTAGAATTTATAAGCTGGTTTTTATCTCATTAAGTAGTAGAATCAACATGAGCTCTTGAAAGAAGTAAGAGCATTTAATTGCAAAATGCCAACTTGCACAACAAATATATTTAGAACAGCCTTATTTGTCATCTAAATCTTGCAGCTTTGTTAATCAGGAAATTGTGTTCTCCTTGCAGACCAATGAAGTGAATCAGGGCGATGCACTGGAACACAACTTCAGTGCCGTTTACAGCGCGTTGCTGCTGCCGGTATCGCACATCTTCCCCGTTCAGGAATTCCCACCGGTAACAGTGAATTAATAATGTTGATTAGAAATAATGTGACTGAATGAATTAATAAATGAACTTATAAAAATTGTGAAATACTCTCTGCTAGTGCCAGAGTAGAGCGTGTTGCTAATACGTGCGTGCGTTGGACATCCAAGGCTGGATGTCCAAAGTTACGTAGGTTTTGATAGAAGAAGAAAATAGAAATTATTCTCTCTGTTGATATTTATAAACTTTTTTCTTTCCGTTGTTACAGCCAACTATGAAATCCTTGTTGCGCACTTGGTCGGACCTGTACAGAGCGTTTGCTCGCTGCGCCGCTCTAGTTGCGACAGCCGAAGAAAACCTGTGCTGCGAAGAACTTTGTGCCAAAATATTATCTGGGCTAGAAGGTGAAACTCCAGTAGTGAGTATAAACCAGTGATACTGAACTATATAAACACCTTAGTGATATATTCTTAACTATAACAACCTACTGTAAACTGCTGTAGTGCTTTCTGTAACTGAAAAGTGGTTTGGGTGGGAAAGTCGTAACGGTTCTTTTTGCTCACAGGACTTGCAGTTGAGCTAGGAGTGGGTTGAAAGAAGAGAGTAAAGTGTAAATATTCAGATAATTAAGAAGTCTTTGGGTTTGTCTTCTAATTACTTAAGTGATAACGGTTTAGTGAATGTTATTGTGGTAAATATGATTTATCTGGCTGAAATATATATGTGTATATATAACTTCAGGTTAAACACAATGCCTGGCATTGTGGCATTTCATTAAGGAAAGAGGATAGAGTAGCACTGCAGCTTTTGGAGGGCATAACTTGCTGTATTCCTGGTGTCGTCAGCCTTGTACACGAAAATTTCAAGACTTTAGTTATAAAAGAGAAAGCTTTTGAAAGGGGAAGCCTTTCCGTTATCTGTCCTGCCTCTTTGCAAGCCCCCATCGTGCGGGGAGACAAAGTGTCAGTGAATGTCAACCTTGGAACATAAAATCCTTCATGCTTCAAAGCTGCCTTTTGAAAAAACACCGTGAAAGGAACAAATAAGAAACAGATGAGAAAAGTAGAATTTGAAAAATGAGGAAGTGGGAGGAGTACATCATTATAACTTCCTTTGGATGCTGCTGTATCCTAATGATAAACTATTTTCAAAAATTAATAATTGTTCATTTCAAAAATTAATTAAGCAAGCCAAACTTGCATACTGATGCTCTAAATTGTTTAAGTTACATTGAAATGAAATTATTTTTTTGGGCCAACAACATCAGTGTTCCTTTAAAAAGCAAGTTTTCTTTTATTTAAAAGAATTTGTGATTGGTAAATAAACCCACCTTGACCCATGGTTTTGTATGTACCAGAAATAGTTCGTGCTTCTGTCACTGTTTCTCTTCCTGACCTTTGCTGCTGACTTTGTTTCCTCCTCAGAAGTTACCGATGATGGATGGTCTCAGCCACATTGTGTCGGTTATGGCCGACTGCATCAACTTTGCCCCCTATGGTACCAAGTATCAGCCGAAAAATAGATGTAAGTAAATACTTGGATGTTGGAGTTTTCTGTGTCTTTCTTCCAGACTTGGTTGATAATAAGAGTTGCTGTAGATGTGGAAGTGACGGCTGTAGGATATCCGTGGTCTGTGTGTGCTGCACATGCAGACACTAAAGGGACTGACACACACGCAAAAAAATAAAATCATGAAAAGGAACTAAAAATATCAGCCCTTGTTGCGTATTTGGGTATCAGATCTCTTCCCTTTGAACAGTCGTGTAGTTATGGCATAGCCTGACAGAATACATCTGCAGTTGATGTAAATAAAATTTACAAAAAAAACACAAAACAAAAAAAACCCCACAACTTAAACCCCCAAACTTCTCAGTGTAAATCACTGCAGGTTTCTAAAGTTTTATTTGGTATTTTGCCTGTGATTTCATTTTCGTGCTTGAAATCGGCTTCTTGTGATTTGTTCAAATGTAATCCAGAGCAGTAATGCTTGATCATAATCCATGATCTTTATTATATCATTCCTGCCTACAACTGATGGTCAGCCATTAACAAAACATTTGCAAGGCAAGTACTCCCAAAGCTAAAGTGTCCAAGAGTAATTTTAACAAGACAATTGTACGTAAAGGGTTCATTTTTTTCCTACTCCCATTTGCAACTACTAAACCAGAAGAAATAACCAAAGAGAGTAATTCAGTATAAAACTTGGTGTGTTTATAATTTCTTTGTTCCGTGTGCATTTGTTAAAGTGGCAAGACCTTGTGTTGGACTGCTGAAAGAGTGAAATGTTTTACTTGGAAATGTTGATGAGGAAAAACATGACGGAAACTTTGCTTATAAATAAGTAAACTAAAAAAAAAAAACCCCAAACAACTTGATACTTCCTGTTCCACTCTCCTCACCTCTTCCAGAATTTAAGTGCATCAGTTAGTATCTGTAGAAAGCTCCCTGTCTCTTTACGTTAAATATATTTAAAAGCATGATCGTTTCTATGACCAACCATAAATATAATTAAGAGGAAGAGGAGGAATATCTGTAGTGGCATTAAAAACATATGTCTTCTGTTAAGTCTGTTTTTAAGCTGTTTGTACACAGGTAAAGTTCTGTTTCTCCTGTCGATGTTTTTTTTATTGTAATGCATGTTAGTTAGATAAGAAAAAAATTCTTTTTTTTTTTTAATATCAGCTCCACAGACACCTACAGATTGGTCTAAGAAGAAAAAGGAACCCCTCGGAAAGCTTGCCTCTCTGTTGAAACTCCTGGTGATGTTACTAAACTCTTTCCATGTGTTCAGTTCCAAAGAAATCTGTTCAGAAACATTGGTCTCTGTTGGTCCTTCAATTATTGCTATTCTTCACAACATCATCAGCCACGTTTCATTGCCTTCGGTGATCGGGACTATGTTTGCAATTTTTTCCAAACCCCTGGCAGTGTTTTATGAGAGAACAAAGTGAGTATTTCGAGAACGGTTGGAAAACTGGACTCGCTGTTTTGCCGCGTCTTGGTGAAATTTTGTGTGGTCTGTAGCGAGCGCTGTGTCTTAAGGTGCTTCGGGAGTTTTTGGGGCATTGGCACTAAAGTGCTGAAGAATTTTCAACTCTCGCCTTTGAGAACACCACGTATTTTACTGGATTCAGCTTCGAGAGTAGGGCTGGGCGTTGTAGGGCTGTGAGGTCAGCGCTGAGAGCCTGCTCCTTTCTGCAATTCCTGCTTAAAACCGGCCTTGCTGGGGCTGAGCCTGCTGGAGCAGCGCAGCGTGGGCCTGTTCCCTTCCCAGTCCAGTGACTTGCAGTGGGATTCAGAAACCTGTGCGTGTGGGTAGCGGTCTCCATTGTCATGCTTTTCTCTTGAAATAAATTCGAACTTACCCAGTCACACATGAAAGGAGACCTGGTGGGTTTCTGAAAACTTGGAATTTAGCGTGACTGTGTTGTCATCTCTGCAGAACTAAACTGGTTGGTTTCCACCTGCTGCTTATTTTCCCAGCAGTGAAGATATTAACAGTAATTTGTTTTCTGGTGGGCAAGAGGGGCATAAATCTTTGTAGGAAAAAGAGGGATGATAGTGGAAGTACACTAAAAAAAAACCTGTAAGTTTGGAATTAGAGGGAAGTGCTGAGAAACGCTTGTTGCTTTTTTTTTTTTTTTTTCCCATACGGCTTTGCTTTTTTATTTTTTAACACACTTGCTTATTGCTAATTTTTTTCATACGGCTCTGCTTCTTTATTTTTTAATCTCTGGAGGCTTCTCTTCTCAGGACAGGGTGGTATTGTTAGGGGCTTGGTGGGAGGGGGCTGCCAGAGGCTTGTCTCCGATTTGTTCGCGGCATGAGAGGTGTACGCTGTGCTCAGGATGAGGAAGAGAAGCGACACAGCCTCGAGCGTTTTGGGAGGAGGGGGGCTAGGATTGGATGCTGCCAGTCAGCCCGTACGTGTTTGCTGGAGGCTTTTACTGAAACTTGAAGCAGGACTGCTATTGCTAAACTGAAATTCATCAGGAGTCCCCATGTCAGGGGCAAGAATCCGCTTGTTCCTGCGTAAGGCCGACTTGATCGCCACCTCTCTCCATCTCCCATCTCATCTGCCTTTGTTTGAGCATTTTCTTTCTTAGAACTACTCATTTAAAGGGAGAAGCGCGTGATGGATGTGTATAGCTTTTGAAAGAGGGCATCTGCAAGGCAATACAAGTTTGGGAACCTTTTCAGGTTGGAGGTCAAAGGCTTAAAAAACCAAATTACTGAATGTGGTTTTCTCACATTTTTCCGGACGGCGTGCCTAGGGACTTCTTTACGGGAAATTACCTAGTTCGGGTGGTACTTCGGCTTTTGGATGAAGATATTTAGGGGGCCTGGGAAATCTGTTTAGGGAGAGGGTTAAGAGTGACGCAAAGAAGGCAAATGGAAGTTACTTCAGAAGAAAACCTTTAAGTTTGTATTAATTACTACCCACCTTTCCAGTAGCTTCTCTTGAACTACCAGTGGGACTAAAGGACAGGCTTTCTCGAAATCCCGTACATCAGGGAATTTTTTTAATCGCCCAATGGGAGGCTTGTTTCACAACATGATTTCATCAAGTTGTATTACTGAAACTCGTGTATGGTGCTTGAGTGCATTATGTGTTTGATTCTTATGCTTGGGCTAAACGAGACGGCAAAATATAACTTTTTTTGTTTATTTTGGCAGGCTTGCTGATGTATCTAAAGTATACAGTAATCTTAACAACAAGGTAAATTTGCTAGAGAAATGGTTTGGGTTTGGGAAAATGTGTGATGCTAGAGTTTTGCCATTAATCCTGTATTCTTTAAGAAGATAATCATAATGAAGGTAGAGGTGTAAATTTTTAAACAATTTAGCTTTTTGCTAAAATTATCTCAGGGGAGGACCGCTAAGCTGAGCTATTAGACTTTCCACGACGTGGCAGTTAAACTTGCTTATTCAGGCCATGCTATTCCACGGGATAACAACGTTAAAAAAAATGTTTTAAACTGTTAAATAGTTCATGTGTGCAGCATTGGAATTACATCAGAAAACCTGATTTTTCTTCCCTCCTTTCAGCTTGAAAAACTGTTGGCAGAGATTATCCTGTGCCTGCAGTCTCACTGCACGGGCGCTTACGACAGCGAGCTGCTGGAGCGGCTCTCGCCCTTGCTGTGCGCGATGTTTCAGCACAAGAGCAAACAGATCCGCAACCAGTGTGCCCAGTTCTGGAACGCGACGTTCGCCAAGACCACGTCCTTAACGTACCCTGAGGAGTTAAAGTAAGAGACGTGGTTATTTCTATTTATGTATCAATAAAGAAAGAGGTCTTGGGCTGTGTGGGAGCGAAGCAGTGCTGCTCTGGTTACAATTTCTATTCTGCTTTTTTGGGGGATCTCTGCTGGCCTTGTTGCGCTCCTTCCTCCCGACCCTCCCCGACTTTGAAATCCTGTTTTGTCGAGCAGATCCGTGTTAAGCCAAGCCAAAAAGAACATTCCGCTCTTGCTGCCTGGTTTTCAAAACATCGAGTTAGCCGAAGACTACAGTGGCCCCTTCTCCGATACGGTAAATATTCCGTTGAGCCCAGCGGGTGCTGTTACAGGGATTGTGCTGAAGGCAGCAGCGAGGTCCTTTTTCATTTTTATGGGGATCGATCTGTGCTTGCTTCACATGGAATGATAAACCATGCTGGGTAAGCACTTGTCAAAAGAGTGAGCTGGTTCTCAACTACTTTTGCATTTTAAATCTTGAAATTGTTTGAAGTAATTATTTTAAGTTGTCCTCAGTAATTTAGACGAAAATGGGAGCTTGGGACAGTGTACTCGTCGGAGCGAACCATAGAATCATAGAATGTCAGGGATTGGAAGGGACCTCGAAAGATCATCCAGTCCAATCCCCCTGCCAGAGCAGGAACGCCTCGATAATGCTACACAGGAACGTGTCCAGGCGGGTCTTGAATGTCTCCAGAGAAGGAGACTCCACAACCTCCCTGGGCAGCCTGTGCCAGGGCTCCGTCACCCTCATTGAGAAATTTCTTCTCGAGTTTAAGCGGAACCTCTTATGTTCCAGTTTCAGCCCATTACCCCTCGTCCTGTCATTGGTTGTCACCGAGAAGAGCCTGGCTCCATCCTCGTGACACACCCCCTTGATATATTTGTAAACATTAATGAGGTCACCCCTCTGTCTCCTCTTCTCCAAGCTAAAGAGCCCCAACTCCCTCAGCCTTTTCTCATAAGGGAGATGCTCCACTCCCTTCATCATCCCAGTTGCCCTGTGCTGGACTCTCTCCAACAGTTCCCTGTCTTTCTTGAGCTGAGGGGCCCAGAACTGGACACAATATTCCAGATGGGGTCTCACCAGGGCAGAGCAGAGGGGCAGGAGAACCTCTCTCGACCTACTAAGCACCCCGCTTCTAACACACCCCAGGATGCCATTGGCCTTCCTGGCCACAAGGGCACAGTGCTGGCTCATGGCCATCCTGCTGTCCACCAGCACCCCCAGGTCCCTTTCCCCTACACTACTCTCTAATACATATACACCTCGGGAACGTGTTTGTGAGCTTGGAGTTTCTCCATACAATGCACTTTTGTGTCTTTTCACTCGAGTAGATGGAGAATTCGCAGCTGGATGCAAAGATAAGTGGAATGGAAGTGAAGCTGGGGCAAAAACGGGACTCTGTGTCGACACAGACGAGCGAACTGAAAAATGAAGTGAAAACCAAGCCCAATAATGTGCAAGTAACATCCGCAAAGGTGAGGCATTACAGACAGGTTTCTGTGCGATAGATTTGATTCTTCTGCAGCAGAACATCTCCTGTGCTGCTGTAAATTCTCAGGGATTCCTCAGTTCCAGGTTGGACAGATTCCGGTGTTGAGGTGGGTTTTGGTTAGACCTGTGCCGCATGCTCCAAATCTGACGCTGGCACGGCGGGGAGGAGGGTGTTGTAGTCTTAAGGAATTGATTTTTTTTTTTTTTGTAAATGACAATAAATAATAAATCCTTGTGAGCACTGAGGTACTTTCACCTGTTCCAGCTGTTGGACTTCTTGTTTCTAATCTAGTTTTTTTTTTCTTCTTTCTGCAGTTAAAACTAGAGTTTTCATCTTCAAAAACTAAGAGCGAGATCCTCTTGGAAGAGGAGAAATCTGTCGAGTTTGTGTTTATTCCTCCAGAAACAAAAGCAAGAATATTGACAGAGCATCAAAAAGAAGTGCTTAGGTCAAAGAGGTCTGTAGTTTATTCTACTTTAATGTGGAATGTCGTTACATTGCGTATGTCACGTGGGCATAATTAAGTCTTACTCTTCCATACGAGTTACGAAGTTTAAAGCTAACAAAGCCCCTTGCTTTGCTATTTTAAACGACCAGGTTATTCTCTGATCTCCTTTTCCTGCTGTGATTAAATATACTCTGCTATCTGCTCAGTAATTTAGAGTTTGCATTTTTCCTTCGTGACTCTCACTTGCCGCGTGAGATAGAAGTTGGCATTTTTCTGAAATCCGTGCAATGAAGTTGATCTGAAGGAAAAATTTCTAAATTCCATGTCTTACATCAGAAATTAGGAGATTTAAAAATCTATTTGTTGCAAGGGAATCTTTTTAATGTGAGAAAAAACTGCTGAAGGATTTTCTGTATGTGCGAGTTTACTTTGTGTAAGTATCTCCTCTCTTGTCCTAAATGCTTGTCTTTTTTTTTTTCTTAAATTTATTTTTTTTCAAGAGTTTGACTTACCATTTCTGGTTGTGTTTCAGAGTTGGCATTCCTGCTATGTACAACAATTTGGACGCGTCGCAGGACACAACCTCATTTTCTCAGTATACTCAAAGCCAGGAAGACTCTTTGTAAGTGAAGGTGACCCGTACGTACGCTAAAGGTGTCCCCCTTTTCTACCACACTGCTAATTCAAATAACTTCTATTTTAGGGAAAAATCATCCGTAATAGAAAACGCACAAGAAGACACTAAAAACAAGTCTCAGGTAATTTCTGATAATAAGGTAGCGGAATTATAACCATCCCAGTGATTTTTTTCTTGGTCTTCATAGTAGTACTTCTGGTAATTAATGGAAAAACTCTTTGATTAGTGACTTTGATACAATTTTAAAATTGATGTGGAAACTCTTCGTTTAAAAAAAAAAAAAAAGGTACTCCCAAAGGTATTGGCTCACAGGAATAATTTTCTGTATTGATTAACCATTAAGATTGTTGATAATATTTTTTTTTCTGTTTCTTTTCTTTTTTTCTTGGGCTTCCTCTGGTTTTCCCAGGTCTGAATAAACGAGCCCCGTGTCTATAAAATACAGTGGTGGCTTTTGAGATTTTTATTTCAGGTTTGACTTCAACACCAGTGCAGCGCTCTTGGCGCTGCTTCATAAAATTTTACACTGGAAAGGGCCAATCATGAAGCATTTTTGACTTCATTTCAAAACGAGAGGGTATATATGATTAGTTTTAGTGTGGATATATTTAAGTTTTGTGATACAGGGACTTTACATGTGAAAAATTGAGCATTGATCCTATATTACTCCAGTGGACCATGCTTTAAAGCAGCTTTTGCTGTGTTTCCATATTCTGAACTTTTGGATCAAGCTGTAAGGGCTTGAGAAGGGATGAAATAGATTTTTTTGAGGGGAAAAAAATAATTAAAAATCCTATATGTTTCATAGAAACGGTTTTATTAGTAGGTTTGTTAAGATCTTTGGCAAAACACAGTGTTTTTGCAGTTCTTTGTGTTTCGGGATTAAATGACTTTAAAAAGAAATTAAAAAAATCTTCGTCTTTTATAACTATTGAAGAGCAGATAATGAAACAATTTGAAGGAGGGGTGGTTTGAAAAGCCGTATGGGTGTGTCGTTTTCTGTTCCACCACAGCTGGGTTTTTTAATGTTATCCTCACAGCAAAACTACAAACCTTTGCTGTCCTGTATTTTTGTGACAGGAAGAAAACGCAAAGAGCGAAGGATGCGCCAAAGGATCGGACAGAGTCGCGGAGGACAGCAGATCCGATAATCCTCTCGGGAGCTCCGCTGGCGCGAACAAGTCGTCTGTTACTTGTGCGGAGGGAGAGTCAAAAATGGGGGAGGCAGCTGAAGTGCCTCTGGAGGAGCCGTCGATCGGAGAGGGGTTAGAAAAAAGCGCTGTGGAACCTGCTCCAAAGGAGCCTTTGGAAGGGAACGAAAACACATCAAACGCCAGCAACAGCTCGACGTCGAGCGACGTCATTTCCGGGACGCCGCAGCCCGTGAGCCGGCGACAGTCTTTTATTACTTTGGAGAAATTTGGGAGCTCGGAGAACAGACCCTTTAGCCCTTCAGTGTTAAACAGTTTATCGGAGGTGTCCGGAAGTGCTTCCACCAAACAGGAGAATGTGCACGTAGGCAAGACTAATGTGAAACCAGAAAAGTCGGGAGAAGAAAATAAAAAGCTTTCCAAATCGGAGCCCGAACAACTCTTCACGGCCATACGACGGCTGACGCGCCGGCAGAGTAAAATGGAGCAGCAGGGGAATAAGCAGTCCAAGTCGTTAAATAAGTCAGACCAAGAGAAAAGCATCCAGGAGTCGTTTCCTTCCAACAGTGTGGAAAACAGCTGTGAACTGTCTTCTGCGATGGAAGAAGTGGAAAATATTCTCCTGGCGCAGTCCCAGGCTCTCCATTCTACGGAAATGGATATTAGAAAAGTGGAAGATACGATAGCGGAAATGGAAAGCGAGCGGGTGGTGGATATGGATTCAAAAGAAAATACACCCCCAGAGACAACGGTGTCACCTGAGCAGGCGGCGGGCGATGACGGTCAGGTTCCACACGTGTCTCCTAATCAGAAAATAGTGAGACGGTCTTCGAGGCGACGGTCAGAAACCGCAGATGGCACAGCAGGGAGTCAAGATAAGGAAGACGGCCACCAAAAGAGAGACAGGCGTAGAGAAGATGAAAAATCTGGGCAAAAGAAGGGGCCGCAGACTAATGATGGATCCGAAAAGCCGAAAGCAGTTTCTGGGAAAACCGCGGAACGTGCCGATAAAAAAGAAAGCAGCCTACCTGAGAGAACAGCTGCGGAGGACTTCAGCTCGAAGGAGTCTCCTGCTTCAGGCGGCCTCGACGAGGAAGCGAACAGAAGTGCGAGGAGGTCAGAAGATAACAGTAAGGCTGATGCGGAGGGTCAAGACTGTGCCTCGAGCGCGGTAGGACAGAAGAAAGTGGAACGCCCAAGATACCACACGAGAAGAGCCTCGCAGGGATTGCTCTCCAGCATAGAAAACTCTGAGGCTGACGGCCCCGAAGCCAAGGAAGAAAGCACAAGAAAGAAAAAACCTGCAAAAGTGAAAACGAGAAGTGATTCTCTTGATGGTAAATTGAAAGATACACAGCCAGGAATCCGTCAACTTGAGGCATCTTCCCAAGAAAACCAGACTAAGAATCTGTTGGAAGCAAATCAGGGTGAGCCATGCTGTGGAGCTGGCACGGATCCTGCGCCCACATCTGAACCCCATGACTCAAAAAACCCAGTAATTCCCGCAGATGCTGGCAAAGCTGCGGGATCCGCCGGCTCGGAAAATTCTCCTGATGCACAGAATGCCACTGTGGAACAGAACAAGAGCGATACATTGATGAAATCATTCGCCAGGCCGTGTGTATCTGATGAAGATGTGGAAGTGGAAGAAAATAAACACGTTGAGAAGCAAACAACCATGGAAGATTGTTGTTCGGCTGCTCTGCCTGAACATGCGCCGGGAACAAATGCTTCGGGTGGTGACCTCTCCTCTGCGCAAGCACCCGAGTGTCAGCAGAGGAGAAGCAAAAGGCCAAGAAGGCTAAAGAATTCCGACTGCTCTTTTAAAAAGTTGAAGCAGGAAGTAACGCCGTTCGCCAAATCCAAACATGAGGACGCTCGTGAGGTGATCGAGCCCCAGGCCACCCCAGGTCAGACATCTGTATGTATGTCGGAGACGTCTGGTAATTCAAATTTTGACGAGAGCTTGTCCATGGCACCTTGCGCCATGAGCACGCCCTTGCATGCTCCCAAGGAACCTGGCGGGTTTGACTCGGAGAGAACATCTGGAGATGGTCTGCAGGGAAACGGCGTTGTGCCGGAGGAGGATCTGGAGAGTCCCGAGTGCGCAACAGCAGAAATCACTGCCTCCATGGTGGAAATAAAAGAACCTGCTGATTGGAGCGACTCAACTGAGCAGGGTCTGCCTGAGGGGATGTTGGGTGAGGCTGGTGACAGCTGGGTGGCTGCAGGGGGACAAAGGGAAGAAGGAGCGGCTCCAGAAAAGGAAGAAATGGGTCAGGATGGACACCTGGAGGAGATACCCGAGGCACTGCTTCGTCACAAACCCGAGGCAAAACCAATGGGTGAGCTAGAAAGCGATGAGGGTGCTGAAGCAGAGAGTACAGCAGGAGAAACTTACGGTGTTCAAGATCAAGAGATAAAGGAGGAATTGGTGGAAACTGAAATCGCAGTGCCTGAGAACGTGGCCTTAGACGGAGACGATGGAGTAGAAAACACAAGTGCGGATTCGCCTCAAAAGCCACAAGATGGCGATTCCTTAGGGTTGGTTCATGAAAGCCCCAATGGCATGCAGGCACGCTGCTTGTGGTCTCCTTCAGCTTCTCCGTCCACGAGTATTTTGAAGAGAGGTGCCAAAAGAAGTCAAGACGATGATTCCCTGTCGCCCGCTAATAAGGTACGGCCGCGTGATTCGGTCTGTGCTGTTCACAGGCCAGGCAGCTTGTGACCGGGACGTGGTACGGGGTCTGTAGTGTAAGGAGCTCCAGAGAAGTTGAGTTATTGACCGTATTTTCCATTGTAAGCGATCTCGCACTGAAGTTGAAGACTCGTGGGTTTCTTTTGGGAATGTATAAGCGCCAACAGACTTGCGTCCTCGGGGCTTGGGGTGGGGAGTTTTGATCAGCAAATGCTACCGCAAAACTCGGTTTAGCTCAGTGGGTTGAGCGTGGTGCTTGAAACACCAAAGGTCACGGGTTCGATTCCCATTCGGTTCTCACGTGTTGCCTGACCTAGTCGAGAGGTGGCGTCCCTGCCCGCAACAGGGAGGTTGGATTAAAGTGATCTCTAAGGTCCCTTCCAGCCCAGACCATTCTATGAGTCTATGATTCTCTGGTCAGGGGCTTCCCACTGGAGTCTGAGCAGCTTTTTACAAAATGCATTTAATAGTTCCTTCAGCAGTTTGTGTCTTTGGGTGAAACACCATCTGTGTCATTCGAGAACTTGAATAGACTTTATTTTCGCATGAGCTATTCTACGACTTCCGTCCCCGGGCTGTGGTGGTTCGAGTTCACACCGTAAAACCTGCTTCTCTCCGCAAACAGATCCGTCGAGTCTCCTTCGCAAACCCAATTTATCAGGAGGGACTGGCGGACGACATCGACCGGAGAAGTCCCGTCATTAGATCCCATTTTTCTTCACCGTCTTCCCGGAGCCTTAAAATTTTGTCTAACGTTCAGGCGAAGGTAAATTCCGTTACGTATGTTCTGTCCACCCTGAGTACTCGCACGTCTCACTTAGCGTAGGCAGCGTTGCTTCAGCGCCCATCCGTAGTCGCCTGCAAGCGGTTGTAAGAGCAGAGGATCAGAAGCGTAAGAAGTAGTTGCGAGGGGTTTATCCCGACTCGCTCTGTTGCTCTCTGAAGACAAATGCCCTCTGAGATCTAGAGAGGTAGAATCTTGCTGTTCACTGACTTCCTGCGGTCCTGAGAGATCTTTTTTTCCTCTTTTTCTATCCAGCACATTACCACTCCAACCAAAGGATTTCTGTCCCCAGGATCTCGTAACCCTAAATTTAAGAGCTCAAAGAAGTGTTTAGTAAGAAGTGCTTTTGTTCACATATCTCTTCAAATTTTTTTTGTTGTTTTTTTCCCCCCTGTATTAAGTAGTGCAATAGTTAATCTAACGATTTTGTCCGTATTTATTCAAGATCACGGAAATGGCGAAGGAATCGCTGCCTTCCCCCACGGAATGTGTGTATCCTGCCCTGGCCGGCTGCCGAGCCCCGGTGGATGTCATTTTACCTCGGATTACATCAAACATCTGGTGAGTGCGTCGTTGCTTTTGAAGGTGACATTCTTAACCCGCAAAAATAATTTTTTTAATGCAAAATGCCGATGGTTTCGAGATGTCTTTTACCGAGATATTTTTCCAAAGGGTGGGGATGGGTTTGGTGGAGGAAACCACGATTGTGGAATTATTCAGGTCAACTTTTATAAGACTCAGGAGAGCCTGTCGGGTTTTCTTTCTGCCCTGCCAGGCAGGAAGGACACGAATCGCAGCGTCGAAACCCATTTTTTCTTTCTCCCCTGCTGCAGCGCCAGAGGCTTGGGGCAGCTCATCCGAGCAAAGAACATAAAGACAGTGGGTGACCTGAGTGCTTTGACGGCGTCAGAAATCAAAACTCTCCCCATCCGCTCGCCGAAAGTTTCCAATGTTAAAAAAGCTCTTAGAGGGTACCACGAGCAACAGGTAAAGTTTCATTTTAGTACTCAGAGAGCTGCTCGGGTCCGTCGTGAGGAATGATGAATTTTTTTCCCCACTAGAAATTAATTAGCGCTTTAAAGCGTAGTCTCTGCCTGTCAGAGTAACGCGGGAACTCAAAAGTACGGATGATCTGGTTACGATGTTATTAATGGGATTAGGGGTTGGATGCGTTGGGAGGTTATTAACCTGTCTCACCACCTAACCCTTTTTTATTACTTTGTTTTTTCTCTATTTGAAAATGCATCTCTCGTTCTCTCCCCAAAAAAACCCGCAGGTAAAATCGCGAGGGTTTGAGGAAATAACAGCGCTTGAAGAAACGGAAAAGCCCGTAAATAACATAGAGGATAAATCTCTTCCTGGAGACGAAGAAAAACTTGCAACAGGTACCTACGGCCACTTCGTGCTTCGGGTTCGGACGTTTCTGCCGTGTTGCTGCTTTCCTTCTCTCCTAATGGGAATACTCGATTTTTAAAATTTTTGTGGTGGGTTTTAGTTTTGTGTTTGTGGGTTTTGTAGGGGTGTTTTTGAGAGAGCTCATCAGGTGGCTGTTGGAGGTAGCCGCTTTATGACGCCCTGTAGCAACGGCTTTTCTAATATTTGCACGTATTTTGATGGAAAGATGCTGTTTTCTCTTGAATGAGTTTGCATAAGCTTGTGAAGAACAAGCCAGGCAGGGCTTTGAGTACGTTGGTTTCTGAATCTCAGCCACGTGTGTCTCCTGAGCTGTGTAATACCGGCAGAACTGCCGTGGTCGGGGGCGCGTGCGCCTTGTCCCACATGACACCTCCCGCCCGAGCGGGTTCCTCAAAGCCCCGTCCGACCCTGCAGCACCTGAATGCGGTCAGATATTTCTGTTTCTACCCTTAGTTCTATTTTATCACGATCAAATACAGTGAAAATCACCATAAAGAGGGGTTGTAGCTTGGAGCTGTGAGGGCTGCCTTTGCGAGCAGCACTCCCGTTGCCCGGCACGAATCCTTTGTGTGTTACTTGGTACGAAAGAAGCCGCAGAGTCCCGCTCCGGGATAATTCCACTTTGATTTACATGCGAAGGTGCCGACTGCCCTGCCCTGCTCTCCTTCCTTTTCAGATCTGATCGAACCCGTCGCGGGGAATCCGAACGAGCAGCCCGCGGCCGATCTCCTGAGCCAGATCGAGACCCTCGCGGCTCAGCTGACCTCGGAAGATCTTCACAGCTACTCGGGGAGCCAACTTTTCGAGATGCAAGAAAAACTTGTCGGCATGACAAACTGTATCATGAAAAACCTGCAGTCCCGCTGGAAATCGCCACCCCATGAAAGCTGCGATTAGTTGTTTGTCATTCCTAAGGAAGGAGGATTTGGTTTTTAACAACAGTTCCCCCCCCCCCCATAAAAAATGCTTTTCTTACTGATGAATTATTCCCTGGACGGTGCATTTTGTAGTGCAGATTTTTTTTTTTTTTTTTTAACGGCTGTGTCAGCAAAATGTATCGTGTTTTGGGGTTTTTTTTTCACGTTTGTTGGTTCTAATTGGTGGGATTGCTCGTTCCCCTGCGTTGCGTTGCTATGCATAGTTCTTTCAGGTGGCGAAAGAAAACTTTGATAAAGTTGTGCAATAGCAAAGACTGTGAAACCAAACCAACGGCGTAGTTTAAATTATTTTTTTTTCAAATCCGAAGTGTTCTTACTGCTGCAAACTCTCATTATTTGGCAAGAGATCGATCTCGCAGCTCTGCTCAGCCACTGCCCTGTTTGGTTGCTTCCTTTTCTGTTGCTGACACTGACAGCAGCTCACTCTCTCTCTCTCTCTCTCTCGCTCCGTTTTCTATTGTGATAACCCGTGCTTAATTAATTAATTACAGCAGCTACTGTCCAGGAACCTGGAGTTTGACAACCGGCTGACATCGTTTTTTGTAAGAATCACACTAAGAAGCTGCTGGTGAAATGTGCCCTCACAGGAGGAAAGACTTGGCAAAACTTCTCAGGCTTTTTTTTGTTGTTTGCAGCAGTTTTCCGCTCGCGTGGAGGGGCAGGGAATGGGATTGGTGAGAGCTCTTTGTATATTATGTACAGACTTATCATGGCAAATGTTGGTTAATAATTTATGGACGTTGGCGTTTTAATTGCATGGAATGCATTGCTGCTTCTCGGAGACCTTCGGAGAGAGTTCTCAGGTTTTACTCTGGAAATCTGATTTGTATATATTGTACTGTAGCTCTCAGAATGGACGTTTATTGAAAGGAAGGGCTGCAGGTTGTTTTAGAATTTACACGTGGGCAAATAAAACAGCAAATAGTTCCCAAACTCGATCATGTCATTGGTGGTTTGCTGGGTTTGGCTGTTTTGTTCTATTTTTTTCCCCCCACCTCCAGCCGTGTTCAGCTCGCCCTCAGCAGGGCTCTGGGCCCGAAGCGTTGGGAGGGACGGGCAGGTCATTGCTGTCCCCTGAAGGTAGGAGGAGCAGGTCCTGTCAGCAAGACCAAATATTCTTTGCCCTGTTTATGCAGCTCATGAAGCAAATGAACGGGACAAAGAGATGTCTTGGAGCTACACCATGAGCAGTGCTGGGGAGGAGCTGGCTGAAGGTTTTTCTCGCTTTCTTGAAAAATCTTATTTTGGTTTCATATCTGCTTGTTCAGCTCCTGCAGGCGGGGACCTGCCCCGGTGAGGAACGTCCCTCGCGCAGCCAGGCCGGGTGTTAAATGTCTTTTTGTTTAACCAGCAAACCCCCCTCTGCTGCTGGTAACCCCAAATCCTGCTTCGAGGGGGGACATTCCCCTCTCAAGCTGGTCACACACCCCAGCGCGTGCTCTGTGTGTGCAGTCCCTCTGAACAACGGTCTCAGACTTAATGTTGCAGCTTCTACTTGTTTGTCATCTTCATCTTGGCCACAGCACGAAGCCTTTTCTTATTTCCCGCTGGCCTGGAGCCCGGCTGGTGCCTGACGCTCCTGGGAAATGGATTCCTGAGCGTCAGCACAAGTAATTCCATCAGACGTACTGCAGAAACATCAGCTTTATTTAGTCACTAATTTACAAGTTATAACAGCTTTTGACCCCAGAACAGGTGCATGAAAAACACGTGCAGAAGAGCTCAGCAAGCAGAGGGAGAGGATTTTCAGCTTGGGTTTATTTGTTTATTTATTCTCCCCACCCAGCTAAATGTTTTTTGAGATCTTAAGCTTAAATGTGGCTTACATGGAAAGAAGTGAATACAAACATTTTAAAATAGCTCAGAAAAATACTCTTGTGGTAATGCTCAATACTCTTTGGGTTTGGTTTTGTTTTGCTTTTTTTCTTTTTTTTTTTAAGTAAATATATAAGGTTTCAGAGACAGTGAACGAGCTCGCAATTCTAGGATAGTTAATTGTTGTGGTGGCGAAATGGAAGAAATCCTGTTCTCCTGCACAACACCTCGCAGTGTGTTTACAGAGTTTTCAAAACTATTTTGATATTTTAGGCGTACTTTTTTTCTGCAGTTATATTTTTTTTAATTATTGTTATCTCACGTCACGGTTCGTAAGGCACTACCACCCCGGCAGGCACCAAGGCGCTGTGTAACCCTTTTTTCCAAACCCTTTTCCGCGGCTCAGGCCGGGAGCCGTGCCGGTGGGTGCTCGCTGCGGGGTGACGCGCTCCGGGCTCAGACGGCCTCGACGTAGTTGGCGGGCAGCATCCCCGTCTTGCCGGTCCTCTGCACCGTCCCGTACATCCAGCCTTCGTCGATCGCTTGCACGTTCACGATCGTGTCGCCGTCTTTGAAGGACACCTCGTCAGCATCGGCTGCCATGTAGTCGTACATGGCCCGGTAGGTCTTCTGTTAGTTTTAAGAAAGCAGGAGTGGGTAAAAAAAAATAAGAAAATGGAGACATTTGTAGCCCTGCTGGCAGCCAGAGCTGTCGGTGAGAATTAAAATATAAGAGCAGGCTCAGGGCAAATGATGTTTGGACTCATTTCCATACTCTAGAAGTGCAAGTGGTGGCAGTACCTGTCTGATCTTTTTCAATCTGGTTTCAGATCACAAAGTATTTCTTCTCAATAACACACTGCTACGGTACATCAGGTTAGAGCCTGTGTTTTAGCGACACTGAAGCTGAACAAAATGTTTTCAGTGTGCTGGAGCGGTGCTATGTCCAGCCAAAACGTCAAGGTGTTGCCTCCCAGCACCTCTGGGTCGGTGACGCTGTACCCACGTCATCTATCGATTCCAAGGGACAATCTCAGGAGGAGGAAGCACTAATTTAAACTTTTTAAGAAGGAGTGAGGCTCTGTCCCACTTTAATGGGTCTGCTACACCTTCACGTGCTGGCAACTGGGTTTTAACACAAGGGCTGCTTACCCCAGCAGTAGATGGGTGAGAGGGAACCGATGACACCGTTGTTTGCTGGGTGGCAACTGAGGACGACCGTTGTTGTGGCAACTCGATGGTTTTGGCGTGTTTGTAGCCCACTGCAAAAGGCAAACACATTTGGTTTTGGTCGTGTTTATTACTGAATTGGAAATGGTGCCGTCCCTGCCCATGACAGGGAGGTTGGATTAAATGATCTCTAAGGTCCCTTCCAGCCTGGGCCAGTCTAGGATTCTAGGAATAGGGTTGGAGTTGGTCTTGATAATGGGATAGGTCAGCGGGGGGGCCAAATTTGCCCTTTACCCACTGAATTACAACTGTTGGGTATGTTCAGAATTCAATGCTTTGCGGATGCACTTCTGTGCTTTTTTTCCTGATGAAAGAAATTGCCGAACACGAGTCCGTGTCCGGTACCATCCCGCCAGATGCTCTGGATACCGTTTGTCCTCCCCGAAGAGTAAACGGGGCGCTTGTTCTCCTCCTACCTGTTGCAGTTGTGGTAAAGAAGCCCCCGCTGCTGTAGTAGGACAAGTGTTGATCCACACCGTCCGACGGTTCGGATTTCTCGTCGCCGCCGCTGATGCTCAGGGCGCTGGCGGAGCGGGAGTGCTCCCGGCTGCGGCGCTGCGCTTGCACTGCAACGAGGAAGCAGCGGGAGCCGAGTAAGGAACTACCCATGAAAATACGTGTGTGTACATCTGTATGTGTATACACATGCACACGTATATGTTCCTGTTATCTTTAGTATTCACTTCTTTTTTTACTTTCTTCAACCTCTTTCCCTTTAGTGCTCGCTGCTTCCCAAACTTTTATTCCAATTATCCTCTGCTTTCTTTGCTCAGCCGATACAGGTCTGAGCCATGACTGCTCTATCATTCACAATCTATCTCTTCTCAAAGAATTAGCAGGAAAAGAATTTAAATTTTTTTTTAAAAAAATAATTAACTGAAGACCAGCATTTTTAGTTACCACTCTAACTGTGGATCATCGAGCCACCCACAGAATTGCCCAGATTGGAAAAGACCTTTCAGATCGTTGAGTTTAATCATTAACCAATCTTTGTGCTGCTGTCAGATCACTTGTATTTAACAGTAAGATTAAAACATTATTTTTGAGAAATGGCTATACGAAACATCTGGTTACGTTTGTGGATTTGCACGACCATAAACCCTATTTTGCACAAAGAGGAACAAACCAGAGATCATGTGTAAGCTCCGGGACTGAATATTGTCTTCTGCGGGGTCGTAGTCGAAGACTGACCCGGGATTCGTGCGCCACACGCGCAGGCCTGCAAGAGAAAGAGCCTTGGCTGAGGAGAAGCTGTAGCCCCAAACTTGTTAAGAGCTTGAACTGCACACAGCTGGCTGGAAGGAGAGTAAAAGCGTATCAGAAAAGGCCAAGCAGTAGTTCATAAATTTGTGTTTCTCAAATTATAACACAGACTAGGTTTTGGTGTGGGGTTTTTTCCCTAAATTTAATCTGAGAGCCAAGGTATTTCTCTAGTGTCCATAGAGGCGAAGTTAAAAATGTAAGTAAGAACTATAAATCTAGGATTACGTTACAAAGTTGGGCAGGCTGGGACAGGCAGACCCTAGATCGTTTACAGCGGCTGCAAGCGAATAGTTTCAAAATGGACTTTGACAAAAATGTCATCTCCAAGTAACGACAAATTGGAGTCGATGAGGCTGAGCTTAAATACAACAACTCATCCAGCTCAGCTTGTGTTTTGTGTGACGCGAGTGCTCAAGCTGTTGTAAAACCTGGGCTCTCCCCTTACCTGTGAGATTCTCTTGATCCTGGTCCACGCGCTTCCGCTCCATCTCCACCACTCGCCGCTGAATGCCGCGGTAGCTGATGTCGCTGAAGTCCTGCATGTTCTTCTTCACACGTTCTGTGATGGGGTCGGTAACTACAGGTGTGAAACTGCCTTTGCTTTTCTCAAAATCTTCGTGGTATTTCACCTGCAATTTAAAACAAAAACCTGTGTTTGCTGTAGCTTCGATGGGTAACTTTTGTTTGTGCGCGTAGCTCAGGTGAAGGGCTAGTAGAGACATGCACGGCTGCCCTGAACTGCTGCTCTCTCCAAGCCAAGGAACAATCGCCGAATCACAGAATGGTCGGGGTTGGAAGGGACCTCTGGAGATCCGCTCCCCACCAGAGCAGGGTCACCCAGAGCAGTTTGCCCCACGTCCCTCAGCCTTTCCTCGTGAGAGAGATGTTCTATCCCCTTGTCACCGATCACCGAGAGTGCCTAATCCCAACCCCGAGCTCCCTGCCGACGCTCTTGCCTTCCGCATTTAAGAATCGGGGGAACCAAACCTGGGCTGAGCACATTGTCCTTGAGCTGCCAACCCCAGAGCGTCTCAGGACCAACGTTGTGTTTTCACACATGCCAAGGTACAACTGCACCTAGAAATGCTCTTACTGTGGAGATGTGCTTCTGGGTCTCTCGCACGCGCCGCATTTCGGGGGTATCCAGCACGTACGCGGCTTTGCCTTGCACTTGTTTTCGGAAACTGTCTGAATAAAGAACCTGCCGGGTGAGAGAAGGGAAGTGAGCCCAGGGCACAGAACAACTTCTGCATCCCGAGGAAACATGCTGGTGAATAACAGAATAAAAAGCAAAATCCTTTGTCGCAATAATACGAGACATGGCCAGCTCTGGCCTCAAGTCCCAATATTCTTTTTCTTAACCGAGATATCCTTATGGTTTCTTAACCTCGGAACCGGAGGCAGAGCTAAGGCAGTACTGGTGCCAGGCGGTACTTTCACGTATTTGACAGGTACCTCATTGACTTCCGTGGCAGCATCAAGGGAAAGCGACAACGTAACCGGACCTGTATTTATCAGTTTGAGAAAATGCAGCAGAAAGGATTTTTTCATTTGATTTTTGAATGGTTGCTTTGTGCTTCCAAGCCAGGCAGTTATGTTACCACCCGCACTGTTGCTCTGAGTGAGGATTTCACAGACTGAAATGTTATTTTGATTGTCTTTTCGTGTCTTGGCTGACTAGAACGTACCGAGCTGATGTTCTCCTGGTTGCGTTTGGCTCTCTCCATCTCCGGAGTCAGGGGCGTCGGGGTTCCCTTCGCCAGATGTTCCTTGTACAAAACCTACAGTGGTTTATTTTAAAAAAAAAAAGGTGTGAACAAATCAGACGGGACTAATTCCTAGTTCGTTCTGTAAATGAGGTTATTGTTTAAGCATATTCATCACTGCACGGGTAGAAAAGATTTGGGGGAAATAAAGCATCTAAGAAGTTATTTGCTAAAGCCAAAAAAAAAAAAAATCAAAGGGAAAAATAGGCAAAAATAAGGAAAACTCAGAATACCAGGCTCAATGCTATATTATTATATTCTAAAACCGGTTATTTTTAATCGAAGCTGCTTGTCTGTCGTCTTTCAGTACCGAGCTAATCTGTTCTTGGTTGCGTTTGACTCTCTCCATCTCTGGAGTGACGGGGGTGGGGGTCGCCTTCCCTAAGCCTTCTCTGTACACAACCTACAGAGCACAGAGTAATTCCAAGTCACGAAGGCACGAATTAAAAACTGTAGCGTTACTGGGTTTAGAATAAACACCACCCGTTAGGAAGAAAAAAGTAAAAAAGGGTCAGAGGAAAAATAGTAGTAAAAAGTTAATTGACAAAAAAACCCGAATCTTTCGAGTGGTAGAAATTTTAGAGGTGACTTTTTAAGTTTGAGGGGAAATTAGAGGGTTAAATAAAAACCAGGCAGGTTTAACTTATTTTTTTTTTAAAAAAAGTTGCTCTAGCACATCCTCTTTACTTCTCCCAGACAATACCGAGCTAATGTGTTCTTGATTGCGTTTGACTCTCTCCATCTCTGGAGTGACAGGGGTGGGCGTTGCTCGCCCCAAGTTTTCTTTGTACAACACCTGTGGGATACAGAAGACGTACCCGCTATCTTAAAAAAAAATAAATATATATAAATAGAAAATGAAGCACCCAAACCCCGAACGCTTTGGACACACATCGTTGCTTCCTTATCAAATCTCAAAAGAAGTCGCGACACGCGGCAGCGCACAAAAGCCAAACACCGACTGCTGTGAGGAAGGGTAAGAAAAATGAACTGGGAAAGAAAAGCTGGTTACTGGGGGGTTAGGGGAGAAGGGCTCTATCCAGCTGCAGCCCTGAGGGGGGCTCCGGAGCTCGGGGAAACTGCCTGTGGCCCTAGAGAGCTGCTCCACAAACGTTTTATTTCTATTTCAAGCGATTTAGGGGCTGGACTAGATGATCTTTGAGGTCCCTTCCAACCTCTAACATTCTGTGATTCTGCGATTTGTAGCCTTTAAAGCCCCCTCAGCCACTTGTCACAGCGACACCACCTCCCAGGGGGCGCAGAGGTGGGGTTTTGGGCGTGGTCGAGTTTCTTGTTTGTTTTTTCACTAGAGTCAAAGGGCCCTGCAAAGCCAATAAAAGCTGAAACGCTGAGCAGAGAGCGAGAAACCTGAATTTCTTCTCCGAAGGACACTAAGCTCTTCGGATTGTCTGGATAGAGCCACAGGGACACAGAGGGAGCTGGAGAAAAAGCCTAAATTTCCAGGTCAGACTGTTAACACTAAAGTAATTTTATTTTAAAAGTAGATGATTAATTTGCAGAAACAAGTCTGGTTTTTTTAAATTAAAATCGACTTTGAGTAGGTAGTTGTTAGAGGGTTACTTTAGTAAGAAATAAGCACAAAGGAAAAAAAAAAAAGAAATACATCTCTATTGAAGGTACCGAGCTAATGATTTCTTGATTGCGTTTGACTCTCTCCATCTCTGGAGTGACAGGGGTTGGGGTCACTTTCCCCACATTTTCTTTGTACAAAACCTATGGGGAGTATCCAAATGTCATTAAAAGGCACCACCATCACAAGAAAAAAAAAGAAAGAAAAAAGAAGAAAAAAAAGGAAAAAAAAAAGAAAAAAGAAAAACGGGAAAAAAAAGAAAGAGAAAAAAAGAAGAAAGAGAAAAAAAAGAAAGAGAAAAAAAAAGAAAAAAGAGAAAAAAAGAAAAAAAAAAAGGAAAAAAAAAAGAAAAAAGACCAAACCCACAATGCAACCCCAAAAGACACGATACAAGACACTTAGGAAGGGTTAGGTTTGGGGCACAAAGCTCTTCCCAAAAGAAGCAACAGGAGCTTCTGCATCTGCTCGGATGCAGAAGTGGACCCTGCACGGCACCAACTCTGCAGCAAAGCGCGCTGGGGGGGTGAGAAAGGGTTAAAAAAACCTGCAGAGAAACGACGTCCATCCAAAAAAAACCCAACACTTTTATAAAAAAACAAAACCAAACCCAAACAAGCCTGGTTCTAGTAACCTCCTGCTTCAGCGTTAACCAGAAATTCCGCTTTGCCCGGGAGCGCAGAAGGCGGGCGGGAGGTTCCTGCCCCGCGGCCGCTCCGGTTTAGGGGCGTTAGAGAGCAGAGGTTGATAAATGACCGCGGTTACGTTAAACGCTTCATCCCGAGCGTTAGGGGTTGGGCTCCTGTTCAAAATACCGAGCTAATGATCTCTTGGTTGCGCTTGACTCTCTCCATCTCGGGAGTGACGGGGGTCGGGGTTGCCTTCCCTACGTTCTCTTTGTACAACACCTACGGGACACAAAAGAGAGGAGCCGGAGAAAGCGACGATAAATGCAAAGGTCTCTGCAGACACACTCCAAGCCAAAGGCATTTTTTTTTTACTTGCATTTGTCTTCTCGGGCCCTAGATTTGACATATTTTTAAAGTTACTCGGCAATGTTTCACTGGAGCTGTTGGGCATCCCAACTTTTGAGCTACAGGATTATTCGTGATTTATTATTAGACAGAAATCAGAGCACAGAAATGCCACGTCGGGGGGGGATGAGGGTGTTATGGATACGTAAACACTAATTTCTGCTTTAGGAAAGAATGTCAGCATTGGAGAGAAAAATCAGTGGAGTTTGTTAAGTGTTTTAGGATTAGGGGAGGTTGTTAAAAACACTCTTAAACCCAATAAAAATTGTCAACAAGTTAAAGTCACCACCGTAAACCGCAGTAAGACGTGAGTAAGGAGCAATTCCTTATGGGAACTGCTCCAGAGCCAAGGTCAGAATCCTTTTTTGGAACAAGTGTTACAACATCCGATTATTAAAATTGTTAAAATGTTCTTTTAAATAGAGTTAGAGGGATTTTTTATTTTTTTTTTGCTTAGCAAAGTACCGAGCTACAGATTTCTTGATTGCGTTTGACCCTCTCCATCTCTGGAGTGACAGGGGTGGGGGTTCCAGTCCCCACGCTCTCTTTGTACAACACCTGTGGGGTAACGAGAAGCAGCCAAAACACAAAATAAAATCACAAAACCATCATCACAACTCAGGAACACGTGACACAAGTCAAATATTTGAGTCTGCCAGAGCTCAGCCTGAGCTAACAGGGTTAAACCAGACCACCAATGGGATTTGATTAAAAGGAAAAAACCAAGAAAAAAAAATCCAGAATAAAAAGAGAAAGCACAAACAAAAGAAAAAGGAAGCTGGAACAGGGTGCAAAATGGTTAAAAACATTGGGGATAATATAAAGAATTACATATGGGCAGAAGTGTTAGGTCAGGAACATTGGAAAATAAATACAGCGCAGTGAAGAAGAAAGGATGTTGGTATCAGTTGATTACGTGGAAGAAAAGGAGTGGAATCGTTCGTTTTTAATAAAGGTTAAAAAGGGCCGTTTAAGTGGAGTTAAAGGGAGCACTTCTTGTTTTTCTCCACCAAATACCGAGCTAATGTGTTCTTGATTGCGTCTGACTCTCTCAACCTCAGGAGTGACAGGTATCGGGGTTCCTGTCCCCAGATCCTCTTTGTACAACACCTGCGGGGTAACATGGCTGCGTTAAAATAAAAGGGGAAAGAAAAGGAACAAGCAAACAACAGTAACACGTGGCTCGCTGAGAAACCAGACTGAATGTTTGTCAAAGTTGCTCTGAGCCAAAGCTTGGGATAAAAGAAAGAAAATAAAACGCTCCTCAAAGCTCTAGAGCCAACCACAAACCCTTGGCAATGCCTTTTGGTGGAAAACTCAAATCCCCCTGCTCTGTTTGCTATAGAGAAAAACCTCCTGTGTAAGAACAGACCATTGAAGAGTTCCTAAGGGCAGCAAGTATGAAATACCACACAAAAGGACCAAATAAATCAATTCTGCTTCATTTATCCATTCCATAAACCTCCCAGCGGGTCGCACGGGTGGGCGTTAGGGCACGGTTATTCCACAGACCGGGATCGGGCGCCCAAGGGTTTAGTTCCGGTACGAGAAGTCAGTAAGGTCAGGGCAAACAAACCCACCACACACGACAAAATAAAGGGTCGTCGCGGCTAAGGAAAGGAAACCAGGGTGTTTTTAAAAAGATAAAAGCATTTGAAAGGTAATCGGACTCCAAAGAAAGGCAGAATTACGAGTTATTGTTAAGAGGGTGGAATAAAGCAGAGGAACAAGAACGATGTAAGTAATTACGGAGGAAATAAATCTCAGAGGGACCAGGATATTATTATTCTATAAGTTGATTATAGGGGAATGAGAATATCTATTGTATTTCAACATGGATTAAAAGGGAATTTTCTGCTTTTCAGATAATAAGGTACCGAGCTAATGTGTTCTTGGTTGCGTTTGACTCTTTCGATCTCAGGAGTGACAGGGGTCGGGGTTCCTGTCCCCAGATCCTCTTTGTACAACACCTGCGGGGTAACACGGCCGTATTAAAAAAATATAAAATAAAAAGGAACAAAAAACCCCAACAGTAATGCTCTGTTTGCTGAGAGAATGTGCAGAACATGACAGATGTTTTGCTGAGATCCCCTAACAGAGGGATTAAAAACTCCCTCAAAAAATTCAAAAAAAAAACTAGTTTAAAACTCCGAAGACAGTTCAACTCCTCATACAGCGGCGTCACTCCCACGCGAGTGCTGCAAAACCTTCCTGACTTCAGTGGACATTTAAAACTGGTGAGGATTTACAAGGTTAAAGACTGATACAATAAAGACTGATATAAATTATGACTTTTTCCTGACCGTCCTCGAGCCGCTGGAGGAGCAGGTCCTTCCTACGAGTTTTTCTGCACGCACTCCCCTCAAGGAAGAATCACCCGAGGGACCCTCTCCTCACCGTCCCGAGCTTCCCAGCAAAGAATCGAGATGCTCACCACGGGAAGGACACAGAGATGCAAAGGCAGAGGTGTGGAAAAGGTACCTGAGCAGCGCTGATTGCTGGTGCTCTCCTACCTCACGTGATGCTTTCCTAGCTCTGAGAAACACCTCGCCGCCACCCATTCTTTTTAACCCTGCAAACTCGTGCTACCGACATATCTAGAGGAGTTTCCACCAGCTGGAGGGCTGATGGAAACCAATATTTTGTCCGTGCAACAGCAAAGGCTTCCTAAAAGGCGGAGATGGCATCAGATACAAAGCAGCAAGAACAAAGAGATCGACTCCGGTTCCTTTACCAGTTCCACAAACCTCACCAGAGCACCCGAGCGCCGACACCGAGCTCGTTTCCCCAGGTTTGTACCAAGGCAACGCATAATTTCGTTTTTACGTGCGGTAAAACCACGAAGAAAGCCGACAGTCAAGTAGGGAGGTGATTAACAAAAGGAAAAGCAGATATTAAAGAAGGAAAAACCACGTTCGGAGTCAAGAGAAAGGTGGAAACGCAATCTAGGAGATGTCATTAGTGAGATGATGGAATCAAAACCAAGTCAGTAAGAGCTGTGGAGGAAAAAAACCGTCAGAACAAGGGGAACGGGAGATTCTCTCGTGTAAATTGATTACAAGGAAATGGAAGAGCAATCTGTCTGGTGTTAAAACTATTTGAAGTAGATTAAAAGGGAAGTTGCTGCTTGTCAAACAAACAAACAAACAAACAAAATACCGAGCTAAAGTTTTCTTGGTTGCGTTTGACTCTTTCGATCTCAGGAGTGACAGGGGTCGGGGTTCCTGTCCCCAGATCCTCTTTGTACAACACCTACACGGTAACGTGGGAGTTTAAAATAATTGAGAACAAAGAACAAAAAAATACTGCGTTAGGAAGACTGTTTGCAACGGAATAATAAAGCATTAGAGGAATGGAGTTAAGCAAATAAAAAAAATCCCAGTGTTTTTTAAAAACGCAGAATATCTTAAATTTCATCGATAAAAAAGCTTTAAAAAATTAAAGGACATGAAGCATTGTTACGATTATAAAAAAGTATTTTTAAAAAGTACATAATGACTAAAACAACAGCAAAAAAAGGGATGTTTCTAGGGTTATAAGTTAGAGAGAGTGAAAACTTCGAAGGTGTTAAATAGTTACAGGGAGCTTTTTTTTCTTCAACGACAAAAATAATACCGAGCTAAAGTTTTCTTGATTACGTTTGACCCTCTGCATCTCAGGAGTGACAGGTACCGGGGTTCCAATCCCCAGGCCCTCTTTGTACAACACCTGTGTGGCAACAGGGAAGTAGTAAGGAAAAAAAAAAAGGGAAAAAAAAAAAAAAAAGGAAAGGAAAGAGGAGGACAGGGAGGAAAGAGAGAAGAATTTAATACAGTGCGGTTTCAGAGTATGAAAAATAGGGGTTTTGGCAGCCTTGTTCAAAGGGTAGCAAAAAAAAAAAGTCAATTAAAATCATCAGGTAAGGATAGTAAGGGCTTGCTGTCATCTCACCTGGGTGCACACCAGTAACGCCGGCAAGAAGTGAGCCTGGAAACGCTTTTGTGAAAGAGTTTCCTTACCCAGAAGCCCTGGCCTGAGCAGCCTGGCCTCCGGATTTGTGAGCAGGCTTCGCCCCCGGGGCAGAGCGGGGCTGAGCCCAGACACAACTCAGGGCAGCAATGGGCTTAACGACAGCGGCTCCTCTGAGCTCTCCTACTTATCTCAAGTCAGGAGGGAATTTCCTGTCTGTGGTGTCTGAATGGGGCCACAGCGAGTCAAAATTAGCAGGGTGATGCTCTAATTAAAACAGAATTGGGGAACAATATTACAACAAAACCGTCATTTGACTGGAACTGAGTAGAAACGATCCGGACAGCAGCTCCTTACCAGTCATTTCTATTTCGATGTGCAATTCTAGTCATTTTTTTGTCCTTATTGCAGCGCTACGGGGATGCCTCCCAGGTATTCTTACAAAGACAGAAGAAAGCACCCGAGAGAGCACAGCCAGGAGGGGAGGCAGCGCTCGCTAGCCGGAGTTAGGTCGCTTCGGGAAGTGTTAAGAGTTCGTTTTCCATCGACTTCGTTATCAAGGGGGAGAGGGGCGTCACACAGGCTGTTTCATGGGGAATGAAAGATAAGGTGCTGCTCAAGGGCTTTGAGTAAATGGGGTTAAGATTCGCAGCTGGAGCAATTCAATGACAACGAAGTTTGAGTGAAAAATTAAAATCCATAAGGGTACCACCAGGGTTTTAGTGGCTTGAGTAAGGAAAGGTTCTTCAAAGTTCAACAAGGAAGTAAAATTAAATACGGAGGAGTTAAAAGGGATTTGATTTGCATGTGAAACGGTAGCTTTTGTTTCATTTGGCAATACCGAGCTAACGTTCTCCTGATTACGTTTGACCCTCTCCATCTCTGGAGTAACTGGTGTTGGGGTGCCGGTCCCTAGGCCCTCCTTGTATAAGACCTGTGAGGTACAAGAAATTTTCCACAAAAAAAAAAAGAAAAAACACAGGCAAAACCATTAAACCTGACGATTTTGTGAGTTATATTTAGCATTAGGATCACTTTTTAATTAATTTCACACTTGTTCTAGAGGCAAATATTAAGGCAGAGGCTGCTGGCTGATTATTCTGTAAATACACGACTACAGGTGCTAGAAGATAAAGGGTTAAGATAGAATAAGCATGGAGAGAAACACCACCTTCATTTCAGAGGTGACTTCCAGTTTGGGTTCTTAGATGAAACGCATGTGAAGGTATAAATCACCAAAAAAAGTTAAAGCACAAACAGGTGGAATACAAAGGAGTTAAAAGTGTTGTCGGGGAAAAGACAGGAGCGGGGTGAGACACTAAATCGCTGGAGAAAAACCAATCCTGTGTTAGGGTGTTACACAAAAAGAAGTTGGTTGTGGGGTTTTTGGGGGGGTTTGGGTTTTATTATTTTTTTTAAATACCGAGCTAATGTGTTCTTGATTGCGTTTGACTCTCTCTATTTCGGGAGTGACAGGGGTTGGGGTGCCTGTCCCCAGGTCCTCCTTGTACGACACCTGCAGAACACAAGCGCCCAGCAAGGTGAGGAGGTCACATTCCTTCCACAACAACTACGGTACCTCTGGATGAGAGAATTTCCCTGCTCTGCAGGGAGATATAAGCTGGGTTTATACGTAAATATGTGCACGATTTATTTTGCATCTTTAGAAGCACAGTCACCAGCTCAGCAAACGTTGAGGTGCTTGGGCACGTGGGCGTCCAGGGAATCCTTCATTGCAGTAGGACACAAATTTAAATATTCTAGTGACCTGGCATGAAAAGTAAGAATGTTTTGCTTTTTATCTTAGTTTAGGAAATGCAATATTATTATTTTTCAGGCAGTCAGCATTTCTGGAGGATTTTTCAAACGGTGTTAACGGCTGAACCTTTTATAGACACATTTAATGCAAAACCACTTAGCTTATTTTGATCTCTGTGACTGTTTGTTTGGAACGCCGCTGTTTTACTTTGGTTTAGGTCTCCAGTAAGAAAAACAAGAGTTCTAGCTCTCCTATTATTAGGTTTAACTTCACCTGTAATTATTTGATTTTAAAAAATGCCTTTTTCATGAAAGGAGTTGAATAGGAGATGCCTGGGTTGGCTGAAAACCTAACGATGTAGAAATATATTATGAATGCATTCATGGTTCTTCTTGCAATGAGCAAAGAAAACAAGCTAAATAAAAAAAACGAAATGTCACTGTTTGCTACCATTGAAATGGTGAAAAAGTACAGAAATAAAGCAACTGCAGCAAGGGAAAACAAGTCATGTAAAAATAAAATAAAAGAATCATTTGAAAACCATCAGAATTGTGCAGCTGTGAAACACGGTAGGATCATAAGTAGCTCAAAAGGGAGAATGGAAGAATGGAAAATGTTGAGATACTGATAGCACGGGTGTCAGGAGTACCCGGGGAAAGAGAGAATAGCGGCATTACCGAACTGATGTGCTTCTGCGTCTCCTTTACGCGCTTCACTTCTGGGAGATCGGGAATGGGAGTTCCTTTTCCAATGCTCTCCTTGTACTTGACCTACAAAGGCACAGACGTTGGAGAAGAGTGAGAAGCTCAAGCTGAGGCACGTGTGTGTAACTGTTACACCAGTGAAGAAGGATAGGTTCTTGGCTTTGCACACTCACTCCGTTCTCAGGTACTAAACATATTCTGACAGAAGGAAATTATGAAGGAAATTGGGTAGTTATCTGAGAGATAACCCTGCCCAGCTTCCTACAAAACACTCTTAACAATAACTCAGTTCAGGTTAAAAAAGCAGGGTCTTGCTTGAGACAAATTTTCAACCAAAGCTTAAAATTTGGGTACCTAACATCTCCCAAGAGCTTAATTTCAGCAAGAACAGCCCCTGTGAATTTTAACAACTGAACCACTTTGAGGTTTCTTACACCGAGTTAAAAAAAAAATTGCAATATTAAAAATGCAAAATAATTTCTGACAAATTTAGCCTAACGACATTGAAATAGGCACCTGCATTCATCTGTGGATACGTAAAGAGAATTATCCTGACCTTGGGCAGACTGAAAGTTTCAAAGATCCCGTTGGGTTCAGCACGAGCAGAGAGCTCCTGCGAAAGTATCCGCATCGCCTCGACAAACAACCCATGAGAAGCTGGTGCGGAGATGTCGCAGTGAATGGCACCTCACCAACGGGGTTTTCTAACAAGGGGCGTGAATATCTCCGAACCTGATCCCATCTGCCCTTTTTTTACCCACAGAAGAAGAATTTTGGCCTTGTACAAATATCTATCATATTCAGAGGCGGGAGCCATCGCACAAGACTTTAACACCGAAAGCGCCGAGCGCGTTTCTGCTTTAGCGTTGCGGAAAGCGAGAGCAGCGTTTGGCAAGAACGTGTCTCACGTGAAACGAACGGCTGCACGGTTAGCGACGCTCATGCCCAGATGGTGTCAGCCTTCAGGATAAAGCACCAAAATATTTACGGCGTGAAAACGCCAGTCCTGCAAACGTCCGGCGTACGTGCAGAAAGTCCTGCGGCTGAGGAGGGCTTGGTGGAGAAGCAGGTGACGACGAGGCAGCAACGCGCCCCCACGGCAAAGGGCAGCGGGTGGCGGGAGGTGGCCCGTCCTCTGCTCAGCAGTGGTGAGGCCACAGCTGGAGTCCTGCCTCCAGCTCTGGGCTCAGCAGCACAAGAAACATACACCTTGGAGCAGCGCGGGGCCACGGAGGTGGCCGAGAGACAGAAGCAACTTTGGTGCAAGAAGAGGTTTGGACAGCTGGGGCTCCTCCAAGAGAGGAGGGTTGGGGGAACTTAGCGGTGCCTAGAAACATCTAGGGAGAAGGAATGAAGAAGAGGGAGACGCTCTTCTCCGCGGTGCTCAGCGATGGGGCAAGGGCGAATGAGCACAAATTAAAACCCAGGAAATTCAATCTGAACACAGGATAATATTTTTTTTTTGCTCTGAGGGCTGTCAGACACTGGAGAAGGTTGTCCAGAGAGGTTGTGGAGCCTCCGTGCATCAAGATACTCAAAACTCCACTGAACGTGGTCCTGGGCAACCTGCTCCAGCTGCTTCTACTTGGGCGACGGGGTTGGAGTAGGTGATCTCAAGGGGTCCCTTCCAAGCTAAATGGTTCTTCGATTCTGGGCTAAATAAACTGTGTCTGGGATGAGAATAAAATGAGAGCAAGAGCTATCAGGTTTTAGAAATGGGTTGTAAGTAGCAAATGGAATGTTAATCATTAGAAAGATTACTGTTTAAGTAACAAGAAAGGGAAAAAAAAACGTCAGAAAGTAACCCTTAGCTGGATGGATTACTGCCAAACCGCTGTTAGCAACATTTAAAAGAAATGAGGGAGAAAAAAACTTAAAAAGAAATGTATTATTTCAAGTCGAATTAGCACTGGTAGAGTATTAAAAATCAATTATTTTGTACCGAGCTGATCGCATCCTGGTTACGTTTAACTCTCTGCATCTCTGGTGTCTTTTCAATAGTAGTTCCAGTTCCAATATCTTCTTTATATAAAATCTTAATATTTAGAATGAAGACAACAAGGTTAAGCATACAAAACACAACATTACTTCTTCTAGAGAGTGAATACAGGCTCACGACACTGATCTGTACACAGCAGCGCGGGCTGAAAGCCAGCTCGGAGGATCACCTCCAGACTTATCGCCGTATCGCCTGTCTAAAGTCTGTCCTAAAGAGTGCCAGCCGTGAGAAAAAAGGGGCCAATCGTTTATATCTGTAATAAACCATTTTAAGTAGAATATCAGAACATTGGTAGACTGATTTTAGGATTCAATACTAGTATTTTTTTCTAATTCGTTTCTTTATGTTTCCCAAAAGATCTCTTCCAGTTAGTTGCTGGCGGCAAAACGATAGAGCAGACTTTAGGTGCACGAAATGTGAAACAACTCGGGCAGACAGTTCACTTTTCACTGGGAGGAGACAGCTGGAACACGACAAGAATACACCACTCACATGGTCACAGGACAAAAGAAAGGTGGGTACTAACTACATCACAGCTGTGTCGAGGTGCGAGTGCCAGCAGGGCACCCCGTAAAACACAGCAGATAAAAAGGGGTGGCAAAAAGCCGGGTAAATCTACTCAGAATAAAATCAGTTTAGTTTGGAGAAGTTCTTACAGGCATTTAAGCAGATCAAGAATATAATTACCTGTAAGATAAGAGACAAAAACTGTGGTTTTACCAAACATATTAAACTCTGTTCTTTGGAATGAGAACTTAAACCGGAAAAATAACTTTACCGAGCTGAAATTCTTCTGGTTTTCTTTCACACGCAGCATTTCTGGCGTGTCTTGTACAACTGTCACTTTTCCTTTACTGTTCTGTAGGTCCCACTGATACTGAAGCTGTCGAAAAGAAGTTAAAATGTCAAACGTTGACAGAGTTTTCTTTGAAGATGAGAAAGAAAAATATTTTCAAGCGCACCTTTACAAGGACGTCATTTTATTACCATTATTAGTGACATGTTACACGTCTTCTCGTTTAAATTAGCAGTAGGAGAATCTCATCCAGATTAACCAAAAAAACCTTGAAAGGTGCCAGATTGTCTCTAAAACAATTAAGTCTCAACAGCAAAAGTTAAAGGTTTCAAGTCAGATTGTGGAGTTCTGTTACCGACCCCACAGCCTTGCAGGTAGCCCTGCTGACGACAGGCAGCTTCTGTAAATACAATTTTCTGTTATATCTTGCAAAGGAATTGACAAAACACCTCGGCAGAAATGACAGAACCCTAGCTGGGATTAGGGTGTGGTGCCAGGACCTTACTACATTAAAAAATGCTCAACTGTTTTTATTATCTGACGGTAAGAGCGTTGGTTATTGATATACGTACTGTGCTAAAGTTCTTTTGGTTCTCACGAACTCTCTGCATTTCTGGTGTGTCTGCTACAGGCACGTAGTGCGGCATCGTCCTTTCTGCATCTTCCTTGTACTTTTTCTGACAGAAAATGCAAAATAGATCCCATTAACACCAACGGCAGTAATAAAAAATCTGGCGTTACTTCTCGTTGCGTAACGCCCGTCTTTACGGCAACGTGAATACTTCTGCATCTGTTACAAATTCAGATTACGCCTCTGTGTAAGATTTATTTTAAACATTAGGTTATTAATGAGTAGGAAAATTAAGCTGAATCTACTCCGAACAAAAATTAGATTGGGCATTGCAAAAGCAATAGAAATTATTTCTTCATTTGACACATTAGTGAAATAAATTCGCTTTAACATTGAAACGAATTTCAGAGTAAGAGAAGCCACATCACAGCTCTAGAGAAATTTTTCTGATGTATCTCCTGAACGCGGTGACAGGTAGTTATTTTGGTGCTCCAAATTAGTATTCACTCAAGTGTCCCCTATGAGCAATGATTAAATTGCTTCACTCAAGATACCTGGCTGGAAAGGTTCTTGACCTGCTGGGCATGAATAATCTCTGGAGTATCGACAACACTGGTGTAGTTGGCTTTCTCCATTTCTGCCAACTGTTTGTATTTGATCTGTTGGGGAAAGCTCATATTTAGGTGCCTTCGTCACCTTGACAACAATTTGCACTTGGTTCAATAAGAAAGAAAGTGTTAATAAATTTTCCTTTAAAGACGACATCAGCTGTGACATGAGAGATATTCCCACAGACCTGGCTGGCAATGTCGGTGGCGTTCTTTGCTCTCACAAAATCTGGTGTCTCCAAAGCCAGTTCTGTCAGCCCTTTTCCTTTGATTTCCAATTCCAAAGCTTTTTTGTACTCTTTCTGCAAACGAAGACAGTAAACAGATACTTCATCAGTGCAAATGCAACACCTTTAGCAACTTCACGATCACACCACAAAATAGGAATACTACCGATATAAACTCACAATTAAATGCACGAATTATGTCATTAAAGCGTGCACTTGGTGAATTAAATCTCGAGAACAAACTGCCCCACTCCAGCAGTAAATGGAGCACACTACAGGGCAGCTGGAGGAAGGTTACTCTTCCTTCTCACACCAGTAATCTCCAAGTGCAAGTTCCTTTCGGTGATCAGTGATCGGTGCAAAACAACAACAAACGGAAGAGAAGCAAAAGAGAGCGCGCAGTGTACGAAGTGCACGCGGTAGTGAAGCGCAGTCACTGACTTTTCACGCCGAGCATGTCCAAAAAATGCAAGGTGTCAGCATTCTCTGTGACATTTTGGGCTCTTTGGAATGAATAGCCTCCCAAAAAACACCTCAGTGCTGCACCAGCTGCCCTTCCCAATGAGATCTTCCACTAAAGTCTGAAAGATTTCTTTTGTGTAGGTTGGGATCATTCATGTTTCCCTCTGCCAACTCTGCTGAACATGCCTGTAATGTTCTGGTAACAAAATAAGACTCTTTGAATAGCTCAAAACCTCTGCCCTAAGCACCAAATGCTGTTGTCACTAAGGATGCTTAAGAGCATTTTGTTAAGAAGCAAAACCATTAAGCAACACTAAAATGTTACTTTTTCATCTTTCAAGCCTGATGATGCTAAAACATGAACGAAACTTATCCCGTGACGACAATCGCTACAAAATATTTATCATACCAGTCCACCATGTAAATAAAGTAGTGGTTAGGTTTGAATCCTGCTTGTGTGCTGGCCACCCCACTCCATCAAGGTGGGGAAGACCACCTCGGCCATCAGTCCTGAGCAGGAGGAGCTGGTACCGAGCATGGTGGGTGTTTCTGACTCACCCACTAAGCATAAATCATTCAAAAAATTCTCTTTGCACAGCACATCTCCTGGCTCAGAAGTATGCCAGTCTCGTTCCCTCATCGTAGTCCCTTTCTGATCTCTCACTTTGCTTCGTGTTTCCTCAGCCCTGCTCCTTAGTTCCTCCTCCTTGTGACTGCTCCTGCCCCCAGACGCCTGGCTGGCAAGGCTGAGACCTCTGGCTCCCACGCTCAGCCTTGCTGCTTCGCACCAGCCATGGTGGTACTGCCTGAATTACACAGCTCGATCCTTTCACAGAACCACAGAATCACAGAATGTCAGGGATTGGAAGGGACCTCGAAAGATCATCCAGTCCAATCCCCCTGCCAGAGCAGGAACGCCTCGATAATGCTACACAGGAACGTGTCCAGGCGGGTCCTGAATGTCTCCAGAGAAGGAGACTCCACAACCTCCCTGGGCAGCCTGTGCCAGGGCTCCGTCACCCTCACTGAGAAGAAGTTTCTTCTCGAGTTTAAGCGGAACCTCTTATGTTCCAGTTTCAGCCCATTACCCCTTGTCCTATCAGTGGTTGTCACCGAGAAGAGCCTGGCTCCATCCTCGTGACACTCACCCTTGATATATTTGTAAACATTAATGAGGTCACCCCTCAGCCTCCTCTTCTCCAAGCTAAAGAGCCCCAGCTCCCTCAGCCTTTCCTCATCAGGGAGATGCTCCACTCCCTTCATCATCCCAGTTGCCCTGTGCTGGACTCTCTCCAGTAGTTCCCTGTCTCTCTTGAACTGAGGGGCCCAGAACTGGACACAATATTCCAGATGGGGTCTCACCAGGGCAGAGCAGAGGGGCAGGAGAACCTCTCTGGACCTACTAACCCCCCCCCTTCTAACACACCCCAGGATGCCATTGGCCTTCCTGGCCACAAGGGCACACTGCTGGCTCATGGCCATCCTGCTGCCCACCAAGACTCCCAGGTCCCTTTCCCCTACACTGCTCTCTAATAAGTCATTCCCCAACTTATACTGGAACCTGGGCTTGTTCCTACCCAGATGCAAGACTCTACACTTACCCTTGTTATATTTCATTAAATTTTTCCCTGCCCAACCCTCCAGCCTGTCCAGGTCTCGCTGGATGGCAGCACAGCCTTCTGGTGTGTCAGCCACTCCTCCCAGCTTGGTGTCATCAGCAAACTTGCTGACAGTACTCTCTAGTCCCTCATCCAAGTCATCGATGAATATATTGAATAATACTGGTCCCAGTACCGACCCTTGAGGGACTCCACTGGATACAGGCCTCCAACCAGACTCCGCCCCATTGACCACCACTCTTTCTGCCCTCGATCAGCGAGGCGGTGAGCTGAAGCAGGTCAGGACCTTCCAGTCCCGGGTACAGGTAGAGTGAGGTTGGAACAATCAGGCACTCCCTAACCACGCCTGGGCGACGCACTGAAAATCCTCCTGCCTAGGTCACAGCCCGCTTTGAAGAGTGCCAAGATTGCCTGACAAGAATCGCGGCACAACGAAACAAAGTATGGAGCAAAGTCAAGAATCTTGCGACCCTGCAAATACTGATCCCAAGCGAGGCCCCTCAGAGCGCTCCGGGGTCGCCGCGGGCTGTGCCTCAGTGTCTCCCCCTGAGCCAGGACGAGTCGCGGGGCAGAATTTGACCATCTGCTGGGAAAGGCTGATGATAGGGAAAACCACCTGCTCTGTAATATAAGCCGAAAGGAGACGAGAGTAATTTGCTATACTCGGATTTTGTGAAACTTTAAAGATCATTGGGTACCAAAAATTGATCATAATCTGCAGAAATGGGAACATCTTAACCATAGGTTAACCGGTGTATGCGCACATATCTGTGTGTGATGTAACCTTTATATTTATGTGTATTGTGCTTTCGTGTATATCATTTCATCGCTGCATCCATCTCTGTGTGTGTATTTGTGTGGACAATTTGGTTTAGGAAACTACCACGTATCTCATGTGAATCTTGCCATTCTTGAATCTTTAACCAAGTTGTTTAATTGACTATAGCAAATTTTATTAAAACACTCCGACAATTGGCTGATGATTAAGTATTGTTAAAAGTCATATAACCCAATCTTGGGATTTACTGTAACGGCGCTCAAAATCTTTAGTTGCTGCTCTCTCAGAGTTGTGTAGGATCCATAACCACTCATTTGCCCACAAATTGGCTTTTTTGCTTTCTCCATGTAGTAATAGAGTGAACCTCGCTATTCAGCTTTAAGTCGCACGGGTCTGACATATGTATTCAAACAACTTTTGCTAATATCTTTGACACTGATTCTTTCAGCAACTTGGAACGCTCATCCACAACAGCTCCCCACACATGCTCTTTTCTTCTCCCTACTCAAGAGTTTCTAAGGAATTACAAAGTTCATACTAGTGTTTTTACAGCCATAAGTATCTATAAGTTGGAGGCTGTTACATCCATTTGGGTATTTTCCAAGCACAGCTTCACATACCTCGTTTAGGATTTGAGTTGCGTTCTTTGCTCTTAACATCTCTGGAGTCTCCTCTAGAGCTGTTAGTCCTTTACCTTTGACACCTTCCTCCAGATCCTTCTTATACTCTTTCTGCAGAAGAAAGAGAACGAAAACTGCAAAGGCAGACTAAAGAGAATTCTACACTCTACAACTTTATTGCAAAAATTTAAAAAAAAAAAAATGTCCAAAGCTTCTAAAAGCAAAAAGAATTTTGTAATCCAACAAAGAATATTTTATAGGGTTGTATAAGAACTAATGCAACAGTATATAAATGATTATTGGTTATGATTATACGCACCCCGCTGTGGAACACTCAGGCTGATGAAGGTCAGAAAGTAGTTATGAACACAGTTATTGAGCAATGGAATAAATGTCCCATGACAGATTAGGTCACAGCGCAAAACAGATGTAAACAAGCTTCATGTGAATGATTAGGAAAGTGGTGAAAAAGAAATGCTACTGAGCACCCTTAGTGGAACTATTGAACCTCACAGAAGAAATAAGCAGGGAACGGCTGCTACCTCGCTGGCTATTTTGGTTGCGTATTTGACGTGTAGTAAGGACGGCGTCATCTCCAAGCCAGTAAGGTTTCTGCCCTTCATGGACTCTTCAAAGTCCTTCTTATATTCTTTCTAATGAGAGTAAGAAGGAAAAAAAAAAGAGCAAAATAAAAAATATTTATTACATTTTTTGTAACAATGTGAAAAACTACTGGGAGGATGGAGCTGAGGTTTGGTATTAGGGTGACAATGACAGTCTGCTACAGACAGCGCCGTGGGCACCTGAAGCAGTAAATCCTGTTCCTACTAAAGCCCGTGAAACAGCTCGGTAATTTCAATGGAAATATGACCTGACTCCCTCTTTTTAAACATCTTTTTCTGCTTATTTGTATACGCAGAGAATACCTTGAACGGAATCACTCAAACGTAACGACTAATGGACTCGTACAAGTGTTTTTCAGCCTTCACCTGTGACAGGAGAAGATTATACTTCAAACAAATACAAAAGAACCACTTGAGGAAATAGAATGACAGGCAGAGGCAAAAAGAAATAAATGAGTTACTCGAAAACAGAGTTCTGAGGTGACAAGAACAACTGCGGTACTTTCTGTGGACTACAATAAACGACACACATGTTACACTTGCGCTGCAAAAGCTGAGGTGAAATGTATTTCATATTACATTTCTTCTAAAGACTCAAAGACTCGCTTAAGCTTCACTTCCTGACAGCTCTGCACGACAAGTTACAGACTATTTGCACTTCATTGTGAAAGCTCAGGGAATTTTAAATGCATTATTTTGTAACTAACACAAAGAAATGCCGCCTAGCTAATTTTTCAGTCTACCGGCATGCACAAGATTCAAGTAGAACTGCTTGAAACATTGTGAAAGTTTAATTATAAAAAATAAATCTTGAAGTTTTTTTAGTGTATCGCTACTGATTTTGACAGTACCTCACTCTGCATGAGCTGAGATTCCTTTGCAGTGAGGTACGTTGGAGTTTCAAAGTCCAGCATAGGTTTTCCTTTTTCCTTCTCATACTTCTCCTTGTATTTCACCTGAGAAAAGAAACAAACATTTATCCTCCTAAATAATCAAAGAACCAATTTGTTGACTAATGTGTGCCTACTTTGGTCAACAAACCTGTGGTAATAAATGAACGTCTAACACTGTTGACTTTCCTAAAAAATCCATATTATTGACCATAAAATGTAAAATCAAAGGTCAGGCTTGCAGCAAAATGGGTGTGATCTCAAATTCTACCGACTCATCTCCTGTTGCAGAGAGTAAGCAGTGCCAGCTCACATTTCGGGAATTTACTGTCCACAAGGAGGAGGACAGGGAGCTGTACAGCTCCACCTCGCAGGCAGTCACACTGGTCAGGAGCCTGAGTTCCACCTGTGGCACCTTAGGGGACGGCTGGAGGGTTAGCAGCAGGGGTTAAGAAGCTGCAGTTTAGGAACTTGCTAAGTAATTCCGTGTGTGAGCATCCAGGAAGTAAAATGTCCACAAGGATGAAGACATTTTTGCTTCAGGTAATATTATCCAGCCTTGAAGGCATCAATTTTCAGGTAATCCTGGGTCTTGGGCTGAGACAGATCTTGATCTCAAACTGGAGCGAGAAGTAGTGACTTAATCTTTAACTACAAACCGATCAACAACTATTTTCCGGTAGTTCTTTGCTGTGCAACCCTTTTGCTCTGCTGTGCCATGCAGCAGAACAATAACTACAGCCCCTTGTGTTCCGGCAGTAATAAATACCTTGAACAGAACCTGGAACAGAGAGGAGTAGAGAGCCAGAGCATTAGTTTCTCCGGAATGATTCACCATTTGCTGCATTCCAGAGGGAAAAAACTGCCAGACACATTTAACAGCAGGAGTAGGTATTGGTTTGGCTAAAGCAATTCTGGGTGCAGAGAAAGAATGGCACAGCTCTCCTTTGTGTCTTTTGAAGCTAGAATGGATAAAGCAGCTGCAAATACACTGTCAGCAGCAACCCTACCTCTCTCAACTTCCAGTTTCTGTGATTACCAGGTCCTTTTTTTCCATAGACGAAACCACACTAATAAACGTATCACTATGTAAAAAGATCCATATACAACGGACATCGGTAATGTTGAGATCTTCTCTAGAGCGAAGAAATAACACGTGTGCTTTAGCCTCGCAAACGTGCAAATATTTCTGAGTTGTTCACTCAGGTGCAAAGTGTGTGTAAAGCAAATAGGCACAGAGGTTGTGACATACTGGAGAGTTTGCTGGGGTGACTTCAGCGATGGAAACTGGAACGTCTCCATCACTGGGTTAATCTCAGGGTTAATGAGGAACACGTGACCAACTTACGTGGCTCTGTAGCTCTGATGCCTCCCTTAGGTGAACCTGTTCAAGGTTATCTGGCACCACATGGTAGTGACCCTTACTCTTCTCATATTGCTTCTTGTACTGGTACTGAAGGGAAGGTGTCAAAAAATCATCTCAACAAAAAAAAAAAATATCCCTCCACAGTTTTACTTCTCAGGTCCAAATCAAAGCAACGCTTCAATGGAACATCAAAGAGAAATCAGAAATAGAAAAAAGCAAAACAGAACCAAGAAGTTTAATGCCCAGGATCAGATATCACTTCTAAAGATGTGGGTGAACCGTTATCTTTTTTGGACCATTTTGATTGCAACAAAGATTATTTCAAAACCAGGATTAAAAAAGGAAAAAGAAAAAAGAAAACACAGTGGATACGTGAAAGGGCTTTAACAGGCAAGAATGATTTTTGTCTTTTCTCAGCAAAATTATCAAGTATTTTGTTAGGCAAAATTCGGTACATTTACAAGAGGAGGATGTTAAACATATGCATGAAATGAAGAAAACAGCCAAAAATAAAAAATGAATAAATATAGTAAGCAGTAGGGAAAAAAGTTTAAAAAAAAAAACGAAAGAAGAAGAAAGTGGTATTTGTTAGTGTAATAAAATCAGTTAAAAAAGTAATAACCAATCCACCAAAAATTATTAGAGGATTTAAAATATTAGCAGTTCAGGAGCTAATAAAGATTTCCCTTCCCAGAGGACAAACGCAGTGAAGTTGCTAGTTAACTGGGAAATAATCATTAGAAAGCAGAGGAAGAGATCACTACCAGGTGATGTCCTGTGAACAATTACGGTGGGTGTAATTGTTACACAACGAGTTAGCAGAAACCAGTTCGGAGTGGAATCCACAGTAATGGCAAAATTAAACGGATGTGGGATGAGTTAAGGAGCTTACGCTGCTGGCGAGCTGGCTCGTGCTCAGGACGTGGTTCATGATCAGCGATTCAGACATGTCTGTGACAGGCTTGTGGAGTTTCTTTAAATCTGCCTTGTATTTCACCTGCAGGGAAGGAAGGACAAACGACGTCAGAAAAAGCAGCTGCTAGTAAAGCCTGTGATGCTCAATGTGTTAATGAAATACAGAGGAAACAAAAAAACACATCAGGGAAATTAAAAGTTTCGAATTTCTTTAAGGGAAAAGCAAAAGCCAACATACCTCACTAGCCATGTTGTGAGCATCCTTCATTGTCTTGTAGATTTTAGCCTCCTTCAAATCATACTTTGGCTTTTTACCCTTCTCTTTGGAAAAATTCTCCTTGTATTTCACCTAAATGAATAAAAAAAAGAAACACAAAACACAGATATGACAACTGTTCTTGACTACTCACTTGTTTGGCCGCAGAAGGCAGGGAGACTCTACTCCAATGCTGGCAGTAAGCAGAAGAGCAAGGATGTAGCAACCTGAAGACATCCATTCAAATAAAGGCTATTTTAAAGACGACCTGACGTAGAAATACAAAAATACCTCTTGCAGTTTTTCATGCAGCGCACAGGGCACATCTCACTGCAAAAATAAGAGACGTAGTCAAGAGAATTTTGTTGACAAAATACAGCTAAATTCTGACCCTCAGAGATGAAGAATTTTTCACTTGATGGTAACCGTGCATAGATAAAAGATGCCCTTTTCACAAAGAGACAAACCAACACAAGCATAAAGACTATTAGAGTATTTATAAGATTTTTTTTTTACGCTCTTCTTGGGGAAACATGAGCTTTAAAAAGTGCCTCGAGACACACACGCACTGAAGGTGGCGATATATGAAACACTTTTACATGCACATAGTGTGTTCTCTATGAATAGAGATGAAGAAGGATGCTAATTATCACAAAGAGAGTAGTGATGCAATTAATTACTAGGAATTAGATTGTGCAAAGGTCTCAGTAACACTTCCAAACCACATTAGCACCAGCAAGGCAAGCCATCGCGTTGTGAGCCGGAATAATCCAGCAGGCGCAGGCTGGAGGCACAGGAATGTTTTAGGAACGAGGGTTTTGCTAATTGCTAACGACTTAACCGAGGGCAAGTTCTCCATCCATCACGTCCCGTCCCAGCCACTGCTGCAGGTGCAGCTAAAGGCCAGTTCCTCACTATTTCTTGTAAAGCTACAAAAGGGACAGTTCTGTTCGGAATATTTTGGGTCGATTACGTTTTGCTATCAGAGATGCATAAAATTGTTTCGTAAGAGTTACCAAAGAGTGCAATAAACCTTCAAAGTATTGAAGATTAAGTTCTGGCTCAACTAAATGGGTCCTGTAGTATGGGTGCTCAGCATCGTTAGAGCAAACGTCAGTAGAAAAACTGAGGATTTTTCACGTCTTCCCCGTAGGAATATTCTGCCTGGACTGGAAACAAGTGAGGTAGCATTTCTTCCTGTGCACCAATCCACATTTCCTTGGAGATACTTTATACTAAATAAGCTAGCAACCCCCTTCCCTGGTCTAAAGAGCAAGAACTGAAGAGCTGTCATCAGTATTTCTGAAAGAATTTCATCTTGCTCAGGACCAAGATAAAAAGCACGCAGAAAATAGAAGACTGAGGCTGGCAAGGAAATAGTATTAATAGTTCTTCAGAAAGAAACCTTACCTCCCAAGCAATATTTATGTGCAAAATGAAATGAAAGAAATAAAATAGTGAAGAAGCGATAATTAAGTTGAGGAACAGCTGACACATACTAGAGGGGTTTTTTACGGCAGTTACAGATATGTAAAGGGATCATTTTCTATTCGTAAAGAAAGATGTTTGAATGCAGAATTAAATCACATTCCACAATCGCACTTCATACTTTGAATTCGTTGTCATATTCTTGTCCGTACAGCACCACACGGTCGGTGCTGGATGCCACTGTTGCTTTTTTGCTTTGCAAAATATGCCAACGCTCAGACAAAACACGCGGTGAAACAGGCAAATGCAGAAATTATTTAGCTGCTGCAAGAAAACGGCTTTTAACATCTTCTGACAGAAAGGCGTTAGCTCTAACCTCACAAAATTAAAACCAAGCCCAAGTATATGAGAAGCTGTTAAGTTTTGCAAGCTGTGGAACATACGATCAAGATCAGGCCACCATGCCCAAGAGTTCACTTTTAAGACCAGAAGAAAAAATGTTCCTGGAAGATTTATGCAAAATTAAAAGCAAGCATGCCAGACAGGCAGATTAAATCCAACTAAAAAACAGGCAAGTGAACAAGCAGACTGGACATAATGCTTTATAAAGGAGAAGTTGATGAGATTATTGGCCTTTTCTTCTCATAAGAGATGTTTTTAAGAGGAGAACCGGTCAGCATTGGAGCAAAGGAATGGGAAAAGAGGATCTTATTATCACCAAATGGGCATAAACGTGATTTCTTCTTCTTGTTGCCATTGCATTGTTCAGGTTAAGAATCTTTGGTTCTGCTGAAAAGACTCTTGGTTTTCCTGACAAACACAGCGGATGACATTCAAACATGCGGCAGTCACATGCAGCAGACACGGCGAGATGTGGGGACCCCATAATTCTCCTTTTTGTCATTTGGAAATACACATGTAAAACTGAAATGGAACAAATCTGTCTGCTGCCACTTCAAAAACTGCCGTGCAGCCAGCACTCTTCCCTTTTGCAAAGGTTTGGAGATGGCAAGGAACAGAAGAAGCTCTAGTCACTGCAGGGGACACTGCTGGGGCTGTTTTCCATCACAAACTGTGCTTCCATTATGCCAGCCTGGCACAAAGTAAAAAGAATAGTTTAAACAAGGTTTAAATAGAAGTTGCAAATTCCAATAGTTAAAACGAAGTTCTACTGCAAAGGTTGCACATGTGGTGTGACTCTTCGCTGAAAATAACCAGCGCCATTGCTCAGGTTTGTCACACACACGTACTTTCATTTTTTGCACAGTTTCAGGAAAAGCAGCTCAAGCTTATGTGCCTGGTTTTAGTTTTTTTGGGTAGAAAAGGTGAATTTTCACATTGCACGAGTGCATCGAAACGTCCATTAAAAACACTGGAAGCTCCAAAACCATCAAGAAAGGCATAAGAACGTTTTGCGCTTCATGTGGTGTTTCTGAAACGAATTCCTCACCCACGGAATCCCCATGCACTGTCTTTCCAGAGGAAAAGAAGGTCCCACCTAACCGAGCAGTTTTGCTACGTTCAACACCAGTGACACAAAAAGATCGAGGGCAACCAGTGCATCACAAACCTTTTAACAGCCTGGAACTGTAATACAATATGCAAGCAAGAGAGAGATGCAAAAAAAAAAGGCATTCCCAGACGCATCACTTGAAATTATCTTACATGGCTACTTAGCATATTAGCTTTCTTAAAGGTTCTCATCCACGGGGTATCGTAAGATGCAGCGCCGTGCCCTCTCATATGTCGTTTGAGGTACTCTGCCTACAATGCGTAGCAAGAAAGCAAGATCAGAAATGCAGAAAAACACAGGATTAAAGCACGAAGTGGTGAGAAGGAATCAAATTGAACTGAGGCGCCGGCACAATAAATGGTCACAGGAAATAGCAAGCGTGTGCTTCAGCCTGATCGCAGAACATGAGTGTTGTACAAAAGAGAGCAAGCTTTTGCTAATAAAACATACTAACTTCAAATCAAAAGATTGTTTTAAAGGCACAAAGGAAAAAGAAAGCAGTTGAAAGAAAATGAACGTTCATTTTGCAAATGGCGGATAACAAGAGTTAGGGGAAAGGCTACTTCTTTTAAAGCAAATACCCAGAAAAGTTAAAAAAAAAAAGACAACAGCCAACACATCAACCTTAGCATTTGAAAGATCTTGGCATGGCATCATTTTAGGGAGATTCTATACCTCCAGTGCTGACATTTAACGAGTCAGGATAAAAAGCTTATTTGACAAATAAATATCTTGCGCTGGGATTTAGTTTTTACTTTAAAATGCTTCCTTTAAGTTATTCCCTTATCCCCTCATCTAGAAAAAATCGAGTAATGCAAATATTATAACCAAAATAACTTAATATTATGTCTTGTTTCTCTCACTGCTTCAAAGTTTCCCGAACTTTTTATTATTACCTGGCTAGTTAGCTTGGACACCTCCTTTGCCAGTTCAATATCCGGACGTCCCAGCATGGTTACACCAAGGCCAGCTTCTCCACGCTTTTTATATTCAATCTAATAAAGAGGGGGGGGGGGGGGAAGCACATAGTTTATTAGTGATGGCATCCTCTTTTAATTATTTTACTGACACTGTTTTTAATAGTGAAATCACTGCTAAAGAATTATACAGAACGCTTAAACCACACTTACATCACTGATTAACTTGGCAGCCTGGGTTGCTTTCTTAATATCTGGTCGATCTGCTATAGGCGTGTAGTGGAGCTTCGACTTGGCATCTTTCTTGTATTCAATCTAATCCATCATGATGGACAGAGGAAAGAAAATTACTGAGGAAATTACTTAATAAGGACACAGCAATGTTGCTGGGAAAGGGCACGGGGTTTTTTTTATTATTATTTTTAAGATGATTTCACAAAGAATGGATTTGGGAATCTGTTTTTGCAAATCGTCTACAAACGAAGAACTAAGCACGTGCAATTCTGTCCGTATTTGAAGGAATGAAAACAATTATTAGATGGGATTGCACTAGATTTCTTTAAATCCTACCGTGTGACTAAGCAGAACTATGATTTTCAAAGAAATCCTTTATTTCAGTGCAATTTTACATTTACAAATATTTGGAGACTGGGAGGAAATCCAGAAGTTTGGGAACTTTTGGTTTTGCCAGGTGACTTTGAATTTGCTAATGCAAGCTACTTAATTCATTAAAAAAAAAAACAAACCAAACTTACTGTGCTCTGTTTTTTAGCAACTTCCATGGCATGTTTCACTTCGGGAGGCTCCAGCATGACAGAATAATTAGACTTGCCTTTCTCCTTTACAAACTTCTTTTTATAGTTTGTCTGTCAAAAGCAAAAAAGGGCCACATGCGATTTTTTTTTTTTTGATTTCACATGAAGGTAAATACTAGTGACATTTGAAAATAAGCTCACTGAAAGAGTTAGGAAGGATAAAATCTAGTCTCTTCAGCTTTAAGATGTATGGTCCCCAGCTTGTTTGTCATAACGCGCACTTTAGATCACAAAAGCTTGCTATCTGGAGATAATGATTTCTGTTTAAACTGTCTTCTGGGAGAAATAAGGTCTGGATTAAGGGCACCTGCTGATCATCACAGAATCACAGAATGTCAGGGATTGGAAGGGACCTCGAAAGATCATCCAGTCCAATCCCCCTGCCAGAGCAGGAACGCCTCGATAATGCTACACAGGAACGTGTCCAGGCGGGTCTTGAATGTCTCCAGAGAAGGAGACTCCACAACCTCCCTGGGCAGCCTGTGCCAGGGCTCCGTCACCCTCACTGAGAAGAAGTTTCTTCTCGAGTTTAAGCGGAACCTCTTATGCTCCAGGTTCAGCCCATCACCCCTTGTCCTGTCATTGGTTGTCACCGAGAAGAGCCTGGCTCCATCCTCATGACACTCACCCTTTAGATATTTGTAAACATTAATGATACACCAGTCCATCCCTTTTCTGAAGAGTATTTCAACAGGTGCCCAATAAAATGCATTTAGCTCTTTGTTTAAGTCTCATTCTGGTAGGAATTAATGTTTTCAGACTCCCGGGGCATTTTTCGATGCAATTCTGAACAGGTTGCACGTACACTAAAACATCCAATCAGTTCAGGGCAGCTGGTATTACTGTCCCCATAAATGGTTGTCACACCGGTTACTCACCTCACTGACATTCTTGGTCACCTCTTTCACGTGAGCAGTGTCGCGTGTCTCGGGCAGGGTTGTGTAAGACCCATGGGGAAGCTGCTTCTTGCTGTGTTCTTTGTATTTGTTCTGAAAGCACAGAATAAAACCAGGTAAAACGCAGCAATGCAAGCCCCGACACCTCCCCTCAGCCCCCAAACATTAGAAGGATGTACTTAAAATAAAACAAATATCCCACTGTCGTTTTACCTCGGATACAAGAGAGCTGACATTCTTAGCCAGGAGGATCTGTGGCGTATCTGGAACAACGTGGTACGTTCCTCGAGCTTTGATGTGCTTCTCTTTGTATTTTATCTAGCAGGAAGAACAAATATCATTTTAAGTGATGTGTATCTTGTCTTGTGGCAATTTCAGAAGAAATTGCTGCAGCTGTCCCTGCCTGTTAGTGCAAAAGTTTGCAGAAAATCCTATATTTTGATGTTTTCCAAGATAAATTCATTCCAGTTTATGTATTTGTATAGATCTTTCTTGGAATTTTATTAAGATATTGAATATTAATACATTGTTGGTGATTATTTAAAGATATTTTGTGTTGTGCACAAATTATACATGAAGCTTTTTGTTGTTTTCTCCAGATGATGTTTTCATTTCAATAACAGGAACGCAGTAAAGGTCTAGAGTGTTCAAGCAATGTTAACTTTGAATATTTATTTAGTCCATGAACTAGGTCACGGCCATTTACAGGACCAAATTTATTTGGATTTTGCCAATTCATTCATTTTATTAACGGGACAAATCAAATAGCAAAGTGAGACTGAGAAGAACGTTTCAAAGCTTCATCCTTAATCTAATCTTATTTCCAGCAAATCAGTTTATGTAGAAAGTAAAGCTGTAGTAGAACAAAAAAAGCGAGTGCTCGACTTACATCGCTGGCCAAGATGGCATTATTTAAGGCCAACACTGTGTTTTTATCGTCTGTGACAGAAAGCTTGCATCCCTTTAGGAATTCCCGGTCCAGTTTGTATTCATACTGCAGGAATAGAAAGACAAAAGAAGAGAGTCTCAAATCTTCTACATTTTTACTATTATTATTTATTATTCTGAACGTGAGAGATGCGGGGAAAGGGAGTACTTGGTTTGTTCTGATGTTCTTACATCACTCTGCTGCAGAGAGGACTTAGCTGCTTGAACAAAGTCAGGCCGATCTGCGATCCAGTGCCAACGGGCCTTGGCTGCTTCATATTTCTTCTTATAATCCAGCTGTGTACAGTGAAACAATAAGAAAAACAGAAGTTAATTGAAAGTCGCCTACATTCATACAGATGCAAATTGTCTTTCGGTCCTTAACAAGGAGAGAAGAGGTAAGAAAGTGAATCTACACCAGAGAAGGGCTCTCCTCTGACCAGTGTGCCACCCAGTGGGAGCCCATCCACTCCAGTTTTTCCATGGCCAGGTGGAGAAAGGAACGTGCATGACTGGAAAGATGTTACGACTTTGGAGAAGGCGCGTGCTTTCAGGAGGATGTTGGGCCACCAATAATAACAAACACGGGAGAGCTTCCACGAAGAAATTACTTTGTCTACAAAAACATCATCACAAGGAATTTCTGGGACAGTTGTTTCTCTGTCAGGAAAAGAGGAGGGCTACAAGAACAGTAGAAGTGTGATATATAAGGACCTCAAGGGCAGCTGGCGAGAGTGAACAGTTTAGCATGAAATAAATTAAAATATATTTTAATCAAGTATATTTTATTCAAGCAGCATAACAATTAGAAGCAATGTCCAAGCTCAAAAATTTCAGTGCAACTGAAAATAATTTCTCATGGTCTCTGTGGCCAATTGCAAACACCATCCATGACGAAATTAAAACAGTAATAAAAAGAACTCACATTGCTGTTCAGCGTGTAAGCGTGCCTTGGAGTCTTAATATGAACTGAATCTGCTTTGACATTGCAGTGAGATTTATTCCTCTCGTACACTTCTTTGTATTTCAGCTAAAAAAGACAAACACAAAAAATGTTTACAAAGATAGTATTACCATCAACAAGAAGAACATCAAAATATAAAACCCAGAATATTCAAAATTAAGATAAAAAACAGAAGAATTATAGCAATGTGACTGGAAACAAGCACCTGAAGAAGGAAGGGTCCTCTCCAGCAGCAATTCTCTTTAAACAGAAATCGTAGGGGGTTTAACTCCCCAGGATGCACAGACTAGGATTTAACAAGATCTAGGCATGAGCAGCAGTTCTGACTGTTTCTAGTGGTTTTTGCACCTCATATATAGAAAAGTTTTAAAGAAACTTATCTTCCAATAGGCACAGTCAATGCTTTCTGAAAATTCCTTTATAGAATCTCAAATTCAGCAGTCAGTTTGGAACCCAAAACTTGTACTTCAGGTCACACATCCCTTTCGAAGGGCTTTGTCTTTTGCCCCATGTTAGTATCTGCATAATACGGTTATTTTTCCCTCTTACATTTACTCATTAAATGGATAATCCACAGAGCATCTGAATGACTTTCACACTACTTATTCTCCCAGTACTGAGTTACAGAAGTGCGAGTATCCTCATTTTATTTATAAAGGTCACAGAGAAGGCCTAGGGTAGGGACTCTCAAATCCTATGATATTACTCTACCCGCTTCAGCTTCCTTTTTGTCTCTTCTTTACAGCTCTCCATCGCCCCATAGTCAAAACACACATTTATTTTAGATCAGATATTTACCTTACATACTCACAATATCCATAAGAGCAATGATTAAACACCGTCATGCATTAAGGACCTTATTCAAAGCTCCACAAAAGCCACTAGCCAATAGAAGAGAAAACCCAGAAACAAACTCCCCAAATCCACGTTTTAAAATTGGGTAACAGTTCCAGCTCACAGTATTTACTACTGGTGAGGGCTGCTCCACCCCAGCAAAAAAATTTCCAAGAACACTGTATCAAAAAAAATCCTGAATACTTTCATAATCTATTGGGTTTTTTTCAAAAAAAAAATTAAGAACATGTGAGGTTTTATACACAAACCCAAACACTCTAACAAGAAGCTCTTTTTTAAAGACAATGTAACATATGAGTACATAAAAGTACTGCATAGCAAAGTAAAAAAGTTAATGATGTGTCTTTCTGATACCACAGACAAGGAGAATTTACTTACGTCGCTTATTCTGTCCTTGACCTTGCGCACATGCAGTAACATCGGCGTGTCATGGATGGTGGTATAGCCTTTAGGCTTCGCTTTGTTATATTCCAACTTGTAAATAATCTGAAAGCAGAAGTTATCAGTTCTATTATTTCTTGACATTATTGGCGTCAATCAAAAAAACCCCCAAAAAACAAGTTGAGAAACACCGTGCAGTGACAACTGAAAATGCCATATCCTGAAGTATCACACTGCAAAGGCAGGGACTGCCCACACTTACATCACTAATCTGCTTGTTGACTTTCGTGGTCCTTAAGTGTTCTGGAGTATCCACAACCACCGTATACTTGTCCTTCTTCTTTTCATAGTCCTTTTTGTACTGGATCTGGTGATTGGGAAAGAGCGTACGTTAACCGCACAAACCAAGACCGATAGGTTTATATTCACACATAAAACTGCAAAATCCTTCCACCAAAGCCAACGGAAGCTGCACGTGCACAACGAGCTGAATTTTGCAAGCCCCTTATTTGCCTAAGGGGCTGCCCGTCTGTTTGTGTGATTAATTTTACATTTCTTTGACTGAGCGTAAAAGCTTCACTTCTATCTTAAATCTGCAAGACCGAGCCAAAAAGAAGCAATCTCAGCAGAGCAGTGACTTTTAAAATTCTTAACTGGACAAAATGTCATCTCTGAATATTGATCAAATGAAGAGAAATGTGAAACATCTTACGCAGCAGAAGATAAAAATAGCCACTGAATATATGATAATGCCAGTCTATTTTAAAGCCTTGGAGAGAAGAATTTGTGTCTTGGTAATTTCTTTCTTAAAGATCATCTTGCTCTACTCTGTTTTCGCAGAATTCAGCGAGAACAGACTGTGCAGCAAGAGTGGTAATCCATCGTAGCCAGAGCAGGTGGCCAGGTGGAAGAGGTGAGAAGGCATTTTTGAACACTTTCATGCTCTGTCTTGCATCAGAAAATAAAACCATGCTTTTGAAACAGGACTACGACAGGCAAAAAATAAGAATTATATACAGACAAAAAAATACAACACAAAGTCAACTCAGATGAACATGCAGGGCAGGCAGAGTGGTATTATTTTTTTTCTTCTAACATACTCGAACTTACCTATAAGGAGTTCTAAATGAGATACTATAAATCCATAGATAAATTGAACAAAAAGGTCTAGTAAGACCTTTGGTACTTTATTACTGAAGAAATTTGTTAACTCCACTACTAGCAACAGCGAATTTTCCTCTCATGTAACTGTTTTCTACTGCTGCATTTCCAGCTTAGAATTTAAATGTTATGTGCCAGTTTCACCTGGCTCAGTCAGGGATCATTTTCAGCACTGAAAAGAGAGGTTGCTGTAGCAGCTGAGGTTTCAGAGAGGAAATAAATATGGGTCGGTTACTTAATAAACGGCATTTTCATCCAGCTGGTACAACTAAAACATGTATGCCAGAATCCGTATTAAATGAAGGTAGAATATGGAAAACCAATTCTTCACAACAATATTAATCATTACAGACCTTCATTCACATCATCAGAACTATAAATATGTTGGGCTCTTTGTTCTGTAGGACCAAGTAGACGAATCGTACTGACCTTCCGCCTTCTAAATCTTACCAGAACTGGCAAAAGGAGAGGTGGTTTTTTTCATGAACTATTATGTGATCACAAGAGGACTGCTCTGCTAGCCTTGCCTTAAAACAATAGGTAGTGAAATAAATCTATGAAAACACAAATTACTGCAGACTTGTACCCCTCTACTGTTCCTAAGAGCGCTTAGAAGTGCAGCAGGACTCCGGTCTGTATCTAGGCAAAATCTGACACCGTTCTCAGGCAGCGTGGTAGATGAGTGCTGCAATCTAATTGCCAAATTACTTCACCATGTATGTACTAAATAAAGGGACTTGTGTTATGAGCATTAAGCACACCAACAAAACCTTGGAGTCGGATATCCATAGAAGCGTAGAGAACTCCCAAGCATTAAATATTAGCAGTCCAAGCAGCTAAATTGTCTACACAACATCTCCTACAGCAGCAGTTCTTCATATTACCTGGCTCTTTAAGTAAGTGTTGTAGAGTGCTGTCAGCATATCTGGCCTCAGAATCTCATTACATCCTTGTTGCAGGAGCATCTTGGCAAAGGATGTATACACTTTCTGTTCATGCAAACGGCAACGAAGCACAGAAGAGATTCATGAACACCGTAAACAACACCACAGCTCTAGATCCCAGACACTTTGAGAGTGGCGAGATTTAGGCAAAGTACCATATGTATTCATTCAGATGTGCATACAACTTCCATCTATGTAATTAAGAACGAGCGTATAGAAAAACATTTGCATACTATCCCATTAAGGAAACTGCAGAAATATTTTTGGGGATGGAAAAGTAAATTACAGATTAAGGTGAGGGCACTCAGAAGCCAGATACGTCACGGTAGCTTGAGTAACGAGTAAGATGTTTGTAAAGGTCATTAGAAGAGAGGTAATAAAAAAGAAATGCATGACACAACATGCATTTTTCTTTATAGACCTCTCCAACGACTCCAAGAGGCATGAGATTTCCGATGTCAATTGATGCACAACATGTGAAAGTACATACGGTAGAGATCCGCTCACTCAAAAAGCGGCAATTCTTTTTGGGTGGCAAAACGAAGACTCGTCTGACCGACTGAACTAAACCATCGCAAGATCGCAGGCGAAAACCTGTGACATTGCCAGCTGTGGACATTTCACACGGGCAGAGAGCAGCTGTGAGTGACCCAAGCACTTTGTGGCAGCACCAGCCGGTGCTCCGACGGTACCTGGCTGCTCAGTGTGGTCCCCCACTTGGCCAGGAGGTTCCTGGGGTCATCCACAATAACGCTGTACCTATCTTTGAGCTTCTCATAGGCAGCTTTATATAATTTCTGCTCAGAATAGCATAACAGAGTGTAACAAATTAGAAGAGAGTGAGACACAAGATCGTAGTTCTGGCCGTTGAAACCTCTTTACCTGGGCTGTTTAAAGGTTAGGATTGAAGGTTATAGCCAAGAGAGAAAAATATATTAAAAAAAAACCCACAGAGAGAAAAAATTTCCAAATAGTACACGCATTTCTACATTTCCACCAGAAGGTCTAATCTGTAATTTAAGGATGCCTACGTTGTACTCCTGACATTCTTCAATAAGCTATTTTAAAACCCTTTTTCTTCAGTTGCAGAAGCAACTCTATGTGGAACTAGAATCTTGATCTGAGTACAAAGAGAGCACAATGAGACGCAAGGGTAAAATACAATGGTGGGTTATCATCAGACTTGTTGAAAGTAAACCCTAAAACCTCTCATCCCAAAAAAAGTCCCATAAGAGAAGACATCTAAGTAAGGTCATTTCAGTGTATGGAGCCCCCATTGCTGAAATTTCACTCATTTATGTTTCACGTGTTAGATTTTTCCTTACTTGCTCTATCAGACAATAAGAAAACTGAATATTAACAGTCTTGCCTTACAAATTTGGGTTCACTGCTTATCAAACTGAGTATGAAACGATAGCGATGCTACAGGAACAGTATCTGCTGTGAAACAGGTTTTCTTACCTTGAACAGACAATACCGTAATACATTTACTGACAGGTAAACAATTTAACATAGTGTCTGGTGGAAGAAGAATTAAAAGCCAAGATGTGAGAGTCTAAATATATTGTGCTTTAGTGAAAAGCATCAGAATCTGGTGTGGTAACGCCAGCTCGAAGAATTCTCCTGGAACGCTGTGCTTTCTCATGAGCTTTGTCCTGTGGGTGCACAGGATTTCTCCTAGAAGCTCCACTGGTGATCTTCAATCTACGTTTAGCCAGACCCACGAGTTGAACCAAAAAAAGATTTAATGAAACAGCAAAACTATTATTAATAGTAATGCCAACAGGCACCCCACAAAGTTGTACTCAGCCCTGGGAGGGTCTGGCGGCCACCAGGAAGGAAAGGAAGTCCTCGGGAGCAGAATGGCAAGTGAGCCCCTCCAGGGATGGAGAAGCAGAAGGAACCCCTGTCCTCAGCAAAACCTTTCCCCCTTTTTAACAAGGGTGACCTTTATGGGGTGGGATACAGGTTGGGGCACCTGGTTTGTGCCCCCTTCCATGGCCAGGCTGGGACTCCATCCCAGGAAAACCAGGAGGTAATCTTAAACCCAGGGGCATTCATTAACCCTCTGTGCTACTATGCTGTGTTTGTCAATTCTTTAGCATTTATAGGAAAAAAAGGAAAAATAAGTAGTAGAGTGGGAGGATTCAAGGTAAAATAGCTGAAGTGAAACAGAGCTATGGTGACTTTAGCTATAATATTATCTCCCTAGCACTGATGGGTTTTTTCAATGTTTCAGGAAAGCAATTGTGACTGTCTCGATACTTTTTTTCACATGAAAATCAACAATCGGTGTCACTAAGCAGGCAGCATTATTTAAGTCAGCATTTATTTACGAGTCAGAAAAGGCTAAGTTTCTTTGCAAGGACAAAGTAATGGAACAGGGGTCAGGATTTCACTTCTTAGGTACTATAAACCTGCCCTGTCCTAATACTCAGACAGACAATAAGAACAACCTCATCTTTCATCATTTTAGTCTGTCTTTAAGACAACTTTAGGCCTGGGTATATTTTGATTTATTTATAATTTCATATGGAGGATAAACCTTCATCTTGGTATTAACATACTCACACTCACTACTTCAGTATGAGACTCTGCAGAGCTCTTTAACACTTACCCCATCCATCAGCTGAGTTGCATATTTAAAATGCATGTTACTCGGAGAGTCCGCTACGTACTTAAAGTTAGACTTAGTCTTCTCAAATACCTCCTTGTACTTACACTGGAGAAAAAAAACAGCACAACAAACACACAAAAAATGCCCAGTGTTAATCCAAAGAAGGGTAAGGTAATGAAAACACACGATTTTAGAAACAATCTGCAGCAAGACCACGGTCGAGTCACTGCGCATGTGCATGTGACTAAAAATAGTTGTGTATGTAGTAGCTTGCAGGATGGAAATATCACCTCAGGAAAGCAATGGAAATTTCGAATCTTCATAATTTTAAAGCTAGACTCAGAACCAGCAGAAAATATACTATGAAGCTGATATCTTTGCTAGAAACAGAGGGGAGAAGTAAAAGAGCACTTGGCCTCTGTTTTCTTTCATAGTAGGAACCAAAATCTTAAATGCTATACATTAATTTCTACCATAAGCTATTGATGTCCAGGGAAAAACTGGATTCTCCCGTGAAAAGTTTATTTACAATATAATCAGTTGCCAAAAGTAAAACATGTAGCAACAATTCAGAGTGTTTTACTTACCCCACTGTAGAGCACTTTATTCTTTTCTGCCAGAACAAAACTTGGAGTATCCCAAGCATAACAGCCAGTGCCTTTGAGCCATTCTAAGTCTTCCTTGTATTTAACCTGTGGAAAAGAAAGAAAAGGATTCCATTTTAAGCAGCACCAAGTGGTAGCTGGAATAGCACCTCACCACAAGGTGTAGCAAACAGAGCTACATCCATTATTATTCCATTAAAAACCAAGTTACTTTTTACTCATACTTTTCTGATGGATTCAGATTATTCACACGCCTAATCCATCATTAGCTGTTGGAGTTCCTGTGTGAATCAAAAAGCATTTATTCTTGTACATTTAAGGGGTTGTTGTATATTAAATTCAGGGTTGTTATAGGGTTAACAAACAAATCTAAACAAATGCAGCTGAAGTGAGTTAAGGTCGTTCTGCTGATTTCGGAAGGAGATGGGCTGCGATTTTAGCCATCTGGTTTGCTCCGTCATTTCACAGCTCTGCCAGGTGAAGGTGTAAATCACTTTAAAAACTTCAGCTACCTTCTCTTGCTCAAGAAATAAGGCTTGGTTTGCACTTTGGAAATACAACTTTCAGTCTCTCCCAACCAGGAACTATTTGAACTCACGTCACTAATAGCATCCGTGACTGCGCGATGATGGAAATGCTCTGGCCGGTCCGGGATCGATCTCCAGATTCCTAACTGGCTCATATAATTTTCCTTGTATTTCACCTGCAAAGAAAATTAAGAACGAAGTAAAACAATCTGAGAACAGAACATTCCAGACCATGCAGTTTCAAGACATTCATGTTTCTGAATCATCAGAACTGAGACAGTGGAAATGAGATTAATTTGCGTTAACCTTTGCTACATCAAAGCCAATCAAGTGTGTAATACTCCACAGAAGGAAAAAAGTTAGTGTTAATTACACTGATCGTACTTCTCTAATTTTTTTGACACGCTTAAACAGAACAGTAGCATAAATGGCATGTTTTAGGTTATTAAATGGCAAACTCTAATCACGAATGACAGTGTTGTATACATACACTGCTGATATCATCGGTGACCTTCCGATGATAGACAATATCCAAAGCGTCTTTCACTGTGTGGTATTTGCCCTTAGTATTCTCAAAGGTTTCTTTGTAGCGCAGCTGGAAAGAAAAATAACATAGAAAGAATATATTATACTTCAGTGTCAGAAATCGGTTTAGTTAAATTTCCTACTTCTTAGGAATTCCATCCAGGGATATGTTGCTGTCCAACGTCCTAATGTAAGCCCGGAGGAATGTTAAGAAGCTGCATTTGCCTCCATTCAAATACAATCTGCTTATGGTCAAAATTAGAGAAAAGGAGTTGCTACATCTAAAGAACATTTCATCCTATCCACTTTCAGACTGAGGAAAAGCCACTCGTGTACCACAGGGCTACTCTGCGGAACAGTGACAGTGCCACTTTTTGGCACAAAAAAAGCCTACCTATCCCCTCTCCCACGTCCTTATCTACCAACCAGAAAGATCATTTCAGTCTTTGGAGAAAGACTCTGTCAGAGGAGAAATTCAGATGCGCAAAAGAACTGGGATGCTCCTTTGAGGCATCTAAAACTCATTCTGAAGAGAGCAGTGAGACTAATTATCAGAACAAAACACCAGCCCAGCACATATCCCTTCAAGATCCAACGCGCAGTCTGAAATATATAGTAGAGATCCCATGAATGAGTACTCTTAGCCATTGCCTTAAATCACAAATGACTATTCTGTGCTTAAAGAAAAATCTGTTTCACTGTAAGAAACGTAGGTGCAGCAGCTCAGAAAAAAATTCCTCTCTAAACCACTTTTAAATTAAAAAATGAGCATGTTCACGGTGACATGCGAGTTTACTTCTAATGCAAAACTGAGATGAAAATATCTGGTAAGAGGTATTCTGTCCTGGCTCCGGCATCAATCGTTTCACTCCAGCCTGCACCATTTAAAGACTTCATGTGTAAGCGAATTTACATCTATTTTTACTTCATTGTAATCCCACAGATCAGTGCAATGGAAAATGAAAATGCGTTACAATAAATGAAAAAAAACCATTACCATGACATCAGGTAAAAACTTAATAATCTCTGTAGTATCAAATGGAAATGTAAAGGCAAATGGGGTGACCTAGTTTATGACCACAGTGAGACAGTCTATGCTTTGCATGCCTGCTCCCCATTGAGCCTTTTCCCATCTTTTTGTAAAGAAACCAAGAAAAAGCAGCACTGGAAGTGTTCACAGGTTACATACGTCACTGGCGTTCAGGTACGCTCTCTTGGCTCTGATCAGGACTGGTGTGTCAGGGATAGGTGTGTATTTGTCCTTCATCTTCTCATACTGGGTTTTATACTTTTTCTAAGAGAGACAGGAAAAAGAAAAAGTTATCCCTTTAATCTTAGAAGCAGTTGCTAATCTGGTATTACGTTAACCCCCAGGGCTGCTGCACTGAGTGTGTGGCCGAAACCTACACAGCAGAGAGCTCAGGAATGAGTGGAGTGCTCTAAGCCATTGCCTCAAATCACAAATCACTACTTCATGCTTGAAGGAAAAATCAGTTTCCCTGTAATAACCTTATGTGCAGCAGCTCAGAAAATAAAGTCATCCTTGCAAAATGCTTCTGTCAAAACTTTAAAACCTCAGATTCTGCAAACAAGCACTTCGAAACCAGTATCTTAAAAAATACTAAAAGATATTTAAATATTGTACTTTTTAACCACAATTTATAAAGGAAATGCAGAACTTAAGCATGAGAGACAGAAACCTAAACAAAGGGTGAACAGATCTGAGCCTTGAAACTATCCGTAAAATTAGGAATAAAGCTTTTAAACGGTTCAGCATAGCGGTATCAAACAAAAAAACCCAAATCCCTTACCTCACTGACCATGTCCTTTACAGTCCTAGCATGCGTAAAGGCCGGCGTCTGCCCATCAGCGTGGTGATGGGGTCTCTCTTTTGTGGCAAGTTCCACGTACAAGTACTGAAGCAAGAAGAAAAGTATCAAAAAATGTGCATTTCAAGTAAGTTTTACTCTCTCTCTCTGAAAAAAATCTGTAAATTCACAACGTTTACATAACCACACAGTGTACCACAGGAAAAAAAGGTAATGTGCCCTTTCTTCTTTCACACTATCGCAGTTTGTGCTCCTGACATTCTGTAACTGCCACTAACCTGGTCACAAAGCAAGAAGTCAAATGCGTGTGACATTCATGGCCTCTCTGCCCTACATCCAGACCTAGCTTTAGATAACAGCATCCACAAAGTCTGTTTTTTTCTCTGGAGAGAACCTTCATTTTGTTCTGCAAATTTAAGAATTCCACAAAATCTGTAGTTGATAACTCAGCTAATGAATTACTGTATGAATTAAGAAATGATGATGAACAAAGGTAAATGGATAAAAATATTTATCCCTCTGAGGAAGGCAGAGTTTCAGAGAATTTGAACAGAACTGTACAGTCATTTTATACGTCATCTCTAGGAATTCTACGTTGCTTTGAAATGGCCCGGAAAGATTTTGCTGTACTTTAAGAGTATATTAAGAAGAATTTAAGAATATATTAAGATTGATACTCTATCTGCACAAATTTTTCACCTGGCTCTGTATTTTTTGTCCTTCCTTGGCTCTTAAGAAGTCGGGTGTATCAAGGACGGAAGTGTATTTTGTCTTCAGCTCATTGCCTGCAGCTCTGTAAACCAGCTGGAAAAAGACAAGTCCATGAATTAGTTCCTCTCTCATGTATGTTCATTTAGCAGCTGAACAATCACAGCTTTGCAATTGTAACATCTCATGTACTTCAGAAAAAAAACAAGGAAAAGCTCAATTATAGCTAATAAAGATGTGCAAAAACAATACAGAACTTACTTCACTCAAATGAGTTTTCAGCTCCTGAACTGCTCTGTACCCAGGAGTATCCAATACCACGTTGTATTTAGCCCACATCTTCTTTGCAGTACCAGTGTATATATAATTAGACTGGAAAAAAAGAAAAGCAGTTTTACTTAGAAGCTTTTATTATTCTTGGTGGTAAAGAAAATTTTACAGTGGGATTTTAACAGGGATTTGAAACAACGGACTAGCTGCACGGCAAGAAATTGTGTCATAACTCTTTACTCATTTTCAAGTATCTTTTAAGTTACCTTCCTGGAAGTACGCATGCATGAAAATAAATCAGTTGTTCTACGTGGTTCTCAGAAGAAAAATCTTACCCAAAGCTTACGCAGCTGTCGAGCACGGACCATATCAGGAGTATCGTACAGGAAGCAACCCAAGCCCTTGAGCCACCTCAGATCCTCTTTGTACTTATTCTACGAGGGAATTAGAAAAAGGAAAATCAGAAGTTAACTTTTGGGATAATTGCGTTCATCAGTCCCTAAACACAGTTAAAAAGCATTTATCTATTACGGAAGAGAATGCAAATGACAGAAGTCAAATTCCAGTTTCAGTATACAGGCAGTAGGTGTGTTGTACCCAAGCACCAGGTATCTTAACAGAAGCTGCTTACATCACTCGTGATGTCGCCAACGTAGCGGCAGTGCAACACCTCCGGAGTGTACGGCAAGGAAATCAAGTGTCCCTGCATCTTAAAGAAATCCGACTTGTAGATCAGCTGAAATACAAACAAAAACCAGCATTTCACATGTTTGGCCAGGCTGAATATTCGAAATGTCTTCTGGTTTCTATGTTAGAAAGACACGTACATCACTGACGGCTTCCTGGGTCGCTCTGACTTGACGGATCTCTGGCGTGTCTGGAGTGGGATGAATCTTGTCCTTGTACTTGTGGTAGGTCGCCCGATACAGCCTCTGGATTAAAGGAGACAGCATTCGGAATGTTAGAAACTTGAAATGGCAAGCAGTCCTTCTCTTTTAAGGGCAGGGCTTTTTTTTTTTTGCGAAGTATTGCATAACTGCCAGAACAAAAAGGAGCAAATGTTTTTTCAACCAGGCAAAGATTCTCCACGGTCGGTTTTGATAGCAGCATCTCTAACACACGGAGAATCTGAGACTCCAATCCTACAAACACGTAAATACGCTTCTTTCGCATCCAATTAAAGCCAACGACCAAAGAAGTGAATAGATATATAACAAACCTAAAACTATTGCGACCCCATGTCACCGAGATACAATAATTTCTGTGTAACTTGAATCAAGTAGCAGCAGGTAAGTTAAGGAAAACAGTCTGCAGTTGATTTTCTGTTACGGTAACAGTTTTACAGTATTACAGAAAGTTAGGATTAGCAGGAACCTTAAAAAGCCACAGAGCCCAACTCCAAGCCTGGATCAACGATCCCTTGCCATTCTCGATGGGTATTTGTCTAAAAGGCTCCTAAAAGCCTCCAGGAACAGGGACCCTACAACCTTCCCAGTCAATGTACTCTCCTGGTTCATATTTTGGGCACTACAAATACATGTGAGAGCAAATACATATATTTACCGTACCTCATTAACGACTTGATTCACTTTCCTCACATTTTCAAACCCAACGTCTTTAGGTCCCAGAGTATAGCCTTTAGCTTTCATGTGTTCATAGGCTTCTTTATATTTCAGCTATAAAGTGGGAAAAGCAAACAAAATATGCAGAAGCTAAATTTGATTGTGATTCTACTCATGCTGCAGTTCTGAAAGTAATTTGTGCAGCATAAAGATCCAGATTTTTAGAGATAAACCAGTGAGATGTAGATATATCAGAGTTAAATACACTGCACACCATCAATATTTCTACCTTCAACATGTGGCCCAAGGTCAATAACTTTTTAATTTTGTCTTGTGTCTATTACAGCATCCACATCTGCCTGAGGAAATTTCTGTTTTTACAGTAATTGCTTCAGAAAATTATGGGGGTTGGTAATATCTAAATACTGTTAAGGCAAAAATCAGCAAGGCATCCCAGAAATAATGGTCTCAAACAGTCGTGTGCTCATCCAGGATGGGCATTAAGTAGTCCCTTGTATTTAAATATACAAAGCACCTGTCACCATATTGATAAACACTCTTTGGAACCGCTCTGACGGCACGCAGCAGGAGGGCTTTGCCCATTACTTACGTCGCTGCCGATGTACTGGACGTGTTTAGCGTGCTGGAGGCTCGGGGTATCGGTAGGAAGGCTGTAGCCAGTAGGTAGAGCACTCAGACCAGCCCAGCGGTACAGATTCTGTGAGAGAAAGAGGGAGTTTGTGACAATTGTGTGTAATATTTGAGAGTATTCATTAGTTGCACGGGAAATTTCTTAAGCACAGTTGGCAATAGATTTTCGCCGTGTCTGCATTCTAACGCAGACTTGTAAATGAGAGCATATTCCCATTTCCATTTTATAGCACTGAAATTAGCGTTTCAGATAAAGAAGCTGCACGACAGGCATTAACGTCTAAAGGATTTGCTTTTTGAACACCAGAAGCTCTGTGGACCCACATGTTTTATACTTACTTCACTCTGTATTTTGTTCGCGTGATACGCCCGCTCCAAATCTATTGTTTTATCTGTAGGAATCGTTTTGCCTCTAATGTTTTGCAAATATTCACCACGATAAACAGCCTGAGGAAAACAAAACCCAATTAGAGGAGTAATTGTGTCGTCGTCTCACAGTTACGTATTGTTTGCATACATACAGGAATTTCTCATGAAAAACTGGATGAAAGGTTTTTGGATTCAAGCAACTAAGGATTTTAGTGATCGTGTTCTATTATCCTAGTAAAGGCATAGGCACTGAATTACAGATAACCAGCAATGATTAAATGAATAAAATTAAATAATTAACATTAAAATTCACATTTCTAGAGCTTGTGAGGTAATGGCACATGCATTATTGGGGGTGAAAGGTGACACAAACACTTACTTCACTTAAATTCAAGCCACTAAGAACATTCTGGACATAGACAGGAGTGTCCGTGACCACAGTGTAGTCACTCTTCATTTTTTCTGCCTTAGATTTGTACTTAATCTGCAGAGAGAAATTTAAGAGCTCTAATTAGTAAGGTTAGTCATTGCTAATTGAATTTATTACATTATTCTATTTACTGTTTGTTTTATCACTTAGCTATTCTACAGTGACCCAGCATTTAAACAGAAAGTGTATTGAAATCATAGCAGAATAAATGAACACGGGACCTCACTAGATGAAAACTAGATGATATGTTTTGTCAAGGAATGTTAGGAAAGGTCAGCACCCATTCACAGAATAAGCGTGAAGTGCCAGATGACAAATATCCAGCATACTCCTGACGCAGAACTTACGAAGGGACGGACACTCTCAAAAACCACAACGGTTATTCTCCTATTTTAATGGCTTAATCCTAAACGAAGGATGCGTAAGAAGATCTTCAGAGAAGAAAAAGAAATCGTAACATCAAAATACTTCTTTAAAAAATATGAACTCCACCTCATTTCTGCTTTAGTTCTGGGGTTCTGAATGAAGAACTACTGTCCTCAAGTGCTTTTCTGAGAAAACACGCATTAAAACATATGCTTCGTGCTTTCCTGAGTGGGTTGTAACCTGAAAATATCTACTTCTTCTACAGCAGCGAAGTTTAAATAACCCACACGTGAGTACTTCAGCAGAGAGAGACATGTGACATTTTCCAGATTGTGTATGGAGCGGAAGAAGGCTACACTATTTTTTCATACTATGGAGTGGAAAAAAAGCTAAGATGCAGAACCAGTATATCCACTTACATCACTGCGAAGATCATAGGCATGTTTGGCGTGGAGAATTTCTGGGGTGTCCCAAACAAAGCAGCCAATGCCTTTCAGCCAGTTAAGATCATCCTTGTATATCACCTAAGGTATCAGAGCAAAGAAGCAAATTGTGAGATTTCTGCCAGGATCTAATCTCTTATTGCTCAGTCAGTCTGAAACAGAGCTGTTAAATGATGGCAAGTAAGGTTACCAGTATTTTTACCTTTTTTTTTTTTTCTTGAGGAAATCAGAACAGTTTGTTTTCGCCAATTAAAAAAAATAATCCAATGATTTTCAAAAACACTCTTTGCATATGCTAGTGAGCAATGATTTACTGACAGTTGGCTGGCCTACTGCGGGGCTGATCGCTGCAAGGCAAGCGTGCGGGAGCTTCACAGCGCCAGCATTTTCTCAGATTTCCCAGGTTTCCACCCCTTACCCAGCCAATGAAGGACAATTTATAGACAGGGCTGGCTGAACTGCTAGAACTGTGATGTTATTATCTATACTGATAACACATTATGCCAACAAATTACGCACACTAAGGCGCATCTCAGCTACGCACTTATCGACAAGGGTTACAAAAACACGATACTGATGCTGGTTAGGGGTGTATAACATGATGGATTCAAGTGGCGACTTCAGAGAGCTCTGACGGAGTTTTTGCTAAGTCCTTTCCTCTAAGTGCAAGAACCGTTTTCAAAAGTGAGCCACGAACTTACATCACTGAGTTGATCGGTTACTTTTCGAACGTGCATGTTGACTTGAAGGTCTGGTAGACAGATCCATTCATGGAGACGGGTGCGGTAATCAATTTCACTGACTTTGTTCTGCGCATCCTTGGCAGTAACGATGTCCACCATGTCTGGAATAATGTGGACTTTGGCTTTATTCTTTTCATAGACTTCCTTGTACAGACGCTGCAGAGTTAAAGCAGTACATTAGCAACGCTGACAAATAGTTTGAGGCACTAACTGTTGATAATTTTCAAACAAAATGATTGATATTTCCATGGAACGGTAGTGGCAGAGCAATCATTCTGGCTCTGACTAAAATTTACATCTTGCCTCCTCTAAAACTAATTCACAGAATCTTAATAAGAATGAAAAAACATGATGTGGCAGCTTTTCATTGTATTAAAAGGAGGTGGACTGTGTCGCGCTCCATTTCATGCACAAGCAGATTAACAGCCCCGTCACAAGCTTGGAAAGACATTTGTCCGGTTTAGCCCTTGCTGAGCACTGCCAAATGCATGTGGAAATGTGGTGTCTGAACGAAGGCATGTGGATACGTTGGGTTGGGGACTGCCCTGCTGGAGAGCAGCGCAGGGGAAAGGGACCTGGGAGTCTTGGTGGGCAGCAGGATGGCCATGAGCCAGCAGTGTGCCCTCGTGGGCAAGAAGGCCAACGGCATCCTGGGGTGTGTTAGAAGGGGAGTAGCCAGTAGGTCGAGAGAGGTCCTCCTGCCCCTCTGCTCTGCCCTGGTGAGGCCACATCTGGAACGTTGTGTCCAGTTCTGGGCCCCTCAGCTCAAGAAAGACAGGGAACTGCTGGAGAGAGTCCAGCACAGGGCAACTGGGATGATGAAGGGAGTGGAACATCTCCCTGATGAGGAAAGGCTGAGGGAGCTGGGGCTCTGCAGCTTGGAGAAGAGGAGACTGAGGGGTGACCTCATCAATGTTTACAAATATATCAAGGGTGAGTGTCACGAGGATGGAGCCAGGCTCTTCTCGGTGACAACCAATGATAGGACAAGGGGCAATGGGTGGAAGCTGGAACACAGGAGGTTCCAGAAAAATATGAGGAAAAACTTTTTCACTGTGAGGGCGACCGATTACTGGCACAGGCTGCCCAGGGAGGTTGTGGAATCTCCTTCTTTGGAGACATTCAAACCCTGCCTGGACGCGTTCCTGTGCGCTCTGCTGTAGGTGATCCTGCTCTGGCAGGGGGCTGGACTAGGTGATCTTTGAGGTCGCTTCCAACCTCTAACATTCTGTGATTCTGTGGTAGCCTCTTTGGAGACAAGTATGGTTTTATCAAGAAAACACATATCAGAAAAGAGCACTTACGTCAATATTAAGTTTCCCAACCCGAAGGCACCTTGCGGTGTTGGGGTCATCCTCAACGCCCCTGGGTAGCGTGTACAGTGCTTTAAACTTGTCGTATTCTTCTCGGTATTTTACCTAAGCAGAAGCAAAAAAAAAGCAAGAAATAACTGACTCCAATGAGTCATCAACTGTATTTTTGGAACAAAATTAATCAATAAGCAAAATATTAAGATGAGTCCAACAAGGAGAGAAAGCCTCTAAAGCAGGATCTTGGTTTTATCTTAAATTGCAAAGAAAGCACATCCTAACTATTGTGTTGCAAAAATAACAACGGCTGACTGGAAGACTTTAAAAAGAAATAGAAGTAGAATAAGCTAGTTATTTATTGTTCCAGCTCTTTCATTTAACAAGGAGAGTGATCTCTTATAAGCCTCAGCTCAGTAAAGCATGACACGATGTTCTTCTATACTTGGTAAAGCACCTTTTAAAGATATTCGGGTTTTTTTCTGATCTGGATGCTCACACAATTTAGACTAAAAAAAACCACCTAGACATTTTTAGAAACAGTTGCTATTACTACAAAATGTGATGATTTTTTGGATGAAAATAAGCAGCAAAGGACTGTCCAAATGATTACCACAAAGATAATCCAGAAATACATATAATATCTAAACCAAAAATGAAGCTAATCTAAAAGAATCTTTTTTTATACCTACAGTATATGCAAGGCACAAGGATGTCATTGCTAGAATTGATGATCTGACTAAAAAAAAAGGAAGTCTTTTATTCACTTACAGTACTAGCATTATGCTTCAGTTCCTTGGCACGTGCCAGGGACACACTATCAGAGGGCAGCATGTAGCTAGTTGCTTTCACTTTTTGCCAGGCTTCCTTGTAACGATTCTGCGGAGAAACAGAGAGTCAATGTCATTGGACAAAATCACCTCCTGGCTGATAACCAACGACCGACAGAAATCACAAACCCTTCAGTTTTTATTTATGCACTGTAAATATTACTTATTGTCAAGAGGCCGTACACTAGTTTAATCTTGGTAGTGCAGATAAACAGTGAAAAAAATGCTTTTTGACTCTTCACATCTCATACAAGGTCTTAATTTTGTTCAGGTGCAATTTTCTTAAGGGACTCCATTCATTAATGCATCTATTTTGACAAGAGTGGAACTGCAGTTGGAAAATACGCCCTCTGTCTCAAATTCAGCACCTTCCCCATACTCAAGCAATGCAGAGGATTATTGCCTGATTTGATAAGCTTCACGTTTGGACATCGATCTTCAGAGTCAAAAAATAAAATAAACCAAAAATCCCGCATGAAGAGGAAAAAAAAAAGTGTAGAAACGCTTACATCACTAAAGAGGTGTTTCAAATTTTGAACTCTTTCTGAATCCACTGTTTCAGTCACAGTCGTGTATTTGTCCTTAGTTTTGTGGTAATCTTCCTTGTATTTCACCTGTAAGGTGAGAGAGAGACTTAGTTAACTTGTTCCAATTCTCAGAAGGAGCACGGGGGAAAGCTCGAGTAGAAAAAGAGGGGAGACTCACATCACTAGCGTTGATAGCACTCTGCACAGCTGTCACATAGACGGGTGTGTCAGTAACCACACCAAAGTTCTGAAAATTCTCTTTTCCTGCAGCTGTGTATTTTATCTAAGGAAAGAAAACAAAACAAAAACAAATTAATGTTGGAAATGATCAGGAAAGTCCCTGCCATCTTCCTTTAAAATCAGTTCTGGGCCACTGAAGCCCAGGATTACAGCCCAGCTAAGACCAATCTTAAAAGTGACAGTCCACAGAAGAGAAATATTTAACATTTAGCCAGCACGAGTTAAGGAATAATGAATATTTCACATCACTGTAAAGTATCTAGTAGGCTAAGAGTATAATCAGCAAGGCAAGAGACAGTGTTTTCCCAACATAAATGTCTCACTGAGGTATCTTGTGCACAGGGTGGAATACAGAAGCTGATATTCTCTCACTGTTAAAAACCATAACCTTGCTGCCCTCCTACTCCCTTAACTTTTCTGCTCCTTCAATAACATGATCATGTCTCTACAGATGAAACTGAAAGAGTGTATTATAATAGCTTTAACACAATATTTCTGATGTAGTAGAAACTACTTCCTTCTGCTCTGGACTAGGACGGGTACCAGTCAGTCCCAACGAATGAAAAATGGAAGAAAAAAACCATTTCTAATGACTTATTTGAGGAAAAGGTGCTTACTTGGCTCTGGAGGTCATACGATTTTTTAGCCTGCAGGATTTGCGGAGTATCCCAGACATAACATCCAAGTCCCTTCAGCCAGTTTAAGTCATCCTTATACACCACCTACACGGAAGAAAACAGACCAACAAGTTAGGCAGCAATTTCCTCTCTGCCTGTAGGAAGGAGCGTTTGTTTCTTCTCTACATTCTGCATCTTCCACTTGTGCGAACTGCGTGCAGAAGGGTACCACTGATGTGAGCCAACCCCAACCTATTTGGAGGTTGAAATGTGAGCACAGACAAGACTAGCCCAGCTCACACTTTGATCGCGTGATTTTTCTCCACAGGATTTGCAAGGGAAACTAAACCAACTACTACAGCCTAGTGATAAAGCAGACAATTAACACATCCTCAGACTTCATTCAGCAGGTTGGTGGTCAAGTTGAGATACTGTGCTACTAAGCAATCTAAGACCAAGGTTATTAATTTCATATTTAAAAATACTATGGAAGATATTTGAAAGTATTTTATATTTAAATACCTTGGGGAAAATTCCATGAAAGGCTACTAAAATGTCAAACAAACGAACGGAACACATACATCACTCAAAATTTCCTGGGCTCTTCTAGCTTGAATAACATCATTTTCTTCAGGTGAACAACTCCACTGATGGAAGTAAGTTTTGTACTCAAGATCACTGAGGATGTACTGGCACTTCTTGGCTAGGACGTGATTCATCATGTCACTTGGAATATGGACACGTGTTTTGGTGTCTTCGTAATTCTTTCTGTATGCCAACTGAAAAGGAAAGAAAGGGAGAAAGCCAAGAAGTAAAAATAGTGGGTTTCTGCATGATTTTGACTCTCATAGGCTACAGGTTATAGCACAATCTGAGGCATGCTTTCCAGGCTCAGTGGCTGAGCTCTCACGGGATTCAACAGTCTGAAATCTTAGCTTCAATACTGATCACCGTTTATTCTGATGAGGTTCTAGAAGGACAAGAATGACCTTCTTCATGTGCAGATTTAACAGCTGGTGAGAAAATTAGCAAGGCTTCAAGATAAAGAGAGTCGTATGCTACACGCGGTTTTAATCTAGTTAAATCTTCCTCTCCAAATAAAGGCAGAATATCTGAGATTACATCAAATTTATTCCTCACACAGTATGCTGTATGTGCAGAGGTGATGATAACAGAACACCAAATGCACGTCTACATTTCCGGTTCTTAAATTCCTATTTCAATTAAAAATTAATACTTTTTTGTAAAACAGAAGTATCTCACCCAGTCATGTAGTATTTCTTACTGATCAGATTCTTGAGGTGAAATAGAAGAAAGGTTTTTTTCCCCTACTCTAATACATCTAATAGTCAGACAAATCCCTTCTTAATCTCCTAAATAATTTCAATTTTTCAACCCGTGTACAAAATAACCATTGAGGAAATATAAACACACTGCAAACACTTCTACTGACATTATTAAGCATTGGATTATTTATGCTTAAATATGTCACGCAAAAAGAAAGCAAATGGAAATTCCACAGCAAGACTTAATTCTCTCCTCACCGCGCTCCTCGTTTTCTGGAATGCCAGCGAATGAACGACACCGGGGAAATCACTAATGTCCTTCCCAGCCAGGTAATGGCCTTTCAGCTTCTCATATATTTCCTTATATTTGAGCTGCAAAATAGTCATGTGAAAATGTTAACGCTCATTCTAACAACACACAGGGGGATAAAAAAGAGAATGACTGAAAAATCCAGGCTAACCTCGCTGTTGATGTAGTTCGCGTGCTTGGCTCCGACAAGTGGAACGTATTTCTCATCCAAAGAATACCCAAGGGGTTTGCTGATTTCCCAAGCGTTTTTGTAAAGTTTCTAGACAAACAAAACACAAACAGGTTTTGATTTAAAAAAAAATATTTTCCAAAGAACCTGACTCTGCCATTTATAGGCTCATGGAATGCGACTACTTCAGATCCTTGGTCCGTGAGCTGTCCCCAGAATGTTCATTCCGAACAGTTGCTCAGTGCAAGGCAAACAGAATAAATGTTCCAACTCAGAAACTGAGCCTGAGCACAAACTTGAGTCGATCTCTGCTTTCTTTACAGTATATGGAAGTCAACATTTCTCATCCAGAAGAGTAATAAAAGCATCCAAAATAGAGATATGAGCTCTTGTTTAAGAGTGCAGTATAGGACTGACACTGATAATTCTGGAGATACATGTTCAAAATCTCCAAGTAATAGTAGTGCTTATTATAACAGCATTAACACTGTCAGTAGCAGTTCTCTAATGTGTCACATTTTGTTAAATATTTAATATATTTACCTTCAGGCTAAATTATGAAACGCCTACTCATATGAACGAGTAGCCACTTAGATTTTCAAAAAACAGAGATTTCCCATTAAAATTAGGGAGACTACTAAAAACTAACTGCTTAATAATGTAAAACATCTACAATTTTCCTCTCAAAAAGATGTAAATTCTTTAGTAGTCTAGGAAGATACGGTTGGCTGGAATTAGAAATCATTTTTGTCACACAAACTCTACCGCTACTATTATTACTACCACTCTTACTATTTCAAAACACCACACAGCGGTGCTTTAAGATCCGTTCAGTAAGGAAAGAAATTATCTTTATCCCAATGGCCCAAACTGGGAAAAAATGAAGAAAAAAAGAGGTTGAGTAACTTGCCCAGTGTCACCTAGCAGACTAGTGACAGAAAAAGAAATAGAGCAGACTTCTGAAGTCCTCTCCACATTCTGTTGCTTTCAAAACGAATTAAAGATTAAGTTTTTATCAAGTCTTACATCACTGTATAGTAAGGACATGTCTCTGGCGTGGTTGAGCGCAGGAGTATCGTCAGACCCAATATACTGGCCTTTCTCAAGGTTAAATGTTTCTTTGTATTTTAGCTACAAAAGAAAACAAACTCGATGTTAATTCAAAAGGAGAGAGAAATTGTCCCGACCGGCCCGTCCATTAGAAGCAGACATTTATATTCTCTGGTGTTACCACGTCTTCAGTAACGTCACGTTGTACATTCCCACCACTGTAACGTGCAGGCAAATGTCATCAGTATGTCACACCCCAAAATGCAGTTCCAGGGAAATTAAACGTACCGATCAGCAGATGCAGGTTAGGAGCAACATCAGCAGCTCCGCCGGCACAACACGCCTGACTGCTGCTCACCAAGAACAAGACTCAATATTAAACCTATGTCAACTCCAAGTAAATGACACGCTACGTTCTTCGGCAGAGAAACGCGAAATTATTTTGGATGGCAATATTTTATTATTCATTTCTATTGGTTCTTACTAATTGTATTTACTCCAGTAAAAGTCTACTATTAGTGAAGCGCGCATACGCACATACACGCGCATGAGGTTAAACACGGCATAGTTTAGGAAATGTGATTAAGTCATTCACTAATTCTAGCAACAAAACAATTTTTAAAAAGTACGTACATCACTCTGATTGACAGAGTTAATCTTTGCCAAAACAATGTCGGGAGTGTCGACCACACTGGTATAATTGGAAAAGTTATCAAGGGCTTCCTTCGTATATGCTCTCTGCAAAGAGATGAAATATCTTCTCAAATACTGCACGAGAAAGAGGAGCCGATCGCATAGCTGCTAAAATATTTTCTTTTACCTTATTCACCAGTTCTTGTGCATTCTTAACTTTCTTGTGTTCCACTGAATCCAGAGGAATCCAACCACAGCCCCGAAGCCATTCCAGATCAGATTTATAAATATTCTAAGTGGGAAAAGATAACAAAGAAAGGAAATTATGTAATTCAGGATGACATTTACTTAACACGGACAATATACTCAGACCAAACTGAGCATAAATTATGTACTACTTAGGTAACATCACTTACATCACTCTGCAGATCATAGGCCTTCCTGGCCTGAATACAGTCGTTCTGGTCGGGATGGCACGTCCATTCACGCAGGTATTGGCGGTAGTCGACGTCGCTGACCAAGGCCTGACCCTCCTTTGCTGCCACGACTGACACCATGTCCGGAGGGATGTGAACTTTGGACTTTGTTTTGTGATAGTCCGATTTGTACAACCTGTCATTCTGGATCTCGCCCGCGTGCTCGTACCACACGAGTTTCGGATCATCTCTCATGCTGGCAACGCCAACGTAGTGGCCTCTTTGCTTGACGTAGTCAGCTTTGTATTTAAGCTGATGGAAGAAGGGAGAAACACAGATAAAATCGACACTGGTGATATCTGCTCTGCTTTGAACTTGCGACCAGCTATGGTTTTGTCAACACAAAGAATAGATGAGACAAGGAGTTGTTAACTGCAGTCTTAGGTTTTCAGTACACGACCAGATAAAAATAAGACACAAACAGTAATGCCACTTTCTAGCTCAACATATATAAATTTCTAGACTAACAGGCTATAATTTTTCACTAAATGGTATTCTCAATGCAAAATGCTTGTTAGAAAATGTTCGCTAATAGGTGTATTTAGTCTCAGCTTTGTAATGCATTTTTGCAACAAATTATTTGAGACTGAAGAGTGGATGCTTATTTAAGTTACCTACATCACACCATTTTGATAAAAGGTATATTCCAACTAAGAGTGATGGAATGATTTCAACGTTCATTATGCGAAAGCTTAAAATGCAATCTTAAAGTTTTTCAAAGTAGGAAGCCTCCATCATTCGGCAAAAAGTGAAATCAGAGCTATATATCATAATCATAATATCACTTCCATTGTTTAACATTTATAAAATATGGAAGTTCACCTCAGTTGAGTTTGAAAGGAAAGAAAGCGAAGCTGGAAAGGAGGATGTGACCTTTCAGCAGTGATATCTGTAAAACCCACAGCAACATAGAATTGTTTGGAGGACAGTGGGCTCACGGGCCATGAAATACCTACTAGAAGTTACCCCCAATGGAAAGTTTTCTCTGTCTGTGGTTGAATTTGCAAGGCATTTCCAGGCTTTCAAGCACTCGCATTCCTAATGAGAAAAATTATTACCTCGCTTTGGACATCGCTTGAGCGTTTGGCGTGACTGATCTGCACAGTGTCAGGAGGCAGGAGGTACCCAGTGGCTTTTTCTTTCTCCCAACTTTCCTTGTATAAATTCTGTGGAAAATAAAAATGAGGAGAAATCCAACGCTACTATAATGATAATTATTATCATACACAAGTAACCTGCATTAAAGTTTAAGGATAATAAATCCTTCCTTTATGAGGTTCTTAATAAGGCAAGTTTTTTAAATTTCTCCAAGGAGTTATTAATGTGGGTAGAAACTGTCAGGGAGAGATCACATACCTGATTAAGAATTCTGGCTGCCTCTCGGGCCATATCTAGCTGTGGTGTATCTGTTAGAGTGTAATTTGACTTGACATCGTTCCACGCTTTGTGGTATTTTATCTGTAACAGAGAAAGAAACGACTTCCTTGCAGCACCACCACAAAATTGGGAAAACGTAATACCAAAACACACACTTCATGCACGAAATAATGTATAGAACCTGAATTTGCAAGATTATTAAACACGACACATTAAATATGCATCCAAATGAGTATTTTTTAAGAAAGAAATTAAACAGGACAGGAAATAAAATTTCTCAGAGCAAATGTTGAGCATGCAGTAGTTAACTAAAAAATGTAAAACTACATTGGCATAACGGAGAAGGGTTAAACATCACAGTTGCCAGCGTGCAAGGAGCTATTTATGTTTGTGTTGTTAACAATCAAGACTGAAAGAAAAGACTGGTTGCAGAACCAGCACTGGCTTTTCACACAGATAAGAATGAAGTTATTCTGCTTGAGGAGCTTCCTCCCTCATAAGTGATGGGGACGAGCTAGGGAAGTCCTGTCCATCTTTATGTCATACATTCACAGATTTCCCAGAGACAAACTGAGAATTCTTTTGCGTGTTTTTAAAGAAGACTAAATAAATATCTTTTCCAAGGTCAAATCCTACCGTGTAACTATACGGACCAAGTCAACAGCCCCAAAACATGCCAGCAAACTTACATCACTAAGAATTGCACTGCCGTTCTTTGCTGTGATATAATCAACTCTGTCCGCCACCGGAGTGAATGGAAGCGTATCAGCTTTTGTACGGTACTTTCTCTATATAAGAGAAAAGATGAACAGTCAGATTATACTGAAATATTTTGCAGCTAACACAGCAGTTCTGGAACACAGACAAGACTCTTCATATGCAATGAATGCTGCAAAAACACTCCAATTATATTTTTCATTTAAAAAAAAAATATGACGCATTTAACCATTAAAAATACTTCAAAATAAAAACACCCTTAAGAAAATTCCAGTAAGAGAAAACACTTAGTTACCTCATTCAAGAGATCTCCAGCGTATTTGACATGGTTGATTCCAACAGAATCGTTTGGCAACCACCCAATTCCCCGGAGCCATTCCAGATCAGATTTGTAAACAGCCTGGGAACACAAAACGGGCCATGCTGTTAGCTGTACAATCGTGTGAGATTCATAAATAATGGCACTTACTTTGACTGGTTAAAAGGAGAGCAGTAATTCCAACACAAGCACTACATCTGAATTCTTCACACTTCAAACTTGGCAATATGTAACAGCGGCATTTACTTTGCTCTCTGATAAACAGCAAAGCCAACTCAGTGGATTCAGCAGAATATTCCCACTACTTAGAGCCGAAGCAGGCTAATAAATGTCAACGTAGTAAGAAATTAAGCCAAGTCTTTGCGTTAACTTACATCACTCTGAAGATCGTAGGCTTTCCTGGCATGTATGACATCATTCTGATCTGGAAGACAGATCCACTGGTGCAGGTAATGACGATAATCGACATCGCTGACCAAAGACTGACCGAGCTTGGCTGACACGATAGACAGCATGTCGGCTGGCAGGTGGCACTGCGTCTTCCATTTGGCAAAGTGTTTCTTGTACTCTAGTTCGCTCTGAACTTTGCCTATGCCGAGGGCAAAGTCGATCTTCGTATCTGCTTTTGCATTCGGAACTCCAACATAATGTCCTTTCTGCTTCTCATGCTCCAGTTTGTATTTATACTGGGTAAAGAGCAGAGATCACCGTTACTACCAGTTACCACAAAATAGCTCTCACAGCACGCAAAGAGCTAGATGCCTTTTTTGGCACTTACGTCACTGGCAATTTCTCTAGAAGCTTTGGCTGCCTTGATTGGGATTGCATCCGCTCTCAAATCGTAGCTCATCTTCAACTCATCCCAAGCTTCTTTATACAGTTTCTGAAAAGACAGCAAAATGTCACGCACATGCTAAATACTCTGGCACCTGCCATTGAAGAAACTCATGATTTATTGCCATTTGTTTGCTGAAATGCCGTGAGAAATGTTTGTGTGTTACTCCTGCTCCTAACCATAAATATTGCTACAAATCTTACTGCCTTTCAAACACATACAGTACCTGTCACACCAGGTTTGCAACCTATACTGCACAGAAGGGAGTTTGTAAAGGTTTCGAAACTATTTCTATGCCTTGGGCTCTCGCCATTCCAACAGAATATTATCTCAAAGGTGCATGATGTTAATAATTTTTAAACAGCTGTTTGTAAGCATTTATTTTAAAACGCCTAAATACTTTAAGAATTCTCAGTAGAGGGAAGGGAATGTTGCAAGCCCTGTGTAAAGACAGACTTCAATGGGATTCGTGTGACTTAATCTTCAGCTTTGTAAGTAACATCTTAGAATGTTAAAAGGCACAGGATGCACATACTATTTTATGGAAATGTAGAAAATAGAATGATAGGCATACCTGGCTGTAATTAGCAGCATTAGCCTTGGCTAGGGTGATTTCAGGTGTGTCTGGCATAATGTGGATCATAGTCTTGTCCTTTTCCCAGGCTTCTTTGTATTTCGGCTGTTGGAATAGTTCATTTGATGATATTGCAAACACAGATTTTCACTTGTCAATAACATAAAATCCCATAAATCTCTCCTGAATTATCATCTCTAAAAACAAAAAGTCTGGCCAAACATTAAACTTGATTTAAAATACCAGCGGACCAGTTTTCTGTTTTAGCAGTGAGATTTCTCTTTAACTGTTCTTAACCTCAAAACAGCTTTAAGAACACGGCTACGTACAATGCTGAGCTGCTCGGCGTTCGCTTTAGCCAGGACGACGTCTGGAGAGTCAACGATGCTGGTGTATTTGACGCTCTCAATGGGTGTACGGTACACGTTATCGCTCAGGAGATCCTGGGCAAACTTGACTCTCTTAACCCCTGGAGAGTCGTTAGGCAACCAGCCGATCCCACGGAGCCACTCCAGGTCTGATTTATAGACAGCCTATACCAGACATGGTCAGAAGAAGAAAACATCGAGGTTAAAATTATTGTCTTAATTATCTGAAACCATTATGCAGAGCAGTGTACATTTTAGAAGATGTCAGACGAGCTAGAGCTAGATCAAACCTTTTTAAATACAGGAGATATTCAGTGTCATAAGTAAAATACAATCTGAGAATCAGGTTTGGAGTAGTTAATTGCTTAAACTACATTCTAAACCTTGTGAAGTTAAACAGAGGGGAAACAACTGAACAGAATGGCTGTTAAGGATGATGTGTATAAAGATCCTACAAGAGTCTTCCTGTTCCCTGCAAAGTCCTCTAGCTGTTTCAAAAATTTCCAAGTCAAAATAAAAAAATCCAAACAAGCTGCCCACCAGGAAATTTGATAAAAAGGTTATAGAAATAATGGGGACTAGAGCTAACTGGCATAACTCCTGAAGCGGTGTCAGACAACGTTGCAAAAATTTTAACTGAGCAAATGCTTTGGCAAGGAACGTGAATCCCAGCTCCAAAACTCAAAACTGAAAGAGAGAAAGGGGCTGATGTTGACTGAGATGCAGCAAAGCTAAGTCAAAAAAATCAATTGCACTGACTCTTTCTGCTTTGAAATCAGCCTCTAAAACATCTTACTGCTCTCTTGCATAGTTTTCTTGTAATTAAATAAATTTCCAAGTCACCGTAGATAAAGAAGAGCAAAACAAGCCACCCAATTCCAAAGTAGCAAACAGATGATATTTCCTAAATCCCATCAAAGTGAGAGAGACAAATCCTTCATCCTCTCCAAATCACTGTGCTCCAAAATCCTATGTAACACAGCAGATACCAACTACAGCTTTTGTAAAACTTAGAGGTAATGCCAATTCTTTTTCAAGGACAAGAAAGAGCAAATAATAGCAGTAACATGGAAAAATGAAAAAAACGAGTCCAAAAATAAATCCTTTGTGACTCTGTACTATCGGACCATCAAAATAAAGCTGCAACACATTAAATAGCAACGATGGCAACACCCACATGTCCACAATACTCACATCGCTCTGTAGGTCGTAGGCCTTCCTCGCGTGGATCACGTCGTTCTGGTCAGGCAGACAGGTCCACTGGTGGAGGTACTGGCGGTAGTCAACGTCGCTCACCAGCGTCTGGCACTCCTTGGCCGCCTGCAGCGACATCGCGTCCACCGGGATGTGCACCTGGGACTTGGAGTCGTTGTATGCCTTCTTGTAAATGCGGTCGTTCTGCAGCGCCATGGCACGTGCCGCCAGCACCATTTTGGGGTCGTCCTGGACGCTCCGGCACCCGATGTAGTGGCCTTTCTCCTTCTCGTGCGTCTCTTTGTACTTGTACTAAGAAATGTAGAAATAACGTAAGCGGCCACACGTTGCTCACCTGAAGGCGACTCATGAAGCTTTCAGCTTGGTAAGGTGTCAGCCCTTTGTGCTGCACTTCGCTCAGGTCTGCTGAGCTGGACACAGGAAGAGACGGACACAGGAACCACACGAGGAGAAGTCTGTACCTCACTAGCGATGTCTCTGGAAGCCTTGGCCTGTTTGATGGGAATGGCATCTGCCCTAAGGTCGTAGCTTTTCGCCTTGGCTTCGTCCCAGGCCTTCTGATAATGTTTCTGCAAAGACAAATTAATTGCCTTTGTTACACACCGTCAAGACTCTTTGATACCAATGCCTTTTCTTTAAAACTTACTCTGGAGGTGCAATTACCATACTCTTAATTTAATAACAGTTCACACGCATGGTGATTTTATTCTCTTACATTGCTGATGTTGAGAGCGTTGACTTTGGACTGCAGCATCACGGGAGTATCGGACGGAATGGAAATCTGCGTCTTATCTTTATCCCAGGCTTCACGATAGAGACGCTAAGGAGAAAGGAAGCATAATGACATTTCCCTACAGCCTGAAAAATACCCACCAAGAGGAATTATTTGGTAATTCTGATTTGCAAACTTTTCCAGTCGTTCCCACGGCAGAAAATCTACTCTCTACCACAAAGAAAAGAAATGACACCACATAAATACAAAGTGAAAGGTAAGCTTACATCACTGAGCTGCAAAGCATTGATCTTAGCCTGGACAACATCTGGCGCATCAGTAATGCTGGTGAATTTTATCTTGTCCGGCTGCGTGCGGTACAACCTCTCATTCAGGAGTTCCTGGGCTTTCTTTGCTTTGACCACATCCACAGAACCTTCTGTCAGCCAGCCAATGCCTCGCAACCATTCCAGGTCTGCCTTGTACACATTCTACAAACAAACCAATGGTTATTGACATTGCAGAGACAACTGTACATGTAGAGAGGTTTTGGATAAGGATTTCCTCAAACTCTCTCATAAATCTACCCAAGAAGCGGTCAATGAGCCTGTGTTGTACCAGGTCCTTTCCTGTTCTGAGCAGCAAGGAAATTACTGGTCTTTTAAAGATCCTTGCCACGTGCAGACCAGTAGAGCAATCTGACAGCAAACATTCTGTGGCAGACCAAAAAAAAACCATTGGAAACATACGTTTCCCTTCCATGTGAACTGCCTGGAATATTTTGGATCCCCAAGCTGACCACATTACTGATTTGGAAATGATCAACCAGACGAACTAAAAGTAAACACAGCAGGACTGATCACAGGCCCAAGAACATGCATTTGGAAGGATTTTTGCCTAGTCGCTAACACACAGAGCCCAATGCACCCACCATAAAGCTTTTCTACCGTCACTCTTACTCACATCACTCTGTAGGTCGTAGGCCTTCCTCGCGTGGATCACGTCGTTCTGGTCAGGCAGACAGGTCCACTGGTGGAGGTACTGGCGGTAGTCAACGTCGCTCACCAGCGTCTGGCACTCCTTGGCCGCCTGCAGCGACATCGCGTCCACCGGGATGTGCACCTGGGACTTGGAGTCGTTGTACGCCTTCTTGTAAATGCGGTCGTTCTGCAGCGCCATGGCACGTGCCGCCAGCACCATTTTGGGGTCGTCCTGGACGCTCCGGCACCCGATGTAGTGGCCTTTCTCCTTCTCATGTGTCTCTTTGTACTTGTACTAATAAGCACATAAAGAAGTATTAAAAGAAAGAGGGAACCTGGGGTGAAATTTCCATAGTTTCATATTGCTACTGATCACAAATACATATTTTCTGTTACGAAATATACTCATTTAGGGTTTAGAAATGCCCAACGCATTCTTGCTCTATAGCTATTGTTTATTTTCATTGTAGTTTATTGTTTTCTAATATCTGCTTAATGTTAGGATTTATAATTCAACATTCCTTTTGAAAACCGTTGCCCATTTTCTTTCTGTGGTGAAATCTATTATTATGTTTCCAGGTGAATCTGATATTCCATGGGGTTTTTACGTTGTACTTAGCTTATTACTTGTTTCTCAAGCTAACTGAAAAGAAAAGTAAAGGAAGGACATACATCACTCGCAATATCTCTCGATGCCTTTGCACTACGGATTGGAATCGCATCAGCTCTCATGTCATAGCCCTTCTTTTTGGCCTCTTCCCAGGCTTGTACATAAAGTTTCTGCACAAAAGAAAACAGAAAACAGTTTTTCAATATTCTTAAAGATGGAATTTCTACATTTCGTAATTCTGTCTTAAACTTTTCATAAACACATACTTTACAAGATCTTTACGGTTAACGAAATGCTTACTTAATTTCTGAACTTCCATTACTTTAGTATATGTTTAAACGTTCTTACGTGGCTAACATTGGCTGCATTTGCCTTCGCTAACAAAATTGTCGGAGTGTCAGGCATGACGTGAATCGAGGTTTTGTCTGCGTCCCAGGCTTCGGTGTATAGACGCTAGGAGACACGAAAACACATTTTAAAAGTTTGTTTCTGTGTGTCGTGCTGGAACGACTGCAAATTTGAAAGCAGTAGTTATCGAAAATATATCCACGCTATAAGAGAGAAGTAATCTTGAAGCAAAAGAATAACCAAGCTAATACACTGTCCAAAGAAAGTATTTTACAAACGTCAAGGGGTAGTTGAAGGAAGTTCTAAATAACTTGATGTGGCAAAGCTTCTCACTGAACAGCTCAAGAAGGAAACTTGTCCTTCCTCATTATTTCTCAGCCTAAACCAGCACAGCGATTAATTGGTTTAGGATTGCTGGGAAACTCCTGTAGGAGGAAAACTCTATTCATTATTCTGCTGTATCTGTATGAGTTGTCTGACTGAAGTGTCTTATTAAAGAAAAGGGACAGTCACTTTGCAACTGTCATCCTCCAGGTCTGTGACAAATCACAGCAGCTTCACTTCTCTAGAGAATATATTTCCTCATAACTTGCTCATCATGCAGGATGACATTCAGTCAACGATACAGCATCACAGCAGCTGCAGTAAAAGACTCAGTATTCTGCTACATCCTGTCTCCAGCACCTCCAGACATATCCTAACACCTTGCTGGAACATGGTTTCTGCAGATTTCACAGTATTTTCTAAGAATTGCCAAAAAAATAAACCTATTCTATCAGAAAAAAAAGATTTGTATAGTGAAATAGCATTAACAAAACAGAAAAACAACTTTTAAAAAACAGGGTTCTAGCTGGGATGGGAAGAAGAGAGAAATTCACCAAAATTTTTAGTATTACTCTTGAATAACACGTGATCCAAGTAATTTTCTTTTTTTCTGGATATTTTTACTAAGTTTTCAGTTCACACAGAGCCCTGAGATAAGAGGCTGAATTTGGATATTAATTTTCTCTAAGTCTACAGTAAAAGTGTTTAATCCTATTTTGTATTGTTCATCTCATGAACAGGGTCTGTCAGCTGCTATTCCTAGTGAGACAAAAAGCCATCCCTCACCTTGTTCATTATCTCAGCATTTTGCTTAGCTAAGACCATGGCCAAAGAATCTGTCACGCTAGTAAATTTAATTTGGTCTGCTGGTTGACGGTACTTCCTTTCACTCAGGATTTCTCCAGCTTTCTTGGCTTTCTCAACTTCCACGGAACCAATAGGAACCCATCCAATACCTCTCAGCCATTCTAGGTCTGATTTGTACACAGCCTGAAAGAAATTTGAAAGATTATTATGTATGTGCAAGTGTGAGCAAATATGGAAATAACTGTAAATAAGTGTATCCCAGTCTATATGAAAAATGGTGTACCCTTCTGCATAGCAGCAGGATATGGTTCTGAAAACAACAGAAGATTTTAAAGATTCATAGGAATAATTATTAGCTAACAAAAATAATAGTGAAGAACTCCAAAAAGACCAGTGACACACATAACACACCTCAGACTAAGCATGGACAAAACAGAATTAAACATAAATTTGATGACAGATATTAAATATTTCACCTCTATCAACACGTTTGCTGCAAGCAACTAAGGCTTATTGTATACCTTTTCCAAAATTGCATTGTACAAGACCCAGTACCTTTCATTACATATTACAAATTTGACAATTTGCTCACGTCACTCTGCAGATCGTAGGCCTGCTTCGCATGGATGACATCGTTCTGGTCTGGCAGGCACGTCCATTGGTGCAGGTAGTGGCGGTAATCGATATCGCTGACCAGCTCCTGACATTTCTTGGCCAGCACGATGCCCAGCATGTCCACGGGGCTACTGAAGTGGGTCTTGGACTTCTCAAAGGCTTTCTTGTACTCCCTGTCACTCTGGATCTTGGCTACGTGCATCGACCACATCATCTTCGGGTCGTCCTCTATGTTACGGGCTCCAATATGGTGGCCAAGCTGCTTGCGATAGCCTTCCTTGTACTTGTACTGAAACACAAATCAATTTCTTGTATGTCTTTATCACCTCTAAATATCAGCTACTAATACTAAACATTTCTAACAATAAACTCACTAAATTTCTCTAGAACATATAGTCAAAAAAAGCCTCAAATTCTCCTAGTATTTTTCAGGCTAAAAGCATGGATTCTCACATCCAATTTTGAGATTTGAGTTAAAACCCTCAATAGAGATTTTGAAGAAAGATTTTCTGAAAAAAAACATTCTTCACTAATGTTAATAAGAAGTAATCCTCTCCTTATTAAGTAGACATAATCCTCACTACGTATGCATCAACCTTATTAAATAGAACAATATACATACAGATAAGATTTAATTAAAGATACAGCTTTAGGAACTATGGAATCTGCAGCATAGCACCATTATATAGTACTTACAACTTCTCACAATTAAGTCTTTAATTATATAAAACAATTTACATCCTAAAATCTTTTATGAGACCATGGTTTATTGAAATGTCTTTCACAGAATCCAGCCAAAAAACTTCAGGCTGCAGAGAGCGGGTGTCACCACACAAAGAAACAACCAAGTAGTTTCTCACATCGCTGGCAATTTGCCGGGAGGCTTTGGCCGCCTGAATGGGGATGGCATCACTTCTCAAGTCGTAGCCTTTCTTTTTGTCTTCTTCCATGGCCTGTCTGTAGAGTTTCTACACGAACAAACAAACAAACATCCGGGATTCAGGTAAGTTCCACGTGTTACATTCGGTGCAAAACCAACTGCTTGCAAGTAGATGTAAGGAATTCTGGGTTTAGGTTCTTTGCTAAATACATTAGCTAAGAACTTTCTTCTTTTGATATTTTAAATAAAGTAACATTGACTGCATTTTAGAGATAAACCATTTCCCTATACCATTAAACTTACTTTCTAAAGATACCTCTTATTCCTATGAATTTATTTACTTAAACTGACACTGAGCACTGTGATCACTGCTCTGCAGAACCACACGGGAGAGTATTTTCTTGGTAGTCTCAATTTTGTGCCTTCCCAACAGGATGCACACTGGCAGAAATTACTCCCAGAAATGCACTGGGGACAAACAACTTCTCACGGAATTCATTCTGTTTTCCGTACTCACTGCTGTACAAATATGCAAAAGACGCATTCAAAGTCACAAGTTTGAGGATAAGTCCTGGCGGCTGCCTAAACAAACCAATGGTATCATCTGGATGAGGTTCATCAGAGCGCTGACAACCCAGCCATGAGCAGACCCGCGGCGTTTGGAGAACCAACGCACTCACCGCGCTGTAGTTCTGCATGTTCTGTTTTGCCAGGGTGATCTCGGGCGTGTCGGGCATCACGTGGATTTGTGTCTTGTCTTTATCCCAGGCCTCAGTGTACAAACGCTGCAGGAGGAAATTAGAAAATGAAACAATGAGTACATGGAGACCTTCTAAAATGTAAGAAGAATTACGGATCTGTACTCCAAGTACAAAAAGCCCTTATTGCTTATATAGTGTAGCGGACAGATGCGTGAGCGTTTGCCTTAAATATTTCTTGGCATTTTACAAACCTCCCACTTGGTCTAAAACAAGACCAGTTTCTGGTCCTGTGTGGTAAACTGGTAAGTGCCCAATGGAATGCGGTAGAGGGAAGCAGGAAACAGATGGCTCAAACAGCCTTGACCTGAATATGCACGAGATAAGGAATTTTGCGAAGGCAGGATGGCCTTGTCTGATAGCATATACCCCATGGAGACAGGGCAATCGCATATGGTCATCAACAATGAAGTGCCCCCCTTCCCTACCGCACATACTGTACATCAGCATGTAGAAAAAGTGTGTATAAGTTGAGGTGGGAAAAAGCAAAGAGTGAGAGAAGACACGAGACAGAAGAAAGCAGACGGAAGAATAAGCATGTAGAATGAGACGAAGACACCAAGAAAAAAAATGCAGGAGGAGAGGAAAAGATGATGGCATCCCTGAACCCTCGATGGTGGGACCAACACAGGAACCTGGACTGGTGATCTCTGTCTCTCTTCCCCGCCCACCCACTTCTCTCCCCTCTCTCTTTCCTCTCTCTCTTTCCATTTCTCCTTTCTCACTAAGTAATATGAGGCTTATCATAATGCTTGCTTAGTTCATACTTAGGTTATACCTTGCAATCAGTAAGTATAATACTGCCCGTTAGAAGTTGTTATATGTCCTTTTCCCTTGCTATCCTTAAGTAACACGCAGCTTGCTGTAGTTTGTTGTACACCTAGTCTTTTCCTGGTTATCATTAATCAATAGTATATTGCCTGCCCTACCATGTCATTTAACTAAAAGCAATTATCGTGAGTCCGAGCTATACGTTGTGAAAATTTAATAAATGTTTGTGGATGGACCTTGAGAATTGTCTCACTGTTGTCTACTCCATTGGGTAATAATGAATCTAAGTCACCTGTCCCCTCCCAACTCCTGGGCAGGATGTGACATAAAAAAAATGAGGTTTTGTATTTATTCCTCCAGATATTTAATGTCCACATTAAGAATTAGTAACCTAGGAAGAATATTGTTATTAAAAATTATTAGAAAAGAGGCTAAGCCCCACTGTGCGGAAATCTCACAGAGCAACCCCACATCTGCAGTGCTAGTCCTGCACCCAGCGTTTAGGCGGAGCCTACTGACGAGTCCCCTGACTGAATCCAGACTCACCTTATTCATTATGTCTGCATTCTGCTTGGCTAAGACCATCGGTATAGAATCGGTGACGCTGGTGAACTTGATTGTGTCCGGATGCTGGCGGTATATTCTATCGCTCAAGATCTGTCCTGCCTTCTTGGCTTTTTCAACTTCCAGGGAACCAATGGGGACCCAACCAATGCCTCGAAACCATTCCAGGTCAGACTTGTAGTAGTTCTATTCCAAAATAAAAAAAATCAGTTCTCTCATTAATATTGCCACTTGAACATTTCATATAGGCTCTACAACTGATTCTTACTTTCTGTCAGCTCCTTCCTCCTAGTTCAATCTGCAAACAACCTCTGTTAGCACATCTGTCCTCAGGAGGTACCATTCACTTAACAATGTTTTGGGAAAAGGTCAAACAGTAATGAGATTAAAACCACACCCTGAAAGTCAGTAGAAAATTTTCCTGTAACACTTGTTCCCAACAAACAAATGGTCACCCTTCACGAGGACCAGGTTTTAATTTAAACCATTTTCCCAGAAACAAGAAAAAAATCTTTAACTATCACCAGGCAACTAAAAAGGTAATTAAACCTCATACTAGGAAATTATCCCTTTCGATGCAGATAATCTGCGTAAGGAGGTAGTAAGATTCCATGTTTTCAAGGATTATATGCCGGTAATTAGACTGTTCACTAACTGATTAGCTGTAAATAAACCTTCAAAGTACTCCACCTTCACTACAAACCTATTCATTCACTCCTAAAAAACTTATCACCTTTCTTGGAACAGGTAGAGAAAAACACATTGTGAAAAACTACATGAGCAAGAGAGTTCAACCAGCTTCTAGAGTTCACGTTCTGAGGAAATGACATACACTTTGGAACTCCAACACTTATCAGCGAATACTCACGTCACTCTGCAGATCGTAGGCCTGCTTCGCATGGATGACATCGTTCTGGTCCGGCAGGCACGTCCATTGGTGCAGGTAGTGGCGGTAATCGATATCGCTGACCAGCTCCTGACATTTCTTGGCCAGCACGATGCCCAGCATGTCCACAGGGCTACTGAAGTGGGTCTTGGACTTCTCAAAGGCTTTCTTGTACTCCCTGTCACTCTGGATCTTGGCTACGTGCATCGACCACATCATCTTCGGGTCATCCTCTATGTTACGGGCCCCGATGTGGTGACCAAGCTGCTTGCGATAGCCTTCCTTGTACTTGTACTGAAACATAAAGTGATTTCTTGTATGTCTTTATCACCTCTAAATATCAGCTACTAATACTAAACATTTCTAACAAGAAACTTGCTAAATTTCTCTAGAAAATATAGTCAAAAAGCCCACCAAACTGCCTAAAAAATTCTGAGTCTAACAAAATGGATCCTCAAATAACATTTTGAGATTGGAGTTAAAACCCTCAATAGAGATTTTTAAGAAAGATTTTCTGAAAAAAACAATCTTCACTAATGTTAATTAGAAGTAATCTTCTCCTTATTAAGTAGACATAATCCTCACTACGTATGCATCAACCTTATTAAATAGAACAATATACATACAGTTAAGATTTAACTAAAGATACAGCTTTAGGAACTATGGAATCTGCAGCATAGCACCATTATATAGTACTTACAACTTCTCACAATTAAGTCATTAATTATATACAACAATTTACTCCCAAAATCTTTTATGAGATCACGGTTTATTGAAATGCCTTTTACAGAATCCAGCCAAAAAACTTCAGGCTGCAGAGAGCGGGTGTCACCACACAAAGAAACAACCAAGCAGTTTCTCACATCGCTGGCAATTTGCCGGGAGGCTTTGGCCGCCTGAATGGGGATGGCATCACTTCTCAAGTCGTAGCCTTTCTTTTTGTCTTCTTCCATGGCCTGTCTGTAGAGTTTCTACATGAACAAACAAACATCCAGGATTCAGGTTAAGTTCCACGTGTTACATTCGGTGCAAAACCAACTGCTTGCAAGTAGATTTAAGGAATTCTGGGTTTAGGTTCTTTGCTAAATACATTAGCTAACAACTGTCTTCTTTTGATATTTTAAATAATGTAACATTGACTGCATTTTAGAGATAAACCATTTCCCTATACCAGTGAACTTACTTTTTAAAGCCACCTCTAATGCCTATTAATTTATTTGCTTAAACTAACACTGAGCACTGGGATCACTGCTCTGCAGAACCACACGGGAGAGTATTCTCTTGGTAGTCTCAATGTTGGGATTAATTTTGTGCCTTCCCAACAGGATGCACACTGGCAGAAATTACTCCCAGAAATGCACTGGGGACAAACAACTTCTCACGGAATTCATTCTGTTTTCCGTACTCACTGCTGTACAAATATGCAAAAGACGCATTCAAAGTCACAAGTTTGAGGATAAGTCCTGGCGGCTGCCTAAACAAACCAATGGTATCATCTGGATGAGGTTCATCAGAGCGCTGACAACCCAGCCATGAGCAGACCCGCGGCGTTTGGAGAACTAACGCACTCACCGCGCTGTAGTTCTGCATGTTCTGTTTTGCCAGGGTGATCTCGGGCGTGTCGGGCATCACGTGGATTTGTGTCTTGTCTTTATCCCAGGCCTCAGTGTACAAACGCTGCAGGAGGAAATTAGAAAATGAAACAATGAGTACATGGAGCCTTTCTAAAATGAAGAAGAATTACGGATCTGTACTCCAAGTACAAAAAGCCCTTATTGCTTATATAGCAATGAGGTTTTGTATTCACTCCTCCTGATACTTAATGTCCACATTAAGAATTAGTAACCTAGGAAGAACACTGTTAAATAAAAATCATTAGAAAAGAAATTATACATCCACAAAGCTAGTCCTGGCTCCAGCGTTTAGGCGGAGCCTACTGACGAGTCCCCTAACTGAATCCAGACTCACCTTATTCATTATGTCTGCATTCTGCTTGGCTAAGACCATCGGTATAGAATCGGTGACGCTGGTGAACTTGATTGTGTCCGGAGGCTGGCGGTATATTTTATCACTCAAGATCTGTCCTGCCTTCTTGGCTTTTTCAACTTCCAGGGAACCAATGGGGACCCAACCAATGCCTCGCAACCATTCCAGGTCAGACTTGTAGTAGTTCTGTTCCAAAATACAAAATCAATTCTCTCACTAATATTGCCACTTCAACATTTCATATAGGCCCTACAACTGATGCTTGCTTTCTCTCAGTTCCATCCTTCTAGCTCAATCTGCAAAATAATCTCTGTTAGCAACCTCGATTCAGGCCCCACATCTGTCCTCAGGAGGTGTCAATCACCCAAGAATGTTTTGGGAAATGGTCAAAGACTAATGGGATTAAATCCACACCCTGAAAGTCAGTAGAAAATTTTCCTGTAACACTTGTTCCCCACACACAAATGGTCACCCAATAAGAAGAGCAGGTTTTAATTTAAACCATTTTCTCTGAAATGGAAGAAAGGAACTTTCTTAACTAGCATCATGCAGCTAAACAAAATACTAGGCCATACTAGGTAATTTCTGTTTTCTTTGAAATTAATCTGCCTATGTAAATACTAAAATTGCGTATTCTCAATAATTATATGCCGCAAATTCTACTGTTTAACTAATCCTCCCTACACACAGATACCTTCACACCTAAAAGTTTATGACATTTCATGGAACAGAAAAAGTAAAATATAATAGGAAAAAAACCTGCAGGAGAGAATCATATCAACCATCTACTATAACTTGAGTGATGTACACTTTATGGCCCCAACACTTATCAGCGAATACTCACGTCACTCTGCAGATCGTAGGCCTGCTTCGCATGGATGACATCGTTCTGGTCCGGCAGGCACGTCCATTGGTGCAGGTAGTGGCGGTAATCGATATCGCTGACCAGCTCCTGACATTTCTTGGCCAGCACGATGCCCAGCATGTCCACGGGGCTACTGAAGTGGGTCTTGGACTTCTCAAAGGCTTTCTTGTACTCCCTGTCACTCTGGATCTTGGCTACGTGCATCGACCACATCATCTTCGGGTCGTCCTCTATGTTACGGGCCCCGATGTGGTGGCCAAGCTGCTTGCGATAGCCTTCCTTGTACTTGTACTGAAACATAAATGAATTTATTGTATGTCTTTATCACCACTAAATATCAGCTACTAATACCAAACATTTCTAACAAGAAACTCACTAAATTTCTCTAGAACATATAGTCAACAAAACCCATCAAATTCCCCTCGTATTTTTCAGGCTAAAAGCATGGATTCTCACATCCAATTTTGAGATTGGAGTTAAAACCCTCAATAGAGATTTTTAAGAAAGATTTTCTGAAAAAACACTCTTCACTAATGTTAATGAGAAGTAATCCTCTCATTAATTATACATAATTCTTACTAAACAAAGTAGTATAAGCACTGCTAAGATTAATTGAAAGGTACAGGTTTATGAGCTATGAAATCTGCAGCATAGGAAAATTACATTGTCCTTAGATTCTCAGCATTTACGTTTCACAAGTCTATATATATACACAACAATTTACTTCCTAAAATCTTTTATAAGATCACAGTTTATTGAGATGCCTTTTACAGAATCCAGCCAAAAAACTTCAGGCTGCAGAGAGCAGGTGTCACCACACAAAGAAACAACCAAGCAGTTTCTCACATCACTGGCAATTTGCCGGGAGGCTTTGGCCGCCTGAATGGGGATGGCATCACTTCTCAAGTCGTAGCCTTTCTTTTTGTCTTCTTCCATGGCCTGTCTGTAGAGTTTCTATAGGAACAAACAAACATCCGGGATTCCGGTAAGTTCCACGTGTTACATTCGGTGCAAAACCAACTGCTTGCAAGTAGATTTAAGGAATTTTGTTGAGACTTGTTCTACCCTAACTTGATTGAGCTTTCTTACATCAAGGCCCCCGATCAGTAGCTTATACAAGTTCATGACAAAGGAAGGTCTTTGCTAAATACATTAGCTAACAACCTTCTTCTTTTGATATTTTAAATAAAGTAACTGACTACATTTCAGCAATAAACCACTTCTCTGTAACGCTGAAGTAAAACTTACTTTCTAAAGATACCTCTTACTCCTGTGAATTTATTTGCTTAAACTGACACTGAGCACTGGGATCACTGCTCTGCAGAACCACACTGGAGAGTATTTTCTTGGTAGTCTCAATGTTGGGATTAATTTTGTGCCTTCCCAACAGGATGCACACTGGCAGAAATTACTCCCAGAAATTCACTGGAGACGAACAACTTCTCACGGAATTCATTCTGAATAGTACTCGCTGTTTTATGTATGCACTACTGTACAAATACGCAAAAGTTGCTTTTAAAGTCACGTTTGAGAATAAATACTGGGGATTACTCAGAGAAACCAACAGTATCATGAGAAACCAACAGTATCATAAGAAACCAATGGTATCATCTGGATGAGGTTCATCAGAACACTGACAACCCAGCCATGAGCAGACCCGCGGCGTTTGGAGAACCAACGCACTCACCGCGCTGTAGTTCTGCATGTTCTGTTTTGCCAGGGTGATCTCGGGCGTGTCGGGCATCACGTGGATTTGTGTCTTGTCTTTATCCCAGGCCTCAGTGTATAATCGCTGCAGGAGGAAAAATTAATGTTAAAGGAGAGAAAACCACCAGTGACTACTTGGAGATCTAAAATGTAAGAAGAATTGCAGATCTGTACTCCCTGTCTAAAAAAATCCTTATTCCTTACACAGCAAAGAGGTTTTATATTCATTCCTCCAGATACTTAAAGTCCATGTTAAGAATTAATAACATAGGAAGAATACTGTTAAATAAAAATTATTAGATAAAGGCACAGAATGCTAATCAGACTCACACAGATTTAAAATCCTAAGAACAATTCCTGTTTGAAAGAGGAAATAATTTTACTGACCTAAATAGGATTGAGATCTGGGCCACAGATTCAAAAAAACTCTCACAGTTTAAGTTACATACTGAATTGTTTAAACTACAGATATTATTAAAACTATCCTAAAAGGGTAGGTTATTAATTACTAGAGTACTAGAAAACCTTAAATTACTAGATTTATTACACAAATGGCTACATTAAAATTAGATTAAACTTCACTAACACAATATTCAACACAGCGGAGTATGTGGAAATCTTCACAACTGAGAATTCCAGCTGAACTTGGTAACTTGTAAGACATTATTAAATTAGCACTTGTTGAAAACATGTCACCTGTTATTGCCCAAGAATGTCACTCACACTTCTAAAGCCCCACTGTACCGAAATCTCACAGAGCAACCCCACATCTGCAGTGCTAGTCCTGGCTCCAGCGTTTAGGCGGAGCCTACTGACGTCCCCTGACTGAATCCAGACTCACCTTATTCATTATGTCTGCATTCTGCTTGGCTAAGACCATCGGTATAGAATCGGTGACGCTGGTAAACTTGATTGTGTCCGGAGGTTGGCGGTATATTTTGTCGCTCAAGATCTGTCCTGCCTTCTTGGCTTTTTCAACTTCCAGGGAACCAATGGGGACCCAACCAATGCCTCGCAACCATTCCAGGTCAGACTTGTAGCAGTTCTGTTCCAAAATACAAAATCAATTCTCTCATTAATATCACCACTTGAACACTTCATTTAGGCCCTGCAACTGATGCTTGCTTTCTCTCAGTTCCATCCTTCTAGCTCAATCTGCAAAACAGTCTCTGTCAGCAACCTCAATTCGGGCCCCACATCTGTCCTCAGGAGGTATGATTCTCCCAGTGTTTTGAGGAATGGTCAAAGAGAACATCAGATTTTAAATTAAACCACTGGCTCCAATATAGGACAAAGGAGTTCCCTCTGCCACCATAATGCAACTAAAAAACCCAACACAGAATCATAGAACGTCTTAGTTTGGAAGGGAGCTTAGAGGTCATCTCATCCAACCTCTTGCCATGGGCAGGGACACCCTTAACCAGCTCAGGTTGCTCAATGTCTCATCCAACCTGGCCTTGAATGAACATAAATCCCATTCTATGCAGTTTCTGATTTCTCTGCAGTTAATCTGCATACTATATTATTAAGATTGTCTATTCTCAAGGATCATATGCAGCTAATGCTACTGCTCAGCTAACTGATTAGCTGGATACAGACCTTCATAATATTCAACTTTTCCTACACACTAATTCATTCACTCCTAAACAGCTTATGACCTAGCCAGAAACAGGTAAAGGAAAACACAATGAAAAGAAACCACTGCATGAGAGAGACAACTCAAACAACTTCCATAGTTAACATTACAAGGAAATGAGACGCTTTACGACTCCAACACTTATCAGCAAATACTCACGTCACTCTGCAGATCGTAGGCCTGCTTGGCATGGATGACATCGTTCTGGTCCGGCAGACAGATCCACTGATGCAGATAGTGGCGGTAATCGATATCGCTGACCAAGCCTTGACATTTCTTGGCCAGCACGATGCCCAGCATGTCCACAGGGCTACTGAAGTGGGTCTTGGACTTCTCAAAGGCTTTCTTGTACTCCCTGTCACTCTGGATCTTGGCTACGTGCATCGACCACATCATCTTCGGGTCGTCCTCTATGTTACGGGCCCCGATGTGGTGGCCAAGCTGCTTGCGATAGCCTTCCTTGTACTTGTACTAGAGGCAAAAAAACATTCAGTCAGATTTTGTCTCATTTCTTTATGTCCCTCTCAGCCTCTGTGGCACAAGCGCTGGACAATTAAGCACCAAAATCACAGAGCTTATAGAGTAAGTAAGTATTCGACTCATGAACTGCCACATGCAGCTACAGAAGGATTCATATAACATTTATCGCCTGATATGACTTTCTCATTTTCAAAGGCACTGCCTAGCCTACAGACTAAGAGCTAATACTCAGTAACCAAATTATGGCAGCAATACAAAATTCCCAAACTACAATAAATACCTCATATAAAAGGAATCAAAGGGTGACCTTGAAGCATGAAAGTCAAATAATGCCTGATCAATCAATTCAGGAGATAACAAAAGAAAACAGAGATAGGCATGGAAGTGCAAATCGAGACATCAAACATACATATGGAACACTTTTTTATACCAATACTAAATAATAATAAATCATTTACTTTTATGATACTTTTGTATTTACGTAAATAATTGATTTGGGTTTTCTCTCCTAATGTCCAGCTCAGCTGTGGAGCTGCAGTGTCAACGCAGAGCAGACTGGTGGGGCTGGGGGCAGCACAGCACCGCAAACTTCCAGTCGCTTGCACAAGGAGCTGCTGCCACAAGCCCAGGACGACGCTGCCTGGATTATGTCCTGAATCACCCAGCTCACCATGGTTACTCTCCCCTCACCAGCTACACGTTCCCCCACAACACGGCACAACCATAACCTGCACAGACAGCTACAGGCAGACCCTCCAGAACCAAAACACCTACAGACCTGCTGGATGGTTACACCAGGGCAGAGATTTGCTGCCTCCATTCGGCTGAGGTCACCAACCCTCAACTCCAACTGCAAGCACCAGGAATCCGCCGATCACGTGTGCTGCCACGGGCTCCTGGGTACTTACATCACTCGCAATGTCTCGGGACGCTTTGGCAGACTTGATAGGAATGGCATCCGCCCGCATGTCGTAGCCCTTCTTCTTCTCTTCCTCCATCGCAAGCTTGTACAGTTTCTGAAAGAAACACAAGCAGTCCCCTCAAACAACACTCCTTCCCCGGCAGCTGCAGGGGCTGGCACAGACACTCAGCCCCAGCTCTCACACCCACCTCACTGAAGTTCACTTTGTTCTGCTGGGCCAGCAAAATACCAGGTGTGTCCGGCATGATGTGGATGCTGGTTTTATCCTTCTCCCAGGCTGACGTGTACGCGCGCTGGAAGAAGGAGCACAAAGGGAAATAAGATCACACAAGCACAGGGCAGCAAAGTCACAGAGCAAACGAGCTCCACAAACAGAAGCAGGGGGCCCCTACTCTGCAATGATTCAGAGGTGCCTTCTCTTCTCTCAAGACCTTCCAACACGTTTCCACACTTCACCCAACCACTGCTCCAACCACACAAACGAGAATTCGATCCTAAACTACAAACACAAATCCCTCACACAAGCGCATGTGATCGCACCTTGCAAAACCCACCCCTTGAAGGAGAGAGCCCAACAGCCTGGGAAAGGAAGGCGCTCGCTCCCTTCAGGTTGCAGACACAAGGGAATCTCACCTGGTTCATAATTTCGGAGTTGTGCTTTGCCAGAACCATGGGCATCGAGTCAGGAATGCTCGTGAATTTGATGGTGTCCGGGTGCTGACGATACTTCTTGTCGCTCAGGATGCGGCTCGCCCTCTTATTCTTCTCCTCATCCAGGGAACCAATTGGGGACCAGCCAATGCCCCGCAGCCACTGCAGGTCCGACTTGTACACGTTCTGAAAGGACACGCAAGGGCACACGGCAGCTCAGCAACCTCCTCGCTCCCTGCAACCACTGATCCTCCCAACGGCAACTCTCACTCCCAAAACACTTTCCCCTGCCTCAACCCTCTGGCCACCACCACAGGCACTCCCAGGAGCTCAGCTCCCCACAGCCGGGCTCCCCAGCCCTGCAACAGCACAAGTACGTGCCCAGCAGCCCACAAACCCTCCCTCCCCACCTTCTCACTCTCCTCAGGAATGACCTGCCCTGTCTGGCACTCTCTGCCAGCTGCCAGAGGTATGGTCAGAGCCTTTCACCTCATCACTTCATGCTTTTTATATTATTTGCCACTGCAGACATGGAGGGCCTTTGCTGTTTTTGTTGGTCCTCTAAAAGAAAATATTTGTTGCTGTTTTCCTTACAGTGACATATAGAACTTCAGATCCTTGTCCCAAACCTCTCCTTCCACGTGCCCACTGCAAGACGGGATTATTCTGTGACCATAAAGCATGATTCCACACAAACCTCAGCCCCAACCATTCAGGCCACCAACTCTTAGATGGATGGGACACAGTCTCAGTCTCAGAACCCACCCAGACTTACGCTTCTCACCTGGAACTTCCCCAACAGAGGCACAGAACACCAGACAGACTTCTGGGTTTCACACAGCCAGTAAAGAACAACTTACATCACTCTGAAGGTCGTACACGGTCTTGGCGTGTACAACATCATTCTGGTCTGGCAGACAGGTCCACCGATGCAGAGGGTGCTTGTAATCAACGTCACTGACCAGCTCCTGACATTTCTTGGCCAACACAATGCCCAGCATGTCCACAGGGCTACTGAAGTGGGTCTTGGACTTCTCAAAGGCTTTCTTGTACTCCCTGTCACTTTGGATCTTGGCTACGTGCATCGACCACATCATCTTCGGGTCGTCCTCTATGTTACGGGCCCCGATGTGGTGGCCAAGCTGCTTGCGATAGCCTTCCTTGTACTTGTACTAGAGGCAAAAAAACATTCAGTCAGTTTTTGTCTCATTTTCTTTATGTCCCTCTCAGCCCCTGTGGCACAAACACTGGACAATTTAGCATCAAAACCACAGAGATTTTAGCGTGGGAAAATATTCAGTCCATGAACCGCTGTGTACAGCTACAGAAGGATTCATATAATATTTATTGCCTGATATGACTTTCTGACTTTTGAAGACACTGCTTGGTCTCCATATTAAGAGCTACTACTCAGTAACTGAGAACAAAAAAAAGTCTCCAAACACTGCCAGCTATAAAACAGGCTCAAAGTTCAATAAATACCCTTTACATAAAGAATCAATTAGTGACGTTCAAGTACGATAGCAAAACAGAACGCCATTCTTTCTATTCAAGAGATGGAAACTGAAATAACATAGAGACAGACCTGGAAGTGTAAATAAACACAGCAAACATAAATATGAAATGTATTTTTATATTAATAGCGAATAAATAGTAAAGAAATTGTTGACTTTCATGGTGCCTTTCCTCTTACACAAAAACTGGATTTGGGTTTTCTCTCCTAATGTCCAGCTCAGCTGTGGAGCTGCAGCGTCAACGCAGAGCAGACTGGCGGGGCTGGGGGCAGCACAGCACCGCAAACTTCCAGTCGCTTGCACAAGGAGCTGCTGCCACAAGCCCAGGACGACGCTGCCTGGATTATGTCCTGAATCACCCAGCTCACCACAGTTACTCTCCCCTCACCAGCTACACGTTCCCCCACAACACGGCACAACCATAACCTGCACAGACAGCTACAGGCAGACCCTCCAGAACCAAAACACCTACAGACCAGCTGGATGGTTACACCAGGGCAGAGATGTGCTGCCTCCATTCGGCTGAGGTCACCAACCCTCAACTCCAACTGCAAGCACCAGGAATCCGCCGATCACGTGTGCTGCCACGGGCTCCTGGGCACTTACATCACTCGCAATGTCTCGGGACGCTTTGGCAGACTTGATAGGAATGGCATCCGCCCGCATGTCGTAGCCCTTCTTCTTCTCTTCCTCCATCGCAAGCTTGTACAGTTTCTGAAAGAAACACAAGCAGTCCCCTCAAACAACACTCCTTCCCCGGCAGTTGCAGGGGCTGGCACAGACACTCAGCCCCAGCTCTCACACCCACCTCGCTGAAGTTCACTTTGTTCTGCTGGGCCAGCAAAATACCAGGTGTGTCCGGCATGATGTGGATGCTGGTTTTATCCTTCTCCCAGGCTGACGTGTACGCGCGCTGGAAGAAGGAGCACAAAGGGAAATAAGATCACACAAGCACAGGGCAGCAAAGTCACAGAGCAAACGAGCTCCACAAACAGAAGCAGGGGGCCCCTACCCTGCAATGACTCAGAGATGCCTTTTCTTCTCTCAAGACCTTCCAACACGTTTCCACACTTCACCCAACCACTGCTCCAACCACACAAACGAGAATTTGATCCTAAACTACAAACACAAATCCCTCACACAAGCGCATGTGATCGCACCTTGCAAAACCCACCCCTTGAAGGAGAGAGCCCAACAGCCTGGGAAAGGAAGGCGCTCGCTCCCTTCAGGTTGCAGACACAAGGGAATCTCACCTGGTTCATAATTTCGGAGTTGTGCTTTGCCAGAACCATGGGCATCGAGTCAGGAATGCTCGTGAATTTGATGGTGTCCGGGTGCTGACGGTACTTCTTGTCGCTCAGGATGAGGCTCGCCCTCTTATTCTTCTCGTTGTCCAGGGAACCAATTGGGGACCAGCCAATGCCCCGCAGCCACTGCAGGTCCGACTTGTACACGTTCTGAAAGGACACGCAAGGGCACACGGCAGCTCAGCAACCTCCTCGCTCCCTGCAACCACTGATCCTCCCAAAACACTTTCCCCTGCCTCAACCCTCTGGCCACCACCACAGGCACTCCCAGGAGCTCAGCTCCCCACAGCCAGGCTCCCCAGCCCTGCAACAGCACAAGCACGTGCCCAGCAGCCCACAAACCCTCCCTCCCCACCTTCTCACTCTCCTCAGGAATGACCTGCCCTGTCCGGCACTCTCTGCCAGCTGCCAGAGGTATGGTCAGAGCCTTTCACCTCATCACTTCATGCTTTTTATATTATTTGCCACTGCAGACATGGATGGCCTTTGCTGTTTTTGTTGGTCCTCCAAAAGAAAATATTTCACACTGTTGCCCTTCCCCTGCCATAACGAACTCCAGACCTCTTGCCATTGCCTCCTTTCCAAACGCTCAAGGCAGGACAGGACTCTCCTGTGGCCATAAACATAACCCCATACAAAGATCAGGCTCTGCCATTATTGATCACATCTCAGCCAACAGAAAGGTGAATTACAGAGATCTTTCACGATCTGTATTGAAATTGAACAGAAGTGGATGAAACCGTTGATATGGGAAATATCAACAGAGAAACAGGAGTGTTTTAAACTGCACAAGGGTAGACTTAGGTCAGATATTAGGAAGAAATTCTTAACTGTGAGTTAGGCAAGGCACTGGAACGGATTGCCCACAGAAACTGAGCATGCCCCATCCTGCAAGTGTTCAGTTCCAGGTTGGATGGGGCTTTGACAGACCTCATCTAGTAGAAGATGTCCCTCCCATAGCAGAGGTATTGGAACTAGATGATCTTTAAAGATCCTTCCAACAAAACCACTCCATGGTTATATGATTCAGCCAGATAGTATGGCCACAACAAAGTCTCACAGAATCAGTCTAGACTTATGTTCCCCACCTGGAACTTCCCCAACAAAGGCACAGAACACAAGACAGACTTCTGGTCTTCACACAGCCAGTAAAGAACAACTCACATCACTCTGAAGGTCGTACACGGTCTTGGCATGGACAACATCATTCTGGTCTGGCAGACAGGTCCACCGATGCAGAGGGTGCTTGTAATCAACATCACTGACCAGCTCCTGACATTTCTTGGCCAGCACGATGCCCAGCATGTCCACGGGGCTACTGAAGTGGGTCTTGGACTTCTCAAAGGCTTTCTTGTACTCCCTGTCACTCTGGATCTTGGCTACGTGCATTGACCACATCATCTTCGGGTCGTCCTCTATGTTACGGGCCCCGATGTGGTGGCCAAGCTGCTTGCGATAGCCTTCCTTGTATTTGTACTGCAGGATTAAAGAACCTCAGTAAGTTTCAGGCCTAGTGACACTGCTCTGTAACAGCTTCTGTGAGCAAGCGCTTTACTAATGGAGCCTAGCAAGATCACCACATGAACAGGTGTCTAAGTGCAGCATAGCCCTACTGTGTCTCGGACTTCCACCCTACCACATGCCTGTACTGGCCCACAGGAGGCACATGGATGCCCAGACAGCAATCCTAATGACACTCACTTGGGAACCAGGTGTGTTGCATGCCAGCAGACACAGTCTCCACACAACCTAAAAATCCCTGCTGAGAAGCTAGCTCAGTAGGTGAGACAAAAAACTCAGGGAAAACCACCAGATTCCTCCAGTGGGCAACCCGGACCTCATGCTACATGGCCCTGTCTGCACTCAATCTCACAGCCCACAGCAGCTGATACACTCCACTGCACCAGGCTCTGCTGCACAGTGCTCAGGAGTTTCCTTCTCCCAGCCCAGACTGTGTCCTCAGCTGCAGGCCTACAGCCATGAAGCTTGGGAACTGATAAAGGGCAACACAACGCTTCCTACACCTCTTACTGAAATACAGAGTAAGACTGATGAGAGATTGAGCTCATTGCCTTACAGTGAGGGAACAAAACTGAACTACAGAGCCTCATATGAGAGAGTAAATACACCTCCTGCAGTTCTGAGCCCTGAAAAGATACTCTGGGGAGCAGTAATGACTGGTCAGCAGACACTCAAACAGCCCCAAATCCGAACAGAAAGAATAAATGCCCTGGTCATAACAAAAACTTGATTTAGGTGTTCTAATGTACAGCCCAGCTGTGGAGCTGCAGTGTCAACGCAGAGCAGACTGGTGGGGCTGGGGGCAGCACAGCATCACAAACTTCCAGTCGCTTGCACAAGGAGCTGCTGCCACAAGCCCAGGACGACGCTGCCTGGATTATGTCCTGAATCACCCAGCTCACCACGGTTACTCTCCCCTCACCAGCTACACGTTCCCCCACAACACGGCACAACCATAACCTGCACAGACAGCTACAGGCAAACCCTCCAGAACCAAAACACCTACAGACCAGCTGGATGGTTACACCAGGGCAGAGATGTGCTGCCTCCATTCGGCTGAGGTCACCAACCCTCAACTCCAACTGCAAGCACCAGGAATCCGCCGATCACGTGTGCTGCCACGGGCTCCTGGGCACTTACATCACTCGCAATGTCTCGGGACGCTTTGGCAGACTTGATAGGAATGGCATCCGCCCGCATGTCGTAGCCCTTCTTCTTCTCTTCCTCCATCGCAAGCTTGTACAGTTTCTGAAAGAAACACAAGCAGTCCCCTCAAACAACACTCCTTCCCCGGCAGCTGCAGGGGCTGGCACAGACACTCAGCCCCAGCTCTCACACCCACCTCGCTGAAGTTCACTTTGTTCTGCTGGGCCAGCAAAATACCAGGTGTGTCCGGCATGATGTGGATGCTGGTTTTATCCTTCTCCCAGGCTGACGTGTACGCGCGCTGGAAGAAGGAGCACAAAGGGAAATAAGATCACACAAGCACAGGGCAGCAAAGTCACAGAGCAAACGAGCTCCACAAACAGAAGCAGGGGGCCCCTACTCTGCAATGATTCAGAGGTGCCTTCTCTTCTCTCAAAACATTCCAACGCGTTTCCACACTTCACCCAACCACTGCTCCAACAACACAAACGAGAATTCGATCCTAAACTACAAACACAAATCCCTCACACAAGCGCATGTGATCGCACCTTGCAAAACCCACCCCTTGAAGGAGAGAGCCCAACAGCCTGGGAAAGGAAGGCACTCGCTCCCTTCAGGTTGCAGACACAAGGGAATCTCACCTGGTTCATAATTTCGGAGTTGTGCTTTGCCAGAACCATGGGCATCGAGTCAGGAATGCTCGTGAATTTGATGGTGTCCGGGTGCTGACGGTACTTCTTGTCACTCAGGATGAGGCTCGCCCTCTTATTCTTCTCGTTGTCCAGGGAACCAATTGGGGACCAGCCAATGCCCCGCAGCCACTGCAGGTCCGACTTGTACACGTTCTGAAAGGACACGCAAGGGCACACGGCAGCTCAGCAACCTCCTCGCTCCCTGCAACCACTGATCCTCCCAACGGCAGCTTTCACACCCAAAACACGTTCCCCTGCCTCAACCCTCTGGCCGCTACCACAGGCACTCCCAGGAGCTCAGCTCCCCACAGCCAGGCTCCCCAGGCCTGCAACAGCACAAGCACGTGCCCAGCAGCCCACAAACCCCCCCTGTCCATCTCCTCGTTCTCCTCAGGAATGACCTGCCCTGTCTGGCACTCTCTGCCAGTTGCCAGAGGCATGGTTGGAGCCTTTCACTTCATCACCTCAAGCTCTTCAGTCCATTTGCCACAACACAGACGGTCTCAATCTCACAGAACCCAGCCAGACTTATGCTTCTCATCTGGAACTTCCCCAACAGAGGCACAGAACACCAGACAGACTTCTGGGTTTCACACAGACAGTAAAGAACAACTTACATCACTCTGAAGGTCGTACACGGTCTTGGCGTGTACAACATCATTCTGGTCTGGCAGACAGGTCCACCGATGCAGAGGGTGCTTGTAATCAACGTCACTGACCAGCTCCTGACATTTCTTGGCCAGCACGATGCCCAGCATGTCCACGGGGCTACTGAAGTGGGTCTTGGACTTCTCAAAGGCTTTCTTGTACTCCCTGTCACTCTGGATCTTGGCTACGTGCATCGACCACATCATCTTCGGGTCGTCCTCTATGTTACGGGCCCCAACGTGGTGACCAAGCTGCTTTCGGTATGCAGTTTTGTATTTGTACTAATTGAAAGCAGAAATAATAATTATCACTTCTTTTTAAATTGCAATTTAAATTCCCTGTTGTCCATATGTTTAGTTAATAGCTTACCTATTTACATAGGTAATAGATTTATATGGTTAGTTAATACTTAATATATTTTTATAGCTGATATACTTGTATAGTTTATAGTTAATACATATTTTGTACATTTTCTCAACATTTGTAGTATTTTTATCGCATGTCCAGAATATTTTAATTGATTTTATTTTGGTTATATACTATCTCATTGTAATATTCTGTATTTAGTTTAATTAACTTTACATCGTTAAGAATAACATTATCTCTCGGAGGGCACCAGTATAAGACTGTTAAAATTTTAGACCTCTTCTCCTTTTCAGTACAAAATACCTTTATCCCAAAACGTGTATCCACTCTATACCCCACTCTTCTTTTCACTCCTTAAGACTTACATCACTAGCTATGTCCCTGGATGCCTTTGCTGACTGGAGCGGTATAGCATCAGGAGGAAGATCATAGCCTCTTCTCTTCAGCTCTTCATATCCTAACTTGTAATGTTTCTGCAGGAGAAGGATTCAAAGTAACTATTGCAAATAATTTTCTTTAGAGAGTTCCTCAACATCACAACTTTCTTCCCCTGACAGTCGAAAACAAATCCCGAAAATCCAAACAAAGTTTCATTCAGTAAATTAAATTCCATAGCTTGCTTTTAGTAATGTGTATTTTCCAGCTGATGATACAAAACATTAAAGAATTATTCATAGAGACTCCTAGAGGTGGCAAGACTTTGGAATAAATTGCCCAGAGAGGCTGTGGCTGCCCCCTCCCTGGAGGTGTTCAAGGCCAGGTTGGACAGAGCCCTGAGTAGCCTGATCTAGTTGAGAGGCGTCCCTGCCCGTGACAGGGAGGTTGGATTAGATGATCTCTAAAGTCCCTTCCAACCTTGGCCACTCTATGATTCTATGATTCTATGGATGATAAAACCCCATGGTTCTCTAAACCAGTTGAAATTGCAGTTATTTTTGTCTTCCTGAGTTCTTATGACAGAGTTGCTGACATTTCTTTACCTTTGCATGTAGGCTATATTTGTTCTATAACCAGGAATTTGATGTAAATTTAATTCTAAAGAGGTAACTCATTATAATCAGACATTTTAACAAGAATCACAGCTTTACTGAAAAGGATTGAACACATATCCACAATGCTAATATAACCACTAGGGATGAAAGAGAAAACTGCTAACTTGTCTTGAATATTTTCTTGGTATTTTTTATATTCCAGCAACTCAGCTTCCACTTTATATTTTAGGAATTCTACTCAGCTTCTCAATGCATCACAATTTTCACAGGTAAAGATCACAGGTGTGCTTCCAGCTGTTAGAACTGCAGAGTTAACTCGACTCCTTTTTCAGCTGAAGGCACAATGGGTAATCCAAATACCATAAAAGAATCATTGTAAAGACACACTTACATCACTTGTGTTAATTAAGTTTGATTTAGCCAACAAGATTTCAGGAGTATCGGGCATGATGTGAACCTGAGTCTTGTCCTTGTCCCAAGCTTCTCTGTACAGTATCTGAAAAAAGATGCAAACAAAAATACCTTGTCTGATAAGCAGCAAATTCAGTTCACCTTTTCTCTACAATAGCAAAGCCAAGATGTACAATGCAAGCACGAGCAATGTAAAGAACACAAGATATTTAAATCAAACAATACAATGACTTCTTACTGAAATATCACTTTTTTTCCTTCTTTACACCCATGTAATGTCAAGGAAACAGCGTTATGACAATACATTTACATACTGCACAGTAAGGGTCTTATTTGCAGCTCTTACTGAAAAGGTTATGCAGCTCTTAAGACCTTATTCTTCTGAACAGGGCACAGTAGTGCAGCAGTAGGGCTAAGGCACTGATTGTAAACATGTGATATTTATATATTTTAAGCAAATGTTCTGATATTCATTTATTGAATCAGACGTTCTGTCTCTAGAGGCAACTTACATCACTTCTATTTTTGGCATTAGCTTTTGCCAAAACGAGATTCATGGCATCTGGGATACTTGTGAACTTAATAGTGTCTGGGTGCTGCCGGTATTTCCTTTCACTCAGTATTTCAGAAGCTTTCTTGTTCTTTTCAGATTCCAAAGATCCCAACGGACTCCATCCAATGCCTCTGAGCCATTGTAGGTCTGACCTATACACATTCTGTTAAGGAAAAAAAAATCAAACCCAAAGTAGATTATTTCCCTGTTTTCCTTAAACCAGATTAAAAGACTAACTGGTATTTTAGCTTCAGTCTGATCTATACTGACATCGAAAGAGAGTTATTAAATATATTTCTCACCAAGCACTAAATATCTTCCAAAAAATAAATCAAGTAAATCCAGAGGAAGCTTACATCACTCTGTTGCTCGTAGACTCTCTTTGCCTCAGTGACATCAACCTGGTCTGGCAGACAAGTCCAGCGATGCAGTATGTGTTTGTAGTCTACATCGCTAACCAGTTCCTGACACTTCTTAGCCAGAAGGAAGCCTAACATATCCACGGGCATATTAAACTTTGTCTTCCACTTCTCAAAATCTTTCTTGTACTCCCGCTCACTCTGCATCTTAGCTACTTGCATAGACCACAGCATCTTGGGATCATCCTGTAAGCTGCGGAAGCCGATGTGGTGTCCCTGCTGCTTGCGGTAGCCTTCTTTGTACTTGTACTAAAACGATAAAGGTTGCATTCTTGAAATTACACTAGGAAACAGACGATGGTAAAACACATAAGCAAAATATCAATATATTCCCTCAGTTCAATGTTTGTCATTAGCAATGAAATTAGCCACCTGTGACAGCATATCACGGAAAGCTTTAGTAGCCCCTTGATTACTGTGCGGCGCTTGGGGTCAGGGAGTGCCCTCCACGGGAATGCACAGAGTCCCAGGACAGGAGGAGCACACGGCTCTAAGAACACTCTCCTGTGCCATGTGATTCACACAATCATACTGTTCACAACTCCCAAAGGCTGACACGCTGAAAGGTTTTAATGAATAAAATAATCGGCAATGAAAAATGCAGATGCTTAAGCATTGGAAACTAATAAAATCCCTTCCATAAGTGCAGGAGTTATACCAAGCGATAACGGCAGTACGTGTGTCACCACGACTGTTTTGGAGCTGTAAAGAGGATTTCTCAGTATAGGCACAGGGATCGGTTAGTTGGACCACATTTTCTGCTCCTCTGAAACATGACATGCAAAAGAGCAGACAACTCCTAATTTTGTACAACCAGCCACTTCGTGGATGGACTGTAATCTTCGGAATTGTTGAGGCACCAGAGCAACTCTTTTAAAATTGTTTTCTTCACTTACAAGAACAGATTAGAAAAGAGTTTCGTTAGCAATTTTGCTTTTTAATGTGGCTTGGATCACACCTTAGCAGAGAGGTGTATCTCAGTCTACCGTGACTGTAGGTTACAGCAACTAGATAAAGTGTATGTCGTTTTGAATCAGAAACGTTGCTTACGTCACTTGCAATGTCCCTTGAAGCTTTGGCAGCTTTGACTGAAATGGCTTCAGGTGTGAGGTCATAGCCTTTCTTTATCATTTCCTCCCAGCCGAGCTTGTACTGTTTCTAAAATTGAAAATAACATTAATTAAACAGTCTTAGTAATATGTATGTCACCTTCTAGTCAGACATGGTACTAGTCTAGTTGGACTAGTCTAGTTAGACATCCATACTACTGAGTTCTGGTCACCTCACAGGCTCCAGTTATCAGAGGAGGGTTACTGGAATGGGAACTGAGAAATGGGAAACTGATAAGTAAGGAGCCCAGGTCTTCCACGTCTTGGGCTACAGACTGAATAGCTTTTCATTACAGCAGCAGCTTCCTCCTATATCTTATCTTGGGGATTTGAAACGTATCTGGGAATTTTGAAATCTGTACATCTGGGGTAACTGAAAACTTCTCAGCTGGCTTAACAAAATTTTAATTAATAATGCTGAAATGTAGCCATTTAATAGTCAATTCAGTTTATGCGCAGTTGATTTTAAGTACCAGCACCTGAGGGTCAAAGATTCGCCTCTGAGCAATCACACAAAGCAAAACCTCATACTGGTGCAATTTTCCCTTTCTCATATTTGAAAGCCAACTTAAAAGTTAGAATCACTGCAGGTATTTCTTTTAAGTCAAAAACATACACAATAAACTTGTAGTTTTATAGTAAGAAAATTTTAACATGATTGATTTCTATGGTAAGCATAGAGCATGGACTATGCACACCCAGATTTCAAAAACAGGACTTATATTTTTCATACATTACAATGTATTTCAGGCTGTTACTTTGCCAGGCTGAAGATGGTACTTATTGCTACTCCGAAAATATTACTCACATAAAAATTCTTGTCTCTGCTCTAAATCCCCCATTCCACCTCTTTCAACTTATACAAACTAATTACTTATTTTGAAATGGGAAGCACCTTTAAATTTGAAGAAAGCACGTATTAATTTACAATGCAGTAGGAAGTATTAAATAACTCTACCTGACTGTAGTTTGCCTTGTTCTGTTTTGCCTGCAGAATGTCTGGTGTATCTGGCATCACATGAACCTGGATTTTATCCTTCTCCCAAGCTTGAGTATAAGCATGCTGTTGAGAACAAGTAACATCAGGTGTGTTAATACAAAGACGGCTCTCTCAGGGTTTTCATCTTTCCATTCAGGCACTTTTTATACGGATGTGTAAAAAGATGAAGGTGCTGACTTCAGTATATTTTACTATGCAATAACCTAATCCAGAATCAGCTGAATTAGGATCCAGTCTTGCTTGTAATGAAGTCCAACTATCAAGATTTTCAGGGCCAGCAATTTGTATACATGAATTAAAAGAATAGAGGTCAGAGATGCAGCAATGAGAACAATTAGAAAAAAGTTACTTAAGGAAAGCTATTTATCAACAACTGAGTGTTTCATTAAGAAAAAAATGAAAAAAAGAGGAACCTGTTCCAGTTGTTTTCCCAGGGAATTACGGCTACATAAAGGTGGTGTCAGAGACTTATAGGCTGTTTATTGAAATGGATTATGTCTGCTTAATTTTCCCCAGAAATACTCACTTTGTTCATTATATTTGCATTCTGCTTTGCAAGGACCATATCCATGGCATCTGTCTGCTTCGTAAAGGGAAACATGCTGGGATGCTGGCGGTATTTCCGATCACTTGCGATTTCTGTGGCTTTCTTCGATTTCTCCACATCCAGAGAACCAGCAGGACTCCAGCCGATACCCTTGAACCACTCATTGTAATCCTGCTTGTACTCATTCTGCCGAACAGAGCAGAAAAGGAAAGCTCACACCTTAAAAATGGCTCATACAAAACACTTCAGCTGTTCCCAAATGCAGCCATAGTGAAAAACGGGAAAACCAGTCACGGCCGTGAGTGACAGAAGGAAAAGAGAAACTTACGTCACTTTGTATCTGATTCATGTTTCTGTACAATTCTAAACTCATCGCGTCCGGCAGAAGCATGTATTGGTGAATCAGGCGTTTGTAGTTACTGTTGGTTACACGATCCTGGGCCTCCTTGGCTGCCACAACGCTGAGCGCATCGACGGGCATCTGGTAGCGCGTCTTGCTCGTCTCGTAAGATTTCTTGTATTCGCGATCAGACTGCATCTTAGCCACTTGCATGTAGTGGACAAGTTTGGGATCGTCCTGAAGGCTGCGGAAGCCTACAAGCTTTCCCTTGTCCTTTTCATAACCTAATTTGTATTTAAACTGCAAAGAGAACAGAGAGGTTAATTCTACTTCATCTGTTTAATCAGCAGCATCTATCCTGTAAGAAAGAAAACTCCAACACTTAGATTAAAATAAGATTTTTACATAGTCAAGGAAAGATGACAAAGCATACAGATGTGGTAACTTTGTCCACTTACTCCTGTGGTGCACTCTAAAGCAAAACAGATGTCTAGTGTCCCTTTTAAAAGCAGTATATTTAAACCACTTTCATAATAAATGAAATCACCTTACAATAGTTTATTCTGCTCCTGCAGGAGGTTCAATTGCTTTTTAAATTTCATGGTAAATGACAAAATGAAAATTTGAAAGATACTGACAGAAAGCAAAAGGCAAAGGGACACATAAAATTGATTTTGCTGAAGACAGTTCTTTGGATAAAAAAATATATTAGAGCATACATCAAATATATCAGAGTAAAAAGACTTCATCTATTTGGCACACTAAATTAAATTGATTCAAGAAATGAATGATTTACAACATCTGGAAATAGATAATTTTTTTTCTTTCAAGAACTCACGTCGCTAGCAATATCCCTAGAAGCTTTGGCAGCTTTAATGGGGATAGCATCAGCTCTGAGGTCATATCCTTTCTTCCTAGTTTCTTCAAAGGAAAGTCTGTACATTTTCTGTGAAAAGAAAGAAGAGAAACATCCTTTGAAAAAGCAAAACACGCCACACTCACTCAGATAAAATTCTATTAATTTTAATTTTTAAAAACACAGACTATTCATATGTTTATCACTCCTTGAACAGTTGTTTAAGGCACTTAAGTCCTTCCAAATTAGCTCCAGCCCTAGGATTCGTACACCAGACTGCGCTACAACCAGTGACACGAAACAGCAAGAAACTGCATTTCTTTCCCACATGCATAAATAATGGTGAAGAGTTACATCTATAAGGATGGCAGCTTTTAAAAAAAAAAGAGATAAATATGTCCATTTCTGTGCAAATTAAAGATGTGCACAGTTACGAATGATGTTTCGTTTAGCACATGCAGATTTAACATCTTGCTACTGAAAACCCGTCTCCAGTATTATCTATTATCAGAAGAACACGTTCAATCTGCAAGGATTTTGAATCCAGTCCAAAACTTTTTGCATGGGGAAACGAAATAATAAATACAGTAACAAACATGGATAGTACTCAAATCCTACTACTTTATTAGTAACCGTTATATTTTAATGACCTGCACAAACACCTCATAATGTGACGATAAATACTATGGCCTTTTCTTGGCAACCTGTGGTATTTAATTTTGGAGACGGAATTGGGGAAAATGAAAATTAATAACTTTTGAAAATTACAACAAGTTTGCAAAGTGAGAATTAAGGAGACTTTCACATGTTGTCATCTCACTCCTAATAAAAAGACTAAAAGTCATAGTTTTACAAACAGTACTCACATCACTTAAATTAAACGCATTAACTTTTGCTAAAACAATCTGTGGAATATCTGGTGTGATGTGAACTTTCTTCTTGTCTTCTTCCCATGCTTGTTTGTACTTGTGCTGGAAGGATAAAAAAAAAGAAAAAAAGAGAGAGATGTCAACCAAAAAAGATTAAAGGAACATTTCCTATTTGAAATAGAAACTTTCTTTACAACGATGCAACTGTTAACATGATAGGAGCATTTGTCGTCTTATTCTAGCACATAAAAGCACTCTCAGTCAGGAATAGCTCTCATGAAGTTAATTGTGTGAGGTCAAAATAAAAGTAGAAGAAATACCAATCTTGTTGGAGTCCTTTGCTGTTTATCTCTTGCCAGGTGTATTCAAGCACACTGAAAAGCAGCAAATAATCAGTTTCCAAACATACTGGGCCTGGCTGCGGTGGTTAATTCTCTCCGAAGCAGCCCGAGCGGTGCTGTGGTTTAGATTTGGGACTACGACAACTCAGCTAACACACTCATGTTTTAGCTCTTGCTGTGCAGCGCTCGCACAGGATCAGGACCCTCTCTGTCTCTGCCTGCCCCCATAAGGAATAGACTCGGGGGGTGTAAGCAGTTTGGGAGGGCACCAGGCAGGTGAACCCAACTAACCAAAGAGATATTCTGTGCCATAAAGCATCACAGTCAGTAACAAAAAGGATAGAGGAGAGGTTTAAGGAGGTCAGATGTCTTTTGCTTGGGAACTGGCAGGGCATCAGTCACAAAATCACAGAATGTTAGAGGTTGGAAAGGACCTCAAAGATCATCTAGTCCAACCCCCCTGGGAGGTGGCCAGTGATTGCTTTTGCATCGCTTGTCTTGTATTGTTTTCTTCCTCTCTTCTGCTTCTCCTTTTCTTATTAAACACTTTGGACCCAAAAGGGTTTTTTTTTTTTTGCTTTTACTCTGCCTTTCTTCTTCCCCCATCCCACTGCAGAGAAGGAGAGGAATTGTGTTAGTGGCTGGGTGGTGCTTAGCTGCCTGCTGTGGTTAACCTGCAACTAAAAGCCAAGCCAGAAAATAGATAAATAAAAAATTGTTAGAGGTGGAAGATTACTAGTTTATCTCCTGGAAAATACGTATCAGTAGAGAAAAGCAGTAGAACCTTTCTTAGAAGAAATAGAGCTAAGGAAAGTGCACATAAGATTCCAATAGTCCCTGTAACCACAATGCACATGAAGTCCAGACATTTGTGAAGAACACCAGCAGGTTACATCAGTGCAGCAGGAGAATCAGAAAAAAAAATATTTAACTCATTATAAAAGCATTCATATCATGTAGCAATTTCATATTAATTTAATAGGCATTGGAGGAAAGAGACTATGCCTTTAAAAGGTTAAATTCTACTTCTGAAAGGGAACACTCCACTATTTTGAGCCCCTAGATTTAAACTGCTAAAAATATATAATGAGTTATCTCGGGCAAACTTTATTAATAAAAGGGACCCCCAGGTCTGTCTTCATAAGTATTTCTTAGCAAAACAAGGGTCATGCACTGCTTGCAGGTATATCAAAGGTCAGGTATATCACAGTCAAGCAAATGCTGTCAAAATGGACAATCTCCAAAGCGATGCATGTGTCCTGGCTTGAGCACCCAGCCCTAACCCTCGAGAACATACAAAAAAATTACTCTTACATCAGGTGCAGTTTGTTTCTTACTTCCACAAACTTAAATGAGTTTTGACAAACACTTTCCTACCTCATCCATGATTTTAGCATTATTTAAAGCTAAGACCATGTTCATGGAATCCATTGGAACAGAATACTTCAGCTTGTCTGGATGCTGGCGGTACTTCTTTTCACTAACAATTTCCATTGCCTTTTTGTTCTTCTCAGCCTCCAGGGAGCCCAGTGGCATCCATCCAACTCCCTTCATACTTTCATCATATTCTGCTCTGTATTGATTCTGGAGACAGAACGAAAAGAAAATAATCAGGTGCACGAAGAAGTCTGTAAGTAGCAAACGACCATTTTACTTCAGACACGAGAGTGCTTATTTCTGAGATCAAGTTATTCAGCAATAGGCATAATTTAATATTTCAGAATCTTAGAAAAACAGAGTGGCTATCAGCGCTGAAGGTTTCAGCTGCTACATTTCAGTACATAACTGAACTGCTTTCACTAAGAAAACAGTACTATTTATCTTACAGCCTGCTTTTGTAACCCAAGTATCATTGTATTCACAGTGCAAAGGCTGAAGAACCTGTCACTTACATCACTTTGTAACTGCATCATGTTTTTGGCTAATTCAAGACTCATAGCGTCAGGCAAAACGTTGTAGGTATGGATCAAGCTTTTGTAGTTGGCATTTGTAGCCACTTCCTGTGCTTTCTTGGCCGCCACAACGCTGAACATGTCAACCGGCGTGTGGAAACGAGTTTTTGACTTCTCGTAATCTTTTTTGTATTCGCGATCCGATTGCATCTTAGCCACCTGCATGAAGTGGACCAGCTTGGGGTCGTCTTCAAGGCTGCGGAACCCAATGTGCTTTCCTTTTGCTTTTTCGTAGGCCAGTTTGTATTTATACTGACAGCAGGAAAGAGAAAGAACAACGAAAACATCAAAAAAATGGACTCTTAAGATCACTTTTGTCTCTGAAAACAGAAAATATTCATTTTTTTTTCTTCACAAGATCTCAGATTTAGTCAAACATACTCAGTCTTACAAAACAGCCCACTGAACGCAGGCACACGAAGCTCAGCAGCTCGCTGAACAAAGTGGAACAAAGCACAATCCAGTGTTTTCCCACTGGAGAGCAAGTACTGCAAAGGTTTAGCCCATCAAGCATATAACTGAAATCCAGACAACTCAAAATGCTCGAAAAAACAAATTCACACATAACAGAGCACTTTGAAAACACTCTGACTGCCTTTGCAGCTACTCTGAGCACTGTCACAGGATCAAACTTACATCACTTGCAATGTCTCTGGAGGCTTTGGCTGCTTTTATTGGGATAGCATCGGGTTGCATGTCGTAACCTTTCTTCTTGTCTTCCTCCCATGCAGCTTTGTAAAGTTTCTAATTTAAAACGTCAAAGAGAACAGGTACTCTGTTATGAAAGCAGAACTACCAAAGTACCCTGCATCTGAATTTAAACATTTTTCAAAAATGACGTAAAAATTACACCAATTTTTAATTTGTGCAACAGATACCAAATGCCCACTGTGAGCCCGGTAACTCACGTTACTCATTGTGATCTGGTTCACTCTGGACTGCAGAATTTCTGGAGTATCCGGCATAACATGAATGCTGGTCTTCTCTTTGTTCCATTTGTCAGTGTAGAGCCTCTGCAATTACAAGGTACCATTTAGCATAGAGAAGGTCTTGCACTCCTAAAACAAGAGTTTGTGCTTTTGTTCTCGTTTGCAAGAAATAATACTTTACAGTATAGTGAAATTCCATAAGCACTACAAATAATCTTCACAAGTATAGCTGCCAAGTGACAATACTATATTCCTCCTCTTTCTTTCATACTTTATTTGAGAAACTTGCAAAGTAGGTTTTGGTAACTACTAACTATTCAAACTGAAATGTTGCAGTCTGCACTCTCCCTTGCTTTAGTGTAAAGCATAAATTATTATGTTTCTGTCACACCCCCTCCTTCCACGCTAAATAAGGATCAGTGGTATCCCAGGGAACTAGGGACAAATCTAAAGGACTCCACTTTTCAAGGAAACTTGCAAAATCGACAGAATTTCTGGGGTTGTGAGCTAACTGATGGTGAATATTGCCTGCAGCAAAAGAGCAAAGCACTATAAATCTGGAGAGGACATCTTTAATCCCATATACAAACAAGAAATCTTAATAAACAGAAAGTGAAAATCCCTTCATTATGAATACAGTCTGAGGTTTCCATCATTTCAACCAAGGAAAAGCACTGTACCATTTGAAATTTTGACTTCAGCGGGAATCCACCTGCCCTAAAATTTTGCACAACAAAGACCCAACCTCTGGCTCGGTCATGATCATCTGACCAAATTCTCACCTTATTCATGGTCTGGGCATTTTGCTTAGCTAGGACTTGCTCCATTGCATCTGTTGGGATAGAGTACTTCAGCTTGTCCGGGTGCTGGCGATACTTCTTCTCACTGAGAATCTCCGTAGCTTTCTTGGCCTTTTCCACATCCAGGGACTGAATCGGTATCCAGCCAACTCCCCTCAACCAATTATTAAAGTCTGCTTTGTATACATTCTTTTAAAAAATGAACAAGGAAAACCACAGTAAGATAAGAAAAATTAGAGTGCCTATATACATAAAAACAGGTTTAAAACTTCTCGAAGTCATTAATTTTTGAAGGAAAATTTAGACAAGCCTGTTAAAACTGCTACTGTTTTTCCAGATACTTAGCATAACACTAACAACTACTGATGTGTTAGGGATAAAGAAATTCCTTTCGGTAGCCTAAGTGTAGAACTCGCACTACAAACCAAATGCGCAGATCTTAGAACAAATTTTGAGAAGTAAATATGAAAGTCTGACAAAAATAGAGTGATTTTTTTTTTAAATGACACTCTTGTGTCATTGCCTGGTTCTGCACAATCTTGAATAGCTGCCGTTCCTATTCAATCTTACTTTAGACCATGACTTTTAGAACAGAGTAAGATATGAAAACGCTATAAAAATACAGCCTGTTCCTGAACTGCAGTGTTAGAAGTAACAGGGAGCACATCAATTGTCCTCTCCAAACAATACTTAGAATCTGAAGAGCAGTTTGAATTAGATTATTAACATTTGGGGGAATTTCACATTGTCAGAGGACTGTTAAATAAAGCAAATTAAACTTGCTGGAGAAACAAGTAGGCCGTAAAGTTACACTAGCGGAAAAAAAAAATATGGAAATTAGTCACAAAACCTAAAGGAAACTACAAAGCTATTTTATGAATCCTCATCATGCATGTCATGTGTGTCTGTTGGAGGATAAAGTCAATAAGGAAAAGGTGAAAAAAAAAATCTCAACTCCCTAGATAAAATAGAAACATACACAATGTGTATTTTCCGTAAACTTAAATAAAATGTAGTTAGAATTTAGACTCTGTACATAAACTATGGTCTCTGACAATACAAGTAAGAATCACAGTAATAATACATAATACATAAAAACTCAACTACAAAAACACACAATTTAGAAAAGGATATTAATTTCCTGAGAATGAGCCAAATACACAGAGATACAAAGAAAGTTGTTACTTGCTGTTTAAGTTCCCTAATCAGCTGCACATAATTCTGATAATTTTACATCTCAACCTACGCTTAATCCAGTACAGTTAATTTTTTAGCCTTAGAAGTGTAATACAGTCACTATGAGGGGACAAAAAAAAAAGGATTAATCATGACATACATCACTCTGAAGCTGCATCACATTTCTGGAGAGCTCCAGGTTCACCGAATCAGGCAAGAGCGTATAGTGATGAATGAGCTGTTTGTAGCCAGAGTTTGTAACAGCTTCCTGGGCTTTCTTGGCAGCCGTCACGCTGAACATATCCAAAGGAGTATGGTATTTGGTCTTGGTGACTTCATAATCCTTCTTATATTCACGATCTGATTGCATTTTGGCCACATTCATGTAATGAACAAGTTTAGGATCATCCTGCAGGCTGCGGTATCCAACCTGTTTGCCTTTATCTTTCTCATATGATTCCTTGTACTTGTACTAGAGGCAAAGGGGGAAAAGAAAAGCCTTACCCACTTTGGAAAGAGAAAACATCCTTAATATTTTGAATCTCAGCATTTTAACAATGGCAGTTCATTCTGTAAACTCATAAATTGTTTTTCAGACAGCACAGAACTATTTAGCTCAAAAAAAAAAAGAGGATTGCTGGATTTCTCGGCACGTCTCAATCCCTGGTGTCGATCTAAACATAGCTATATGGTTACACATATTCACCTATTGGAGGGAGGCATGTTTAAGTGGGGAATAGAAGTCATCTGCAGCCTTTTGCTAAAGTTAGTGATTTTGTTTCTGTGTTCCAAATCTCCTTTCACAGCTTGTGTCAGACGGCACGTCAAGCTTTGCTGCTGCCAGTTATGTGGCTGCCTGAAAACAGCCCTGTTTCTGTACAGCTTGTGAACGCTACACAAGCCGAAGGACAGGTCCCCAGCAATTAAGAATACAGCACAGGGAAATTATAACAAATCAACTTTCAAATAAGCTGGTGAACACTCAAAGCACAGAGTCCCAGCTCACCAGCACTCACACACATTCTAATGCAGTTCCAGAGAAACAGGGTTTTTTCAGAAGTTCATGTAAATGTCTGAACTCACCCGTTATTTCACAGTATCATCAGAATTTCAGTTCTCAGGTTTAAATATCTCTATATCGTTACATGAGCACAGCAAATGCTCTATAGCATAATATCCTACAGAAAGCTGTAAATGGGTGTATTCCGCTTTGTGTAAATTATACTCACATCACTTGCAATGTTTCGAGAAGCTTTAGCAGCAATAATTGGAATGGCATCTGGTTTCAGGTCGTAGCCCTTGGCAATAGTTTTTTTCCAGTCTGCTTTGTAGTTAGCCTTACAGGGAGAAAAAGGGATGAGTAGCAATTTTCACAAAGTTGTTTAAGCCCATATTTTTATTATGGTTACAGGAATCAAAATACTTGGTTTAGCCCACGCAATTGCATGGAAAAATGTTAACCTGTACACAAATTACAGTTATATTATGATAACTAAAGATAGAAGAGTCCTTCAGGACAATCAGTTTAATTCACATAGCTAAATCATTGGCATTTTTTTGCAATTTTTATGCGGAATAACCCTAACAGTGGCATTTTTGCCCTTGCTTAAGCAAACCCCTTTTCCATTTGGCTGAACCTACAGAAATTCTTTCTTGTGTGCTTGAAAATTGTGGTCCTAAGCAACCGAAGAATGCAGTCTGGCTGATTTTTTGGTAGCAGTTAGTGTCCGGTCAGACTAACATTATATTTCAAGGCTGTTAAAGGATATGTCAGATTTAGCTGAACTCAGAACTTGTGGATTTCTACATTTAATATCATGGCATGAATAAATAGAAGTCCAGGGGTTTTTCTATTAAGTAAACGACAAATAAATATGTTACTGAACAAACTTGGTTATATGCTCACATCACTCAGATTGTAGGCATTGACCCTGGCTTGAATAAACTGAGGAACATCAGGATCCAGGGTGTATTTGTGTTTCACTTTTTCACCTTCTTGCTTATATGTTACCTGCAAGGAAAAACAAAGAAATACTTGTTGACAAGTACAAGGTAGGTAACATCAGTGTTAACAAATAGAAACAATGCAACGATGCTTAATTCTTACTGACAAACTACAATTCTACTATTTTTACAGATTTTAAGGTTAAAAGATTTTTAGATGGAATATCAGACAGTAACATAGAAATCATAAATATGGCAAAGCCCAAAATCACTATATTGCATTAATAATGAAAAATTTCTTACGTCACTCAGTTGTTTGGTGTTGTGCTGAGCTAAAACCATTGGTATTGAATCTGGTATACTTGTAAATTTGATGGTGTCTGGGTGCTGACGGTATTTCTTTTCATTTAATGCTTCTCCAGCCTTTTTAGCCTTTTCAACGTCCAGAGAACCGAGAGGACTCCATCCAATACCCTTGAACCAGCTGTTATACTCTTGTTTGTATGTATTCTGAAGGAGAAAAAGCCAACATGGACCAAGATTTTCCCACAGAACTGCAATAATTCTGTTTAAAACAATAATTACATAGTCCAGCTAGTGCGTTCTACATTAGCAGGAAATATTTATAAATTCTTGAAGGGGAAAACAGATATTTTCTATGCTTCTCTGTGAAGAAGTAATCTTTAAGAAGTCTTAAAGAATAAAACAATATTACATTAGCTGCAAAATGAAATGTGAAAAATGTTCATTTGAATTCAATATTCCAGAAGTCTGATCTTCTCTGATATGCCAACACCAAAATCCTGTTGAGCAGAGCTCACCTGGAATTGGATATTTCTAAATATTTATCACCAGCTGATAAAACTCTTAACGATCTTCTCCAAGACATAAGAAAAACAGACCATTCCCATCCAGTAATGGCAAATTTAATTGGATATAAACTTATTTTATTTTCCACGATGCTCAGGAAAATGTCCGTGAAATTGCAATCACTGAGATACTCACATCACTCTGAATTTGCATCATGTTCTTGGCAAGCTCAACATCCATGGCATCTGGCAGGTAAGTGTAGTGATGGATCAGATTTTTGTAGTGGGCATTAGAAGCTACATCCTGAGAGTGTTTGGCAGCCTGGATACTGTACATGTCTGGAGGTGTATGATAGTTAGTCTTGGATTTCTCATAGTCTTTCTTGTACTCACGCTCGGACTGAATCTTTGCTACATTCATGTAGTGAACAAGCTTAGGATCATCTTGGAGACTTCTGAAACCGATTTGTTTTCCTTTAGCCTTTTCATATGCTTGTTTATATTTATACTGGAAACAGAGGAAAGAAATCAAATATACTGTGGCATGGATACTGATGTGCACATTAATTGCAAAAGAAAAGAAGAGCTCTGACAGCTTTCACTGGAAAAAGCAGCTGCAAGCAGTTCAGCAAGATAAACTCTCCTAAATGGCACACGCAGTGACGGGACCTACGTTAGCTTGTCTTGCTCCATATTCTAAGCCTGTACAGAACAGGTTACACCACAGTAAGATTTATCAATATTGTCTTTTCTTCTAAGGAATGGAAAACACTTCCTAAGCATCCCTCTGTGGAAAGCTGTATGAAAAATATCAGAATAATTGCGGCAACCTTTCTCAGTCTTTGACAGCACTAGCAAGCAAACGGAATATGGACAGCTTCCTCTAGCTCTAGGACACCACAGAAACATCCCGCTTTAGAGAGCTTGCTCTCCAAGGCCGCCTGGTTCATGTATGAGCCATGCTCCAGTGTCTTGTGATCTGTAAATAGGTGCTCGAGTAGCGTATTTTCTGGAAATCTGGCACAGAACGATTGCAAGATCCTCTGATATAATTTCTCCCGTGAAAAGCGAGTTAGGAAGCACAGCCCAAGACTGTTGGTCTATCTAAAGCAAACAAGGCGAGCATAAAATAAGTTTTGCACTAACTAAGCCTTTGGGAAAGACTAAGAATCTCTTTCGCATAACATTGACATTGTGCAGCAGAGGAGGTCTACCATGCGGCATGTGACGGACAACTTTTTTACTAAACACCTCAGAACAGTGTACTTGGAATAGCTACTTACATCACTAGCAATGTTTCTTGAAGCCTTGGCCAGAGTAATTGGAATAGCGTCAACCGACACGTTGTTCCCTTTAGCTATTAGATCATGGTAGCCTTGTTTATAATAGGCCTAAAAAAGAAAATCCATATTATTCCAGAGAACCACATGGGCTATATGCAAATCAAAGCCGCTCTTAATCTACTTGAGGCAATTCTTTAGAGGTAGATGCAGTGGGGATCATATATGACTCTCAGTCTTCATTTATGAGAAAATATTTAACTATTAATTAAATTAATTGATTACTTGATCAAATGGTATGTGGTTGGAAAGTCAAATGACACCAACAATGAAAAAGTGCCGTGATAGAAGCTGATTATCTACAACTGTGTATCAGCAAAAAGAATCTGCAATATGCCTGTAACGTACTACTCCAAAATTCACCGACAATGTGTAAAATGTTGTAAAGAAGTCACTTACATCACTGATGTTAGCTGCGTTGTATCTAGCTTGGATAAACTGTGGGACATCTGGGGTAAGAGTATATTTATGTTTAACCTCCTCTCCAGACGATCTGTACAATTTCTGTAAAGTATATGATACAGACATAAATCCTTCTTTCCTTGTACAGCTAGCCCCAGTAACTTAAAAGAGGATTTTTGTAAAGAGATATACATTGTCACCTATCTTAAAAAGATTGAGGCTGCATTTTTCATGCAAAATTGTTGATCTTACTGACACAGGGAATGCACCCTAAGAGCTCTATGCAGTCTTTATGCAGAAAAATTAAGCCCTTTTGTGGACATAAAAACCCATTTCTGAAAGAGTGGGATAATAAGGGATGGTAGGAGAGTGTAAGATAAAACAAAGTTTGTTGGTTTATAATGACAAGTCACCAATCATTTTGTAATTAATGATTATTGTAGGTGGTAAAACATCAATGAGCAACTTGAAAGTTTCACATTTCTTAAATCAAATGTATTTAAAATATACTTAAACTATAAATGGGCAGAATCGGCTGATGCAAACTGAAAGAGTCGCATGATTTCCATGGAGATTTGCACATTTACACCAGGAAATTTCACAGCCAAAATCAGAGCACACAAAACAACAGCAATACGGAGAAACACATTCAGGCTAATACCAGTAAAAAAAATCTAAAGGCAATGCTCAACTCCACAGTAGATACATCTCTACCATGACACCCATTTCTTTCTCTACTTACATCATTGAGTTGAACTGAATTCTGTTTGGCTTGGACCATTACAGGAGAGTCCACCACACTTGTAAATTTAATGGTGTCCGGATGCTGACGATATTTCTTTTCATTCAAGGCATCTCCAGCTTTTTTAGCTTTTTCTACATCCAGTGAGCCAATGGGGATCCAACCAATGCCTTTCATCCAGTTATTAAAATCTGCTTTGTATACGTTCTAAGAAAGGAGTGAAAACAATGGTTTGATTGTTAGGAATTGGAAAAAACCAATTCAGGGGCCTCTCCTGAGTCTTCACAGTTTTTGCTTGAGGTATCTCAAAAAAATTCTGGTCGCATAGGATTCTACTTACATCACTCTGGATCTCCATCATGTTTTTGCTTAGCTCCACACTCATCGCGTCTGGTAGGTAAGTATAGTGGTGTATGAGGTTCTTGTAATTAGTATTGCTGGCAATCTCTTGAGCCTTCTTGGCACCGACCACATTGACCATATCCAGTGGAATGTTGTTCTTAGTTTTTGTCTTCTCGTAGTCTTTCTTGTACTCTCGCTCGGACTGCATCTTGGCTACCTTCATATAATGAACGAGTTTGGGATCATCTTGGAGGTTCCTGAAGCCAATGAGTTTACCCTTGGAGAGTTCATAGGCTTTTTTATAGTTTACCTGTTTGAATGGAATCCGACACGGAGAATATTATCCGAAGTGCAGGAACTCAGCAATAAGTAAATTAAAAGCAAAGGTTACCCTATGTTTTCTACATAGCCCTCACATTTAAGTCAGCGACCACACATCTTGATAAAACCATTCACGTATCTCTTTACAATTCACTGCCACGCAAACCAGTTGATTAGAGATGGCCTTCAGAATGAGCCGCTCCATCATCTTCCCAGGGATGGAGGTGAGGCTGATCGGCCTGTAGTTGCCCTTTTCTTGCCCTTTTTGAGGACTGGACTGACACTGGCTTTTTTCCAGTCCTCAGGCACCTCTCCCATTCCCCATGATTTTTCAAAGATGATGGAGAGAGGCTCAGCCACAAATTCAGTCAACTCTCTCAGCACACGAGACAACAAAGAAATTATCCTTCAGATATCCCCAATAAACTGCAAATGCTGTTTAAGTAAAACTCTTTTGAATCGACCAATTCCTTTAGAAAAGACGTACTTACATCACTGGCAGCCTGTCTAGCAGCCTTGGCAGCTCGGATAGGAATAGCATCGCTTTTTAGATCATATCCCTTTGATTTTAATTCTTCCAATCCTGTTTTGTAATAGTTCTAGAAGAAAAGGTAGAATTTGGAATAAATGGTTTCTAGCTACAGGAAACTTCATATTGTAAGTTGAATCAAGAGCTTTGGATTCAAAATATACTTACATCACTAATATTGTAGGCATTAACTTTAGCCTGTATGAACTGGGGAACGTCTGGAGGGAGGTGGTACTTGTGAATAATTTCTTCACCTTTGGCTTTATAGATTATCTGCAGAGAAAAATGAAGAAGGAAATTTAGCAGCCCAATGTTTATAGATTGTAAAGGCTTAATAACGCGGAGTGATAGGACTTGAAGATCTCATGTTACCTCACTCACAGAGAAAGACAGAGACGAAATCCTAGTCCTTGTCAAGCGAATACTGTAAACCCCATGGACTTAACTGGTGCGAAGAATACATTAAGAATGATGGACATAAACAAAATTCCAAATGTACACACTAAAAATTGACGTGAACAGCCAAACTGAAAACTAAAAAAAAAAATATCTGATTTCCAGGTGATCTTCCACTGAAACAGAATTGTGGATACACACAAATGCTTTTGTGCTTGTGTGTGTGTGTGTGTGTGTGTGCGCACACATTCACCTACACGTTCATTTTGGGAGTTCGCTTACAACCAGGTGATGAAGTGAAGGTGGCCACAGTGCAGGAACTGAAAACATCAGAGCATAGGCAACACGTTTTGTAAGTTTACTCACATCACTCAGCTGCTTGCTATTGATCTCTGCTTGCTTCTGTACTGGAGAGTCAGTCACTTGAGTGAATTTGGTTTGATCAGGGTGCTTTTTGTAGGTGTGCTGAAGGGAGATAAAAATATTTGCAAAAAATGCATATAAGCTACACTACTTTGTAAGACATAGCAATTACTTGGGATAGTCAGCAGTTATGACGTGTGTGGATATGCACAATGCCTGTCGTGTTTTTAACACAATCAGAGAACAAATACAATTTTTAAAGTATTTTTAAAGTATTAAAGTAAAATATTTTTAATAGGTATATAAGTATTATAATATTTATATATTATATAATATAATATATAAAATATATAATATATTGTATATTATATATTTCATATATAATATATATTATATAATACATAGTATTATATTATAGTATTATTATATTATAAAGTATAGCATACATTATATTATACACATTATGGTATATACATTTGAGTACACTATATACAAATATATATTTAAAGTATTTTACAGCTATTGATAAAGAGAATAAAATTAATATTAATAGAGTAGCTAAAGTATTCATATAAAAATATGTTGACTTAAGCAAAAAAATGCCTGAGGTTCATTCTTCATTTCGGTACTATTCCTCTAATTTTGTTTTCGCTTCTTAAAAAAAAAGGATCATGCTATATCTGCCTTGATCACCAGATGTCACAAAAGGCTCTAAAATACGGATGAAGAAGGTTTTTAGAAGTCACATATGCTAAGAAGGCCAAATCTACAATCATAGAAGTTAACAAGAATTACTCTGCAAGTTTCTCCATGCCTCAGAAGCAGATACTCTGCACGTAGTCGGCTGCCTGAGAACCGCTCCTGCCCCGTACTTACATCTTTACACTGCTCTAACTTCTTAATTGCTTCGTACTCCTGAGTTATGGTCTGAGGGAAGTAGCATTTCGTCTTCTCCTCCTCATAATCGGCTTTGTAATTTTTCTAGGAATGAAATCAACACTCAGTAAGAAACCATATCTGCGCTTTCTTACACGACAGCGTGACGGTGAAAACAGAACGACTGCCACACTTACGTCACTCTTCATAGCTTCAACTTTCATGCAGTGTATCTGATGTGGGTCCTCAAAGCTGCCCAGATAGTGTCCTAAAATATTCTTTTGATATGCGTCTTTATAATTTACCTGGAAGAACAACGACAGGTTGATAAACAAAAGAAATCAAGAGCGTCGGTACTGAATGACATGACATAAATCAAGTACATACATCACTGAATTTCTTCAGAGCAGTGTCAACCTGGAACTTTGGTGTGTCGCAGTAATTCATGCTGGATCCTTTGGATTTTTCATAAGCTTCTTTGTATAATTTCTGCAGAAGAAAAGAATGTCAGATAATGCAGATTTCACTGCAACTCACTCACAACACGTTAAAAATTACAAGGCTAAAACTGTGAAATGTTTGCAAAGAACAGCTTTCCCAGAAGACCGAAAAACAGATGGCATTTTTTTCCTTAGAGACTTTTGAAACAAATCTTCTTGTAGTGACTGTTAGGTTTGTAAGGGAAGACAGAAAGGTCTGACTAATGATTTTTGAACTTGTGACACCGAGAAATACGTGATTTCTTGCCGGATGAAAACAGCAAGAAGAAAGAAACTGAGTAACCATTATAGTGAGCAACCAAACCAAAATGGATATGGATATGTAAAAGTACCACTTATTTTGTCATTACTGACATCAGCTGAAGTTAGAACAGCATGGCAAGAACTGCCAACTCGTGATCCATTTTCCACAGGGCACTAAACGAACTATACGATAATTAGCTGCCCTCATTACATGTAACGATAACATGTTATTACATGTAACAATAACATGTTATTACATGTATTGTTACACTCTGCTGTGAAGAGATGACTCCTTAGCTATACCGTTCTGGTCAGCGGTATTTCATGACAAATATTGGCCTATAAAACAAAAAAATACTGAAAGATCCAAAGGAGAAGCCCTGTAAAGAAATTATGAGTTTGGTTTATCGTACATGACTGAAAATCTTCCAGCTGCACTTTGGTAATACTTACGTCACTCAGTACATTTCCTGCCACTTTTAATTGCCTCAGCAATGGGTTCTCTGTAGCAGGAAGCACATTATAATCTGCAATAGCTTTGTTCTTTTCATAGTCTGCTCTGTATTTTATCTTCAAAAAAAAGAAAAAAAAAAAAAAAAGGTGAGGCCAGGAGTTGTTATCAGCTTCCCAGTGGAAAGCACACGGGAATTGCATCTTATGCGGACAAGAAAATATTTTTGGCGCTTGACAGTTTCAGCACAAACTCGCCTGACTTCGACACCGTACTAGAGCTAAATAAATGGAAACACACATAACATACCTTGCTGACATTATTTGATACTCGCTTATTAGCTTCATATTCTGGAGTTTCAGTCTGCATAAAGTAGATTTGGTCTTTTATGCTTTCAAAATCTTCCTGGTATTTTCTCTGTTAGGAACAAACAGATAGCAGCATATCAAACGGGCTTACATTGCACATCAGACATCCACGAAGCGGCTTGTTTAGGAAAAGAGAAGTACCACAAATAGAACAGGCAAAATTAACCAGTATTTTCCACATTAACATAAAGGGAGGATAAAGCTGTTCATTTCAAGATTACCTGAAGAATTCACTTACCATACTTAGATTTTCTGCGTTCATTTTTGCAACTGCAACATCGTAGCACGGAGTTTGACTCCATTTGCCTTTGATATTGTTTTTGTAGTCCTTGTGGTAAATAATCTATAATGAAATCAAAAATTAAAATTTAATCCTCAAGACACAGCTCAGTTTTCACTGGACAGATTTGTTTTTAAAAGTCTTCTTTTCAAAGCTGCTTCACATATTACATCTGCCTCATAACCACTTCATCAGTTATTGTCAAAATCACCTTAAATGGGATTTGGCCTAAGCGCTTCAGTATTTGGTTAGTCCTCTCAGTACCTTTCCTGACCAAAAAAAAAGGATAAATAGGTGAAATAAGCCATCTCTTCCAGAAGGTAGTTATTAATAAGAAAAAACTCTCTGTGAGACATAACTAATATATTCCTTTAGTTCTATTTTCTCGCTGCTCACATAATATTGGGGCATAGTGTTGCCAGAATTTATGGTTATCGCTGCTGAAAGTTGTTATAAGCAAACATTTTAATGCGTGGATTGCCTGGGATATGTGATTCCTGTTAGGCTACATTCAAGCACACAGAAATCAAGTGTCAATTGTTTAAACAGACAGTTCCTGTTTGTCTAATAACAAAACATCTTCCCAAGTTTTGACTCAGTGTTACAAACGCATTTTCAGCCACAGTTGCAATGCTTATCACAAAAAAGACAACTTCTCCAATGCCTTTTTACTTGTTACCGTATTGATAAAGAACATATGTGTCAAAAATCAACCTTAAAATATTCTACATTTTGTTTTGGAGATACCTGTGGAGTTTACTAGTTTATTAATTTCAAAGACTTACGATACCAGTCTTGGTTTTCATGTGTTTAAGAATTTTCTTGATAACAACCTAGCTTTTAAGCTACAGAAAATAAGATTAAAGAAATTTTCTCTGCCCAAAATAGTACCTCCTTTTGTCTTCCGAATCGGTTCACTGTAATACTTCCTTAGTAGTTTTGCAACCATAAGTGAATACCGTAGCTACCTAACCTTAAACCGCAGGTAATTTTCAACACATGCCAATAAAATCATGCGTGTCTTCTTCATAACAGTGAAACTTTGTACTGAGTCAAAATCCTATTCTGTTTGGTCCAGTTTCTTCCACAAAAGTTGGCATTCCTTTATTCTTCCAAGAATAAAGTTTTGCCTTTCAACTGAGGCTGGACAGGGTTTGCTCTGAGACACTTGAGGAAGAAAGGAACTGACTTCCACCACTGAAAATCAAAGCTCTTTTGCTTTCCCTTTCTTTAGGCACCTTTTTGCCTCTCTGACTCCAAAAGCAAGGTTCCTACACCAGTGCCTTGTACTCACGTCACTCAGCTGCCTTGTCACTTTCTTGGCTTGTTCCACATCAGGTGGATCTGGCAGAGGAGTATATTTAGATTTTCGTTCATCATGCCCTTTTTTGTAGACAATCTGAAAATAGGAAAGAAGTAAACATTTACAGTAACCACCAACTGAAGCATCAGAACATTTACTTGTAACTCTGCGAACACCACCACTGATGAAAGTGGTTCTGCCCACAGCTAATACAGCATAAGCTCTGTGCATCCACATGTTCTGGAGGGCTAATAAGAAGTCTCTTGATAAGAGAAAGTGAAAAGAATCATTTCCCTGGGAAAGTTTTCAGGTACATTGCTCTGTTGCTCCTGATAAACATGGACTAATGAACTTCCAGACACCTGCAAAACTCCCTGAGATCTTTAAATGAGATCTGAAACCCTCGGTTGAAGAGTTCTTTGTATCTTAAGTACCAGCAAATCACACAGTCTCACAAACTCCTGACTTTTCTTATCACTGTTTTAGAAAGAAAGATTTGCAGACACACAAGAGCAAATTGGGCTTTTAGCCAACCCCGAGGGTTTCTCCACACATCTGGAGAGATACTCGAGGTCATTTTACTAATTACATAACAAGACCTTTAATAAATTAATAATTTAATTCACTCAGAAACTGTAGTGCCAACAGATTTATACTCTAATACAAAGTACATACTTTTCTACTGAAATAGCACTACTGTCAGAGCTAAGTAGCAGAGCACACCTACACACTCTTATTTTCTGTTCAGTGACAAAGTTTTTATATCTAGTCAAAGCTCACCACAAAGCCTACCAAGTTACACTCTGCCACTGACCCAGCTGTCACTCAGGCTTTGATACTTACGTCACTCAGAGACTTTTGAGCCTGTGCCACCCTTCTGAGCTCCGGACTGTCATTGTACGGGTAGAATAATGATTTGTCTCCTTCCCACTCTTCAGTATAGAGTTTCTAAAAAACAGAAATAGGCCAGAATACTCATTATGAACTAATCTCTGACTTGGAATGCTTCTTGCACTTCAGCAGCCTAGATCTGTGATTTTTTTTTTTTTCCTTACTTTACTGAACATTGCCGTGTTTTTTATTGCATTCACAAGCTCTGGAGCATCAGGAGGAAGCAAGTACTTGTCCTTATTCTCCTCCCAGTTCTGTTTATATAATACCTGGAAAGAAAAAACCAGAATGTTGTTACTTTCACATTAGAAAAATATTTACTTTCGTGAATAAACCTGCTCTAAAGATTTTGTTCAAAATGAGTCTCAAACCAGTGACATATGAAGACATCAACATTCAAGATTATATTTATACTTGCCTTATTAGCTTTTCTGTTATCTCTCTGTGTGCTTCTGAACTGTTCTATAAACATCGTTTTAGGAATAAAATTTAGAGCTCAGGGCGCTACCACTAACCTCGTGATCCACGAACGTTCCCAACCCTTTCAGAAAAGCAGAACTCGCTCACCTTGCTCACTTGCTGTGACACCTTCTTTGCGTGTTCTATATCCTTGGCCTTTTCATCAACATGGCAAATAGTTCTGGCAGCTTCACCAGCCATGCGGTATTTAACCTAGATCAACGCACAATCAAACACATTTATCCTTACAACAAAAACTGACTTTTTAAAAAAAAAATAATTTCTGACACTTAATACTGGAAACACCAAAAGCTGAATTCAATAGTCGTTTCTTAGAAACAAAGCCTACGAAAAAAAAACGGGTTTTGCGTATGAACTGAGAAGGAAATGCAGCTTTGGGACTGTCTGGAGGTGCAAACGCAAGTTAAAGTTAGCACCCTTCTATAATGACAGACTTCTCCCTAAGAGCACTTCCACCCTGTATCAGGAGATAGATTCCCACACCCTGCAGCGTATCTCAATCTCACGGGCCATCACCACGTAAACACCAGCTGTAGTGCCCAAACCAACCCAGACACATAACCACAGCAAACCAGCAGCTTGGACACAAAACAATCCTAATGTGGTTATACGGCTCCCGGCTCGATGGCAGGCTCAGTCAGCGTTAGCGCATGGGTCGCTGCATCACATTCCTCAATAACTCCTAAGTCAACGGCTCATTCAGCCCCACTCCTCAGGGGCACATAAAATGTTTCCTGCTGAAAACTTCCCTTACTGTAAGAAATTAGGAAGAATTTTTTTACTGAAAGGGTAGTCAGGCACTGGAACAGGTTGCCCAGGGAGGGGGTTAAGTCACCATCCGTGGAGGTGTTTAAGAGAAGGGTAGATGCTGCCTTGAAGGACATGGGTTAGTGGTGTTGACAGGGCTGGGAAAAGGTTGGACTCGATGATCTTGAAGGTCTCTTCCAGCCCAAACTGTTCTATGATTCGTGTCTGTTAGGTTAGGTGACCACCCTTTCCTAGGCGCCCCCATTTGCAGAGACTCAACCCTCATGTTTTACTGGACCAAGAATTAAGAAGCCTTTGGAGGTAGATTTCAGTTTCCCAAACGGCAAGGTGTGTTGGTGAAAGACAGACTAGAAGTGTTTAAAAGAAAGAGGTGAGGATGAGATTGCTTCCAGAGCTAAAAGCATCAACGATGCAATTGCAGCCGGGCTAGCTTTCAGAGGCAGGAGTGGGATTCATGCAGTGGGGACAACATATCTTGGAAAATCCCATCATGAATTACAAGATGTAAAGATGTTCATTTTGCAACCCTAAGCATCACTTTTTTCCAGTATCTCTTCAGGAAACCGACTTTGAGTTGCTTTATGAAAACAAAAATGTCTAAACATATTTTAAAAAACAGAATTCTAGAGCTATTTACCCAGTGCACAACCTAACCTCAGAAAAAAATTAATCAGGCAGGACACAGCATGTGGAATCTTCTCCCATGAAGAAATTTTCAAACATATTTAGACACAATGAAGCAGTGCTTTTATTCAGCTAGAAAGGAACCATCGTATCTCCCTTCCTGAAAGGCTCAAATTCCAACCTGCAGCACAGAACCCTGATTGTCATATACTCTGTATTCCTCACTCTTGTAACCCGACAAAAGCTCCTGCTACACTTTCTTATTGCCTTATCACAATATCATCAAAAAATATCACTTCTTACCTAACATTTAAAATTATACCTCAATTTGCTTCTTAACCGCTCAGTAAAATTTTTTTTTTCTTACGACAACTGATACCTACCTCACTGAGCTGGTCTTGCACTTTCTTTATTCTCCGAATTTCTGGGGTGTCAATTGTGGAAGCATATGGCTTTCCTTTCTCTTTTCTGTATTTTTCTTTGTACTTGTTCTGAAAGAAAATGATGACAAATATAATTAAAATACATCCTAAAACTCTGGCAGAAACGTATGCAGCAATTGTTGATTCATTTGTCTGTTTAATACAGGAATTTGGGGCAGATTATGGAATAATAGAAACTGGCATTACTCAAATACATTTGCAGAATTATGCTATTTTCATCAACTGGCTTTCTTCTATCTGATACAGTAGAAAAAATCCATTTCTACCTTTAGCCTGGTTTAGATCACCTCTAATTGATTAAATTCTCCTTAGGAGATTGATATTGATAAATTTACAGTTATTTGTCTCAGTGGCCGAAGATAAGGAAAATATGTGGGGGAGGGCAGCAGTCCTAGACCTATGATCTCACATAACCCTTCAACAGTCAATGCTGGTATGTAACACGCGTTAAAATTCAGGAAAAGAGATCTGACACAGTCTGGATCTGCGCAGAGCAGTTGTTTTCCATTTTTCAAAGACGGAAAGTTCTCACTTCAGGCAAATAACAAAGTACAGGAGACAAAACAGTAGCATGAAAGTTTGCAATAATATCTAGCAAATGTTTATGAAGTTGGTGTTCCTCAAGAAATAAAAGATGTAGGACAATTTACCTCACTGAATAGGTCCTTCATTTTATTACTGTGTTGCAGATAAGGCGTCAAAAACTTGGAAGTGTCCACTTTTGTTCGTATCGTCTTCTTTCGGATCGGAGGTGCTGCATCCTCAGCGGCAGGTTTTTCCTGCTCTGTGTACGTGGTAGTTTTAGGACCTGTGTAGTCTGTGCTAACAGTCTCGGTGATCTCAGTGATCACCTGGGAAAAAATAATCATTAAAAAAATAATAATTACTTACTTTATAACTGTAAATCATGCTTTTATGATAAGCATTTCTCATCCCCCTTATCTAGTCAAAGGTTGCTCAGTTCTTATCCATCTGCAAGATGGAACATCAGTGACACTTCTCCTCCTGGGATTACCCAGTAGGTCTCCTCCTACACGTCACCTACAAAGCCCACAGGGAATTAACTGGCTGGCTGATTTCTGTATCTTCATTCCACAACACTGTTTCCACAACCTGATGCAAATCAGACACAAAAATAACATGTCGTGCTACTCTTCCCTTCAAACTCAGTCTGGATACAGATTTTAAAATACCTGGGGAACAGAGAGGTTGAATTCATCTTAATAAGAGGTCAGTCTTCCTTCAAAAGTGTAGTCCTAGATTGGTTGCTTTAAAAACACTCGATTGTATTTTTATTCAATTAAAAATACAGGAAGACTTCAGGAACAGATTCTTTGTTTGGAAGGAAACACGCCCACAAAGTGAAATGCTTGTTTCTACATAAGCCATAAAGAATACTTCATATGGACCCAGCAGAGATCTGTGTTACATCCGTATCATAATTTCCAGTTATGGTAACAACTCCTTGGTGACTCAAATATTCGTTACCAGTGACATGAAAAGAATCTGCAAACCACCACTTCTCAGCGAGATGACACAGGGAACTGATAGGTGCAAACTGGCTTCGAGCACAATCTTTTTATATTTCCCTTCTTAACAAGGTCAAGTACAATGTACGTACGTGCCTGGTGTTCCTATGTACATACCTAGTCACAGTCACGTTATCCTCAATAATTCCACTCACCTTTAGCACTAATAACTGAATTCTGCACTCAGAATTGGATTTCTGTCAACATGTCACCTAAGAAATCTTCCTGCCTGTGTTTCTTGTTAATAATGTAACCTGTTGCACCATTTTGTCAGCTCCCGTCCAGCTGCTGGGCAGGAGCAAAGGGAAGACTATCAGCAAGACAGAGGGCAGGACAGAAATTAGCACAGTCTGGTTTTGATGGATACATCCACAACACCTTCTAAGGAAAACCAAATGTGGTGGGTACTTATAACAAGCAAGGAGTCCTCTAGACCATCCGACAACAGGGCGTTGAAGAGAAAATAAAGGATGAAGAAGAAACTGTTCACTGGTATTTGTGTGATTTATAAGGAAAATCAGTCCTCAGAATACAATGCATTAATTACATGCATATACACACCACATGCAACATCACAGCGACCTTTACCTCATGCGGTTCACCCTCCTCAATAACTGTCTCTTCAATGTAGTACTATATAAAAGAGAAAAAAATAATGCGTCACTGGTAAGTCAGATCATACAGAACAGCAAACTGAAGCTTCTGTTAAGCTGTTTTATAAACACACTTGTGGAGAAACAGGACTGTAGCTCATAGGGGACTTTGAAGCCACATTTGCATCCTTGGGAATTCTGAACATCTGCTCATTTTTTGCATTAATGATTGGATTTTTTTTTTTCCCATACATTCCTCAATTAATCATCCTCCTGAATAATTTTACCCACAAGAGGGAAGACAATGATAACCACACTGAAGGAAAGAATCCCCATTCAAAAACCCGGGATCTTCCAAGTCTTCGAGAACACGCTGAGAGGACTGTAGTAGGTTTCTCTCCCTAAAGCTGCCCTCAGAGATGTTCTGACCTACAGACCCTTGAAGGACACCAATAAGTACTGCCGGCTAGACTTGGTACTACTGATGACAATTCTGAGCTCAGCAATCCAGCCAATTTTCTGTCCACTTTATTGTCCACTTATCCATCTCACATGTCATAAATTTGGTGATAAGAAGACTACGGGAGACTGTTTCAGAGGTCTTCCTAACACAGTCAAGATAAGTAGCGTTCACTGGTCTCTCCTTGTCCGCAGCAGCAAATTCATTATAATAAGCAAGGAGTTTGGTCAGCCGTGATTTAATAATTTAATATTAATAAATTAATACATTAATATTCACTGCTCCCCATGACCTTCATGCATTTAGAAATAGCTTCCAAAAGGATTCTGTAGCCTTGCCAAGAACTGAAGTTGACCGGCCTGTAGTTCCCTCAATCTTCTTTCTTGCTTTTCTTGAAGATGAATATGACACGTGTCTTTTTCCAGTTGCCTGGAACAACCTTGCATCACTATGAGCTCTCAAAACTCACAGGAGCCTTGCAAAATGTCTTCAGCCTGTTCCCTCAGTGCGCCTGGATCCATCCTCACTGGTCCCACAGAACTACGTATATCCCAGTGGACTTAGTTATTCTTAAACCTGCCGCCTTCTGCCGTGTTTCCACTTTCTGCTAGGAAGCCCACTAATGTGGAAGATCATAGGAGAAGAATTACCAAAATAGAGGCAAATAAATACTTTGAGTACCTCAGTATTTTGTCTTTTTCTTGTCACTATTTTCCCTTCCCACTGAACTATGGTCCCACACCCTCTTAGCTTTCCTTTCCTGCTGATTGCTGCTCTTCACTTCCCATGCTGGCTTCAACTTTAGCTGTCCTTTGTCCAAGTGCACAAGAACGGAGTTTATAATGCCTTACATCTTTCTGTTCCTTCCAAGCGATCTGCTCCTGCTTCCACACCTCTTGTGTACTACATTTTTGTGCTTGAGCTCAGTCAGGATCTCCCTTTTCATCCATATGAGACTTCTGCTGTGTTTGACTTCTGCATGTTGGACTGAACCATTCTTGCGCTCTGAGGAAATTGTTCTTGAGGATCCTCCAGCTCCCCCAACCCTCTTTGCCCTCCAGGGCTGTTTCTCGTGGGTTCTTCCCAAGCACGTCCCTGAACAGGCCACAATCTGCTCTTCCGAAATCGGGGATTGTAATTCTGTCCATTTTACTTGCTCCTCTCTGAATCTCCAGCTCCACAGTCCTGTGGTCACTGCAGCCACGGCTGCCCTTGACCTGGCATCTTCCACCAGTTCTTCCTTGTTTGTGAGTAGCATGTCCAGACAGTTCATCAGTCAATTTATCTTCAATACGTTCCAGAAATCTCCCAGGTGGCTTATGCCCATCCAGCGGTGGTTAAAGCCACCCATAAGCACAAGGGCTGTTCCTGTGAGGCTTTCTCCACCTGCCTAAGTGAGTTCCCAGGGTGCACCATCTGCTCCGAAGTAGCAGACCCCACAGGTGGAGCACAAACCTTCCTCCTCTTGCTGGAAGCCATGAGCCGCCTGCCTTCTCTGACCTGACAGCCACCCTCTGCCAACCATTTAACAAGGGTGTCCAGTCCTTCCCTGACACGCGTGGCTCTGCCTCTTTGCTTCTCACGCAGGCAATGCCAACCTTTTCTACCTTGACCTCTTCCTTCAACAACCTGCAGCGCAACCGGTTGACTTGACGTCTACCACTGGAGAAGCAAAACGGGCTGTGTCCTTGCGTGCGAGCACCCTGTGGCCTTCCCTCCCTCCCTCCCCGCCGCCATGCCCACCGGGGTGCCCTCAGAGGTGCCGCTCGAAGACATGGAACGGTCCGAGTTGGAAGAGACCTCTGTAGAGACCAACTAGCCCAACCCTCCCGCTGCAGCAGGGCTGGTAGAGCACGCTACACAGGCTCACACCCCGGGGGGGGTTTCAAAGTCTCCAGAGGAGAGTCTCCAGGGAAGGAGACGCCCCGCAAATGGCGGCCGCACGAGGGCGCCGTCCCGCCCAAAGGCCGCCCCTGGCGCCGCCCTGAGGGCGCCCTCAGCAAGCCCGCCCGGCGGCCGAGGGAGGGGGAAGGTGTTGCCCGCCCGCCATCAGAAACAGCGGCTCTTTGGTCAGAAATGTTTCTAAGCAGCAGCTTGTGGAAAGGAGAAAAACATAAAATGCGGGGGTTTATCTCAGAAAAAAAAAAAAAAAAGACAAAAATCTCAGCGGCGATTTGCTCGCAGTCACACACTGGGGACAAAAAGCCCTTTGAATCAAGCCTTATACAAATTCTGACTGACATTTAAGCCCTTTTTCCCAGAGTTGCTCCTCAAGGCTAGGTTCATGTAACCAGCCCGTACTTTAAGCTGTCTCATATTGGGTTGTTTTACACCAAATTCTGCTCCCCACACCGTGCTTGACCCAGGCCCAAGTCACTCAGCAGCGCAAGTTTGTCTCATTGCCTGCAGGGCCTTTTTTGCACATCACAAATGTTTGCAATGTCACAGAATCAGGGAATTGCTGAGGTTGGAAAAGACCTCTTGAGATCATGCCCAGTGCAGGCTAATAACCCCAGAGAAATAAAAAATAACATCATCAAAGCCTCAGCATTTCCCCAGGCGCTTGTTACTCAGCAATAATTTTATACTCTTTCAGGAGATGAGTTTCTGATAGAACTCTCACAGGTTTAAAATAGGGGGTTCGTATACAAGTGGAATTCTAGTTAAAGAAAGCTCTGGGAGGGCTTAAGCTGCCTTAAAATTGTGCCAGATGCTATTGTTGCTGTTTTAGTTGTCTCACTACAAATATCTCGAGCACCATCTCAGTCTGTCCAAGGGATGTGGTTGCAAGAAAGGCGGTCTTTGGAAATTAAAAACAAAGGAGGAAACACAACTGTGAAGACAAAAAAGCCCAACTTACAGTAATTACAGCAGGAACAACTAAACACTGACAGCAGTGAAATACACATTTTGTTACAGAGAGCACATGGTGCTCAGGAAACATAAAGGCAGCTACAAGTAATGTGGTCACAGGAAATGGAATGAAGGGCTGATGTCTTTGTAAATAGGTGGCACAATCGTTTTAAAATGAACTTTATGGACAGTAACACTTCTTTTCCAAAACACATTTAACGAATTCAGCAGGCAAACCATTCCAATTTATAAATTTCAAGTAGTGAATGAAGTCAAGTCAGCATACAGGGCTCAATGCTGTAACACTGAAACCAACAGTCCATTGAATAGAATGTGGAGATAAAGAGTTGTGGGATGTCTACATTTGTACCATCTTCTTCTATTCCTCAGACACTGAGCAACTTGTTATAATAATTTATGTATTTCATAACAGATAATTTCATTTTGGAATAGTAATAATGCAACAGGTAACACCACATCGTTTGTTATCCTTGTATATCGTTTCAGTAGCAAAGTCATTATTCCAATGGCACTCACTCTTAATAGTAAACTGTAGATTCTTCAGTTCTTGGGCATTCTTTTAATCAAATTGAGACTAAATAATGAGGCATATAACTGTGATTTTAAATGACTTAGCCACAAATTAATCCCTGGCACAACTCTGGGTTTAAATCTAGCTCCGTCTCTGCAACTTATAAGGATAAACTGGGTGATGGTATCTCGGTGGCACAAAACTGCTGCGTTTCTGCATTGCAGTGGGCACAGAAACACAGCTAGAAAGTGGTTCCCAAAGTCATCCTCTCTAGCACGGATTGGATGACAGAGGGCAAGCCAGGAGGGAAAAGAGATGGCCCGCTGCATCTATAATTACACAGGAGAGTAATCACAAAACCTCGCGATGGGGGTGTGGGATGGTTACAATCCTTATTTAAACAGAGAAACTATGACAGGAACCAGGGAGAATTTGCTCCGCTGAGAGCAACTTTGATGGTGGTGGTGATTTTTTTTTAGTGATCAAACCATTTAATAGATATCTAATCATACTAACCTTCAGAGAGCAAACAGCGAGCAAACATACATGCTCATGAGCAACGTCTCATTAAAGTGACTAATATATTCATTCACCAAGTGGGAAATGAGTTTTTCTACTCTCAGATTTTCCTCTTACCTCCACAACTTCCTCGTATTCTTCTTCCTCCATTTTGAGGGTATTCTTCTGTCTCTCCCCTACTCACTGGCCGCACAGCAAAAGAAAGGGTAAATATACAGTATTAGCCCAAGACTGAAAGTACTATGTAAAGCTACTACTCAAATTCACAAAGCACCTGGGGTCACGGTTAGTTACTTGTCAGGTGTTGTTGGCTAACCAGTGACAGAACTTGGAAAACAGAGAGAACTCTTGGGATCTGGCATTATTTTGACTGTTATGGGAAAGCATTGGATTCAAACATGCTGGTATAAATGACAATTTTGGACAAACGCTGATAGTTGTGACACCAATACTGGAGTTCAATGAATGTAAAAAAGAAAAATAAATTAGAGGAAGAGACTTCCTGAAGGCTGATTTGATTTTTTTTTTTTCTTTCATTACAACAAAATTATTTGAACATTTTTTTCTCTGTGATCACTCTATACTATTTTATTACATCATTCAAGCTCCTGTTGGAACAGGAGCAGTATCTGCATATTCTACTAAATTTCATTCATAAGTAAAAGCATAATGCAGAAAAAACACTTCACATGTATTTTTTTAAGTGACCTTAGGTTAATGAAGCAATTTCTGTCTCCCCAGCATTAGCCTATATAGAAGCTCTGGGAGTTTGGAAGGGTTTTTTAGCTCTTGTGGCTTTTTTTCTCTCTGTTTCTTCAGATCTGGAAAATATGAAAATCCATACAGTTGGCTGAATTACAAAGTACAGATTGCTGTCAGAACCTTCAAACGAATTAATTAACGCAACGATTTCGCTAGGAGGCAAAGCTACAATTTTCCACCAGGGACTACAGCCCCATTTCTAATGTTGGTAGGGGATGAGGCTTGGGAACAGCTGTTCCGAGTCCAAAGATATTTGCCGTGTAAGCCAATACTACCAAATGACGGGGTGGTTTTGTTTAGCTGGCTAAGCCGCAATTCCTTCTGAGGCAAGTGGAGTCTAGTAATGCAGGTTAAATATAGGCGCAGGGAATACTGTGCCTTTTTAGTTCCAATGTGCCGAGAAAAATTACTCCCCCCCCAAAAAAAATTAATTTGGCAAACCAGAATGTTAGCTATTAAAATAAATTAAGAATAACTCAGCTGATAAACGGCGTGTCATGTGGAAAAGTAGCGCAAAGTTGATGAATAAACCCAGTAAGTAGGGACTGCCTATAAAGATAAAATCTATGCAAATTGCCACTATTATAACCTTCAGCTACGCTTCCGAAACACGGTTCCACGTCCTGTCCTCTTACTGCAATTTGCAACTAGTCATCCGGACAGAAAACCTGGCTTCCGCGGGCAAGGTACGACAACTACTCCCCAAAACCTACAGAATAAGGAAACAGCTCGAGTTTTGTTCTAAGGAAGCAAAGTCAAATGTGATTAAAACCTTCTTACCAGCAACATGCAGTAAATATCCTTAGGAGCCGAGCCTCTCCGGTCTTCCCTCCTGAGCAGCGCCGAGCGAGAGCGAGGCTGCTCTATCGGTTCCTAATTACGCATGTGGCTCGCGCAGCCAATCTGGCTCCAGCCCGCTCGAGTTTCAGCCCGAAATATACTTGGTGACCCCAGAGGAGGCCACCTGTTCTCAGCAACATGAAGGAAAAAGGGAGCTGGGCACTTCTGTGCTCCCGAGGAAACCCAAAGCACGGCAGAGCTTGACTGAACTTCACCAGGTCTCTGCTGAAATGGATCCCCGGGAGTCAAGGGAGCACCTGAGTGGGAAAAATATGCACATGTTCTTCTTTCAGAGCTGATAGTAACAATGGCTATGAATTGACTGAGACCATTTCATGCCTATATTGTATCTGAATCAAAACTACCCAAATTCAAGAATCAATGAACTTCAGAGAAAAGAGAGAAGACTCTGGGCTTCGAACTGACTTTTTAGTATGAGCCCGTCTTGAATTTCTTCCCTTAAGTAAACGTGAAGTGCTTTATCAGCTTAACGTGATGCAAATCACGCATCAATAGTTTGATCACTTCTTAGGAAGTGTTAGGTAGCTGAACACACGGACCCGGGAACTGAGTACCTGCAAGGAACCTGATTAACAGCCGATGTGCCTGGTGAAGAAAGACTGGGAATAAATGATAAACAGAATAAGCAACAGCGGAGCAAGTCTAACGTGCAAAGTATTTTGGAAGGTCAGGAATTATACAGTGTATGAAGTAGAATCACAGTGAGGATAACGAAGTGGCCTCTTAGGTCATCTAGTCAATTGGCTTGGCTTTAGATCTTCAAAGAGGTGCATTGGAAAGCCACTATCAACAACAATCTCTTTTCATATACTATATCACATAATTCAATAAATTATTGTCAGGAGCCCTTGAGAGACATCTTCTTGTTCCTTAACTCTCTCCAGAAGTTAATATTTATATCCAGATGAAATATCATATCTCATTCACCACTGCCAAGAGTATTTTATACTCTGCACAGAGCTGCAGATCCTTCCCCTTTCTCCTTTGGGCAAGCTATTTGCTTTCCATTACTTAGCATTTTGCTTTACAAGGCAATCCTTCCCCTTTTAATCTTATTTCTGTTTATGTAAAAAAGTCCTTCGGTTTCTTAACATCTTTTGAAGATGTCCAGAAATTAATATAGTGTGTTGATGGAGTCTCACGAGAGCAATGTCAGCTTAACTTTCCACTTTCCAATCCAGCTCCTCACTGTGTGCATCCCAGAAATAACTCCCAGAGTCATTTTTCGCCCAGGTACTGCTCTTCGGTCTATTGGATGCATAATGCGACACCTACGTAAGAGATGACAAACATCCTTGTAGTGAAGGGTCAATTTATTTTAATGAAACATGTAACTCCTTATTGTCATTTCTAGCTCAAATCCCTGTTGATGCCAAAATAAGTGCCATGGCCGTTAACTCACCGTCCCCCTTCTTCGTTCTTATCAGCAAGTCTGGGCTCGTGGCCTCTTTTTCAGACGTACAGCTTCCCTTTACATCGCTCTTCCTGCAAATGGCATTCCCCCACAGTCACTGCTGCAATATTGGATATTATTAAGCCTCATTTCCAATCACCTGATTTAAATCAGGTTTGCTAGCTCCACAGAAGCTTGTATTCCTCTGTCCCAGTGGTCCTCCCGGCAAAATGAGCGAGGGCTTTCAAATAGCCTACTATTTTCTGTGCAGTTCTCTTGCAAGTTTTGGCAAACAATCTTTCCCTTAGTCATATACTCTGCAACTCCTAGGTTACTGGAACACCACCTTCAGTTTCTTTTACAGTGCTGCTCAATATACCTTATTTAGAAAGACCCTTAACAAGGCCAAAATCACATGCAAGGTGCAAGTACCGTTACCATTTTTCCCTGCTACTGAAATGCAGCTGTCTTCGGTGTGAAACACAGCAGATCTTTAGCAGCAGATGGCTCCGCGCTGAAAATGAAGTGTGGAATAACCCATCAAAATTACAGAAGGTGTTTAAGAACCGAAAAGTACCACTGGTGACATGAAAAGTTGGATAGAACATAAGATTTATGTTCTGAACACAAAGAGGGGAGCAGAGTGCTCTTAGGTCACCCGCAGCCACCAGCAAATCTTTCAGCTCTTTCATTGGCTGCTTTGCTCCTTCAGCTCCAGATCTCAGGGCACAACTCTGACAAAACTATCCCTACGAGCTTCATTTTTGTTTAAAACTGAAGAAAATAACCCCACCGCATTTTCTGTGATCTCTACTCAAGTGCACAATTGGCTTTTATTGGTGAAAATTTAGTGTTCACTTGGTTAAGTGCTTTTATCTACATCCAACACACACCAATAAATGGATCTTTACACGCCTGCCTATATATGAATTATTTCTCTATTTATATACCCTACCTAAACACATGTACACTTATCTTCACATATGTCTATACATTGATCTTCACTGTGGAAATAACTTGCTCTGCTCGTTGTTACATTCACTTCTCAGGACCATGAAAACATCAAAGAGACACATTCACCTCGAAACATCAGCAAGTATCGAACGCTGAAGCACAACATGCAAACGGAATGCCAACAGTTGATATTCCTTTAACATATTTTTACTCAGTTTATTGCGAAAATTTGTGCCTGCGACTCGGATTTCAAATCACCCTTTGCTGGAATATTCTGAGAACGCCGACTTGACTTTCTGGGGGACAAATGTTTCAAACCCTTTAGAAAATTCCGCTGCAGGTGGCAGCCTGGCAGCTCCGCTCCAGGTTAGCACGCCAGACCGCATTGGTTCATCCAGAGCACACAAATATGCATATGCTCAGCAGTTTTGAGCTAAAATGACAGAATCGTGCGAGATGACTAAGGTAGGGGAAGATGTCGTCTTGCATTTAAATGGCCCAAAATTTTAAAGCGGCAAATATTTCCTTGTACTTAACTTTTTTTAATATTAGGTTCATCAGTCGTACTTACCAAACACCAACCGCCCGAGGCAGGAGGAAAGGAAGGAAACAGCACGTGACCTTCTGTAGATCTATTTAGAAGGTAGATAATACAAGAAATATGAAATAGCAGCTTGTCTACTCACTCTCTTAACCCACACAGCTTTCACATTCAAAAACTCCCTGTTGTTTTTTTTTCTAGAACTGCCTTTGGATTGCTTTGGTAGGGAGTCTTCAACCTTTTCATAATAGGTAAGATAATCCTTGAGCCTGATCAATACGGATGATCAGTATCTAAGACGCACAGGGCAGCCACGCTGTAATCCCTAAAAGAGAGAAATTCTGGTTTTCTACACCCTCCCTGCCAGCTAGTGACAGGTGTGCATTGCCTTGATCATTCAGTCATATATACATATATATATATATATACACACATATATCTTTCATGGTGCATCACTCTCTAGATCCCGAGGTAGATTTTGGAAGAATTTTAATAAGCCAAAGCCAGATCTCACACCATAAAACCCAGGCAGTAGATGTCATTGAACTGCAAGCCTGCAATTGCTTCTTGAATAAGACAACTTCAAGGCCCAAGAGACTTTCTATCCATCCTTGCGTCTGTTTGACCGAAAATTACACGGGAATCTGTCGTGCCAAAGACGACGCTGGCTTCTCTGTGTCTTGCCCTTTGTGTGGATAAACTTACTGACATCACGGGTGCTATATTTAACCTGCTGAGGTAACCAGTAGACCACCCAGACTTACCAAGCATCGTATCATTGAAAAAGGAGGTATTTTAATACGTAACTGTGTCATTGTGTCTATTTTCCACCTACCGTTAAGTTACTTCTTGTTCTTTTCACCGTTTTGTTCAGCCTACTAGATTTTGTACTGGACAGTTGGGTGAAAAATATCTTGTACTCTAGCATTTACAAGGCTCTCACCCAAGCTAACCACGAGTCCAAAATTTTCCTTTAGAGTGCAACGTCCACCAAAAATCTAAATATGAGCTGGAGACTACAAGATATGAAATGTGTGTTGCTTATGATGCACAATCTGCGAGACGGAAAAATGCTGTAGCAATCAAGAAGCCTTAAATGTGAAAGCCATTTACTCTGGGAGGAATGCATTAACTGAAGAGCACAACATAAGCTTCAGAGCCCTAAAAATAAAGTAATTCTCATTAGATAAGTTGTTACCAGCCTCTGACAGGAGGCCCACGAGCTGTATTTGTGTTTGCACTCCAGGGATCCAAATGATAGAGGAAGCAGGTGTAGAAAATGCAAGTCACAGAAACTCCACTAATAATGAAAAAAGGAGAGAAAAAGTGAGTTCGGTGAGGGTTTTCTCTCACCCTACTGTTCTTATCCTTATCCAGGGTTTATTGCATCTCCCTAAGAGAGTCCTCTAAGTAGGTGGAGAACAAGCCATGACCTATGACAAGTTGCAGTGATCAGGTTTGGATGATGCCAGCACAATTTAAAGATGCTCATGCCTGCATGGCCACTGTAGATCATAGAATCCTAGACTGGCCCAGGCTGGAAGGGACCTTAGAGATCATCTAATCCAACCTCCCTGTCATGGGCAGGGACGCCTCTCAACTAGATCAGGCAACAAATTAGGACTGAATGGGAATCGAACCCGCAACCTTTGGTGTTTCAGTATCACGCTCAATCGAGTGAGCTAATCCAGCCCTCTATCATGATCTTGCATTTCTCCCCCTAAAAACACTCAGAAGATTGAGACCTCGCACAGTTTTGGCTACACATGGTTTCTAAACCCCAAGTGGACTTGATGATGAAGTCAGGTGCAAAGGTATTCATGGATACCAGGGATAGCCACGGGGACAGTCTCCCAATCAGGGAACCTCGGTGTATTTGACTCCCTACAGCATTAGAAGAATCTAAGGAAAATGATTTTAGGAACTCAGTCGGTTAAGTTGGCAGCCTAGCGTTGATTGAGCAAAGAAATACCTGCACTTTGAATATGTGCCACACATCTCTGCAATTTCTATAGCTGGTTTTAAGAGTACAGGCAAAGGAAAAGAGATGCTCTCCTATGACTGAACGTCTTTATTTCTCAGTGTTTGCCTTATTTTTCCTCTACTAATTATCATGCAGCAAAAGCGGCGTAGCATTTTGGAAGCACGCAAAAGCCACATCACAGCAACATTCAAGGAAAAGCTTACACAAGCAAGTTGAACTTGTGCATTTCAATGACCCAGCTGAGCTTTCCCTTCCCAAGCTGCAGGTGCAAAATTGGCAGACGAGGACACGAAACACAACAAGGCGATTCTCTTTTCAAAAAACTCAGGTGCAGCCCAAACTGCAGACACCCGTGCGAACATCTCTCCTTTGCAATCATTTTGAAACCACTGAGAAGATTTGTTAGCGTGTGAAACTGGAAGGCACGAGTGGAAGCCTGACTGTCTGAAAGCTGATAAAGGCCTCCAAAATGAACGAGATTTTGACGTGTTGTTGACAGAGGCGGCGGCGGCTATGAGATGAAAGCTTTTCTAAAAGTACCTGATCTGGTGCAGGGTCACAGAATCACAGAATCACAGAATGTCAGGGACTGGAAGGGACCTCGAAAGATCATCCAGTCCAATCCCCCTGCCAGAGCAGGAACGCCTCGATAATGCTACACAGGAACGTGTCCAGGTGGGTCTTGAATGTCTCCAGAGAAGGAGACTCCACAACCTCCCTGGGCAGCCCGTTCCAGGGCTCCGTCACCCTCACTGAGAAGTTAAGCGGAACCTCTTATGTTCCAGTTTCAGCCCATTACCCCTTGTCCTGTCATTGGTTGTCACCGAGAAGAGCCTGGCTCCATCCTCGTGACACCCACCCTTTAGATATTTGTAAACATTAATGAGGTCACCCCTCAGCCTCCTCTTCTCCAAACTGAAGAGCCCCAGCTCCCTCAGCCTTTCCTCATCAGGGAGATGCTCCACTCCCTCCATCATCCCAGTTGCCCTGTGCTGGACTCTCTCCAGCAGTTCCCTGTCTTTCTTGAGCTGAGGGGCCCAGAACTGGACACAATATTCCAGATGTGGCCTCACCAGGGCAGAGCAGAGGGGCAGGAGGACCTCTCTTGACCTACTTGCTACTCCTCTTCTAACACACCCCAGGATGCCATTGGCCTTCCTGGCCACAAGGGCACACTGCTGGCTCATGGCCATCCTGCTGCCCACCAAGACTCCCAGGTCCCTTTCCCCTACACTGCTCTCTAATAAGTCATTCCCCAACTTATACTGGAACCCGGGGTTGTTCCTACCCAGATGCAAGACTCTACATTTACCCTTGTTATATTTCATTAAATTTTTCCCCGTCCATCCGTGGCAGCAGTTAAAATTATATATATGTATGTATGTACGTAGGTGTATGTATTTCTCTGAGCCCTGACTTCACGACAGGACAGCTGGCAGTGCCTTAAGCCAACCTTTCTTCTCCGGTGTGAAAACAGGCTAGGAGGTTGTGCGTTGTCAGTGATTCTGTCTTGGCTTAGGAATGAAAATTTCCACCCAACAGAGAGTTTAACTGCTTAAACTACAGATAATCCTTGGAACTGACATGCTGAAGAGTAACACTCACCGTCTGCGTGCAGCAGAGCTCTAGCCCCAAGGTGGTGACCCGTTGGCACTGAGGCATGGCATGCCGGCTGCAAATCCATCCACGGCCACAGCGATCCGCCGCGACTGGACCGCCGTGTCCACGTCCCCGTGTCCCAGAGCTTTGAGGCATCTGAGACCCTGAACGTGACAATTTTTTGTGACAATTCCTGAACACAAGAGGCGAGTCAGTGGCTGATGATAAATGGTTTGCTAAGTTTGTTACGGCTGACTGATTGGAAATAGAAAAAAAACCACAACCAACCAAAAAAAAAGCAGCTTCTTTTGATTCTGCTTTCTGGAAACAGAAATGTTAGAATCGATGCCTACGTATTTGTAAAAGTAATAAGGTCATTTTGCCGTGCCACAGATACATTTTCTTATTCTTGTTAGGTCATCCACTGAGACAAATACTTGCAAACTTTTTTTTTTTAAATGGAAGCACTATACAGATGTGGGTTTTTTATTCCAAACTCTTACTCTAAGAAGATGGGCTTCACTTTTTACTTCGGTGCTGTTTATCCTCTTTCTTAAAGTATTAATAGAAAATATTAGGTCATAACAAATTATATACTTAGAAGCAATGCAATCAAAATGCCATGAGTAAATCACCTACCATGTCTTATTTTCATGTTTATTTTTTGATACTGACAAGTTAATACAGGACAAGCAGCAGAGCAAGCAAGTAGCTGTATGGTACGTAAACCTACCCCTTAGTAAACTGCCATGAGTCAGAAAGGCTTGCTGGAAGAGGAGGAAAGCAAGGAATATTGGTATGAAACCAAAATTCATCTCACACTTCCTGATATTTTTGGACAGAGAAGGATCTGTCATCTCACTGATCAAATCGTTTGGTGAGGAAACGTGATGTCAAGCTTCTGTTTACTATCCCCCCCTCACCCTCCGAGATTGACATCACCGTTTGTTTTTTTTGCATGAGTCTAAGCTGCAAAATAAAATCCAGATAAACATTAGCCCAGCGCTTGATGGTTTTTGGATATAGGGTTGAAAATTTTAGTATAGAGCAGCATAAGGGGGAAAAAAAAAAAATCACCAAGGCGTTTCACTTCCCTCCTCATCTTACACCTGGGTAACACAAGTTCAAGCAGCATTCAAAATTGTCCCTCCATGCTGCTTCAGAGAGAGTATTATTTGAACTCACAGGGAAACACGTATACACTGACATGACGTTTGCTTGCTGTAGGTGTAGTTCCTTAAAGCACACATGAACTGCTCTTCTCGCACTGAATATTTGCTTTCTTTGCCCATTCGTGCAAATCTCACACGGTCACCTCTGTTAGCGGCCAAGTGGGATGTTTGAAACATTGAACCAAGAGAGAATTCAAAGGGGGAACAAAACCCCACCAAACAAACCCAAACTGAAAAGAATATGAACCAGATGCCACAGAATTGCTGATTTTTTTTCAATACGTCACGAAGCAAAGGGAAATCAGATGAAGAAATACATCTCCACATGTCAAACTAGTCATAGAAACTTAAAAATTAGTGTGAGATGGGAAAACCCCCCAAACACTGAAGATATAAGATCACGGTGTAAAAGATACCGCACGTTGCCATGAGATTTTTACATATAACTGACCGTGAGCAGCAGCCTCGTTTTGTTGGCTTTTTTCCCCCAACTGAATCTGGTCATTGGCACGAAGGGTAGTTCTCCGCACGTGACAGCATCACAGCCTCCACGGCTCCTTGCCTAGGTCCTTTGAGTCTCAGAACATGGACAAGATGATGTCAAACAGCCTAATTTATCTCTCCTACTAATGTTCCCGAGACAGCACCGGGGTTTCTCATACAGGCGCTGAGCAGAAAGAAGATACGCCACGGGAAGGTTTCTTCAGGAACACAAACCCAGCTCTGATCGCATTGAGCAGATGTCCTAAGCTGAGCTTACAGGCTAAGCTTAGATACAGCACACAAACTCTTCCATCTGTAACTCAACTTCTCTAGTTTTCCAAATATTAATTTAAATTCGTATAAACAAGGAAAGAAAGGGGAGGTTCCTTTCAAATATTTTCTTCTTCCTTCTATTTATAAGAGAAATAAACTTCTGTATTTTTAGGACAGTAGTGCCAATACCAGCTGCAAATGCCAGTGAAAAGCCACGATGGCAGCCAAATTTCAGTTCTGATCCTGGCACCCACACTTGTCCCTTTGGGCAACCCTCTGCTGTGCTGTGATGCGGTAAAGATAACACCGATCTTTTCTCTTTTGACAGCCTTTTTCATTCCTGTTGCCATTGTTGAAAATCATCAGCCAACAGCAGCCACGGTGAGAGCTGCAGGTGTTATCTTCTACGCATGTTGAGCTACAATTTAGAGCCACAGAAACCCGGTCAACAGTTGCGGAGGGAAAGTGGTGCCGTGGCAGACAGGTCTGCTCTGCTGCGACAGACATCACAGAACTGCCCAGACTGGAAAAGACCTTTAAGGCCATCGAGTCCAACCATTAACCCAACGCTGACAAGTCCTCGACTAAACCCCATCCCTGAGCGCTGGGTCTGCCCCACTCTTAAACTCCCAAGGGACAAGGACTCCACCCCTGCCCTGGGCACCCATCCCAGTGCCCGAGAGCCCCTACAGTGCAGAAACGATCCTCTGGAGCCACACAGATCAGCGAGCAGTTGGTATGGAAAGTGGGATGAGAACTACACTGCGCCACCTCTTTTTGGTGCCTCCTGCTTCCTGGCATTGACGGGCCTTTTTCCTTTCCCTTTCTGAGGCAAGTTCTGGTTGCGCTTCTGCTGAAGGAAGAAATGCGATTTCATCTCGGTGGTCTACCTCAGGTGCACACACAAGAACTGTCCCACCTCAGAATTCAAAACCGCTGCTGGCTGTTGTAACACAATCCAGTTTCCTCACAACCTGCCAATTTAGTTTTGTCTTGACTTTTCAAACCTATCTGCTAGTTCCAATACCCACGTGCTTTTCTCCCAGCTTCCCAGAAACCACAGCAGAGCCTTACAGCAAATTTAGAGGCACAGTAGTCATGGTTTTTTTCTTATGGAACTGAGCTGAAACAATTTCTTGAGAAATCATAACCCAGTCCAGGTTTGTTTATACCCCAGCCCACGCTCAGATCATTTATTAAGTCCCCACGCCAAGTCTATTATTTCTAACAAAGTTTGGCAGCAGGAAAGTTTCATGTGGCTTTGAACAGCGTTGCCAACTTTCCACAGCACCCCAACAGCAACAGATAAATCAGTGGGTAAACACAGCCACAACATAAAGATACTCCCTGCCTTACATTGCTCGGGATGAAGGGACAGAGCTGGACACAGTCCTTGCCTTCTGCAAAAAAAATATGAGCAGCCCCTTAATTCTGAAATCACTTCTGAAACCTTTTACAGTTCAACAACAACTGCACCGGTATCACTGAAAGATGCCCATGCCCCACGTGAGAATAGAAGGAATAAATTAAATATTTAGTCCTTATTCCCCAACACCATTTTTTCACTAAGGACATGCTTTCTTTCAAAAAGGGAACACACTACGATTAAAAAGGTGTGACTGAGACAACAGTCTTTCAATTCTTTTTTTTTTTTCTTGGGCAAAAACCCTAAAAGGGCTACTAGCACTCTTCCTTAGGGCAGCTTGCCGTTCCAAGGGCTTGTCAAACCCACGCAGGGTTCATCTGTAAAGCTCCTGGAGAAGAGGCATCGGGCACTGCCACCCGATTGCTCGTTCTCTGAACCCCTCCAGCTCCCCTACGCTGCAAGCTAGTTCCCACAGCGGATGGAAAAGCAAACACACAATTCAGAAGAGACGTGGGCCTCTGAAAGAATCATCCAAGGCAAGATCACAAAAACTGCTGTGGAAGAAGATTTAGATGCAAGCCTACTAAGTATACTCAAGAAATACCTTAATAAGTAAATCTCTCCATCACTATACAATTCACATGCTCATAGTCTTCTTGACCTGAAGGGTGCCAAGTTAAGGGCTAAGCTGCACCTGTCTAAATTTCAGTGTCACAGACTTTAGCAAACCATAACCCGTGTCTGAGAGCCATTTTTTGGAATTATTCTCTTTTACTCTGCTCGTTTAAATGGAACATATTTATATGAAAGGTTATTAACACCTCCAAACTGTAAAACGAGGGGAAAAGACTGGAACATGCTTCGCATTCCCAGCTTACATTGCTGAAATGGTATCTCATATCCTGAAATACAACCCGCAGCAACCCATAAAATATTAAGACTACTCGGTAGCTGTGGCCAGTAATACTTTGCAGAAGCAGTTCCCAGTGGCAGAATGCTCCGAGAAAGGTCACTAACACAACGCAAAGGTCATTAACACAACAACCACCATGAGAAATTCTTCTCTGGACTATTATTAACGGTGCTAACCAGCCGCAAGGAATCCACCGTTGCTCCTGTTGCTCGGTTCTGCAGCAGCGCTGGACAATAAGACAACCACTTCACCACTGAAACCAATAAATTGACATTTAATCGCAAGGAGGAACAATACCATCACAAATAATATCCTCTGACTCACTTAGCGCCGCGCCATTCTGCCCCGAGAGCTGTATCCTCTGCGGCGTAACCCGCAGGAGCTCGTGGGCTAACGCGAACTTCTGCCAACGGAAATCTTCCCATTGCTGCTCCCCTAGCGGGGATCGCACGCGGGTGATTCGCACCAAGAACAGAACGAAAAGAAACGAGCGGGAAAGTACGGTAACACTGAAATTCAGCACCTGGGAAACCACTGATTTTCTTCACCCTTACCTCTTCAGCACCGGGCATCACACCATCCGGATCAAACTACAGGAGGGAAGCCACGCTGCTGCCGCTCACCCCTGCGCCAAAGGGGCTGGAGGTGCCCTCTGAGCCCCCCCCGGACCCTCCCCACTCGCTCACACGCACACGGAGTACAGACTCACTTGGCCTCATGTACAGAGCTTTTCATATTGACTCATTCATCTGTCAAAAAAAGACTCGGCCTTCTTGATGCCTTAGGGCAACAAAGCTGGTGAAGGGCCTGGAGAGTAGACCTCACGAGGAGCGATTGAGGGAGCTGGGACTGTCCAGTTGAAGGAAGAGGAGGCTGAGGGGGGACCTCATCATGCTCTACAAGTACTTGGAAGGACATTGTAGAGAGGTTGGTGCTGGTCTCTTCTCACAGGTCATTAGGGACGGAACCAGGGGGAATGGGTTCAAGTTGCAACAGGGCAGGTTTAGGCTGGACATCAGGAAGAAATTCTTCACGGAAAGAGTGGTCAGACCCTGGAACAGACTGCCCAGGGAGGGGGTTGAGTCGCCATCCCTGGGTGTGTTTAAGTGTCGCTGAGATGTGGTGTTGGGGGATGTGGTTTAGGGGTGAACTTGTAGTGTAGGGTTAATGGTTGGACTCGATGATCCCAAGGGGCTTTTCCAGCCTGAACTGTTCTATGATTCTGTCCTATGATTCTATGCATTTTTTTTTTCCCACTACAATAAGGGAGGAAAACTTTCTTCGGTAAATAGTTTTCATTTCAATGAATCTGGCAGGCTTTCAGCTCATTTCCTTGAAAATAATTCCAGGCGAGGCTGAGCTCCTGATGACTTCATGGGTCTTTTTATAAAGCAGCACGGTGGCGGTGGATGGACAGAAACAGCTGCAGAATTACCCCGGCTGTGGCAAAGATGTCCTGAACAGGACGGCCTTCAGCGAGTCAGACAGCCCTGCGGCTACCGCGCTGCTGCTGCCTCCAAACCTGTGGCCACAAGATGCAACTCGTGTGCTGGTCGCTGCAGGGCAGGGCACGTTGGTGTGGGCCACCCTGGTCTTCTGGGAAGGAGACAGCTTCCCTTGAATTTGGGGATGTCTTGTGAGAGATCTCGCACATTCCCAGTATCTGCTCGTTCAGGTTTGGTCCATGGCTGAGAATGCTGAAAATCACAGAAAATAGAACAGTTTGTGTTGGAAGGGACCTTAAAAACCATCTCATTCCAGTCCCCTGCCCTGGGCAGGGACACCTCCCACCAGAGCAGGCTGCTCCAAGCCCCGTCCAACCTGGCCTTGGGCACTGCCAGGGAGGTGGGAGCTGCCACAACTTCTCGGGGCCACCTGGCGCAGGGTCTCACCACTCTCATAGAAAAGAATTTCTTCCTAGAATCCAATCTAAGCCTAGTCTCAGTTTGAAACCATTACCCCCTGTCCTGTCACTGCGCTCCCCGATCAAGAGTAAAAACTTCACTTCTGTAGAGTTTGTGCTCTGCAGACTTCAGAGTGATTAAATACACTGTCAAGAATACCTCGGTGAAAGGTCCAGCAGAGATTCAAAAGCGATCTAACGCTTGCAGAAGTGTTTTTAACCCACAGGTTTCTGAGCAACAAACATGGAACAAATATTTTTGCTTGTTTAGTTTGCGGAAAATTTTTTGGCTTTGGCCCTGAAAAGCAAGCAAATCATTTTCACGTTTGAATGGAATCTTTCCTACAATAAAACTGTCGGTTGACAAACAAAACCTCTCTGTTTAAATACAACAATTCTGTTTAAATACAACCCTTTCTGTTTAAATACAGCCTCTCCTTCACTGTTTAAAAACACCAGAAAATATGTTGATTTCCTATTTACTTTTTTTTTTTTTAAAAAGAAAGCAGAAGCAAGATGGACTAAAGCAAGACTAAGACTTCCACAGGGGAACTTCCCCCGACATTGCTGCGTGACCGTCTGCGGTAAAAGCGCATCCTAAGACATAAAAACTGACTTGAGGAAGGGGTTGCTGGTCTTCCAAACGAATCGTTAAATTACTCCGTGATGTTGTCAGTGTTTATTCGCGCGAAGAGGCGACCGGGTTTTTAGCAGCACATTCAACTGATGATTTAGAGGGAAGATGATAGTCTACAAAAACACGGTTGGCACAGGAGAGCCCAGACAGGGATAATTCTGTTCTTGTAATAGGGAGCCAGCTGAAATCCCCGAGGCTCCAGCGCTAGAACAAAACCCAAGGGCTTTTAAAATCAGTTGCAAAAACTCCAGCAAGAGCAGGCTTTCCACCCCAATTGTTTAACAAAAAGAAAATACAGCCTCATGGAAGAGCAAGGCCACGCAGCTCAAAGCTTAAGTTCTAATAGGTTAGGAAATTGGGGAAGATAGTTGTGCTTTAACTTTTACTCAAGTAATCAGAATAAACTGGGTTTATACATGAGTACCTGAAGGATTAAAAACTGGTTTAGTTTAATGTCAAGCTGACTAAATTTGAGGGTCAGTATACATTATAAACTTCACTCCAAGCAATAAAAATATTGGCTGCTACAGGTGTTTCCTTAAGCCAACAGCTCTAAAAGCATCATTTCCTAGCAGAAGACCAGTAGCAGTGGTTTTAAGGTCTTAAAAGTATTCCAGCCATAGAAACATCCTATTCCTGCGAAACTGCACACTCAAACCTTGGCAGAGGTTCGCAGCAACTCTTCTTCTCGGTGCAGGTGAGGTGGGACACCGCAGTGCCCAAATTCAGGGCCGGCAGGAGCCTCACCAAGTTCAACAGAGGCAAAGGTGACGTCCTCCTGCCTGGGGCACAGACATGGAGCTGGGTGAGCACTCGCCGGAGACTCACGCCTCGCTCCATCCGACGAGGGATCTGCAGCGACAGCCTGAGCAACGGAGATTTCAAGTTTTTCAGGCTCAGGAGCAGGAAAAATGGCAGGAAAAACTTCTGTTGTCTCCCTGCAGTAGGAACAGGCGTGACCCTGCAGTACCAGCGTTGGGCTTGGGTCCTTTGGAACACCCTTAGGAAGCAAAAAACTGCCGAGCAAGTAAAATATGTGCTCAAGACAAACGGTCGTCTTTCGCCAACTGCTTCAGTGCACTTCCCTCGCGATGAAACTTAATAAATTAAGGTGCACAGCAAGCATGGAAGTGTTCCTTACCTGCCCCTTGATGAACGAAAGCAGCACGGAGCTGCCAGGAGCCTCGTCGCCCACCGCCGCTGCCCCAATCCACAGTGTTCTCCAGAAGCCGTTAGTGATCTAAAAATACCAAATTAAAACACCTATGATTTTTAACATTTTCCCACGTTTAATAAAACAGATGCTTCCAGTTGTTGCTCTTCAAGCGCAGCTGCAACTGCTCACACCCACCCAGGGCCTCGCAGTCTGCTGTTCTGTGACATCTTTGATGCAGAGTTTATTCATCTCCTTTTCCTTCAATAACAGACAGATGATTCATCAATTCTAATCAAAAAACAAGATGCAGCCTGGTACCAATGACTGCAGCAAAGATCTAGACTTACCAACTTCTTGCATGGCTCACATTTAGCCACGCTTTTCTAACGCAGGTGATGGGCATGTTGAGACAAATTTGATTGGTTTTTTTTTTTCCTAAGGGTAGAACTTTAAGGCTCCTAACCCATTGCTGCTTGTTTGCTTTCACGCTGTGCTGCCTGCCCAGAAAATTTAAGGCCAGCGTCCTGCAGAAAGCGAGGCCGAGGCCACAGCTCCCCGTGGCAGCGGGCTCTCCTGCTGGCACAGAGCACCCGTGGCGCAGCGTTACAGCTCTCATCTCCCGAGCTCACCTCGCATTTAATGGAGAATGTGGCCTCTGATTCCAGCTCCAGAGCCATGAGCTCGTACGCACACCTCGGGCACAGCAGCACCTCGTGATAAAACCCGCAGAGATGCTTGGTTCCATCAGGTTTGGGGTTTCTTCCCTTGCTTTTTCCTCGATGGCAATCTGCAACAGACTTAGCAGTGAGAGTCTGCTAAAGCCTCAATCCTCTGAACGATGCAGTGGTACAGGAAACAACTGCTGCAAAGTTATTGAGGCACTAACCCTCATGATAGAGGCCACCCTTGTGTTTAATGATACAGGCTCACAGCCATTAATAAATGCATTAAATCCTCACCTGGCCTAGTCCTGATCCACGGGGTTAGGACAGAAGGAAGCCCCACCAGATCCTGCTCGAGGGCAGTGTCAAAACTCCGTATTTGGATTTCCAATTTTGCGACGATTCTCCAACTCTGCCCCTGGTTTGGTCACAAGAGCTAAATCCCAGTTTAGTGACAGTTTATTAGGGTGTGTTTGCACGGTGAGAACTGCCTGAACCACTTAAGACACAGACACCCACCACCTGCAGCTCCATCACCTCCTTAACCAGCCTAACCCAGAGGGACCAGGGCTCTCCTCAGGACGCAGATGGGCACAGCCCTCCCAAGCTGAGCACGAGTGAGTTTTCCTCCCAGCATCTCCAGGCTTCTGCCTTGGGGACCAGCTGCTCCGGAATTACCAGCCTCAGCACACTTTGTTGTCCCTCTTGCAACGCCCCATCCCAGGCACTTGGTGCTTTTCCCTCCGAAGGACCCAGTTACTAAGGAAACAAAGAGCATTAGCCCAGGTGAGGCTTAGTAACACTTAAGCGCGAAGGAAAGCAAGTTTGTACGTGCCACAGTTTGGGAAACGAGGCAGGTTACGTGACACATCCTACCCACGCAGGTGGAATGACTCAAAACCGTGACTCCTGTGATCTGGTCGTATTTTTCCCTGCTCTCTTTGTCCTGCGAGGGGATCTGTTCAGATGTGAGGACACCGAGTGAGACCTGGGCAGCGCTGGGGAGGGCTCTGCTCTCACCACAAGGTCCCTCTCCCCGAGCAGGGACGCAGCACGGCTCCCCAGCTCTCTGGGATCATACTCTCCCGTCGACAGTGCAGGGGCTCCGTCTCAGAGCTTGTCTGGTCTTGTCACTGTAACTGGTCTGACAAGAGTTCTATTGTGATTAAACATTAAAACATCAGGCTAACGAGCTCCTAGCTCCACGTACAAAGCTTTTTCTTGTTTGCCCAAGACGAGGTGCTAAGTGCAAGGCTACGTCAGAGTGGGACCCGTGTCTCAATTTAGCCAGAAGTCACTATCTGGACCCAGACATCATGCCAATTAATTGAAATTATACTGTATGTGAGAGCAGGCTTGGCTGCTAAACCAGCTAAACCAGTGACCCTCCCACCACCTCCAGTTCCCTCAGTCCCCTCTTTTTGCTCCTCACCACCTATTTCTACCCTTCACCAGTGCCAAAAGAGAAAGTTATTTGAGCCGTCTGAACCACGCTGATATAGCTGTAGGTTAATCAGAAAGCTGCAAATAAAAGTAGTTTTATGACAATTAGGTCCCCAAGCCCCACGCAAGCATTCGTGGCGCCACAAGGGAGAGAGAAGGGAAGGGAATTTGTTTCGGTGGCAGCGCGGGCTTGAAGTGTTTGATCACCTCAGATATAGCAAAATTCCCATTAAAAAACCCAAACAAACAAACAAACAAAACCCCCCAAAAAGCTTCTAGTGAAGTATTTGCTAATAAAAAGGAGGATCCTGCCCCCATCTGGCCTCCCTCGAAGGAAGTAGCCCAAAGTGGAGCCGGAGCAAGAAATCCTTTGCAGCAGCTTCAAGAGAGAAGCACTGGGCTCCTGAGCCACTCTCTGCGCTCAGAAACAGGTAATAATTCAGGGTTTGGATCAAGGCTTAACTGGCAGAAAAGCAGAGATAATTATAACCTTTCTGGAGCAGCTCCAGCCATGCTCTCGCTTGTTCGTGGCGTGCAGATGGGTCCCACTGCGCTGCACGAACGGGAGTACGTAGGGCTCACCATCTGCTGCCGATGCAGGAAGGGAACCACAGTCCCCTCAGCAAATCTGTGCCCACCGCCAAACCAAACCAAACAGAAAACCAATAGGTTTTGTTTGCTTGGCCTCTATAAATCTCTACCACATCACATATTCTGCTTCCAGACAGAAATGGCCTTTGAAAAAATTACTCAGCCTGCAAAGCTGAGCTGTCTCTCCCCGAGGGCTGCGAGGAGGAAGAGGAGGGAGAAACCTGTTGGTCAAAGTCCAGAGGGACCTCTTGCTTTCAGAAGACCAGAAATAAAGTTTCTCTCAAATTCGTCTCCAAATGCCTTCCCGCTCCTCCCTGCCCCAGCCTCCACCTTCTGTCCTGCACCTCCCACTCCTTTGCTGGGCCCACCCCAGAGCGGTGGTGGTCACTTCCGACTGGCAGCAGAAATCCCATGTAAAAAAAGAGTTTCCCTGCTTTATCTCGCTCAAGAGCCGCCTAACTTACTCACAGGCACATTTTTTCTTTATCCCAGGATTCTTCTTAGATGCATGAGGAAAGGTAAGAATTAACAGTCTAAACACACGGTGGAAAAACTGTTGTTCCTGGGTTCAGGCCACTCTTGTCTGTAGGATGGTGAAGAGGGGCTTGTCCCTCGCTGCAGCAGTTGACCTTTAAGGAAGAGTTCACCACGGATACTGAACTTGGGTTGCTGCTGCCAGAACCAGAAAGAAAACCCAAATGGATTTTGTATCAAAAATTTCAGACCACCTCAACACCGACTTACGTTTTAAGAAAGTCTGGATGAAAAACAAGGTGTTGGGAATTCTCATGAAGATTTGTCTATCGAGTAAAGTTCCTGATTTCCCTTCATCCATCACCTCTGGCATCTTGGAGCACAAGGGCTTCGACGCCCACCGACAGGAGCCCACGGCTTCTGGGGACACGCTACCAATCACGGTGACCTGTACTCAAACACATTGTCAAATGGGTGTGAAGCCTTTAAAAATCATAATTTACAAACCCACACTTCTTAACCAACCAAGTAATTGGCCAAGCAGCCACCCCCACGCCAGGGCGAGAGCAGGCACATACCTGAGGCATCACGACCCACAGGATTAAAAACTACATTCATCTACTGCTGCGAACCGTAGCAGCTACACTGGCAAAAGGTATTATGCTAAGCAAATTCAAAATTTCATATATATACATATAACCTTGAAAAACAAGTTGCCAAGCTTACTCTGAAAATGGCACGGTGAGTCTGAAATGAAGAAGTTACCTGGCCAACTTCTTACAAACCATTATGTTTATTAAGTTGTTTACAGGGCTCCAATATTAATTCAGGTTTCAAGGCCATACAGACAGGTAATAACAGGGGACGTGTGTTCAGTTCCGACAGCACGAGAACCTCAGAAGCAAGCCTTCAACAGTACCAGCATTTACCCTAAATCTTTATTTATGCACAAAGAACTCTGACAATTTTTAGTCGTTACTATTCCGTGATCTGCACCTCCTCGCACGATCCCAGTAGTTTGCCTACATGTACATACACGGGCACATCCAGAGGAGGGAAAATGCGGAAGAATCTGATTCTGAAGAATCGGGGACAAAAAGCAAGGCAGAACAAAAAAAAAAAAGTGTCAGTAAGAAGAATGAACTCTGAAGGCGTTCACCGCTCTGTAGTTTTGCATCAAGTCCAACCTCATACTAAAGAGCCACATTCAGAGCGAATAAATCAGTGTAGCCCGTTCAACAAAAGAGCAATCACACGACCTGTAATTTTAAAAGTGGTAACAGGATGAAAAAAGCACTGTGTTTCAATTAAAAACAAACGAAGAGAACACAGTAGTCTAACTTTCATAACAGTCAAGAAAAAAAAGCCAAAAAGTAGCAGCGTTTTCTGTTAAAAAAGTCTCTTTGCAGAATATTACACCTGATGTAAATGACGGTGCCACGGCTCCCTCCAGACCCAGTCGCTGGATGCAGAGGTGAAATGGTCAGAGTTCAGCAGCGGCCGACACTTTTTTGTTTCTTTGTGCTCAGAATAAAGGTATTTAACACTAAAAACATACCAGAAGAGAAAACTTTGGAAATACTTTGGAGGAATTTTTCTACGAGGCAGGTGCAGCCCCGGCCCCAGGAGCCAGAGACAAAACCCACCCACCTGGGAGCGGGGCTGACATGAAGAGCCTTCAGCCCGGCACAGCTAAAACCAGTGGCAGAAGGGTAAGGAGCACGGAAAGGCCTTTTTCCATCTATTACACCAACTTCCTTGCTCCTCGGAACGCGCTTAATGCCATCACCTGCCCACACGCTACCTAACGGAGAAGCGACTCCACAAGTTACCCTGTGGATGCAAACACAGCGTCGTCAGCAATAAAGCCCCACGCCCAAAACGAGCCCAGGTGGGAGAGGACCGTTCCGTTGCGGAGCTGAGCAGCAACCTTGAGCACAGCGCCACCATAATTTTATTATTTTTTTTTAACCCAGATTTGGTGTTTCATCTGTTTTGCTTTCAGAGGAGTTACACGCGAGCGCCCGCCCGGCCCGCACAGGGCTGCACAGGCTGGCGTGCAAGATATGAAGACGCGATGTACCACCAGAATTCAGCATTTTTCATAGGGGTAAAAAAGTGCATTTCACCATGAATTTCCATTCTGTTTGAAACCAGCCCACGCACGCCTGTTACCAAACTTGGCCCAACTGTCAAACGGTCTCTGAGCGCAAACCCCATCATTGCAGGTTTGGCAGAAGGGCACGTTTTGCCCCCCAAAAAAAGCCTGGATAATCCCATGGACGAGCTCAGAAACTCTTATCTTGGCTTGAAAAGTTTCACCACAACACAGAGACACAAAAGGTTTAACACAAACAGTAGAATTTTGACAGGTACTTTCACCTTAAAAATAATAAATACCGGTGGGTTTTTGAGAATTAGCCATTCTGACGTTATCTATAAACGTGTGCACGTGCCTGTCCGCAGCTTCCCCCAGCACAACTCTAGGCCGTTAAATCTCCGTTCGTTTCGATTCTTCGACAAGACTTAAAAGAACCGAGCGAGTTTCCTTCAACTGAACAAAAATCAGGTTTGTAAAGCCAGGGAAGACAGAAAGAGGCGACAGGGGAATCATGGAATGCTCCGATAAAATTTCAGGAAAAGTTACTTAAAAGAATCATAATTGAATTTTATTATAATAAATATAATATTTTTCGCTGAATTGCTTTCATGAACACACTCAAGTTTCAGACACAGAAGTGCTCAAGCCAGGAAGCGCCAGCCCTAACACATCTCGGTATCTGAAGCAGTAATTTTGTACATTCAGGAACAAAACTTTATTGCAGCATCAGTGTCAGCCACAAACTTTATGTTTTGGGGTTTGTTTTTTTTTTTTTTTCCCAGAAAGATGACAGGTTTTTAGAAAGAGAAGTATAAAATTTGAGCGATCAGAAGAAACAGGACCCTGGTCGAACGATGGGCACGTACACACACGGACGTGACTTTGCATTTGCAAAAACCCGGCAGCACCGCAACAGAACCACAGCGGCAGGGTACTAACCCGGGAAATCTACTTCATCCTCGAGGAATTGCAGGTGCAGGGTTGGAGGTCAGTGTTAAAAATACTTCAGTTCACTGGCCAGAAAAGTGCTCAGGCTTTCCAATCTCAGGGTTTGGGGTTTGGTTTGTTTCTTTTTTAAAATCTTTGAATCTCTCCACAGGAGAAAACCTTTTTCCTTGGCTGCCTCTTCTCCCCTCCCCGGTGTCTGAGGCAGGAAGCATTCAGGCTATAGTTAACACCATGCAGAGGATTTACAAAGAATGATTTGCAGCCTTCTAGGCACAGCAGCATTTTCTAACTTCGTTCGCATCAGCCAAGTTTTTAAATTTCCAAATCGGAAAAGCTTAAAAAACCTCACTCATGTCCTTTCTCACAAGAAATCTGGCTTAAAAGGCCAACCAGGAGTATGATCCTGTTATGGAAAAAGGCTACTACCTGCTGCCAAGAACGTTTTCAAAACAAGCTTCTGTACAATATAAAAATTAACAGTAAAACGCGAATTAAGGCAAGAATATAATGTCTGCTTACAAATCTGAAGTAAAAAAGTTCCAGTGGCAACCACTTGGAATCTCTCCTTTTTGTACATTCCATGTGTTGACCGCAACCATCGCGTTTAAGGGAAGTTTGTATTTCTAACCCATCTCACACCACCTCAAATCATCCTTGCCCTGCAATGCTCAGGGACCACTCAAACCCTTAACATTACATTCACCTGAATTAGCCAAAAAAAACCTATTTCTCGGACATAACTGATCTGACAGAGACCAAGAGAGTGTTTTACCGGCCAATTAAAAAAGAACTACTTACATGAGGATGCCTCTAAGGGCAGGTATTCTTGGAGTCCCTCGAAAAGAATTCCAGCCAAGCCGTCTGACACAACGACAAACGTCGTTATTTCACGAAGCGAGCTGGCCACGTGACGGAGCAGGGCTTGCCATGTAGAGGATAGTAACAAACAAATCGTGTTAAAATTGATGTGGGGAGGAGGAAAAGAAAGCCACTCATTTACACATCTTTAGCTCATTTTACAGAAATGTCCTTATTTAAAGGGAAAAGGAAATTGTAGCATAGGAAGAAAAAAACAAAATCAAAAAGATCGCTGGATTAGCTTTAGGCATTTTATCTGCGCAGAAGGTGCCCATCAGATACGTTTGACATTCATACATGCCCCCCGACACCAAGGAACACACTATGAAACACACGGGAAAAGAGCTAGCAAGCCTCTCTAAAAAAGAAATTAAAAAAAAAAATAAAAATGAAGCTAGGTAGATCCCTGTTCACATTTTCCAAGTTCTATATCGCACCTTTCCTTATGTAACCTTCGGATCACGGAGGCAGTGTACTCTAGAGGTGATTTACCACGTTCATTACCCGTTAAACCCGAAGAAATATTTAAGTATTAGACTGCTGAACTAAGATTTACTGCTGCTTTTCGCTAGTAAAACGGCATTCTGCAGCACAAATGTCGATACCCACCTTTAAAGACCCCCACCCCGTGCTCCCTTGTTCTGTGTAAAATGCTAAGAATGGATTTCACGAGGAACAAAAGCAAAGGGTGACACCACAAAAGCAACACAAATCAAGGTCATGACTCGGGGGAAGACAATCGCTTCCACACAAGACCCGCGTGGAGTCGAAAGTGGCGGCGATGCAAAGGCGACTCACTTTCCTACGGGCAGAGCTGGGAGAAAAATGTGCATTGTCCTACAGGAAAAAGGAAAGAGCTCTAAACAAGCGCACACAAAAGAGGCTTTGGGCGTTCAAAAGTTTTGTCCGCTCTCCCCCGGCGCTGCTAGGTGACTAAATGGAAAAACATTTCCAGTTTTACCCAAAAAGGCGAGGGCTGTCACAGCCACAGCACCACCCTGAGGGTACATCTGTGCATTTTTCTAACATTCAGCTCCTCAGTATCTGAGCAAACGCGCTTGTCCTCGTGTAGAACCTTTCAGGTGGCCAAAATTTCCCGCAAAAGCTCCCTCGGCAACATCTGGATGCCAGCGTCGCCGAGGCTTCACTCTGCTGAAACGCACGGTCACACCACCCGCAGGGCGGGTGGGGATCTGGAATCGTCGCCCCCGTTCACGGCGTGGCGGCAGCGTTCCCAGCTCCCACAGACAAAACCTGTCCTCCTCAGAGAGACCCCAAACCCGGCACCGAAAACAAAGGTGCCGCTTCCTTTGATTCCCAAGACCCCGTCGAGAACACCAGAGGGCACGTCCGCCCTCGCAAACACCCCGGGATGACAAAACCGACAGAAAACTCGTCGTTAGACGTGACACGCCGCACACCTTTCCCACAGTCGGGTTATGGCTGGATTATTACCCGTCAAGGATTTAATTTTTGGATTATGAACTCTTTAGGGCACAAAAGACACCGTTTTGGGAGGCAGCCCTTGCACACATGGTTATTCCTGACTCCCTGCTCGCGTCTGCTGCCGCTTGGGGGGCAGAGATGAAGGGAACTGCGTGGTCAGAGAAAAAAAAAAAGAGTAAATACGTTTACTTCAGTGAAGACATAACATGTGCTTGCAACATAAGCCATACCTGGAAAAAACCCACCACACTTTCATTAAATCCATGTACCAAGTTCTACAAACCAAGTGGGGGAGTAAGCAGCAAATTTCAGAATAAAGCAGGTTATCGGAACGGCACTTCATGATTTTTTTCTTTCATTTTCTTAAAAGCGACCAAACCCACAACACGCGCAACCTGTGCACATTCAAGCACAAGCACACGCAGTATTTAACAATACGTAAATGAAAATATTTTAAAGGGAAGACATAAGACTCAAAAACCAAACTCTGAGGTTCATAAGTAAGTCTGCTTTTTCTTTTTCGAGACTAGAAAACGTACAGTTCCATTTCACACGCAGGTGTGCACAGAGCTCGTTTCTTGAAGATACTATCAGATAAACCGCAAAACGTCTTTGCATTAAACTGTTATTTCTCGAACATTCATACATTTTGCAATACACCGGTTAAATACCATGATCTATGTGCATGCACTATCAATATATGCATGTACACGTTAAAATGTTTTAACAAAGACAGCAGATTCCCTGTGCCAGTGAGCATCGGAAAGAGATACCAAAAATATATTAAAAAGTTAAAACTCTTGACCTGCCTTTGTTAAATACAGACTTTTGAAACCGCCTCCCCTCTTTTCCCCCCAGATTCACAGCACGCCCCTTGGCGAACGGGAAGGCCAGATCACCCTGGATCCACAGACGAGCGCTTTAAAAAGTTCCACCCTTTGAAACGTCTTTTCCATCCTTCCCAGACGCACGAGTTAAGAAAGGGAAGGATGTTTTAAAACCAAGTTTTATTTCACATTGCTCTACTCCCCGAACATACATCTCCAACAGAAAAGCCTCCAGCAAATGCGACGCTTCCACAGACGACGTCCGGAACCACCCGAGCGCTGCCCACCGAAAACTTGGGGCCTCCCAAAGGCACCGGGGCACGCCGCCGGGCTGGGCCAGCCGGCGCTACGGCATGGAAACATAACCACGTAGTGTTCTGACGCTTCCCTAACTCACCTGGGGAGTTCTGTTTTCAAGAAGTACTGCCCGGAGACTCCGGTGGGAACGTCATCGCGGGGTCACCTACAGCTTTTGGAGTAGTGTTGTCTGGTTTGTTGCCCATCCACTGCACACAGAGAGATACGTACAGCTCACGCTCGCACAGAAGAGCGTTGCCTCCCTCTGAAAAGCACTTCATACAGTGCAGGACTTGTTTTGTAAGATGCCAGGGGGAATTCTCAACACACTTTTGTGCCTCTTTGGTTAAGAAAGGAAAAAACAAATTATAAAAAAAAATAAAGATGATGATATTTTTCCCTTTACGACAGTTAAAGGTACTTGTACCAGACTTGAATAAGAAATGAAAGGTACTGCAGGAAAAGAAAAGCAGTACCGCAGGAGAGCACGACACGCACTTTCCAGAATCGCCTAAATCCAATGATGACTCCAGTAAGGGAAGAAAATCTGTTTCATTTTCAACTCTTTGGCAAATTTGATGCTGTTTGCCAACACTGTAATGTGAAGTTCAGTCCACATGCCCTGGCCCATTCCGGCCTCCTCCCTACCTGAAAAATCAAGTGAGAGATGAGCAAGGGTCTTAAGAGAGAGTTCGTTTTATAAAGTCTTGGCGAGCCGACTGCCTGACGGACGTTACAGCCACACAGGTAACAAAGGAACAGAAGCTGTGACACGTTGGCCATGTCAAGTACGAGTACTGCTGCCAACATGCCCATTCAGCTTTACACACCGGTCTGTACAGATTGCAATTAACCTAAAATTGAGGTATAAATATACACAAATATGTACAGTACACATACAGGAAAAAATATTTTTGCATTTGTAACATGGGTAACCTTAAAAATACTGGAGAGTTGATACCTATGCCACTGATTTGCTTGCTAATTTACTGGAATAATGAAGCCAACGCCTTTGACTAGAGGGGACTACAATGGAATAACAGAACTCAAAATTCAAAGCTCCTTCCTCTCACTTCATCTTCACCACGCCCAAGGCCGGGCTGTTCCGAGCGGCTGGATCCTGCAGCGAGGGTTGATCACAGCTTTTAAATGCATCCTTGGAGGAAAAACAAACGGGAAACCAAATGGGAGCCATCAATTGCCTTTCTTTTTGCTGAATGGTCTTAATTTATATACACGTATGTCTGTGTGCATCTACGTAGAAAATAAAGTCGAAATCGGTTCAGTATAAATACATCTAACCCAGTAATTCTGCCACTGTGAAGGTCAATCATGGGTACAGCTCTTTGTAACCAATGTCTGTGCAAAGAGGTCATTAAAAATCATCTGATCTTCAGTCTTGACATCATCCATTCGAGTCCTTGGCACAACCTGTAAACGAAAGAGATAATTTTTAAGGGATACGTGAACTTCGTGGGATAACTTCCAAGGTAATTGGCACCGATTTGAATTCTTCCTAAGAACTGTGTAATTCTGACTGAGGGAATCACTTCCAGAAACAATTCACGCCGAGCACAGCATGTCCTACATCTTATTATACAATCTACAGGCAAGAAACTTTAGATCTCAGGGCTTCGAGGCACACACCAGAGTTTTCTCCGATTACAATTATTCTTAATAAACCCAAACAGACTTCAGGTCACTCCCACCCCTGCCCTTTTTAGGCCCAAATCACATAAAGTTTTATCACTGCTAGGCGAGACGACAGATTTGATGTGAAAGCTGGTTTTCAGATCAAGTCAGTATGTTTCGAGCCCAGAAGTCTTAAGTGTAAGCTTACTGTTGAAAATGTGTGTTAAAACCACAATAAAAATACCAAAATAACTCAAGATCCCCCTCCTAGGGACAAGAACAATTCTTACCCCTCTCCAGTTAGAGCACAGCACGCCTGAATGTGCCACTGATGATCCTTAATGGAAGTCAGTTTCAGAAACTGAGAGATTTCCGCTACTGTCATACACTCTTTAACATCTTGCTTGTTAGCAAAGATCAGCAAACCTGCTTTTTTTAAGTCCTTCGGAGAAAGAAGAAGAAAAGACAATTACAAGTCAGACCTCAGAGGCAAAAGATGTGATACTGAAGCACAAAACCTTAAGCCCTAGTAAAGGAAAACAAATTAAACTACAAAATGCCGCAGGCTGGCTGACACGTAACTTCAGAAAATCCTTTGATCCAGCGGACCAAATGTCTGATTTTTGCCTGGGACGATCTGCAAAACCACATACGATGTTTTGTCGTGCCCCGTGAGGATCTGAGGCACCCTGTATCCTGTTTAACCCTGACCTTGCAGACCATTCCTGCCCTTGTGCCCAAACCTGCGCTCTCCTGAGCCTGGCTTTTACCTTCATATCGCGCTTCTATGCATTACCACACTGTTAACGTTTATTTTGGTCCAAAATAAGACTGAGCAGCAGTTCTTACGTGCGGCAAGGGAGGGTGACCCCACCAGAACTTTTGGGGCCAGCAGCGCACGCTGCCGCCCTCCGCGAGGGAAATCCCACCCATGAAAAAAATGTTAAGGCTGCCACCGACAGCGTAAAGCAAACTGGGGTCATATTTTATTTAGAGGACAAGCAGCATTTGTAGAAAATTGCTGCTGACACCGCTTTAGAATCAAAGGATGCATGTCTACGTGTACAAGCATATTGCAATAAACTTCTTTATGAGGCCCATGTAATATTTAAAACATCAGTGCTGGCAATTTAGAGAACAGCGACTCTAGGGACGAGCTTATTTTATCTCAAGCTGCTTGGAATTACACTAGGACAGGCAAGTAGTATTGAAAATCCGTCCCTCCGAAAGCAAAAACGCCTTCCCAAGGAAGCCAAGGCAACTCATTCACTTCAATGTCTGTCAGGCACACCGATTCTTACAAGCAGTAAAAATAACTCCCAGGTGATCTACTGGTCCCGAAAATAGCTGGAACAGAGCTGGGCGACTCGATTTTCCCTCAGCTAAAATTCAGTTAAACCAGCTAGCAGAAATAGTCAAGGACTCCACGGGAAAGCTATTCTGAATCCTGGAATGGCCGAGGCTGGAAGGGACCTTAGGGATCATCTAATCCAACCTCCCTGTCACGGGCAGGGACGCCTCTCAACTAGATCAGGCAACACACAGGCACCGAACGGGGATCGAACCCGCGACCTTGGTGTTATCAGCACCACGCTCTAACCGAGTGAGCTAACCAGCAGAGGCTAGTGACCTAACCAGTAGAGGCTGTGAGCTAACCAGTAGGGGCTGAACAAATATTTCTGAATAAATATTTCTGAATAAATATTTGACTTTCATTTCAGCTTCTATCTATTGTTGTTCTCTTGAAACATCAGAGAGCTAGCAGAACGTGCTGAAAACATCCTGTTGTAAAACAATGGGCACGTTTACTCTTAGCTGGGTGCTTTCAGAGCACACAAATAGTCTCCCGACACGAAGCCAAGGCATTCACACTGCCTGGAGTTCCAGGCTTTCGTCGTCACAAATTTGTTTCGCTAACAACTTCTGCATCTTCCTTTAGAGATGATGAAAGAGAAGGTGCAGATTTTGTTTAGTGATTGCAGGACACTGAAGAGCACATCTCAGAAATTCTGATTCCGACAGCAGCAGACCCAATGGCAAGTCCACCCTGCCACATTTAACACTCCACCACAACTGGGAAATCCAGACCTACTTTATTAGAATTTATTTTATTAAACGGAACTTTAAATGCCAGAAACCAGAAATTCAAGAAACTAGGCAAAGCATTTGTTTTTTTCTCAAATGCTTTAGATGACCACTCAAAGGAAATACATAGGCAGGCTTTGCCCTTACTGAACAGTTGCTCTAGTTTAAATAAAGTTGTAGTATTGGGGGATATAACACCAACAATTTTACACACATTTTTATATTCTGACACTTAAAATGGGAAGCTCAGTGTCCTCGGTGTCATCTCACACAAAATGATCTAGTTTGCATTAAACTTAACAGTATAAAAACACGATCATCAGTAAAACTGAGGGCTCCAGTCCTGCTGCACCGCATGGACAGGTTAAAATCTTGGGGACATTCAGGTCACACAACAGGTGGCCCTTGGCCCTTCCAAGTCAGGCCCAGGCAATTTGGTTTCAGACCTGTCACAGGGCCCAAGTTTTAAAGAAGGTCTTTACAAGTCAGCAAATTATTCCCTCGCTCTGGAATTCCACGTACAGACAGAACGATGGCAACCACGAAGCTATCGAAAAAAGTAATTAAGTTGCTGGAGGAAACAACGCGTTTTCTAAAAGGATCTCGTTCAGCTCTCGAAGCATGAAACCACAAAAGTCATTTATAGGTCCTAACTTCTGCTTCACTGAAGGGCTCAGAAGCTGAAAAGCTACTTTTGAGGGAGTTCTCTTCAGTAATTTGGTATTAGTTTTTACTAGAAGCTTCATAAAAGACAGATGCTCTAGCAGGAACAGGACAGCTCCGACAGAGCACTGCCTGTGGCCCAGAGAACGCGGCAGTTCAGTGGCCTTGGGCTGCCCTGGAGAAGCCTCTCTGACTCCTGGTCCGTGTCCAGCCGGCAGGTCTGCGGGAGAACTTCCACAAACAGCACGCGAATCTGCTTCCGGAACCTCTACCATCCAGATCTTACCCATAACCAATATTTAAACACAGAAAACACAGCGTGTACTCACCTCGTGGGCTAACATTTTATACAGCTCTTCTTTAGTCACAGAAATCCTCTCTCTGTCCGTGCTGTCCACGACAACTATCACAAACTTTAAAAAGTGAAAAGTTATTAGTCAGAGAACAAACTACCTCTGTGGCGACACACTTGTCAGATTTCTGCTTCCAGCATGTTATCCCAACTGGATTATGAGGCATGACCCCATACCAGGTACTGGGAAAATGAAAACATTTATATGGCAACAAAGTGTTTCTTTGCAATCCCACACCTGGGTGGTTTTTTGGTGGTTGTTGAGCATAACTGATGCATACGAATCCCTCAAACAATTTGCTGCGTCCTTAAAAAGGTAAATTGTATCAGCTTTCTCCCCCTACTTCAAATCAAAAGTGCAAACAGATATGTGCAAGGGATTTAAACAAAACAACTACAAGTTCCCTATTACAAGAGCGTACATGCGGATACAAATCACAGCCTTATGGGGAAGCACAGGAGAATAAAGTTAATTTTTAGAAAAGAACAACCTTTTTTAAAAAAAACACATAGCAAACCTTCACTTAAATCATTATTGTAATCAAATTCAATAACTTCAATGTTAAAGAGTACTTAAAATCTTTAGGGGTGCTTAAGTAAATCAGAGGAGCTTGCATGGCTGGGCTCCCAGTCTCAGAGGAAAAACTTTTGGGCTTTCAGTCTTACTCCTGAGGGGCTGTAGAAGTTTTAGAGCACCTGCTACAGAGACAGAGCACGAGAGAGGGCCTGGAAACACAGGGATCTTCAGTTTACCGAGACAAACTGAGCACCAGGCACAGAATCCTCCCAAACGAGCTGTTGTCGCCCTCACCTCCGTGTTTGTGTAGTAGGTGTTCCACGAGGAGCGGAGAGACTCCTGCCCTCCGATATCCCACATGAGAAAGCGTGTGTTGTTCACCACGATCTCTTCCACGTTGCTCCCGATGGTGGGCGAGGTGTGCACCACTTCGTTCATGGAGCTGCAGGGGGAAGAGAGAGACTTGGTGAGAAACCGCAAAGAAACAGCAAAAATCTGCGTTATGAAGCATCTTAGGACTCCAAACTGGCCGACTTTTTATAAAAATAAAGTCGATGGGGTAGAAAGCTTAGTGGGAGAATTACAGCAAACACTCCTTACGCAGCATAGAGAGGCAAGGTTTGACAGTGGAAGGTGAATAAAAATAACAGTAAATACAGACAGCAATAAAAAAGGACTCAGTGAGCTATATAATAATCGAATTAGAAAGCTGAGAGAGCATTCGTGAACAAAACTATAATTAATTAAATCACAAAGCTCAGAGAGTATTTGCTTCAGAAGCTGTTTTAAGCAGTCAGCTCTTTTTTTTTTTTTTTTCCCCCAGGCTGGTTTTGCCACGCACGGGAGAGAGCAGTTGCTTTGCTTCAAGAACGTGGTTAAGCCACAAGATTTCCGAAGCTGGAGAAAAACAACAACTCATCATTCAGCTCCACCAAACATACTACATCTCGCTACATCTCTTGTCAAAGACAAACGCAGACATTAAATATTTCAACTACATTGTTGTAGAGATACTGAGTCCAGTTCTGCCATTAAGAGCATCAGTTTCATATCAGTAGCGATAACTAAATCACTACCTCTGGCTATTCCTACAGTTCAAATTATTTAAACTCTACTGCATGGGATATGTAAAAAAAAAAACAAAAATAGAAGTAGCCTTATGGAAAACATTAATCATTTTCAGATAATTATTTCTTTCTTCTGATAATCTTGACGTACTTTTTTCATTTTACATGAACATTTTTTTAAGCTTTAGCAGAGCTTTTAGTTACAGTGAAAGCAATTTGAGACTTGTAAGAGCACTGGAATATTTCTTGAGGAGGATACAGAGACCAAGGAGATAAAGGGATGGTCCAGTGTCCTGGAAAGGAATCCCAGTTACTCAGCGTCTCAGCAGCGTATAACAAGAAACCTTCTCACCACACACACCAACTATGAAGGCAATTATGCAAGGGAAAGAGAAGGATTAGAAGAAAGAATCATAAAATCAAATTAAGGATAACAATGACACCACAAGATGTCTGTGGCTGATTTCATATTTAAAAAAAAATGAAGTTTTAGAGGAGTTCTTTGAATGCCTGAAAGAAATGTATCATCTTGCAGCCTGCAACAGGAGAGGTGGAGTCACCACTCCGATGTCTGCTGTGACCCTCCACGACATGAAAATAATGGCTGTGCTAACCAACACTAGTTGTCCTGCTAGTTCTCTCTGCCCATCTCTTACAAAAAGAGTTGAACACGTTCACTCGTGCTCAGAACATTTATCTGCCATGAAGAAACAGTAAGAGAAAAAAAGGAATACAACACAGACGAAGGTAGGATTTAAGGAGGAGACCGACAAGAGGAACAGAGGACAGAACTCGGTCGAAGCAGCAAACGGGGAAAGGAGAATTTGAGAAAAGAGGAAGTCCCGCGGGGTTGAAACGGGTATAAAGGAAGAGGAGGCACATAGAGCTCCACTGTACAAAAGGGAAAACAGAACACCGAGGCTGCAGAAATAAGAAGATGAGAACAATTGCCACGAGACATTTGTGGAGGAAGTGGGAAGACACGAGCAGCAGCAAAACGCACTGAGGACGGTCCATCAGTCACAGCAGTTACTAGTCTTAAAAAACATTATTCAATCTATTGATACTTTTTAAAATCTCTCACTCCTGATTGAAGTAGTGACAACCACCTTTGCCTTTTCACTTTCTCTGCAGAGTACGCTAGGGCAGAAGCGGCTGGAAACGCTGCACAAGTTTCATGTTTCAGAAAGGCAAAAGCAGAGCATAATTTAACAAAATCCAAATGCTTCAAGAAAGCGTATTTTAAGTGTAGGATCAGACCAGTATGGCCGTATCGCTTAACAGGAATTATTTCTGATACTGACTCGGGAACACTTGCTAATACCAGACTGCTGCACCTGAGAAACTGTAAATCTGTTTCAATAATACACAGTTCTACCTAGAAGCTTCCGAGTCTGTGGCCAGAATTCACATCCCTTTATCAAAACGAAGCTGAGAACTAGAGATACGAAGCTTGTACAAGCTTTACGTATAGCAGCAGCAAGGTTAACGCGAGGCAAACACACACCAACACCGCGAGGAAAGGCAGAAGCTGCATGACTTTAGTATTTGCATGCTGCGGCGTGGATCGGTTTAGCAGAACTGTCCTGTGGCTAAACCTCAATATAATCATATTTTATGGAGTAAGCAAACAGCCGACACGGTGATACCAAGGGCAGCGGTGATTAAGTGGTAACAGCAACGCGATCTGATAAATAAAAGCTCTGAACAAAACCTTATTCACACATGGGGCAAAATACAGGCCTTTCTGAAGGCTAAACACATGCTTTGACCCGCTGCCACCTATACTGTTCAGTAACTGCCAGCATAATGCTTTCAAAGTGAAAAAAAAAAAAAAAACTACAGGGAAAGCAGCAACAAGCCAGAACAATAGATACAATGCACACCTTGAAAAACACGAAACGTCATCCGCAGTCTGTACTTACAATTGATACAGAATGGTCGTTTTTCCCGCATTGTCCAGACCAACAATGATTACTTTGTGCTCTAGAAATAAAAATATCACTAGTGTAAGTCGCAGAGTTAACTTTCAAAACGCAGCTGTTCTTGTGATAGCAAGCAAGTTTAGCGTTGCGTTTTTGACTGATTTCCTAAGCAAACACTGCCCAAGTGTCAGGTGCCGCATTTCACAGGCCATACCTAGAAGTCTGTCTGTCTGCGGAGGTGCACAAACCTGTGCACTGTTCCGAGCAGACTGTCTGTTTTTCCCCCATGTGCACATCTGCGGGCACAATTTCCCAGAGGTTACGGGCAGATTTCTTCCTCCTCTAAACTGCAAGGGAAATCTTGCACTGAAATCTTCTCCCGAGCTTCTACGGGCTTTTGCAGATTGTAAATCTGCACTCTCTATTCTCCGCTACTACAGCAGCTCTGCAGAACACGTGCTTACATGTTAAATGTTCATTTCCGAAGGCCGCGTTTCCATTCCCACCTGCAACATCTTCCTCTCTTTGCAAAAGAGCTGCTAAAACCCACAGCAGTGCTGACTTGCGCCGTAAGCAGAACGATCCACCTGCCTCTCTCAGTGTCCTCATTTCCCGTCGTCAGGTTTGAAACCCGGAGAACAGATTTGCCTAGAAACATTCTACAGTGCGTGCTCACCCAATTTAGTTTCAGATGAACCAGCGAGTACTACACAAAACTACTCTGACACATATGTGAACACATTCTGGAGCTCGACGCCAGAACCAATTATTGTTTCTATTTAGCAACTTCTCTCCTATACAGCACAAAACTGAATTTGAATTCTACAGCTGGTGTTGCCATGCACGTTCCAACTTCTGATTTCCAGGATGAGTGAGCGCTGCCTGCTCTCGGCTGTGTTACACAACTTTTACTTGCACAAATAACCTCGGCTTCGACGGGACTATTCATGGAAGTAAAAGCTTTGCGAAAAGGGGCTTTCTTCCCCCCCTCCCCAGTGGTCCAACAAGGGCAACAAAAAGCCATTATAAATCTGCCCAAGCTTCAGACGACCAGCGATCAACTCCTTCTGTTAGCAAAGTACACTCGCACTGATTTATCACAGAGCGGAGAGGGAAGGGATAGGGGTCAGGTAAGTGGGGTTTTCTTGGTTTTCATTTTACCAATATTGTGTGGTTTTGCAGAGTTGTCTTATGCGTCATCGAATGCAAACTCCGGCTTTAGTAACTTTGCATAACTGCACAATATTGTAAAAATATCTGCTTACCTGACCCCCACATAACTAGGAACTTTTGTTTCTGGTGTGGTGTTGCCCGCATAGTGGATGTTAGGAAATCAGTTGGAACAGAAGATCTGAGGTGGGGCTGGACGCTACAAGACAAAAATAGTTTGTTGGATTTGCACTAAGTGTTAATGGGCACATAAGTGGGACATTCAACAAAGAGCATTTAAGTTCACTCAAAACCCAAGACCTTATAAACGCAGAGAGGAGTGTCAACATGTGCTCTGTAATTAAAGTCACAACCCTCATTAAAACCTCAGTGCAAGGAGCCGGGCGTTACAAACCTGGATCTGCATTTTACTCCCTAACCCAGCAGCTTTGCCAGATATCTGGGGTTTATCGCCTCAAACCCTCGACAAAGCACACTCAGCAGATGACAAGACGAAACTACACGCCACAGCGTGTTAATAACTTAACACCCACCTTTACGAAGCGAGTTTTGTTGGGTTTTTCCCCTGCCCTCCAGAACGGTCCAGAGGAAGAAGGCAGGAAAAGGTTAAAATAAACCACAACTTTTCTGGCAGCAGCTCGTCCTACGGGGCCAACACCCCCCCACATACACCTTTCCCCTCCCAGAGCTGCAGGATTGCCAGCCCCTCGCTTTTTAGCCCCCACAGACGAAGCTGAGACGGTTTTACCAAGGCGGGAACCCCTTGTTGTTGGGGTTTTTTTCCCCCGACAAGCGGTTTCACCGCCGCCGAGGAACCGCCGCCTCACCCGGCCCCGGGGCGAAAAGAGAAACCACCTTCAGGCCCGGCCCCTCCTCTCCCCCCTCACACAACCCTCCTCTTTCCCACCTCCTCACCCTGATGGTTGAAAAGCCTCCATATCCTGGTGAAGAGGATCCCCATGCTGGGAGGGGGGGGCAGCGCCTCACCGGCTCCTCAAGGCGGAGTCTGAGGGCGGCGGGGGAGGGGGGGGGTGTTATCCCGGTAGAGCTCAGGGCCAGGCCCAACGCGCCGTTTGCCGGCGGGAAGGCGAATTAACGCCTCGCCGCGTTTCTTCACGCTCGGACATGGCAGCTACGAGTCAAGCCCGACCTCTTCCTTCCCTCCTTCTCCCCGGCTCGTCTCGCCTCAGCGCCGAGGGAGGACGGCGCCCGGCGCGGCGGCCACCGTAGGGGACGGAAGGCGCGTTGCTGTGACGCAGGGGAAAGGCGGGCTCGGCGCCGCCATGACGAGGCGCCGCCTCAGGGAGCGGTGGCCGCCGCCTCGGTTCTGGTCGCCCTTGGCGACTCGTCCCCCCAACCCCCCCCAATTCGGGGGTCGCCCCCGAATTGGGGGGGGGGGTTGGGGGGGCGAGTCGCCTCGAGGTTTTCTAAAATCACGAGTCCCACCGCCACAAAAACACGTCCCGAAGCACCTCACCCCTCCAATACCTCGGCCACCACCCGTCCTAACACTTCGCCTTTTTAAATTTTTTTCCTGATTTTTTTTTTTTTTTTTTTTTTTCCCCCCTAAGCTTCCCCCGGCGCAACTTGAGGTCGTTTCCTCTTGTGAGGTGGGAGGAGGAGAGAGTGAACTCGGGAGGCTAAATCTGAGTTTCTGTGCCTCCCATCTTGTTGGAGTGAAGGGGGCTATACCGTGGTTAAATGGGTGAAAATAAATATTCCGAGGTGAAAATGAAAATTCTGGTAATAAATACTGATAATAAGAGTTACAATTGTCCCCCTGTATCACACAAAATCACACAGAATGGCCAAGGTTGGAAGGGACCTTAGAGATCATTTAATCCAACCTCCCTGTCACGGGCAGGGACGCCTCTCGACTAGATCAGGCAACACATGGGGACCCAACGGGGACTGGTGAGGCCACATCTTGTGTGGACCCCTCAGAAGAAGAACTTTGAGGCACTAGAGAGTGTCTGGAGAAGGGCAACGAAGCTGATGAAGGGTCTGGAGAATAAATTTGAGGAATAGCTGAGAGAACTGGGAGTGTTTAGTCTGGAGGAGGCTGAGGGGAGACGTACTCACTCTCTACAACTCCCTGACAGGAGGGTGTAGGGAGGTGGGGTCGGTCTCTTCTGCCAAGTAACGAGGGACAGGACGAGAGGAAACGGCCTCAAGTTGCGCCAGGAGAAGTATAGATTGGATATTAGGAAGAATTTCTTCATGGAAGGGGTTCTCAGACACTGGAACTGGTTGCCCAGAGCAGTGGTGGAGACCCTGGAGGGATTTAAGAGTTGGGCAGACATAGCACTCAGTGATGTGGTTTAGTCAAGAACTTGTCAGTGTTGGGTTAATGGTTGGACTCGATGATCTGAGACGTCTTCTCCAACCTGGGCAGTTCTGTATGATTCTGTGGTAGGATAAAAAGAAAGAACGCGCTGCACTAGTAAATGGATCTGCAGTCTTTGAGGTTTAAAATAACAAGATACACTGTGTTTTAGTCACAGAATCATAGCACAGTTGTGGTTGGACGAGACCTTCAAGATCACCGAGTCCAACCTTTGTCCCAGCCCTATGAACACCACTAACCCACGTCCCTCAGCACAACATCCACCCATGCCTTAAACCCCTCCAGGGATGGCGACTCAACCCCCTCCCTGGGCAGCCTGTTCTAACGCCTGACAACCATTTCAGTAAAGAAATTCTTCCTGATATCCAACCTGAACCTCCCCTGGCGCAACTTAATGCCATGTCCCCTTGTCCTATCACTTGCTACTAGTCCATTGGTGTCCAGGTTTTATGCCCTTTTCAGAGTTAGCAATGTTGTCTCAGCTACGCTCAGGAAGAGCACAGTTAACCCGAGCACCTTCCAGCTACTCTGAAACTATCGCGTGTTCAACAGTCACCAGCAGTCGGGGGGGGAAAAAAAGGTCTTTTTAATCTGAAGCCTGTTTACCCTGTATGCTTTTGGTCCACTGTTTCAGAATTTTGCTGCCAATTTTTAACCCCCCACACAACAATCAGGATGACTTTGGGAAAACGCGACGCTTAATCATACGTAAGCGCAACGCACAAATATCCTTCCATGCTGTTCAGCTGCTGGAGCTGCTGAGATCCGTGTATTCATCTTAGGACAAGCAAGGAAGCCCGGCAGGTTAAAAAAGCAGCTCCTCCGACGTGTTACACTTTGGATGAGTTCAGCATTTATCCTGAGATAGAATTAATTATTAATTAGCTGACAATTACCCCTTTCTTGCCGTACCTCAGCTGGAAATTTCAGATCCGCACGACTCATTTCTCTTCAGTCCTCCTAAACACAGAGCGAGCCTGAAACTCGTGGGCTCGTTCCAGGGTTAGGTAGGCTGCACCACAACGTGACAGAGTAGCAAAACAGAATTAAACATTTATTTTGATTCTTTAAATAGAAAAGCATTGCTGTTTTGTCCCCCTACATAGTGGGGTTTTTTTTGGTAGACCTTGAAGCCACGTCTACAAGGCTGCAGCCAGCTGGAGCCACATGATCCTTCCACGGAACACCCCGACTACCAAGAGCTGCACAAACGGGGTGACATTTTTACAAGCTGAATGAATATGCGGCGTATTTTGGGACTGGGAAGCTCTTTGTTAAGATTTCATCTCTGGCAGTTTAAACCTGTCGTTTAGGACATCTGCGAGGCAGCCTGGTTTCACCTGCATCGTGCTGCTGCTTCTTCGCGTGCCAACACCAACGCCGGGCTTCCCCTTGCTGGTGGGGGCTTTCTGAGGAGGGCTTATGGCTCGCGGAGCACACGGTTACACAGTTCCCTCCTGGAAAACCAAAAAGCCTTTTTCAGGTCAGGAACGTTTTGTTCCAACCAACCAAGCGGGTCATTGGAGCGTTTCTGCGCTGCAGACGCGCATCAGCTGCCTACGGTGGGATTTCAGCAGTAGAGGGGAAAATACTTTATGCAGAAAAAACCCCAAACATACAGAGAAGACAGACGAGGTAAGTGGCGTAGGTACACCTAACTTCCAGGATCATATGAAAACACACAAAAGAATACGTTCTTGCTTATTTTCAGCTCACTACCTATGATTCTATTACCAGATTAAAATTTGCGTGCTTGTTTGTATCCGATTTTGGACACTCAGACAAGAGAATCCAACGGAACAGAACTTTAAAAGCCCTGCACACGCAGTGGGTATGTACCAATGCCAATTCACATGTAACGTGCAGCTCACCCGGCCGATGCGTTTGTGTCCTTCGAAGGCAGGCTCCCCGCAGGAACACCGAGAGAGCTCTCTCGTTTTCAAGGTACCACAAAGAGCATTTAATTTTCTTTTAAATATTCATTGAATCCTTAATACCTCGCATCATTCTGATACTTGCTTCTGTCTAGGAACCAATTTTAAATCAATCTGAGATCATACTGAGGACCAGACCCAAAGGCCATTAACCTTCAGGAGAATCCTTCCGCTGAGCAGTTCATCCAAGAATTTTACTTCTGGATGGAACAATGAGATATTGTATGTATTTATGTATTCCTGAGTTGCAGCTATTTAAGAGCAGAGAGATTTCAAAATAACTCGTCTTTCATTTCACGGGCCAGATGTGTCTCGTTCTTCAGAATCTCATTAATTTCCACTAAAAATGCTAACGTGTGAGGCTGCTGCCAAAAGCGATCGGCAGCCAATAAAAGTACCGCAACACCCCAGTTTTTCTCAAGCTTCTGAGCTTTTCAACAATCTCCAGTGCAGAAGACAAAGACACTTAAAAGACTTTTGAGCAGTTTGTCGGTTTTGGCTTTTTTTTTCTTTTTCATTTATTGTAGAAAAATTATCGTAATGCAGTTCATTTTTGTACATCTAAATCCCATAAAACAAATCCATAGAAATGAGGATACTATCAGCATGCAGTCTGCATTTTCTTTTTTTTTTTTTTAAATGGTTCTGATCACAAAAATAACACCACTTCTTTTTTTTTTTGTCTTCTTTGAAAGCCACTAAAAGCAGAGGTCGAGCAAAGCATGCAACACTGTACACATTTGCATAGTATATTTTACCCAGCATGCCTTGTAGAATGCTACACATACAGTATCTATAGAAGTAAAAACAGAAAGGGGCAAATCAGCAGAAAATGCAAATTTGTGGGCATTTGGGTGTTCGGTTTTTTGTTTAGGTAAAGGCCGTATTGTCTTTACCAGCACGACTCTGACCTGGCTCCCAGTGAGGCTGGAGGCCAAGCTATCACTGGGAGCCAGTTTGGGTGCAAAACACAGATTTTTTTTGTGGATCTGCAAAGCCCAAGGTCCCCGGTTTGCAGCTGGAACGACTGTTTTCACCTTCTTCCCCCACGCCTCGACTTCTCACACAATTTGCATTTCGCTCGATTCTCTTCCCGTGCTGCCCTCAACCTTCTCCCCGCAGGAGAAGAGAATCAGGCGCGTTGCAAATGTTTTGGGTGCACTCGTCCGCAGCTCTCGGGCTGTAACATTCCTCTCTCCCCCACCTCCCCGTGCCCGAAAGCGAGTAGCTCCGTAACCCGCAAGAACTTATTTACGGGGAGTATTTCATTCCCGACCTTGGGCTACTGAAGTATTGGTGGGGTCGTCATCAGTCGTATGCCAACGCCTCTACGTTGGCCAAAAATTAGAAGCTATTAAATTAGAAGGTATTTAAGTAATTTCAGCTTTGAGGAGGAAATTAGCAGAAATGAATGCAGTGGATTTTCTGGTTGTAAAAGGTCCTTTTGTTTTTCCTTAAGTAACACGGAAGGAATACAAGTTACCGAAAAAAAATAAATCAATTACGGATGCAAAAGGCAAGGCTTAGAAATGAACCGCTGAAGTGTCAGACAGCAAATTAAACGGATCAAAAATGCAATAAATCCACTGGCTCTGGATCAAAAAAAATCCACCTTTTTTTTTTCTTCTCCAAATGCAATGGTGGAATTATTGTAAATTTGTGCTATTACAAATGTGCTTCTTCTTCCTCACTCTGTTTTTACGTCATTGTCAAAATAAGTTATTCTGGACTGGACAATGTATTTTCTCACCGCATTGATTTTCTACTTAAACAGAGTAGAGTTAATATCAAAGGGGACCGTAGCGTACAGTGAAATGACATTTCGTTTTTCAGGAAACATTGATAAGGCATACGACAATCAATACGTGACGCTGATGGTCAGATACTGACTTTTGGAGAAGCCAGTAGCAGACGCCGTGCCCAGCAGCGGGTGCCCGGAGGATCTAGTCCAGGCGGTAACTCACGGCCAAGAGATCTGAGGGGAAAAGGCAAATCTACTAAACCTCACCCAGACCGAGCCAATGCCACTCCTGCTTTTCACCACTTCCAAAGGAATGAAGGTGTGACACACTCGTAGGAACTTTTAACAATGATTGCTACTTTCTCCCCAAATTGTCTGTGCGGATTCCATCACAGTATTTCTCTTTAAACGGATTCCACAAATAACAGAAGAGGCCTCAACACAAATTTCACTACTACGTAGCATTTTCAGCTCTTTCTCCAACTTAACTCCTTACGTGTATTTCACAACATTATTAAAATGTCTCTTTATTTTTAAAGGTGTAACTTTTTTTTCTAGAAAATATAAACTGGACTCAAATAACAATCCAGCAGAGGTGATTCAAATGACAGCTCTTTGAATAATGCATTCTCTTTTGGCACCATTTTAAAGATGGGGGAACTAAATTCCCCCAGAGTTAAAATTGGCTGCATTACAGTACCTTGCAGTCTCGCTGCTCTCTGCAGAACCACTAACTGAAGGAGGGGTAACTGCAACAAAACCCGTGGTAGCAGAACCCCCCACGTCCAAAACTTGCATTAATACCAACTGGAGTGATATAACCCAACTCGAAAATACAGATTTTTAAGAGTGACACCAGCCTTGTGTTATTTTACAAAATACAAAGCTGATTTTTTTTTTTTCTTTTTCGATCTCAAATTATTTTTGCTTTTAAAAAAAATGAAGACCGTGGTGTCAAGGCCAGGCTTCAGAAGCACTGACCTTGGAGAACAAAATATAGCAGGGGCCACACTTAATACTTCCGTAAAGAAAAAAAATACTCGTGAAAGCCCTAAGCTACCCAAATCAGTAGGCCGTGAAGTAGTAGCATTAGCAATGTTATTTTAAGGATGATAATGTCAGTAAAGATAGGAGATTCTGGGATGTTTCAGAGGAGTCTACAGTATCGAGATCAAGCTGGATTCAGAAGATTTGCGGTCAAATGGAACTTGAAGTTCCAGAAGGAACTACCATCATCATCTTGCCATTCCTACGGCTCCCTCTCCTCCTTTTTGTGATTTTTTCTCTCTTAAGTACATATTAAACGTTATTTTAAAAGCAAGGAGCACAAAAGATTAAACCCCCAAATATCAACACCTGGAGAAAACGCAGGATTTTTTTTTTTTTTTCCTTTTCGCAGCAAACACAACAGGAATGCTGTGAGCACGATCGCTGGCAACCGTGCCTGCCCGGCCACGGAGGCGGCGCCGAGGCCAACCCCACGACGTTCATCCGGCCCCATCGGAGTTTAAATCCAAGAGCCGTGGGGCCAGAAGAAGGCTGAGAAACGGTGCCGTTAGCCAGAGCCAACGGCACGGGCTTCCCAAACCGCGCAAAATCAGGGGCACCACCCGATTGTCACAGCAAGACGGTTCTTCAGGACAAAATCTAGGTGTTGGGACATTTCGTGACATCAGTTCTCAAGGAGAGGACCTGATTTTTGCCAGATCAAGCTGTTCAGAAAGCGAACCTCTAATTTGGCCTGTTGTTTATGCACTGAAATTTGAATCGGAACAGCGTTAGTTGTGTCCCCTTTGGCGTAATTTCGTAACAGACTCGGTTAGAAAACATCGTCAGCTGCGAGCTGCGCATCCCGTGGGATAAATGTCTGTGGAACTAGTAGAAGTACAGCTGTGAAACACAGCTTGCCAAAGTATTTTAAATACTTTTTAACAATTAATCGCCTTTCGAGTGGCTTTGAGATTTTAAAAATGCATCGTTACTTCCTTCACAAACAGGAATGCACTGACATATATTGTCTTTAGATACTCAGACCGTTGTTGCCACCTTTATTGGCCAAATTGCCGTTCATCCAGAAGTGTCCGAATGAAAAACCGGGATAACAACAAAAACTTTCAAAAAATAAATAAACAATCAGTGGGTTACAAACATTTCTAAAATCCTCTGCAGAAGCCAGAGCGTAGGAACAGAACTCTAATATTTCATAACTTTTTTAATAACAAGAAGAAATGGTACGAGGACTGGAGAATTTGTCTTACTCGAGTTCGTTCAGGAGTACAAGAATTTCACAATTTTATACAGCGCCGTTGCAGAATAAATCACAAAACAGCTGGCTAGCATTGCCCAAATTGTAATACAAATACTATGAGTTAACATGTCCTGATCAACATTGCAGCTTGTACAGATTATCATGTCTCCTAAAAATAATTTACTTCTTAAAATAAAGAGTTCCTGTAGCTTGTATCTAGAATAAATTAATTATCTATTAGCACGTTCGGTACAGTTGTACTTAAAGATATATCTATCTTCGAATAAAAAAACCCAGCAAGCAAGGAGACCTGCTGGACCACTTCTAACTGGTTTCTGACATTAAAATGGGATGGGCAGCGGGAGAGGAGAGGGCGAAGGAATTGCATACAAGAGGAAAGTAAACTTAAACCCCACGGAACAAAGGAGCTCGACGCATCCTTCCAAGACGACACGCGACCTCCCGCGCGGGCTTGTTTTTATCGGAACAGACGCCGTGGTTTTGGCACTTGAGACGCCGCGGGTGATGGAACTTGTGCACATGTGGTGTGTCGGTCTTTCCCTTTACTAGCGTGACGTGGAAGACTTAAAAACAAGGCTCCAAAAGGCTCTAGAAATAAATGATGCGTTTTGTTGGTTTTTGTCTAGGAAATGATAAAGCGGTAACCTCGTTTACTAGAAAATATATGTAGGTGCTCTGCAGCTACCTGCCATTAAAATGCAAATATCTTCAAGCAGATAAATGGTCGGATCCCTAACGCTACTACGGAATAAAGAGAAAACAGCTGTCTAATCTAGGTTTATACAGCTCAGTGCATCCTTTGCGATTAATACTTTAATGCGCACGAACAAGAAACTTATCGAAGCTTATAGAAAAAAAATGTTTGTGCCTAATGCCTCCTTTCTCATGCAGGTAGGTGTGCTGTACATGTAACAAAGATCTGTAAAAATTCCCGGAGAATGCTCCACTGTGCTATAGCAGAAAAGATTAGAGAAGGCAGCGGGAGCTACCCTTCCCAGACTAGATCTCGCCCCGTCTTCTCAGCCTAAATGCTCTTTTGGAACCTGCAGGCATTCAGCCTGAGAAAATCAATCGGGATCGGGTCTGGCATATCCATTCTTAACTCCTGGTACTCCCAGGGATGCAGATATTTTGATTTTTCTCTCGGTCACTGGCCCATTTGAATCATCTAGTGGTGCTGAAGGCTGCCTTTCAGGCAGTGGAGTTGTTTAAAAAAAATTAACCGTGCAGCCGCAGTCTTTTAATGCTGCTCGAGATGTGCATCGGGTTTGGTTGTACCACATATGAGATGGATTACTTTTGTCAATGTTAACGTCGAGGAGATAACCAGACTCAACGGTGGTGGAAAACACCAGTGATCTTTGCTAACTGGTCCGGAAAGTAGAAGAAATCAATAATATTCAGGAAATTCCTTTAGTGCTACATGCTTTTAAAGCCTACTTTTAGCAGGCTTGGGGGAGAAAGTAAGCAAATATAGAAGTTCGTGAGCCCTGTTTTTGAAAAAAAACCAAAACACAAAGAGTTTTGACATGAACCTGCATAAAAAACCCGCATGTTTGGCACAGATGTGTCACTTTTGGGAAACGCGTGCGGTGGGGAATTTCAGGAGTCTCTGCTTAAAGACAACAGCGGGTTGTACGGTCACGTACGGGAAATCTTTCAATCGCGTTGGGTCTAAGGCTTCACTGAGCGGGTAAGACGTAAGGTCCGATCACATAAATTTATCTATTTAAAGAAACCAAAGACTCAGTAGGTGAAAAGTAGCGACTGTTAGGAAGTAAGGCAACAACATCTCCCAAGATTTATCAGAGTTCTTTAAATCAGAAACGTCAGCTCGACGACTTTACCGTGAGCAGATTTTTTTTCCTGATACTCCCATTTTTTTTTTATTGCAAGCTAACTGGGACCAAAAACGTCATTTTTTAACGTTCATCGTGTGTGAATAATTTGAACCCCACCCCCTTCCCTCCGATTTCACTGCTGAAATTGGCACTGATCTTCTTGGAGAGCTCTTGTGCGACGCTGGAATTTTTTCAGACATTCATAGACGGATTTTGAAAGATGTGCCACGTAGGCAGGTACTCGGATGGACAGGAGTGGAGGTACTCTACACACTGGGTAAGAACAGCGTTATCATCTTCCGTTTAAAAAGGCAGAATACTAAAAACGGGAGGAAAAAAATATTATGTCTCTATAAGCTACCATTCCATTTTGGGACTACTAGCTGTATTCAGGTAAACGAGAGGAAAAAAACCCAAACGACTACTCTCGACCTCCAACCACACAAACTATTCTCCAGTTGGTTCTTTTTCCCGGTTCTCTTTCCCCTTCTCCTGTCGCAGTTTGTCGCCGCTGACCACAACGAAAACGTCAGTACTGGCTAAACTAAAGAAACCGCTTTGCTGCAACATCCACGCCAGGTCTAAAAATAATTTCAATCTGGAAAGTCTGTCGTAACCGCTGCGATTATTTGTGATATTTGGCACTCTCGTTAGTTTACGTTTGGTTTGTGCGAAAAGAAAAAAAAACTACGTTCGGGAAATCAGCAGTTAGAATAAATCCCTTCACTCTAACTTGAAATGGAAATCGAGCTTCCAGCAAACAAATACTCTAGCTGACTTTCTGGCTTCTAGTGGTTTGTAATTTTCAGATTTGTTTTCATTTGTATTTTCTTTCAATTGACTGCAACATGCTCAAGTTGACTTTCCAGTCAATTCACCCAAATTCCAACAGGAATTGGTTTATAAATTGGTTCCAACTGGAACTGGTCATTTGGAATTTCCAGCACAGGAAATTATTTTATAAGTGCCTCGATAAGTACCCTAAATTACAAACGGATGCGTCTAAATATCTAACGACAAGAAAAAGTATGGCTATAAATGCAAATGCTGTACTCAAATAAAAAAAAAATAAATGCAAAAAACAACCTGTATGATCGGGCATAAACGTAAGGGCATGGTCACTTTTTTTTTTTGCCCCCTACTTAACATCAAACGACAGCAGAGTGCAACTTCGGTGTAACCGCGGCACATCCGCCAAATTAAGATGATTTTTTTTGTGTGTGTGGTGTGGGTTTTTTTTTTTTTCCTAGCTACGTCATGGCAAGTTATCGACTGATGAATGCTGTCTTTTTTCCCCAGGTTCTCGAACTCAAAGCCTGTGCCGTGAATCATGGCTATATCCTCCCGGGGATCCTCGGTTCCTGTGGGGTTTGTAAGTGTCCTGGTACGAGTCAGAGTATTCTTCTTCCACTAGAGGATAGTGATCTCGGCTGTGTTGGGAACTGGAAGACAAGCGGTTCCTGCTCTTCCGAGCCCTTTCGTTGTGATAATTTTCATCTGAGGTCATTAAACTTCGTCGCTCGATGGGAGAGTTCTCTGCGGAGTGGCTGCTGTGCCTCAGACGCTGGCTCTACGAGGGCCAAAGAATCCAAGCGTTAATAGGGACACAGGGAGTATGTGGACAGTTCTTAGCTTGTTTTGAGACTTATTCTGAGGTCTTTCAGAATCCATCCACTCTGGCGTTATTCATCTTAAATTAACGTCTGCACGCTACACGAATGGGTTACAAGCACAGTCTGGTTCCTAGAGCCGAAAGCGGACCAAACGCAGGACTGCGGCGTGTGCCTTAAGGTCTCCACCGTGTTAAATATTAGAGGCCGTTTAGCATGAAAAGTGAGCTGATGTATTCAGCATTTATCACTTTTCTCTGATCATGAACATAACATTCATGCTTCTATCCTGCTCAGAAAAATTTCGGCATCGATTTGTGTGGGTTTAGAAAACCTCTGAGGATGTCGGTTGCTTTATTCTTTTTTAAAGGTGAGCCTTGTTGAAAAACCTTCATGTGACCAAGCAAACGCTGGCCAGCTAACCAGGCAGCTGAGGAGGGGCTAAAATGATTAGATACTAACAAATTCCTTCAGCTGAAACGTGCTTTCAACGTGCTGGCAGGAACTCCTTTTCTAAGATAATTTACTAACAAAAAGGTTCAGCCTTCACTATCCTCGCGCTCCCGGAACACTAACGTGCTGCGTTCTCACACGAACACCACCAGTTCGTGTTTCTCACCAGCAAGGTGACACGAGGAAGAAATAGCCTAAAAAAATATTTTGTTTGCCACCATCACACATTAAACTCCCGAAGAGCACAGCCAGCCCTACTTTTGGAACTTTGCTCTCTCTCGAGGACACGCCCAAAGGCATCCTTCTAGCGCTGCTGCGCTCGGGTTCCGGCGCAGAGGCAGCACCGTTTGCTCCCCTCGGCTCTGCCGCTGTGGCTGACGCTCTCCGGGCTAGAAAACCTCCCTCTATGGCTGCTCCCTCTCTGCAGGGCAACTGCTCAGCTGCATAATTTATAGCCAAAGGTTTGCCCGCACAGGGATGCGACTGTGCCGGCGGGTGTATGCTTACAGCACAGCAGACGCGGTGTCGCATCTCTTTCTGCGGGTCGATGCTACCAAGGTGACTCCCTGAGAGATTCCTGGTAACGAGCCGGCCCGGGAGAGGTGCCCTTCTGCAAATTCACACCCTCAGCTGCTGGGTAGCAACTCCTGCCACGTTATCCCCAAGTTTTCCTTAGAGCATCGTATTTTAGGAACGACTGCCAGTCAAAGTCCACATATTTTCCTCACAAATGATATTTCTCCTACTTCTTCGACCTAGGCATGTAATGTTGTTATGTAATCACCTAACAAACTGCAACTTTAACTCGCTGTGTTCACGCTCTCTCTCTTCCCTGCAGTAATTTACCTCTTTGGCTGCAACCTGCTCCTTTTCAAAAACTTTCCTGTTGCCCTGCCTCGGCTGTGTGCTCGCTCTGATCCCGCTATTCCCCTCCTGAGAGGTGGCACAGAACTCGTGTGGTTCCATGCTGGTCTTACACCCCAGATAACTTTTGATCCTGCAGCACAATTGAAAGGATAAGCTGCATTACGTTTTCTGCAGCAATGGACTTAAAATGCAAATCCCCTGGAGGCTAAGAAACACACGTCCCCCAAACTTGAACTGCAGGATTTAAGTCCATTCACCGAAATGAGGCTGGACTACGTAGATTTAAGAGCTAACTGGGGATTAGCCACAAAGGCAAACGACCGGCCCCCAGGAGTTGGCAGTGACGAAATTTCATCATCCCGTTGAGGACTGCGAACACACAAAACTCAACATCGACACCTTCCCCTTCTAGGGAAGGTCACGACCAAGGACCAGACGACCACCGGCTTGGTGCACCGTGCCGGGCGTGATGGGCCGGAGCCGGAGCACGCTGCCTCGTGCCCCCTCCCTTTGACGGACTCTGCTGTACCTACGTCACTTAACTCCACCCCAGTGACCTCCACAAAGCCCAAAGACTCAGGTTAGATCAGGAGTTTCAATTCTTAGTCAAGTTCAAGACACAACTGCGTGAAAAAGGGACACTCCTCCATCCCCACGAGGTGAAGCAGGTACAGACTGGCCCAGCAAATCTGCGTCCTCCTCAGGTGGGACCGTTATGTGGGGCTTGTGGCATTCGGTCCCCCAAGGCATCAGGTGAGAAGGAGTCCCAAGAGGTACGAATTCTTAATATATCGTAAGCACCTGAGCTAGTCTAATTCCTGGGATTCGCCCGAGGGCTTCGTAATTACCGTACTGCCTCGTTAACAGTTAAAACCGATGCAAATCCTCGAATTAGAACAAAACCTCGAGGTGGATAAGCACTTCAGAGGCTGGGAGTCTTCACTGAGAGACACCCGTGTAAAGCATCAGAACTCTGTAAAGGGGCCCGAACGCTTTGGCGGCTCTGAAATCCAAATCCTGGGGTCTCTACTTGGGCCTCATTCACTCAGGGAGAAATTTACCCCTCTGCAGAGAACTAGCACCAGTCAAGTCCCACCTAAACCTTCACAATGAGGGTGAAGTGGGGATTAAGTGACGCGTACCTTCAGCCAGCCCACTGCACAGGGGTGATTTTCATCTTCAGTGTGAGTTTTCCCTAAGTAAATGGAGCAACATTTCACAGTTACTGCCGGTGTCCATTGATCAGAGAGAAATAAATGCCTGAAAAAAATTCCGTGGATGCACCCAGTTCTCGAAATGAAACTGAAGAGGTGAAAGGTCTGCAGATGGCATTTTATTGTCATGAAGGGATGGAAAAAACTGAAATTTTAAGGCAAGTGAGGATGGAAACAACAGTTTACATGTGCATGTTGTTAATAACAGAACAGTGCTTGTGCATTCAGCCAGTCAGGAAACAGTGACTTACTCATCCTAGTAAAATCGAGCGCAGCATTAGAAACGTGAGTATCGAGTACCATGCACCTTCGGTGAAGTGCAATTCCCTCACAGGAAAAACAGCTTTATGTTAACTGAAAACACTCAACAATGCACCGTTTCCTTCAAAATTGTTACCTGCTTCCAGACTCTCTACAAGCAGAACAGAGGTTAAATTTGTCAGGCAGGATTATCACTCACTCAGCGCAATTTGCTCAACACTACTTCCGACGTATAGTAGGAAGTGCACACTCCTAGAAAGTGACACATCTACAGAACTCCCGAAACTTTCAGACTTAAAAGTTTGCTGCGATCCTGATCTTCTCAAGCATTCACAACCGTTAATCGAAAACATTTTCTGTTTCCAAACTTAGTAAAGCACGTACTTCTCATTAAGGATTATTTACATGCCACGTTTGAAGTTTCAAAGTTCAGCCGTTTTTGAGCTATCCCTGTGGAAAAAAATGGTCAGAATTTTTTTTCAATGAGTACAAAACCGTGTTGAAACACTCAAAGAACTCAAAAGAGGTGAAGGCGTTTTGCCGATGCGTGAGACAAGCATGGAAGCTTTTCCCCCAGAAGCGAATGTTTCGTGAAGTTATGAGGGTGGAAATAAAAGGGATCATCAGAGACACTGCTCCGTGTTCTTAAACGCAGTAGCTGTTGGCTGTTCACCTGACAGGGTCTCCTTTGCAATGACAGGTTTTCCAGATTAAAAAAAAATAAAGGACGTTTTCTAATAGGGCTGTAAGACCACCTGACAGAGCGTCTGTTAACTCCTCCTCCAGGGAATGCACGCCTGTTTTATTTCCCCCTGAAGCGAGAGCACTCCCCTCGAGCGCTTCGGCACTCGGTTTCGTCGCCAACCACGACTGCTGGCAGTGGCCAAACAGCCAATAATAACTAACGAAGCAGCTACAAGGTAGCTAAAGCAAACGCATGATGCTATCTCCCCATAGATTTTTTTAAAAAACCCAACAAAACCCACCTGATCTGCACTGGCGTTTGGGGCTGAAATGCGTTCTCATACCTGTAATCCAGAGATGGCAGCAGGGTACGGTGAGAGCGCGGTGGATCCTAAATTTCGCCCGAGGAGCGGGGTCATGGGCGTGCTACTGGTGGTGTGGGTAGCGCGCCAGTACGCCTCGAGATATTCTGCCAAGTGCTCGCACGCGTCTTCGAGCTGGTTCTCGTCCAAAATTACATCAAACATTTCCTGATCACAACAACAAAGTTTGGTGCGTTACAACGTCACAGACGCAAAGAATCAAAGAATCACAGAATCACAGACTGTCAGGGATCGGAAGGGACCTCGAAAGATCATCAAGTCCAATCCCCCTGCCAGAGCAGGAACGCCTCGATAATGCTACACAGGAACGTGTCCAGGCGGGTCTGGAATGTCTCCAGAGAAGGAGACTCCACACCCTCCCTGGGCAGCCTGTGCCAGGGCTCCGTCACCCTCACTGAGAAGAAGTTTCTTCTCGAGTTTAAGCGGAACCTCTTATGTTCCAGTTTCAGCCCATTACCCCTTGTCCTATCAGTGGTTGTCACCGAGAAGAGCCTGGCTCCATCCTCGTGACACTCACCCTTTAGATATTTGTCAACATCAATGAGGTCACCCCTCAGTCTCCTCTTCTCCAAGGAAGAGATGCTAAAACAATTCTCGTCACGCCAGTGCTTTACAGTTCAATAGGGGGGAATCAGAACATGGAATCGCAAAAGAAAACGATGCAAGTGGGTGATCAAAAGCCAGATCTCTCAGAAGTCTCCGTATCCTTTCAGCGGGGCCTCACTAGACGTTGCGTGAGCCCTACCCTGCTCCGAGGCACAAGACTCCTGGAACGAATGGACTTTGCTCCGAGACAGGAGCTGAAGGGAGCCAGAGTCACGGCGGGGGCTTCACCTGGGCTGCCTCCACGCCCCGTCCCTTAACTACCTTCAGTTATGCCCATCTGGACCTCTTACCGCTCTGTTCTCAAATCCGCCAGACCACGCAGGTACGACCTTTTTTCCTCCCTAACCTGAGCCCTGGCACTTGCCTCGCAGCTGCTCGGGGAGGAATTCAAAGCCACGTGGCTGCTGCGCTGCCCGAGCAGTCAAAGGGACGCTCTGCTGGCACCTTTTTAGCTCATCGGTGTGACGAGTGCTGATAACGGACACCTGATAATAAACCAACGCCAACTGGGTATTCGAGAGAAATTCAAATGTATTTTCAGCAGCGAAACTTCATACCTCACCCTAGTGGAAAAAAAACAATCCTGAAAATAACACAGGAAATGAAAAACAAGTGCAGGTGCTAAGAGGAACCGAACACACACCACAGGCTGCTTTTCCCCCCTGCATATTTACCGACCTGTCCCACACACCCCGGGCTGACATCTCTAGAATAAGATATAAAACCGCACGACGGATTTATCATCAACCTTGACTGTGCATCTACCTTCTGCCCAGAAGTCTGGGCCAGAACCTACATTAACACTAAAGCCATTTTATTTATTTTTGAATTTATTCTCCCTTACCAGCAGGGTAGAGAAATGTTTCCTGCTCTGCCAGCAAGTCTGGAGTTTCCTTCTAATAAGACCACACCAGCTCCCATGGTTGGATTTGCTTGTTTTGCTCCTCTAGTTACAGCCTTTACAGCCTCCTTTGCTACTGAAACCCGTGGGGATGCCCAGCACGTTCCGTTGGATCGCTCCCACCACCGTTTGCAGAAGTGGTTCAAACACAAGTTAGAATCACAGAATCACAGAGTCAATTGGGTTGGAAAAGACCTCAGAGATCATCAAGTCCAACCAAGTTACGTTAGGAAACGGATGTGATTTGCTTACGCGCACTTTGCTTTGGAAAATACTGAAATGAAAACATCACACTTGGAATACAGCACGTGTTTCCCTAAATAAAGATTGTCCGTACCCAACCCGGAAATTCACAGCTAATGCTCCAGCTAACGGACCCAAACCGCCCCGTTCTGCACCGCTATGTAGCCTCCTGCGGAAATCTGAGAGCGATCTCAACTAAATTGATTTTCTTCCTTTTTTTTTGCATTTAACAGTTCTGCTCCTAGCCAAACCGTGTTTGTTCTCTTGCTGGGTATTTGGGAAGAAAGAGTATATTAAGGAGATCCTTGTTTGGAAGGGTCGGGGGTAAAGCAATTTCTTTCCAGTTCTCCTTCCAGGGCATTTTATTCGCTGCAACATTAGAGAATCGTTAAGGTTGGGAAAGTCCTCTAAGATCAATTCCACCCTTCTGGTTTTTATCTGAATTCTCTAAACCTCAAAGAGCGGCGGCAGACCTCCGTTTAACTTGACAAACTGAATCCAATTTTTAACAAGGTAACGCTCGCTTTTAGAACAAATACGCAAGTTTAGTGCGTCTCTACACTCCATTTGCGCATTGCTTAATCTTAGCAGCACACAAATTTAAGTCTCCCGTTCAGGATAATGTTTTTAATTCTGTTTATCACCAAAGTTCATTATCTTCGGGTATCCAGTAAAGCCACAAACTATTTTAGCTCAGGCAGCCTGTGCCAACTAAAGTGAAAAACCCAGCAGTGATACAGTGACATCATCTAGGAATCAACCCTTATTTCCTTTTGATTTTTGTGTCGGTTGTTTGGAAAACACCAGACGCTGACATCAGATTTTCTACATCCTGTCCAAGAACCGGGTTTTCTCATTTCAGTTTCAAGTTTTCTTCTCTACTCACGCTGAGAGATCTCCAGGCGTGTGCTGCAGTTCCAAAACTTGACTAATAAGCCGCGTTTTCTAATTCCACCTGATTCTCACCCTCAAGAGCATCCACGTCAGCCTCACAACGTGTGTAAAATAATGATCACATGAGCACATGCGAGTATTTCTGAGGGGATACTCATTAAAGCAGCGGTCCCTCCCGAAGAATTGATAAAATTAGTTGCCACCGACGTCTGCGATTTCTTTCAGTGTACGGTATAATCACTGTGAAATATTCTGGTGCGTTATCCTCTCTCCGCAACACAAAGTAATTAATTATACGAACGCGTTTGAGTTCTGCTAGACTGTGATTTCTAGAATTTCTCAGGTCGTGCCCAACAGACCAGAGGGATGCTCTCTTAGCGTTGGCCTGAATCCAAAAGGCTTTTTAAAAAATGATCATAATGAAGCGTATGCGACTCGTGGATTTAGAGGGGTAGGGTTAGTGCAGTTTGGGTTTCTTGGAGCCATATAATGTCCCTGCTTAACGGAGTCACGCAACGACAGGCACGCTTAGCACTGCCCCGAGCAGCGTCAGGGAAAGATTAGCGAGGAATTAATAATGAAAGCAGTTCCTGAACTTAAAACATGCCAACAAAGGCAGCTATTTTTAAATGTCTAGACATACAGCACCATCCCGTTACTTAAGGCTGGCTCTCAGCAAACGACAAAAAACAAACCTGGGGGGTTCACGGTTTCTTCAGTTTTAAACAAATACTCCTCTTGCAGGAGTCTGAGCTGCTGAACAGCCGAAGCAGGTCACAGCGCAGAAGACAGACGCCAACATCTTCGGTCCTGGCTGTATACTTGTACTTAATTAAATCTTCTGTGCAGGTGCAAAAATAAATACACCTTTAAACGTGGCGAGCACTCAGCGCACTGTTCTGTGTGTAAGCTCAGCAACAGCTCGGTGCAGACGCCACAAGCTGCATTCAAAGAGGTGCAGGGGCAACTCCGTTTCACTTGACTCCCACCCATCAAGAGTTAGGAAGGGATAAGCTTTTACAGAGAATGTTTTGTCCTACAGAAAGTGCCCAGTTTTGGTTTAGTTAACGGGACTTGAATGGCTCACAGGAATTCTCCGTCGTCATTTTAAGCGACAACGACTCAGCAGAAAATCACGTGTGGGAAACAGAATATAGCTGAGCTCTCCAGAAGACCTCGAGACAGCCTGAATGTCTTTCAGCACTGCTGGGAGTGGGAAATGAGGACAGGGCAGCGAGCAAAGAGATCTACAGTTACTGCAACCAGAAGCTTACAGGTCTCTGCAGTGACACGAGCAGCTGCGTTTACCTGGTGGCAGGAGCTAACCTAAAAGGGCGACCTTTGGGCAAGAGGAGAGAGAAGGTGAAAGCTCTCTCCAGGTCTCCCCTCCTGCCGGAGGGAGTGACACCATTCCCACCAGCGGCAGCTCTGCGACATCTGAGGGGAAGGAGAGGTCTGGCCTAAAGGACATATGGCTCAGCCTCAATTCCTACCAATGGGAACAGGCAAAAAGCAACATCTCTTGCTGTAATTTAGGAGAGTGTCCAAAAATACCTGAATTATCTTTTTACGGCCAGTGGAGATGAGGGAGGAGGAGGCTTTAAAGTTTAGTATCTTAAGAAGCATATAAAACCACATAGTTACACGGAAATAAATCCTTGTGGATCATTACTCCGGAACAAAAGCTGCTTAAACTTGGTTATTTTCATTGGAATTGAGAACAGACGCCATCTGAAACGGAGACAATCGTTTAAAGGTCTATAAAACACCTTCTGGAAGCATTATCTGACCATTAGGGCTGGGCACTCGTTCTGCTGATCTCAACCTCCAGATTTGTTCCTAGATTATTCCAAGACATTTCATTTGTCAGCACTTTGCCTGTTCTAAGTTGGAGAGGATGACCAGGGAAACCTTCCCACACCTTCTGAACTAATTCGATTCCAGCTCCGAGTTCTTTGGCAGTTCTGGGCCGTCTGATCGTTCCCCTGGTAGGAACTGCAGTCTCTGTGCTATGGGACCACTGTCACTCTCAGCTATTACGCTGCAAACACAAGTCCACGTCTGAGTTTGTTTCCACCGAGTGACTTTCTCTGACGCAGGAACCGGGCATTTTTACAAAAATAAAAGCAAATTTGAGCTGCCCTGTCCCAACACCCACGTGGCTGTTCTGCACAGCATCTGCCTGCCCCACCAGCTATCCCAGAGATCTGCTCCGGGAGCAGAGGGTTATTGCAAGTCAGTCACAGAATCACAGGATGTTTGGAGTTGGAAGGGACCTCTAGAGATCACCCAGTCCAGAGCAGGGTCAGCCAGGGCAGCCCCACAGGAACGCGTCCAGGCGGGTTGGAAAGTCTCCAGAGCAGGAGACTCCACACCCTCTCTGGGCAGCCTGGGCCAGGGCTCCGGCACCCGCACAGCCAACAAGTTTCTCCTCATGTTCAGGTGGAACTTCCCATGTTCTAACTTCAACCCATTATTCCTTGTTCTCTTGCTGGGCACCACTGGGAAGAGATTGTCCCCTTCCCCTTGACCCCCACCCCTCAGATATTTCTCTACGTTAACAAGGTCCCCTCTCAGCCGTCTCCTCTCAAGGCTGAACAGCCCCAGGTCTCTCAGTCTCTCTTCACAGCAGAGATGTTCAGTCCCTTGATCCCCCTCGTAGCTCCCCCTTGGACTCTCTCCAGTAGGTCCCTGTCTCTCTGGAACTGGAGAGCCCAGAACTGGACACAGGATTCCAGGGGTGGTCTCCCCAGGGCAGAGCAGAGGGGCAGGAGAACCTCCCCAGCCCTGCTGGACACACTTTTCTTAATGCCCCCCAGGATCCCACTGGCCTCTTGGCCACAAGGGCCCGTTGCTGTCCCAGGGACAACTCACTGCCCACTGGGACAGCTCTGGTAAAGCGGGCGGTGAGCAGCGCCTGCGCTCAGGTGAGATCACTGGAACGGCGCGGTGGTGTCGGGAGATTGGGGATCATGGGCGTGCAGACCCCTGACTCGCACCCCGGGTCTGGAGTCACCCCGCGGCTGAAGGCAAGTCCTCGGCAGCCTCCTCTCAAACCAGGAGCCCGAGACTTTGGCCCTTCAGACAGCACCGCGCCACAAGGGACGTCAGCTGCTCACGTGCTCGATCAGTTTTACCCTACACGTCATTTTTTGACCTGTGGCCTCGCCAAAGATCCTCATAAACCCAGCACAGGAGATAATCGGGATGAAAGTATCAAACAACTTGTTTCCCGGCAATAAAAGCCGAGCGAGGGTTGCAGCCGCCTGACCCGCTGTAAAGTGAAGTGATAACGTATGAACTCGGCTGCAGTCAAGGGCCAACACAGCAGAAACCTTTAGAACTCCACGTATCCCAAGTTCTTTCGCTTTTCTTCTGTACTTACTGGTGGGCATTGTGCAAGTTTATCAGCTGCCACCAACTGAACATTCAAGTGTTTACTCTGCGACTTCCCTCTAGATTTAATCAGTCGCTGCAAAACCTGACAAGAGGAAAAGAGGAAAATGTGAGTTTAGGACTTGCTTATCTCCGTAAAGCGCAGACTGACATCCCACTGGAGGATTAACCAAGTTCACTAACTCTCCACTACGTTTAACAAAATGGATAAAATACCGTCCCGGAATGTAAGCACAAACCTTTCCGATAACCTCTCTGAAAGCCGTTTACATTTCCCGCTGCCTCACATTTAATCCCTTACAAACACTTCAAACGCAGCGCGAATGGTGATTTCGCTTGATTTACTTCAAGTAGGAGGTTATTTTTGACAAATATAACCACCCAGAGAACCACGAAAATTATATATACACCGAATTATACCGGATTGCCCGCGGCGCAACAGCAGCAGCGTGCTTTGCTGCACGGCAGTAACGCTGTAACTTAATCTGTTGGCAGGGGCACGTTGGGTACAGCAGGCATCACACAAGCACAGCTCATGTTACTTTTTTTTTCCATTCACCATGTCCATTACTAGAATTTAAGGAGCAGAATAGTTAGGAATCCTCAAAAAACCAAATTTCGGGATCCCAGAACAACAGAGTGCTCTCTAAGTTGGAAGGACCTTTAGAGGTCTCCGTGCCAACCCCTGGCTCAGAGTGTGTCGGGGCAGGGGGCTGCAAAGCAGGGGGTTAGGAGCCACAGAAAGAATGTGCTCCCCAGGAATTTTTCTGTCTCTTGAACCAGTGGGTGCCTCCTCTAAGGCTCAGCCCAAGGGCAGAAAAAAGAAACTGTGCCAGACATTCCCTTGTCAAGTCCTTGATCTGAAAAAATCACTTTTTTCTTTTTCTCTTCACCTCACTCCTAATTCCTTCAGGCGCAGGTGCCGCACTGCTCACTCCCGCTCTGCCCTCCGGCCCCCCTCAGACGCTCAAATTTTAACGTTACCTTCGGAGAAGACACTTTAACGTGGACGATAATTGGTGCTAAAGATGTCTTGATAAGCTGTGCAGGGTGATTGATAGTGTCCGCGTCTAGGACGACCAGCTGTAAGGACCTCGCCAGCTCGAAGATTCTTTCAATCTCGCTCTGTACTTCAGCTGGTAAAGGGGAGCAAAAGCGGTGAAAGCCATCCCGCCCCAGCACGGCTTAAGACAAAAATGTCACCCCCTATTTCTTTTCACAGACTGTATGCAGCCAGTATAGGAACTCCATATGAGAATTCATGTGATTTCCATAAAACAACCTATTACTCATGGCAGTTTTAAAAACAGAGAATTCTGTTGCCTGAAAATACATACGTACCATCCTCCTTTATAATACCAGCATATTTAAACACTGGGTACAATTAAATGCATCTTTCTATGAACATAAAATAGACTTAAGCTTATCTTCCAGATCTGCTCAACAGCTTAGGAGTCACAAGATTTTTTATTTTAGGCAACAAGTGATGGATGGACATACCCTAAAACTCTCAGACTGCGATTCTGATTTAACTTAAACGAGAGTCTGTATGAAAAGCAGAACTGCGGCCTCCAAGCTCTATAACCACCAAAAATCGTTTTATGTTAAATGCCTGACAGGGTACTATTTAAAAAAAGCACTAATGGCAACGTTCACATCAAAGCACTTCTGTCTGAAGAAAAAGGAGAGACTGATTTCCATGTAAATTCTGTTTCTGATAGTCATCGTTCCGACCCTTCTTAATCATCCCCGCGCACGTGGCGAATTTTAAACAGATAAACTCAGCACAAATTGAAGCCTGCAAGCGATACAGCCGCAGCACAAAAGAGCTGCGTGTCAGCAACTCACCCGCATTTCATCTGCCTGCGAGAGCCGCTCCACAGAGCGGTGCCCGCCCGCAGGCGCGCGGGGAGTCAGCGCTCACCTCTGCAGCGCTTCATTTTGGGGTGCCTGCTCCCCTGCTAGAACGCCAGCCCCAAGTGGAGCAGCCTGCGACCTACACCTCTAACTCAGACTGACTCAGCAGGTCAGAGGAATGGGTTTAAGAGCTTTTTCCTCCTGAAAAGACGGAAAAACATCTCCTCCCGCCTCCTAGGATAACATCCCAGAGACCAGGTTACCGGCGTGCATGCCCTACCCAGATTTCCACCTTTGTGAGCGGAATAAAAACGCGTCGGCCGGTGTAAGGCAGCAGTGGTGACTCTGCGAGGAGAGGGTGGGGAGACCCAGAGTCTTGTGGCTCCACAGAGAAATTAAGCCACAGCTCTTCAGCACTCAACCCAGTCCCAGGGTGGGGACCAACGTGTTTCCCTCCTGGCTGGACAAGGCGAAAGCTCTGTGGCACCTTGCGCCGTGCAGTTAAAAGCACGGGGCTGCGAAGAGGCAGCTGTGAGGCCAACTCGCCTCGGGAGGAACTGGTGCTGAACCCACGCTCTGCCTGCAGGCCCCTCACTCCTCTTTCCCCAATCCCACCTCCAACGCCGCTTGCTTTCGCCCAGGGAACGGCGGGTAACGCAGGGCACCGCGCTCGGCTGCCCCTCCTCAGCCAGGAAGAAGTTTTTTCCCATGTGAGTAGGTGACATTCGGAATTACCCACTGAAATGCTGCAGGGGTATTCGGAACTGCGGAACCGGTGACGTCGCGAAGGCTGAAATCCCGTGCTCCCCTCCAGCAGGTAACCACGCTCCAAACTGCACCGGTGTCAGTGTCTTACCTAAACTGGATCTTGTATTTGACCGCTCGATTATTGCCCTCTTGCTTGGATTATTCAGAACAGACCTCTTGGCAAGAGAAATGTCAGCTGTCACTCTGGTTATCGATATCCTAGGAGGAAGAACACAGGCCACGACAAAAGCAGAGCAGTCAAATTTTCAGCGCGCCGTGCACGATTTACCGCCACGTTCCATTCCAAAGTGCAAACACAATGAAACGCCACTCAGACATGTTTCATAGCTGGGTTATGTCATCATTAAAGATCAGCTAAAGAGGAATGCTGCATAACGGTGAAGAACTTTACTTCCTATTCCCTGTGCTATTGTAGACCCTGGCATACGGTTCCCCCTGTTCCACTGAATGCATGAGGTAACTTTTCTCCTCCCCAACTCACATGAATTTACACGGTACCATAAATACTACAAGATACGCAAGGCTTGGGCCGCACAGAACCAGGAACAGCACTTCTCTTCCTGGGTAGATAAACCATTGATTAAACCCGATGTCGGCAAGAGGGAAGCGAGGGCCGTGCCTGGACACGGGAGCAGATCGTGTCCCTCCCAGCTGAGACCCACTTTTTGCAGACAGTTCGCTGCTCCGACAGGATGAACAGCTCAGCTCATGGTCGAACAGGAGAAAAGTGAGCTGAGCCAGAGCTATCTGTACTGCTGGAGCCTCCTCTTTGATTTAAGGAAGGTGATTTTTAAATTTTTTTTTACCTTGTCTGTTAGCAAGCCGGCAAGAGACCAAAGGTTATAAAGCAAAGGCCACGTAATCACAGCACGTAAAATCTATTTAGGAGGACTGTGATGAGCTGGAGAGCCACGATTAATGAAAAGAAAGCGGCTTTTCCATAGAACGTAGGATTTACGCAGCTCTAAGTGAAACTATCCGGGTTAAAAAGTAGTGCGAGTGTTTTTCTACATAACAGATTTGCTGCCAGAAAATACAGTACGGACCAAAAGTATAAGTAAAAGAAATGGGAGAAAATAATGCGTCGTGGGCCTAGGGGTGATGATAAAACACGGCGGTGCACAGCTCCTGGATCTCTGACTGCTGGAATCAGAGACAAGGCGAAGGACCACAAGCAGGCACCTATTCTGCCAGATACAAGCAGCATTTCACTCCTCCTGAGTGAGAAGTAATCCTAAGCAGCACTGTTGCTGCAGGATGTTAAAACCCCCCCGTGCCTCTGCTATCTTTCGTTTCCAGGGGCTGTACAGTCAGGCTTGGGCTGCGCAGCAGGGACGAATCACAAGGCATTTAGGGAACGCCGCTGTTGGAGCCTCTGCAGCAGCCGTCGTTCGCCCCAACGCCTCGTGCCAGCCAAGCCTGAGCAGGATCCTTCCAGCAGGGCTGCACGCCACAGCCCTCGGGCCTTTCTTTCAGCTCGCTGCCCAGAGGGGATGCTGCAGTGAGGAGAGATTTCGCTGACCGAAGCCAAGCGTATTAAGAGGCAGGGCAGGAGTCCTGCTAGCTCAAGCTTTCCCCAAGTCTTCTGAAAAGCTTCCTCCTTGGAAATGTGGACCTGCCGTAAAATTGCAGAAGAGACGGAAAGACAGAAAAAGAAAAGGGGGGTGGAGAAAGAACTGCAAAGCCATAAAAGCCGGCAGGAGGACCAAGAAGCAGCTGAGGTGCCTGTAAAGGAATTTAATTCGTTTTCCTAAAGTTACTCAAAGCTAAAGTCAATTTTATCAGCCTGCTTGTGGCATTTCGCTTTTTCAGTGCTGAAATCTCACACTGCTGCCCCATCTGGTTGCCACCACTTCTAACGGCAACAGGATTTCCAAAAAAAATACCTGACTCCAGGCAGAATCTCTCCCTCTTGCCCGTCTGTGCAGACCGTGGGCACGGCGGGAGAAAAGACCGAAGCGCGAGGCCAGGAGCAGCCCTGCCTCCCTGCAGATTAAGGGGCCGAAACGGGTGCGTCCGAGGGTGCTTTATGCTTTCTTCTCTGCATTTAGGCCCTGCTGATCTGTGTGGAGAAAGCCTCTGCTGAGCACACTCTCCCGTAGGGTATAAAAACACCCCTCACAAAGGAGACATCCGCAGCAGTCACGCCGTGGCAACTGGGGATGACTGAACGCTTCCCGTCGCCACGGCTTCCTCCCGAAAACAAGGACTCTTGGTCACCTCCCCGGCACACGCAAAGCTGACAGACACGTCCCAGCAGCTGGGAGAGAACATTAGTTGGGGCTCCACACCGACACCGAATGCAAAGGGGCCCTGGAGCGAGCTGCAGCGGGACCCGAGTGGGGAGAGGAGGCACCGACAGGATGCGACAGCTCGGAGCGATGACAAATTTAACCGCAGGCTGCCACGTACAGGGCCTCAGCTGTCAGGTTTGAAACCAGTCGCTGTGGTTGTAGGATCTGCTAAAATCGCTCGAGCTGAGCAATTAAAAATAGGGGAGGGGACGAGATATCGTGCACAGAAGCTGAACGTTTGGTCTAAGCTGTTTATGGGTTAGTTCAGCACCGCCGTCTCCTCTCTTGACCACGGATTCTACTCCACCTCTTCTAAACCACTGACACCATTATTTTCACTGTCTTAGTGCTAATGTTTTAGGTATTTTCAATCCTGATCAACTGTCACATACTACCCAGCACAGTGTAAACTCTTCTTCACAGTTAGAACAGGCTGAACAAACTCGGAGGGAGGAAGGGCAGAACATCCCAAAGCTGCACCACAGACCTACGACTACCGACAAGCTGCGGTGGAAAGGACGAGATGCCATGGCCCAAGCCTACGTTCCTAGCAAAGAAATCCAGATCATCGCTCTCACAACTCATCAGGAAATATTCTCCGTGTTCCAACTGAACCAGATGAACACTTCTTACAACTCTGGAAGTTCCGACACGCTGTCTTCTGTATTTTAGTTCTCAGCGTTTCCTTCTTCAAACTGCCCTTCCAAGTATTTCTGACCACCGAGACTATTTAAGAATTGATTTTCCTTAGGTGTTGGTCTGAAATCTATTTAAACCTGCGGGTTCTGATACTTATTTCAGGGTGAGGATGTGATTACGTTTATTTAGAGAACGTTCTGCTTTACTGGAGCCTGGAACTTCACAACCGGTGCTGGAAAGAACCTATCCCAAACAAAGCAACTTCCAAGTGAAGTCAAGAGGCGCTTCTCTTTGGTGGCTGCACACTCCAGCAGCTGGTGGAGCTGGTCCCAAAAACCTCAGCCTGGTAGTGCCATCTCTAAAGGTATTTTGGCACTTTCTGTGGGCCCCAGTCACCTTTCATCTAGATTTCTCCTGCAGCTTCAGGCTGGTAAGATATCAAGGTGGAATTATTCTATTCAATTCAAGGAATCCTGATACAGACACGGCAGATATGAGGAGACACGCACCTGTAGGAAGATATGAAACGTGTTCCACCCCGCAGCTGGCTGCGTTTCAGCGCCGACACAAAGCCCGGAAATCAATTTTGAGCATGCACGAAATTTTCTCGCATTACGAAAAACCAAATCACTCAAATGTCGGTAACACATGGAGGGGGGAAGCAGGAAAAGGACAGTATTTCTCACCTCCCATCAAACCTGTGCTTCAGGAAGTCAAAGAGAGCTTTCTGCATCATGTCTGTCACCTTTGCAGAGGTGAGGAGGATCGAGCAGGGAGGATTGACAGGGAGGAAAAGAAGTCAAAAGTAAGAAAAGAGGTAAGTAGAAGGTAAGGATACTGCCAACAATCAATACCCCTTCTAGGTAGCAACCATTCCACTTGCACGTTTGGTAAGAAACACTTGCCAGTTTTCTGACTCATTCTCCAAAGCATGGAACGGAGGATGTGAGAGCTGTCACTCTTTCTGCTCTTGTCTGGAGGCACCAGAGCACACCTCTCCGCCTTCCAGAGCAATTCTGGCCCCAGCAGCCTTCAGAACGTACCAAAAGCACACGGGACTAGTGGGGCTGAACAGATTTTTTTTTTTTTTTTCCCTACAGTAACATCACTAGAATTGCCTTAAAACTTCAGAAACGAGATTTTAGCATGTCGGACTGGTCGAACAGAAGAGAACAACCGTTCTCAGAGAGGTTTACAAGCAGGAAAAAAAAAAAAAAAAGAATGTTTCCATCCCTGTCCAGGACAAAGCATCTCGGAGCAGCTCAGCCTCAACAGCTGTCACCCACCTCACTGAGCGAGCAACTCGTCCCTTTCAGGACAACTCAGGTTGACACCTATTGTCTGCCAGTCCAGACAGGAACTTCATCAAAACCCCCCAGGCCTTTCTCCTAGGTTGCCTTTCAAAATGGTTCTTGCAGACTTTAGTTAGGGAAAAAAAAAAAAAAACCAGTCAAAAGAGTTTTTCCATGCAGGTTGCAAAGCAAGGTCAAGGCGTTTCTGCAATTATTGGTAACTGCAATTAATACTGTAGTGGCGTTCCCATTTATACGCCCTTCCATGCTCAGGATGTCGTGTTTAGTATCGTTTTCTTAAACAAATTGGGGCAGCGTATTTGTAGAGGTTCGTATTAACAAAAAGCCTCTATCCCCTTCGAACACCAGAGTCCCCAGGCAAATTAATCTACGGGGCAGCGCCGTGAAAGTCAAGGGATGAAATTTGCTCCTGTCAGGAAATGTCACCACGAAAATTAAAAGCAGACCATGAAGTAGCTAATTCCTGTTTTGCTAAACTACATTTTCAACCTTTCTCCCAAAAAAAAACCCCACAACGCAAGAATACTGCATTACGCCAATAACGGCACCATGTTGGAACCTTCCAAAAAGAACCATTCCAGTATGTTTAGTAATATCCCACAAAGTCGTAACGACATTAATTAAGCTAAATGAAGTGTATCTTTGATTTTACGTTCGTGTTCATTTAGTTCCTAATTCAGCAAAGCACTTAGCAGATGGTTCAGTGCAGGGGAATTTGCCCTGCTAAAAGCCTGCGCTCGTCGAGCCCGCGTTAAACGCTCATTTGGGTCTGCGGCACTCTTGAAAAACGGGTGTCCTGCACGTCATCACACCTCCTTCCTCGTTAAAGGCAAATAATTTAGAAGAATTAAAGGGTTTTTTTAATATATCTTTGCCAACACAGGGTTTCACGGGAAGATGTACAGCTTTTCTGAGTGACACGCACTGTTGCAAGGTGGGGGGAAAAAATCCAGCTGGTACCTCACCCAAAGGGTGCAAAGTGCTGACTGTGCTCTTAGTTCTTACAGAACGTTTTTGACAATTATTGAAGCTAAGGTTGCTTTAAATTATCGTAAAAGAGCTGCACCGGACTACACACACTGAGTGCCCTGAGGTATTAGTTGCAAATTCCTGCCACACCTACCTCGTAGCCTTTCAGGGACGGACCCACCAAGACAACAGGTCTCATGGATGGTACCACATCGTACGGGGGAATGTGTTCCGTCTAGGAGAAGCAAACAGCCCTTCAGATCATTAATCAAGCCAGATGCCTACGCAAATCCTGGGAATTACGTGTTAGAATTCAACACGAGAGAATGGGAACAAAAGCACTACTCACCACTTTTTGCTTCTGTTTTGCTAAAAGACCAAATGAGAACTTGGTTAAAAACCAGACGCTGTGTGTAATGACCTTTAACACTCACCGACAAAAAAAATCCCTCTTTTGCTTTCTCTCAGTGCACCTCCCTTCTGGTGAGCCCTGTCTAAACTGTTCATTCATTCCATCTCGGGGCAGCCACCACTTTTCCGGAGATTTTTCTCCCGGTCCCTTAGCAACTACTGCCTGTCTAGAAATAGATGTCTTCCTCCACCTCCGCACGCAAGCACTTTTCTGTAAAATGTCTTCATAAGTCAGCGATGGGAGGGGGTAAACCTGTGGGTTTCGTGTGCATTTTTTAAAATAGAAGTATTAGAAATAGCACATTTCCTTAAATAAAATTCCGTCTTACCCGTGGAAGTGGGTGTGGCTCGAAACGTGCCAGAAACCATTTCTCCAAGACTTGACGAAGAATTTCCACTCGATTTCCTACGGCACCAGAAAAAGCCTCGTTAACACCAAGCGCCTGGAGATACAAAGCCGTGAGGTTTTAGGCACCAATGATGAAACATTACCCCATGAGAAATCACACAGTAAAGAGTCTTCACGCAATATTTAGTATTTTTCATGACTTGTCGACTGACCAGCACGAGGACACTAGTCCCAGCAGGTGTTTTGCTCTTGCTCCCCAGACCAAGGACTGTTTATTCCTGGACTTGGCAAATCCTTTGCGAACATATACCAGACTCTAGTAAACTTCTTTAACAGATGGCTTTTCACTGCTTTACTCTGACAAAACCCGAATTCTCCCTCACCACACAGAGCCTTAGCACCACAGCTAGGCACAGCTTTTAAAGAACTCTTAAGGTACAGGTATTATATGACTATATCTAACAAAGGTACTCAAAAAACGATACTGCTATATATACTGATATATATATATATATATATATATATATACTGCTAATATATTCAATTTTGTCACACAAATCCAGGAAACTTAGTGCAAGTGCTACCTGAAGCCTTAAGAGATATCCTTTACAATATTTCCCATCTCTTTCATACTTGATTTTATTCCTGATATTCTCCAGCGGTGAGGCCAAGAACTGGTGGTTCAGTAAAGTCCTGCCTGTTCGCACAAGCTGAGAATTTTTCTAACCTGCTGTATCTGGAACGGGACCCTAAATACTCCGTTAGTGTCCATCATCTCCCTCCTGTACACTGAGACACGCTGGTTTCCTCTGAGGCTATCTCAAAAATCACGTAAGCAATTTGGAAGAAGCGCAGTTAAAGCTGTTCAATCCTTCTAAAAACATTTCCCCAGCTGGTTTGTACGGGAAATGATTCCTGACCTTGATTAACCATATTAGGATACCAATTCCCTGACAGTACTACATAAGCTAAATTATGCTCTTCTTACCGCTACCTATTAGGTGCAGATTCAGTTGGCTCATGGCTCTTTACTCTGCAGGGCTAAAGGTTTTGTTCTCCTTGCTATCTGTGTAAACATTTAAATTTTGTTCCCAATGAGTGGGAATAGTATGCTACTAGTAAAGCAATTTTAAAACAAATCCCCATAAAAGTATTTTGTGTGTTGAGCCAACACAAGAGTGACTTCAGTGAATGAACTGAGATCACGAGAATTAAGTTTTGCTTCCTGGACCTACGACCAAGTTCGTATTTTTCCAGGGATTTGCAATCACCAGCTCTAGCAGCATAGAGACACAGAACGGTCAGGCTGGAGGATGGAAAATAAAAGAAGTTGCACGACAAAGTTCACCTTACAAACTTTGAAAAATCTGCGTTTGGCCAAAACGGAGAGAAAGAAGGAAAGAAAGAAAAAACCCACAACCTTAAGGACGTAACTGTTTGGGAAAAAAATCCAGCCGCCTTTGAGCACTGAGCTGACTTAAAACCCACAGGGATGTGAAACTCTGTAGCCCTTCAGAAGTTTCTGCCATTACCACCCATGCCGTACGAATAATCTTTCCTAAAGTCAATACACAATTTTTGATTGTTTCTCATTGTCAGTATTTAAGACGTTTATTCTCCGCAAACACGTTACTTTCAGCTGGAGTGCCAAATCAAACACTCCTCCAAAGGCGCCGCCATAAAAACGAAATCAAGTGACCTTTGGAAATATTGCCCGGCGTCAGAAACGATTTTAAATTATTTTAAAAGGTTACAGCGTTCTTACCCTCCGTGGAAACGTCCTCTCTTCTGCTCCTGCTGAATGCGGATGTTCTCCAGCCTGAGCGGGCTCGGAATGAAGCCAATCTCGCAGCCTTCCTTCACCAGCCTTCCTATCCACCAGTCGTTATTGTATTTCTGGAACACAGAAAGGTCACTGCCTTCAGGAACAAATGCTCCACGTCCAAAACTCCTTTCTTTTGTTATCCCCCATCCTTCACTCCATCTTGGTCAACGCAAGCGCTCGCACTCGTGTCTCAACACCGGACAATCTGTGGGAATTTAAGGGAAGTCGGAAGGTGCAAGGCAGGATTTGGAAGGTTGAGGACTTCTTCTCTGGAGACTGGAAGGGGATGTTACCTGTGGCAGGGCTGGCTCTTACCCGACCCAACCCATCCCGCTGGGACTTCTCCTCTGGTGCCATCAGCTGAGGTGCTGACTGTGACAGGGATTTAACGAGAAATTTCTGGAGAACCAAGGCCACCAAGCTACCTCACAGCCATAGAAAGCTGTCCCATATAAAAATAACACCTTCAGATCACCACCAAAACCATCCTTATTGGTTCCTCGTAAAGCTTAACGGCCCACCAAAGATCCCCAGCACCGCCACGGCCGTTTTTTCCTTCTCCCTTCCCAGCTACTGGGATGGATGGTACGAACACGTTACCCCTTTGCAAATCCCTCACGTGGCGGGAAAGCTCCGCAAAGGCCGTTCTAGAAAGGAAATGAAAGGAAGACCAACCTACCCAAGGCAACGAACCAATGTGGGGCGTGGTTAACCCCACGGCAGAGCTCTAACCAAAGCTGTGACACCTCTCTACAACCCAGGCTTTTATAGCGACGTGGCCTAGAAGCAGCTACGCTCTTGGGAGGCACTCTTAAATGTACGACAGCTGAAGAAAAAAGTCACCTTTAGGAACAAATATATACCTGGATGTATAAAACCTAATTTTATGATTAACCTTTAGTAACTCATATTTTTTCTGCCTAACTGGGAGTCTGGCTTGACTTTACCGATGAAAACCAGTCTCATAATGGATATCGCAGTGGAAAAAGGGTTTGTTGTAGCTGGCTGCCAGCAGCGTTTTTGAAGGGAACTATCTGAAAACCTCATGCTCTGCTATGCTTCATTAGGCACGTCAGCGTTCAAAAGAGACATTACTTTTCACAAGCAACTTTCGAGTCATTAAGGCCAGCATGAGTGTACCAATTGTGTTTGCATGCCTCGAGGAAAAAGTTATCACAGAAATCTCGTCTTAAAAATGATCAGTTCTCTCGGCTCCGCATTCTCGAGCACTTAAGTTCCTGCAGAAACACATAAATACCACGTCAACACGGTGGCACAACAGTGCCTGAGCGAAGTCTCTGAAAAATACAGAGCCTCGGCATCTCCGAAAAATAAATTACCCATTCAGACACACAGCTAAGGGACACACAATCCTTAGACACCCATCCTGAAAACCTGGGCTCTTCATACAGTTGGTATTTATGCAAGAGGTTCCATTATTTTAGAATTTCAACTTTTTAAGTATCTACTCTTCATGCTGTTATGAGCCTGCCTAGGATATGTCAGAAAGCAAAGCTTAATTATAAACATGTTTCTTCTGCATAAGTTGACAGAACTAATTACATTTTAAAGATAGACTAATCCTTGAGGATCTATCATCCTGCTTCTGTAAATCACTGAAATCAATCAACGGATTTAAACCACTGTAAAACCTGAGTGCTGCGATCACCCCTGGAATCCTGTGTCCAGTTTGGGGCTCCCCAGTTCCAGAGACACGGGGACCTACTGGAGAGAGTCCAAGGGAGAGCTACGAGGGTGATCAAGGGACTGAACATCTCTGCTGTGAAGAGAGACTGAGAGAGCTGGGGCTATCCAGCCTTGAGAGGAGACGGCTGAGAGGGGCCCTTCTTGATGTGCAGAAATAGCTGAGGGCTGGGGGTCAAGGGGAAGGGGACAATCTCTTCTCGGTGGTGCCCAGCAACAGGACAAGGAATAATGGGTGTGAGCTGGAACAGGGGAAGTTCCACCTCAACATGAGGAGAAACTTCTTGGCTGTGCGGGTGCCGGAGCCCTGGCCCAGGCTGCCCAGAGAGGGTGTGGAGTCTCCTGCTCGGGAGACTTTCCAACCCACCTGGACGCGTTCCTGTGGGGCTGCCCTGGGTGACCCTGCTCTGGCAGGGGGTGGCAATGGGTGATCTCCAGAGGTCCCTTCCAACTCCAACATTCTACGATTCTATGATTCTGTTTTGGCTCTAAATATCAGGCTAGAACATGATCCTTCTTCCATCAGCAGGTCATGGACCTCCGAGCGAAGCCCCTAGACGCGAGATCAGAATCGGCAAGGAACGCAGGGCTGTCTGCATCAGGCCATTACCTCCCATGCATTACTCTTCACACCCAGCACGTGGTAGGACTACGGTTCATCCCTACTGGTTGCCATGCCCAGGATTTCTTCTGCATTGTCAGTACTTGCTGTCACTTCATCTTGTAAGCAAGCACAGAATGTATAGTCTTGTAGGAGACAGATGAGACACGCAGGACACGTTCTCAATATAGCAACTCGCCGCCTGGTGCTGATGTTTCATCCTGTCAGCAGGGTGACCCTCCTTCTTGCCTAGCTTAGCAGCTATGCTAAAATCTGGAACTACTCTAATTCTAGTCCAAGCAAGCCTGTCAGATGCCTGCAAAACAAATCCTGCAAAGCCTTCTTCCATACAGCTAGACTCCAGGAGGGGGAACCATTCCTGAAATCCTGCAGAGTTACAGCCACCGCTTTGGGCAAGCCGGAGGTTTCGGCGCTAACACAGAAGCTAAACTCTCAGTAGAGCTGACAAATACCTCTAAGCCAGATGGCTCATGGTTTCGTGGCCATGGAATCCTGGCTATTTAAACCTTGGAAGAAAACTCATGGAATGCCAAGGCATGGACCTGGGACACTTCTCCAAAAAAGGTACAGGGCAGCACAGCGGGAGCTTAGTACGTTAAATTCACTCACTGGCCTGATGACAAGGGTGGCCGCATGCTAGGAAAGCCAAGATGACTTCCTGCTTTTAATGGGGATGCAGAGAGTTATCTGAACAGCTGCACAGGACAACACACACTAGGAAGGTGCTGGAACGGGGGCAGACAAGGGCAGCGAAGCTGGGGAACGTGTCTTAAGAGGAGCAGCTGAGGGACCTGGGGTTGTTCAGCCTGGAGAAGAAGAGGCTGAGAGGACACCTCACTCTCTCTATGACTCCCTGGAAGAGGTCGTAGGGAGGTGAGTGTTGGTCTCTTCTCTCAAGTTACTAATGCCAGGACAAGAGGAAGTGGCCTCAAGTTGCACCAGAGAAAGGTTTAGATTAGATATTGGGAAAAATGTATTTACTGGAAGAGTGGTGGGGCATTGAAACAGGATGCCCAGGGCTGTGGTGGAGTCACCACATCTGGAGGTGTTCAGAAACTGTGTAGATGTGGCCTCTGGGGACACGGTTTAGTGGTCATGGTGGTATTGGGTAAACAATTGGACTAGATGACCTTAGAGGCCTTTTCCAGCCTTAAGGATCCTATGAGTCTAAGACAACAAACACATCAGGTAGGGTGCAGCTCTGGTGTGGGTGGGAAAACAGGGGGAAGGCAGCTGAGCAAGAGATCCGAGTGCTGTAATGGCTGCAGCTGTCCACCTGCAACTCTGAGCGCTGGCAAAGGACCTCTCCCCACAGGAAGTGTTCCTGTGTGACCTACTCTGGGTGATAATCCTGCTTTGGCAGGGGGGACAGACTAGATGATTTCTCAAGATCCCTTCCAACCCCGAACCTTCCGTGTTTAGAAAGCAGGGTGCATCAAGGGAGGTGAGGCGTGGTGCTGGACAGGACAGAGCACATTCCTGGGGAAGGGAGAGGAGAGGTAGCCAATCCCACAGCCAGTCTCTCCGGGCAGATTCCAATTCCGTGCTCCGCTTCCTCAGCAGGGGTTTAAGCACTGCTCCACACACTACTTTTTTTTTGGTTTTTTTAAAGAAAAAGAAACAAAAAAATCCAAATCGAACCTCCATTTGTTTGCAGTGAACTGAGAAAATGGAACAAGGGAACCAACTGCCTCTCCTGTGTCCTTCTCAGGGAGAAAGAATTTAAAGGGAAGGCCCCCGTTTGACCACCGATCTCTGGAGGCGCAGAAGCAGGTGCTCTCCTCCCAAACGTGCTCAGTCTGAGGGAGATCAGAGCTGCGAAGCGACGACAGACACATGTTCAAAGAAAGAGACAAATGAGTACTGAACACCCTAAAATAGAGCCAGAAAGCAGAGATGAAAAGCTGCAAGCCTATGTACAAATCTGCAAAGCAACAGGGGTTTATGCAAATTTGGAGGGCTCACTTCAGAGAAAGAATTGCGGAAAATACGCTCAGCGTGCAATAAAACGTGGTTTTCCCTACCAAAGCCATACTCTGGGCCCATTTACTCCCATTCCTTCTTCCTTATCACTGTGTTTTTCCTCTTCAGTACTTTCTTTTCCCATTGTATTATTCCCAGTCTTATTTCCTCCCTTACAAGCCTACCTGGTCCTTTATTAAGACCTGGCGTAACCTGGCGCTTCTCCACTTTCTGATCAGCAGATTCCGTTTCTATTATCTCTGATCCATCACCAACCTCATTTGCTGAAAAGAATCGGAATCTGCCACGTTGAAGGGGATTTAAAATACAGTGAGATGTTATTTTCTTCCTGCCACGTGAAAAGCCAACAAGTTGGTAACATCAAGTGTTAAGAAAGTGCAAAATAACCACCCCAGGGTGCTGGGACTCTAAAGAGGCATCATCACTAATCAGGTGGATGTGCTGTGCTCTCCTGCCTCTGCCTGGCTCTCAGTTTTCTTTTTAACGTGTTATGGCTCAGCCCCCTGGTCAAATTGTAGTCCTTGGCAGGTAAGATTCCCTTTCGCGTTGCCTTCTACTCCTTCTTGGTTTTACCTCTTTAATGTGTAGGAAGTCCTTGGCATCGAACGAGATGGCAGTGCTTGGGACAGGAACATCTTCATCCAGAGCTCCACAGTAACTCACGTTAGTCTTGACGGCAAATGCTACCGGTTTGGACTACAAACAGAAACACACACCACAAACGGTAGGAACTTTTCTGAATCCAGAATTGTTCTGTTGTATCAAATCACCAAAAACCCAGCAGAGGACCTTTGCTAAGTACATTGAAATTCAGACCTAATACCTTCACCCAACCCAGCAGAGTTCAGCTCACGAGAGAAGATCCCCACTTATATGAGAATATTTACAGCGTATCCCCCCCAAACACCTTGTCTGCAGGTCATCTCACTTATTTTCCAAGTACTTCAAAGGACAGCATCATCACTATAAACCTTTAACACTAGGCAAAAGATAAATGCCACGTAACTTAGCCATTATTAAAGCGGAGAAGAACACACCTTCGCCCTTTCGAGCTGTATAGCTGCTTGTTGCTCTCTCTCTTGGCGGATTGCTTCCCTGTCTTCTTCCAAAGAGACATCAGAGTCTGAGGGTCTGCTTGTGTATGAATCTGCTGAGCCCTGCAATTAAATTCACGACACTAAGAAAACACATGCAGGAAACAGAACACACACACACCCCCAGTCAGGTTCATAAAACACTTCCAAAATCTCTGTTTCTCCATTTCTCTTGAGTGGGTTTTGCATATTGTCGCTAGGACGAGAAATCTGCAGAATTTAGCAGAGAATTAACCTGGCTTTACTGACCAGGTGCACTAAGCCAAAGACAAAAACTCTGAAGAACCACCTCTCCCTCCAGTTTCAAAGAATGTCTTCACTTTCTTATTTAACACAGTGAAACGCAGCTCAGTCATGGGCACCGTCTAGAAATCTTTGCAACGTTTAAATCCCGTCTGCCAGCCTTAGATTCCAGATTGTCAAGGGCTAGGTCACATCCGATACAATGAAGGTATTATAAAGCCTGGCGAGAATCAGCCCTCCCTGTAAATCCAGCACCACTGTGTAAGTACGTCCCTCCCTGCCACGGGTGCCACTCGCATCGAGCTTTGTTCCGTGCTTCAAGAGGGAAAAAGTGGCAGAAAACACGTTATTAAGAGCTGCTCAACAGGGCAACACAAAAGCTGTCCGACGGCATGAAACCAGAACGGCGCACACACACACAAGCTGTACAGGAGGAGATCAGGTTCAGGGTTTTTTGTGTCTGGGACATTAGTCAGGATGTCCAGCAACATCCAAAGCCTGCAGTGGTTTCTTTTCATAAAGCAACCCAACCCCAGCATCCTACGCAGCTCATCCTTACGTTTGCGGGGAGCCAGCTGAAAGAGGGGGTTTCACCCTGTAGGGCAGGCATGGGGAGGTGAAGGGAACGCTCACGCGCGATGAACCTGAAATGCCAATGCCCCTCTCTCCAAAACCTCCGACAAACATCTGGCCCTTCCACCTGAAATAGTTCCATTCCGTTCCATTCCATGCCATGCCTTTCTTTCCTATTCTATTCTTTCCTATTCTTTCTTGTTCTTCCCTATTCTACTCTTTCCTATTCTATTCTTCCCTACTCTACTCTTTCCTATTCTATTCTTCCCTACTCTACTCCTTCCTGTTCCGATGACCCAGAAGCCTAGCACGATTACGGCTTGAACCCCGACTTCCAAGAGCACCGCTGACAGAGGTGGGTACGACTGGGCGTTCATACAACACACGACACAGATTTTTTCACTACAGGAGGCAATTCCTGCAGGGGTGTCAAAACCCTAAAGTCTAGGTCTAACTTTCCACTCAAGGCAAATGCCGAAGAGGAAATATATGCCCCTTATGGAGTCGTCTCCCAGGTAAATGGAGTTTTTACTAATAAGTGAAGGCGCCTGCCCGGTGAAAGGCACCCTTGACTTAAGGCACACTCTGGCCCTGCAGGATCCTGTTTGTTGGAGTTTGGGTCGTTAGTGTGGTCCCAGCAGGGCAGAAGAAAAATAACTAAACAAGAACACTGGAATAAAAAAAATAAAGATAACTTTGAAAGGGTCAGGGTAAGGCGGAAGGGTCCGGTCCCACCCCTGTGCTCAGCAGGAGGAGCACACGGTAACTTCTGCCCACTGCTGAGAGACACCAGGTCTGGTTTTAAATAAGGGAAAGGAGTGATGTGCTGGCCTGCGTATGCTGTACTGCATTATATAACCAGGTAACAAATAATGGCTAAGCCACCACGTTTCTAGCAACGAACTGAAGACGTGTATCATATATATCTAGATATTTATACCCCTACAGAGCTCCAAAACCTGCGTGTTCCAAAAGAGCCATTCTACAGCATTACGCCTTTCATTTTTTCTCCGTACATTGATTTATATCCTGCAGCACAGGGAGCCCTATTCTACGCAATGTACCACAAAAGCCAGTACCCTTACTCTCCGTGTAAACTAATACATTCTTAAATATTGATGGGAACACATACCCATTAGAAGACTTCTGGCAAGGAAGCACCAGTGAGCATATGCTCTCTTCTTGTCACAGACTCACCACTTGGCCATAGGGCACTGGCACTAGGGAGGGGAGATCTCCTCTAGGGCAAGAACAAGATTCGCCTAACAGGAGCTTACACCCAGCTCTCACCTCCCCAAACCACAAGAATCCCCTCCCGGAGCACCCCACGGTGAGCTGGAAAGGGCAGCGTCCCCGCAGAGACACCCGCCTTCGGGGTCCTGAGGTGGAACAACCTGGCACAGCCAGGCTGAAAACGAGCACTGGGTGCTGGCAGCGGCACAAGCTTTTCCTAGCTCGGAAGCCAGAGCTGCTGCTCTTCCTTCTGCTTCCTTCGGGATGGCGCCCAGAGCGGGGAACTCACCGGGCGCCGCGCCGGGCAGCAACACTGAAATTTCAGCTACCGAATGCATCACCGACAGAGGCAGAAGATTTCCACCCTGACAAAAAGTGAGGGGGTAAAGCACGCCAACTCCTCGCACCTCGGCGAGGCAGGGAGGAGAAAACCTCCTGCCCAGCCTGCGGTTCCAACCGATGGCTCTGCTCAGCAGCTCCAGGGGAAGGTCTGTCAGTGGGAGACTGAATTGATGTGATCAAATATTCTGCTCCTAAAAACACCGCCCGTCCTCCATACCAGAGCCTGCATTTTCCAAAGGTTCCAAAAAAAACCCCAACAACTAAAGCCTAGACCAGGAGTTGCAAAGAAAGCTCGACTGTGGTAGAGAGGAATGGCTCCTCACTTGTTGTCCCCTAAACACTCTGGAGACACAAAATGCTTTATAACTGCTGCCCGTCCTGTTTTTCACTTACAGACAACCAAGGTTCAATAGCAGCAGGAAGGAAGAAGGAAAAGCGATCACGCTCTCCAAATAAGAAATCAAAAGGCATAATAATAAATAGAAATAACATGCTGCAGCAAGAATGGGCTCCTTTCCCAAGATTTTAGTCCCACCCGGCGTAACACGCTGCAATAGGGATGTGCCACATCCTGGGATGGCCTGAGACAAAGCCCCTGGTGTTGGCAGCGAGAGGAGCAGACACCGCTCCCCACCCACGTACCCCCGGCCCGTGGCATTTCCCCCTTCATCTTCTCGTGCCGAAAGGTGGGTGAGAGCAAGGCGCAGAGCACGCCACCAGCGGGGCGGGTATCGGCATCACCCGCAGAACTCATCCACGTGGGGAAACGGCGAATAAGGAGCACGCGGGCTCACATCTGCGGATTTATTCGAGTCCTCTGGACACGATTCAGTACGGCTCCGTAAGGCAATTTCACAGAGCAGATACCTGTGCTGGATGCCGGCTTCCCACACTGGGTTTTAGTGGCGTGTGCTCGAGCGCTGACCTATTTAACGCTGTCAGAACGAAGTAAGTCTTAAGCGAAGCAGCTGATGCTGCGAGGCCACCCCGGGCTGCTCTTCAACGCTAATCACTGCCTGTACGGCAAACGGTACGGATTGGTACCCGCGCCAGCCCGTCCCTCGCCCGTTACGCCAAGCAGCAAGGGGCTTATCCGAAAGATGCAGCCCCGGGACTGTGACTCACACGGCGTCCTGCTGACAACAAGGCACAGGCCTGCCAACAGCGGCAAGATGGGCAGAAAAAGCGGCCTGAGATAAACAAAATTGGCGTTCCGTAACGTACCGTGAGATTCAGGCTGAGCAGAAGATGGAGCGAGATTAAGGTTTGCTTTTCTCAGCTCTGCTGAGCAAGACTACCTCCCAGTCCAAGCAGGTCCGCACATCAGCTTTGCAAGTCGTGGCACCGGCTTCCCGGGCATCTCTCGCACCTCCGCTACCACCGCCCGGGATTTCCGCACGTGGTTCTCACCGCTCAAGACGCATTTGTAGCTGTGCTGGACTCTTGGCAGCTGCGACTTCTGCTCCCAAAATGGGACTCAGAATCCTCCAGGAACTACTACACCACAAGCAGTCCATAAACTAAAAAACTAACCCGTTATTCTCAGAAGTCCAGCTCTTGACCAGTTTTTAAAACCGTGCAATACGGAAAGAATATCACACAACAAGCGTGTACAGCACTGGATACAAGGAAGTTCTGGACTGACAACTCATGTTGGTTGAGACTGCAATAGAAGAGATGATAAAAAATACTACGATGCATCCATGCTCTTGTCACAGTGCAGAAAGTGTAACCGACCGCCTGACCGCGCAACGAAAACCAAACTGTGTTAGGAGTCTTTGGGAAGCGAGAGTCGCAGGAAAAGGAAAGAAGGCATCCCCGCCTTTTTCTGTACACATCAACTTTCTCAAAAAAAACCCTGTAATTTCTTCATTATCCTACAGCAAGCCGATAATTTGGGGCACACCGCGTATTTGCACGGTTTCACGTTCGCACATAATGTTCAAGGACCAGTTATCAAGTTTAAGTGTTACCCAACCTCAAACTCACGACCCGCCGGGAGACTGAAGAACTTTGTCAAGTGGGAGCACCCGCAGGGAGTTCAAGTGCACACCAGATCTGACGACTTGAAGGAAACAGGCTTAGCTAGATAATTTTATTATTCAAGGCAATGAAAGACTCGTTTCTTATTTCACAGCGTTTTTACTTTGGGCTTCTGTGAATTCATTTTTCTTGCAATTTATTATTTATTTTCTCCCCCATTCATTTTCCTCTCTCACCAATTAGCGTAATTCAGCTTTGATAAAAAAAAATCATTTGACGTTCGAAGCCATCCCAAAAATTCTAGGGAAAAAGGGTAAAGCAGAAAGAACAGGGAGTCTGTTTACTCAGCAATTACACAATAATGTTAAATCATCGCTCCCTCTTGCTCGCTGACTGTTCTTCCACTTGCTGAAGGAAAGAGCAGAAAGAAATATCAACTTTAGCTTGTAGAGTTTCAGACAGGGGGGGGGGAAATAAAGACTTCAGCGAGGTTGTAAATAATTTCTTGTTTCCAACTGCCATAAATACACAGATGTGAGATGCTCTCTATCCAGTCGTAGCTTGTAACGCGCTGTCACGAAGCTCGGGCAATTAAAGCATCATCAGCTGAAACTGGAACATAAGAGGTTCCGCTTAAACTCGAGAAGAAACTTCTTCTCAGTGAGGGTGACGGAGCCCTGGCACAGGCTGCCCAGGGAGGTTGTGGAGTCTCCTTCTCTGGAGACATTCAAGACCTGCCTGGACACGTTCCTGTGTAGCATTATCGAGGCGTTCCTGCTCTGGCAGGGGGATTGGACTGGATGATCTTTCGAGGTCCCTTCCAATCCCTGACATTCTGTGGTTCTGTGAAAAGCACAACGGGACTCTCTCCTATGTGGTGTTTTCCAAACTCAACCCATGTTGTCACATCACTGTCCCTGCGACGTTGGGGACAGGCAGCAAAATCCCCACGGAGGGCTGGTGCGCAGAGCCCTGCTGCGCAGGAAGCCTGCGACTCATGTAATAATCAGTAAAATGAAAAATTGAAATGTACAGATGGACACGCCGATACAGAAACTTATGTCGCAGTTTGCTCCTGGTTGGTTCTTCCAGTTACTCTGACACTGCACGGCAGAACCAGAACCACACGCGCTGGGAGGAACCGCGGGCTCCTACGTAGCCCGGAGGAGGGACAACACAGCGGCTCTGCCCTTCTGCATTGGTTTTGCAGGTGCTTTTTCTTTACCGAACTACGTTACCAAGAATCAAAGCACCAAAAGTAGACTCGTGGGTGTAACCGCGACGCGCTCCTTAATGCCCGGCTCGTTCAAAGGTGTTTATATAAAGCTGGACGCTTCACGGATCTATCTCTCACCTCCAATTCCCCCCAAAGCAGGGAAGTGCCACGTTCAGGACTGGAGCTGTTGTCACAGCACTGCCAGGAACCGCTAAGCTTGCACGCGGAGAAGCTGAAATTTCATTTCTTGGCTAAGACATGGAATCATGAGACCGGCTACTACTAGTCACTTGGGCTGGATTAAATACAGACCACCACAGGGCTTGATTTTTTTAGGATCTTTGCTCTGCAAGAAGCAGAGAGCAGTTCTTCTCACTCAGTAGAGCTGTTATAAATTAAGTGGGTGCTTTAGTGCTTGTGGTTCCTCCAGCTGCTGAAACCTCTGATCAGAGACGCGCACACGAAACGTGGTGCTCCTGGGAGGGGTGCCGGGGTGGCACGCCGTTATCGCTCACGGTCAGGCTGCTACCAGAAGGGGCAGCTTCCACACACACCGTTCGTTTCCCAAGAAAATCAGCCTTAGGTTGAAACACTGAAAACAGCAAAGGAACCCTCGCTCTCGAGCCAAAGCACATTCCAACCCACAGCCGGTACGGTGACTCAGTTCACCTGAGCTGCAAAAGGGAGAGTTTGTTCCAAACCAGCGCCGCTTCTGTTCTACCTGCGCTCCGTGTGTCTCGTGACACCTGCACAAGTCCCATAACCAAAAGCCAAGATCTAAGATGTTGTTATTATTACCATGACTAGACTGTATCACTACTGTTAGACTGATTTCCTTCCTTGCCTTGCCCCTCCTTTTCCACTATAGCCATTGCTCCATTCATTCACGTTAGAAATTATAATAAAACCCCACGTCATCATTTACGCTCCCATTGTCAATAACGAACAACAGCCTCCTCAAACTTCAGTGTGGTTTGGGCTGTCGGCACCTCTCAGGGCCAACGGTGAGATCCTAAAGCCAATTTAACTCCAGACCACAGCTCTGGCCCGAGCTGGGGCTGAGGTCTTTTCACACTCTGATGGTGGAAGCAGCCAAAAAACTACATAGCCGCGTGGAAAAAAGACGAACTGATTTCCGCAGCAGGAAGGTTACATCAGCCCATCCTCTACCTCCCTTCCACGTGTTCATCGAGAACTAGAGCCTCGACTTGAGAAAAACATCCGCAGTCCTCCCCAGCATTCCGCGGGAATTGAGGTCAACGCGCACTGCACACGAGGCTACGAACCTCCTTAACGAGTTCCCAGCAACTCGACAAAGTTCTTGACGAAGCAAAAGGAGAACGACACAGGCACCGTGCTGGCTGCAGGGCCATATGCTGCCATATGCCACGGGCGCTAAAGGAATGATGCTTTTTAAAAAAAAATAAAAACAAAGAACGAACGGAAGAGCTATTCCTTGCTGATGCAGTTCACTCCAAGATCCACCAGAAACCGTCTCCCTGGTCGACACGCACAAGATCAGGCTCTACCCAGGCTGGGCACAGCATCTACATCCTTCCCACCAGCTGAAAAAATGAAGGTTTAACTCACAGGGGTTACTACTGCAATGCCAGGTGTCAGAGCGGATAAGCACGGACGTATTTTTACACAAAAACAGGAACCAAAACTTGCAGACTTCAAAAACGTTAAGTAACGGCGGCCGCCACCGCTGACCACAGTTGGCGCTCGGCTGGGCTCAGCGCTCGGGGTGGGCGGCTAAATTTAATTACTGGGCAGGTGATGTAATTAGGAGGCAAACACAAAGCAGTGGGGATCCACTTGGCGTGAAACCATCGCCGTGCCGCAATCCAAGTCGGGGCCAGAAAAATCTGCGCGTGCTGGAAGAACCACCCGGCCAAAGACCGCAGGAGGAACAACCCTTTGCACGAATGACACCAAAGGGGTTACTCGCACGTGTAAAGGCTTTGCAGAACGAGGTACAGACACTGCGCTGGAAACACAGCCCTTATTTAGCTTTTAATATCCTCTAGAGTTACTGGCATCCCCCCCCAGAATCACAAAATCTCCTACAGCTGCTGTAACATCAAATAACAAGGTCCACAAGAGCCGTAGGGAAGCGTTGGAGTAGGGCTTTTTCCCAAATTCACATCGAAGAGACAATGTGAAGGGGCCATTGAAGTCCAAAGAGGACAAGGTTCAGTTCCCAGCCAAACCATTTTCTTGCTGAATAAGCGACACACACACACACGCACGAGGCAGCTGCACATCCATTTTGCCCCGAGTTGTGATTTCAGCCTCAAATGCTCGGTAATTATTTCCTTCTGTACGTTTGGTAAATTTATTTAAGACAACTCATTAGGTGTCTCAGCAATTTGGAAATTACTAGGTAGTCAGAACAAGTTTTGGGTTTTTTTTTTCCTTTGTGAATACTAATTATTAGAAAATGGGGCGATTGTTCTCACATTTCTTTTTCAGGATCTTTTTTTTTTTTTTTTTCCCCCTGAATTTAAAATCCTGCAGTTACATCTCCTTTCTCAGGCTGCCTTCAGCCCAGCACAGATTGTGTTTTCACATCTCAGAAATTTGATTAAAAGGAAAAAGTACTGGTAACAGATACATTTACTGCCAAAATACCACATATTGTTCTGTAATATTCAAATGAGCATGCAAGAAGTACAAGATTTTGCCTGATGTGCACTACAGGTACACACTGGGTTGGTGTTACACACAGAAAAAAATCTATGTAGACTAAAAAAGAAGCCCGAGACAGTGGATGCTGAACGGGTCAGCTGTTCTAACCTTTTCGTTTTCACATTCTGCCAGATGTAATTTCTCACGTTATAAATGACTGCAAACTCAAATGCTGGTTTTGCCTTTGCCGGAATCTCAAACACTCATCGGTCAAGACAAGGCTCAGATGTTTTAGTGGCAAAAGGGACAGCAGAAACTACTTGGAAGTACAAAGACGGACAAAACTTTTCACTCGTTTGTCTAAGAGCGTCTCCATTCTCTCGACCGCAAAAATGCATTTACACGTTAGTTATTCGTAATGAGGAAGTTGTTAAATGCACCGTGCCCTCGTCAAACTGCTCCAGATCACAGAATCACAGACTGTCAGGGATTGGAAGGGACCTCGAAAGATCATCCAGTCCAATCCCCCTGCCAGAGCAGGAATGCCTAGATTATGCTACACAGGAACGTGTCCAGGCGGGTCGTGAATGTCTCCAGAGAAGGAGACTCCACACCCTCCCTGGGCAGCCTGTGCCAGGGCTCCGTCACCCTCACTGAGAAGAAGTTTCTTCTCGAGTTGAAGCGGAACTTCTTATGTTCCAGTTTCAGCCCATCACCCCTTGTCCTATCAGTGGTTGTCACCGAGAAGAGCCTGGCTCCATCCTCGTGACACTCACCCTTGATATATTTGTAAACATTAATGAGGTCACCCCTCAGCCTCCTCTTCTCCAAGCTAAAGAGCCCCAGCTCCCTCAGCCTTTCCTCATCAGGGAGATGCTCCACTCCCTTCATCATCCCAGTTGCCCTGTGCTGGACTCTCTCCAGCAGTTCCCTGTCTCTCTTGAACCGAGGGGCCCAGAACTGGACACAATATTCCAGATGGGGTCTCACCAGGGCAGAGCAGAGGGGCAGGAGAACCTCTCTCGACCTACTAAGCACCCCCCTTCTAACACACCCCAGGATGCCATTGGCCTTCCTGGCCACAAGGGCACACTGCTGGCTCATGGTCATCCTGCTGCCCACCAAGACTCCCAGGTCCCTTTCCCCTACACTGCTCTCTAATAAGTCATTCCCCAACTTATACTGGAACCTGGGGTTGTTCCTACCCAGATGCAAGACTCTACATTTACCCTTGTTATATTTCAACAACTACACAAACCAGCCGAGGAGACCAGAAGTTACCCAGTGCCCTTCACAAGCGCAGCTCTGAGCCTCTAGCTCACCCCACAGCGATGAAGCACGTGCCCACCTCCGTCCTCCTCCTCGGCAAAGCCCATCACGTTCCTCCGGCTGCCGCCGCGGAACCTCAGTTCCCGCGAGCAGTTACAACCCCAAGGAAAGAAAGTTTGTCTCCAAGGGCATCTCCAACCCGAAATATTCACACTGGGAGGTCGCCAGAACCTGCCGTGTTTCCCTGCAGATCGATCGCAGCAGAATTAGACAATGACCGACGCGAGTATCTGCTTATCCTTTCTCTACCTCTGCCTCCAAATCAAGAATTTTGGGGGGTGGGGATTCCTTTCCCCCTCCAAAAAAGAGTTTAAATCCACATCTTCCCCAGCAACGCAACACCTAAAGCGCTTATTCTGTGGTGTCCAAGCAAACTGGCAGGTGAGGACTGCAGCCAGATAGATGGCTACGGGCTCACACTGTTTTTCTCCAAAAGTCTGTTTGAACTGTGAAAGCTGAACAATACACAAACCATTCAGACACCTCTTTTTTTCAGTTCAACCATAAAAGAGCAAAGATCTGTCTGGCAACGCTCTGATCTGTGTTTTATTCCAGTTCCTTGTAGTTTGAAGGGTGATTGAATCAACAGCTGAACTCCTCTAGTCTGGGTTTTGCTTCAATCTCTGCAGCTGGTCCCTCTTCTTCATGAAAGCTATTCAGAAGACCCAGGAGAGAAAAAAAAGGTGTCTTTGTCAGTGATAAAAGGCACCAAACGAAAGCTGCAACAGTACAGAGACACTGCTTTATTTTTTATAATTACTTCGGCTCTTGAAAGTATTGACTGATCTTCCCAAGGCTCCGGGGAAGCTACTACTACTGGGTTTTATGACACCTGATAATAATACACCAGCTAGTAAAATTGCACCTGTTATCCTAAACAAGCTCTCCTGGAAAGACGAAGCTTTGCATCTGTCCCTGACAGCACATTAGGAAGTCAAGAATGTTCTGGAAGTCTCCAGGAACGAAAAAAAAAAAGGGGAAAAAAACCCGCCAACAAGACAAATATTGCCCCCAAACTAAACTTAATCATACCACCACCACAAGCATCTGTGTTTCCCATATGTGGTCTACCACGACGCTTCCTCAGACACGCAGCACCCACCAAGTCCTCAGCCAGGAAGGCCTGAAATAATCTGGGGTATTTCTAAATCACTCCCTAAAGCCCCAGTCTCTCCCTCTGCTTCCTTCGCGTTATTCCCGGAGATCTCTCCCGCCTCCAGCGCAGGGTCCTGGCGCAGAGGGACACGCAGGACAGAGAAGCAGCAGGTCTGAACATATTTCGGGTGCTCTGCCGTGTTGGAGTGTTCCTGCAGGGATGGGTAGACCACTTCTGGTTTTTTTTTAAATCCCACCTACTTCCAGATCCTTTTTACAGCATCACAGATATTTAACTTGGCCATCTGGCAGAGGATGAGCTCCTGTTTCTCCTCTTACTTCACTCTGCTCAAGTTTATCCCCATTTCTCTCTTGTCTTCATCCAGCTTGGCTCTGCTTTCTCTCTCTTGTGCACCTGTGTCATCACATCACCTTCATGAAAACCGGGGGCAACGAAGCACCTGGTGATGAGGCCAACATCAGTTGCCTGGGTTTTGTCGTGTTGGTTTTTTTTTTTATAACATACTAGGCCAGTCATCCAGCTCCAGGGTTTCTGGAAGATCAATACGCTAAAGTACAGCCGAGAGAAGCCCCAAGCGTCGCCTGACGTTCGTGAGCCAGTTTTCACCTCTCACAAATGATTCCCAAGCAGACCCACCTCCTCTCCCTCCCTGACTGGCCTCCAGCAACCTCTGACAGTTACAGAGTCATAGGATGGTTTGGGTTGGAAGGGCCCTCAAAGAGCATCTCATTCCAACCCCCTGCCATGGCAGGGACACCTCCCACTAGACCAGGTTGCTCATTTCTCCATCCAGCCTGGCCTTGGACACCCCCAGGGATGGAGCATCCACAGCCTCCCTGGGCAACCTGTGCCAGAGCCTCCCCACCCTCAGGGTGAAGAACTTCTCCCTTAGGTCTAGTCTAAACCTACGCTCATGTTCACCAAGCTTATGTGACGGTCGCAATTCCATCCTTCCATCCTTGAATCTCTTCTCCACTGTACCCACCTTTCACTGCATGAAGTTTCCTCTGGAAGATCAGAGTAAACCCACGTAACACCCCAAGTCTCAAAACCTACCTCATGTGAGGTTTATACATGGATCAACCTTTTTTGCCAAGGATGAGTTCCACCCAATCAATGGTTCCAGACAAGCACAGATTTTTATCTAGAAGCCTTGTTTTTACAGACAAGGAAAGAAGTATGGATTAGAGTTTAAGTTTCTCATCACTTAGTAAGTGAACAAGAACTACCAAACACTCTTGAAGAAAAAAAAGCCCTGAAAAATTCAACTATTTGAAATTTATTTGCTACCTCTACCTCTGTTCTTCTGGTGAACAGACCGTGGTCGTTTCTGAAAAGTTAATTCACAGAGGGAGCTGGAATCGACCGCGCAGAAGTTCGTTACTTGTGCTTTCTCCTGTACCTGGAGGTGGCTGCTACTTCAGCTGATTCCTTTAGAAAAAGCAAAAATTAGAGACCTCAGGTAGAACAAGTTTATTTTCCTGGAGGATTGCTCAGCAGCACGTGGGTGCCCGACTTCCACTTGCCTCAGTTCTGGGCTGCGACCTCTGGCTTTTCCTTCACAGATTATGTGCGTAGGGACCTTATTTTAGGCACCGGGACCCGAGCGCCGAAGCTGACGGCAGAGGAGCAAGGCAGGCGGGGTGAGCCAGATCGCCGCTGTTTTCAAATCCCTGCCCTCGCAATACGGTTTGCACGGCCGAGACTCGCAGAATCGCGCTGCCGAGCGGGCTGAGGGCAGGTCGGAGAAGATCTGGGGTGAGCACCCTTGCCGTCACCTCCCTCGTCACCTCTTCTGCCCGAGCTGACTTGGCATTGCCAGGAAGGGCAAGAAGCGTCAAGCGAAGGCTCTCAGCAATCCATTTCGCCCGTTCATCGCCTAAAATGATTCTTCTCAACTTTCCAAAGAAGAGGACACCCCTCCTTGCATTGCAAACACACTCAGCGCCTGAAGCAGGAATGCTCAATGCAGTACCTGCCAAGTATTATAAATGCGAAGGGAGAAGTGGAATTTTCCTCTAGACCTCCCTGTGGAGAAGATCCCATCCTGGCTGATCCCATCGCATGCTCTTCCTAATTCAAACAGCCACATGAAAGAACACACGTCTTTCTAAGGATTTTTATGATTACAGCGTCCCGATTTTCTCCTAGCGTGGTGTCACCACTTCCCACACCATCAGGTTTTATACAACCAAAATAACTCCTGAATATTTTTTTATTTTATTTTATTTTTAAGCAGAAGTGGTTTAGAACACACTGAACTCTCTCACCATCTGACCCAAAGCTGAGCTGGTAAAACCACCCCGCTCCTCAACGGGGCTCGAGCAGACGGGTGGTTGACGTCGCAGTTTTTAAGACACAAACAAACCCTGCGAGTCCGGAGGGTACGAGGTATCCCGGCTCCACACCGGCTCCTCAGAATCAAATTCCAGATAGAACAAGGCTCTGGAATCCTTCGCTGAAGAAACCTGGTGGGCAGCCAGGCTCCATTTCTTAGAGGGAGGACTGCAGCTCTCCGCTGTGACAAGTTATATTTAGGCAGCAACAGCTTCCTCCTCTGAAGTCATCCCACCTGCTCCGCCACGCCCGGCGCTCACCGGTTTCTCTAAAGGTCTCACCAGGGCATCAAAACCCCAAGCAGACTTACACCTTCAACGGAATTATAGGAAAATTACGTTGTTTAAAAAATCCACGCTGTGTGGTGAACGGGAAAGAATTGTGACATGCTGTTCTGGTGCTGCTGAAATGAATTTCACGCTGCTTAATTTAAGCCAAGCAACTGATAGAGTTTGGGCTAAGGTTTACTACGTTGTGTCGTACTGTGGGTTTAATTAGCTTTTTCTTTCCGCAAGTTTCCAAATTCAGAGGCTTAGAAACAGCTTTAAACACTAATAAACAAGGCTTACAAACTGAGCGTTTAACTTTTTTTTTTTTATTTTTTTTTTTTTTTTTTCTCCCCAGGGAAATGCCTTTCAGCTGCTACGATCTCTGTTTTTTTTTCTTGCAGCAAGGACCAAATCCTGGAATCGCCCAAGTGCTGAGCTCACAATAAGCTATTACATACTGCTAGAAATAGCTCGGTGAGAAAAAGTCCTAATTTTCTCCGTGCCACGCTCTCTGTAGATAGCAAGTCCTTTCCCAAAAACCTTGCAGTCTGAAAACCGTGCGTGCTGAGATCAAAATACAAGGAGAAGGGCGACTCGCTATCGCCTGCCGAGGTAATAGCTGAGCGGTGCTTTAGGGGACTTAACGGCTGTAATCAATCCAGGTCTCCCAGGACTTTCTAGGACCTCAGGGATTACAGTCCCCGTTGCTCCCCGCTGGCTGGCTGGGGCTTCCCAGGGCTGGAAATTCAGCGTGTGCTCAATTACAGCAACTCCGACAGCACTGCTGAGCGGTGATGGAGCACAGGTACCCTCAATAAACTAGTTTTTTTTTTGGTCACTGCTACATAAAGTGAGGAAAGCTGTTGAGTATTATCATAGCTGGTCTGACTGGGATATTACTTGGCCCGCTGAAAGCACACCGGGGTTTTGAGAGGTACTTGTTGGGTATTCTCAGGTGGTCTGGAAGGACGAACAAACAAATGACAGTTTCTTTTGGGGAGATCAGAAGCAGGAACAAACAAATCACCAAAGATTTCAAAAAACTCTTGGGATACCACTGGCTAAACAGTCTCTCCATATAGTCACTGTTGGGGTAAATGGGAAGGTACTAAGTTATAAAACGTAGAAATGCAAATGCAGGAAGAGCCAAAACCTCAGGCTACGCCTAAACTCCAGACACCGTAAATATTTCTCTGGGGAGCCAGTGTGGTCTGAACCTTATCTGCCCAAATTCTTACGATTATCATGAGCTTATGACAAACTATTTCGATTTTACACAGTACAACAGTGTTTGACAGTTACTTAGAGAGTTCAAGATTAGAAACCCAAAGACAAAATCCTCTTTTTTTAAATAACTGCCTCCAGCATTATCTCAAAATGGATTCTTAACTAAGTGGCTTAGGGGAAACAATAATTTACTATTCCTTTTTGCTAGCATCCAATAAGCATTCCAACCAAGCAAAAATCCTTCAGGAATCACTACCATACCCACAGCCTCTTTCACTTGGCAAAAGCAGTAACTGAGAAAGACACTGAAGATCTCACTCTGTGCAAAGAGTTGCTTCTCTACCAAAATCCTCACGCACATCAGTAACACAATTCTAGCACGCAGGACAACTCCAAGCACCTGGATATTGTTCTTTGCTGAAAGAAGGGGGAAAAAAAAAAAAGAAAAAGCCTTGTCTGGAGTGGAATCTGTCAAAAGCCTGGCAAGATTTAAAATCCTATTTTGGTCTAAAGGTCTTGCCATTATTCCGGGATATTCTAGAAGAGGCACATCCATGAATAAAAAATATCATTGCTGTTCTGGGTTCTGCCCGCGCCCTATAAATCTGCACTGAAATGTAACCAGAAAGGCAGGGAACGGGTAGGATGCGAGTGAAGTCAAAGCCTGGTCAAAGGTGCGGAAAAACGTTTGGCAGAAAGGAGAAGAAAAGGCAGCTGCTTCCTCACAACCGCCCGTACGCTGTGTCAGTCCAAGCCAGCTCCCACGGGGCAGGGGAGCAAAACCCTTCCTTGCACTTCCAAAGAAAGAGAGGGGCGAGGGGAAGGATGTAAACCAAAAGCCGCTCAGCTGAACTTCAGGGATTTGCTAAGTTTCCTTTCTGACCACGCTGGGTACCAAAAAGTTTCCTTTACAAAACCAAACACCCCCTGCCCTGGGGCTGGGCTCCTGGGCAGACAAACTGCTCACGATGGCCAAGTAAGCCCCCAGCTTACGCTGCAGCTGCTCTAGGAAAGGGTTTCAAAGCCACGACACCACCACGTCGGTCTAAACACAAACAACACCCACATGTACCTCCCGTAGCCGGAGAGGTTTGGGGATGGACACGCACTCGGCTTAGAAAAGCACGAACACATTCGTGGCGCCCACTGCAGGAGACGGATCACCAAGAGGTCTCCCTGCTCCAGAATAATTCACTGCAAGTCCAAGTGCCCTGTGCTGCCGGCAGGAAGGAAAGGCTTGTGTTAAACTCGCAACTTCTTCACTGCATTTTAGCATTAACTGTTTTGCATTTCATTCTTTAGGTGCATTTGCAGAGTTTTCCATGCCAAGAGCTCGCTCCCTGGAAGCTCCCGACGCTCTCCTGGGCTCCAGCCTGCCTTTAGCCGCAGCGGCTGCCGTGGATCTCCTACCTGCCGCGGCACAAAACCTGCGGGAGAATTCAACCACGAAAGAGGCCGTTCTGCAAATCCTGGGGCCCCCCGGGAGCACAGCCAGCCCTCCCTGCCAGGGATGAGCCAGCGCAGCGCCGGCTCTTTTGGAGAAAGAGGCTGCCCGTGGCAACGGGCAGCTCTACCAGCAATGCAGGGCAGAGCAAAAAGTAAAAAACCCTGACTGTCTCCTCCCTGCCTTGCCCTTGGAGGCTGTTTCATGTATTTCATGTAGCTCCTTCTCTCAAAACACGGCCCTGGGCTCCTATGAAGTTCCTACTCCCCTGCACCCTGTGTTTTCGGGGCATACTGCGGGCAGGGGACTGCAGAGCGAGCACACTGCCATCGCAGGCACAGCCAGGATTCAAGCTGTTTCTGGTTGACATTCGTATCTGTATCGTTCCTGAGTTAGGGACAGGATGAGATGCTGCTCACGCGGCTCGGCCAGCTGCCTCCAGTCTGACTGGAGGAAAGAGAACAGCGGCTGCTGAAAGAGAGAAAACGGAAGAAAAAGCAAGATCTGGCTCGTTCCTCCCGGCAGCCGCAGCTCCTCTCCGGCAGGAGCCCTCGCAGCCAGGCTGTGCGTGTCAGAGCAATTCAGAGAAGGGCTTGATCTATCAAAAGGAGCAAAATAAAATGAAAGCAAAGAAGAAAAACAAACCACAAACCCAAGGCTGGGGAATCTCCACAGACTGCAGCGTGTGCCCAGCCAGGCAGGCGGCCGCTTGGGAAAGCGCTGCTCATTTCCTTCCTCCAAAGGTTTGACGGGGGAAAAGCTGGTGAATCTTCCAGCTGCTGGGAAACAGCTTCTCTTCTTTCTCTTTTTTTTTTTGTAAGGAATGCAGCAACTGCAGTTGGGTTAAGCAGCAATACAACCAAAGGGGGGATTTACTTAACGGTTGGAAGGAATGAGCAGGAATCAGGACTTTTGAGCTGTACTTCCCTGAAACACATTAACCTCCACTGAAACCTAAGCTCCCAGTTTGGTTTTATCCCTCAGTTCAGCTCTGGACTTCAAATTTCATGGGCATCTGTAATTGCTGTTTAGGCCAGATAGGTTTGAAAGCATTCAGCAGAATCAGGCTGTAACCATTTGGGATGTACCTCTTCCCAGATCAGTTTTCAGCAGAACAACACTGCAGAGGTTTGATTTATTTACGTCGTCGTTCCGAGGATACAGACTCAGATTTCTTTATCTGTAAGAAATCGGACCATCCAGAAGAAAGGTAGCCCAGCTCTGCTCACCTTTTTTGTTTGCTGAGGAATGTGAAATACTGAATTCCGACGCCACAGAGATCTCGCTGTCTTTTCCAGATGAAATTCTTGCTTAGGAGGACACAAAATATCTGTGCGAAGTTACATCCCTTTGCAGGTATGTTCCCACAGAGCAGGGACCACTTCCACGTAGAGGGTAAGTGTAGAGTCTTGCATCTGGGTAGGAACAAGCCCAGGTTCCAGTATAAGTTGGGGAATGACTTATTAGAGAGCAGTGTAGGGGAAAGGGACCTGGGAGTCTTGGTGGGCAGCAGGATGGCCATGAGCCAGCACTGTGCCCTTGTGGCCAGGAAGGCCAATGGCATCCTGGGGTGTGTTAGAAGGGGGGTGGTTAGTAGGTCGAGAGAGGTTCTCCTGCCCCTCTACTCTGCCCTGGTGAGACCCCATCTGGAATATTGTGTCCAGTTCTGGGCCCCTCAGTCCAAGAAAGACAGGGAACTGCTGGAGAGAGTCCAGCACAGGGCAACTGGGATGATGGAGGGAGTGGAGCATCTCCCTGGTGAGGAAAGGCTGAGGGAGCTGGGGCTCTTTAGCTTGGAGAAGAGGAGGCTGAGGGGTGACCTCATAAATGTTTACAAATATGTCAAGGGGGAGTGTCAGGAGGACAGAGCCAAGCTCTGCTCAGGGATGTCCAGTGACAGGACAAGGGGCAATGGGTACAAGCTGGAACATAGGAGGTTCCATAAAAATACTAGAAAAAACTTCTTCCCTGTGCGGGTGCCAGAGCCCTGGCACAGGCTGCCCAGGGAGGTTGTGGAGTCTCCTGCTCTGGAGACATTCAAGACCCGCCTGGACACGTTCCTGTGTAGCATTATCGAGGCGTTCCTGCTCTGGCAGGGGGATTGGACTGGATGATCTTTCGAGGCCCCTTCCAGTCCCTGACAGTCTGTGATTCTGTGAACCAGAATAAGGCATCTCACAAACAGAAGCTTCCTCCCGCAGACACCAAGTCTGCTGTGGAAGTGTGATTGATGGGTTTTTGTGTTACAGGCAGGCATCTCGGAAACAGGTTTTAGTCCTGATCCTACTACATATTAAAATGACTGTCACAGTCATCCCTTAGATACCACGACTGTAACTTTCAACTCAGTAAACGCTGGGGATACCGATGCAAAGAGCCCAGAACACTGGCAGCATGAGCACCATGAAAAAAAAAGCCAGTGGCAAGTCTGAAAGCTCACACCAGCTTCTTAATTCCATTCGGAAAAACTTCTATGTATTCTGCATCACTCTAAGAATTTTACATGTAAAATGAAACATTCCGGTATGCGGCTCCTTTCTTCTCTTACACTCCCACTCACACCGCGTGTTTACATCCAGCAGACCTTACCTATTAAAGAGAAAGATAATTTACTGCATTCCTGAAAGGAATCCACTCCAGGGTGGAACACAACAGCGACTCAACAAGGTACTAAAACACTTCCCACCACTCTGCTCCTTAGGACATTAAGTAGAAAATAACAGACAACTGAAACTAGACTATAAAAATGTAGACAGGTGAAATATAATTCATTTATCTGATTTTCCATCTGTCCTGTTCATTTTCTAAAATGAGAAGAAGTGCAAAGTTTCAATACTCCTGCTTTACGGCCTGCAAAAACACCTCGAGAACATTTCACTTCACACGAGCACCACACCCCCGGGGACAGAGCGACTTCCCGCATCTTGTCAGAAACCTTGAAAACAAACAAACTTCGAAATGATTTCGCCCACTTTTCTAAGCTGAACAAAGTCGCTCAAGACATCTGGAGGGCAAAGAGACTACGACAGCCCCAGGCTCCCACTCGCTGTCTCTCCTTTCGGTGCTGACCTCCAGCAGCCACGCTCGCCGCTTGCTTGCTGCTGGCTAGCTCAAACGGTGTTTCTTAGCCCACAAGTTGGTCCTGGCTGGCCGGGAAGCCCGAGACGTATGTTAGGAACACGTCATGTCCCACCTCCGGGTCTTGGCAGTCTTTGACTGGAAATCCTGAAATACTGTACAGTCACAGAGCAAAGGGAACTCGCACGTCCTTTGGATCTGGCTCACGCTGGTATTCAGACACGAAAACAGTGATGGGAGAGGCCTTTTCCCAGGGATGGAACCTTTTTTCTGCATGCACAAAGAGCAGTGCCCATACGGAGTACCGCAGGAGAAGGTCTGACCCTGGTCCCAGCACCAGACTCGACAGGTGAGGGGCGCCCCTGCACAGCAGCAGCCACAGCTCTCTGCTCCTCGGCAGTGAGAACGCACGCCAGAAGGTGGCTGGAAGCAGGACAGTTGGACTAGATGAGCTCTAGAGGTCCCTTCCAACTCCAACAACTCAGTGACAACTTCGTCCAGGCGCAGCACCAGCGCTTCAGTCACACCTGAGGCTGCTCAGGCTGGCAGCTCCGTTGCATTCCCACACCAGACAAACCTTTCCCGAAGCCACCTTGAGTGGACAGCGAGGTGGAGGCAGGACGAGCACCACCACAGCCCACTGAATCACCGGCGTGTCTTCTCCTGGCTTGGTGCTGCTCGGAGATTTATTTCCGTGGTATCTGTCGTTCCTGAAGTGCGTCGGGTTTGATCTGGAGCTTTCATCGTGGCATTTAGGACAGAGGCCTTGGTGCCAGGAGCTGCTGCCAGGTCTCACACGGAAGCAGCCTTTGCTGCCCCGGGGTTTTTCTCCTTGGTGAGGTTTTCTCTGCATTGGTCATAACTGAAACTCCTCTGCCCATGAATAGCGCTGGGGCTCGTTTTGTCAGAACGTGGCGAGATCATCACCGATCGTTTTGAAAAAGAAAATTTTACCATGGGCTCTCACGATCTATATGTCTTAGCAGAGACTGACTTATGATTTGTCAGAGTGCATCATTTTCCCACGCGACAGAGAGACAAATTCTTTGGGGGATACACCAATCACAGAAAGAACGTGGTTTAAAAATACCATCAAGAAATTCCACATGGATCAGAGAAGTTTGTAAAGAAGCAGAATAGGTGGGATAACCACTAGACTATTTTATTCACAGGGTTCTTATTCTAAGAGATTAAAGGATAGAACGTTCTGATAAAGCTGAGCTTGAACTAACAGGCCAGAGGTTTTCAGTTTGGGTCCAGCTCCACGAGCAGGAAGGGGGAATGGGAAGGACGCCTCAGCCACCTCACCCTACAGCTCATCCCATGGAGGTGAGAGGTGCAAATGGTTCATTTATGGCCATAACGGACAGGGTTATTGAAAAAAACCAAACCTCTAGCCCCAAACACATCACAAGCGCCTAGTACAGCATCTGCAGCGACGCATTTTCAGAGAAAACACGCCATTTATGATAACGCAATCGCCAACTGTGACGCCGTCGTACCAAGGGCAAACAGCCCACGGGAGGAAGCAGAAAGCGCAAGGGAGCTGAGCAGCGAGAGAGTCGATTTGCAGGGAAACGTCCCAGCATGGGGAGAAAAAAAACAAGGGAGGACTCACGGAGAAAACGGATCTGGTATAAGCAGAAATCTCTCAAAATAGAAAGGCTTGTGAAGTTCTATACGAAGTGTTAGCAGCTCGTTCAAACACGCGCTTCCCCACTTCAGCGCTCGGCAAGATGACGGGAGTGTTTTTTCCTCATGATTTCTTCCATGTTGCTGTATTAAATCAAACCGCTGCCAGCCTACATTGCCCACGCTGTGAAACAGCACAGCCAGATAGCTCCGTCTTCATAACTGACACAGCCTTTGTGCTACCTGACCTTGGACGGAAAAAGACAAAACCAAAACAGAAGCGCAGCCCCTTGTCCCCCTCCCCCAGGGTTTTCCTTCTTTTCTACGCCCCTGTAAAAATTTAAATCCTCACAGCCTTGACGAGCAGAGTAACCCTGCAGGCCACCACTGCTCCTTCCGAGCTCTTCCCTTAAAACTCTTCCTCAAGGTTGGCTTCGGAGAGAAACAGAAAATGCAGACTTGCGTCCTGCGCTGCGCATCCACAAAACCAGGCACCGCTGGCTTCCTCCAGCTTTCGTGCCAGGGGGAAAAAACGTGGCTCACTCTTGGCACGTGGGTATTCCTCCAAATCGAAAAACAAGTTTACCTTTGCCGAGGGGTAGGCAAAGAGAGAGAGGTGGGCACAAGAGAACGCCATCAGAGTTTGCAGTTCAACAGGATCCCCCCCCTTTCTGCTCTGGAAGTTCCTCCTTCAATTTTCAGAGAGTGAGAGAAGAGCTGAGGTTGGAAGGGACCCGCCATGTATACATATGTCTGTATATACACATATGTGTGTGTGTATAGACACAAACCCATCATCTGTTCCAAGTGAGTATGAGCCAAGTTAAGGAAAGGCAGAACCTCAGAGGAAGGGAAGGGAAGCAAAGGCGCAGGAGCGAGGAAGAGGAGGCCCCAAAGTTGTTCGGCAGATGTCAAACTCAACTGCTCACCTGTACTTGGAGGCACTCTCCTCCTCCAACCCGCCCAGCTGTCCGCGCCTCCTCTCATTTCTCCACAAATGCTCTCTCATGTCTTCTTTTCTGAGGAGAAAACCCTTCTGCAACACAGAAAGATGGGCACAGAGCAGCACCCCTGCAAATTAATGGGGCAAGGGAGCTCCAGCCCAATCTTTCTTTTCTTTGGTTCACAAAACAAACCACGCGAAGGTCCCTCTAAGCCGCGCTCCCCAACGGTTTCACGCACAGCTCATGTTCACAGAACCCTAGAATACCAGGTTGGAAGGGACCTCAGGGACCATCTAGGCCAACCCTGCTCCATCAGGAGTGACTGGCAGGCAGGCAAATTCACTTGGCGTGCACAGGTCCACGACCTGAGAGGTGTCAGTAGCAAAGAGAACCAAGACCCCTGCCGGCAACAGAGCCCTCCTGAAAGAGGGAACACACCCAGATGAAGACGAAGACCGTGACAGCTCACAAGCTGCTCTCCTCCTCACGGTGCTCCTCGCAGAAGCACAGATGTGTTGCGCCCAAACCCAAGTGCATGCTGAAGGCACGGGAAGAAGGAAGGAACGTGGCAAAACGAGATGCCCGACAATGGAAAAGAGCTCACCGCTGGCAAGAATACCGGCGCCAAGGCACTGCGGAAAAATACAACCCGGGATCTGACGAAAGCCTGCATGCAAATCCTGACACCACCTGCGACCCCGACGGAAGTCAGCACTCAGCTGGCTAAAAGACAGTTTGAAATTAATTACTGGATTCCAACAAGACCACGAACAGTTGCCAGGCTCATCCTGTTTGTAAAGCAATCCGCATTTGTGTGAAGTTGCTGATTTTTAAAACCAGGCTCTACTATCTCTGTAAATGCACCCTCAATGGACAAACATCTAACGGCTCGGTATCTCACAAGCACAATGTGGTTTGGGGAGATAGGGAAGCGAGCCACGACATCGACAAATCCTAGGTTAAGCTTCTCCCCTTGTTATTTGTTATTACTACGATGTGTTCCTTCAGCACCGAGAGCCACTCTCCTCCCTCGGCTGCCCTTGAGCCATTTCTGCTCCCGAGCAGCCACGTTTTCTTAAGCACTGGGAAATTTTTCCAGCAATCTGCAATCCAGGATCGGCACGTTTGTGAGACGCCCTTCTCCCTTCGGCTGCGCTCCACGGTCCTTCAAAGAGTTCACCAGAAGGAATCCAAAGGTAGGAGTAAGGCCACAGTTGATTATACACCACAGTCCTTCATATGAACAAATGATATTACTAAAACCACACCACAGCAAGCAGGTGAGCTCTTAAATGTAGCTGCAATTGAAGACACACTGTTAGAATCAGAGAATCCTAGAACAGCTTAGGTTGGAAGGGACCTTAGGGATCATCTAACCCAACCCCTGCTATGGGCAGGGACGCCCTTAACCAGCCCAGGTTGCTCAAGACCTCATCCAACCTGGCCTTGAACATCTCCAGGGAGGGAGATGTTCAAGGGAGATGGTAGCTACTCATTATATTCCCGTTGTTTAGATGATATCAAAGTTTTTTGTACTCTTTTTTTCAAAAATTGTATTTGCGTTTCAATGTATTTTTGCTGAAAGAAAAGCACATCTATGGAAACAGCGGGCGATAATTTATAAAAATTATTTATGACTCTTCCTGAAAGTTTTATCTGACTACCATACTATTAAATCACAACATTGCATTTAACAAACCTGAGATCTGAGCCAGACAGAAAACCATTTTCACGTGGGCAAAAAACATTAGGCACGGTAAGAATAGCTAACCACAGAATCCTAGACTGGCCTGGGCTGGAAGGGACCTCAGAGATCATTTAATCCAACCTCCCTGTCACGGGCAGGGACACCTCTCAACTAGAGCAGGCAACACATGGGCACCCAACGGGAATGTTGCAGTAGTAGCACTGGGACTTGTGATATTTGAGCAGGAAAAACTTAAGCAAAAACACCCAGGCAAGCCCCAAAACAGAAAACAACTTTCCAAGCCCTGTCAGACAGCCCTTTACACAAAAGAATAATGTGAGGCAGATGATGATTCATTAGTGGAGGCAACCTATTAGGAACTCATGCAAACGAAAACAGATTTGCAACTGTCAAAAAACACAAACGCGGCGACCGTGTAAAAGGCCAAATCTCAAGGAGAATTCAGCAGACTTAACAGGCAGAGGATAATCTTCTTTTATCAGAAATTATGGACTGTGTTCCCAGTCAAGGCAGATTTAAGCGCACGCTTGAAACTAAAAGTCCTCCATGAGCAAACAGCAAGTAGATAAGAAGACTTTACTAATTCGAGGGGAGAAACGAAGAGCTAAGCCTGAAGAGAAGCCGAGTGTCACCAACAAACCAATGGCTCTGGAAATGCTGTTCTCTCCATTCACACACACACCCAGGGGCTCTTTGAGGAGTAACAGAAAGGAAACCCAACTCTTACAAGACCACCCACTCCCTGTTTTATCCAAGCAGACCTCCTAAAGGAGGACGTCAGCAGTCTTCTTCTCATGTCCCTTTATGTCAGCAGCCAGGAGGCAAGCTCAACATCTCACAGACGGTCTGTACGGCTGAGTGCTCCGCATGTGGCCTAGAATTAATTTCACCTATAAACCAGGCAAAGGACGTGCAAGCGGGAAAACCGCTTTGTGCGCTGTAAAGAGGGTGTAAATCACCAGGCTTTCCACCACCAGAGAATCCTGCTGGCAAGCACGCTGGAGCAAAGAGAAATGGATCGGTCTCACTAGCAGCCCTCACCTCTACCTGCAAAATCCACCGAGCAGTGTAAAGTGGCAATCGGATCCAGAGTACCAACTCCCAGGCTTCAGCCTGAGGATTTCAGAAGGCACCTGTGGAAATGATGCACCCAATAACCACCGACAGCCCCAGGTTTTATCGGCCAGCTGCATGAAGCCTTTCCACACAATTCCGTAACGTGAATCGGGTATCACAGAACTCACCCTAGTCCCTGGCTCTGGGATAGCGGAGAGAGATGACAAACTCTGCAGGCACAGGGAAAGTGACAGGCTGAAAAACTCTTCTAAATATACATTTTGTCTATTTCTTGTTCTCAACCTAGGGGAACTTTATAAAGCAAGCAAAGACCACCTCTCCCTCTCCTTTAGAGATGCACACAGAAATCCAAGCAATATCTGCACAGAAGCTTCCCTACGAGGTTTGTTTTTCTATAACCACGCTTTTCTACTCGAGCAGCACCCAGAGATCCAATTGTCTCAGTTGCCATGAGAAGCAGCACACACTAGCAACGAGAAAGGGAGCGGAGAGCCCTCATCCTCAAAAACCTGACACTGACCATTTCTGCAGTCAACGAAACGTGTTTTCCTACTACACCCATCACCCCTCCCCTAAAAAACCTCAGCACTTCTCTCTCGAGAATTACACGCTGGAGACGAGACCGACGGGCGAGCGCGGTTTTTACACAGATGTCACGTCAAACTTGTGTACGGCGGGAACGAATGCCCGCTGTTGTCACCCTTGCAGCTGGGTTGTGCCACACTGGACTCCAAGCAGAGCTTTTCTACCCCGACGCCTGACCTAAAGCCATGAACACCGCGGATGAAATTCATACCTATCACTTTTGTGAGAGGCAAAAGCGTTTCTCTAGTTCTCGGTGGAGTGGGAGCACATCAGCCTGGCTTGCAAACCAGTGAAGAAAAAGGTCCTGCTTCTCTGGTGCACTGAGAGCCCCCTCTAGCACGGGCAGCAGGAGGCAGGCTGCGGATGCAGGGATGAGAAGAGCCTGAGGCAAAGCAGAGCAGGGTTAGACGAAGGCCAAACAGCTAAGAGAAGTCATGAAAAGAACGTGCACGTACGGCTTAGAAGGAGGAGACGACGCTGGAGAAACAGCAAATAGCAGTTAACAAAAACACCTGCTACAACAGAGATGCGCAGGGCAAGGAAAAACCGCCTTTCCTCCTCTTTCTGAGATCAGAGAGGTACGGCACAGAAATCCAATCAATATTTAAATAAATATTTAAATTTCTTCACAGAAAGAGTGGTCAGACACTGGAACAGGCTGCCCAGGGAGGGGGTTGAGTCGCCATCCCTGGGTGTGTTGAAGTGTCGCTGAGATGTGGTGTTGGGGGATGTGGTTTAGGGGTGAACTTGTAGTGTAGGGTTAATGGTTGGACTCGATGGTCCCAAGGGGCTTTTCCACCCTGAACTGTTCTGATTCTACGATTCTATACCAACTTCCCCACCAAAAAGACAGGCAGAAGAGACGAAGGCATAAATTAAACGCCAGGTTAAACGGCTCGAACACAAGGAGGAAGACGACCCGAATGGGAAACTCTGGTGTTATTAAGCAGAAAGGCAAGCGGCGTGAGTGCTGCGGGCTGCCCGCTGCTCCCGCGGTGCCATGACGCCGCGCGGCCTCAACGCTTCCACGCCCAAACGGGCTCCTCAGCTCATCCCAGCCAGGCCAGCCCTCGCGCTCTCTCTCCACTCTTCTGCCTCACGCAAACCCCAGGGGAAGCGCTGAGCACCCACCCAAAGGTGGTTCTTTCCAGCAGCCCCGAAAACCGACCCGAGCACGTCGAGACAAAGCCCCTCGCGCGTCGGCAAGCGTTAAACTTGCGCCTCGTGAGAAGAGCGGAGAAAAGGCATTTCACACGCTCGAGTGTTGCCCTGAAATGAGCGCTTTGGAGGTATAAACATCAATATAAACAACATAAAAGGGACCAGTCCGATCACTCCGCAAGTGCAAAACGGGTGACGCTTACTGGTGCGGGTGCTGGGGCCAGGAAGGGCTCCGCGTTAGAGGATATTTGTTGTTAACTCCTGGAGGGAAATTCCTCAATGAAATGTTGTTTTAATGGAAAATTCAAGAGAAAATGCAATTTCTTGATGGGCAGTTTCACTGAGGTGTGTTGCTGAAAAAGACCACGGAATCACAGAATCATTACGGTTGGAAAAGACCCCAAAGATCATCTAGTTCAAGCCCCAACCCAACACTACCGCGACCACCACACCGTGTCCTGAAGTGCCACGTCTTTTGCTGCAACCAAAGAGCACCAGGGAATTCTGGACCGACGCATCAAGCAGCATTGAAGCTGTGCCCCGACACAAACAGACACACACCTCTTGGTTCACACCTGTGAGGGTGAAATGGGGTTATCTGCTTCCCTAACAGACCTCACTGTCTTAAGCCTCCCGTGCTAACGGGGTTTTATGTCCTATTTTTGTTGTCGTCAAGACATACTTCCCTCTGAGGCAAACGAGCTTTCACTCCCCAAAGGGTAAGCCTGTCAAGATCTACCCCGAGAACTAAAAGTAGACCCCAAAAATCCTAAAAATCAGAGGGTGGGGCAACAAACAAGGCAAAAATCTTCACTGGGAAGACATTTCTCTGTACAGCCACTCACCTTCCATCACCTCCAAGCCTACACTTTCTACGTCCACTACAAGGGCACTTGTGCCTGCAAAAGCTCCCTCGTTGCGCACCTCTTTTCTTCAGCGTGGCAACTACTTTTTTGTCTACAACCACTGGTGGGTTTTTTCAGCTTCAGCAGTATAATCTTCCTCCTCCAAAAAGCCTCACACTGGCTAGTGCATCATCTCCTTCGCATTAATCATCACAGCTGGTAACAGATTGCAATACCCATGCACACACTCGGCTCACTTCTTTCTATGTCAAATACACACCTAAAAATACGTATTTTTGCAAAAATTTGATATATACGCGCACACAACCATACTCTAATAATAGCTTCAATTACAAAAGATTATCTATCTATTCGCTGTTAAAAAAATGTCATGTTTGTTCCTGCTTTTCACAGGAAATTTTCACCCGCACGCTTCTCCCAGAGCGTTCTCCGACCAGTTAATCTGTGCATTATCTACTGTGAGAGACCAGGTACAAATTGAGTCCACGCCTCAGCTTCTCTGTCTTTAAATGCTGTGATTTTACAGTGCTGCCTAGTCCACCACGCTGCGACAGCTCACCGCTCCTTCGGGCACACACACACCAGGATTTCCTTCGGGGAAAAACCGCAGAGTGAACATCGTCCACGTGCAAAGCAATGAAAACCAGGGTAAAAAAAATAAAGCGATTTCTTGCCTTAGAGAAAAGAGCCTGCACTTATTTCTTGCCAGGAATACTAGGCTGTACGGGGTTTATAAGGGCAAATGTCTACTTTAGGAAGGTGTTACTGCTTAGCATACAAGCTCATAGTTCCTTCAGCTCACCGACTGCACAACATCTGGGCTGAGCCTTCCAGGTCCTAAACCCCAGAGCAATACAGAGGCCTCTTCCTTAATCTTTACACAGTTATTTTTCTCTTAACTGCAGGGAACCGGTATTCTACCCTCGATGTGTTTTGCACCGTATTAATTCTACTGCGTTGGCTCTCTCTGGCTTGAAAGTAATACTCACATGACCCATCACACTACCTGTTTGCCAGAATATTTGTCTCAGCAGGCACGCTCAATTCGTGAGTCAGAATCCAAAATAATACTAAGGTATAAGGTTTTAAGCAAGTGGTTCAGTAGCATAAACCAAACAAACACTAGGGGAATTTTATCGTCTGAGCCTTCGGGGCTTATGGCCTCCAGCTTTTCCATATGACTGCGAGATCTGGATTGCTTTTAGGGTTTGGTTCAGGGGCATTTTTTTTTTTTTTTTTTGGTAAGGAAAGCTGAGATTCTTATGCCTTCCCACAATTCCAGAAGTTAAATCTATCAAAAAAAATTCTCAAGTACTGAGAGACTGTAAAATCACAAGAGCATCACCATGAACTAGTTAAGAAACCTGCAATGACTTCTTCATCACGAAGTGGATCGCTAAAGACCCAGTTCCTCTCTTCTGTTACTGACACGATTCTTACAGTGCAAGCCCTAACACAGACGTCTGTGTAACAGGTAGGTCTCTGGTCTTTTGCTGTCATTAAAACTGCTTTTCCCAAACACTGTACTCGGAAGAAATCAGTGGGGCTGTACTGAAATACGTGGAGTTAAGCATCTCGGAGCATCCCTGAATCCCACATTTATCTGCGTTCTCTAGTGAACTTTAAAATCTGTCTTTTGTAGATAAAACATTGCTTCTACAGCAACTGCTACCCAGCAAGTCAGCCTTCCTAGCCATGCTACTATACTTTTAAGTCATCGTCTTAAGAGCGTATTTATACTTTACTCAAAGCCATTATACCAGCACGAGACAGATTCAGGATTGAGAACAGCTCCCAAGAATTCACGCTTTGCCTTGCAAACACCCGGTTTACAGAAACATCCAGTTGGATCCTAAAACACATCCCTAAAGGAACCAACCCTCCCGAACGCTCTTGGCACGGCAGCTTGTAAGCAGCAGCGAGAGAAAACACAAAACACGTAACTAAGAGGCGCATACTAAAACGGCAGGGATTTCTAAATTGACCCCAAGAAGCACAGTTTTGTCAGAATTCAGACACGTAGCTCCGAAGGATTTGAATGCACAGGGCTTCCTCTCAACGTGGCGTGCCGCATTACTTCATTGCAATTCTTACGTGGCTCCTCTCCCCCCCGAAATAAACCGATGCTCACACGAGTTGCTGCTACGTGAGGCAACACGTAGACAGGACCACACTTGCCAGCCCTCGGTCGGCACTGCCGGGGGAGGCAAAAACCCTCACCCAGAGCGATGCCGGACCTTGCCCGCTCTCCCGAGGGCACCCCATCATACGATACGTGCGTCTGCGCTGACGTACGCTCGATTTGATGTTACAAACTGTGTATCTGACGAGCCGGCCACGGCGCCTTACGTAACGGGGACCTGTTCAATATGGATCGGTGTGTCCATCGCAGCGGCCGCTTCCCCTCGCCCCGACCCCGGCCCGAGAGAAACCGGCCCCGTGGGGCAACCGGGCTTCGATTTAGGGCCTCCACGGTACCGGGGCGAGGAGGCAGGGGGGAGCTCCTTTCTGCAAGAGAACCATTTTGTGAGGGATGCCACCGGCTTCGCCAGCCAGGCTGGGGAAGGGGGAAACGATTTCCCACCGGCCTGTCCCGGCTCGGACACCCTCGCCCCGGCGACACCCGCGTTGTCCCCCCGCCCGGCAACGCTCCATAGAGCCCGGCAACTTCTTTGCCGCCGTTGTGTGTAATGAAGCGGCTGAGGGCTGGTAAAAAGCGGAGCGGGAGCCCCCGAGAGGCGCCTGTCCACGGCTGCGGTGACCCACGGCGACCCCAGAATTCGGCTCCCCCTCCGCAAAAATTACATAACGGAGGGGCTCCCCCGGGTGATACAGCTTGGAGCGGGTGATTTCGTGCCCCCCTGCCCCCCCTCCCCCCGCAACTCACCGCCTCCGAGTCTTCAAATCCATGCAGGTACAAATTGTCGTACATGGAGGTCCGCTGCCGCCGGGCGCCTCTCTCGGTGCGGAACCGGCGCTGCGAGGCGCCGCGGGGGAAGGGAAAGGGGGGGAAAAAGGGGGAGGGGGGGGGGAAGAAGAACACGGGACCCGAGCGGCGGAGGCCTGTGCGGCGGCGGGGCCCAACGTGCCCCTCAGCGCTGCGGCCGCCCCAGCCGCCCGGCGCCGCCTCCCGCGCCCACCGACCGCCGCAGGTGCCCCCGCCGGCGCCGCGCCGCCCCGCAGCTCCCCCCCGCCTCCCCGCGCCACGGCCTTTCCCGCTCGCCTCGGCCCGCTCCCCGCGCCGCCGCGTCCCATTGGCTGCGACGCGCCGCCGCCGCGCCGCTATTGGCTGCCCCGAGCCGCCGCCGCGCCGCCATTGGCTGCGACGCGCCGCTAAGGCGCCGCCGTGCGGGGCGAGCGCCGCTGGGCCCCCCCCGCCGTGGCACCGCCGCCGCGGCAACCGCCTCACGGAGCCCGGCCGCGGCCCTGAGAAACCAACCGCAGCGGCCCCGGGGCCGCCTCCCGCCGGGATGAGCGGGGAGGAGGCGAGGGGAGGCAAATAATGGGGGCGTTTGTTTGGGTTCTGGATTTTTTATTTCCCATTTTTCATTTCTCGCTTGGAGATACCAGGAGAAGGGGCAGCTCGTTTCTGAGGAGAAACACCCACCTGCCCCCCGCGCCGAGGTCTGGAAACGAGCAAAGCGAACGCTAAGAATTAAAAGAGCATAATCTGGGCCTTACTGACAATTAAATTAAGAGTCGATTCTCTCAACCTGAGAGATTACTAATACTGAACTTTCTGGTTCCACGTCTCATTTCATAGAACCGCTTGTTTCTGCGCAGCACCGGCCGCCTGAACCCCGTGGTAACGCCCCCGAGACCCGCAAACCTGCCCCCCAGGTGACAAAACCACATCCAGAGAAGCTATTGGGCTGACAGAGACAGTCCCACGGTGAGGAACCTGCCCGGCCAGCCCTTCATGGGCAGGTCTCTTGGCTTCCCACCTCATGTGCCCTGAATGTGCCTGAATGAACACAGAATCACAGGATGTTGGGGTTGGAAGGGACCTCTGGAGATCACCCAGTGCCAACCCCTGCCAGAGCAGGGTCACCCAGGGCAGCCCCACAGGAACGCGTCCAGGCGGGTTGGAAAGTCTCCAGAGCAGGAGACTCCACACCCTCTCTGGGCAGCCTGGGCCAGGGCTCCGGCACCCGCACAGCCAAGAAGCTTCTCCTCATGCTGAGGTGGAACTTCCCATGTTCTAACTTAAACCCATTATTCCTTGTTCTCTTGCTGGGCACCACTGGGAAGAGACTGTCCCCTTCCCCTTGACCCCCACCCCTCAGATATTTCTCTACGTTAACAAGGTCCCCTCTCAGCCGTCTCCTCTCAAGGCTGAACAGCCCCAGGTCTCTCAGTCTCTCCTCACAGCAGAGATGTTCAAGATGTTCAACATCAGAGCTTGTAGCAGGCAAGAATAACACTAGAGAATAGCACCACGCGATAAAAAAGCAAATAAAAAATAATTTTAAAAAATGCCAGAAAAATAATTTACACCTTACTTCCTACCCTTATTAAAACAATTATTTTAAACCTCAACTTGAGCACAATCTCATCCAACCTGTTTGTGTTCACAACCGCTTCCTATTTGTCTTTCCCATTTGCTTCATCTGCTGTTCCTTCCAAAGGCTTAATTTAGCCCTGCAACGTTACCATTAATCACTTGGGCAGTGTCCAACAGACATCTGAAGCAAAGCCAAAGGGGTTATTCTCTCCATAGTCACAATTTCTTACAGATTTCACCAAAGATCTCCCAAAGTTACGGAAAATCTTATTCCCAATTTACTACTACTCCTTTGCCCTCCATGCATTTGTTGCTTCCATTCATAAACCTCCTGTTTTGCAAGAGCTTATGTATTTACATAGAGAGGAAGCGTAGTCCCACCAATGAGCAGGAGAAGAAACTCATGGATAAAGCTGAGGTCTCTCAAAGTATTTTTCAGGATTGAGTTCTCAGTCTACGAGATCTTCCAAGGAACAGCAACTTCATCTCCAGCCCCGTGCAACGAGCTCGCTGCCGGTGTTAAACCAACAACAAAGCCCAGCGAGCAGTTAATTAGTAGTGAGACTGATGGCTTTTCAGTGGCCTGTTTCAAACAAGACAGCACTTCTGTCAAACCACCCCTGGTAAAACAGTTGTTCCAACAACAGAAACTACTTCTACGATTGATGCTGACCTGCTCCTTCCTGGCCACTTCTACCAAGTGTGGGACAGCCCCAGAGACTGAGCAGCAGCTCCTCCTCGGGGTCATCCTTCCAGCTACATCAGGGCTGCAGAACACCGACAGCGTGTTTTGGGGCGCTTCGTGGTGGTTTGAGCAAGGCTGTTCAGGTGGAGGAGGATTTCAGCTCCTAAGATTGTCTTTAAAATTCTCATTAAGCTCCCTGTAGAGGAGTTAGCAGATCAATTTTTAGGACCTGTGCTATGGAGCAGGTCCCTTCCCCACCTTGAAGATCTGTGCTGTCACAAATTTAAAGAAATAAATACGTCGTGGGTGGGAGACTGTTAAAATTTAAAATGAGACGAAATTTTTAAACGCAATATCAGAATCATGTGTCAGCTCAAGATAAAAGAAGGCCGTGAAATCACAAGGAGAAGAAAAAAAAAGTGTCTGAATTTCACATAAATTTGTAATGAAATAATTTAATTCAGAAGTCAGGGGAATCACTATTCGATTTCCAGTACTTAGATTTCACACTGTCCTTTTAAGACACGGAGGTTTTTAAAAATATATATTTAATGACTCAACTTGAAAGGCTCCTAAAAGACGCTATAAAAACACACCGAGCTCATTAAATAGGGATTGTACTTGAAAAAGACCTAAACATGAGGGACAGCTGCACAACCTACTTGAAGCATTTAGCCTGGGTGCCTAAAATCCAGTGCTTAGGCCATTTTGTTGGGGTAGGGGCTAAGTTGGAAAAAATTAGTAGAAGAGCCAAAAAAATACAGGAAGCCCTGTATTTGTAAGGGGTTTTTTTTTCCCAGCCACATGCCTAAAATGCAAAAATGCAAATAGCTGTAATATAGAGGAACTCTAAATCCAACACTATTTTGAATATTGGGAGCTAACTTATCCAAGAACCGCCCAAAGGAAACCAAGAGAGGTAACACGCCGAAGAGAAAGGGGAAGACGTCCGGCTCTTCAGAAGTTGTCTGAAAAGTCATCAGGCTCTCAAAATATACCGCAGGAACAGGAGGCTGGATGGAGAAACAGTGAGCGAGGAAGGTTTGCAGAGGGGATGGAAAATAAGTCCAAATTTATTTCCGTGACGAGCCATCACTTCCACTGTAGCGCAGGTATCTCTACGTGTGACTGCGAGGGTACTGGGCATTATTCGCTAAGAGCACGTTACGTTTTTACAGGGACATCAGATACATGGGTGGTCATCTCTGACGCATTCCAGAAAGCCAAATCTCTTTGGTTTCAACTTCTACGATAGCTTAGCACGGGTAAAACAGGAAAAAGTACAAGAAGTAAAAGCTCCGTCTTTTGTAGGTGAGCTTCCTGAGGAGCCGTTCAAACGAGCAAAGAAAATCCACTACAATAAAAGATGAGGGTCACGCGTTAACTGAAGGCTTGGAGAGATCAAAACCGTCCGTGGCCTGCTTCCAAAAGAGACTGCAGACAATCTGATATTGTTAGGCAGGGAATTCCGCTGCCTCAGGCCACAGAGAAACACTCTGGTACCTGTCATCTTCAGCCTGCGCTTGGCTCACACTAAAGCAACGAGCAGCCAAAAACCCATCAGTGTGTGCGTGTGTGTGTGTGTGTGCACATGCAGAGCTGTGAGAGACCTCGTGAAAACCTATAATGGGTAAATGAGCTGAACTGAGTCTTTTTGAGGGCCAAGCCTTTAAAATATCTTTTTTTTTAAAAAAATTATTTTTAAATAGTGTCAGTTGCTGCATTATATATTTTGTTTGTATCATTCTTTCATGATATTAACCTTCAAAGACTGGTAAACGGGCGTTTTCAAGCGGTCTGGTCTCTACTTTTACAAGGATTTAATGATGATCTCTACAAGCACGCAGGATATTTCTCCCCGGGGCTGCCCATCCTCTGATGATGTGGGCAGGACCACGACACAGGAGCTTTCGCGTGGATTTACTGTGATGTTGTATGCAGGGAGCGTATGTTGTCCTTTGATCTCAGCCCCCAACTCCACATGTTTCCAAGGGCACAGGAGATTTTGAAGGAGATAGAAACAAAGACCATGGAACAATCCAGTTTCTACAGGACCTACCCAAAGCATCTGTCAAAACCCAGGCTGTCCCATCGCCGAAGGCGTGTAACAAGAGTTCACGTGGCTTGACGACGAGGGTGTCGCTTGGAATCTCATTAAGGGCCATGAATTTTTATTGCTGGGTAATTTAGAAGCCTCCTCCTTCTCAGGGCTTTTTACAGGCTTCGAAAGAAGACTGAAGGTAAAAGGATAGGCTTGCCAAGAAAAGTGTGCTGGGCTCAGAGGAGAAAGAGGGCACAACAGCTCGCAGGTGAAGTCAAATCAGCCTTGTGCCCTTCCCACCCTCAGCAGCAGCCAAAGTGGAAGGGATCTCACAAAGAGAAATACAATCCTGTGAATGGTGACCCTTACCTACGACAACATCAGCACTTGGAAAGAGTCTTGTAAAACTTCCAATAACCAGTAAGCCACTGGCGATATAACACAGACTAACACATCCTCTCTGGCCTCAGAGAAATGCTTTATTGCACCCTGTTAGGTTGGGAGAGCGGGGAAGAATGCTTTGGCCATCCCACAGACCCCTGAAATACTCGGCTTCCTCCAAATACTCCGAACCCACTAGAGATTATTCATATTCTCCTCTTTTTATTAGAACCAACCCTTGCTGAAGTACAAAGGAAGTCTCTTTGAGACATGCATCCACATATTCCCGAAAACACCAAATATTTAGTCCTTTCTGAAAATGTGGGAACGCTGGTTTTTTCACCCAGAGCACGGATTTTGTACAAGAACCGCAGGAAATTTTACTTAAAGCCCAACCTAATGACTGCACAATCAAACGACAGCACTCGCGTGGTTCTTTTAGGAGATGTAGCAACAAACTATTTGCATAAACACACTAAAGTGCTATTTGAATAAATGCACAGTAACTTGATTGCCAAGTCAAGGGAACGCCTCAGCACTGCAGTGCGCAAAGCCAGAATGTAAGTCAGCAAGTTCTCTCTTTCACGTACTTGAACAAATTTCACTTCCACCTGGGATTTTGCTGTTACTAACTCGCCTCAGTGCCTCTTTTCCCTGCTACCGTGGAGAAGGATCGACAGGAATATTAACCCTGAAGCAACAAAACCCCACCACCAACTCAGTGAAGGTGGTCAGAAATTCTTTACAGCTTTTTCCTGCTCCGAACAGTAAAGTTGTGGTCCTGGACTCGTCACATTGCTTAGAGGGAATGAGACAGTATCCCCACAGCAGGCAAGGGCACGTGAACAAAAAGCATCAGCGGTCACGTTAATAGCACATTTGGCCAGGAACTCACTCCTTCCAGCACTTTTAAGCACACAGAAGACTCCAAAACCCGCAGTCTTCATCAGCACACTTCATACAGAACATAAGCACTGGGTTTTACAAAACATGAGCATCGAGTCTGATCTTCCGTCACCTGAATTCGACAACCTACTGAAGACAGTTCCTCTCCCCCACATAATGCTGCTCTGGTTGAAATCAGCAGAGCAGCCCAAGCATGTGTTTTGTTAATACAAAGGAAAAGGATCATCAGCATTCTCCAGCAATCCATCCATCTAAGGCAGGACTTGCTTCCATCAGTTGGAAGGAATCCAGTTCCTCACTCTTCCAAGTTATTTGGCATAGCCCAATTGCTTACCCCTTCTCCCTTCAAAGCAACTTCTTTCTCTCTCCCCATTTCATAATATAGAGAAGCATCTGCTTCAGTAGCAAGAGCTTCTGCCTTGGGGTGGAAGTACAAATGAGATAACCCCCTGAGATCCCCACTAACCTTGTTTTCCAACCTCTCACGAGCAATGAGAACTGGACAACATTTGTGGTATTTGTCAGCTCTCGAAGCTATCAGACAAGTATGCATATCTCAAAAGAGAGAGGTGTTGTGCTGTTTGGGATATGTCATGGCACAGAGGATTCTGCCCATTTAAAGGCTTTATTCGAAGAGACTACTGGATGGCATGCTTGAATTCTTTGCATTTCAAGTAATAAATTACTCTGGTAGGGTCTAATTTGACAGTTCTTCTGGAGGAAGTGAGGTGCCACCTATTCCAAAACACATTTATCTGACACTGTTACATAAAGGCAGCTATAATTAAAAAGGGTGTGAAGACTTCATTGTCACTTTCTCTCGGTTTAAAGCACCTACAATGAGAGAGGTAACTGGGCCACATTTGTAGGTATCCTCTATATTTAACTCGTTGTGAAACTCCTCTTTCCTGTAGGCACTACGGAGATTTGCAAAAAGCCGAGCTGTGGGGAAACTCGGAGCCATAGCTACGGCCTTCCAGTGTTTTGGAGAAAGAAGAGTAGATTATCCCCTCCTCCTGAGGCAGGTATGAATGTGCTCTGAGGTTTTAATAGCTCAAGCCAACTCTAACTACGGCACGGCATCAAGAGAAGCAAATTCAGAATCACCTCAAAATGCTGCAAGACGGAGCCCATAGCTATAGCGCTGTATTAGCATGGGTCTCCCTCTTAAAGCCTTGGAACTTGAAATGAAATACCTACGCTGACACGTGGGCAGCTGAGTGATGGTCACAGACCCCGAATGCACGGAGATCTCCCTCCAGCAAAACTCCTGTCGATCAGCAGCTCCCCCCATCCGCCAGGCTGCTCCAAAATACTGAGTCACACTACAGGTAGTGACCCAAAAAGACGGCGCTTTTGTGGCTGGAACTGTGTCCTGCTTCTTAGCTGGAAGGAAGACAGGAGGGTTCTGTTTTTAGAGGAGACAGGCATTTTTAGCTTCCATGCCAAAAGCCATCGGGGCCAAAGGATTAAGCATTTGGTTTATTTCTGATTTTAAGCTTATGGATGTTAATCAATCTCCTTAACTGCCCTAAGTGCTGATGCTGAGGGTTGCTGCGCATCACTTTAGACCGCAACCAATGAAATGATGGGAAACCATCAATAAAAGCCGATTGCAAAGTTTATGGGAAGCCGGGGCTATTTTACCCGAGCGGTGAAAGTCACCAGTGCATTCTGGAACGCCTCATCGCTACCGAGACACATGCACGAGAGGAACAATTGTCCACCTCGGGCTGCAGTCGCCGTGACCATCCCACCCCGGCTGTTTGCGTTAACGTTGCGCACTCTGCTCATGGATCACCTCCAGATCTTCAGCAGCCTCTGAGACCCTTTGTAACCAAAGACCACATTACCTGGCGGCAGTAACGCGCTGCTCTCCTACGTGAGCTCAGCAAAATCCCCGGCGGAGAATGTCACAGAGGCTACAGGGCAGCAAGCAGAAAGATTTTCCAGTCTCATACATAGAGCCCAGAGAGCTCCCACTCAGAGTTAATTTCCCGGGTACATTTAAATATTTGTAGTTCTATCAGTAAACATCCATAAAAGGGTTACTTGAAATATATTGTTCATACATTACAAGTACCAAGTAACAGTTCCTTCGAGAAAATGAAGCCTTAACCGAGCGGTTGGAGCTGGACAAAGATGCCCCTGCTAGCTAAAATGAAACGCCAGCTTCCGTAAAAAACATGATCTCACTGGAGATGTTTCCTCTAGATAAACTAGTAAAACTACAATTTCTATTTTGCATTTAGGGTAACCTGGACCAGGACAAAGGGTGTCTTAAAAGGAGTCTGACAAAAGAATTTTGAAGGCCAAGTGCTAAGAAGAATTTGTTTCCTTGTCAAGAGCTTAAATAAAACCAGGCAAACGTGACACAAACTTGACTATACTTGCTTCTTTTCCATGGGATTTTATGGGGATGGCTTGATTAGCCTGTTGATTTTATTGCAGATTCTTATGCTTTATAATCCAATTAGTGTATAATGCAACACAGCACTTCAAAATTCATGGCAAGGAGCTACAGGAAACTAAATTCATGGCGAGGAACTACAGGAAACTCTACAGTTCATGGCAGTAGATTTCCATGACACCCGTCCAAGTGAAGAAACTGATCCAGAAAAAACAGATCAATGAATGAGGAACCGCTTCTCCAACCTGAGTTCTTGAAATATTTAGTCAGGATAGCTGGGAACTAAGTTGAGAAAGACAAAGACTCCAGGATTTGGCTCAGCATATTTAAGTAAGATGAGTTCTTTCCTGCAAAGCTTCTGGGAGTCCTTTTCTTATATACCTGATGAAATAAATGACGACTTTCTGACATTCTCACCGTCCAGAAGCAGAACACAAAACCCATGTCAAAAACCCTGAAAATGATGATCGCTCATACTCATTATGGACACTCCTGCAACACAAGAATCCCAAAACATATTTCTAACGTGTCTCCACCTAGGAGGTCTGCTCCCTTCTGTCATTAATTCTTCCCCTTTCTTGAAGGAAGCAAAGGACGACGACCGAGGGCCTTCGTCAAGCTCATGAACTGCTGCTTTGTGCTGGGTAGGATGGCTCAAAACAGACACTGAGCAGCCAAAACATCACCCCTCTTCCTTCCACAGCCCACCCTCGCTGCAGGGAGGCCTCAGGCCAGGTGGGGTTTTGCATCACCAGGACAAGAGCTCAGGGATCCCCGGGCACCGCCACCCTCCAGTGAAGTCAGGTGGGAATCAGGGGTGAACTGAGTCATTTGTGCTTCTCTCGGGGTGACAAACACCTGCAGTTCTCACTTAATTCATTCAGCACCTCAAAATACTCCACAGGACAGCACCATCATATGAGTTCTTTCACAAACCCAAGGCAGTTCAAAATGACTGAAAATACCTTCTGCCTTTTCTTTACAAAAGGAACAAGCACCACTTATAAAAATCCTCACAGCATCAGAGCCCATCTTCATGCCACAGGTATGAAAAGCCCTGGGTGTAAAAGGGGTTTGATGCACGAGGAGCTACTAAGCACAGAATAGCATCCGTTTCTCAGCTTTTAGGAAAAGATGTCTGAACCCATTGGTAAACCTGCAGAATTCCCAGTTTTGAAACGACGCGCCGACGCGCGTGCCGTTAGGATGTTGTTCTGTGAAAGCTCAGGTGTAGTTCAGAAGCTTGGTAAGATCAGGTAATTTCTGATGCTATAACCACACAAACACTCCTTTTTCCCTTGATTCTTTCATGCAGTTGTTGGACACGTTTTCCCTCATCTCTCAAACCCTTCAGTCACGCCTCAAAAAAGCAGAATGGTTCACTTATTCCAGCCTTTGAAAACATCCTTACAGAGACTACTTAAAACAAAACCCCAAACCCTACACAGACTGCTGAGGGGAAAGTTCTGTCCTAGATCTGAAACTGCCTGTGAGATAGGAAACAAAAAGCAGGAATAAATGGAGAAGGATCAATATTTACGGTCTAATACTTGCTGTGGTCCAAAAAAAAAAAGCATCCATTACAATAGCAATGTTCTCACATGAAATTAAGTCATTTGAGAGCAAGCATGGAAAAATTCAGCTCCAACAGCTAAGCTTGACAGAGTTACAAGCAGAAAACAGAATATTATAACTGGAAGTGCTGAAAATAATAAGTAATGGCAGCTCTGCCGTCCCTGCCTATAATCATTAGGAGCTATAGAGAGGCAGAGCAGAACCCCATGTTCTCAGAATTTAATTCAATATCCAGATGAGGGAGCACAGAATTAAAAGGTTTGATTTTATTTTTTTTTGATAAAAATCAAGATTTGTAAAAGGATACACTTTTCCAAATCATAGGAAAGTTCCAGACTCTATTAAAATAAACAATGGAACTGAAAACTTGTAAGCTTATCCTTAAACAAAACAACTGGACATTTATTTGAATGCTACAACTACTGCAGCTCTCCACATCCTGCTTGGCTAAATTTGAAGGGATACAGGCAAGCTTTGCTTTCAGCCTTAATCCCTTGGCAGGGACAGGCTTAGGAAAAGACCTAAGACTGCTGACAGCTTATTCCATACGTGTTTTCCACTGTCTTTTGTTCTCCAAAAATATCTGCCATTAGCTGCTGCGACGGGCAGAATACTAGATGAGACTCGTGTTGCTTCGATTCAGATATGGAAGTTAGCACTGTGCAGCCAAAGATAGTCCAACCTTTTAAGTCTAGGCCAGAAATCTATGAGCATTCTTTTCAGACACATTGGTGCAATGATGAAAAATCAGTTCGATTCCAGTTCAGACTAGAAATAAAATCACGCCTTGAACCCTCGCTGCTGCTACTAAACGTTATAATATAGGACGGATGTCTTGGTAGTGAATATTGCCGCCACCTCTTGGTTCAGGAGAACAAAAATAGCGGAATAAGATCACCATGTTGCGTCCTGCTCTCACTAATCTCCACTAGGGCTTGTACAGGCCAAAATTTGGCCCTGGGAAGCCCAAACCTAGCTGGTACTGGGATACGCTGAAGGTGCTTCCACCACCCTTGACTGAACTAGAACTGGCTGGAGCGAATCTGGAAGGGGGAGAAAAAACCCACTTTTTTTCGTCTTTCCTTTTTTATCATTCAAATTCTCCTTGGAGCCGCATCAATGAACGCAAGCGCTCCACATTTGGAGCGTGAATGTGGCAACACGGCCATGTTCCAAGCCGCAGCGGCACGCCGCTCGACCTGAGAGGATTCATTCAGGAGTCGAGAGCTCAAGTTTGACCTCGTGCAAGTCGTCTATCAAAGAATTTCACCTACACGCCGCAGCCCTCAACTGAGACCTACAGATTTGCGTTTGGGAAAAAGAAGAGGTGGACAGAAGCACCCAGGAAGGCATTTGGTCTTCCTTTGAAGGCGTGAAGGGGACAGTCCACAGCTTCCCTGGGCTCCAGAGGTTGATCGCCCTCGCCACTAAAACACAGCTGCCAGCTGCCAGTAGGGAGCTCAGCTCAGAGACTGTCATCCTCTGGTCTTTGGGAACTGTTGTCATCGTTCACTTTAAGGCACCCAAGCAAACATTATTTGGGATAGTCATTCCCTTAATACAACACAGGCAGTTCATGAGTAAAATACCACTGAAACTTGCTCCGTTTCTCTAATTACTTGAATGAAGAGACAAGTTTTGGAGCATTAAACTGGCACTTTCATGCTGTAACAAAAGACATGTTCCTGAGAAACGTGAGGCATGGTTTATGCTCACCTTTGCAAGGCGGCTTCTGGCCTTGTTTTTCTTCTCACCACTCATCTGTTCGTCGCACGGTTAAGACTACTCTCCTTCAGGCTGTATTTTTGCAGCCAATCAGAATTTCATTTTCTACCCACATTCATAACCCGCCAAGATCCCTCCTTCTTGAGGAAGCTCTGGGACTGTGGCTGCTCTACGGGGCTACAAAGAGCTTCCCAGCTGTGTTTTACCCTCAGGTGAACTTCCCATCAAACCAGAATCCACCCAGGCATCCCCAGTCCCCCTGTCCCCTTGCACTGCAGCACAAGCTGAACTCCTTCCGCATCCCACCCAGCCTGGATCGGAACTCAGCCAACGGCTTCCAACCTAGATCCGGGTGGGATGGAAGCAGGACGCTGTGGAAGTAACCGAGGCAGGGCGAGGTGGTAGGGAAAGATGCAGCCAACATCCCCGACAAAAATAAAAAACAACAAACCACAAAGCAGAAATGACAAAATACCTGCAGAGTGACTGAAATTCAAAGATGTGGCATGGTACAAACGACAAGGAAACAAAACACGGAGAGTCCACTATGAAAAATAAATAAAAAGCACTAATGGAAAGATGCAGAAGGGCTCACTGCTTACTCCGGTGAGGAATCAGGGAGGTGAGCTGACCAAAACAAAGGTTGAAGAACTGCGTGGCTTTGAGCGCAAAAGCAACAAATAGATGGTGAGAGAACAGTGAATCAGCATTTTTCTGCTTCTTCAGCTGTTTTTGTGTGATGCTCCCTGTGTTTCTGTACTGCTGTTCTAACACTGTTGGGTCTTCATACGTCTCTCCACAGCTTCTTCTCAAAATAACTTGCCACCGCTTCAGCTTTTGGGAGCTGCCTGGATGCATCCCTGTCCCGGGAGGGCACACACCGTGTGAGGGGGTATCGTTTATCCACCTTCTCGCTGCCTGGGGCAGCCACTGCTCGGACTTGTTGAAGGTAACAAGAAGTAACAGCTTTGCAGATGGACAGTGATTGTCCCCCTGTGCTCGGCACTGGGGAGGCCACACCGTGAGTGTTGTGTCCAGTTCTGGGCACCTCAACCCCAGAGAGATCTCGAGGGGCTGCAGCGAGTGCAGGGGAGGGAAACGGAGCTGGGGAAGGGCCTGGAGGATAAATCTCATGAAGAGCGATTGAAGGAGCTGGGGCTGGTTAGTTTGAAGAAGAGGAGGCTGAGGGGAGACCTCCTCACTCCCTACAACTGCCTGAGAGGATGTTGTGGAGAGGTTGGGGCTGGTCTCTTCTCATGGGTAATGAGCAATAGAACAAGAGGGAACAGCTTCAAACTGCAACAGGGCAGGGTTAGACTGGACAACAGGAAAAATTTTCTCACAGAGCAGCCATTGGCACAGGCTGCCCAGGGAGGGGGTGGAGTCCCCACCCCTGGATGCGTTTAAAGGCCGTTGAGATGTGGGGTTGGGGAGATGGTTTAGGGGTGAGCTTTGCAGAGCAGGGTCAGTGGTTGGACTCGATGATCCCAAGGGGCTTTTCCAACCTGAACGATTCTGATTCTGTGAAGCAGCAATGTTAAAAATGTAACTCAAATTCTGGACAGGCATAGATTACAACAGCACCAAAGCCAACAACCGCCACTTCCAGAACGGGGAATGGTCCTGGCAAGCAGGTGTTGACATGCAGCGTCTTACAGCTGAGGAATTCAACCCAAGTTCAGTTTGCAGCTGTACCAGCTTAATCATAGAAAAAAAATAAAAATAAAAGACTTTTTCTTAAACGTCTTCAACACTTGCCATAGTAGCAGGAAGCAGGCATTAAAGATTTAATAGCTTCTTTTATCAGTGGACTCATTCCTTCCCACGCACATGCACGCCCGCACTCCCCACTGAATTCGAACGCCCTGAATTCTTCTTTGCGCAGCTGATTTGGTTTTATTCATCTTTTGAAGAACCCACCTAAATCTCGGGGGAGGGAAGGTAGGTGGTAAGGGCATAGGTGACAAAGGAATAGCAGCAAGCTGAATTACGCTCTGAACTGTGAATATCTCGCTTAATAGGCGAAGCCTGATGGGTCTGATACATTCATGAGAACGTTTTCTTAAAATACCGAATGTGTTTAATTCCATGCAGATTGCAAAACAGACCTTTGAATACCTTTATCTTAAATGAGCAGCGATGTACCGGTAATGAGAATATTCCTTCTACCTGCAGCCAATTTTTCCTCTCCCCTCTGAGAATGAACAAACATCAGCTCCCAAATATTCTGGGGTGTTTACTTTTTCCATCTTTCTAATGTCCATAATGCAGACTAAACCATCACTTTTAAGAAACTGAGAAGCTATTTCCAGAAAAAAAAAAAAAAAAGCTTTTGTTGTAGCAAGGCTCACAGGTGCAGTTTGCCAATGGCAAACAAACAGCAAACAGCCCAAAAAGTATCCTCAGATGCCAGCACCATCTTCCCAGGTAATTTACAGTGAAGGCGACCCATTCATAAGCCTCTTAAAATACAATGAATGAACAGAATAAGTGTATTTATGGCAATTTGTGGCACAGGTATCCTTCACGCGTACGGTGCCGCGTTCTTGTCTCAAATGAGCTGTCCTTTGCCAACACTCGAAGTCCGTGGAATAAACGCGCGAGCAAGATGAACACGCCTGCCAGCCTCGCCTGGATTTGGTCCAGTAACCCAAAAAAATGAAAGGCTGTAGTCTCTGCGAGAACACTAAATTGCTAACTTGCTTCTGCTCTTACAAAGCAATACAAACCACCTAAAATAACCTTCTAGAACGAGAGAACGGCACCACACGAAGAGTACCGTGGGAAAACCAGCTCGATGCTCGCCCTGCATCCTTCACGGGGCAAATCCAAGGGAGGAAAGTATTTCAAGAATCTCTTCAGAAAAAGAGCACCATGTGGTTTCACTTAAGTTTGGAAGTACGGACCAACCACCAGTGTTTCAGGCATGGTGAAAACACAGCCTGAACCGGCGTTTCAGTTCTGAATCAAGTCTTGGAGATGGGACGCAAAAGCAAATTTTCGAAGGTTTCACGGATTCTGTCCTTATTACTACAGTTCAGCCTCGCTGAGCATTTCCTGGGCATCCAGCCCCTCACGCAGAACTGTGCACAAACCCACCCTCCGTACGCCTCGGGAACGTACTGGCAAGTGAAATAATTGGAGGACATGAAAGAAAGAGAGAATGTGTTCCTGTTACGCTTCGCCGATCACAAACAAACAGATAAATAAAAATACGCAAGCGTGCACCCACTGAATTCATCTTCTGCAGCCATCAGTGAAACAATATCCTTCCCCTTCTCCTCCTGCTCCAACAATTAAGTTGTTTTCAGCGTCTGTTTTAAAGCACTGAGCAATTCTGCTGCATTCAGGCTCCTTTCCTCCCGGGGCTCAGGTTTAGGGGTCCGACCGACCGCAGCTCCTCCCAGCCCTCCCCACGCCTCCACTTCCACCTCACGGGACTAACGCTTTTACCACCTCCACGCTTTTCAAGAGCCACATCTGTCGCAGCTGTTTGGTTTGTCCCCAGGGAAGACTCTAGTTGCTTTGTAGCACAAAAACCTTGTTAATTTATGCATTCAGTGCTACCAACTTCTCCCCATTCCCTGCCTGCCCCTCCGCCGGGACGTGCCGTGGGGCAAGGGATTGGATTTCTATGTCACCGTCTATGGGGGCATCTCCAAGGCTCCTTTCCCATCAGAGCTGGAAAATCCTTAGTTGAAAAAGCAATCAAAGAGCAGGACTTAATCCCTTCCTGTATACTATCCAATGCTTTGAGTTGGGGATTGAAGATACTTCATATTGATGATGTTAAGAATTACATTGAACAAAAGAAAAAAGAGCTCTACCTAATCAAAAAAGCTGGCAGTTCTTTTAAAGATGTGGCAAAACAAGTTACTGCTCAAAAGTCAAGAACAGGTAGACTGAAAAATCCATTTCTTAACGTGGAAGATAGAAGTCGCCAGTACCGACCATTTTATCTGCAGTTACCCAGTTTTCCATTTCTGAACTACTGTCCCAAAACCCTACAGTCCATCTGAGGTGGATAAGAAGCATACTTCTGGTCAAAAGCAAACTCAGTCTAAGCAAAGAAACAAAATAAATACCACCAGCAGCTCTCCTTCAGATAACATCGTCCTCCGTCGGGTCTCCATAGGCCGGCCTCATGCTCTTCATCAAAAAAAAACCCAGCAAGGGGCTATCAGGATGCCCTGATACCTTCCTTCCTCTGCAGCTACGCTGGGGAATGACTCGTGGCAGAAGGCTCATATTTTTTTTACACCGATGATGAGTAAAATATGTACAGGTGGAGAAAGTCTTTGAGTTTTACTGTGAGTGCTATGACAGCAAATGCTTTCCTTAACACTTCAATTTCTAGAGATAGATGGATACATAGATAGATAGATAGATAGATAGATAGACAGACAGACAGACAGACAGATAAAGCTCAGCTTTAATTCAACAGTTTCTAGCCAACCCAATTGGGGAAAACTGCCTTAAAAAAAAAAATCAACAAAAACCCACAGCTGTAAACCACTTTAAAACAAATACACACCACACGCACAGGCATAAAGTGAATCCAAGCCAGCTCTTTTTGCAAACAGTTGAAATCAGCTTTATTTTTGAGTGTCAGGACTTGATTTCTAAATTTCTGCAGTTGCCAAACCCTCGCAGAGTACATCTGCGTGAGATCCTTTCAGCCCGATCGATCATCAAGCTCAAGTTTCTCCGAGTCCAGAGCTATAAGCCGGAGCTCCAGAAAGCACTGCGCACAACTTCATAGCTCGGCCTCCGAGATGCACCTAAAAATAGGCTGCCTTGCCAACCTGGGAATTCTGCCTGTAACAGCCACTTGTCCTCCCTGACTAATTGCCGTTAGTCAGAAAAGTCAAAAACACACAGCACGTGTCAGCTGAAGGCAAAGGTGAGCCGTGCCGTGTGAGAGATGCTCCCAGCGAGATCACTCTTCGCCTTTTCCGAGGAGGACTGGCAGCTGCGATCGAAAAGGCGAGCGCCTCCATTTTAAGGATTTCTTTATCAAAATCTCTAGTAGGCATCAGTTAATAAGGGGTAAAACCCTGGTTTCCTCATGCTAAGTGGCCTTCCACTGCTATTCTGAATGTGGGTTGCCATGGCAATCAGCAGAATCTGCAATGAATTTGTTTCGTCATAATTGCTGCCTAATTTTGTGCAAACAGCTAAATACTATCTTACTATTTCTACCAGATCGCCTCGGCAGCTAGAGCTTTCATGAAGCTCACGATTTAATGAACAAGCCCTCACAAAACATGATGAATTAAAGCAATTAGAATTATTTAGAACAACCGAGCTCAAGTGCTGCGAGCGTGTAGGAGTGTTTATTGGTGTTTTCATGACTCAAAACAATTCCATCTTTAGAGATTTTCAAGATTTTCTCTGTGCTCTACGGAGAAAGCGGAGAGATTTGCACATCAGCGTTTTGCATCTGGGGCTCCAAGACAAAAGCGAAGGATGAGCCAGCTCTGTGATTCCCCCCTCCCAGTTTGCCCAGTTGTACCAGTCGAGGACACGGAGAGAAGATAGCCCTACCCCACGCCGCCCGGAGCTGCTGGAGATGCTACGGGCTGCCCTAAAAATGTACAAACACGCACAGCTGGAGAGCACTTAGCAACAGCGCTCGTGAATTCCCAGTCGAATAACCTTTTATTGAAGGGACTAGTTGGTGCCCAAAGCAATAAATGACTGAATCGGAGCCGCCGCGTTACCGTGAGGCTTCGAGGCCGCGAGATAACCCAGCGCAGTAAGGGCACAGATTTTCGTATTTAATTGCAAATCTATAAAGTCACCAGGCAGAAGACCTCGGGAGACCTTTCCCTCTGCTAGTTTCCACGGGCGTTGTCCGTGGCCAGGAAAGCTTGTTTTAAAAAAGAGACAGGGAGGGGAAAGCCGTGATTCAGGTGCGGCGAAGTGCTCTCACCTCGGCTCCCAGGGTGGAAATAAGGCAGCGACAGCCCCCCCGAAATGCCGAGCACGGCCCAGGGGGACTAACCTCCTCTTCCCTAGTAAAGAGCTTTCAGCCCAGCACATCGAGGGATGGGCCTGCAGCCTACTGGGAGAAGCACGCCTTGCAAGTGCCGTTTTGATCAGATTTCTCACAGTTTTCTATCGCCAAAACAGCAGAAACGGGGTCGCTCGCATTAGCAAGTCTGGCTGCCTTTACCAATTATTTTATTTTATTTTTTTTTACAAATAAATCTGGAAGAAGAGCCGAGAGCTTACAGTTTTGGTCTTCGTTTTGATTTTTTTAAAAAAAAAAAAAATTAATAAAATCTGGTTTTCATTTACATAACTCCAGATCTCAGCAGTGCCACCACGCATTACAGCTCCCCACCACACTGCCCGGTGGGTATTTATATATCTAAGCAAATCAGCACATCGCGCCGCCGCGAGCTAAACAAACCAGGCAAAACAAGCGCCGCATCCCAGCCCCTTGCTTTTATGAGCTTCAGATGCAGAGCTTTAACGGCAAATGAGGTGTATACTTGTGGTCTGATAGCATGTAATTTTCTTCTTCTGAAAGTGTGTGCTGTAATTCCCACCCTTTACTCTCAGGACAAATATTTTTATGAAACCATGTCAGCCCGGCACCAACGCGCTCCGTGCAGACACCGTAAGGCGGCGAGAAGAGATGGGTAAGTGCTTTCGAGTAAAAACCCATCAAAGTAAGACAATGGCTGTTTGTGGTGCGAAGAGAAAAACAAAAACCAAACGCTTGGGCGTGCGTAGGGAGGAGTACAAACCGGAAGATTATTCCTCAGCTCCCATTCACCGGTGGCTTAACCACGGCAGGTTTTTTGCAAGTGAAGCTTTGGGAGGTTGAGAGCTTCGGTCAGCTGCTGGTACAGATGTCAGCGCTCCGAAACACCACGTGTTAGCTGGGTGAGTGGGCAGAGCACAGGACAGCTGACTAGGATGAGCAGGGGATGAGAGGCAACGAAGGGACAGGCTGCGAGGAGCCATCGGCACAAGGACGAGGGGGTTCTATTTGCACAGGACTGAGAGTGAGAGATGTACGCAGGAACGCGTGCCTGCACAGTCCGAAACGTGGAATTGAGAGAGCAATTTTTACTGCATGCCCAAAGAATGCTAATTCATCACAGAACACATTTTTTTAATGCACCTCTCCTTCAGGGGACATCGTTCAGGGATGTTTGTTTAACTGTGGGAAGACAACAGAGAGTACAGATGAGAGAAGGGGAGAAAAAAAACAAACAACAAAATCAAACCTGTCTCTGGCTGAGAGATCCACGACAATCGTCAGAATCAGGCTCCTTACCTGCCTGAATTTAACTAGGATCAGCTTTTTTGGGTACCCGGAAAACAGACAGCAAGTGCCTAGGAAGAAAATGCTCTTTCTAGGAAGAAGATTTAATATGAGGAATAAAGAAGAGTCCAGCTGAGTGGCTCAAGAGGATGGAAACCTTTCCCTTGGTACCAACACGGGGTTTCTGCCCGACAGCCTGCACTGCAGCCGGGAGGAAGGCAGCAAGGGCAAGGGTCTAGCCCACTACCGGCAAACACCACACGGGTGCACGATGTCACCCTCTCTTACAGTTTCCATCATCAAGCCAAGATGTCTCATGAAAAGTTTCTTGACTATTTCTTATATAACATTATTCCTTGAAACACAAAGTCACTGGGGAGAGCCAGAGCCTGGCTTGGCAAAGGCCAAAGTGTTTCTCACGTGGGAACACGCACGTGGCTATAAAGGAGCAGTTTTGGAGGCCGGTGGAGTTTTTGATTTGCTGGGTTTTTTTTTTTTTTGCAGCTCAGTTCACACAGCCACGAAGTGCTGTGAACCCGCCCAGAAATTAGGATCGACATTGCCCTTTTGTGGCTTAACGGGACTGGAAGGTAACGAAGGCTTTGTAATTGTTGAATATTCGCTTTGTCTCGTGCATCCTCCAAGCTCAACACCTAAAATGTGAATTCAAAGCAAGACTGACAACTTGTGTCTTTCTTATCCAGGCTACCAAAACCAGAAATTCCTGGAAGCAGCACTCCCTGTAGTTCCATCTAACTCTTCTCTCCTGAGGCATCTTACCAGACAGCCAGTACTGCGTATTACTTCCTAAAAAACCAGCAGGTGCGACTCTTTGAAGATTAATTCTGTTTGTGCCTGAGCAAAGCTGTTTGCTGAAAACTTCGGAAAACATATAGACTCTAGTTAAATTACTAGAGGGACACGATGACTTCAGTGCTGCCAACTCGGTGCTCAAGGACGACGGCAGCACAGCAAGCCTTGAAGTAACATCCCCACCCTGTGGCTTTTTACGAGAACTGCAGGGTTTTAGCCCACTTAGAAGCCCGGCTCATGGAGTCACCACCCGTGAAGACACAGGGCACGTTTTCCTGCAGCTAATTCTGTTACAAAAGTGTTTTCACACGACGTTGTCTGAGATTACAAAGAAACAGGAATTGCCATTGATACGTGAAACGCCTTTCAGGAAATCAAGAGCATCTTTATTTTCATTCTAATGCTGCCACAAGAATACAAGTGCAGACAACCCCAGTCCCCTGTCCAGCACAGCGGTGACGGACACCGCTACCCTCAGCAACTATTTTCACATTGACCTGTCAAAACCTGGTCTCACCACACGAGCCAGGGTTTCCCAGGTTAATCTTACCTGAAATACTCAGGATGAATTCAGTGAAAAGAAGCTTCTAAAGCGTAACAACTGTAATAATTAATGACTTTCTGTGTACGCAAACAGATGGCTCAGAGGTCTGAAACTCTAACCTGAAAGACTGTTCCTGTTTTTTCTCGGATCAGATACTTCATTCCCATGAAATCATTGTGGCCTATCCTTACAAAATACCTTGACTGATGGCATTCGGGTGGAAGGTCTATGAAAAATTCAAGACAGCATCAATACAGACTAACCACCAGCTGAGACCATAGAATCAGAGAATCAAACAATCATAGCACAGTTTGGGCTGGAAGACACCTTCAAGATCATCAAGTCCAACCTTTGTCCCAGTCCTATCAACACCACTAAACCCTGTCCCTCAGTGCAACATCCACCCGTCTCTTAAACCCCTCCAGGGATGGTGACTCAACCCCCTCCCTGGGCAGCCTGTCCCAATGCCTGACAGCCCTCTCAGTAAGGAAATTCTTTCTAACATCCAACCTGAACTTCCCTTGGTTTCTGCAACAGAAAGAACTTCCCTTGGTTTCCCAACAGGTTTCTGCATCAGAATTTGATGGTTCAAACAACAGCCCAGCTGCCTGTGCTCAACCCCCGCGTTGGATCCGAGCAACAAGTGACCGGGGATGAGAAGACAAACGTGGCAACAGCTGGTTGCACGACACAACCCTGTAGCTCTTGCCACCTTCCAAGCCCAGCTGGTGGGTGCTGCCGGACCCGGGGTCAAACAACAATAATTATGTCACCCCTATAAAGAAACTCCGATGGCAAACCCAGCGCCGAGACAAGCGTGCCAAGGCAGAGCCATCTCGCTGCGCGGCTTCTCCTTCCAGATGGCCACAAATTTCCAGTAACGTCTTGAAATCTCGTGCGTTTTCTTTTCCCCTTTGCATTTCTTCCTTTCTATTTTGTTTCCATAGGAATAATGCGAGCTCAGTCAGCCCAACGAAGTTGCTTTCTAGGTAGCAAAACAAAAGTTGCTTTTTTAGGCACGAAAGGATTTCTCCTCCTACAAAACGGTAACAGGCAGGTGAGCACAGCAGAACTAATTAACGGGCACAGTCCTGAAAGGGGATACCGGAGAGTCGGTAACCGTCAGTACAGTGCATTTTGTTTCGCGATTCTATTAAAATATATTGTAAGTAGTCTAATAATGGAACAGAAGGAGGAAAACACATGCCTTGAAGCTGCAGCGTACAGCAACGTTATCCATCTCTAAAAGCCACATTTAGCCGAACTTGAAAAAACCCCCACAGAATTAATGCTGTAAATTTATACAGTGCATTCTGGCTGCTCGTTAGCAGTTAGATTAGTGTGCTTCCAGGGCCTGAACTTAAGTACTTCTGTATTTCATAAAGACTATGCTGGATGTGGGAGTGACACCAGCTCAGCCTAGGGAACAGGAGCAGCAACTGGAAGCAAAGCACGTGAGAAATCGTGAAACCAACGGCCAGACGTAGAAGGAAGCTGGAAGGAACTGTGGGCTGTAAGGAAGAGCAGAGGTACTAATCGGCCAGTTTAAGCTGAAGAGCCATTTAAACAGAACAGAAATCTAAATACATTGTAAAAACAACTTCATGTGCAGCTTTAATAACAGTGAAAGTGGTAATGGGGATGTTGTGGTGCAACGGTGCCCTAAGGCAGAAAGGATGAGTATTTAATAAAAACTACTGGTTTGCATCCAGAGATAAGCGATGCACAGTGATAAATCCTTTTTTCCCTCTATGCATAACTAGGAAAGGAGTGAAATACCACCTATTACTTTTTAGGTAGCTGGAAAAAGGCAATTTTCACCCAAAGGTATTGGTAAAATCAGCTAAAGGGCTCTCTGAGTTGTTCAAGGCTGACTGTTGGGTTTTTCTTCTTTTAAAGTAAGTCTTTAAATACTGAGAAGCTAAGGACTAACATTCCAACCTTAATGATTCTACATATTCTATGTTCCTCACAAGATAAACTCCGTAACACAATGACCCTGGGAGGGGTGGATTTGGGGAGTAAGAGGCTGATAAGCAACTCTGCAGCACTGGGAAATGCAACCCTCTGGGCCTGAACACAATCAAAAAAAAAGAAAAATAGAACTCAGATTAAAAAAGAGCATCAAGTAGGTGATGGAGAGATGTGGCATGACCTTGCTCAGGGCACTGCTGAGGTCACTCCGGGTGATGCCACCCTCTGTTCTCCACGTTGGGAGAAGGTGGTTAAAATCAGAAGGAATCCAGAAATGACCTACAGAAATAATAAAAACGCTCTGAATACGTGCCCTGAGAAGAAAGGCAGGAAACACAGCCTGGAAACATCTTTCCTGGGCAGTCCCAGTGCCCCTCCTGGACTGGTGACCACGGGTGCCCTTCCAGGGCGAGCGCAGGAAGAGGGCAATGTGCCGCCGCGTCCCGAGCGCCCGGGATTTGGCTCCATCCCAGAGCCAGGAATTACAGCCAAAGACTCGACAGCCTGTGAAACGATTTCTCTCCCGCTAGTTCGTCCACTGCCTCTTTGATTTGATCTATTTTGGGGTTAGTTTTGCAGCAGCTGCACCCTGCGGCAGGGAGTTCCCCACCTGAAAGACGGCACCAAACAACTCCAGGAGGTAATTATTCTCACCGCCAACTAAAATGGGACTTTATCCACCTGTAGTGAGCCCTTAAAAGTCCAGTTTAAAGGTTTTATCATAACAGTTTTTCACACACATCATCGACAGCAGAGTTTATCAGCCTAGTGCTACCTAGAAGACCAGACTATACGAAAACTACTGTTGCTAACAGCATCCCTTCTGGAAGATGAACGGCCAGCTGATGCCATGCATCATCCCTCCAGGCCAATCCTATTTCATTTTCCCCGTCAGGAACCAAACTGGTTTTGGTACCAGTCCCACAAATGTTTTTTTCTTCATTCATCAAGATGCAAGGGCAGCAAACTTCAATTTACTGAAAACGGCAGACAAGGGGCAAAAATCTGCTTGTGTTATTACCTTGTGTGACCCTGCACAAGAAGCCCCTCACTGATTTCAGCAAGAGCAGGACAGAGGCAAGAGAGATTTGGCCCCAAATATGCAACCACTGTTTCCTTAGGCACATAAAAGGAAGATAAATAATTGTACTTAAAAAATAACATAAAATGGGGAGGAAAAAAACACAGAAAAATCCTCAAGAAAGCACACATGAGACTCACTATATATAGCCTAGGCAAGCTCCTAACATACGACAACAAAATACACTGAGCATCTTTCTTTAGCATCTTGAAATTCCTTTTTCTGCATCCATGACGAAATCCAAATGGTCTTCCACGAATGCCCCCACCTTCCTCACCACCAGAGACTTTTCTCCTTTTCTCCTTTCCATCTCTGCTCCTCCACTCCAGCCGAAGCCTCGTGCCACCCCCTCTCCCAGGCTTGCCTACGCCGGCCCACCCACACCTTTATTATAATGAAAATCACACTTCTCTTTGACTCGTTCTTTCCATAACATTCTGTATCCATGTAGCAAGCCCATTTTAGGTCCAAAGCTGTTCCATCTTCTCGTGTTCCAAACAACCATTCTTCGCCTTCCAAATCCTTCTCAAAGCACTTCTCAAAGCTCTTCCAAAAACTGCCTTTTTTTTTTTTTTTTTTTTTTTTTTTTTTTTTGGCTGGTTGGTGTTCTTCCCGCTGCTGTCTCGTAGAGGGAGCTCCGGCTTCACAACTGCTCTTGAGGTGAAAGAAGTGCAGAACGCAGCCCGGCTGCTCTCCAGGAATTACTCGTGGCTCAGGGCTCCCCGCAGCCTTCCTCCAACCATCCCCAAGCTATTTCTACGTGACGCCAAGCGGATATCCCGTCGTGGACAGCAGCACAGTTTGCCTTCTCCGCGAGTCGTTCGCAACTTTTGAGGTTCAAAGGTTTTGCGTCGCCCGTGAGCTTGAAGACTACAAAGCTCCAAAGACATCCACGGCCGTGGTTTGCGGGGAGATGACCGCACTCGAGGCTGCGCCTTCCCAAGCACACGTTTATTCCCAGATATCCTTACGGCAACAGCCAAGGGATCTCTTGGGAGGTCTCGAAAGCATAAGATGTAAACTCTCACGTGGGAGGGCTCTGGGAGAAGTAGTAAATTTAGGAGGCCTTTTTCAAAACAGGGTCTTCAAAGAATAGGGCTGTCGCAAGGAAAATAAAGAAACATCCGGAACCGCACGTTCAGCAAAAGTTTGCAGATGGTCTAAAAATAAAGGTGGGGCAAAAGGGAGACATTTGAGTCAATGTATGTACTGTAGGAATTTAGGGCATGATTCATTAGCCAAAAAAAATCCGAACACCCTCTGCAGCTATTTTCAAGGAGATACATGCATAATTTATGTGGAACAAGAGTGGGCTGCAATTTCCCCCACACTGCTTCTGCATAAATTACACCGGCTTGTAATTCATCACACTTCTGTTTTTCCAGCATGTAAGCGGTAACCTCTCATTTAAAGATCACAGAAAACAGAGTCATCTGCAAAAAAAAAGAGGAAGGTGAAGTATGCACAGGAGGAAAAACTGCAAGTTTGACACCGACACGTGGTCCAGAGAACTAGGAAAGGGACTGGCCGTGCGATGACTGCTCAGTTATTTCATTTTCGATGACCACGCTTAACAGCAGAGCACAAAAGTCTTTCTAAACGCCCAGCGCTCATCTCAGAGAGAACCCAAAGCACACTGTGCCGAAGTTTAAAATAACAGGAAACCTGTCACGGAGGGAGGTAAGCTGCTCAATTAGTTGTTAATGGTCTAAAGCAGGAAAAGTCCTTAAGTGCACGAAATGAATAAATAAAACAGCTTCGCTTCGTACAAGAATAAAATCCCCGGGAACCTGATACACAGAACAAAAGCCCCGTTATGAGCGATCACCCCGGAGCGCGGAACGCACGGCCGTCACCTTGCAGTACGAGCAGCACGGCCTCTGCAGAGCCCACCAGGCTTTCCTCTTCAGCAGAGGTGAAGAGAAAAATAAAAGAAAATTAACTGTGTTGCAGCTGTTCAACAAGAAGCCAGGCACTACTAAGAAAGACGAAGTTTGCTCCAAGTGGACACTGGGGACATCGGGAATGCGTTCGTGTCACCCCACCCCACAAGGGGACAGGGCACTAGAAAGAAGCAGCTGAGGATGAAGGAGGAATGCTGCATAGCAGGGACACGCCGTGTGCACTCTACTCTTCGTACTGTTCTTCCAGAGACAAAAATCAGCCTACAGAATAGTTATTTCAGTGTTCACCATGAGAAGGAAGTTCATTATAAAAATCCGAAGAAGGAGGGCATGGATATTCAGTCAAACAGATGGGTGTGCTCTGCTCGGCAATGCTCACATCCTTTTTTTTTAATTTTTTTTTATGTACTCTTGGGCTCTGCAAATCGTCTGTTTGACAGCAAACGCTGTCTACCTCCCGACTACTGAATATGGCTAAGAATAAAGCAGCCTCTTCTATTCAGTCTCCTTTCCTTGAGGCTGGTGCTTGGGAGCTCAACATTAAGACTGGTAATTCATGATTTTGCTTAAAGGGAAAAATAAAAATTCGCAAGAAGGGTACTACAAAGAGCAGTAGTCGTCTTTCTGTCTTTCATCTCTTTCTGTAGCTTACCACCCCGCCGCGCAACCTACTGCAAGTCCTGCAGCTCACCCTTGGCTGGAAAAGGCCAGGAGTCTAGGAATGCCGCAATAATTTTCTACGAGTTATTCCACCTTCACTTTGCTTCGTAACATCTCTTTCTGCGGTAAATACGGACCTTACTCTTCAAGAGGGCTAACTTTACCCTCTTCAGAGATATACTTAGCAGTGTCCCATGCGCTAGGATTCTAGAAGGTAGGGGGGCACAAGCAAGCTGGTCAACATTCAAACTCTACCTACACCAGGCTCAGGAGAGAGAGAGTCCAGCGCAGCCACAGAGATGATGAAGGGAGTGGAGCATCTCCCTGATGAGGAAAGGCTGAAGGAGCTGGGGCTCTTTAGCTTGGAGAAGAGGAGGCTGAGGGGTGACCTCATTCATGTTTACAAATATCTAAAGGGGGAGTGTCAGGAGGACGGAGCCAGGCTCTTCTCAGGGATGTCCAATGGCAGGACAAGGGGCAATGGGTGCAAGCTGGAGCACAGGAGGTTCCATAAAAATATGAGAAAAAACTTTTTCATGGTGAGGGTGCCAGAGCCCTGGCCCAGGCTGCCCAGGGAGGGTGTGGAGTCTCCTGCTCTGGAGACATTCAAAACCCGCCTGGACGCGTTCCTGTGCGCTCTGCTGTAGGTGATCCCGCTCTGGCAGGGGGATTGGACTAGATGATCTTTGAGGTCCCTTCCAACCTCTAACATTCTGTGATTCTGTGTGATTCTGTGTGTGATAAATGCATTCCTTCAAAAAAGAAAATCAAGTAGAGGAGGCAGGAGACCTGCATGGTTAGGCAAGGAGCTCCTGGAAAAACTCAAACGGAAGAGGGAAGTTTACAGCAAGTGGAAAAAGGAAGGATTATAGAAATGCAGTCAGGGTATGTAGAGATTCAACAAGAAAGGCCAAGGCTCTCTTGGCTAAGGAAGTGAAAGAAAACAAGAAAAATTTCTTCAAATACATCCAAGGAAGAAAGGAGACTTTTGCTCGAACCAACACCTGCCACAGAGAGCCAGTGCGGAACCCCGGTCAACGAGGCCAGACCCCAAAGGAGCGTGAGGCACCTTTGCCATGCCAGGAAAGAGAAGGCAGACACACGATAAAGGCTATTGGGAGAGGGCTGGGTTTGCCAAGGCTTTGGGGCCAAGTGCCTTTTGCTTCCTGAAGGTCTGGTCCTCGAGTCAACTTGTCGTTACCGCTGAGCAAACAGGACTGCACGTGCTGAAGCCACGAAAAACCCCAGCGCCTCGCAGTAGCTTTGCAAACTATTTCCCAGGCCTGTAGAAACACCTCGGAAGAAAAAAAGTGGCAACGAGTGTCACAACGTGCTGAGTCCACCCTCACTTTTAAGGGAGAAATACAAGATGTGACATACAGAACCTGAGATAAAGAGAACAACATTCCCGGAGGGGGAAAAAAACAAAACCAAAGAAAAAACCTCACATCCTGCCCTTACATTTAAACTTAAATAGTTACGTAAGTATAAATATGTGATTTCTCCTCTTCCTATTCTCCCTTGTACAAAGCTGGGTAACAAGGCAGAAATTCAGGGCAGAGGAACAAGAGGCACCTGGGGCGAGAAAGGAGCCAGACGAGCCAAGGCCAGTGACCAGAGGGAGTTTTCCGAAGAGATGGAAATGCCAACAGCGGAGTTGGAAGAGGACAGAGAAGAGAAACAGGGCTGGGAGCTGCAGGAGGCAGCACAGGAGCACTGTGAGCAAAAAATCCGTGGAAGACCAGCAGCTTGGTAATGGGAGGAGAAACAATGGTAGGAGAGGAATATTATTTTAGGGTGAATGTGGCAGGAAGGAAAGCGTCATGCAAAGGGCTGTTCCGGCACACGGCGATGCTCATTTCCCCATACCTCCAGAATCTCCTCTCCAAACCTGCTCAACCCTCCTTTCATGCCACAAACATCTTTCCTACCCGTGCTCTAACTGCAGTCCTGCCCCTCCCATCTCCTCTTCTTTTCTTCCTTTTAACCCCATCTCATTCTCCATTTCCCCGCGTCTCCGACCTGACCTTGTTCTCTCATGAAGTAGGTTACGTTCGGCAGTCCCGGATTTCCCTCTCTTCTTATCACAGGCCGCGGAAACGCGAAGATAAGCTTCATTCCTGCTGCCACCCAGCACAGCCACCAGCCCCAGCTCTCCCGTCTGACACCCCTGGGTCACACATCTCCAGGGGAGATGAAGGAAGCGAGGATGCTCCTAATGGCCCGTGATGATCAAAGCCAAAACAAGAGAAGAATATTTAAGCCATAATTGCCAGCAGGCGCTTGGAAGATTAATGACTGGCTGGATGTTTAATGTATCTCGGGACATTAACCACAACTGGTCATTAAGCCCTAAGAAATGCCTCGCGTTGAGGTAATTTTTATCACTCTGAGACGAATAAAAGAGAGGGGGGCGGAGGAAAAACCCAACCACCAGCTTATGAAATGTCTCCTAACGGGGAAATCGGTCTCGATTAGTAAGAAGAGATCACCCACGGAACAAACGCCCCGCCAGGCACAGCAAGTTCTACAGTAAGAACTGAGTTTGGACCAGGTTTCCTTTTGGTCCTCCACAGTATTTAAGAAGAAACCATCCCTTTTGTGGCTCGGTGCCTAGGACCAGCTCTGAGCTGCTGCCCGGCCACGGAGAATCTGCCGCTGGAGGGGCTCAGGAGCATCTGACCCGTCGTATGAACTGGGGGAGGCAGAGGAGAGGGATCTCCATTTCACAGTACAACCACTTCACTTCTGCATTACGTCCCGATACGTCCTTCATTTCTAAGCACAGTCACAAAAACAGCTGTAACACGCACAGACGCTTTAGCAGAACTTTCCAGCCAGCTTCAGCAGAATTTTATCTCATCCATACCGGGTATGTCCCAAAAAACACCCATTAGGATGTAAGCTTAAGGCCGCACAGAACCCCCAAAGATGCACTTTCTTTCCCAAATGGTTATAAGAATAAAGAAACTTTTTTTTGGTAAGCATTACACAAAGAGAGCCAGCTATTCTGCCAGAAAAGACAGACCTCTACAGCTTCAGCCGAAAGGCAATGAAATAACAGGAGGAGCACTTCAGCAGGACAGGTTTCTTCCAGCTCTGATGGGAATTTGGTTACAAATTCCACGTGCCTCTCCTTCACCCCACAGAATAAACCACTGCAAATCTTTCTGCAGGTGAAATGTGCAAAATTAACAGGATGTCACTGGGTAGAAGCTACTGGATTATTCCAATAAAAGGGTTACCTTGACTTTCAAGGAAAGTGTTTTCCAGGGGTGCTTTCAAAATTCTGACCTCTAATATTTTATTAAATTATCTAAACCAGGATATCAAATTTTGCAAGTGAGATCAAAATGCATTAAGTCTAAAGAAATATTGAGACATAGGGACAGCTCCTGCTGTCTGTACGTATAAATGGAAAAATGATCTATTATATAAGCTGGGGAAAAGAGTCGCTACTTAAGCACTGAAACCATCAGTCCAGAGAATGACCACCATAAAAACAGACATGACAGCAGAAACAGAATACAAGCAAACCCAAATGAAGACCACAGCTAGAATATTGCTCATTTTGTGAAAGAAAAGATGTTATAACCCAGAACCAAGCAGCGCGGAGCCGTCAGAATCTGGTATTCAAAAGTGACTCCTACTTAAGGACATTAAATCTCTTTTTAGGCTTTCCCAAGAACTGTGACGCTCACTGTGAAGAGCGTCAAGGAAACAGAGTGCAAAGGGAGTTTATTACCAAAATCACCTTCTGATTGCTTTTATTCTGTTTGACTGGTAGCCAAAAACTGCCTTCAGCAGGGAGCTTTTGAACACTGCAAACGGCTGAAGAAGTCCTCATCTAAATTTTATGTCGCTAGAGCTCTGCTTTATTATTTTTTTTAAGTAGAATTGTGAAGATTATACATGTCAGGCATTCCCACGGAACGCTGAAACCAACAGAAAGGAGTTAAGAAGCTGGTTTTTTTCTTTCTGACTCTGTGGGTCACCCGAGGCCTAAAGATTTTAGGACAAAAGCTATTTCTGTCCCCGGCATATTCTTTTCAAAACCAACAGAACATATTTGAGCAAACAGAGGTTTGGAGCCCCATGTAATCATCTCTGCTTCCTCCATATTCAGCGCAGAACAATCGCACCGCGATTGCGTTCGACACAAGCCCTCGGTGTCCATAGAAACCGCACCGACAGCAGACGCAGGCACAGCCCGTGCGGGGCTTCGGCTCCCGAAATCTGCTAAAATGGCTCTAACGGCGCGCGGCCTCACGCTAGAACCACGCCATGGCAGTTCTGCACATTCTGTCACCGTACAGATAAAAAAAACCCAAAAAAACGTATCGGCGAGGCTGTCAGAAGGCGTCAGGTGATGGGAGGTGGGAACGGAGCTGCTCAGAGCACTCGAACCCCAGATTTAACACAGAGGGCACAGTAGGAGCACCTTGCATTTAGATTGTTGTACATCGTGAGTGCCTGTAAAAAGTATTTTTTTAATGGTTACCTGTGAAATACTGTGCATTTTTTCGGCAGGATTGGGCTGGATGATCTTTCGAGGTCCCTTCCAATCCCTAACATTCTATGATTCTATGATTCTATGATGCTAGTATTCAAAGTGTTACTGTGATCATGTAAATATTTCATTGCGATGACACTGCGCGAATAAAGTGAATTAATTTGATAGGTCACACTAGGGAAACACACTCAAACAAACACCCACAGTGTGTACAAAGAGACAGACAACTCCCAAATACAAGAAATTTTGGATGAGGAATAGCCAAATCCTATTTTTTATTCGTACCTACACCGCTTATGCTATTAATATCCGACTTCTCTTTTGTGACTTTGGGCTATTTTAAAAACGAAACCTTGTTACCATGGAGACAATAAGCCGGTCAGCACATCTGCTTGAAGAACAGGACACAGAATTTTTAAAGCGAGAATTTCATAAGCTCAGACTTCCACGAATCCCTCAAACACACGTAAAGGATCCTGCTCATTCAGTGAGCTGTCACCTACCAGAGTCCTCGCAATCTTACGGGCTGGTATTGCGCCCCAGTACCCACGACCGCGGCGCTACGAGCGCCGGCGCGCTGAGGAGATGAATCACGTCCCGCTTCCACGTGCCGCCCCGGCCACGCTCACGGAGCAGTGAGGACAACGCCTGGTTCCAAATATAATCCAGGGAACCTGCCTGGAAGGTTGATAGATGGCTCCAAACAACAACAAAAGGCACAACTGGGGGATTATTTCTTCAAAGAATGCAATCACGATCGTTATTTGCTTGCAAACAGATAGATGCAAAAAACCATCTTTTTCCTCTTCTGGCGGAACACTAAGTGGGAACATAATTTGAGATTCAATTAGTACATTAAGAAACATTCAATTAGGCTTCCCGGTGACACAGAGACACAGCTACGCTTGCTTTTCAGAGGCGGCGAAAGTCACAGAAGTCTGCTGGCTCCTTCACAGTCAGACGAAGCAATGGCAGAATCAAGGAGAGAAGCCAACTCGCTCTGCTCAACAAAGAGAAGGAACTCTCTGTTTTATAATAAAGAAGTCCATTCACGTTTCCTTCTACTGTTGCCCACCTACCTCCTCCTCCCAGCCATGCAAGGAGAAACTGGACCAAGGCAGGATTTGAGGTGCCTGGGATCAAAGTGGCACCATCCGAGAGGACGAGGCAGCTGTCAGGCAGGCAGATGTGCACACATACACGTGACCAGATGTGCACACATACACGTGACCAGATGTGACCCACAGGGAAGCCAAAAATGAGGGACAGGCTCCGGGTCCATCAGCCTCTCGAGCTGTATCAGAAGACAACTCCGGAAAAGCCCTCAGCTGCACAGCCCATGACTCTCCCCTCATCCACAGCATCCCGTGGGGAGCGACGGAGAGGACTGTACGGGGTTTGCAGGGTCAGGTTTTGGTTCGGGGGGGGTGCAAGGGAGCTTCTGTGAGGAGCTGCCAGGGGCCTCCCCCACGTCTGACGGAGCCAGTGTCATCCGGCTCCAACACGGACCCGCTGCTGGGCAACACCGAGCCCATCAGCGATGGTAGTAACATCTCTGGGATAAAAGATTTAAGCAGCAGCGGGGAAAAACAAAGCTACGGCAGAGTTGCAGAGAGAAGGAGAGGAGCGAGAACATGGGAAGACCCCAAGGTCAGTGAAGAAGAGGGGAAGGATGTGCTGCAGGCGCTGGAGCAGAGATTCCCCCAGGGGGTGGCAAAGCCCGTGGTGAGGCAGGTTGTGCCCCTGCAGCCCGTGGAGGTGACGGGGTGTCGATGTCCACCTGTGCCCCGTGCAGGACCCCACATCGGAGCAGGTGGATGCCTGAAGGGGGCTGTGACCCCACGGAAAGCCCGCACTGGAGGAGGCTCCTGGCAGGACCTTTAGCCTGTGGAGAGAGGAGCTCACGCCGGAGCAGGTTTGCTGACAGGACCCATGATCCCGCGGCCTGCTCCTGTAGGACTGCACCCCATGCAGAGGACTCACGCTGAGGCAGTTTGCGAAGAACTGTCTCTTGTGGGAAGGATTCAGGCTGGAGAAAGTTCATGAAGAACAGACTCCTGTGAGAGGGACCCGACGCTGGAGCTGGGAAAGAGTAGGGAGTCCTCCCCATGAGAAAGAATCATAGAATCATAGACTCACAGAGTCATAGAATCTCAGAATCATAGAATGTTTGGGGTTGGAAGGGACCTCTAGAGAGCATCTAGTCCAAGCCCCCTGCCAGAGCAGGATCACCTAGGGAAGTATCACCTAGAAGGATCACGTAGGGAAGGATCGCCTAGAAGGATCACTAGAAGGAGCAGTGGAGACAACACCTGATGAACTGACTCTCTGATTCAATCGGCAACAAATTAAATTAATTTCCCCCAGTCGAGTCTGGTTTGCCCATAATTGCAAGTGATCTCCCTGTCCTCCTCTTGACCCACGAGCCCTTTGCTATATTTTCTTTCCCCTGTCTATCTGAGACAGCAAAGCGATAGAGCGGCTCTGGTGGGCACCTGGCCTCCAGCTAGGGTCAACCCCCTACAAGGAGAGATGTCATCTAGAAGTCTTCTAACCATGGGGCTCACCAGTGCTGAAGCTGCTCAGATAGGGCATCCTCCATCACCGAAACACGTGTGGCAGTAGCAAAGCGTGGTTCCATTTGACAGCTTTCATCATTTTGATCTTTCTCCTAATTGCTGTCGCCATTACAAGCCTCTCCAAGGGTCACATTGGACCTTCTCTTCCACACCTAGCTGGGCCCACTGGTCGGATGGTCTCTCTCCAGCTGCGACACGGCTTATGGGGACCCAAGGGACAGCCTCATCTCTGTCCTCGAGAAGCAGGCCATCTTCATAAACCACCTCTGCGGTTTGGAAATGAAATTCAGGCCACAGTGACATCGGTGGAAAACACCGGTTTCTCCCAAAGCTCATGGGACCTTTTGTAAACTTACTCCATGGTGCTGCACAGGAGAGACAACTGCAAACCAACCTGAAAGTCAGATAGTTCTTAGGGTCCCACAACAAGATGCTCCAGGGACACTGCCTTCAGCTCAAGTGTGCCTTACATTACCTTATTGATCCAACCCAAACACAAAGATTTACAAAGTCAACCAGGTCTTAAAGCAAGGTTTAACTTGAGAGATGCAACTGTTGTGCGAGCCAGCTACACCCATTTGAGAAGAAAAGCGAGTTAAAACAATGTCACTCCGCTGTGCAGACAAGGCTTCTGTTCTTTGGAGAAAGGGCTGAATCTTTTATTCACCTGTCAAATGCTTTAACAGCTTCTAAATGCCGTACAGAGAAAAATAACAATCCAGTCCTGCGTCTAAGGAATAATCATATTCTATGACAGTAAGTTATATTTTAGAAATTAATGACTCATCGTAGAATTGAGCTCATCCTGGCAAATTACTGACATTCTAATCTGCTCCTTTGCAGATATGCATTTTATCAATCTGATCGGCATTGGATTTTGAGAAAAGCCCGGTTCATCGCGTACCCAGGTTGGAGCGGGGCACACTGCTCGGCGTCATCCACCTCCTGCGCACCAGAAAACTCCTATAAATCGAAAACCAAAGTCTCAAGGTCATCAACGGAGGTCTCGTTTCACTCTGAGGAAAATTACTTTAAGACCAAAAAAAAAAGCAGAACTGAAGGAACGAATCGAACGCATGTTAAAAAGTTTGTTAAGAAACGGTCACTGAAGCTGCCTACGCACACCACTGGCAAACAAAGCCCAAATGCTGATTCCCCCTAATTCAGATCGCTACTTTACAGGACAGTCAGCAAAAAAACATCGGCTACAAAACTCAAAACTTGTACTTTGGGCCACACATTGCTCTTGAAAACATCGCTGTACGCTGCCAGAGCTGATGAGCATCGTGCACTTTGCACCTAAGAAGGCAGACCTGAGGTAGCTCCAAGTCCTGCGTGCCAAGGAAAAGGCTTTCAGACTTCATAAACGACAAACAAAACTCAGGTACCCTCAAGGCTTCCCAAATCTGACCTACGCCCATTTTTGCTTAGCTAAACAAGAAGATATCTGAATGCAGATGCCGCCGTCCAGCTAGAATCCACCGCTTGGTCCTGCAGGAAGGACACCACAATCCCACCTCCGCACACACATGAAAACTCATCTGAAAACAAGGCAACAAAATTCTTTTGAAAGATTGTAACCTTTTTTTTTCGTTTGTCAGGATGTCACTAGCTTTTTTAAATGTTGCTACAGCTTGAGAGCTGATCTAATAACAGCAAATTCTTTTCATAGAATGAATCATGGAGTGGTTAAGGTTGGAAGGGCCCTTGAAGATCATTCAGTTCCAACTCCCCTCCTAGAGGAGGTTGCTTAAAGCCCCATCCAAACCTCCTCTCTATATAACACAGAAAAAATGATACTTAAAAGGGAGAAGCACCAGCACGGACAGAGATGCAACACGAGGTGTAACTACATCCCAACAGAAAACTGACCTTAACTTCAACTCTCTTTAAACGTAAGCACCAAAAATCTTCCAGAAATAACCTGCACGTCTAAACATATCTTTATATAAAGTTAAACGTGCTCGGACTGAACAGGAACACTTGGTGACTTGACTTGAAGTCTCTGGCACGAGCTGGAAAAGATTTCCACCGATTACAAGGAGTGTAGTAAGAAGATTTCATTAGGAGGCCCTGCTGATATCGAAGAGCAGATAACTCTGTATTTCACTTCAAGTATCTAAGTTTTGGGAACATTATACCTGCTCCTGTGACACCGAGGCAGCTGTTGATTGTGTGCTATTTTCCCTCCCACAGCTGACTAGCAGATGTATAAAAAGGTTTGAATGATTTCTGGCACCCACACCCCTAGAGCTGCAGCCCCAGCCCCACTAACTCACTTGGGACCAGCTGAGGTAAAGAGCAGCCACCGTGGCTCTTCCTTTTGACAAGGAGCGATGCTCAAATACGACATTTGGGTGACCACTGTTGCTCTTCACAGGTCACTTAACCTTTCTCAGTGAAATAAATTCCATTTAAAAAAAAACAAAACAAAAATCACAGGCAATAAAACTGATGCTACCAGAAGTCAAAGGAAAAAAAAAATAAAATTGTGTCTAACATTCTGTGATTCTGTGATACTCATGAATCACACCACGCCAAAATAAGTGGTGGAAACGCAATCTTCCAGAAAACGGAACAATGAATTATCGTCGCATTTTGCAAAATTACAAGCGTATGTTTTCGGCTGACCTACTTATTGTCTTACAATTGACTTCTGTCCCTTAAGGGGGTTCTTAAATATAATCGAGCAGCACCTGCCACGTCAGAGGAACAATTTTGCACACCCACCCCTTGCTCAAAGGCCACACTTAACAGCTTCAGCACCAGGTTTACTCGCAGCCTTGGCCGTGCCGTGGGAGGCAGAGGTGCCCACCCAACAACGTGGGATCGCCCACACTCCGGTCACTCTAGGACACGAGTGATCTTACCCACCAGGTAGGTTTTGTTTGTTTATTTTTAACACCAGCCCATTGATTTCCAGCACATAGCTACCCATTCCCACTCCAGCCACATCTTCCAGTGCAGCATCTCCCCCAGCGAGAGGCAGTTTCGGGCACTGCCAGCTTCCCACGCTGGCAATGCTGGAATTGGTGGCTCTGCCCTTGCTGATATACACATGAGACCATCTTTGCTTCTCAACACGCGACATTGTCAAAGATTCAAATTCAAAAGCTCGTCCGAACGTTCGCTTCCTAAATTAGATGGTCCGACGGACCAAAACCAAAAATTAAACGCGACGCAATGAAAAGTCACGCAAAGAGTTCAAATCTAGGGGACCTACGCCTCTCCTGACACAAAAGGAAACCAATGATAACATTTCCATCAGTATTCTGGACTCGGGCGAGAAGCTGGTGCCCAATCCTTAACGCATACAAGATCTACAAATGATCTAAACTCTTTCGAGACATTTATTGCAAATCCTACAGAGGGAATTTCTGGGGTTTTTTAAATTACAGCTACGACCACCGCAATGTTATTTGAAGTTAATCCCTGCTGTTAGGACTTTTCTTCCATTTACACTTTTAAAGCCTGATTATCATTAGGGAAAACTTTACAGTGGGAGGAGAGGACAGCGACACTGGGCAGCTGGGACTGCTCTGCGTCCCTGCAGTCGAAATCCTCCCTTCTCAAAGAATAACTAAACATAGATGCTGAGAAAACCGTCTCGTTGGAGAGCAGCAGAAACACTGTTGTGTGAAGGAAACGTCCTGAGGAGCTCAATCACCCCATGGTGAGCAACATCACGTGAAGTCCGCGGGAAGGAGCTGCTCATCTCATCCATCTCCTGACGAGAGCTACCACACTCGCCTGTTTAAAAGGTCTCAAGGCATCCACCTCAGAAAGACGCAGCAATTTTTCTGCTCTCCTCATTTGGGACAAGCGAGTTCTGACACAGACCAATTCGTTTCACTCTGTTACACGGAGGTGAAATTGCACCGATGTGGTAGCTTCAGCCGACACAGGGCAGCGCAGAGGCTGGTGGAGAAAAAGCGCCGGCACGGATGTGCTGCTGGGACTCACAGATCCGCAACCCTAACGGAAGGAAAAACACGCCGCCCCTCTCATTTTCCTTTCTCGTCATTACTTGGCGGCGCCCCTCAAATGTGTCACTGAACATGAAGCAACCCCTTGGGGAGGGAGGGTCAGAACTCAAAGTGAGTCTCCTCGTCTCCCCCCAAACAAGACAACAGACATGCAAACGTTGACTTGAGACAGAAGAGTCCCGAGACTTGAGACAGGGAAAAGTGCGAAGCGCGGGACACGTGTCGGCGTGTTTTGCACCCAGACACCCGATGCGGCTCCCCGAGGAGCCAGGCTCTGCCCGGGTGCTTGTGCAAGCCCTTCCACCTGCAAGTTTTTCCAAATCCCTCGCACACAGAGTGCTCCGGACAACGTCGATTACCCTCTGCCTGCCTAAAATCGCAAGCCTCAGTTTCTGTGTGAGCACGGCACGACACCCACCTCTTGCAACAACACTTCTGACAAGCTGAAAGATTCTCCGGGACATCTCCGAGGCAGGCCCGCGGCCGCCTGCAACATCTCCTCAACCGCCACAACAAATTAACGCGGGCTAAAGCCACCTTTATACTTCTTTAGCCTCGTTTCAACTCCGATTTACACGGCTGAGATCACATCAGACGTCAAACTCTCACCGTGACTCTCACATCTCATTCTGCCAGCACTGGAAACGGGGACTGCCAGCCCGACACCGCCACGGTTCCCCTCCGGGCTGTGCGACGAGGAGACGCCACACAGCAAAATAAAACTTCCTCGGCTTATTTTAATCCCCTTCTGACAGATCGACCTCATGTCTTCCACGTCCTGAGCAAAACACGCTGCGGCGCGTGATGAGCGTCCCCAAATCCGTCAAGGGCTTGGTTCTGCTTTCCTTTCTACTAAAGTCACCGAGGAATCTGGGGCTGCGTGGGATACAGGCTCGTGCTCCAGGAAACGTCCTACCTCCCCGACTTTTAAAGCACATTAATCACATTGACTCGAAGCAGCATCTTTTTAGGAGAGAAAGTGATGCTCCGGGCAGACTCAGGATGTTAAGTCTGCATTTTACCAAGGGCCGGCCGGCGGGCAAGAGCAGAGAGTGGAAATCGCAAAGGCGAGGGTAACTCTTAGCGGGAGGTTTCGCCTCGATCGCCGACACGGCTCCTGCGGCGCCAGGTGAAACCCGTCTCCTTTATAACCAGCACCCACGAGCCCAAAGCCCTAAACTGAGATGCCAACGCTCCCGACACCTTCACAATGTTGGGTTTTTTTCCTCCCCCTGAAATCTTCCAGTCAGAAGATCATCAAAACCTCCTCCTGCATTCTTTAAGTGTCATTTCTTGCCCTCGGTGTTACAGGGAATAACTCGAAAATCAGCCCCAAGGTATAAACCGCAGCTGGGGAACCAGAGGCGAACGCAATATGCGATTTTATCAGCCCACACCGCGACTTCGGGCGGGTGCTTTAGGCCCCTCTCCTAATCTTGGAGCTCTCCGGGACGGAGAGTTTTAAGCTCAGCTGCGACCCGTGCCCGAACTCCCCCGGGTTGGGGCAGAGAGAGGGGACGGGCAGCGACAACTTCCCCACAGCATCCCCCCCCCCTCCCCGGCGGCGGCACCGAACCCCCCCGAAACGGTTTATTATATAAAAAAAAGCCCAAAAGCAGACCGACCCCCAGCCCTCGGGGCCGCCCCTCACTGACCTGCCGCAGGATGAAGCTGGTGGAGGTGGTGCTGCCGTCGGAACGCTTCAGCCGGCTCCGCCGCGTCGCCGTGCCCCTCGTCACCTGCCCCGGGGGGGAGGCCAAAAACATCAAGGTCGCGGCGCCGCCGGCACCGGAGCCACCGCGCCCGCCCTGCCCGCCCTCACCCGGCCCCCGCCGCGGCCCCCCGGGCTGCACCCACCGCGGCCATGGCGGCCAAGGAGCGGCCGTTCCCCGCAGCCCCCCGCGGCCCCGGCGGCACCTGGGCGCTGCCGGGCCCCGCCGCCGCCGAGCGAGAGCTCGCTGGGAAGGGCGAGGGCGGGCGGGGGGCGGGCGGCGGGGGGGGCCGGGGAGGTGCCGGGCGGCCCCCGGGGCGGGGCAGGGCCGGCACTCGCGGTTGTGTGTGTGTCTGCTCCGTGTGTCCGGGTGTGTACCCGTCTGTGTGTCGCCCTCGCCTCCTGCCCCGGCTCAGTTCCCTGAGGCGGGAAGCGGCTGAGAGCAGAGGGACTGAGGGGCTGAGAGGCTGAGGGGCAGAGGAGCTGAGGGGCAGAGGGCAGAAGAGCTGAGGGGCTGAGGGGCAGAGTTGCTGAGGGCTGAGGGGCAGAGTTGCTGAGGGCTGAGGGGCAGAGGAGCTGAGGGGCAGAGGAGCTGAGGGGCAGAGGAGCTGAGGGCTGAGGGGCAGAGGAGCTGAGGGGCTCAGAGCTGAGGGGCAGAGGGCTGAGGGGCAGAGGAGCTGAAGGGCAGAGGGCAGGTGACGGCCCTGCACACAGAGGGCAGGAGGGGCATTTGGGTGAAACTGGGCACTTTCACCTTCGAAAGCTGGGGAAGGGTCTGGAGAACGAGTCTGATGAGGAGCAGCTGAGGGAGCTGGGGTTGTTCAGCCTGGGGAAGAGGAGGCTGAGGGGAGGCCTCCTCGCTCCCTACAACTCCCTGACAGGAGGGTGTAGCCGGGGGGGTCGGTCTCTTCTCCCAAGTAACCAGCAATAGGAGGAGAGGAAATGGGCTCAAGTTGCTCCAAGGGAGGTTTAAATTGGATGTTCAGGAAAAACTTAGAATCATGGAATCATAGAACAGTTCAGGCTGGAAAAGCCCCTTGGGACCATCGAGTCCAACCATTAACCCGACACTGCAAGTTCACCCCTAAACCACATCCCCCAACACCACATCTCAGCGACACTTAAACACACCCAGGGATGGCGACTCAACCCCCTCTCCAGGCAGTCCGTTCCAGTGTCTGACCACTCTTTCCGTGAAGAATTTCTTCCTAATGCCCAGTCTAAAAAAACACTGAAAGGCACTGGCACAGGCTGCCCAGGGAAGTGGTAGAGTCACGATCCCTGGAGGGGTTCAAAAAACGTGTCGATGTGGCACTTCGAGACATGGTTTAGTGGTCATGGTGGTGTTGGGTTGGTGGTTGGACACAGTCTTAAAGGTCTTTTCCAACCTTAATGATTCTACAGTTTGTCCCAGACCATCAATGTTGCAGCCATCACACCCAGAACCCTCTCCTCTCGTCACAGGAGAAACTTCCATGGGGAATGGCCAGGAGGAGGGTGAGGGTGATTTTTAGAAACTCACACACTACCTGTGGTCACTGTCAATTTTCTACAGGAGGGACCCACATCCCCCTGTCTCGGCTCACTGCAGCCGGTGTGGGGCCATGGCAGACAGGAGATGGCAAGAAGACAAGTACCAGTCACCCAGCCCGGTGTAATGTCAAACCGAGCTAAACCATGACTGTCTTGACCGTGCTCAACGTTGAGCCACCCAACGCCAGCCAGCATTAACTTGCATCGACTACCAGCTGTAAAGAGTGCTATAATTTCCAGGGAAAAAACCAGAAAAATCAGGACACTAAGTGATTTATTTGGAACACTGTCACAGGTTGCCTAGGGAAGTTGTGGATGCCCCATCCCTGGCAGTGTCCAAGGCCAGGCTGGACAGGGTTTGGAGCAGCCTGGCCTGACAGGAGGTGTCCCTGCCCAGGGCAGGGGGGTGGAACGAGATGGTCTTTAAGTTCCTTTCCAACTCAACCCATCCTGCGATTCTGTGATCTCAGAAAGGATTGGAAGCAGGACCTGGATTTCCTGCTTCCCACTCCTGTGCTTGAACTACAAGCACATTACACCTCCCACTGCGATGAATAAGAGGAATGTGTGCGTCTTGGGACTGATCTCACTTTTACACCAGGAAGCTCTGAGCACACACACGCCGCTCTGGGGAAGGTCCACAGCACAACAGAGCAAACATTTCTTCCTCTCTCGCCATAGGCACAAACTGCACATTTTTTTTAACTCCGTGGATGAAATTAGGCAGCCTGGTTTCTTTGTCAAAGATGAATGTGGGTCATGAAGGCTGTAGTCTAAATTAGATTATTTTTAAATTCAGTTTAATCATTAAATTTGTACTAGGAAGGGAACTTTTAACATTAATCTTACTGTGACCGAGCATGTGGCTGACTTCCCAGGTCGAGACACTGTCCAGAAACCGAACGCATCGTTGCCTCCCTTCAGCAGGACATAGTAATGTTTAGGTTGAGATTCAAACTGGAAAACAGACAAGAGCTTCCAGTAATTTGGGAAATGCTTCAGCTTTAAAAGGGTTTTGTAAAATTTAGACTCGCTGCCTAAAGTGACTCGAAATCAACCCGCTGGGGTCAATAACTTGAAAGGGCTGTGAGTAAATGGTGAAACGCCGTGATTTATGCCTGAAGAACAGTGAACAGAGCTGTCCTCAGGTACATTCAGCATGCGGGGTTTTTTTGTGTCCATTCACAGCATCAGCACACTATCTTTAAAGCACAAGGATTTATTCTTATTTTGGGTGAATGTGTTGGGTTTGCCTGGTCAGATTTTGGTGAGGGGGGAGCTGCAGAGGTGGCTTCTGCAAGAAGCTGCTAGAAGCTTCCCGAGTCTGACAGAGCCAATGCCAGCCGGCTCCAAAGAGGGACCCGTCGCTGGCCAAGGCTGAGCCTGTCAGTGATGACAGGATGGGAGCACCTCAGTGAAAACCTATTTAAGAAGCAGGGAAAAGATCTGTGCCACAACAACTGGCAGAGAGAGAGGAGTAAGAACATGTGAGGACACCAAGGTCAGCGAAGAAGGAGGGAGGATGTGCTCCGGGCACTGGAGCAGAGATCCCCCAGGTCATGGTGAGGCAGGCTGTCCCCCTGCAGCCCGTGGAGGTGACGGGGTGTAGATGTCCACCCGTGCCCCGTGCAGGACCCCACGGCGGAGCGGGTGGGCGCCTGAAGGGGGCTGGAAGTGGGGCAGGCTGGCTGGCAGGACTTTGTGACACCGCAGGGGACTCGGGCTGGAGCAGTTTTCCCTGAAGGGCTGTGCCCCATGGAGAGACTCGCGTTGGGGCAGTTTGTTAACAACTGTCTCGGGAGAGGACTCACATTGGAGAAAGTGCGTGAAGATCGGCTCCTGTGAGAGGGACCCCACAACGGCCCAGGGGAAGTGTGAGGAGTCCTCCCCCGGAGGAAGAAGGAGCGGTGGGGAAAAGGTCGGATGAACTGACCGTAACCCCCATTCCGCGTTCCCTTGTGCCACTCGGAGGGAGGAGGTGGATAAGCTGGGAACGATGTTAAACCCAGGAAGAAGGGAGGGGTGGGAAGAAGGTGTTAAAATTTTAAGGTCTGCTTTTATTTCTCACTACCCTTCTCTGATTTGTTTCTTAATAAATTTAACCAATTTCCCCAAAATCGAGTCTGGTTTGCCCGGGACAGTAGCTGCAGGTGATCCCTCCATCCTTATCTCAAACCACGGACCCTTCATTGTATTTTCTCCCCCGTCTAGCTGTGAAGGGGGACCGATCGTGGCTGTGGCAGGACACATGGTCACCAGCCAGTGTCAAACCCCTACAGCGAACCAGAAATCTCGTTCTGGGTAAGTTGTTTAGAGTCTTTGTGAAAACCTGTAATAAGCCATGAGCAAACATGGATCTTACTTTAGATCAGAGCGCACACCTTTGCTTTCCTTATCACTTGTGGCAAACCGTATCATCGCTTTACGTGTGGTTATTCTCTTCCGGGGCCCAACAGTGCCCAGCCGGCAGGGAGCAGCACGCTCTCGCTAACCGAGCTTCCGCACTTCAGGCAGGGAGAGCGCTGGTTCCCAATTAGAGGAGCTCAACAGCAGTGAAGCACGACGGAACAAGGGTCTCTTAGGGAGCAGCGTGGGAACACAGCGAGCGGGAGGCGGCCGAGCAAGGCCGAGAGGAGCAGGGACTTGACTTAACCACACGGTGAACAGAATTCACTCCACCCGCGTCTGTTAAGCAAAACTTGTTTTATTCACACGAGGCAATGCACGCGTATTGCAGACAGGAGGCTGTATGGATTATTCCAGTCAAACAGATTCCCCCCCTTTCTTAGATACTGCAAACTCTTTGAGATAATTTTCTGCAAGGACTGTGACACCTCTGTTAACCAGAACACCTTAAACCCCAGATGAAAGGGAAGTAGAACCTTGATCTGAATTCCAAGGTCAGGTGTCACCCGTGGGTGGCCAGCTCATTCCTGGCCAACTCAGAGATGCTGCAGTGCCGTGAAGGCCCAGGTGTGCCCCCGCTGGACTTCCTCCCCTTCATCTTCATCAATTCAAAGCGGTTTGGGTCAAGCTTCAGGTAAAATATAACCAGCAAGAGCCATAAGTTCTCAAGAGTTACTCATTCGTTCAACAGACACCTCACAGTGTTCAATGTAAGCAAGAGTAGTGCCTATTATTTGTTAGAAAAGATGCATAGATAAGGACAAAAATAAATCTTCCTATCAGAAAATAATTCCTGGAAGAGATTGCAGCTGCAGCCACGTCCCGCTCAGCTCTCCTTTCTAAGGGACAGCCTTCACAAGAATTACACTGTTCCACAAGTCCGTGAACATCTACGAACAAAACCTAAGTCAAACGAACACAGAACATTAAGGTGTTTAAGGTTTACTTGTTACAGAAACAATCCGATTTTAATTTTTTTTTAACATTGCACTTTCTGCACCAAATTAAACAGACGATGCATTTGTCACATCAAGGCTGGATGAGAGACCACAGTTTCTCCAAAGACTCCTCTGCACGGTGATATCACGGACAAGCTCAATCGTTGCCTTCAGCCGACTATAACTTCAACGTAATAGGTTGCCAACTCACACTAGAAGAAAATTTATCTAGTATTGATATTTCCGACACCCAGGAAACGAATATATTACAATAAAGTTCCTGTTATAAAGTCACGCAAATTTCTGTGTTACCCCTTGGGAGGTTTATATGAAAAAAGCAGAAGTTATCTACCGTTGATTCCCGATATAAAACAGTGGGTAGAAACCTAGTGTAGAAATCTGAAGTTAGATAAATCCTTTGGCAGCATATGTTCAGTTACAATCAGGCCTTAAAAATAAATATGATCATGTATAGAAGTATGAAGAGAAAAAAATCAGACCCTATTAACACCAAAACCCTCTAAATACACTATTTTAATAATAATTAAATTATTTTACACTATCTACAAGTTGCATATCACAGAATTAGGAATAGAAGAGACGACAGAACGACAAATCCTGCTTTTATAAAATTTCAGGCTTTAACAATATGCATATACGTAGCTGTGTAGAAAATCTCAGACAAGTGAGTATATACATTATTTATATTTCATAATTAACTGAACATAATCAAATCACATCTGCCTAGCCACCTCCATTTAAGATGCTCAATATTTTTGGACCAAATTGTGAATCCAATCAAAATACCGCCCCGAATCTCAATTTACTAACAAACATGGAGCATCTGTATAAATGACAGCAAGGTTTAGGCTGACTACGCATCACCTTGGAACAGAGTCAACTCTTTAAAAAAAAAAAATAATAAAAAAAATGGCCAAACAATAAGAATTTCCAACAGCAGCATTGAAATTAATTAATCATCTTAAAGAACGCGAGAAACGAGTTAACGAAATACTTCGGTATTGCAACACGTGTTATTTCTCCTAAACTACTTCAAGGGGAAGGATAAAGACAAATTAAAGTCACGTCAAAAGGAAAGACAAAGGCTTCCTTCCAATTGCACAAATTTAAATTAAAAAAAAATAAAAATTTAAAGAGCAGGTGCTGAATCCCTTATTGCACAAGCACGAAGCTGCAAACGAATAAGGTGGTGATAGTAAATAATTAAATAAAACGTGAAAGAAATGGAGGTGGTGCGGAGCAAAGGGGGGGATTTTTATTGCTCAACAGTCTGCAATCTGATAGTTCTCGTTTGGTAGAAAATTTAGACACCAATCATACTTATTTAGACATCTGGGAGTTTCATGCACTTAACCAAGATGTTTTTATCAGTGATTCGCTTCTGTTATTTTCCCAACTTAAAGATTATTACTCATCATAAAATCGTTAAAGGAAGTATAAATACGACTACGCTACAGCAAGTAGGTAAATAGCGATTTTTTTTTTTTTTGTCAGAGGTTGAAGCAATAAAAGAAAGAAATCCCACATTCCTGAAAGATAACTCGCATCACCCGCTCCTCCTGTACAGACCCCACCCGTTACAAAAGTGCATCAGGGAAGAAATTCTTAAGATTTCTTTTCTTAGCCACCAAATGCCGCGCTTCCACAGCTCCGAGGCAATCGCTTCTCTGAAGACACGTCTGTCATTTTCAATATGCAACCGCTCCGGGTATTAAAACGAGGAGCACAATCCCACTCACGGAGCACGTGGATTCTGCCTACGCAGCCAGCGCGTTCCACACACCTTTTCCAAGCGGTTTTTCTTATTTCTTTCTTTCTGCTACAGATGGAAATGGTGGCAGAGAAAGGAAATCCAAGAGAGGCAAGAACCCCCTGGTCCCATAAAGGCGAGTCCTGTTCTACTCGCTCCCCGTCGGGAAGGGAACGAGGCAGATTCTCAGAGTCTTAAGGAGCTTCAAACATTTTTGAGCCCCCTCCTTTACCACAAGGAACTACAACACTCCTTCACTTCTAAATACATCCAAAAAGGAAAAGAGATTCTGTACGAGTTTCTGGCTCAGCACCTTGTACCCACCGAGTGCCCACACAGTGAGCTGGGGGCGTCCCTTGCCTGCTCCGGCCAAGGAGACTCGTGTTCGCAGAACAACCTCTGCCAAAATCAAGTTCTAGCAAAACCCCACCTGTTTCCTTTGACAGAAATGTAGCAGAAGCTCTCTGTAGTTTAAAAAAAAAAAAAAAAAATTAATCTAATAGGCAGCACTGGAAAAATCTCCTTTATCCTATTTCTGTAGATACGTGGTCCTCACTGTCACAACCTCGACTTGTTTTCTCCTCCAGCTCCCATCTGCTGAACTCGCGCGGCTGTTCCGATGACGCGGCGCACGTCACGTCGTGAAGCTCGCTACAGCGGCGCGGAGAGAAGGCGCTGCCTAAATCAGCAGAGATTCTCCAAAGCCACTGGGATAGAAGGATTACAGTAAGCCACCAGAGGAGGCAACGCACAACGAGAGCAACACAGCACGACGATTAAGCATCCTCAAGTTTTCAGAAACGCATTTAAAAGAAAATTATTTTTTGGACAATCTTTTTAACTTAAGGTTCACAAGTGGCACTTCTCGAAAGCACTGAAAGAAGGGCTCCAAGTAATCTGAAATTATTTTCAACCATCAGCTAATCTAGGTCGAGCTACCTTTACGCAAACACTTAACAATCAGATCTGATGCATTATTTTTTACTCTGCAGTAAGTCGGGTTATTTAAAAGGAAAATGTGTTTTGACACCCGTGACAGGTATTCATGAAAATCATTAGGTCAGGCAACCTTTATCCAGTACTTCTGAAACACGAGCGGGTTTGTTTTTAAAGGAGAGGCTGCTGATGGTAGTTCGCTTGTTGCTGTAGAACGGAATGAGCGGGAACCGCCAGGGGATAACCTGGTCCTTGAGGCAAACTCGACGCGTTGTTCTGGTACGCCGACATATCCACCGACATTCCCAGCTGCGCCGGGGCGTAAGCGGCGGTGCCAGCCGCCGGAGGAAGGCCGGGGTTCTGGTTCACGTACGTCTGGTTTAACACGGAATCCGGTCCCGGGCTGTAACGAAACAAAACCAACCCAATTCTGACAAGGAAGTTCACGTTTAGCCGTCCGATAAGCAGATTTGCAAGAGCACTGCTTAGCCCAAAAGCGATCTGTACCTTTTCAGAACAATCCCACAGTATTGCGCGTCACTGTAAATACCCCAAGAACACAGCGCCTCTAGACAAAGCAGTAAAAGTTCCATCAGGAGGAAGGTGATTTAACAGTTTGCTGAAGCGATACCTTAAATACGCAGCTTGAGCCGGCTGAGCTGCTCCAGAAGAATTTATACTCTGGGGCAGAGACCTCAGCTGCCCCATCTGATCAGGTCCTAGGCTGTAACCTGGGGAAATGGTGACTTGCTGAACACCCGGGATCATGTAGTTTCCACTGGGTGGCTGTACAGGATATGACTGGGAATAAAAAAAAAATAATAAAAAACCCAAACACGGCATAGTATTCCTTCTCTTTTCAATCACGTAGGAGCAAACGCGGCACAGAACGCCACTCCGATGAACAAACACGTTAGGGTTCAAATGAACGTCAATTAATTTTTTCAACGAGGTTCTCAACCCAAGCCATGTAACTTCTCCTAATACATTGTTAATAGGCATCCTTTATTTCCCCACAAAGGGATTTTTTTCAGAAACGCACTGCTAATGAGGTCAGGGTAGCTATTTGTATCGCGTACAAGACCCCTGCCCCTTCCAGAAAGCTTATTTCTTCCTCTCTAACTTGCCTTGCCTTTAAAACATTCAATCCTTACGTATTTCGATGCACAGAGTTGAGTAGGAAGATGGGCACCATATGAGGTTTGTTATTTAACACGTTTTGGAAATTAAAACAGAAGAACATTCTAAGATTGTAACGCAAGAGGAAAGCAAAACTTGAGTTTCTCGCCTTTCTGGTTTCAGATACCTCAAGTCTTGGCTCAAACTGCAGATGGTACAACATGTTTAGGCTACAGAAGGCTGCGCTGCTCATTGGGTTGGCCCTTCGGAGCGTCTACGGATGCTGAAGGAACAGACAGTTTTGTACCCAGAGCCTGCTAACGGCGCCGAGCTCAGCGCATCGTCTCATCTTTTGCATTACTGGCATCATGCATCTTGGACGAAAACAGTGAACTCCAGTTGCCTTTTGGCTTAAATTACTTCTTAGCCTCCAAATAGAACGAATTTTCCATCACCACCAGGAGTTAAGGACACGGGATTACTTTTAACTGACATATTTTCAGATCCAGCAGTTGCTATGGCAACTATTCTTTCCCCACTGAACAATTAACATGAAAGTAAAATTCTCTTAAAGTAAAAACACTCATGCTACGCTTTCTCCAAAAGGGATCTTTAAAACCTTTTTTCCCCTCCTTCATTTTTGGTTTTGTGTTTTGTTGGTTGTTTTTTTTTTAACATCACTGCGGCACACTAGAGACGCTGGAGAACAGTTTTGAGCAACTACACCCCCTGATACAACGTGTTCAGTTCTTAAGGGAAAAAGAGCTAAAACCAGACCAGTGTTTCTATATTTAGAAAAAGTACATGGCTCTCATGATTAATGCACTAATATTAAAAAGTTCACTCGCGTCCCCGCTATTAGATAACAAGGTAACATTTTACTTTAAGACTGAGGACATGACTCACAGTAAGAATATCCACCAAGCTGCTGAAACATTCAATTCTAACTGTAGAGAATTAATCACGGGAGGAATTTTTTTTAATATTTTTCAACGCAGCGTCCTTCTAGTCAGGTAGAATAAAATTAAAAACTACACTTTGCTGTACAAGCAGGTAACTGCAAATGGAAGTTCTCCGTTCCGGTGGTAAACGGTATTTTATTCTAAGGGCTATAAAAAGTCACCAGGCAATGTCAGGTTGTTCGCAGGGCAGCAAGAAAGCGTGCGCTTCATTTTCGCTGTCATCGTTTTAAATAGAAATCCATATTAGGAAAGTCTCTGTTTCCAAAAAGAGATACTGACCTGCACTGAAACACCTGAAGATGTAGGTGGGTACTGTGCAGGGTGCTGGAGTTTTGAGTAGGCCGAATACATCGGGGTTTCATTCATCAGTTTGTTGTAGAGCTCCAGAGCTTCTAGAACTTTCACATTCAATTCCGATAATTCGGAATGTTTTCTGTTTCAAAACAAATACGTGCAAAGTTTCGAACATTTGTTGTTTGATGGCAAAAAAATAAAAAAGTCCTTCACTAAATGGTTTTGAATATGCAAGAAAAATCAACTCTTAAAAGGCAGACAGTTGATTTAATCCTGGATACCACAAAATTGCCCTTCTGCTTCTTATACCAAGGCGACCGAAAGGAGAGCCCAAGTGGAGAACACCCCCAGCGCCCCACGGGTGTCAGTTACCTCCGATTTTCACCCGCAACTACCCCTGGGAGTCCAAGGGGGTAGAGGTGACTACCTCATTGACTACATTTTCCTGTCATGGAGGAACAGTGAGCAGCAGACTGAAAATGCCAAGCTCCAGACAGATTCAAAAGGCTGAAGCCAAAAAGGGCTAAAATAAAACACATCCGGTCGCTTCTGCAGCGAGTTTTGTAAAGCGGCAATCCAATCTTAGTACGCGCACTGGGACTTGGGTCCTTAATCATTAAAAATAAAAGAAAGTAAAATTCTCAAAATCTGTCTTGCAAGATATTCTAGCTTGGGAGGTGAAAGAAAAAGTGCGAAAAAAAAATATTAATACAACTGCACAACTTAAATCACAGTAAATAATGCAGAGGTTACACTATGGCTCACCTGTCTATCTCTTCCAGTTTCTCATCTATCATTGGACCCATCTGTTGACAAATATCTGTGAAGATGAAAGCGTCGAGGTAGTTACCAGCCCGCACAATGAAATGGTTAAACGCAGCCAAAAACTACCTTAGCCAAGCACGCTAACGCAGCGTACGGAATTGGAGTGCGCGCCTCGTTATCTCGCGCGTCCCATTCCTCCAGCCCAGACGGAGACGAAAAAGGCTTTGGTTATTCTGCTTCGTCATCCCGCTCTCCATCTCCCCCCCGACCTTCTCAAACAGAGACTACTGACGAAACACAGGGGAAATTTGCATTTCTGCTCGGCGCTGTGCGAGATCTCCGACTTTCATCTCCTCCTGGAATACTCAATCCCAACAGCCGAGGAATTTATCTAGACCTGCTGTATTGCAGAGCCTCCCCTCCCTTCACTTCTGTTCCAGGAACGCTCCTTTTTTTTTTAATGTGCCCTCAACTGCCGTTACACACCTTGAACTAACTGGCTCTTAGGCGAACTGAGCCAGCAGTATTTTGGAGGAATTTTGACACAAAACTAATTGCCCATTTCACACGGGGTGGAGGGATCTCGCCAAGATCAGGCATTGTGCGCTAGCTGGAAATTCTGCAAATTATTCTGCTAAACATGGAGTTGGCTTGGCAACTATCGGAAAATTTAGAGGTGTACACCTAGCCCCGTGCCCCCACTGTGAAACAAGCCGTTCTACAGCACACTGTTAGTACAGACCACGGTTTTTTTGAAGCTTAAAATAAACACAAAAGAATTAGTGGCTCAATTCACAAAAGCTAATGGTGAGAAGAAATAGAAAAAACTAGGTAAGTGCTCCAAGTACCTTCTGAGTCTAGAAGATCTGGAGAATCGAGCTTTAAGTCTGTAGGATCTATACTCTGAAGCACCTGCAGCGTTTTATCCATCTTATCCTGAAGGGTGAAGAAAAGATTAGGAAGAGTTAGTTCTGAAGCACAGCTTATTGTTTCAATTCTCAAGTAAGAAAAAGTTCCTCGTATAAAAAGAATTATCTGTTGGCATTCAGTAACGAAAGAACGTTTCCACCAATGTAAAATCTCAGCAGTTTTTTCATTGCCCACATACCTCATCTATATAAACTGGCTCAGGTTCTGCTTTCTTAATTTCTTCCGTAGTATCCTCAGGAACAGAATTTTTATCCAGAGCTGCTGAAAGAACAAACATCAGTTTCTTTTCTGCGGCTGTGTTACTATGCTAACTTAGAATACACATTTATTAAAACACGTACTTTCTCCTTGCGTGCCACCAGCTCTTAAACAAGAAATTTGAATAAGCAGGTGAAGCAGCGATGCACCTAGCTGTCGGAGAAGAGAAAACGGGTTTGCCTAGAAAACCTTCCGACAAGCTGCTTCCTCTGGGCTCTTAGCCTGGTTATGAACCCGGGCCCAGCAAGGAAAGACTCTTTGAGTCACATTAGCATCTGAAAACACCTCCAACACACGTACGGTTACTTTGAGCCAAGTCGTAAGTGTTAAGATTTATTTTGGTATCACAAGCAGGAATAGAGCTGCCAGCGTGGTTCTTACAAACCACCGACACGGGGACGAATGCTGTTCTATGCCGAAAAGAGACTCTGACATTTGAAACAGCAAGTTACCGCCCTTGGATCTAATGCTACTGACAAGGAATTATGGCAAGTTGAGCTGAGCTTCCGTAACAGGAAAAAGGTAACGACTTAGAGAATCTGAAGATGGAAATTGTTGAAATCAGCTACAGCAGTGGCACATGCTTGCTTGCTTGTTTAAAAGTGGGGCAGCATTTCTCTCTCCGTTCTTTCTCTGGGCTGAGTTCAGGAAGTCATTTTGCTGATGGGCTAACTCGTAGTTGCACCACAAGCCCACCTTTCTAAACCAACTCGCCAGCCTTCAGGAGGTAACTTACCTGCCTCGGGTTCCACATTTAAGTCCGAAGTCACAAAATTAGATGGAAACAGTCCTACTCCTCTATGATTTTCACCTTTCCACCAATTGGTGTCACTGCAGAAATAAAGCTGTATTACTAAACTCTGAATGTTAACGCTTAGCACCAGCAACATATTTTGGGCTTTTGATGGAAACCCTGTGATATTTAACATGTTGTTTCCCCGTGTATCCAAATAACAAAGGCAAAGGAGAACATTTGCTGAGATTAGCAGCAAAGCCATGGCCAGGAGCTGGGGCAGAGGGGCGGGCAGGAGAAGAGATGGGGCCAGGGAAGTACAATCCTTCAGTAGCAAACACTCTAAATTTAACACAACCCTTCGATTTTCAGATTGATTAGACAATAGCCCATTATAGCCTCATCTAAAAAGTTTACAAGAAGTACACAAGTGGGGACTAACATTAGAAATAATTGATCTGTCACAGCCTGTTAAATTCGAACAGCATTAGCACAGAAGCAGTTCTGCTTCTTAGCTATCATTAGGGCAATGCTGATAACAACGATAATTATCTTACGATTTTTGTCTTCACTTTTATTCTTAGCAAATGTCATGCTTGATAGTAACAATTCCTGCAAGTAGCTAGAATTTAGCACTGTAACGCAGATGTAGATTCTTATGAATGTTATACCCAACTAACAAACTCTAAACCACAAACCAACGTGACTTGTACCACGCAAGGAAATACCCAATTTAATAGAGTGAGATTGTCCCGGCACCAAAAATAACTTGCGGTCAAAAACTTATGGTATGGAAAGAAAAGCAGAAGATAAAGGGAGTTAAGGAGGGCAGAGTGACAAAGGTAAATTTCCATAGGAAAAAAAAACCCAAACAACAAACCCCAAAAAAACAGAGGAAAAAGATGTGCTACCCCAAGACAACAGCAGTTCTGGAATGAAGACACCTTAAGTGAAGTATATTATACCTGTCATCCAAAACAAAAATAATTTCTCCACTTTTAAAGGTGAGCTCATTGTCCTCTACGGCTTCAAAGTCATACAGAGCTCGCACCTTCCTCGCGTTCTGATTGTTTTGCTGGATTTCTGCAGACGGGTACAGGGATTTAGTTTCCATTTGTTGCTGTTTCTGCTCTTGCAAAGACAATTCAATAGCTACAATTAGGGGAGAAAAAAAAAAAAGGACATTTGTATATTTTATCCCTGTATACAAGCGCACTTTGCTTTCCTAGTAAAAATAAATAGGAAATTGTTTAGTGCTACATTATAAACCCAATCTGCATCCACTCCTCAAGTATTTTAAATTTCGAATTTTTGCTCTAAACTACTAGCCGTAGTTCACGTTTCAACAGCTTTACTCTGCCCTGCAATAGGATTAAAATACAGTCCATAATCACGCAGAGGTTACGAAACATTTAAAAACCCCTCTGCGTTCCACGGTGCAGCCCCGTTCTTGAAGCGGCGCACACGCTACCGACGTCAGCGTGATCATAAGTACTCATAAATTCCTCACTGTGACAGCTGAACAACAGTAACTATATCCAAGAAAGAGAAAAAAGAATAAAACACTTAAACGCTCTGTGTTTATTCGCTGGTTTTTTAAAAGGCATCAAGATGAAGTCTAAAATAAAACGCGTGGGCGCAGAAGGGAAGAGACTGAGCTCTTGGGCGAGAAAGCAGTGACAACACCACGCTAATGGCTACGTGATGGGGAGAAACATCTTACCCCGCATCATTGTCTGCGATGAAAACACCTCCAATGATACAATAAACTCATTTGCAACCTGCTGTGCCCTTCCTTTCAATTCTTTGCAGCAGAAGAGAGTAAAACCTATTTCTGCACATTTAAACCAAATTTCCAGAGCACAAGTGTAACCCGCGGCTGTGACTGTGGATTTACCTTTAGCTATATCCTCATCTTCTTTGCTCTTACTTAACGAAGAACCATTCTTAGCAGCATTTGTAGCAGCCTGTGAATGTATTAACAACAAAGCTCAGGTTACAAATTAAAAAAGGAAATTATGTACTTGGAGAAGAAAAAAATTAGTACTAAGCTGTTCCTGGTTAGCTGCCTTCCCGTAGCATTTCATGACTGATTCGAGATGACCTTTTACGAGAAAAACGGGGAATCTCAGCTTTGTTTTCGGCACAGAGCGAATAATCAGGCCTAATTTAAATAACTGATCTCATCTAAATAATTAAAGTTCCCTTTAATAAAGTGAGACTGCTTAAATGACTACTCCTTCCACTGCTGTCCCCCGCTCCTCCCTTCAAAAGGGAAGAAAAGCTCTTTGGAGTCCTATGTCTGCAAAGACCCAGGTTATTAAGCAGCTGCTGGGACTTGCTGAAAAGGGAAATCCCTCTCCCTGGGGAAGCAAAAGCCACCCTCTCTCTCTGCTGGCAGGACAAAGGGAAGAGTAAATGTACATCAGGTCGGGAGCTCCTCACATAAATAGTACAAGTCTGCAGCACAGCATGGTGAAATCATTCCGACAAGGAAGTCTTAGACACTAGCGACGTCTAGGACTTCCCAACAGTCCTAGAAAACAATTCTGTACCAGGGTACCAACCACCAATAAACCTCAGCTTTGCTTGTTTGAAGTGAAGCGTACGAGGTAAAACCACCAAGATGTCATTTTGTATGTACTTGTAGGAAAGGAAGCGTAACTGGCTGCTGCCAGGACTCGAGATCTTCCATGTTTCTGCCATATGTTTTAACACATATCCTAGATTCAGAAGTGAAAACATCTTTGTGGAGGAAGGAAAGATTGTAAAAGTAAAAGACCTTTCTGTGTTTAATACAGAGAGAAGTAAACTTCATGTAAGGAATGTGTAATACCAGCTGTAGTTCTGATTTTCAGGGCAGAGCTTCACCTGACTTGTAATTCACATAGAAATATTGAGCAGCATCGGGAGAAAAACCACCCATCATCACATCTGCCAGCTAAAAGATCAGGTGTAATACCCCACCAGGAGCAAAAAACAAAAGGTGAGGATAGGGACTGGAGCACGGCACCAAGCACAGAGCCAGGACGCTTCCTGCCACGGACAGGTAACGACATGAATGAGAAATGAGGACTTGGAAAAGGCAAGCATAGCGCAGATCATCTTCAAAAATGTCTCCGTTCCAGATACCATCACAGATATCACCCTTTGTTTTGTGAAGAAAAATGAAGGTACGTGCTCCAAGTCAGCAATTAAAACCACAAAACGCCAAGTACAAAGCGTGGGCGTAGAATCGCTTCGATTTAAGGCGGTGACAGCTCAACGAAGCTCTAAAAACGATCGGAAGAAAAGAAGGAACCAAAACGAAACAACTCATATGGGCACACAGACACAGCCTTTAACCTGTTCTTGTTTTTCTTAGCAAGGCAAGGACACAGAAGAGCAGAACGAATAGAAGAGAACCTCGGCACAAGGAGGCAACCAAACTAGAACGAGGATTCCACTCTCCTCCGTTCAAAAGCACAAAATATCTCACGCAGACAGCTTTTCTTTTTGTTCACCCACCGGAGCAGCGAACCCAAGAGTATCGTGTATCCCAGAGCAGCTTTTACCTGCGATCCAGCTGCGGGAAAAGTTACGCCCTCTTCTTTTAAAGATTTAATAGTTGCAGATATTAAGCTACACTGCGGGTCTTTCTGAAATTCTTCCGACCACTCCACCATTAGAGTTTTTAGCTTTTCGCACACTTTCGGATGAGCCTAGAAGACAAAATCGCATAGAAAGAAAACAAACAGAAAGACTTAATCCCTCTCAGTAAGACTTTGTTACCAAAAAATGTTACTATAAATACCTTTACTAATCAGTTACCATCACGACTAAGAAAATGAGGAAAACAGAGCCAAGAATATTTGCTATTTTATACACTGGTTCTGGTAGCCACTGTTATTTTAGTGGAGTCAACTTTAGGTGGTTAAGCAAAGATGGACAAACCTACTGACTTTTCAGATGTTAGCCATGTTTCCACCTCAGTGGTTTTGAAGAAATTCAGGCTATCTACCACACCTAGCACAACTTTTCTGCACCTCTGTGTTAGTCACCCTCCATTTTACCTCAATTTTCTCTTCAGTACTTCCAATCTGTATTGTTACTCCTCTCCTGAGCACATAAGTTGGCCTACTGTAAGATACTGTCTTTCCCCACAAGACAATTTGCCTTCTCTGCCTTTTCACAACCTCTTCTCCTGAGACGCCCAAACACATTCCTCCCCGCTGGCTTCTCAGGTGACAAGATCTCACCAAAAAATGTTCTTTATACCATCTCTGTATACACATTTGTACATGTCTCCCTGACTCAGACGCTCTCAAAGGCAGGGGTTACGCATTAGGTACGTGTCACCCAGCTCACGGGACGGTTTGCACCATTAGCTCCTGAATTCGGAACCGAGGTGCCGTGACACAGTCTGGTAAAGGAACACTTGCTTGAAGTGAGGGTAGGCCAAGATCAAGCTCCTGCGCTGCCTGCAATTCCTCTGGTTCCCACATTCTTCTCCAGCCTCTAGCAGGACAGAGCTTCTACAGCTCCCCTTCCTCCAAGCTCATCCACAGGATTTACGGCTTCTCTAAATCCACACAGTACCACCGATTTCATTCAACACCGCAGACTTTATGTGCTAACAACCTCACCCGAAGTGATAATCCACCTTCAGCAAAGCAGGTCAGAGTCACACATTACTCCACTGTGACAAGAATACCTTTCAGAGTATGCCTCAGTAACATTAAACATCAGCTGCTGTTAATCCTGTCATCATGTAATCTCCTTAAAAAAATTTATTGGAGCAAAAAGAGCAACTCCTCAACAGAGCAGCTCATCCGTGTGAAGGTCACACTAATACTATGAAGGTAAAACACGGACCAAAGCACTTCAGGCTCCACACGCTTTCTGGTTTCATTGCTAGTTGATGAAAAGGAGATAGTTTGACCCCAAACCTTCCAGACTGACCTTGGTGACTAAGGGTTCTGGGGCTGCTGGGCTCACCTACATCTGCTTCCCTTGGCTGGAGTGGATAAAAGCCTTGGAGCACACGGCTGCAGCGCACGGCCAAGGATTCTCCTCCGAGTGCAACACTGATCACACCCCAAGCCTGCGCCTCACACGCAAACACATGCTGAACAGCAAGAATATTGGCAAGTTTGGGCTCAAGCATGCACTTAACTGAAAGAAGAGATGTAGCTTGAGAGGCACAAAGGCATTTGTTACACTTGCATGAGGGGGAAGAAGTAGGAAGTACAATTTCATGGGCCCTCTGGAGGTTATTCCTCCAAGGGGGCCCAGGACAGGGGTAAAACACAAGTATTTCCCAACAACAAAATCACTTGTGCTCCAGTAGGCAGTTCTTCAGTGGGATTAAAGGTTTGTTTTTCTGTCCACAAGTGCTGTGGGCCCATGAAGGCCAATGTTCCGTTTCAGAATGAACCACGGCTAATGAGAACAAAGGGGAGGGCTCGAAGACCTATTTTTCCACACAAAGCAAGAACCAGAAGAACTGTGAACTCATTTTGCTTCCCAGCAAATTTATCAGTTTCCTTAATTGCTTTGCTCCACCTCTGATGACTCCAGGCCTCCCATATATTTGAAGACAACTTCTTCTTAACCCATTAGCCATTTTTGTCTTTGACTGGAGCAGTAATTAGGGGAAAGCTGTTTCTGCTTAGTCAATTCATTACCACCAGATTCAGATCCCATCAGCTGCTTGACCCTGATCATTTAGGCCTTCCTTCCTTGGTTACCTCCTCATTCAGCATTCTGAGAATCTCTAGAAACTAATGCAGTTTTCTGAAAACTTTATCCTTCTCCTTCTTAAAACATATTCTAATTTTCTCACAGTTTTCCCTTTACACTTCAGCCCACTAATTTCATTCAAGCCAAATAAAAACTCTCTTTGAGAAAAGCTGCCCTGACCATTATCAAATTAATCGAGCTCAGGAAGAGTCTAATTAAAATTGCTCATGTAATTCTGTAAAAAATTGGAGTAGGTGTTATCAGTCTGCCACTGCTTGAATATATTTTCATAGTAAAAATTAGAGTACACGACAGCCAGCAGTACCTGCAGTTGTACCAAAATTAGAAAATGCATATTAACTAGAACATTGATTTTACCAATTCTTTGCTATGCTGAGACAAAAAAATAAATAAAATGAAGTTACCAAAATAATTCTCCCCCTGTTCATAAGGTTATAAAAAATTACCTTATTTATTATACTTCGAGCTTCACTAGCAAAATCACGAGAACATACTTCTAGGTGAAATGTTTTCCCGCAGTTTGATACGCAGGCTCCTAAAAGCTGACAACAGAAACATTACTGTGAAAACACATGACAACAATGAAAATAATTCAAAACAAAAGCATACCAAACAGAAGTTAAATTGAATCCCCTGTTCAGCATGCACACTCTGACTTCTCCCGAAGGTACAGAGGTATTAATTGATCAGTGCACACTGGACAGCTGCACTGCACATAAAAATAACAGAGTTTTTTGAAAACAGTTATAGTGTACTCACTGTGAGTGCTTGCAAAGCCACGTGGGGAACTTTATGGTTCACTCTCTTCATGATGGCTTTAAGGCAGTCCTTTGCTCTGAAAAAGGAACAAAGAAACTATTAGTGGTAAGTGTGACTGACATGGTCTGTGGAATGAATGACACCAGATACTCAAGCTGGTTAAGAAAACAAAACTGAATTTTATTAAAAATAAAAAAAGTGTAAGTTAACCTAAACTTTTGCCAGGGCTAATATGGAAATAAAAATTTCATAGAATGGCCTAGGTTGGAAGGGAGCTTAGAGCTCATCTGATCCAACCCCTGCCATGGGCAGGGATGCCCTTAACCAGCCCAGGTTGCTCCAGGCTCATCCAACCTGGCCTTGAATATCTCCAGGGAGGGGGCAGCCACAGCCTCTCTGGGCAATCTGTGCCACAGTCTGGCCACCCTCGGGCTGAAGAGTTTCTTCCCAAGATCCAACCTGAACCTGTTCTCCTTCAACTTAAATCCCTCTCCCCTTGTCCTGTCGCTGGACACTCTTGTCCAAAGTCCCTCCCCAGGCTCCCTGTAGGTCCCTTCAGGCACTGAGGGCAGTGACAAGGTCCCCCCGGAGTCTTCTCTTCCCCAGCTGAACACCCCCAGCTCCCTCAGCCTGTCCTCGCAGCAGAGCTGCTCCAGCCCCTGGGTCACCTTTGTGGCCTCCTCGGGACTCGTCCCAACAGCTCCACGTCCCTCTTAGGGTGGGGACCCCAGCGCTGGAGGCAGCACTCGAGGTGGGGTCTCAGCGGAGCAGAGCAAAGGGGGAGAAGCCCCTCTGTGGCCCTGCTGGCTGCCCTCCTCTGGGTGCAGCCCAGGGCAGGGTTGGCTGCTGGGCTGCAGGAGCGCCCGGCCGGCTCAGGCTGAGCTGCTCGTCTGCCAACACCCCCGAGTCCTTCTCTCCAGGGCTGCTCTCACCCCACTCTGTGCCCAGTTTGTGTTTGGGACTGGGACTGGCCCCACGCGGGTGCAGGACCCTGCGCTGTGACTTGCTGAACCTCCTGCAGTCTGCCCTGGCCCATTTCTCCAGCCTGTCCAGGTCCCTCTGGATGGCAGCCCTTCAAGTATTTCACAACGTGTTTGCTGTTATGTGTGTACTGGATAGGAACTGGCTCCATTTTTATGCTGGCATTTTGTATTCATTTCCATAAAACAGCTGACAGGTCATAAAGGGAGCAATTGCCATTAAGCTGCGGAAACGGATTTCAAATAGACAATGAAAGACATGTCTACATTAAAAAAAAAAAATAAAGAGAGCAGTGATTAAATAACTATTTTACTGGCTACTGTAAAGGGTCTCTCTGGATTTAATTTAAAAATCATGCTTGCAGGTTGTCAGCTCTCAGATCTCATTTTCAAGAAACTAAGGACGCAAATATTTTATAATTTCTTCCAGGAAAATCTGAGATAAGTACGGAATAATGCTTAGCACTCTGTTACTTCCACTAAGGAGTTCCATCCTTCAAATGGGCACTAACAGCACACACCAGCTCCACAGGCTGAGGCACACGCGCGGCTGCATCACCCCCGTTACTCTGAACCCCTTCAAAACCCCAAAATCTCTGTGGAATGAGCTGACACAGTTCACAGCTGCCACCACCTGCAGCACACCTCAGCTGCTCTATTACCAAGGCACAGAAGATCCAATTCGCAAGGAACCCATCGCGCAAGGGGCTAGAGGAGTTACCCGACAATGTTTTTCGATGCAAATCCTCATTCCTATCAGTTTAAAGTTATCATGGAATTGCAAGCTTAGGACAAGCTTAAAAAAAAAACCAAACAAACAACAAACCCTAAGCAGAAATTAAACCACAACTGTTTCAGTGTTATAAAAAAAAAATAATAAAAAAAAAAAATCAATGTACTGTGTGTAAACTGCATCTATATTCACGTTTCTGTTCAGACCAGCAGTCTAGTTTTGAAATAAATTTTCTGATCATTTCACGTTGCACACTTAGTTCACAGTGGAGCTCCGTACACTCAAATTTCTTTCCTTTTGGAAGAGACTAAGCCAGGAGCTCCTCTGGGCACACCAAGCGTGCTTTCAAGGAGCCCCGACAGTGAGCGACAGGACCTGCAGGGCAATTTGCACCGGTGCTGGTGTGGAAATTGAGGTTAGGAGAAGAGATTGAACCTGCTCTGAAGGGTGGAAAAAACCCCAAACGCCCTGAGCTGCAAGCTGGGAGGATGCAGTGGCTTCGGCACCAACTGCTCTACTACTGGAGTTTACTACTCCAGCCCTATCCTGCGGAGTTACTCGGTGACGTGCACGTAGCCAGAGAAGTGTGGGTTTAGTCCTGACAGTGAGTACAGTTGCTCATAGTTAATATACAAACAAGCCAACAAAGTGAACAAAGGTACGGTTCAGCTCTGTATTTATTTAAGGGTAGGCAACGCTATTATTTTCAGAAGAGGGCTCATAGAGAAGGGCAGGAGGGAAGAAAACTATAGAAAATCGACGTAAAATATACCAGCAAAAGCGGCATTTAAAATTCAGAATTCAGGACTTTATTGTATATATATATAACTATATATTAAGACTTCATTACCCATTTTATACATATAGTTAAACATTTTGCATGTGTCATGAAAAAGCCCCACAAACTAATTTTCTTTTTTTTTTTTTGCAATCTTCCCTCCTTTAAAACAAGGAGATTTAAACCAGCTCCCTTTACAAACACCTTTTTGCTCTAAACCCACGCTGATTTTTAATAAAGGACATCCCACAGTTTTTTTTCCTTCAGGACTAAGGAGTCCCAGATTGAGCAGATTTCCTATTATTCCCTGGGAGCAGTAATTATTAAATAAATAAATTAATGAAGTCTCAGTGTCGTAATCTTCCATATGACTCATAGAAATTCTAAGATCACTTAAGAATGCAGCCTATGCAGTAGTTCAAGCTTACTTCAAAATTTAGAACTCAAAAATTCAGCAAATACTTTGGGCTGCAAGAGGATCACTGAACTACCACTTAGGTTTTAGTATCACTAAACTGATTTAAATTGAGCTGTGTTTCAACCCCCATTTTTTTCTCCCTTTTCTCCTCCATCCTTCCCATTCTTCCTAATGAATAAACACAGCCAAATTTCTCCTCAGAAACATCTAACTGTCCCAGCTAGAAACTAGTTCACTTTTTCCTAGTGGCACAGTCGCTTTGTGAAATGTATGCAAGATCATTAAATATGAATAACTTCGTCTGCTGCACAGAACTCCTATAAAAACTGGAATGCGCTCGGCACGTACCAATTGCTCTACGAGAAATCCCGTCGGAACGCCTCTTTCCAAGAATTTTAAAGCCAACTGCAGACATCTAGAGCTTGCAGAAGCGTCAGGTTGGCAGCACTTTTTGCATAGCTAACTATGATGAGCATTTCGAGACGTGTTCTCTCTCTCCGAGACAGTATTCCTCACCCAGACGTGAGATTACACGTTGTACCACTGAGATAAGGCTTACCCGTTAGGAGTACTCCCGACTTTGTCGCATATATCCATGATAAGACCCCAGTCTTCACTGGTGTTGTACTCATTTGTAGCTTTTTCTATAAAGAAAACCGAGGTTGATTAAGTGCAATACCCTCTTAAATTCAGATTCGTCAGCAAACACTCTCTCAGCCACACCAAAACCAGGAGGCTCCACGTACACAACACTGAGAGGTAGCTAACGACAGATTAGCGCTAATTCTCGCTATCTTGTGAAGTGGGGTGTTTAGTTTTCAGCAGGGGACAAACACATGTAAGTGTTTTCAAGTTCCAAAAAAAACCCAAACCAACTCTTGAAGCGTAATGCTGTAAACGATGGAAAAGGAACCGCTTCCGTACAGTTGGTTTAGTCATGTCGGGTTTAAGTCACAGCCTTAGTTTAGGGATTGCTCAAGGTCTTCGAACACTTGCATGCCATTAAATATTTCACATGCATGTACCAAGGGAGACAAGAAAAAAAAAAATGTTTTTAGGACTCTAAAGGAAGCCCTCGTTCAACATACTTATTCAAATATTTTTTTCCTACTCGATTTTTCAGGGAAATCTAAATGCCACAGCAAGAGTTCAGAAAAATAAATAGCATGGAAGGATTAATAAAAAAACAACCAACACAGAAGGGGGCAACAAAAACCAGACTGCCCTCCCAAAGGAATGTACACTTAATTAATATTTGCAACATTTCGTTCTATATATTAACTGATAAGGCTTAATGTTGTCTAATTGCGCTTTCTTCTCAAGTTCAGAATAACATGGTTCTAATAAAATCAGATGTAAATATTATAGTTCTATTAAAATAGCTTATAAACAGCAAATTAAATGTTTCATGCATCACAGCTGCTGCATCAGGATTTAATTTTAACCTGCCAATTAACGTTTTAAGTAAATTCAAAGGTAAGTGCTTTCAGATTTCTGTGTTCTGTATTAATCCCATCAGAACGCACTTCATAATTGTGGCAATATCCTAATCTTCTATGGAATTTCACTTCAGTAAGAGAAGCCACTAAATCCCTTTGGGAACGAGTATTTATTTAGTAGATTAAAGCATAATGGTCACTCCCTGTTAACATGATGGTTCTTCTGTCACAGCAGCTGTTCCGAAATTACGAGGTTTGCTGACAGCAACACTACCACAGGATAAACTTGATTTCATGTGTGCAATTAAGCATCTTCTCCGATAATCAGCTTCGCTACTTAGTTTTGCGGCTAGAAGTTGTAACAATACTCGTGCAAGCTCAGCAGAGTGGCTGCCACAAAGAAACCACAAGCGTAGCAGCCAACAGTGCCCCTAAAACCCCTTTTGTCACAGATGTCAGACCAAGAAGGAGCAATGGAAATGTGCAATTTGGGCCATCGGTTATCTTCACAAGCTTAGACTATTTAAGGGAAGTGAATATTGCTTTGAAAGTGCGCTCCTACAGCACAAACTGTCTTAAAAACTTACCTAGAAAGGGCATAACTGTTAAATTTTCTTTTAAACGCATCAGTATTCTTTGGACACTAACACAAATTTCATTGCTTGTTGGTGAAATTAAATGAGCGCCTGCAGTTGTAAACACCTTAACCTTTGATTTTTTTGTTTTAAATAAATACATCAAACCAAAACAATCCTTAAACGCACATTTCAATAGGGCAAGAAGCAACGGTTTTAAACTGGAGCAGGGTAGATTTAGATTAGGCATCAGGAAGAAGTTCTTCACCACGAGGATGGTGAGACCTTGGAAGAGGTTGCCCAGAGAAGCTGTGGATGGCTCACGCCTGGAAGCATCCAAGGCCAGGTCAGACAGGACTTGGAGCAACTTGGTCTTGTGGGAGGTGTCCCCGGGGGGTTAGAACTGGCCGATCTTTACAATCTCTTCCAACTCAAACCATTCTGTGATTCTATGATGATTTCCTGGACGCGTGAACCCCAAGTACTGAACGACCACGACGGAACAGCGTAATGCCATGTCTGATGCACACAACTTCAGCCTGGTGTTTCCTAGGAAGCTCTGCCACCCAAAATTGTTGTTTTAAAACCACCACCTTACACATCTCCGTGCCCAGTGGTGTGAATCCTCCCATCAAAACCCATCAGCCTCATTAATCCACCTCATCCGATGGCAGCAGCCATCAGTTGTGCATATGAAGTCAGCACCAACACCTCGAAAACACACGGGGCACGTTATTTCACGGCACCGCCTGGCATCACCCTGATCTGAAACCTGTCTCCCCTCTGAAACTCCTGGAATATTTGAGAGATGCCTCTTTCTCCAAGCCCTTCTCTTCCAGGAGGTGAGAGGGAGCAGCTAACACCGTGACAAGGGGACAGGCCAACAAACAGGCATGGAAGCCAAGAAAAAATGAGTTTCAGACCCAAGTCTTGAGAAGCATAAAAAGCCACAAGCAGCAGCAACCGATGCTGCTCTCGGGCTCTCGCAGCCCCCACCACTGCCCACTGGCTCCAGGGGACACAAGCTCAGCAGAGGCACAAGTGCTTTGTGGGCACAACTAGTGAGGCAAGGACTGTCCCACGTGTCACCTTTCTTTAGCCTTTCACACGCCCCAGAACCCCAAACTTCCCTCTTCCTACGCTCACTTCTCTTTCCCTTCACATCTCTCCTTTTAAAACGGGAAACAAATCCAAGCAGGTAATTTACTTTTGGAGAAGTTATTTAAGAAAAAAAAAAAAAACAACAACAAACATTCTTGCATGCACAAAATACATGGAAAATGCTTTGAGAGGACACACCTATCTGGTTCGCGAGTAAAAAGCGCTCTCATCTAAAACATCACAGCAAAGAAACAAACTGAAATAGGTACTGGGACATAAAAATACGTGGGAAATTTAAAGTTACTTCAATTGTTTACAAGCCAGTCAAATTCAAGCTTGTAAACTGACCCTGCAGCATAAAAACTACGAAACCACACACTTCAGAGCTAAAAAAAAGTCAGATTCCCCACCAAGAGGGCCTGATAAAGAACAGGGTGAAACAAGAGCAGAGGTGCAGCTCTATGGGGCTCCAGCTCACTCAGCACGCTGGCACCCATCGATACCTCTCCTCCCCGCTAGTGTTCGGTATGTCGGCACGAGTGTCGCTTTTGTCCTCTATAAGAGCACTCGCCAGAGGATATATTGAAGTTTTTGTGGTCAGCTTTGCCTGCCCGGGCAGAAGATGTCTATGCTGTCCTCATCAACTCTTCACCATCAACTGGAAGGTTTAATGTTTAGCATGCCTCAGCGGTGAACTCCACGCCTTCTAAACCTTGAAGAGCAGCACAGCTACCACAACGTCTTGCGCTACTCGCGGCTCCTGTGCTTTTCCTCCTCGCGTTAGCACACGGAGGTGGATCAAACGCTACCTCCCTCCTCTCGGATCTACGCAGTCCGTTCCAGGAGCAGACGTGGTCCCAGTGAGAACACGAAGGCTGCCCTACAGCAAACTCTTGTGACTTTTGAGGTTCTCTCCCCTGCCAGCATGATAAATGTAACAGCATCTGTTTTTTTGCTTAACGTGATCTCCAGCTGAAGAATAATCTCAAAGGAAAACAGCTTCACAGATGCCGGAATGTGGACTTTGATCAGAAGAAACAGATGTGAGAGGATGCATTTTCCAAGATTTTTCCAGTGCTAAGAGAATACAAGCTTTAAAAAAAAATTGCAATGACTTATACTTTGCAGTCCTCCAACTAATGAAGGAACACTAGACTTGAGCTTACTTTTAGAAATAAAAGCAAAATATGCTTCTTTTTGTTGCTGCTTGGTATATTTTTAAAAACCTACAAAGAATTAAAAAGCCCACAATTAATCATTTTTAACTGGATCGGTTCCCTGATCTGGTTTGCCATGCAGCTGCACGAAAAACTATGCCAACACAAGAGATAGCACTGAAATGAGCAGCTGGGAGGGGAATGGGAATCGTTTACTGGTATTGCTGCCAAAAGAAGAAACGCTTGTCAAGGCGTAAAACAGTCACCAGCTCTTCCAGAAAAGGTAATGCCTCACCATGGCACGTTCAAGTCAAGCTTTTCTGCCACACAACACCCTGCTGCATCTGCAAAGAAAGCTGAACATGACTCTTTCCAGCCTAATTGCACTAGTTTATTCCTCCTTTTTCACAAGAAAGGGATAGGTAATATATATAAACATCACCAAAAGGAAAAAAAAAACACTATACTGTGAGGACTGCAGCTGGGCAACACGTGGCAATCCTTAGAAGCGCCCCATTTACACCTTTTCAAGCATCAAGCCCTCAGTCTCTGAAGATCCTGGTGTAACGTTGAAGGTGCGCGTTCAGAACGCAGCGCGCTGCTCCACGTGGGCTCTCACGGGGTCGGCCACAGCGGGGACAGCTCGGGGCCCCCCGACCTGGCAGCTTTCACACCCAGCCTCTCTCAAGGCCCGCGGTGTTTTCAGCAACAGGATCCCTCAGGTTTGCAAACAGGAAAGCAACGCGCCCCATTTATAACATGATGCTGAGAATCCTGGAGACACGTCAGGATCTACCTTCACAAGGGTAAGAAGCAAGGAGAACAGCAAAAGCAACCGGAGGAGTCTTACAATTCCTGCATGGATACAAGAAGGAAGGAAATGATGGGAATCGTGGGAACCTCGCAGCCCCCAGAACTCTCCAACCACGATACAGGCACCCTGAAAGTTCTGAGGAAACCTCTGCCAAGGAAACGGACGTGACCCTTTGATTTCCACCAAAAGTTTATCCTGCTGTTACACAACACAAACCTCTCCCTGCCTGCTGCTGCAGGAAACACATATCCCAGTTACCATCTGGCACTGGACACCGACGCAGCAAAACCAGCAATCCTGGTCTGATGACAGCTCTACCTCCACGCTGCCTAGCACATACGACCTTCAAACTTGCAAAATATTTGCTATTTCAGTCCTGAATTCCCTTGAGCCAGGCTTGTCAGCAATGCCAAACAGCATGTCAGTTAAAAAACCCAAAACACTAGAACATAACTTTTTTTTTTCTCCTCACCTGTGCCAATTTTTATGCTAGAAACGAGAAAAAAAGCCAAGCACTCAAGCCCCAATTCAGCACAAAGAATTTTTCAGTTTGATATGGTATTTGCTATAGACTAATAAATAAATAAATAAATTTCTAGGGACTGATTTGCCCCCCAAAGCTATGTGAAATTAAAATCTTGTCTGCGCATAAACATTTCAAGTTTTACACAAAGTCATTCTAAGGATGTAAAAACAGAGTTCACATACGAAACATGAAAAACTGAGGACAGCTCCAGACTGCAGTTTTTCAGAAGATAAAGCAAGACCATACAGATGAAAACCAGAAGTTTAATCCCAAGTGCCTTCATTTGTTTACTTGGCCTCTGTATAGCCAAATTAAAAAATTCTAGCTTTGATTTAATTAGTGATTATAGACACGACGACACTGTAGTCATATGACTCACATTTCCAGTACAGAATCCACTTTGCCCTTGCTGTAAAGACAACCCTATATTCACGTCACTGCATATTATATTTAAAAAGAAGGATCAAAGCAGAATATTCAAATAGTTTTTTGCAATGTAAATCCAGTTCACCAAGGCGGCTTTACAAGATACATTTTTTGTTTAAAAAGCAAGTCTAACACTTTGTTTTGCTGAGTCAACTGGCCAATAACCTGAGAAATAATTCCATTTGTCAGACTTGTACTCTAGAGTCTGGAAAGCAACAAAGTAAAAAGTTATCCATGGTCACATACTATATAACAAAACAGCCTTCATAATATAAACAAAAAGAGTGAGGCTGTGATATATTAAAAAAAATAATCACAGAAGGTGTGGGAGAGCAGATCAGTAATAATCTCAAAAATGAAAAAGAAACGCCATAAAATTGCAGGCTCAGAATTCAGTCAAGTCAAGGTAAAGCCACGGACTGAAAAATACAGTCCCTACATTTAAAGAAGGGGAGGCAAAAAAAAAAATTCCAAAATAAAACAACAAAATCCAAACCAAACAGCCAAGCAGAACCCAAACCACACCCAACCAGTTTGTCCTCAAACATCTGCATCGCTCTAAAGGTAACGTAAAACATTCGAATGAGGGTGAGAAGAGTCAACTCCCCAAACGCCTCAAAAATTGGTCTGGAAATCAGTACTAATGTAGCCTGACTGACACTGACAACAAGAGTAAGGATCTACGGGGAAGCTAGCAGAATGTGGGAAGGTTTCATCACTAAAAGGAAAGGCTAAAACACAATGCAAGAGGAAATGGGAACCCTCGAGGACTGGACAAGGCAGGAAAGGTAACAGCAGGGCAAAATGCAAACCCTCAGAGTCAGAGGCAATAGAAGATTCTCCCAGAAATTAAGCATACCGCAGCTGGAAACAAGGGGAGAACAAGGAGCACATGAAGTTCTAGCACAAGAGGCCACAGGCCACCAAGGTAAAGCAACCACAAAAAGGCAAATACAATCCTAGAACGAAACGTGCCAGGTAAACACTTCGGCAAAGCTCAAGGAAACGCGAAATGCCATCATACAAGTGAGCAGCGATCCACAATGCGGCGCGCAGCTCCGCACGCCAGTCATACCGCACACCAAAAAATACTTCCTACTCCCTTGATCATGTCAACAGTCTCACGAAAGAAGGCTAGTAAAACAAAAGATGAAAAGGAATGGGTTTGTCCTCCATGGAAGGAGCAAGTACTTAAGAGATGAAGGTTATGTAAGAGGAAGGACAACGCTGGGAAAAGAGCAAGTGCACACGAACTAATTATGAATAGACTCAGGAAATTAAAAAGCCTCTAACACTCTGAAGAGCTGAAGTATTGAAATATCCTCTCAGTAAGAAAAGCAGATGAAAGAAACCGTTCCCCTCTAAAGCACTATTCCATAGATTGATCCTGTGACACCATAACTCTACACGAAGCGACCGGGGCAGGCGCCAAGGAATTAGGACTCTGTGCAGCTCTGCTCAAAAGCAAACATACAGGTCTAGAACCAAAGAAGCAAAAACAGCTGTGGCAGAGAAAAAGTGCATTTACCTACGTTTTCTAAAGGTGCCCTGAGAAAAGAGCAGCAGAAGGTAGTCAAAGGAGAGCTGGATCAACCTCGTTGCTGGCTGCTAACGAAAGTGGGGTCCGTTAACCTCTGCAGGGGTGTCCTGCTTCTCCCCATCACCACTGCTGCGCCACCACAGCCTTTGCCGAGCAGATTCAAACCACCAAACTGCCAAACTCACCACCTTCAGAGATGATCCAACTCACAAGCCAAATGCTTTCTTCCGGAAAATTAGTTTTCTTCCAAAAAGTGTTGAAGCAGTTCAACGGTGAATCAAAAAAAGCCAACTCAAAACCTGGGCAGGTGGGACCACGGGAAATAACCTCTCCTTTCCCGACAATAAAACGTAAAAAAAGCTAAATACTGAGAGATACATACTAAAAGCATGAAAAACCACTTAGGTAAATATCGCAAGGTAAAGTACAGACTATCAACCCTTGACAATTTGATATTCTGGGTGGTCTAACTAACAACGCAATAATAATTTAAAAAAAAGTTCTTAAAGGCAAACAGATATTTCCTGGCAACAGACTGTAAGATTTAGCCTCAATAATCACCAAATTTCTATTCTGTTGCACTCATTTAATTGTAATAAGAGCAGACAGTTACACTTAGTGTACACAAGGCAGAATTTAAGAAACTGCAGGTGAACAGACTGTCGCTTTTGAAGTACAATAGCCTTGAAGCTCTCAAAGCACTGAGGTCTGCCAAAGAATTCCTCACAGCTGTGAGAGTCCTCAGTTCAAAAAGTCTTCACTTGTGCCAATATGTTCCACGTGAAAGAGAAGTCTGGCAAAACACACATAAAACTTCACAATGTATTTGAAGTAACTCTATGATGCGTAGCGGGTCTGGCAAGTGTCTGCTTTCATTTCGATCGCAGGTCAACACTACAAATGTCACAATGGTTTGTGAGAAGATATCAAGGGAATGGTTTTATTGCACAAACTTTGCAGATACCTTAAGAAAACAGCACAACTTATCATAGAATCATAGAATGTTAGGGATTGGAAGGGACCTCGAAAGATCATCAAGTCCAATCCCCCAAATATACTAAAATATACTAAAAAAAGAGATGGCGTGGTAATAGGAGCACTCACAGCCACCTCTTCCAGCTGTATACAACACAGCCTTGACAAAAATTCCAAGAATGCTGAATTCTTCTCTTACTTAAAGTTCTATTGTAACACGAACTTTAAATCTGACTGGTATCTAGCTTAATCTTACTCCTTCTTCAAGTGTTTCAATTCAGAATAGGCACTGTTTAAAAAAAAAAAAAAAAGGCAGCAAAAAAACCCACCTAAAATGCAACACAGAGAACAAGTTTGGTGCTCAAGAAAGCGCAAGACAGAGCAGAAGCAAGAAACAAAACAACTGAGTCATCCTCTTCATCCTGTCGGTGACACCAGCTCAAGCCAAAGCGATCTTGCAAGCCTCCTGATCTTGTAATGGGAAGAAATGTCAGCTCAGGCTTAACTTGATGCCCCTGCATCAGCCTCTAGACAACGCCTTAGTATCAGGTACTGAAAAGGGGCATAAAATTTGGATCCCGCTGACATTAATAGGTTGGTTTTCACCCTTAAGTTCTACAGCAAAACAAACTGCACATACCACTCCACTGAAACCAAGCAAACTGAGGCAGAAGGTAACAAGATATCTCAAAGACACGCTGTAAGACTTGACAAGTCATAGAATGGTTTGAGCTGGGACGGACATCAACGATCACCTCATTCTAACGTCCTGGTTGGGAGCACGCAGGGCAGGGACACCTCCCACCGGACCAGGCTGCTCAAAGCCTCACCCAGCCTGGCCTCCGACGCTTCCAGGGAGGAGGCAGCACAACGGCCCACAAACTCTTTCTTTAAAAAAAACCTCCTGAGAGCAAACGGTGTAGAGGCAGCGCCCGAGGCTGCCGTGCTGGGGTGCCCGCCCGGCGCCGTTCCCCTGCGCAGGCCACAACCCCGCCGGAGAGCCGAGAGGACAGCACAGGCCGGGCACCCGGGGTCCTGTCGGAAACGCCACCGAGGCTTTGCCCTCAAGCTTCCCGGCGGGACCGCCAAGGCGCGGCCGCTCACCGAGCGGGCCTGGAACGCGCCTGCCCGCCCGGGCCGCCGGGTGCTCTTCCCCCCCTCAGGAGCGCAGGGCCCGCAGCGGGGAGCTGGTGGAGGCCACCGGTCCCGCCGCCCAGCCGGGCCCAGCCGCCGCCCGCCCCGCCGCCCCCGCTCGCTCACCCACGTCCTGCTCGAAGGGGTTGGAGGCGAAGAGCGGCATCTCGCCAGCGCCCGGCCGGCCCCGGCCCCGGCCCCGCTCCTGCCCCTCCGCCCGAGCGCCCAGGCTGCCCGGCCCGCCGCCGCCTCAGGCCGCCGCCGCCACAGGCCCCCGCGGCCGCCTCCGCCGCGCCGGACCGGGTGGCGGCAGAAACGCCGCACCGCTACCGCCACAACGCGCCGGCCCGACGGCGGTGGGGGGTGCTGGAGGGCGGCGGTACCGCCTGGAGGGACGGGGAGGAACGGGGCAGGGAGCGGCCGGAGCAGCAGGGCGGCGGCGTCAGGCGCTCGCTAGGGCAGCCCGGCGGGACGAGGGCCGCGCGGGGGCGGGGCCTCCTCCTCCGGTCCCGCCCCGTCCCCTCCTCACCGGGGAGGAGGCGCCATCTTGAGGCGGGGGCAGCCGCAGGGTCGTTTCACCCGTCGCTCTTGTTTTTCCCTTGGCGTGTTTCCTTCTCCGGTGCGAAAGCCCGATCTGGGCCGAGAGGGGCATGGCGGGAACGTGTGGCTCGCGTGGAGAGGGTCTGGCCTGCTGTGGGCCGCCCTGAGGGAGGGGAGGCTGTCCCCACAGCAGCCCGTGCCGGGCGGCTCCCCGACAAGCCGCCTTGTGGGCGCCTCTCAGGGTTTCCCGGGCTTGTGGGCAGCCTCGACAGCCGCCGGGACACCTCGTCCCTCCGAGGGGTGATGTGGCTGCGGGTGAGCGGGCTGTGAGTCAGGGGCTGCGGGCCCGGCTCGCTGAGCCTCGCTGGACATGCACGGTCATAAGGTCTGGAGCGGTCGTGAGCCTGAGTCATCAGCGAGGTGGTGTCAGCCAGTTAGTCAGAGCCCATGTTTGACTTTTCCAGTGAGAGAGTGGACGGGGGGGGGGGAAGCGAGGCACAGCTGCCTCACGGTGGCTGTAGTTCTGGAAGGAGAGTGGGGCTTTGAAAGTACCGAGGACACGATTCCTGCAAGTTTTCTGTGTGACTCGGTGGTGGTTCCCTGCCTGCTCATCTCAAAGGGGCCACAGTTCTCCCCTCCGTTGTGGTAGGCAGCTATAAAACTATATAGGAGGTACGTAAGTTGCACTGAAGAACACTTTTTGGTGCACTTCATAGGGAGTTCTGGTGATAAATTAAGAAATTTTACTGGAAGAACGCACCGATGCGTCTTCAAAACCTCGAAGGTTTTGCACAGCAGAAGCGTTGCTTTGAAATCACCTGGATCTGCGGGCGCACGGTGTGATCGCGTTAGCAGAGCCCCCACCTGGCTGTCTCGCCTTTTTGGATGGGGCATCTGGTTTTTTTAGCCCGTTTTTTCCAGGGTTTGAGGCAGTCTGCAGGTGGCATCGTTGCTTCACGTTCAGGCCGTCGTCGCCCATCCTGAATTTCCTCCCATCCTGAATTTCCTCCCATCCTGTTGGGAATGAACTCTTGCCGTCCGATTTTTTTAAGGCGAAATGGAGCGCCTTTCCCTCGCTCTGAAATTTATTAATTGCCTTGAAACTTCTGTCTCGTAATGAATCAGCCCGAATCACAGTGGCACTTGTTTTAATTGCTTGAGAGAGAGGAAGGGCGAATCAATTTGTGCAGAAATGCAGGCAGCGCTGGTAGTGTCTGCCTGAAACCGAAAGTTGTGATGGGTTCCATCTGGTTCACGACGTTTTTTGTTAACTCTCTGGTGTCGCACGTGCTGCAATAGTCGCAGCAGCTGCGCGTGCCCATGGGTGGATGGCTTCCCTGGCTCTTCACAGCCCGTAACGCCCAGCGTCATGCATCTCCGTGTATTTTTGCTCCATTTTTCCTCAGGTCCTGGTGGGACAAAGCCCCTGAGATGTTCCATGCCTGCTGGAGAGGAAGGACAGGGCGAGGACCGCCTGTGCTCGGCGTGAGCCCCACCAGCTTCAACCAGTTGCGTGGGAACAGTCCAGGAGCATCTACAGAAATCCTGCTCTAGGTGACAGTTCCCAGTGAAAAAACATAAATCCCACAGTCAGTGATAAAATCCACAATAGCAGTAAGACCCAGGAAAAGGAAATACTGGGGCACTGCCAGTTATCCCGAGTCCCGCCGGAACAAACTGATGATTGAGGAGAACTAGAGAGGAGGACAGTAAAGCAGCTATTAAAAATTTAATTTTTTTTTAAGCCTGTCTTTCCAAACTCCGGACCTGACGATCTGTTTATCCCCGAGCCATCCCTGCCCCCCCACCCCAGATGGTTGGGACCACCTACGGGCGGGTGTCCTGGGGGGGCTTTGCGGGAAGTCGCTGCTTCTCCGTCCCCACCGCACCGGCCCACGTCGCAGGGGCTGACGCTGAGCTTTCCCCCTTTCTTTTTGTAACGACGTGTTGTCATAATATTTAAGCCTAAGCCTTAACTTCTGTAACGGATGTTTTAAAGGACAATTTATATTGTCCGGAGTGTTTGCTTTTTGAAAAGTTGGGTTAACTCTCAGGAAGCTTTTTCCTGGTGCACAGAAGCAGCTTTGCTAAAGCTTCCAGCTCTGTTTTGTGCCTGACTGCCTTCTCTGTATTTCTCCAGCTGCCCTCTAGTTTACTTTGTGGTTTACAGAAATACTTTTCCCCTGTTTTTTTTATAACCATCTCTCTCCTCTGGTGCTCTGTGTGGGAGTCATGCAGGCAGAGGAACTGATTAAACAGAGACATGCTCAAGATAATTCTGTTTAAAATGTTTTCAAGACTCTTTCCCCCTCGATTCTGATTTTACTGTTGGGTGATGCTCGTGGTGAAGGAAGCTGCTGAGACAGAAGCTCACTCTTTAAAGTGTTAATATTCCGTGCTTCTCCAGCTCTTAGGTTGGTGGCTGAAGAGAATTTGTATCGTTCGTGCCCTTGCATGAGAAACGCTGCTGCACCAAACAAGTGTGGAAAAGCCTGGGCGTTTTCAATACAGAATTTCACTGTACACACGGCCTGGTGCCACTTAAACAGAACATACTCTCGCTGTTTAAAGACTGATTCACTATTGTTAAGTTTTCTTTGGCCTTTGTTATTCAGCTCAAGCACTCCAGTTGCCTCATAAAAGCATCTCAGACGCTTTTTCATGCGTGGCTGTTGCAGCACCCTCAGAAACAAGTCCGTGATAAGTGGAACACGTTTCTTTTTCTAATCATAGATTTTATTTTCTTGTACCTGTTGCGTAGTGGGATTCCTCTTTCTTATGTTACCCTCTGTGAACAGAAAGAGGGAGCAGGGTTAGGCAGCCAAACCTGGTGCATCCCACTTTTCCCCCCACAGCACCCATGTAGCATTTAAATCCAGGGCTCACCCAAACGCAGAGAGACAATTCCAGTGTCCAAGGACCCACTTCGTGGGCCTTGCCCTGGGGTTTGAGCATCTCCTTCCAGAAACCAGCCTCAGCCAGGGCGGGGCTGTGCCGGCAGGACGGGTACGTCCTTCTGGAGCAGGCAGAAGACTCGACCCTTGTGCATTTCCCTGTGCGCTGCTTGGCCCCGCCGTAGCTTTTTGTATGGGAGTGCTGCAGCTGGTGGAGCCACGGCTTTTGGCTCCTCGTTTCCAGTCGGGAGCTCTGCAAAGACACGTCTAAGGCCTTGGTCCGTGCGTCTTCGGGAGATGCTCTCCCAGCGGTGTGGGCTCCTGGGGATGGTTCCAGCACTCTGCAGTGTGCTGAATGCACAGCGCCTGCGGGGGCTGGGGGAGAGGGGAGCAGGTGGAGCTGGGGCGCTTCCACCTCCTTCTCCATGCTGGGGCTCGTGGTGGTGGAGCAGCTTCTCCGTTCTGGGCCTTACTGTGGTGGAGAGCAGCTTCTCCTTCTGGGGCTCATCATAGAATCCTAGAATGGCCCAGGCTGGAAGGGACCTCAGAGATCATTTAGTCCAACCTCCCTGTCATGGGCAGGGACGCCTCTCAACTAGATCAGGCAACACATGGGGACCCAACGGGGATCGAACCCGCGACCTGGGTGTTATCAGCACCACGCTCTAACCGAGTAAGCTAACCAGGCCCCTCGTGACGGAGCAGCTCCTCCATGCTGGTACTCATCGTTGTGGAGCAGCTCCTCCATGCTGGTACTCATCGTTGTGGAGGAGCTCCTCCATGCTGGTGCTCATTGTGGTGGAGGAGCTCCTCCACACTGGTGCTCATTGTGGTGGAGCAGCTCCTCCACACTGGGGCCCATGGTGGTGGAGCAACTCCTGCCCATTTGTCATTCTCTCATGGCAGCACGTCAGAGGCAGGTGGACGGGGCTCGTTCTGGGACCATTTTCCCTCCCTGCCCATCCCCTCCAGCTGTGGGCTGGGGGCCCTGGTAATGCAGCACGTTTGCCCCAGAGCAGTGGGTTTGTTCGGCAGGGGCTCGTGTGGGCAGTGTCTGTGCCCACCCCATAGGGCAGCAGATACAAACCCAGGTTTTATCAACGCCTTTGCCTCGCGTTGGCACCGTGTGGCCTCCCGGCCGTGTCCCCATGTCTGAACAAACGTACGCCGGGGAGGAATGCAGCTGTCAGGCAATCCCAATAGTTTCACAGTGCAAGCCAAATTTGGGATCAGATGCTTCCTCTTACGAGCTCCAAAGTTCAATGTCCTTTCACCGCGAGCATTTACGCTCTGAATGAAAACTGCCGCTACGCTGCTTTCCATCTCGTTATCCGGGAGCGGCGTGCGCCCAGACAGTGTGTAAGCGATTCTTTCTGCAGGACCGGGGACCAGATTTGGATCTGTCTGCGTCTCCATCGGTGGGATTGCATTCAGCGTGCTGGGGTGACTCCAGCTTTAGGCTCCTTTTGCAACAGACATATCCCAAAATATGGAATTTTTAAGAATGTCTTTATGAGAGTGGCTTGTGCCTGTCAGAGCTGTGGCCACGAAATAGTCAGAACTCGGTGCTGGGTAACAAGACTGCACGTTATTTTGGGTTACTCACTCTAACGCAAGACCGAGTATCCAGACATGCTGTGCCTTGAAGCATTTCATTAACAAGACAGTCTGAAATATGCAAATGGTCGCTTTTAATTAGTTCTGAATACACAGAACCCCCAGGATGGATGTTCAAGCAGGGGAGAGGACGGAGCACTGCAGCTACGCCCCAGACAGCCCGTCGTCGTGTCAGAGACACCCACACCGTCGTGTACGTTTAATGTATGCTCAGCAATCAGCTGATTGCGAATTACAAAACGTGTCCGGTTTGTGCTGCCGGTCTCGTTCCAGTTCTTCGTCAAAACCACAGAACAAATCAAAACAGAATCAGTTGAAAAGAGACTTGGGAGGTCATGAGACATGTTAGCAAGCTTGGCAAAATTAACCCCCGCAGGTAACGAGCGACACGGGTTAAAATTAGATGTGTCCAAACAGTGAATGAGGTGGGAAGTGAAAGAAAGCAATGAGTAAAGCACTGGATTATGCCCTTCAGACGTGATTTACAAATCCAGACTGACTCTCATCAGCAGGATCCTGAGCGTGACCTCAACATATTCTGCCAGAACGGGGCTGTGCTGGGCGGGTGGAATCGCGTGTCCCTGCAGCCGGGATCCCGGAACGATGTCACCAGCGGTTCCTGCTTCTTCCCTGCATGAGGGCTTTGCAGAGCTTTACCTGAAAAGTGGGAGCTCCTGTAGTATTTTAAAGCGTTGCCCCATTAACTCTTTTCCCCTCCTAAATGGTAGCTAACACCATTTTTTTCTTCTTCTAATGACGAGGTGATTAAAGTGGGAGATACTCCCATGCAGAATTGCACCGTCCACGTGGCAGCCAGCCTCACGGGGGATGCCAGAGTTACCCCTGGCCCTGCTCCCTGCCCGCGAGCAGCTCGCCTTTTGGGGCGTTTTCTTGAGAATCCTGCTTTCTCCGGGCTTCACCTGCTTTTGGGAGCGATGAGGAGCAGAAAGGTCCTTGGCTCCCAGGCAGGAGCCTCTTGTGCTGCCCTGTGTAAGAGCAGAGGTTCACTCTGGTACCCAAACGCGCCGCAAGGATGCTCCCGCCTCTGGATCAGTGATGCCGGGTGGGTGTTGCCATTAACACCACGGTTTGCAATTAATGCTGCATCGGTGAGCATCGCTTGAATTTCCTGCTTTAACAGCATCTTCAAGAAAACGTTTCATTTGCTTTTCCTGCCTTGCTTTTTTTTGGTACGTATTTCAAACCTGCCGCAGTATGACTGCAGGGAGATTCCCCAAATTTTCAGGAAACCTCCTCTCCTGTGCAAACCGAGGCAAGCTCTGTTTCTGATTACACACTTGTTGGACAAGTATGATAGGATAGGCCCTGCATGGGTGTTTTGTGACTGCATTCATGTTTATAAACTGCTCTGAGATCTTCAGATGAAAAAGGATTTATGAGCACAGAATAGTGAGTTGCCAAATTGTTTCTAACCTCATAAACAGATAATTCTAAATTCAAGGAGAAACCGAGGAGAGCAAGATCACACAAGAGGTCTGGGAGCAGCTTCCATCACCTGTCCTGGGAGCTCAGAATGCAGAATTCCCTCTGTGGCTGTAAACCTGGCTAGCATTTTACCATCAAATGAGAAAAGCCTTTCTAGATTTATTTTCTAAGTTTTAAAAATGGAAAACCCATTTGGTTTTAGCTGGCCTCCTCCTCCTTTCATTTCTTCATTTGTGCTGTACTCACACGGTGTTGGAACAAACCTTTCTGTAAATATTAACCGAAATACGGAAATCAATTCATCATGGTTTGACTTTGTTCCTTTCTGTCCCAGAAACGATGGCAAACTTGTTTGCTGTGAGGCTGTTCAGCAAAACAGCGAGTTCAAACAATTGTGCAAGCCGAGCTGGGATCCCACGTCTTCAGCTTCTCCTCCCATCGATGGTTTTGCTTTCGGAAAGCCGAGCTCAGGGGACAGGGAGCTGTGAGCCACCCGGGGCAGAGCCGGCCCTGCCGGCCACGCACGGCGCTTCGCAAACTGCAAACGTGTTGGGGAATTTTATGAGTTATTCACGGGCCGTTTCGCAAACACAGAGGGCTCATCAATAATTAACCAGAGGCAGCAGCAGTGGGCGAAGGGGCTGGACCTGGATATGACTCTGTGGCCGCTCGCCCGGCTGCTCTGGGCTTCCCTGTGCTGAGGAGCGCTCAACCTCAGCGCCCCAGTTCCTTCAGGGATGCGTGTCCCCTCCCTGGGCTGATGCTTTCCCAGTTTATCTACCTGCAAAGTCATAGAATAGAATCCTAGAATAGAATCCTGGAATAGAATAGAATCCTAGAATAGAATAGAAACCTAGAATAGAATCCTAGAATAGAATAGAGTAGAAACCTAGAATAGAATAGCAGGTTGTGTATCCTGTGGAATCTTCTATGGAAGGTACCTCAAGATCATCCAGCCCAACCCTTTAAGGTAAAGAAATAAGGTTTCAATTAGATGACCCGGCACCCTGTCAAGCTGAGCCTTAAAACCATCTGAAGTTGAGGAATCCACCGTTTCCCTTGGGAGACAATTCCAATGTCTAATCGCTCTCATGGGGAAAGGCAGAAGCTGCCCTGCCAGCGCCACACAGAGCAAATCTCCCAGTAGAGTGTTTCGTGTTGGAGGTTCCTTCCAGCCCGCACAGCAAACCTTTTGCAATCCACAGGAGCCCCACGTGCCTGCGAGGAGCCACCTGCCCCAGGGTGCTCCTCACCAGGGCCAGAGGCAGAGGATGAGGAGCCTCCACGGTGCTCCTCGGGTGGGCAACTGGCAGCAGAGCTCCCTCCTCCTGCTCTCCGCGCTGTTTAATATTTTAACAGAAAGCGACATAATTACAGCTTGATCTTATTAATGAATCATGACAAGAGCCGCTGTGATGTTTCCCGTGCAAGGCTTGCACCGCGGTCGGCGTTGGGTGCTCGGCATGGAGCAACGAGTTGACAAGCCAAAAGCGGCCACCCGCAGCAAGGGGCACTGCGCACACACGGACACTGCGGCCAAATGGGGGAAAATGCGAAATAAAGAGTGTGGACGGCCATCTGCCGCTTCCGAAGCAGCAGCCAACGCTAACACCCCATTAGGACACGGACCAAAAGCACAATCTGGTGGTTTGGCCACCGGTGATTTTCGTTTTTCTACAGAAAAGGCTTCTGGCATTTGTTAAAAAAAAAAAAAAACCAACAAAAAAAAAACCAAACCCAGAAAACAAAAGGAAGAGGGCCAAGGGGTTTGAGGACTTGTTTAAATAATAGAAAAGCTGCTGCCGCCCTTTTTGTTTATGTCATCAAAAACAGTTACAGCTTTGAACTCACTCATGGGCAACCACAGCGCTGGCTTGACACTGCCACAGAGCTGCAACGTTGCTGGTTTGCTCACCATCCTGTCCCAGAGCAGCCGAGCAGGCCGGCTCCTCCCTGCCCTGTTTCTGAACGAGGGCTGCTGACCTCACAACCACCTGATTCCTTTTTATTTTTTACTATAGAAACAGCAAAGGGCGAGAATCGTGATGTGCCACAGCCTGTTCCTATGTCTACAGAATGCCACTGGAAATCCAACAAAGCACAGGCTGGGCTGAGAATCGCCTGTCCCAGCTGAAACCGAAGCACATCTTCCTGGTCTGAGATCTCCTCCACATATCGAGACTAATCAGGGTTTTTTTAAAATTTACTGCATTTTGTAACATTCTGTTATAATTCTATAAATCACGAATCTTTTCTCATGGCAGACAGTTTTCTGCTTGCTGGATAGTCCTACATTCTCCCAGTTCCAATCTTCAGCCAGTCAGCAACTCCAAGAAAGTGCACCCATGCAGTCAGTCTTTTTTTTTTTTTTGGTTTGTTTTTACCTTTATTTCTGAATAATTCCAATTTTTTTTAACCTTTATTTCTAAATAAATCCAAGCTGGATTATATACATAGAACAAATGTGTATAAAATAACCCAGTGGCAGAGCCAGCCCAGTTTCCATGAGACAGTGATTTATCAGGAGTTATTTAATTGACAGAGCAGCAGCATCTCTGCCAGGACATCCCTGCTTTGCGAGTTCCAGCCACAGTCCTGTGAACGTGATGGAGCCGGGTCAGGGAGAGGGGAGGAAGGTTTCCCCAAACAGGAGAAGCATGTGGATGTGTAAATGCCTTCTCTAGACATGTTGGTGTTGTTGAGTAATTCCTGTTTAATCACTTCTAACTCACGGCATTTCCCCGTCAAATACCGGATGGGTCGTTTGAGCACCTTCTCTTACATCTCCCTGGTTCTTATTCGTGAAACCCAAACCCTTCTGCCTTTCCAGAATCTCAAAAAAATGAGAGTAATGAGTAAACGAGCATATGAGACGAAGTACCGTGTCACACGTGGTGGGGTTTTTTTACGTTGGAAAAGATGCTGTTTCATTGCTGCTCCAGAAATAGACGTGCACGACGTTTTGTGCGGGACAGAGTGGGTTTGGCCGGCTTGGCTGGAGAGGAGAGCGGGCGCTGGGGTGACGTCGGGGCCGTACGGATTTAGCAACTGCCCACAGATGAACATCGTCTTGTCTGAAAGGCTGTGTGTGAAACAGCTCTGTGGTGAAAGCTCTGCGGGTCCTCTTTGGGTTGCAGGTCCCGCTGTGGGCTTCAGCTGAACTACTCCAGGCTTACACCGTGGGTAGGACTGAGCCCTCTCCTCTCACCAAACCGCCTCGGTGGGTGTGTCGATACCGGGCAGCCAAGCTAAAGAGAAAATGCCTTAACGGCTGGAACGGCTCCGTCGCTCCTGCCCCAAACAAGGGCTCGGCAGAGCTTTCTGCAGCGCCTTGGCACAGGAGCCTGAACAGCCGTCGGTTTCTCAGGGTTGTTCGCGTGATTACTTTTTATCCTTATCGTTGCAATTACTGATGTTAACATATCGCAGAAGGTTGCTGGAAGGCCCCTGCTGTTGCGGTGCGGCTTCCTAGTGGCTTCATTAATACCGGAGCAAACCTGCGGGAGGGATTTGTGTGACCGGCAGCTCAGGCGAAGGAGTTTGCCTTGTTTCAGTGCGATGCTTGATGGGTCCACAACAGGACGGGACTCTGGGGGCCAAGCAGGTCCCACCAGCCTCATCTCCCAAGTGCCATGGTCTGCTGCTGGGCACCCACGCGGGGCTTCGGGAAGAGCTGCTCCAACACCGGGATATCCGCCTTCGCAGAAAATCATCCTGGTCCGAGGGAGCAGACATTAACCATTGGAGCTTCTTGCGTACTTTAAGGGAAAGAAAACTCAGTTAAAAAAGCCGGCTGAGCGTCGTTGACTGCATTCTACATCTGTTACATTTCAGGATAATTTATTTTAACCTCTGAAGATACTAGGGAAAATATTTGAAGGAGATGGAGACTTGCCAGTATTTCCAGTTCATTGTAAGCAAAGAACTGTTGCTTGTAGCACTTTTTTTGGAGCAGAGAGCAGTCTGGTTTTAAATCCCTCAAGCGATGAGGAATCATGTATTCACCAATGGAAATTGTTCTCCAGCAAAGGATTTACTAATTGGAAGAGTTTTATTTTAAAATCCAGTCTAAATTTCCCTCCCTTTGCATAAATGTTCTGTCTGCTTTCCACGGGCACTGCTGGCTCCCTGCTAACCTCAGCTGGGGTTCACCCCAACGTCTCGCGGGAGCAAAGCTCTGGGCTTGGGCGTGCTCCGAGCTGGAAGGAAGCGGGGCAGGGGTGGCTGCTGTCAGAATCGTCTTGAAAGGTGCTCAAAACTCCCCGAGCGTTGCAGTCAAGAGGTGATGGAGCTGCGTTTTGGACACGCTGGGGACCGGCAGGCTGCATCCCACCCGTGGCTGCTGGCGGTGGGGACAGTGGCACTGGGGGATGTCGCTGAGTGAGGGGTGCTCCACAGCCCTGCGAACCCCCGTGCACAAAATTGCGGATTCTCCTTGATCTGTCTGCGTGTGAGAAGGGAGGAAAGGACCCAGGGGACGGAGGGATTTGCTCAAGCAGGGCCTCCCCAGCTGGGCTGTGCGAGAAGATGTGATGTGAGCAGGCTTGATGACAAGCGGGCAGCAAACTGAATCGAGAAGACCTGGAGACCTAAACGGCGAAGCAGCTTTGCTTGCAGATGACACTGTGTAAGCAGATATGCATGACTGTTACCAAGATTAAGGTTTAATTAAATTCCTCCAAGAGTTCTGGGTCTTCATAAATTTCCTTTGAGCTTTCTGCCAACTAGGATATGCTCACTGGCTTCAGAATATATGAACAAGTGTTGTTGTGTTTTGCAAATATGTTTTATAATGCATGCGAGTGCTGACTATGCAAAAGTCTCGCTGGTTTCCACGATTAACGAAATTACAAAAGCACAAAGGGTAGCAGTTCTTCTTGTTTTCGACTATCCTTTAAAAACAAGAGACGGATCAAAGTATCCTGTGATTAAGTTCATTAATCACACCCACACCGTGAAAACCCATCGACTTTTCTGCACCCACTTTTTGCAGAGGGAGGGCGTGAGGGGTTGGCCGGCGTGGATTCTGGCGTGGGTTGGCTGTTTATTTATTTACTTGTTTTTCCCAAACGAGGACCTGGGTGGGTTGGCACATCTGGGGGGCAGGGATGGCTCTGGCCGGGAGCAGCCGGGTGGGCAAGGAGCGGCAAATTCCCTGCCCGGCCCTCGGGGATTGAGGTGCACAAAAATCTCTGCTACTTTTGGACTCTTTGTGGGCAATCTCTAGAAACGAGGGACTGAGAGGCAAGGAAGGGGGGTCGGTGGGCAGGATGGGCGCAGAGATGTTTGGGATTCCCCTGCTCTGCTGTGCCTCACCCGCAGGGTTTGTATCTCCCTTGCTTCTAATCCTGATGCTTGTCCTTGTCAACACAGCGACAGCTTATCTAACGCACAGACCTTTTATCTGGTGTATCTGGTAATTGAGTGCCTTCGCAGAGGGACATGCCGGGCATCGCCACCTGGCTCGGCTCCACCCCAACACACTCATTTAAAAGGCTGGTGTAAATGGGCTCTCTCTGGGACCCCGCAGCAATCTTGCTAGACGCGTGTTAAAGCACTTGGAAAATTCAACAGCAAATTGACAGTAACGTTCCCGAGCTTGCAGATAAGCAAGAAAGGGATTTCACGGGAATTCAAGCGAGGACCACAGCTCCGTCCTTGCAAGTCGTGTCTGACTGCGGGAGATCAGCTCGTGCTTCTCCAAGTGATGGAGCTTCCAACCAGCTGGGAAATCCCAGCAACCCATGCAGGGCGTCAATGTCACCTGCTGGGTTTCGCACGAACCCAAATGATTTGTAAGTGCTGTCTGTAGCCTGACAGCTCAGTGGACACTGACAAGGGCACGTGCCCATGAGGGTCCTTCCCATGGCGCAAACGTAGAGTGACCGGCCCTGGCTTCTGGCCAGAGACATCCCTGCATGAGCTGCACACCCCAGCACAGACCAGGCAGTGACCTGTGCTCCAACCTGCCCCTTCCAAAACCAGCCCACGGATGCATTTTTTCATCAAATCCTACTTTTCTGCCCTCAAGAGAAAACCTGTGTCGGCTTCGGTGGGGCAGGGGTGCAGCTCTGCCGCTGACATTGGCTGCAGAGACCCACGGGGGCAATACCTTGAGGGAGGAAGGGTGCATTTTCCCCCTCGCCCTCCAAAAGTGAGGTGCTTTATCAGTTTTGCAGTTAGCTGCTGCATGTGCATATAATCTCTTTTTCATTCTGAGTTTCACTGAAATACGTGCGAGCATTACTGAGCGACTTCCCACAATGGCACAGGTGTCCGTCTCACGCCCTTTTTGTCATCTCCCTGGGCAGAGATGTCCCACCTTAGAACCATGGAATCACAGACCTTTTACTATCGTAACCCTTCACAATCTTTCTGCCCCGACCCTCTCACCGTCCTCCTGTCCCTCCATGTCCCCCCGGCACGGAGCCAAGCTGGGTTCCTGCAGCCAACGGAGAGACAAAGGTGTCCGATACAGATCCAGGAAAGCCGCGTGTCCACAGCAAACAGCAGCCTGGATTAGGAAAGAGAAAATGAGGAGAGTAAAGTTTGTCTTTAACCCTTCTCCAGGGTTTAAGTGCCAAAACCCGGAGTGTTTTTCCCCCACTGTTGGGGATTCATAGGCCTGAATGTTTTGCTGGAGCTGAGCTCCCCGGGAGAGAGCTGCAAGCGTCTCACACGCAGTGAGCAGTAAGAGATCTGCTACCAAGATGTGGGATAAAATACCCAACGCGCTTCTTTTTCTGGCTGCTTTCTGGAGGGGACCAGGCCCAAAGATTGTGAAGATTGTGAAGACTGTAATTTTGTGCAAGTTCAAAAAAAAAAGTCTTCAGCCCCACCCACAGATTAAGCCACAACCGGAGATGAAAACACCCGATTCTGGGTGGATTTGTGCCAAACCCTGAATACCCTGTGGACAGAGCATGAGTAGCATCGCACCACCCTGTCATCCCACTTGTTCTGCCTTTTGCCAGGTGCAAAATAAGCCTTTATATGACACCCCTATTTTTAAAAAAAATCCGAATTAGCGACAGGGCAGGGGCTGCAACGTTTAAATCTCAGCGCAGCATGGAAGGGGTTATCCCGACAAGCCAGCAGCTCCACGTGGAACAAAGCTGGCATTTCAGGGAGAAGACAATGGATTGTATTTTCTGTGTTCATTTTAGTCATCCATTTGGCATTGAGGCTGAGGTCACCCACCCAATCGCGCACTGCAGCATCGCTGTTCTAGCTAGCAAGGAGAGGCAAAACAAAGAGGAGCTGAGTCGGCAGGAATCGGGTAGCAATCATGTATGGAGAAGGGCTCCGTTAAACGGCGTTCAGATAGCGTTGCTGCAGTCCATTTCAGGACACCGCTTAAAACCCTTCTGAATAAGCATTTTCTCTGACACACATCTTAGCACTTTGCACGGCCACTGGTCGCACTCAATTCCCGTTTCACATCCCAAACAATAATTACTAGCTTGGCCTGGTTTTGTGGCTGAATGGTATGATTTGCAACGCACGCAAACACCAGCCAAGAGGATGTAGCGACTGCTATCCATCTGTAAATATTTTCTCTAGCAACAGCTTCATTTCCTTTGAAACATTAAAAAGGCTGTAGTTCTAACATGCATGCATATGCAGGCACGTGTCTGGAAAAACACACAGCAGGCACACACGTCCGCACGTCTCCGTTTAGCCTGAGTTTTGCGCCGTGCAAAGAGGAGGCTCCAATTTGTCACCCTGCCCTGCTTTCCGGGAAATGCGCTTTAATGACATTGCCAAGGACTCGGAAACCAACGTTCTCTGTCGGGTGGCTTTATCCCCAGAGAGGCGGCGCAGCGAACTCCTCCACCTCTGCAGCCTCGTGAAGACAGTCAAGGCCAAGGTGAAGCCCTTTTGGCTGCACAACTGCTGCTGGTGAGCTGGGGAGAGCCGGCAACGGGCTCCAGAGCAGCGCTTATAGTGTTCGTTCCTTCCTTTATCCTGAAATGTCAGGTTTGGGACTGGCCCATCACGATGTTTTTTGAAGCTCACTGAAGCAGATGTCGTGGTGCTGGATGGGGCCAGAGAAGTGCCCCCAAGGTGGGAGATGCCTTGAGGCTGTCATAGAATCATAGAATCACAGAATGTTTGGGGTTGGAAGGGACCTCCGGAGATCACCCATTGCCACCCCCTGCCAGAGCAGGGTCACCCAGGGCAGCCCCACAGGAACGCGTCCAGGCGGGTTGGAAAGTCTCCAGAGCAGGAGACTCCACACCCTCTCTGGGCAGCCTGGGCCAGGGCTCCGGCACCCGCACAGGGAAGAAGCTTCTCCTCATGTTGAGGTGAACTTCCCATGTTCTAACTTAAACCCATTATTCCTTGTTCTATTGCTGGGCACCACTGGGAAGAGATTGCCCCCTTCCCCTTGCCCCCCCACCCCTCAGATATTTCTCTACGTTAACAAGGTCCCCTCTCAGCCGTGTCCTCTCAAGGCTGAACAGCCCCAGTTGTCCCAGTCTCTCTTCACAGCAGAGATGTTCAGTCCCTTGATCATCCTCGTAGCTCTCCCTTGGACTCTGTCCAGTAGGTCCCAGTCTCTCTGGAACTGGGGAGCCCCAAACTGGACACAGGATTCCAGGGGTGATCTCCCCAGGGCAGAGCAGAGGGGCAGGAGAACCTCCCCAGCCCTGCTGGACACACTTTTCTTGGTGCCCCCCAGGATCCCACTGGCCTCTTGGCCACAAGGGCACGTTGCTGTCCCAGGGACAATTCACTGTCCATGAGGACTCCAAGGTCTTTCTCCATGGGGCTGCCTTCCAGCAGGACGTTCCCTAATCTGTACCGTGAATGTCCCCCAATCTGTGTGTGAACCCCAGGGACCCAAGACCACAAGTATCTCTGCAGACAAAGAGGGTTTGGGACGTGCCTTTCCAAGGCTGTGCTGGTACCCTCGGCACTGTTATCACAACCGTAATTATCCAGACACAGCTTCGGAAGTTCTATCAGCTGGTACCTCCAAACCCTCCCAGCTGGCTACTTAAAAAAGCCATTAAAGATGCAGCAAGTCGTCTTCACGCTCTCTGCACCTAACATCATTTTACTCTCATCTGGGTTCAGCCAAAGGGAGCCAGTCAGCCTTCAGTCCCCTGTTTCACTTGAGGCAGTAAATAATTCAGCGTGAACTTCTGTTATCCTTGTCTCGGAACAGAAGCAGAGATGTTCAGAGTTGGTTGGAAAGAGGAAAACTTTGTTCTACGGGAAAACTTGTGTTGCTGACCTTTCGTTCAATTTAGCATCGGAACAAAACATTGCACTGTGGGACCTGGAGGCAAACGGACCCATCCATGTCCCGGCTCACCATGCCCCTGCCTGCCTGCCTGCCATGGCTCAGGAGTCAAGCAATGACTTGGCCAAGGGTCCAGCTCCCAGCAAGCTCACTGGGCAGCTGAGGAACTCAGGAATTCACATCCCTGAGCTTGCATGGCCGTGGTTCTCGCTCCCCTGGAAAGCCATCGCCAGAGACTGATCGATCTCAGACCAGCATCCGCCACAAATGGGCCCTTAGAGGTGAAGGCAGTCACACCAGTTCGGTGACAATCAGCCCTGTGAAGCCTGGGACACCTCTTATCCTCCTAATGACCCCACATACCCCGTGGCAGTGGGGGGGACTTCATGGGCTACAGCGCCACGCAGGGACCCCGTGCCCCGTCTTCACAGGATTGTCCGTTCAGCGAGCGAAGGGAAGGATTCCCAGCAGAGCTCACACCTCCACACTTCTCCAGGGATGCCAACAGGGATGCACGTGACTCCTTTGCTCAGGAAACGCAGAAGACCCCCTAAATTGAAAAGAAAAGCAGAAAGAGAGCTGGAAAAGGTGTTTCCAGTGACTGCACAAGTCCTGCTCTTGCAGATCCTCCCCCTCCCCCTGCCTTGCTGGGAGATGAATGTTATTAATCAGGCCTGTAAATTGAAATCTATATTTTTCTCATGAGTTCTGAAACCCATTTAAGGCCTCTAAACAGCTTCTATCGGCTGAAAAAATGAAATTAATTTTATTCCTCTTGCCTAACCATCCTCGGGAGTTCTTTGTCAAAAGCCTTTGGTGGAAAAACAATGGAAACTTGTGCGGTGGTTCTGTCCGAAGCCGGGGTGGAAGCACACCGAGCTTTTCTCCTGCTGCGGGGACAATGGCCAGCATTGTCCCACGGCTGTCGTTCGGAGTGAGGAGCCAGCTGAGGGCTGAGCTATAGCCCCTCCATTCCACATGCTGATAACTCTTCTGGGGAGAAAAAAAAAAAAAAAGAGAGAGAGAAAAATCTTTTTACGATTCATAACAATAGTCCACAAAGGTTAGAAAATGTTCCCATTTTAAAAAAGTCATTCTGATGCTCTCGTAGCTTTCTGCAGCCAGTTTAAACCTGAGAGCCAGGCACACGCATACACAGCTGGTGTAGCCTGTCTCCATCCAAGTTTGGAAAGCGCAGCTCTACCCTCAGATCTAAGCTTTATTAAATATTGACTCATTCCCTGCCATTATTTTCTGCTCCATTATCTCAGTTTCATTAGCATTTACAACTCTTCGCCTTTCTGGGAATGCAGAAGTTGTGTTTCGTCTGCCTGCCTTCCTGCCCATAAATCACGAACCAGCTCCCGGCCAGAGGGCACCGTACGAGAAAATAACACTCCCGTTACGTTTGCTCACGAGCGGGGTGGCACAGGACTGCCCACCGAGATCCCACGCCTCACTCCGGAGTGTCTGGAAGGACAAGTGAGATGCTCAAATTATTTACGACGTGGTGGTAGGGAGGGGGATGGAGGAGGCAGAGTGTTTGTGCTGGCTGGGGTCCTCCTGCTGGGTACACTCCCCCCCCACCCTGTCCCTTTCCCTCAGCTTTGTCAGCTTGGTATTTGCTTCCACGTGAGCGGGTTTGCAGGCTCGGAGCCACCTGCCAGTGCCCTGACCCCGACCAACAGCTCACCCCTCCATCAGGCAGCAAAGCCCAGCAGCACCTCTGGGGCAGCGCAGGGCCTGGGAGCATCCCTGACGCGCAGGGATATAGGCTGGGAGAGGGTCACAAACCCGCCTCCTCTCGTTTCCAGTGCATGCAAAATTTTAGCCTTCAATTGCATTAATTTCCTGAAGAAGTGCGACAGATGAGCGAGCACCCTGTGTTTCTAAGTGCCTCTCGTGGGGACATGTTTTAAAAACAGACACTCTCTGTACTCCATCCCACAGAACAAATGCTCGTGCTGTTTTCCGTAACTGATTTCTTTTTTCTCCAAACTGTAGCAAATCACTCAGACCAGCCATCCAGAGAAGAAGGAGAATCTGAGCTTGGCTAAAAATAAATTGGGCTGGGTCCTCAGCAGCCCGTGGAGCCAGGCAGGTTTGCACTTGACCAAGAAGAACGATCCCAGTTTTGCTGAAACGGCAAGGGCTCATCTTCAAAAAAATGATCAGGATCCTGCAGTGTCCCTGCCTGACAAGAGCCATCGTGGCTGTGATCCACCAGGGTGTGGAGGGGTGGCCCGCAGCACCCTCCTCTGCTGCTTGCTTGGAGGCAGAGGGAGCTGGGCTTGCTGGAGGTGTTCTTCCAAGAGCCTTTCCAGAGCTGATCTGGGGCTGGAATGTCGGACAACAGGCAGAGGGAGGTGGGGGTCCCACGCATGTCCTTCCCCAAGATCAAATCCTCAGGGGTCTGTTCTGGGTCCGGTACCGTTCAACGTCTTTGTCAGTGATATCAGGTGCACCCTCAGCAGGTTTGCTGATGACACGGAGCTGTGTGGGGCGATGGACTCACTCGAGGGCAGGGTTGCCATCCAGAGGGACCTTGGCAGGCTGGAGAAATGGGCCAGGGCAAACTGCAGGAGGTTCAGCAAGTCACAGCGCAGGGTCCTGCACCCGCGTGGGGCCAGTCCCAGTCCCAGACACAAACTGGGCACAGAGTGGGGTGAGAGCAGCCCTGGAGAGAAGGACTCGGGGGTGTTGGCAGACGAGCAGCTCAGCCTGAGCCGGCCGGGCGCTCCTGCAGCCCAGCAGCCAACCCTGCCCTGGGCTGCACCCAGAGGAGGGCGGCCAGCAGGGCCAGAGAGGGGCTTCTCCCCCTTTGCTCTGCCCCGCTGAGACCCCACCTCGAGTGCTGCGTCCAGCGCTGGGGTCCCCACCCTAAGAGGGACGTGGAGCTGTTGGGACGAGTCCCGAGGAGGCCACAAAGGTGACCCAGGGGCTGGAGCAGCTCTGCTGCGAGGACAGGCTGAGGGAGCTGGGGGTGTTCAGCTGGGGAAGAGAAGACTCCGGGGGGGACCTTGTCACTGCCCTCAGTGCCTGAAGGGACCTACAGGGAGGCTGGGGAGGGACTTTGGACAAGAGTGTCCAGCGACAGGACAAGGGGAGAGGGATTTAAGTTGAAGGAGAACAGGTTTAGGTTGGATCTTGGGAAGAAACTCTTCAGCCCGAGGGTGGCCAGACTGTGGCACAGATTGCCCAGAGAGGCTGTGGCTGCCCCCTCCCTGGAGATGTTCAAGGCCAGGTTGGATGAGCCTGGAGCAACCTGGGCTGGTTAAGGGCGTCCCTGCCCATGGCAGGGGGTTGGGTGAGATGATCTCTAAGGGCCCTTCCAACCCTGACAATTCTATGATTCTATGATCCACCTCACCCATATGGTGCCACCTGGCTCTGCAGGCAAGAGAGGAGTCCCCTCAAATGCAGCTCTCAACCTCTGCAGCCACGGGGCATTTGAGAAGGCGGAAGGTGCTGTGAAACCGAGGCCAGGCAGGACTGATGAAAAAGCTTCTGCAAAAATCAGGAGCAGACAGAAAACCAGGTGTGGAGAACAGGAGAATGCGTTTGGGGGCCTTATGTCACCCCTGGGAAATCCAGGTCAGTACACCAGCAGCGGCAGGAGCAGGGCTCTTCGCCATTACTGCAGCTCTCACCAATGAAGCCTACATATTCTTCAGGAACAGCTCAAAAGTCAGAAGAAAGATGCAATATCATCGCACTAAATATTTACATGTGGTGCTTCTCCTCAAAGCTGAGAAAAAGGCGTATCACATAGGTACCATCAGGGTTGCCCCGAGCCCTCATCGCGCGCTCGGCGCTGGGCTGGCACACAGCTCGTCCCCCCGGTACCATGGGCTGGGAGGTGTCCCCGTGCCTCAGAAAGAAGCAGTGAGACTGAAAGGATTGATTTGTTTGAATTAAGCGTGTGTAACTCTATGCACCCTCCCGCAGGAGATCTGGGTGTGATATTGCGTGCGTGCTGCTGGTAGAGGAGTGGTCCTGAGTGGAAAGTGGGGGCTGACCTCGTCGCTCTCGACATCGCAGTTTGCTTTGGTGAAGCTGCATCTGATGTACGCAAACAAGCGCTGGAAGTGAGGCTGAGGACGTCAGCACAGCTAAGCCTGGAGCACCGCCGCCGCAAGCAAATCAGATTCAAAGTTAATAATTTAATTTCTAGGAGACAGAGAAAAATCAGAGCGCTAATAAGGTATGAACTTAATAACTCGGTGTAGCGGGACCGGGCGCTTCCATCTGTTAATCACAAGCTCAGATCTCAGCACAAGGTGCAGACACAGCATTTGTGCAGCGAGGACGTGGACGCAGGCACGAAAAGAGAGAGCAGAGGACAGACAGATGTGGCAGAAAGTCGGATCAAAGCTGAGGAGGCTTTACGTGCTGGCGTACAGGTGGTCGTAGAAAAGATGTAGACGTGGCGATTGGTAAGGTCCTTCAGAACGACTGCGGACTTTTCAGGTTCTGAATGGTTTTTAGATTTGTATTTCATCAATTCTCAAACAAAATACGTGTTCTGCTGAGATAGCCTGCAATAACACTAAGGCTAACAGGCCTGACCATTATTTTGCAACTTATTTCTACAATCTGTTGAGGCTAGATAAGGCAGTTTCTGGTACTTGTAGGAAATTGCTATAGAAAAAAAGACTAATAGGCACTGAAGTAGATAGCAGATAATGTTGTACTAGGTGAAACGCGATAAACAAACTGAAACTGCCTCTTCTTTAACAGTGGACGTGCATGAGGATAAAGACTATGAGGTGTTTATTTCCCACCATCAGGAAATCCCCACAGAAGATGATTTTCCTTGAGAAGACCGTTCTTGAAAGCAGCCCATTATTTAGGGTTGGTTTTTGAGGGGTTTTTTTTTGCATTTATTGCAGAAAAACTCCTCTGCAGTCTTCTAGGCAAGGTCAGCTGTTCATGCGCTGCAATCAATAATCTCTTCTTCAGCGTACACCGCTCCGCTCTCGCAGTGGAGTTTATGGCTGCACTACATCTTTCTTATGAATGAACTCTAACTTTGCCACTGCTGAGCTAGGATCTGGCTATTTTTAATAAATAGCCTGACGCTGACCCTCTGACTTTAAGAATATGATATCAGATCATCTGGAACGTCACCAAAATGTCGGGAAATGCTGAGCGTTGGGGGAAAACGAGGGTTCACAAAACAATCTTGTTTGCCCTTCCAGAGTTTCTTCCATAGATAAGTAGATGCGAATTTAAGAAAGATTTGGCCCCAAACCTCCAGCTTTGTTTTCATGGGATTTTGGTGACAGAGCTACCAGTTTGCTCCAGTAAAGGTATGGCGCAGGCAATGACATCTCCAGTGGCTTCACGCACCGCAAATTACACATTGTGTAGTTGGTTATTTAAATAAATAAATGTAAAACCCAGAGGTCTTGTTTATTATTGTTTTACCTCTGAATAATTGCTCTAAACTTAATTGTGAACTGGCTAAATAGCTTTTTTTTATTTAGCAATGCCGCCGTGCTAATTTTGACGTTTGCAAATGTCGACGTCCCAGTTCGAGGCTACAACAAATTGCTTAAAAATCATCTTGCTCTCTTAAAAAAGAATTCCCCTCCTGTGTTCTACTGCATTGATGTTAAACAGCCACAGTAGTGTGGAGGGTTAGTTTCACTAAAAATTTTGCTGGTCTGGTTTTGAACCGAATGTGCCTTAGCACGGTTTAGAGCTGCCTTTGGCTTCTTGCCTCCGTGTGAGCTGACGAATCCAGTTTGCCCTGCAATTATCCCAACCTTTCCCAGGTATGTGTGGCTAGCAGCGGCTCCCAGGCCCCAAACATCTCCCTTCGTCCAAACGGACTTAAAAACGCTGAGATGATTTCCTTTGGATTCATAAAGTCTCCTGAGGGCTTCCACGGTGGGAGGTATTGACTGGGAAGATGCCGGGACTCATCTTGGAGTAAGTTTGTCGTCGTAGGTAATTAGCAGTGACAGATTTACGGGTAAAGCCGTGTCATGTTCACTTTCCCATGTGCACCGTAAGGCGAGTAACACCTCCCTACACCACCCAACTGTTGTGTCTGGGGTGCACCACGTTTTCTGCTGGGTTTGTGAGGGAGTGGAGGGTGGCAGCAGGCAACTTCTGATTTCCAGAGTTCAGCAGGGTGAGGGATCCCTGGCTAGAGACTGTCTTCAGTGCCCCGTACCCTGACCCTCATCTGTTATCTGCAAGAGTCTAGTGCTCCCTTATCTCACAGAAGGGTGGCGAAGCTTAATTAACTAATTAATCTTTCAAAGAATTGTGATAGTCTTAGATAAAGGATGTCAGGCAAAGTATCTATTACTGTTTCTTTCATGATCAACAGTAACTTTTTTATTAACTCACAAGAACCATCTAAGGTTTAAAAACTTGGTTTATTAAGGATATTGCAAGACGTTTAGGCTTTTAACAAAGCAGTTGGCCTGTCCCTAAGCTAACACCCTCCTCGGTGTTTGTGGAGCCAGAATCCACAACTTCGGCATCACTCGGGGTCCCCGGCCAAATCCTGCACTGGCTGATGCTCCATGTGTGTAAGCCAGGACAGGGTGTGTCACTCACCATCCCAGTCCTGAACGCATTATATCTTTTTTTTTTTTTTTAAATTAGAATGATGACATTTAATTAGCAGTGGGCTTAGGGCACACACAGAGAGAAGCTCACTGTCGCTTCCTTGGGTCTCGCCTGGAGGATCATATGTGTTGCGGCACACGACTCCCAACTCATCGCTTTGGTGGCAGCTTCGTAAGCTGTGCCTCTAGCACAGCTATCATCCTAGATAATGTAAATTAAGAAATGGTCATTTCCTAAAAAATAATGCTTATCTTCTTGCCTTCTTCACCCCCAAACTAATCTCTAAGTCAATAGTTATCACCTCCTACCAGGCAAAGCCAAAAACGCTCCCACATCCCAGCAGAAATTTACGTATCTGGCCATATCATCCCTGTCCACGGCACAGGGGTTGGAACTAGATGGTCTTTAAGGTCCTTCCAACCCAAACCAGTCTAGGTTTCTAACACATCTCCCATACGACGGCCCAGATTAAAACATCAGTGGCGTCTGGGTTTGACTACCACAACCCTTAGACACTGTGCTGGAGAGACCTTGCAGGGAACGATAAAGAAATGGAAAATAACATGCCAAGAGCAGGCAACCTTGATATGCTTGGGAGAAGGACAATTCCTCCCCTCTGAATTATAGAATCACAAATCATTACGGTTGGAAAAGACCTTCAAGATCATCAAGTTGAATCATTATCTAACTCTACCAAGTCAACCCCTGTCCTGGGCAGCCTGGTCCAGCCTTTGACAACACTTTCAGCACAGAAGTTTTTCCTGATGTCTAACCTAAACTTCCCCTGGCGTAACTTGAAGCCATTTCCTCTTGTCCTGTTGGTTGTGACTTTTGAGACCAACACCCGCCTGTCTACAACCTCTTTTCAGGCAGTTGTAGGGAGAGATGAGGTCTCCCCTCAGCCTCCTTTTGGAACAACCCCACGTCCTTGAGTCCCCTCAGCCTCCTTTGGAGGCTGAGGGGACTCAAGGACCTGGGGTTGTTCAGTCTGAAGAAAACTCTGAAGAAAACTTCAGACTGAACAACCCCATGTACTTGAGTCGTAAGACTATGAGGTTACGCTGAGGCGTTGCTTTGATTATGGATTTATTTGGGTGGTGTTGCCCCAAGCTTGTGGAGATTCATCACTGTGTCGTTCCCACTTCAGGACATCCAGAGGTGGGCTGTGGAGGTGGCTGAAGATGACCCAGAAGTGTGTCCAGGTGGCCAAGAAAGCCAATGGCATCCCGGCCTGGATGAGGAATAATGTGGCCACCACAACCAGGGCAGTGATTGTGCCCCTGCACTCGGCACTAGCGAGGCCGCAGCGTGAACACTGGGTTCAGGTCTGGGCCCCTCATGACAAGAAGGACGTTGAGGGGCTGGAGCGGGTCCAGAGAAGGGCAACGGAGCTGGGGAAGGGTCTGGAGAACAAGTGTGGAGAGAAATTCTGTGAATTCTGTGAACAGCTGAGGGAGTTGGGGCTTTTCAGCCTGGGGAAGAGGAGGCTGAGGGGAGGCCTCATCGCTCTCCCTGACAAGAGGGTGCAGTGAGGTGGGGTCGGTCTGTTTGATCAGGTAACAAGCGATAGGATGAGGAAATGGCCTCAAGTTGCACCAGGGCAGGTTTAGGTTGGATATTAGGAAGAATTTCTTTACTGTACGGGCTCTCGGGCACTGGGACGGGTGCCCAGGGCAGGGGTGGTGTCCCCGTCCCTGGGGGGATTTAAGAGTGGGGCAGACCCAGCGCTCGGGGATGGGGTTTAGTGGAGGACTGGTCCGTGTTGGGTTAACGGTTGGACTCGATGATCCTGCAGCTCTTTCCCAATATCTGGGCGATTCTGTGAATTCTGTGAAAATGGAGGCCCCCGCCCCTGCCCAGCCCCTCCCGCTCCCCCCCTTCCCGACTCCTCCCCTGCCCCTTCCCCTCTCCGGCCCCTTCCCCCGGGCCGCCGGCGGGACTACGAGTCCCAGCGCGCCCCGGGCCGGGGGCGGAGCGGGGCTTTGTGCGGGCCGGCATGCGGGGGAGCAGCCGCCAGAGCCGGAGCCGGAGCTGGAGCCGGAGCGAGCCCGCCCCGGGGGGAGGGCGAGGGCGGCGAGCCATGACGGGCGAGGCGGCGGCGGCAGCGGCGTTCCGCCGTCGGTGCTAGAGGGCGACCGCGGGGCGCGGAGCCCGCCTGGCGCGGAGCGCGGAGGCAGCGCGGAGGGGCCGCCGCCGCCGCCGCCATGGGCAACGCGGGGAGCGTGGACTCGCAGCAGACGGAGTTCAGGGCGCACAGCGTGCCCCTCAAGCTGCCCATGCCCGAGCCCGGCGAGCTGGAGGAGCGCTTCGCCGTCGTCCTGGTGAGTGCCGGCCCCATTGTCTGCGCGGAGGAGAAGGGGGTCGCGCCCACGGGGGGAGGAAGGGGGGGGGGGCGGGCTGGGCGTTCCGGCCTCCGCCGAGGGGCCGATGGCGGGAGGGAGCGGGGAGAGTTGCGGGGGGCCCCAGGCTGGGGGCTCGCGGGGCCGTGGCGGCCGGGAATCGGGGGGAAAAGTTGGAGAAGCGAGGCGGGAGCCGCCCCCGCCGCGCTCGGCTCCCCCCTCCCGCCCCGCCGGGGCTGCGGGCACAGGTGGGCACCGCCCGGGCGGCGGCGGGACGGGCAGGGAGCGGGGTGGGGGGGGCACGGCGTGGGTGCCGGCGGCGACTCCTTTGTCTCGGGAGCCCCCCCCTTCCCCAAAGAACCGCCTCCCCCCGAGCGGACCCACCCCGCGCCGGGGGCTGCCCGGACACCGGTGAGGGACCCCCGCGGGTCGGGGCGGGGGCCCTGGGGCCGCCTCACCCCGGCCTGGTGGCTCCCGGGGCTGGAGAAGGGGCTCTCCTGGTTCCCCCGGGACAGGCCGGTCCCCGCCACGGGTGTGCGGTTCCTCCGGGGCCGCCGGTGGTCCCGTTGGGGTTATTTCACTCCTTTTCCCCCCCCCTTCCCTCAAGCTGGGCAGGGCTCGGTGGCTGAGGTGGCCCTCCCAGAAGTTCCCAAGGAAGGGCAGCGCTTCCCTTGGTGCGTTTTGGGCAAACGTCCCGTTTTCTTTTGGTTCTTAAGCAGAATGAGTGGGGGACCCATCGGTTCTTCCGTGCACTTCTTACTTTCCCGTGAAGCTGAGGGAGGAGAATGAATAAACCCCGTGAAACCCGGCATTCCCACCTCAGATACTAGAGCAGCCCCCCTCCCCGGTATTTGAAATACTCCTGGTGTTGAGCGAGGATTCGCAAACTGGTGTGTGTTGGGGATTATTTCTGGTTAGACCCAATTAGATTATCATGTCTAAGAAAAGAATAAGCCTATTCAGTCAGGAACCCCCACTGATGAGCCAAATGGCGAGTGAGATGTTACGATTATTAGGCACAGTGGAAAAAGCCTGAGCTCGCATTGCTCTTGTCAGGGAAAGCCGTGGTTGTTTTGCAGATGGGAGACGCTCCCGTGAGCGGCGCCTGGCTCGGGGTCAAGTCCTCGGTTCGTCTTAGCCCACCGAAAGGGTGCCTGGCTTAATTTGCGTGCGTGGTCCGTGCGAGAAAAAATTAGTGGTTTTGAGTAGGACCGATTGATTAGATTGGTAAAAGGGAGAGACATCATTTGGGAGAGCAGAGCAGAGCACGTCTGATACGCGTAACATAAATACGGGAGATAACAGGACCACGCCTGTGATTTTTTTGAGGTACTTGAAAGGAGTAGATGGCATCTGTTTTTAGAAGGTGGGAGTTAGATAAATTGAGGGTCGGAGGATGAGTGCCGTAGCTTTGCAGGCCGTGCAGATGCGAGTCCGTGCGAACGGGCTGTTGGATGGTTTGCTCCCATCGGGAGGAGCTGCAAGGTGGGGCCCGAACGCTGCAGGAACAGCCAAAAATCGCCTTCAGCCTGTTCTCGAAGCCAGCCGGGGATGGCTGGTGTGTGCTGCAGCTTCCAGGAAATATCTGACTGGTTCATGAAAGAATAAACTCCTAGGCTGTTATTATTTTGTTTTCTCTGTGGCTCTGAGGGGAAGATGACTGTGCCACTGGTCAAAGCCCAGAAAGTGGGTAGGCAGTAGAGCAGCAGGGATTAATGAGAAAGGAATGGCGGTCGGGGGTAAAAAAAAAAAAAAAAAGAGGAGGAATGTTTTCTGTAGGCAGAGAGGATTAGTCAGGAGGTGAGAGTGTGAAGAAGGAGATGCTGAAGGTTATGGGGCTAAATCTCACCTTCTTTATGCGCTGTCTTAAGAAATTAGCCTGGCACGGGCATCGCTTGTGCACTCGGAGAGCCCTGGTGAGGTCCCGAAGGGCTTTGCTGACAATAGCGATTCTCGTACTGCTAATGAAGTTCCCAAGACTGTTTTTGACATTGATGAACACACAGCTCGGTTGAGTTGCAGCTTGTGTGCAGGTGTAAGGTCATCACACTGAACAATTCTTCTCCGATTCTCTATGTGAAGAGTGGGATTGTGCGGGAACACAAAAGTGTTTTGAAGTTTTATTCTTCTCAGCTTGTGCAGAACGAGCACAGTTTGGCCACGTTTTTACTGGAAGTGCTGTGAAACTGACTGTTGGGGTTTTTTTACCACTTCAAACATCCTCTCCTGATCTCCTCCAGGATATCTATGGTCCCTTCAGCAAGGGGGTGGACGGGCAGCGGTGAGTCTGGAGGTGATGGGTGCGTGGGCTGGCTCACGTTCGCTGCATCGTTAGCAGAGTTAGTCTCGAGGAAGGCCTCTGGTGAAGTAGTTTGTCCACTTCAAAGGTGCACAGTCGCCTTCCTGCCTCCTTGGTTAGCCTCTCTCCGAGGTCTGAGGTGCACAAATTGCAAGAGATGGTGGAAGTGCCCCAGGTCACGCTTGTTTGGCGAAGCTCTCAAATGTGACTGTGCTAATACGTTCTCCTGGTCTGTAACGGTGCCGTCAGTGTTGGGCGAACAATGTGAGAGGGTTTTCCCTGTGGGTCTTTGTCTCCTGGTGCTGTTTTTGGGACTCGTGTAGTAAATGTGCCTCCCTGGCTCGTTATGCTCAGATTTGTACTTGTCTCTGCTAGTGAGGACCAGTGACAACCCAAGAGGGATCCAGGTTTCTGTCTGTAAGCTTGCTGTTGTTTTTTCCATCCCCTCGAACTGATGCAAATTCCCCCCTTTCGGTAGAACGTGTGGATAAACTTTAAAGGAGGTTGTAGAGAGGTGTGGTCGGTCTGTTCAAGTACCAAGCAACAGGACCAGAGGAGATGGCCTCAACTTGCACCAGGGGAGATTTGGATTGGATATTAGGAAGAATTTCTTTACTGAAATGGCTCTCGAGCATTGGGACGGGTGCCCAGGGCAGGGATGGTGTCCCTGTTCCTGGGGGGGTTTAAGAGTGGAGCAGACCCAGCGCTCAGGGATGGGGTTTAGTGGAGGACTGGTCCGTGTTGGGTTAGCGGTTGGACTCGACGGCCTTAAAGGTCTTTCCCAATCTGGGCGATTCTGTGATAAATCGAGAGCTGGATCCCAGCTCTGGTGCTGCCTTTAAGCTTGCGCTGGCACAGGCCCTTGGCTGCGCATCTGCAGGAACCTCCCGCCAACATCCCTTCCCAGACACGCTCGCTTTTCCTCCTCAGCTGCGTTGGATCTCTTTTCCTGGCTTTATCCCGTGGATACGTGGGGCGGGTGTGCCTAAATCGCCATTTCTGGTGACCAACCCTAGTTTATCGCATGGGAAACCATCGCTGAGGGTGTGTGAGCATCCCTTGCGACCCGAGCACGCCGAATGCATCCGTAGACATCGTGGCACCGCTGTCCGATGAGTTTGGGGGTGTGGGGGTAAGAGCCAGGCTTCCAGCTCCGCCAGCAGGGTGGTCTGCCTCTGAACCGGGGTAGCACGTTTGCAAACGACACGTGGTTCGGAGGAAGCAGCCGGGACGGAGTTGGCAGGGTAAATGGTTGCCTAATGAGCTGTGATTGACATAATTTGACTGCTGGATTACAGATCTGCGGTGAGGTTAACAGGAAATATCCTCTTACCCCACCAAGCGGCGTTGCCTTTTACAAAGGAGTCTTCTGTGCCCGGTTCCGTGGGATGGGGCGGAGGGAAGGAGGTGTTTCTGCTCCCGGCCCTGCTCCATCCTCGGCTGAACGTGATGGTACCTACCTGGATGCTCTGCTTCTGCTGAAGGCTTTGCCGAGAGGAACTTCTTCGTTCCGCTAGAATTCCCTCCTTCACCGTGGATTTTGCCCGAGCATCGTTTTCCGTACCGGTCAAGGGAGTTTTTAACGTCTGTTGCTAAAGCTCGGTGTGAGAACTCTGTAACATTTCCCAGCTGTTTTTCATTCCTCTTCCTGATCCTCTGTCAAATATATTGTGCATTGTTTTATAATATGTGCAGTTTAGAGTCTGCAAATCATTAAAGAGCGTGACGTGGTTGCAGGAGGTATCTGTGAGGTGGTATTAGTTCCCTCGCTTCGGTGGGGTTGGTGGGGCACTGGATTCCTGGTTGTAATTCCTGAGTTTAACGGACCTCTGCTGGACAAATCTCAATTGAGATCCTGTAGTCTCGTATCGGGAACAATTTGTTTTGTGTTTTGTGGAATTTGAAAGCAATGCTATGGAAGTTGAGGGGCACTAAATTAGATTTAGGAACCGCCTTCAGGAAAAGGAGATTTCTGAAAGTCAGATACTGAAAAGGCCTGATTTGTTTTCTTCCATCAGGCTTCTGCCACTGGGTTCTTAAGGTCTTGTTTAAATGATTCAAGCCGTGACACCTTTTGCTTGAAGAAACAATGTGATAAATCACGTTGTTAAATATATGTATTTCTGACGGGTAAAATTCACAGAGTGAAGGGGTGCTTGGTAGTGACGCATCTGTCGAGCTGCCCTGTAAATCAGCAAATGGCATTTGTAAGTTTTTCCACCTAGACATCACAGGAGGGTATTTTTGTAAAACTGTATTTATTTTTTTTTGAGTGTCTGGAATACGAGGATACAGTGGTGGGTATATAGCTACTACTAGCAGGTTAGTCACGTTTGTAAAATTTATTTCAGGTCCTAGAAACCTGGAAGACTTAAAAAATGTCTAATGGCTGATGTAGTTGCGTGTATTTTTCTGCGTACCCTTTTTTTTTCCCGTGCGAAATAATCTCCTTAATTGATGGAGCTGTAATGATGGAGGTATGAACCCATTCTGTCAAGCTGCGTGTGTCACTCGTTTGTAGGCTCCGAATAGCCTGAGAGAAAGTAGTTGGGTTTTTCTGTCAAAAAGCCCAGGTGAGAGGGTTGGCTGCTGGATGCCCGCGCCGTGGGGATGCGCCCGCGATGCTGATACCGTAGAACCATGGAGCAGTTGGGCTGGAAGGGACCTTAAAGACCATCTTGTTCCATCCTGCCATGGACAGGGACATCTCCCACCAGACCACGTTGCTCCAAGCCCCGTCCAACCTGACCTGAATTCCTCCTGCCGAGCACGAGCTGCCCTTAACCTGCACCGTCATCTTTCCTGCGATGCGTTGAAGCTTTATCAAGCATCTCTATCATCTTCCTTTAAACTTGTGTGCCACATAAAGTTGTTTTTTTTTCTTTTTTTATTTTGTCTTCACAAGCAAGGTCATGCAGAACTTGGCCTCTGGGTGTTAAATGGGCTGTTCTGCGGTAGAAGCGGGTGATGCTTGGGAAAGAATTTGAAAGAGGTTCGAAATGAAAATCGGAGTTTACAAGGTGATCTTAAAGAAAACAGTAGCTGAATTCTTGACAGTTAAATGGCTTGCAGCCGCTAGAGTCCATCTTTAGTCTTTCATTTAAAAAAATAAAATAAAATCACTTTAACTTTTCACGCTGCATGAAAAGGTATTAAAGTTCTACTTCAGAGAGGGCGGCGAGTATGTTTCCCTGAAGGGCTTTGGGTGCTCCTCACAATTACGAAAGGATCTGGTGCTTCATCTCAAATCAACACCATCTCTGTTTTTAACAGTCTGGGCAGATTTTGCTCTTATTTTGAGGCCTAAACCTACCAGATAAACGGTATTGCCCCCAGTCTGTTGCAAAAGGTGGTTTAAATCTGTCATCTTGGCCTGTGAGTTCTTAGCTGAGGGAGTGAAAGACCCTACAGAAGTAGCCAGGTTTTTTCCTCATTATTTCTAGCTTGGAATATGTCCTAAAGTGAAACCAGGCTTTGACATTCACTTTCTGATCTTTTGTTTGGTCATGGGGGCGTTACTAAAAGGCAAACCCAGTGCCAGTTCCTGCCTTTCCCCCCCTCCAAATACATTTTGAGCTCTCAGCATTTCTGCTCGTTTTTCAGCGCCGTTGCCGCTCTCGCAACTCGGTAACAGAGAAGTGGGAATGAATACAGCCTACTGTTCGTTTTTAGGAGTGGAAAATCCCTGTGATTGATTTCGGTTTTGCTTTTCTTTGCTGACCCAACTGCTGGTTTTTCTGCAGCGTGTGACTCTTGCTTTTTTGAGCAGCAGCTTCTTGAGCAGGAGATGCCGGGGAAAGGTTTGTACTCCAGTGCCACCATCGCTACGCGTGACTAGATGAAATGGTCCCACAGACTTGTAGCACGGGGAATTTAAATCAACGTTCTTCGTTTTTGCTGCAGATTCTGCTGCACGAATCATTGTTGGGAGTCAGTGATGTCCCTCGGTAGAGCCTGGTGCTGTTGACACCACCTCATCGACTCGACTCTGAGCTCCTTTCAAATCAAGGTGCTGAGGGGGATACTCTGAAATATATAACAGCAGCTCCGAATTTGAGATTATTTCAAAGATGCTCAGTTCTTCATCCTGCTTGTAGTTTTCAAGGGTGTTCTTCCAGGAGGGACAGTGAAACAGGCCTGGAAGTCACAAATGAATTATGCAAAACATGCTAATGCCACCCATGCTTTTCATCACCCGTTTATTTTTAAGCATCTGGGCTGTGTGTTGAGTTTGAGTTAAGTACGTTGTGATTGGGATCAAAATGCTTTCCAGTGCAGGAAGCCATAAAGAAAACCGCAGGAGAAGCAGTTGTTTTGCGTGGTCCCTTTCAGGTGCTGTCTCCTGCGTGACAGTAGAAGTCACGGCTGTTCGGGGTGGCCTTTGCAGGGTGATTGTTGGTCCCCCAGGAGCTCTTGGAGATGGATCGTACACTGCTCCACAGGGTGTTCTCACTGCTATGAGAGGTAAACGTGGTTTTCTCTGCTAACCAGAAGGTTAGACCTTAAAACTAGCTGAGGAGCAAAACCATACGTTGCCTGTTGCGAGAGGAACAGTTCGAAATGCTCTTCCAGGCAGCGAAGCAGCTGTTCCAGCCGCTGAGAGAGTTCCGCAGCGAGTCGCGTTGCGGCCACATTTTGGGCAAACTGAGCTGAATTATTGTTTGTTTTCCTCTTTGTTCGTTTGGAAGAGTCCATCTGGGAATTTGGTGTGGGAAGTAAGTGACACCAACTCATTCCATTTGATTTACAATTATGTTAAAATAGTCGTAAGCCTGAGCCTCCAGCAGTTAGGAGCTGCAGCATCGCTCGAGCTAAAGGCCGTGGCCCGCTGACCAGGTAAAAGCACTTTCAACCTAAAGAGCAGTAATTTCCCTTTTATCGTGTCCTGCCGAGTTCGATTCTGAAGGGCCAGTGGAATAAAAGGAGCAGGTTTTTAGCTCTTGAACTTCATATGGTTACACCAGTTGGCCCCGGAGGGCTGCGCTCTTACCCACGTAGCGTTGTCACTGAGAAATGCCGCGTTTCCAGTTCCTTCTGCACGGGGTTTCCAGCTCTGCAGGTGGCAGAAGGTACGTGGTGTGCACCCCTGTTTTGATTGTGTATTGTTTCACTGGTTGGTTGGACCTTGATCATCTGCTTTGTAGGTTTAATAGCTCAAGATGCCCAGTGTTGTATCCGGATATATTGGAAAACATAAGCATTGATTTGTCCCAGGCTTCGTCTCTTCCTAAAGGAGCGTCTCGCTGCCTTTCACAAGCGTTACGTTGTGTAAAGACTTGGATAATATATAGCTTGCCCATACTCTGTTATAACTAACATACTGTAGAAATTCGACCTGTGTTCGTTCGTTTTCAATTTTCCGTGGGATCTCCAAAAAAACGAGTGTTTGTCTTCTGCAACTGCGCAGCGTTAAACATATATTTGGGGAGGATATTCATAAAGCGACATAGTGGCCGTATTGTGTGGGAGATGAATGGTCTTCAGATGAGGGCTGCGCGATGCGTGGACCTCCAGGACTCTGCATTGCCACTCTTGAGAGCAACTGCGTGTACTTGATGGCGAGCTGGAAACGTGCCCAACCGCTTCCCGACCGAAGTGCTGGGGAGTCAAGTGGGGACACCCTGCGGCCGTTTCCTTAGGAACTGGCCTGGGACCCCTCGGGTGACGGCAGCCAGCGCCACCTGGGCCATGCGCCCAGGAGAAAACTCCCATGTCAGGAGGATCCTTGGGAAGACCTTGGGAAGATAAGACTTCTCTCTGTACAGCGTGGGGAGAGCGGTCTTAACTGTGGCCTCCTGCCTTTTCGGAAGTCCTGTCCTGGTCCAGCGGGCAGAAACGAAGAACTGCCCTCGCCTTCTCCGATGTGTGTCTCTTCTGGTCACTCTCCTCCGTGCCAGCGTTGGCCAGAAGTTGCTGCTGGGCAGAAGGTCCTTGAGGCCTCCAGGAGCTTAGGAAGAAGGCTTTTTTATTATTTTTTTTTTTTAGCATGTGTTTGGGTGTTGCGTGTCACAATAACAGAACTGTTTGGTTTCCTTTTAAAATCTACATTATTTGGCCAGAAGCTATTTTACTATAAAAGGATTGAGGGTGAATATAGATTATACATCTGTTACTTGTTTATCTGTGCAATTGAGGCCAAGTGCGAAGAATAGAGAGTCGCACAAATTGGCAAAGTTTCCCAAGTCTTTCAGATGCCAGTAATTAAAATGAGGAAGCAAATCGTTCCATCCAGAAATTTGGGTTGCTCGTCCATCTAACGCTCTGGCGTGTCCCTCTACCGAGTCCTCTGGTCCTGCTTGCACAGAATCACAGAGCTGCTGGCGTTGGAAGGGACCTCTCAAGATCATCCAGTCCATCTTGTACAAGAGGCAAACAAATTAATGTGTGTCTACCTCCGGCTCTTTCGGTGGGAGTGGGTGGCAGCCTTATCAAAAGGGTCTGATAGCTCGGTGGAGTTTATACAGCAGTTTTCTGACGAGCTTTCCCAATAATTTAGTGTGTCTGGGAGCGCTTCAAAGGTCTTGCTGCCCAGCTCTGCCTTGCAAATAGAGAAGATCAAATAAATTAACTATCACAAATATTTAACTTAAAGCGCGGTCAAATAGGAGCTTTGATGTGGCGTGTGTATATGAGAGCCTCTGTGTGTCTGTACCCTCTCACAGATATTTTAGTTCAATGTTGTATTTGCCTCTTCTCTCAGACATAATAAGCCTAATGCTGCAAATCTAAATAATTGCGTTCCACCTTTGCAGGCAGGCCTTGTTAAATGGTGTCGAAACCGAGCGGGGCGTACAGAATTTCACCGGGGAGCTGATGGTAAAGAAATTGTTGCACGGTGGAGTCGTTCTTTTGAGGATCGTGGGCTTGGTTTGTTGGTGTGCCCCCCTCCTATGAGAGGCGCTGGCTCATGGGATTATCTTCTGTTGCGTTGCGTGAGGTGTTGCCCGATGGCCAAGAGCTCTCTCCGCGTAAACTGAAGTCGTCGATTTGATGTAGTGATTAATTATTGAAGCGCACCGTGCGTTGAGCCAGGGAACCTTGGGTAGTAATTACCATCCTTTTGTGATAGCATCTAGTTTACAGGTAACCGTGATGGATTGTTGTGAATCTCTAAAAACTGCAGCTTCTTAAAATAGGCCGGGAGTTGTCACGTCTGCTCAGCGATCCTCTCCCAGCGGCGGCGTGCCTGCGAAGACGCGGCTCTGCTCCGTGTCAGAGCTTTGAGTACAAATGCCTGTTCTCTTGATCATGTAAATGAATATCTAAGTGCGGCAAATGTGTGATATTCCTTTTGGTAAATAAAACAAGAACTTTTGTACTTTGTGGCTTTCTTTTTTTTTTTTTTAAATCCGTGGATCTTTCCCAAGCGTCTCAGTGCTGCAGAGGAAGACGAGGAGTGAGAGTTATGTTTGTTACCTTTTGGAAAAGGAAGCCTGAATTGCTCTGAGCCCCCCCCCAAAACAAACCTGGGCAACAGGGTAGAGATTAGAAATAATGTCTCCCTGCTGCCCAGAGTTTGTCATAACTGCTGGGAAAGGAAACTGGAAATTTTGCTGCCTCCCCCTGTGCACGTGTCTGACACTTTGGGGAACCCGCTGCCTCCCTCCCTGGCTAGCCTCGGCATCTGGGACCGGGCAGCTGGCACTCGGCTCTTTGAAGTCACCTTTGCAGATCCCTGTCAGCTTTCCTCTTTGATGTATTTTAAAAAAAAAAAAAAAAATCTCATTTTGTACTGGTTTTGGCTGGGACAGAGTTAATGGTTTTGTTCGTGTCTCACCTCTTTTGGTTTTTAATTTTCTGTTGTATCTAGAGGCGAGACGGGGCTTTTGGCCATCTGTATGTATGCACGTGTGTGAATTGGTGGTTTTGCTTGTTTTCTGGGGTTTTTTTTCTTTTTTTTTCTTTTTTTTGTGTGACTACTAGTCTTACTTTAAAGGTAATTGACCTGAGAGTCCAAATGCAGGTGGGACAGATTATATTCATCCCTGGGTGCTGCTGTCTGATGAGCGCACCCTGTGAAGTGCTGCGGCACCAGTGCCCTGTGGAAGACCTCTCTTTTGGAGAAGCAAAGGCAGTATCAGAGCTGTGGTGGAGCTTTTTTTCAGGAGAGAAAATGAGGATGAAAGGGGATCATGAGGGCCTGAAGAAGCACTTTGACTCGGGAATCAATTCTGTGTTTTCTGTCGGTGGAAGACAGACAATTTCGTCTTTAACGTAGAGGTGTGTGGGCAGATGAATGATGCACAGAAAATGCTGGGGTAGAGTGCTTTTCTTCCTCCTTTTTCCTTTTAAAATCCTTTTTTATGAGAACCTCTACTACCTGGGAAAGATAGCCACCAGCATTTTCCTTCTGCTTGTTTACCGTGCTGAACGCATTCATGGAAAAGAGGTTCAGCTGACTCGGCTCAAACAGCGAAAGAGTTGGAGAAGAGGAATTTAGGAAGCTCAGTCTCAGACTTTGCACGGATTAAAACGAGCTGACCTTTCAGATCAGCGCACAAGAAGGTTTACACGATCGGGTACGTGACTGATGACCTTTCCTCCCAAGTGAAGCGTCTCTTTTGCACACAGCGGGTCTGCAAGAGCTTCATACACCAAATCTTCGGTACCGCCGTTGACCAGCGCGCTCTGTTTGTCGGCCGTCGCTTGGTATGTGAGCAGCCGCGATGTCTTCCAGAAACAAAGCTGTGCATACACCTGCAAATCCAGGCTGCTCTTCAGACCAGAAGGCAGGTGGGCTTTCGCCATACAAGAGAAGGATTTTGGCAGAAGATCAAATGCTTCAATTAGAACAGAAAAGAAATTGCGCAAGAGTTTACGTGAGCCCTTCTGCGTTCGGCGGCAGCAGCAGGATCCTTCCTCAGCAAGCGTGATGCAAATGAATTTGCTGTTTCACAGAGCGGGGCAGGAAAACCAGCTCGCAGTTTTCACGTGCTGATAGCGCTCCTGCATCCTCAGATACTGCCGTAATTACAGAGGGCGGTCAGCGCATCGTGGGCGCGTTGGATTTTCGGTTGAGATGAGGAACTCGAGATACCTACAAACATGAGCGAGGCAAAAATTGATTCAGCATGAAATTCTTTGCTGGCGCTGAATTCTTGGTTGGCTGAGGGACAGAAGGTTGCACAACGGAAAGGGAAAAGTACTTTTATTTAGAAAGCCCAGAACTATTGTTTGTTTGGTTTTGCTAATGTTTATTTTATGTCTGATGGCAAATATTTGTCAAAGGTGAATTATCCCTTCTGTTTGGGAAGCGGAGCGAAAACTACCCAGATGCACTTGTAAGGCATTAAAACTGGATCTATTTTTGGTGCTCTGAAGGAGCGGTGATCCTTGAGGTGTGAGAGAGCCTGTGTAGGCCAGAGTATTCCTTGTGTCTCCGGGAGAGCTGTGTTTTCACGCGCTGGTGAACCCTCAGCCCCGCGGTTTGCTGCAGCGGCAGCTTTTCTCACGAAGATACGGCTGAGAAGCAGGGAGTCTTTTGCTGAACCGCAAAGCGGCGTAGTCAAAACACTGATTAAGGCCCTGAGGATGGCTGCTCTTACCCTGCTGACCTTGTGCTGCGCGATACCGCGGCCATGGACGCGTCTGTCGTTCCGCCGTGGAAGCCGTATGTGCCGACTCTCCAGTGCTCAGCGATGACCTAATTTTGGTTTCCAAGTTGCTACTACTTTACTCGAGGTGCTGGGGGCCTGGCTGTGGGCTACTCCCTCCTCTTACAATTAGCAGGGATTTTTTGTTTGCTGCTTTTTCCCTTGGTTAGCAATTTTTTTGGGTTGAAACTTCCCTTTTCCTCACAGGAGCGGGAATCAGCAGCTACTGCAGCATCTCGGCATACTGTAGGAATAATAGAGGCTTCTGAAATAGAGCAGGTCAGTAGATTTATGGATGTTTCTGGCCAGACATCCTTGGAGATGTCTGTGCAGGTCCCTCCCACAGGGACATCCCAGAGGTTGTGCAGAGTGGTGTTTGGTCCTCGGCAGAAGTGATGTTTGCATCGCTGTTACTGCTCCATTAATTGCCAGCGTGGGACAGAAACCTTTAAAATGATGGAGATCTTCAAGTCTTTGCATCTTCCACTCCAGGAACTTTGCCAAGTGGCATCTTCCAGCTACCAGGCAGTGCTTTCTGGAGGAGTGGCCTTCTCTCCTATCATAGAATGTTGGGGTTGGAAGGGACCTCTGGAGATCACCCAGTGCCACCCCCTGCCAGAGCAGGGTCACCCAGGGCAGCCCCACAGGAACGCGTCCAGGCGGGTTGGAAAGTCTCCAGAGCAGGAGACTCCACACCCTCTCTGGGCAGCCTGGGCCAGGTCTCCGGCACCCACACAGCCAAGAAGCTTCTCCTCATGCTGAGGTGGAACCTCCTATGTTCTAAGTTAAACCCATTATTCCTTGTCCTATTTCTGGGCACCACTGGGAAGAGATTGTCCCCTTCCCCTTGACCCCCATCCCTCAGATATTTCTTTACGTTAACAAGATCTCTTGCTGAACTGCCAGGCCTGTGGGGCAGGAGAGACCCAGCAGGGCTCTCGGAGGGGTTGCAAACGTTATTTCTTACCCACGTGGGAACCTTAAAGCTGTCTTCAGTGCCTTCAGGAGCACTGGCCTGAATGCAGACTTGGCTTTGGGTTGCTGCACTTTGCTCATGGATACGTGCAGTGATGCAGGAAAGATTGTGGTCTTGTGTAGAGAAGTTGAGAGGAGCTGAGCTGCGAGTTGGCACATTCAGGGTGTTTATTAGAGAAGCGAAGGGCACCGTAGAGTCATTGCAGGCATGGATTTTACATTACCAGGACACTTCAAACGCAGCTGAGGAGCTAAATCTTGGAGAGCTCCGTTTCCCCTCAGTTATCTTGAAGGCATTTCTAACTTCGTGGGAGGGAATGCGGCTGAAGAAATATCAACATGCCATGAGCAAGTACACTTCATTAGGGAGCACAGTTTAAATTTTTTTTGCATTAGTAGGAGACTGAACCGTGTCGTTTCTGCCTTGTTTGTGTACTTGGTGGTGAGTGGAGGGAGCGATCTCGCATACTTCTCAGCCTTGCGTATGTTTGAGCAGCAGGGAGCAATTAGACAGTATATAATGAAAATTCATCGTAACGGTAAAGCTGAAATAAAAGGAAAAAGGCTTGGGTTTTCTACCCCTGACTTGCTGGAGCAGCATTTCCTTGCTGAGGACCCCGAGATCTGCAGGAGGCTGGTGTGGAAGGGCTGCTCCTCTTCGGGGGATGCTGTAATTTAGGGAAGCAGTGTTTAACTGTGTCTTCACTGCTGCAGTTGTCTTGTCACCTGAAGATGTGTCCTGTGCTAAGTGATGCTACGTTTTTGTCACGTTAGGATTACCTTTACGGTCTTCATCCTCTTCATTTTTGGCTGGAGCAGCCTGTAGCTTACAGAACAGCTCGGCTTTTTGAGCGCCGTCCCCGTGTTGTTGCTTTTTTTTTTTGTCGTGAGAACCCTATGGCATTTGCACATCGTCTTCACCACCCGTGTTAGTGCAGTGTGTATTTTTTGTGAATCTCCTAGAACTGCGATGCTGTTTTTTCTGCACTTATGCCACGGTGAGATCTCTGGAAAATGTCACCAGGTGTTTCAGCTGAATAAGAAATCCAAAGACAAACTCTTTCTTTTTAGGATAATCGCCTGCTTTGCAGATCCGTGCCCCGCAGACTTACCTGGGCATTGAAATAGTCGCTTGGGTCCCCCACAAGTTGCCACAGACATGAATATGGGTGAACACTGAAGTGTATTTGTATTTAAAGCAGGATTTGTGTCCTCTGAATGCTTTTTCTGACCCCTCGGGGCGCGGGTATGGGAGGGGACACCCTCACCTTCCTGGGCTGGCGCGGCTGCGGATGCTCAGAGGTGATGGTCATCGAAACATCAGCCTTGTACAATTGTCTCGATAAGCTGATGAGTTGGTTTTTTTTTTTTTTTTTTTTTTTTTACACTCAACATGTAGACCAGAAGGTCAGCTGAAGCAAATGTCATTCCCCTGATCTGATGGTATTTGCCGTCGGAACCGTATGGCTCGTTTGCAACATCTGGTGGATTCTGCTTTTAATTGGGAGGCCACTGGTGTTTGTGAAAGATGCTTTTCAGTACGTTCGTGGGGCCTGATTTTGCTGCTGTTAAAGGCTCTTCTGCTTCTAGAGGGAATACGTGGGCATGGTGGGGGAATAAAATTCAAGCTCTTGGCTTATTTAAAATTATGTTGCCTGGTCTTGCTGGGGCTGAGGAGCAACGGCAACAAAAGGCGCTAACTTGCAAGAGATCTTTCTGTCTGGGTTGGTGAGGACTGTTGGAGGTTGTGTTTCTATAGGTATAAATATAATCTTATGACAAGTTTATGAAGAATTGATAAGCTGAGCTCTGCTCTTCCTGCTTGGCCAAAAATGTGGTCATCTGAAGTACGGTAATTCTCTGCATTCTGAGATGGGATGAAACATTTTTTGTTCTTTTCCCTGGAGGGCTAAATTAGAGAAGATTCACACTAGAAACATGCACCGTGAGCATTTTGAAATACCCCAAGCCTTGCCCTGATATGTGGAAAAAACCGCAGTTTTCCTCACCTGGCTCTTACAAGAAACAAAAAAGTCCTGGGTTGAATATTCAGCCTGTGACAGACCCGACGGAGAGGCTCCGACGAAGCAGTCGATGCTTGTCACAGTTAAAAGCATCTGGAGGTGGGCTGGCAAGAAGAACAGAATAATAAGTTGTGGTGTTAGCCTGGCGAGGTGGGCTTTCGTGTGGCTGTAGGCATAAATTTAATTGGGAATTTAGGAGTGAAACCAACTCCTGGCTGCTTACAAGGAATATTATCTCCTTACCTAATAGGAATAGCATGTATTTATTTCTGAATATAGCGTGAGCTTCTGTAAGGGGGGAGGTTTTATTTTACTTTTAGGTAGAACGATAGTCGCTTGGGTCCTTTTAAACCTCTACAAGTAGACCTTAAACCTTGGGTACTTCTAAACCTCTACAAGTAGACTTCTTTGGGTAGGGTTTTACATTGGATTCTTTACTTCTTTCTGGTAGGCGCTCGGATCCTCAGATTACATGAAAACACAAAACTTTGGTTTTAATACGCAACATGTTTTCCAAAGATTTCCCAGGGTCCCTGGCTTGTGGTAGCACCACGTTGTGCAGAGGTTACGTTACGCGAATAACCGTTTCACGTGTGATTTTAGTCGCACATGATCTAGAATCTATGGACTTTCTTATTGTTCTTTACTTAAGAGCTAAATCACCTGGAAAACATCTTTAAGTTTTCTTTTACGTCGCGTATTTTTGCTGGTGTTAAACCAGTCTGAAAGTCGGCGGTAAGTTGTCTTCGGTGTGCAGCCCAGCGACGTCCCACCTCAGCGGAGCGTCTGCGGTCAGCGGGGGCGTGTCAGGAACAGCTTAATAGCGTTTAAAACGCGGTGCACAACTTCCAGATGCTGAGAAATTCTCTTTACCCGGTAAGCTTTCAGCCCGCTCTGCCTGAGTGTACTTGCTCTAAGCTTCCTTTCTACAAAAAAAAACCAGAATAGCATAATAATCCAAAGAATAAGCCCATAGCACTGATAGGTTTTTTTTTCTCTTTCTTCCTAAATAGATATTGTAACTGAGAACCGGATAGAAACAGATGTTACTGTGGGGGGATGGAAAAAAAATTAAAAAATCCCAACCTTTTAAAGCTCACATGCTTGGAAAAAAAATAATTATTAAAAATCCCAACTTTTTAAAGCTCATGTGCCTGGAGTAGTAGTTTTACGTGAGGCTAGAGAGGCGGTTTCAGTCTGATATTGTCAGGGAACTCAGCGGTGTGTTGCTGGGGGCTTGTGAGACTGGGCATATACGTCAGGTTTTGGTTGTCAAAGGATTGATTCTACACGTTACAAATAGGCACTTTATCACTTTGTGCGTGAACTTCACCTTTTCTTAGAGCTGCGTTAGAGCCAAAGATGTGTTCCTCTCAAATTTCGTGCGCCGAATCCTTAAAAACCAGTCTTCTAAACACCGAGTAATTTCTGTTAATTTATGAATTGGGCAGCCAAGGAAAACCTCAAATGAGATTTCATAAACGGTATTACCAGTATTTATGCAGAAGATGAACTGAATAGTAGGAAAAAAACCCCAAGGCTTTGTTCACGTACTCCTTTTCTTCTTGGTAGCCTGAAAATGAGGGAGGAGGTTTGAGTGCGATGGAGATAGCTTCAAACAGAAGAATTTAGGCTAATTGACAGCTGATGGATCAGCTACTTTCCAAATAAAGACCTTACATTCTGCTAGGTCAAGTTAAATAATCGTTTGGAGTAGAAATCCAGGGAGAAACAGAGCACTGCTCCATTCAAACGCAGCACTAGAGTGCTAAAAACGCAAGAAATTTGTAGGTTTTTGGTTATCTGACAATAACATACCAGCTACTCGGGATGGTCAGCAAAAGGTTCTGTGCCAAGTCGTGTTTCCCTGAGATTTTTGTCTCTGAAAATATAAAGAATGACTTCCACCTCTTTAATTAGAGTGTTATTTTCATCTTAGCATTTGAGCATTAGAGCTGGAAATCCACCAGCGGTGCAGCCAATTGTTTAGATTCGTGAGGGACAGATGCCTGGGGCGGGGAGGGAGGAGGAAAAAAAAAAAAAAAAGCAAAAAAGCTGGGTATTAAATGCAAAGGCTTTGTATTAAATGTCGGTATTTAGGGGAGAGTTCCGCAATCTGTTTTCTAGGAGGTAATCCAGGAAAAAGGGATCTGGTCCTGGGGAAGATGCTGGGGCGAAGGCAGGCTGGCTGGGTGTGGGGAGCGAAGGGGGAGAGCGCGGCTCGGTGACGGGGGCTCTTGGCCGGGCTGCAGAACGCCGGCGAGAGGCGGCTGCGGGCTGGGCGTGAGCGTTGCCTGTTGCGGAGGAACCTTGCTCTGGTGTCCCCCCCGGCTGTGGGCTTATCCCCAGCTCTTGCACCCGAGAAATTGAGTCTATTCGGCAGCCTGGGGGCGAGGGAGCATCGAGGAACACTGTTGTGTGGGAGGGAGAGAGAAGCTCTTTGATTTTGTAGCGCGTTTCTCCGTGGAGTTATCCAGCAGTGGTTATCGTTACCAGCATGGCTGTGCAGGGTATTTTTTCCCTCCTTAGCTGCTTCTCAGGGTATTCTAAAGCTCTTAAAAACAAAAAAACAATAAAAAAAAAGGGGGCATCCATTTGTTTGCAAACAGTGGATATCCTGTAAGCAGACCCGTTATGTGATGTTTAATACTCACGTTCATTACTTGCAGCAACAACTTTAGCAGTTTAAGGTTTGAGAAGAGAAAAAATCAGCTTTTGCCTGTTCCTTTTTGTTGATTTTCTCAGGTGTACTGGCCTTGGATACCCTCTTTTCTTTTTCTTTGATGACTATAGGGTATCTCCCTCTTCTTTTTTTTCCCATTTGGAGCCTGGTGTGTCAGCCCATCCCTGCCTCGCCTCTCCTCTGCCAGGAAAATGCAGTTTTTCTTAACCTTTTAAAACAAGTACAGCTCCTGGACTGTATTGTGATGCCATCTGCTATCTCTAGCTCTGTAAAATCCTTCCTGATGGTGAAATAACTTGGGTTTACTGGTGCTTGTGGCATCTCCTGTCTCTTCATTTTCTACAATCCCGGCGGTTTGCAGACTTTTGTTCTTCCTTTATTCTGCCCTCAAACCTTAATCTGAAGATTAGGGAGTTCAGTTCATCAAATCTCAATCTTGTTTGGATCCGAGGTGGTTTGTAAACCCAACGTGGTTTCTGAAAATGCTCCTATACTTTGTATATTCTCTTTCCTTGACCAGGTGTCCTCTCCCTCCTCCCAGTTCTCCTGCACTTGTCGCGTGCTCTTGTCCAGCCGTGAGGCTCACAGCTTGCGACTCCTTCTGCAGCCTTTATCTCGTGCCTGACTCCTTTCGTCTGAGCTGAGCTAGCTACGAGAGCTACTTTTCCATATCTTAATCCTCATCTGTCTAAATCAATCCTTTTTTTTTTTATATTTATTTTTTTCTTCCTTGCAGATAATATCCCCTGGCTGTCCCTGTCGGATACTCCGCAGGTTTACTTGCATGTCCCTTAAGCAGCTTACGTATGGAAATGAGGATAATTTTCTAGTAATTTCCGGGGTTGCCCAATTAAAATTGTCGTCCCAGTTATTTATAGCACAATCAATCGAGGAGTCTCGGCGTAGCCTGGAGCGCTGAAACGCTTTTCCCGCGAAGGGACGGCCGTGACTTGCTTGGCTTCTTGCGAGCGCCTCTGGGCGAAGGGGCAGAAAATGCGATTTATTTTCCCCGTTTATAGAAACGCCTCAGCCTATGTTTCTGCGGCTTGCGAGCCAAACAAGAGACCTGCTTGGAAATTAAACACAGCCTAAATGTAAAGAAGCGTGGCTCTGGCCCACAGATGTTTAAAATGAATCACGCTGCTTGTCTTTATTTCTCAGCTGGGGTTAACTCCTGGACTGTGGAAAATAAAAATGATCTTTTTATTGCTTCGGAGGCTGCATTGTTGAGCTGGTGCCATGGGTGCTCGGTGATGAATGCTGCAGCATCGAACAGCTGGCTGGGAGAGCCGTGCGACTGCGAGGCGATACACGGTTTGCCCGTCCAGTGAGTGAGGTGATCGAATCGCAGTTAGACAAACAGAGCTTGGTGGTTTTCCCCCTGTATGTTCCGAACAGGGGCTTCTCTTCCCCATGATTTCCAACAGATTCAGATCAGAAATGAGCTGTATTTTCGTTAAGCAGCACAACACCCCCAGGAATACTCTCCCCCGCTAGATTTCTTATGATGAATCTCCATAAATTTCTTTTGAAGGCGATAGCATTAATGACACGTGACAACTCAAAAGCAGCAATAACGATCTTTCTGGTCATTAATTTAGGGCATGGATTGGAAAAGCTCAGGAGTCCTAAAAGAGTGTTTCTCGGCCCCTGTTTGCCTGATGAAAGCTTTGGCCCTCACCCAGGTACCTCAACACCTGACCCCTACGATGCTGTGCTTCGGCAGATCTCGACTGCTGTAGAAATACGTGTGTGAGTATATATTCAAAGGTGATTGAGTAATACTTTTCTAGGTGAGAATACTAGTAGAGGCACATAGTTAATACGACTGAATGGATGTTCTTACGAAAATCATTCTAGCAAATGCTTCTGATTTAGGCTAAACTGCATCAAAACACGGGAAAAGCACTGTGCTCTCGTGGCAAATGGCATCCTGAGGTGTGTTAGAAGGGGAGTAGCAAGTAGGTGGAGAGAGGTCCTCCTGCCCCTCTACTCTGCCCTGGTGAGGCCACATCTGGAATATTGTGTCCAGTTCTGGGCCCCTCAGTTCAAGAGGGACAGGGAACTGCTGGAGAGAGTCCAGCACAGGGCAACTGGGATGATGGAGGGAGTGGAGCATCTCCCTGATGAGGAAAGGCTGAGGGAGCTGGGGCTCTTTAGTTTGGAGAAGAGGAGGCTGAGGGGTGACCTCATGAATGTTTATAAATATGTCAAGGGGGAGTGTCAGGAGGATGGAGCCAGGCTCTTTTCAGCGGCGTCCACTGACAAGACAAGGGGCAATGGGTGGAAGCTGGAACACAGGAGGTTCCATAAAAATATGAGGAAAAACTTTTTCACTGTGAGGGTGACGGAGCACTGGAACAGGCTGCCCAGGGAGGGTGTGGAGTCTCCTTCCCTGGAGACATTCAAACCCCGCTTGGACGCGTTCCTGTGCGCTCTGCTGTAGGTGACCCTGCTCTGGCAGGGGGTTGGACTAAATGATCTTTGAGGTCCCTTCCAAGCTCTAACATTCTGTGAAATCGATTTTAGCTTTTCAATTTCTTAAAATTCTCCTCAACAGCAAACCCAAATGTGGGCTTATCAGTGCAAACTGATCCTTACTGAGAGCTGTTTATCGACTCCCCACTGTAATAAATCCTGTAGGTTTGGGCAGTCGTTGCCAGGACTCAGCTGCTGGGCAGGAAGGGGCACCACAGTCTTGTCTCCGAACGCAGTTGTTGTGGGACACGAGTTTGCGGAGGGCAACTTAAGAATTGGACTAAAGATGGATGAAATGCAGTGAAAAGAGGAGACTTTATTTTGAATATTACCCACGCTTCCACCACTATGAAGGTTTATCTGGTTTTCCAGAAATTGCAATTTGAAGAAATTGCCCAGCGGAGCTGATGGAGAGGAGCTCTGCGAGAGGGACTTCGGTGAAAGTCGCCGCTTGTAGATCATGGAAGGTGCTAATCAGGAAAATGGGACGTTCTCCTGAACTTCTTTGAGTTGCAGTTCAGATTTTGTGCGCGAAGAGGGGGCAGTCAAAGTGATCTCACTGGGCAGGAGAGACAGCTCTTTTGGGTGGGCAGTGTGTTGGTTACCGTGAGAGCGCCCGAGTTCAAAGTGTTTCTGCGATCTGGTGCGTGTTTTGCCGTGCTTCAGCCATTGACACTTTGGGACAAAAATGTCCCCCTAATTAGGCCTTATTTCTCAGCTGGCCATCTGTTCCCTGAACCCTCTCTAAATCTTCCGCTGGCTGCGGCGCGGTCCTGGCCGGCTCTTGGCCGCTTTTGTAAAGCGAAAGGGAGCGAGCTGAGACAAGTTGATGTCGATGCCTGGTACCCTGAACCTGTGAGCAGCTTGCGCTGCAGAAGTGTTTTTTGGATGGACTGAATAAATGAGTCTATCTGGACAAGAAAAGGCCCAAAAGACACACATGACAGCGAGTTAACAAACAGCCCTTGAAGACAATGGCCTTTTTCCCAGCCTCAGACTGCGTGTCTCTCTGGCTCCCTTTTCTTTTTCTGAAATGCCAGGGTTCTTTTCTCTCCCCCTTTAAAACTCCACTTTTCTTTCCAAACCCTTCGTTTAACTCCCTTTAGACTAGTGCTTTTGGGACTTGTGCTGCAATATTTATTTTTTTTTTTTTCGTGCGGGCGGTGCATGCCCTGGAGATTAGTCCAGCTGATCGGCTTTTCCCTAAGCGCGGTGGGAAATCTCTTTTGCTGTTATTGCTTAACAAAGAGAGACGAGAAATCTGGGAAGGTTTCACCTTTCCTAAGCTGTGTTTTATGTGGCAGCCCCCTAAGCTGTGCTCTGTTTGGGTTATATACCGAGGTGCAGGTACCCCTCCTGCAAATTCCCCGCCTCCCCAGGTCTCCTGCCTAGCTAGAGTATTAAATCTCAATGTGCCCGCAATCTTCTGGCCTCAGGAGGCATGAGATGTATTTAATAATTTTATTTTTGTTTTTAATCTCTGTGGTTCCTTTTGAATGCTTTCAGTTCAATTTTCATAGCAATGTTGGTGTTAACACACCTTAAGAAGTGAATTCTCCCTGTCCGGGCAGTTGCGTGTGGTGCCGGGTCCCGCTCTGGTGCTTTAGGGGTGAATTTTGCTGCAAACGTTTGCCCTGTTTTTCAGGGAGTTCTCACAACTTGAAGGATAACACCAAACTTGCGGTGGTATTTTCTTTTTTTCCCCTTAGCAACTTCTCCGTTTCTTTTATAATCGTTGCAGATAAAAAAAGGAAAGAACACAAAAACAGCACCAGAAGGTTTGCGAGTCATTAGACATTGGGATGGTGATGCCTGGTGTTCTCTCCTCCTGGCATCCTCGGGTGAAATATGTGACCCGTAGCCGCGCGGGCTCTGTATCCCCTCTCTTGGAAAGGGCTCGGACGAGTCGCTGTGCCAGCCCCGTGACCTTCCAAGGTGCGCGTTACGCGGAAAAGGCTCTCGGGGTCGGCGCTCGAGCTGTCGTCCCGCTGGCTCGGGAGCGGGCACCAGCTGGAGCAGCCACCTGCTCTCCCCTCGCAGCCGGGTTTGGAACGATCGGACGCGTTCCTGGGGGTCCTCGCTCCGTGCCCCGGGGCCCTGCCAGCGCTGTGAAGGAGAGCGGCACGGGAGCAAAGGCGCTGGAGCAGTCCCGGAGCGTGAGCAAGCTGCAAAAGCGTGGGTTAATTCTGATTTTCAGGAGCAGTAGCGGAGTTTGATATCAGTAGGTAATAAAAGCACTTACCCCAAGTGAGTTATCTCTGAAAATATGTCCGTGATATCAGTTCAGACCACTGGGGTTTTTTCCTCTTGCTAACACTCGACGAGAGAGAATGAAAGGCATTTGCCATTTCGATTAAGTCAACGTGAGCCTGGGCTTAGCGGTGTTTTATCTGGGAATAGTTTTACAACGGGGTGAGCCGTGTTGTGGTCAGTTCTGCCACCTTTTGTTTGTGGCCATCAAGGCGTAAGTTAACATGCCCAGGGAATCCAGGCAAACTTTTTTATTGATTTTAGGTTTATTTTGGGTCTCTCTCAGCAATGGTTTGAGGTTTAGCCTCTGTCTTTTCCCAGGCTGTTGCAACACACTGTCCCGTTTTTTAGGACATGATAGATGATGACGTAGCGTAACGCTTTTTTAATAATATCCTTGTGTATTTTATAACCGTAGAGCTCTGTAATAATATGTTGAGGGATACGTATGAAAGGTTTCTATTTTCTAGCCGGCGCACAAGAGCCAGATTTTTATATATGCAATTTATGATTTATTTTCAGGAAGGATGGAAATTTTGTCCCGGTGGTAGCTCCTCTCGAGTAATCAGTTTCATCCTCCATATTTCCTGTGTTTTTCTTTTTTAGCAGAATACTGTCTCTTTAGAGGAGCTCGATTTACATTTAATTTGCGTTCAGTTTTGTATCCATATTCATGGTCAAGTGCTGGTTTCAGTTAACTTATAGACAACTTCACTGACGTCAAGAGAGGCTGCATGCATGCAGCAGCGTGGCTCTCCCTGGGTTTTATGCATTTATTGCTTTCGTTTTGGCTCGCGGGTCCACATCTCTGGTGTCTGCCGTTACAAAGAACAGATGCCCTTCCTTTCAGACCCAAATTTATTCCTGTCCCGCGCAGACCTGGTTCGTGTTCTTACCCCCCGTTACTGCTCTACTCCCTGCAAATGCATTTGAAGCGGGAGGTCGGGGAATCAGAAGTATGAACAGTTTAAATTTTGCAATCTCATAGTGTTAACACTTGGCCCTTTCCTTATTCTACGTTTGGGGTTCTTACACTTGGGAGAAAGCTAGACGCTCGGTTTGTATTTGCGTGTGTTTGTTTTTGTTGTCCTGTTTTTAGTGACGTGGTTTTGGGTGCTGGGACACGCGTTTGTCGCTTTGAAATGAAGCGGCTTTGAAAGCACAAACTAACTTCTGTTCCCTGGCTAGAGACAGATTTGCAGGCTTGAACAAATAGAAATTAATCTGGGACTGCAAGTTTCCTCTTCAGTGCTGCCCCGCTTCTTTGATACCTTATTTTGGAAGCGGCGTGAGCCGTGAGCTCTGCCTGCATGCCCGGCTCCAGTTCCTCGTGCAGATGTGCAGTCTCCCAGCCCGGTTTGGAGAGAAACCAGGTTTGAGACATTTTCAGAAGCTGAAAATCAGGTTCTCCTGGTGGGATGCTCTGAACCATGAAGGGCTTGGCGTGAAGGTATCAAGTATGGCTGGACTAAACATCAGCCCTCCAAAAACCCAAACCAAATTAACGCTTAAAAAAAAAAAAAAATAAAAATAATGGAATAGCAATTTGCATCTGAGTTCCTGGAGAAGAGCAGGAGGGGATTTGCAGCGGTCATGACCTTGTTCCTGTTTGACCACTGAAAAGGCCGTTGGGGCTGCCGGGCTCTGTCCTGACTCGACCCTCCCCGTGCCTGCTGGGTGCGAGGGGCTTTTTGGTTCTTGGCACCCGCGGGAGCCGCTGGCAGGGGCGGCGTTCGCGCCGTCTGTCGTGCCCGTTTTGACACGAGTGCTCGCGGCGGTCGGTGCTGGCGCGGGGCTCTTCGCTGGTCGTGCCGCTGCGTGCCCTTGGAGCACCTCGCTGCTTTTGGCTGAGAAGAGCAGGGGTCTTGGGGTGGGGGGGAGAAAGCAGCAGAAATTTAATCTCTTTGTGGGAGCTGTTAGGTGTTTGGGTGGGTGTTGCCGCTTCGGTCCTGCATCCTTTTGGCGTAATGAGCTGTCTCTGCTCCCGTTCTGCTCCGGACACCCGAAGAGATCCTGGGAATAGCAGGGAGGGACTTGGAGCAAGGCAGAAATCGGCTGTCTCCTTCCCTTCGTCTCTTTATTACTCTGGTAATTTATAGATGCAGATACAAAAGCTCCCCGTTGAAGCCTCGTTGAGTTTAATGAAGTGAGTTTGCCGTGCTTGAGAATGAAATAAAACCCTCCAATAAGTCAGTAGCCTTCAAATGAACAAGAGGAGTATTTAAAATGCTTTATTCTGAGCTGCCTGGGATTCTGAGCCCTTTACCAGATAGACTTACTGATGAAAGAGAATCCTAACTCAAATTTAAAGATCGGCAAAAAAGGTTGTATTAAAGCAATAATAAGAAGGGATCCGGATACCAGGGGAGTAACATCTTTCCTGCACGGCTTTTCCAGTGTCACACCACAAACCCCTTGCTGGTTCCACGTCAGACCGCGTGTCTGAGCCTATACTTTTTTGCATTTTTTGCGCTGGGATAACTGTAAATACCTGCCCGCCTGGATGGAAGGGCGTTTCGCGGGAGCTGCTTCTTCCTTCTGCAAAATTACAGCTTCGGCCTTGGACCTGCCTAAACACATCCTCATCCCCAGAGCTGCTGGTGCCTGGCTGTGCCACTGGCAGGGGACCCCGAGCTGAGCCTGGGGTTGTAATGTAAAATCAGAGTGCGAAGCTCTGCTCCTGTAAGGTGTAGTCCTTTTAAAAAAAAATAAATTTGTGAATCCATTAACAGTGGACTCAAGAATGTTAATTTCTGCATGATTATCGTAGACAAGGGATATTATCTGCAATAATTACGTGGGCTGCACATCCAAACATGCCAGCAAGGAGCAGAAATAATATTAACCCAAACTGAGCCAAGCACGCTCTGATTGAATGCGATGGGAATGACACAGTCAGGTTTAAAGTCTGAAATCGAACCCTTGTGAAACGGGCAACTGGGCTCGTGTTCAAGTCCCCTCCTGCATCAGACCTTCCGTAGAGATCGCTAATTCTTGTTTTATTTGAGGACCCTAAAAATGTGTCAAAGCTGGGGGTGTTTTTGCAAAGGGACCGTGAATTCTGACTCGGGTGTTTGAAGCACAAGCTGCTGTTAAAGGTGCACTGTAAGAGAATGCAGACCTCGAAACTCCAACCGTTTCAGGTTTGAGTGCCTTGAAAACAGTTTTGTGGCTTTTTCTGTTTCTGCATCGCTGGATTTTTGGGTGGGTTTAGATGCAAACTGCTCCACTCTGGCGCCGAGAGAGGACGGGGCTCTGGTGGCCTTTGGTGTGGTTGCACAAACGCGCTCTCACCTTGGGTTGTAAAGGTGTTTGCTTTTCTAGCACGTGAAGGAGAAAAGGGAGCCTGGACTTCTTCAAACCCTCACGTTTAGAGGAGACGTGTAGCCAGTTCGATTGTGTTTCCTACTGGACATCTTGAAAAACCCTTTTAAACGCGTTTCCGATTTGTCGCTTTGTGGAGAGGAGCCTGTAGACAATCTGGTGTGGGGCTGGCCCAGTGGTGGAGGCTCCGGGAGACCTCGCTTTGGCTCCTGGCCCAAGGCAGTTGATGCGTAAGCTCTTGATCCAAAACCAGTAGGGAGATTTGCAGCGACAGGCGGGGAAACTAAAAGTGAAAAAGAGCCACAAGGCCTTCTGGTGTATGGATGAGGGCAGAGAGGAGCTGGGTGGCGAGGGAGCCATGGGGAGCGTGGGTGAGGAGCTTCTCCTGGGCTTTGCGATCCTTGTGAGCACTTTAAAATTGGTCACAGGGCAGCGTGTGGCTGGATGCTCCGCTCGGAAAGAAGGTGTATACGGTAAAGTCATAGAATCATGAAGACTGGAAAAGTCCTCTAAGGGCCTCGTGTCCAGCCATCAGCCCAACACCACCGTGACGACTGAACCATGTCCTGAAGTGCCACATCTACGTGTTTTTTTGAACACCAGCCTTGTGTTTTCACTCTTTTCCTTTGCCTTGTTGGCAAAGGAGTTGGGGTTTGAGGAAGGATTTTTCTCTTTGCTCAGCCTCTGTCCCCTGCGAGATCGGGCGGGAGCATCACTTCTGAGGTTCTCTCTCTTCCCATTATCTCCAGATGAGCAATTTTCTCCCCAGCTCGGTGTCCCTTGGTGGGACGATGTGGTGCTGCACCGTAGAGGAGGGAAGTTGCTTTTTTGGTGGAAATTTGCTGGTGTTTTGGGGTTACTGCGGTGAAAAAAGCCCCCTTCCTGGCTGGAACGGCAATTAGTGAGCGGCTAAATTGCCTTGCTTGCAGGTTTCATTAAACCCTTCCGCACGGTTGTTATCTGTGTCTTTGCAGCTCGTGGTAAACTGGCCTCCCCAAGGGAAGGTGGGTGCTCCAATAAATGTGGAGTGGGTTTGCCACGTTGTACAAGAACTGTGGGTCAGAATTGTTAATTATTCCTTAATTAGCTATATGGCCAGGGAACCTTCGTTACTGTTGATGGCAGGGACATGGTGCCTTCCTGTTTTGTTCTTTTATTCGAGTTCCTGAGCGATGTGGCTCTGGGTTTTGACTTCCCCTTGTGTGAAGGAGAAGCAGGGAGATGGGCAGCTGCAAGGTCTCGTCACGGGATGTGACAAACAAGCCATGTATTGCCACACTAGCTGTGTGTCACATTTCATATGACACGATGGGCCCAGCCCTGGGTTCGGCTGTGGTCCTGCTCCCTTTCCAGCGCTGGGGCTGTTGGAGCATCTTTAGACCCAGAACTGGTCTCTTGAGTTGGCGAGAGCAGGAGCTCTCTTGGGTTGCTGTGTTGGCGCTCCCCAAAAGGGCTGCAGGTCTGCAGCCAAGCCCTTCAGCTTCGGAGCTGCTGAGATGATTTTTCTGCGTGTTTCTGGATAAGACAGAGACAAGGAAAGAGATGCAACGTGGAATTTCTCCTCCAGATTTTCCATAAGGCTTCAGTAATGCTTTAAAGGCAACCCAGAGCTGCAGTCAGTAGCTGTGACGCTGGTGGCTTCAGGAGAGCTCCCTGGGGCTCTGAGCAACCTGGTTTAGTTAAAGATTTCCCTTGTCTGTGCAGGGAGGTTGGGCTAGACGGCCTCTGCAGGTCCCTTCCAACCCAACACATTCTCTGGGAGCAGAACGGGGATTTTGGGGGGTAACGGAGGGCTTTGGGCTTCGTGGATGTTTCAGAGACACCCTTAGTCGCCCGCACTGCGAAACGTCGCACCAGCCAAGACCGAAATGGCAGCACGCCTGGATTTTCTTGTTGTTTTAGAGATTATGTTAAGTGCTGCTTAAATGAAAAGGCTTTATTTTCTTACACCCACGTGCGTGTTTACTTCCTTGTCGTACCTTCTGGAGTTGAAAGGGCTGTTTCATTTAAAAAAAAATACAAAAATTCCCCTGCAAACTGGCACTTCTGTTGTGGTTTTTGAATGATGATGGACCTGTGAGTGTGTGTCTGTGTTTCCAGTAAGAGCTCAGTAGATCCTGAGGTCCGTGGCCTCCTTTCTGCCCTTGTGCCATTGAGTCACCGTGTGCCAGTGGCCTGATGATGGTTCCTGTGGGAATGAGTTATAGATCCTCCAAACGAGGGGAGGAGTGGGCAGAGAGATGAGAGCTCCTGCTGAAAGGCAGCCAGGATTTCCAGGAAAACACGGTGGCACGAACGCTGGACCGTGTGCGTGTGCCCTGAGCGTTGCTGCTCCCGGTTTTGTGCGGGTTATTCTGAGTATCGCTGGTTTTCAGTAAGATGAGAGCGATGCCTGGTGCCTGGTGGAGGCTATAAAATGAGGTGAAACGCGGCTGGGGTTCCAGAAGCGGCGCCTAACGTGGGAACAGCTCTTTGCCTTGTCTGTCAAACCTGTCCTCCTGGGAACCTGCGCTGGGTTCGGGCTGCGTAAAAACGCCTCGTTACAAAACCTGACAAGAAGCGCTGCCACCCCCGGGGACTTTGCAGGCAGACACCGCGCTGCTGGGCTCCTCCTGTCAAGGTGTCTTGATTAAATTTTTATCCCTTCCTTCCTAAAAGCCCGAGGGAACACTGGGACGGCGTCCACCGTGGCGTCGGAGCTCGGGCACGCGTGGCACCTCACGCCTTCGTGGCGTTGCTGAGCGATCTGTTGGTGATTTGCTGGGTTGCTTCAGTCCTGCCTCATCGGGGGACACCTCTTGGGGTCTTCATAGCTCATAGATGTCTTGGGTTGGAAGGGAGCTTAGAGATCATCTCATCCAACCCCCTGCCATGGACAGGGACGCCCTTAACCAGCCCGGGTTGCTCCAGGCCTCATCCAACCTGGCCTTGAGCATCTCCAGGGAGGGAGCACCCACAGCCTCTCTGGGCAACCTGTGCCACAGTCTGGCCACCCTCGGGCTGAAGAGTTTCTTCCCAAGATCCAACCTAAACCTGTTCTCCTTCAACTTAAATCCCTCTCCCCTTGTCCTGTCGCTGGACACTCTTGTACAAAGTCTCTCTCCAGCCTGGCAAGTACTTTGCTCCATTCCTGCGCAGTCGATTTTTGGCAAATAGGAAAATTGTGACTCTCTTACTAAAGCCGTAACCCCTCGGCAATACAAGACCCTTCCTGGTAGCACTCGAATGTTTGCGCTTCCGTCTTGTTTGGGAGAAATTATGATGAACTCCAGTCAGTTTGGAGGGTTTGCAGTGAACACCCCATGTCTGTAAAATTTGCTCCTGGAATCTGTCGTCATAAAATGCAAGTTAAAAAAAAAATCAAAGTGTGCATCTGTGCTTGTGATACAAATAAATTACTGTAAGAAAAGAAGAGAGAAAGTAGCCTAGTGTTGACACTATTTTGGAGAGAGTTTTGTCATTGCGTATGTGGGTGTGTCTGTTGTTTTCGTTGTGAACAAGTCTCCTATTTGAAAGACTATGTCAGCAAATAAAGGGAAATGTTGTTGTCTCAGGTTGATAAAGGCCAAGTACCCAAACCTCACCAACATCCTGCACAGGCTGAGTGCTCTGCGGTGTTCCGGGAGGACCGCGACCCAATAATTGCGTTTGGGATGGGAGCTGCACAGTTAGGACCCGTGCCCCGCAGCTCTCGAGTCGGAGGGGTGATTTAAACTCCAGTGCTGCAGCGAGCTCTGTGTCCTTGTGTGATTCTGGTGGCGTCCAGAAGGATGTGAATCCCCGCCCGGGACATTTGCTGGGGGTTAGGGGGCTGGGCAGGTCCTGGGGGAGTGTCTCCGGTCCTTCTCCTCAAAGGAGAAGTCAATAATTATCGGACTGTGAGATGTTCCTGAGCGTGAGATGAGCACTGCCTCTCTGCTGCTGCTGTGTTCGGTGATGCTGAGGAAAGAATGTAAACAGGGAGGGCTTTTCTAAAACTTTATTGTTATTTTTTCCCCTTAGGCCCAGCTGCACATACTGATTTTGGGGCTCGGTGATGCTTGCTCTCCTGGAGTTGTGACTGGGTGGTTTACGTTGCTTGCCTGAAAACATTTATTTCAATAAACACATTTCCTTTTAAACTAAGGATGTGGGGGGTAAACAGCTTTTGAATACAGCACCAGTGGACAGAAACATTTTTTTCCCCCCTCTATGTTCTGGTTACGTTGCAGGTTCCCATTTCACAGAGTGCAGCCTCTCTCTTGAGTTCATCTCTTGGTTTTTCCTGCAGGAGCACCTCGTGTGTGCTTTGTAAAGCTCTGGCGTGGCTGGAAGTGCCCGGCTGGTGTCAGCCGCCCGCAGTCACCGTGTTACTGGGTCAGTGGCACATCTATATCCTCAGCTGGCACCCGGCGCCGTGCTGCAGAGCTTTAAGATCGGTTTGGACGAGCCGCGTGGCATCATGCCATTTTTTTTTTTTATTTTTTTCCTCCCCCCTGCAGGCTCAGCGTCAGGAAGCTCTTTGTGAGTGCTAATAATTTCCTGCGGTACGGTGGCACGGGGATGCTTCCCTGGGTTCACCTGTCCCTTGGTATCTCCTCACGCAGGCGTGAAGGAGCCCTGCTTTCCAGTGTGCTGGGGGTGGCAGGGAGGGCAGAGCAAAAACCTTGTGTGACTATAAGCATCCAGAGAGGGCAAGCTATCGACTGACCTGCAGAAAGCTGGAAGGGTGGATCAGACGTTAATGCCTGTGCCATCAAATGTCGTGCTTGGAGCATCTGGGGAGAAAATTTCAGCCCCGCGCTTCCACCGAGCGAGCGATGCTTTTGTCCGGCTGCCTCCGTGCCCAAGCGCCCTTCTCGGGGTTTGCTGGTGGAGGGTTTCTGGGTGTCTGCCTGGGAAACCCTTGGCCCTCGAGGGTGTAAGAGGAAAATGAAGGGTTTTCGTTTGAGCCGCGCGCCCTCTCCTTCTTGCCTGTAAATTGCTGGCGATGCACTTTTTTATGGCTTTTAAGCCTTTGGGATAAAATGGGAAACAATCAGAGGTCAAGTGGAAAAAAAAAAAAAAGAAAAATAGTTTTGCTGAAGAAGTAAAGAGTGAGGCCGGGATGTAGGTCAGCACAGGGCTCTAAGAGCTATTTTCTACAGCTAAATTGTACTTTGAGAGTTTTTGAAGTTCACATCTGGCGAGCAGATTTAAGGTAAAAGCCTCCAGTGTTTGTGTAGTAGTTTCTTTGCTTGCTTTCTAAAAATATGACCTGGAGACCTCCCTTTTGGTGCAAACGTTGAGAGTCTTGCTGGTCTTCTCTCCCTTACGCGTTGCAGAAGTGCCTCTGGAGGTTCCAGCAATGCAGCAGATTTTCAGATTACCAACCACCTGCCGCTTGGATATTGTAAGTCCAGCCCCGGACAAGGGACCAGAGAGCCTCCGGGAGCATCCTCGGAGACCTTTGGCGTGTCGGATGGGGCTACGTATTCTCCCCACCCAGGAGGGCTGTGGGGCAGCCTGGTGAGACAGGCAAAGGGATTTGGGCGAAGTCTTTGGGAGGAGAGGAGTGGTAGGAGACCGTGTGCGTGGGTTGTGCCCGATTCTTCCCTTGCTCCGGTGTTGCTCTCGTGTTTGATCTCGCTGGAATCGTTCCAGGCTTGCGTCAGAGTCAGCTCGAGCTCTCCTTTGTTCGGACAGAAATCTGGAAGAGTTCTGCTTCAGGCAGCGGAGCAGCAGAAAAATATTTATAGACAGGAAGGGAATCTGGTCTCCCCCCACCCTTTGGCAGAATAACTATCAGTTTCCTAAAGATGCGTGCTTGGCAGCAGCCAAATGTAATTCATCCCAGCGAGTGTACTTCTCCTCAGCGTTCATCAGATGTAAAATGTCGTGGATTCGTCATGTAATTTAATTTCTTCCATTCGGATGTATGTTAGGAATGAAGTCAGCTGAGGAGATTACAAAAGGAGTATTGATGCCGCGGTCCCCGCGCATATTTCAACAGGAGGGATGAAATGTCGCTCAGCTGGCGGGGCTCGGGGAGCTCCTGCTGTGCCTGCCTGTCCCCAAGGCCTGGGACTGCCAGGTTGGACCCCAAGATGCGATGGGGACGCCTCAGAAAAATTGGGTTCAGATGATTATTCAGCTCCTGCGCAGGGCTGCGTGCTGGCTCTCTCCAGGGAGAGCTGTGTGGAAACCCCTCACTGTCCCAGGCAAGCGTCCCTACTCGTTGCTTGCAAACACTGTTAAAAAAAAAGTTAGAATCAATAAAAGTGTCCTACTGGTTTATCGGGTGGGTTTGGGAAACCGTCACGTTCCTCCCGTAAACCGTAGCTGCAGGTTCATGTTTTATTCTGCCTTTACGTTTAAGACCAGGCAGGCTACGACTTGACGGTGGTTCTGTCACCGCTTGGATCATTTGAGGAAAAACCCTGCATTGTTCCTTCGCTTTTAATAGGAATATTATTCACCTGGAAGCAATGGCAATAATCACTCCTTGTGAAATAGATGCGAACTGAAGTGACTTTATGGGGAGAATTAAGGCAGCGAAAATACCGTTTTGTATTCAGCAAGGATCTGGTTGGCAAAGGGGGATGCTCTTGCCTTCGTTCATAGAAATTCTTGGCCGGATCCGTGGTGCCGTCGAGCCCGCGGGGAGCTGGGTGCGGTGCCTTCCATCAGCTGGGATCTGCACAGCGCCAGAGGCACTTTTATCTTCCAGCTGCAAGGACTGGGAAGGAGGCTTTGTCCCCGCTCCTCCTCCGGCTTGTCTCAGCATCGGCGAAAGCTGTGGAGTCCCAGCTCCCCTTCCCAGGAGAGCGGTCAGGTCTCTGAGCCGCCCGGCAGAAACGCTGCGTGAGCCCATGAGGATCGGGTGGTGCTTCAGAGGATGAGATTGGAGGCACAAGCACCCAGGGGAGGAAGGCACAAAGCAGGACACAGAGCGATGATTTGGGTGCTCGGCTTGCGGGGAGCCCCATCCTGCACCGTGGGTGCTGGGCTGGCTGGTGGCTGCCGGCGAGGAGCCAAGGAGATATATTCATTTATTCCTGTTTGTAATGCAATCCAGCGTTTGGCTTAAAGCTGTGTTTTTATAGAAATAGCTTTAGTGGGCTTTACGTGAAGGCAGAATCCACCTAATCGTTGCAGTCTCCTCATGCCCGCTTGCTGCTCAGCTTTCTTACTTTCTGGGGTTGCTGCTCAGTGGTGCTGGGGCTCGGGCACAGCCAGGATGGGGGGTTTCGGGGGTGGGAGTGGGCTGCAGGGGTGCAAAATAGATCCCCAAGTGTGCTTTGTGTTTGCTAAGGCAAAATACAGGTCACCCTTCTGAGACACGTCGTCACTTGGTGGGAACCGTCGTGGCTGTGTTCATGGCAGCGCATCGTTTCCCTTCTGCTCCAGGTGGGGAGCTGGGTGTGATGGTCACAGGCCACAGGTGTAGCTGTAGCACTGCCACAGTTAATTAATTGCTGGGTTATGACACCCTTGAGTCACCCTGGTTCCTCACTTGGACCCATCACGTTACAGCCCCTGGTGTGGGGTTTTCCTGGGGACCTGTGGGGACTGTGATCGAGGGCTGCTGCTGTGGCAGGAGGAGCGCCCGTGCCCGAGTGCCCGGAGGGGGTATGGTACTCCAGATAAGAACAGGGTGACAGGAAAGACCTGCAGTTTACGAGAACACGCGGCCGTGCGAGTTTCGCAACAGCAACCCTTGCTGAGGGCTGCCGGCAGAGCCCGTCTCGGGGGAAAAGTGATTTCAGTGCCGTGGCTCCTGCCAAGTGGATGTGGTTGCTGCCGACAGCGACCGCCTTCCCCCAGACAAGTGCACAACCTTCAGTCAGAGGCACCTTTTTGCGTGCTGGTGGGCCCCTTGCGCGTGCCTTTCTGTTTGCTTGCCGCTTCTTTTTCTATGTTAAAAGTACGTAGCGAGTTTTGTGCCTGAGAAAGTGAGAGACCCCAGAGCGCTGGTGCAGACGACCTTGCACAACCACTCTGCGGGCTCCAGGGCTAACCAGTCTCCCCAGTCCCTCCTCCCTTCCTTGCTTTTTTTTTTTTTACCCCTGCGTGGCTCTTCTTGGGAAGAGATTTATCATCTGTGCTAGAACATGCAGGGTTTTTGTGCTTGGGAGGCGTATTCCCCGCCGGGATTCATTTACGGCTTGTTTTATTAATGACCTAATCCATATCTGCATCCGTGTTCCTGGTCTGTGGATGCACTAACGGGGTGTCCCGGCTCAGCCATGGTTTTCTTCTCCCTCCAGCTCTGCTGTAGGAGGCTGGTGGACAGTGATGCCGCTGGCTGTCCCCACCACCAGCAGGTATCTAGAGACCTTGCTCTGCTCCCCGTGTGTCAGCACGAGTTGGAGCTGAGGGAATGCCGTGGGAATGGGGATGAGAAGCCTTTTACCTACTGCCTGTGGCCTTGCTGTGGAATGACCATGAAATAAGAGTCCTGTAGATACGATGACACACTTTCTGTTCTGGGGAGGTTTAGATTAGATACTAGGAAAAATTTCTTTATTGATAGAGTGGTGAAGCATTAGAGAACGGGCTGCCCAGGGCAGTGATGGAGTCACCATCCCTGGAAGTGTTCAAAAAATGTATAGATGTGGCACTTTGGGACGTGCTTCAGTGGTCATGGTGGTGTTGGGTAGACGGTTGGACATGATGACCTCGGAGGTCTTTTCCAACCTTAAGGATTCTCTGATTAAACGCTTTGGCTTGTTTCTTGGGAAGCACTCGTTCTCTTGAGCGATGCCATCGTGCCTGTCGCTGAGAGAAACACTTGCACAATCCTTCCCGGGGAGGGGAACTTGAGGGCAGTTTGCCTGACGGAGCCCCGGTGGAGGAGGTTTATATATTAAATACCTTTTAATTAAAGGTGAGGAAACCAAGATGTGGAGAGATTAAGGACCAGTTTTCTAACAAAGCTCGGCGGCTAGTCAGGACTAGATTTTCAAAAGGGCTCAGCTCCTATTGAAGTAGTAAAATGAACAACCGGATTTTCGAAGCATCCGATGATGTTAGATGCTGAGCCCTTCCGGCTGGGCTGTAATTGCCGGTGGGAACTGCCCACCCCGGGCAAAGGGAGGCTGTTTTTCTCCTGCTGGGGTTGTTTACATCTGAACCCAACCCCTTGTAGCGTGGGGAAGCAGCAGGCGCTCGGGGCTGCGAGGGGTTTGACTGTATTAGTTTCTCGTGGTGGGTGCTGGACATGCTTGTTCCCCTGCTTGGCCACGAAGGACCGTGACCTCTGAGGAACGTGTCCACATGGAGAGGCCACGTCTGTAGGGGAGGTGAACCCTCATCCTTTCTGTTGTGCTCCAAAAGCTTCGACATCGTCTACGCCGAAGTTCATCGTCTATGTTGAACCTCCGAAGCACCTCATGAGCAAGAGGGCTGTGTGGGTAGTCGTAAGCAGATGCCTAAATCGAGTGTCTACAAAAGAAGCTGTTAAAATTTTTGACGACTCTGTAATCTAGTTTGGGGCCTTTTATTGAATCAGTACTTGAAATGTTTTCCGTTTTCCCTGGAAGCCATTGAATTCTATGAAAAAAATCAAAGGATGTGAACTAGCGTGGAAGCGGCGTGCTGGATTATTGCCGTTGCGAATACTGAACGCAAAGAACGCGAAGCGACCGAGACATCACGAAAGCTTTTCTTCTCCAGCAATTACAGTTTTGAGTGGAGACCTCAGTGCAGCACGACTGCCTGAGGAAGGAGGAGCGTGGTGTGTGTTGTCCCTTTATGTTCTGGGGGGGAAAAAAAAAAAGTAGAGGAAATTAAAGAAAAAGTATTTTCCTGCGGAGATGCTTAAACTCACGCTGTGTACTCATGAAAGACTGCTGCAGGAAGCTCCGTGTCAAAAGGGAGTGACAAATAAGGAAAACTTTGCCCTTCTGCTCAGGACTTGCACCCGTATCCTGTGCGCATTGCAGGGTGGTGGCAGGATGTGGCCGTCCCTGGTCCTCCCTCGCCCCCGTCCCTCGGCGAGGTTGGGCTGCAGAGTCACGGTGCAGCTCGGGTAACTCCGTTGTGCCCGAGCAGCGGGAAGCGAACTTCCCCAAATCTTAATTTTTGTGGCCTTTTCCCGTGGTTCTGCTGTGGCCTCTGCCAGCCGCAGCCGTCCTCGCTTGATGTGGCTGCCTTCAGCTGGCTTCCATCAGCTCCGCTGACGAGCAACGCGGCTTTTTTATTACCAAAAGCACATGAAAGATGCCCCGCGGAAGTTGCCGATCTCCCTCCCTGGCCTTCTCTAAAATCATAAAATGGAAACGTGGGTTGTCTGTTGTGGCACAGATGCCACCAGTAGTTCAGCAGACACACGCCTAGTGCATTTGAGAGTGCTTTTTGTGTTTATTTTGTCTTTTTCCTGGATTTTTTTTCCCTGGGTGTATTGTTTTTCTTTTCTTTTTTTTTTCCCTCTCCGCGTATGCTTCCTAAATAATAAGAAACTGAGGAAAACGTAGTAGAGAGGAAGCCTGTGTTATTCTCCTGGTTTCCATCCTGTGGGACATGGACATCCAGGGAGCGGAGTCCGTGACCCGCAGCTCGGCAGCGTGCGCGTCCTCGCCAGCCCGAGCGCGGCAAAGCTTCTGCTCTGAAAAATTGTTTTCCTCGAGTGGGAGCAGGCGGGATTGTCTTCACTCCCAGCTCGTCCTTTGATGGATCTCTGCTGCCCAAGGGGCTGCTTTGCTCCCCAACGTGCATGATCCACTCTTCTGGGTGAGTGATGGAACGAGCCAGGCGGTGATCTCGGCAAATCCTCCGAAGAGTGGAAGGAGGGGGCAAGGAAAAGAGGAAATTCTCCAACAAATTACAAGTGAATAGCAAGTTATTGCAGATTTGCCAGAAGCGAGATCGGGAAGGAAAGCCTTTTTTGTGCCTTTTTTTCCTCCCTCTCTTAAGCTCATGGGTGCCAACCTGTGATTTTTAGGCAGGTGCACAACCAGTGCCAGAAGGGATCTGAACCCCCAAAATGTGGCTGGGTTAAAGGAAAAGCACCAACATGACCGTACTTCCTTCCTTATTTATTTAGAGACCAACTTTTTCCGCAGGGCAGGTGTTTAACTGCCCTTGCGTGGTGCCTGGGGCGGGTTTGGCAGCGCTGTGCCCCTCACACCAGTCGGGGTGAGGCGCTGGGGGAACTGGGGACGGATGCCGTGGGATGGGGGGCTGGATGCTCGGCGTGATCTGGCCTTTCCGAAGGCGACTTGCTGGCTCTTTTGCAGAAAATCCGCTCAGCGGGAGGGAGGGATTCGAAAGCTCACCTCCCGTCCTCTGGGCGCAGGGTGACGGTTTTGCGCCAGGCGCATCGGCGTGGGCCCGACCTGTCTGACTGGCTGCAGAAGGGCAGATCCTGCTCTTGCTCTGTCCCCTTTGCTCCCGTTTCCACTGGTCCCTCCAGCCCAGGGCGCAGGGCCGGGAGCCACCACCTCTTCCAGGCACCCTCGAGTCGCAGTCGGTGGCCACCGCGGCCCCGTTGCCCTCTGCTCCGACCTCGTGCCGTCTCTGCAGCGTCCCCAGGGCTGCAGCTTCTGCGTGCCTCACCCTGCCTTCACAGCTCCGTGCTTTTGTAAAAGTGCTTTTTAGCATGTAGCATTTACCATTTTCTTCTTCTCCGAGGCTACACGCTGTTGCACGGTCCTCGCCTGCGTGATCGCTGCCCTTACAGAAGGGTTCTTGGGCTGAGCTCGTGAGCCAAAGCTCTTGTGGGTGTGGGACTGGTGTGAACTGGAGCAGCGTCCTGCTTTCCAGGGTTGGCTTTGCTTTATTTACAACCGTTGGCTGAACGCTCTGTTTTTCTCAGGTTTTAAATTGGAGGAGGGTTTCTGGAGGTAGCGTGTTTTGAAGGCAGAGCTGACGTGTCCACGAGTTAAATGTGTTGAAGCCCTGAGAGTTTTCTGTAGATAACAAAGGAGAGTTTATCGCGAGAACTGCTGCTCTTAAAAACAGTCACAGAACTATGAGCAGATTTTTTTTGTATCTGATAACGAAAGCAAGAAGATAAAATGTTCAGTCTGGGCAGTGACATCTCAGCTTAATTTAAGCTAAGGGGGATTTTTGCTGTTCTCAGTGGCCAGGATTTCAGTTCTCTACCCAGACTTTTTATAACTTTCCAGGCTTGGTTAGAGTTTAAGGGCCACTTCCCATCTTGCTGAAGACCAGCCACAACTTCACGGAGCCGTTCTCGTGTCTGTACGAGCTGGACGTGGCGTCTCGCAGGAAGAGCTGCCGTTCGGCGACGAGCCTGACTCGCGGTCCCGCGCAGGGAAAATTCCCAGTGACATCAAAAGGAAGTACATGGAGAGCAGGGAGCACGGGATCAAACCCAAGAGATTAGAGATTTTTTTTTTTTTTTTAATGTAAATCTGTTCTGACGAGCCACCGGAACACCTAAAAGCAATAAGCTGGCTGGTTAGTCTTTTTTGCGTATTGCATTTACTTCTCTTTTAAGCGGCTCGCTGGTTTGGAAGGCCGGCCGTGTCTCCAATTAATTTGTGCAAGAGCCTAAGGTTGCTCCGGTTGCTCCCTGCCCTCTCTCCCCAGCTTTTGTCACCTCAGATGGCAGATTAATTTGGTTGAGAACAATATTTTTGTCTTCGCTAGGGAAACAGTGTGCTCGAGCGGCAGCATAATAAAAACCAAATTAATTCCTGGTGGATTTGCTTCGCTTTGCATCGGTTGTGGTCCTGGCTGTTGGGTTCTTGCAAGGCACAGGTAATATATAAGAGGAAAGTAACGGTGGCACGGCCTCTGCAGGCTACTCGATCTCTTTAAATTGTAGTAATATCATGACAGGATTTTAGGGTTACATCTATAAATGATGTCACAGCACAGCCTGGTTGGACATCTTCAGGGGCTGCTGGAAAAACACACCTCCTTGCTGCCAAAGAGAGTTCACGGGCACAAGTGTGTGGTTGGCAGAGCTCGGTATTCTTATGCAATATTCTTAATATTGCAAGAAAAAAGTAGAGAGCTTTTATTACCTTTTTCCAGTTTTCACTTCCACTTTTTAGCTGCAGATTTGTGTTTTCGCTGGGTGAATAGCTAAAGAAAAGGCTGCCAAAAGCCGAACTTAAAGTTGTTATTCTGATTTCTGTCCAGAGAGTAATTGTTTATTTTACCGTTGCAAATAGGTACACCTGACACCCGCAGCTGGCTGCAATGATTTTGGATCAGATTCTGCTTTTGTTGAAAGTGGTGTCATTTCAGAATAGTCCCTTCGTCCGGATTCTCGCTGGGCAAGGGCTCCTGGGTGTGGATTTGTGTGTTGTGCATCTATAGAGAAAATTTTTGTGCTAGTAAACCAGCAGAATTTTTTTTTTTTTTTGTTCACGCTTTAAAATAGATTTGTCAGTGTTCTGCTTAGATTTACTGAAAACTAGAACGAAGTAAGAGTCCTGTAGTCAGATGCAAAAAAAAAAACCAACCCACCCCTCAACCCTCTTGTCTTCTTTTTGACCCAAATGCCTGGATCAAATGTGCTTGTTTTTTGGGCTGCTGAGCAGGGTCAGAAGATTTATGGGATTTACTGACGGAGGACCTGGGACGCAGCGCGTGTCCGACCCGCGTATGGGAAAATTGAAATTACCCGACTTGCGGCTCGTAGCATCCGGAAGCCATCCTAGTGCCGTAGCTTCGACAGCTCTTGTGGGAGCCTCGAGGATTGTTAAACTTTGAAAGCACCAAAACTAGCGTGGTAATTACTTAGGCAAATGGAGTTAAGGAGAGGGACCAACTATGGGAAAGAAAACGGGGAGAAATACGCATTCCCTGGATGGTGTCGGGGCATGAAGCTGTGTTGCAAGTATCTCCTGTGTTTTCATAGTTTTCAACATAAGCTCGTGACGTTTTGAAACACTCTCGGCGAGCCTGAATAACTAAATCATCTTCAAAGGGACGCTAGCGTGTCTCCTCTCAAACTCAGTTTGTCCGAGAGCTCTGCTTGGAGAAATATTAATAAGACGGCGCGTGATTCACATCGGCCTTGTGAACCTTAATTGATTCGGGTTTGGTGAAGAACTTTGATCCAGGAATGAAAGGCATTCGGCAGATGCGAGCGATCTCGAGTGACAATTAGCTTTTCTTTGGAGGTGCTCCCGTGTTTCGCTGTAATTAATTTGTATTCTTCCTACCCAAGCGGTGACAGCGATGATTTTTTCCCTCGTCGGTGAGTGACTCCCGTTGAGTTGAGGCTCTCGGGGTGGGTCGGGAAGGAGTGTCTGTACCTCTCTCCTACACCCACACCGTCTGCTCGCCCGGGCTCACCCGGCGTGTTCAAGCTTGACATCACCCCTCGGTCCCATTCGGATTTCGCAATAATAAAAAGCAGGATTTGGAGAACAAGCTGCCAGCTTTAATAATTCTGAAACACACCCAGCCAAGTTTACTTTATTGTTCTTGGGATATACACACACACACGCAAAAATACTATATTTGTTTGTACAATAACCTATTTGGGAGGGTTTGGCTGGCTCCAGCCTTTCCTGCCTCCTGCTTTGTTTTCCGGATGCATCAGCAGATGTCCGTGGAAGTGCTAAATGTGCACCCGGCCTGACCTTTGCCACCGAGGAAGGTAAATCACTTCTGGCAGGAGGCTTCCCAGAATATCTCCAGAACGATGCTATTGCTATTGTAAACAAATCTAATTAAAGAGGAATCTTAAGAGAAGGTCTGGGGTAGGTTGTTTTGGGTTTTTGTCTGGTTTTTTTTTTTTTCATGTGTAGAGGTTTACCCTTTGGTGCTTTCTCAAGAAGTGAAAAAAATTGCTAATAATTTGCATTTTAGGTTGTTTTTTTCTTTTTCTTTCTTCCACAAACATTTTTTTGGGGGGGCAGAGAATTACTTAGAGATTAGGCCACCAAAATGAGAAATAGTAGAAATAGGACTTGGAGCAAGATACTTTAAGCCTGCATTTAGGACAGTTGGTAGTGGTGGGCTCCTCTGGGCTCCCCCAGCCTGCTCCCCCGGTGCTTTGAGGCTTCATCTGGAAAGAGGAGCTTCGTGTGGAGGGGCTGGAGGATGGGAGCAGTTGCCCGAGTGACCAGCCTCAAAGCAGGGGATGTTGAGTCAGTGAATGCATCTCATCACACAACTCTTCTGCTCTTACTGTATGACCAGGGGTCATTCTTCTTCCAGCCTCGTCACTCTTCTTAACACTGTGGCCACTGCTTCATCAGCAAGTAAGAAAACTTTCTGGGATCTAAAGAGAGGCTCTTAAATCTATATGCTCTCACCTAAATAAGCAGACTCCTTTCCCAAGGGTGTGTCTTTAGGTTCTGAAGGACAGATTTGGTCAGCAACCGAGTGGGAAAGCTGGGCTTAGTCATCCTTTGAGGACATCCTGGTGCTCGTCCTGTCGCTGGAGCGGCTTCAAGTGAGTTTTGCAAAGTTCTCCCGAGTGGGAAGAGAAGGGGAGCCCCAAGTCTCACCTGCTGCAGGTGAGAGGCTGTGTTGGTCTCCAAAGGGGTTTGTCTGCAACATCTCACAAGTTGCATTTGGCAGTATATGTGCGAGTGCCGGTTTATAAAGTGAATTACAGCAGAGTGAGTTGCTATATATAAGGGTAGGGAATGGTGTTCATCTGAAATGCTCTTTGAGAAAATGACCCGGATGGCCAAGACGTCCTGGTGGCTTTCACGAGAGTTTTTGGCACACGTACTCTTTGCCAGATAACTCTTGACCTTAAGAAATATAATCAAATTATTGTATTGATTTTTAAAAAAATTTTTCTTAATAGAAATAACCTCACTATTTTTAAATGCGTGCATGTTAGTAACTCGACCTAACTCTGAGACTTCATGCTTTGGCTTAAAACAACTCATACAGGAAACTAATACCAACGCCCATTTCAACAGATGTCGTGTGCCAGGAAATCAATATAAAACCATTTCCAAATAAGAGCCACGTTCTGCATGAGAGCTGAGTAATGAAGTCATGACTTAACGCACAGATAGTGTCAGAGCCCTTCCGAGCCCTGACTTACATGCCACGGCGAAGTGCAGCGTGCGCAGGGATGTGGAAGGAGGGTGGTGAAGGTGTTGGGCTTCATGTCTGGTCCCCACCTCCACCAAACGCTGGGTCCCGCAACCGACATTCCCTGTGGATGTGCACTTCCCTGCTCAGGGATGGGGAGGAATGATAACATCACAGGATGTTGGGGTTGGAAGGGACCTCTGGAGATCACCCATTGCCACCCCCTGCCAGAGCAGGGTCACCCAGGGCAGCCCCACAGGAACGCGTCCAGGCGGGTTGGAAAGTCTCCAGAGCAGGAGACTCCACACCCTCTCTGGGCAGCCTGGGCCAGGGCTCCGGCACCCGCACAGCAAAGAAGCTTCTCCTCATGTTGAGGTGGAACTTCCCATGTTCTAACTTAAACCCATTATTCCTTGTCCTATTTCTGGGCACCACTGGGAAGAGATTGTCCCCTTCCCCTTGACCCCCACCCCTCAGATATTTCTCTACGTTAACAAGGTCCCCTCTCAGCCATCTCCTCTCAAGGCTGAACAGCCCCAGGTCTCTCAGTCTCTCTTCACAGCAGAGATGTTCAAGTCCCTTCATCACCCTCGTAGCTCTTGGGAGCTGTGCCCCCATGGGGAGTGTTGGATGTGTCTTCTCCTGTAGATCGTCCAGGGCAGAGAACAGTCATAATGTTGGTGGAGAAAAATCACACTTAAATATCTCTAGGATCTTGGGTGGCAGTTCTCTTGCTTGACCCAGGATTATTGCAAACCCCTTCCATGCTCACCTTGATCTCAGTACTACCTAACACCAAATTTTCACTGTCTGCCAGGAGCTCCTGACCTCCACCGTTGCAGTTAGTTGGTTTTGGGGATGTGAGCTCCTGTTTTGGGCTCCCATTAAACAAGGCACGTGGTCCTGATGCTTAACTCCCAAGAACAAAAACGATCCCGTTGGGTTTTGGGGCTCAAGTGAGGGGTTTTAATGCGAGGAACGTCCATTCCATGTTTGTAGGTGCTCCAACTCCATGGGCACGGGACTGAGAAAAGAAGGGTGTGCAGGGACATGGGTTCTTTGCGTGCCCCTTCTCCTGGGTGAGCTCGGCGGTGGCTCTGCCGAGCGGGATTTCACAGAGCGACGTTGTAATCGCTTCTGCGCCAGAGGACTCGGGGTGGAAAAGTGAGGCGAGCTTTGAAATGCAAACCGAAGGCGATGAAGATGTTGGGGCGCGGTGCGGTGGTTGGAAATCCGGGACATGATAGGCGCCTTGTTTTCGCTTCGCGGGGGCGGGGGGCAGCGAGGGGAGCGCTTCCCCGGCGTGTCGAGGCATCTGCGCGGTTTTTGGCTCCGCACCCCCTCTTCTGGAGCAACCGAGATGGGGGAGATACGATCGAGAAGCTGCTCTTTTTTTATTTATTTTTTTTTCTTAGTGGGTAAAGGCTGGCCAAGTTTATGAAGATAAATATATGTGAAATTTGCATAGCTGGCAGAAGAAGGCTGTTTACTGAATCCTGAGAAAATTGCCAGTCTCTTTATTAGTAATGCATTAAAATAACTGAACGCCCAGCCGGAGCTCCCTCCGGGTTAGTTTGGGGTGCAGTCTGGGTCCCTGAGATGCGATCCCTCCCCTCAGGATATCTCTGGGCACCCCGTGGGTATCTAGTGCGGTTGTAGGACAGAGATTCACCGGATAAGTGGGTGCTGATGAGCTGGCCTGATGTAGCTTGGAGTGAGAAATTAGAGGGGGAAGATGCTGAAGTGGGAGATGTCCCTGCCGTGGCAGGGGGGTTGGAACGAGATGATCCCTTCCAACTGAGGGCCGGTTTAACTCACTCGGTTGAGCGTGGTGCTGAAACACCAAAGGTTATGGGTTTGATTCCCGTTCAGTCCTCATGTGTTGCCTGATCTAGTTGAGAGGCGTCACTGCCCATGACAGGGAGGTTGGATTAGATGATCTCTAAGGCCCCTTCCAGCCTGGGCCAGTCTATGACTCTGTGATTCTATGAGCATTATAGCTAAACCCAAACCATTCTGTGGTTCTATGGATACCCGGTGGAGTGGGTGACTGCCCCATCTGCATGTACCGATAACCATGTGGGAGGTTCTGTTCAGTAAGAACAAAAATAAACTACTGATAAATATATCCCTCTTAGACCATGTTGAAATCAGGTGGCATTAAAGATGATATAAATGGGTTTTAAGATCTGCTTGGTAATGTCATTAGGAGTCTCTCCTGACTTCGGAAGAAGTCAGAGAGTCCTCCCGAGTCCTGGCCTGGTTTACGTGCTGCAGCCCCAGGACATTTGCCGGTTTAGTGATTTTTTTACTGAGGTGCCATCAGCAATGTAGTGATAGGACAAGGGGTGATGGTTTTGAACTGAGAGAAGATAGATTTAGGTTAGATATTGGGAAGAAATTCTTCCCTATGAGGGTGGTGAGACCCTGCACCAGGTGGCCCCGAGAAGCTGTGGCAGCTCCCACCTCCCTGGCAGTGCCCAAGGCCGGGTTGGACGGGGACTGGAGCAGCCTGCTCTGGTGGGAGGTGTCCCTGCCCAGGGCAGGGGACTGGAATGAGATGGTCTTTAAGGTCCCTTCCAACCCAAACCGTTCTGTGACTCCATGGTCCCTAACATAACCGGGATGTGGAAGCAAGGAGCATCCTGTGCTCTGACAGATTTACATGTGGAATAACTAGTTCCAGGTATGGGCCAGAAAGAGCCGTGGCCGCTTAGCGTGGAGCCAGACTCCATGAGCTTGTTCTGTTTGATTGAATAGCACCAGGTGGGAAGGAGCTTTTGTTTTTAATAATGGGCAGAATGGTTCCTGTTTTCTGCTAAATGAAATTTAACAGGCTTTGATCGATGCTGATAGCCCTCTGTTATTCATAATTCTCTAGGATTCCTCCCTTAACAGCCTTTGCGTAGGCTTTTGGTGCAGAAGCCCGCCGGGGCAGCTCTGAGGAGCAGGAGGATTTTACACCATGGCAGAACTTGTGGATGGAAAGCTGCAGCAGATCCTGAGGTGAAACAGAACAATGAAGTTTTAAGCATACCTAGATGGGGAGATGGCACGACTTGGGTAACAAGGGACTATAATTAATTAAACCCACTTAGGAGACTTCACGGGGTTCTGATGACGGTGTCGCAGCCAGGAGAAGAAAGGAACCGCGGCTCGCGATGGTATCTGTGAAACCCCGAGACGTGTGTCGAGCTTTATTAATGGCTTCGCTGCATTGTGTTGGATGTTTTGATGGATATCACGAGGACCTAATTGGTAAAACATGTTTTATTAAAATAGCCCTCTGCCCTCATGCTTGGCTTTTCTGCAGAGACAGTGTTTGTCAGGAGAGGATGGGAAGCTCAGGAACGCTGAAATCCCCGCAGGGCTACGCCCGGATTTCACTGGCGTGAGGTTTGCCTGGGTGTATCCGCGAGGAGCTCGGGTCCAGCTGGACTCCGGGCTGCGGTCCCAGCCCGGCCGCCGCGCAGCTCGCCCCGCTTCGTTTGCAAACCGCAGGCTGCCTTAGCTTAATAGGCTGTGAAAGCTCCGCCGGGTTCTTTCTCACACTTGCAAAATCCCATCCTTTGCAGCGGGGCAGTAGGTACCCGGGCTGGAGAGTTGGCGTTGGGCTACACCGGGAGCTGCTGCGTCCCTTGGACACGCTAATGACCTCCTGGTCCTGCTTGACTGGCAGAATGAGCGTCTTCCCAGGTACTTGGTTGAGGCTTTCTTTGCCCGGTGCATTTTTAGGGTGTGTTCTCAAGGTCCTCAGCCTCCTGCCCTTTAAGCGTCCCATCGTCGCAGTTGAAGTGCATCAGCAGTTGTGGTGGCTGCTGGTGGGGAAAGGAAAATCATGTCAGGTGCAGAGATTCAAAATGCAATTCCATTTGTGATATTATTTCTCGTAAAAGTAGTTATTTCTAGGTTTTTGTTGTTTTTTTTTTTTTTCCCTAGAGTCGTCTTTATCCTTATAGGCATAAGTACTCCTGATCCTACTTTTGAAGTGGGTTCACGTCACAAGTTGCTTCCAATCTGGTACTTTTTAGCATAAAGGTGTTTTGTCTGGTTTTCCTTTCCGTGGAAGGTATCAGGGGGTAGCATAACCCCCCCCGTCAGCTCAGCCCCTGCATGTTGGGAAACTTTCTTGCTGAATAATGTTGAACTGTGGAACACGCTGCATCAGTCTTTCTCTGGGCTTTTCCAGTCGTTGTCGCGTATCTCAGACTACTGCTGCTCAAGATGTCCATCCCCGCCTTCCGCTCCTCGTTTACCCCTTCTGTTTTTTTCAAGTAGTTGAGTGATGTTCAGTTTTGGGTGGTTCTGTTTTTTCTTCTGACAAACGCTTTTGGACAAAGCTGTGTGTCTCGTCTGGGTGGCGGAGGACTCGATTGCACAAGCCCATTAATCACCGCCGGCAGCGGGGGCCGGGGAGCCGGGTCGGGGCGCGGGGCTGCGGTTTCTCTGGCAGCCCCCGGTTCCTGCTTTCCAGTTAAACCCAGTGGTGCGCTGGAGCAACGTTCCTTGGACCGTGGGTCCAGAAGTGATGTAATCGCTTCTCTTCTGGTATCAGTAACAAGGAGTACCTTGAACTTGGAAACTCGGAGCACTTGTTAGAAACGTATTAACGAAGCTCTGTGAGAGAGGTGTTTTCGCAGCCCCGGTGCAGAGGCACAGAGGGAGCTGCAAGAAATACAGGGAAGAACAGTCTCGTATTGTTCTTTTTCACAGATGGTTATTTTTTTTCTCCTGCGTGACCTTTTGTGTTTGATCCTGCTTGTCTTCTGTGTCCTTTTAGGGAATACAGGGTCTTCTTCTGCAGGTAGTTGCTCTTCTTCAGCTGCAAGCTGATGTTCTGAGCGATGCGGTTTGGGAATCGATCGTCTTTTCTCATCCCGTGCCTGGTTGCTCTGTGTTTTTCTTGGCAAGGCGTTAGGATGGGCATTACCAGCCAGCTCCTGCGGAGAGGGATTAAGATGGATGTGGTGTCCGGAGGGTCTCACGCTGCCTTCATAATACTCTCTTTCTGTCTCCTTTTAAACCAGCAGCCTATAATTTTAGCTAATATTAACTGTGTGAGCAATAAACCGACCCATTTTAACAGCGTGAATTGCAGCTAATGGGAAATACTGACTGTGAACTCGTAACATTTGCCTCCAAATGTTTATGTTCCCTTTTCCTAATGAGCTGGCACGCGGGGCGTTTTGGGCAAAGCTGTGGTGAGGAATTCCCTCTTGCCTGGCCCAAGGACGTTCAGGGTGAGCTGGAATGAGCAAATGGCTTGAAATCAGTGTCCCTCGAGGCAAAGAAGCAGTGAGGGACCGTTGGTTTGCAGGGGATGGGGGATGTTCTTGTTTAGCTGCAGGGGAACTGCTGCAGCTCCAGTTCCACCAGGAAATAAAATCAAACTGAGGAATTGAAAAGAACCACCTGGTGTTCATGGCGCTGCCAGTTCTGAGGACGCTGAAGCAGCAGCGGCGTGTGTCGTTTCAGAGGAACTACGGAGGCAGAAGGGGCTCCCGTGTCGACCAGGTCATTTAAGAAGCTGACCCAAGAGAAGCTGACCCTGGTGTGTTTGGCCACGGCCAGTAGTGGTGGATGTTTAACAGGTGTTTGGGTATTATTCAGTGTCAGTGCGCGAGCTGGCCTGAAAGTGGGGTCGACTGGCTCGGTGCTGATGCCTTCTCTTCCCACCCTCTTTCCCTGCGGAGTGGCTTGCAGGAGGACCTGACTCACGCACCTATTTTAGAACTTGATTTATTTAACACTCTCTAGTGGGCATTCAGAAAATGGGATTTCATGTGGTTCTTTTCCATTACCATTTTTCTTGGGGACAGCCTTGCCTCTCCCAGCCCTTACAGTGCCGGCCGTGCTTCTGCGCTCTAGGTGTTGGTAACCCTGCATCTTCAAGGTTTCAAGGCTGGGCCCCATTGGCTTCCTCCTCCCTGAAAGCTGATGGGTGAGGGATGAGCCTGGGAGGGGACTTTTGTCACACAAAAATTACATATAGGCTCATGAGCATCCGGCAAGTGGCTGGCGTCACCCCCAGCAGCGTCCGAAGCCTCGCTCAGGCTTGGTTTCGGGAAGGGGGTGCCGCTGGTGACCGCTGTCAGATAAAGCGCACCGGGGCGAGGAGGAACACGGCGTTTCGGGGTCCTGTGCGCGGGGGCGAGCGGATGGAGTGGCAAGGCCTTTCTCTGCGTCCTCTGTCGTGGCGACATGGCCTCCTGCTCCGTGACGGTCCGTCGGAGCCGCGCGTCCATCTGGGGTCGGTGTGTTCCCATCTGCCTCGCAAAGGGTGTTGGCTCCAGCCACCCACCTGCCTCGGAACCGACACGGAGCGGTTTTGCCGCTCCTTTCTTCTCTGTCCTCATTTATTATTTCCTTTTCTTTTCTTTTATCTGTGCTTGTTTTCCTGTCTGTGTTTGGACAGAGAAGCTGCTTCAGTGTCCGCTTTCTTGCGGACAACAACAGGGTTTGATTGCCTCTTTCTCCGAGGAGAGAAATATTTCCGTTGTCATTAGGCTTTGCGAATATTTATAAAAATAACATTTTTGGCCTCGATCTTCCCTGAAGCAAAACCTCTTGGTCTGTTAGCCCGAAGCAGGGAGTGTTCCCCTGGCCCTGTCCCAGGAGGGATGCTTGTTTTCCTTCCCAACGTGAAAGTTTGAGGAGGAGCAGGGAGGCCGATGAGGAGGTGGAGCAGGACTGGGGCAGCGAAGGGTGGGCACCTGGGAGTGAATAAGAAACATTTTTCTCTAGTACTGGATTTAGTTTAGTTACTTTACTACCTTAAAGAAAAAAACGGCCGGATATTTAGGCTCCAGACGTTCTGACTTGGTTATATTCTGATTTTACAGGCAAACCCAAAATACTAGATCTGCAAAATGAAGGCTGCGTTGGTGCAAGGGAGCGCAGTGTTCCGAATGCGCTCCCTTACGGGTGCTGAGGTACAGATCAGCCTGGCTGCCTGCTAAGCCCCTAGCACGTGCAGTGTTTTATCTTTTAACCGTGCAAAAATCGTCTTGCTTCCCGTTAACAAGAGCCTCGTGGGTAAGCTGGCCCGCTGCAGAGACAAAATGTGTGCCAGCTGCGGGGAGAAATTCCTGCGCTGGGGAATTCTGGGGTCAGCGCTGAGACTCCCGCTGAGACTCCCGCGGCTCCGCGAGCTGGTATTTCTCTCAGGGGGTGTAAATCTTGTTTCGGGGCACGAGCCAAGCTCCTGCCTAATGACCGTGAGGCGTAAACGTCGCCTGCGGGCGAGGGCTCCTGTCCACAGCCCCAGCTCGTGGGATGCTGAAGGTGTCGGCCGGTCTTCGAAGTGGCTGGGTCTCGTCAGCAACACCCCTGCCCAATTATTTTCAGATTGCAGACGCGAGCTCTGCTCATCTTTTGCCTCGCAGGCAGGAAGGGTGACTGCCCCGCGCTTCGGTGGCTGCCGCTGGTGGTTCTTACCCTTCTGGGGAGACCGACAGCGTGGGGGTTTTAATCACAGAATCACAGAATTATTGAGGCTGGAAAAGACCTCTGAGATCATCAAGTCCAGCCCATGTTCCAGCAGCACCCCCTGAGTCTCCTCTTCTCCAGCTGAACACCCCCAGCTCCCTCAGCCTCTCCTCACAGGGCTTGCCCTCCGGTCCCTTCCCCAGCCTCGTTGCTCTCATCTGGACCTGCTCCAGCCCCTCCAGATCTTTGTTGCAGTGAGGGGCCCAGACCCGCACACAGGACTCGAGGTGAGGGGAACCAAGTCCTGTTTCGATGACGGTGCTCCCCAGCTGGAGCAGCCCAGCTGCTCCTCTAGTTCCTCTGTGGATCCTCCGTAAACGGGCAGCTCTTGTGTCGAGCGAGCACGGATCTGTGTACGTTACCATTTCATTTTTGGGGCTGGATAAAAACATACTTTTTAAGTGTTTGCAGTATTTGTAGCGGAGTACTGTGTATTGTCTTCCCCTGCATTCGGCCAGGGAGACTTAACAGAGTCGGATGACCGTGCAAAAAATGAAATATTCTGGTGTATGTGGCGTTTGGGAAGATGGGCCCATGGTGTAATTTTTAGGACCCCACCTCAACCATTTCCTCAGTCAATTATATCTAAATCACAGCATGTTATTTCGTTAGAGAAACGTTAGATGCCCACTGTGTTTGGAGATGCAGCCAAACTTCCCCGGCATTCAGCTGACTGTGGGTCTGAGGTTTCGGGTTGAATTCCCCGAGTTCTGCGTAGATTTGAAAGGCAGAAGTTTCTGGCCATGCCTTGGGAGAACGTGCCGTGCTGGTGATTTGGGCTGCTGCCCAGTGTCCCCCCTTCCTTGGTACCCCCGCATCCTCAGCAGCGCCCTCCAGCCCTCCCACCACGCTTCGTTGTCGATGTGCACTTTTACTGGCATCGGTTGTGTGGATCCATTTCCATTGGTTTTGCTCAAATTGAAGGATTTGTTCTCACTTAGAGCCATGAGAAGTTCCTGGCCGAAATCCTTGACCGTCAAATCAACCTTGTACGTTAGCAACATAAACTAAACTGCTGTTTAAGTCCGGTTTTATCAGCTCAGATCCCCGAAATAGCAGCTGAAAGCACAGGAAAAGGCCATCTCCTGGTCCTGACCTAATTCAGCGATCATTATTCATGCAAAGTCAGTGTTGATGCCGCGTAATTTTCAAGCGAGAGTTCAAAGAAAGCCTGTGGAAACCAGGCTCTCTGCTCATTGCTTCTCTTTTTCATCCGTCCATCCTGGGTTCCTCCGTCTCTAACGTCATTTCTGGGTGACATTTGGAATAAAGGTGTCCTGGGGCTCTCCCGGGCAGCAGGGCTGGTGACGTCCACGGCATGCTCATGTCGTACGCACCAGCACGAGCTCCTTTGAAATGCAGACATTTAGGAGGGATTAAAGGCGTGGCTTTGTCTTATTTAGAAGGCTAAAATGCAAACAGAGAGACACGGAAATAAAACGGATTATGCAAAACACATTAGGGTTGAGCCACTTGCCTGTCAAAGCCAGCAGAGACCTCGCCGACCAAAGGAAATACGCGTTGTAAAATCGATTGCTGCTGTTTTGGGGGGTTTGGGTTGGGAGGTTTGGGTTGGCTGTGTTGAACAGATTTCCTTCCTGATAGCCCCAAATGCCCTTGCTGGGTGCCGGCTCGGTTGGGGCATCTTTGTCTGTAGGAAAATCATCTTTCCGTGCATGGTAAAGGAGAAACGATGTCTCTGGTTCAGGATTTTTCATCCTTGCTGGGGTTAGGCCATCTAGGGCAGCGTGTTTAATTGCTCTTCCCTCCTGTCATCCTTTGGAAACAGAGACAGGTTTGCTTCTCTCCCGCGTCTGCCCGTGGAGGTGCAAGGACCTACCCCCTCTCGTCGTGCAGAAGAAACTTATCCCGGGCTGCTTTGCTCTGCTCACGCTGGGAAAACTTTCCCATCAGCCATCCCGGAACACAGACATCACGGTGACAGTGCCGTGCTCGTTTCCCACCCTCATTAGCTTCGCAGAAAAGGAAGACTAATTAGCCAGTGCTGTGCTCAGCGTGCTGTTCCTCGGAGCGGAGCCAGCCTCGGCTCCCCGGGGATGCTCGGGCAGGCTGCCCTGCGCCGCCCGCGCTCCCATCCTGCGCCGGTGCTGGGCTGCAGCTCCCGTCGAGCCCGCTCCCCTCCGTTTGTGGGGGTCCCACATGGATCCTCGCTCTCATTTGCACCCTCCTTGCAATGTTAATGAGAACAGGCAAAATACTGAGGGATCTGGTAGGTCCTGCTGCCCCTCGTGAGGACCAGGAGATGGTATCTTTTATCAAAATATGCACTTATTATTCGAAACCTGCTTTATGCTGATTGCTTTGGTTTCCGTTGGTGCACTTAACCACGTTAGCGACACACAGCCCAAACTCATCCCTGTGATGAATTTCAGTTGATGCCCGTCGGGGTAGGCAGGAGACCGCCCGGTCAGAACTGCTGAGGTTCCTTTTTTCAGTTCTTTCCCCAGTGTGTCGGCCTCAGCTTCGTTCTCTGCTGATGTTGTTTTGAATACTTCGTTAATTAAACATCAGGAAGGGATTTGACTCGCTTCTCTTCAGTTTGCAAGTCAGGTGTTTTGAGCTCAGCTCTCCGTACCTCTGTGTGCAGCCGGCGTAACAAGGCAGTCATGAATTAATTACCTATCCTGAAAGTTTAGGCCACTAAAACCTGAATTTCGGTGCTTAATTTTAAGTAGCTAAGTTTCTGAAAACTTTTGTCCCAGTCTTTCTGTGCCCGCTTTGTGCTTTCTGTGCTTATTTTGTCTAGAGGATGCCGTTTGGCTGGGCAGCACCCCCGGCGCCTCGGAGCAAAACACGGTGCTTGATGTTGGGAGCGCAAAATCCTGGTACCTTCTGCTTCATCTGCTCTCAAAGGCTGTTGGATGACAAAAGGCTGAGCACGTGTTCAGAAAGGGGCGTTATTAAGGAGCAATTGATGGTAACCTTGGTAATACCGGGATTTACAGTCTTCCAGTAATCTCTGGTGCCCATCAGGGTGGGGAAGATGCTCCCGAATTCGGCCGAGGAGCTGAAGCCTTCTCAAAGGTTGTGTCTGGCCGATGCCCAGCCATCTCCTCTGGGGCTGGGACCTGGCGGGGGGCTATGTGTCGTTCTGAAACGCCGTCCCAGAGAGCCGTCGCCGTCCGTGATTGCATTTGTGTTTACTGTGAAGACTGCTTCTACGCCGACCGTGCCGTCGCTCCCCCAGTCCTGTGGGATGTCGCGTTGCTGCTCCAAAGTGGTGGCAGCGTGGGCTGGTGGGTGCCAGCCGTGGCTCCGCATTTGTTCCCGGTGCTCTCTTCTTTCCTGTGACTTCGTGCTGCGAAAATTCACCTGCAAGTCGTGCTGGCCATCCTTGAGAGGTCCCCAAAGAGCTGGAAGGGTGGGTGGGGAGCGTGGGGGAGGCTGGGGCCGAGGGAAGCACCAGGATGAGATTTCCCAAAGCTCTCTGGGTGCACGCTCACGTCGCCTTTCATGGGACCCACAACTCAGATCCCACAGGAATACTTCAAACAAGGTTTCAGACACCATTGCCTGGTTTAAAGAGCTGCAGAAGTCTTGTGTTCAAGCACTGGAGCTGACACACCACCTCGATGGAAGCCCACGGGCAGGAATCATCTCCATCACGGGCCGGGAGCTTTCGTTGGCAGCGGGACCTGTGCCGAGGCTTGGAAAGGGAGTCGACCCGGCTGCTTTCCAATAACGCCGTAGAAAGCAAGTATATCTGAACTCGTACACGTCAATTTGACTTTTTTTTTTTTGACATTTCTTCCCTTGAGGCATCAGAAGCCACGGAAGTACGTTAGTAGGGACCTGGCCGATAGCATCTTCGAGTTTTTGCAGATAAGGATAATGAAGCGCGAGTGTGATAAGGATGTAGGATTGCTGTAAAGAATCTATTTTTCCTTGCCAAGTGCAGCTAAGGGTAACGGCTGTTTGTGATCTGGAGTGTGGAGCTTCCTTTGGGTCTGTCTGTCAGTGAAAATGTGCTTTGCTCTGAGGTCGATGCTGCTTCTCCCATTGCCAGCAGATCCCGTGAGCCTTCCTGTGGTGGTTCATCCGAGTCTATGATGGGCTGAGCATGTCCCAAACCCGTGTAAGGATGGTTGCTCAAGGCTGGGTCCCGTTTGGGCTCCGAGGATGGAGGCTGCACAACCTCTCCGGGCATCCAGTGCCAGTGTTGCATCATACTTATCATATAAAAGAGTGGGGTTTTTACTTTTTTTTTTTTTTTTAAGTGGAATTTGGGGTATTTCAGCCTGTGCCTGTTTCTTCTTGTCCCAACACCAGGTTGCTGGTTGCTCTCGGTGCTGGTGTGGGATGAATTCTGCCGGTCACCTCGCTCGCACGCCGGTGGAGAGCATTTGCTCACGCACAGGCTCATTTTCATTCAGCGCCACGCTCTCCTTCGGCAGGAGCTAGTGAGCTGTTTAACCTAATTACCATCCCGGGGACGGCCTGAGCTCCCAGCGTGGAAAGCCGAGGAAAGCCCGAGCTCAGTGTAACAAAGATATCTTCATTTCAGCACTTCTGAAGAGCTCTGATTGCTGTGCGTGCCCGAGTGACTCAGACGCTAGGAAAACCTCCGCAGACTTTGGTGAGGATGCCCTTGCACGTAGGTGCCACTTGGGGTGTGTAGCAGGCTGCACAGGGAATAAATAAATAAATGTGCCTCCGGGTGAAGGAATTGTGCAGCTTTGCCACAGGAGCTAAGGTGTGCTTGTTACTGGAAGAGTCTTCTTAAAAACAGCTGTTTTCAGCAGTTTGTCTCCATATTTTTAAGCCCAAATCTGTGCAGTTCATTGATTTTGCTGACAGCCAACCCGGCTCCTGCTGCTTGGGATCCGAAAGGTCCTCGGTTATTTTAGTCAAAGTCAAATTGAATGGAGCTTCCTCCTCTGTAACCATCCTGACTCTCTAACTAATGAAGAGGCAGTTAATTAGTCAGCAATTAAGGAGAGCAGCTTAGAGAAGCCGAGGAAGAGCAGGTATGTGGAGTAAGTTTCCCATTTTGGGGCTGGGGACTGCTGAGCCCCCCGGCTCAGGCGGTGCCTTCCCCGATCCCTGTCAGTATTTCAGTGAAAATCAGGGAATGTGCTCGAGCTATTTTAAAATCTGGGGTTCTCCATCCTGTACGTGGATTCACAAGCCGATGGCCACAAACCCGTGCAACCTCCTCATGTGGAGCGCAGCCTTTTAATCGCTCGTGGAGCGCCTGGGGGCTCGTTTGCTGCTCCCTAAGAGTCGGGCTGTTAAACGGTGGCAGCTTGGTTGGCTTGAGGCCTCGGATAACCGATTTTAGGGATGATTTAGGGAGGAAATGCTGGTTACACGTGGGAGGTAAAGACGGGAGAGGCATTAGGCTGGGTTTGCCTGTTTGGAGCGTGGAATGTTCACTGCAGTGCGAATGCAGCGCGGGAGAAGCAGGCCGAAAGATGAAATCTTTTTTTTTCCTAGGAATAATGATTTTTGCCGAGTCTGCACGCTCGGCTGTGCGGTGCATGGGCAGCCCTGTGGAAAATCAAAGCCTGTTTGTGTGGCGTGTGGGTCGGTGACCCCTCTCTGATGAGGGGCACTGCTGAGCACCCTTTCCTAAACGGGAGATCGGGCTCAGGCAAGTGATAACTGGGTGTCACTTGGTGTCACCTGAAGATGCCTCGACAGCTCCTCCTGTGCCCCGATCAGTGTGGGCACCAGGCCAGGTGTAGGCAGGCATGGACTGGCCCCTCGCCCTCCTCCTTCCTTTGCTGTCTTTGTGTTTAGAGACACTCCAAAACCTCTGCAAACCATCTCTTGCTAATGGGGGTTACTCAGAAGAGCGATACGGCTTCGTTTGGGGCTCTTAAAAAGCAGCAGAGCCTTCTGGATAGGCAGTAGCCAGCTTAACCTCCCCCCTCTCCCTCTCTTCTTTTATTGATATTTACAGTGTCAAGGTCATAAAAAGAGAATTACAGGAGGGGACTGGGAGCGCTGTGTGCTCTGAGCTTGCTTTCACAGGGGTGAGGTATTTCTCAGGAAGCCCAGCCTGGTTCTCCCAGGATGTTCTCTCTGGGTGGTTGTACAACAGCTCACTCTTAACTGATTTGATTTTTCACCGCAGTGACGAAGCACGAAGGGCTTATAACGCACTGGGTCGTGTTTTCAAGCCGGTGCAAACTGATGAAACTGGTGAAACAGTGAGAACTTCTTTACTAACGTGGAACTTCTTTACTTTGAGGGTGGCAGAGACATCGTTGGGTGAATCCTGCCCTTGGTGCCTGGCATCCTCGGTGTGCTCCAGGCAGGAGGTGGAAGTGAGCGGCATTGCAGCGTGATGCTCTGTCATATTTTGAGTTGCTCTGTTGTTTATAAACGTTCATCAGGGGGATTTTTGAGGAAATCGAAGTTTCTTCCGTTTACGGTCTTTGTGTACCAGGAAAATCACGAGGTGGGTGTCTTGCAGGGTGAGCAAGTGAGGTGTCTCCGAGATGAAAAGATTAAATTAGAAGCATGTTTGTGGATAAACAAGGGCCTTTGGAGTACACGTGTTACCATCAGGTGAGAAATCCAGTGGGAAGTGGTAATGAGGATGAACCGTGGGGCACGAGTGGAGCTGGAGGGAAGTCCACCGGCCGGCACACTGGAGGAAGCCCTTTGGACAATGACTTTTCCCCTTGTGTCTTGCCGCATCCTGTTGATGAGGGATCAGATGCTAACTGTTCTGCGGTAAGGAGTGAAGCTAAGAACAGAAAAGCAAAAAAAAAACCCACATCCATGGCAGTGGCTGTGCTGTGGACTCGCGTAGAGCGTCGGCACAGAGTTAAGCTCTGACTGAATCCACAAAGCACTTTTAACTATTCGTCCACGGCACATATAAAGAGTTAAGCCTGTATTTCTGTGTAAAGGTACCTGCGTGTGTGTGGTACAGACGGGAGGTTTCCTGAAAATCGGTATTCATCTTCGTAACAGAGACTCAAAATAGCGTCCAGAATTGCCTCATCATTTTCCAACACAGGCGTGTTAAGCAAGTTAACGTTAGCGCACAGGTCCCTGCATTAACGCTTTATTCGGTTCACGTCTGAGCGTGGTGTTAGGTAACGGGTGTCGTAGTCGGCTCGCTGACTTGCTGTGAAAGCTTATTAGGCATGAATTAGAAGCGGTGCAAGGAAAGCTGAGGTCTGCGAAGTGTCGGCGACTCAGGCACGCGCTGGAAACTTCAGCCTGCTGATCCGAAGCAGGAGCCCAGAAAATGCGGTTAAGGGCTTTATTTGGAAAAAATAACCTAGTAGAAACTTTTACGGGAGAGTTCAGACATTTATTGGTCTAGCATCTACTTTTAAGACCGGTTTTGGGATGGCCGCGGTGCTTAATGAACAACCCAACATGTGTTTCCCCAAGTGGAGCTTTTCCGAGGAGGGTTCTGTCCCGCGCCTGGGAGCTCGGTGGGGTTTCTGTAAGGCTGCGACCCTCTCGGCCAGCTCAGCGTGCCAGGCTGCTGGTCTTTGATCCCAGATTTTGGGGAGGAGGACAAGTCCAGCACCACTGGGAGGAGGGTCTTTAATGGTGCTCGTATTGAGAAGAGCATCCTGAGGCTTTGGGGTTAAAACCCACGCGGGATGAGTGAGGAATTGCAGGATCTCGAAGGTTGGAGAAGATTTCTAAGATCATCAAGTGCAACTGTCAACCCAGCACCACCGCAACCACTGAACTATGTCCTGAAGTGCCACGTCTCCGTGTTTTTGAGCACCTCCAGGCATGGCAACTCCACTACTGCCATGGGCAGGAAAGTTTACGCTTGTAAAAATCCATTACTTAATCAAAAAAGCTGAGGGCTTCATAGCATCTCGGGTCACCGTGAGAGCTCTGCCTGCCTGCTACAGGAACTGTTCGTGTGGCCAGAAACACTTGTAGAAAAAAAAAGATCAAGAGTGACGTAGTGCACACGTTGGAATTCCCAGTGCCCCTTTGGTTGTTTTGGTACAAAATAATGTTGTTCTGTGACTGTGTCATGGACAATTTTGGGATTAGGACACAGCAAAGGCAGCTGGTGCCCTTCAAGAACGGGTTTTCTAGGAAGGGAACAAAGGTAGCAAAGACAGAGGTGTTTGCTCAGCGGCCACGTGGGATTGTTGAGTCAAATCCCCGATGCCTCATTCTTGGCAAATACCTGGAGCCTGACACCTGAAAGCTGAAAGACAACGAAAAAAAAAAAAAGTACTTTGGGAAGGTTACATGAAAACGTGCCTGGTGAAACAGCAAGGCTGGGGCTTTGAAGCTGAGTCATTTTTAGGTGCTTAGAATTATTCATGCAACGTATGTGTGTGTGTCACACATTTTCAGTGACTTTTTATTGTCAGGGAGCCCTGGGGGTCAGTTCTAACGGAGTAAAAGGCAAAGCAGTCTCGCTGTGGGCAGCATTTCTTCTCACCGTGGCTAGAAAGTCGCACGTCTGTGGTTTGCTTTGGCTTCCCCTACCCTTCTTCTGTTGGCTTGCAGTTGTTAGACCTGTAAATATTTCCCGGTATAACCCAAAGTTTAGAACTTACCTTTAAAAATTCACTTGGGGTTGAGGCTTGGCATTCGAGAGCCTTTTCCTGTGTTTACATTTTCACGTGTAACAAACTTTAGGGTGAATTCCTTTCGCTACCCATCAGGTACTTGAGCACAGAAAAGGGGCACGTAAATAATTTGCCATTTTGGACACGTGCTTATCGCTTACCTACTCCCTTCTGGGCGTCGTGATATAAACTGCGTAGACCTGGGCTTGCTGGCGATACGGGAGGACTGTCAGGCCGAGAGAGAGCTCAGCTGTGCCCAGGGAAAATTAGAAACAGGCACTAAGGGCTGCTTTGGCTCCGAGCACCTGATCAGTGAGTTCACGTCTGCTTCAGCAGCAGAGGGGTTTTGTCCGAGACGTGGTTTTCCAAGGAAGGCTCGTGCTGACGTCTGTCAGAGCCATGAGACCTGGCACCGGGCCGGGCGCCAGGCTTTTCATCCCTGGCTTCATTTATTTTTCTTGGTTTATTCGGCCCTTAATATTAGTCGAATGGAGATTTTGTTTCTAGGCCGACATAAATCAGGGAAGCTGCCAACCTACGGCGGTTCCTCTCTGCCCTAGGACTAAACCACGGTGGCCTTGTGGGCTTTATTTGCTTTTAGTTTTTATTCATTGCTGGTTTGAAATGCCCCTCGGTGTAGGCAGGAGCAGGAGGGTGGGCGGGGGGGTACCTGTGCGAGGGGTGATGTGTATTTATAGCCATAAGTGTACAGGGGAGAAAGTGCATTCCCATATATATATGTGTGTGTGTGTGTGTGTGTATATATATATATATATACATATATGAATGAGAAACTGTTTGGGCTTTAACTGAATTCAGGCTTTTTTTTTTTCAGTTGTGCTGCCATATAAATCTAGCTGCATGGTTCTTCAGTGAGATATGTACTCTTGAAATGTCAGGTTGGGGAAGGGAGTGCTTTCTTTTTTTTTTTCATGTAATGCACCCCGGTGTGAAAATTAGAAGTTCTTCTGTGGTTTAGAAACGTTCTTACCGATCCCTGACAGAAATAGCTGTTGTTTTCCTTCCTGTATGGGCGCTCAGGAGAGCGGTGACACAAGGGCACGAGAGCAAAAAGAAAACGCGTGTGATAACACAGCCCCCACTTTTTCTTATTTTTGTCGTCTAATTCCAACGCATTTTTTTTTCCACCGTATTTTTGCAGGGAAGAAGACGTCGGAGCCTGTTTTTGCCAAATGCGTTTAGCTCAGGCCTAACCCCTTGGGCTCACCCTACCTCACCTGTGTAGCAGGGAAAGGGTTGGGTTTTTTTCTACTGAAGAATTTCGTGTAGGAAAATTTGTGATTGCCAGCTGCTTTTAAAATCGGGCTTAGATAAAGTTTATTGGCTGTTTTTAAGAGAGCTCGTAGCTTTTCCCCAGTGGGATCTGATGGGGCTTGGAGCAGCCTGGGCTGATGGGAGATGTTCCTGCCCATGGCAGGGGGTTGGAACGAGATGGTTTTTAAGTTCCCTCTCACCCCACCCTCTGCAAACCACTTCTCTGATCCTGGGGGACATAATACGAAACAGTGCCCCAAAATATTCAGCGTGTGCACAGGTATAATCCTTCTCTCTTTGTTGCCCTGCGGGCTGGGTCATAGTGGCCGACTCCTGCCCCGAGACATCCCCTCACCACCCAAGCTTTTCCTCCTCTTGAATTCAGGGTGCATTGGTGGCATGTCTTTTAGCTGTCTAACACTACCTCTAAATAATTAGATTTCAAATATTTTCAAGGTAGGAAAGTGACAAAAAAAGATTTTCGCAGCTCCTTCGATGATCTGTCGTATCACTACAGTTATTTGCAAAACATATGCACTTAAATTAAAAAAAAAAAAAGTATGTACACTTTAATGTTGTCTTCCGATCTCAAAAGTTATCAGGAGAAATACCTGAAATATCAAGGAAAAAATCACAAGATAAGATACTGGAAATTATGTCATTAACTGTAACCATCCATTAAGAATAGTCCCATGGTATCACTGTTTAGGGCTCTTCACGTGTACTTCCTTGTCAGTGCTTTAAAACTGGTTAGTTTTGTTATTTCATTAACACGCCAATGTCTTCTCCTGGAGAACTACGGGTTAGAACTCTGTGCCCAACGTGGTCATGGGGTCATGGGGAAGATCCTCCTGGAAACTGTGCTAGGGCACGCAGAAAATAAGAGAGGCAGTTGGTGACAGCCAACGTGGCTTCACTAAGGACAGATTTTCCCTGTGCGGGTGCCGGAGCCCTGGCCCAGGCTGCCCAGAGAGGGTGTGGAGTCTCCTGCTCTGGAGACTTTCCAACCCGCCTGGACGCGTTCCTGTGGGGCTGCCCTGGATGACCCTGCTCTGGCAGGGGGTGGCACTGGGTGATCACAGAATCACAGACTGTCAGGGATTGGAAGGGACCTCGAAAGATCATCCAGTCCAATCCCCCTGCCAGAGCAGGAACGCCTCGATAATGCTACACAGGAACGTGTCCAGGCGGGTCTTGAATGTCTCCAGAGAAGGAGACTCCACAACCTCCCTGGGCAGCCTGGGCCAGGGCTCCGTCACCCTCACTGAGAAGAAGTTTCTTCTCGAGTTTAAGCGGAACCTCTTATGTTCCAGTTTCAGCCCATTACCCCTTGTCCTGTCAGTGGTTGTCACCGAGAAGAGCCTGGCTCCATCCTCGTGACACTCACCCTTGATATATTTGTAAACATTAATGAGGTCACCCCTCAGCCTCCTCTTCTCCAAGCTAAAGAGCCCCAGCTCCCTCAGCCTTTCCTCATCAGGGAGATGCTCCACTCCCTCCATCATCCCAGTTGCCCTGTGCTGGACTCTCTCCAGCAGTTCCCTGTCTCTCTTGATCTCTAGAGGTCCCTTCCAACCCCAGCAGTCTGTGCCTCTGCGGGCTGTTCGGCAGCACCGCTTTATTTCGCAGATGAGATTCACACCTGCGGAAGGAACGTGGCCTTTGAACCGACTGTTCTTTGCAGCTGCTTTGATGCTGAGGTTCTGCGGTTGTCTTGAGCGCACAGAAGGCAGGTGGGTTTTGGCAGCCGCTGCTAGGTGCTGCTGCTCCTGATTTGATTTTTTTTTTCGTTTTAACAGAGCGATTGATGGACGGCACTTGGGCTACAGAGGTAGCTCTGCCGTATTTGATCTTACTTCCGCAGGGTTTGTAGCGAACAACATCACGACAGGACGGGATTTCCAGTAAGGCTTTTTTTTTTTCCAGCGAGTTCCTGATAAAAGTTTAAGAAAATGACTAGAACCCATCAGCATATTTGGGATAACTACTGAGATGGCCAGCCTTCACCCTTCTGCGCTGCTGCGTGCCAGCGCAGGGTCAGAAAAAGTGCAAAAATTGCTGAAAACCCTCGAGGACACCTCTCGCCCTGAGTGGCTGCGATCACGCAGACTGACCACGACCCGTGCAAGGCCAAACACAACCTTTGACGTAGGCGTTTTGGTTCCTTGGAAGATGCTTTCTCAGACTTTTCAGTGAAACAGCTTTAATTTTTGGATTTTGTGGTTTGCCTTATCAGTAGTGAGCGCCTTTGAATGATTTAATAAAGCCGCGGGGCTTGCTTGGAGCAGCCTTCGGGGCCGGGTGAGTCAGCGATGAGTTGCGCTTTGAAGCTTTTGGAGCGTGAAACTATTTTTCGGTGGTGAATTAATGAGATTTCGACTTTCCCAAAATGCAAAACGTGAGCCTGAGTTTTTGGAAGGAGCAGAACAGCGTCTGTGGTCGCAGCGGTCGTCCTTGGCCACCAAAACCTTGGAGAGGTTTCCCTGATAAGTCTCGGCAGCGGTGTCGGAGCCATCGCTGCTGCTCAGTGAGACCCCCCCTCGCCACGTGTGCACACACAGAGGGGGGAAAAAAGGGGGTTTTGACCCCTGGGGTGGAGAAAAGTCGTGGAGAGCCACGGTGGTGGTGGTCAAGTGCAGGCTTTAAACTGAGGAGCAATGCTTTTAAACTAGAGCAGGGCAGATTTGGATTAGAAAGTTCTTTACAATGAGAGTGGTGAAACCCTGGAACATGCCCAGGGAGGTGATGGAGGCTCCATCCCTGGAGATATTCAAGGTCTGGCTTGCTGGGGCTTTGAACAACCTGATCTAAAGATGTCCCTGCTCACTGCAGGTCCCTTCCAACCCAGCACATCCTATGACCTGGGCATCAGCCTTGCGCCGTTGCCGTGTGGGGCAGGGACCCCTCAGCTTTCTGCGAACATCTCCGGGCCGTGCTCCATCAGGATTCAGGGCTGCAGAACTGCTGCTGGTGGGACCGTTTGGCTGCGAACACCCAGGAGGTGATTTGACCTCCCGAAAAGTATTTACCCTTCCCTGCCGCTGCATTTCTGGATGGTTTAATCCTTCCCTGCTAGTTGGGGAACCGCAGGTGCTCACAGCTTTTCCCTTCGATGTGTAAAGTAGATCTTGCTGGACGACCTCGTCAAGATGTACATGGGGAGTCAGGGCTCCAGAGGTGAAGAATTTCTTTTTTTTTCCAGTTGTGTTTCTGGGGGTAGGCTCCAAGCACCGTGTCCTCCGAGTCGGGGATGCTGCAGCCCCTCAGCAAGTCACCCCATGCCGGGGAGTCCGATCCTGCTCGTCACGGCGCGCTCCCTGCAGAGCCGGGGTGTGTTCAGGAGGAGAAAGGGCTCATGCAGCGAGAGCGTTGGTATTTTTAGATCAAAGACCAGTTTAAGAAAAAAAAGAAAAAACAAAAAGGAAAAGGGAGGATTAGAACAATAAGTACATTTAAATTTAGCCTAGCCTGGATTCCTCATAAAGTCAACGAACTTTGAGATTGCTTCACTTGCCTCTGGCTTTCCTAAATAAACACACCGTAGCAGGACTGAGAAGTTAAGCAGCACAGAAAATGGCAAAAAGTTAGATTTTAATATTGTAGCGGAATATTAAGGGCTGTTTTGCGGGCCAGGCCCTGGAATTAAATTTTAATACTGCACAAAAATATCAAAGGTTGTTTTAGTAGGCAGCTACTGAAGTTAGCAACAAACTTTTTTCTTCTTCTTCCTTTGCCGAAGGGGTCAGAGCTAGGGGCAGGCTGAGGGCTGGAACAAGGAGGTCTCCTCCTGGGCAGTGTGGTGAGGCAGTGCCAGGGGCTGACCTTCTCCAGCGATGGCACATGAGGCCAGTTTGGGGCCAGGGTCTAGTTTTGACGGAGTTTTACCCCAAACTAAACAGACCCGATTGCCACCGAGCTCCTGCGCTGGGCGATGCGGTCGGCGTGTGTTTCACGTGGGGAGCGTTCCGAGATGAAGAACGTGGTGCCGAGGCTGTGGATGCTGCAGACCTTCGGTGGACCTCAGATCTGGAGCGACTTCAGTGAGGGGAATGAGCAAGGTGGTCCCACTCGTGGTGGCTTCGTCTCCTCTGGAGTCGGTCGCCCCAGCAGAGGACAAGAGCTGAGGAGGCGTGAGTCGTCCCCTGTCGCTTGAGCCTTAAAGGGTGGGAACAAACCCTCGACTCGTCACGGCTGCCTGTGCACCCTCTGTTCAGTGAAGATTTTCCTTTGTGAAAAGTTTCTTTCTGGTTGCCGTTTGTACCAACTAAATGTAGAAAACGTGGAGGCACGGTTACAAACTCAAAAATCGCCCGTATCTGACAGCGAAGGGTGACGGTGTCAACGTCTTTATGAATATACATGACCAGATCTGAACCGCACGTTGTGCTGCTTTCCGTTCTCTTTTTATTATTTTTGGAATTTGGTTACTTTTGGATGCTGGTTTCTGGGAAGACGGAGGCACCTCGCGGTGCCAAGAAGTTAAACCTGGATCCGCTCAGGAGCCGGTGTTTTGTTCTCGGGCGTGCTCCGGCCGGGGAAGGGGGCTGTTCTTTCTCAGTTTCACGAGGGTGGGAGGTATGGATTTGATTTACGGACCAGTTTTGGATCTACTTTGGAAGAACTCACTTAGACGTTAATAAAAGTTTAAAATAGTTCGGGCTGTGCCTTAAAACAGCCCCGACTGTAATGCAGAAAAAATTAAGATTGCAGCTCATCACGGTGGAGACAGTGGAGATAAACCCAGGACTGCTGGAGGCAAAATGCAGTAGATGTGGCTTTTGGGAAACCCCGCGAAGGATTGAGGAGTTTAACTGGTGGACTGGAGAATAAGCTCAGATTAGGAAATTCCAGGTGAGGATAAGGGGGTCCTCGAAGCCTGCAATTGCTGGAGTAGCGAGCAGAGCTTTGATGTGGGTATGTAAATCTGAATCTGATTTACAAGGGCTGGGAATATTGCTTGACATGTATTGAAGCCCTGATCTTTTTCCATCGATGCTGTTGTGAAGCCAAAAAAGTAGCCAGGTTTGCTTTTCTGTCTCTCTTTTAGTCGCACGAGTCAGGAATAATCCCGGTCAGAGAAAGGGTGGGAGAAGGAAGCGAGCTGGGAATTTGGTCTCGGGAATATAAACTCTTCTGCCCTGGCTCATAGAGGAGCGGACACTAACCTGCACCCTGGAGGTGCCGTAGGAGCATGTAAGGTTTTCTTATTTCATTTAAAGTACTTGGAGTGAGGCAAGGCTGGCTTTTTCCATCGCCACCCAGCAGACAGGACGAGGCTGGTGGAAACAGGTTGTATTTTAGGAGTGCACGTGCCCCCGTTGTCTTCCTAACGCACGCAGGGCCGTGCATGGGAACAAATGGATCAGGATGGCTCCGTTGTGCTTGTTGCTGGCACGTTAATGCCATGATTCATAAATAAAAGGGATTTAGACTTAAAGATGATAAGATTAATAAGAAAGAGCAACAGCCTAATGCTATTAATTAGCAATGCTTATGCTTTTGAGTCAGTCAAGTTGCTGCTACGCTTGTTTTCCAAAACATTGAGCCTTTTAATTCTCATTAGAATGAGAAATAAGTTAGAAAAAAAAATACAGCATCCGTAGTAAATTCAGATGGCTCTGTGGACGCAAAGCTTAATTGGAAGCTGCTTTTCTGTGGAGGCTTCGGGAGGACAGAGGTCAGAGGAAAGCTGAGGTGCCTGCACCAGCCTCCTGCTTCCCTCCGCCCGCTCGTGGCCAGCAGAGAACACTGCTGCGGTGGAAAGAACGTTTTCCTGCACTGGACCACTGCTCTGGTCATTGTCAGGGACGGGTGAAATCATCTTCTCGGGATGAGGTTGAATCTGGTTGCGTCCTGGTGCGCAGCGCCGTTACGAGTCATCTGGCCCCGTGCTTCGGAGACGCTGACGGAGCCGCCAGCTTGGATGGAGCCAGGCTTGGTTTCTTAGGTTAAAAATACATATATTTCCTTGATGTGCTGTCGGTTTTATTTTTAACTCTCAAGCAATTTAATATTTCGTAGGTCTGCTAGTGTTTCCCCTGGTTTTCCATCTGCTACTGTGATTAATTTGAGTTGTGGCTTTACAATGCCAACCCGGAGCAAACGGAATGGAAACCTTACCTATATTATTTGGCACAGAGCAGTAGACATGAATAACTTTGGAATTTGCGGGGAAAAAAAAAGAGAAGTTATGTGTGTTTTGGAGCCAGAAGACGATTGGAAATGGGCCCTTGCAGACAGCACGATGCTAGGTAGGATCTAGCCGCAGTTACTTTCAAGCGCAGCGCTCTAGATTTGTGTTGGAAGGTGTTTCTGAGGGAGTCAGAAACCTCACTCGGAGGCTGTAAAGCAGCGGTGCACACCGATTTCCTATTGCCTCGCAGACATCGAGGCAGAATGACATGCCAGAGGTTTTGCTTTTTCTTTTTTTCTCCCCCTCTCCAGTCCAAAAGCGACGTGATGTAATGGAAACTCGCGGTCTGGTGAGGAAGGTGGGACTCGTTTCCTTAAGGCTGTCAATCTGTGGGAAGAAGGAGTGGAGCAAAGCTGCAGGTGCTCGGCCGGGACTGGTGGGCGTCAGATGTTTTGGTGCGACCCGGGGCGGTGACGGGGTGCAAGGGGCAAAACACCAAACACAAGGAGGCCGTATCATGGCTGCTCTGCGGTCCAGCATGGGAGTTCTCAGTTTGTGCCATTGTGCAGCTTGTCAGACTCAGGACATGACTTGAACCAAAGATGGCTTGACCAGAAATGGTTGGTTTTGATCTCGATGATTTGGTATGAGCCGCGTGTGCGTGCGCGTGCGCGATGGGGATGGGGAGCAACGGCGTGTGAGACACTGGGGATGCTTCAGCTGCTGTTGTCACTAGAGGAAATGGTCTTTCGTGGCTTGAGATGGGATCCTAAGGGCAGGTGGGTATCCAGTGTCAAGGTGCAGTTCTTCATCCTGAGCTGCTCGAGATCTGCTCTGCTGGCAAAGGGCTGGTGGTGACATGGGGTGGGGGGCGCATGGTAAGGGACGACCTGGCTGGGGACACCGGCAGGAGAAGAGAGAGCCTGACCATCCCTTCTGACAAGAGCAGGGATTTAGATTGCGTCAGAAGTGGAATAGTTCTGCTATCAGAAGCCTTCAAAGCACGGACTCTAATTAGGGTAAAGAGGGAGAGAGAAATCTCAGGTCACAGACCTGTTGTTAGCTAAAAAGTGCTGGTATGTGTGAAGCCCGTAGTAAGAGCTGGAAGTGGCCAGGAGACATTCATGAGTCATTTCACTGATCCTCAGAGAGCAAGAAATCCAGACTGCTAACGCAGCTGGTTACTTATGACTAGAGTCAGAACTATTGCAACCAGTAAGGTCAAGCCCAGCCAATTCAGTAGCCTCCTTCGCTGTAGTTAGTGATGCAACAGCTAAAGGTTATGCAACGAGATGGAGCGCGCTTGGCTTTCGGAAAACCCGTTGGTGTGGTGCCACGCTTGAACGTAAAGAAAATGTGTCGTGGTTAAGAAGCTGGTTTTCCAGTAGGGGATGGTCGTTAAGAATAAGACCAGCTGAAGAACGGCGTTAATCCAGGCCTGAGAGAAGGTTGCTGAGAAAGCCACTCAAACTGATCTACGTACAAAACACGAAAGTTAATGACAAACTGGCGCTGCCGGAGTGAACAGCCCTGGTCTGAGTGCGTTCCTTCCTGCTCAGAGTGCATTCTCTCCTTCCTGATATGAGGCCAGAGGGGCGCAACAGGCAGCAGAGGTTGTAGTTTCCTTCCCAGTTCCCTCCAGAGGAGATGGTGGAGGAGGCTGGGGGGACCTGCCATGGTTTGCCTCAGCGGAGGGTCCTGTTGGTAGCGTGGTAGTGGGCTGGCACACGACCAGGTTTCAAAACTGCTTTAAATCTCTTATTGAGAAATGAGTAGTAGGTGCAGATCATCCACCGCTTACACGCAGGGATTTGAACCCGGCTGCACACAAAGTATTCATAAATAATTTCACCTGTGGGACCAGGGCAGGCGGTATCTCAAGTGATTTGCAGTAATTCGTGAAATGCGTGAAATGGTTGCGCGCGGCCAAACGACGTGGAGCGAGAGGAGTTCACGTTTCGGAATGAGATCAGGTTTAATTCGTTTTGAAATGAGATCACTGGAACCTGCTGCTTGGGTCTTGTTTTCCCCGTTTCAGGCTTTCATCCTTGCTGAACTCTTGCCATGACTGAATTCTGCAAAGGTTTCCAGGCAGGTTTCTGTCCGAGCGCCAGCCTGGTTGGGTAAGCTGATTAGCTATAAGAAGATCGGGGTTTGACAAGGGGTGTATTGCAAGTAAACAGGGGAGCTTTTCCTACAGCTGAGATTTAGCGTAGCTATGAAAATACGTTTGCATCTTCAGAGGTAAGGAGTGGTGCTTGAAGAAGCCCCAGGAAAAATACCAAGAAGTGCATTGAAATGATAAGTCGAACTGATAAGGTACCCAGTGAGAGACTGGGAGGAGAGTCAGGCACAGATATGATCGCAGCCTATAAATACCGTCAACATGACAGCAGAGATGAGCAGAAGGAAGAGTATTTGTTATCTGATGGAAAACAAGCTTTAGGAAGAGCAGGCATCGCAACAACGGGGTGACGGAGGGGATCCCCGGGAGCGGGTGGCGCTCGGCAGCCAGGATGGAGGGAGATCAGGTCCTGTGGGATGGGAGCAAATACACCTGCAACGTGCAGGTGATGTGATCGACTGGAGACCGCACTGTCCTTCCCTCCCGTGGTGGTCCCGCGTGCGCCAGGAGGTACCCAAGCGGCAGAGGGGTCCCTCGGGGTTCCGCAGTGTTCCCGGCAAGTAGAGGCACTTGCAGTCACACCAAAGGTGTGGAAGGATGGTGTTTGAGGCATGAGCTACTGTTCCTGCCTCTGCTCCCAGGCTTTCCGGGAGGGTGCTGGCAGATAGAGAGGGGAGACGTTGGCTCCATTGGCTGGAGATGCCCTTGGACGTGGGGGACCCCACGGCGAGCCTCGCCGTGGCTGCTCTCCCGGGGCACGGGAAGGCAGGTGGCTGCAGCTGCCTCCTCGCAGCTCTCGCTGCCCACGGGCAGGGGTGCCACATCTGCTCCCGGGTCACACCCGAACAACTAAACTGACAGAGAGGGAAATCTGAAACTGAGGCTTGGAGGGAGCTGGGTCAGGAGCAGCCCCTTCGCCTGCTGGCCCCCAGGGCTGGGCTGGGCCGGTGTTCAGCCTGGCCTCTGCGTTAGCAAGGTGACCAAGGCATGAAAGCCCTGGGGAGACAGGGGAAGGTAGCCCTGCCTGGTAGCCAGTACAAGTGGGGAAAGCCTCGTCTTTGATGGCTCTGTAGCCCTCGGGCAGCCAGCAGCAGTGCTGGAGAGCTTTGCATGCATGGGCAGCCACTGCTGGGCAACTTCTTGGCTCTCCTTCACGCGTATGCTGTGCCGGTCAGGGTGCCAGACCGGGGTTTCGGCAGGCTGGGCTGATTGTAAAAGATCCTGTCGTTGTCTGTAGCAGCTTGGGCCATCCCCATCCCTCCTCTTGCCTTGCCTGGAGCAGGGTTTGTGCGGGGAGACGGAGGAGCTCCGTGCTCCAGGCTGTGCAAGGCCAACTGTAGGAGAGTCCAGGAGTGTTTCTGAGGATCCCCAGGACACCCTGATTGTAATAAATCTGTAAAACTACCTGTTGCACCGGTTGCGAAGGTGTGTGCTTGTAGAGCAGAGTGTTTTGGTACGTGGGCGCCGTTCTGTTGATCGCTGCCTCGGAATTATTGAACAGCCTTTGGTTCTGGCCTCTTTTTTGTGCCTTTTTAAGATGAAACCTGGAAGGGGGGTTCCTGCCAGCCCCTCTGAGGTGTGCAGTGCCCCAGGGAGCAGCTGGCACTTCCTTCCTGTCCTGGGATGGGCTGCCAGAGGCTTGTGGTCCTGAAGGGTTGATTGGGGATAACTCCCGGTGTGGGAATTCAGACTGGAAGAAGGTACTGGAGACCAAGAGGTGCTCAGGAGTTTTTTTCGTTCAGGCACTTCACCTTGCTGCTGGGCTGGTAGGGAGGCTCTCCAGGCTCGGCGTTTGCGAAGCTCTCGAGACGTCCCTGGGTTCTCCAGGCGCGTAAGCACGACTGTAAACGCTGCGCGTTTAGAGATGAGGCTCTTGGGAAAACTGCCTTGGGAGCGAGCAGCCAGCCTGCGCTGCCCTACCCCAAACCACTGCCCCTGGGAAGAGATCTCAGCTGACATCGGAGGAGCCAGCAACCGATAGGCATCAGCTAATTGCTGCCTCTCCCTTTCCTTCTGCCTCGCTTCTGCGGGTTGTCACTCACAGGCTCGGCATCGTTATCTTTGCGTCTCGTCGGGATGGGCAGCAGCAGCAGCGATCCTACCTCCGGGATCCGCGCCGTCCAGATAAGGTTGCTTGGCGGTGACATTTAAAAACCTGTATGGCATCCCGCTGTTGAAATAAAGTGAGCTGGCATTTCGAGATCTTGTTTGGAGAGAAGTGGCCTTGTGCAGTTCCCAGCTCGCAGCTGGAGTCTGCGTTTCCCTGAGGAGTGTGTGTCTTTGAGGCCGAGGACAACGTTTAGAGGGAATGTTTCTGAATAACCCTGTCAACAGGAATTCACACAAAACAATGAAAGCGACCCAGGGAAATAAAATTGCCCAGGGACGTGGTCGAGTCCCCATCCCTGGGTGTGTTTCAAGGTTGTTTAGATGTGGTGTTGGGGGAGATGGTTTAGGGGCGAGCTGTGTAGTTAATGGTTGGACTCCATGATCCTGAGAGTCTTTTCCAACCTGAATGATTCTGTGATTCTGTGACTGCAGCCACATTGCCTTGCTTTGCTCATGTCTGACTCCACCGGAGCGTGAGCCCTCTGCGATCCCTCACGTTTGCTTTCTCTTTCTCCTCAGAATGCGATGAACTTGCCGCCTGACAAAGCCCGGCTTCTGCGGCAGTACGACAACGAGAAGAAGTGGGAGCTCATCTGTGACCAGGTAGGGGAGGTCTGTGGGGCTTTGGGCAGACATCTCATCGGGAGCACGAGCTGGGTTTCATCAGCAGTGTCCCTGGGCTTAGAAGGGGACCGTAAGACAACTATTTAAATACTCTCAAACACTCGTTTCTTTTGCCTTATGCTCCATTATTGGTAACGACTCACAGAAGCCCTGCAATAATAGTTCCCTTTTTTGCCATAGAGCAGTATTTCTTTCTCCTCTTACCATCACTCCGTGCCCATTTTCCCTGGGTGGTCAATGCTGCTTATTTTACCTGTCACAGACTTGAAGAGACTGACCCGCAGTCACCTCTCGGCGAATGCTTTGGGTTTGGTCTGTCTTGACCCGTGTAACACGAACAAATGGTCTCGATCCAGAGAGCATTTGGCTTTCCACGTCCTGAGCCGTTGTCACAGTTGATAGTAGCTGTCACCTTCCGCGAGAGAGGTGAATGGTGACGTCTCCTGAACTCCTCTTTGCCTTCAGAGGCTGAAAAACAACCTCAGATTAAGCGGCTCCATATGCTGAGGCATCTTTGGTGCCTGAGCTCTGCTGCGGCATGCAGGCTTGGCAGCAACAGAGAACAATTAACAGGTGATAAATGAACAGAAACAGCCTGGTTTGGCGAAAGCGGAGCGTGCGAGAAGGGTGGGATGTGTGTTTGCGAGCTGACAGCAAAACCCAGGTTCTGCCATAAACTGCAGAAGTAATCACTGGTGAAAATAATTGATCCAGGAGCGAGAAAACAGAGTGTTTCCTTGAAATGTAAACACAGAGGTACCAGGCTGAGAGTTTGGCAGAAGGTATTGTCATGCTGTGAGGTCAGGAACATTTTAATAAATAGATTGTGTGGGACGTTTCCTATTTAGCTATTGCAGTGGTGTAGCCTCTGATAAAATCCAACTACCTCAAAGTAAAGCTGAGTAAAGAATTACTTGCTTTTTTTTCCCACGAGTTTTCTGCGGAACCCAGCACTGAGAGGATCCCAAAGGGATGGGAGGTGACGACGTGCGACCCGTCGCAGCCCTGGCATCCCCGGTGGGTGCTTGCCAGCCGCTGTAAATTAGAACAGCGTGAAGCAGGTGTCTGTAAAAGGCACCGTAATGCGGCATATGGGGTGTGAAATATTTATATCTAGTCCACATAATTACGGTGCGTGGCTAAAAGTACTTCCAGGAATAGATTTTGTACAGGATTTATGGGTTGGTTTTTGTGGCGTGGGTGCGGATCTGGACTGCTGCGTTCTGCTGGTATCACCCGTTACACCGTTTTCACCCGTTTTTGCTTGGTGAAGGACGGAGGATGTAAAGTAATCGTGGAATCATTCCAGTTGGAAAAGACTTTTAAGAACATCGATTCCAACCGTTAACCCAGCGTTGCCGGCTCCACCACTGACCCATGTCCCTGAGCACCACATCTACACGGCTTTTAAATACCTTGAGAAAATTAATTTAAAAAAAAAAAAATTGTCCAGGGGTTGCTCTTAAAACGGTATCTCCTAAACAGTTTGTAAAGCAGATCCCAGCCGTTGGTCCGTGAATTAGTTTGAGAATATCAGAGGAGAGAGTTCGACCCCGCAAAGGAGCTCTCACTTTTACCAAAGTGAGATTGACAGAAGTGGGGAGCTACCAGTGCCGTGGTGATAATGGTGATAATAATAATTATAACAGCAATAACAACAATAATAAGCTGCCACCACAAAAAGGATTATGCGCGTCGTAGTGAATCGTTGTAAGGGTTGCTGGGCTGGTTGTGGAGAGCTCATCCCGTGCGTGGTGTTTTCTGTTCCTTTGTCAAAAACCTTGCAAGTCGTCTAAATGTTGGTGCTGGTGTCCTGCCTCGCTGCTTGCTCCCTGCTTCTCTGGCTTAGCCTACAAGGAGGAGAAGAAGAGCAAAGCCAGCAAACCCGTTGCCCACCCTGGAGAGGAGCGAGCGGTGGTCAGCGAGGGCTGAGCATTGGGAAGGATCCAGGTGGGGAAGAGGATGCGTGTCTTGGCACGGGGAGACTCCCTTTTGGCGTGCTCTTGGCCTCCTTCTCCATGAGGCGACAGAAGGGGCACTGAGGTTGAGGGAAGAGGTTGGGGACAATCTTGCAAGGTTCTTCGTTGCCCTCTAATGGCAAACTGTGGCAGGGGCATCACCGTGTCCCTGGAGATACTGGAGGTATGGGTGGGGAATAATAAATTAAAGGTGGAAGTCGTGCGGTTTACATCCAAAATACATCACTGACGTATTTGTAGAACTCTCTCCTAACAAGCACCGACTGAGGGCAGGTGCCGGCTGTTTTGGAGCCAGCCTGGAGCTTACTGGGAGGGCAGTGGGTTTCTCCAGCACCCTCCTGCTTGGTGCGTCCTGTGCCACCCCTGCAGGGACTCGGTCCCCTCTGTATCACCATCAGGGGTAATTTCACCTGAAATGAGGCCCCGTGGGGTGTGTTGGTGGGGCGCCGTGTTCCTCTTCAGGGTTTATTTCAGCTTGTGACCAAGAAGTGCCCAGGCCTGGGCCCTGTTGGAATCAGGACCCCGGGAGAGAAGGTTGTGCTGGGATGGTCCCCGAGTCCTCCAGCTCTCTGGGTGAAACCCCGGCTCTCCCATGAGCAGGGGGTGTTCCCCTGGGAGGGCTCCTGGGCTCTCTGCTCATCGGAGCATCACTGTGAAGGGGGAACCCCGGCGCGGAAACCTGATGGTGTGAGGTTAGGCCGTCAAAAATAGACGGCGTTCAGGTAGCCTGGAGCAGGATAACATCTGAAACCTCAGAGAGACCCTCGGACTTGTGTTCATTTACACTTTGGTTCAACAAGCATGGACCATAGTGGTTAGATCCTTCCGTAAATGAGGCAAAAATGTTAATTGTGAGGTCTAGTGTGTGCCACATGCCTGTACCCCCTTTAAGCCAGGGTTGGTTCTGCTTCCCATCCGCCTGCGCCGCTGTTCGTCGAGCCCTGCCAAAGGAACATGGCGTGTGCAGCTTTCCCCACCACAAACCGAGTCTGGGAGAGAGATTATTTTTAGTTTTTGTGCGAAAGTTGCTCCGAAGGCTGGAGAAAGGAGGGGGCTCCCAGGTGGCTGAAGAAGAAGGAGACAGGCGGTGATGGCTGGACGGGACAGGGTTCCGTGGGGACGCTGTGCTGTTTGTTGGGCAAATATCTCGGGGGAGCCCCAAACCTGAGGAAGGGACGTGACTGAAAAGCTGCGTATTACCACATGGTGCCATTAACCCTTTTGCAGCAGGGGTCTGGGTTTTCCTGACAGCATTTTCCATATCTTCACATGTGCCTCATTGGCTGTTTCACAGCTCTGTTTCAAGAAAATCCTGTGCATAATCCAAGTGTTTTCCATACCGTTGAGTCTCCCCATCGTGGGTAAAGTTCCGGATAGAATATACCTGACAAGCCTGGGTACCGGCTCGGATGTATTTACCTGAGTGTATGAATCCTAAGAACGAAACAAGCTACCAAGGCTAATAATAATAGTGATAGTAATAACATATGTCACTAACGCAGAAAATGCTCTGAATGTTTTCTGGAAGCAAAAGATTTCTGGAAAAGCCACGATTTCCTGGTTATGGAGTTAATACGTTTTCCAGCTTTGGGTGAATAAGAGATGTGTCGAGTTCTTTGTAGGAACCCGTGGAAGAGGAAATGCAGAAATGTGGCGATTGCTCTTCGCTGCTGAAATAAAGCCCCCTCAGCTCCTTTTTTTTGGTATCCATCAGGAAAAAAAAAAGCGTGCTAATTCTGGAGACTGCAGGTAAAAGAAGCACAGGAGCTGTATTGTGCTCCTCTCTCCAAGCTTTTTTTTCTCATTATTTATTCCCCTGAAGGGAGGTGCTGGGGACCAGGAGGTCTCGCTGCTCTCCGATGCGGTGCCGCTGGCTCCTTGCATGCGCTTCTCTGCGCTCGTCTGTCATTCTGGCTTACAGCATCACTCCTCGGCAATTTTTCGAGTAAGAAAGGGCCTTTTATCCTTGGGAAATGAAGTTAGTTTGCTTTCTAGGTGGCTGACAAAGGCAGGGTCGAGCTATTGCTGGGCTGCGCCTTTCTCCTCCCAGGGCTGGAGATAGCGTTGGGGCTTACATGGCTCACGTAGCAGAGATAAAATAGGTTTCATCGGGATTTATTAACTTTGTTGTGTCTGAACGAGCCGGGGCTGAAGCCACCGTGTCCCAGTCGTGATGTCACCTCCTGGCTTAGGCTTTTTTTTTTTTTTTTTTGCTCAGCAAAGTTGAGAGACTCAGATAGGGATTTTAAACCTCGTATGCGTGTGGTAACAATCCCCAGCCTCCTCGTTCAAACAGCGTTAAGCCTTCGCCGTGTAGAGTCTGACTTCGAGAGGCAGATTTGGCCAGCGAGCGGTTGCGAATTGCCAGGAGTGAAGAGGAGGAGCAAATGGGAAAAACAACAATTTTTAACTCGTTATTTACGGTATCTGAGACTCCCGCCTGACCAACCTGCTCGGTCCCTTACAGCGTTGATGGCAGGTGAAATACCAGACTGAAATCACGCTGGGACGACCGCTGAGCCTTCACACCCCACGTGAGCTCTGGCAGAACATCTGTCTTCTTTTTTGGGAGGACGTTTCTGGTGTCCTCGAGGTGTCGGGGAGCCTCGGGCTGCCGTTGCAGCGCTGAGCCCCCGTTCTTGCAGTTTGCGACGTATCTGATATAAAACGGTCAAAGCTGGATAAACCGAGACAGTAATCAGAGCCAGGAAGGGGCAGTTTTAAAGGCTAATCCCTCGTGGCTTTCCGAAGCAGAAGAAAAAGCACTTTAAGGGGCTATAAAAATGCTTCCAGGACTAGTAAATGTTTACCACAAGTGGTTTGTTGGCCACTGGTTAGAGAAAAGCATTGCTGGTGTCTGCTGTTCGTGGATAATATCTTCAAAATCCTTCAACCCCAGGAATTGCACTAGGCGGTTACGAGCAGCATCTTCTTTAATCAAGTCTCCGTTAGAGACCATTCCATAAATAAGTAATTACGGCTAGGTTTTAAGGAAACAAACAAAACCGTGCCGTATGTCTGTGGCAGAGCGCTGAAGGTGCTCGCCGAGTCTCGTTCGGCATTTCCTTGCGAAGACTCCGCGTGTTAAAAGTGGCGGTTAGGAGAAGCTCCTGTCACTTCAGCAGATGATGGCTCGTTAGTTACTAAGAGAAATAAATCCGTAAGAGCAAAACAGCTTCTCCGGAGGATTGGACTGAACACAGCAGAGCTACGTTGGCATGAGAGAACCCCCAAAAAAGGGGTTGAGGGGGAAAATGAGGAACGATGGTGTACGTCCGGGTACCTCTATTGCCTCCTTACTAGTCTGCAATGAGCCAGATTCTCATTTAGGGCAAAGTGGGTTTTTTTTTGTGTCCATCTGGCAGCGCAAAGAAGTGTCAACGTGGGCTAATGGATGGAGATTGCTTCTGTATAACTTACATTTATACCCACTGTAAAGCCAGAGTCCTCAGTGCCCCGAGGAGGCTGTAACTCCGGCTGGGAAACCGGACTGTAAAAAGTGCAAAAATTAAGCTACACGTTGTGATACTTTGGCACTTGGGCTAGATGATCGTTGCAGGTAAAATGGAAATGCGGAATTCCAGGATTGTGTTTGGCCCATACGCGTGAAGATGCATAAAAAAAAAATAAAATCCAGCTGCAGGAGAGGAAAGCAATGTCTGCTGTCTGTCCGACAGAGCTCGTGCCTGGGGCTGCTGCACCACAGGGCAGATTTTTTTCATTTTTTTTTTTTTTCTCCCCCTGCTGACCATGATAAATTGCTTTTTTGACAGCGAGCAGCAAGATAATAGCAGGAACAACTTCTGGTGTTCAGACAGTGCATTCTGGTAGCTGGGCAGCAGTGTCCTATTCATTATGGAATAACTTCCAGCTAATGTAGTCAAAATTGCATCCTGACCTACGAAAGGGAGGTTTCAGCTCTCGGTTATAAAACGTGAAATTTCAGGAGGAAATTGTTATGAGGTCTTTCCTCAAGGGAAAGGGCAGAGTAGTTTAAAATCCTTCCAAGATACAAATAGCATCAGAATTTTTTGGTAATGCTCTTAACAGGTTTGGATGCAGCGTACTCCTCGCAGAACAACTCGTGTTTCGCAGCAGCTTTTGTAGGACAAATTTCAAGCTGGCCGTGCAACCGGTAAAGCGGGCAAAAATCAGGCAGCTCTCAGAATACAAACTTTGCAGACCTTGTATTTGTCGTCCAAATCTTTAATTCAGTACTGAGTGTGGCTGCTGCTGGATTGCAGATCGAGTTGCCCCTTGTAAGGTTGAGCCTTGGGAAAACCTTCAAGGAGAAAAGGAGTTTGGCAGGCGGGGATTTTTTGGCACCCGGCTGGCAGAAACCCTGTTATTTCATATGCGAAAATGAAAAAGTTGTTGTTGAATATGTAGGGTATATTTCTGTGCATCCTATATAAACAGCAAATTTTGGAATATCAAGATACATGTAAATATGTTTTATTTGCATGCATATTGTATATGCATAGATTATATAGTTATGAACATAAGGGATGTACATATAAATCGATACTAAAGATATACACTATTTAAATAAATATATATATATATTTAATGCCTGCACGTGTTTTACATGTATAGTAAGTAAATATAGAAGGTGTTACCAAATGGCTGATGTTTATTCTTGTATCCTTTGCAGGAAAGATTCCAAGTGAAGAACCCCCCCCATACATACATCCAGAAGTTGAAGGGCTATCTGGACCCCGCTGTAACCAGGAAGGTGAGGAGCCTCCTGTTTCCTCTCGCCCGTCCCTCGTTCCTCGGCGAGAACGGTCCCAGGGTCCGGGTTCCTTCCTCCCTTTGTGCCCCGAGAAGGCTCTTGGAGATGTAACAAGCTGGGGAGGCCGGAAAGAAGTTGAGAAGACAGATGTTGCAAGGAGAAGGGGCCATCTGACATGCGAAGCAGCTTATTTTAATAGCTTCATCTTCCATAAATAGTCCGACAAATTACCACCGAGCTGTGCTCTAGGTCTGACTTGCCATGTGAGCAGTGCTGGTGGTGAATAAACCCTCTGTCGAGTGATGGCTCTTTTCTCACCCATGGGAAGGGGGTGTTGAGGTTTTGAGTCCTTGTCTCTGGACATTTGCGTGAGGAGGGTTCAGTACAGCCGGTGCAGCTCACTTCTCGCTTGCAGCCTGGTCTGAGGTTTCAGGGTTGTGAGGTAAAAGATAACTGGGGTACATGGCAGAGCCTCACCCATCCTTCTGCATGTTCTTCTGTCCAAAATAGTTTGATAATCACTCGTGAAAGACTTGAGCGCTTGACTTGAGCTTTCAGGTGAACGTAGAATCATCGAAGAGTTTTGGCTGGAAGAGACCTTCAAGACCATTGAGTCCAAGCTTTGTCCCAGCCCTATGAACACCACTAACCCACATCCCTCAGCACAGCACCCACCCTTCTCTGAAACATTGTGCAGCCCCAAATGTAGCTTCCGTATCAGTATATGTTTGTGGCCGGGTCTGATATGTCTCCGATGGGCTTAGGAATAGCCGCCAAGATTTTAAAATAACAGTAAACCTACATCCCTTTTAGAGAACCATTGCTGAACCTTTGGTATTTCGGATATCAGCTCATATCCTGTGTTGATAGTTATAATAGCCTTTAAAAAAAAAAAAAAACCAACCCACAAAAAAAGCCCCAAAACAACCAAAAAGCAGGGATAGCATAGGAGAACCCTGTGCCTCAGCTCTCCGTCGTCAGCTCCCGGCTGCTGTGATATCTTCTGACAGTGCCCCTCTTGTTGTGGGCTCTGACAAGGAGTAGGAAACCATTTAGTAGGAAACCTTTAAATTTGCCCGTAGCTGATTATAGTGGGTTTTTTTTTGTTTGTTTTGTGAACAGGGGTCTTTGTGTTTTTTTCTCCTGAAGGGTTTCTGAAATCCGCTTGGCGCTGGGCTTCTCTCTGCGGTTGCTCCGTGGGCACACATTGAAGCCTTTCTTATCCTAATGCCGCTCTTGAGAGCCCCGTGACAAATGACAAAACCGAAGGAGCCTAAAAATAACTTCCATCGAGTTCCCCCTCTTTTGTTGCGTTATTCAGTACCACCGGCAGCCTTTCCTCAGCCTGGGCTGCGAGGCGGAAAGATTTACAAATGGGCTTCTGGACGGACACGCGGGGAAAGCTCATCTTGCCGGGGTTATGGCTGAGATCGAGGCGGTGTCAGCGGTTCTGCTGGTGGTCCCCAGCGTGGCCACGGGAAGGTGCCGCTGCAAGATGAGTATTTGGATTGTGATCGGGGTCATAGTGGCTCTTCCCAGGAAAACAGTCGCTTTCGAACGTTAAAGCAGGCAAACGGAAGCGTTGAGGCGACACATTTGTAAAGGAATTGTGGTTTGGTGGCTCGTGGAGCAGAGCAGAGCACAAAGCAGAGAGAGTCCAGCACAGGGCAACTGGGATGATGGAGGGAGTGGAGCATCTCCCTGATGAGGAAAGGCTGAGGGAGCTGGGGCTCTTTAGTTTGGAGAAGAGGAGACTGAGGGGTGACCTCATTAATGTTTACAAATATATCAAGGGGGAGTGTCACGAGGATGGAGCCAGGCTCTTCTCAGTGACAACCACTGATAGGACAAGGGGTAATGGGCTGAAACTGGAACAGAAGAGGTTCCGCTTAAACTCGAGAAGAAACTTCTTCTCAGTGAGGGTGACGGAGCCCTGGCCCAGGCTGCCCAGGGAGGTTGTGGAGTCTCCTTCTCTGGAGACATTCCAGACCCGCCTGGACACGTTCCTGTGTAGCATTATCGAGGCGTTCCTGCTCTGGCAGGGGGATTGGACTGGATGATCTTTCGAGGTCCCTTCCAATCCCTGACATTCTGTGGTTCTGTGAAGCAGGCTGGCTGGGGATGTGCTGTTTCTGCTGTGCCCTCCCACCCCAGGCTCCTTTCTGCCTCTCGCTCCATCAGCATTTCACCTTTACTTCTAGAAGGTTTTATATTGCTTGCGGTCTGTAAACTCTCTCGGGAGAGAAGGCCCTGTGGTTTTGTACGCTGAGCTTCTTAACCGGGGTCTGGAGAAACCATAGGTCTGATCTCAAACTGGGTGTTTCCAAGTAAAAATTAACAGTGCCTTGTGTCCACTTCGCAGCGAGACATCACCTTCAGTCTGCCAGTGCCTTTCTGAGCTGGGATTTAGGCTTACCTCAGTTAAGCCAGTGGTGTTAACTCGCACAGGATGAAAACCCTGGTGAAAACGCAGCTGATAATTTTTGCGTAGGTCGGCGAGGCAGGGTAAATCCTCCGCTTTCATCATCCTCACCTCAGTAAATGAACCCCTGAGAATTTTTAACTGCCGAGGAGTCCCCTTGATTTTATAGTGGGTTTATTGTGATGCACTGAGAACAAACCCTTTTTTCTTTATTATTCGGAGCACAGTCCTGCTTGCAGCAGCGTCGCTCGCGTCCCAAGCGTTTGTAAACCCTTTCCAAACACCTCCAGTCTGCGTGTGCCGTAACCGATGACCAAGCTGGTTGTTAAGTGCTGCAGCTTCCAGTGTCCATCCACTTCTGCTCTCATTTACCTTGTTCATGACCCAGAATTTGCCAAAACCAATTTATTGAGCTCTTTCAGTGCGTTTCCAAGGGCAGGGAGCACGAGGCAGGGAGGAGGAGGCATCACTGCACACCGAGGCAGCCCCCCCTGCAAGTTCTCTCGGCAGAGGATGGAGAGGAGCTGCTTGTGTGTTTTTAGAGGTCTGCTGCTGCCACCCGTGCCCACTTCGAGTCGCGAAGCCAGGCTCTCACCACATCCCAGCGGGATTTTGCCAGGTCGCCCCTTTTTTCTCCCATACGGAGATGACATGGAGCTTCGCCTCCTTCCTGCTCCGACTGTTTCCCTTCTTCCATTTCCTGGCCTTCTCGCAGGGTCTCGTTTTGCAGATGTGGAATTATGCAAGCGTGCAGAGGGCAGCGCGTGCGGGTCTCCTTGTGGGCTCCGATTTGGTCATGAGGCAGAAGTCTCGGCAGGTTTCGTGGTGTGGGTGTGAAGCCGCCAGAGCAAGATGAAAGCACCAGGCTGAGAATGAAACCCAAGCGCCGCAGTCCTCAATGGAGAGTGTGATGCTCAAACAAAGCTTATATTGTAAAGAAATCTTTATTTGTCTGCAGGCTTTTAATTTTCTTAATCCTGGAAACTCGAAAATGGGCAGAGGAACAGAAGTTATTTTTCTGAGTATGGTTTTGTTGACTGCTGGACTATTGTTGTTGCATTCCTCAGGGTTTAGAGGGCATCTCAGTTTACCTTTATGTTTTATTTATTCATTCTGCACTGCATGAGATGTTGGGTTTTCTAATAGCATCATATGAAGTCTAATTGTTATTTTTGCCTGCTCACTCAATTACAGAAATTCAGAAGACGAGTCCAAGAGTCTACTCAAGTACTCCGAGAACTGGAAATTTCCTTAAGGACAAATCACATCGGGTAAGAATTTTTTATGTCCTCTGGTCTAAGGCTGGTTTTTTTGGGTTTTTTTTACATCTACTGATGGATGCCTCTGAGAAATTATCTCTTTGCATGTCAAGCAGTGATACCACTTGATTGATTGCTAAAGCCTGAAGGGCTCAGTTAAGGGATAGCTGGGCATCTCAGGAGAATAATTCAGCTTTAATCCTTTCATGATGGGGTTCATCCACATCTCTCTGAAGGCCACAAGAAGATTTCAGTCAACTCCTGCTCACCCTGAGTCAGTCAGAGCAGCCGTGAGCATGGTCGTGTCTAGAATAGTAATAGTACTGCAGCTATAAATATATGTATAAAAACCCCCATGCTGTTTTATAGCTTTAGTATGATGCAGTTCATGAAGGCTGGCTGTGAGTAATGTTGCCAGGATTTTACTTCCAGAAAGCAGAAAATTCCTCTCGAAGAGCAAAAGTTAAAGGATTGCCAGAGACTTAGGTTTTCACTGAACACGCCGGTCCTGTCCGCGTTTTCACTGGTCTCACCTCCCTGTTTGGGTCTTGGGAGCTGGTTCAGCACTGGTACATCAGCTGGGGAAGCTTCTTCAACATCTTGTTTCGTGGTCACACACCGCTGTCCAGCTCAGTTACGTCGATTTTACAAGATGCTGCTCTTATTTTGAGGAAACGAGGGGTTTTTATCTACAGGAGGGATTGGCGGGAGAGCCTCCCCCGAGCTGTGCTGTCGCAAATACTTACAAGGAACTTCTCCCACACCCCTGTTCTGTCTCCTGCTATGTTTTCCCTCATTTCCCAGCACAAAGGAGGCTTAGGGTACCCCAAGCGTGACACTCGACAGATTTATGACAGCTCACGGGCGCGTAGAAGGAACCACGGTGGGTGCACCAGATAAAGAGGCTGACGAGACCGATGTTTATTTATTTGGTTCACTTGGCTGAAAGATACCTTTCAAAAATAGGTTTATATAGAAATGCCAGGTGGTTTATTTCAGCAGGTAAACAGCGCCAAGATTTAAAGCCTGGAGACTGGGATGACTCGAAGGTAATGAATTCCCGCTCCGCTGAGGTTCTGCAGCTGCGAGGCACAGCGAGTTCCCCGAGCCCCATGCACCTCCCTGCCTCCTGGCTCGTTCCAGTGGCACATAACCCACTCCTGGTGGCCTTTTTATTGATTAAAAAGTACTTAGAAAAGCAAACGTCTCATTTCTGAGCAATGCAGAGTTGTGTATAGGTGGTTTTATGCTGCTTTTTTTTTTTTTCAATATGTGGAATGTTTTTCCCATCAGGGAGCTGGAGAAAAGCTCATTCCAGTTACATTCGTAAAGTCCTCTAAAGGAGTTTTTTAAAAGTCTTCTAAATAAAAAAGCACATTTAAAAAATTTCCTCTTTCCCCGAGTGAGAAAGCAAAGGTTTGCCCAGCGTTGCCTTTCCCACGATGGCTCTGTCTCTGGTTTATCCGAACACGAATTCCAGTAACTTCACGACGACGTCCTCGAAACGCTCTGATCTCTGATGATTTTTCTAACAGATGGGTCAGGGAGTTCCTGAACGAAGAGAACAAAGGCCTGGATGTTCTGGTGGAGTACTTGTCCTTCGCACAGTATGCGGTCACGTAAGTAAGGCAACAGTAGGAGTTTCAAGGTGGTTTGCAAGTTGATAAGACCATAAACCAAAGCTTTTTCAGTTCTAGCATCCGTTTGGTTGGGATTCGGGTTTAGTCGTTTAGGTAATAAATCATTAAATGTACTTTGTTGGAAGAAATTGGGGGGAAAAAATCAGTTTTCACCAGTTGTTACATCATAAATGTTGAGCTGAGGATCTGTTTTTTATGTCCACGTAATATATATATATTAATTCAATACATATATATATTAATTCCATTATATATATATGAATTCAGGATGTTGCAGCACTAGATTTTTGCAAGAAGTGTATGAAAAGAAGCGATTCGCTAAAGATACCACCGTAGTTAGGGACTCCAGCTGGCTAGAGTTGATATTCTATTTTTAGAAAAGATGCTCTCAGATGGAGATGTGTCATCGCACGGAGAAGAGATTTTTGGTGGAGTTGCAATAAAATTCATGAAGGAAAATTATATGTTTTTAAAATGTTACTAACACTGGAAAAAAAAAAAACCCTGTGCACAGCAAAAATAAGTGTTTGCACAAAGACTTTCCTCCTGAAATTATACAAATGTACGCAAGCTGGCTTGCTGGGTTTTTCCCCTTGTCTAACGTGGTAAACATGAGTAATAACCTCAAAAGCTGTGAGGGGAACAAGCCATTTTTGCTGGAAATAGCAGTGCAATGGGCAGCGAGTCAGAAATCAAAGAAAAACCTGCAACGATTGTGGTAATCTATTACATATGCTGGGCGATTCGTGAGGGCCGACGATGCTCCGTCACATATTGGTGGAGAAAACAGAATTAATGCTTGCATGATGGATTGAAATGAGAAAGAGACAGCTTTAAGCATCACCTGCGTTGTTTCCTTTCTTTTTGGGATGTTTTGGGACCGTCTAAAACCCGCGGGTGTCGAACGGGAAGGAAAACGCCGCTTGCACCTTTTTCTCTCTAACCCAGCGCCGGAATTTCTGTTTCCCGTCAGGTTTGACTTCGAAAGCTTGGAGAACAACGTGGAAAACTCGATGGACAAGTCCAAACCTTGGAGCCGATCGATCGAGGACCTGCACAGGGGCAGTAATTTACCCTCGCCAGTCGGCAACAGCATTTCCCGCTCGGGCAGACACTCGACCCTACGGTAAGGGTTTGGTCAGGCACTGGGTGAACCACAAAAAAAGTCAGAATGTTTTTCACCTTCCTCCTTTTCACAGCATAGGCTTGACATAGATAGGAAACGTGTCATTGTACTGATGGTTTCGAGGTGGAAAGAAGTGCTGAGCTGGTAGCACGGGGCCGCGCGTTACACAGCCGTTGAGGAAGAGACAGGAATAGCTCTGCCTCCCTTTCCAGTGGCAGAATGATCTAAGGGTGCTCCATACATTTCCAGGGTGGCTTGCACAGAGGAAGCAATTCCTCTGCTCCAAAATGTATCTCAAGATTTCCACAGACTCAGCCAGTCTAGGGCTCTGATCTGGTGTCTTGTCTAAAACGGCCTTTTCTAGCAGCACATTCCTTCCATGCTGCTGTGAACAAGATTTTCTTTCCTTTTTTTTTTTTGCCAGAAGGCCACTTCCATCCTTCAAACCTGCTGTCAGTTCTAGCACCACCCCAGGCTTTACTAGGAAGTTTCTCTTTCCAAATACTTGGCTTATTTTTTACTTAATTTATGGAAAAGGCAAGATCACTTCCCAGGATCGCGGCAGTCGGCTCTGTTACATTCCCGTGATACTTCACTATTATAAAACACACTAAACACCACCTATAGACTGGCAGTCCTGCTGCCTCGGGGCGCCGCTCAGAGTGCTGAACACTTGTTGGCTTTTTTCTGGCTTTTACAGAGTTCTGTCACATAATAATGCGGCCAAAAATAAAAGGTGGAGCCGGTGAGGTCTTGCAGCTTTTCCCTACATCTTCTGCTCGAAGTTCAGTTTTGGTTTTTGGGTCGGTGGGAATGGTGAGTGCCTTCCACCTCCAGCCCGAACGGGTGTGGTACCGGGAAGACGTTCTTCGCAGACGTCGGGCGGTGGGATGGAGGAGACACACGCACAGCGCCGGTAAAGAGATCCAGGCTGCGGAATGCACCAAAATCACTTCACTGGCTGATTTAATTTTTTTTTGACGTTGCAGAGGTGTTCTTAATGGTTTTGGTTTTCTTTGGTCTGTAACTGCTGTGGCAGAGAAATGGTAGAGTCTTTGGCTTGCAGGAGGATGCCTGCTCTCGGTCTTTGGGAGGTGTGCTTGTGGTTAGCGACGCTAGAAATGCATGAATCAGCTATACGTTACATGTCTCTTACATTTTTTCTCTTCATTTCCTTCCATCCTTTTCTCCTTTTTCACATCCCCCTTTTATTCCACACCTTTTTTTTTTTTTTTTTTTTTAATTTTCCATCTCGACATCTCCTTCCTTGCGCCCTTCGTTCCCCTCCTTCTTTCAAACACTCTCCTCCAATTCTCTCTCTCGCATCCTCCTCTCCTCCGCCGCTCACGTTACCGTCAGATGGGTTTCTCTGCCCGAGCGTCTTCGGTTCAAACGCTGCCAGAGCTGCTTTTCAGCCAACTGCCTCTGGAGCGGCTTCACTTGGCGCTCTGCTGATGAGGCGTCGAGACGGAAAAAAACCTCGTAAGTCCCAAGTGCAAGGTCCCCTCAGCCCGGGCAGGGCATGGGAGCCACGGGGCCAGCGCCGCTCCCCCATGCCTTATAATCGGGTAATCACGCGTCTCGGTAAAGCGACCGCCTGAGTTTTGGCTCTGCGAAACGCGTGGTTATCGCATTATAACTTCTGAGCGTAGTTTGCTTCCGTAGCGTGGGGTTTTCGGAAAGAAAATGAGTTTTACCTCGAAGCAGGATCAAGCTTTATCGTTCTGCGAATAGCATTACTAGTTTGATACCTGAGGCGTAGAGCCCTTAGTCATCGTCCGTGTTATTTCATCTTTTTTATTACAAGTAGAGGCTTCGCTCCTGTCTGAAGCTGGCACAGGAATGCAACCTAGCACAGAGTTTTTCAGCCAAGTGCCCCCTCCTGCCCCTGCTGAGCCATCCTTGTGTTCAGGGTAGCTTGGGCAGAAACGTGGAGTTAGCATCTCTGGTCTGTGTTTCACTAAAAAAAAAAAAAAAGTGTTTTAAAATATGCATTTTTTCAGTCACTAGGGACTATGGGTATTAAAAAAAGTGACAGCTCTAAGTAGGTGGGAAACTTTTAAGAAGGGTATTTTTATATAATCAGTAGATATTGGTTAGCTGAGACAGAATCTGTTCCTGAGAACAAGCGAGGTGCTTGTAAAATGAGGGTGTGGAGGGTGGTGGTTTTGGTCCAAACCAAGAGGTTTCTGCCCCGTGTCCGGGACACACGGAGACCCCGACCACAGGTTCTTCCGTGTGGAAACTCCTCTTGGTCTTTATTACAAAACCCATTGGAATGGAGAGAAAGGAAGAAACGCTTTTCCCTCTTGGCTGAAAAAGGAGAAGGCTGACACTCTTAACAGGGTAATTTAAAATTCGGGAGCTGGCCTTATTCCTGCAACGCCATAGCAGAACGAAAAACGAAAACAGCTTTGGCCAAACGATGCGGGTCCGGCGCCGCGGCAGGGCCAGCGCGCTGCGGCATGAGCTCGCCCAGCGGCGCCGCGGCCTCGGGGCTTTTCTGCCCGTCGGTTTGCACGGCTGAGGCTCTCCACTTCCAACTGTGACTTTTTAACTGCCTTCCCGGAGCTCTTTTTAGTAGTGCTAAACCCTGCCAATTGCCTGCTCACTGGGTTTCCTTGGCAACTGATTATTTATTATTTTTTTTTTTTTTAAGACGAGGCACAGGGATTTGGGAAGCAAACACCAAAATGAGGGCAGAAGGATAAAAACGGAGATGAACCGTTGGGGATTTTGTTGCTGCTTTTTTTTTTGGGAGAAAGAGCATTACTTTCACACGAGAGTCTCCTGTCAGATAAATATTAATGCAGAGTTTGTAATGTCCTGAGCCCATTAGAAATTCCCTTTCTTCTGAGTCAAATCAGTTTTCGTGTGGACTGAACTGAGGAACTTTTCTTTCCGCAAACTCTGTGGAGCCCGTAATGGGAGCGTGATAGGCAAACCTATCTTGATCCATAAATTGATTTGAATACATTCAGCCATTAGACTCAAGTTTGATGCTGCTCTATATGCTACAATAACTTAATTTGGACTTTGCCATCAATGCTTTCTCTGCTCAGGGACGGTCATTTTTGCCAGGTGCTTCCTGATTTAACAGAGCATAGTTTTGAGCGGCCATTCATCGATCTTGAGATTCTCCTACTTTCTCTTCTGGATGAAAACCACAGTTTTCACTGACCATGGATGGGTGGTAGCCAGGCAGGAGTGTCTGAATCAGCTGAGGCTCATTCCCTTGCTGGAAATAAGGTGGGACGTGCCAGGGGCTGGCAAAGCTGAGCATCACCTGAGCGAGCATTTACTCCTGAGGTCACACACTAGCTGTGTGGCCTGGGAGGAGGGAGACCAAACGCCGCTGTTGCGATTTCTTTTCTCGCCTTTTTGTAAGCAGCCAACATCTCATTAGTTTTATGGATTAATAATTTTCCTGGGTTCTATCAGATGAAGGCAAAACCAGCCGGCTCAGAGTCATTTTGGCACAAACCAGCTTTGGCATTGCGGTTGGAAATGGCAGAAAGGGGACGTTTTGGGGCAGCGTGGGGACCTGCTCTGTGCAGACAGAAGAGCTGCTGGTTTTTACGCTTTGGGGCACCACTGGGCATGTGCTTGTGGTCTTTCCCTCTCTGGGCCTCATCCCCTGCAGAAGGGTGCAGGTTCGGGATCCCCACATCCAGCAGACCCAGGCTGCAACTTGCTCTAAGAGATCCAAACACCAAGGCTTTCCTCTTCCAGAGTCCGTTTCTCAGAAGGGCGTCCATAATACGAACACCACCAGCAACAAAACTGCAGAAATGCAACCCAAAAACCACCACACCTCAGTGAAAACCAGGAGCCCCATCCCACAAAGAGCCGGGGGAGCTGCTGGGGAGGGTGGTGATGTCCACCCTGGGCTGTGCTCTGCTCTCCTTGCTCCTGCTCGGAGGGAGCCAGCGTAGACAAGTGAGAGCAGGGCGTTCTTGAGCAGATTGTAAGGTAAAAATGCTAGGAGAAGCCATTAGTAGTTTGTTAGTAACACGGCGCATTTGAGGTCTACACCGTTGGACTGGGCACACGCCCTCGTTTTAAGGATGGAAGTTCTCCCGTTGCAGTTGGTGGAGATGGCGAGAGTTTGTCCTGGCGTTTCTGCTCGCTTACCGCGGTGGAAAGGGCTTTTAGTTACCTTGAGTATCCCAGTTTGTTGCGTAGATGCTTTATTACCCATATGTGAGTTTTCACCTCCTGTGTAAGCTGTTTGGCACCAGGAGACGCCCTCGCACGTTGCATTTTCTAGGTCTCGATTGTACAAAGAGGTGGATGAGTCCGGCACGCGGCAGTTCTGGCTGATGACGTAACAAAGTGACGTGGGTGTGAAGGCAGGAGCAGTTTAGCAAAATCAATTTCTTCAGGCTGAAACGGTCCTTTTCGCCTTCCTGTAGGAGGCTGGTGGGTAAAAGCGCAGCCTGGTCTCGTGATGGCAGTGCCTTTACAAGCACCAGATTAACTAAACTGCTAACAAATTGAATCAAAATGATGAACAAACATCTGTACATCTGTTACATCTAGGTGAGAAAAAGAGCTTTAAGCAGACTGTGTGTTTCAGCACAGGGTTAGCCTGGGTTTTAGCAGTTCCCACGTGGGTGCCCTGTCCTGGATCCCACCAGCTTGCACCCAGGCTCCAGCAGCAAAGGCACGAAGCTGTGGAGGAGCTCCTGCCCCACGTGTGACATCCCACCCAGATGTGACACCCCACGTGTGACCTCCCGCCCCACGTGTGACATCCCGCCCCCGGTGCTGGCGGGAAGAGAGCGTTGCGCGCTGCAGGAGCTCGCACGCGGTCGGATTTTCTGTTTCTGCTTTTTCCAGAAGTCAGGTTTTATGGTTCTTCTTTAAAGAAGAGGCAGAGGAAATAAAAAGAGGAACCATCTGAATTCAATTACCAGGATAAATATACTCTGGGTGACATAATCTTTGACCTGCAGCAGACAGGAAATCAAACCCAACGACTCGTCCAGATGCTCGGATCAGCCTGATGTTGAGTAACGAGAAATGAAATAAAAGCAAAAGAAGATCGTCCACCTCGGCCTGGCTTATATTGTGTAAAGGGAGGTGTTGGAGCTACTGCCAGTCTGCCCTGCCTTTAGGAAGGAAACAGAGAACATCAGGGGTCGTTGCAATTGCGGCTAATAAAGAGAAAGCATCTCGAGCCTTAGTTCCAGTGTGCAGAGTCGTCGTAAAAGAGTTTCTGTGCAAAAAAACCAAAAAATCCTCATTAATTCTTGGCGTTCGCGGCTGTGTGAAGAAATTTGCATCTGTTGAAGGGAAGCGATCTAAATCTAGGGCAGAATCCCATCTGTGCTGGAGACGTTTTTCTCTGCACTGCAGCTCTCGATTGCATATTCTGCACCCGTTTCGCAGCCTGATCGTAAAAGCAGCCGCGGGTGGAAGGTCTGCGAGCCGCCGGAGGGGGTGGGCTCCGAGTGCGACTGCCGATGTCCCGCAGTGACGCCCCGCCGGCTCGGGGTGTGCTGCATCGCGGTGCCCTTGCTGCCTCGTTCTGTTCCTCCTCGCTCCCCGAGCTGTTAGAAATGCCAAATTCCAGCGTTACGGTCATCCTTTATTAGTTTAAGGAGACCTGCTCCCGTTCGTTACGGCTGGCAAAACTCTTGAGGTATTTAAAGGCATTCTGAAATGGAAGGAGTTGATACACCAGGCGCTGAGGAAGACTTTTTTTCCTTCTATCAGTGGCGTGAGAAAAATCTAATTACTCTGCTTATTTAAAATTTAAAGGAGAATAATGTATGCAGCCTTTGGTAGGATAAAAATGAGATAAGTCATTGTAGGAGCGATCTCTGTGTGACCAGAAGTGACTCTTAAATCATTTTATTGCGGTGTTTTTCATATTTAGCGAGTGAATGTATGGGAATAGACCAGCGTGCTGTGGTTAAACTTTCTCCAGCCAGCACCAGCAGCACTTGCACACTTCCCAGTTCAAATTCTCACTGTAGGGCTCCCAGTTAAAGGTTGCACCTCAGACCTCCTCGAGGTGCAGTCCCCAAAATGCAGCTCCCGTGTTTAAACCACTCGCTTTTCTCAGGCAAAAAAAACTGGGTCATGTTTCCCACAAACCTGAAATCTGTCTGGAGTGCCCTGAGCTGATTTATGCATTCATATATGTGAGGGAGGGGGGGAAAAAAAAAAAAAGGCAGTTTGGATTCTGCTTTGAATTTTGGGGTTTCTTTCATGTCGGCACTCCTGGAGAACAAAAGCAAAGGGAAGTTAATTGCTGAAGCCCGAGAGTTGCCGGCTCTCCGTGGGCAGGCGGGTTTGGCACTGCGCTCCGGAGCTTGTCCCGTGCTGGAGCTCCCACAAACACAGCGAGGGTGCTGCTGGGCTGGGGGTGCTGCTGGGCTGGGGGTGCTGCTGAGCTGGGGGTGCTGCCGAGCTGGGGGAACTGCCCCGCACACGGGACCCCCGGACCAGCGTCTCGTTCGTTTTGTACATCTAAAGCAAGAAAATTTGGCAAACACGTTCTTCATATCAGAGAGTGAGCTAGTGAGTCAGAGCAAAACAAGTCTGTTATTACTTGTTCGTTTAGTTATTATTAATATTTTGCTATTATTATCATTATTAATAGTGTTAATTACCGTTTTTAAAAGCTACACCTCTTTTTTTTTAAAACAAAACAAGTAGCGTGGGTTAGACAAGTAACTGCATGGCAGCAACGAGGCAGCCCTCCAAAGGCACTCGAAAATAGGCAGAGGAAAGAAAGAGGAAAACGGTGAGATGCAATAACACCAGAACCGTATCTGGTGCTGCCTGGGGGTGGATGCTCAACGCAGGCGATGCTGAGAGCGCTCGCTCGGTGCGAGCGGGGCAGGTACCCGGTGATGTTTCTCCTGGAAGATGCTCCCAGCCGTCTGCAGATTTAAGCATCCTCATTGCATCTCATGTTTCGTTCTTCCTGATGGTTGGTTGGATTTTTTTTTGGTTTTCTTTTTGTTTTCCCTCTGTGAACTGGTGTAAGTGCTTTTGGAGCCCTCGCCAGGCTCTTGTGCAGAAGAGCTCCCGCTCTCCGGAGCACCGTGTGGAGGAACGCCTCAGAAACTACCGTGTTTGCTTCGATCCTGTCACCTGATAATTATACGTGATGCCGCGTTACGAGGAATAATGGCAGATCGTTCCCCGTTGCCTCCCTCCGTGCCACTCACGCTTTCTTGGAGTGTCAGGAGACACTCGGATGACAAAGCCGGGGTCTGCGTGTCCCCTGGAGGCTGTCCCGTTCCCCACCTCCCCTTCTCACCCTGCCTCGGCGCGTGTTTGTGGTTGAGCTCCAAGCACTGATTCGTTGAACTCTGCTTGGGGACTGTGGTGAGAGCTGAGGATGCTGTAACCCAGAATCCTTCCCCACTGCCATTGTTCTCCCGAACTGAAGAGAAGAAAAGCCTTCCCTTGTATATTCTCAGACTGCAAAGGTGAGGCCACCTGCAGTTGTCTGAAGAAGCCTTGTTTTTGCTGGAGGTTGTATTTACTCCCCCAGTCAAGCTTCATTTATGAATTTCTCTTTTTTCTCCCAGTGGAGTTGCTCTTTGCATAACGAATGTCAGAATTTGCACATCACTGCACGTGCATCATGTTGTTGTTTTTTTTTTTCTGTCTTCCCATCAGCGGATTTTTATACTTCTTCCCTTCATTTTCAGGCCTGAGTGTTGTAGTTGGAAATGCAAAAGGATTATCACTGTGCCCGCCTAGAGGTTTTGGTAGCCGGCGAGCCGATGCCCTTCTGGTCTCACCTCCGCAGGTGTAAATCAAGAGCAAATCCTAGCGGAGAACCTACCTGGACCTTCTCTCCGGGCTGTTTTTTACTCTGTAAATTGTGGGGAGCAGGGTAAACAACTTGTTTTTCCAGACGCCGCCCCGCAGAGTCCCCGCAGTTCGGATGGGGCTCGTCCTGCCGCGTGCTGGTGCCGGGGCTGATCACTGGCAAAAGTGGTTCTTGACCATCATCATCGCCTTCTCGTTGCTTGTTCTGTTTTGCATACGGAAGAACACACATATATTTCTTACGGCAGTCCGGCTCCTTGTCTCCAGTTTCCTGCGCTCCCCTTGCGAAGCGTGTGTCTTTTTCTTGTAGAAAATAAGCGGTGTCTCGAGAAGAGCTGAAAATGTGGTTTTCATTTACCGTCCTATAGAAACGACAGATTTCAAGATTTCCTTTTGTGTTCATCCCGCATACTTATTTAATTGAATTCAAGGTTGATTTACCAGTGAGGGGTTACAACTAAAATAATTAATGCCTCTGGTCAGAGGAAAGTTTCTAAGGGCTGTCTTTTCCTCAGACGGTTTGGAGGGCTTTCAGCAGGCTCGGCTGCAGGATGGAAGAGAGGCACCACTCTGAAGTGAAACGCAGCGGGGATTAAGACATTTGCTGCTGTCTGCAAACGTTGAGTTCCGTTAGAAGTCTGCGCTCTTGCTCGTGCAAAGTGCGTGGGGGGAACGGAACACTCTGCGTGCAGGTGGATTGTTCTTCCCATGAGAAGTGGCTTTGGCTGGGTCGTGCTCTGCTGGAGGGGAGGGCTGAGCCCGGCAGCTCGGGCTTGTGGTGCCCGTCACCTTTTTTCTGCTTTATTTGCTTGCGTGTTGTCCGGTGGCCGCATCCTCTGCAGAGCTGAGAGATGTCGAGATGTCTGCGTTTTCACCCGGCGGAGGAATAATTCCTTTATTCTTCGTCTTGTGATTGATGAGAGTTGGTTTTCTTTTGCAGGTATAACACCTTGCCAAGCCGAAGAACGCTAAAAAACTCCAGATTAGTGAGTAAAAAAGACGATGTTCACGTCTGCATCATGTGTTTACGGGCCATAATGAATTACCAGGTATTTCCCTTTTTTTTTTTCGTTCTTTTGTTCTCTTTTCGTTATTTCGTTGTCGGGAGCAGGGAGGAAAAGGTTAGTGACTGTAAAGCTGCTGCAGAGGACCAAAGTTAATCTCATTTTCTTGAGTTTGTCTTCAGTGGGATGCTGCGATCACACGGCATGCCCAGCTAGCTTCAGAGACTTGGGATTTTTTTTTTGCTAAAACACCCAGCAGCTAAAAGTTACGTGCTTCAAAAAAACCCAAGTCTGGGACGCCTTTATTACGAGTCGTGTGGTTGCACGAGGTATTTCTAACGTGTGTGAGCTCTGGCCCGTGGGGATACCAGCTCCCTGGGATTTCCAGCATCTCATCCCTCTTGCAGTTAATAACAGAGAAGTTGTCAGACACGGTGGTAGCCAAGAATGTTCTGACTGACTTGGTAAACCCGACAACGTTTTGTTTGGCTTCCAGCACTGTCAAAGACCGCTGCCAGGTCCGGTCAGGGATATGTAGTTGGTCAGATTGTAAAAAGAATAATTTCAGTCTCAGAACTCTTTCTTCCCTCCTTCTCTTTCCAGTACGGATTCAATATGGTCATGTCGCATCCGCACGCCGTTAACGAAATTGCACTAAGTTTGAACAACAAGAATCCCAGGTAGGCTGTGCTTAATTCTAGAAAGGTTAAGGCGTAGGTAAGTAGAGAGTACACGGGAAGGGATTTGGAGGCGTACGGTTATGCGCAAATTTCAGACTTCGTTCTGACTCAGATTAAATCTGTATAAAGGTGCTAACAGAGGAGCAACTGGGTTTCAGGAGCTACTGACTCCTCTGCTGAAAATTTGCTGCTTAAGCGCTCCGGCTCTGTTGCAACGCGAAGAAGACCCTGCTGATAAAGAGCAGCTTAGCCGTGGGATTTTCCTGAAGGGCAGGAAAAATCTTCTTAACGGGATTTTGTCTGAGGGGTCCTTAGGTTTGAATTTCTTCTTCTTCTTCGAGAGGGTTTTGTTCTGGTTTTGTGCTGGGTGTGCTGCTCAGCCAGAGGCTGTGTCCCCTCCTCTCCCCGCACACACGGGTGACCCTGGCGGCCACTTCCAGCTAAACCTGGAGCTGCGGACCTCTTGCATGTCTAACAAAACCAAAGTGCACCTGCTCATGTTTGCAAGGAAAGGTAAAGCCGGGGGGTGAGACAGAACTCAGCGGCACTGCGTACGTGCAGCCTTTGTTTAGGCTCGGCGCTTGCCGTAAGGAGGTACCTCCTGCTTTTCTTTTATTTAACCCTAAGTCAGTACAGGATAAATGGGAAGGGTAGAGAAATACTATTGTCTGTGTTGGTTTTGGTGCCCTGTACCTGGAAATCAGGTGACAAAGAGACAGCCTAAGTTTTCATCTGTGAAGGAAGTGGGTTATTTAGATTTCTCCTTAAAAAAAAAAAACCAAACACCCAAGCTTTCAAAAATGACTAAAATAATCTGAAGACAAAACTTCACATGCTGTTCAAAACCTAATTTGTTTTACCCCCCGTCTTGATGGATCCTGAAAGCTCAAATTTTCGTCTTGTGGCAGGAAATAAATAAATAAATCGGTGAGTGCGAATTGAGAATGATACGTTTAAAATTAAAATTTCCTAGGAAAGTGAACATTTTATCTGCTTTCCAAAGATAGCCTTGACACTTTGAAAGCCGGAAAAGGTATTTCTTTTTCTGTAGCATCTGGTTTGAGTCAATGCTTTGGCATGAGACTAATTTCATACGTGTCTGCATGATTTTAATATCTGCTCAGAGCTCATCTGGCCCTAAAGTCTGGTTGGTGCTTTTGCCTTATGTGAACCCTGTAAGAAAGTACAGGGGATTACTTATATTGGAGTTACACCGAGTCTGTTGCATGCTTTTCTTTCAGTAATCTGTTGTCTTCTCTCTTTAATATGCCCGTGTCAGCACTGCTGTCAATCAGTCGCCCAGATTTCTGATTCAAGAGGCGAAAGACGTGCTAGGGCATCCTATATTTACTTCAGCAAACCCTGTCTTTTTTTTTTTTTTTTTTTTTTTTTTTTTTTCCTTGTGGCTATGAATAATACAGATTATCCCAGACAAAAATAATTCAGATTTGTATCGGGGGAGAAAAAAAAAATAAAAATACAGATTTGAATTATAAGCCCATTCATTACGAACCGGAGGAAATGGGCTGCGTTGCGGTGGAGACAGCTGCCCGATGGCTGGTGTGCGGTGATCCCGGCTTGTGTAAAACTGCCTCCTCGCCGGCTCTGCGCGGGAGAATTCCCCGGCAGTGCAAGCTGTCAAAGGCTGACGCGCTCGGTTACGCAACTGCCTTTGGCTGGCTTGGATTTCCGCAAGTGTCGTTGGCGATTTTTACATCTTTGCATGGTTTGAGAAGCGTTTGGGGTGTGTGTTGGGGGAAGAGCTGCATGATCCCGGCGGAGTCGAAGCGCCCTGGATCAAGCGCTGCTCGGCGTTGCGCGTCGTGCAGGTTTGCTCGTTTTTCGAGGGTTTTCAAATACCCGGGATGCAAACGACGTCTCCCGGTGTCTCCACGCCTGTTTTGCAAGTGGGAGGAAGGTACTTCGTTGCGCAGTGGCCACTGACTGCTCTGGTTTCTTCTCTTCGCAGGACAAAGGCGCTTGTCTTAGAGCTTTTAGCAGCCGTTTGCCTCGTCAGAGGAGGGCATGAGATCATTTTGTCTGCGTTCGATAACTTTAAGGAGGTATGTTACGCCATGCTCTTAGAACTCAATGCGCGTGTCGATGGTTCTTTAACGTGGTGTTGGCCACAGCTTCCTCATTCAGCTGAATTTCCTGGATTTCCGTGAGCTGTGGGTATTCCATAAGCAGCTTTGAGCTGCGAAGAGTCAGCGGTGTTGATGCCATGGTTTTGCCACGCTTCTGTGTAAGAGAGCGATCATCCCGACGAGATGAAACCAGACTGTGAATTGCTCCCTTTGCTTGTTTGGTCAGTCAAGCTGTTTCCCTGATGTAGAAAACTGGTGGAGATCGCGAGAACTTTATTTCAGGTCTTCTGTCTCTAAACACTTTTGTTGCATGTTCTCAGGTGGAACAACCAGGAATGGTGTATTAGATCTCCCGTTTTCTGAACCATTTACCTTGAAAAGCAAAACTCCCAGTTTGACTATCAGCAAAAGTTTCATCTGTGAAGAAATCACGAAATCCTGGGTGTATATATCCACGTGTATCACATTTGGACGCGTTGGTTAATGGGATTTGAGAGCATCGTAGAAAGGTTCGGAAGCACCAGTGTGAGAATCAAATCCTAGAAAGCTGCTCTTCTAGTTTATTTTGAATATTGGATATACTATGTGTGGATTTGTTAGCCAAGAAAAAATGAATCAGGACGTACCAGCTCAAGACGTGATGAGTCGCAGCTGGACTGTGTATAAACATGTAGCGTGTTTTTCCTTAATGTCGCTCTTGCTGCACGTGGGTTCATGCAGGTGATCGGCAAGCCAAGTTGTTAATTACTTTCCTTTTTTACTTTTCGTGCTTTGGGAACTATTTCTGGTGGAGAGATGCTGATCTCTGACTTACATCCAGTGTAAATATCTACGTGTCATAGACAAATAACTGCATTTCTGAGGTGCTCGTCGTTATAGGGAGCCAGAGCAAAAGGTTTGAATGATCTCCAGTGTGAGCTGGTTGTAGAAACCTCAGCTGGGCGAGACCAGACCTGTCCTAGACCTGAGCCGTGCTGCGTATGGGGAGCAAACTGCTGGTGTCTGGGTCTTCATTTGCACCTTGGTGAAGTGAAGGAATCACCGAAGCAAATGCAGATGAGGTTGTTAGGAAGAACAGTTGGGTAATCCCAGAGAAGCGCTTTAAGTAGGAGAAGCGCCGCCTACAAGCGAAGCACAATGTTGTTATTCCAGGCTTGAATTCTCCGGGCTCATTATTACTCGGTTATAGAAGAAATATGACTCATTAGGGAGGACGGTGTGAGGGATTGCTGAGAGGTTCAGCAAGTGGCTGCAGCCGAAATACCACTGGTCAGGGCGGTCTGAAAGGCTCATACCAGACCCTTTGCCCGTCGCAGGGGAGGTTGGGTCAAGTCCCATTGGCTTTTTTACCTTCCTGGCATCTTTAGCCGAATTTTTCCTCCTTTGTTTTCTTCCTAGTGCTCTATCATCTCTCTTTTCTCCTGCTGACAGCCAAAAATTCCTCGGTAACACATTCAATTTGTCTCCCATTATTTATTTATTCCTTTCCTATTTGCGTTTGATCAAGCCGTTTGCTGTAGTGGAACTGTCGGATGAGCGTGCGAGGAGGGGATTTTTACCTTTCTCAATTCTGCATTTAGTTGTTATCTCTTTATCCAATTACGCTGCTTATTTTTTTTGCTCCGTGCTGTTGTTTTCCAGTTTTCTCCCGGGGCGAGTTTTCAGTAATGGTTTCGAGTTTTCGTGCTTATAACTCATTCAGCTGGTACATTAAAATTCTCCGAGTTGCTGACATGTAAAGTACCCGGGGTTAGATTCCGAGCAGTATACTTCCAATTTAAATTGCTCTGAGCTCCATAATATTTGTGTGGCTTCTATAACTGTGCATTGCAGGGCTGCCAGAGCTTCTCTGCGGTTCTTTCATCAGGCTCCGTGTGCATATTTAGGACAGATTAGACTCGTCAGACTAGATCTCTGCCACTCTATCTCCTCGCCATAAAATAACTTCAAAAGGAGCCTGAACTCCTGCCTAACGCTGGCCCTGTAATCAAGTCAGTAGGGAAAACAGGATATTTCAGACCAAATTCTGCTCTCATTTGCATCAGGGCAAACATCAAATATTTCATTAGGCTTTAAGCTTTGCTCTGATGTAAACGAGAGCAGAATTGAGTTCTCAGGATCTGACTGAGCTGGAAAACCACAGCTGATCCCAATCTTTGTCAAGAATTCTTTTTGAAAATGGCTTTTCGTTTGAAAACGGTATCTTCTGCTGGCTGGGCTCAGGATGTTCAGATGGAGAACGCTTGGTTTTGTTAAGCTGCCTCTTGAAAACTGCTCTTGTCTTGTTCTTTACCCATTGGGTCAGTCCCTCGTGGTGCCCGTGTCTGCCTTCCTCAGCCCGCTCTGCGCTTCGGGAACCACCGGGCATCGACAGAACGGCAGCTTCCAGCTTGAGAAATGCCCCAGATGTCCCCACGCCTTCTCAGTTTGGTCGCTCCTGCCAGGCCAGCGCAGACATCGAGTGAATCGTCTGCAGGTCCCAACCTAAAAATTCAGCTCGTCTGTTTTCAGGAGGGCTCGATCCAAACTAAAAAGGTTCAAATCAAAGTTCAAATTAATCTGCGAAGAGCCTGTCCCTGCTGGTTCCTGAGCAAGGTGGATTTTTACACCATCCCGCGTTTTGTTTTTGTTTGCGTTCTTTTTTCCCCGCCTTGGCTCTTTGTGCTTGTTTCCATGGATTTGTGAGAACCGGCTCCGCGGTTTTATCCGAGTTGCCCTGGGATTTGCGTTGCAGGACGAGCAGACGCGCCTCAGCAGAGCGCCGGGGGAAGGAAGGGAGAGCGGGGTCAGCCCCGCCACAGCTCGGGGGGAGCGCCGGGGGTCGCGGACCAGCTGCTGAGAGCTTGTGCCCCGTTTTAAATTGAAGCAGGCTGCCGTTAGAAAGCAAGCTCTATTTTTTCCCTGACGCTCATTCAGAGCAGTTAATTCGTTTTAATAGCGCGATTGCACGTGTGGGTCTGCAGAGAATCGAGCTGCCGGGTTTTACTGCCGACAGTAAAACTTGGTTTTGCTGTTATTTCGTTGCGTACCCCTCCGTGTCCTGGAAATGCTGAGAAGATCTTTTAATCGACGCCGCCCTTGACCGCACGCCTCTGCCACACCTGTACGCCGAGAGCGAACCGCGTAGGAAATGTTTTGTCGCAGTTGCTGCAGCTTGGAAGACGAAGAAGTTTTGACAGAGCTGAGAAAAAGAATGTGAGAACCACCAAAGCCGCTGTTCTTGGGTCGGGATTTCCATGGCGAGGCGAAGATGCCTTCAAGCAGGTTGGAGGTTGAGTCACCTGCACCGAGGTGTGGGACAGCGTGGGGGAAAATCCGGCTTTTCCACGTGGCTGGCTTTTTGAATTGGGGGAAAAAATACATTTAAAATGCACAGGTAGGCGAGCGGGGAATCCCGGGAGGCTGGGCAGCACGGCTGGGTCTGCTTCACAGGACAATTTCTTGCTGTCATGTGTTCCTAGGAAAAATTACATAATTCTTTGCCTGTTATATATCCCTATTTATATGCACCCCTTGGACTCGTGGGCTAGTTTTAAGGAACTTCTGGTTACGGTCAGAGCCAGAGTTTCTCAGTCTCTTTCTCTTTAGGTGTAGAAAACATCACGGGCAGAGCCTGCGGGCAAATAAATACCAAACCTAGAGGAGGAATCCTTAGAGCTAAGGCACAGAAAGAACACGGGCAGGGTGACTGTGAGCGGGTTGTGAAATCTAGTGAGAACACCCGGGAACAGAAATAACACAAAAGTTCTAATTCGACAGAATTAAAGCTTGTTGAGGCTCCGAGTGCAGAAAGCTGGTTTCCAGCTCGCTTATGGCCTTGCTGCAGAGTTGAACATTGTTTTTTTTTTGCGGCATTTCTAGTTAGCCGTTTTATTTACACGTTTTTTCATTTACTGAAAGCTTAGCAGCCAGTAAACGAATAGCTTCCGTAAGTTTGCAGATATGTTGGAAAAAATCACAAGCCAACAGCACTAGTGGGATTGCATAATGAAAACACAAAGTGATTGTGGGGTTTGGTTTTTTGGTTTGTTTTTTTTTTTTTTGCAAATATTAATTTCCTCAGCTTTAGTGAAGATCTGAAAATGACAGTTTTTGAATACACTTCACAGCGCTCTGAGCGAACATTTTAAGGAGCACAGCCTTAGATCCTTATGCAGCTTTTTTGTTAATCTCCGCTTTAAACGCAGGAGAATTTACTTTAGTAACAGCTAAATATTTCTGGGAAAAGACCAGAGGACTCTACGACTCTTTTTTTTCTTTTTAATGAGCACAATAGCAGTTTTAAAACAGATCCAAACTGAGGAGGCAAACGAATTGACTGGGATCTGTAGGGAGACAGAAAGCCAGCCAGAAATAATCCTGGCTCTCTGCAGGGAACAATTCCTGGCTTTGGTTCCCATCCAGCAAAGCAGTTAAATTGCTTATTATACAAGCATATACCGGAATAATTGAATTCAGTAAGGTGAGCGTACGCTTGCGCGCGTCTCCGCATGGGAAATAATTTTAGTATTTGAGAAATAAAAGCGGAGTTGAGGTGTTTTTCCTAAGATGAACCATACCCGTCAAGAAACCACCCTGTTTTGCTCCCAAGACACGAAGAAATGCCAAAAGATAAACCGAAATTCAGATAATCCAGAAAACTTTTGGGAGGCTCATCATCCGGTGATGATTCCAGCATCTGAACTTCGCCCCGTGCTGGGGAAAGAAGAGCTGGCCTGACCTGTTGGAGTCCGAGGGATGAGAGAGGAGCACGATCCCTCTCCTTTTAACTTCAGTTTAATCGATTTATGCATTCGCTGCTCTGAAATAATCTGCCAGGTGAGAAGAGTTGCCATCCCCTCGCGCATCCGCTGGTTCTGATTATTAATGCCGAGCTTACGGAGGCCGGGCTCATGCGGGTATCGCTGAAAGGCGAGGGCACGGTGCGTCAACCTCCTCCTTTACCTCCGTCGGGTTTTTGCTCCAGCAGAGCTAGACGGTATCGTTCGTCCCTCGGATTCCACGACACCTAATTCAGAGTCAGATTTCTGTATTTGCATAACAAACAGCAGTTCTGAATTATTCTTACGGGCCACGATAATAACTCGGCACTAGAAGGAACTGTTCGCAAGTGCTGGAAAATGTAAATGCGTTCGTTGCCTTCCGCGCTGTATTTTGGGAGCGCCTTAACCCTGCTAGGAGAGAAGTAGAAGGTGTTTTAACCTGGTAAGTATTAAGTGACTGTTTGCTTAACCAGTAACTTACGGGAAAACTGATTTTTTGTTGTCCTTCAGCAAAGTGCACAAAGGGCAGAGCACGATCAGTCCAAACAAAGTGTTCCTGTGGAGCGCTGCTTGCCAGCGGTGGGATCTGCTGATCACAGTGGGCTGTTGTGGGGGAGAGAAAGCAGGCATTGTGCCGCCGGACAAAGGAGCACAGACAGGAGGAAAGGTTCACAAAGGGTCCCGTGAATTTTTCGGGTTGCATATATATCAGGCTATTTATATTTACGGGCTGTGTTCATGTACGCGGTGCGTATTTTCCGCGAAGTTGTGCCACGGCTTCTCGCTCTTCCAGAACTCAAAAGGTTACTGAAGGAGGAGAAAGTACCTTAAGACAACCTTTGGGCAACGCACAGTAGATGCTTCTTTTAACGTTTGCACTGAGAGAAAATCGTAGAATAGAATCAAAGAATCGTTAAGGCTGGAAAAGACCTCTGAGATGATCTAGTCCAACCATCAACCCAACAGCACCATGACCACCAAATCATGTCCCAAAGTGCCACATCGACACGTTTTTTGAACACGTCCCGTGTTGCAACGCCTTTTGTAAGCTTTAGGTAGCTTAAATGTGGTCCTGCAGAGAATTGTTTTCCCTGCTTTGAGGTCAGCATTAGCTGCCTTTGCCATACCAGCCCATATTCATCTTGAGTAGGAGCGCAGCCAGAATGATTTCATTTTCTGCCTGGCGTCGGGGACCACCAGGCATTACCAACTTCCTGGCACAGGGGCATTTTGTGAGCCGCTGAGCTTAGCAATGCCTTTCCTACGAACATATGTTGCTAGCTGGGAGCTGGGATTCTCTCTTCCCCGCTCCGCTGACAGACCGACGCTCGCATCGGGGCGGTTGCTGTGTCTCCGTGGGGCGCTGCACCTCAGGCTTGGGCGCATCAGCCCTCCAGATGTGGAGGAGGTAGCGGTCTGGCAGCTGTGTCTCGTGGTGTGCAGCTCTGAAGCCTGAAGTCCTGCCATCTCCCCGTGGAACGCGCGGTATTTGCTTGTGGTGAGGCTTAGTTACGAGCTCCTCCAACAAAATGAGGTGGTGCTTCGTGTCGTTAGGTAACTGCCTGGAGGGAGGAGGACGAGGGATGTGCTTCAGTCAGCCTGGATTTTCACTTTCTGCTTGACCCTGCGCACAAAAACGGTATCAGTTTTCCCAAAACACTCTTGGCTGTCTTCTGCTGTGTGCCCAGGATGCCCTTCTGGAGCATCTTGAAGTCATCCAGCCCCGTGAGCCGGAGCAACACGAGGGTTGTCGTAGCTGAACTTTGCTCTTGGGTGGCCTGGATGTGAACTGTGTGACCTGAGAGCACTACCAGGTGGATATGGACATGACCATCACTAAATTTTTCTTGAGAAATCCTTTTCTTGTTTCCTTCTAGGGTTGTATGGTAGCTTTGTGACAGATCTGTGACGGGTTTGCTTCGTTAGCACCCAAAGCCTTTCCAGAGAAAGGAGCCTTCGTGGGTGGTTTTCCATAAAGCCACATTGTTCTTCTAGAATGACGTGGGCTTAATGCAACCTAAAAAGGTTTTGGGTTTGTTTTTTTTTGCAGCCTAAGTAGAGACAGAGGATTTTTTTATAGCTGTGGTAACCCGTTTAATCTTGCTTCTTACACAGAATAACGCTAATAAAAGAAAGATCAGCCTTCCTTAGTCCCAGCCATACTTTCAAATGACAGACCACGGAAATTTATTCAAATATAAATGGCAACATATGGTTTTATGTGGTGGGATTTGATTTCAGCATTCGCCTTGGATTTTGGCCAGTCTTTGGGCTGTAGGCCTCGTCTACAGTTTCGACCTCTTTAATCTTCCAGGAGAAATTATATCATTTCATGGAAGTCAGCTCGCTGTCTCTGGAAACGCGCATGTTCCCGGCACTGACTCATCTGATGATGGTGCGAAATATCTGCCAAAAGCCGCAGGTTCTTGCTTCTTTTCCTCTCGCTATCAGCTCCCGGCCAGCCAGGCCCGGCATCGGCAATTCTGAGCCGCTTCGCCTTGCTCCCTGATTTAATTAGTCAGCCATTAAGTGGCTTGTGTAGTTGTTTCTGTCAGCTCTTCTCATCCGTGTGGAACGAACGGTTTACATTAGATTTCCCAGAAATCAGTCCTTCTGGCTTCTATTGTCGAGCGATTGTACGCGCCATTGTTAATGGTTGTTTCCACAAGACGTGGTTTTGTTCGAGCCGGCCCCGTTTCTTTTTCTGAAGTTGGGTACGAGAGGGACGCGATTGTTTAGAGCTCAAAGTTGAGAGGAACCTGCTTTTTTCTTTTATTGTGTTGGCTCTTCACTGTTTTGTGGAGAGTGCGGAGAGCTCTGGCAGAGTTTGCAGTTGCTTGCACTGAAATATCCCATTTGCTCTCGTAGGAAAGAAATGGCTCAGGATAATAACGCAGGGGCGAGTGCGTGTGAGCAGCTGTGGTGCAAGTCAAGGAGAAGGATCCTTGGGTTTGCTTTGAGCCGCAGTTGGATCAGGCCCAGGCTACGCCTCCAAAATCAAATTATGTCGGCGGGCAGCTGCTGCCTTTGATCCTTACAGTGCCAGGAGGTTCCTGAAACTCGGCCAGATTCTGGTTTTCTCTTTGGCTCCCTCGCCTTCGGTTTTCGCTGGAGCTGCTTTAACCGTCAGCAACGTGTCTGGGGTGTTTGGGCTTCCATCTCCCAACTCTGTTAGGATGGCTTCACGAGGATTACACCTGAAGAAGAGCTGAGATCATACTGAGGATTTGCAACTTGAAGCTGAATGGCAGTGGCTCTCCAAACTCACTCGTCCTTTCTACATCCCAGGGACCCCAGAGAGACGGGTCATGCCCTTGCACGGGCCAGGCAAAACCAAGATGACTTGCTCCATCCAGAGTGGGTCTGTCTTGACTCTGTTTTACTTCATCTTAGACCTTAAGGTGTGTTTTACGGGCGTTTTAAAGACATTTAATGTTTCAAAACCTCATTTCGTGGCACAGCCTGTAGGGAGAGACAAGTCCTTTGGGTTAAGATCATGATAATTTTCTTGACCAGCAAGTGTAATCTGATTTTTTTGATGGAGGTGCACGCTTTGTTGTTTACGTGTGTTTATTCTACCTTGTGAGTCTTCTAAGCTTCAGCTGAAAACATTTAAATACACGATTTGGCGAGTGTGGGTGTGGAATTCGTCACCCTGCCCACCAGAGGGGTGTGATTCAGGGTAGCTGAGCCGGCACCGAGCCCATTAGTTGCGACTCGTGGGCTTGTGGCCGTGAATATTGATGGTGACGCTACCAAATCCAACCGGTGGCCCCGTCTTCTCGCAGAGATCCAGGGCCAGAATTCCCACTGACGTCAGGTACTGACCGCAAATATCTGGATAATGACCCAGTTGTGGCGATTTTGCTTAGGAAAGACATAGACCACAAGTATGTTTTGTTTGGTCACAACAGGCAGCAGGGAAGCGTGACGAGGGGTCACCCAGCAGCGCAGATCTCACGACCGGCTCGGTTTAGGTCCCACTAAACTCTGCAGTGAGGTCTGCTCCGTGCCTTCGTCTTTGTGTAGGTACAAACCGTGAGATGGATGGAGTCGGAAAGAGGAAGCCGATACGGGAATAGTAATAATAACGCATACTTTGCGAAGAACTTGCTGTTGATGAGTATCTACAAACCCCCAGCTGGGCATTTTGTCTCCTTGAGGGAGACGTAAATATAGAAATATGGACAAAGAACCATGCCCTGCCCTGGAGAGGGTAGTTTCTGAAGAAGTAGCCAGTGCTCCCACAATCCTTAACTCGCGTTTGCTGGCGAATAACTACTGTGCCATGAGCTGGCTGTGAAGGGAAGCAGCAGCTGATATCTCAGAGGGTTGTGCTGCTTGGGTTGGAGGTCCCGCTGCCGTGTCCCTTGTGCTCCTGGGACACTTGGGTGAAATCTGGTTAAGGAGCGTCCTCGTCCCACCGCGGGTTTTGTTCTTCGGCATAAGGGAAGTCACCGTCCTCCCGATGACCAGACTCAGCTTTTCAGGACCTTTAGGAGCAGAGCAGCTTCTTTCAGAGCTTCTTCTGTCCCCCTGCAAGCAGCCAGTGGCTGAGGAGCGTGAGGCTGGGACCAGCACTGAGCACCGTTGGCACACGGATGCCTTACCCCTCTGCTCAGAAGGGTGTGCCTGTGCCCTTCCTGAATTCCCTGCTCGATTCGATGCCAAAACCCAGCAAGCAAGAACTGAGCTCTTCGCACGGGATATGAGGTCGCTCTCGGGGAATCTGGGGACATGTGGGAGACTTTGCCCTGCCTGTCACCTCCCATCTGACCCTGCTGGGACGGCCGGGCTCGCTGTGCCAGTGCTCACCTCTGCTCCCTCTTCTGCTGTCTGATTTCCTTCATATTTTGTGATTTTGGGGCGGATTAACCTAGATCATTTTGTGCGCTGGGAAAAGCAGAGCCAGAGAAGTAATGCCATGGGAAGTAATCAGTTTTAAACAATATCCTGAGACCTACTTTATCTTAGATCTTATTTCTCCCTCAGGTTGTTTGTGTTTCCTGCCAACACCCCTGTATTAGGGCTCTGTAATTCTGACCAGCTGATAGTTACGCTGATGTGTTTCACTCCTCGTTTAGCCGGTGATAATTTTCTTTTTTTTCCTCCCTGTAATTTGGTCTTCTTCCTAATTACATTATATTACAGTGGAAAGCCAGTTCTGCACCGCGAGAGAGGCCGAGTCTTCCTGTGGCATAGCCTGGTGCAACTCTGTTGCTTACGTTCAATGGGTATGATTAAACTTTTGGGGGGAAAACAAATACAAAGAGTTATGTTACAATTGTACGCGACCCATTAGGCTCACAGGACAGGTGCTCACTTGTGATTCCTCCGCTGGATTTGTCACAAAGAGCTGTTTTAACAAGAAACAAAACTGGACCGGAGAGGTTTTGAGCAAGCAGAGGAGCTGCTTTTAAAACGTTTTCATGCTGTCTCCTGTCATGCTGTCTTCTTTTGTAGGTGTGTGGAGAGAAACAGCGCTTTGAGAAGCTGATGGAGCACTTCCGAAACGAAGACAACAATATAGACTTTATGGTGAGTGCTCCACTTTATGGTGAGTGCTCCTTATCAGCAGCAAACGTTGGCTTCGGTGTTTACTGTGTCTGGTTCTGCTGTCGTAGGCAGAGATTCATCTGCCTTCTGCTCCTTGGCCTAAAATTACCGCGGCACGATTTTGAAGTATTCCAAACTGCATAACGTGCGTTTCGTTTTTAGCTTCCGTTCAGTTCAGTTATCTCCAGGAAATGCCTCGTACCGTAGTGAAGGTAAGAGGAAAAGCAGCTTTTTGGTCGTGTGTGCAGCAAAGCAGCAGCTCCTGCAACACCGAGACGCATCTTCTGTCCGCGTGCCGACGTCCTCGGAGTCACAGACAGGGAAGTGTGGGAGGGACTGGCTGCAGCTGCTGCCTGTCCTTATCTGCTGATAAATATAGCCGGAGTCTGCACCACTTTTGGTTCCTCAGCGTGCGTGTGCATGATTATTCACCAAATCCACTTCCCCTGGAGCACAAGAGAGGAGGGCGAGAGAGGAAGCTCTGGCTGGCACCCACCACCACCGGCGCCAGCTTTTGCACGTTGGCAGCACGTGGAAGGCGGAGGTTGGGGCAGTAAGGATGAGCTGGCTGCTTACATGGCTGGTAACAAAAAGTACTTCAGTCCTGGTTTTAATTAGGAAACAAACCCTGGCGTGTGGTCGGCACGGTCTCCCTTGCACTCGTGCTCAGCGCCCCGGGTTGGACGTGATCCTGTTTCGAGGGGACAGCAGAGCAGGAGGGCTTCCCACCTGGTCACACTGGCTGGTCTGTGACACTTTATACTGGTTTAGTGCTGAACTTTTGTGTGAAGACCTCTTTCTGCCAGGAATTAGGTGTTAAAGCATCCGTTTGATGTTTCCTACTGGCTTTGAACGCTGCGGTGTCAGTGGCTTGCAGCCCTGATGGCCAGGGCAGGCTCACACCCCTGAGAACAAGAAGGAGGTGGTGCGAGCAGGCTAGGGTGGCCTCTTTCTTGTATTTAAAAAGAAAAAAAAATAGTTGCAGTGATCCCTGCAATTTTACTCAAGTTAGCAAGCTGGCTCAGTAACTCCCTGGCGCGCTGCAGTTGGTTTTGGTTCCTTATTGGTGCCATCCCAGTAAGGACATGTTGACAGTTGCAGTGTACGTGAGGTACCCTCAGGTGTACACATGATTTTGTTTGACAGGAAGATTTCTCAGTCCTCAACCCCCAACTCTTAAGTTGTTTTTGCCCTGCTCACAGCGATGGATCGTTGTATTTGAGGAGTGGGAGAGCAGCTTGCTCTGAGCTACGAGATTTGTCCGCTCTTCAAAAAGAAAAATTAATCATCCGTTGTCTTTTATTTATGATACAAAATGGTCTGTTATAAGGAGGTAACAGAGAATATGCATGTGTGTCTGTGTCCGTGCAAGCTGTGAATATTCAGCATCCATCTGGATGGCCTGTAAGAAAACTCCCTGATCCTCACAGGGATGAAGGTGATGGTGAAATTTGCTTGAAAAAGGATAAATAGAATTTTTTTTTCAGGACTTGCCCAAGTACTAATAAAATCTTAACTGGCCCTGTGGCTAGCACCAGTGTGTGCCCAAGGGCACACGTCGCTCCTCTCCGGAGGACGGCGTAAAATGGGTGCCAGAGCCCAGGCGTAAAAACGTTAAAGCTTGAGTAATTCAAGGAGTTGCAACGAGTGGGCATAAACAAAGAGCTGTTCCTGCAGGCTGCCCGAAATGAGCGGTCTGGGCAGCTTGTGGCTGGAAGGAGCTGCGGTTAATGGCGTGGATCGGCGGGGAGGAAAGGGCAACAAAAAGGCAGAAGTGTTTTAGAGGAGGTTCCTGTTGTTGGCATTGACTTGCTTCATTTTAAAATCAACTTCTCTTAGATTAGTTTTCTTTGACTCGATGAATTCCTTAGTTGTGTATGTAAGGATCTGAGAAAGGAAATGAGGATTTGGCCCTGACGTTGTGACAGCCAAAGCAAGTACAACAAAGGAGTTTTTGAAATAGGGGAATTTGGCTCTCGGTGATAGCACGGGACAGCAGGGTGCAGCTGGCGAAGGCCAGTACCAGCACTAGCAGGAACCCGGGCTCACCACAGGAACTGGAAAGGGCCCTGCAAAGACAGAAAAACTCAAAAAGTTAGATTTCCAACTGCGTGGATCTAGTTGTTTGTGTAAGGGATGGGTGCACACTGAGAGGTGGGGGTGAGGCATCACAGGAGCCTCCTGGATGAGCCTTCAGACCATCTTCCTTCCTCTCGTCCTCGGGGTTATCCCTGTTACCTGTCTCACAACTTTGCATTATCTGGGGCTTAAAGTCGTTTTGGAAACAGAGAGGTTAAAACTGGTCAGGACCTTCATGGGAAGATGCAGCTCAAAAGTTTTGACTGAGCTTTGCTTAACCATCTTGGCTTGTGGTCCTGGCTCCAAGACCGGGCATTTCAGCCAGGGAAGTTTTTCACAGAATCGCAAAATGTTAGAGGTTGGAAGGGACCTCAAAGATCATCTAGTCCAACCCCATGTGGCATCAAAGACCACCATGCAGCAGCTGCCCACCCATGGGTTTATCCCTTGGTCCCTAGATAATCCAGAGAGTGACCTTCATTTTTTTATTTCCTACAAGATAACCCAGAGACATGGGGTCTCCTGAAGGCTTGTCCTGCAGGTAAAATCAGGTTACTTTGATTTTATATTCTCTCAGATGCATTCTAGAACTACTGAGATACTTCCCAGGTACGTCGAGAAGCTCGCAGGATAGGGTTATGCCCTTGAACATCCCAGCAGGAGCCAGGCAAACCCTCTCTTAAAGCAATGAGGTTCCTCCCACTGCTCCTTCTGCTCGTGACCCACTCGCTCGAGAGACTTTTCCTTGCCTGGGCTTGGACGCGCTTGGATGCCAACTCCCATGATGTGGTCCCTTGTTCGCTCCCCAAGCCACAGCTTTGGAAACAAGCTTTTCTGCAAACAACAAAGCGCCTTTTGTGAAAGTCCCGTTTCCTAAGCTTAGGAGTTCCAGTTGCAAAATTAATCTCACTTTTACAGGCCGTTTCAGAAACAGCGTTGTTTTCTTAAGAGCTTGCGTGCTTGTAGGATGTCTGGCCGCGCGAGCGGGCATGGAAAACATTCACCGTCACGCAGTAAAGGTAGACCCTGCAGACATGACTTAATTTCTGGAACCCGTGCTTGCCTTTATCACAGCAGACAGACACCCTAAGCCTGAATCCAGCACTGGCTTGAGGGGAAAAAAAAAAAAGCTGCAGAACAGCGGGTCGTGGTTTTCCATTGTAACCGTGGAGAAATGTGGTCGCTCGCTGTGCCTGACCCCGTGCCGGGGCTCTCGGGGGGCAGCCGGGTGGGCGCCGTCGCCTCCTCTCCCTCACAGGGCTGCTTCTCCCTGCAGGTGGCCTGCATGCAGTTCATCAACATCGTCGTCCACTCGGTGGAGGACATGAACTTCAGGGTCCACCTGCAGTACGAGTTCACGAAGCTCGGCCTGGATGAGTACTTGGACGTGAGTACGAGCCGGGTCTCTTAAACCTCTTCCCCCGAGAGCTTTGGGGAGGGCAGAGCGGGGTCGTCCCCGTTGTCTCTGCGAGAAACGTGGTGCCGTGGCCTGGAGCCACCCTCTGCAGAAGCAGCGTCGGCCGCAGCTCCCTGCAATTACGGACCGGGAGCTAAATTTGTAGCTTTGCCTGATGACAAAGGGAGGATGAACCGCAACCGTCCTCGCCTGCGCCACGTCCCCGTGTCCGGCCTCTTGTTGGCCTCGGCTCAGGTGCCGCCGGGGCCCCCGCTGTGTGTCCGTGTGGAGAAAGAAAAATCCTCCTTGGAGTTTTCTCCTGACAGCCAGGCGTGTTCTGGCGTCCTGTGGGAAACGGTCTCTTCCAGAAGGAAGCTGCTTTTAGATTTCCCCTTTTGTATTTTCTCTCAAGTGGCACCCTTGTCTGATTGGATTTGCAGAAACTGAAGCACACGGAGAGCGACAAACTGCAGGTGCAAATTCAAGCTTACCTGGACAACGTTTTTGACGTGGGAGCTCTACTGGAGGATGCTGAAACCAAGAACGCAGCCCTGGAAAGAGTTGAAGAACTGGAAGAAAACATTTCCCATGTTAGTACCGCACTCTGTCCACCTTAGCACGCAGTTATGAGCTGGGAAAGCTAATTTGCAATTCCCCAGCAATGCAGTATGGGTGAATAGAGCAGACAATCCCCCCTCTCTGTGTCTTAAAACATTGCTGGGCTCAGGAGGGGAAGGACTGAAAAATAGTGCTCTGCAGATATTCAGTCTTTGCTCATGGCTTTTCTACCCTGTACCTTTGTGATGTCAAGTGCTTTAGTCCAGAAAACATGGCTTGGCTGTTTTAAAACCAAAGTGGTTTTCCATAGTTTAAAAAAAAATCATAAAAGAGTCGTTCTCTTGCCGTTCCTCTATGGCCATCACTTAGCATAAATAACTTCTTAAACCAACTTGTGTGCAGTGTTTGCCTCTCTGAGGTGCCCTTCTGCTAGAGAGGAGCCATTCGGTAGAAATTGCACCCTTGGCTTCGTAGATCAACTCCTTTTAGCTAAGTTCGGTCAACTCAGCGGTGTTCTCTGGTAGCAAAGTCTTAAGGGCTTGCTTCCGGTCTCTTGTTACGTAAACTAGACTCATCCCACAAGTATGGACGTGGTTGTGTGTCCTGTGCTGACAAGAAATATTAATAATAGAATCGCAGAAGTTTTATCTCGAAACCACAGCAACCGGTGCCCCCTCACCACCTCTGCAGTCTCGCCTGAGTCCGCGTGGTTGGTGATGGTGGAAAAAGCCCACCAGAACAGTGGGGCTTTCAGATCCCGGGCTCGTGGGGCTGGCAAAATTGAAAAATAATTCGGAGTTTGGTGAGACATCAATAATTTGTCATGTATGGCTGCTCCAACAAGCATTCCTGACGTTTTGGTTGAGAAGACTGCTGTTAGCCACTTCTGTAATCTGTTTCTCCTCTGCGTGACAGTTATCTGAAAAACTCCAAGATACGGAGAACGAAGCCATGGCGAAGATTGTGGAACTGGAAAAACAGCTTATGCAGAGGAACAAGGAACTGGATGTGATTCGGGTAAGCGTGATGGGCAAGCTCTGAGCGGATGCCGCGCTTCAGGGGGGTGATCTCCCGTGCGCTTGCTCTGTGGCACGTAGCGACTCCAGGTCAAGTGACTTCTGTGACCTTCCTCATTTGAAACCTAGGACAAATTTCAGATAGAATCACTAGTGCATTCACTCACAGATGGACATCCAGCTCTTTGACCATGCCGGCAAAGCAGTGAGTGAGTCAGGTGCCAGCCTTTTGCTCAGGTCTGTAGCACCTGTGCGTGGAATTTTTCCACGTGCAGAAGGACATTAGAGGTGGACCTGGGGTCCTTCAGACTTGGGTTGGGTGGGAGCAAGCGCAACCGGCTCTGTGCGCACCATCCACGCTCGTTACTTCTTCATGTACAATCTTAGGAACAAAAACGATGAGTATGGTAGTAACTAACTTCAGCCTAAATGTCATCCCGAAGCGCGGCTGCTTCCAAGGTTCCTTTGGAGGGTCTGACATGGGTACGTGGAGGTACGATGTCTCCTCCAGATCAGGAGCTCTGTTCCTGCCTCCCTTTATGGGTCAGCATCTGCTCACAGGCAGAGTAACCCAACAAGGTGTAAGATACACCCCGTTGAAGTCAAAATCGAGGAAGCACACCTCCTCTACTGTGTGTTCAAAGCTAGCGTGAGAAATAGGAGGCATCCTGAAAGAACGATGATGAGAAATTCTGCACCTCCAGGTGTTGGTGCCCACAGCTGAGATTTCTGCCAGGGCTCGGTGCCGTGCGCTGCCTGCTGCTACCTTGGGAAAAAACCAAAATGAATTCTGCCTCAGCAGTGAAAATGCTTGGTTTGCATTCAAGCCCGCTCTTCGATAGAGCCCGGTGCGATGACCGTTGTGCCTCAGGCTGTTCTGTTTCTGGTATGGCTGTTCTGGTTCATGGGTACAAGTGCAAATTCCTCATTTCTGTGGCACTCTCAGGAAATCTACAAGGATGCGAATACCCAGGTTCACACCTTGAGAAAAATGGTGAAGGAAAAAGAAGAAGCCATCCAGCGACAGTCAACGCTGGAGAAGAAGATCCATGAACTGGAGAAGCAGGGAACCATTAAGATCCAGAAGAAAGGGGATGGTGACATCTCCATCCTTCCCGTCGCTCTGGCCTCGGGGATGGTGCCGGCAGGGTCGGAGGCTGCGGCCGGCACGTGTGTCACACCGGGCGCTGGAGCTGCACCTTCAGTACCGTTACCGCCACCTCCACCACCGTTACCTGCCTTAGCGGCGCCTTCTGAAGGAGGTAAGAAGCGTTTTGTCCCCGGGATGCGGGCTGGCTGCGAGCTGGGCGTGGCGTTTGTTGTGCAGGGAATGGTCCCAGCAGGCTTAACACTGACAAAACCGCCTGAGCCCACAGGTCACAGCACCTCGCAGCCACCGAGGACGCTGAGGTCCCCCGGCCACGTTGATGCTCTCTCGTGGATGGCTCCCACGTTTCATTAATTTCTGAGTTGGTAGAAAAAAATACTAACTTCTTCCGTTAGGGGTTGTCTCCCGTGTTCATACACTCAAGTACTTTGGTGAGTGGCCCAAAAAAGTGCTTGGACCAGCATAGTGTTGGAGAGCAGGTGTGTAGTGGGGGGACAAGGTGGATGTTGTGACTTCTTCTGCCGGTGCTCGTGACATTCCAATCAACGTTCACGGTAATTACCTCGTTTTCCCTTCGTTTCATAGTGCAGAACGGTCCCGTGTCGGTGCCGATGCCACCTCCACCGCCGCCTCCACCACCGCCGCCACCACCGCCGCCTCTCCCAGGTCCGTCTTTGGAGGCGGTTCCCGCGGCTCCGCTGCCCCCACCGCCCCCGCCGTCGGCACCCCCCTTGCCCGGGACGGCCTCTCCCACCGTGGTGTTCAACTCAGGGCTCGCAGGTAAAACAGCCGTGCCTCTCCTCGGCGCGGTGCCGGGAAGGTCAGCAGAGCAAGGGCAGGGCACCGAGGTGGGACTTCACCACTTAGTCACCAAAATAACGCCCTTTCTCTCCTCTTGGTTTTACACTTGGAGGGATTTTGTGAAAGGAAAGAGCGTTTATCAACCAATTGCTTGTGGTTCGGTCTGGAAGAGGTGGCTTCCTCAGCAAAACAAAAGCGTAGCCGTTGTGATTTTTCAAGCGTGGTGGTTTTTTTGCTTTAAACAAGCAAAATACGGTTTTGGAAGAAACGCAGAGCTTCACGATTTTGATTTCTTCTAAGAACTCGATGAAGAAATATCTGTGCAAATAATGGCAAGCTTTCTGTAATTTTTCTGGAAGGAAGAAAAATGTACCGACTGTCTTTAATCATGTTTTTATGCGCTCTCTGACATATGCCAAGCGAGTAAATGCTAATTGGTATCGCGCTGCTCCCCCCGAGGAAATCTCAAGAGCTTGATATAAGTCCAGAAAGAGACTGAGGAGCTCTGATTAGCAGCTGGGGTTTTTTTTTGGTGAAAACTGATTAAGTATTCCAGCCTTTAAACTTACCCCTGAAAGCGCAAGGTGTCGCAGAACTAGAGGGTCCTGGGGCGTAGCGGAAGAAAACGAACCGAGCACAAGAGGTGCGGATGAAGTTCGGGTCCCGTCCGGCCGCTGAGGTGCTTCAGCGAGGTGCCCAAAGCCAGGAGGGAAGGGAGAATCTGTTCTTCGGTGGGTTAGGAGAGGGAGAGAGACTGAAATCGCCTTTTCTCGCTAGGGCGGCCACGCAGGCAGGAGCGTTTCTCAGGGCAGGAACCGTCAGGGTCGGAGGGGAGTCAGTGAAATAACCAGTTTTGCTTTTCTGACCGTGGCTAACACTATCTTATTTTTTTTTTCTCTCTCTCTGTTCTTTCTGCTTCCTGGTAAGACGGGCCAATCAAGCTCTTCTGTAGGTTGCTTTCTGCTAAGTATTTCCCTCCCTCTCCGCGTTTCCCTCCGTGCTGTGCCCGCGCGTGTGCCCGGGGGGGTCGCGGCGGGGGCCAGAGTGCGCGGTGGCTTCGGGGATGGCTGCCGGCCGTCGGGATTCGGCACCCGGGGTGGGGCCCCGATTCAGCAAAGCACTTCAGCAAGAAATGAAGACACGCGGTTTGTTCTTGAGCCGCGCTCTCGCGCCAAGGATGAGGGCTGAGCTGCGGCAGCTTTCGCTGGCTGCGAGTGCCCCCACAGCCTTGCCCGGGCTCTGTGATGGAGGAGGAAGGGAAATTTCTAAGAGATTTTGATTTAGCTACATCAGGAAGCCCCCCACGAAGCAGTTCGCTTCCTTTCCTGTCCTGAAATAACCCAGGAGCGGTTAATAATCTATTCTAATGTAGGCACAAGTGGAAAACGTTGTTTTGTTTTGTTTTGTTTTTCTTTTCATGGGTGTCTCAGATGGTGAAAGCTATTTTTGAATATATTTTAGGAATTATTTTTGAATTTATTTTAGGAATTATTTTTGAATTTATTTTAGGAATTATTTTTGAATTTATTTTAGGAATTATTTTTTAATGTATTTTAGGAATTATTTTTGAATTTATTTTAGGAATTATTTTTGAAGCAACCACACCAATTAAGCAGAGAGTAAAACTCCGTTCAGCTGAGATGAGCAGAAGTTGATCACGTGTGTTCATGTCTTCCAGTTGGCTAAATACAAATACTGATATATAATTCTCAAAATACAGAGCGGAACGTTGTGTGTATTCCCTGCTATTCACTTAGGGTTCTTTGTTTCAAGCCAATACTCTCGCCAGAAATTTATTCTTTGTGATGTCCCCGCGAAACGAGCCTGAACGTGAAAGGGACACGGACACACAACTTGATTCTTGTTTTAGATGTGGAATGGCAGAGCAAGAGGAATATTTTTAACATTCACCCAACTCTGGTGCCCAACCGGACTGTCCCGTGACACGGGTCATCTCTGTCCTGGCAAAAACGTACCTAGAGGGTCGTTACGGGAAAGTACAATAATTGCTCAAGTGCTTTGCAACCTGGGAGCCCATCTGTCTTCTGAAACGGTGGCGAAAAAGCCCGAGGATCTGGACAGAGCATCAAATATTTAGCAGGTTTGCTCCTGCCACGAGTGCAGGGTAGGCAGGAGTGAGCAACGAACGCCGGCCTGAGCCAAACCCACGCGTGGTCCGTCTTGGGCTGGGGGAGCGGGGAACCTGCACGGGCTGCCTCAACCGCCGCGGGACGAACGGCTCTTTTCTCCAGCGGGAGAAGGAGAGCGGGTTTCTGTTTTGTGTTTGGAAAGAAACAGTTCGTTTTCTGAGTAATTCAGGAGCAAAACGTTGATGGATCATTTCAATGGCTGTCGCGGTTTTGTAGCGGCCAACAGCTAACGTCATGATACAAAGAAATGGGAGCTGATTTACAGAAATTGCTCGGGTACCGTCCAGAACAGGGATAGGAGAGTGTTGTTTTCCTTGCTCTTTCGCACTCTGGTCACGAATTGCTGGGAGCAGTCAGTCTTCATTTTCGTACCTTCTCTGTGTGAGTTACTAAATCCGTTTACTGGTTCTGCACAGCGCAGGGAGCTTAAACCTACTGCTTCAACCGTGTTAACGCCGCAGCCCGCCCCCTTCGGCTTTAAAAGACAAACCTGGCGAGAAGCAGTGCTGGCCTCTTGCAGCAGGGCCACCCCCTATACCAAAACCTTGGGAAAAAGGGTTTGTTTTTTTCTTCAGTGAAGTTTTCACACCCTCTGGCATTGAGGCCAGGTCTGCAGGTGAAAGCCTCTCGGCGCTGTTGGTCTCTGGAGGCAGCAAGGTCTTTCCAGGCTCTCCAATGTGATAATTTGGCCAGTTCTTCCTCCGGTGCTGAAACGCCGAATCGAAAGCTGCCGTGAGGGCGCGCGGGGTGGTTTTCAGCGGTTGGGGAATTTGTCATTTACTCTCCCCTGGTGTTTTTTTTAGCTGTGAAAATCAAGAAGCCGATCAAGACCAAGTTCCGCATGCCCGTGTTCAACTGGGTCGCCCTCAAACCCAACCAGATCAATGGGACAGTCTTCAACGAAATCGATGACGAAAGGATCCTGGAGGTATGAGCACCGCTCGCTGCCTTCCGTTCTGTCCAGATATTGGTTTTTGCAGGGGTAGACCAATAAATCATTTTCTTTCCTTTTTAGGATTTAAACGTGGATGAGTTTGAGGAAATATTCAAGACGAAAGCCCAAGGTCCAGCCATCGATCTTACTTCAAGCAAGCAAAAGATAACACAGAAAGGGTCAAACAAAGTGACGTTGCTGGATGCCAACAGGGCCAAAAATCTTGCCATCACTCTGAGAAAAGCTGGAAAGACGGCGGATGAAATCTGCAAAGCTATTCACGTGTAAGTAAAACACTTGTTAGCAAAGAAATCGTGTCTAAGACTTACTGTGATTTTTGGGAAGTGCAGTTGTTTTGACCTGGCAGTTGATGTAAATGCTTTGGCATCTGGAAAAAATCCAGGAGTAAGGATGGAACCGTTTTGCATTCCCAGAAATCGGATCCCCTTAAACTAAAATGAAAAAAGAAATGCAGTTTTATGTAGATATATCACTATTTAGGCTTAAAAAATGAACGCTTATTTTATTAAAGAAGCTAATTCAAGTTTATCCCCAGCGTGCTGTCACTTACCGTGTGCCTCATTCTGCTTGCACAGCACCTTCTGTTACCATGAACACCTTGTGGTGGCTTCCAGTATCTCAAGGGGCTACAAGGAAGCTGGGGAGGGGCTTGTTAGGATGTCGGGCAGTGACAGGACTGGAGGGAATGGACTGAAGCCAGAGATGGGTCGGTTCAGATTGGACGTTGGGAAGAAGTTCCTCCCCATGAGGGTGGGGAGACCCTGGCACAGGTTGCCCAGAGAGGGGGTGGCAGCCCCATCCCTGGGAGTTTTTCAGGCCAGGCTGGATGGGGCTCTGGGCAGGAGTAACTTCACAGCTTCTTTGTGGCTTCTCGTTGCTTTACTGGCTCAAGCTACAGCTGAGCAGCATCGGAGGCAGAGCTGCCGTCAGCAGCTTTCTTGCTTGTTTTGTTCAGGTTGGACACTGGGAAGAATTTCTTTACTGAAAGGCGTCGGAACAAGCTGCCCAGGGAGGGGGTTGAGTCGCCATCCCAGGAGGGGTTTAAAATGCGGGTGGGTGCTGTGCTGAGGGATGTGGGTTAGTGGTGTTCATAGGGCTGGGACAAAGGTTGGACTCGATGGTCTTGAAGGTCTCTTCCAACCGCACCTGTGCTATGATTCTCTGATTTTGTGGGGAGCCTTGCCGTGACACCACTTCTTCCCCTTTGTTACCCGCACAGGTTTGACCTAAAAACATTGCCGGTGGATTTTGTTGAGTGCCTCATGCGGTTCCTGCCCACGGAGAACGAAGTGAAGGTTCTGCGGCTCTACGAGCGGGAGAGGAAACCCATCGAGAACCTGTCCGACGAAGACCGGTTCATGATGCAGTTCAGCAAGATCGAGAGGCTGATGCAGAAGATGACCATCATGGCCTTCATAGGCAACTTTGCAGAGAGCATCCAGATGCTGACCCCGGTGAGTGAGGGACAGCCCCCGGGAGCTGTGGGACACTCAGTGACGGTTATCACGATGTGAATTTTTCTAAGACAGGTGCTTTGAGTGTTGTGGGCTGACGGTCAGTTCTCACAGAGACAGAACAAGAAACAAATGAAGGAGGTTTTCAAGCTGTATTTTCATACGCCCGTAACTGATATCCCAGGTGCTGTTTGTACCCCGGGCTGCTCCCGTACTGTCCCGTTCCTTTACCCTGTAAAGGTTAAAAACTGATTTAAATGAATATCTAGTTGTTCGTATCATCGGGGAAAGGTGTTACGGGTGCAGGCCCGCGGGCTCTTTGAGGTTTGTCCTGTTCAGCCTGATGCATCTTTCCCAGTCACAAGGCTCCAGAGGTAAATACGCTTTTACCCAACCACAGCTGAGGGTGGTAAAATCGTGGTGCGGATGAATTGCTTGAAATCCTGATGTGGCAGGGCAGGATAACATTCATGCTGGGGCCCACGGTGTGGATTAAAAGCAAGAGGGTTTTTTTTTCAGAATGCGAGCGTTTGGATTTTAATTTTACTCTCAGGTTGGATGGGCACTAATCAAAGCTCTTCCTGTGTTTACCCACAGCAACTTCACGCAATTATAGCCGCATCGGTCTCAATAAAGTCATCTCAGAAGTTAAAGAAGATACTGGAGGTGAGTTTGATTTTAGATACAGTCAGTAGCTCTGTTGCTCTCTGGCGCGTCCACTGACATGTGCTGAAACCGTGCGTGGATGCTGACACACCAGCTCACCTTCCTGAGGCTTCTCAAGTGCATTTGTCCCGAAAACTCAGTGCTCTCCTCTCTTTCATCCCGGCAGATAATCCTGGCTCTCGGAAACTACATGAACAGCAGTAAACGAGGAGCTGTGTATGGATTTAAGCTGCAGAGTTTAGACCTGGTGAGTAAACTGGAGGTGCCTCGTGGGGAGCGGGCGGGAACGCGTTTCATGGGGCGAAACTTCTTTGCTTATCCTCGTTGGTGTGTGGCTTCAGAGGTTCTGCAAGACCACAGCCTGAAAGCCACCTGCTGAACGATGGAATGAGCTGTGCACAGCCGTCCCTACCAGATGGAGAAGCAACGGTTGAGTTGCTTCTGTTGGAGCCCGCTGCGCCTTCCGCCCTTTGCAGACCTCTTTGCCTTCTCTCCCCAGCTCCTAGAGACAAAGTCGACGGACCGAAAGCAGACCCTGCTGCACTACATTTCAAACGTGGTCAAGGAGAAGTACCAGCACGTGTCCCTCTTTTACAACGAGCTTCATTACGTGGAGAAAGCTGCTGCAGGTAACGTTCCCACCCCGTGCCTGGCCAGCGGCGCCCTGCGAGGGGCTTCGCACCACACGTGGGCTGTCGGGGCTCTTCTTGGTGAGGAATCATTCAAGCCGTGGGTTCAGCGCTTTTGTTTTATTCCCCAGTGTCTCTCGAAAACGTCCTCTTGGACGTGAAGGAGCTGCAGAGGGGGCTGGATCTGACGAAGCGCGAGTACACCATGCACGACCACAACACGATGCTGAAGGAGTTCATTCAGAACAACGAGGGGAAGCTCAAGAAGCTGCAGGACGACGCCAAAATAGCCCAGGTATTATTTCTTTATTCGCCTGGTTTGGTAAGAGGAGAGGAAGTGACACAGTGGTTTCCCACGTGGAGGAGGTCTAGACCCTTTCCACTGAATACCGCAGAAATGGTGGGCGAGTTTGTCCTGAAATAGGTGCAACGCGGTGAATCTCTGCTTTTTGTAGGACGCCTTCGATGATGCTGTGAAGTACTTTGGGGAGAACCCCAAGACGACGCCTCCCTCGGTCTTTTTCCCAGTGTTTGTCCGGTTTGTGAAGGCCTACAAGGTAAACGGGAGCATCTTCCTCTTCTCCGTCCTGCAGAATCTGATTTCGTAGCCCAACAAAACGGCTTGTGGCTCCCTCTAGCTTTGACACGATCTGATCCTGTGAGACTGGGGGAGGATGGTTTGTGTGACCTAGGAAGGTCTTTCCCAGCCCGGTATTTTTCAGCCCCATGGTAGCAAGTGGTAGCTTTACTCGTTTGTAATGTTTAAATTTCCTTTAGCAATTGGAAGCTATAACCTGTGGGACTTTTTGTGTTTGGGTTTTGTTTTTTTTTTTGTAATAAATAGCAAGCAGAAGAAGAGAATGAGTTGAGAAAAAAGCAAGAACAGGCATTAATGGAAAAACTTATGGAGCAAGAAGCACTGATGGAACAACAAGACCAAAAGGTATGAAGCTGATCTGTCTTCCAGGCAGGACCCACCATGTTCCTGTGTTTTTCCTAATAATTCCAAAACCTCGACTCTGTGTAAGAACTTCAATTGTCCAACTTAGAGTTGCCTTCTCTGGAAGTTTTCTCCTTATGTGGAGACACCTGAAAAAGTTTGAAGTCTGCAAAATTAAGAAAAACTGAATAGACAGAAGCCATCTGGTCTGCATTGCCTTTAGCTAAACGTTGTTCTTCCCTGGCCTTGTGTCTGTTAAAACTCTGTTGGTGTCGAGCGTGCAGAGCTTCCCGTCGCTTGCAGGGACAAAGTGTGATCCTCCCTGGATCCTCCCGTGTCAGAGCGTGCCAGCAGGACTGAGCCCCACGATACCATTTTTTAGGTATTTTCTTCATGGGGTTTTATTTTCTGAGGTTGGCTGGAGGAAGTTTCCCATCGCTCCAAACCAGCTGCTTGGTCAGCCGGCGCTGCCTCCTGCAGCCGCTCTCAGGCTCTTTAATCCCAGCCCAGCTTTTCCTCTCAGAAGCAAAGGCTGTTTCACGTTGGGGGAGAGAGAAGCGAGAGAGCTGGGGGTCAGTCCTGACAAACCTTCTCTGCTTTGCTTTCAGTCTCCTTCGCATAAAACAAAGAGGCAGCAGCAGGAGCTGATTGCGGAGCTCCGGCGGCGGCAGGTCAAGGATAACAGGCACGTGTACGAAGGGAAGGACGGAGCTATCGAAGATATTATAACAGGTAAACACCTCCTGTTCTGTGATCTCAGAGGCAAAGGAGAAAAATGTGTGTCTGCCTAGAAGCTTCGCGTGCTTCTTAAAACAGTGTTGCTTGAGCTCAGGGTGTTGTTTATAAGATGTGAACCAAGCGTAGAAACTTTCGCTGGTGGCAGAGAGCAAACAAACCCCAGGGACCTGCCCTGAGGTGCCCGCTGCTGCGGGCTCACACCTCGGGCACGCGCTTGGTTTCTTAGCTTTTCTCCTCCAGCCCGTGGGGTCGTAGTCGCTCTCTGATCTTTAGAGCAGCGGGTTCAGTGCCTGGTCTCAGCAGATGCTCCGGCAGGGACGCGCATGCCGCGCGGATCTTCCCCAGAAACCTTTTCGCCGGGCGCTTGACGTTAGTAAGAGGCTACATTTTCATTCAGATGTGCTAAGGGCAGTCGCACCGCGTCACCGCGCAGTTACAGCGAAGCATTTAGTCAGACCCGAATGATTTATGACCCTAAACTGCTTCTGGATCCGCTGCCGCTCGGATCGGTGGGCAAAGCCTGCGCCGATCCCAGTGTGGGGCCGGAGGGAGAGGCGCAGAGCCCGCCGCTGTAGCCGCACACGGTCACGACCTCGGTGCAAATATTTGCTGATAAAAACGAGCCGGCGCCTCCTAAACTGCGTTTTGCTCCGGAGTCAAGTCATTTTTGCTCGGTGCAGCTGCTCTGATGGCAGTACTTTGATTTGACTGCCCGACCTACACCTGCAGTGTGGAAGGATTTTAACGCTTTGATGGCTTTGCAGTAATTTGTTTCTGTTGCACAGAAGCTCAAAAAAAAGGGCAGGGTTTCCTTGGCTGCTGCTCCTGAATGTTTTTCACATGGGTTTTTCCTGCAGGAGGGCAGGAGAGCTGTTTTACCCCTCACTAAGGAAAGCCAGGGGATTTTTGCCCAACTAGATGACAGGGCTGAAACGCTTGAAGCTTTCACAAGTCTTTTTTAACCTCCATTAATAGCTTCCTAAGATGATATTCTTTTATTATTCGCTATAATATCTAATCTCTTAACTGCTCCTACAACTCCTTCAGGCTCCTGGAAGCGTTGTTGAGTTGGTAAAGTGGTTCTCCTGCTCTGTGGGAGAAACAGATTGTGTGGTAGAACACCGTGCCTGTGCCAAGCTGCGAATTAAGCGTTGCCCATAGTCTCTGCCTGACGTTCCCCGTTACAAGGGTGTCTCCAAGGGCCTCAGGCCGTGCAATAATAAAGGTTGGGCACAGAAAGTTTAGGTAGGACTGAAGTCACTCGAACGTGGCCTGCAAGAAGTCTCCTGTCAGTGGTTGGGAAACTCCGCAGAGCTCTCTGAAATCGGGTGGAGCGCAGGAAAGCTCTGCTGATCCAGAGTGGGGCGTTGCTTAACTACAGCCCCTTTCCCAGGGCACGTTTAGCAAAAATGATAGAATCATGGAATGGTTTGGGTTGGGAGGGACCTCACAGATCATCTCATTCCAACCCCCTGCAATGACAGGGACACCTCCCACTAGACCAGGTTGCTCATTTCTCCATCCAGCCTGGCCTTGGACACCCCCAGGGATGGAGGTTCCACACCCTCCCTGGGCAACCTGTGCCAGAGCCTCCCCACCCTCAGGGTGAAGAACTTCTCCCTTAGGTCTAGTCTAAACCTACCCAAACCCACTGAAAACGATGTTCTAACAGAAACGCTCATTCCAAGACTTACCGAGGGCGGCCCGGTTGCCGACGCCTGCCGAGGCGCGGTGCCGCCGGGCGGCGGGTCGGCCCGCGCGAAGCCGTCCCTGGGCGCGGGGGACGGAGCACTAACTCTGTACTAATGCCATCGCTGCTTCTCACGGCTCTGTTTGTCTGTTTGGCTGTTATTCCCATGCAGTGCTGAAGACTGTGCCCTTTACCGCTCGAACGGCCAAGCGGGGCTCTCGGTTTTTCTGCGAACCTGTTCTCACTGAGGAATTCCATTACTAAACTATTCCTCTTTCACACCTGATGCTCTTAGAAAAAAGAAAGGTTGCTGTAGAACTATTTTTTTTTTTTTTTTTGTAACTTCTCCATTTGTACGGATCTCAGCCAGGATCATGTGAATGTTGAGTGTATAGTAACGTCCGGCGTCCACCCGAAGTCGTATTTTCGTCACCTTTGTCGCATGTTCTTGTGTTTCAGTAACTTTTAACCCATCCCATCGACTTTGCGCTTGATGCCCTTGGCCGCCCTCGCGCCCCAAAGGCATCTCTCGCTCCCCACCCCGACAAATGCCATAGAACAGCGAGTGCTGGGAGTCACGGCAGATTCGGTGCGGGTTCCCTCCGGGTCGCCAGAACTCAGGAGATCAAACGCAGCCGTGAAGTGACAACTCACTTGGCTTTTCTATGTCACCTCTCACTCGCCGTGTAAATCCCGTGTGTCACACCAGCCGTGTGCCAAAGCAAACCACGGGCTGCATGAGCTAGCCGGGGCTCCCTTGGGGTTTGCTTTCCGGAAGGGTCGTCTCTAACAGCGTTACGTCCTCTGCGAGGAGTCGTGTTTTCTTTTTAGACTTCCTAACCAGCGCCTTGCATGTCTGTCTGCATGTGAGATACCGGGGTAAAACGAACAGCACGAAAGCTCTTCTCGTCCCGTCACGTCCGTATTTAACATTTTTCAGTTCCATGCCAACTCCGTCTGAGGGGTTGGGGTGGGTCGTGGCGGCGGCGGAGGGGGAGAGGGAAGGAGCAGAGCTGGGAAACACTCAGCTCCGGGCCAGACCCGCAGAAATTGCGACGACGAGCAGCTTGGCATGGAACTGAGCGATTTCCGTCGTGTGGTGGCGGGTGTGTTTAACCCAGCATGCCTCTCAACACTGTTGTCTTGAGTTAAGGACCGAGCGGCTTAAGAAGACAACAGCGTTTCTCTTTGGCGAGGTGTGTTCTGTGCGAATGCTTCTAATAAAAGTGCGAACCGCCGTCAGCTCAGCGGTTATTCTGCTCTGTCGGGTTAATTGCTGTGTTGCCTTCCTGGAGCCAATCTTCAAAGCAGCTTGGAATTTGGTGAGCAAGAGGCGAGGGTGGCCCTCTCCTGTCCTTTCCTCTCCGTGCCTAACCTCCTCTCGTAGCCTTGGCCTCACCCCTCTCGCTCTGTTGGCTAACGTGCCTGGGAGTTTTGAACGCTGAGTTGACTTGCTCTTCATTCTCCATCCCATTTTTTTTACTTAACCATCATTTTGTGTTTTGTTTCTTTTTTGTTTTGTTTTGTTTTGTTTTGTTTTTTTCTTCTGTTTAGCCCTAAAGAAGAATAATATCACTAAATTTCCAAATGTTCACTCGAGGGTAAGGATTTCTTCTAGCACACCGGTGGTGGAGGATACCCAGAGCTGGCAAGCATCACTTTTTACTTAGCTTCCTCCTCTCTCTGTATGCCAGACAGCCTCTTGGTAGATGTGCCTGAGCGTAATACTGGTGAGAGCCCGACGGCCAGCGGAGACTTTTTGCCCGCTGCGGTGCCGGGGAGCCACGGGCTGTTGGCTGGTGACCTTCTCCACATTCTCTCTGGTTTGGCCCTTTCTCCTCCGAGTTGAGCCCGAGATAGTCAGTCTTGTCCCCAGGTTGTTTCAGCCCTGTAGTTCCTTGGATATTCTGCCATCACAGTCATGAAACGGGACACGAGAGGTGGACAACCAGCAGCTCAGAGGTGGGAGAACCCCAGAATGTTGGGGGCTGGAAGGGACCTCAAAAGAGCATCTACTCCAACCCCCCTGCCAGAGCAGGGTCACCCAGAGCAGGTCCCACGGGCACCTTCTGCTGGGGTGCACCAAGAGCTGAGAAGTTTGGGAGTTGTATTGAAAGCAAGACTTAAGTCAGCCAGGAAATTTGAGGCAGGGTTTGCCCAGTTTGTTTTTCCAGCAGAGAAACAGTTGAACACAAATTAGTCTTGGGGTGTACCGAGCGTGCTGCTCGTAGCCCCGCGTGGATCAGCACGTGGAACGGGTTTCCGTCAGCGCAGCCCCTCTCCAGCTTTGCCCACGGTTTGACCCGTGGAGACCCTGGAAACCAGCCAGAGCTGTCGCATTCTCCTGGAGGTCGGCTGGTTCCCGAAGGTTTAGTGGCTCTTTAAGAGGATAAAATTACACAGTCGTACAGTGCATTGCATTCTAGAGAGCCCCAAGCCCGATTCCGGTTATTTTTAAAGAAAATAAGAAAATGAGGCATTTTTGAACTACGGAAGCTCCGCTTCTTCCAACCAATTACACAAGTTATTATATTATATTAATTATACTCCAATAAGCTAAAATCAGCCAAGGCATTTGAAAAACGGAATGGTTAAAGGAAAACAACCTTTGCCTGAAATCTCGTGTGGCAGCAATTTAGCCTAAATCCTGCTCTATCAATCTTGTGGAGAAGTGCTGAAGTTGCACGCTCCGTGTCCCACCTCGTCCCGCCCAAGCTCTTGCCTACTCAGCAGCAGAGCGGGCGAGGAGGAGGAGGAGGAAGGAGGGGGTTGACCACTCCGCTGCCTTCAGCTCATGGAGCATCCCTGGAGCCAGGATGGCAGCTGGAGCTGGGCGAGCCGGTCGCGTTTTTTTTTCCCTGAGGACACCCTCTTTTAGATAAAGGGGCGCAGAGAGGGACGAGGGGGTTGTTCCCTGGGTCACCCACCACACCCCGATTTAGGAACCTCCTCCAGCTCAGGCCAGCGTTCGAGGGACTGTGCAAACCAAACCGATCTGTGGGCGGCGTCGCCGACGTCGGTGAGCACGAGCAGCCCCCAGGCGAGGAGAGGTTCGCGCTAACTTAACTCCATTTCGGTCCCTCCGGCGTCTCGGCGCATTTCACCAGTATTACCTGCCGCTTGGGTGCGTAGTTTAAAAAAAAAATTATAATTAAAAAAAAAAAAAATAAAGGGCACGTCGGTATTTGCTCCCTCCCGCTCTCGTTGGGGTGAAGTTCCCTTCTCCTGTTCCTACACAAGCTGCTTTGATTGGCTTCCAGCAGGACTTTTCCTTGTCTCGACCGCGTGGGTGGGCGCGCGGGCGCGTGCGGGGGGCGAGCCGGCCGCCTTGACGAGCGCCGCTTTTCCTCTCCGCAGATCTTAGAAACCAGCCGTACCGACGGGCCGACGCGGTGAGGAGAAGCGTCCGGCGGCGCTTCGATGATCAGAACTTGCGCTCCGCCAACGGCGCTGAAATAACCATGTGAACTGGAGCCCGGGAAAGGGGGTTGCTTGAACGAGACCTTGTGAACTCTGTGCTCTGCCGCTCGTTTTCACAGCCTTGGGGAGGGGTGGGGGGGGCACGACGGTAAAATTGACCTTCCGAAGGGCTCAAAGACCCAGACAACTCACGCATAGGAACGCCAGCGATGGGCTCGCCGCTTGACCAAGTGCCTGAAATCGAAGTACCTGCTCAAATTAATCGAAGCAATAGGACTTGATTTGATTGGGTATCTTTATACACCAATACGTTATTCAGTATTTTTAACCAAAATGTAAAATACTTGTTGGGTTTATTTTTTTTTTTTTTTTCCCGTTTGATTTTTTTCTGGGGGGGAGTGTTTAGTTTGGTTTGATGCTACAAAGGTTTAGTGACCGGGTCTCCCGTGGACCCGACCCGCATCCCCGCTGGCTGTGAACAGGTAACGCTCGGACGTGCTCTGCTTTTAAACGCATTCCCGTGCTGAAGCCTTGGCTTCAAGCTGCACTTACTGGCTCTTTTATTTTAAATTTTTAAAAATTCGTTATTGAAAAAGAAGACATTTAAGGGCTTTCTATACGTAATACGGAAATGACTCCAAGAAGAGACAGCCCACCCCCTGCCCCGTAGCTTTTGTGCGCCCCAGAACTCAGCTGTGGCATCGCAACACGCGGGGAGTCCTCGCGGGGGATCCTGGAGGCTGGATGCCACGCCGAGGCTCGGCGGGCAGCGGGGACAAGGGCAAATGCACAGAAGGAGGAGGGTGGCAAAGGCCCGTACTACATTCTTCCGCTCGAGGCAGCTTTCGAATAACCCGTGTATTTATTAATTAGCACTAAGGCATTAACATCTCGGTAATCAGGACTCGCAGGAGCGCCGCAGCTCAGTTCCTCGCGCAGAGAATCGCCCCGCGCCCTGCCGGGCAGGATCCACACCCCCTCCAGCTCCCGAGGGCCCGGGACAATCCTGCGGGCCGCGACGGGGCCCTGGACCGGCCAAGGGAAGCCCGGCCGAAAAACCCCAGTAGGTTCTGAGGTTCTACATCGTTCCTAAAGCTCAAAAAAAAGGGACGCGAGATTCCCTTCAGCGCCGCTCCGCGCCCCGCGGCGGCCCGGGACCGGTGCCCACAGGGTCACGCGATCTTCTCCGGAGCGAAGAACTGGACTGAACGAGAGAATTGTACTTTCCAAGATGCATTTTCGCTTACGGCTTACCTTTCCTGGTCTCAGCGCATCCGTATGTTAATTGTAAAATTTCTTGTATAGTATTTAACCACTGAATTTCTTTTTTTCTTTTATGTTGTGCTTATGTGAACCACTGGTGAAGGTCCCCGCCCCCTTTTTTTTTTTTTCTTGGATAATGTGTAGTTATATGATAATCTGTTTTTAAATGTACAGATATTTTGCTACAAAATTGGTGCAGTTTTTTATGGTTTTTACACTTCTCTTTTATCCCCACTTTAGCCTCTGGGTAATATTGTAAATATTGTTTAAAAAAAAAAAACAAACAAAACAAAACCCCACAACAAAAAACCAAGAAACGCATCAGCCTGTGCTATACAATCTGAATGTTATTTTAACTTATAGTTTTTGGTTTTATATTTAACTACATGGACAGTTTGGGGGCTCCGAGTTGCCCCGTTGAGCTCTGCTTACCCAGTTACAGGACGTTTCCTCCCAAACCTGCCGCCTTCCCGCACCGTGTCCCCGACACGCCAAAGAGAACATGCCACCGCCCCTCCCGCTTCCAGGAGGGGATCTTTTCTTAATCTGTCTGAGCAAAATTGGATGATTAGTTTAGGGATTTGTTAGGCAAAAGGGTTTAAGAGCGCTCGCTCTCACCTCCGTGAGCTCAAAGGTGTTTTATTAATTGGAGACGTATTTCAATTGGAGCTCGTACGACGCGCCCGCGATGCTGGCATGTTCTCTTTAATATCGTTTCTGGTAATAGACCTGCTTCTTAGCAATATTAGAAGTGTTTTATAAAAGCAGTTCATGTTACTTTCCTGGTCTGTTCCTGGCATAAAAATCAAATAAACTATTTACACTACTACACACTAATCCATAGGTCGGTTGTTTCCTTTTTTTTTTTTTCCCCTTCTGTTTTGCCACTTTTAAATTTTTTCCCCAGCTGGTGCTGTTTTGCAGGCGAACAACTAGAGCTTTCAGCAGGGCTCTTTTGTTTCATTTCCTTTCATTTTTGTTTCATTTAATTTAGTTTTCTTCGTTTATTATTTCATTTTAACTTTTAAATTTCTTGGTTTTTTAAATTTTTGGTTTTACTTTTTTCTGTTTAATTTCCATGCCATCTAATTTCGTACCATTTAAAGCCACTTTGCTCTTGTACCTCTGGCTGCTCCGTGACTGCAACCACACCCTGGGGTACTTTTTAAATGTTTTTTTATGGTTTGTTTTTTCCCCTCCATCACGCTGTGAGTCTTTGGGGCTGTTGCAGTGGGGAGGGGGGGAGCCTTGCACACCATCAACGCTTAAAAATGACTGATCTTGCTAAAAACATCCTTTCACGTCAGCGTTCATGAGCTGTTTCAGGTCAGTGTTTCCAGGCAGCGTTTGCACCCAGCGCTGTACCAGTGGAGCCCAGTGACAAGTGGTGTCCCTATGGGACCAGGACTGGGACAGGTGCTATTTAACATCTTTGCTGGGGACATGGGCAGTGGCATCGAGTGCACCCTCAGCACCTTTGCCAATGACACCAAGCTGCCTGGGGCAGTTCACAGAATCACAGAATGTCAGGGATTGGAAGGGACCTCGAAAGATCATCCAGTCCAATCCCCCTGCCAGAGCAGGAACGCCTCGATAATGCTACACAGGAACGTGTCCAGGCGGGTCTGGAATGTCTCCAGAGAAGGAGACTCCACAACCTCCCTGGGCAGCCTGTGCCAGGGCTCCGTCACCCTCACTGAGAAGAAGTTTCTTCTCGAGTTTAAGCGGAACCTCTTATGTTCCAGTTTCAGCCCACTACCCCTTGTCCTGTCATTGGTTGTCACCGAGCAGAGCCTGGCTCCATCCTCGTGACACCCACCCTTTATATAGTTGACACGCTGGAGGGCAGGGATGCCGTCCAGAGGGACCTTCACAGACTGGAGAGGTGGGTCCAGGCCAACCCCATGAAGGGCAACAAGACCAAGTGTAAGGTCCTGTCCCATGTTGAGGTGATTCCCCAGCACAGACACAGGCTGGACAGTGATGGGTGGGGAGAAGGAGCCAAGTGTGTTGGTGGCTGAGAACAACACACATCAACAGTGTGCGCCTGCAGCATGGCAAGCCAGCCCTGTCCTGGCTGCAGTAGGAGCTGTGTGAGCAGCAGGGCGAGGGAGGGGATTCTGCCCCTCTGCTCTGCCCTCATGAGACCCCACCTGGAGCGCTGCGCCCAGCTCTGGAGCCCCAACACAAGAAAGCTGTGGAGCTGTTGGAGTGAGTCCAGAGGAGGCCACCACGATGGTCAGAGGGCTGCAACACCTCTCCTGTGAGGACCGGCTGAGAGAGTTGCACTTGTTCAGCCTGGAAAAAGCTCTGGGGAGACTTTATAGTGGCCTTCCAGTAGCTGAAGGGGCCTCTAAGAAGGCTGGGAAGGGACTTCTGACAAGGGTGTCTAGTGACAGGACAAGGAGTAATGGATGGAAGCTGCAAGAGCATAGGTTTAGACTAGATCTAAGGGAGAAGCTCTTCACCCTGAGGGTGGGGAGGCTCTGGCACAGGTTGCCCAGGGAGGCTGTGGAAGCTCCATCCCTGGGGGTGTCCAAGGCCAGGTTGGATGGAGAAATGAGCAACCTGGTCTAGTGGGAGATGTCCCTGCCATGGCAGGGGGTTGGAATGAGATGATCTGTGAGGTCCCTCCCAACCCAAATAATTCAAAGAAAGATTCTATGACAGGCTGGGGACGGCCTAAACCCAACCAACACCAAGGCTGCAAAATGGGAAAGGAATTAAAAAAAAAACAAACCCAAAAACCTGACCACCCAACAACCCAGCCCAACCCAAAGCCTGAGCCCCTTTCCCTTAAAAACTAAATTACGCCCTGCCAGGATTGCTTTGGAAGGAGGCTCCTTTCAAGATGTACTTTTCTTGCAAAAAATCCAATTATGAAGTACAACAAAAAACCAACCACCACCCACCCTTCCAACAAAAAATAAATTACCAATTAGACTAATTCACATTTACAGGTTTTTTTTATTTTTTATGGAAAAATAAAGGCAAACCTTTTAGAAGTTAATATTTCCTTAGAAACGCTTTCGCCTCACGCGAGTTACGCAAACGCAAGGCAGCGATCGAGCACTGGACACACGACCTGAGGTGTCTGCAGAGGGCTGGGACCTGTCAGGGTCTAAATCAGCCCAGCACAGGCGACTGCGACCCCTGTGAGCCAGGATTCAGCTACCCTCACGTCCCCAGAACCCTCCGTCTTTTCTTACTCTTGGGCGCTGCTATCGACGATGATCCCATTTTAAAATTTAAATCCAGGAAAGGGAATTTACAAACACACCTTGTAAAAAAGTCTCGGGTGATGGTCGAGCACCACTTGCTGCCCAGCTCTTCCTCCAGGCAAACCTGGAAAAACGCCGCAGCCCTCGGCTCCTCCCCGCCTTTTGACATCCAGCACACCCCGGGATGCAAAGTTACCACCAATTTGACCAAACTCAGGTATTTTTTTTCCCCCCAAAGTGAGGGGCACTCCCCAGGAAAACACTCATACTGACATGTGCTCGGTCCCCAACACCCCCCAAACCCCTCAGCATCTCCATAAATAAAAGTACCCGCTCTGGCCAAGCACCTGTCCACCAGCATTTTATATTTCACATTACTAATTTCCATCTCAAATCTTATCCTTAAGAAGCACGTAACTATCCTAGTGAGCAAATATGCTGCGGGGATGGGGCCGTCAGGCAGGAGTAACAGCTCTCAGGTATTGAGAGAAAAAAAAGCACTGAAAAGAACTCTGAATAATTCTGTGAGCGCAGACATCGCTTAAATCCAACAACCAGAAGACAGCAGTAATTTATCAGAGTTGTACAGGAGTATTTTAAAGCTAGAAATAAATACTAGTAGACGCTAGGAGACAAGGTTTAATCATTGATAAAAATGTACAAAAATATTCCAGAGCTTTCCAAATGTACCAAGGCAGCCGCAGGACCGGCGAAACCTCCCCAGGCTGGCCCGGGGCTTCAGCGACTCCCTTTCCCTGTTTTTAGGGATGTTCCAGACACGGCTGCTGCCGCAACGCAGCGGTACATTCTTCAGCGGGTTCTTAAGGCAACGCATTGAAAGTTTACAAATTTTTTTTTTTTTTATTTGTGAGTTTTCTTAACATGAAGAGCGACGCTGAACTAACACCCCGGGGACGGGGTTAGAGGGGAAGGCGAGGGGCAGCCGCAACACGCAGCACTCCGCTGGCGCCGCGGCGAATGGCCGGCTGCGTCCCCATCCACCGCCGCGAAAATTTACCCTAAAAATTCCCCCTGAGAAAGTATTTCAATACAAATCTCAGCCAGGAAGTCAAATCTTCGCACTTCAAAGCCTCGACAGCCAGCAACGCGGTTCACAAAAGAGCGAGTCCAAGATCCGGCATTTTTTTTGCAGCACAGATCTGAGGAACGGATGCGTTACTCCCCCCCCTGCCTTCCCCCTTCCGAAATAAAAAAAACGAACAAATCCACAAAACAAATTAAACCACAAGAAACTGTATTAAGAATGTCTAAAAAAATTGAAATTTTACCTGCCTACAGCAGCCCGGAGGAGCGGCGTTACTACCTTTCTAGGAAGGACCGTGCTTTTTAAGGAGATGCTTTGCTAGAAAGGTGCCAACACGTCCCCGCACCGGCAGCCCAGCGCCCGTCCCACCCGGCTGCTCCAGGGACGGACGCTCGGCTTCCGCGCTCGGAATTTCATTTCGCTTCTCTAGGTTTGGTGGCCAGGCCCGTAACGACAGTACTTGCAAAGTATCGGTGCGGTAAAAGGAAAGCCCACTGTTAATTTCGACCATGGAACTCAGGATATCGGAACCCACGTCCTGAATTAGACATTGGTTTCTTTTATTATGCCACAATGTAAACATATTTGGTATAAATAACGTTTTCCTCATTGATCTTCGTCCAGTTGTTCCAAAAGAGTCCTCCTCTGTTTTTCCAGCTCCCCTTCGCTCAGCTCGCTGCCAGAAGTGTCCCAGTTCCCCTGCGGAGAGAAGCAGGGTTAGAGCTAAGCCAAGGTTCTCCTGCAGACCCCGTCACACCTCAGCTCACGTTCTCCATGGAAGATGCCCGTGTTAGACCACAGAATCAGGATTTTCAAAAGGCATCTGGAGGCCAAAGTGGCTGATTTTAAGGAGAGAATACAAAAAGCAGGTGTTGGCCTTCCCATCACTGGGAAGGTGAAAGGTACAGGGCGTTAGCCAGGCCACCGACACTTAAATAACCTGAGCGAGGCCAATAATTCCCCCTTGAAAAGACCTCAGAAGATGCTGAACCAAAAGGAGTTTCTGTTTTTCATTCAGATACTTCTACACATCTTAACAGATGCAGTTCCAAGCCCCTTCCAAAACCAGGCAGAGCAGAGTGGGACCCGCCCCCACGGGCGCGTTCCAGGCTTGGAAGTCAAGAGAATTGCAGAACTTTGCACTGCTACAATTTTCTTCCCACTGCTGAGGCTGGAGAACGCAGGTGCCACACAGTGACCCAAACGTTTGAGGAGCTGTGCTGCTCGCCTCTTCAGTTCTGGGCTGCCCAGCAAAGCACACGCCTCATGTGCCCTTTACGTCAGCTCGCAACAGTAAATAGTAATTAATCACAGAATCACAGGACGTTGGGGGTTGGAAGGGACCTCTAGAGATCACCCAGTGCCACCCCCTGCCAGAGCAGGGTCACCCAGGGCAGCCACACAGGAACGCGTCCAGGAGGGTTGGAAAGTCTCCAGAGCAGGAGACTCCACACCCTCTCTGGGCAGCCTGGGCCAGGGCTCCGGCACCCGCACAGCAAAGAAGTTTTTTCTAATATTTTTATGGAACCTCCTGTGCTCCAGCTTGTGCCCATTGCCCCTTGTCCTGTCAGTGGACATTGCTGAGCACAGCCTGGCTCTGTCCTCCTGACACTCCCCCTTGACATATTTATAAACATGAATGAGGTCACCCCTCAGCCTCCTCTTCTCCAAGCTAAAGAGCCCCAGCTCCCTCAGCCTTTCCTCATAAGGGAGATGCTCCACTCCCTCCATCATCCCTGTGGTTCTGCACTGGAGACTCTCTCCAGCAGTTCCCTGTCTCTCTTGAGCTGAGGGGCCCAGAACTGGACACAATATTCCAGATGGGGTCTCACCAGGGCAGAGCAGAGGGGCAGGAGAACCTCTCTCGACCTACTAACCACCCCCCTTCTAACACACCCCAGGATGCCATTGGCCTTCCTGGCCACAAGGGCACAGTGCTGGCTCATGGCCATCCTGCTGCCCACCAAGACTCCCAGGTCCCTTTCCCCTACACTGCTCTCTAATAAGTCATTCCCCAACTTATACTGGAACCTGAGGTTGTTCCTACCCAGATGCAAGACCCTAGACTTACCCTTGTTATATTTCATTAAATTTTTCCCCGCCCAACCCTCCAGCCTGTCCAGGTCTCGCTGGATGGCAGCACAGCCTTCTGGTGTGTCAGCCACTCCTCCCAGTTTGGTGTCATCAGCAAACTGGCTGACAGTACTCTCTAGTCCCTCATCCAGGTCACTGATGAATATACTGAACGGTGCCGGTCTCAGTACGGGAACACAAATAACGCCAGTAACACCTGCACACTGCACTGCAGCATCCCCCGATACGTAAAGTCCAAAGCATCAGAATAAAAAAAAAGGGAAAAAAAAGGCTTACAGAATCTTTTCCAGGTCGTTTTTTAGTAGGAGATTTATGTTTGGATTCAGATCTTTGCCTAGCCCTATCCTTTTCACTCTCTCGGTCTTTTTTGTCTTTTTCTCGTTCAATATCCGATTCTGGCGAGTCCTGTGTAAATAAAAGGGGAAATATTAAATATATCAAATATTAATTTATAGAATAACCACACCTCAGGGACGTCTCACTTCATTTCAATACGGACCACAACAGGAAACACAACAGGAAACAAGCAGTTACTAATCCTATCGACCGCTGCAGAAATAAGAACACTCTAATATTACGAAGTGATTTGAAAAGAGGATGAGAGAGGTTTGTTCAGGACAGAACTTTTACTGTTCTGTGCTCGTGTGAGGATGGGGCACACACTACCAAAACCACTGTCCATTATCCCACTCAAAAAAAAAAAAAGGTAAGCTGCACTTACGGACTTATGTCTTCTCTTCTTGCTCTTCTTCTTGTGTTTTTTTGACTTCTTGTAACTCCTCTCTGCAGACATAGGGAGGAACAGAAACGCAGCAGTAAAATTAGAAAGATCCAGCAATGAAAGAGTAATGCTAATTAAAAACCAAAGAAGACATAAAAACCAAACCAAAACAAAACAAAACCGTACCGGATTCTGCACTGGAAGAACGCTCGGAAGCCGATCTGGATTCTGAACGCTGCCTTTTCTTCTTGGAGTGGCTGTCGTCATCCTCGGACTCTGAGCCCTTGAGAACAAAACCGAGGTGATGAGCGAGACCGGCGGCGTTACGAATAGTTCAAGACGCAGATTTCAAGACATCACACGGAAGGCCTTACCGAACGAGACCGAGACCGCTTCCGGTGGTGTTTTTTAGACTTTTTCGAGTGTTTCTTGTTCTTTGAGTGATGATGCTGACACTCGTGCTGGGGTAACAACAGAAGGCAAACATTACGCTCGAGAAACCATTAACGGTATTTCTCCACATAGCATAGAGAGCTAGCATTAATTAAAAAAAAATACAAATCAAGCCAATTTTTATGTCAGAGCCCATGAGAAGCAACCAGCGTTGCCAAGTTAAAGTTGTAGGGACAAGCACCCAGGAGCAAGGGGGTGTAAATACAACTTCAGGCAGGGACGCACGCAGCTGCCGTTACCTGGATCCCTGTTTCAGTGCTTCCAATTTAAAAACCCCTGCTCACGAGGGCCTAAACCACGCTGCGTGTACCTTGCTTTGCCAAACTGGAAATTCTGAAATTAAGTCGTTTTAAAAATGCTTAAAAACACCAGAAAGGGAAACAAATAAACAAACAGAACGAATTAAAAATGCAAAGAGCACGCGGTGCAAAATCAAAACCTCTGCAGCTTCAGCTCTTGCCGCAGCCCCCCCCCATGAGTTAAGAGTGGGACGAAACCGCATCGTCCCTTTTGCCCGTCGGCAAAAAAATTGGTTACAGCGAGGATGATAAAAAAGCTACATCTGCAGAGCTTAGGGTGTTCTTGAGGTTCCAGGCTTCTAGTGAATGAGAGTTCCAATTTCATCGCATTTTGATAAGAAATTACAGCGAGAAACAGTTTTTCTAAGATGAAACAGGAAATTCTGATGTTAAATTAACTTCTCAAAATTCCTGTAGGGAAGCAGATTAAAAGAACAACTTTGTCGCAGATCACCGTAGCGCGGCTCTTCAACTCCTTACTTTCAAGACAGAAGTTTTAATATCCATTACCTTTAGGTGACACAATATCCACTGTAACAGAAATCAGCAGAATTCTGTTAAATCCCTCTCCCCACACAACGAAAAAGCCAAACAAGATTTTTCTTTTGCATGTTTCTTGATCAGGAGAAAATAAATTATTACCTCTAGTACATGCATGAAATCTTTAAATATTCGTTTTCTCTCAGACTCCAGCGTGATGTCTTCAAATGCTGGTTCCTTCACAAATCTATCTCTGATCTACAGCCGTTCAGAAATAAAAACAGCCATTAATAAAAGACATCGAGCAAGCCCATCGAACAAGCCGTCGTGCTGTTACAAGGCTAACCTTTTCTGATGCCAGCAGCACGTACTTTTACACAAAATATACTCTGAAAGGTTTTAGAAAGTTATCTTAACCAGAACAAAGTTGCAGACTTAGCAGCAGAGTGCTTTATCTCCATTTGAATGAAGTTTGGGGGCTTCGCACGATTATTTTTTTGGGCAACGGCAGTGGGTTTTGTTTGGTTGGTTAGTTAGGGTTTAGGTTTTTCTTTTTTTTTTTTTCTCCTTAAAAATGGTTTTCTAAAAGTTATCAACAGAATGAAGTTATTCACATCAAACTGCAAATTTCAGTAAAGAAACAACAGGCTGATTTTTATGAGTCTACGTTCTAGAACCACACAGAGCTTAGAGGCTCTAGGTTTACTTCTAAAAGCCTGTTAAATATATTTTAGACTTTCATAACGAAGTGACAGCACATACATCTTCCCAGACAGCGTCCAACTCAATCGGAGGAGTAGCTTGCTTCAACATACTCTTGAAGGCGGACTCTTTCCGCTTCATTTTGCGAGCTTCTTCTTTTTCCCTCTCTCTCTCACGGGCTTCTGCCTTTTCCAGCAGCTACACCAAAGGAAAAGCCGTAAGGTCACTTGGAAGCTAATGACTAATAATTCAGTTTAATTTAATAATTCAGCAATCTTTAGAAAGGCCGGTGATAGCTCACCTTTAGGGTTTTCTATTGGTCACTCGCGCGTACAGGAAAATTAACCAGATGTTTTTAAAGCATGCAACTGCTGTTTGGATTCTCTAACGGAATCCAAAAAGGCTTAAACACGTCGTGCAAGCCAGAACTACAGAAATACACACACAAAAAAATTCCCTCATGAGAAAAGTTACATATACATGAGAGAACATGACTGGATTCCGACCGCAGAAGTTCTCAGGCTGGAATGTTTTCGTCCTGACTAAATACACACCCCTGTAATCTTTGTTACCGATATCAGGGTAAGCGATGCTAAAGCACAGCATCCCTCTCAAATACCATGGAAGCAGTCACCACAATACAGCTAAAATACACGTCGGTTCATGTTTGCACAAGAGATTTCACGTCACAAGTTTCTGAACACTATTTTGCATTAATACTTACGCTGTTGAAAGCCAGCTTGATATTTCCTGCATCTAAAGTAGTGGCTCTTTTAGTCGAGCTGATGACCGTAACAAAATCCTCAAAAGAAGTGTTCACTTCAACCACGAATCCTTTATCCTGCAAGGAAATTGCTTCTTTGGCATCAGGTACGTCAGGAAGTCTCCCTTCAGCGCTGATGCACACGACATGAACGCAACATGAACTCCCATCGCCCAGCAGCAAAGAGTTCGCTTGACTGATATATTTGGCATTAAAAAAAAACCACCAAAAATACAACACATAATGGAGCATTTTCCCCTCTTACCTTTAAGATATCTTTTATTATCTTCTTCTCATCATGGTAACGTGCTTTCAAGTCTTCCACATAGAATTTGAAAAGATCAAGTGCTGTCGATCCTGATGAAAAAACTAGATAAGTCAAAAGCTAGCTCTAATAAAAGAGCTGCATTTTTTTAGACTTTCAGAAAAAATATACAAATAACCCTGCTCTATTCTGCCCTGAATCCAAGGCCTTCAGCCCTACTTTGCAGACAGCATTCTTACCAGGCTGACCGAGCATGTTGGTGAATCTGATGTCGGAGCTTATGGTTGGGTACAGCTCCATCCAAGAGGACATTGAATGTAGTTGTCCGTGCTCGTGCAGCTCATCTAAAAACAGCTGCAAAACAGAAATGAAACGGAAGCCTGGGGTCACTTGCCATACTTCCACCTGGCTAACAGCTGGAACAGATGCTCTTGAAAACTGAAATTCGATTTGAGAATGCAATTGAAAAAAAAAATAAATCGTTTTTTACATCCTCGTCTCTTCACGCCTTCCTCCACCATTTACAAGGTTCCAACTGCATTTCCTTTCCAGTTTCCTCTTACTTTTCCCCTACTCTTGCAGCTTTCTGGCAAATAGATACATTTCACAGCAGACAACGTGCTACAACACTGACAACTGATGCATTAAATGCACCCGTCAGCCTACCCCAAGAAATGAAAACCACACAGAGCGCATCTAATCACGCGACGCGTTCAGGACAGAAAAAGCAAGTCCACCAACCTGAAAAGATTCTCTGTTTTTACGTTGCCGCCTTCTTTCTCGAAGCAAGCTTTTCTGTTTTTCTTCTTCCTCCTCTTTTTCCAACGCCCGGATATGTTCCTCAAAGCAGATCAGCGCATCCTCCTTATCCATGTCTAGTGACAGATAAGAGAGGTGCAGGAGGTAGTGAAGTAGGTACAAGTATTTGCAACGCTGCGTGTCAATACTTCCCATTTCAAAGGCTAACAACTACTAATGCAACTCAATCCCCCCACAAAACACAGGTATCCTTTGCTTTATCATTAAGATTAATCACTAATGACTTTTTTGAAGCCCACATGTGTTTCCTAGAAGCACGACCAGATCCTTCCACCCAGGCTGCTCAGCAGCTCTGACTCAGCCAGGAGCTCTCACTGCTGAAGACAAACCCACTCCCTTTCCCCAAAGAAAAGTGTTGAATTTTTCACGCACTCTGAAGTTCCTCATCTTCTGCAAACGTAGGGTTGTCCATCAGATACTGCTGAGCCTCTGACCAAGTAGTACAGTACGTGACATTAGCCATGTTATCCAGTATGTTCTTCAAAGCTTCCCAATTCCTCTTGCGTAACTGTTTGGCTTGTTCCTGAGGAGAAAAATGCATTTTCCTGTTGTTGTTGTTGTTAAATTTGAGGTTGTACAGACAAAACCACGATTGTTCTCCAAGAAAACAAAGTTAATCCTTGGTTCACATGTAAAGCAACAAAATACAATTTGGGTCTAGACACAATTTTTACATACTCCTAATTCTGTCCACGGACAAACCATTTCAGTGTTACCTCTGTTCCCAACAGATGGGAAAAGCTGACAGAATGGTGCTCATCTTTCAGGGACACTTCTAGGAAACCTACAGTTGAGAATAAACTGTCATCTAAATTATTAAAAGGGTACTAAAAATTCAACATTGCAGAGCTAGCAGCAACGTAGCTCAAAAAACCCAAAGACTTTTCAAAGAAGCTGCTGTTGTGTCTGGCACACAGGGCTGAACCCAGGCTTCCTCTCGTCTGCAACAAAGGGATCACCCGGGTTCAGACAGGTGGCTTTTTAGGAAATTCTGATGTCCAAACTGTTTCCCTGCAGCCATTAGTTCCACAACTTCCGCTGTGTACTGTGCAGAAGCAGAACTTTCAATAGTTTAGGTGAAGATTAATCACCTTCTGCCTGCTGACTACTGAACAGCCCTCGGGTACTGTCCAGCGAGAAGTGAGAAACAACAACGCTTGCAAGATTTCTTTACTAAAAGGTATGAACTAATACAGCAGGTAAGTTAAATTCAGGTAAGTTTGAAAGAAAGTTACCTTCTCTTTCTTCGACAGAAAAAACAAGACATCTTCATAAATTTCGAGGCGATCCCGCTCAGAAATCGCGTTCCACACTTCCATCTCCCCAAACATTTGTTCAGCTTTCCTGTTCAAACCGAAGAAAGAGCACATGATCATGTACTGGTGAACACTGACCCCACTTGTCCCACTGCCTTACAGGAGCATTAAAAGAACTCTTTGTACCCAAGTAAAGCTTTTGTAAGACATCTCCCTGATTTTCTCTCTCAAGAAACTTTTCCTGGGACAGCTTTGTACCTCTTATAAACAAAGGGAACACGTTAAAATTAAAGCTGATGCCACTATACGCTCTTCTTCACAGGAACGCAAGGGAATGTTACAGCAGTATTTTTACCCAAGGGCTGGCACACGTTTAGGAACTCTTCCAGCAAATATTGTATATCAGAACTACTTTGTTCTTAATGGCAGGTGTAATATAAAACCCAGTTTTCTCTTCTGCTTATTAAAAGCCCAACCCATTAGCATCAGCATACTGTTCAGCTGGTTTGGGGTTTTTTGGGGGTTTTGTCTATTTTTTTTTTTTACCCAGGGTCTAAGAAAACAAGAATTATTTGTGTTCCTATAAAAAATTGTAGGTGCAGACTTTGAGGATGAGTGCATTCACCAAAGATTTGATTATCAGCTCGGCAAACTAAGAAAGGCTGGAAGTTGAGAGCGGTCTTACTTGTATCTTGTTGTGGATGTCATCTTTTCATGGTTTTCAAGAAAACGCTGGAAGGACTCTTTAGCTTCTTTGTATTTTGATCTTGCTTCTTCTTTCTCTTCTTTCTCTGTCTGAACTTTGTAAGCATTAAAGGCTTGCTTTTTTTCACTTAATTTCGCCAAAGCACTTTGTATCAAAGAAAAAGAAAACAATGGCAATTACACAAAAAGGGAATTAAATTAGAAAAACCTAACCAAAGAACCAACAAGAAAACAATCTGAATAATCCAGATTTTGGAGACAAAATTAATCTGAGCAGCCAGTCACTATTCCTGTCTCTCCCTCAGGATTAATGGAAGAGCATTTAGAAAAAAAGAAAACAAGCACTGACTGACACAAGCAGTTAATAATAAAACACAAGATACTATCACTTTCAGGTGATATTATTTTTATCATAGATAACCGACCACTTTTCTGCCAGTGTTCATAGCAGCCACTCATTTCAAAAAGCAGCCTAGAAAATCTTCAGCTCCATCACTGTAAATGCGTGCTTTTAATTCCCAAGAAAATACTATCAATAGCACAAAATACAATCAACAACTGCCACATCTCTTCCAAAATAAAAAAGCAAGCCTAGGACTTGGGGTTTTTTTTAATGTAGGAAAGGAACAGAATTCCCTGACAATGGTACATGTTCACAAATGTGCCAATATCTATTGCAACAACCAACAGTTATGTCAGTAAAATCAAACCACCTAAACCAGCATTTGTGTAGAAACATCAGGAGGGAAGAATCGAGCAGTACCTGTATCTAGGATCATTAATGATCATTTTCATAGCTTGCTCCCAGGAAGCATTGGATGGCACTCGCTGTAAAGATATTAAACCATGAACTAATTAGATTTGAAATAAAAGCACTACACTTCTGAGGTTAAAACAACATTCTCTGTCACTTGGGGTTTTTTTAAATTTTTATTAACAACATGGAAAATGAAACAAGGTACTTTTGGGACTACTGCCATTTCTACGATAAATTCTTCTGGAAGTTTGTCTACTGTACAACTACAGATTCACAAAACATTCCCTGTAAACGGAGGGAAAACCAAAGCCAGTCTCATTTTACACCCGGTTCATCTCCACCTTTAAACCAAAGATGAACAAGATCAGGCAAAACTTGTGTTAGAAATGCACCTCACCGCCAGGCAAAAACATTGGCACCCATGATTTCGACAACACTTAAATACGGTTTTTGAATTATTACTTCACAGAAGGGAAAAAATAAAAATAAGAATGCGTCTTTCTATCAGACTAGCTTATGGGAAACACCACATACTAAATCTAACAGTTTGTTCTCTCCCCAGATGGACCTCTGGCTATCCTGCCTGTCTCTACTGAAGCTGCCTGCCAAATCACTCGCCGTTCCAGTTCGAACTCTGGACAAAGACCAAGCTGCAAGCTTGCATTACAGTGTAAAAGGCAAAAAATACGAAAAAAACTGAACCGAGAGCCCCGATGAAAATGCTCAAAAATTCCCCATTCATCCAATGAGCTGAAATAGAGTTTAAACTCTGTGGTTCTTGGCTTTTTCACTGCAGCATTCCCTCATTTCTTGCCTAGTACAAAAGTCCTCCTCCTCAACAGCAATAAATTCTTCAAGAAAAAAGTCTAGCCATTTCTGGCAAATGCAGTTTTTTAGTTCAATAAAGCTTTAGGAATAATTGAGTGAAATACCTTTTCTTTTAACAGTTCTTTAAAAGCTTGTTTTGCTTCTTCCTTTGTATTCCACGTATAGGTTTTTTTAACGGGTTGAGAATCATCATCCTCTTTCTTTGAAGCAGCACTGCACACAAAAATCAGTAGTTTTATTATTTAAGCTTTTTTTTCCCACCCCCCTGCCCAGGCAGAACCACTGAAGAGCCATAAGCCACCACCATCAAAAAATGAGTTTTTTTAAATAGCAATTCAAAGAAAAACAATAATGCTGCACGTGCTAAACACCACATGTCACACAAGACTTTTCCTTGCCAACACCATGCATGACTGATCAAGAGCAGCAAACTCTTTCAGAAAAATATTGTCATTTATGCAACTGGCTACCTGGCTCACGTTACCTAGAAATGATCTGCAGAAGTATAATGCAGAATTTCAGCAGGAATATTTAGGTATATATTATATAAAAATATAAAAGGGAGTGCTTAAAAATATGCTGCTTGCCCTTAATTGCCTCCTGCTGGCTATAATTGCTCACAGCATGTTTCTTTTCTGTTTAAATGGTAAATACCACAAGCTATAAATTCTCTCATTATCAGAATCCTAGAATGGCCTAGGTTGGAAGGGACCTTAGAGCTCATCTCATCCAACCTCCCTGTCATGGGCAGGGACGCCCTTAACCAGCCCAGGTTGCTCCAGGCTCATCCAACCTGGCCTTGAGCATCTCCAGGGAGGGGGCAGCCACAGCCTCTCTGGGCAATCTGTGCCACAGTCTGGCCACCCTCGGGCTGAAGAGTTTCTTCCCAAGATCCAACCTAAACCTGTTCTCCTTCAACTTAAATCCCTCTCCCCTTGTCCTGTCGCTGGACACTCTTGTCCAAAGTCCCTCCCCAGCCTCCCTGTAGGTCCCTTCAGGCACTGAGGGCAGTGACAAGGTCCCCCCGGAGTCTTCTCTTCCCCAGCTGAACACCCCCAGCTCCCTCAGCCTGTCCTCGCAGCAGAGCTGCTCCAGCCCCTGGGTCACCTTTGTGGCCTCCTCGGGACTCGTCCCAACAGCTCCACGTCCCTCTTAGGGTGGGGACCCCAGCGCTGGAGGCAGCACTCGAGGTGGGGTCTCAGCGGGGCAGAGCAAAGGGGGAGAAGCCCCTCTCTGGCCCTGCTGGCCGCCCTCCTCTGGGTGCAGTCCAGGGCAGGGTTGGCTGCTGGGCTGCAGGAGCGCCCGGCCGGCTCAGGCTGAGCTGCTCGTCTGCCAACACCCCCGAGTCCTTCTCTCCAGGGCTGCTCTCACCCCACTCTGTGCCCAGTTTGTGTTTGGGACTGGGACTGGCCCCACGCGGGTGCAGGACCCTGCGCTGTGACTTGCTGAACCTCCTGCAGTTTGCCCTGGCCCATTTCTCCAGCCTGTCCAGGTCCTTCTGGATGGCACCTTCCCCGTGGAAGAGGTACAGATCTATTTGGTATTGCGTTTTTTCCTGACGACAGCCAACTGCACGGATGCATGGAGGAGGAAACACATGGTGTAAGCACACAAGGTTACCCCGGGAACCCCTCACAGCTATAGAACATTTACAAGATGTTGACACCGCTCACGTTCTCTGTAGGGTTTAAGAGCTTGGGGAGAGGGTTGGCAAGGGGCGGGCGCTAACTTTCTAAATCCAGATTTCCTATTTCTTCCTCTCTTACGCTTTATTCTTCTCTGGTGCCACTGATCCACGCTCACACTGCACTGAACAAGCAGCTGGCTGTCAGAGCAGCCTGGCCACCTCTGACTGAAGATAAACCACATCTCAGAAGAAACGCAAAGCCACAGGCTTTCGGGTTCCACTCACTCTGCCGAGGCGTCCTGCTTGGAAGAGTCATCCGCCGCGTTGGCTGCCGTTTCTCCGCCCTGCTCCTGCGCAGCAGACGCAGAAGCTGCTTGTCCCTGTTCCTCAGCTGAGGTTGCACCGGAGCTCTCGTTTTCCGCCGCTGAAGAAGCCGCCGCGGTTTCTGGTTCAGGGGCTGCGGCGGCCGCAGAAGCGGCGGCAGTGGTTGTGACGGCCGCAGCCCCTTCGGCAGCGGTCGCAGCCGTGGTGGTTGTGTTTGTTGCTTCCGCTGCAGCAGCTGGAGCGGATGTGGCTGGAGCTGACTCTTCAGGCTTCGTACTATGAGCATCAAGAAAACCAGGAACAGTCACGTACAACTTAGCGGTTTAGGAAAACCCGTAGTTTAAATAAGTTAATAAAGTATGAAATGAGAGGTTTAGGTCTAGTTACAAAGGTTGGATCTCAGAAGAGCACAAAGCAATCGTAACCCCAAGAAAGGAAACGCTTTACTAAAACTGTGTATCGCCATACATCGATCATTCCAGTTAAAAAGAAACTTCAAATGTATTATCTGGGTCTTTATTAAGCTTCTGTTTGGAATGACAAGCTACAAGGAGAAGGTTTCAAGATTCAAGGACTAGATTCCATTTTTAAGAAGCAGGCACCTTAACGTAAAAAAACTTAGCTTGCCCTTAAAACACGTACCTGTTTTCTTCAGCTTTAATCATTGCTAGAGGAGAAAGCGGAAAAAACAATCAAAATAGAGCTTCAGAAATCATTTATACATGCACGGTAAAAAAATGCTACTGTTAACTTGATTTAATAAAACCATAGCTTTAAATACTTTTGTTACTATCAATAATTTTAATATTTGCGCTCTTTAAACATCAGAAAGTCAAGCTTACTGACACAGATCTTTCCTTTTTTATTTTAAGAGTCTAACAGTCACTGATGCTTATTATCTTAGTACTTTAAATAGCCATTTCTTATCCCACCCGATTTTGTAGATTTTCCATCAAAATCTCATGTCCCTTATAATACCAAATAAAAGCTTGCTAAAACCAGAGTCCGGGAGCACAGCATCGTATGCTGGTTGTACAACAGGGGACACTGCCTTTATAATACAGAATACAATAACAAAATACATGTATTTTTGCCGCATTGAAGTTTTTCCGAGTAATTTCCATCAAAAATTTAAAGCAGCTTTGTTATCCAAGCAAAGCCTTAAAATTTGGCTTTCAGCAGACAGTACTAGTGCTCTGCTGTTTTCAAAATTCTTCCAAGACACCAACCCAAAATGCAATTTTTACTCAGCTGTAAGCTACGCACTCTAGTCCAAAAGTTTTGGGGCACGACTGCTCCACAGAATTCTCTGCACTAACTCCACCACACACAGCTTATTTCAGTAGGTTTAACCTCTAAGAGAAGCTCGACTGCTACACTTCTATACCAATTTTTTAATAAAAGTCATGTGTATGGTACAGGTTGCAACTCGCTGCCACCCTCCCTACTCATTTCTGCTCACGTTACCTTCAAGATCCTCGAGCTCTTTGGGTTTTGCCCAGCGCGATTCCTTCGTCTGGGAATTGTAATAGTAGGGCTTTCCAGAATCAGATTTGTACTCTTTCCAGGGACACTTCGACAACAATTGCTAACGGAGAGAAAACAAAAACATAAGCTTGAACTTACGAGGGTGTTTTAAAATTAAAAGGGTTGCTAGAAGCAGGCCACAAAGCACTACGTCACGAAATAACTCAAGGATCAATGATTACAAGGCATATGCTTTCCAAGGAAAATCCACCCTAGCAATTAAGACACCCATTACTTATCTAAATATTAGAGAAAGCCATCTTTTTAGATAATTTTCCCTACCAAAAATTGAGGAAAACTATTAAGAGTTTTGTCCATTTGCAGCCTTAAATTCTACAAACATAAGGAGCACAATGTGAATGTTTTTTGCAACATTTTTTAGTTGAAGAGTTAGGTCCTACCAAAAAAACCCCAAAAACTATTGGCACAGCTTTTTTCCTGCTCGATGGTTATGCCAGTAAATTCCTGCATTCCCACAAACTCCCACAGTACAGAAATCTTCACCTGACTTTAGTTTACCTCAGCAGGTGTTTTGAGGTCATCTGGCTTCTCCCACGTAGACTGCTTTGTTTCGGTATTATAGTAATACGTTCTTCCATCAGGTGATTTGTGTTCTGTCCAGGTCGATTTCTAGGAAAAAGAAAAGATACCGTTATTAGCCATCAAGAGGAATTGCTGAGCAAGATGCTATCGAAAACCACTGAAAAAAAAAAGTGGAGTACAAGTGGAAAGCAGATAAACCTGTTTAGAGTGCTCTTCGTTAACAGAACTGTTGGTTGTGGCGGTTTGCTGGGCTGTGCAAACTACGGGATGCGTTGTCTGAGGGCGAAACAAAACAGAGCTCTGAAAAGACATTCTGGTTAATATTTGTTTTGCATTCCAACACATACAGTAAACATGCCAGGTAATTCATCAGCAAAGAGAGCAAGCCGAACTTCAAAGCAACAACCATCAACTCACAATTGGGTGTTGCCAAGGCCACCCGACTATTTTTACAGATTCCACCTCTCGGTTATCTAGCCAAATCACTTTTTTTTCATCATCTTGAAAACTAAAGGTAAATGTCTGGGCTATCTTCTCTAGAAGTTAACTTAATATTTACAAAATTTTCAATAAAAATCAGATAGTAACTGGAAGCTATTCATGGTTGTTATTATTAAAATTTGAGATTGCTTCCAGGTGACCTGCATACCCCAATACAAAGTTACTTCGATTCACGATTCAAAAATTTCCCCATTAACCATTTTTCCCACTAACGATTCCATCAACGATTTCCCATCGGATGGAAAGGCGGAAGGCTACTGCAAAATCACCAAATGATGGTGGCCTGCATGCCACCATCCTCTCTGCAAGTTTAACCTTCCTCAAACCCCATTCCATGCAACCCACCCAGTATTTATTCCTGTTTAAATTACTGAATTATGCTGTCTTACCACAAATATGCAAGGAGACACTAACAAAAGCAAATTTCAAATAACGTCAAGACATAGGGGGTGGAAGGAGGACAGTTAAGCTAAATCACCAGCGAGCAGCAAGACTGATGAAGTGGTGACAGGCATTCTTTCTGAGGTCAGTACTTCACATTCAGCGACGTTTTCAAAATTATTATGGGTATTCTCTCTTAATCGCTAAGGCATTTGGTAACAAAACTCTCAGTAAGCTGACAGTGCTAATAAAGGTTCCAAGAAATCACACAGGAGTGAACAATACCAGAACCTCAACCTGGTGTCTCCTGCTAAGGGCAGGAGTGTTAAAAAACAGCAAGAAAAGCTGGGCCATCGCCTGCCAAATTCTCCTACGTGCATTAGAATTGCCAAAACAAAATATTCACTAATATGTAACAGGTAAAAAGTCACCCAGATGTGAAAAAATTAAAATCTGCTTATAAACTGGTCACTGATATGGAAGGAAGGGAAAAAAAAAAAGAGAGGAACGACCTTCAGTCATCTTCTGTGCAAATAAAACCTCAACTGTCGCCCAAGTAACTACCTAGTTCAAAAATTCAAATCTGAAAAAGCCTTCTTTAATGTAACAATGCAATTCTACTGCTGCTCAGGTAGGGCAAAAGGACCTAAAAGCATCACAAGAAACACCTCGAATCGCTGCCCTGCACTTAGAACTAGAAACAAAGTGACTGTGATGCTCAGAAGACAGTGGGAATATAAGAGAAAACACAGACACTTTAATTATTAATGTTAATTACAGACTGATAGTCAAATAAGCAAAGAAGCTCCACAAGAGAAGAAAAATAAGTTACAAAGTGCTCTTGTAAAGCCAGGTATGCACAACACCACACTGCCATTGCAAAATTCTTTTGGTTTTCACGTACCTGAGTTCCAGGAGGTGTTACACCTAAAAAATGAAATAATAATCATTTTAAAAGGGTTACAGTGCCTTATTTTTCTATATAAAGGCTCTAATTAATCAATGTTTGAAAGAAAAAAAAAATCCGTGAATCAGTGAAGATGCTACTGAAATTCTGAACTGTATCTTACAGAAAAGTTTGTGGGTTTTTTACGTTCTGGTTTTTTTTTTTTTTTTAAATACTTTACCTAATTCCAGTGAAATATTTTAAAATGGTAACAAGCTGTTTACACTCACCCACTTGCGCATCCATGCTGTTCACTCCTGGCTGCAGAAGCAATCAACAGACCGTTAAGTACTGAACATAATTGTAATTAAATCACCAATAAACCCAGTACACATGCAAACAAAATGCTCTACCGCCTTAAATGTGGATTCCTAGCTTCCCTTCACCCACTTCATTATTACTGCTCCTTAAATAAGTAATTAAGAACAGGAAGCTACTTTGCAGAAAAGCAATATATACAATAAACTACAACAGGAGGTCCTTTGCCACATTTCCAGTACCCATCTTTATCCGAGTATGAGGTTTGGAGGGAAAAAACCCAACCAACCAAGCAAAAAAAACCAAATGAAAAACAGATTCTGAATTTCCGCTGGAGCATCTTAGGGAGCTTCATTTATAATTACGTGGCATAAGCCTTTAAACACATTATTGTTGCATCCACAGAACTACTTGCAAACAAGCAAAGCTCTTACAGGTAGCCTTTTTTGAAATTCTTTCACGCTAAGGAAAAAAAGAGAATTCAGGAGGAGTTTTCCCAGTGTCCATTTCTGCAGGTTTATCTTTTAGGTCTTTGCCACAAACTTTATTAACAAGAAAACTTCTCAAGTCAAAAAAAGCAAAGTTTGTTAAAGTGAGAAAATAAATGATACTGGATCTACTATGTTTTAGAAAATAAATCCTACTGGATGAGCTATGTTTGATGTTATCCAACAGGACTAAACCGGGTGAATCATCAACTTCAGGCCTTTAAAGTGCATTTTGTGTACGAAATACTCCAGCTACTCTGTGAGCTAAGGAAGACCTCAGTTAAATTTGTCTCCAGCAAGAAATCCTTCTATGTTTCCCTCCTTGGGCCTCCACTTATTCCCCTAAATTCTATTATAATTCGCCAAGTATTGCAAGAATATTAATCAGATTGAAAAGAGTCATTTTTAAGACTTACACCAGTTCCAACCAGCTTTCTGGAAGCAAACACTTCCGTAGAACACGGGACAGCTAACAAACCTGCGCAGGAGCCGTCTGAAACACCACGCTCGGGTGAAACAGCCCAGACCCAAGAGCCCCGAGGCCAGTACAACCCATCCAGTTGGCCCCAGCGAGCTCCAAGTTCCATTTTCCACCTGGACAAGGTTATCTTCCATCAGACAGACAAAACTCTAGCGAGACAATCATCTCACGAAGCTTCTGACGCAAACCATCAGCGCCGCAAAGGTGGTCTCAATTTTTCTTACATTTTTTTTACTTATCTACAAAGCGCTTGACAATAGGAGGTAAAAATCTTTCTTTAATTTCTAATCCTTCTTTTATTTCCAGGCTGTGGCACGCACAAGAGAGCAGAGAGGTATGAGAACGCTACGTGCGAAGATGTAAGCAATCCGGCGATCCCGGCCAAGAGGGTTAAGGGCAAAATCAAAAGCTGAAGTCCTCTTGCCATGCTCCTTTGCCTCCTAAATACCTTAACTAACCCCAAATATATTCCTAACTCAGTGCTAGAAAATCAAATCGTCTGCCTTCCTGACAGAGTATGTAAAAACATACAGTAAAATTCAAAATTAGACTCATTTTAGTACCAATCCCTTCCTCTCCTTTTAAATCTCTTTTTGCACCTTAGGGATCTTTTTTATTAATTTTTTTTCTGAAGATCTGAAATTATTTCAAAATTTTCCACGAGCTTCGCCTGCAAGAATTTAATGACCACTTCTGTACGGATAGTGGAGGAAAATCACTAGCATCCTTCCTACCTGGTGCCTTCCAAAATACATTAGGCATTAGGAAGCAACTACAAGAGCACAAGAATTAAGCACAGTTCCCCAGAATTTGCCTAAGGAGTTACACTATCTCAGACAGAGACCAGCAGGGAGAAACAAGCTTGTAACTGGTAGAAAGATTCTCTCGGATAAAGCCTAAGCATTAAAGTTTTTCTCCACTGGTGAGATCATTACTATCCCGCTGGTAGGAATTCTCAGTCACCTAGCACAGGCCAAGGTGACATGGCATTCATGACAGTCCCTTTGTCACTTATTTTGCAGAAACTTTGCATCTTTGTGATTCTTCTTTCATTACTCCAGAGGGTGAATACGTCTGGTTACACACAGCGTATTTAGTAGATGAACTAAAGATGTCTTGCAGCTAACTCTCAACAAGAAAGACCAGAATATTAACCAACTTATCTTTTAAAATAAACAACAAAAGCAGTAACAAAGGTTTTGCACTTAGCACTACAAAAAAATTCAGAGTTCGAGAAGGATGGTGACGTATTATGTGCACACAAGAAAAGAAAAAATAATTTATTCCTAAATTTAAGTGGCTAGAACTGTTTAAGTGCATCTCCTACAGTTACTTTAAATCTCCAGAAAGATTATGCTAATAGGAAAGAAATTTTAGCCTTTTCCACGTCAGAGAGAGACTTCATCTGTAATATCTGTTAACTCTTCCCTCTCCTTTTCTACCCAAATACCTTCTTCCTAATCCAACTGAAGAAAACAAAGGCACGCCCATACTGAACTGAGCACAGCAACTGACACAAAGACATTTTTAAAATCAGAAAAGTTAAGTTCAACTCACCGGAACTGTAGGCTGCATAGCAGCTTGGGACATGTGAGACATCATCATTCCAGGCATTACTGACTGCATCATGCCAGGCATCTATAATTAAATAGGATTCCAGATATATTTTAATGTATTTTCAACATAAAACGTGAGGATTCTTTTGTTTTTAAAGCCAACTACCTGATACTAGTTTTTAATCAAAAAAAAAAAAAAAGATAATCCTTTAAATCACGTGGTAACAAAAAGTAAGGTAGGTTTGTAGAGTTCTAATTCCATTCATTACACTCCTACAAAACTGACATTAGGAATAATGTGTCTGCAGTATTCCGAAGTCTGATACGAAATATTAATAAATAAGACTATCTAAACTACTAAAGAACAACAGGAAATGATAAGATGTGTGATCTCTTAATGAGCAATTAATGAAATCCTAAGCTAAAGTAGGAAAAAATAAAGGTTGGGAAAGATTTCTGCCAAATTCTAAGGCCACACGGAACAAATTAAACAAAGGAAAGGTAAACCCAGAGTCTAGGATTAGTTCTGCTCACATTTTTTGACAACTTTCAACCTGTCTCCCTTTCTTCTTACATCTGCAAATAGGAAAAAACACTTTACAGGGACACTAGAACAAACTGCTGCAAACAACTTCAAGGCAAAGAGGGCTATTAAATTTAAACGTCAATGCTCTAAAACAAAACTACACTTTCTTTTTTAAAGGTCTGGATAAAGAACTTTCTATAGACATAGAGTATTAAATCATGTAAGAGTATGATCTTGGTAATGGGGACATACCACGCTACACAAACCAAAAGTTTGAGCCTAGACTTGTATCCGAGTTTGTTGGGTAGTCTGATGAGACCAAAATAACCACAGAACTGCTGCTCAGGCAAGCCAGCTTTTGCTCAAATATTTACACTTATAGTCCCTCAGGGATAGTTATGCAGAAGTGATGCACTGAAAAGGTGATAACACGACTTAAAGTGTTTAATTCCTTGCCTGTTGCCCGTGATGTTTGCTGATTCTGGCTTTTTAAGAGCTAACAAGCCTCACAAAAGGGGCAAAAGGAACCGAATATATAACTGAGGTCATTACAAACACGAACTTTTGGCCACTCCTCCCAAACAGGTCTTGAGAAGTCAACCCCCTTGAACCTTTCAGTTATTACCCCTTTACCTTTATTGTCCTTGGCAGGCTGGCCAAGTGACCCCATCCCCCTGTATCTTCAGGGAGCATCAGGTTACCACTCTCCTCATCTTGCATCTCGTGCGGAGAGAGGGATATGTGGTAGGGCTACTCCTCCACCCTCAAATCCACAAGGTTTTCTTGGGAGGGCGAGGGAGGAAGGAAAGACTGGAAGGCGGCCCCTCCTATTTCTCGCCATCCTGTAGAAGCAGGAGAAGAAAGCACTCTTGCCCCACCGCTCCTTGTGCCTAAGGGGGCTCTGAGCGTGTGAAACCACTTAAAAGCCCTGACTCAGGTCCCGGAGAAACCCTGCACACTGCTCTGTTTGCGCATAACACGAACCCGAAGTCAGAAAAGGAAAAAATAAAAATAAAAAGCAGGAGCTAATTCTTTTCGAAAAGACCTTCCACTGAATGATGCCGACAAGAGGCCGTTACTACTATCTATGCAAAGTACCTGTCCTCCAGGGTTCATCTCAGAAAGGAGAAAACTAAGCCCCAAAATATCCATTCCTGCAGAGCCTCGCAAGTAAACCTCCAGTAGCTGCTGGAAGAAAGAGCTTATCGCTCGAGGAAACAAGACAACATGGGTTGATGCTTCCAGCACATCAGTTGCCATGTGAGAATATCACCATCCTGTCCCATCTTTAAGGCTCCAAACCCAGCCTCCCATCTCCTCTCAGCCGCGTCATTTAATCTTTAACATTTTGCTCTACAGCTACCAAAAAGCCCCCAGTTCTCTATATTGCTCACTAAAGCACTGAGATTGAGATATTTAATATGTGAAAGTGAGAATGGTGGAAGAGAAGCTACAAAAGAACTGTTAAGTAAAAGAATAAACCAGAATTGCTACTTCAGTTTCTAACGAGCACACAGAAAAGCTCACACTATTGGCTATTGTGCTAACAGTCAAATCCTCCTCAGCTTTTAAAACTGTCTTGCTTTTACACCAGGAGCTCTAAAAGACTGCAAAACCACGCAGAAGAGAATCCTACTAAGCCTTTATATACCAGTTTAAAAAAAAAAGCCCCCAAACAAACCAAACCAACCCATAAAAAACCCCAACACACTATCCAAGGTACTGCAAAGGACGACAATGAGTTGTCAGCATGACCGTGTGGGCTCTTCTCAGAGACATCCTTCGTCTGCTCCGCTCTGCCTCACCCCTCTGGTCTAGTCGACAACACTCAGTTTCCACTGAGGCAAACCATCATCACGTGTAGTATCACTAGAACATTTATTACACCCAGAAAGTATATTGATTCTTTTAGAAGTCTAGAATTTAATCAAAAACCACAGAGGAGAAGATTTCCGATCATTTAAAATAAAAGCTTTAAATCTGCAAAAAGCACAGATATGATTCTGGCCACTCTACCTGTCAACCAAGGTTCCATCTGAATGGCCAAGTTTATTTTTCAACCACATGACATGACCAACTTTATACACAGAGAACCATAAACCACTCCCTGGGATTCAAAAAGAAATTCCACCGAGTTTCAAAACGCAACAATCTCTTCCCTTGCATCTCCATGCAATTTTCATCTGTGCAGACATAACAGCTAGACAAGAACTAAAGAAACATGAAATTCTCTACCATTACTAGCTCCAAAAGAAAAACCCCACATTCTGTATCTAGTATGTACTAGTAAGACAACCTTACTTCTTCAAAATCCAAAAAAACTAATCTAAACAAAAAGCTTTACTAAAAAAAAAAGTATGGATTCACACCTACAGCTATTTACGACTAAAGTCACACATGAGGCGCATCAATTACCTGTTACAAATGAGAAGTTTCTGCCTGGATAGGAACTGGGACATAAAACGCCCCAAATTATTAACCTTACCATTTGCAAGCTGCTGTATGAGACTTACCTACCTCAGGGACTGCCTGACACCATTATGGGAAGAAAGAACGGAAAAAAGAATCTTGTAGAACTGCCTTACCTGCCCCATTGGTGGTCCTCCCATGGGGGGCATCATCTGAGGCATCATGCCGTGGGGAACCGGCGGCATATTTGGTGGTCTCTGACCCATAGGGTGCATTCCCATGGGAGGATAATGCGGCATGCCCGGGTGTCCCATCTGAAAGACAGCAGCCAAAGAGAAAAATCAGCGCGGAGCCAACAAACTGAAGAGTTACTACCAAAAGACACAGACACAAGACTAAACTGAGAATGATTCTGACAATTTTAGGTCGATACTGCAAAAGAGCAAGCAAGATCATTCACTCTTCCAGGTCATCTCGAGACAGACTTAACCATAATTAACAAATCCATTTAAAATTTCAAAACCAATACCCAAATCAAAGAAAAGCACACCTCCATCGTCTTTCGTCTTGTCACAGAAAAAACATACAAAAAACATACTAAATTTAGGCATGCAGCTATTCCTGCATGCTGCTGCATACAATTACAATTAACACAAGTAACCCTGAAGCACAAAAGTCAGAGAAACAAAACATTTGCTACTCTCAACGCCCAGCTTCTACACTGACTACGATTCTCATATCCATATTTTCCTAAAAACCTGAATTCTGTTGCTGTTCTAAAACTTGGTATGGCCACATTGCTAGTTCAAAAATGGATATGGGATTTTTTTCCTATTTTTTTTAATTATCAACACATATTAAGAGTTTTCTATTCTAGTCAGAAGCAAGAACTCGAATAGTACCGAAATATAAGCCCTGTAAAGCATTTTGCTTTGAAGAACGTGTAACTTAAATATACACAGAGACGGATTAGAAGAGTGCAGTACTTTATTAACACTAAAACTATTCTTAAGCAAAATATCATTTTAGAAGGGTCCCCTGCAGGAAAAAAAAAACCAAACCACAACAAAACAACAAACAATGCTTCATTTTGATGCATTTAAAACAAATTTCGCTGTGATTTCTTTTGTACCAGCAGACTCTCTAAGACTGGGAGTGGACAGTTCACACGAAAAAAATCACAAACAACTAGAAAGCTCTGAAACTTCCAAACCTTAACACCTGACCCCCCCACCAGATCCTCGACTCCCACAAGATGCGACGTGACAGCTTGCCTGCCTACCGAGCCTCAGATGTTGCCCGAACAACTCCAGGCAGAACCACAGAATCAGTAAAGCTGGAAAAGACCTCTAAGATCATCAAATGCAACTGTCAGCCCAACACCACCATGACCACTAAACCATGTCCCAAAGCGCTACACCTGTATGTTTCTTGAAGCCCTCCAGGGATGGTGACTCCACCACCGCCCTGGGCAGCCTGTTCCAATGCTTCAGCACTCTTCCAGTAAAGACATTTTTCATAATACCCAATCTAAACATCCCCTGACACAGCTTAAGCCCATTCTGTCTTGTCCTATCACTGGTGACTTGGGAGACGGGACCGACCCCACCTCGCTACACCCTCCTGTCAGGGAGCTGTAGAGGGCAATGAGGTCTCTCCTCAGCTTCCTTCAGACTAAACAACCCCAAGTCCCTGAGTTGTTCCTCCCCACACTTGTTCTCCAGACCCTTCCCCAGCTCCGTTGCCCTTCTCTGGACCTGCTCCAGCACCTCAATGTCCTTCTTGTCATGAGGGGCCCAGACCTGAACCCAGTGTTCACGCTGCGGCCTCACCAGGGGCACAATCACTGCCCTGGTTGTGGTGGCCACATTATCCCTCACCCAGGCCGGGATGCTGTTGGCCTTCTTGGCCCCACTGCTGGGAAGAACCACGTTTCCTCAAAACCTCCTCACACCCTCTCCTCCTCACATAACCAGGTCTTCTTTCTACTTTCCGAGGGAGCTGCCACCCGGGAGCCGTCCCGACCCTCTCGTTGGGGCGGGAAGGAGCCTCCCCTCAGCCGCGCACCCATTCGCGGGGCCGCACACCGACGCGCCGCCCCGCAAGGCGGAAGCCGGCCGGGGCCGAGCGCCCTCGCAGCTCCCCCCCGCCCCGCCCCGCTGCCACCACAAAGCCGGTCCCGCCACAAAAGGCCGCGGCGAGGCGGGACCCGGCCGCAGGCCCAGAGGGGCGGCGCGGCTTCCCCCGGCACTCACCATGAGGGAGCTGCGGTCGACGCCGGGCCGCATGGAGGGGCTGAGCAGGCTGCCCCCGCTGCACCTGCCAAGAAGGCGCCCTCTGAGTGGCTGCCGCGACGAGGGGCCAAAGGGCATGAGAGGCTCGGGCTCCCCGCGGGGCGGGAGCAGCGGGGCCAGCAGGCTGACTGGCTTCCCGGCCGGCCAATCCGGGCGTCCCGCCAGCCGGGTGCTCTTCGGCGATTGGTCCGCGGCGGAGGAGACGGGCCGGACGGCGTCCCCCGGCGTCAGCTGCATGAGGGGAGGGGGCTTCGGCAAGGAGAACGGGAGCGGCTGCGGGGAGGCGGTCGCCGCCGCCGCCGCCGAGTCCCCACCTGACATCCTGGCTGCCGGCCCAGCCGCCAGGAGCTCTTCTCCGCCTCCCCTTTAGCGTCGGCGCCCGGAGCCGCTGGCGGCGGCAAAGCCCAAGCGGATGGAGAGGCCCCGCGCCGGAGGGGGCGGGGGAGCCGCGGAGAAAAGGCGGCTCGCCGGGCCGGGGCGAGCGGCGGCGGCGAGCGGAGGCGCTTCCCGGGGAGCGCGGGCCGGTGTCGGCGGGAGATGGGGCCCAGGCCCGCCGGGCCCGCGGAGCTCTGCGCGGGGGGAAGTAGCTGCGGCGGGGGCCGAGCGGAGGGGACGCTGGGAAAGGGCTCACGTGGGCCGGGGGCGGGGCGCCAGGAGCCGGACGGCACCAGGAACGTCTGAAGGAAGGGGAGGGAGGCGCCCGGCCTCGTTCTTCGCCGCCCGTTCAAGCAGACCGGCAGGTGGCGACCGCGCTCCCCTCGGCCTTGCGGCGGGTGGTACGCGCCGGCCGGGAGGCTCGGCCTCTCTGGGTGCCCCCCCCTCCCTTCCCTCCCCCCCCCCCCCCGTGGCGGTGCGGGTTGGTACGTGCCGAGCGGGGCGGCGGGAGGCGCGCGGTGGGGCCGCAGCTCCCCCCCCTCCTCGCCGCGCGGTGGTAGGTGCCGCTCCGAGGCGGCCGCCATGGCGGGGGCGGCGCCGCGGGGCCTAGTCAAGACGCGGCCGCTCTCCCCGGCTTGGCCGCTCTCCTCCGTCGCTCGACCGCGGCTGGAAGCCGCCTTGCTCGGTCGGGGGGAGGCTGAGGTAGGCCTGCGGCGCTAGCCGCGGGCCCGCGGGGTCGTGGCCGCAGGACGCGGGTAGCGCTGCCCTCAGGGGGGTGTGTGCGGCCCTGTGCGTTCATGGTGTCCTCGCCGCCCGCGGTGGGGGCTGTGCGCGAAGGGCCTGGGGAAAAAACAGCTTGCTGGGAGCTCTTGCTGCGGTTCAGAGAAGTGCCCTGGCTGAAATTGCTCCTGTTGGTTTATTCAGGGTACTGATGTTGAGGTAGGCAGCCTTTAAAAACCGTGGAGACAGTTTTAAGTTAGGGCTTCTTGGAGCAATGGAGCATTTGTCCTTTTCCAAGGAGATTTGCGGAAGAACCTGAGAGGTTTTATCCTTTTGAGGAATCCTGTTTTGCTGCCTCAAGTTGGAATCAAGGAGAGGCTCAGTCGAGCAAGCTGTGACATTGCGACTGAGTTGGTGCTTTCACAGGTAGATTTAGACTGAATATAAGGAAGGGGCCTTTTATGATGAAGGTGGTGAAGTGGCACAGGTTGCCCAAGGAGGTGCTGGAGGCCTCATCCCTGGAGATATTAAGGTTCAGGTTGGACGGGGCTCTGAGCAGCCTGACCTAGTTAAGCCTGTCACTGCTCACTGCTGGCAGTTTGGACTAGATGGTCTTTAGAGCTCCCTTCCAACCCAACACCTCTGATGATGTGATAGACATTGATAGGAATTCAAAGTAACCTTAATTAAAAAGTCCCGCTTCTTGCTTTTCCTTTAGGTAATATAAGCTGGGTTTGGTAGAGCTCGACTTGATCCAACGCACCATCTAGCACATCCGTTTCACAGTTTTTCTTTGTGTCTTCTACCTTCTGTCCTACTTCAGACCGGAATGTAACTTACTGCTTCAGTCCTGCAGCAGTAACTGCCCCTGTCCTTCTGCCCCCGTCATAGTTTGTGGTCAGATTTGGTCTGGGAAATGGTGAGAGAAGAGGGGGGAAAAAAGGCCAGAAAGGAGAGCTGAAAATTGACTCAATGTTAAGGCTCACTGTAACCTCAACTGAAATTAAGTGTAAAATGTAACTCTTGGTTTTCAATAAAGTGGTAAAAAACATGTCAAGCTGGGGGTTTTCTTTTGTTGCATATCACTAGCTTTTTATAAGAATATATACATCTACTGAAAAGTCGGTGTAGAGGAAGGAGTTATTTGTTGTATCAAGGCAAAAATTGTATGGTATGTCTATATAGTGTGAACTCAGTACTTTACACCACAGTGTCTGTAACTTAGAGGTGAGCACAATACACATTTTTGTAGGTTTTTAAAATCTGTTGTGAATGTGGCCCTTTAGATGTAGTAGACTGTTGAGATTGGGTTGGGTTTTTTTGATACTGCAAATAAGTGTGCTGGCTTGTAAACGGGGAAGCATTTTGCCCCAATGTCCTACTCTTGTGACTTAACAAGTCTGTTTAATAGTAGCCTTAAGTTCTGTATGACAACTAATAGGATTTGTGTAAGACCCAGTGTTATGAGCTCTGGGACCCTACAACAGGATCGTCCTACCATAGTGATATTCTTGTGGTGGAACTTGGAATTTGTTGATAGAAACTGTTTCTAGTTCTGCTGCTGGTTTTCCTTTATACCAAATACACCCACCAAGTCAATTTGTTGTCCCTTGATAAGAAGTAGCACATATATTGAAGCTTAATTTATTTGGTGTGAAATTCACAGATTATTTTAAAGTTCTGTAAATACAAAATACTATATCCAGGCTGAAAGAATACATGTCTAACGGCCCTGGGCTTGGGGGAGAGTCTCTAATTAAGAGTTCTCATTCGAGGAAGGTACTAAATTCCCAACAGAATGTCCAGTAAGAGGCAAAAAGAATAGAGTAGTGTGTGTGTGGCTCTGTGGAATTAATGTAGATAACCATTATCTTCATGCTTTCAGCTAGCTTTTGCCTGTGTGTTATGAAAGAGTTAATAATACTAAGCAAATTTTCAGATTTGTGTTTTTAAGGAGACAAAAGCACTGGGCAAGTATTTGAACCACATACCTTGCTTCTGACTTCCAGCGTTGCTTTCATTGAGTCTTAGTTATAGTTTTATGGAGAGACACTCTGAATTTGCTCAGGTTGATGTTAACTTTTGCCAGGACCAAAAGAGGAAATTAAAAAGCAGGAGTAATGCAGAAAGATTGAGTTGTTGATCTGCAACAGCGCTTTTGCTTTAATATGTGTTTGTACCACGTTGAAGTGTTGTACAGGTGTCACCGTGTGATAAAACAGGGTAGCTCGTGGACAGGATATTAAAACTTGATTTTTGTCGTACTCAAAATTGGTTTATCTTCATCATTCCATAAAAAAGCATCCTTGCCTCACAGCTTGGCATGTCCTGCTGCAAGGTTTAAGACTCCATTCGCTTTAATGTCTTTTCAAACACAAATGACGTATTTCAATCCCTGCTGCTTTGGCCAACTTAACTGTACGTTGGAAGTGATTATTTTGGAAACTGCTTGTGCTTTGCCAGCTGACCCGTGTATGCTTCTCCAGCCAGGTCCGTGTAAGCGGGGTGTCTGTCCAGCTTTGGGCTCGAATCTAACCGCAGGCAGCACGCTCCCCGGCGAGAGGTGTCACCCGGTATTCCTTGCGAGAAGGAATCGCCACCGTCTGCGAAATCCTGGGTCTGACTGGAGAAGTTCTCGATCCTGTTCACCCGCGCTGCCCACGTGGTTTAGACACAGATCAGAGGCTGACATCTGTGTCAGAAAAAGCATTGGAAACTTGGCTTCATAATATTTATAGCTAGTGTTCTCTTAACTTCTTCAGACTTGTGCTTGTGAGCCAATTCCTGGGTGACTTCTGTGTTTTCTTGGAGAGGTTGAACTCGTGCTGTGCCCTTAGTGTCTGTTCTAGATCGTTTCGTGACGATTACAGGAACTCACTGTGAAAAACCCCACAGTTTGTACTCAAAACTTACAAGAGGAATGGATGCACGTAAGAGACATGAGCAATATCCTAGAGACAGTGGTGGCTGGAGCTTTGCCCGAAGTGAAGGATTTACCTTGTCCCTTGTTTAAAAGCGTCTTACAAGGTCGAGCAGTTTGTTTGGACAGAACCAGCTGTGTTACAGCTGTTTGGGGTTCTCTTGGTAGCCTCTGTGGAGGACAAGTGGGTGGATTTCTACTTTTGGCTCATTACTCTGACATGGTATATTCACTTGACAGCTTGATTAGCAAACCAGGGGTCTCCAGAGAAACGAGCCAAGTTGATTTAGTTGATTTGACATGTCGTGGAGTTGTCTGTACGGGTGGCTGGAAGCCTTGAGAATGGTTTTTAGAGTTGTTGAGTTTGCTTTTTTTTTTTCCGGAGTGTGGAAGGAACTAATGCTGATCCGTGTTAGGGCAGCGTGTGAGCTACGGAGTCGCTAAATCGTTGTTAAAGCCCAGCAGTTAGTACATAGGGCTGTCATAATTGTGGTGCCATTGATTTCGGTGCTGTGATTCTTGCTGAAATGTACCTTATTTAAATTATGAGGCACGTGATAGACAAAAATCCTCGATTTTAGAGGAAATAAAGGAATTTAATATGAACACACAGGTGAAAGTGCATATGTAGTAAATGATTTCATGTGACCTTAATACTAAAATTACTGCCTGTGAATTTAGTCAGTGGAATAGATACTTTAATCAAGTGGGAGAAGGGCTGGAGGGAAGGTAATGGTAGAAAAATTCCGAATGGTTTATAATGATTTTGTGCCACTTAATTGCAACACCAAATTGAACTGCTGGGCAGGTTGTTTGCTGAGAGGTCCAGCTGTGGAAACAGCTGCTGCAGCAGCAGCGTCGGAGAGGACTGAGGACTTTGAGCACAGCATAAGCTGAACTTGGAGTTAACAGTGTCGTGGTGCTGCAGAACGGGCAAATGCTGCCTTGACGTTCCCAGGAGCGTCATTTAAGAGCTCGAGGGAGTAATCTCCGCTGTGCTCGGTGCTGACACAGCTTCGGTTGATCTGCTGGTGATCCGAAATGACCGGAACGAACGTCGAGCTGGTACTGAACGCGGGCAGAAGTGAGCCACGGCTGCTGAAGAAGCGGCTGCTGAAGGCATTCCTTGTGCCGAGACAGCGTGTGACTGTGGATTGTAGTGGTGACACATTCAGATCAAAAATTAACTTTCAAAGTTTATCGTAGAAGTCAGAAGATGAGGATTTACTTAAAATTGGAAAACTGTGGCTATTTTTGTGATGCTCTCATGCATTAAGACTAGTTTTCTTGAACAGTTTTCACTTACTGCTAAAACAAGATTTAAAGTTCAACAACCGTAACCAAAAACTTCTGGAAATAACTTCTGTAGGAGCTAAAGAATAAAAAAAAAAAGTGGGAAAAGCACACAGCCCTGTTCTCGTAGCACCTGTTTATGCGTCAGAGTGATGTCACGTTTATCCTTCTGTTGCCACTGCGTCACTGTCGTGTCTGAGTGCGCTTCCTATGCTGGCAAAACTTGTCACCTGCTTTGCTTTCCCTGGCGTTGCACCACCCCGGCGTATGTTACGTTGGCTTCCCCTCTGCAGAGAGTACGTGTTTGGGGATGTGGCTTTTATTTTCACCCCGATTTCCACCCACCTCCGTTATTACCAAACTATGAATATCGCGCTTGGGGGATGCAAACATTTAAATCATTTTTCCGCAGCAGGCCGTGAGCTCGTGAGCTGGCAAGTTTTGGGCCACCCCGGCTGGGGAGCCGTGCCAGCTCGTTAGCACCCCTCTGAAGCTAATTAGAGACAGCACCCAGCCGGAACCAGTCTCCTGTGGCTGGCTCCCAGTTCAGGGCCAGCACAAGTCCAGGTCACTTAGGGTGAGGGCAGGGTGAGCCTGTACAGACCTATTTTTCTCCTGGACGTATTTTAAGTGTCTTACGATGCTCGGATAATGGAAGCAAGAGAGTACCCTTTGCCTTTTACTTTTAATCTTTCTTGGATTGTGGGATCAAGGAAAAATTCTTTGTGAATATCCACTGTAGCTCTTAGGTTGCGGATAAGAGATTAAAACCGCAATCAGCTTGTATAATTTTTAATTCAGCTCTGCGTGTGTGCCCGTGTGTGCATATCTCAGGGATGCATTAGATGGCGTGATTTTGCATTGTTGTGCAAATTAAAGGTATTCTCACGAGGGATTTATCTGGTGTCTCCGCCACTTGTGTTAGTATTTTCTGCTGGATTTGGTTTTACCCTCCAGCGCTGGAGAAGAAAGCCGGTTTTACCCCATTTGTAGATGTTGCTGCTGAAGCGTTTAAGGTTCATTACAAACCACGTGAAGTTCAGCCAAGCGTTGTAAGAGTATTAAAGTTGAGCGCGCAGAGCTTTTGCTCCTTCCAGTGCCACACCAAGCCACTTCTGCCACTTGGGGATGGAGATGCGGATCTGTGTGAAGTAGCTCCTCAATCACGTTTTTACAGAATTCATACAGATCTTGAAATCGGAGTTTAAACTATAAACCATAATCCTTGCACCTCTGGCAGAGTCCAAATTAGGGGTTTTTAAAAAGCATTAAAAGGCCTTTTCCTTCATCAGGGCTTTCTGCCGTGGTGAAATTAATTTTCTGAATGTCATATTTGCTGTCTAGATTTCATGGTGCCGCGGAAGCATCGCTTTTCGTCTGAAACGTCTTCCTGTCCAAAGAAGATCTGCTCTCCTCATGCACAAAGAGCATCGAAATCTGAAAAGAGATACTTCGCCTCCTCCTGGCTCTGCCCAGCCTTCCCGGCGTCACTCTGCTCAGCCCTCTGATTTCCTACGGGTTTAAGTGCTGGTGACTATAAGCTGTAGCTGCAGTTCTTCATTTCTTGGGCGCAAGAACAAGGCGTCCTGAACAAGGACACCTGAAAGACGTTCATGCCCTCTCGTGTGAGCTCTTTGACGCATTTCACGAGCTTTTACCTCTCGAGCTGTGACCCTCTCCCTGCGGCGCTGCCCAGGTTCTGCCCCTCGGGTGCCAGCTTGGCCTCGCGTGGAGCGAGAACTCCGGTCTGCCGCAGGAATCCCTCGCGAACCCAGGACGAATCCAGACCACGAGCTGTCCTAGGGAGCAACGTGATAGATTTTTGCGTTTGCGCTCGGAGGCGTCGGATCTGGCTGTTTCTGATTTTGTACAGCGAGTGTGGCTTCAGCAGGGATTAAAGTCACTTTTGCTATCCAGACATGCAAGTTTGCCATTTATAAGCTCTTTCTCTTTTTTTTTTTTTTTTTGTTTAAGCATTGCTGCCTACACTAAGTCTCAATCAAGTGATTTTTATTTTTTACAAGTTTATGCTTTTTTGAATATGTTTCGATAGAGCACATATCTTTCCCCCTTCCTTCCTTTCTGGTCCAGTAGGAAAGTCCTCTGCCAGTACATCTGTATTTTGAAATACAGGATTTGTGGAAAGACAGGGAGAGAAGGAGTGGCTAAGTTTCTTTTACAACAGAATGACCGCGTTACGACTTAGAGTGGGTTTTTAAATACGCAGTGGTCTTTTATTTTTGCTGTCATCAATTCATTTACACTTTCTGTGGCTAAACTAAATACAAAACTCAGCTGTTTAAACCCTAGGCCAGGCGTTTAGCTGTAGATGGTTATTTTTTGGAAAGACGGCGGTTTCCGAGACTGATTGTCTGTGCTCTGGCCAGCAGGGTGAGGGCTTGTACACGGAATAAGCTTTAAGACTGTGAATCTGAAAGGAAATATTAGTGAAGCTTCCAGCTTGTCTGTCTTGGGATTCAGTTAATAAAGCCAGGAGCAACTTGTTAAGGAAAAAAAACATCTGTAGGATTCTTTTTTTTTTTAATTTCAGAGTGCCATTTAGAGTTCTGTCTTGATTTGTATGTGCTGGTAAAATATTTTCAAGTGTTGGCATATTAAGCAAAGAGCAGGCGGGTCGAAAAGGCAGTGTTGCCTTAGCAACCTCGGTCTTAGTTTCTGGATGGATTAGAACTATTTGTTTCCAACACATTGAGTTAAAGAAATATCTCTGGACAACGGAAAAAAAAAAGAGAAGAGATGGGTGAAAACATATTCTACATGAAGCTAGTTCCGTGGGTTTGGTTTGCTGGTGTGGCTGATTATTTCCCAACAGATGTGCTTTAAGTCATACAGAAGGATTTATTTTTCTCCCATTCGAGCTTCCTAAGTTATTCAAGAATTGAGTTGCTTTTGTTTTTTAAAAATCCAGGGTTTATGTTGGTATAAGCGTGGGTTTGCTTTGTTTGTTTTTTTTTCTAGGAGTCCTGGAGATGTCTGATATATTCCGCACACACCCTTAGTCTCTTTTGAAAAGAGCCGTCGGGAGCTTTTCCCCATGTTCCAAATGTATTCTTTGCAGCCCATTTCTTCCTCTGAATAATTTTACTTAGTTTTCACTCCTTAGGAAAATTGTATTCAAATTTTCCAGTAGTGCCTTTTGCTTTATAGACCATGGGGTTGTGTTTTCTGCTGGGTACTGGGTGATGGTGGCACCTTCCTGGGGTTGTGTTCTGCTTCCGCTTGCACCGTCGGCGTGGAAAATATCAGACCAGGAGCCGGCTGGATTCAGATCAGTCCCAATGCAGGGAGAAGTAACAAGAGTATGTCAAACTTTTTTTTTTTTTTTTTCCCCTCCCCCTGGAAGAAGTCTGAAGGTGACAATGAATTGGGTGTTATTTCTAGGGAGCGCTTTGTGCGATCGCCGTCGGAGGAAGGAGAATGTGTCTCTGGAACATGAGGTGTCGTCTTTGGGGGCTCTGAGACTTCCTTTGAGCATCTCAATTGTGGGGGCGTCCATTCCCTGGGATCCTTTGGGGGAATTTGGGAGCCTGAAAAGCTCGGGTTCTGGGGAAATCGGTTGAATCCCTGCTTCTCTGTCAGCTCAGGAAGGCACGAGTTTAGGTGTTGGATGCTGTGAGAAGCAGCCCATCCTAAAGCTGGTGCCAGACAAAGGCAAAACGATGCCAACATTAAGGCAAAATGCAAAGCAAAAGTGTGTGATAATTAAAAAAAACCAATTTGATGCTCCCCTTGGGTGGCTTCTGGTTCCGTGAGCCCGTGTTGCGCACGGGGGAATCCTCGCCCCGAGGTGGATAATTTGTGCATTTGTGAGTCTTGTGTGGTAAACGTTGGACTTTTTCCAACCGATCTGCTTGTTGATAGGATCCTGGTTAAAATTTGGTGCGAGTGACTAATCATTGGTTTTGATAAAGCTAATAATAAGGGATTTTGTGCTAAATAATTGTGTATCGCGCTTTATTGTTTTCATATGCTTGCTTTGTTTCATAAAAATCACGCAATGAAACATAGATCAGTAATGTTTGTTGCTTGATCCTACTGCTGTATAGCTGATGAATTCATGGATTTAAGACAAATAATCCGTATTTCATTACTAGCAAGTGCTAGAAATAAAAATGTACTCTGGACTATTGGTTGAAAAACAAATCCTGAAGTCATAAGAGAGGATTAAAGTTGGGAAAAAAAAATCTCTCAAGAGAAATGTTAAAAAACAAAGAGAGTAATGACATCTGCTTAATAGCATCCAGCCCTCTCGACCAACAGTTATGAACCTTTGAAGTCTTTAGATATGAGAAATAAAAGCAGAAAACAAACAAAAAGAGCAACATGTGAGGAAAAAATCAGAATAAAATGCAAGTCCAGGTTGTCTGGAATTTTTATTTTCTACAGGGGAAAGCTTTGAAGCCTGCCTGAAATGTGTTCTAAAGAGACTAATGAAGCTAAAGATAAAAGCGTAGGGATAAAGCTTAAAGGGCAATAGAGCTACATTTAATTCACAAACAACGTTAGCAGGAGGAAGAGAAATCTTATAATGCCTGGGCATTCTCTCTGTTTCTGGAGGTGGTTTCTTTCACTTCAGGGCACCTATCAGCAGGAAGAGTTTTTGTAGTCGAGAGAAAAACAAAGGCAGCCTTTCAGGTTAATGTCAAGCGTGATGGAAAAGTCAGAACAAAACCCTTAAAAGAGTATATTTGGAAGTAGTTGTGGAATGTGGCTCACTCTGTACCCAAGTCTGGCCCGTCCTTCAGGAAGGCAAATTAATTCTCTGATCGTGTTCCTGAATGCAATTTTTTTTTTTCCTTCCAAATGTACTAAGCCTTATGTACCTTATTTCACTTCTGAAGTGCATTTCGTATGGAAGCATCTTAATGCATCAAGAAAGGAATCGATTTGTTGTGATCTGGGAAGTTGTCTCTGCAGGCGGTTGTTTTCTGTGAATTTAAGCTTGAAAATCAGGGTAAACGGAGCTTTGCCCCGCAGAAAAATGTTGTTCGTCAGGCTTCTGATGAAAATATATTTCCTTTTTTCTGATGGCCCTGATTCAAACTTACGTGGCTGAACATGGGATAAGTATTATTGGTATAAGAGAATCAATGGTATTATGAATAGTTAAATTTTAGTCTAATGGGCCTGGAAAGTAGGCTTTACCATCCGTAATACTCTTGCATTAAAAATGAGCTTAATCTTATCGTTAGTTTTATTCACTTTCTAGGCCGGTGTTTTACGGGGACAGTCAATGTGAAAGACCTTGGTTGTTGCCGAGGCCTTTGTGGAAGTAGAGATGAATCCCATAAAGATGTAAAATCAGAAAATCCATCTTGGGAAAACGGGATATCGCCTGGCAGAGGAGAGTCTGCTTGGGTTGCCTTAGCTGAATCTTCTGCTGTGACTTGGCAGCAAGTTCTGTTCTGAGTTCCTTCAAGAAGAAACTTCTTCTCAGTGAGGGTGACGGAGCCCTGGAACGGGCTGCCCAGGGAGGTTGTGGAGTCTCCTTCTCTGGAGACATTCAAGACCCACCTGGACACGTTCCTGTGTAGCATTATCGAGGCGTTCCTGCTCTGGCAGGGGGATTGGACTGGATGATCTTTCGAGGTCCCTTCCAATCCCTGACATTCTGTGATTCTGTGATTCCTTCACGGTAAGGAAAGATCCGGGAGACGAAAGTCATCAAGACCACGGGTGACTGAACGTTTAAAAGAAACCATCCAGTCTAGTGGTGGGCATTTTTAAATCTTTACTTAGTCCTGCAAATAATAGTAAGGAACAAAACAACTCTGATTAATATGTTAATCTGGTGCCCAACATGAGAAACCAGCTGAGCACAGGCAGAGGGAGGCACACGGGGAAAGCGGGTTCCTTCTCCAGTTGGGTCCCAGGATCGCCATCTCCAAAGTGATTTTCTTTACAGTCACTCAAAAAAAGCTTTTTAATTATACTTCCATATGCCCACTGAATGAAATAATGGGGAAATTGAAAATATCTGTTTTAGTAATCCCTTTGAAACAAACCAGTGCTTCCCAGTTGGTCAATCTGCCATGTTTCTCTTCAGCTGAAAATGGCTTTTACAAAAACTAACTTCTTCTTTCTAGTGTTTCGTCTGACTTGGACTTAAACGTTTGCAACCGCTACTCCTTGCTGTGGAGGCCTTTTTTAAAGAGCCAATTTCAGCCTGCGTCGCTGCAAAGTGCTTCTGCTGATTTTTTTCCCATCGAGTTCAAGTGTATTGGCAATCCGCACGGTGTGTAGTGGAAAATGAAATCAGTTTGACGGTACCAAATGTTATCCCTACACCTGCTTGCTTTTGGCGCCGTTCGGCAGCTTTACCGCTCTTCCTACTGTGTGGTGGAAAAATCTGTTAGAGGCAACTTTTTTTAATGAAGCCAACAATTAAAAGTTTAAAATTTTAGTCCAGATTTCACGTTTTCCTGCTGGTGCGTTGCGTCTCACTGTGTGTGCTCACCGCCTGGGTGGCCTTCAGAGCACAACAGCTCGGCCCGGCCCCGCCGCGTTCTGCCGGCTGCGTGGTTTTCGTGCGGAGCAGAAACCCACAGGGCTGTCACCTCATCCATAATCTGAGTTTAGAGGAGTGTTTGAGGGTGGTTCTAGAGGAGAGAGTTTTCCTGGTGACCAGCTGATTGTGCAGACGGGCAAACCTTGACAAATCAAAGCCTACTGTCACTGCTAGGAAATGTAATTAAGCGTTTTCTTATGCCCGTGGAGTTAACCATGGTCGTGGGAGAGCTCCTGAAGAATTGTCCAGTGTTTGTAAATATGTTAAAAGATGTTGGATGCAATCGATTTTTTTACTTTGTATGCAAAATGCAAATAAAATATATCGTGTTTTGATCCTGGCAGGGTCTACTCTATTGAGAGCTGGGCCCAAGTTCTTCACCGACACTGTCCGTCTTCATTGCTGCTCTCTCCCTTCTTAAACAACCTCACTTGTGGAGAGTTCATATCTACTTTTAGAAAGCAATCCCACACCCGGCTGTGTTCACAAACGCCCTTGAACCCGTTCCAGAGGAAGGAAAGCGTCTCTAGAGGCCCCCTGGTTTAGGCCAGCGCTGGAGTAGGGCCAGTTCTGCGGTGGGTTTGTCCTTGAAGATCATCTCACTGGGGACCTTGTCCAGCTTCCAGCTATTTCATCACTAGTGGACAGCAATGTGGCGATGAACCTTCATTTCTTCCCCCGCCCAGTGCTTTATATCATTACAAGAGCTGGTTTAGATCAAGGTGAAGCCGTAGCAGCGATCTGATCATCACGGATGGGCTCTCTCGTCCTTAACTGCTTTCTGGCTTCTTTTGCATTAGTGCGCTCTGTTTGTTTGTTTGTTTTTTGGAAATTCAAAAAGTTTTCCCCCCCAGAATTTCTCCCGGAATCCCGCCGCGAAGAGTTTGGGCCTTAAACTTTACTTCTGAATTATTGTCATCACGGCGCGGCACCGACGGGCACGCACAGCCCTGATTGCGCATCAGGGCTATTGTTCCTGGGAAGGAGCGGAAAGCACGAGCACGCTGCAGGACCTCCAAGATAATGCTTTATAAATAAACATCTGAAAATCGTCGCGTACGGCCGAGTGGAAGATTGGATTCGCGTTACAGAAAGATTGCTGCCAACGGCGCTTTTGGCAGCGCGGTCTCTGAATTGGAAGGGTGAAATGATGGCAAATTGTCCGTTTCAGTACGGATCCTCCAGCTGTCTGGAAGACGGTGGAAGGAAAGTTTAATTACTGTTTGTTCTCGTCAATGTGCTGATCGGGTTTTCTTCTTTTGTGCTTTTCTGGTCAAATTTTATTTTAAATTTCTTTGCTGCTCTACACAGTAGAGTAGCTCCAGTGGAAACGTAAGCGTGTGCTGACGAGGAGGTTAAATTTAGGGCATGTCACAGAAATCTGAGAATGCTTTTTCTCTTTGGGGAAAAGTGTTTTCTGTGTTTTCTTTTTTCTGCTGCTGCTATGCGATGCTTTCAAACAATAATCCCAAACCTTTGCTTTCCAGTGCGGGTTCATGCCCGACGAAGGATCGTCTCAAAGAGAGAACTGTCAGGTGATCTCAGCTCTCGCTGAAGAACAAAAAAGCAAAAAAAAATCAGGGGGGAAACGTTACGAACACCCAAACCATTGGAAAACATCCGACTCTGCCCCCTGTATACGTCTGTCAGGAGAGCACTTCACATCATGGGTGCTTGTAGGAAGCTGTGGAGAGTGATGGATCAGGTGTTAAAATAGAAGAGGTCGCTGCTCCCCAGGTGTTTCAGGTGTACGGATGAAGCCTTAGACTTTCTGGGTGTTGCATGTAAGGAAAAAGGACATACACTCACGGTGGAGCCGTTGTACAAAATAAAGCAATTTCTCTTTCAGAAAAAAAAACAATTTTTCAAACCCGTAGGATGTTTTCTAATTCTTTGGTAGTACCTCTGTTTGTGCTCTAGCTGTGCTATAGGAGTGCAGGTCAAAGACAAAGCTAATTTGCAATTGAAAACATTAATGAAGTGCAGTAATTATTTTTTCCCCATTGCTCTTGCTGTTTAAATTGTACCTGATAAAAATCAGCAATTTTTAGTTCATAGAGTCAAAGACTTGGGCTCTCTGATATTTTTTTTTCCAGCACTGTTTTCTTTTCTAACCCTGCAGGGAATATGTTTTTAAGCATTTTTATTGGATTTAGTGAAAATATAATTTCTTTTCTATCTGATTTTGGAAGTTGCTCTTCCGTAAGTTCTTTTTAAGCAGTCTCAATCTTGTATGTGAACTGCTTGATGAATTTACCTGCAAGGAGTGGAGCTCTGCAATGCCATTATCGAATATGCAAAAACTATTTGCGCTAAGAACATAACGAGATTTTGACAAAGAGGCAAAGGCTGACAATGCTGTTCTGTTCTTATACGCCTAAATCTTGTATATATTCCTGTCTTTTTTAATTTGTTGGCAGATGCACACACGGAAGAGCTGCAGAAGTAACCGTTACAGGTTTATTTTGCCTTTGCAAAGTATATAAATCTTGCTTTTTCTACAGTGTTCTCATGCTGTTAAGATCGAGTCTGCCAGTCATTTATAGTGCAGTGATAGATGGTGGAATTTGGTTTGTCTCGCTTACTTTGCTTTAAATCGGAAAAAAAAAATCACTTTTAGGTAAATGTGAACTGGTTGTATGGTCTAACTGAAATTGCAAACACAGATTAATTTCTGAGTAAATGTATATGATTTCAAAGAAAATTTTTTTAAGAATTTGCAGTCCTGGTATTTGATTTGACAAATGCTGCAGTAGCTGACTGCATTCTGGAACCTGTTTGTCTATAAACGCACATGTACAGGGAATTAAATTTTCATTACGTAAACCTATACATACAGCTGCTGTCAGACACAGAGTTTTCCTTTTTTCGCTTTGCACTGCTCAGAAAATACTGTAGATCTCAGTACTTTGTTGATGACCTGTGTTACAGACCTGCACTGTCACAGAACGTCATCGGTCTGTTTGGAAATACTTTTTCAGACGCTGTTGGCAAGTGGAGCAGCTCCACGTTTCCTCCCTGCGTTCCTTAACCAGAGGAGCCTTTCCTCGGTTCAAAAGCGTTTTGTCTCGAGTTATTCAAGCCCGTAATTTTTGTTTTCTCTGCTTAGGGCAGGACTGGGCTCTATGTACACAGCACTAACCTAATTGAGGTAGTGGGTGTTCTTGGTTGTAGGAAGTCTAATGCAATTCTCATCAGCTGGCACACGTAAAGTGGTCTCCTAAAGTCGTGTTGGAAATTTACATTGGAAATTAATTTTTGTAATTAAAATGGCTATATAGAATAGGATAAATCTGTCTGTGACGCTGTGTGTGTGGTAGGTGGGTGGGTCTGGAAGACTTTGTGTTTGTTTTAATGCTTTCTGCTGTGTGATGCGGCTGCCGAGGGACTGGCCGGCGCGGGGACTACACGGCTGAGCGCAGCAGCTAAAATCCACGTAGAGTTACAACATACTCCCTCGCTCGCCCACAACTGGGAGCAAAGGCTGATTGGAGGGCAGGTCCTGCTCTCCAGAGCCGTTCAGGCGGGACAGGCACTCTCTGAGAGCCAGGCTTTTGTCTTGTCCTGTGGAAAGTTCAGAAGGAAGCGAGATCTCTGTGTAACATTTATACTTTCCTCTGCTCGTACCATCCAGACCTCGCAGCGTTGCATGAAATGGATGTGATCCTTCCCGTTACCCTTTTCAGTGTCTTTTTGGGCTCCCATTGTCACCGTGGGGTGAGGTGCAGATCCTTCAAGGGACAAGTAGCTGCAAAGTGCCTGATACTCCCATAGACCAATCCTTTCCGTATATCTGCCCTTCATTACATACTGCTTTATTGCACTTCAAGAAAGAAAAAAAAGTGTGCGGGTGAAGTGGACTTGATTGGTATCTCTGTGTGGAAAAGGAGCTTTATTTAAAAATGCAGCAGCATGGCAGGGTGAATTGCTATCAGAAGAGCACAACGGATTTTTTTTTTTGCTTTTTTTTCCTGCCCACGTCTGCTGGCAGGCTTGGTGTTCCCTTCTCATCCGAGTTCCACCTTGTGCTTCACGGGGTAACCATGAAAACACGTCCCGTCAGCAAATGTTTCCTCGAAGATATGAACAAAAAGCAACCATAATCACAGCAGGTATTTTATGACTGACAGCTTGAGTTAAAGATGTATCAAAATACATTTTTGTTAATGCACACAATGTCTGTGCAATCTTACGCCAAGTTTTTATACTTGTTATACAAAGCAGCCAAAAGGTCTGTCCTGCTCCTGCGCCAGCTGTCGATGTCTGTTGCCCCTGTTTCAAGTCTCAACTATCGCTAATTTGAAGAATTCAAAATAAATTCAAGTCAATCTGATTCTGCAGGGCCTGGTTCGATTACTTCAGTAAATATTTCTATTCAATAAAACGCATTTTGAAACTCAGCCGGGCTGTTGCCAGAGCAGGTGCTGGCCCCGTCCGCAGGGGAGAGCTGAGCTGCTGCTCCCATGAAAGATGGGGACAGAATCCTCTACGTGCCCCAGGGCAGCTGCAAGCGATGCCCGGGGCATTACGCCTTGCTGGGGGCGATATTTTTCCATCTGCTTGTCTTGAAGTACACAAGTGGAGAGCTCGGACCCTTTTGCAGCATCACTCTGAGGATGCTGCACGGTCTAAAGACAGCTCATCCCCGACATGGACTCTTGCACCCTGCTCTCGGATTTTTGCTGTAACTTTAAGCTTTCTCTCAGCACCCAACTTTCTGGAAGCACACGGCAAAGTCAGCCGATACGGTCCAATTCCATGTCGCTGACAGGGTGTTGAGAGTTAATGCGATGGTGCTTGCGTGGCGTTATCCTTTCTGGCTTCTTTTTTGACTCGTTTGTAGGTTGCAACGTGATCTCTCAGCCCCGGTCATTCCGTGCAGCATCGTCCAAAACATCTTCAGCATTTGTAGGCAATTCCCTATTTCTGTGCGTGACATCGTTCTCTGCGCTTCCTAGAGCACGCGTAACATCCACCGGGGATTTTCTGAAGTTTATTTTTAGCTTTTCCAAATAATTCACAGATTTGGATTAAATTTCGTTCTGTGTGGCAATTTAAACCAGTTGGTATATGCTTAACGTCTGTTGCTGAAAACCATGACCTACAAAAACTGTGTTATAATATCCTAAGCAATGAATTATTCAGATGCTTGCACATACTGTGGATGCGAGAGTGGCTTCGGAAATCCAGACTGAGCTTTTGATCCCTTCACTCCTCCCCTTCTGGCGCTTGGCCCGTGCTACAGGCAGGGAAAGGGCCACGGGAGGGCAAAGAAATCCATGAGAAATAAACCAAAGGAAGAGGAGGGAGAAGGTAAAACACTTCATAAAGGCAGGATGCTCCAGGGTGTTGTGGATGGAGTCTCTGCTCACCCCCTTGGATTATGACGGGCTTGGGAAAAAGGGTTTTGGAGAAGGAATAAAGGAATGGCAACTGGAACAGCACTTGATGCTGCAGCATTTCTATATGCAAGTTTCCAGCCACTGCTGCCGCAAATGTATGAAATGGGATAAAAATTTATGCCTGAGGACCAATCCTTTACCAGTGAAATATTAATATATGTTACAAAATTGTAGGAGCTTCAAGTAAACAGTTTAGACCTAGGGAGCCGCTATATTGTTGAGAGAGAATGGGTCAGTCTGAGGATGCCAGGTGAGTGCCTGTGTGGGCTTCACAGGAGGAAAAAATGGAAGTTTTGTGGCACTGTAGTCCCTGAGGAGTGGGTTGCTGTATCTCATAGCGGAGATGAGACAACAAATGTTTTACTCCGGCTCCTTTTGCTAATTTAGAAGCAAAATCTGACTAGGAAGAGGAGAGGAGCACAGGGAGCCCCGGGTTCGTTCGTGCTCTTCGGTACCAGCCAGCAGCAACATGGACACTTCCAGAACGCTGCTCCTGGTAGCAGACGTCTGCCTTTCCCTGGAGATACTGCCCTGGTACAGTGATTTATACAGACCGTGGCAACCGTAAGCTCAAACGTTGAGAAATGGGCTCACCCACAAACTTCAGGCTTGAGGTGGTGTCCATGGGTCTGCTCCCGGAGCCTGTATGAGCAGCTCAGCATGTGAGCAGAGCAAATGACTTCCTACTAAAATATTTCCTTAGCCTGCTGCCCGTAATGGACTGTTCGTTTTGGTTTTGTAGGACTCTTAAATGCTACCCCATTTTTCTTATACATTTATTTTTCCTTTGGAAATTGAACCTGTTACTTGTCGTGATTTGCATTTTTGTGACTGACTGCGCCTGGTGAGAACAAGCAAATTGTCCTCAAAAGCTGCAGGTAAAACAAGCGACGCTGTTTTAGCTAATTTATTCATCAATAGAGCTCTCTGCAAGTTCGCTGCAAACTGGATGAGAATTTCTTGTTCTTTCAGCCATTCAAAGCAGGTCTCTGCTGCCCGGCTTTGTGAGCAGTGAAATATTGTGCGTGTCTATTTTGAGATGCTTGCGGATTTATTTTTTAAGCAATTACAAAAATACCCAGTGGATGTAGCGCAGAATCTTGAGAAGAAAGCGAGAGCGTAGCTCTTGATGGGAGGAGGCAGCAGCGCGGTGGGATGGAAGAAATCTTACCCCTCTCCCAAGGGCCTGATGGACATAGCCCGTGGCGAGACGCTCACATAAAGCGCTGCCTTACACATGACCCTTTGGCCAGGGAAACTTAGTCTTTGCATTTTCTTGCCAGACTGCAACATAAAGTTCTGCAGACAAATTTTATCATATTAACTATAGGCTGCTGGACCAAGTCTTGCGCCCGGGTGGGGCCAGTCCCAGTCCCAGACACAAACTGGGCACAGAGTGGGGTGAGAGCAGCCCTGGAGAGAAGGACTCGGGGGTGTTGGCAGACGAGCAGCTCAGCCTGAGCCGGCCGGGCGCTCCTGCAGCCCAGCAGCCAACCCTGCCCTGGGCTGCACCCAGAGGAGGGCGGCCAGCAGGGCCAGAGAGGGGCTTCTCCCCCTTTGCTCTGCCCCGCTGAGACCCCGCCTCGAGTGCTGCCTCCAGCGCTGGGGTCCCCACCCTAAGAGGGACGTGGAGCTGTTGGGACGAGTCCCGAGGAGGCCACAAAGGTGACCCAGGGGCTGGAGCAGCTCTGCTGCGAGGACAGGCTGAGGGAGCTGGGGGTGTTCAGCTGGGGAAGAGAAGACTCCGGGGGGACCTTGTCACTGCCCTCAGTGCCTGAAGGGACCTACAGGGAGGCTGGGGAGGGACTTTGTGCAAGAGTGTCCAGCGACAGGACAAGGGGAGAGGGATTTAAGTTGAAGGAGAACAGGTTTAGGTTGGATCTTGGGAAGAAACTCTTCAGCCCGAGGGTGGCCAGACTGTGGCACAGGTTGCCCAGAGAGGCTGTGGCTGCCCCCTCCCTGGAGATGCTCAAGGCCAGGTTGGATGAGCCTGGAGCAACCTGGGCTGGTTAAGGGCATCCCTGCCCATGGCAGGGGGTTGGGTTAGATGATCCCTAAGGTCCCTTCCAACCTAGGCCATTCTAGGATATATTTATGTATATTATCAAACAGCCTTTTGTCAATACTGCCTTCAGTCACATCAGGACCTAGAGACAGTCTGTGTGTTGCCATATTATTTTTTTTCTACTCTTTTACTTAGTTTTGGGGCTGTAGCGGGGAAAGCTGTGTAAAGGAAACGTGTGCCTTCAACCAGAGCCTGCAGTGGCATTCCTTTTGTAATTTTTGTGTTCACTTTATCAAAGACAAGGTCTGAAACCCTGAGTAAAAAGAAATTTAAAAGGCCTAATTAACATACCTCCTTCTTATCTTTTTAATGACAGGTAAGACAGAATTGTAGTATTAATCTGAAATGACTTAAAAACTCTCCACTTTGATGGTTAAAGTGCATTTTGCTGAGTCTTTTATGGTTTTGATATAAATAAATAGAAACTTCTGTTGTTTGGGGCTTTCATCTAAATATTTTACCATTTTTAATGCGAAAAAGCGATTCATCTGGGCTGTTGGCATTTACGAAATTCTAGCGCTGATGCTCGTAAAATGACATTAATTTGCGCTTTGTGTTGAAATTATACAGACTTATTAAATGGTTTCCTGAAGGCTGCTCATCCCATAACATCTTCAAAGCTCTTTGCAAATCCGATGTAATTAATGGTCACTACAGGCTTGTGCAGGAGCTGGAGTGCCCTGGCTCCCAAGCAGCAAACCCGGGTTTCTCTTTGGTCCTGAGTGTAGCAACAGAAATACAGATTGTGCCCGAGATGAAGAGCATCGCTCAGCAGCGAAGCCAAGGCTCCTGCATCCCTTGGGGAGCCAAGACAAATGGTTTTCTTCTGTGGGAATCTAAAAAAAGAATGACAAGGAGCGGTGTGTCTGATTACCGTTGGATTTCGTAGGAGCATTTTAAAACTTGGGGAGGTCTGGGCAGGATATAAAAAGGCAAAAAGTCTATGGGTGAAGCATCAGAAGCAGGAGGTGAGAGAAAACATGAAAACACCCTTTTCTCTCCCCTTCTCTCTGTCTTTCGTTCTCGCTGCAGACAGCAGCGTCGCTTTTGGCTGGCTGTTGGCCAGTTGGTTACTGGGAGGCAGTGACGGAGCTTAGGAGAGGGACGAAGTGAGAGCTTTGAGCACAGGCAGCGACCGAGTCAGCACCAAGCTTCACCTCGTGATGGTGTTGCTAAACATGCAGATCTGCTTCGTGTCCTGACTCTTTCCTGGATCCATGGGCTGGTGAGACAAGAGGGCTGCCCCGGCTCCCCCTTTCCCTGCCCTCGAGCATCCTTTGCCAGCTGGGCGGCCGGAGCGTCGCAAAAAAAGGGTTCGCGAGCGATGTGAAAGGATCGTGTTCTGCTTTTGTCCCGTTTACAAAGCGACCCGAGCCTCATCTATCAACTGCTCGTTTCTATCTGAATTCCACTCCCGCGGTACAAAGAACCGGTGAAAGAGATTAAAAAGGTAGAAACTAGCAATCTGCACACCTTCGTGGCATCCATGGCAACGGCCTTCCCATCGCAATTAGGTAGACTCGGGAGACAATAAGAGTGTTTATCACGCCAAAGGAGATAAAGAAAGACTAATAGGCACCTTTTTAATAATGCTTCTCCTTTAAGTCTTCCATTTTTTGCTGGATTAATATGAACGATCTATACTTAGCAATACATTGTCTGGCAGATTGGCGTTTTCTGGTCAGATACTCGTCGTTTACATTTTTTTGGCGTCTGGTCAATGTTATTTCCTAAGCTGGATTTCCTAAGAGGAATACCCGAATCCACTTTGCCTGCCTGAGTGCTAAAACACTAGCTCAGTTCCAAAAAGTGTAAGGTGCATATGAAATACATTAAGTGAATTCAACAGCAACATTCCTTCGCAAGTGCAGAGCTGAGCTGTTGACGGGGCATCCTCACAGACATCTCCTTTTTTTCGTCCAGCATGTTTCTGGAGAGCAGAGAGGGCAGGGGGTGTCTGTGCACTGGCAGTTCTCTTCTCTGCATTTGTTGTTCGTTGCCACAAAACTCCTTCTCTTTGCTAAGAGCGTCTTAAGTCCAAGACTGTCTTTTTCCTGATGGGAGAGCTCTCTGCTCTCCATCTGCTCGCTCTGCACCTGGAGCAGGGATGAGGAGTGAGTGGCTGAGTTAGGGTCCTGCTCCAAAATGGAGAAATTAAGACAGTGCAGAAAACTCTGTTTTCACTAGCATTGTCCACGTTGCAGCGCGCAGGAGATAGGAATTGTGTATTTTCAAGCAGTGCATCCCACGATTTACAGTGCCTTGATCTTTCTAAAGATTTTTGAAATAGCTCCTCTGTAAACTCAGGGCGCTCGTATCATTAAGTCTTCTTAACACAACTATTGCAGAAACTATCTGATATTTTTTGGCGGCGAACTATTTATGACAGATAACTAATACCGCGGCCCTTGCAGACTGTGAGGCTTGATTAAAAGGCTGAGTGTCATCAAAATGATGGAAATGGATGTTCTCGGGATTGCTCAGCCCTACAGAGAACAATCAAAGAGTCGAGTCGCGATCCCTCAATTAGCGGCAGGGTTCACTCCTGATGAAAATGAAGCATCCAGAATGCCTCGGGCAGCGTTTGGCGAGGCTCGCTGTGACGAATGGCTCCGGGCTTTGGGGCACTGGCAGCACTCTTGGCTTGCTAAGCTGCAGAGGTGGATGGTACACGTGTGCTGGAACGGAGGACGCCGGGCATGGTTTTTGCTGTTGTATCACAAGGTGTACAGAATTTCATTGTTAAATACCAAATACTCCTTGCCGAGAAGGGCGATTACCATTCCTCTCACGACCCTGAGGCTGGGGACAGGTGGCAGGCAGGGCCGGGCACACACGGTTGCTGGGGGTGTGTTCCAAGCAGGTCTTGCTCCGTTGGCGCCCCGCAGACGCTCGGCTGGGATCTCGTCACTCAGACCTGAAGGAGAGATGCCGAGCCCATCCTCCGCGGTGGAGGAGGGCGAGGGGTGCGTAGAGAAAACAAAACAAATCAGAGCAGATGGAGGGAGGGCAGAGGGGAGAAGCAGCAGCTGTGGGCAGGGGGGAGCTGCCAAAGGACGCAGCAGCATCGGTGCTCCCGTGCCTTCGAGATGTGCCAGGGAGCATCTTCAATATTCACGTCGGGTTTGCACCCGTTTTAAGCTGTAGCATCACGGTTTAGGCTCAAGGTGTGACAGCAGGAGATAATTATGCTCTGATTCAATCAACTCCCTGGACAGAGCACTGGAACAGGCTGCCCAGGTTTAGTGAGCTGTGCCGGCAGCACTGCGTTGCAGAGTTAAGACTTTCGTCCTTGAGCTCTTTCCTAAACAAGTGCATAACTCTTGCTTCCTAATTATGAAAAGAGACCCTGACCAGCCGAGTACAGCTCATGCTGAGAGCTTGTCGGTGAGAATGAACAGACAAGGTGCTTCTTGTACACCAGATGTGCACGGGAGTGAACGGCAGAGTATGATCAAAACAGACCTGGGAAAGTCTGTTTTCCCTGTGTGATAAGAGAGTGACTAAAGGAGCACATGAGCTAATAACAACCCTGGCTGTATAGTCTGATCTCTTGTTTGTAACCCAAAAATAGTGCTTCGTGCTAGTAGGTATGAATATGTGTGCCTGCTTGCAATAAAGGGAATTCCGTTTTCCACCATCTCGGAGTTCGTGCGTGCTTCTCAACACCCAGGGAGGTTGTGGAATCTCCTTCTTTGGAGACATTCAAACCCCGCCTGGACACGTTCCTGTGCGCTCTGCTGTAGGTGGTCCTGCTCTGGCAGGGGGCTGGACTAGATGATCTTTGAGGTCCCTTCCAACCTCTAACATTCTGTGATTCTGTGATTCTGTGATCAGCAAACATTGCTCTCTGCCTCAGCTGGCTGTGTGCAGCCTGGGAGTCCAAAAGTGCCCTGAGAAAATGACTCTGAGCGTGGTCAGGATTGGTCTCTCCCTCATGTATGACAACTTTCCGGAGATTTATGAATCGCTTCGAAACCGAAGAAGTGACTGGAAATAGAAAAAAATCGTCACAGCCGTCGGAAGGTGGGGGAATGTTGCTGTTGATTTAAATGGCTTGAGGGTGTTACCCAAGGTACGCTACCAAGAACCTTGAAAATACCTCGTGCAGTTTGCTAGGTAGGGCTGTAGTTGTTTTTAATTGCACGGCTGCTGCTCATGCACAATATTTGCATTTTAACACGAGTTCCAAAAGGATTCCCGTTAAGAGCCCTCGGACTTGTTTAGTACGTGCAGCAAGTTTTTGGGCCGTGGAGAACATAAAAGGTCCAAAACAAATCTCTCTTTGCAGATAGCTGATGCACATTCTATTGTTGTTCCGTAATTCACTGTAATTATATCAGATTGTAAGAGCAAACCCAGACTCGTTCCTGGGAAAAACTGTTCATAGGAGACATCACCACCAAAAGTTGTTTATTCCTTCACTTCACACAGACAATAACATAAGGTAACACGATAATAACCAGAATTTCCTCACTTGTTCTCTCTTCCTGTAAACACCAGAAGGAGACAATGAAGATTTATTATTGAGGAACTTTGTAATCAGGTTTCGCTACAGTCCTCAGCAAAAGAAACCTGCATTTGCGTCTTTTAATTTTATCTATCTCAGTTATAAAGGCCCTAAAATTTAATTCTTCTTATAAAATTTGCTGTTAATCTTCATGGGATTACTCCAGTAGCATCTAAACAAAAAGGAATTAAAAAGGCACAAGTAAAACACCATCAGTGTATTCAATTGTATAATAAAACATAAAATATATGGAAGAAAACCAAAAGCAGAAAAGGAGAGAAATGAAAAGACTCATGGTAAAGTTTGATGTGCTGTCAACCTGAAATGTGGTGTCCTTAAAAGCAAAGGCTACTCATAAGTAAAAGCAGAGCTTTGATTTTGCTGAGGTATTGCTGAATTTTATCTTTCCAAATTAGGAAAAAAACGCTTTGACAATTCGAGTGAGTTCCTTGGAGATGAGGGTCATTCTCCCATCCCTGCAGGCATCTCTTGCACTTCTCATCACGTCCAATTTAATAACCTGGGCTGATATTAAAACGGTGTCTTAAACATTGACGAAGGTGGAGGAAAGTGGCCCTTTTAAATCAGACATCAGAAACAGGCTGCCTCAGCTGTTTTCGTATGAAAAGTGAGGACTTTTCTGGGCCAAATGCCACCAATGTTTTTTCACACTTGTGAATTGTCAGGGACAATTACTTACCAGGTTTCAGTCGTCTCAGAATTTGGTTCATAAACAGAATACGTGATGGAAATCAATATTTTTTAAACTTTTGAAAGTTCTTCATGGTTTGTTGCCTAAATATTTGAAAGATCCTCATAGACTTGTTGTTTAACAAGTAAAATGTGACTGTCGTTACCATTATGTAAGGCATGAAGTCCATTAATTTCAAAAGTTCTCAGGTGCCTTCCATGAGCTGCCCTTGGAAGCAGGCTATGGACCACTCATAAAACTGGACTAGAGGATCTCTAGAAGTCCCTTCCAACTCCAACGATTCTGTGAAAACCAACTGGCAGCCAGAGGAATGTCTGTTAGAGCAGGAATTAGGAGGACTAGGGAGCAGATTCTCAAATCTCAACACGTGGTAGGTGGAAACGCGGGAATTCCCACACGCTGGAGAATTTGATGGCGGGGTGTCCATCCTTCCTTGCCGGGTTGTTTGATCTGACTTGACTCACGAAGAGCAACTTGCAGCCTGGAGGTGACGGATGCTGGAAGAGCTAGGCTCAAATCTCTGAGGCATATTTATTTCTGTGAGGTGCAACTGTACGAGAAAAGGAGGTTGGGAGAAGGTGCCTCAAGTTCCTCCACAACCTGATGTTCAGGGCACCTTGGCGGGATGGAATACAGCTCCCTTTATGTCCGTGAGGAACAGGGGTTAGAAATGGGGGCTGCAGAGTTCTGTGGGTGCTCAAGCAACACAACAGGGTCTGAGGTCCGTGTTTCTCTGGTTCTGCCGGTGTAGCTTGTTAGAGTAGCTCAGCGTACACCAGTGAGGAAGGATTTTGATGCTGGCAGAAGAACTCAGCCCATCACATTTCTTACAAAACATTTTTCATGATTTATTTTCCCCTCCCGCCTCACATATTTTTTCTATTCATCCTCTCTGAAGCTGTCAGAAAGTCCCTCTGTGATATGTACGAGCGAAGGTAGATGAATAGTGTCCTGTCATCTCCCTGATTACAATGGATGGGCTGGAGATTTTTTGCTCACGCTGTTCTTAAACCTGTTGGTGATTCAGTCAGAGCTGCAAATGGCTATAAGGACGCATGTAGAGATAATCCATTTGCTGATGAATATCCCTCGGAAAGTGGTTTATCTACAAATTAGGAGCCTACGCTGCAAAGTGAGAGCACTCTCTCAGTCAAATCTGGGCTTTATTTGAAGATTATCTGAAGAATAAACCAGATTCTCCATTGCCTGTATCTAACAGTTCACATCTGGAGTCATTAAGTTGTCCGGAGAGCGGTGCCGCGGTTCATAGCGTTCATTACTGTGCATCAGTTATCAGTGAGTTATGTCCTTATTTAAACCAGCAATTCAGATCTTCAAGGACAATGCTGATGTTAGGGATGAGTTTCTTGTCACTTTGCGAGTTTTCCTGTCAAAGTGGTCAGAAGACACAGCCGGCCAACCAGCGGAACATCTGGTGCACCGCGTGTTGTGGCGTCCTCTGCTCTTGATGCCTCCTCAGCTTCAGTTCTCACCTGCAGTCGGGTACCAATGCACATTGAGACCCACTACTCCAGGTTCACGTTAGCCATGCTGTCAGCTTTATGAGCAAGAAAATTAATTAAAACAGCGTTACGTGCCAGCTTTCTCCGTTAGGACTTGCGTACCGTGTAGACAGAGCCAAAGAACCAGGGCTCTCCGCAGCCCTGGGTGGTTGCCAGGACCAGCGGAGCTGAGTGCACGGCTGCTCCCCTCCAGCTGGTCCATCACCAGCACTTCCACTGGGGAATCTTTTAATAATTTAAAATGTCTGGAGAGCCCCTTTATGGGAGAGCTTTAATGCTGCTTTTTTAAACAATGGCAAGAAAGCAAAAAAACTACCAGGGATGTGACCTCTTTGTTTATCCCTGGCTCTTCCACACCAAGTTTAAATTCTTTGTTGATTGGAAACTCTTGGACTGAGATCCAGAAAGTGCAATTTGGCTGGAGTTTACGCAGCTGAGTTCAAGAATGTGATCCAAGAAACTTGGCTGATGGTGCGTAGACACCGTAAGCAGGTTTCTGAAAAACACATCTTTGGGCACCTCCAAGTTCTTCTGTCGTACGTACCTGGACTGGGCTGAACATTTGAACTCATACATGCCCCGATGGTGCTTGTCGTTCAGGCAACAGCATTGCCCAGAGAGTGGGTGGCAAAACCGGTGCCCATCTTTAGTCCTCTCGAAGGTCTTTCCCAAATGAAGGTCTTTGCCATTCACAGAATCAATCACAGAATGTTCAGGGTTGGAAGGGACCTCTGGAGATCATCGACTCCAACCCCCTGCCAGAGCAGGACTGCAGAATCTAGGGCAGGTCACACAGAAACACGGCCAGACAGATCTTGAAAGTCTCCAGAGAAGGAGATTCCACAACTGTCACCCTCACAGTGAAGAAGTTTTTCTCATGTTTTTATGGAACATCCTGTGCTCCAGCTTGCACCCATTGCCTGTTGTCCTACCACAGGGCACAAGTGGATAAGGGTTGTCTCTTCCTTTTTACCACCCAGCCCTCATATATTTATACTCATTAATTAGATCCCTTCTTAGTTTTCTCCTCTCCAGACTAAAAGCCCCAGGTCTCTCAGCCTTTCCTCATAAGACAGGTGTTTCAGTTCCTTAATCATCCTCGTAGCCCTCCGTTGGACTCTTTCAAGTAAATCTCTGTCCCTCTTGATCTGGGGAGCCCAGAACTGGATGCAATACTCTAGGTGAGGTCTCACCAGGGCAGAGTAGAAGGCAAGGACACTTAAAATCATAGAATGATTGGAGTTGGAAGGGACCTCAAAGATCATCCAGTTCCAACCCCCCTGCCATGGGCAGGGACATCTCCCACTAGATCAGGTTGCTCAAGGCTTCATCCAACCTGGCCTTGAATAGCACCATGAACATCTCACTGGCAATTAACCTCCCGGTTATCACTTCATGATTTTTTCTCCTGTGGAAGGAGAGCCCATCCTTCTCCTCCTGACCCATGATCACAGCACCGCCGTGAACGTTGGATACGTTTTTAATTACTCCATTAATTTCACTGTGCTCTCCCCAACATGGTCTCGTGGCAGTGGCAATAGCACGAGTCCCTTCCCCACTCTCCCGAGCTACCAGGCCCCCAAGATTTTTGCCCCCAAACCTGCCTTTCTCCAAATTCCGGTGAAAACACGGCAGAAAATCTCATGCACATAAAAAAAATGCTTTTAAAATGCACCAAAATCGAGTCTTGAAGGGCAGGAGGAGCCTCCACGCTGGGGGCAGCTGGGTTGGGGTCTCTGCCCTGCTGTGGGGGGGTTTTGGGGAGTTTGGCTCAAAGCAAAGCTAGCTCGGCTAATGGGAATTGTGAGCTGGAATTTAATTTCTTCCTTCCCTCCCCCTCGGTCCAAGGAACACTCTGCAAGCAGGGATTTCATTGCGTTATGAAGCAGCAGCAGAGAAACCTGTTGGTGAGGAAGCAAAAAGAAGTGAAAAAAAATAATTATTGCTCTTTTGTAGCGGGTGGAAGCTTATCTCCAGTAGGGAGAGGAAGAAGCATTATGCGTAACCACATCCCGCTCAGAAAAAGGAGAAATCCAAGCCTTTCAAACACAAAAAGAAACTGCAGTTTTGTGCCTTGACTAACCTGCCTTGAAATGCAAATTGTTTGATAACAGCTTTTGCTTTCATCTGTTCCCGTAGCATTTAATGCATGTCTCCAGCCGTGGTGTGCCATGCGTGCAGTTCCAGGACAAAAAGAAACAAAGACATTAAAAAAAACCTCAACCAACTGAAAAAAACACCTAGGGAAAAGCCTGATTCCTGCTGAAAGTGAAGCTGGCCGTGCCACCTTTTGGGGCGGTGCTGGGTCACTGTTTTCTAACCCCCCATCAGCCTCTCTGCTTTCCTGCTGCCTTTTCTCCTTGCAGGAGCGCAGGATCCTTCTCACCGTGGTGCTGGGATCCAAAGAGCTGTTTCATAAAATCATAGAACCACAGAACGGTTTGGTTTGGGTTGGAAGGGACCTTAAAGACCATCTCATTCCAACCCCCTGCCCTGGGCAGGGACACCTCCCACCAGAGCAGGCTGCTCCGAGTCCCATCTGACCTGGCTGAAACCTAGAAACTTTAAAAATTGGCAGGACAAATATTCCGAGCCACTTTCTGTTGGCCGACGGATTCAATTAGTATTTGGCTGTGAAAATACCGTATTGTAGGCAGGCTGTTTGTCTGGCATGAAACGCTCTAAGTGCTCGCCCTGCTTTCACAATTGTTTCCATTCAAGCACCATTATCGTCCTTTTTTTTATTATTTGTGGGACTAATGTGTTCCCTGGTTCCTGCTTACATTGCCAGCCGACTTAATGGAGAAAACAAACGCTTCAGTTAATTTTAGGTATGTGCTTGCGCTTTTAAAAACTTTCAGCTTCGTGATGAGTGATTTAATATACACAGTTCCATGAATATGCATTTAGGAGAGTATAATATATACACCATGTGTGTAAATATGATATGTGACACACAATATTGCTGCATATTGGTAGGTGTGTGGGAAGACGGTGAATGTTTGGTTTGGTTCCAGCAGCTCACGCAACCAAGGCGAGTAAAGCGATTTGCCGAACGAGTTTTCTGTACAAAATTATGTAAGAATATCCATGATCCAAGAAAGTAGCTTTACGGTTTGGATCAGCTTATGACTACTTATTTCCCATCTGTAGTCTTCTTCACTGGTAGCTTTTAATGAGCTATCTGGTCTGGGTTTCGTCTCGACTTCTTTCACACCCAACTGGAAAGCTTTGAATGTGTTGACATTGTCACAAAAAAAGGCCATTATTTTCAATTAGTTATTAAAGACCTTGGGATTTGACACTGCCTTGATATTCCTCCTGCTCACGTGTCTTAAGGACTGTCTCTGTGGGGTTTTAGTATCAAATGTGAATTACTAGTCTTGATCAAATTCCAAATGAGTTCTTAATGAATTATTGAGTTCTGGGGAAAGCTGTGTGCCGTTTAGAGGCACAGGCAACTCGAAATCTAAGATAAAACTTAACAAAAGGGCATGAAATGACTTAAAAGTTAGGTATTCTGAATATTCGGAATTTTCATTTTAATAGCAAATATAGCCTCAGATTATTGATTCCTTTTTTTTTTTTCTTTCTTGTGGCTCCCGTACCAAATTGAAAGGAAAAAAAATCCAGAGAGCTGTCGTGGCGTCTGGCAGGGATCTGAACGCTCAAGAAACTCTCTGAATAATGTATTGCTGCTTTCCTGACTGAAGTCCTTAATATCAACTTCCCCGCTCTCAAGCACATTGAAGCGACTCTTTCTAAATATTATATTGCAAGACCGAGTATATTAGGGCACAGAAGGGAATGAGAAGGTCCTTTCAGCCACCCCGTCGAGTCACGGCACCTCCTCGGGGCCGCAGGGCAGCAGCAGCACCCACTGACCACCTGCAGAAATTCAGCGCCCCGAAACGAGAAATGTTAAGTGCCAACATTAGGCATTCCACACCTGGTGCTAGTGGCTTCAATGTGTTTTTTTTTCTTGTATGTGGGGCAGTGTTTTCTGAGAATTGAAGTTTTTGTGAAGCGTTGGGTGTTATCGGTGTTGGTGGGAAGGGATGCTCATGGATGCCAGCCAGGGATACCCTCCTGGGAAAGTAACTCTGGGTCAGCAGCTTTTTTATTATTATCATTTCTAGGGCTTCCAAGTCTGGGATTGATTGTATTAATGGTTGTGTCTAAATCGCTTCGACGTCTGCTCGGGGGTGAGTTGACCCTCTTGTGCGTGAAGTCAATGCTGAGTGAAGATTTGGCCAGACCTGCTGGTGAGGGACTGTAGCAGAATAGAGAGAAAAATGGTGAATCACTCCGAGGGACACATCATCTGAACAACTGGGAGTAAAATCATAATCTGCAGAAATTAAAAGAAGGTGAACCACAGCAGTTACTCCTTTTTCAGCTGCTATTGTTCTTTTCTGAGCCATTAACTTATTACCAGCTAGAACGATCCGCTCCAATATAATGTTCTAGATGCCACTTTAAAAATCCACTAAAAAGGACGAATACTTTATCAAGTTCTAGGGTAACATTTTCTCTTTTCGGTGACGGTTAACCCACGTGCTGGAGCCAACTTAGCCGCTGGCTTCTGCCATAGGTGAGATTACTGTGCGGATTACTTGGGGATTTCTCTAATTACCCTGGTTTTGTGCTGATGAATCTGCTCTGGCTTCTGTGGCTTCTGCCTGAGCAATGAGCTGCAATCTCGCTCTGCTCAACAAAGTCTATTTTTGCTCCCCAGGAGGTCTGACCAGAGGTGATCATCCCTTCCCTGGTGTCCCATGTTGGCCTCAGCCCCAGAGCTCAGTTTTAGTAACCCTTCCCTGGGTGCTCTCACATGAGCTGCAGGTACCAGCCTTGGTACAGAATAGGCAATTGTATATGAAGAATGTATACAAAAATTTCATATGAAGAATGTTTATAAAGAAGCAGGTGGGCAGGGTACCCTTGAGTGATTTTCACAGAATCGCAGAATTGCCCAGGTTGGAAAAGACCTTTAAGATCATCAAATCCAATCATTAACCCAACACTGACAAATCCTCCACTAAATCATATCTTGGAGATCATCAGGAGTTTGAATCCACCATCTTTTATGAGAAATATTTTACAGATCATGGAAGGTTTTCTAAGAACAGGACACACTTTGCCTTAAAAAGCGGGCAGCCTGGGGGTTTAACTTTACGAGTTCTTTGTGCGTGTACATAACTCCTCAGCAAACAGCGCGGTTAAAGTCAGTGTGACCTGCGCTTAAATAACTAGATGGTGCCTTGTATAATGGGCCCTTGAAAGACAAACTGTGATTCTTCATCCCCGCTGGCAAGCTGAACCCTCAAGGCTAGTGGAACGAGTACAGCCATACACTTAGTGTCAGTAATTTATGTGTTTATTTGACCAGCTTTGGTCCTGGGTCTTGTTTGAAATGAGGCTTAACTAAGTGCCGACCATCCTGATGAGCAGGTGTTGCAGACTCCTGCCATTGTGTTGCCACTTCAGGTACCAATGCCTGCAGGGATTCTGTAAAGGATTGGGTTGTTTTGTCAAAACTAGGCGAAAATCCCACTAATTTTGACTGAAATCCCACTTAATTAAATGCAAGACTGGGGACTTCAGCCTGTGGTGTTACCCGAAGACTAGAGGGGGAGAGATTTTCCTTCCATTGGTTGTCATGTCTCCCTTCAGTGGGTGACCAGCCTGATACAGCAAGCCAGCTTTATCTTTGATATAGCTGTCTTTGAAGGTTATGTTTACATTTTGCCTTTGTACAAGCAAGAAGAGAGATTTACTCCATGCTGAAAGCACGGGTACCTCCAACATCGCATTCCACGTGTGCTAGAGGCAGCTCTGCACAGTCCACACCAAGAGGAACATGCCCCAAAAGAAAAGAAACAAAGAGGAAAGTCACAAACTGAGCTGACTCACTGGATTTAGAATCAGAACTGTCAGAGTTGGAAGGGACCTTAAAGATCACCTAGTACCAACCCTCTGCCATGGGCAGGGACATCCCCCACTAGATCAGGCTACCCAGAGCCCCATCCAGCCTGGCCTTAACAACTCCCAGGGATGGGGCTGCCACCCCCTCTCTGGGCAACCTGGGCCAGGGTCTCCCCACCCTCATGGGGAAGAACTTCTTCCTCACGTCCCATCTGAACCGACCCATCTCCAGCTTCAATCCATCCCCTCTAGTCCTGTCACTACCCAACATCCTAACAAGCCCCTCCCCAGCTTTCTTGTAGCCCCTTGAGATACTGGAAGGCACCATAAGGTCTCCTCGGAGCCTTCTTTTCTGCAGACTGAACAGCCCCAACTCTCCCAGTCTGTCTGCACAGGAGAGGGGCTCCAGCCCCCTGAGCATCCTCGTGGCCCTTCTCTGGACACGCTCCAGCACGTCCAGATCTCTCCTGTGCTCTGGGCTCCAGAGCTGGACGCAGCACTCCAGGTGGGGTCTTAATGACATTCAGAGATGTAACCACCTTCAGCACACGTGGATTTGGATGTTTGGGTTGTCAAGCTAAAATAACCTTCTGAGAGGTGAAAGTCTCGTGCGTACAACAGCCCTCCCACCTTCTTGATTGCACGGACCCTTCCCCTTCCTCCTGGCACAGCGAGGACCTCCTCATGTCAGTCTTGGTGAGGAAATCCATGGGAAACCAGCACTAAGTTTCTCTTGGACCATGCTGAGCCATCTCTGCACAAGATTTAGCAGCTGAGCACTGGGAAGGGATGCGCCACGGGAGCAGCCAGCTCCTTCCAGCCCATGGCCGGTTGCTCTGCAGATAAGCGTGGATGAGGGAATTAAGGCCAGCAGCCAGGAGCAACGGAGACAAGTAGTCACGAAGGAATAAAGAGAGAAAGGCTGCTCTTCTTAATGAGGCTAATAAAACAATAAAAGCGCAGTTATGCAGTAAAACTATTGTCATTTTGGGTTTGGAAGATAATGTACTAGGCAATAGCACTCGCTTCAGCCTGTGTTTTCAGGCATCTTTTAGCCTCTTGACATTGTAATTACGTGCTGCTATCTCATCCCTGCATCTCTTCATTTTTATGGGGACCGAAGCGTCGCATCAGAACGATGTCGGATCCCAAAACTCCATATGCTCACGTGGGTCCTTAGCATCATTTTGCTTTGCCCTGAATGCGCCTTGAAACACCGTGTCTCCATCCGCGATGTTTGTCAAGAGGCAGAAATAGTTACAGCCAAAGCACAAGAGGGTTTCCCAGCGCTGAAGCCAGTGCATCTCTGTCTCTAGCGCGTGAAGTCTAGAAATCACACGTGAAATAATTTTTATCGGCTTCTTCAGCGCCCCATATTAGTAGCATGTTTTCATAAATGCTATAAATTCCAGTTGCTGTTTGATTTTGAAAAGTGTCCTAATTCTCATGGGTAATTTCTGAGTTAATAACTAGAAATTCTGTCAAACTCAGAATAGCCTGCCTTAGTGGTACTTTGGTTTTGGTGTTTTTTTTCCCAAATATTATTTGCCCTCCCTTCCCCTCCCTGGTTTCCATCACTTATTTTGGGAATCAGTTTGATGGTGGACTATTACAACAAAGGGATGAAAATACACCTATGCTCTTTGTGTGCATTTATTAATTTCAATATGATGGGATGGCTTTAGGCAGTTATTTCGCGTGTGTTTTTACACATTATTGTTGTGAAGTTTTAAAGCTGTCTTGGACTCAGCTGAGCGAAGGGATTTCTGCTTTGGGGTTAAAATGGTCACTCAGGAGCTTGATCAAACTTCTTCCCTGTGTGCTAAAACCAAATGTGCCTATTTAGATAGAAAATTCGAAATTATCTGCATGACAATGTAACACCAAAAGAAAGTCCTACTTTAACTGTGGCTTTAGGATTGTTGCAATGGCATAATGATAATAATAATCTTCTTCTTCAGTCAAGCACCATCCTTCAATTTTTAATTGGCTCTGGCCTTAATCTTCACAGCAGTTCATCCTGAATGCTGGGACATAGTCACGGCTTCTCTAAAGGTTAATATAAATCTGTAATGAGTGGTACAGATTAAACACCAGTGACATTCTGTTTTCCCATCTTGTATAGATAAAATATTTACACTTTAACGGAGATCAATTTAGAAAGCAGGTGCAGCTTTGATGTTTACATCTTTTAATCAACAACCTTAATTAACAAGTTGTTTGCTAATGCTTAATCACCTGCGCAAATACCGTGCGGATTTGTCGATTTTGTAGTTATGGGCATCTCATATGCTGCGGTTTTTCACCCTGAGATGAAAAATGATGGAAGGTGATGATGATGGTGTCTTTTTGAGTGCTTGAGCAGGACTGGATTATTTTTTCCAAAGGCTAAACAGGAATGTCAGACCTGGTGTAAATGGTGGAAAACGTACGTTCTGCAGAAACACAGGAGTTATCTATCAGGCTTTAATGCTTCTAAAATCATCCTTCCCAGATGCAGCTTTGCAGGGAGGAGGTTGGGGGTGAGCACCTACACCTGTTAGTAGCTCCTCTTCATATAAGCTAGGCTGTTAGCACCACGAGCACAGAGGGGATGGAGCAAGCCTGGTTTGGCTGAGAGGTCTCATGGTGGCTTTCAAAAACCAGCACTGCTAAGGCAGAGGTTTGTTTTTAATTCCGTCTTTTTGGGGGAGAATGATGGAGTCTGGAGAGTGGAAATTATCAGATTAGGGCCCGATCAGTGCTTTTCCCAAACAAATGTTGTACCAGATGATCCCTGAGGTCCATTCCAACCTAGTGTTCAGTGATCTGCGTTAGAGGGAAATGCTAGAAACCAGGATGGAAAAAAGGCATCAAGAATTTAAGAAGGGGTGAGGGCGGGAGGAAGAGAAGTGTGTTAGCACTTAAACTTTTGGAATTTGCTCAGTTCTTTCTGTTATTAGACAGCTTTTCCCCAAATTCTGCTCCCCAGGGGTTTGGTCTTTGTTTTAGAGTTTTTAACTCTGTGTCCCTCAAGGTATTACAACTGTTGGAGCCTGGATTGCCTAATAAGGAAAAGAATTTTTAGTTTGAAGTGTTATTTTTTTTGTTTTGACTAGTTCAGTATGAATTTGGTGAGTTTTTCTGACTCTGGGGGTTTCTTTTGGCCTCAATATTGTTGTGTTTTTGTTGTACAAATCTAAGCTTTTTTTTTTTCATAAAAAAAAAAAGATTGCTTTGGTGAATCGAAAGCTGCTAAAAATGGCAGAACTGGAATACATTTGTCACAAAACCAGGGTGTTTTGCTTTTTTTGCAGCATCTGTGTTGGGTAATGGAGCCCCTCTTTTTCTCTTTCACAGAGCAAAACCTGTAAAGTCTCCTGTCGGTGACAAATATCTGGGGAAACTCATTAAAGATAAACTCTGCAGTACAGCTTGTAATGATTTATTTCTGTTATGCAATATCCTGCTTTCTGGCAACAAAGGCAGGGGTTGGAAATTGTCACTGCTACAGTGGTGTCATTAAGTTTTAATTCACCACTTGATGTTATGAAGCACTCTGTGGCTTCATTTATTCAGACGAAGACTCTTTTGACAGTGATGGTGAAAGAAAAGGCTACGTCCTCCTAAATAGGCTTCATGGATGCTCCACGTGAAGCTCCCAGGCTGTTAATGACCAGATTGTTTGCAGCAGTCTGCTAACTCGTCTTATTGCTAGATCGTGCCTCTCGCAGCCGACCTCCTGAGTGATGGGGAGGTGTTGAGATGATTTGTGTCTATTTTGCTGGTTTGTGTTACTGTGCCTCCCGCGAAATGAATTACGGAGCCGAACCGTTGAGGAAATAAGATTTAAGGGAGGCTTTGTGAAATGAGGGCAATATTTCAGAAAAAATGTAATTAGGAAGTATTTCGGAGAACGAGATGCCTTAATAACTGTCTTTGGTAGGAGTGAGAGTATCTCTATCCTCACGAAGGCAAGAAATCGATTGCTCTGCAGGGCAGTTCTCCTCTCTATGGGTAGCCCATCTCTGTGGGGACAGGCACTTGGCTTTGACCTTGCCCAGCAGAGGCACAAACCCTCAATCTGGTGTGTGAGGAGCTCCCCGTACTCTGCTTTGTCCGGAGCTGCTCTCAAACACCAGGATAAGAGCTTCACTTCCTTAAAACAGACTTTTCTTTGCTTATCTGACAGACTGACAGCAGCTGAATTTGTGAATAATTTAAAGGTTAGTGGAAATGTGGGGGGTTTAAGAGTATAGACTCCACTGGAGACCACAGGCTGACCTGATGCTGATGAGGGTGCAGGTATGGTGGGTGAGGAGGGAGTAGGGGGTCACTGTTGGTTGTTTTCTGATTATTCTGTTACCAATCTGTATCTTGGCTAATAGCAGCTAATCCAGTATTTCCAGACCCATGAAAAATAATCACCTACAGTGTTCTTGCACTAGGAGTGAAGAGTTAAGTGTTGTCTACTCAACACCTGAAACTACCAGGTGTTATCTCTAGTGTGCAACTGCAAACCCCTGTTTGAGTGATGCCCTCTGCAGCCTGGTGCTGGTTTCGCGTGCAGGCACAGGAGCTGGTGGGTCACAAGTGGTCTTAAAACCCATGTTGTCGTGGATTTCTTTTTTTCCTTTGTGCAACAGCAAGGAATGCTCAGAGTATTGGTGGGGACAAATGATCTCCACTGAGATGCGTACTTAACCAAATAATTCTGCTAGCCTAAAACTTAAAGTATTTAGGAGGTAACTTCCATCAATAAGCAAGGGATTTAGGCACCTGGCAGAGCTGTGTGTGGAGAAGAGTTTTAGCCAGTTGGGTCACACTGTCACACCTACAAATACCCCTTGGTGCGTGGATAGGAAAGAGGTTATGTTTGCTCTGTGCAAGCTCAGTTTGGTGAGAGGAGTGGCTGCATACCTATTGCCATAGTCTGTTTTTACGCAGTAGCGTGGCTGATGGGAAATTTAGACTTTTTTTTTCCAGTTAGAATAATTTAGGTTGGAAAATACCTTTAAGAGAGAGTCCAGCTGTTAACCGACTAATGCCAGGTCCACCACTAGACTGTGTTGCTAAGCACCACATCTACACATTGGAGCAACCACAGAGGTTCTTGGTTATGGAGAGATAGGATGAAGATGGCTCTGACTGGGGGGACCCATGCAGAAAAGGCAAATACACATCCTCGTGCCATCGTCCTTTCTGCACCTCCACTTCCAAACTGCCCCCTCCAAAGGAAAGCTCCATCGTGGAGATGGTCGCAATCTACAGCCCTTTATTCCAGGGGAGGAAAAGGGATGTAACATGGTGATGCAAAAAAAAAAAAAAAAAAAATCAGAACTTAAGGTGGGTGCCATGCATGTGTTCAGTGTAAGCCCTGTTGCAAAGGAGAAGGTGAAATGAGTGAGCAAAGCTCTAATCCTGCGATTGCAGGCTGAGTTTGAACCAGCAATTGTCCAAAGTCAAGATCCAGGTCCCTGATATCTGACTGAGGGACTAAAGGGTTGGTTATTTGCAGGGGGAGGGATTGGTTTTGGTAGTGTTTTCTTAGTGAAATCCAAGCGGTCCACGACCTGAGATGGTCAGATGCACAAAAGGGGTAAAAGGCTTTGTGCAACCTGTGATTCCTGGCATTTAACAGCAGCCTTCAGCTATTGTGGGAGGTATTATCCCATACCGATGCTGGGATTTCTGTGCATGAGGATTTGGTCCGGTTTAAGAGGCGACACATGGATATTAATCGATCTCACAGGAAAGACACACGTGGTGTTTACACTGTGCTCCTTCATTTCCATGGATGATTTATTTTCTGCTTGTTTGCAATAATTTAAAGATTGTTGCCAGTGATTAAGTGTAGCTTATAAAGAGGCAAGATTTAGAAAATGCATATTAAAATCTTCAGTGAAAGCACACTTAGAGATGGATCTCTTGATACAGAATTTCTCTTACTTCTGCTATTTAGCTGTCGACAAAATATCACTTTGCTTTTTTGTCGCTGACTTCCTTCACGAGCTGTTACACCTCTGTAATAGACCGAATCTAAAACAAGATTCGATGTTCCAAAAGAGAAAACTGGAGGCTAATTTAGCACTCACTTCTCCAAAATTGGGTGTTGTTGTGCAACGGTTCACTAAGGCGTATAAAATAATTTCTAGGAAAATAAAAGTTATGAAAAGCAGAAACCTCGTATGCTAGGCTGCTGCCATTTTGTGTTTATAGAAATGTTATTTAAATACTAGCATGTCCAGTAATAGCATGTTTTATTAGGTACCAGTTTAACTGTACAGGGTAGATGCATTTCTGGCTGGCAAAAGTTATTTTCTCCGCTCTGTAATGCTTGTCAAAATTTTTATGTCCCTTCCTTTTTCACCCTTGGATGAGACTGAGTCAAAGATTCCTGTCCCAGAATAGTAAATAGATGCTTGCAGGTGTAGTGGGTGCTTTGACTGGTGGTGAAAGAATGAAACCAGGGGAGATTTAGATTGGTTATTAAGAAAAGTTTCTTCACAAAAAGGGTTGTCAAGACCTGACCCAGGCTGCCCAGGGCAGTGGTGGAGTCCCCATCCCTGGAGGTATCTAAAAGCTGTGTACATGTGGTGCTCAAGGACACGGGTTAGTGGAGGGGGAGGCCTGGCAGTTCTGGGGTGACAGTTGGACTCAATTATTTTGAAGGATTTTTTCCAACCTAACAGATTCTACGGTTCTATTTGTTTCAGTTGAGCTTTCAGTCAAGATGCTCTCTTCTACAAAGACCTGGGCAATATTCTTCTCTAACCAAACGCATGAACAGTTACTGTAATTTCTGGCCTGTTACGTTCTTCACTCAAGCTGTGACTCCACAGTGCTGTTCTTGGGCAGCAGGAACATGTAAATACGATGGGGCTTTTAGTTGTTTACTCATCACAAGCAACTTTCCTGTCAACGAGAGTTTGCCCCCTCTCTCGAAATGTCCAAGACCAGGCTGGACGGGGCTTGGAGCAACTTGGTCTGATGGGAGATGTCCCTGCCCATGGCAGGGGGGTTGGAATGAGATGGCCTTTAAGGTCCCTCCCAGCCCAAACCATTCTACAATTCTATAAAAATGTTGTCCTGGGAGCCCTGCGGATGCAGATGTGGCAGCGCTACGTTGCTGCTCCCCTCTGCGCGGAGCGAAAAGGCCTTCTGAGATTTCCTCACGTTGGTTGTGAGTTCTGACGAAGCATCGATGCTGCTCTGACACATTGAGTGAGTCGCCTGCAGGTTGCCAACAGGCTGTGAGTCTGCTCTGCAAACATCATGTCTGAATTTGCTCCGTGTCTGTCGATGAGTTGTTCTTCCTGCCTCTAACAGTAATACTGGTGTGATTATTTTTTGATGGCTTCTCTCCAGGGAGCAGGATTTGGGCTTTATGTGAGCAATGCTTTTTGAAAAAAAAAAAAGTCTGATGCTTACATCCTTCCTTTCATGATGAGGAAAAACTAATCTTGATTCTACTCAATTCCCTGGACCTCCACACATTTTCATGCTTTAGATGAAATAATATTTGTACAACTCATCTGAGTTCCTGCTGCTCTTGGATGTTTCCCATTGCTGCACTGCAAGTCCAGTGCCTGGGGCACAGAATTCACTTCTGTAGTAACCAGCTGGGACAGCACGGGGAGTGGGGACTTCATGTGCAGAAGGAACAGATCGAGGTTTTAACTGGAACCTGAGTTTTCTGCAAGTCACAGAAAGTTGGGGGTTGGAAGGCACCTCTGGAGATCACCCAGTGCCACCCCCTGCCCGAGCAGGGTCACCCAGGGCAGCCCCACAGGAACGCGTCCAGGCGGGTTGGAAAGTCTCCAGAGCAGAAGACTCCACACCCTCTCTGGGCAGCCTGGGCCAGGGCTCCGGCACCTGCACAGCCAAGAAGCTTCTCCTGATGTTTTTGTAGAACCTCCTGTGCTCCAGCTTGCACCCACTACCCATTGTCCCGTCACTGGACATCCCCAAGAAGAGCCTGGCTCCCTGCTCCTGACATATTTATAAACATGAACGAGGTCACCCCTCAGTCTCCTCCAGGCTAAAGAACCCCAGCTCCTTCAGCCTTTCCTCTGATGCTCTAAGATCATCTAGTCCAATCTTCTCTGTTCTGCCCCTTAAGCACAGCTGGCAGCAGGTGTGGAGCATCCTGTCCACTGTTCCTTGCCATGTGGGTGAGTATCTTGACAAGAATTCACCCCGAGTTGACACCTGGGAGAAACAGATACTATTTCTAACTCTTGAAATGGCTTCTAATTTGTATGGTATCTTACTTTTTTTTATATCTGTTGAACACAAGCACTTGAAAACTTGCAGATATTTAAAAAAAAAAAGGAGTTTCCTTTGACATTTGTAATTCTTGCCAGAGATTGGTGGTTTCTTAACTCTAAGCTCAGAGCAGAAGCAGGATCAAATTTGTGTCCATTCCATCTACAAACCTATTTTTAGGAATGGCCACTTAACCAGTGAATTAGGAGCTAAGTTTCTTTCCTTAGCCTTGCAGAAATCAGTTATCACAACAAAGCATCAGATGTGATTTTTATTAATTGCACAAATATGTGCATCATTGTCTGCAAAATTGTCTTGCCTCTTTTCTGTATCCAGCTGCTGTGCTTGACTCCAGGCCTGCTGTGACAAAGCACTCCGTGTGTCACTCGGTTGTGCTCTAAATATCTCTGCTTTGAGTTTACAAGGTGAGACCAGACTTATTTTCATTTTTGCTTTGTGCTTTGGAAGCCGCAGAGAACCAGCGAGGCAGCTGTGGTGAGCTCACTTCTCTCCACTGGGTGTGTTCATTGCTGATGGTGTGGAATTTGCATTAGCTTCCAATTAAAAAAATAAGTCTTTGATTTGTGATGCTCCCTTATTGTCCAGAAACACAAGTGTTGAGTTAGTGTGTACTGCCAAAATTCTTTAAAAATAAGCTTGAGAGAGGATGCCTGTGTTGGTCTTGGTGGAAATTAAAGCCTGTAAGAATCTTAAAAGGCTAGAGAGCTCTTGAGCACTGAATGGATGTGGGATTTCAGGTCTGTGGATGATGGGCTGATGGATGTAAAACTGTGCTAAACCACTCTCTTAGGGTCTGCTAACCCTGGTGGGATAGACAGCTTTGTCTGTTTTGATCAGGGAGAACTGGGGCAGAGTGAGACAGCGCTGTTTGATCGGAGTTGCGATTCAAGGCGATGGTGGAAAGTTTCTCAGTTTTGCTTTATTCATTGGATTAAACATTTTTCTGAATTCCTGGTAATATACCAGCCTAGATCCTGCTGCACAGAAGTTGCTTCTCAATATTATTTTCCATTATGTCCCGCAGAAAATGAGCTCTTGGCATTTCACCTCGCTTGCTTGTAACATAGAACAACCACGTTTCAAAAACAAAGAGCAGAAGACAATGGTGGGAGCTGATGGTAGGAGCTGTTAGGTGGGTGCTAAAGGGTCTGTCAGAGCGGTTTGTGCCCACAGTGAAGGGGAAAATATGGGCTTGGCTGAAGGATGGTGATGTGATTTCACAGTGACTACCTAGATTTTAAAATTTTCCTTCTTTCTATGTAAGAATGAAAAGAGAATCTTCAAAGTACCTTTAAAGAAAATTGTCAAAAATGACATTCTTGCTCAAACGCTGGGTTTGTCTTCAGAACAAGGCTGCTTATAAATTGTACCCAAGACATCAGGAATATTCCTATTGGAACCTATAGGGATCTGCAAGTGTCCCGCTTGTGGCAAAACCATCAAAGCCAGGCAATTCATTAGGGAAGCTGAGAGGATGCTGGAAGGCTGCTTGCTTGTGGTGTGGCTGTGCTGAGACCACAGGCTGGCCAGGAACCCTCTGTGGAGTGTGATGGTGTGCACTGGTGGCACTGGTGAGCTGGGATGTGCTTCACGACATGCCGCCGTATGATTCCTGCTGACCCATTGGTGGCTTATTACTTGTTTCCAGTTTCCCTGGTGCGCTGCCCCAGGCATTTCAATAACCTTCAGAGAAGGTTTTGCAATTTCTCTGATACTTTGCTGGCTCAGAAAAAAGGGGACTTTGACTCCTTCGGAGCCAGCAAAGGTCATGGCAACCACCCTGAGGAAGGGCTTTGGCTTAACAAGCAGGTTGCTTCACCAGAGCAGATGACGTGGTGAAGCAGATGAACAGAGGGCACAAAAGACAAAATCCATCTGGAAAATGTCAGGCACATGACAAAGGTGAGGGGAAGCTGGAGAGCGGCGTTATTTCTAAACCACAGTTCTAAGTGACCTTTAAATGTTCATAGCGGTCCTAAGAAAAGCAAGAGGACAGTGTAAAGGATTTTGGAGCCATGCAGAATAAAAGACCCTCCTTATAGGCACAAGTTGAGTTTGGTAACAGGGGTTTTGTGCTGTAACATTTCGTTTGGTCCAGTGTAACAGAGGCTGTTGCTTGGTTACAAGCAGGAGAAACCAAGTACATCACCAAAAATACCAATTCCTGAGGATGAGTCTCTCTCCGGTAAAACCTGGGTATGTCAAATCCTATATCATCTATACATCCCACCCTGCCTGAGTCATCTCAAGGTATCATTTCTTTATCGCTTTGGTCTGTAGGCAGTGGAATTTCTGCCTTCACCAGCTGTCGTTTCCAGCATTAGCTCTCACCTGCTGTGAGCTAAATTGCTTTAAGGTATGAATGTAAGATGTTCAGCTAGACTCAACCCCTGTGCTCAGTGTAACTGCTACCCTTAATTACAGCCTCGGTGAAGTTACAGCAGTTTTTGAGGGTGGTGCCTTGCCCGGAGTCTTTTTGTACTGGTTCTGGCTGAGTTGGGCCAAACCAAAAGCTTTGGGGATCCCTTATGGTAATGACAGAGACATGGTAATATACAGAGACACTGGTGCTCCCTGCACAGCTTTCTCTGGTGCAAGCAGAAGAGGTAAGTTTGATCATCAGGTGCATCAATAAAAATATGGTAGAAATTGCTTGTCTTATTTACCAAACTCTTGTGTTGCTGCACGATCAACTACTGCATCCTGGAGGAGCCAGGAATTGGAGGAACCACAGTGAACATGCTAGCGTTAAAAATTAGTCAGTAAAATTGTCTTTTATTACTTGAAATACTGTTGTCTCCAGAGAAATACGTACAAACATTGACGACAATGTGGTTATTGACAATGAAGTATGTGGAGAGAAAAATCTGTCCTCCTTGAGGGATTCCATTAAATGATTGCAAAGCAGTGAAAACTCATCTGTTTCTCTGGCAAGACGTCGTGCTGAGACTCTCTTCTCCATCACCATGGGCTGGACCATCCTGGGGGGCATCTGCATTAGCTTGATGAGCAGGAGTGGACTTGTCTAATGTCATCCCAGTGACAGGTGCCTCTACAGCCTCTCTTATTAGCAACCTGCAGCGCAATGGGCAGGGGTTGTCTTATTTTACAGTGCTATTGTTAAATCAAATATACTTCTAAATCTTTGAGACTAATCTTTGCTTGGGGGGAGGGAAGGAAAATCAAATGGTTAGGCTTCTCTTGTAAAGATGGATGTGCGGTTTTGAGGAACCGTATCTGTGCCTCGGAATAGTTAGCAGCTGCTGCAATAATTCTTCTGAGGTTATAAAAGAAGTGACAGGCTTTCTGGGGTTTGTTTTGGTAGGAGTCCAAAAAAAGAAGACAATTGAGCTTCAGGCATCAAATTCATCACTGGGGCTGGAAATGAAGGGAAGTCGGTGCAGCCCTGAAGCTTTGGTCCGTGTAATAGCAGGAGAAAGTCTTGCAACTGCCGGTCTCGCTCCCACCAAAAAGGGACAATGAATCCACATCTGCAGCTGGTCCCGGGTCAGAGACACCTCCTGGGCTGCTCCCATCTTCTAAAAACACTGTTTTGGAGTAGCTACAGATTGTAGCATGTTCCTCCATGCTGGTTCACCGAAGTCTCACTCTTCCCCACTGTTTTCCTGAAATCATAAAGCACAAGATCCTTGTTCTTGGAGTGAAACAGGGAGTAAAGGTGGTTACAGCCTCCTTAACGCTTGTTCTGCCAATAGGTCTGCTGTCCCTGTGCTGGACTAGTGTTCCTGTTCTTCAGATTTCATAGGTGTCTGTCACTGTACAACAATACAAATACCTCTCCTATCATAACAAAATAAATTACTTTTTCTTTTTTTTTTCCACCTAGAAATAGCCTAACTGGAAGAAATGGAGCATAGGATATTGCACAGCAGGTGGCAATGGTGAAATGATGAAAGACAGAAAATAACTGCGTAGTTGCTGCTTGGGTTTTGTTTTGTTGGTTTGTTTTTTTTTTTTCTTCCCCAGAAGGGAAAATGATTCACAAAGCAATTTGAGATGGATGCGCTGAGCCTTAGCAGTGTCAATTTTCCATGACTGAGGGGACATAGTGCTTAATCTACCTACTCGGTCTATGTGGGTAACAAGCATCTTTTATTTTTTTTATATTTTAATGAGCTCATGTAAGTCATACCGGGTCTCCAGACAAGCCTAAATCATAAGCATACTCCCAGGAGCTTCGCTTCCTCCTCTCAACTCTCTCCTCAAAACTGGGGAAGGAAAGCAGTGAGGCTGGCAAACTCCTGATGGGCTGCTCTGAATTTCTTCTCTGCATGTGGGAGTGACTGCACGCCAGCTGGCGGAAAAATGGGGATGGGAGAGCAGCAGTGGGTGCCCTAGATTTATTATAATCAAGTAAATCTTGTGACCAGTCATGTCTCTAGTGGCTAGTCCGCTTTGTCTGGTGTTCCTGCAGCTCTTGGCTGTGTCCTCTTGGGGAGCGGTCGCTGTGGTGTCCCTTTGAGAGCATGGAGAGAACTCATAAGGGACATCTGGATGTAGGTCAGGAAGATGAGGTCCTTCATCTGACAACAGAAGCTTCTAGGATGGAGTGCAGATGTTGGGAGGTGAATTGACCCTTGCATAAATCTGAACATGTAGGCTCTGTGTGATATAACTTGAACTCTAGATTTTGTGGACCAACAGCTGCGGAGTTTCCCAATTTGGTTAACTTTGCATCCTTCAGGATTCCCCTGAAGTCCTGGTTACGAATGTCTGTAAGGAAGGTGTTACTCGGTGAGAGAAACTGCTGCTTTTAACCCTTGTGCTCTCTTGTCATAACCCAAGTTGTGTGTAATGTCAACAGTTGTGAATTAACTGACCTTAACCGAACCATCCTTCACTCTGTCTGTGGGCACTTTAGTACCTGGGAAGACCCAAGGATAAATGGACCATGGAAGCAAACCACCTGTGTACAGAATGCAGCGTTCTCTGCTAAAAATCCAGACAAATTCTGTGTTCTTAAATCCCCTCTGCAACTTTCTGTTCCAGGGCTAGGCAGCACCCTTGAGTCTTCTCAGGAATTCATTTGGCAGCTCTTGTGAGCGATAAACTCGAATGTGAATGAAAGGAAAAAGTAAAAGCCTAAATTTTTTTTTGTTTGATTTTGCTGGATTTTTTTTTTGTGTGTGTTTTTTTTTGTTTTTTTTTTCACAGCCAGTCATAAGAGCTCTGGCTGAAGCAGACTTTGATTAGAATTTGGTCAATTAACATAAAAACATGCTGCAGGAGCATCTCTGTGCTGAAGTTGCAGTTGAAAGCAGCAAGAATTGGGTAGGAGAAATCCTGGCTGGGAGGCACCTGGGGGCATTATGGGCTTGGGTTGTTGAGGCTGGCAGAGAAACCTCTCCAGAAGACATCAGAAACAAGATGACTTATGTAAATCTGCTCTGGCACCACGTAGTTGTGCAATTATGGGTTATGGCAATTATGGGATATGATGTATCGTGTGCTTCGTGCGCTTTGAGAAGACTTTTCTCAGTTGTGTGACTATATATGCATTTGTTAGGATCTCTTCCCAACTTTACATCTGATCATCTCTAATGACAGGAAATTTTGCAAGTTAATTGAATTCTTAAGAAGCCTCTTTTTTGTTTGTTTTGTTTTCTTATGAAAATCATCTAATCTCATATGTTACCCCGAAGGTGCAAAGCTTTGCAACGTATTTAAGTCTAACTTGGAATTTATTTTATGACAAAACGGAAGATGCTTACAGATGAAAAATAAATACCAAGAGTAAGTCATGCATTTTTCATTTTAAGCCTGAGGGCAGGGAGCTGAGTGGTCTAAATATTTAAGATAAGCCCTCTGGTACCCAGAAGAGCTCAGCACGGGTGCGTGCTGAAATGTTGTGATGCCACAGGGATCTGTGCTGGTCTAGAAGTCAGGTTTGGGGCTGAGGGTCCTGCAAGGATGGAGTTCTGCCCTGAGACCGAGGAGCTGTGGGGAGCAGCTGGGAGCTCCTGTGTCCAGCAGGGATGGAAATAGTGTCATCCCTACAGTCTACAGTGTGCTGGACCTTATTTCCTTACGCTATTTATTGCATAGGTTAAACTCTCATTACAAAGATTATCTTGACCGTGCATGGTTTTGACCAAAAATTAAGTGGATTTTTTTGGACAGCATTAGGATTTAATTGATCCAAGCCTATAAACCAAGACAGGGAAGAGGTGGGGGAAAAGTAAACCGCTAATCCTCTGGTAATTCCTCGGTAAGACAGAGTATCCAATCGTTCCAGTTTCATCTCTTGAACGCCCTCAGTGAAAGAGTTTTCCTACTTATACATGGGAAAGCTCTAAAAGTTTGGTGCAGCTGAGCTCTCTCGGCTTAATGACCAAGATTATTTGCTCTCCAGTGGGAGTAATGATGAACAACACCATGTGGTCCTCCAAAAAACACATCTTGCTCTTACAGAAAGCCGTGCCGTTGGCTAACCTACGCAAGTGGTTGGCCTGGATTGTGCCAAGTGCTCTTTATCTCAGATCATCACCTCCGAGAGCTGTCGTGCTTCCGAGTCCCCGCGTGGGCATTGTTGAGAGGTGCCTCTTTGTTGGCAAGTGGGACCGATGCCATCAGCACCGAGTTGATTTTAAATAAAAGATGTGACAAGAATAAATTTGTCAGAGATAAGTTGGTTTTCGTTGTAGTGAATTTGCGTTTGCCTTCATCTGTTTCCAGATGTTGTTTGTTGGGGTTCCCCCCCCCCCCACACTACTCTCTTCATTTGGTTTTGCTGAGTTTTATTCCTTTGACCGGTAATATTTGGTCCATTCAAACAACCGATAGGTTATCGGATTTTCATTATCACACTTTGCCTGACTTCCCGCTCTTGCAAAAATCTTGCCATGTTACAAATCGCTTTTCATCAGCGCTAATGTGTCTGTCTGAAATGGAAGCACTTTTCCCTTTACTTGCTCCCAGAAAATGGCCAAAACACCTGCAGATGCTGATGGGTTTTGAAAGAGGAAAATCAAATGTTGTCTCAGCCAGAAGGCTGTTCAATTAACTTTTCCTGCTGGGAATTATTAGACCTGAGGCTGTGCTGTTGGGAGAGATCATTTCTTAGCATCAATGCTAAATGGATTAGGACTTTATTGGTGACAGAAGGACTTATCAGAACATGAGAGGCAACAGCAAAGCACTGAAAATTTAGATGTCGGATGGTGTTTGCTTTTGGAGCACCATGTTGTTTTGCTGTGAGAAATGCACTTGAATGAGAATTTTTAACATGTAGAAGTTATCAAATATGTCAGCATTTGCCATAGGGGTGCCAGCTTAAATATGGTATTAAGAGCAGAATTTTTTGATGTTGGCTTATTTTAATTTTCTTGAACTTGCCTCAGCACAAAATTCCTGAATTGTTCCCTTACACATTAAGAAGGCTGAGCTGAGCAGTGCAACTTTAATTCCTTTCTTTCCTTCAGATCTGCTCCATTTTTACTGTTCCATTGCTTTCTAGATCTTCCCCTCTTCAGTTTCTGTTAACTGCGACTTGATTTAACTCAAGTGACATTCTGGCACTCTGAAAACAAAGCTGCTTTTTTTTTTTAAAAAAAAAAAATAAATAAATTCAGCAGCAGGTTTTATAACTGAGCATGAGATCCCAAGGAAGTTTAACAACATTGGAGCCAGAGCTTGTTGGCAGGAAAACCTGATGGGGACTTGTGAATCCAACCTGTCCTCCCATCTCCCCACCTCTGGTAACCTCCAGTAACTCCCCTGCTTTAAAGAGTGGGTTTTGTGTGTTTGTGCTCATTATAAATCAGCGTCTTAGTGTGATGACACCCCATTAGGTGTCTGTTCATGAAGAGCAGGTTTTCGCTTGTCTGGCTTCAGAGCAAGGGACGAGGTGGCTTTGGAGCCAATATTGAGAATCAGAGGTACCAAACGTCACGTTGCAGAACCTGGGTGCAATGGGACATCTCAGCAACCATCATCACCACCATCCAACAAGTTCATGGGGCAAACCCGTCCCTTGGCCACGTGACTGCGCTCTCTTTGGAGGAATAAGAAGCCCAACCCTTACCTCACGGCGTCAGGTGATGAGCTGAGTAGTTACTGTGTGAAGGTGTGGGGTTTTTTTTGTTATTTTTTTTGCTTGGGGCTCTTTGTGCCCATCATGGCTTGTGCAGCCAGCACCAGTGGAAAAGAGGAGTGCTTTCCTGAGGTCACTGTATTTATGTGCATATGCAAATGTTTTAATGGAGCAAAATTGCCCACTTTAAAATGATTTATCTAAAGCTCTTCTGTGCTTATCCTCCAGAAACTGTGTCTCTCAGTCTCTTTTCAAAATATGACTTAGAAATGGAAGGTGGTGATGTGCTTTCCCGCTCTCCATTCGGTCTGGCTTTGTTAAACAACTCCTGATGAAGGATCAGCTGCTTGGACTTGCTGTTGTGGGAGAGGTTTGGGCAAATTGCTTGAGGGACAGCTCCTGGGTGACTAAAACATGCTTTGCCTCTCACCCCTCCAGGCCAGTTTGAATTTTTATTGAGAGTTACAGGGAGAGTTAATGGAATTTTTGTACAGGAGCTTATTATCGATCTTTCGAGGTCCCTTCCAATCCCTAACATTCTATGATTCTATGATCTGGGGAGGGAGCAATGTTAAAATTGTGAAGAAGTAGATAGAATCAGTAAACCCATGTCGAAGTGGCTACGTGGGTTCGGGTCATGGGGAAAATCAGTCGTGAACTCCTTGGCTGACAGCAGCTTACAGATGTGTGGGTCATTAACTGGGCACCAGTCGTAAGTGTAGCTATTTTCAAATAATAACAGGAAAAAATAAAAGCTTGTACCAGTGCTTGGCACATGGGCTTTTAGCTAATGAGCATCCCAGGGAGTGGACGCAGCTCTTGGCTGTGCTGCCAGAAAGGAGAGGGAGAATTGCCGTGGCTGAGCGGCAGTGCTGATGGGAAGTGTAATTAAGGCACGTATGTCAGCTCCCTCTAATTGCATCTGGGGGCTGCATGTAGAGCTGTGGGAGTGGGAGTCAGGCAGGTGTGCCTCTGAGCTGGACACATCTGTAAATTCAAGGTGCCAAAAGAAAAGAGACCTTCAGCTTACCTGCATCATTTCAAGTACAGCCAGGGCAGATGCTGTAGCTGCTGGGTCTAGTCTAAGTAAAACTCCTCTTCTGCTGGTGAAACACATGGGAGCCCTTATAAATCAGCAGTGGGCTAAGGTTGTGTGTCGTCTTTTAATTCCTGGAAAATCCCTGGGTTCGCAAGATGGCATCGTAAGGTTTATAGCTCAGCTTTAGTTTGGGTTCAGATGCCTTACTTTTGGTCAAGGCTCGCTCCGAAATTCAGAAGAATTTGTCTGCCCGAGGCACACAGGATGCAGTTCATCACCCGCGTGTGCCCTGGGTGATTGCACTTGCTCAGCTCTCTCAGCTGCGTGCAGCCTCGTAAAGCAAACACAGCCAGACACCTTACAGACTAAACTAAATCATGAGATAAATCCTCACTTTCAAAATTAATTAGGCAGCAAAATGCGTTGTTTTGCACTAAATGCCTGTAAGTCGTAGCTGAAGAAGGCATGCTCCCTCTGAATGGAGCGAGGGTCATAAATAATGTCGGGCACCATCTGGATTTACCCCCTGACATCTCATAATGATAGTGGTGTTACAGGGCTTTAAGGGAGAAGCAGCTTCCTACAGCTGAGTAAGACCAAAATGTGTTGGTGTGGTGACTCCAGTTACGGATGTTATGGCTTTAGTCATAATTAAGAATGTACTAAAATTGGTGCAATTGATTAACCCGATTGGCATAAAGTTCTGGCTGGGAGGGGACAAAGTAAGGCTTTCAATGTGAGAAAACAGCTTGAGAAAGCTGTTTTTATTCAGGAAAAACAGAACGGAGCTCTAAAAGGAGCACCAGCCTCCAACGAGCCTCTCGAAAGGCACGAGGGTCTCTAGCTCTGAGCTGAGCAAAGAAGAATTGTAATAAAAATGGCAAAGTGTGTAGCTACGTAAAGCATGAGAGAAGCTCTGGTTTTCTGTGAGCACCAAGGACATTGATTATCCATGCTGAAACCATTAAAAGCCCTGCTGTCTTTCAGTGCGTTGCTGAAGGTAGCATCTGGATAAAAATACAAGTTGTCATCAGTGTGAATGCCTCAGGGACAAGGGAACTCCCACCAGGAGTGAGACAGGGTGGTGCCTTCTGTTTTATTTATTTTTTTTTAAATCTTTTTTTCAGGTTTCAGGGTATGTTATAGTGAGCTGGTATTTTGCTGCTAGGTCTCTGATGTTTTCATGTGCCTGTTGAGCCACTTCGCCGTTTCTAAACAAGCTGCTTGGGATGGGCAGCCGTGCTCATCACCAAAAGGTGTCCCGTTTTAGTCTAATAGATTAGCTTTGTGTGCATGGGAAAAGCAGACTTATGTACGCTTTATTGCTATCTGCCATCCACATTTCTCTTAGTATTCATCCATTTTAAAAAAATCCCCAGATTTAATAGGTGCTAATAGGCTAGAAGCAATGTACACAGGGGTTTAGCAAGACGTGCAGCTGTACAGGGCAGCTTTGTTTTCTCAGCCTATGGTCTTATAACTATAAGAGGTAATTTATTCTTCTACACTTGACATTTGTTGGGAAACATGGGATTGACTCCCCTGCGGAGGGAATAAAGGTATTTAATTGGGTTGTTGCCTCGGTGGATAATGCAAAGATCAGCAAGGATGGGTCCTCAGTGACATTTTATATGCAATGCTAGTGGCACTTTTTTTTTTAATGCAAGTACTAAGAGTCCATGCAAACTTATGAGATGCTACAGGCAATGAGGTATCAGCCTTTAACATGAAGGTTTCATTTGGCAGGGACAACAGATGCCAATAAAACAAGAATTTCTCCAGGCTTTCTCCTTTCGCAAACAACCCTCTTGGTCTCTATAAACCACGATGGGTTCTGTTGCTGTGGTTCTGCTGAAGCTGGGGGTGAAGCTTCTGCCAGCTGTGGCAAGGACAGGTTTTTGCGGCGCGTAGTTGGGAATCTAAGCTCTCTATTTCCATCCAAAATGCAGTTTCCTCATTATGTATTTCGGGAATTAAATCACTTCATTGAACAACTCTAATGACACGACAGCAATTGCTTGTTTCGAGGCAATGTTCTGCTGTTGCAGGCTTATTTTTGTCCCGAGAAATAAAAGCAGAGCGGTCTTATCAAAGGTTGGAGGATACTTTTGACCAAACTACAAAATCCTCATTTTTCCTAGCATTTGATAACTCATGTTTCAGATTCCCCAGCAGCTTTTCATCTATCCATTTGTTTTGGGCTGCTAAGATGATGCTAACCACGTGAGGCCAGTTATTAGTGGCGTGGAAGTTTTTCTGTGGTTTTTCATTTATTTTTAAATTATTTTTTATTTCTGTATCCTTTTAGAATAAATTTAATTAAGGTGGGATATGATTCAGCAGGCTGGGCAGGTTGGGGCTCCTTGACCTGCCAAGACCAGGACCCTTTAACATCTGTAACTCCTTTTCTCTCTTGCCCTTGGGCTGATTTAGTTGATCATGGTCTATTTTGCCCTTATTGGGGAAACCAACCTCTTGTCTGTATGACCTTTTCATAAATGCTGCTTCTTTATCCTCTATCTCTTGCAAAACCTTCTCACACCAGTCTTGCATTTGCAGGGGAGGTTGAGCCTAAAAAACTTAAACCTGTTGGGCTGACGGGGGAGAAAAAAAAACCCCAAAGTCTTTAGCTTTGGGGGATACTCCAGACCTGGAAATCAAGCTTTGGGATCACTCACACCTGCATATTCCCAGCACGGTTTGTCCATCGACTGCGTTCCTTTTGGTTTTGTCTGTAGCTGGCCATAATTGAAGCTCTGGGCACAGAGATACTTCTCAGAGATGAGGTAATGAAATACGGCTTTCATTGCAATGAGCTTCTACGGTGTCAGATTTTGGCATTTTATTTGTTGTTTTTGTTCCGACAAGGCTCTCTTGAAAGATGTGACATTTTGCACGGTTACCAACGTGGAAAATTTCCCTTCCCAACGAGTCTTACAGAACTGATTAGAAATGAGCGTTTTGAGTGATCTCCCGCTGCTGATGCTCGTCTCCTTGATGAGACCCGAGGTGCTGCGAGCTCGCCTCGTGCCAGCCTCGCCGAGGCAGTGGCTCTTCCATTTTATTTTTTTTGAGTTCTCTAATAATGTCTTCGACTTAATTGACAATCAATGAGACACACATGAAACTGTTTATTTGCTTCCCAAATGAAATGTCCTGTCTGTGAAGCCGATCCCCTCCCATCACTCTTCCTAGCAGTTCTTTCCAGACTCGACAGAAATGAAGAATAAGGCGATCTGTATGCAGGAGTGGAAACCTTTCAAGACGGTGACTTTTACGTAGACCTGCTCTCAGGTTTTCTTGAGCCAGCGCGGAAATTGTCCCTGGCTTTCAAAGAGGTTTTGGGTCTAATCCTCCTAATCAAGCCTCTGGGAACTAAATCCATGCTGAGAACTTACAGAACAATAAAGAAGAAATTACCTGAGGGTTAAAAATTTAGCAATTGATATTCATAACTATCTGAGTGTTTTGGGTGCTCTCTGTGTATATATATATATTTGTATGCATGCACACATATATATATTTTGTTTATCTTCTGTCACCTAGACTATAATAAATGTGGGGACAAGCCCCAGCCCTCAGTGTTCTACGCTTAGACTGTTGTATCAATAATTTACCTATCTCCAATGTGGAGGGACCCTTCTCTGTGTGGGTAAAGAGTTTTGCCTTAAGCTTTATTTTTATTTTTTCAATTCAGAGAAGTCACTTGATCATTTTATACCCTTTGTCTTCCAGCTCACAGCTGGTTGGTGCTTCCTAAGGTTTGTCAGGTGATGTTCTGGCAACTAAACTCCAGTGGGTCTTTTATTTGAAACCACCCAGTCTTTCCTTGGCCTAGGTTAAGAAACCTTATGATCAGTGTCACTGACTCCAGTGTAAAAAGGGGTTTTCTTTCCTTTCACAGAATGAATTATCCAGGGATGTATTGCTGCACGTTCAGTTTAGTCGTTTGTTTTGACATTGCCTCGATCTCAGCTAACTTTTAGAGAGTAAAATCAAAAGAGTGTGGCTGTGGGAAGGAGTGAGGAAGCATTTTTGTGCTGTGTTTTGATTTAAAACCAAAAAAAAACTTCCAAGCAATCTCGAGAAGGCAGATTTTTTTCTTCTAGAAGGTGTTTTTACAGAGCATTTAGTGAGATGATTGACAAGACTAAGAAGTAAACCCAGGCGGGTGGGGATCTCAGGGTGGTTGTGTGACTCAGGACACTGCCGCAGCCAAAAACGCTTTTCTGATGGACATCTTGTCAGGTAAGAATTTTGTTGTAAGAGAGCTCTGAATCAGTATCTTTTTCCAAGGCATAAATTGCAGTGCGGTCTCTGAAATGAAAATACGCGGAAATGATAATTTCTAGGCACGCTAAAAAAAACGAGATGTACTGGTATGTTTGTGGATCTTCAGTTCCGTAACTGAAAAGTCTGACTGAAATAAGAACTGCAATTTATCCAGCTAATATTCTGGAATGTGTGATCATAAAATAACACAATAATTTTTCCCCTCCCCACCTTAATATTTATTTTTATGTGTTATTTTCATGTCAGCAGTTGTATATTCAGTCCATCTAGTGCAGTAGCTCGGCAGAGGCAGCGTTTCCTCGTGCAAAGCCTCTTTCCTTTCCTCTCCAACCTGTTGATTTTTGCTTGGCACTTTTTTTGCAAGCTTTTTTTATGATTTCCCATGTCTTCCCCCTTCTGTACTGGTGGACCAGATTGATTTACTGTCACCTGCACATCATGTTTCTTGCTGTTTCTTCCAAGCTGTTCTTGCAGGAGGAGAGGTGGACAAGGGCTGTATCCCCTGGAGCTGGTCCTGCAGTGTTCTGTCTCTTAATCTGCAGGGTGGGGGAATAATAAGAAAGGATTTATCTCTTTTTTTTTTTTTTTTTAATCTAGATTCTTTTTTTTTTTTACCAGGTGCACTTCAAAAGTGGGGACAACTCAAGTTTATCCTTGTTAAATATGTCTTTCAGTGGTTACACAGCTCTGCGATGAACTAATATTTTTATTTTTTTTTTATGTCTCCATGTGTTAATCAAAGGGTGGTCCCACCTCTCAGATCCCTCTTATCCCATTGGTGGAGTGGATGTCCCAACAGTCCCAAACGGACCTTATCCTGGGGCACACCATGACCGCCATAGCCCTGCCAGCAGAAGGGGTAGCACCTGCAGGGCCCAAAATGTGGGTGACGAACCCACGATGTGGGTTCCTGGCAGTGGGAAGGTTTTCTTGGTGATGAGGGCTATCAAGCATGCAAGTGCTGCCTGGGCTTGTTGACTCTGTACTTGATCTTGGGGCTGCGCCGTCTGCTAATGAAATTGCCCCTCGCAAAGGACCTCAAAGTCATTAACCAGCACCATCAATTGTGTCCGAGCGCCGATCGATGGGCCCTGTGAGGATGCAGTGGCTTGTGTCCCTGCCAGCTTCTTGACTTGTGGGTTTGCCCGTGTCCAACCCTGGGCTCCTCTGCAGCTCCACCGAGGAAGGTTCAACCAGCACCGGGAGGCAGGCTCTTGCAAAACGAGCAGGATGTTTAAGAATTCTGCTTGCCTTTTGCTTTGTGTGCCTTTGTTGGTTTGCCTTTTTTGTTTGTTCGTTTGTTTTTTATGGAATCATGGAATTGTCGGGGTTGGAAGGGACCTTAAAGATCATCTAGCTCCAACCCCCCGCCATGGGCAGGGACATCCCCCACTAGATCAGGCTGCCCAGAGCCCCATCCAGCCTGACCTTAAAAACTTCCACCCCTTCTCTGGGCAACCTGTGCCAGGGTCTCCCCACCCTCATGGGGAAGAACTTCTTCCTCACGTCCAATCTGAACCGACCCATCTCTGGCTTCAACCCATTCCCTCTAGTCCTGTCACTGCCCAACATCCTGACAAGCCCCTCCCCAGCTTTCTTGTAGCCCCTTGAGATACTGGAAGCCACCATAAGGTCTCCTCGGAGCCTTCTTTTCCTTTAATGTTGAACTATAACAAATTGTAGCATCACCAGCACTCACAGATCACTTGATGTTGGTATTTCTGCAGGTTCAGGCAGCTGCAGGTTCGGTTGATGTATTTGCAGAATGGGAGGGTAGAAAAAAAGTTGTGTTTCTTTCTTTTTTAATAAAAAATATACAGATGATTAGTGCTGTCATTATGAAGCCCTTGCCTCCTCCCCTTCTGAATAATGACTAAATCAGCCACTTGATGAAAATTTAGAACTTGGATCAGGTTTTGTGGAACTCTTCTCTTACAGACAAGGTTTTAATTTGAAATAGTAGTCCCTTGATTTGGGGTTGTTTTATTCTTTGTCATTTTGGCTTGGTGTACGGTGTGGTGCCTCAGCCAGAGCTCTCTGAGCCCCTCAGCTGGGACTGACAGTGAAACCCACCTCAGCAGCTCGGAAGGTGACTTCAAACTCCTCTACTATTTTTCCAGCTTTTTTTGGGCTGGACACTGCCCAAATCCTCCTTTAATCCAGAGAGTCTTGTTCTGCCTCCTTTAAAACACAGTTTGGATGTGCGAGTGCTCCTCTCGGGTGAGACGAGTGTCACTGTCCTCAGCTCTGCTGATGTTGGAGCAGGATCAAGGACAGCAGCTGGATGAGACTTACTCAGATCCTTCACAATGGCTAATTGGGCATTCATGATCAGAAATGCTCAAACAGAATCATTTTACTCTAATTTTCTGGTCCTGATCCTGGCATTTTATTACCAGGCATCTGGGGACATGAAGGAAAGGGAGTGAAGAGAAGATTCTCTCAAGGCATAAGGAATTTATGTGAAGATCTTTAAGGGTTCAAATTTCTCCAGTCTTAAGAAACTGTGAGGGATGGAGAAATAGTGGTGTGGACTGACTTATCACAGAGTGTTGAGGGTTGGAAGGGACCTCTGGAGATCACCCAGTGCCACCCCCTGCCAGAGCAGGGTCACCCAGGGCAGCCACACTGGAACGCGTCCAGGCGGGTTGGAAAGTCTCCAGAGCAGGAGACTCCACACCCTCTCTGGGCAGCCTGGGCCAGGGCTCCGGCACCCGCTCAGCGGAAAAGTTTTTTCCAATGTTTTTGTGGAACCTCCTCTGTTCCAACTTGTGCCCATTGCCCCTTGTCCTGTCACTGGACATCCCTGAGCAGAGCCTGGCTCCATCCTCCTGACACTCCCCCTTGACATATTTATAAACATTAATGAGGTCACCCCTCAGCCTCCTCTTCTCCAAGCTAAAGAGCCCCAGCTCCCTCAGCCTTTCCTCATCAGGGAGATGTTCCACTCCCTCCATCATCCCAGTTGCCCTGCGCTGGACTCTCTCCAGCAGTTCCCTGTCCCTCTTGAACTGAGGGGCCCAGAACTGGACACAATATTCCAGATGTGGCCTCACCAGGGCAGAGCAGAGGGGGAGAAGATGATGTTGACAACTAGCTGGGGTTGACTTTCCTGTCAAATATGGAGGCTGAGGAAGAAGCAGCCAGTTGGGTAAGGGAGGACCTGAAAATGACGATGTGGGTCCCAGTGGTGCCCATGTGGTGATGGGCCAGCAGCAGCTGATAAGATGCAACGATTGGGCTGGTTTGAAAGACTGCTGATGTGTTACACTGAACCCAGTGGGGATTTACGGTGCTCTGTGAGACTGAAAGTAGCCAAATAAGCCTTGGCTGTGCTTGTCAGTTTGCGTTTTTATGCTCTTGTCGGAAGCCCGTGCAGCTCTCCTGTGAGGGAAGGGGCTGCTTCCGGCCAAGGGGCAAGGGACCTCCAGGGGTTTGCTGACCAGGGAGATGAAACGCTCTCCTCCTGCCATGTTCCAAGTTCTTCACACCATGCTCATGTGTAGGGGCCCTGTGGGGGAGGAAAGATGGCTTCTGTTGTAAAAACAAGTCAGGATTGACCATACCTTTCCTTTGCGCTGTGTCTGCAGTGAGTGGGGAACTTCACAGCCTGTAAAAACCCCAGAGCTGTGTAAATAGGTATTATTTTGTGACACCAAAATTTAATCTCACTGTTGCCTTGTACTTCTAACTAAAACCCAATGTGGTTCACCCCAAGACTTTTTTTTTTTTTTTAATTTTTAATTATAGCTTCCTCAGGGTAAGTTTGTTTGGATGTGTTTGTACAGCTCCCAGCACGGTGTCTGAGCCTTTAGGCACTGACACAATACGACTAGTAATTTTCTACTATTACAGCTTCTTTTATGTAGCACCTACCATCTTGCCGTTGCATTGGCTTTGTAAAAGGCTCTTGGCTTTCATTAAAATTATAGAGAGCAATTCTGTAAATATTTGAAGTACTTCTGGTACTACAAAATTGGATTGTAGAAAATGCCATTATTAAAATAACGGGAAGCCCTTTTTTTCCTATATAATCTTGACAATAAAGATATTGTAGAATCATTGAATGGTTTGGGTTAGAAGGGACCTTCAAGATCATTTCGTTCCAGCCCTGCTGCCGTGGGCAGGGACATCTCCCACTAGATCAGGCTCCTCAAAGACCTGTTCACCATGTCCCGATCAGAAAAAATTATAATTCACATTTTTTTAATTTTTATATTCTGTAGGTCAGATGTTCACCATCTTACAAACAACCCTGCTCTTCATCAAGTCACAGTGCGGGAATAACTCTTCAGACCAAAACCTGAAATCACTGTAACGATTGCTCGTCTGCAAGCTAAGACCAAAGAGCTTAATTATATGCACTAAATGACTTGAACTCCCAACAATTGCATTCTCCTTTAATTAAAACTGTGAAAACGAGTCAATAGCTTTCTCCTCCTTTCGTTTCTACTCTGTCCTGTATCTGGTACTAAAAATCGACTGAGGGCTAAATGACCTTTAAGGTGCCTTCTAACCAAGCCCATTCCATGGTAAATAAAAATAAAGCCTTGCACAGTGTCCTGATGAGTCCCCGTGAGCTGCAGGGAGGGATTTCTTTCCTCCACACCTTTTCTTGGGGTTCTGCTTCCCCTGCAAACATTGTCACGGTGCTGATGGCTGAGCAGCCAAGGGCCGTGCATGGGTGCACCTGGAGAGAGCATCGCAGATGGGTGTGCGGAGAGAGCAGCTCCGAACTTGATGTTGGATAGATAATAGGTGTTAATTAAGCAAATTGTTTTAAGAATTAGCTTTGAAAACAACCATCTGTGCCCTTTCAGGGTCTCTTGCAGTCCGAAGGTGTGTTTGGGCCACCTTCAAGATGGGTGCTCAAGTGCTGTAGTGATTTTAGACCAAGGAATAGAGTTAATCTGCTGTAAAATAATCCATGTTAGTAGGAAAAAAAAATCCATACATTTAAACACTTTGTCTGATTTAGATCCACCCATTTTAGAGGAATATATCCATTTTCTTTTCCTCCCTTTGTTTTGGATAGCACAAATAGAGTCTCCTTGTTACTCGGCTGATAACGGCTGTGACTAATAGCTTGCTTGTTTTGCCGAACGGGTGCTTTAATTCTGTTTTAAAATGAGCGGCAGTGCTGAGAAAATGCTACAGGTATGTGACAAAAGTAGCTTTTCCTATAGAAAATTGTCTCAGAACTGCAGAGTAATTACATTCCTGCCTTTTGTAAATAGGGACCCTTGGACATGAGCACAAATGTGGCCTTTACCTCTTGGAAACACTAAATATTTGGTTTTGGATGAAGGCAGTGACTTGTTGGGGGCTGCTTGAACCTTCCCCACTGCCCGGGCTGGGACTGAAGGCGGATTTTGGTGGTGCCGTGGGGTGTCCCCATCCTCACCCCCCACATCTGTGCTGGGAGAGGTGCTGGAGCCGGGTAGGATGGGTGCTGGCAGGGTGAGTGCGGAGATCTCCGTTGGGTTTGGGACAGCACGTCAGCACCACGTCGCTGCCGGAAGACAGAGGGCACGTCTTCCAAAGGTTACAGATGAAAGGTACAACGTGAAGTGGACAGTTTAAAAGCTTCAAATGACAGGAGGACAGTCAATAGCTGTACGCGTGACAGGGCTGACAGACCGCGGTCTTGTGCAGGAAATACTCTTGACAGCAGCCATGCAGGTTTTAAAAATCTGATTTGTCCAGTCAGAAGTCATGTACAAAGAAGGGAAGAGGGCTCTCCTGTACTGCATGTCGGAGGTGGTGATGTTAACCCCAGCTGCCAGCCTGTTTCACCCCATGAAGTGTGTACGTGTGTACCTGGGTATGAGCACAGCTGATGTAATGGGCTGCTTCTCGCTCGCTTGCTCCCTCTCTCAGCCTGGGGACAGCTGATGGGAGTGCCTTTATGGGACAGATTTTAGGATCCAGAGTTGCATCAGTTGGAACGCTTTTATTTTCATTCTGCTTTTTTTTTAAATTTTATTTTATTAAAACCTGGAGCAGAAGACGTCCCTTTCTGGACTGCTTGCCTCCACTCAGTGTGAGTCTTTGCAGCAACAGCAACTGAAATAGATGCTGGAAAACTCTGCCGTGGCAGAGAACAGACAACCAAACCAAGGGTGCTTGGATAGGCTCACGTCCCTCCTTCTAACAGGTCGGCAGCAGTGCTGGATGTCAGATGCTGCACCTACAAGCACGACAGATATTTTGTCTTCCAAGAGTTGAGCAGAGTACAAAAACCTCCACTGGTGTGTCTAGATCTGAAGGAAATGTGAATATGGAGAGGACAGGTTATGGAGAATCATAGAAAGCTTTGGTTTGGAAGGGACCTTTAGAGCTCATCTAGTCCAACGTCCCTGCAGAGAGCAGGAATGTCAAGTAACGAGCCTTTTAAACTCATGTCCTGAAAGACATGTCCATCCCATCTAGCAGCTCTTCTCAGGGGCTTCCAGCACCTGGTTGTCTTGTTCTTGCTGCCTGACATCTCCTGGGATGCCTTGTTACCTGTTTTAGGTGTGTAGCAACAGTATACGAGTCTTCTTGCCTTAATTGACAGTGCAAAATTAGTTATTTTTTTGTGCACGTAACTCTTAAAATCAAACTCCTGAGTCACACTGGAAACAAAATCATGTGGTGAAGTCCCAGCTGAGGCTGATTTAATGAATACACAGATAATTTGTGTATTTATTTGTGATGTTAAGTACCTCAGTGTGTTTTAATCTGTGTATACCTCTCATACTGTATTTCTTGTATTTATTTCACCATTTGGTGACCGAAAATCAGATATCCATGCGTATTGGAGAGTTGTAGTCTACTTAAAAATTTGACTTCTGAAGTACCCTGTTGCCTTGACTCCCAACTTCTGTGAAAGGGTGTAGATTTCTAGCTATCATGATCTATTTTTTTTTTCCCCCAGCTTTTCACCCTCCCTAAATGTACTAAAATTGATACGTCTTATGTAAACGTGTATCCAGAAGAAATATTTTCTTCAGTTTAAACACAAGTGGCTCATAATGAGTTATTTTGGACAAGGGTTTCCTAGGCAAAAGCCCTCTGTACCTTGCGGTAGAAAAATATTGATTTGCTTAATAAGGCAAAATGTGTTAATTTTGTGGGCGTTGAGGCGGCCTCTGAGCAAATGAACGGGAGTTACTGGAAGACTTTGGGTGGGTGAGCGACACCGCTTTAGATGTGAAAGGGAAATGAGATATTTTGCCTGCACTTGGCTGTGCAGGCAAAATATTGCTATTTAGATTTATGCTAAGGTAAATAACTGCAGTCGACAGTTCTCCTGTCTCCTCCTCCTCTTTCCAGACTCAAACTCAACACACAGTGCTCATGCAAGATGTTTTTGACCCCTTACAGGTGTGATGGAGCAGGTAGCACCGGTATGTTCGCTGACATGTGTGACTTCAGAGAGGTGGAGAAAAATTCCCTCCCTGCAGGTGAGTGCTGGTCCGTGAGATTTGTCTTCCCGAAATTAGTTTTCAACGTGTTGTCACGGGAGATGGGCCTGATTATTTGGGGCTCCTTATTCATCAGCAATAACTGAGGTAACTGCAAAAGGTGGTCGCCTTGTTTGGTGCCCACTGTCTGTAAAGACCTTGCCTCAAAGCCCTTCACTAGCTGCGTGCACCAAGTGGAGTTTTGCTCCTAGTCCCTGGATGCTCTGAACTTCTCCTGGAGCCAGCTAATGGGGAAAATGTGCGAAACCTGAGTGAAATGAGGAACCAGTGCCCAAATGTCCTTTTTTTCAGCTCCCCCCAGCCCTGATCCAGGCTGGCAAAGCTGCCTGGGGAGTCTGTTGACATTTTTTGGGGGCAGAAACACTCCATTGTGTTCTCACTGTCAAGCAACTCTCGTCAAAAAGTTAGCTGAGGGCACGGCAAGGGGTTTTGAAGGGCTGAGGGAGTTTTGACTGGAAGCAAATATCCCTGCAAGAGACTCAGGATGGAGACTTTGCGTTGAAGGTGACTTGTGTTTGGGTTCACGTGTGTTGGCTGATGCCTGACTTCCTGTAATTTCCAAAAAACCCTGAATGGCAACATTCAGCAGAGGTGCCGGGAGGAGTATGTGGCAGCAGTACACTGCTTGATCTGGTATTTATTGTTGATTTGCTAAATTTGAAGAGCACAAGCCAAAGATAACCTTGCCATTTAAACGGGGCAGCAGGAACATTACCATGCGATGTTCCCTCAGCCAGCCGTGAGATTGATGTCTGTGAATGCCATTAAAAGGAAAAGCACTGTAGGAGGGGATGGCTCTTAGGTGTATCTACTGATCTGAAATATTTCAATTTTTTTTCTGCGAAGAAAAAGTCATAATACAGAAAATAAAACACGGTTCTCGGGTTTTATTCACCTCTGAAGGTAATAAAGCACACGGAACAAAATGCTCTTTTATTACAATGTCTCCTCTTTTGCTTTTTTGCTCCCCAGATGTAATTTATATAGTGACAGAAATAAATACCAACCTTTTAAATTGCTCTCAGTGGTGTAATACCCACATGCATTGCAGCTCTGATAATGGGCCTGATTTTTATTTTTTAAATTTTTTTCTTGCTCGGCTTTGCAGCGCAATACTAAGTTGTATTTACACGTATTTCTGAGCAACGTCCACGATAAAGCTGCAATATAAATCAAATCCTGTGAGTGCGATGGAAGCAGCTACTCGCCTGCTGATTTCGTTATTCCCATTTCAATTTCCTAAGCCAGAGCATGTGGGAAAAGGTTGTTTTCAAAGCTGGTCTGGTTTCTGCTAGCTCTGCTTCAGCCTGATTTTATCGAGTTGGAAAGGAAGAGTACATTTACCCTAACCCCATACCCATGCACCTGAAAAAGAGACTTGAGGGATGGGCTCATTGGGTGGGGAAGCTGGTTCAGGAGATGCCCTGGGGTGCTCAGAGCCTGGCACCTCTGACCGATGCTCTCGGTTTTTGACTGAAATCTCTCTGGGTATCTTCCCCACAGCTGTGCACATTTTATATCAGCTCTATGTTCAGAACAATTGATCTGGGATCACAGCTCTGATGTATGTTCTGGGCCCCTCAGTTCAAGAGAGACAGGGAACTGCTGGAGAGAGTCCAGCACAGGGCAACTGGGGTGATGGAGGGAGTGGAGCATCTCCCTGATGAGGAAAGGCTGAGGGAGCTGGGGCTCTTTAGTTTGGAGAAGAGGAGACTGAGGGGTGACCTCATTAATGTTTACAAATATGTCAAGGGGGAGTGTCACGAGGATGGAGCCAGGCTCTTCTCGGTGACAACCACTGATAGGACAAGGGGTAATGAGCTGAAACTGGAACATAAGAGGTTCCGCTTAAACTCGAGAAGAAACTTCTTCTCAGTGAGGGTGACGGAGCCCTGGCACAGGCTGCCCAGGGAGGTTGTGGAGTCTCCTTCTCTGGAGACATTCAAGACCCGCCTGGACACGTTCCTGTGTAGCATTATCGAGGCGTTCCTGCTCTGGCAGGGGGATTGGACTGGATGATCTTTCGAGGTCCCTTCCAATCCCTGACATTCTGTGATTCTGTATGAAACTTGCTTTTGAATCCGCTCCCAAAACTAAAAATTTATGGGAGTAATTGTGAAATTGTGTGAATAAACATGACGTGGTATTTTCTGCAGCCGTGAACGTGACTGAAGATATTTCTGTCAAATTGGTCCTGTCACCTCACCCAAATTTGGTCCCTTTGCACCCCACAGTTCACAACAGCTTTCACTGCGGGACGTGGAGGTGCACAGCGAAGAGAAACACCTCGTACGGTGACTGGAACCGATTTCTCCCTTCTTATTCTTCATTTCTGTGGTTATTCGTGATCTGGATCACATTAGCAACCTGGCGTCAGGTGAGGAGCATTTTCATATATGCTTTATTTTTGCATTAAGTTTAATTAAAATCTAACATGACATTGAGTTCAACCTGGAAGTGAGTAACCTACGTTGGAAACCGTAGTGCAGCGTTTTTGAAAAACAGTGAACCCAACCCAGCTCTTATGTATTTCGTCTTGACTCTTTTAATATCAATTTTCTGTAGGATAATGCTGTCTCAGCTCTTCATTCGCTAATTTGGACAAAGTCCAACTTAGGTCTGCTTGAAAGAGGTGTGTATTTCTCAAGGATAATTGTTTCCACTCAGTATCGTGAAAGCTGGGGGAAAGAAACCAAATTACAAAAGGTTTTGCTGGATAATGTGCTGGTGTTGGATGTGCTAACCTCCGGTCACTTACCGCCCCAAACCTCTCACACTATATTGGTGTGTTTTGACCCTCATGGTGTGATATTTTTATTTTATTTTATTTCTTTCCATTGGCAAAGCTCCATGTGTCCACTCTACATAGATACACCACAGCAGTTGTAAATTTTGGGAGGTGTCCTAGGAGGGGTTCAGCTTGTTAGTCCATGTAGGGCTTTTGCTCAGAGCCCTAAGTATCCCCTGATGGATATTTGTCAGCACGACTGATGCTCCTCTTGCTTTTAATTAAGGTGGGGCTGATTGCCCTGTTTGCAGAATGCCCTACACGGTCACGGTGGCATCGAAATGCTGAAAGTCTGCTCAAGGCTGCCCAAAGTTGTGTTTCAGAACTGGTTAAGGTTAATTCTGATGAAAGCCGTACTGCAGACGGTGCTGCACGTCTGCTGCCCTTGAGGTGTCATTTTCTCTTTAATAGGGATCAATTCAATAAAGCTATTTTTGTAGGTAGTGTCTTAGCCGTCTTGCTATCTACCCCTTTCTGCCCTTTGAGACTTCACTGACAATTTTTGAATTTATTTTTACACCTGGGAATGTTGCCAGATTTGAGCAGGTTGGTTTTTTTTTCTTCTCGTGGGCAGATGCTTCACGCTGTCCACGTGTTCATGCAATCTCATGCTGGTTATCACAGGTTCAGAATTTTCCTCTGGTTCATATATTTAAAGAAAAAAAGGCAGGAGAGGGAAAAGAAATAGACTTTTTTAATTTTTTAAAGTACCACTCGATCCTTGCTCCTTACAGATGTAGACTAATGTATGGCTGGTGTCATGGTTCCTATTTTAGTCCCAGTTTACTGCACTTTCCCCTCATAAAGCCAGGATGGACCTTATCTCTTAAATTTTATTTGTACAGTGCCTTGGGATGCGAGACAGGAAAAGTACTTTAAAGAGTTTATTGTATTTTATTATTGTATTGTAAGCTACCCAGGGCTGTGGAGTTGTATAACCCTCTATCCAATAAGGCGATGAATAATAGACAGGCGTGGGAGCTGCATAAATCTCTGTCTTGCCTGTGTGAAGCCCTGTTATTGGGTTATAATGAAGAAGGACGGAGGGGAGAAGTGGGACTGACATCCTCATCCCGATCCCCGTGGGGCTTTGTCACTCCAGGCCCCCAAAATTGGTTGTAATTTAGGGGTTCTTGTGCCTCGTTGCATCGTTTTAGCTTGGCATTGACCATGGAAATGAAATTATAGGCTGCTGGGAGCTGCAAGCAGAGGGAGAAGATAGGGTTGTGGTCTGCAAAGATTGGAGAAGAGGATCTCCTTTCTGGCACCTGGTCCATGAACCCACAGAAAGAGAACCATGTTTTTCCACTCACTGGATGTGCAGCTGGGTGGGATTGCCCCACAGGTTGACAGAAGGGCTGTGTCAAGGTGTGCTGGCAAAGAGGGGTCCATCATAGAGTCATCGAATGGCTTAGGTTGGAAGGGACCTTAGAGATCATCTAATCCAACCCCTGCCATGGGCAGGTGTGAAGGTCTCGTGGTGGGATGTGGCTATGGAGTGACGTGGTGCGCTGAGTTGCTGGTTAGACTGAATCTTGAAGATCTCTTCCAACCAAAGAGATTTGTGATATCTGAAGAGGGTGCTTAACTCCACTTTGCGTGGTTTCAAGAGTTTTGTGCCATTCAGCCTCACTGGGAGTTGTTCCCACAGGGTGAAGATCCCCCTTTGTGCAGTAATCATCATCTTACAGAAAATGTTGGGCAAAAATAACGTGATTTGATGAAGAGCTTTAGCAACTATGCTTTGGGGTTTGATATTGGGCAAGCATTAACTTCCTTGTGTAGAAGTACGTTAAATTTCCTTGTGGAAATTTGGCTTCTGTTGACTGGAGAATTTTGGTTTAGTCATGAGGTTAAATATAAATCAATCAAATAGGATTGAAGCTATTGCATTTGTTTCAACAAATACTGGGCTGATTTTAGTAACAATAATAAGAAAGGGTGTTTCAGAAGGCTTGTCATATTGAAAAATTTTGGCCAGATAAATGAGAGCAATTTGTTCTCAAGGAGAGAGAATATGAGCTGTTTAAACTTGAGTGTTTATATTCCAAACAAAATATATTCAGATCAAAAAAAAAAAAATCTATGCAGGGATAAAACAGTTTTTACTGTGGTCTTACCGACAGGTAAATTATTCACTAAGTCCAAGAGTACTGTGTATACCTTATGCTTAATTAATTTAAATAACTTTTTTTACCTCTGATCTCTTGATGTTTTGATGATTCTTGTTTTTCAGAGGTGGTTGATGTTACTCCTTATGCTGTTGCACAAGTAGGAACGGAGGCAGGGCCCCCACTGGTAACATAACGGGTGTTTTTTTGCCCCCCTCTGGTGGGGAGATCTGCCGGGGTCCTGCACACTGGCGTCGAGCTGGGCATCCCATTCGCTCCCGCTCAGCTAATTGTCATGGCTACTTAAATTAAGTCTTTAAAATAAAATCAGTTGGCTTGCAATTAGGCTAGAATGGAAACTGGTAGAGTCACCCGACTATTTCTCAAAACCTTAATGAAGTATGATAAGAATTTGGCCTTATTATAATGACTAAATTATGCCGAAGCTGCAGCACGGAGTGCTGATCTTAAAATAGCACAATTTGTTTTCTCTTGCTTGTTCCTTTTCATGAGCTGCTAAACTGCTGCTTAGTGGCCCAAATTATTTCCATTAAAGAAATATTCATGTAGCTTTATCTTGTTTTAAACACGAACGTTTCCCATAAGGAAAAACTCGGGTAAAATGAGAAGATGCTGGTGCAAAGAAAAAGGCTTTGGGTGTGTGGAAAGCGATTCAGTTTGGGAACGAAGGGAGATGGAAAATGAAAATTCAGTGGTAGGAGCAGTGTCAACACTTAGGAGTGAGTATAATTAACCACCAGCACACTGTGAATTATGCAAACCTTCAGGTCTCTGCATGAGGGCTAGATAAGGGTCAGTAAGATGCTCCAGCTCTGAGACACCTTGTGCTCTCGCAGGGGCAGATGCTGGGTGAGTGACTGCCCTGTCCCTTAGCAAGAAGCCTCATAACGTCGTTGTGGTTGACACCTCCGGACCTTCAAATGAACTCAATCATTTTAAGAAGAAGATTTAAATCATTTTAATAGTTTTTAAAATCATTTAAATATAATTTTAAGAACATTCTAAATTTTTTTTAAAAAATAATTTTAATCACTTTTAAAATAATTTTAATAATTTTAAAAATTATTTTGGTTATTTTAAATAATTTTCGTAATTTTAAATCGTTCCAAGGCCCTTGTTGCGTCGTTCCAAGGCCCTTGTTGCGTCGTTCCAAGACCCTTGTTGCGTCGTTCCAAGACCCTTGTTGCGTCGTTCCAATCAGGCTTATCTGAACATACCAGTAAAAATCTAATTTGTTGTCTTCACAAACAGTAGCTGCTGCCGAATAAAAGACATGGAAGGACACCCCTTTTAGCCAATTAAAACACTTGTGAAAAGGGATGCCAGCCTTTATTTTGGCTTCCGAGTCTGGCGACGGGGCTTTCAGGTTTGTTATTACACTCAACTGTCTTGCAAACAAAAAGGCTGAGCAGGTTAAAAACAAGGGAAAAAGCCTCCAACAAACCAAACAAACCCCAAACAACCCAAATCTCTGTATCCAACAGCTCAGGAGCTTACTGGATGCACACAAATAAACCTCTGCCAAGTTCTGTGGAAGCCACGGAAGGTTTGGGGTTTTTAATATCACATAAAGGGGTTGTTCTTGTTTGCTCTACTCGCAGTATCCTTCCAACCACCTCCTTCTGGAGATCAGCACTCCATGGGCCTGGGGTACCTCCACAGATAATAATATTTAACTCCAGGGATGGAATATTCTAATATTAGTTTGCTAGAGGATAAGCGTGATAAATAACTCGGTCATCAGAGGAAAACTTTCTCTGCGTAACTGAATTTTGTTTTTTTCCCCCGTAGTAAATACCGAGTAGGACATTTTTTAAAATTATCTTTGGTGAAATGCTCTGTAGGAAAATCTAACGATGACGTGGCACAGCCTGATCTCTCGTTTCCTAAATTCAACAAAATCCAGAAGCAGATATACTTTTTCTTGGTTTATGGTTTTAAATTGAGCAGCATTTAAATCCAATTTACCGAAGGAGAGTTGTGTCTTCACTACAGAAAGTAAATGATCATTTTGTCACAGAATCGCAGAATGGTAAGGAGTTTAAGAAGTGTTACATATATTTATTTATTTTTTAATTGTATATGAAGATTGTTCAGCTTCACTTTAGAGCTGGCACAAATCCACTGAAGAGTTGTTGAGCCTCCCCAGCATCTCCAACCTGGGCAGCAGCAGGCGAGCCCGATACCCATTGCCCATGATGGGTTATTATTAATCTGTTGTTATTAATCTATTTTTTTTTTTTTTTTAATTCTTGCAAACTTTTCTGCTCCCTGGGTACCTTTTCAGTCCCATTTAGGTGGGGAGCGCTCGTGCTTCTCATTTCGTGTCTGGGAAGACAGGTCAGGGGTTTTTCCAAACAAAGATCAGAGATTTTTCAAAACCGGGCAAAGAATCGGTCTAGTTTTGCAAGGAAACACTGGGCTGAATGCATTCTGAACCTCGGCTCCAAAAAATGGGGAATTAAGTTTGCCAGGTTGTCTGTGTCCTGATCTAAGCCAAATTAAGGCATATTTTAATAAATTCTTAAAATCTGCAAAGCAAGGGGGGAGAAATTATGACAAAATCACATTTTGCGCTTTTTTTTTATCCAATTAAGTTAGTTAAACCTGCACCACAGCACATACAGCTTGAGAGACTCTAAGTTTTTGGTTTTTTTTTTTTTTTAATTCTGATGTATTTAAAGTGAGGTTATGATGTGGAAGCCTGGTTGCTCGTGGTTTGCATCTCTGTCAATGGCAAAACCTGTTGCATGAGCGGAGGTCGCCCCTCCAGCCAATCCCTTGCTCAGTCCTTGCCTCTCGCAACCCTGGGAGAGGTGTGAAAATAAACTGACGGGAACTTAAACCCCTGCCAAGGCTCCCAGAGCTGACTGCTGCTGTTCTTGCACGACGCGGGGCTCTGACATTTAGCTAAAAGCAGCGAGAGGTGTCAAAGGCTGGTGCTGCGAGAAGAGGGAGCAGCAGACTTTAAAAGTGCAGATTGTAACCTTGCTGGGGCTACGTTTTTATTTTTATTTTTTTATTTTTTATTTTATTTTCTTATTTTTTCCTTCCCCTTCCTCCCCTTCCTCCCCTTCCTCCCCTTCCTCCCCTTCCTCCCCTTCCTCCCCTTCCTCCCCTTCCTCCCCTTCCTCCCCTTCCTCCCCTTCCTCCCCTTCCTCCCCTTCCTCCCCTTCCTCCCCTTCCTCCCCTTCCTCCCCTTTCCCCTATTGTCTATCAGAGACCTTGGGCAACACGAGTTGCCAGTAGCATTATGCACCCCTTTGGAAACAAACATCTGGCAGCAATGATGAAATTTTTCTTGGAAATAGGCTGCTTTTTCTCTTGAATGTGAAAATGACTGAATTTGGCGCAGTTTTGTTGGTGGTTGTCGTTGAGCTGTGGTCCTTTCGGTGCGCTGTGTTTGCTATCGATTTTATTTGCTGCTCTTTGCTGACGAGTTGGACTTTCAAATTTTAAACCTGTCACAACATGAATTCATCATGGAAAAAGCAGTGCAGGGCTATCAGGCAGCCGAACCCCACTGGTAACACACAGGGTGAATAATTAAAAAAAAAAAAAAAATTACAAAAAAGCTGGGTCATGGATGATTGTTATGTTTCCACTGCAAGGCTGCTGATGTTTGGGTTTTTTTCAAATGAAATCTCTAGATTAGAAATGCTAGTAAAGGAAATATATTTAGCAGGAACAGAGCCAGGAGGATTTTTTTAAAAAAAGAAAGAAAAAAAACCCCAAGCACAAACCCCCCCCAAAACTCTCAGGTACCATCGCATGGCCTCTGACCTACTAGCCAAAATTTTGGTCTCATACATGTCTTTAGAATACTCCCTTGGTAACTTCAGGAGATGCATCTTGGGCCGGGGACTCCTTGTTCTCCCCCAGACGCCCTGTTCGGGTGGTACAAGAAGCACCAAATGCTGTCCCTGGCAGATAATGGCCAAGCGGTGGGTCCTTGCTCAAGAAGGACCATTTCCCACCCAAATGAAGGTGATTTTTGACATCCTCGGTTGTCTTTTACAGAAGGAGTAGAGGTTGGGCAGTACTTGGAGGCGCTCTGGCTGGTGGGTGGGTGTACTTGAGTTTTGACTTAAGTGAGGGTGCATCTAATCTTTAACATGGTCACCTTCAGGCTTTCCCATTCAGGGTGCTGGAGTGGCTGTGAAATCCTGATTGACCTTCAATATTCTCTTCAAATAAGAGCTAAGGGGGGAGAAAGTCAAGAGTGGAGAGCTAGGCAAGAGAAATGCAAGGAGGTGGCAGCCTGCTTCCAAAAATCAAGGTGGACCCAGGCAGGGTGGATGTGGGACCCAAATGCTTTGCAATCAAGAGGTGAGGAACTAGAGTTTTCCTCTTGCTATTACCCATCACTCTCATGTCTGGGGGGTGGTTTGAAATGTGAGTGGGAGGGGGATGTTGTGCAGAGCAGAGACCACACAGTAGCTGGTGAAGAGAAGTTACGGGGTGGAGGAACCTGAAATGGGACTTCGCATGAGACTGATAAAGGCAATTTAAAATAATTTGACTAGTTTAAATGTTATCAGCTTTTTTTTTTAAAGTAACTTCCCTGCCATATCCAAATTCTGTGGGGCAGCTCAGGCAAGAACTAATGACTCGAGTTATATAAGTTGGACTTGATGATCCCGAGAGTCTTTTCCAGCCTGAATGTTTCTATGATGCTAAGTCCTGATGGAGCTCTGAAGCTGCGTGTCCATGGAGGCATTTTGACTTGCAGCCTCAGTGGTCCGGGGAGGTTTAGTGCATGGGCTGGGGTCGGGGGGTCAGTGTTTGGTAGCTTGGCTCTTTAAAATAGACATCAGCAACTGCGCGACATGTCCAAGGGAAGCAAGGATGTTCCGCAGTGACAGGGCATCACCAAAGAGTGTCGTGGAAAAAAAAATAGTTGCCCTGCAGCAATATTGAAACCTAATGGATTTTTTTTCTGTGCAACTCCAAGGCAGGCAAGAGAGAAAAATCAGCTTATTTCAGTGGGAACAAAGTCGAGCCGTATTTCTCCCACGAGGATCTGTTGTGGCGACTGCGTGGTTCTATAAAACACCTCCGAGATAAAGTGAATTCTTCATTTCTGTTATGCTCAAACCGGCATGCGAAAGGCCAGATGAAAATCCAGGGTGTTCGAATAGCGTAGGAAATGCCATTGTATCCTGCTGTTACATAAATTCAGGTTCTCTGCCTCCCTAAAATCAATTGTCCTGGGAAGCAGCATTACATGCTGACACATGGAAGCACTTTGTCACAAGCGATTATGCCACGCTACAGTAAATTGCCGCACAATCTATGGCGGCGTGGGGCACTCGATCCGCGCGACGCCGCCCCTCCCAGCAGCCTGCCTAATTACACCTTAGCACAAATGGGATTTGCAAGGATTCCCCAAGACTTTCCTGAATAAACAGGATCTTAAAAAGGAGATAAAGCTCAAAAAAAAAGTTCAATAGGAGATCTCAATATCTGATGAAAGGGCCAGGAGCAGAGACGGGCTCTGTTTAAATCCATATCACAGATGTACTTTTGTTTTGTTTATAGAACCATAGGATGCTTTGGGTTGGAAGGGACCTTAAAGACCTTCTCATTCCAACCCTCTGCCATGGGCAGGGACACTTCCCACCAGAGCAGGCTGCTCCAAGCCTCATCCAAACTCTCCTTGAACAATTCCAGGGAGAGGGCAACCTCAGGGCAACCCCTTCCAGTGTCTTTCCAATCACTTGCACCCAGATGTGGTTTAAAATTTTCATAAATACCATTTTTAAATTTTCATAAATACCATTTTTAAATTTATTTTTTTTTAAATAAGGAGATGCTGGCTGCTATTTCAGGTAGGAGGAAGAGCACGAAAACTGAAGCTGGGTTTTGAGGGGATGTATGTGGTGGGTTTTGTCCTTTCAAAATATGTTTTGGAAAATGCAGTTGACAGGGGATAGAGGGAGGGAGGGATGGATGGATGGATGTGTGCATGCAGCAGGAGTACCAGCAGGTCCTGGGGGTGCAGCTGAGGTAGAGCTGGTGTCTTGTAGCTCGCGGGGTGGTCCTGCCCACGGTGCCGACTGCTCTTCTCCCCGTTGTGCCTTTCTCCTGTGGATCTCAGCTCCATTTATTGACTGCCTGAGCTGTGTTTCATGAATTGAATAACACCATTAAATAGGCACTAGAGTCTGTGTAATAGCATTTAACAATACTGTCCAAAACCAAATAGTTCTGTATTAAGGGCGTATTAGTAGGGCGACTTGGAAATCCTTTAGCTGAATCCACTGATCTCTCTGTGTACACAAACATCAAGCTTTCAGTCCATGTTTTGTACTTTCCTGGCTGGCATCCCACGGCTTTTATGTAGGCTGTAATGACTATGCAAAGGTTATGGTTTTTAAGCAAGATATTTGTGTTCCTTTTATTACAGCTGGACATTTTCGGTTGCAAAAAGTGAGCTGGGCTGTTACCTTTGCACAGCGGAGAGTTTTACTTAAACATTATTTCTGAGCATTCTTATTTGGGGAAATAATTTCCGTGTTGCTGTTTCAAATCTGCACGTACATTTGGTTTTGAGAAACTCGACGGCTTCACCTCGCTCTTAGGGAGAAGTCCCCGAGGCAGTAACCACGTCTAATTTAGCAGTTAAATTAGATTGCATCCGGCAGCTGCATTGGTGATCTTTGAAACATGACCAGGAAGGTGTCTGAGATGCCAGCAGATGGGCTTCCTGAGGAGCTTTCTGGTGCCAAGCTCCCTTTGTCTCTGCTGGGAGGTTTATAAGGAGATTTTACATGTAACTTCTTCTTCCGCAGAACAACTTTCTCCTTTTTTTTTCTTTTTTCTTTTTTTTTTTTTTTTTTTCACCTGATGACAGCATCCACACTACCAAGTATTTGGCACATCTCAGGTACTTTTCCCCTGACCTGGTGGATCCTGCTGAAGACAGCAGACACCATCAGGTAAACACAATCCTTCCCAAAGGTCCAACGCAGCACTCGTGCAGAAAAGTGGGGGTTTTGCCCCCCTATTTTCCTAGGGTACAAAAAACCAGCTGTACCCGCTGTCTTCTCGTGACTGCCCCAAGGGTGTGCAAGCACTGCTTGCTCCCTGTTTCTGGTGGTTCATCCCTCAGAACTGCACAGAACTAATACAATAGTAATAAATATATATGCAAATAGTCTGGACAAAAGGTAGATATTGCCTGAGCAGTTAATTGTGTGTAGCAGAAATGTGGTATTTCTAAACTAGAGAAAAGAAAAATAAAAAAAAAAAAAGAAAAAGCTGATTTGTTCCTAACTTAATTAGAGTGGGGAGCAGGGGAGCCTGAGTGACATCTGTTACTTCTACCTTCCATAACACTAAATTTCTGTCGCGTTTTTTCCCATGGCCGTCACTCGAGGCGAAGCGTATTTCTTGTGCGTTTGTTTCCAGAGAAATGGTGTTTCAATTGCTTGGCAATTTATGACAGAAATGGCTGTTGTGTGAAATGAAGCAAACGCTGCAATATTTTTACCGTACTCTTACGTTCAGTCAGTCCCTCCACCGAGCAGTTTTATTTCCAATCGAGTGTTACGCTGTGTGAAACCCAACGCCCTAAGTTTGATTTAACATTAATGGCTGCCTACTGCTTCTTCTGCGTGTGTCTAACGTTTCTAAAACAGGTTGGTTGAGCAACATCGTGCTCGTGTTTGCTCAGGAATGCTCCGAGATGGTTCTTCCACTTTTGGGCAAAGACAATGTGTTGCATGGCTTTTCCAGGTTTCCACTGTTCGATTTAAACCCGAGGGTGAAAACCTGGCGAGGACAGGGAGGAGACAAGTTCTTGGCTGTGAGATGCTGATCCCAATGTGAAATTTTATTTTCCCTACGTATGCTGGAAGAGCACAGCTGGAAGAGGAGGCTGGTGCCCTCCATCCTGGGGTGGGGGGCATTCCCTGGGGACCCTCACGTGTGGGAGGATGCTCAAGAGGAGCTGGGGAAGCATCCAAATACGCCAAAGGGAGTGAGGAGGTGAACATCCAGGTGAGAGCTGACCAAAGGGAGCAGGCGGGTCAGGTCACCTCTGCCGGCGCTCTGGAGCTCTGCGCAGCATCGAGCGGCAGATGCTGGCCCCTAACCTGCCCTGCAAAGGAAAACCAGACAAAAAGCTCAAAATGTTATTTATACAGAGGCAGGATACCAGGCAGGAAGTTCATATGAGTTCAGTAAATACAGTTCTGCAGCTAAATTAACTGCTTAAAGAATACTCATGTAAAAAACCATCGCAATCCAGAAACTACCTGGAACGTTATCTTTGTGCTCCACCTCGTTGCCCGCTTTATTCCAGAAACTCTCCTCCTCTCGTTCCTTCGCCCCGTGTTCTATTTCATTTTCAACACGAGCTCTGGCAGATGATGCTGATTTACCATAACTCAGCCACAGCCGGGACCCGGGAGCGTCATTGATCCGCGTTAATCCCCGCGGGCACCAAACCTCCGGCTCCTCCTGCCCGGCCGCGTCTGCGGGCTCGGCGTGCCCATCCTCCAACCGCTCCTGAAAACATCCCGTTTATTGTGTTGGCTCAGAGAACAAGACTGGGTATAACTCCCCAGTACCCTGTCTGGGATACTGGGTGGGACTGGGTGCTCATAAGGCTCAGGGCAAGTTTGTTTTTTTTTTGCTGTTTTGTCCTTTCTGTTTCTGGATTCCCATGATGGGGGTGTCTTTGTGCTTGGAACTGGCTCGTGATGCTCTGTTGTGTTTTTTCTCTCCGTAATCCCCATGCAGCATTTGTAGCTGGTGGGGGAAACCTGAAAGTTGCCCCTGGTGGTGAGAGATGGTTTAAATTTGGTGGCAAAGGTTTGAATGGAAGGGAGGCTGAGGGACAGCAGTTCTCTCTCAGTGGCCGGTAGGGCTCGCTGATTCTGGGGCAATGGAATCCAGCCCTGAGCCTTTAGCTCGTTATTTAACAAGGGGCAAGAGCAGAGGGAGCTGTATTCTGGATTTTGCAAAAGCTGGATGGTACTGCAACACCTCAGTTGGCTTTTTAATTATTTTTTTTTTCCCCTGAAATACTGGTAAATTGTGATATCACTTCCGAACTTCTAAATCACGTTTAACTGCAGAGCCCAGATGTGCAGCATGCACTAAATTTGAATATGCTGTGGAAAGGACGAGAAACATTAACAGCTTTTAATATACAGCAAGTTGTCATTCCTGGTGACAGGTATTTAAATTTCTGCTTTTAAACATACAGGGGGAATAGAAAACAATAAAACATCACGGGGAAAGCTGTTACGTTTCAGATTAAAGTATAAATATTTAAACTCGAGATGGCTTGAGTTTCATTGCTCACTGTCAAAAAAAAAAAAAAAGGAACCCTGGCCAGGTTGGCCGAGGTTCACCCCAGTGTAGCTGTGCGAGTGCTCAAACCCAAGCTGAAAGATTTATTATTTTCTTTCAAGCTACTTCGAGTGAAATAATTCATCTGGGAGTAACATGGAGGTAAATACTGCTAAATTATTGTTCTATAACGACCAGATGAGTCTGCTTGCTCAGCCGCGCCCTCAGTTTGGTTTGGTCTTGGGTCCAGCACCCGAGTGCTCCCCACCTTGTTTTGTGCTCCGCCAAACTTTTGCAATCGGGTCAAATATTAAATATATAAGTATTTACTTTGGATGCAATTTTGCTGCGCAATTAGCTCGAGTTATCTCCTGGAGCTTCTGAGAACAAGAAGATCGTACTGTGGATAAACGCAGGAATATAAAATCACCCTTTTGGCCTTCTTAACCCGCTTTCTGCCAGAATTAATTGGTTCTCTACAGCGTGGGGGCACATGGCGGCAGAGTTTAGGATTGAAGAAATGAGTAATAAATATCCTCGTTGAGGGGACTCGTGTGTTTGGGGGTGGTGAAATCGCTGGGCTCCCCAGTGGGGCTGGTGTTGGTTAAAGCTGCTTTTGAGGAGGGAGCAGATGCAGCAGTTCGAGGTAAATGGCTCAAAACTGTATTTTTCCCTTCCTCACCCTGCACTGTTTGTTTTGATCACGACATGAACAGATAGCTTCGTGAAGCGCTGGAGTAGAGCTTCTCAAATTAATGCCCAGCTGGCAAAACATGTGATCTGAAGCAAAATTTGTCACATCTTGAATGCCTGTATTAAAAGGAAGGGTTGCTGGTGCGTTTGTGTGATGATTAATATGTACAGCACTGTATTTGCAACCCGCTGCAAACCGAATATCCATTTACCCTTTTAACATGCTTAATTTTATGAAGCACTGCCGATTACAGAACCGGAATTTACAGCAGAAAGTGATTTCTGCGCAGCTGAGAGGCTTCTGCACACCTGTAAATTCAAACAGTGGTTTCCCGAACCCCTGGTTCCTCCCAGCATCTTCCAGCAAAGCCCAGCCTCCACCATTGATAAGAAATCACTGTGTTTTGGTAAACCATCGCTTGGGGATGTAGCTTTCTTTAATTCACCCTTAAAATTAAGACTGGCAGGTGGCACATGCCAGCCGGCCTCTTCTCCCAGAACACCAGGGACAGTCTCTGTGGGTGCTGACCAAGGGGAACTTTTTGATGCTCTGATGGTGAGAGGAGCTCCGTGGTTAAAATTACCCTCTACGTATTCACTGGGATGGCTGAAAAACCTGCATTTTGGGTAAAAGCTAGTTTAGTAAAAGTTTTGAGATCCCCTGGTAATTTTGGGGCTTTTCCTCCCCTTTACGGTGTGCGAGGTTGCCTGGTGTTTCAGCTGGTGGGAGCACGAAACCGCTGCGGGAACTGCCCAAACTATGAGATGGTCGAGGTTTTTTTTAATGGTTTTGTGCCAAAAGGAGCAGGTCACAGCAAAGGCTTCTTTGAAATGTGATTTTCTTTGTAATAGGCAGATGCAATGCTAGTGGCCTGAAAGACTTAAGTTTTAACATGGGGATGAACTCCTGAATAGCTGCTCTGATTTTCTTATCGAAGTCTGTTCTTCTTCCGTCGCCGTCACTTTATATGTCTGGTTTCTGCAGTAAAATTACTAGAAAAGTGGAGCTTGGCCCGAGCCCAGACTTCCATTAAGTGAAAAGCCCTGGGGAGCCGGGGGTAGAGAGTGGCTCTTGCCTCCCGCAGAGCCACCGATGCTGCCGCATTTCCCTGCCAACGCCCCGTGCAGAATAACATCTTCCGAAGAGGGGAAACGCCGGCTTTTAAGTGGGTCTGTTGCAGTCGCCAGAGCCGGGTCCTTAAGTGCCTCTGAGGAGCTGAGCCAAGGTGTTTAGTGACGGACAGTCCTTGCAGAAATCAGCCCTGGCCGACTGCTCTTGCACTTTCTCCTGGGCTAGCGATGCTGCGGCCACCCTGGTTTTCTGAGCTGGGCTCGCGATGCTGTGGACACCCTCTTTTTCTCACTCAGCATCCTGTAGAAAAGCCCTTTTAAACACCCGCAGCTCCAAACCGCAGCAGGACCGTTCTCAGGTACTCAAATGCCTTTCTAAAGTGAGGGTTGTGCTTGAAAACAAGAGGGATGCTTCTTCACAGAATCACAGAATGTCAGGGATGGGAAGGGACCTCGAAAGATCATCAAGTCCAATCCCCCTGCTTCAAACTGTTTGATTCCTGATGCCCAAAGGGACCCTCCCAAAAGGGTGGATGTTGGCTCCTTAGCACCCACGTTTGCACCTGCAGAAGTGCTCTTGGATGGTGGCAGCCGCAATCTCCAGGCAGGGCTCGTGCCCTGGGTTACCTGCAGCATAACCCCCTCGTAGTAGTTTAGTATAAGTAATTTTTATAGATAAAATCCTGAAGTTTGTAGTCATTTACAACGAAGACTCGCAAAGTCAATGCGAGTTTTTTCTCTTAATTTGTTTATGAAAAGCAATTTTGCCCATGGGTCTTATCTGACGATGAGTTGCTCTAAACCCTGTCCTAAATTTTCAAATGAGAGAGAAGTAAATAAGGGTAGCGGGTTGGTAACTGGTACTATCCCCTGTGGTTAGAGCCCTTAACAACCTATGTCCAAAAAGCAGAGATAGATGAATATCTTCCACAAACCAAAATGGCAGCTAATTGAGAAAAAAACACACACTTGGGTGATTTTTGTTTGGTTTTCTTTTTTGAAAGAAGACCAGTAAAGCAGAAGTTTTGAAAAGCGAAGCGCTGCAATACCAGGAATCCACTCCAACACGCTTTCGTGTTGGAGAGAAACGAATAAATTGAAACCATCGTGACAACCGTAGCGATCTTTTCATATTTTAATAAGACAAAGAGTCAATCTACTCCATTCGTTGTGAAGATTAAATACACCCGGCTTGCTTTTATGCTTTCTGTAGCCAAGCATTTCCTTTCGTCTGCTTGTTCTCTTCCTTTTCCAACTCACGTTAAGTTTATTTTTCATGAGCGGGGAAAAAAAGCCTTGTGAAAAAACGTCCTGCTGTTTGAAAGGTGCAAACCACGGGGTGGGTGTGCACTGGTTGACCCAACCATGAGAAAATAGAGAAATTCCAGGGAGCAAGCGCAGGCTCTGCCGTGTTGTGCTGCTGAGCCTTCGTATCGAAGTAACGTCAGTCGAAAACGCTTGCTCGTAATTGCACATTGAAGTACCTCGGTTCTGAGAAGCTAATTAACGCAGGGCGGTGTGGCACGGTCTCAGAAAAGTACAAAAAGCAGCATTTTGCTCGGCCCCAGGGGGATTTTCCATTACAGCAGTGGAGCCCTCGCTCAGGCAGAGCCGGCTCGCAACTGGCAGGATTCTGGCCATGCTCAGCAACATCCTTTAACCACTATGGCAGTTAACAGGAAAAAATGGGATTTTATTTCTTTTTTTTGCTTGAGTGGGAGCAAAAGAAGGTGTCGAGAGCAGGCTGACAGGTTGACCCAAACTTCTCTATGTTAATACTTCCTTGTGTCAGCTGTCAACATGAAACGCACGGAAGTTCGTATCTATGGGGAAGATGAAATGCGTTTTATTCAGTCCCATAAGCGTGAGAAAGAGAATTAATTCCTGAATTCTAGAGATTAAAAAATGTGTGGATGTGCAACACAGAAGAATTTATCTATATTAGATGTAGCTCGGATGCTGAGTAACCTGGTTCTATGCAGGCAAACTTTGTGACAGTGAGTTTGTTTCTCTTGGTTTCCTGGACCAAGGTTGAAAAAAGGTGGTTTGTGCTCTTTATTTGCCTTTCGTCTCGCATCTTCTCCCCTTCAGGCAAAGCCTTGAGTGGGCTGCAGCTCCCCCGGATGGGGATGCTCGCAGCGGGTGGTCCTCGGATGCTGACTGGCTTCATTTTCTTTTCGTGTTAATTTGCAAATGACAAACGACTCTTCCTGCTGCGCCTGCCTTCAAGAATTGCTATGAATCAATTCAAGGCACAAACAAAACAATTAAAAATCAATAGCTATGCAGCTATTAGAGAGCGAAATTTCATTAAGGTTAATAATTGCCGGGATTAGGGAACTAGCCAGCCGTAGTGATCTCCAGGAGAAGCCACCCTGGGCTCTGTGCTTCATCCAGCCTGCCCACAGACCACAGCAACTGTGCCAAACATCCATAATAAGTTACTTGATATTATTTTGTAGCTAATGGTCATGATAAGGATGAAAAATCAGACTTTTAGCTAATATCTTACGTGGTAGCGTGTGTTACAGGGCTGTGCTGGCAATGCAGAGATGCTTGTCCTGAGCCTGTTTCTCTGTGCCTAATTGCTTCCATAAAACCAGCTTTCAGGCACTTATATCTTGGTAAATTCATTTTAATAGCTTCTGTCTTTGGGTTAAAACCGTGAGGTGATTGCCCTAAGGCACCGTTTGAGGAGACCTGCAGGATGAGTGGGGGAGGACCTGCAGGCAGATGGGGGAGTCCCCATCCCTGGAGGTGTTTTGAGGTCATTGAGATGTGGGGTTGGGGGAGATGGTTTAGGGGTGAGCTTTGTAGAGTGGGGTTAATGGTTGGACCCGATGATCCCAAGGGGCTTTTCCAACCTGAATGATTCTATGAGCACTGCCACCCTCCCAGTGGTTCAGTGGTGGACCTGGCGTTGCTGAGATAATGGTTGGACTTGATGATCTTAGAGGTCTTTTCCAACCTAAGTGATTTTATGTCTCCATCACCCCAACGGTAGCTGTAGTTGGGGGTACTGCTGCAGGCAGAGAAAACACCTTTACTTACAAGATCCAGCGTGAATGATATAAGCAGAAATATTGATGAAAGCCACAGGTAAAAGGAAAACCAGCATGTTAATACAGCCTAATTCCTGCAGTACTTGGTGATCTTAGCTGCTGGCACCCAACCTGCCCCTGACAGGGACCATTGAATCACTCTATAAGCGGATTTGTGTGATTTTTTTTTTTCCCAGTCTTCACGTGCTAAGATGGTACCTGGTTAGTAAGTATATTTATTTCTGTACCAGGAGAACAGATGTTAGCATCCTGCATCCGTCATTTTCAGAGTGCAGGGCAAAGAGTTATTAGTTGCACCCAGTGACGTAGCTGTCAGTCAAAGCTAGACCATGGGATGGTTTTTTTCTTTTACCTAGTTAGCAGGAAAGCTCATTTTAAATTACATGTAGGATGACTAGAATTTAATACACCCTTCAGAAAAAAAAAGCAATAATAGACTTTTGGTTTTAGGGGCTCAGTGGAAACCAAACCTCATCCATCTTCCCCACATCAGCAGAGCAAGACAAATGTTCTTCGTGTCGGTGAGCTCACGCTGCTCCTGGCAGCTACATTTCCAGGTGTTCAGTAAAAGACAAAACGTGGACCACGCAACTCATTTGTAAAAAATAATTATCTTTAATAAACTCCAGTTGAGTGTTCGTACATGCCAATGCACATTTGCGCTCGGGCAATGATCCGCTCTGAATCTTCCCTCCAGGAATATGGAATCCCCTGGCGCTGGGGCCAGAGCAGGTTTCCATTGCCTTCAGACAAAATGATCAATCTGCTCTTCTCTGGCGTGAGTAACTGGTTATGAGCAGCTGAAGCAATGCATTAAAGCCTGGGACACCAGGCTGTGATTTGAGTACTGGAAAAAAAACCAACAAAAACCACCCAAAAATGCAAGCAAGCAAAATGCCTTCCCTTTACAGCAAGGGCTGAGCAAAACAGTTCACATGTCCCAGGCGAGCTTTGTGTCTTCTTCTTTCTTGGGAAATGTTCAGCTAATCTGAGGGAAGTTCAGCTTTCAAGTGGAAACCTCACCAGTTTCTCCCAGTTTGGGTCTACGACAATCTTTCCCAGTTCTGCCTTTGACTGTTTTGGCTTTCTGTCTTCCAGATCAATGAGCTGTCGGAGAGGGAATATCCCCCCAGGCCGTCGGGCTGCCGAGATGCTCACAGGTACGTAGGCGCTCGCGCTCTTTCTCCGGATGTGGCCCTGGGGTTTCGAATTAATGAGATGGTCGGATTTCAGTTGAACTAATCCTCACCGATCAGCTGATAGGCTGAAATATTTACTTACCTTAGGCAGATGGAAGGAAACAGAAGTCTTTTGCATGGTTACGATTGCCAGGGAAACCACCCTGTGGCATCCACGGCTGAAATTTCATTTTTGCCTTCGTGTGGCTGTTGGAGAACTCTCTGGTTACAGAACTGAAAGGCTTTGTCTCTCACTAGTCAATGCCTCCACAATTTTCTATGGGTTCATCCAAGAGCTTCTGCCATCCTTCTGAAGTTCATTGGAGTCACCGGTTTTCATTTCAAACATGACATTTGACAGAAAACCGTGAATTGAAGAACGATCCGTATTCAGAATGTTTTCCAGTCATCTTGGATCTTTTCTGTAACGACCTTTCGACTAAATGATTTCATCTTTAAAATGAAGTAGGTCACGCTGAAGAATTTCTAGTGCTTGGAACCTTTTACCAAATCAAACATATTCTAGCAAATACTAATTAGAGCCTATTGAAAAAGAAGTGTTATTTCTGGAAAAAACAGTTCTCTGAAATTGAGCAGCAGTTGTGGTACAAAACTATGAACAACAGCTTCCTAGTTAAACTTCAGGTTGCTTGACTGATTGGATATCTTTCTTCTACCCATCCTTGATTTTCCAAAATGTATTTTTTGATAAATTTTGTCAGACCTTGAATCTTAGGAAAACCAATAGAATAATGCTGCAACCACTCTTTAAAACAAAGAAACTGGGCCCAAGAGTTTGGCTGATGGTCGTTACCAGCAAAGTGACTTTTCTGGCTGTGACAGGCACAATTTTGGGTGAAGACCAGCCAGAATGTGACCATTCTGACCATTCCAAAGCAGCTGCTTTAGCAGCAGGCAGGGCAGAGAATGACCTGGCAGAGCAACCTCATGCTAGAAATATCTGGTTTTTTGCTTTCCACCTCGGAATGACTTTTCTCATCTAGGCGTACAAATCTGGGTATGAAATCTTGCCAGACTGTTGTATGCGTTATGAGATTTGCTCCTCTGTCATGCAGTGAAGGAAAGAGAAAAGATATTAGAAAAAAGTAATCAAGGAATACAATATCTGGTATATTGTTCATTGCAGCATCTTTTGCCAAAGCCACCGCACCGTCCCACAGCTGGGTCCGGGGCTTCAGGAGATGCAGGGGAACTTCACTTCTTGTGGGAAATTACAACTGGTGAGCAGATCCAGTGAGGAGACTGCGTGACCTGAAGTTAAATTAAAGTTAACTTGAGCTTAAAGTTAACCCTTGGTGCAGGCAATCCTGCTCTGCCCTGAATAACCGGGTTTGATTTTTCTGACTCGGAAATCTCCATGTGTTTCACTTGACAAACTGCAAAATTAAATCCTAATCCAAGAGGCAACTTCATTCCCTGTGCTCATGTAGGGACCAGCTCTTTCCTTCTCAGCTGAAGCTGAGCTCAGGATCACAGAAGTGACTGGATTAGAAAATATCTCTAAGATCATCGAGTGCCATTACAAAGCCCAGGGAGCATCCTGGCAGACACTCCTTTGAGTTCAATGCTTTTCAGAAAGAACTCCTTCTTTTACTCCTGTGTCTGTAAACGTGCTAACGAGTTGTGGTTCAAACCAGCTTCTGATTCGTGATTTTTAATTCAGCTTATTCAGGCTATCTGTGGGGCTTTGTCTCTGGGAATATAATTGAGGATAATTGTAACAGGGAAGCTTTCAGAAAGCTGTGCTAGCAGCCAAGATAGCATCTCCATTCTTTCACTGCTGATCAATTTGTACGAGCCTTTTCTATACGTAGATTTCTGACCACACTAAATTTTTCTGAAACGAACACTTCATCCATGCCTGAGAAATTACTTTATATTCAGCAAAAAGCTCCAGAAAGTGCAGACTAGCCATCTCTCTCCCTCACAGAACTGGACAGAAGCAGATTTTTGCTATTCTTTATTTTCCTTCTGTTGTAAGATTGGACATTTTGGGGATTCAGCTGGACAGGGTGCTGGGCCATCTTGCCTAGACCGTGCTTTTCCCGAGAAAGGTCGGACCAGATGATCTTTGACACCCCTTCCAACCTGGGATTCCACGATTCTACAAAAGTCTTCAGCCTGCCCCAAACCTCCTCTTTTTTCTTTTTTTTTTTTATTTTTTTCCTTTATTTTCTATTTTTAACTCAATTCCCATGTTAGCCCCAGAAATGTAATTTGCATGTTCAGAAACTGGAGAAGAAATACCTGGCACGTATGAGTGGATGACAGCAAGCATAAAATACATCCCCAGTGACCACCCTTGGTACTGGAGGCAGAAGGATGGTTACCGAGTTGCATTTGTCGTTACCCAAGTTCTCACAGAGTGTTCATCTAACGAGCAAGATATTTGCAAAATGGGAATATTGGCATTTGTGCTCAAATATGTCAGGGAGCTCACTGAAACAGCGGAGTGTTTTGTCTTATGGGTTATTATTGTTGCCCTGTACCAAGATTTGAAAGCACCATGCCTTTCCAGTCCCATTAGGAAGCAGCGGTGGCATCCAGAGTTGATGATATCACCTCATGAAGATGTGCTGGTGGGAACTGTTGGTGCCATAGCTGCAACATTCTCGCTTCCAGATCTTGGCTTCCTCAAAAGCCATTAAAAATCACGCACGACGCAACCTGCTTGAACAAAACGTTCAGCTTTTCAGTTTTCTTATGAGTGTGGTCCTTGGCAATCCCAACTCCTCCAGGCACGAAGGGGCAGAAACCCAACCGCAACTGTTCCTTCAGTAAGTCAAGGGCTGTTCCACTGGGAAATAGTGGAGACCTGGTGTAGCTGCCCCAAAATAGCCAGTTTATCTGTCCTTAACCAAAACTACTGGAGACCAACTAAACAACGTTTAGTAATGTCAATGGAGACGGACTATGTCTTCTTGCTCTCTAGGGTTTGCTTGTAGTAGTAGCAGCTGCATTAATAACTTCCACAGTCTTGAAGAATGAAGGCATTGCCTGGGATGGTACGATGGCATTTTCAAAAGCGTCAGAGAGGTTAATGACAAATTTCCCCAGCACTCCGGCATCTAAGTGCTTTAAGCGTCTTCTCAAGTGTTTGCCCAAATGCAAACAATCTTTAAATACACACAGCAAAGCCCGAGACAGCGGGGAGCTGAAAACTGTCCATACCACACAGATGCAACGTATCCTTTACAGGCCAAACTAAAGATCTCTGTCTCCCAAGCAAACGGTTTCCATCTGTTCCCTCAAATTAATGACTTCTAATTAGGCAAAATATATCTTTTTTTCCCTTTCGTGCGAATTCAGCATTGAATCTAAAAATGCAGGAAGAACGGTAGGAAGCTTTATTTTCATGAGCCTTATGAAAATATTAGGAAGTTGCAGATGAAGATGTTTCCCCGCTGCCAAACGGGGTCACGAGTCAAGGAACGAAGCTCGTTGCAAAACATAAAGAACGGGAGTAATTTAAAAGTTATACTGACAGTTAGCTGACTCCTGATATTCTCAGCCTAGCAGAAAAAGTTGAGATCTGAATGGGGAAATATGACCGCTGGGAAGGCACCTGCTTCCACTCAGCCGTAGCTTTCGAGCTCCACCTCGGCCCAGGCTGGGGGCTTCATGGCCCCAAGAAGCTCCTCCAGCTGCATTTGTCTGTTCCAAACAACTGAAAGAAGTGCCCGGGGATGATGCCTTGTGCAATCTCACCTCCAGTAGAAGAGTCTGAGATGACTGAGATCTCAGTCCATCTGCTGCTATTAATAACAGTGACCGTCAGGATTTACATCGGCGGTCATCAGCCTTGGGAGGGCTCCAGGAAACATCCCCCTTCTAGAAACACGGGAGTTTGGAACCAGCCGCAGCTCCTTCGCCTCTTGCTTCCCTGGGACCGTTTGGGCGTGGATGCTGCTGGATCTTTGGGGCGGCTCCGGGTACGGCCAGGGGTGCTGGGGGAATGTGTTGGGGAACAGAGGTGTGGGACTCGGGGAAGGGATGGGAGATGGTGTCCTGCCAGCGAACCGAGCCGGGGGCCTGGGGCAGGGGCATGGGTGGTGCTTCCAGCCATGGAACTCACTGCCACTCTTTCTTCTTCTATTTCTTCTTTTTCTTATTTTCTTTTTTTTTTTCTAATTTTTTTTTTCTTCCTTTCCCTTTCTTCCTTTCCCTTTCTTCCTTTCCCTTTTTTCTTTTTCTTTCTTCCCCTTCTCCTTCATATTTTCCCCTTTCCTTTCCCCTTTCCTTTCCCCTTTCCTTTCCCCTTTCCTTTCCCCTTTCCTTTCCCCTTTCCTTTCCCCTTTCCTTTCCCCTTTCCTTTCCCCTTTCCTTTCCCCTTTCCTTTCCCCTTTCCTTTCCCCTTTCCTTTCCCCTTTCCTTTCCCCTTTTTTTCACATTCAGTCCCCCAGGCTACTTTGCTCAGTTATCCTATCTCCTGACATAAAATCTAGAAGACATGACAAAATAACACATTTAACAGAGAAGTGTGCTTTTGTTTGGTTTTTTTTTTCTTATTCCTAATTACCTAGCAGTAGGTCACAGATACTTTCTGTCTTTATTTTCTGCTTTTTAAAAGCACCTGAAGATGTTCAGCCCGTAGACTGCTGATGGTGGGTGAGGCAGTACAACCTAATCCTTGCCAAATCGCTCATTATTATGGGTGACAAATAATCTACAGGAGCATAAGCTGTTCCTCTGGACCGTAACTGAGCGAGCTCAACTTGCTGCTGCTGCAACCAGCACCCCTGGAATTGTTACTTATAGCTGGCAGGTGATACCAAAATTGCTCATCAGCACACTCATCCTGGTACCACCAGGCTCTGTTTTCCTTCCTCAGCGTGCAGATGGAATTTTTTTTTACTTATCTAGGATAAATATTCACGCCAAATTGCTACCGGAATACAGAGAGTATTATTTAGCTCTCATTAGGCTTTTAAAGCACAGAGTATGTCATAAATAATGTGGCTATTCCCAATGGAAGATTTCCATACACTATTTTGTTAGTGAAAGGAAGAAACACTGCAGTTACTACAGAAATACAGTTTCAGAGCCCAAATAATTAAAATATCAATTAATGGCAACTAGCATTTAACTTGAAATGGGCCCCTTCTCATTACATCATTACGTGGAATTCAGGCAAACTCAGAATTCTTCAGCATTTTTGGTTAGAACAGGAAGGAGTTACAGGCAATGGGACGTACAGAGAACTGCAGTGTGGTCACCTCCGTGGTGCCAGCATCTGCCGAATCCAGATATTGTTCTGCACACGCCAAAATGGAGCTTTGTACTTTTACAGCAGGTGAGGACCGAGGCGTTAGGGAAGCACACAAATATTTAATCAACATCCAAACCCCGTATCCTTCTCTTTGCCCACCCAGGTTATGAAGATTCATTTTTCTGTGCGTTGTGCCATAAGCACGAAAACGCTCGGTCTCCAGCGGGCGTAAAACGTTTTTTGTAACAAGTTCTGCAGGTCAGGAATGCCATTTGAGGGGAAAAAAAAAAAAAGAAACAACAATTTTTTAACCATAATCCTTTTCCTGAATATATTTTCTTACAGAATGGCTCCCCAATCTGCAAAGTTTAGCATTGAAAATTTAGATAATTGTAGGTTTTTATTACTTAATTTCACCTTATTCCATACAGGTGCTTTAGGATGCTGCCAGCGTGGAGGCCAGCCCCGGCCACTTGCCCCCTGGTCCACCACGGGCTGGGTGTGATGGCCACAGCGTTGGCCAGAGAGGATTAGCAGGTGGGAAGCTGTTACCGACGCGTTGAGCCATTTATCTCAGCCCTACGTGCAACAGCTTATTTTAAATACAGATTTAATACAGCTGACATCGGTCTGGCTGCGGAGGGAGTGCGGAATTTAATTTGCGGTGCCAGCCGTGGCGACAGGTCCATCTGTAACGTTATGAATTAGCTGCAGCAGCTCCACCTGCGAAAACGTTGACTCTTCCAACCGTTTAAGTCAATTCTTGTTCTCCAAATGAAAACGCTGGGTTTTGTTGTCCGGTTTTTTTTTTTTTTCTTATTATCTCACAAAGCTACAAAACCCAATTTCATTTAATTATACATTTAACCTTGGAAATTGCATCCTTGTGTCCCAGTAGCAATCCTTTGGTAAAGGACCAGCACCTGGATCTGAGCAGGAGCTTTGTTCTCTTCCTGGTTCCTGCTCCACCTGTTGTGGATTACTGAAAGTAGAAGGGAAGGCCACATTTAAAAGAAACATGAAGACTTATCATTTGGTGGTGGAAGCAGAAAGACTAGAAGAAAATTAATTTTTACCCACTAGTCTGCCTTGGGATTTAGAGGGAGAATGGCAAAACTCGCCCCCAAAACATAGAAGCATTGTTGAATATTTTTGGTAACATCAATATATCACAACCTTGCCGCGCTACCGTCCAGCACGTTCCTTTTGTCGTGTGCAGGAGATGGTCTGGAGCTGATAGAAGGAGTTTTGCTTTCCTTGCGATCCAGCCCCATGAGAAGCGGATTTGGAGGTTGACGGAGGGAGGTAACACCTCATTATTTCTTCCTTCTATAAACCCTCAACTTGCCAAGCACTGGGGGGGGCTGAGATCACTCGCTGCTTCCCGGTAAGTCCTTGGAGTTGCTCAGAACTTCAACTGAGAGCTACAAGGATTTTGACTTATTTCTTTCCCCTCCTCACCCCCAGAGTCCCCTGGTTGTACCCCTCTATTTGCACCTTTCTCTGATCTTCACCCTGAAAGAAAACGGTCCCTCCTCATCCCGAGCTGGTGGTCAGGGGACTTTTTGCTTGTGCCTGCATGATGGATGAAGCAGCCCTGTGCCCTGTGGGCCTCCACGGGAGGAGTTTCCCACGGGAGTCAATGATCTTAAGTGTCTTTTCCAACCTAAGTGGTTCTATGATTCCCACTAGTCCTGCCCTGGGAGCAAAAGAAGTAGCTGACTGGGAGGCAGCACCGGAGGGATGCTGGACCAACTGCGATGCTTAAACTGCTTTTACCTTTGTTTCTGTTCAATGTGTGTTTGCTGCTCTTGGCAGAGGACGGTTTCCCAAGGACAGAGCACAGGACAGCTTTCCCTTAACTCCTTTCCACACCCAACTCGGTTGCATGAGGGCACCTCCAGCTTCTGCCCTGCAGCCCTGGAGCTTTTCGGTCTTTAGATGTGTACGTACTTGCTTCATTCTTCATTATTTATAGCTGTCAAATAGCCGAAGTGCCAACGAACATATTTTTCAACTGAGCAGCCCAGGTTGTTTCAACTGATTTAAAATTCAATATATTGGTCAACATGGATCTGTCCTGCATAGGCAGAGGAAAGTTAAAAGTGCTTCTCTGGTAATCCCAGAAGTTTGGTTAGGATGAGTAATATAAAGCTATTACAGGAGAGCCAAAATAAAACTTTTAATGCACTGCTAGCTGTGGGTGCCCCGTACCTCGTTACCAGCAAAGACAGTGCAAAAATCTGCAAATTTGTTGGCTATTCGGGCAAGGGCTTTCCTCCAAGACTTTAACACAGTGGATGCACAGGGTACAGCAGCCACACCCGTGCAGCGGGATCGGCGCTGGGGTGTTCCTGCACCCAAAGCTCTAGGGGTGGCTTCCCAGGGCAGGGGTTCAGAGGGCACAGCTTGAGGGGAAAAGTGCATCTTTGGCATGTTTGCAGGAAAAAAGCAGGAGACGCTGCCGTGGCCCGGAGCCCCCAGTTCGAGGAGGAGAGGTGCTGTCCCATCTCGGACGTCCACCGACCGCAGCTCCAGCTCCCGTTCAGCAGGGACCTCTCCCGGGCGATATCTTGTCGCGGATGCAAAGGAAATTGGGGGCTGAGAGCAGGAGCCTCTTGGAGAGGACAGAGGCACCATCAGCTATAAAAGGCAAAGTTCCCCAGCCCTCCTGAGCTTGCACATCCACCACCATTTTTTTCTCCATTTAAGGACTGCCACTTTCAGCTCTCAGAGCTCGAAGGGAGGCTCGTTCAGACCCTCTCACATCTCCTCTTGCCCTGCGAGATGACTCACTGCAAGGACCCAGGGCGATGCCGTAGACGTCCTTCTCTCCGCGAGGAATTTTTCCAGGATTGTTACTCCTTGGGAGAGTGCCCGGCACATAAGTGTGACTATCCATCACCTTTAGATCAGTCTATCTTTTCAACGGCAAATATCCCGCTTGTGTGAGCCGGTTCACTACTGACTTTATTTTTTTTTTTCCATTTTCCCGTCTTGGATTTCTGTTCCAAACAAAACCGTCGTGCCACGGAGCTGGGGCTTTCACCGTGCAAATGAGGGCAGCTGCAGTCAGGTGGCTGAATAAGGGATGACTCTTAAATGAACTCTGCCTCCAGCATATGGTTATATGTATTTTGTGCTCTACTCCTACCAAGTGGTTGCAGCCATGCACTGTGTCTGCTTTACAGTCTCATTCAGTCATTGCTGCGCTGGATTAAAGCCTCTGTCTCGTCAGTCACTTCTCTAAAAATGTATCAGAACAGAACAAAACATGATGTGGAAGGTAAGTGTAACACAACTCTATAATTGCACTCTAAATTTTATGTGCCATTTTAGGTTGTTTTCATAAGCAATACACAATATTCTTACTTTCTACTTGGTAATACGTTTTTCCCTTTACATCTAGAAGTCCATCTTAAATTAAAAAAACCCTGTATATTTACTGTAAAAACTGGAAAACAAGGACTCTGGTAAAGCAAAGGTGCAAAGGGGAGAGAAATGGCAAGCAGAAATAAGTGCAGCAAGGCTTGTTTCTTTAAAAAACCCACATATTTTGGTAAAAGAAAGAGTACAATCTATGATGTTGTCACTAGATTACTAGATAGGAACAATGCAACTGTTAGTCATGGGGAGTGAAGGCAGAAATGTTAAACAAATTTGTCCCAAAAATATGTAAAGAACAAGCTAAGGGCTCTTGAGGTGCTTCAATGAGCTCCAGCCTGTTTGGAGAAGCCCAGGAGTATAAAATGAAATTTCACACCTAACACTGCTTTGAGAGTCTGTGAGGAGCAGCCCTGCTAATCACGTGTGCATTAGTCAACCATCCATCACTCCATCCATCCATCCATCCATCCATCCACCCATCCCTCCATCCATCCACTCATCCCTCCATCCATCCATCCATCCATCTATCCATTCCTCCACCCACCCATACATTCCTCCATCGATCCCTTCATTGATCCCTCCATCCATCCACCCATCCATCCCTCCATCCATCCCAGGTATGACCAGACTTTGAAATCATGGATTACAAAGGTGAAACACGTGCTGCTGACCTACAAGGCTTTACGTGAGCGAGATACTATCAATCCCTCACACAACATGCACTTTGCTGTTGTTTAACACAGAAAATGTGTGCAAGGAACTTGTAACCTCTTGGACTGTGCCCTAGGAACCAGGATTTTCCAGGCATCCCTGTGTCACCGTGATGGAAACAAGTGAAGGGAGATGAGAAATGTGACAATGAGCATCTATAATACTTTTTTAAATGGAATAATATAGTTTTATGGGGCAAAGAGGTGGTGTTGCTTTGGTGACTTTGACTGGGACATTATATCCAGTTCTAACACTCCAATTTTTTCTTTTTTTAGAGACATTAATTAGGGGAGAAAGATTCAGCTAAGTGCTGTGAGCACAATTCCACTACCAAAAGCATGTCTTTCATGCATGGAAAGAAAGTCCGGGGCTTGGACTTTCCAAGTCTCTTACATGAAATAGAAATTGGTCAGGTAGAGCCTTCTGTAGGAAAAAAAAATAAAATTAAAATGAAATAAATCCATATGTGACATGAGGTATATTCAGATAAAAATCACGTAGAATTTCTGAATGTCGAGGATATGTAGCTGTTGGCACAGTTGTGCTGAATCTCCGCAGGCTGGGAACAAACCAAACTCTGTATTTGATTTTTTTTCGAGACACGACGTAATTAAAAAAAAAAAGGATTAATTAAGGGAGGACAGAACGGTGAAGTTCTCCACGGTACCTGTATAATTGCAGTTAATATTTCTATTCCAGTACACACCTACAGAGACGTTGCCACCTCCAACAAGGAGGTTACTACTCTCCTCTAGACTCAAGGCTTGTTAAAGGATGAATCAGAGCTACTTCCCTCCACGTGCACCCATTTGGGATTGGGATCTCTTTGTTTGAAATATGTAAAATCCTCCACAGCTTCCTTCTGCTCCTCAAGCCATCCTTGCCTGGCCAACGGACTTCTCTGGGGTGTTGGGAGTGGAGGCAGTTCCTCAGAAGAGCAACGGCTCTGGGGGATGTTCCGATGCAAACGAGCTCCTCAAAAGAAGTGAGTCAACCGCCGAGCGCTTCGCTTCGTGGCTTCCTTCATCAGCGAGGGAGCGGGAGACGAGTTGGAACATCCAGTGATACTCCCTTCAAACCTCTCTACTTAACACCAAATAACCCATGAAAAACTGCTCGTCCAAAGCGACGTGGGAATTAAGTTGAGAAGCAATTCTGCTTTTCCATCCCAGGTAACGCAGGGAAGGGCACGAGCCGATGCTTTCCCAGGCTGCTGCGGGTGGATCGTGAAAACCTACCGGTTTGCAGCCGCGTCTGAGGTTAGGAAAAATGCTTTGTGATGGGAAAATCTGGGCTGAGTTATGCAGGGAGGTGGTGGAATCTTCCTTTCTTGAAGCTTTCAAGCGTGAAGCAGTGTCTGCCCAGGGCGGTGGGGACGTACTGTCTCCTGGCCCCATGGTCAGAAATACCGCCTGCTGGAAGTTACAACCTCCCTTTGCTGTGCTTTGCTGCTATGAAAAAAGGCATTTCAAGTCTTCTGGAAGCAGCAAAGCTCCTAGCTTTTTCTTCCCTGGAGGTGTTTAAGAGACGGGTGGATATTGCGTTGGGAGGAGTCGTTTAGTAGGTTGATAGGGCTGGTACGAAGTCTGGATGCGATGATCTTCAAGGTCTCTTCCAGCTGATACGATTCTATGATTCTAAATTGATGGTTGTTTCTCTGAGCACCGTATCCCATGGTGAAACCTCCTTCCTGGTGGCTCCTGGCATGGTCCAAGCAGTGAAGATGAGGAGGGATGTGCTCCATCTCCGGTGCGGCGATGACAGGCGACGGCTGGAACCCTTTCGCAGCATTGCGCATTCTGGGCACGGGGGTTGTCAGAGTTCATTTGGCATTTCGACATAAAAAATTCAAGAATAAATGAAGAAGAATGCTCCTGACCAGGAATTTGGTGCGATCCCCCACCAACTGATTGCCTCTCGCACCCCGACTGCCTTGCTAAGGCAGGGGCTATTGATCCTGCTTAGACTGCTTAAGAGCAGGGCCAATTATTTTAAGGCCTTCATCTAGGCTGAATCAATGGCAGCTCACATTTTCCAGGAGGCTGGCGCCTTGCTAAAAGCCCCTCTTTTCAATCAGTAAGAGGAATGAATCTCTGCAGAGATCCATTTCTCTGCTGAAAAATGAAACAAGGTGTTACCTCCTTGCCCCATCAGGGAGCAAAGTCACAACCAAGTGACAAAGTCCTGGACGTGGCGTTGCGTGGTGCTGAGCCACGGGAGCAAGGGGATGCCGACATCACTGCGTGGTGTGGGCCTTTAATGAGAATTAAAAATAGCGAACGCTCCTGGATCTTAGTTTGCCGAAGGCAGAACGTCAATACTTGGCAGCAATCTTTTAATACAAGTGTTTTTACAGTCTATCCTCACACTTTCCGTGGGTCCCTACCACCAGCATCACGTAGAATATGAGAAATTGTGATTTTCTTCCTTGACCCACCTTTCTTTGATCTAGGAAAAGCGCCGGATCGAGCATGGGGTTGTGCTTTACCCTCCAAGAGTGGATAAATAGCGTCTGTTTAAATGGTGGCCCCGAGTCAGAAGCTGAAGTCTCAGCCCTCTCCCAGATCCACCGAGTCTCCCACGTCCCCCTCAGATTTCTTGTCCCTGTTCCACACCCTGCGAAGCCCCATGCACTTAATCAAATTAAGAGAACAACCTTCTCTATAGCCCTGCTGCAGTACAATGGATCTCCCTGGAAGCCTTAAGCTTTTATTATAGCACAAGTTAATTATTTTTTTTCCCCTAAAGCCTGCTTTTAATTAATGTATGTGTTTTCATTTTGTGTCCAAGCTATGACAAATGTTAGGTGTCATTAGCTAATACCTGCTGTGCTCCGTTTTCCAATAGCGCTCTATCTTTTTTCCTGTGGTAATTTATTTCTCACTTAAAGCATATCCCGTGGATATGCTTTGTTCAAGTTCCAGGTGTTATTTACGTATAAAACCGGTCGTGGTGCGCCATTCGAAAAGGAGGAAAAGTGACAGCAAGTACCTGCACCGTGCAAAAACAGAATTACTTAAGATAACGGGTGGTTTCCTCCCTTCTAGCACGGCACAGGAATGGCAAGGAGGTTTGGCCTCAGTGGAAACCAGAGAGAAGGGAGAATTTCCTGATGGGGTGAATATGGGTACATGTGGATAACAATGTTAGGCTATGGGGCATCTCTCTGCGAACAAATCTCCTTATTTTCTGACCTTTCTAACGACGTGAGACAAAGGGGTGGCTTGTGTATGGTGGCAACGCAGGCTCAGGTGAGACCTCCTCCCTCCCAAATGCTTCTTCTTCAGCCCGTTTAATTTTATATTTGGCAGAGGGGAGGGCAGGCGTTTATTAACCAGGTTTTAATGAAAGTTTGAATGGATCTGTGAAACGCCAAATGCATATTTCGGAAGCTTTGAGTGGCAGTTCCATTACACACACATGCAAATGCCCTCACTGGCGACAGGGTTTGAAAACATCTTCCTCGCTGTCAGCCAGCCAGTGGTGTTCTGCAAGGCAATGAGTTTGAAAAAAAAAAAAGCTTTTTATATCTTTTTTTCCCCTTGCTTCCTGAAACTGCTGAGTGTAATTCAGCTTGTTTTGTTTGCTTGATAGCCTTTGAGTAGTTCTTCTGTGTAATTAATATTTACAGCGTGATTGGCGCTCTTCATTCCCAGCGATTGGTTTAACCAGGGAAATTCCCTCCGACAGCAAGGGAGAGGTGGTATTAGCAAACCAGGACCAGCTTCTTGTGAATGCAGCGATATCCCAGAGGGAATACATTCTCAAGTTTAGAGTAGAAGTCATAAGTAAAAGAATTTTCTTATCTTCCCTATAGAAATTATCCCACAGCCTAGCGTCTCTCATTTTCCAGACTTTCCTACAAACCAGCAAAATTGCTCTATTCCATTCTGGCTTCTTCCCACCCCTCCAGCCCATCTTTTCTGGACAGAGCTCATCTCCATTAGGTTATCTTGCAGATGCGTCTTGGGCATTCTGTGCTCCCGCTTCCGTTTCTTTGGCTGACACTCCATGTGGGTTTTTTTTAATCTATATTTGTTTCTCCACAAGTGTTTCCAGGTACCCAGTGATTTTTGTGCCTCTCCCTCTCATTTGCCAGTTATAGGATTTACACCCCTCTCGCGTCACCCAGGAACAAACCAGAGCAGGGGCTACCAATTAATTGTTTATTTCATGGTACATTCACAAATCAAGCACGAAACAAAACTGGAATCTTATGTGCAAACACATTTACACTTTTCACACCGTAAAATCACCCCTAACTTGCTTTTAGGCTCAACGGCTGTGGCTGAACCCTTGTGCTCATCACTTCAGCTCCCGGAGCTGGGGAAGAACCTCGTTTTCCCAGCAAGGCAGAGACACCCCGTCTGCTCTCACGTCCCCATCGAATTATCCTCAACGTAAGTAGGCTGCTCCTTTCTTTTAAGCCCCCATGAGGTGTCAGCTCAAACGGGCGTCTGTTTCCCTCCGTCCGTGACAGACAGGAAATTAAAGTGGCTACAACGAGAGAAAGAAAAAAGTTGCGCCGAGGAGGTGGCGGGAGCGAAAGGCGAGTGCGGTGCTGGACCCAGGTTGCTCCCCTGCCCTCCTGAGGTCCCACCACCACCTTCTCCTTCATCTTGTCTCCATCCCCTTCATCCCGCTGTCTTGCTTCTCTGTCCTCTCATCCCGGCTCTGTCCCCTTCGACGTGGCGGAGGGCTTCGTCTGCTGGGCCGTTCTGCTCCTACCGCCTGCCTCCCTGGAGACACTTCCAAAAGAGAGGCAAGCGGGGGGGGGGGAAAGAAAAAATCCAAACCTGATTATGATAGAATAAAGGGCATAAAAGTGTTATATTACTTTGTGTGTTTTTTCATATCATGTGCTCATGACGCTGTTTTTCCATGTGCTAAAAATACGTTCTATGGCTGTGGAATAGGTCCCGAGCTGCCGGTGGCCAAGTTGATGGATGCGCTTAGTCTGTAAGAGCTCAGGCTTCCTTTGGTTTTGTTCTTCAGAGAATGCATTTGGTCCCCAGTGATAAAATAAAATCTGATTTTTGGCATTATAAAAATAATAAAAGCAAGCAGCCCCCTACAAATATGTTACAGAGAGGGTAAATTGTACGACCACCGATATCACCTGGCCTGGGTTTAAATTCGGTGAAGGAGGGAAGGGGGGAGATGGTGCTGTTTAAATTTTGTATTTGAGCAGGCCGGCTGGTTTGGGACTGGAGAAAAAGCAAAGCCTGAATGCAAACGAGTGCTTTTGACATGCATGTTTGTAAAATGTATTTGCCTGGAGGCCAGTGCCCAAGGGGACCCCCCAGGAGAGGCTGGGGATGCAGAGCCTGGACCACCAGCATCCTGCCTGCATCCCTACCCGGGTGGGAGCTGACGCCCTCACCTTCCTCATGAACATCTACTCCCTTTTGCATTTGTTTTTGTTTTTTTCTTTATGGAACCTGCCAATTCCTCAGGCTTTGGCAAGCTTTCAGAGACGATCTGCGACACTTTGTAAAGGAAAAGGAAATTTTCCTTTTGCGCTCAGCCTCGGTCCGTTGCCCCTCAGTGCCGTTTGCGGTGTTTTCCCCTGGTGTTTTGGACACTTCTCTCTGCTTTCTGCCTCCTCTCTCTCCTTTTTTTTTTTTCTCTCTTTAGATGGAGAAGCTGGGAGAAAAGTCGACTGCCAGGTTTGCAGGCGAGCACGATGGGCAACAGCTATCACTGGCTAATGGCGAGCTAACAGAAAATTAGCTTTTTGGACAGCAAATTTAAACCTTAATTACAGAGAGGGCGCTGCTGAAAAGAACTGAAAGACTTGGCATCCCTCAGGGCTCCTTCAGCTGTACAGGTTAGACAGCCCCAGCCATGATTTGCTGCAATCAATGGCAACGGCATAATCCATTGATGCCCACAAACGGAGCCGTCGCGAAAGGAGGAGCACTTTTAATGACTCATTCTTTAATGACAATTAATACGGGCTCAAAGGCAGCTAGGGCTGCATGTTAAAGCGGGTTGCCTAGCTGAAGATGAACATGAAATGTGGGGTTTTGGTTTTTTTTTTAGGAAACACACTTCCAGTGGGAGCTGCCAGGTCCAGACCGAGGTGAGCACCCTGTGCCGGGGGTGTTGCACAATCTGGGAGCACTCAGAGGCTACTTTAAGTGATAAATATGAAGGTAAAATCATATTTAATCATACTTAAGCTGTAATGCGTGCTGTGCCTGTCACTCAGGGTGAAGTTTGGGGGTTTTTTTAACTGCAAATGAACAGCGGGATCTTCTTTTCCTTTGTAAAGCTAAACAGCTTTAAAAAATCAATGTGAATTTTGCCTGAATATGGAATTGGAATAAAGCCCCACACCCGCATGTATCTGAACTGCTAAAGTGCACCTTTTCCTTGTATTTCAGACAGTGTTTGATTATTATTACCCAAAAGACGGGGGAAGCAGACAATTAAAATTGCACGGCCATCTAGACAAATTTACCCTGAGTACATCCACAGGGTTGTCTAAAAGCAATTGCAGTCGCCGGAGTGTTTTTAGTAAGTGTATTCGACTTAAAAATATCAAACAAACCACTTTGGTGGGCATTTGGGAAGCGACTAAGGCGCCTCTATGATTTTCGCCCTGGAGGATTAGCAGGCGTTTTGAGCTGAAACGGGTGAAATCTCTTGATCTCGTGTTGCCAAGCCCGTTGTTGCTGGCTAAACCGGGAGAAAAGACAAGCCGGGCTGAGAGACTGGTGCTGTTTAGCAGGGACTTGGTCTTCTTGGGGTTGTGTGGACTTTTGGGGCATTGTTCCCTCTGAAGCAGCCCCTGAGAGGTCTCAGCAGAAATTCTGCTGGGAGGGGTCCTGCTGCGAAGTCCTACCCCCACCAGCTGTCACTGAACATGGCAAGGGGCAGGGTTTCCTCAGAAACTGGAAATTTTCCCCTCTAAAAGCTCACATCTGACAGCAACAGCTGAGAGCCGGTCAGGTCTGCCAGGTCACTCTTTATAGTCTTCTGCTCCTCTGGGAATTTCGTGGATAGAAACATTATGGAGAAACAGGGAGGCAAATCAATGAAAGGCCCCTCGAATTTCAGTGATAAAATTGCACATACTCCACCATTTAAGAAGAATTAAACAAGGGACAAGTACAAAGAAGCAGGTCAGCTGCTCATACTATCTGCAAGCCAATTACAAGGTGGTGGAGCCCTCCTTTGGGTACCCACACAGGTTTTCTCCCGATTACACCTGTCTCCTAACACCCCGGCACTGCAGCAAGGTAGATTTTGTTCCCAGAGTGTTTGAGGAGCTGACGGGGCTTCACTTGTTGACGCCACAGACTCTCCCAGCAGCTTTCCAGGTGCTTTTCTAAAAAATTCCCTGGAATGATGTGTGCAGCGATCTGAAAAAAAACACGTTCACTGGCGAGGTTCCCACCTCTCAGACACGCAGTCGTGGCTTTACACAAGTGTCTAGAAGAGACTAAAGGATGCTCTGGGCAGGAAGACCCAGCTTTGTAAACCAGGGACGTGACCAGGTAGGAGATACCTGCCCAAACTCCGTTCCCAAGGCGAGTAGAAGCGAGATCCTCCATCCACCCCGCGCAAGGCGGAGGTGAGGTGGGTGCTGGAGCCCTTGTTGGTGTCTTCTTCCCTGTGCCGTCATCCTCCTGCCCAGCAGTGGGTTATAAATATCTCAGATCTCCTTCTGTTCTCCACGCCAAGTCCCAAAATCCCCACGGTACAGAGAGGGAGAGAGGCCTAAGTAAAGCTGATGGACTGGATGTGTTCGAGCATCTCTACATCACCGAGCAGGAAAAAGCCTCTTCCCAGCTGTGCTTGGCCTAAAATGAGGTACCTCTGCGAGGACTGAAGAGTCACGAGGACTTTATCTTAGGGTAGGGGCTCTCACCGTGTAAGATGTTCAAGTGTGCTCTTTGGCTGAGGTTGAAAATTCTGCAATTTTATTGCAGAACCAGGAGTTTGCCATGGCTCAGATTTAGGATGTTGGGAAAAGCTGGGGTTTTTGGCACAGGTTAATCAAAAATGTATTATACTTCAAGTGTTCCCTATAATTAATAAAGAACGCCTGATGAATCCAGCTCTCGAAAAATGTTCAAACACACAGAGTGCTCCTTGCTAGTCATGTTACTGCATTATCTGCAATCCCATGAAGTGATGCAAATTAAAAAAGTTGGAAATGCTTTGTAATGGCTGAAACATCTGTATTAGGAGTTTTCCCTCTTATTATCTCAAAATTCTGCTTTACCTAATGTTTCTGTAGCGCTCTACAGGAGGAGAGTTTCATTTAAATTTCTCACCATTGTCTCAGCTGATGGATGGCTCAGTAATATTTATTTTGATGCAATGACTAAGTCCGCAGCATATTTGTTTCCCAGAGAACAGGCAGATCTGTTCTTTGTCTTTCGCATAAATGCAGCTGTAAATGAGCGAGCACACGGCTGAGATGTCTGAGGGAACTGGACTGCACTGAGATACTCTGTTTTGTCTCATTTTCTATCAAAAGTTTATCTGCAGCCAAGCGGGTGTCTCAGCCTCCAGCTTTGTTTCATCCCCTTCTAGCTCAGGTGCTGAGTTTCACTGTGAACATCAAAATGCAAACTTCTGACACCATCCCCTAGAGATGTCTACAATAACTCGGTGGCTTGGCCATCTTCACACCAGCTCAGGATAAACTAAGGGAAAACCAAATAGTCTGAATTCTGCACGGCGGCTCCGGAAAGCTCCCTGATTCTTATCAGCATTAAAAATACTGACAATTCACGGTCTCGTCGCAGGACTTCGGGTATCGTGAGAGATATTTCCTCGCAGGCAGGTTGCTTGAGCCTTTTCTCCCCTCATCCCTCCGCTGTGGTCCCCGGCAAGTGTTTATGCCGGTCCCACCCCTCCCACGGCAAATGTGGACACATCGATTTATCACTAACAACCAGCTCAAGCCCCCGGGGATATGATAAACAGCTTTGCAAGCCTCCTGTAGAAAGATGCTGTTATCCCTGTAGAGGTAATAGGTGAAGAAAAAAAAATAATAAAAACTAACAGAACGCTGCAAGCGTCATTATTTTCCCTCCCTTAAATGTGACTGTAAGAAGTCACTTGTTGGCGAGGCTTCCAGCTGGGTTAGTAGAGAGCACAGACAGTGGTTTTACAGCCGATGTGGTTAGGGAAGGGGACAGCCGGGGGGTTCGGGGTTATTGCCCCGCCCGGAGCCGGGTCCGTGGGGCAGGAGCGGGGTCCCTGCTGCCGCGTTTCCTCAGCCCTGTGCAAGAGGCATTGGGGAGAGCCTCGAAAAGCCATCTGAAAGGCGGACTTTGGCACAGCTACAGGGCAAAAACCCGCAAGGACGGGCCCCGGAGCGTTCGCTTCCCCCAGGGCTCCGAGGATTCGCGGCGGGGCAGCTCCCACCCACCCCCGGACCCCTCCCCGCTCCCCTCCGTGGACGCACCGGCGGGACTGGCAGACGGGAGAAATAAGAAACCCCCCAGACCTGTTGCCAGCAGAGCACGTTTTACTCGGGCGTCCCGCTGGGTCGGGGGCCGCGCATCGCCGGGAGCCCCCCCGCCACGTCTCACCGGGCCTCCGCGATCTCGGGGTTCGGCGGTTGTTGTTGGTTTGGCTTTTTTTTTTGTTGTTGTTGTTGGTTTTTTTTTTAAGGAGAACATAAAATAAAAATCAAAATCACCGGTAAAGAGTCCGCGGGGAGGAGGAAGAGCAGCTGCGCTGTCAGCGCCGGGAGCGGCCGGTCCGGGTCGCCTCCCCCTCCCCGGAGTCGGTCCGTCGGGGGCCGGGGCAGGTCCGTGGGGGCCGGGGCCGGTCCGTGGGGGGCCGGGGCCGGTCAATAGGGCCCCACCACCACCGCCTCCACCTCTTTGGACGGTCGCCGGTCCTTGACTAGAAAGTTAATCATCCCTTCGGACTTGATGAGGAGGTTGCAACCGAGGAAGAAGATGCCGAACACGACGGTGAGGGCGAGGACGCACATGACGGCGATCTGCACCACCCGCATGATGTACAAGCTCCGCTCCTCCGCCGCCGCCGCCGCCGCCGCCGCCGTCCCGCCGCCGTCGGTGACCACGGAGGCGGCCGTGCAGCACCGCAGCGCCCGCTCCAGCTCCAGCGCCGCGCTCCCGGCCCCCGCCAGCAGCCCCGCCGCCGCCGTGCTTCCTCCTCCTCCTCCTCCTCCTCCTCCTCCCGCCGCCGCCGCCACCACCGAGCCGTTCATCCCGCCCGGCCGCCCCGCAACCGCCGCCGCCGCCTCATGCAGGCGGGACCGCCAGCGGCACCGGCACCGGCACCGAACCCGACAGACCCTGCCCCGAGCTCCGCTTGCTTTTTTTTCCGCGCCGGCGGAGGTTCCGCGCTGAGCCCCGCTCCTCCCCGCCGTTTCTCCGCCCGCTCCGCCCCGCCCGGGCGGGGATGGGGATGGAGGGAGGGGGGGCGGTGGGGGGAGGAAGGAGGGAGGGTTTGGGGAAGGGGGGTGAGGAGGGGTCCGAGGGGGGCGGTGGGAGGTGGGAGGGGCCAGGGGTGTCGAGGAGGGGGGAGTTTCGGGGGACAAGGGAGAATGTTGCGGGGGCTTTTAGGGGGTGCTGGAGAACTCGGTTGGGCGAGGAGGGTTTTGAGGGTGGGTTTTGGGGGGGTGTTTAAGGGTTCTGGGGAGCAGGTTTTGGGGGAGCGGGGTTTTTGCCCAGCGGGGCTTGGGCAGGGGTTTGGGCTGCTGGGTTGTTTCTATGGGAGCTGTTTCGAGGGAGCAGAGCTTGTAGGGGAGCAAACCGTCAGAGATCAGATTTTGGGGGAGCGGAATTTTTTCGGGTTGGTTTTTAAAGAAGCAAGTTCTAGGGCGTGGGTTTCCAGAGAGTCGGGTTTTGGGGAAATGTCTTTTGGAGGAACAGGTTTCCAAGGTGAGTGGGTGCAGTGCCGGTCCCCAGTGGGCTTCGCACCTCTGCACCCTCACTGCCCAGCCCTGGGGGTGCATCCGAGCACCCCGGGAACCAAAGCTGCTTCCCCAGAGGCACCCAAGTGCCTGGGGATGGTCGTGTGGGGAGGCTCACGTTTCTCCCCACAGGCCCAGCCCTGATGCTGCCAGTGGGACCACTCTTCTCATCAGCACTTCAGAGGTTTGGGGGATAACGAGGGTGGCAGCAGCTCCCGACAGCCGGGGCTCTGGTTTGGGTGATGGGCAGGATGGTCCCTCCGTGCCTCCGGCTGAGAGATCACTTGGGATGTTTCCAATGACTTCATATGTTTCCAATGACTTGGGATATTTCCGAGCAGAGGATGTAGAGGCAGGCACGGCTTGGAGAGGCAGACAGCTGCTGCCATCCTTAACCCTGCCCTCTCTTTGCCTGAATGGAGATTTAATCACTGCAGAGACAGAGGAATCTGATCATCAGGGGCTGGGAGCAAACGCTGCCCGAGCAGGTTGGGGTGCAAGGGCTGCCCAGCACCTTACACTACCCAGAGCTGGTCATCACCGGGATAAAGTAGCAGGGAGGTCAAGGCCAGACATGGAGAAATGATGTTTTCTGAACTTTTTGCAGCTAATTTGTCTTAGTGCAGTGATTATTTTGTTAGCCAACAATCATACAGAGCCCCGATGTATCCCATTACCCATGTCGTGATCTTGGTGAGTCCTGTTTGTTCAGCACAGGGCTTTGGGGGTGCCAGTCCCCTTGCAGAGTCCCCTCCCCGCAGAGCCCAGTCTTCTGCGGAGAGCAGCCCACCTACAAGGCCATGCTGGATGAGCTTTGCTGCCTTATCAGATGGGACACGGCGGGAACATTTTGTTTTTACTGTTGGAGGAAGAAGGTAGTATTAATTCTAATTAGCGATGGGAATGCTGGCAGTTATTTTAGCCAGAGGAAGATGCTGGAAGAAATACTGAAAACCCTCACAACTCGTCTTTGCAGCGCGGGGTTTCTCTGCCTTAGCTGGGGGCTAAGCGTAAGGAGAGCTGGGTCCATGTGCCCTCTCATGCTCTGTGGATCCTCAGCAAGTTTTCTGTGGATTAATCACTCGCAAATCCTTAGATGTGTTCTAACAAGTGAGTCCCTGACTGCGCTGAGGTACCGGCAGCCCTAGAGTCACTTCACAGACCAGGACATCGCAGCGTAGCGATGGTGGTTGTGTCAAAACATACAAAAGAGAAAAACTGGGGAGAATACAATCTCTGTTCACTTATGCAGTGACTTTTAACAGTGAGATTTCATTTTTATTAGTTTTCTGTGATAAGGAAACAATATAAAGAGTGAGCCTTGGTCTGAGCAGACAAAACTATGTTTTTCATACCTCCGTGCTGCAATATAACATCAGGATGAAGGCAAGATCTGCAATTTAACCTCTTCAAGTTCCTGCCATTTCTTTTGTTCTTTTCATCCTTACGATTTGCAAATGGGAATTGGCTTAGCGTTGAAGAGTAAAGTGTGTTTCATCTTACCCAGTGAAAAAAAAGTTGCTAAAAGCTTTTGGGGCTACAGATTTCAGCCAGTGCCGTGCCAGATGGATGTAATTACCTGCAATGTGAAGGTTCAGGGAAGGGATTGATCTCCCCTCCTCCGGGTTTGTGGAGTCAGGAAGGCACCAGGAAATAGTAGGTGATTAAAGACTATTTGTGGAGCTATGAAATAGAAAAGAATGTTCTTGTTTACAACATTCTGATATGGGAAAAACATCTAGGAAAAGAAGGGAGAGAAAACCACAGTTCATTTTGGCAGTGTACAGAGGGATTTGGACACAGATCACTTGCAAAAAGCAACTCAGTTCTGACTTGCTGTGCTCGGGGCTGCAGGAAGCGGTGCAGCCCAGTGCCCTGGGTGGGATTTGGGTCGCATATGTGGCAGCCTGGGAGAAACCAGCCCCCTCAGACAGTATTTCTGCCCTCCTCCCTCCTGCAAGGTGACACTGCCCAGAGAGGCCACCACTGCCCTGTGCCCCTCACCCCCAAGCCACAGCACCTCCAGCCACACAGAGCCTTGATGCTCACCCCTAGGGCTGTTGTGCCTCCTCATCCCACAACAGATTTGGGGAGACCAGGGCTCTGGAGAGTCCAGGGGCACCCCAAGCTCACCTGTGGGGCAGTGCCTAGCTTTATGGGACATTCGGGTTGAGGATGGGATGGGGATGGAAGTGGGACAGGGATGGGATGGATGGATGGATGGGGACAGGGATGGGGGTGGAAGTGGGATGGAATGGATGGGGTGGGGATGGAAAAGGGATGGAGATGGGCTGGGAATGGGATGGATTGGGATGTGGTGGGGATGGAAGTGGAACAGGGATGGGGATGGAGATGGGATGGAAATGGGATAGAGATGGGGACAGGGATGCGTATTTTGGATGCATTGGGTAGGCAGGAGCCAGAGTTGGCAAAGCTGTACCCACACTCGCTTGAGAGCAGTGCCTGGAAGAGGGGACCCCCTGAAAACCATCTCAGGACGCATCCCTGCCAGGGTGGGAGGTGCCCCTCGGAGCCCCCTGCGCTGGGCTGGCACTGACCCCGGGCTCTGTTGCGCTCCCTCCCCGCTGTCCGAGCACAGCTCGGCCCCGGGCGAGAGTTTAGGGGGCGGCGGGTCGGGGCTGAGCGGCCGCTGCGCTCCGGAGCGAAGCGGAGCCGCAATCGCAGGGGCGCAGTGACACCTAGTGTGTGCGGACGGGGGGACAGGGGACACGGGGACGGGAAGACCAGGGACAGAGGACGTGAGGACACGGGACATGTTTGAGAAGAGCACGATGTAAAGGAGGGAGTCCCTTTTAAACTCCGGTTTGAGCCCAGCCGAAGGGTTTCAAGTCTTCGTGGGCAAACGGGCTGCGGGGCAGCTGTCCCCGGGTCACACGGGGGTTTTGCTTCTCTCCCTTGGCATCGACAATGGTCTGGAGGTGCTGGCCAAAGGCCAAGGCTTGCCCACGCCCCACTGCGTGGTGAAGCGAGCTGAGGTGTGTGCTCTTAGCCTAACCAACGAGCTTCAGGAGAGACACTGACTGGCTTGTTTTCGGCTTTTCTTGCTTCATGCACTTCAGATGCGTCCTTCCTCAGGATCTTGTTGTGATGTTGCACAACCGTGACACCTGGCTGCTGAGATGCTCGTACCCAGCGCAGCCCATGTCATGGCTGGGGATGTGATGCGTGTACACCAGTGCAGCTCGTCTCCCACCCAAGCGGGGTACAGCCACCACTAACACTTCATTTTATCATCACTCCACGCTCATAAAAGTTTCCCCCAGTTTGTGACACACTAGCACCTTCCACAACAAGTGCCTGGGAACGGGCCCAACATGCTGGTGCTCAAGATGCCGACGCGGCGCAGGGCAACTTCCCATCCCTGTGTTGCACAGAATCATTAAGGTTGGAAAAGACCTCTGTGTAGGTGTGCACGCTGCATTTTGCAGACACCGAGGAACCACTAAAGGGCTGCCCGTGGGGTCTCACATTGTTCCTTCAGCGCCTGAAGGGGGCCTATGAGAAGGCTGGAGAGGGACTTCTGACAAGGGCCTATAGTGGCAGGACGAGGGGTAATGGGTGGAAGCTGGAAGAATGTAGGTTTAGACTAGATCTAAGGGAGAAGTTCTTCACCCTGAGGGTGGGGAGGCTCTGGCACAGGTTGCCCAGGGAGGCTGTGGATGCTCCATCCCTGGGGGTGTCCAAGGCCAGGCTGGATGGAGAAATGAGCAACCTGGTCTAGTGGGAGATGGCCCTGCAGTGGCAGGGGGTTGGAATGAGATGATCTTTGAGGTCCCTTCCAACCCAAATCATGCTATGGTTCTATGACTCTATGATTTTATGATTCTATTATTATCTCCCACTCCCCGAAAGAGCAAGCTTTGCCGTGCCTGGCAGCAAGTATCCCTGCTCAGCTCCCGGAGTGAGTGGTGCCGGGACCCTCCCAAGGAGACCGAGGCTCACAGCATGGGTCTTCTTCAGCTTTGGAGACAGGGAATTTCCAGGAGGGATATTTCTCCTGATGCTCCTTTGGGGAGTTGGTGCAAGGAGGTGATGGGGGAGGCAGGTCACTGCCAGCTCGGGCGGGGACGGGGACTCTCGGGGACCGCCCAGGAGCACAGCCTGTTTTGCCAGGGCACAGTGGGCTTAGGCTACCCTGGCACGGCTGAGATTCTCGGTGAGATGGACTAAACATTACCGTGGCTTCCCTTGCAGCCCCTCCTCGCTCCCTTTCTGCCGGTCCTGTGCCTCACCAGATTTCTTATTTCCAATGACCACTATTTTGAAAAATCTATTTTAAAAAATAGACCGAAACTAAAACGTGATGCTTTTTAGCATTGTGACAAGCAGGATGGAATTCAGCAACTTGTCTTTGCACCCGCAGAGACCATGGGCAGCGGGAAGGGAAGGTGAGAAGGTGGCCAAGTACCTGCCAGCAACTCGCAACCGGGACGCGTTGCCTCAGGAACTGCAGTGACTAACAAATGCTTGGGGACCTCCCCAGGGAAATGTTTAGAAAACTGCAGGTTTGGGGTTTGGTTTTGTTTCTCCCCCTCTCCCTCCCCCCCCATTTTCACTTTGCTTATTACCTTCATTTGTTCTATTTTGATCAAGGCAATGAAAACAAGATTCAGTCTTTTAAACTACTGTACAGGAGGCAGTGAGGAATCGTGTATTTGTAAAACATGCCAGTCAACGGGTGCGTGAAACGCTCTGTTCCATTCTGGGTGTATTCCACTGGTAATTAGCTATAAATACACTCTCATTTGGTGACTGATTTTAAGTCTATTTATTCTACTTAGATGTGGAAAAATATTCATGTTGATCAGCTCCCCCGAGGCCTTCATCAGGCAAGCTTAATGAAGAGAACAGACAGGTGCTTTTTATAAGCTTTATTTTAAAAAAAAAAAAATTTAAGAAAGGCTTGTAACAGTGCCTCTTTCATCCTGGTCTCCAGCTGAGCATCCATGCCATCAGCAGAGCTAACATCTCACAACAGGATCCTCCGGGCTTTGCAGTATAAATATTCACAACTTCATTCTCCTCTATTTTGTTAGAAAATGTGCAATAGCTGATAATGAAAGTTGGGAGGAAAAACCAAACAAAACCCCAAACCAACATGTATTTGCAGGGATTGACTCAGTTTGCGGTGAGGATGACACAAACAAGGGTGTGACTGCTGAGAGGAAACGGAGGTATGCTGATGCCAGACCAATGAGGAATAGAACAGAAAGAAGAGTTTTTGCAGCTGGAAGGGACTTAAAACCGTCATCTCCAGCTTTCTGACCTCTTCAGGGCTGAGCAAATCAATGTATGCTCTAAGGACATCATCCAAATGTCCCTTAAACACCTCCAAGCTCAGGACATCCATCGATCACCTTGCTGGGAGAGATACAAGATATAAAAGATATAAGGAAGAAATTCTTGCCCATGAGAGGGGTGAGGCACTGGCACAGGTTGCCCAAGGAGGGTGTGGATGCCCCATCCCTGGAAGGGTCCCAGGCCAGGTTGGACGGGGCTTGGAGCAACCTGGGCTGGTGGGAAAGAGGTGTCCCTGCCCATGGCAGGGGGCTGCAAGGAGATGGCAGGCGCTGACTGACGGGGCTGTCACAGCACCTGGCCAAATGCACCACAAAGGATAGTTTGTTCCTGAAAGATTGCAGTTATGTAAAGGAGTATATTGACTTCCTTGTCACCGAATAAAGCCAACAGGCTCCGTACCCACTCAGAACTATCTTGGCATGTAACCTGGCTGCCTGCTGGGACGGAGGTGACCGGTGAGGGAGAGGCAGCCAGCTGTGGAATTTGGATTTAGACACAGAGAAATACATCTTCGTGTTGCAGAAGCGCTCTTCTGGACGAGGAAGGTTCTGTATGTGGGAAGGTTCACAGCAGGAAAAATGTCATTACAGAAAGCAGTGAGGGAAGAGCAATGGCTGCCCGGCGTAGGGGTGGAGTCACCACCCCTGGAGGGGTTCAAAAAACATGTAGACGTGGCCCTTGGTGGCTTAGTGGTCACGGCGGTGTTGGGTTGATGGTTGGACTTCATGATCTTAGAGATCTTTTTCTTCCTTAAAATGTGGCTTTTGAAGACACAGCGGCGCTGCTCCTTCAGGTGCAAAGCCAGGAAGGAGGAGTTTGCAGACGATATTTTAATTAAACCGTTATTAGCGTTTAAACGGGAAGACTTCAACCACACTTTTAACAAAATTATTCCTGACAGGGAGCTTAAAATAAGCACTACAAAATGATTTTAAATTCAAGCAATTTCCTCAAAAACAAACAGGAAAACCTTTGGCTAATTAGGGAGGTGAATAAGCTGGCATCCAGGAATGCTAACAGAAGAAAATAGGAGGAGGAAATTGTATTTCTTTGGGTCAAAAGAGACAATTATTTTAAACTATGTGGTTGCTGGGTGTGGGCATCCCCAGAGCCTGCTCAGGCTGGGCGGGTACCGATCAGCTCCTGAGTTGGGACTGGGTCCAGATCGCATAGATTGGGGCAAATTGCCACAGAAAATGGCCGGTGCCACTCGGGGCGGGGGAAACAGAGTTTCTGCAGCAAAATATTTGCTGAAAAATAAGGAGCTGAGAAATTTAGGGCACGACCATCACTTGCTGCTTCTGACCGTGTTCTGAGAAACAGGACTTTGGGCTTTTAATGACACACAACTGCACCAAGAGCAGTGCACGTTATTTTATTTTATTTTATTTTAGATCCAGACAGAAACGACGAGAGCAAGACTCAGGTTTCTCGCCAACAGCCTCGATTGCAATTATTATTCAAGGAGCCTTGGTTGGTGGTGATATCAGCATTAATTGACTTTATGCCCCAGGGCAGAGCTGGGGGTCCCTCCTGCAGCACCCCCATGCCCGGCAGTGGAACTCCGAGGTTGCTTTCTTTAAAACTATACTTCTGGCAGAGCTGCTTTCCCCCCAAATTTATAACAACAAGGTTTAAGTTGATACCCACACCAGGTTTCAACTACGCATCCGATTCCGTGATTCTGTTCCTTTCACAAGGATCAGTTTGGTACTTACTGTATTTTAATTAATACCGGTATCAGTATATCAGAACCTGGCGATGTGCAACTAGTATTTTAGTTAATATTTTAAGCCTCCCCAAATGCCTTAGATCATGGGATAACGTAGCAAAACTCTGATCTCCCTTCACAGGGCAGATTTTTTTTATAAAAAGGCAAATAAAAATCCTATTATCCTGCCTACCGCTGCCTTGGCACATGGTCATCGTCGTGGCTAGGCTTCGCAAATGAAGATATGGGTAGTCACTTTTTAAATGTATAAGCAAAGAGATTAGTACTATTATTATTGTTATTATTATCACAGAATCACAGAATGTTAGAGGTTGGAAGGGACCTCTAGAGATCATCCAGTCCAACCCCCTGCCAGAGCAGGATCACCTACAGTAGAATAACAATAATAATAGTAGTAGTAGTGTGATTATTGTGATCTTCCTTCCTTCCTTCCTTCCTTCCTTCCTTCCTTCCTTCCTTCCTTCCTTCCTTCCTTCCTTCCTTCCTTCCTTCCTTCCTTCCTTCCTTCCTTCCTTCCTTCCTTCCTTCCTTCCTTCCTTCCTTCCTTCCTTCTCTTTCTCTTTCTTTCTTCTTTCTTTCTTTCTTTCTTTCTTTCTTTCTTTCTTTCTTTCTTTCTCTTCTTTCTTTCTTTCTTTCTTTCTTTCTTTCTTTTCTTTCTTTTCTTTCTTTTCTGTCTTTCTGTCTTTCTGTCTTTCTTTCCCAATCTATCTACCTATTTATGCATGTATTCATTCATTCATTCACTTCTTTCTTTACTTACCTATTTATTTATCTATCTGTCTATCTATTAAGTCATTTATTTATATTGTTTATTCATTTATTTAAATGAAGGGATCTCTTGCTTCGGGAGGTGTCAAAGAGGCCGATGGTGCCAGGTGCTGGGGATCAGCCCTTCCCACCTCCTGCTCACCAGGTGCAGGTGTCCCCGCGAGGAAGATGAGGGAGGTGGGGCTGCTGCCGGGCTGTGTATAACACAGCTCGGAGGTCTGGCCACGTTTGCTGCTTGTCCTGTGAGATGCTGGAGAAGAGCACCTGCTCCTGAAAGCACAGTGGGAAATGCAAGGTAGAATTTATTGGTTTTATTATTATTATTGTGTTGAGTTTTTCTGCGAGAGCAGCAAGGTGGCAAGAGCTGTCCCTCTGCTGGTGTCAGAGATAATGTTTCTTTTTAAGAGTAAAAAGAGTAGGCGACGGCAGCAAAAGGAAGTAAAATGCTTAATGTGGTGGTTTGCTGTTGGTTTTGTGTTCGTTTTTCTTAATCTAGGGTGCATTTTCAGCAGTAACTTGGTGTTTGCAGGAGGGGAGGGAGTTTTTTTGGTACCTGTGGTCTTGTCTTGCGCCCTCTGGGTTTAAATGGCATTTCTAGGTAAGGTAGGAAAAGAGTCTTTTATGGTGATTGAAGTATGGAGAGAAATGCAGACACGTCTTGACCTCGCTGTGTTGCTGATGCAAATTTGGGTCTGTAAGCTGCCTTTCTTTCCCACCCCCCACACACACACGTACATCTGGTGGCTAAAGAAGTGCCCTCATGTGCAAATAGTGTTTTATGGGTGCTAGAGGTGCCGAGATGAAAAGTACTCAGCTTTAACTTCATTTGAATTGCTGTCATATGAGCACCAAGGCAGCAAGCTGGTAAAAAAAAAAAAAAAGCATCTTGGCAAAAAGAAGAAGAAAAAAAAAAGGTATTTTTGATCTGTGAGCACTGTATCTGTATGAAATGACTGAAATATCGAAGCATGAAAAAAAGTAGTTTAACTTCAAATATTGTGTCTGTTGGTGACTGTGCAGCTCTGTAACTTAGCTCTGCTCCACACCTACTCGTGGCGAGGCCGAAGCTCCACTCAGTGGCTTTGTGATATGAAGGGACAATCGGTGTAAAGATTATTTTTCACAACCCCAATTTCAGGCACTTCAGCTCAGAAGAGAAGACGCTCTGCAAAGTTTTCATAGATCCAGGGCTTCATTTGTCCGATTCAAGTATTTCTGCATGAATTTATCACTCCCTGACTGAGACAGCTCCAGGGAATCCTCCACTGCAAGATGCTTTTCGATTGCCTTCGTTTTTGAAACGCACACTTCACTCCCACAATTTGCAACGATAGCTTATATTTACATGGTTTTGGGTTTTTTTATTTTATTTTGAGAGGATTTTAAGCACTTTGTTGAAGGACGTGCCTGGGCTTAGCAGTTTCTTGGGCTTGTCAAGAAAATGCTGGGCCGGGAAGCTCAACCCAACCCACTGTGCTGGCTCATGAATTTGGAGGCATATTAAATATTTTGAAATATTAAGGGTGACTTGTGCAGTGTCCCTGGTGGGTGTTAATCTCCAGGAACTCTTTGCATCTTCTGAGGGCCTCTAGGAAGATGGATGCAACTTTCCAGTGTGTTACCCAGAGCTGCGGGGCCACTGCTTTTTGTTGGGAATAGGTTTAAATCCTGTATTTGCTTCGGAGAATGTGTCTGTGTCAGTTAAAGAGCTGTTTCCAAGGAAACACCTGAAATCAAGGGCAGTGAGCAATTAAGTGAGTTAATTATGTCGGGTGGTGCTGTGAGACCTAAAGCAATCTTGCCGAGGTCTGGGATGGCATGTGGGGAGGGAGATGGAGAAATTAGCTGTGCAGCTTGTAGGCAGGGCTGCAAAATAATGAACAAAATCCCGTGTAGGTTTCGCAAAGGGCCGGTTGGCGCCGTTTCATCACAAAGGGAGCATTCAACAAGAAAAGGTATTTGGGTAAATACATGTTGTTGGATTACTAATGTTCAAATATCCATGATCCGCGGGTACTACGCACTCCATCTCTAGAGGTGTGCTGTGAGCGGGTTTTATTAAGAGCTGTGTGGAACGAGGTGTGGAAAGGGACGGCTGCTTTTTGGAAACGAGAAATGGAGATTGTGGCCAGAGGGACTGGCCAAAGGCAGATCTCTTACCGGAGTTGTGTACACCTTTGCGTGGTCAAAACACATAGTGCTCCTTGAGTGTGCCAAATACTGATTTGTTTGGGTTTTTTTCCTGGAAAAGCCAGGTAGAGGCTGAAGGTATAAATAATGCCCTACGATAAATAACGCTGCAAAGAGGGGTCTGAGCACTCGGGGGTTCCAGGCAAAGTGTGTCAGAAAGGGTCGACTGCTTTTGTCCCTGTGCTGGGGTAGGCAGCAGGTCAGCTTTGCATTTATTTTTGGGGGGTCCGTAAGTAGATCTGAAATAGTTACAAAGCCATCCGATGCCTTTTTATTTTATTTTTTTTACTGCCTTGTGTAGAGAGACTGATCCTTTCGAACCGTGCTCACTGCTGCTGCCCCAAAGGAGGCAGGGAGAGGAGAGGAAGCAAATTTCACCCTTCCAGTAACAGTTCTTAACGTGTTTGTCACGGAGTTAACGGTAGCTTTGCATGCAGACTGTGGTTGTGTTTAATTCAGATGACTTACTGAACTAAATTTCAGTGGTCTCGAAAGACTGTATCAATATTTTGACATTTAGAGAAACTATTAGTGTAAAAGCTGAGCGGTGTCTTCGCAATCTTAAAATGGGAAAAGGATAAGAAAGTTCATACTTAACCATATAGCTGTGTCCTTCATTTGGGAGAGTACGGGAGAAATCTGGATTCAGAACCAAAGAAATATTTCCATACATTCTGCAGGGAGGTGATGTGGGAGAACAGATGCAGCCCTGCATAACTCAGGGACCCACTGGGGACACCCTGTGTCGGGTGGGGCCGGGGTTCAGCCGCTGGAAGCAAACTTGGTTCCATGAATCGCTTGTTAAGCCAAAAGAAAATACGGAAGGAGGTTAAATCAAGCCTGAACTTGTTAAAAGGAGTGTTGTGACCCCTCCGTGCTGCTGGTGGTGGGAGGAAGGGGCAGCACCCTGAGTTCTCCTCCTCCTCCTCTTCCTCCTCCGTGCCACCTTCTCCCTTGCTTGGCTGCTGCCGACGTCAGCTCTGTGATGGGAGCGGGGCTTTTTCCCACAAGGTTTAGAGGGAAAAAAAAAAAGTGACTGTTGTTTTTCAACTCTATTGATTGGTTAATTTGAAGCATCTTTTGAAGGGCCAGAAATGTGTTTTCGTTGTTGTTTGAGAAAGCATCCCTCTGGCAGCGCTGGGTCCCCACAGCCCTGCGGGAGCTGCCCGGATCAGCTGGCAGCAGGGGCCGAGCCATCATCCCTCCCTTAGACCAAAGGAAAAATTAAGCCCATCACTAAGGGAAGCAGCACAATGGACAGAAACTGTTGAATTATCCAAGGAGCAAAATCACAGCTTGAGGGCTTTAATACAACTTAATGAGTTGTTGTTAATCCTTGCTTTAAAAAAAAATAGAATTTTTGAGCAGCCTTGGAAAGCACTTTATGCCATCCCATTAGGCTTACAGGGCAATAAAAACATTTCTTTGTGTGTCCAAATGTAAAAAGAAAAAAAAAAAAATCAATTTTTCTGGAGCCAGTTGCCATTTAGAGCTCTCGCTTCAGTAACGTGGTGCAGTCCTGGCATGGACCAAGTTACATTTTATGGTGTTTGCTTCAGGAGTAAAAATGCATTTATCTCCCGGCTTGTTCTCTCACGGAAAGCCAGGCGTGCTGCATCCCTTGGGCAGGGGGGACCTGCCGGGGACTGCAGGAAGCTGAGCTGGAGGCGCTGGGCCAGCAGCATTGTAGAGCTCGGGCTTTCTAGAAGCAGAGCTTGCTCTCACAGGATGCCTCTGCCCTGGGTCCAGGGCATGTCCTAAAGCCACGTTTAACCCCAGGGAATGAAAGGTTTATTAAGGTGTTGTATGACCGAGGTGGAAAGCACAGCTGCTTCCTTCACTTTCCCTCTCCTGAAATTGCTTTTCACGTGCTGGGGTTGGTGTGACCCAGCGTGGGAGCTGCTGTGTGTGTGGCTCCTGCTGTCGGGCTGAAGAAAAGGGACCTCCCCCTGTCAGAAGTCTGCTCTTCACAAGGTTTTCTGCAGTGGGAGCAAAAGAAAGCAAGTGCCCAAGCGCCATGTGAACGGGATTAGTAGTGTCTGAGGCTTAAAAGCTTGCACACAAATGGCATAATTCCTTGGGTCGGATTAGGACCGTCGCAGCCAGGACCTGTGGGCTCTGCCCCTCATGGGGATGGGTGAGGGTGGGTGGATTTGCCATCGAGCATCTGCAGCACAGAAGCTGCACCCCACAGCTACTATCAGTCCTGTGGTGTCTCTCCTCCATCCTTTGCAAAGATAAGACACGTAGCTCAGGCCAGATCGCGTCATCGGTGCTGCGGGTGCTCCTGCAGGGACGGCTGGATACCGGTGCAATGAGCTACTGCTGTTCCTGCTGGGCCTAGGAGTCCTGCTGAGCAGATCCCACCGGGCTAGGCTCTGTAGAGAGAGAATAAAAGCAAGTAATTGTTCCCCAAAACTCAGACTGGAAGATAAGAAACAAGCAGCTGCAGAAGGGCAGTTGAGGAATAAATAGATGATGTTACATGTTGGCTGGCTGCTCCCCTGCCCAGGTGTGTGCAGCACGTTTCTTCTGTCCTTTCTCTCTTTCTTCGGTCCTTTCTGTCCCCAGCAGACGATAAACTTGCACAGCATCCTGCTCATGGGGGTGCCTTGCCTGGGGCTCAACAGGAGCCTGAAGAAGTTGCAGAGAAGAGCGACCTGGTGGAGCTCACACCCCACTTTGGGTGCTGCGAAGGACAGACGTGTCTCCCCTGGCAGCATGTAGGGGAGAGGGAGAAAGAGAGACAATTCACGGGTTAAACCCAGCGATGCATTACTGGCACTCTGGGTTACAGTTTGCGGAAGAGCTGACACCGTACAGACCTTGAGTGCCTGTACTGAGTGTAAGAGGGCAGCCTGGCTGCTGGTGAGGGCCGAGGCATCGGTTTCTCTTCCTGAGCTGTTTTGCCTCCTCTCCGCGTGCCCGGTCCTGTGGCTCTGGCCCTGCTCTAACGCCAGCGAGGCAGAAGTCGCCTTCTGAGATCAAGCAGTGCCTGTTCTCTCCATCCAGCCCACGGGGACTGCAGGTCATGTTCATCCACCTGAGCTGGATCAGTGAGATGGGCAGAAGGTTTTGAGTTGGCTTCTTCCTGCTGCTTTTCGTGCCAGTCGCCCGTCCAATGTGTGGGAACCCCCGAGTGCCAGTGAAGCGCAGTCGGTCCTCGCTTGATGGCAAACTAGAACAAAACGTCACTTCTGAACTGCCCTGGTAGGATTTGGGAATGAGCTGCAGAAGTCTGGGCTTGCCCGTAAATAAGACTCCTGCCTTTGAGTGCCCTTGAAATGCTCTTCCCAATGAAGAACCTCAAAAAAATACATCTGTGTAATAGAAAAGTCTTTCTGCTGGGATTTTTGATTTGTGTGTATGCGCAAGAAATATAAAAACACAACAACCTGTTTTTCTGTGCTCTCACAATAAATTTGTCAACATAAAATAAGAAATAGCTATAAAAGGGAATTGTACCGAGACGGGGACCAGAGCTGCTTCTGATCGCACCTATAGCGAAGTTCTTTGCATCTCTCTTACTTTGCCTGTGTCTCTCTTGGGGATTATTTTGCTATTGGATTTGTCCCCAAATAATACTTATTATTCTTGTCACAACCAGCCAAAAGGCATAAGTGGGATAGACCTTGGTTCTGAAGCCCTCTCTTTCCAGCACGCCGGCTCCTCTGCGTGCCAGCCTGCAGCTCGGCTTTCCTGCCCTGACATTTGCAGCCTTTTAAACTGCCTTGTTGAAGCTTTTAATCTGCCAAAGCCTTAGGAAGCCTGCTCACCCCCCTCGCAGCCGGCGTGTGGAGGGGAAAGGCGAGGGTACTCATGGACCCCGTCACCCTGGTGGGTGCTGAGCATCCGCTCCCACCTGGCACCGCTGCCCCTTCCCCTCCCGGAGCTCCCCGTAACCCTGTGCTGGTGCATTTACAGTTATCTCTTGTAATTTATCTCAATTTATATATTACGACAGATTTTTTTTTACTAGTCTGTGGCGGCCGCATAAACTGTTTTTTGAAGTGTTTTAATAGCAAGACTCCTTAGCAAACCTTCTGTGCCACTCCTCTAAAGACACAGAGCCAGACTACAATAAAAAAAGGCCATAAAAATGCCCTGTAATCAATAGAGCAAGACAAAAGAGTAATCAGTTTCTTTTATATTTACTTAATCACGTAGCATTTGATGCCTGACCTTGTACCTTTTGGGTTCTATCAGATTTAGTGTCTAATTATCAGTCACATCAGTACTATTGATTTTAAAATCATGATGCTGAAGTGATCTTGCCATTGAGGGGGGAATAAAGCTTTCATATTTGTGTGCGATTGGATTTGAGAAATTTTCAGGGAGAGGAACAACTGTTTGGGCTGAGCAGTACAAAGATAGTTGGGGAAAGATTCTGCTAAGAGAGGTTTCCTTCACTGCCACGGTAGTATTGATGCATTTTCTTCCCCTCGGTTTAAAAAAAGTTCTGGTCCTCTGAACCCCACATCTCTGCCAGTCACCAAGCGCTTTGTAAAGAAGTTAAAAACTTTTAAATCCATATAATACCACCTACAGTGGGGTTTGTTTTTCTTCCTTCTCTCTCCATGTTTCTGTAGGTAGTTTGGCTGTTTTGAGGACCCGTGGGGAGATTTTCTGTCAAATACTAGGCACTCGTGCCTCAAAAAAAGCATAAAAGCCCCGTAAAAGCATGCTTAGGTGTTGCAGAGCTGCTTTAAAATGTGGAATTTAGAATTTTAAATAAAGTGGCTTTTGCCACGCTGTTGTGCAACATCTTCAGCATCCAACAGGGGGGTTGTACTCGGGTCTCCACGTTGCTGTGAGGCATCATGACTGTGCTGGGACGTATTTTCCATGTTCTGCAAGGCTTTACCACCAATATTCTTCACCAAGGCACAAGGCTTTATGTGCTTTTCTCAGGACAGCTTTTTATGGATGCTACCATTGCCAAGCAAGGTCAAAAAAGTTTGGTTTTTTTTTTTTTCCCCTCTTGAGGACAAGTAGGAATATTACCTGTTTCTCAAAAATGATTCTACCTCCTCAGATATTTGCCCATAATGCACCTTTCAATGGTGGACTCTATTTACCACCTTCTATCTTCTGCTACATTCCATTTCTTTTTACAAGATGCCTTGATATTTTTGGTTGGACTTGATGATCTCAAAGGTATTTTCTGACCATGATGATTCTGTGATTTTATATTTCTCTACTCAAATCCTAATTGAATTTTAATGATGTTTTCACTCTACACTCAATTATTTTACTGCATGTGCTGCACAGAACCCCAAGCAGTCTGTGTTGTAGGAAAATTTTGGTAAAAATATTAGACATATAAAATTTGCCAGACTTAAACATTCTTGTATGGAATGTGTTAATGCAGCTGGTCCACATGGGAATGTTTTGCTTTATTTTTTGACCTTCCCATTGAATGAGCACATCTCGGGCTCCGGAGCTCAATATTGAGGATTCAGCTCAAACTGGGGAAAAAAGAACAGTCCTCTTATTTTTTTTTTTTTCCCCCTTCTAAACAGAGAGGAAGAAAAATGTAACTGGCAACTGCTGTGTGCTACCTCTGACGGTTACGTTTCTACATGCTGGGAAGGAAATCAGGCACAAAATGCCCATTAAAATAACAGTAGTTCTCACGCCCAATTCCCTGCGCGCTCTGCTGTGTGCGTTCCAATTTAGATCCAATGACACACGCTCCAAGTGCGAGCGCGTTTGGAGCAGGAACAGAAGTTACACTGTGAGACCAGGAGTTAATAACCCATTTTTCACACCTGCCACGCTGCTCGGGATTTCTTCCCGGGTTGTGGCTGGGAGGGTTGAAGCTTGCTGACACCGTTCTAGCCCAAAAATGGAATCAGTGACGGGTTTTGCCACCTTCCTTACTTCCCATCAAGCTATTCCAAAACTGAGACAGAAGGACATTCAAGGGGCTTGTCTGTGGTGTGGGTTTTTTTTTTTTTTAATGTTCTCCTGTCAGGTGTTTTTGCTCAGCATCCGCAGGGTTACTCCAAGCAGTCGGTGATGCTCTGTCTCACACAACTAGTTTCTGAATTCCCATACACCATGGCTGCACACAGGTGTTCCAGCATGCCTGGAAGATCTACCACTGGGCTAGGACACCTTAAAGTGGATACTTTCTTTTTGGCAAGTTTGGTGACTCCATCTGGAAGCATATCTGCATATCGCCAGCTGTTTGGATTAAATGATCTCTAAGGTCCCTTCCAGCCTCGGTGATTCTATTCTGGAAACCTTATTTGCAAATAGCTTAAGAGGAAATCATAGTTAGTTCTTCAAGAAAACATGCACAAGGGAGAAGAGAATCTTTGTTTTGGTAGAAGATGTGAAAGTCTTCTAAAGACTAAACCCTATGTTATGACTTAAGATGTTTGTGTGCAGAAGGAGTTTTTTTTATATAGAACTGAGAAAAATCCCAGTCTGATACACCTTATCATATTCTTGGACTGACCTGCTCAGCCCCGAAGGCCTCTTATATTCTCAGGAGGTGAAGCTGTTTTCCCTTCTGCCGAGGGAAGGTCTCCCTGGGGGTGATATCCTGGCCCCAGGAGCAGAGATGCTGAGCACCATCTCCTCAGGTGGGAAAATCTGGGCTTTTTGAATGTCTTGGCTCGTGGTAGCTCATGTTGTGATAGTTGAGAGGAAGGGAATGTGAGGAAGAGGGCTGAATCAAATGCCAGTTTAGTACATGCAAGTAAGAATTATTACGATGTCATCCTAATACTGTCATTGACTTTCACTGAGGTTCAAAATGCACGTGGAATATCATGGGATTTCTCAGACGTATGAGAAAGAATGATTGTGGGAAACAGCCTTCTGCTTTAGCTCTCTGAACACGTTACTAATTTTGAAGCTGGTGTTTTGTTGGCTATAAAACAGCTGTATTGGGAAGCATTGGGCTGGTGGCAGCAAATGGAAATTAAGGATAACTCTCATTAAAGCATTAGTAGACAAAGACCCTTTCAAGTTATTCCAGATGTACCCAGCCCACAGTGAATCAGATAATTTTGTTGCATTTACCAGCTTTTGTTGAGCTTACTGGCTGTGCAGATCCCATTTTGGCAGGTCAACATGAAAACCTTTCAGTGGTTTGATTATCACGTACCAGGTGGAACAGGGACTGATCTCACCATCACCTCCTGATGGAGGGTATGAATGTCAGGCTGCAGTTAGAGGTGATTCTCCTTTAGTTAAAACATGTGGAAAACTCTGATTTTTCTGTGCCTGTCCTGCCCTATACATGGGAACGTTTGCATTTCTGATGATGGAGGGGTGGGGATGCCTGTCTGACTTCTGCTTCATCATCCACGCCTGGTTCTGCTAACGAGTCGCTCTGCCCTGGGGAAGCCAGCTTGGCTAGGTGAGAAAAGTTATTTATTCTCCTACCCTGCCTCATTCACAGTCTTTCCTGAAAAGAAATTGTCAATCACGCTTAATTGCACTAAATTATGTGTGGCAGATTGGTACAGAAGTGCTGCTTGCTCCAGGCTCCTGCGAGTCCTGCAAAAGTGAGCTCTCGCGCTGGGATTGCAGAGGAGGACGCAAACCACGTTTCAGTGTGACCTGTCAAAGCACTGCTGGATCTTGGGGTAACCAGAAAATGGGGAAAGTATTCCCACATTTTCTGGGGATTTTCACAGCCCTGCTGCTCGGTGACTTGCTCTGGGTTTGCCTGCACTCACTTTAAATAGTAATTACTGATTCTCCTTGATGAGGATGTCTTTTTTTGGTAGAGAATACCCAAATACCTTCTCCTGGGCCTTTCTCCTTGGCATCTGTTTCTCTTTCAGGCTGAATTAGGCTGTAGTCACTGGTCTTTGCAGTACCGGTAACAATCTGTGGTGTGTCCTCACCACTTATCTTCCTTCCTTCAAGCTGGAGCTATCAGCTTATTCAATCAGGATTGATTAGACAGTCAATGAATAATTAGTTAAACGATTTGTGCTGCACACGGAGAAAGCCTAATCCCTGTCCAAGGAGTCCCAGTACTTGCCACTGATAAAAATAGAAACTAAAATGGGTATCAGGACTGGGTTGAGCTCAGCTTCTGCTCTGAGTGCCCCTCCGGAGCATCTCTCCTGATTTCTGTTGGCCCTGCTGGGAAACCAAGACCTGAAATCAGGGACCAGCATCTGTGGCCCTGTGGATACTGCACCTTTTTTTTTTTTTTCTTGAGTATTTTATCAGTTGTGTTCTTGAAAGTAATAAAACCAGTTTTGAAAGTATGATTCTTACACCTGCAGTGTCCCATGAAGGATATCCAGTAGTAGAAAATAACATTCTGGAAAAGACTTTAACTTGGTTGAAACAGATCCAAGCAGAGAAAATAAAACCTTCTAAAATACTGCCTTGTTCAGAAAGTGTGATTGTTCTGTACTGAGAAATCAGACACTTGTGGGGTATTTTTACACTAAAAATATTTTTTTCCAAAAATACAGGAAATAAGAGTCCCATGAAAAGATTACATTTCTGAGTATAATATTTTACGGAATGAATAAGCTGGGATCTGTGGTGGGTTATTGCTGGTCTCTATTTGGGGGGGCAGGAGGGGGGGAAGGCACAAGGCCAATCACTTGCTGATTCCCAAATGGATTTTGCAATATTCCTCTGCTTTCTGTGGACACGACAGCTGTTTGATGTTACCATAAAACCAAGTTTCCTTCATGAGCTGCAGGATGTGGTACAACCATGTGAAAATGCTTTTTTTAAGAACGTGATACAGCCACATGAAACTGCTTGGTTTTGACCTGCCAGCCTTTGGAGCCAGCAGCATGGGATAGCTCGGATCCTTGGCACACATTTATAAGTAATTCCCATGAAATTCTTAAATCTGGTTTTGCTGGAGACCTTGCTCGCGCAGAGCCCCACTGGTGTGGGGATGCTGAGACCCGGTGCACAGTTTGACCTGTTTATCCGTTGTAAACCGAGCAAATACTGCGGCTAGCTCACCTTCCGATGGCAATTCATGGAAATTTCTTTAGCTTCTTTGAAAGTAATTTTTAGTTACACTTAGCAGGGATGACGAGTGTTTGCCACCCAAGCTGTGCTGTTTGATCAGATCGATTTCATGATGCTGAGGCTGCTTTTTCCAGGAGCACCTGCAGCATAAATCTTGGTTTGCAAGATTTGGTCTTGCATTTTGGTTCGACTACACCAAATTTTTCTGTGGACTAGGTGGCACCACGTACGTTAGAGCGTCCCTCTGGTTGGCACTCGCTGTCAGTTGGATATATGCCCAGTGCGAGTCTGAAACACACTTTCTGTGGCTGTTAATCCAATAAAACCGAGTTGCCTGGGATTTGTGGGAATCCCGTGGAGGCAGATAATGGGAACGTGGAGCTGAAGCAGAGGAATCCGTCCTCTGTGCTCTCACTCAGGGCTTGTGTTGACTTTGGTGCTCACCTAAGGCCATTTCTTGGTTTGCGCTTGGAGCTCTTCAGAGTTTCTAGGAATTTTCTTTTCGAGTCTTGCAGGAATTGGTATTTGGAAAAGAAAAAAACAAATTCAAATGGCAGAGTGAGGTGACTGTATGAGAATCTCAGGCTGGGCACAGATGAACAAAGATTCATGCAAGGAACGACTTACCCTCATACAAAGATATTTAATTGAGGTCCCTGATGGAGTAAGGCTGTACCAGTGTGATGCTCTGTCTGTGCTAATTAGCCAGGTTAATCCCCAGCATTTAATTCAGTTGTGCTAATTATCGCAGGCCCCATGATGTGTAGCTGGTCTGCTCCCAGTTTCCAGCCCTGTTTGCTCCACTCTGGGTACCCGCAGCTCTAGCTGGGACACTTCGGAGACACTCATGAGAGCTCGGTGGTCAACACCAGTGAACCCCTTGTGGGGGTGTGGGAGGCGGCAGCCACCTTCTTTCCCCTCAAAATTTCACCCTGGTTTGCTTAGTTGCAGATTGGCAGTGGTTCTGCCCAAAGCAGAGTATGCAATTTGAAAAACAAATGGCTTTTTATATTCTGCAGCTGCTTTACTTTGGTGGTTGGCATGTGAGAACCTGGAGTCAAATGAGCAGCAGCTCTTAGGACTGACAGACTTAAAATAACTCCCAAAACCCCACTACCTGTGATGTTTCCTTCCAGAATAAATATGAAAAAAAGGAATTTTAATGTGCCGGAGCACTCACCAAGACAGAAGCTGACGTTGTTAATTTGTAGTCTCATTTTTAGGTACAGGGTGGGCTTCCTGGAGTATTAGGGTAAAGAAGCCTTTGGAAGAGAATGTGTGCTGGCATGTATGGAAAGACCTTTTGCATCAGGGTTGTGGAGATGGCTCTTCTCAAACACTGGAATGTTAATAGTATCTGCTTCCTCAAATCAGCAGCAGCATCTGTACTACCCCAGGGATCACACCGTGCAAGATGTGCATAAAGACTAAAGCGTCTTTCTAAGAAGCAGTCTCTAATGGAGATAGCTTCCACAGCATTAATTTTTCTTCATTATCTGTGTAAATTTACCATATACGCAGAAATATTTTAAGCTCAAGAGTAACCAGCTCCCATAAAGAAATTAACTCAAGGCCCAGAAAGAGTTAGAAAAATCAGGAAGATGCTCAAATAAGCAAAACATCAGACACGGTGAAATAAATATTAAATACGGACACGAAAAACAAATCTAGGACTGAGGCGCTGGGTTTGCGAACGCTTACGTGCTGGTGGAACTTTAAAAATTAAATCAAGGAAGCCTTAATGTTTAAACAGCGGGTTTCAAAGTTAACCCGTGTGTTTCTTTCAGTCACGGCAAGCTGGTCAGCTTAACGCCCAGGTGAGCGTGTTCCTCTGCTACTGGACGCTATTATTTCCCTCAAAACCCAGACCAGTCTAACCAGTGGCAGACCACACTGGGAGGGCTTTTGGGGAGGCAGCCTCAGGCTCCTGGGCTCTCTGCTAAAGCAAAGAGGTGCAGCCAGACCCGAAAGACAAAGGGCTGGGCTGGCAGTGGGCGCTGAGAAGCAGGGCGAGACGTTACCCGGTGAGGTTTATCCATTAAAGCGGGTCACGGGAGGCATTAAGGGTAAGCCAGGAGGGCTTATGCTCGGCTGGGATCAAGCCTGGAGCCTTCCTCGAGAAAAGCCACTCCCGGACAACACGTGTCCCCACAGCAGTGGTGGCGAAGGCTCAGCCGGCGCGCGGGGAAATCGGCCGCAGGCGGCTTTTAGGAGGACTTAAAAAATAAAAATCTGCACTGAGATAGGGCGTATCTGTTTTGTTAACCTTTAATGTGGCAGTGGCCTCTAGGATAAAAATGCGCTTGCCGTAAAGCTTTAATATGCATGCTCTGTTCTACAAGGAATTCTAAAACTGTGCACAAGACTTTCCTCCCAAATCGCCATGTGATGTTTTCAGTTCTTTCTGTTAAAACCTAGGGAAATACATGCATTTTACACACCTTCTTAACTTCTCAAAGAAATGGGCACAAGTGCAAGAGGACCTAGCTGAGAAAAATCCTTTAAGACTGTGTTTAAGCATTTATTAATTGATGCAGTCATTTGCATATCAACTTTGATGTGCGAGCGGTCGTACCTCTAGGCTGAGCATCTCTGGGGCTCGTTGGCGGTGCTTGCGGAGCTGCTTTGCCATTCAGCAGGGGCGTGCTTTGTGATCCTCAAAGCTGAGTGATCCCACTGCTTTTTACCTGGGAGCTTAGCCAGGGAGTCGGGGAAGAGTTTGAGCGCTGAGCTGTTGCTTTAGGCACCAAAATACCTGAATCCCACACACAAGGTTGCTCATCCTCCAAGGGCTGTGCTGATTCTTGCTGCGAGGCGAGGTTTTGGGACACTGCTTGGGGCAGAGCAGGTGGCACCCATCTCCTTGAGGTGGCAGGGGGACCACAAAGTCCCCATCCCTTTTTCTGAAGCGCAGCCCATCTTGTTTCCCTTCCTGCACACTGTGTTGCTGCTTCTAGTATTTACAGTGTAGAAGAAACATCTTTTAATCCCCAGCCTGTGGCGTGTGGCTTCCCATTACTGCCTTTGCTGCTGCCTCCAGCAGCACGGGGCTCTTCTTAGGTTTGCTGGTAAAGAGGTGTTTGGTCAGACAGAGCATCGCTTCGTTCAGCTCTGTGGTTTGTCCTGATGTGTCACTATGCCGAACTGTCATTTTCATCTATGTATGATAAATCACAAATAGGTAATTTCCTTGCTTACGCTCTGAGGAGATGAGCACGGAGCTGTGCAAGCCCTTCACAACCAGCCTTGCTGAGGAGGAGTTAAAACGGGGCTCTGGGATCGGAGCACAGACCTGGAAATGCAAAAAGGAATAAAACTTACAGCTTGGAAAATACTAGGTATTAATAACATTCAACCGTACGTAAACTGATTTCCACAGAGAAGGATAAAATTTTACAACCAGAGGCAAGTTTACACTCATTTTGCACATCCCCTTAGCAGGCTGTGGAGCCTCGCCCAGCTCTCCCACAAGAGCCTGCTCTTCACCAAGTCTGATCCTATTTCTAAAGTGAACTAATTATCACGTAAAGCCTGTTGGTGATGTGGCAGTTGGTCAGTCTGGTGTTGAGTCCCCATTTCTGATCCAGCCCCGTGCAGGTAAGCTGCACTCAAGATGAGAGCTGATTTCTTGACTCTTTCTTCCACCTTCTCCCTTGCTCTCTGCGCCTGGTTGCCCGAGGACTGTGGCTTTTGAGTGCTTCCAGCTCCAGTTAAAGTACAAATACACCTAAGGCACAGCAAAGATGTGAGTCTCTCAGCTGATTCCTTGTTTTAGGGGAAAAATACTGATGCAGAGCACAGGCAGCTTGGTCAAGGTTCAAGGTCAGTATTATTAGCTTATGACAAATGAGCAAGACAAACATCTTTGCAGAAAAGATACAAGTAAAGTTTCCCAGCCCCGATGAGGCTGGATCATCTCCTTTAAGATGCTGAATTTCCCGAAGCCTTTTCCCAAGTGTTTAACCTGGGAACTAAACAAAATAAGGTGTTAAACGTCAGAGGCCCTGAAACCTGTTCTGTGGAGGAATTATTTAACAACATTGCCCCCTCGTTACTCTCCGTGATCCAAGGTGCGATGCGACGAGAATACAGCATCTTCAGCAAAATGCAGAAAAGAAGCCCGACATTCGCACTAATGAATGAAAAGGGTAAGAGCCTATTCTGGAAACAGATGAGTCCTTTGGTTTGCTTGGCTGTAATCCCTTTAAGAGGGTCAAATTGTGTATCAGGAGTCATTGCAGGGCTTGAGATGCCCCAAACCCAACGAGGCTTTCTGTCCTGGCTGCTGCTCGTCACCTTCCCCTCCCTTATTTTTGGTTGAAATCTCAGCCTATTCTGTACATAACCTGCTTCCCCCAAAATAAATGAAGGCGAAGGGATCCGTTTGGATACGGACACTCAGACAATGAATGGGTGGCTTTAATTTTAAAGTTATGTATGAAGAAGGATGCACGTGAGAACATAACCTAAACTTTAATTATGTGAGTAACTGCAGTCTTCTGAATAAGCATTTTTGAGCCACAGAACAAATCTGAGTTATTTCATCTTCTTAATTAACATTAAAAGTGTATTTTTTTTATCAAGAGTCTCTTCAAAGGTTAACTTTAAAATAGGTTCTCAAACCAGTATGGTAAACCTGCAGGAGCTCAAGCCCTTTCAGCTTGTTTATGAAAAACTTCATTGCTTAGTGTTGCTATGTCTTAATTCAGTTGCCATTTTAAAGAAGCATTTTGAAGCTACAAGCAGTTGTTCTTTGCATGCATTTTCTTGCAAAAATGTAAAAGGGAAGGTTATTTAGCACATAGACTTTTTGGCCGTTTCTTGACAGTTTCTAATTCTGGCAAAACGTTGACCTTTGTTTTGTGGTCCTCAGAATTATCTTGGGGTTATTTGTACCCGGAGCTGGGAGTAGCTTAAGTTCTATCTGTACAGAACAAGTAGAATAAGTACAATTAAGGGTGCATTTGTACTTCTGAGGAATGATATATTTTTGTTTGGAACAAAGAGTATCCCGAGTGCACAATGAATTTCCTGGGTTTTCCAGTATTTTATCCAAATGCTCCTGCTAGACTGGCTACAGGAAGATAAAAACAGGGGGAGACCAGTGCTGCAAAGCCAAACAACTAAAACCATAAAAATACAGTAAGTCAATACAAATATTTTAGAAAAAAAATAAAATATAATCAGAGATGGAGCAAGGCAGCCAGCAATGAGCAAATGGAGCCTGTGAAACCACCATTTATTACCTTCTGCTTTTCTGATGTGCAAATACTGGCACCGTTCCGAGTTGGTTTTGTCACAATTTGCGGCCGTGATGAAGAGCGGGAGAGGCGCCGCGCATCCCCGCGGCGGTGCGCTTTCAAGAGCAGAGAGAAAAGGTCAGATTGTACTTGGGGCCCAAACGCTGCAACCTCAGCGCGCTGCCATGGGCAGCCTTTCACCAAAAATGACGTTATTGCCCACCCAAATGCCGCTCCGCTTGGCAAAACCCTGCACAATTAAAATATTCAATTTCAAAAACTTCAGTCACTTGTCTTTCTCTGCCTTCCCACACCCCTCCTGCTGTCCCTCCTTGATGCTTTTCTGCCATAAAATAGTTCTGTCTTAGGGAGGAAACTGGAAAGGCCTCTTTGGTCCCTCAATTCTTAGGCATTAGTTATTCTGGATCTCTTTGCCTTTTTGTTCCGCACGTGATATCTGGATGCAGGAGACTTGTGCACAGCTCTGCAGATGCGCTCCTGCTTGGCAATGGGAATTAGAACTTAGTTATGGCTCAGGGCACACGCTCACTGTGGAGTAATAGTTAAATTTTAAATATTAGATGCCATGAAGCAGCAGCAAGGATGCCAGGCGTGGAGGCTCAGCACTGGGTACCAGCCCAGCATCTTCTGAGATTGAGGTTTCCCATCATCTGAAAAACCTTAATTTTTCCACTGGAGAACCAGTGAGCCGTGGTTAAACGCAAGGATCTGCATCAGGCTTTTGTCAGCATCACCAGCGCAATCCCTGCCCCAAACTGGTGCGGCTGGATGCCTGGGGGTACGGTGGGCGAAAACGAGAAGGAAAAATGGCCTCGCGGATCTTTGACTCCTGAACTGTCTCAGCAGTTAATGAAGAACAGCACCATGCCCAAGACTATTTTTTAAGGCCCTTGGAGAACAATCACATAAAAGTAGGTCTCATAAATAATTCACCACCGCAGACTTAATGCCTCTTTTTTTTTGTGCAAAGGCCAATTATCAAAACAAACATTTAGCTTTATGTAGATCAGTAAATGGAAAAAGCCATTTTTGTGACGTGCAATATATGTTCTCATTTACAAGTTGTGCTACCAGATACAACTTTGAGTGCCTCTCCTGCACCACTCCAAAAGTATGTAAAAAATAACCTGCCGAGCTCAAGAACTTTAGATCTTGTTACAGCTAGTTTCGTTTGTAGATTAATGAAGCTTAATACTAACGCAGCCGTTATTTTACTGGCTCGGATAAATCCAACTTTTTGCCATTAATAAAGGACCAAAATTAGTTACTCCTGGTGGCTCCCTGGAGGGTTTCTAACACTCAGCCAGACGTGCCTGATGCAGTGCTGGGGTCACCTCGGGGGAGGTGGGAGCATGTGGCCTCACGGCTCGACAGCCAGCGCTTCCGCAGCCGTATTAGAGCCATGGCAGCAAAACGGGGTCAGGGGAGCTTTAGGACAAGGACCTCAAGTGGTCCTGAGTGACCTGGGAAGAACACGGAGGGCAGATGGATTCACCACCTCCCTCGGATTCGGAGACCCGAGCGGTTCCCAGGTACACGTTCTCCAAGGATTTCTGACAAGGCAAGTTCACTACAAGTGGTCTTTCATCCGGGGAGCGAGCGAGATGTCGGACCACAAAAAATAGCTCAAAGTCGGAGACGCTTTCATGTACCGACAAGGTCGAGAGAGACAACGCGTCGCCTCGAGCTACAGCGATGGGCAGCAGCACCTTGCCCGGGCTCCCGGGGAGGAGGATGCCTCCAGCAGCGGAACATCGCGCAGACTGACCTACTTCACAAAGGCAGTCTGTTTGTTGGGTTTTTTTTTAACATCCACTGCATTTAGAAAGCTCTGCACTTAGAAAGTGTTTTTCTTTACTGCTGCGGGAGCGGCGAGGAGCGGTTCCCATATACTGCTGAACTGGGTCAGATGATGCATGGTGAAAAAAAAAAGTGTCTGGCAAATGTGGATCTCCTACAGGCTTATTTGTTCAAGATTACATAGTGAATCTATTCAATCAGTTCAAGCATTGCCTGAAAACGTTTTTCTAATGTGTCTTACTCCAAGAAAAACCATCATGTAGTTTTGATGCTAAATCTTGACCAGGTTTGCACTGGCTTACCGGAAAAAAACCTGCATAATCTATTTATTTTTAGTTAATTCCTGTGAGAATGTGCACTTCTCTCGAAAGTACTTTGCTTTATAACAAAGCTTTGTGGACAAGTCAGTCAAAGTTACTGATCCTAAGCGTGGTTCGTGCTGGCGTTCACAGAAATAAGGCACTTTGAGTGAGCTCAGAATACAAAGTGTGAAAAGCTCTCCTCGCCGCTGCTCGTGGGCACGGCTCAGAATCTGCAAAACCTTCCCTAGAGCCTCCCTACCGGAGTTCAGGAAAGCGGTGTTAACCAAATCTTTGCTTTAGTAGATTTACTTTACTAGATTTACAGGCTTCATTGCTAGCAGACTTTGTAACACCCGTTTGTCAAATCCCTCTTTGATACGAAAGCGAGATCCCAATCGCTTCAAATTTTAACCTGGATGTGGGCTCGTGGAAAGGTGTATCTTTAAAGTTTTACGGCTTTAGTGTTCAATATTCACAGAACTCCTTTGACTTCAGTGAAAAGTGATGGGATTTCAGGGAACTTCTGCTCTCCTAGATGAGAGATTTAGGCTGTTTTAAGTAGCTTTGTTGATCTCGCAGAAGAGTCTCTCGAACGTTATTCACTCCACTGAGAAATACATGATTGTTGAAAGCTGTTGGGTTTTTACCGTTATTGTTAGGATTGTCTTGTAGAAGGATGAATTGCCCGGTTTTACTGATCACAAATCACCACTGCAAACGCCGCATTCTGTAACTGCATTCCATGCAATAATTTATGGTTTCTTCAGTAAGAATGTGGCTTATGGGTTATAAAATAGAAGCGGCAGAAATATTTAGCTAATGGGTTTTTCTAAGCCGCTGCAAAGAATTTATTTGCTTTATAACTTCTCCAAACCACCCACTTTTATAGTTGTATCCACTTTCCAAGCAAAGCAACGTTATTTTAATTGAGGCTGTTGCGAGACCCTAAAAATGCCAAGGGATGTGAAGGGTGGATTATTTTATGAGTATATATTTGGACACATAGTAGGAGTATGCCTTATGTACCTACTGGTTTTGGACCGAGTGTGCTCTATATTTTCCTTGCAGAGATTCTTGTGCTGTTCAGCTGAGGGAAAAGACAACCAGGCAGCACGGCCAAGTCCTGCTTGTCCTGATGCACAGTTAGGTTGAGGCCAAGCCCCTTCAGCCCCCGCTAACACTTACCGCAGGTTTACACGCTCTGAATTCCCCCAGCTGAAGCCTGCCCTGTCAACCTGCTCTAATGCCACAGCAGATGTGTTTTAACAGATGTATTTTTATTAAAGGTGATGGTGGCTAATTTGCACTGTTTTCCTTCTCCACGGCTAGCGGACAAGCCTTGTGTGCTGGCTGTGGGGTGGCTGCAGCTCTCAAACCTCTGCCTAAAATACTGTATGCCCGCCAGACCGTAGTTTGAAATCCAGGCAAAGAAAAGCATTTTGAACTTTTTCATTTCTGGCAAGTCTCCATCCTGAGTGCTGCCCTCTAACCCTGAGACAGCTGTTTCCAAGACAATTGCAGCGCTCCTTTTAACCAGCCACTGAGTTTTGAATTCCTCACGGGTTTTGCTCGCTGCGTGGCCCCGGCATTTCGGTAATTGCTTCACCCTTCGTGAGCCTGGCTCTGTGTCTTCTCTAATGCAACATTTCCTGGTTCAGAGGCTTCACTCCTGCTTATTAACTCATCCCTTCTGGTCACGCTCAGTTCTATTTCACCTGTATTACACTTGGGCAAGAAGGTGAGAAGCGTTTGTGCCGATCTTTGCTTTGGTCGTCCTCTTTGGGATTGTGTTTGTAACACTTCGTGTCACTCAGAAGTGTAATGGGCAGCACCAAACTCTTCTGTCCCAAATTCAGGTGCTTGTTCCCACGTGACCCATCAAGGCCAGCACGTCCTGTGCCATGGCGAGGCCATTTGCCCATCTCATGGTTCTCTTTGTCCACTAAGGTTGGACTTGATGATCTTAAGGGTCTTTTCGCACCTCAATGGTTTTACGATCTTTGGAATCTATACATAGGAATCTGGCAAGCTCTGTTTTGATTTGACATGGCCAGACTGGTAAATTTGACATTTACAGACTGGTAAAACTTCAGCTATAGCGTAGACTTTTTGGACAAGTTGTTAAAAGGTGTTGCAAATTAGTATTTGCAAGCAACAAGGAAGCTGGACACCTGAACTTGTTTGGAGAACTTATTTTTATTTAATAATCTGGCCTAAGAAGGGGTCTCCAAGATGGTCTGTCATTTGTGACCTTCTGCCCAAATGCTCTGCCACAGGATTTAGAAGATGCACTGGAAACCATACGGCAGTCCAGGTAGGAGACTCATTAACTGAAAATGTCAGAAGAAATGATCAGCAGAATTCTTTCTCATCTTTATTTTTGTTGTGTTCTGTTCTGACTCCTTGATGTTCAGTTGCAGTCTTCCTATCTAGGTTAGGTGTTTGGGGATTTCTCTATCTCCTACTGTGATTTCTTCACGTTGGAGTTTCTAAAGAAAAGACAGCCTTTCTGCTTCTGGCTGATAAGGCATGTTTTGGAAGATCAGGTAGGGCTTTTTTTTTTTTTACTTCACTTGTCTTTACCTTCTTGTCTTTACGGTGTTGTTTCTCTCCATTGGCCAGTTATCTCTTCCTCTCCAGAGAACACCCTGTCTTTTCTTTCCTTTCTATTTTCCTTCCCTTCTATTTTCCTTCCCTTGCTGCCGCTGTTATCTGCAGTTCAGTTTGTCTCAGCTATTCAAGAAAATTTTTCCTCCCACTTTTCTTTTTCCCTCCAGCCTGCTTTCACCCAACCTTTACCTTCCTTTTCGTTTTTATCCCATTTTTATTTCAAGTGAAGTAAAAATTTACTTCTTTTGCTTAGAAGAACTAGATCTGACTGGGTTTGCAAGTCCTTTTGGTGCAGGACTATGTCAAAATTGGACCTGGAATAACCTATGGTGTCAGATATGAGATCATTTACAGTTTGATGACTGTGATTTTGACATTGGAAGCAAACCAGATTTTTGTCTGTGTGAATTTAACTTTATATTCCATGCTTTCTTGTCTTGAATCCCTCTCTCTTTCAGAAGGGACATTAGTAAATATCCCCATCTGCTCTGAGGACATTCCAGGTACCAGCTAAACCTGGTTTCTCTGCAATTGCTGAGTAGTTGGAGATATTACTATCCACTTACTCTCTACCATTGGGCTAATTTTGCAGCAACACCACCCCATACCATGAAGATCACCTGTGGTTACTCTGGGAATAAACAAGACTGTGCATGGAGCACTGTGCATGAGCTGGTGGAAGGTCTGTGACCTCCTGCTCTCCGTCCCTACAAACCCTGCAGGAAAACTGTAAAGGGAGATTTGGAGAGCGATTCCCAGCACCCTGACCTATATTGAGTGGATGCCATTTGTATATCTTGCAATAGAGGGGTGGTAATAAGATCCAATGCGACGTCTTCAGAAAAGCCGGTAAAAATATCTCCCATTTTAAAGCTTTGTTGCTATGTTCATAAGTTGGTATTCTGACAAATGTTGAAGAACTTCAGGAATGCAGTGAAAACTTCTGGGATACGTTTTTTTCTGCTCTTAACCTGATTTTTGCTTTACCATTTTATACGCAATTAATGTATTAGTTTAGATGCATATGCACGTGTATGCACATAACTGAGTATATGTGCATGTATTAAATATAGATAACCTTGACCAGCTTCTGTCTGGCTGTTTTTTCTGTTTCTTCCTGTTCATATGACATATTTAATATTCATATTTAAGTCACACAGATATGACTGTGGGCTTCTGCACAGGCGTACGTTTATGGTTATAAGGTTGGGCTGAGTGTTTCAAATGCCAGTTGGGGTATCGTTCGGAGGAATTACCACCGTGGTGGTGTTGGAGAGATTACATGGATTGCCAGGACAGGGAACAGGCAGTATTCCCAAATTCTTGCGGTGTTCTGAACATTTCTGATTTACAGAAATTAAATTGTGACAGATACTTACTTGAAAATGTTTATGGATGTTACCATGTTGTCTATCAGCACAGCCATAAAAACACATGTCCTGTTGCAGAATTGTAGAAAACAGGAATAATTGTAAAATGCTGTAGAACAGCTTACTGGCTATGTGTACGGGGAATAAACTGAGATAGTGATGAAAAACAGCTAAGCAGTTTTGCTTTTCTTGTGTTTTGGGGTAAGTTTTAATAGGTATATTTTCCAACATCTCTGTTAACATCTAATATCTAGTAACTACAGTGATTTCTATTGGCTCATAGCTCCCCTCCACACAATTTGTGCAGTTGTGTCTCTTGTAGTCTGAGCCACATCCAAGCAGGGTTCAGATGATAAAATTTCCATCATTATTATTCTGTTCTGCTTCCCTTAGGGATTTCAGACATGTAATTTGGGGACTTGATATAGTTTTTATTTTACAGCTAGTCAAATATCTTTTGAGCATCTCTTTGAGTACTTTTGTGCCAGAGAAAACAAAGAATACAACTATCAGTATTTAGCTTTCTCACTAATATCTAGCTTAAAATGGCTAACAAATGGCTCTCTTTCTAGGACAGCAGTGAAACATCAGTCTCCAGACATGCTCTTGTAGCATATTAAAAGATTTTTCAGCTTTTCTTTCTTTTTGTCAGGCCAAGTAGCCACTGAACAGATCAAGAACTATTTATATTTTGTTCACTATTCAGCTTCAGTTCCCTCTAGTTAAACATGAGGGGGATGTAATATATTCATTTTGCAAGAAAATTCCGTGTTCTTTTGACGTGATGAATGATTCAGCAAGGCACTATCGGAGCTGGTAACAGCTTTGCTTAAGCTGTCCTACTCTCCGTTGTCACGTTATCAAAATAAGCTGCAATAAAGGACACTTTGCATTTTCCCCTTTCCTACTACCAGCACGCTAATACTCCCTGGAACACACAGTCCATACATTATCTAACATACCAGTTGCTCAGATTCTCCGCTTACATCGCTTTATAGATTAACTCCATCATCAGCTTCCTAGAAAGTTTCTATATACAGAACTATTTTAATCGAAGACTCATATGTCTGTGGCTCTCTTTTCTTTTTATAACGCAGGAGATTTTTTTTTTTAAAATCCTACTCTATGTGAAATCGAATCTCGGCTGTAGGCAGAGTCAGAAATGAACCCCTCGTCTGAATGGGCATGGCATAGAGACTAAATTGCATTCTAAATTATCTTCGACGTATTATCTGACGGTGAACTTGTAGACAAGCTGGGGGGCAGCAGGTCCCAGCAGTGTCTGAAAAGCATATGCGTATGTAAGACTGTATAATGACCACTTAAAATCTTTATTTTTTCTGTATTTACTCTTGCATCCATGGGGTTAAGAAAGTGCTGTTGTCTCCACTTTACCAGATATGGAAAAAGTACTTAAGGGAGCATTCACAAAGGTCAGCTACAGCCCCCAGGGACCAATGTTCCTAGACCTTTTCTGTAGAAAATGGGAAGTGCTCTGAAATATGCTTTGGTGGAACTCTTCTTCCTGGGTTTCCTAAACCCAGCTTTGTGGGCTACCCTTCCACCCGCTGCCAAAGCGCTTACTGGAGTCGCTTGTGAAATCTAGGGAGCCCCTGCACAGCCCCCTCACTAACCTTTGCGCAATCTTTCCTCGGTGCACTTGCTTTGCCAAGGGAAGGAAGAAGAGTTGAGCTGAATTATGCCCCCAGCAACTTGTGATATAATGTTAAGTTTTGGGCACACGGACCTGTGGGTGCTCATTGCAGTGCCTGGGACCACATCCCTCACTTTTTGACTTCTACAAAAATCCCCGAAGCTTTATCGTCACGTATGTTTTCATGTACACAAAAGAAAAACTAAAGAAGCGTCACACTTTGAGTTCAAATGATTAAAAAGGATGTGGTCCAGTAGGCAAAAAGATTTCCATAAATACTGTCAAAACGTGGGGGGAAAAAGATGTCTAAGTCACCTCAGTTCTGTCAGAGTTTGGACATCATGGGCTGCTCATTCTGGGAAGAGAAAAATCTGTGTCCAAAATCTAATTTGTTTAGATGATGTTAAGCTCCCGAAAACACAGAATTAGAATTAAATGCCTTCTCAACCATAACCACGGCGCTGCAGTCATGCTGCTACAATGTGCTGGAGCACAAGTTCTTTAGACAAACATAACAGGCTGAACAAACAAGCGAGAAACGCGCCGCACACATGAAGGAAGCAATCTGTAAACCATCGTGTTCTCCAGCAAGGCACAGAAAGCAGGCACCAGTCAAAATGATCTGCAATAATCATTTCACTGAATTTAACTATAGCAGTGTGTTCCTGACTATTGTCATTTTAGTTATCTTTTTGCCATTGCTGGTGGTATTTTTTTTTTTTAGCTCTTTTCCATATTTTACTTTCTAAATAAGAGTTAAAAACATAAACCTTACTCTTGGCTGAACTTTGTTTGGAGAAAACTTACCTGCAGCAAAAAAAAAGAAGCTGATATCTCTACCATCAGTGGTCAGAAAACACAAAAACTTATGCTCTCCTCCTCTGTTTTGTACCTTGGCTTTAACTGCACGGTCTATAGGGCCCTTAGGACCAGGCGTTACTGGTTAGGTTGGAGCTGCATCAGGATGGAAACTTTGAAGTGATGTAGCTGAGGTGAACTACGAGAGTTACAGAGATCCAGGGAGGTGCTGGTCGGAGGGAAGAGATGAGGCTGTGGTCAAAGATCGGTCTAGATGCCGCTTCGGTACCCTATCCTCGAACGAATTCTTGGCTAAGATTAGCTGTGTCATGTCTGGTGCACCTGGAGGAGAAGCACAGTTGGGTTGTTACTCGGTTGGGTTGTTATTTCTGCGTTGTGGCTTTGTTTCCTCAGAAGGGTAACTGCAGCCTGTGTAACTGCCCCCAGCCCTGGAGGCAAATTACAAATTAAGGACTGAAAAAAAAAAAAGCTTCAGGAAGCTGCCTGTCTGGTGGTAACATCTGAGGAGCTCCGAAAATCGGAATACTTAGCTTTTATGTTTCATTTAACTGCAAATACATGTTGGTGGTTCTCTGTAAACATTTAGTGTGGAATTGTACCGTGCAACTCAGGAATTGGTATTAATAGTGATCTGGAGGTGTATTACAAACAGGGATTGTAATCATACATGTCCAAAGATACATTTTAACCTAAAACATTTATGCTAAGTCATTGTTGAAGAGGTTTGTTTTATTTTTTTTTTCTCCTCAGTTCATCTTCCTGGCCGTCAGTGAATTATTTCTTTGTCTTGCGTGCGATGTTCTTAAATTTCTTCTTTGTAATCACTTTCACACGCTTCCGAATAGCGGTGTCTGTAATTACGGGTCTATTCGCTTCCTCCCATGCTTGTCTTGGAAAAGGTCATCGGAAAGATCTTGAAGTTTAAAAGAGTACTGCTACAAAACCCAACCTTTTGCTTCTCTTATAAGCTAATCTCAAACCCTCTCGTTTCTGGCACACACCCATCTATCTGAGACAAGCAAATAGCGAGCCCCTGAACAGATGGCCATTAAGTCCATCACTTGAATGCCAACCAACGTGGGAGATATCGACCTTTTTGTGAGATGGAGGGGAAACCAGGTAGGTAAACGCAGTGTCCCAGCATCCTTTCTGTAAATTTTCTTCCTGGGCTCTACTCACGCTCTCTACAACCTAAGACGATCTCCGATGAAATGTGGCCATCATGCTTGATAGTCGCATTTTGGTGAGTTTTATTTTAATTGTTTCATGAGATGAGCATTCCCTGCAGTATGCAGATGAAAGAAATTCTCTTGTTGGGTCGCAGCCAATGACTTTAACTAAGCTTTGGGTATGTCAGAGTTTCTACTGAGTTGGTATTTCTACTAAGGAAAGCCACAAATCTGAAGAGCTTGTCTGCAACTGGAGGCAAGCCTAGCTAATTACTAATCAGTCCTCACACCAGTTTTTGAAGCACGATCCCAGATTTGGACAATGCTTATTTTTGATTTGCGTTATCTGAACACTTCAAAATGCAGTATTTTAAATGAGTATTGGTGAAAAGTTGTTAAATGCACACTCATTCATCCACACTTGGGGTTTTTTTTTCGGCAGTTTTGCCAAAAAATGGGCAGTTTTGCTGGGCAGCTTTTACAGGCTGTTCCTTTTTTTTTTTCCCAAATGGTGTTCCTCTTTAAGAGACAAAACCAGCACAGGTACCAAGGGCAGATACCTGCCTGCCTCTACTTTATTATATACACATTTTTGAATGTCCCTCCTTGGAGGTGACAGGAGCTCTAGGACAAATAAATGTACTACTGAGTATTAGTAGGGAGTATTTCAGAGATCTGTGCACAATGGCACCCGGGTCAGGTCTGTGAATAACATATGAAGTGTCATTAGTGTGCAGGCTATACTTTCTGTTGTATTTTGTTGTATTTATCAGCTGAATATTCATAGAATCACAGAATGTCAGGGATTGGAAGGGACCTCGAAAGATCATCAAGTCCAATCCCCCTGCCAGAGCAGGAACGCCTCGATAATGCTACACAGGAACGCGTCCAGGCGGGTCTGGAATGTCTCCAGAGAAGGAGACTCCACAACCTCTCTGAATATTGCCTGCCATTCTCCTCAATTGCTTTGCTTGCTTCAATACCTGAAGACCTCCTACTCTCTCTCTCTGAGGCAGTCTTTACCTCTGTGATTAGTCTCTCACATACTTTTGAAGAATTTTGTCATCTGTTGAACTCGAGCTACCCTGGATAGTCTTTATCATGGCTGGTTTTGCTTATGGTCTAGAAAAGTTAATTTAAGGAGAAGCACTTGATGTAAATGAGATGTTCTGGCCAGCAGCTTTCAACTATAAAGCTTAGTTGTTTTACAGCGTTGTTTTTAATTTATATTTCAGGCCATGTTGCCAGCTTTGTATCTGTAATTTCACAGATCTCGTAGATCCCTTAGAAAAGTATTATTTGGCCAAGAAGTTACGCAGCACTTTAATTTGGCTGGTTTGATCTGACCTCTGCTTCTTTAGTTCCAACTGTGATAGTCTATCTTTGTTACATTTAAAGAAAAGAGATTTCTCCAGTTTCTTCTATAACAAAACCTGTGCAGATAAATACTTTAGCTTTTCAAGAGAGTCTTTATTCTACAAAATTACTTTCTTTATGCCCTTGTGGCTAAGCCTATCCCCTAGCTCTCTCGCAACTTGCCTGCTTCTGAGATAATTAAAGTTTTCACATCTCTGAGTGTCTGATCTTTGCATTCTCTCAGCTCATCTGTTACATGCTACGTTCTAACTACCAGAGTTCCTGACTTACACAACTTCGAAAGAAAAAAAATATCTGTGCCACATCTCTAACGCTGTTGGCATGATACAGCCTCTAACCTCCGAGGTTCCATTCTCTGTTTTAAAACATAAAGGAAAAAAAATGCATTTTTCATACTGCTTCTTCTTTATACATTCCTTAATGATTTGTCTTTCTTTAATAAAATGTATGGCTTTGGTTTTTTTGGAGATGGTGCAGTTTTCACTGAGATTTATTGTGTAAACATTAAACACTTGGACGAGTTTCAGAAACAAAACTGCCACACTACTAAAACATTGCATTAGACACAATAATGACATCATAGCTTCTTTCCACAAATAAATCAGTTGAGTTTTTTGGTTTTTTTTGGTCAGCTGCTAAATAGACACTCTCAAGATGTGAAAATCTATTACAAAATTAGAATAGTATTGGAAGAATGGTTATACATTAAATAGCTAAAGCTGGTATATTAAGTATTAATTAGTCTTTTACTAAAATACCGTCCATGACTGGCACATCTGTGTTCCTCAGTTCAGAAAAACATTTTATTCCTGGGTGAAAATTTAAAACTGAAAGGTGACCTTTTTAAAAACTGACGAATATATCTAACTTTAACCTTAATTTGCACAAATGGCTGAGCAACCTCTTTCGTGAGGATGAGGATGCGAAGACTGCTCCAGGTATTTGGGTGAACTAAAAAATACTCATAAATGAAATTCAGTCGGTGACATCTCAGCTTGTATCTTCCCATATTTACATGCAGTACGCTGCCTACCAAGTGCTTCAAGTGGGCACTCATATAAACACTGCTCTCGGTCATGTGAGCAGAGGCTATTTTTTTTGCACGAGAAAGCACAAGGGCAAGTAGTTCAGGAGAAATGAAGGACTTCACCAGCCTGAGTCAACACACGTGAAAAGAAATGCCACTTCACAATAGGTGTGCATATGAAAAAAAACAGAATAAAAACAAAATTTTGGTTAAAATTCAGAAGCTTATTATGGGAAAGAAAGTCTTGGAAAGGAAAGAATTTCTTGTGGATAATTCAGGATACTATTAAATGTTCATAAGCCAGATCAAAAGGGAAAGAGGGGACCTTATTTAGCAAGAATTGCTTACATTTATTCATTTATTCTCACTTTGAGTCTGCAATAATATGGGATGGGGTCTTTCTTGTCTATCCTGTTTTACCTCCAGGATGTTTCTCTCCTTCATGGAGCCCTCCCCCCTGCAAAAAATGGAAAATGCATACATGTAAAGCACTTTGAATTTAGTCAATGTACAGTACATTGACAACCACAGCTATATATCTACCTAATTCTATCCTCCCAGTGCCACCGTTCCTCCTTCTGCAGCACACTGCAGAGTTTAGCAGTCTGCAGATTTGATTGCAACGCTACTCAGCTCTCTCGGTGCCTGCAGGAGGATATTCTCAAGGTTAAAGTCAGCCCTCAACCTTGCAACACCCCTGCCAAAGCTCCCGGAGAAGCCACTTGAGAGAGGCTCCTCCAGAGAGGGCTCCGCAACAGGAACCGCTGCTGCCCCCCGTCTCCCTGGGGAGGAGCACCCCTCTCTGCCGGCCACGGGGCAAGCCAAAGGACATGAACCCCGCTACGTTGCCATTAGCTTTTGGGAACCTGCACAGACCGCTGCGTCGGGGTTCTCTCCATGAGACGCGCTACAACAGGCTTTTTGCAACACTTGGCTTTTTACAGAATCACAGAATGTCAGGGATTGGAAGGGACCTTGAAAGATCATCAAGTCCAATCCCCCTGCCAGAGCAGGAACGCCTCAATAATGCTACACAGGAACGTGTCCAGGCGGGTCTTGAATGTCTCCAGAGAAGGAGACTCCACAACCTCCCTGGGCAGCCTGTGCCAGGGCTCCGTCACCCTCACTGAGAAGAAGTTTCTTCTCGAGTTTAAGCGGAACCTCTTATGTTCCAGTTTCAGCCCATTACCCCTTGTCCTATCAGTGGTTGTCACCGAGAAGAGCCTGGCTCCATCCTCGTGACACTCACCCTTGATATATTTGTAAACATTAATGAGGTCACCCCTCAGTCTCCTCTTCTCCAAACTAAAGAGCCCCAGCTCCCTCAGCCTTTCCTCACCAGGGAGATGCTCCACTCCCTTCATCATCCCAGTTGCCCTGTGCTGGACTCTCTCCAGCAGTTCCCTGTCTCTCTTGAACTGAGGGGCCCAGAACTGGACACAATATTCCAGATGGGGTCTCACCAGGGCAGAGCAGAGGGGCAGGAGAACCTCTCTCGACCTACTAACCACCCCCCTTCTAACACACCCCAGGATGCCATTGGCCTTCCTGGCCACAAGGGCACAGTGCTGGCTCATGGCCATCCTGCTGCCCACCAAGACTCCCAGGTCCCTTTCCCCTACACTGCTCTCTAATAAGTCATTCCCCAACTTATACTGGAACCTGGGGTTGTTCCTACCCAGATGCAAGACTAATTTTAATCACTTCTCTGTTCTGCACCCGGGAAAGTTTTGGTGATGCAGCTGTCCAGCCTTGGCGGAGAGCGAGCAGGCTTCATCTGTAGTACAGTGAAGAGAATCCATGCGCTTGAGAATTTGTCTATATTTTGCCTGTCCTGTTGTGCTCCATCTTGGTAAGAAAATGCCTTATTTCCTCCTGTGAGATTTCCCCAGAATGCTTAGGAACAGGCCCATATGGCCAGCTGGTAGGACTGGGGTCACTTAAGAACAAAAACATTAAGTGACTTAGAAGCCTAAACGGTTGAATTCAGGACAACGTAGGCTTCTGCAAGGCTCTGTACTTTCCAACAATGTGACATAGAAACTCCTGAGTTGGCACCAACAGTTCCAAACAGCTCTGCTCCACGAGCTGAAACGGTCCCACTTCCATCAGGACTTGTGCGTGGAGATGCACCGCGGGGAGGCATTTTACTGAGCACTACAGACATAGCACAAAAAAAAGTGCTTTTAGTAATTTTAGAAGAAGAGACTTCACGTGGACTGTCTATTAATATGGTTACTTGGGCTGCAAGCGATGCGCTGATTTCTGCTTTTCGTTCTTTGACGACTGAAATAAGGATACGGCTAGTCTAGACGGAATTATTCTCGTGCAACAGAGGCCTCACAAAGTTATGACTCAAGCGGGACAAGCTATAACATTATGAATCAATCGGTATTGGGTTAATGACTGGTTTCTTCAGCTTTGTCCAGAACATTAGCTTTAACTGTACTGCTGTGGCTAAAGCAGGAAGTGAGGGAGAAATGGAGTCACTTGATAGACATACCCCGTAGTTACTGTTTGCATAATGTTATTGAATAATGGTAGGGGTTGTTTTTTAAGGAAAACATCTCTAAAATGTGGGAAAAGAATGCACCAGTCACTATTACTGCTTTAGCATTTTAAGACACATTTTTAATTCTCCTTGATCTCCTTACTCCTGTTAAATAAAGGAGCAGATATCCTTGGATAACACAGAATGTTGAACTTTTTTCTTTCCTCTTCAAAGTCATACTTGGATGATATTCACTCAGGGGAATGCGTCTACTTACGTCTTCATCTCAGAGTAAATTTTACATATTTCTGCCAGACATCTACTGGTTTGTCCTTTATTGTTAGGTTTTTATTTCATTAATAATTTGTACCAGCCTATCATTGCAGACATCCACCAGCTCTGGTTTTGCTCAGGGATATCACACCGAAGAGATTTTGAGGAACTCTCCAGGAAAATAGATTCTACTAGGCTTAGTGTCTAGAGTTTCTTTAAGGAGTAATAGGAAGCCTATTCTTCCTGGAAAAATAAGGACATCAGTCTTTGCTTGTGACCTCCTTTCTTTATACAGGGGTGAGGTTTGCCATCCTCTTGTGTAGGTGATTGAAAACAAGATTTGAAACCAGGCTGTAACAGAAACTGTTTTGCACAGCTATGTTAGCTCAGGATGGTTTTGGAGCCACCGACTACAGTGAACTCTCAAAGACAGTTTCATTGGTTTAAGATCAATAACCCACACAGGCTGTTTTAGAACAGTGTGAAGCATCAAGCGGCTTTTACAGAATGTGTGAATTTAACAATATAATCTAGAGCAATTGTACACACTGTTACTCCTGGGCAAGAAGTACAATGCTGGAACCTTACTCTATACTTTTAATTCAAGGGAAAAATGACAACGTGAACTCTATACCTGCTGACAGCTCAAATTTCAACAAAATCTTCTTTAAAGTCTTGAGGGAAGTTGAGGGTTAACACCACAGTTTAGTGAATTCAGTCTTGTTCAGTTCTTGACCTGGCTCCTGTTATATACCTAAAACCTGCAACAAGGAAGAATGAACAACATCACAAACATCCTGAGAGTCAAGGCTAAGAATCTTAATGCAGCCAGTGTGTTCTAGGTTTGCTCAGGTAATTAGGGTGAGACAGCAGGTAGCTGTCTCCAAGCAAACATTGTTAGAAGATGAGTTTAACCAGAGCCTGATGTAGGATTTACTTTGTTGAAGTCATGCAGTTATTCAATAAAAAAAAAAAAAAAGACAGCAAAAATAAAATTTAGATGCTGTTGTCCAACTATGCTGATGTAAGGGAGAGTCTGCTTGGAAACCAAGGTGAAGAGAGAAACTTTGCTGTTTGTTAGGGCTAAGGTGTGGTATTTTAATGATTTATCTCCTTCAGTGTGCCAGCTGAAACGAAATCTTTAAAAAACGGCCAGTGAAAGAAAACATTGCAATGAAATTCAGAGGACTGGAATAATTTTCTTTCAAATCAATACATTTTCCAAGTGACAATCATTTTTCAGAGATATGAAATAGGGAAATCAGAGGTACCACAAATCGTATTAATATTTTTTCTTCACAAAATGAAAAAAAAATAAAGGAGCATTGAGAAACAAGAGAGCAAGTTTCAATAGCCTTCAAAGACTGAAGAAAGTTTATGAGGACATGGTGTGAAATGTCAAAAAGCAAATAAGGAATGATGTTTGTAGAAGAAGTCTTCATAAATTTGTCGCAATGTGCAGCACTCTGGTAATTGACGGAACAGCTGGGGAGAGAGGAAGGGTTTTGACAATGGGATGTGTATGATGCAAAAGGCTTGCAAAAATGATGGGAAACGAAATATTAAATTATCTTTTACATATTCAGAGACATTTGACAGCATTTCCTCCACTAGCATCTTCATTTTAGTAAGCACCGAGTAATGAGAGCGGGTTGGGTTATTTTGTATGTCTAGGCTGTCTCTCCCCAGAAAGACAAATTGACAAAAAGCGTTAAAAATGAATGAACGATGCTAGAGTGTTGTGGTGGGAAATCATATTCCGAGTTCAGATGTGAGCAGCATTCTTTCCAAATAGAACTGATCAACAAAACAAATGTGGCCAGGGCTAACTTGCTGTAGCGGGAGTCTAATCACTGCAGGGAGGGAAATATTGATGGGGCTGATAGCAGGGGAAAGAGAAAAAAACAAAACCCACCTTGAACTTCTGCAGTGTCAGTGAAAAACAGAAAGATTCATCTTAAAAGGAAGGAACAACTGGAATAAAACAAAAACTCAGAAGGGCCTCAGTTCCGTAGAGTAACGTACCAGCAGCAGAAAACCTACCTGGAGGGTGCGTGTGAGCTGATGAGTGACGGAGTTTCATAAAGCTCTCTTTTTGCCACAGAACCCAACGAACACACAAAGCGGCTTGACTCCATCCTGGTACATCTCTCTAGAACTACAGTAGCTTTTGCTGGTGTTCAGAGGTTGTTTCCGCATCAGTCTGACTACCTAAGTTGGAAAACCAGAGTAGTTAGAAGAACCAGAGGTATACCTCTATGGATACTGCAAGTGTTAACTCTGTGGTTTCAAAGTCTTTGAAGTATTCCTAATAAGGAGAAGTTTGTAAACAATTTATACGCTGCTTTATGCTCACACTAAATGGAACAATTTCAGACGATGTCAGTGTCTTGAAACTGTTCCCGACTTTAATTAGTCGATGAATGTGAGGAAAAAGTCTGAAACTAACCAATTGTTAGCTGTAAATAATTCACCCTGTTTTCTAAGAAGCTAATTAGAAAGGTTTTCCCTTTCAGCACTAGAATGCTCATAATTCTCGTAGAAAGCCTGAAATAAATAAGCTCAGAATTGGGCAGCCGCTCACAAATCGGCACTGTCACAAGAACTCAACTTTTCCCCAATCCTTTCATTATGCAGACTCAACATTTATTTTAACCCAGCGCACACCACTGCGCTTGACACGTAACTTATGCTTAGCTCTGTGCCGCTTCAGCCCGAGCGAACCTCCGCGGCGTACGCGGAGAAGCAGGAGGAAGCCGTCCTATTTCTTTTTGGTGGAAAACCTTAGCCGAGGCAGGAAAAAAGTGAGCGGTTGAGAGCAACCCAGCACGTTCCGCCACGCGTGAAATTCTGACAGCAGCACCGGAGGAGGCAATTAAAGCTGCTTCCAGGTTTTGAACGTGGAGGCTGACTACAACCCAGCAGATGCTCTCCCAAGGTGTGGGTGGCATCTTCCCACCGCGAGAAAGATTTCAATGAACTGCGTGGTTTCGGATGGATTCCTATAATGCCTTGCAAAATTAAACCAGAATTCATGCATTTTTTAACACGGGAAATTCTGCAGGCAACGTGAATGGCATGTGGGTAATGCCTCGGGAAAACATTTGGAAAGAGTGCTTACAAAGGGAAATCTAGCTTCTCCTTTTATAGCACACTTCATTTCTTTACAAGTAATATTTCTGTGTTGTTGTTGTAGGTACCAAGGGCAAACTCCTCTGCACTTAAATGGAGAAAATGCAAATGTGCTGTGAGATGCTGAGTTTACACCACAATGGTCAATGACTGTTCATTTGTTTCTAAGTACGAACATTTGTGGTTGATTTTTGAGCCAAAAAGATTGTTGGCCACTATTATACACACAGAAATGTGACATCCTGCTTAAAATGTGGCAGCAGCTACTGACAGAAGCAAACCTAGCCCCCAGAAAACACTGCATACAGAATATGTGTTTTCCAAATATGAATGAGGTCACCCTTGGATGTGATCTATGTGTTATTAAAATGAGAGATTTCCCTAGGCAGAAAGCCATTAGGCCTGAATTAATGCCATAAATATCCAACAGCTACTTCAGGTGAGGAACTCTGATTAAAATACCCCTGTAGTTTTCTCAAAATCACAGCCCACGAAAATCAGGCTGGAAATGAAGAACACAAAGCTTAGCGCCTATTACCCCGTGAGGTTCACGGCCTCGGCAGGGAGAGGAGGTCCCACTGGTGCCACTGGCACGTGCCCACGTGGGACGCGAGGACTCGGCTTTGATTTCCTCCTCTGCCTCAGAGAACTTCAACTTGCCGCTCCCGTTTCCCCCTGGGAACTTGGGGATACTGCTGGCTTAATGAGGCAGGAAGGAAATTTCTCTCCGTCTATCCTATTAAAGCCGCATCGCTTTGTACGGAATCATTAAGTATTAATTGGGCCAGAAAGAAGGGGGATGCTGAGGATAGCTGGGTCCTAAGCCATCCAATCGATGTTTAATTTTGTCCCGTTAAACAGCTTTTAGCAAGGACTCTGACCCAGGGCTGCTCACTTGAAGTGGGGTGAAATTACTGCCAAGTGCTTCCCGAGTATCATTCGGCTCACAGTTACAGCGATCTTGATCAGAAAAAGAACGCTCGTTTTGCTTCCCATTTACAGATGCGTAATTACACGCGAGAAGAAGAATACAGATGACTGCATTTAGCCATTGCCATCTCAAAGGAAGATAAACTTCCTCCTTCACGGCCAAGGGAGTCACTTAGATGTGCCTGGGTTGGCCAACCTCCCTTTTCCCCCGCGTGAATTATTTCTCTCGTGGCTTAGGAGTCGTTTCAAGCACGACCTGCAACAGAGCTGGATCAAACTCCTGTTACCATTACTCGTGGTTTTTATTCAAGATTGCCATTTGCAACGGTCGCGCTTTATTTTCAAGAACCCTAACTGTGTCTGTAAAGCGTTATTTTTCCTCTGAGTTGAGACCAAAAAGACAGCAATCTCTCTGATCGACGCCTCCGTGGTTTCCAAGAGAACGTGTGCTGAAATCCCGAAGGCGGTTTTATGGTGTGAATTCAAGACGCTTTTTATTTTTAATAAGAAAGCCGGATGACTTCCGCTATTCAGAAAGCATTGTTTCTAGATAAGATTTTGCAGTAGTTTGCCTTTCATGCAGATGGAGATTGGAAGCACAGATTAAGGGAACCAAAAACCCCCAAACAACTGATAGGATAATGACAGCAACACAAGTTTGATTTTTAAAAGGAGGAGGTCATTTGAAGGGGAAAGATTAATTGTATTGACAAAGAAAACTGAGGTTCACTAAAACAACGCCTTCATTTATCACGTAAGTTTTACCTTGAACAAGCTAGAGGAATTATTAGAGCAGACGTGATAAAAATTTTACCGAGGTCTGGCAAAGCGGCAGATCTTTATCTGACACTTAAAACACTACTGAGAGACAAAAGCAAGGACTACAAATATGTGCTTCTAGACAGAGAACCAGATCCTGTCCTGCATAAAGGAAAACTATTAAACCAGCTCAACATTCTGATCTGGGGGGCTAGGATTGTGACTGTGGTCCCCCAACAGAAGCAGTTATGTATACTGGTTTTTGAGAAAATTTACCATGAATTTAGGACTTGGAGGAAAGCTTTGCCTGTATTAGGACATTAAATTTGCCTGGGACCATTCTCTGGCACCGAGACCAATCAGCATGGGATGGCCTCTTCCTCCGCAGGTGAATGTGCAAGCTGACTTTAGCATCTGTGAGCAGATACAGAAATGTCCTTTAGAATTCAATGTACTATCTGTCTGGGACAAAGGATGCTTCTCAGTTCAGGAATTTGTTATCTTAATGTAATTACTGCAACAGAAGTAAAAACGTTCTGTATTGCATAAACAATTCACTCAACCTTCTAGGCAGTGAATTTTATCCTGAAGGAAATCAAGAGAGTGACTAATCCACCTTCTCCTTACTCGGAGAGGGTAGACTTGTCACCGGGGAAAAAAACGTACCTTAACTTTCCCCTTCAATCACAAATGAGTTTTCTTAGCTTAATTGACTTCACGTGTTTTTATGCCCTTGCTGTTTTTAACAACCAGTCAAAACGAAACCACTTCTGGCCTAAAATTAATGGTAAGTCACAGGTAATGAAAAATCTGTACTGCAGACACTCCCACAATGAATGAAACAGCTTCACTGAGAAGGGTACAGAATTAATAAACTTGTAATAAATGTCAGAGAGACATGAGCCCTTTATTGGGAAAAAAACCTCATGTACTGCTTTTAACAACTGAAGCTGTCAGTTATACAAATGATAATGTGCATTGAGGGAAAGTAAGCCATAAATCCTTGATTTCTGAAATGAAATTTTATCAAATATGAAGAAAAAGGCTGATGGCAAAATTAATTCTCCAGTAATGCCAAATACAGATGCATCTGAGTAACGGTGTTTTGAGATCAGAGCAAACCCAACTTTCCCAAGTATTTTCTTGCCTCACACCCAACGGTGCATGTGCCCTTTCGATCGTCCTCACCCTCAAACAGAAAACACTGCTGGAATAATATTTTAACCACCACTAACTGGTACTGAACAGAGATTTGAGTGCTGGTTCCAGTACGCTCAGCAGGCTTCTGCATTCAGATGAACCGTGAGAGGAAACGCTCTCTGCCGTCTCCAGCACAGGTTGGTTCACTGAGTAAATACGGACCTCGGGGTGTCCAACATCGGCTTCTCACCGGAGCTGAGACAGAGCTCAGAGATTTTTGAGATTCTTTCGGAGCGCCTAGCTGTAAAGACAGACTCAAATGCAGTGCAAAGGTTGAGACTCGGTGTTTTTTCCAGCTTTACTGATCTTACTTGCCTTTTTAAATTTAAGGCAGATTGATGCATCTAAATACGAAGCAAAACATGGAGCAGTGTTAATGCTCATGTCCTTACTTCACTTCCATTACAAGGAAAATACATTAAACTCTTTATTTAAGAAAACAGAAGGAGGAGTAAACGATTCTAGAAAGGCAGGACTAGCAAGAAGCAGCCTGAGGTTTACCCTTTATAAATAAGGAAGGCAAGACCCAGACAGTTACCACGATACGCAGGAAAAAAAAAAAAAAAAAGAAAATTAAATCACAAAGCCCAGATGACATTTGCTTAAGAGTCGTGAAGCAACTAAAGTCTGAACTAACTGAACTGCTGCCAAACGTACGTAATTTATCATTACACACCCTACTCTAACAGACGAGTGGACTGAGTGTCAAACCCTGCTTTAAAAAAAGCTCTAAGATTTGTGGTCAGGACACAAAGGGAGTACAGGGCGTGAGGTACTGAAATGCAAGGGTATTTCAACCTTCTCCTATAGGGCAGGAAAATTTATCTTAAAGGTTATCCAATTTCTTTCCAAACGGCAGAACCAGGCTGTGCAGTCATACAGAAAGAGACGAGATTAACCGATGCATTAGCTGTGATTGCTTTAATGCTATGAATGATACTTCATGGGGTTGATGAATAGTTACATTTGCTTTACCTGTGGCTCTGCATTTGAAAAAGGTAATACAGCAAAAGCAATAAAATTGAGTAAGTAGACCAGTATAGGATGCTATTACCTGAAAAATAATAAATGAATTACACTCAAAGGCAGTATACATGCAATAACTGTCAGTCTGTTATCTATCAGCCCATTTTATTTCTATTAGGTGGCAGGAGAGAATTCTATATTTCGTGTAATTATTGATGTAAAATTCAGATGAAAACGAATTGGCTTCTTCCTTCAGCTTTGTTTTCATTTCTGCATAAGACCGTACACAAGTCAAAGGATCTGTTCTAGGAAATAAATATACGTTGGTTTTTTTTTTCTCCAACCTCACCTGCCAGATAAAAGAAGGTTACCTTCTGGCATGACAGATTGGTTAGAAGGTCGTGGTAGATATTCCGGTAGAGCTAGGAAGATATTTTTTGGCACAACACGATATACATTTTAAATAATGCAACACAATATTTGAAAGAACTTGCCAAGAAAAAGCACTATTTTTTTTTAAGCACTATTGCATTTCAGCCTGTAAAAGCTTAGCAGAAATGAACTTATACAGGTCATGCAATCAGTGTACTGGTAACCAGCCTGCCTGTGATGCTGCTTACGTACCCGGAAAGAAAAACGATGTTCTATGTGCCCACAACCCACAAAAATGCATAGGGAGAGATGAGGAAGAGTGAAGATGGGGAGTGGCTCTCATTCTGGGGAAACTGAAGTCACCTGGAGTTTTCTTCTGCCTGTGAAGCCTGAGGGAGATGAAAGACTAAAGCCTGTGAAATCAGAGATGTCATTAAAAAGTCTATTCAAAATGACTGTCTACTGTTGCTCAGAATACAAGCATGGAAGACCATCCAGTAAGAAAATCAAGCAGCGAGCATCCAGCCAACGTGGTGAAGTTGAGGTACTTTTTATACAAAATGTATAATTAATCTTAGAACTCTGTGGCTCAAGCTGTTGTTGAAACCAGAAGTCGAAACAGATTAAAATAGATGTTAGGAGAAATTCATAGGAGATCTATAAATAGATGTTAAATGCAATGGTCTGAATGCAGCCCCCACATCGGGAACTCCACACTGCTAATTGCTGGAAGCACAGATTGCTGAGGGAAGAATCATTTTCTATTTTTCCTGGGGTTTATGCTGTTTTCCAAGCACCCACTCCAGACCCTTGCCTTTGATTCAATCAAGTACGTCCATTCCTCTCTCACGTGCCCTTTACCTTCACACATTAGGTATTAATGGATTTTTTTCTCCTGAAAAATGGGATTCCTTTCGTCATGGTTACCAGCACGTGGCCCCCCACGCTAAGTTATAAAACAGATGCTTCGGGGCGAACACCACATTGTAACACAACCCATAGATTTAGAGACTGCATCTCCACCTTTGCATGTTTTATTCATTTTTGTACCTCTGCGGCTTTGTATCACACTCTTAATTGTCAGGAATATGTTATTTTAAGAAGGATAGCAATACTACGTAACGCCATACCACGTATGTTTGGAGAAAGAAGCCTTCCCTCGGCCTTATGTATCATTTGGACACGACGCATTAAAGGATAAGAAAACCAGAAAATAACAGCAGACAAATGAGACAGGTTACTACAGAACCACGACATGACTGAAGCAGAGCTGCGTAACACACCCGCTCGTACTGAAATGGTCTGGAACCATGAAGGATCGACACCTTTAACGCTGGGGCAAAGACAATGCCCAAGACAGAAGTCTTGGTACGCGCAGAGGAAATAACCGCTATTACAGAGGAATCTAGTCCGGAACAACCAGGGGAAAATGAAGCATAAAATCTTTTTGACGCAGAAAATATCTTTTAAACGCTACTTTAATGTTCTGTGCGGCGGCACTATCAGGAGCTTGTTGAAAGTAAGTATCTTAGTGACACTGGGTGGTTTGTTATTTTCATGACTAAAGATGGAAGTCATCTGTTATACAAACTGAAAGGAAAATTACACTGAGAAGTGTTTCTGCTCTATGACAGCGTGTGGTTACTAATCAGGTGGGGGGAAAAAAAGTCCTTCCATGAGACAAAAGAGCTCTGAAGTATTTTTAAACTGCTCTTTCAAACAGGTGGCGTGCCCAGAACCTGACGCCGCATTAGGGCTGAATGAATAAGGCACTCGCTGCATGTTGCTGTTCCTTTTGTATTTATTACCTTTGAGCGAGAGGATTGTTTTAAGGGTGCCAAACTCTTGAGGACTGTTATTTTCTTCTGCCGCGACAGCTCACTTTTCCCTCCTTGGAACAAACACGCTGCTATTAGTATTAAAAACGAACAGAGAAAGAGCACTTGGCACTTCTACAGGCAACATCCATTTCTGCATCTTAACATACTTTACAGGAAGCAATTAATGCTTACAACCACGTGCGAGGTTAGAGATAAGAAAGCTGCAATGCAGAGGAATTGACTCGCTCATCCTCAGAGAGGCACGGAACGGGATTTCCAGTCTTGCACTCTAGCACCAGACCCAGTTCTCTGCTTTGCTTATATCGACTCTGCCTTAGGAACCGCTGGATACTTCAAAATGACTTTGTACCCCAAAGAGATGTTAAAAAATTCCGAGCCACCTTTTGGTGTGCTGTGAGAAGAGAAACAAAGGCCATCAACTCATTTCTTTAAATGTGATTTTGGAAAATAAGTGAAAAAAACCGCTTTTGTTAATCATTTTGTAAGGGAAACAAGAAATATGAAATGACAAGAGGCTTCTCATCCTTCTGTCACAGCAGCTAGTTTATGCAGTAAGTTCAGTGTCAAAAAACATATTATTCAATCGACAGCAAAATGTTCTAAGTCAAGACTTTTCCAGTTTGCTGCAGGGTGGTCACAGACACCCAGGCAGAGGAGGAAGAAGCGCAGAGATTAACCCTCCGTGTGAAAATACAAACCACCCCAGACCTCTCATCCACTGCCCACTGAGAAAAAAGTTGATGCCCAGGCAATCTTTACCTGGCTACTCACGTAAACAGGATGGATAGCTTTTTTTGATTTCTTCTGCTTTCCTGCTAGAATGAGATCTCCCTCCGGAAAGCAATGAAATCTCAGCCAGCGCCGAGGCAGCGCTGCCGCTTTGGGCACAGCGGTAGGGCCTCGGTGATGTGAAAAACCCTCCTGACCGTGTGCGCCCGCAGGCCCTCCTCAGCTAGGGTGTACAGACGTCTTTGGGAGATGAGCCTAAAGAATTTTTAGGAGTGGTTCGTGAAGACTTTCTGGGAGAGGCACGGAAAGACTTCTTGGGTGAGGTGGTGGAAGCTTCCTCTGGATTTTACCCGAAGGACGGCAAAACACGACCGCTTCAGGGCACGTTCCGGAGAAACAGTGTTTGGAAATGGAACTGCGACTCACTCCGGGTTTTCCCGCAGGAACTGGGGCTGCGATGGGCGGGCGAGGGGGTCTCGACGCCCGGGCGCTCCTGGAGCAAGGGCAGCAGCCGGGCTTCTCCGTGCTGACGGGCGGAAAGCCTTAACAAGGGGCACTTTTCAGAGCGGGAGGGAGCACCCTGGGAGCCCTCGGGGCTCCCGGGGACTCGATGGGGGCAGCGCCGGCTCTCGGGGCCCATCGTGCCGCCCCCACGCTACCCGCGGCCGGACCGGGAGCACCGACACTTTTCACCACTTGAATCTAACAAACGGGTTGTGTCCGTTCATGCCTTTCCCTCCCCGCTTTTCCCCCACGCTTCATCCATTTGGGACCGACGGGGAACGCACCGGCGAGGCCTCGGCGGGAGGGGCGGGCTGGGCCGGGGCCCGGCTCCCTCCTCCGCTCCCCCCAGCCCCCTGCGGCGGTGGCGGGGAGGCCGGGCAGCGGGCTGGTGGGAGATCGGCCAGGGAGGACATTTATTTTCTCGCCGGGGAAGAAAGATCCTGGGGCAGGAGAGGCGGGGACCCGGCGCTGCTCAGCGCCGCGTGATTCGAGGCGCGGAGCCGCCTCCCTCCCCGCACCTGCCCGCCCCTCCCTCCTTCCCTCCCCGCCCGGCCCGGGCGAGCTCCGCGCCCGCTGCGGGGCTCCCCGCGCCGCTCCCTCACCTCGCCGCGTCCCCCGCTCCGCCGGGCCGAGCCCCAAGTATCGCGGGAGCCGGGCGCTGCCGGCGCCGCCGCAGCCATTGGGCGGCGCGCTCGGGGGAGAGGCGGCGGGTGAGGAGCCGGCCCGGCGAGGCGGCGGAGCCGGAGCCCAGCGCAGCCCCCGCGGCCGCAGTCCCGCCCCGCCGCGCCTCGGCCGGCCATGAGGAGCAGGAGAGCGGCGGCGGCCGCTGCGGAGCTCGGCGTCCCGCCGCAGGTAAGCGGGGCCCCGGGCAGGGCGGGACGGTGCCCGGCGGCACCGGGGGTCGCTTCCCCTCGCCTCGGCTGCTCGGCCGGCGCCCCGCGCTGCTCCGGGAGCGGCAGGGCTGGGTAAGGCTGCCCTTATCCCGTCCCTGCTGCCTGATTCCACATGGGTTTTGACGTGGCGGAGAGCTTCTATTTTTTTTAAAAATTTATTTATTTATTTTAAAAGCCTGTCTCGAAGCACCGGCTCCAGGCAGCGCTCCGTGGCGAACCGCAGTCGAACGCGAGTCCCGGCGCCCGATTTTCTCCCTTAACGCGGCGTCTCCGCTTCATTGATTTATTTATCTATTTTTTCTTAAGCTGAGCCGGGAAAGGATCTGTCGGAGAAGACACCCGGGGTGTGTTTATGGTAGGGTTTTGGGGCTGTAAATGCCGTTTCCCTGGCAGAGCCCCAGCCCCGAGTGCCAACGGCCCGACCCGCCGGGACCGGGCTCGGCTCCGCGGGGGCGAAGGTTTCTCTTCAGAAACCTTATAAAAGTTAAGATGCCAGCTGTTTTCCCAGAGATCGGGTAAAAAAACCGACTTCTTCCGAGCTAGCAGAAAATAAAGTTTATCTTACAGTTTCCGATAAGAAATTTTATTAATTCGAAACAGTAAATAATAATAATAATAATAATAATAACAATAACAACAACAATAATAATAATAATAAAAAATAAATAAGTCACTGCCGTTATTTCTTCTTTGCCGGGAAAGGAGAAGGGGCTGAAGGTTTGTTTGGGTGCTTGTGAGCGACTGGAAACAGCAAGAGGCGAGGTTAATGAGAGACATGCTCAGAATTGTGCAGGGGAAAGCAAGAGGCAGAGATTGTTTTAACTGGTTGGTGGCTGCTGGAGTTTGGTTAAAGAAATGAGGCCTTAAAGGTTGTATTGTTTTTCAGGTAGTCTTTTTTTTTATTTTATTTTTCTTAAAAAAATTCCTTTGTTGTGCCCTTGGTTGACAGCGCATCCGATGAGCGGCGATCTTGATGTTCTGCGTTCGCTGGTAAAACCACGCAAAGGTGATAAGACTAATGAGGACAGCTGGAATGATTTGCTCTAGCTTGAAAAGTGGTACTTTGTCGTCTGATAGTTTTTTTAGCTGTGTATGTTACTACAGATGCTTTAGGATTTACGTATATAGTGGGTTTGGGTGGCATTAAACAGTGTGTGACATGGCAGAAATCTGGATTCCCCTGGGGTTAATTCTTTGGGGTTTGGAAGTGCCTGTTTCTTAGAATGCTGCCTCGGTGAGGAAAAGCATGTGAGGAAAAGCATGTGCCGTATCTTCCGATCTCCGTGTTCCTACACGGGTGATGAGTGTTTGCTTTGCGAGCTCCCGAAGACGAGTGTGCGCTGGCAGGAGATGCTGATGCTGGTGGAACGGGGTGGGAAGCCAGACTCGCAGTCTCCTGTTTGACTGCGGCTGAGAAAATACGAGTGTAAACAACTGTGCCTTTCAGGCACAAGCAAAGACTGAAGGGGGGGACATAAGCCTGCGTGGTTCCGGGGTTTATGTCCGTTAACACCTGCCTCCTTCCTACCCTAGAAAAAGCTGTAATTCTTCCTGGACCTTCGTGAAGGACAGATCCCTGCCACCCGTGCCCCCCCAAGAACCCTATTTTTAGGGGAAGAATAAGCTGTGAAAATGTTCCTTATCAGCCAGAGCAAAAGCTTATGACCGGTTTATATTTGGGGATTTGCAGAATCGGGTTGAGTTACTTTCTTTCTAATGTTAAGCGCAGCTGTTTCGGGTTGAGGCAAAATACAGTAGAGAGCTACCTGAACCCGCTGTCAGATGACAGAAAAATTAAGGCTGAAGAAGAAAAGCAGAATCACCTGGAAGCAAGGAACTAGGAAACCTTGCAACGTTTTTCTTTGTAAGACACAATTCTAATGGATTTTGCCCATTAGCAGGTGGAATAAAGAGAATACTTCTGAAAATATGGGAGAATTGAGTTCTGTTTGGCTGGCTGTCACTTTTATGAGCACAGGAAAATAGAGTTTGTTTTTTTTAAAAATACAGTATAGTGAGAGCTGTGCACTTTTAACAAACCTGCTTTCCAGTAAAACTTTGAGATTAGTTTAAAAAAAGAGGATTGGATGGTTCATATTTTACTACTTTTATGATGACCAGTTTTAAGTTAGAGCAAGTATGATGTGACCAGTTATTGCTTGACAAAAATGGCCTTTTTAGTCTTCACAAACTTTGCTTTTTTTCCCCAAGACTCTTGTGTTGGGATGGAAGAAGTGAGGGAGTTCTGTTTTCCCAGCGTTCTAAATAAGTTCCTTTGCCCTTGGCGTGTGGAAAAAAAGAATCAACAGGTCCTTCTCTTCACAAAACAGTTGAAATCCATGTTTTCCAGCCATTCCTTGGCAGGTGTGTCCTCCCGGTTTATATGAGCAGGATTACCTTACGGTCACTATAGCTTGTCCTACGTCTCTGTGGGATGTGTGGTGGCTGCAGTGGGTGAGTCAGTGGTTCATGGGGAAATCTCTTGTACAAAGCCACAGCTACTTGGATTGTTTTCTTCCTTGGATACTCGTCCTGGAGCTTTTCTCCTGGTCACTGTGTCGCTGCCTGGCTTGCTCCAGCATTTTGTTCGTGTTTGAAGAGCTAAAAAACTGGTCCTGGGTGGTATCTGTCAAGTTGTCAATACCACTCAAGTACTTGTTACTTCTTAATTTCACTGCTATGTGGGAGAACACCCACCACCTGAAAACAGGGTAAATATAGTCAGGTTAGGCTGCTAATTAGCTGTGACGAGGTGGTGCAGCAGCTTGCACGGTGGGGCGATCAGCATAGGTTAGAGAGCGGGGGAGATGTCAAATCTGACCGTGAGGGCAAGGAGAAACCTGTGAGGGTGGTGGTCAAAGTCCTCTGATTTATTTATATCTCTTACTGCATGGGCTGTGCTTTGGAGGAAGAATGTGGGGAAAGGAATGAGAGCAGGAGTTTGTGTTTCTTCGGTGAGCTTCCAACACGTTACAGCACCTGGGATTGTCTTCTGGAATTTGGGAATTGAGTTTATGCCCATATTCTTTTAGGGTTTTTTTTTTTCCCCCCCCAGTTGGTTTTACGTTTTTGGTGTCTTGTGCCAATACGCTGGCAGAAACAGCCTGGTTTAGTACAAGGTTAGTATCTGAAGGCATGGGCTTTAAAGAAGGGAGTAAACCCAGATAAAGTCTTCACAAATTTGACATCGCTTGCAAGCTAAGTGGCTTGCTGTGAGATGGCTTGGAACGCAAAAAGCTTTTCTTGTCTGGGTGTTGGGGATGTGGTGATTTGAGGTATCGATTCTGGGAGAAACCGGTGCTAGGCGTAGCCTGACTCTACTCTGAACAGAGCAACACAAAATAAAAGGGTAGGCTTTTATTACAGAGAAGTTTGGTTAGATGAATTAATAAGTCTTTTCCACTTTAATTTCTGAGTCGTGGAAATGCATTTTAAAGCGAAGAACAGGTCTATTATTAAATGTCAAGCAGCCTATTTCAGGAAAGAAGGAGAGAAGCTAGTTCTTAAAACACAAACCACTGGATAGCTCTAACTAGAGACCTGATTTTTTTTTTTTTTTTTGCCTTCTTACTAAATGCTAAAGAGCTTCCTGTATTGATCCCGGAGATGGACCGTTCTAGCATTGTAAGTTCTGCAGATAGCTGTACATGAATTAGTTAGCTGCTAATGGTATTAAATGATGATTCATGGTTTTCAGAGAGTGTAGTACATATTAAAGTTTGGTTAGATCAATCTAGTCATAAGGTTTTTTTGTAGGCAAAATGTATTTCAATGTATTTATTTTAAAATTAAGATATGCCTTAGAAAGATAGTGGTGCAAACCTTAAGAGTTCTAAAATCAAGCCTACCTCTTCATTTATTTTTTTTTTTTAAAATGATAATTGCACTCGTAGCAACTGATAAATTTAATTTCTAGTGCCATGTAGCACGTTTTACCCAAAGCTTAAGGAGTGGTCCTTAGGCTGTTTGATGATATTCTGTGATAACTTGGTGCTCATATGCGTGGCTGCAGTCATGCTTTAATAGAGTTGTGTCAGTTTGTGCTGGCTAATTGCCATTCGGTGCAGTACTGCCTGCGTTGGACCCTGGCTCTGCAGCAGAGATTGACAAAAATAATAATGCCAAATCTTTCTGTGGCTGCTGCTTAAATGTCGTTGTTGTCTGTTTTGACTCTGGCAGCTTCGGTGGAACACAGGAAAGCTACGAGAAACAGTCACGTTCTTCCTCTGATTTATTAGAGGCAAGGGCTGGAAATCTTAGATTTCAGATGAGCTGAGCTCTGGTCTGGCTTCCCTAGGTGTGAGAAAGATGTTTGTGATCGCTCTTATTTCTGCCTGGGAATTTCTTCCAGCAAACTTCTGGCTGAGTATTCTTCAGCTGACCTACCCGACTTTTGCAGAAGTCTGATCTGACTGGCTCTGACAGAGCAGATGTGTGCTACAGATCAGTTCTGAAAGCTTGAAACACTGCTTTACTAGAGGGCTTTATGGATGCTTCCACTACCAAGTTGCATTTATTTTTTAAAAAAATTAAGTATTCTGCTACTACCGTGAGCTGGGTGTTCATTAATGTGTCAGATGTTGCACTGTAACAAGGATTTATCAACAGCAGTAACTTAATGTCTGAATTAACTGGTTCATAAAACGATCTCATAGTCTCATATACAGGACTCTTGTGGTCAGTATCATAACAGTGTCTGTGAACAGTATCTGTGACCGTCCTAAGGTTTCCATTTCTTTGCCTTTAGCCTCAGTACTTCTAAGGATGTGTGAGAGGAGCACTTGAAAGGCTGTGAATTGAGATGCTTGCTAACATACAGGGATGTCAACCAGGATAAATTTCAGTGCTGACTGAGGTGTTAAGTCGCATATGTTAAAGGAATGGTCTACATGACAAATAACAGATTGCTAGAAAATGCAGCATGCCTCAGTTAAATAATGAAAAGGCAGGAAATTACCGCCGGAGTCATAACAGTAATGTAACTCCATCCACTTACTCATCTTTCTAACGCGTCTGCAGGCTGTGTACAGTAATGGGTATGTACCTCCAAAGGTCAACCAAGGCAGTTTTCTGCTATCCTGTCCACATCCTCTCCACTCCCGGCTTATTTTTTTCCTCTCAATACTGATAGTTTAGAGGAGTGTAAAGAAAGAGAGGAAGGGGAGTTCTGTCCGTAGTTTGGTGCTATGCAGAGGTATCAGGTGGGGGAAAAAGTCTGTGTGGAGATGTGTAGCTGTATGCGGTGATATTTAACCAAACCTGTACTATAAAACACCAGCACAAATAATGAACTATCAGGAATAGGCATTTTTGATTGCGCTTTTCGGCTGTGAAGCATCGTACCTCTGGTGTGTGCTACTGAACTGCAGTTAGAAGGGTGATGTGCTTTGGAAATGCAGCTCCTACCCCTCGTCCTCTGAATGAGCAAACCACTGTGGTGGCTGCACAGGTATCCCTGGGGCACGTTTTGGTGCATCTTCCGTTCCTCTTCAAGCTCTTCCAGCACACAGAAAAACCAATCCGAGTGTGTACTGACCCGGAGGCAGAAGCAGACCTCCGTGTCCCCTTGTGAGACAGGCTTCAGAGTGCTGGAGGGGGATTCCTGGATGTTTCATTACCCAGCCAGGTCCTGCCCAGCGCATCCCCTCTGCTCCCAGATGCCTGCGAGCTCGGCTCCAGGGAGGCTAAAAGAGCTGGGAACCACTAGGTAGCAGAAACAACGAACCCAAGAGGAAGCTCCCAAACCTCTCTGCAGCCTGGAGTGCCAGGCTGGAACCGTGAGTTACATGTGCTGCAACTGGTGGGAAAACCAGGGGGGCAGCCCGGGGGGCTTTCGGCAGAGCCTGGTACCCAGGGGAGCAGCCTTCCCCCCAGTTGCTAGGCAACCGCTGCCTGATGCTGAGCTGCAGCTCTCTGTAGAGGCAGGCAGATGTGGCCACATCTGGCAAGGGAAGGAGGTGTAGCATTCCACCTCGCATCTTGTGCGTGTTCCTGTAATACATGGTAGGTTAAGCTGCATTTTTGCGAGACCCTAGCTCCTGTAGGCACCTCGTTAAGCTTTTACAGCTAACATTTAGTTCGATGGTGACTTGAAAAATGTTCTTCAGCTCTGCTTTAGATTTCATTCCGTAAGAAACTGACCGTTTTGTTTTGAAATGATACTTTAACAATAATAATAATAATGCAGTTTGTATCCTTTCCTATCCAAGCGTGTAGTTGTCATTAGTCACTTTTGGTTCCTGGGAGTATAATGGCTCACACAAGTTGCTTTGCTCTCACAGGTTTAGGAGATCAGATTGAGGTCAGAGTAGTTTTGATATTTGGAAGACGTAATCACTGTTCCAGGATGTAGGAGGACTCTGGGACTCCAGCTGTGCTTCTGTATTAAATCAGTAAAAGTGCTAAGTGCTAAAATGGGCAATTCTTCTCATCTTCTGTGGAGGAACTTTTGTAAACGGTTTATTTCTCTCTTGCTCGAGGGTTAGGACACTTAATTCATATTGAGCCTTAAGAGTGGCAACAGATTAAGGGGCTGCTCAAGGATGTGGCCATTTGAAAATATGTGGAGGTAAAACTCTATTAAGTTTCTTCTGTATATGGTTTTTGCTTGTAGTGCCTAAAGCACTACCGTGTTGGACTTTCTCTTACCCCTGCTCCTGTACTGCTGCAATTTATGTCTTTTAAGGGCATGACAGAGCCTGAAATTGCCACAAGTCTCACAATCAAGTGTGAAGACAAAAAGCAGTTGGAGGAAACCATTGGTCCATGAAACGGGTGGATGCTCTTTAAAGGAACCCAGACGGAGATAATCCTCCAGCATGTCACAAGAAGCCATGGGCAGTGCTTCAGAAACGTGTTACTCTGGCTGGATAACGTTTTTATGTGTAGCGTATTTACAGTTTTAATACTTTTGGTCCATTAAGTCACTGGACGTGAAGATGATGCTTGTTGCTTCACGGAGCACTTTGGCAGCTTTCGTCTTTCCTCTCTCGCAAGTAAGCCTGGATGAAGATGCCCAGGGACAGCCTGGAGCTGACTCCTGCGGGGTGGATGTGGCCCCTGCCGGAGCAGGGTGGGAGGGGAGGGGGATGGCTTACAGGGATCCAGACAAACGAGAGGTAGGAGCTGATCCGTTTTCAGCACTGGTTGGAAAATCCTGGCTCAAGAGTTGAAGCTTCTTTGGCTGAGTCGATGTGCTAACGTGGGTTACGTGTCAAACTTCGAAGGGTGTGACTCCAGGAACATCACCAGAGGGGGAAAAAACCTGATGAATGCTTTTTTAAAGGCTTGGCCTCAGTCTGTGCTCCCACTGTAGAGTGGATGCTATTTTTTTTTTTAATCTCACAGAGACAGTGTGAAAGTGAATTAAAAGCTTTTGAGGTGACTGGATGGAGAAGTGATGAATGCCATGGCTTTGAGCCTCCTGAGAAAATTAAATATTGTTCATTCTGCGCATGGCTTGGCTGGTATGAAATAAACAGGGCATGGGACCATGGGGTGAGTTACAACAAGAGATAGTGAACAATTGCTTCATTTTACCAGATCTGATCTGCTGTGTGCACTCCGTATAAGCGGGCTCCGTAGAGGATTGGTTACATGTTTTTTGGTTTTTTTTTGATGTTTTGAGATGGTGGTGGTGGTTTGCTTTTTTTTTTTTTTTAGTACGTGCGAAAGTCAAGTCAAGGTTTTGCAGCTAGCTTTAATTCTGCCAGTTTTTCGGAGCTTGGATTTGCAGCCTCCATAACATTCTCTTACCACAGCATTTTATTGTGGCAGTTTTAGGAAAGGCTGGCAATGCAGATGATTTCTAAATTTGCATTCTGTTTTCTGTCATAAAGCCCCGTTTTCATTGCTTATAACACTGCCAAACTGCAGGTTTCCAGGGCAGGAATTGCCCTTGCTTTGTTGCTGCGAGGTGCTGTTTCTAAATTAGCTTTATTCTGAGAAGTGGTAGCTCAAAACCCCAACGCATTTACCTTGTAATTCTGTATTTTAGTAGCAAAACCTTATTCCTTGAGAAGCTTCATGTCTTCCGAGGTCTGGGAGGCTGAGACCAGGGTGTGCAGGTGGAAAGGCCAGGCAGTGGGGATAATGCTCGTGGGGAAATCCGGGTGGCAAGGTCGTGATGCACCCCTGGTTTGGGAGTGACCCAGTTCTGGCTCCTTGTGGGGTTTTTTATTCAGTTGGTTTGGTTTTTGTGAGTGCCTCAACTTCCAGTAGTCCCCCTCCTAATATTTTTCTTCGTAAGACACTAGTTTACATTATTTCTTAAGGAATTGCAATGTAAAATGCTTATGGGGACCGAAAAAGCATTCAGAACTCACAAGTGTGACAGAAACACGGAGGTTTTAGCGGAAACGCCCCAAGATTGATGTGAGTTGGTCTGGGCTGCAACTGAAACTTTTTTCCTGTATGTTTTGAGTTATCTCATATTGGAGAAGGGAAAACCTTGCTCCTATTTGTCTAGTCCTAGCTTTGCATAAATCTTTTATTGCCTCGGTGAAAAATGCTGCCTTGGCCAGTCAAAGCAACTGCGCGTTTTTTGTGCGGATGTGGGGTTCGGGGAAGAGGCGGAAAGGGCGAGGGGAGATACTTCCCTCTTGAGACAGAGCTACGTTTAGAAGAAGAAATTCCAAATGACAAACTTTGGTTTTTATTAAAAAAAAAAACAAAAAACCCCACATTCTGCCCGAAACTATTTTCTCAAATTCACCTGAGGGAAGAAAAAAAGATCAATTAGTCTATCTTGGCGTATCCATTTTGGATTTCAATATGCTAATGGATTTTTTGCTTGTTTGATTTGCTCAATTAAAGTTCTGATTGAAATATAAGCTAATTGGAAGACTGTTAGCGGTGAGGTTGGGTGGAACCTGGAAACTCTCAGGCATGTGTGGTAGCATTTGAAATCGAGCAGTCCTCGATGCTCGCCAACGGTGCCTGCTTCTGGGTTCCCCCAGCTTCACGTACGCCCAGAGAAAGGGTTAGGGTGGGTGTTTTTCCTTTGAGTGATGAAATCTCTTTAAAAATTTCTTCCTTTATAGGACGTGAAGTGTAGAAGGCTTGGTTCTTTGCCACTGGTAATCCTCCTTTTTGTAGCAAAGTGACCCAGGACCAGAGCTTGAGGCCGAAGGCGTTTCGCAGCCGGCTCGCTGCCCGTGCCCTGTGGCGAGATGCTCCACATCCGTGGGCGTGGAATTACCCCGAATTAAAGACTAAAGCGGGCTTTATTTATTTATTTATTAAGAAAGCGGGGGAATATTGAAACCAAGTGTTAACTACTGTAAAAAAACCAACTTGCCATCATTGCTGCTAACTTGGTAACAGCCCGTTGCGCCGCTTTAATTCAGGCTCCCGCCGGCTGCGCGGCTGGCGACGGCGTTGTAGCGGGCTGCAGCGCTTTCTGTACAGACAGTTTGTTTAAAAACTACCCAGCACTGGGAATAGATTTTTTTTTTTTCCCCAATCACCCATCAATGACTGCAGCACTTCTGAGGTTTACTCGCTTCTATCGAAACAAGAACTGATGAAGAAAGAAACCAACCTATTCTGTATTAGGAAGGGCTTGGGGAGGAAGCGCCTTTGTATCATCTCAGCTGGTGCTGAACAAATAACTCTTCTACTCAACACCACAAAAGCCAGTTACAGCCACCATGGTGACAGGGACTGCGTGGGGAGGGGGGGTTAACACTTCAGCTGTTTTCTCCTCTCTGCTTTCTAATAAAGATCTCTGTTAATTTGGTTTTTCTTTGTAATTTTCTTCCTACGATTAAACTGTTCTTGTTGACGAGCACGGAAATGAATTGTGCTGTTGCTGAGCCCTTGAAATTTTAAACTGACTGGCTGCAAATCACTTCAGCAGGAGAAAGAGCTGTTGGTTGTGTTTGTATCTAAGACAGCTGGAAAACTTTATTAATGATTATATACTAAAATAGCATTTCAAGAATAATTTGAAAACCTGTATTTAAATCATTCCATCTCCTCCACCTCTTTGGTTCAAACGAGCTGTAATTAAAATGCAATGCAAATTTCTGATGTGTTGGAAGTATTTAAGGTGAGAACGACCTGTTCTGAGGGGTCCCTCAGCACTGTTTTTCACCTGGTTTGCTGCTGCTCGAGCAAGAGGAGAAGTTGGACGAGTCTGATTCTCGTCTCCCTGTGTGCCGCGGGAGTTGGTGTGCCCGCGTGCTGCTCGGGGGCTGGCTTTGGGAGGGACAGAAATGCAATTTTCTCGAAGGCAGCGCGGCAAGGTGAGGTCTGGATGAGGGATTAGAGAATGTTGTCAGCAAGTTTGCTGATGATACGAAATTGGGAGGAGTGGTTGACACCCCAGCAGGCTGTGCTGCCATTCAGAGAGACCTGGACAGGCAGGAGGGCTGGGCGGGGAGAAATCTGATGAAGTTTAATAAGGGCAAGTGCAGAGTTTTGCACTTGGGAAAGAATAACCCCATGTGCCAGCACAGGTTGGGGAGTGAACTGCTGGAGAGCAGTGCAGGGGAAAGGGACCTGGGGGTGCTGGTGGGCAGCAGGATGGCCATGAGCCAGCAGTGTGCCCTCGTGGGCAAGAAGGCCAACGGCATCCTGGGGTGTGTTAGAAGGGGGGTGGTTAGTAGGTCGAGAGAGGTTCTCCTGCCCCTCTACTCTGCCCTGGTGAGGCCACATCTGGAATATTGTGTCCAGTTCTGGGCTCCTCAGTTCAAGAAGGACAGGGAACTGCTGGAGAGAGTCCAGTGCAGAGCCACAGAGATGATGGAGGGAGTGGAGCATCTCCCTGGTGAGGAAAGGCTGAGGGAGCTGGGGCTCTTTAGCTTGGAGAAGAGGAGGCTGAGGGGTGACCTCATTCATGTTTATGAATATGTCAAGGGGGAGTGTCAGGAGGATGGAGCCAGGCTTTTTTCAGCGGCGTCCACTGACAGGACAAGGGGCAATGGGTGGAAGGTGGAACACAGGAGGTTCCTTAAAAATATGAGGAAAAACTTTTTTACTGTGAGGGTGACGGAGCCCTGGCCCAGACTGCCCAGGGAGGGTGTGGAATCTCCTTCTTTGGAGACATTCAAACCCCGCCTGGACACGTTCCTGTGCGCTCTGCTGTAGGTGATCCTGCTCTGGCAGGGCGCTGGACTAGATGATCTTTGAGGTCCCTTCCACCCTCTAACATTCTGTGATTCTGTGATTCTGAGCACGATGATGGGTGAAGAGAGCTGCGCCGGCAGCGAGTCACATCGGGAAACTTCTGCCGGATTGAAAAGCCGAGGGGTTTTCAGGACTAAGATGTAATAGTGGTATTTCTAAAAAAAGTGGACAAAATCTGAGAGCTTTTTTTAGTTGTAAGAAACTTGTGTTCTAGAAAAGGCAGTCAAGTGATAAGGACTTTTGTGTTTGTTTTCTTCTGTAGGTGCTTGGAAAGGTACCCAGCGGTTGCGTGCTGAGGTAATGCTTTGGGAGCGTGGCCGCAGCAGAACTCCCTGTCTCGACGTGGAAAGCAGCTTATAACGGTAAGTGTAAGGTTTTAAATGCGGGCATCTGCCGTACACGTCTGCGTGGAGGTCCCCTTGCTTAGCTTTTCTTGACCAAACTTTCTCTTGTGGACAAGAGCCTAAATACACAGGTGAGTGACTGCGGTGTTCTTCTGCAGGGCGTCTTTGGTGGTAGCGAGGTGATGGTCAAAATTCTTTTGCCAGATAAAAATTAATTTGCTTTTAGTGTTCAGAAGCTGTGTTTAAAATAGCGTTATAAACACGTTATTTGAAGAAAATAAAAACTTTAGTTTTCTTTCTGTTACTGAGTCTAATGTTCAATAAAATGCTGAATATCAGAGCTGTCAGCACTTTTTTGTCTTTTTATAATAATAATGCATCTTTATTAAAAATTGTTACATTACCTTAAAGGTGTATGTTATATATATATATTGCATGTGTTCTTAAATGAAGGCAAGTTATGCAGCGCGATGGTGACGTATGCGTGTCAAATGGTTGGTGTTCCTAGAAACAGAAAGTACCTGCATATGTGGAAAGAAACAAATACTTTAAACACCTCCACGCTGCACTTTTCCTGTAGGTTTTTCAGTTCAAACCGTGTGTCCTTGTTCACCAGTTCAGGTATTTTCCTCTCTGCTTGCAGTGCGATGCTTGTCTCTGCTTCCCTACGGGACTTTGACAGTGGGAGTTTGATACGTCCCGGCAGCTGCCGCCTTTCCTCAGCGCTTGAGCCAGAAACCCGGTAAAGCGATGAGGAGATTTGTTTACTGCAAGGTGGTTCTGGCCACTTCTCTCATGTGGGTGCTCGTGGACGTCTTTTTACTTTTATACTTTAGTGAATGTAATAAATGTGACGACAAGAAGGAGCGGTCTCTGCTGCCTGCTCTGAGAGGTAAGTGCCATCTCTAAGCTATCTTTGAAGGTCGTAGATTACTCATGATTTTGCCTCATGTATGTTTCTCTGTACTTTTCTGAATTATTTTATTCCAATTCAAACAGACAAAATACCAGCATTTGAAGTACTTTGTTTCTGTAGTGCTTTAACAGTTTCTGAATCAGTTTCAGTCATCTTAGTGTTTGACCTTTGCCGTAACAAAGCCCGAGTCGTGTATGTTTTCTTAAGTGAAACTAATATAAAATATCTCTGAGATGTGGAAGAGAAAACTGAAGTAAACATAATAAGAACCATTATTTTTATAGAAGTCATTTGACCTACAAGTGAATTGATGCTCGGTGGTTATTTTTTTCATTTGTGAAAGACATGTACTTTGTAAGCTTGCTTTTAAACTCTCAGCTCAGGATGAAACAATTGTTTTAAAAGATACTTAGATTCCTTCTAGCATATGAGAACACCAGCATCAAGTCTCAAGTACAGGTGGAGCAGAGATTCCCACCTCAACTCCAGATGTTTCTAGCAATGGAATTTACTAAAGCAGAGTTCATGAAAAGCAAACCTGGATGGAAACCGCAGGTGTTTGAGTTTGTAACCGCTCGTTTGCAGAGCGGTCACTCAACAGGTCAGATCTTGTGCTTCTGCACATCCCAGAGACACAAGTACTTGCAGTGAACTTGAAACGAACCTGTAGAAGCTGTAAGGTTGATCCCTGAATGACGTTAAGAGTGTAAATCTGTGGGAAGTTCACAAGAAGAGAGAGTAGAAGTTCATGAAACACACCTGTTTGGCTTGCCTTGGAAGTTAACACCCTGTTCTTAAGGGCTTGACCTTTGGCAGGTGGAAGAAGGAAGGTGCTTTGTGTCCCTAATAGGATTGGATCAAAATTAATTAGAACTAGTGCAGCTGCTTTTGTAACACGTTTACTGCTGGCAATAGACAGAGATTGTCTGATGCTGTTCCTCTCTTCGTAAATACGTGTGTGTGTGTTCAACGAGTGAGCCTCCGTTCCGCCCACAGGATAAATCAGCGTCGCCCTTTTTAGAAGCTCTTAGAGCACGTGGTTCAGTCGGGTTGGTAACTTCTGCAGTAAATTGAAATGAAAATACCATTTGGTGGTGGGTTTGTCGCACGGCAGTCCTTGCAAAATGCGTTTGGAACACTTACCTTTGGCTTTGCAATCGTATGTATAGCTACGTGAGATCAGAAATGATTAATAAAATCAGCTATTTCTCCAAACAAAAAAAGATACTGCTTGTTGTCATAGTTGTTTTCTTTCCCTGTGTAATTGAATTACTGTATTTAAACCAGTATCAGGCAAGAATCTAGCGTATCATGAGTAAACCAAGCTGTTCTAGCTGTACTGCCAGCTGCAGAAAAGTGATCATAGGTTGTTTTTTGAAGTATGCGTTGGAATTTTCTCCAAATTGATTACGTTTTGTGAAATGTCTGTAACTGCTTGCATGTTTTGCTATGTTGTTGGATAACTTGTAAAGAAAAACATTAAATATTAGAATCGCAGATTTCCGTTTGAGCATTAACGACTTTTAAGTCAATCTAGGCTTAAAAAAAAAGAAAAAAGGTGTAAATATGTGTCCCTGCCACCACCAATCCGGTTTAAAGAAAATGTCTGGAACTTTCAGGTATGAATTTGCCTTCTTGACACTTTTTTTTTTGGTCAGCACAATACTACGCATGACTTTTATTTTGAAGTACTCTGTCGCATTTGACCATTTGCAATGATGTGGGGTCTTTTTGCATTCAGCTGATTGGATTCTATGTACCGTGACTGGCAGGTGAGGTTTCTGCACAGAAATTCTAAAAGCAAGGCTGTTTCTTTTCAGTCTGTGCTTTGAGAAACAAGTTATATTGAATATATGTTATTTCTACTTAAAAAGCCTGAGAAAATACCGAGTCTGCTGCTATACTATGCTTATTCTATGTGATCCTGGAAGAATACCTGATTATAATACCTCTTACAAAATTATGGAAAGTGTCTGTAATGCTTGGGGATGCCAGCAGGGTTTTGTTGGAAATTGTGTCTCTTGTGATTGCCAAAACTCTGCAACGCTTCTGCCACAAAGGAGCGAAATGAGAAAAAGCAGAGTTAATCTGCTTCATCCTTAAGGTTTTGATGGGTTGTTTAAAAGGGGAGAAGGAAGGAAAAAAAAGCCAATAGTGTGGAATTTCAAAATGTGTCCTTCCTTGATACCTCTACTCTGCTCGGTGATGTATGGGCTTAAATTACAGTTCCAGTAAACTAGAACCTCTGACCATTCTCGTTTAAGAGATTTTGGTTGCAGGAAAACGTTGTTTTGTAGATGAGGGCTGTAAATTCCCTAAACAACGACTTGCAGAAGTAATGGCAACAAAACTGCTTTTTCTCATTGGCAATTATGGAAGGTTCAGTAACGCAGTGTGCGGTTTGTGGGGGCTTGTGTTGGTACACCCACAGAACTGAGATGCTGTACAGACTGTTCCAAATGAGTGTGTGTATTCCTGAATGAAACTTGTGCTCCAGTCCACTAAATTCTAAGTTAATTTGGCCGACTTTTGGGTCTTAAGTATTCCTTGTTACCTTAGAGAGCTGTATGCATTGCTGTGTCAGTGTGCAGATTTGAAAAGGAAAAAAAAAAAATCCACAGTGATTTTTCACTTTCTTATGGAGATTCAGCAAAATGTCTTAATTTATTTTCGCTGAAACTATGTGTGTTCTGGTGGAATAATTAGATGTGGGTTTTTTAAACTTCTGTAGCTTCCACGCTCCAGCAGACTACTAAAACCCCTTTATAGTAAGTGCCCTGAGCTATTAGGATGGAAATGAAGTGTAGCGCTGCCTTTTTTCCTCTAAAGTACCTACATGGGCAACATCACCTTTGTCTTATTAATAGTGTATTTGTCAGTCTCTGAATACCTCTAATTGACAATGCAGATTATCTGTAAACATAAAAAGCACCTTAATTGCTGTACTTGCACAAGGATGTTAAAAAAGACACAACAAGAATCAATATACTAATAGAAATTTAAATTGAACGTGGTAATCCAGTATTTGAAGTCACTTAATCCATCAACTTCATTATTAATTAGAGAGGACGGATTCTGCTCATATAGAATGGCAAGTTTTGAGGCGAGAGAGGTGAACTTGCCGTGCCTTTTTTCAGTTGTAATTATTGCATTCTCTGTGATTCATAACGACAACTGAAGGGTAGATGTTGAGCTGTGAGCAGTGACAGTCCGTAGCCTGGAACACGGCTGTCGGAAATCCCTCTCCGATGTCTCGCTGTGCACGTTGGGGTGCACAAGTGGCCAGTACAAAAGCTGAGCGTTACGAAAATGAGCTGCCGCTGAGCTGGGTTAGTGGTGTTGCTTAACAACTTGCAAGTGTTGCCCTCCTAATCGACCCCGAGCTGGCTTTCAGTCAAGCCGTCTTCACTCGCATCTATTTTTGTGCAAGTATCGAAAGAGGCAGTATGAATTTCTTAAACTTACCTCCGACTTTGGAAGAAGATTAGTGTTGTCGTCCCTTCAGCAGTCTCTGTTGGTCAGTGGAGCGTGCAGAACTTGTGAAAATCCCCCGTGAGGAGGTCGGTGGTCCTGCCTCTCCATGGTGTAGGGTCAGTGTCCAGAGGGCTGAGTTCTCTCACTGCTGCCTTCCCCTAACGTTTCAGTGGAGGGGTCTGGACAAACCTCGGGGTGCCCAGTGCGCTGCTGTTTGGGCAATCTTGTCTGATAAATCTTGAGGAGGTGATGGAGGAGTAATTCCCAGGCTGTGCATCACACAAGCTATGGGGAAGCTCTTTCAGGAGCAATCAAGAACAGGGAAACAGCGTTGGAGTTGCTTCCCATTCGCAGAGGCTCCTCCTGTGTTACAGCAAGCAGCTTGGAAGTGTAGAGATTTCCTGGAAACTTGGGTGTTCACCTTGAATTTCAGGAGGCTTAGAGTAGGTCTGACCATGCCTAAACCCTTTTAGAAGAGCTGTAAGAGAGATACAGTTTTTATGAAGAGCATCACGTTAAGTAGAAGCCGTGTCTGGCTTCTCCCCAAATGGAAATAAGATGCACATTGGGTGGTGGGAGAGGGGACGGGGCAGCACTTGGTGGTGCTCCTGAGGGGAGAGAGCAGGCGGGGGAGAGAGAGCATCCATCTCTCCTTTCTGCCTCTCTATGTGGGCCTTCCCACAGAAGCAGGAGCCAAAGCTGGCTTACAGATTGCAAAATATCGAGGTGCAAAGTGCACTCATCAGCAGTTTGCTTAGGCAGGGCTCTGAAGGGCAGAAACAAGTTGGCAAGTCAAAAAAACCCCAAACCCAGGCATCCATAGTATTTACCATGTGGCCTGTGTGAGTGAGGACTGAGTAAACTGATGGGAGGCATAGTGTGACCATCACTTAGTTTCTGAAGTTTGTGAGTATTCACAGGGTACTGTGTAGCGTCTTGAAGGTCCCTTACCTCAACCTGAGCCAGTCGTGGATTCAGCATCCCATGGGAGAAAATAAATAGTGCTTGGTTTGCTCGATGTTCCGACTCACCTTGGGCTCTCCTGCTCTGTGTTGGTGCAGTGCGTATTTCTTGTTTGGCTCCCAGCTGAGGGTTGTACAACTCGGTCGTGTTCAGTACTACTGTTAATGACAATGGGTTTGGATATTTCCCGAGGACGGGTGTGCTTCTTTCAGAGAATCGTAGAATCATAGAATGTCAGGGATTGGAAGGGACCTTGAAAGATCATCAAGTCCAATCCCCCTGCCAGAGCAGGAACGCCTCGATAATGCTACACAGGAACGTGTCCAGGCGGGTCTGGAATGTCTCCAGAGAAGGAGACTCCACAACCTCTCTGGGCAGCCTGTTCCAGTGCTCTGTCACCCTCACTGAGAAGAAGTTTCTTCTCGAGTTTAAGCGGAACCTCTTATGTTCCAGTTTCAGCCCATTACCCCTTGTCCTGTCAGTGGTTGTCACCGAGAAGAACCTGGCTCCATCCTCGTGACACTCACCCTTGATATATTTGTAAACATTAATGAGGTCACCCCTCAGTCTCCTCTTCTCCAAACTAAAGAGCCCCAGCTCCCTCAGCCTTTCCTCATCAGGGAGATGCTCCACTCCCTTCATCATCCCAGTTGCCCTGTGCTGGACTCTCTCCAGCAGTTCCCTGTCTCTCTTGAACTGAGGGGCCCAGAACTGGACACAATATTCCAGATGGGGTCTCACCAGGGCAGAGCAGAGGGGCAGGAGAACCTCTCTCGACCTACTAACCACCCCCCTTCTAACACACCCCAGGATGCCATTGGCCTTCCTGGCCACAAGGGCACAGTGCTGGCTCATGGCCATCCTGCTGCCCACCAAGACTCCCAGGTCCCTTTCCCCTACACTGCTCTCTAATAAGTCATTCCCCAACTTATACTGGAACCTGGGGTTGTTCCTACCCAGATGCAAGACTCTACACTTACCCTTGTTATATTTCATTAAATTTTTCCCTGCCGGTTCTCCAGGTCTGTCTATGTGGGACTCTTCTCTAATCTTGTGTAGAGTACCCGGGAGTGAATGAATTTACTCAGCACAATGAATTTACCGTGAAGGAACCGTTTAAACCATAGTGGGGTACTACTAAATTCCAAGCTGTGAGATTAAAAGGGATCTTATGAGGAAGGTGTGGGAGGCAGAAGCTGAGGCTGTGGTCCTTTTATTTAAAAAAATGGATTGGGCTTTCTCCTTAGTACTTACATTGTCTTCCAGCAACTTCATGATCATAAATACATGCTTATTGACTCTAGAAATCTTGTTCTCTGAATGCACAATTGAGGTGCTTTTCAGAATCACAGAATGGCCTGGGCTGGAAGGGACCTTAGAGATCGTTTAATCCAACCTCCCTGTCATGGGCAGGGACGCCTCTCAACTAGATCAGGCAACACATGAGGACTGAAGGGGAATCGAACCCTCAACCTTTGGCGTTTCAGCAAATATTCAGTGCGTAATCCTAAAAAAAAACCGAGAGAAGGGTTTTACACCTTGAAACAAATCCACAAATGGTGGATATATCTGCAGCTGTAGGTATTTGGCTGCGTACATCCTAATAAAGCCACCTGCCACCAAGGACATGACAGTGTGTCTGAAGACCACCGTCCCGTTGGGTTGGGCGCTGTGAGCTCACCAGAAGACCCCCAGCCTGGTTGGAACCTGGGGCCAGGGACCAGGTGACGTGTGTGCCAGCAGAGCGGTCGTCATCGGAGGCACAGCTCCTCTCCTTGAGGAGGAGGAACGTAACTCTGAAGGGCAGAAAGCCCTCATCTCTCTTGATGAGTTTGGCTCCATGCGCAGCCTTCCAGCTGTAATCCCCAACACTCGTAGAGAATCCTGTCACCCCCCAAGTTTCTGTCGTGCCCGCAGGGCGTTTGGCTTGTTGTCCCCGGTGCAGCACTTCAGAGAGGAAGGATCTTAATGACCCTCTAGGCATCTTGTAGGGAAGAACACACCCTGGAGTCAACGTGGGTTTTTTGTGCACTCTCTGAGTGTTTTCTCTTCATTCATGGTTAAGGAATTTTAGGTGGAAAAGGACTTTACCGGAGAGATCCCTCTGATCTTCAATTTCGAATTCAAATGGGTTAGTTAAATTTGGTGTGTTCTGTTTGAAAAAGCTGCTTTTTGGAAACAGTTGTTATTGGTAGTTTTCGGTCCAGATTAAGAGTAAAATATGTAGTGATCTGCGGGGAAGTAAAATGCTGCTTTCTAAATGATAAAATGAGGAGCACGTGCCATGATTTAAACAGCAGTTGTAAAGAAAGTGGGATTAATTAAAGTGAGTGTATGTGAGTAATGAGATGAAATTGTAATTTTGAGTACTTGTCTTTGCGACGTGAATAGCGCTTTTAATGCAGCTTTATAATGTCAGTGTATGTTTTAGATTTTCATGAAGTGATGACAAATCTTTAAGGTTGTTTTAGTGTCTAATGCTTTTATGCAGATTTTTGTTTCCGTGTTGTTAATTATGTTCTCAAGTGCTACAAAAAGGACGTGTCATGAAATCAGGAGAAATGTTTAAAACGCTATTTTGAAGAAAGCTCAGTTTAAGAGGAAGGTTTGTTTGTTTGAATCCTGTAATGTATTTATTACTTTAAAGAGAAAAGGTCTGTGTTATGATCGCATAAAGCGAATGAATGAAACATTTGGATGCTGTAATAAAAGTTTGGGGTTATGGCCAAGTTTAGAAAATAAGGCATTCATTTGGGCAGTTTCCATGGTAACACGTTTATCTGTCAGATTACGGTACGCGTTGGACTGTCTGCAGTAACAATGGCAGCAAATATTTTTAATAGCATCCCATAAAGATTTAATAGATGGCTGGGTGAGTATGTACATTGCGCTGAAATCTCGTCACAAATCTGTTGACAAATAAAATTTAAAGGGCTGATTTGGATATTGTGGCAACACATGAAGTTTATTTATAGACCTTCATCTCGCAGTTCAAGAAAAAAGCGTTTCTGGAGCTCGAGGCATAGCAGGCATCTTTTTCTGATTGCAAACTTAGAAATGATAACAAATGGAGGCTGTCTTACTGAGAGATGTGGTGCTCGCTGGTTTGAAGGAACAAGCTCCAGCCAAAACACGTCATGTTTTCCATGTGGACTCCAGTCCGAGGGTGCTTTGACAGGTATTTCTTACTGTAGTGCTGTTGTTCCATAACTTCCCGTTAACTTTTTGTCTCATTAGATATTTTAAATACTGGACGTTAGGAGCTGCCCAGCTGTTCTGGCAGAATGCGGGACAGGTTTCTTGTGGAATGATTCTCAACAAATGTCATCGAAATGATGCTTTTTCTCCTGGAAGTGGGGTTTCCGTTGCTCTCGTGAGTGCTGAGCGGTGGGGATGTAGCCCGGCTCTGTGGTGTTGTGTGAAGCAAATGAAAATGGTGACAGATGTTAAATAACTTTTTCCCTTCTTGTGAAGGAGAGGGAAAAACTCCACCAAAGCCCAGTATGTCCCTTTGTCTTCTGCTCTGAAAAACAAATAACCAGCTGCATGTTCTGGAGTTCCTCGGTTTTCCACACTTCCACCACCAGAAGTTTCTGACTTCTCCCCCAGCTTGGGAGTGACCCGTGGGGACCTGCTTTTCAGAAAGGGCCAGCGGAATTGGGAGAGGAACATGTATTTCTCAATGCCATAGTCAGGAAAGAGCTTCTGCTTTTGGCACCAAGATGCATCCTCAGGGGATCCAGTTTAAAAACCAAAACCATGAAAATTCCTGCCAGCCAAAATGTGGGGTTGTTGAATTCGATTGTTGAACGTGAACATCCTGACACACAGAAAATGTTGGTGACTATTACGCACAGTTCTTTGCCATAAAAGTAACGTAGGAAGGGAAAGTGATGTTCTCTCCACTCTGAGAGCTCCTCTGGAAGTCTGATTGCACAAAGTGTAATTTTTCACATTTTGTTGCTTTCCTATTTTATTCTTTGTTTGTACACATAGGGTTTATTTCAAGATTTATTGTTGAAGTTATTTAATCGAAGAAACACTTAATGAAAAAATCTGAAAAGCTGTATGAGAGTGAGCTTGCACGATGTACATGTGTCGATCCCACACAGTGCACACGCGCTCAAGCTGTAGGAGTTCCTCAGGCTGAAAGTCTGGTGAAGATCCTGCCCTCTCCCTCATCCTGCCTCCTCTCCCACCCAGTGAGAGCTTCTCTATGACCGGAAAGGTTTACGATATTTTTTTTTTCTCATCGCTTTTATACTACTTAAGAATTTAGTGTGACAACTTTACTAAAAGTTTGGCAAGGGAGGAAAAAAGTCATCGCCTGTGTGTGCAGTGTTTTGGAATAGTGTTAGGAGTTCTGTGAAGTAAAATCTATGATGCCTTTCCAAATAATAGGAAAATCTGTCAATCAATGATTGGTGGGAATGAACAATATTCCCTTTATTATACTACACTTGATATGATCTCTAAGGTCCCTTCCAGCCTAGGCCATTCTATGATTGTATGATATATATATATATATATAATATGTAGATATATAGATACATAGATATCTCCAGTGTATATATATATATACTGGAGGTAAGGAAGTATTATCTACTAAACAAATGTAGAAACCAACGTGAAAATCTTAGAGAAGCTATTGAGGAAAACTTTTTGACTTAATTCCAAGCGCGAAGCATAGTGTCCTTGTTCTAAGAAAGAGAGAACAACTCAAGAATTCGGGTTTGCAGTATGAAAATGTCTTTCAGCGTTTTTGTGTATCCTGCTGTCGTATCTTAACTGTGCCCAGGCTCCGGAACTGAACTGTGATTTGGGTTTTGGGGTACAAGTATCTGGGGGAATCGTTTAGCGGATATTGAACGCTGCGCTCGGAGCTTGTTTACAGTAAACACAGAAATATTGGGAGATGGCAGAAATGCTTTGTGTCTGCAGTGACTGACACAAAAATGACACGGTAGCAAGAAAAACGACACGCTAGTGACAACATTGAGATTCTGTTCTCCCTTGCTGCCAAAAGTTGGAGAACTCCAGTGTGGTAGGACTGCCTTGTAAAGCTGTCTAGTTGTCAATCCCTGGATTATTTGTTGAAATGTGATTTTTTTTTTTTTTAAATGTTTTTTTTTTTTTTTTCCCGTGATACATCAGTAGTTTTTGTAATGATTCTTTTTAGCTTTTTGGTTGACATTTTGGAAGTAAATTGTTGGTGTGAAAAGCTTAGAATCAGAGAATCATAGAACAGTTCAGGCTGGAAAAGCCCCTTGGGACCATCAAGTCCAACCATTAACCCTACACTACAACCATTAACCCTACACTACAAGTTCACCCCTAAACCATCTCACCCAACACCACATCTCAGCGACACTTAAACACACCCAGGGGTGGCGACTCAACCCCCTCCCCAGGCAGCCTGTTCCACCTTGTGTGAGTCTATCCTGTATCCTAAAGGTAACAGTAAAATACTGTTAGTTTTTCGTAAAGCTTTGGATTTTAAGTGAGAAGATTATAAACTGATGGGCTTTCTGGCTTGTTTGTTTTTGCTTTTCCTCTTGAAAATTCCACACGGTTTTGAAGTGTAAAAGCTGTGTCACCTTAACGATGTTATCCCTGGTACCCAAGCATGTTCCAGCTGTCCTCCCAAAGCCCATTTAGTTATTTCCAGGTGGCAGGTGCCCTGGGTGTGAGAGACCTGCCCTAGCTCATCCCAGCAGGTGTGGCTTATCAGGCCGTCCCCTTCCTTTTAAATTTATCTCACCGTTCTTCTGCGGTTTCAGTGAAGTTTTTCATGGTTTTCTTTCATTGCTTCGTCTCGGCACCAGGCGCGTGGGGCAAGGAGGAGCTCATGAACGGGGCGCAGGCGTGTCTGTACCTCTCTCAGGCTGGTTGGGGCTGCCTGGATTTAATAAGTGCGTATTTTTCCAGTAACAGCTTAAATACCTATGTCTAATTGTACAACAGAAAAACAGTTTCCTTGTAAATGATGGCAATTTGCTTTCCCTGGTAGATTGCTAAATATTAGTGATTTTAATGATGGAGGCATGCTATAAAAACTCAAGTGCAAAGCCAGGCACCTGGAAAAAGCTGAAAATACTTAAATGAGCTTACTGCTAGTTGAATATGCAAGATGGGCAGGAAAATGTTTCATCCTTTCGAGAAATAAATACTTTGCACTGGCAATTTTTGAGACACAGCCAGTTTAAAAGGATGGGTGGCTGAGGGTGCTGGTGACTACACGGGGTATGTGTGTGAGTGGTTTGATTTCCTGTTGCAACTCATACTTTTCTCAATAACATTTATTCTAATAGCACAATGTGCAAATTGTTTGTATTGTAAGGCAGAAGAAAGGAGCCAGTCTTAAAGGAGCCAGTCTTTGAGCTGTGTTGAGAAACTTCAAGTCATTCTTACGAGATTTAACAGAAAGCCAGAACTTTAGATGATCTGCTTTCCCTGGGCAGCGGCAGGACGTGCTTATCCACCTGCTTGGGAGGCTCTTGGGTTTCCTGTTTTACTCTTTATGTTCAGCAGATGAATTGTAAAACTGTTCTCAGGCAACGTCTTTTCTTTTTGCAAAGTATTTGTCCCCATTTAGACCTGCTCGCTTGCAAAATTTATCTACAATCGATACCTCGGGAGAGAACAGTTTTATGAAAACTAAGGAGGATTCATGAAAACCTCATGTACTTCTGTCATCAGAAGCTTTTATAGTGGATGTTGGCTGAAAATGATGACTCTTTTCTTATTAATGCCGCACTTCCAGACCGTGATTGAGGCTCCATTGGTTTCAGTAAGGCTTTACAAATAGTGTTGGTGCACACGAGGCCGTTTGCAAGAATTGAGCCTCAAGAATGTGAATCTCGGACTGCCCGCAGCCCTTCTTAATCCGGTTTTAAATAATCCTGAATTACTTCTACAAATCGCACCGCGTCTTCGAACCTTTTCTTCACTGTTTGAAACTTCTGCGCAGCAAAATAGTTTTTCATCTTGAGTGAGTTCTGCATAGATTTGAAGAAGCAAAACAGAGAAACCAGGATTACTGAGCAAGCATATAGAATATTAAGTGATACGTCAAATGAGGTTGTCGTTTGCTGCAACTTTTCTGTTTTGCCAAGAGCGAGAAGTGTTTTTGGTGTGAGCTCTAAGCCACCATTTCTACGGCTGCTTCGTTTCTTTTTTTTTCTGAAGCAGGATGATGAGGCGTTTTGGGGAAAGTTTGGGAACACACCAGCAGGCTGTGCAGCCATTCAGAGAGACCTGGACAGGCTGGAGGGCTGGGCGGGGAGAAATCTTATGAAGTTTAAATAAGGGCAAGTGTAGAGTTTTGCACTTGGGAAAAAATAACCCCATGTACCAATATAGGTTGGGGACTGCCCTGCTGGAGAGCAGTGCAGGGGAAAGGGACCTGGGGGTTCTAGTGGACAGCGGGATGGCCATGAGCCAGCAGTGTGCCCTCGTGGCCAAGAAGGCCAAGGGCATCCTGGGGTGTATTAGAAGGGGAGTAGCAAGTAGGTCAAGAGAGGTCCTCCTGCCCCTCTACTCTGCCCTGGTGAGGCCGCATCTGGAATATTGTGTCCAGTTCTGGGCCCCTCAGTTCAAGAAGGACAGGGAGCTGCTTGAGAGAGTCCAGCGTAGAGCCACCAAGATGGTGAAGGGAGTGGAACATCTCCTTTATGAGGAAAGGCTGAAGGAGCTGGATCTCTTTAGCTTGGAGAAGAGGAGGCTGAGGGGTGACCTCATCAATGTTTATAAATATGTCAAGGGTGAGTGTCAGGAGGGTGGAGCCAGGCTCTTTTCAGCGGCGTCCACTGACAGGACAAGGGGCAATGGATGGAAGCTGGAACACAGGAGGTTCCAGAAAAATATGAGGAAAAACTTTTTTACTGTAAGGGTGACCGAGCACTGGAACAGGCTGCCCAGGGAGGTTGTGGAATCTCCTTCTCTTGAGACATTCAAAACCCGCCTGGACGCGTTCCTGTGCGCTCTAGTGTAGGTGATCCTGCTCCGGCAGGGGGGTTGGACTAGATGATCTTTAAGGTCCCTTTCAACCTTTAACATTCTGTGATTCTGTGATTCTGTAAATAGTGATTTGTTTTATCCCTCGGAAAAACTTCAGAACTGTGTTTGTCGGTATTAGTGCGGTACGGAATTTGAATAACGATGAGAAATCATGACGTCTCTTGTAAAGCCATGATTGTTTATGTAGCTGAATGCCATCCTTGGAGGCTTTTTTTTGTTGTTTAGGAGATGTTGTGCACAGCATTCCTTTATGCTGCAATGAAAGTTTTTAGCTACATTCCCCAGGGCCTTGATTGCCAAATCTGACAAGCTAAAGTCGGCGTTTATTTGCATCATAAAGACTCGGGAATCAGAGCAAAATTTAGTCCAATGTCATCCTCCTTGTCCTTGGGATTCTACTCTGTATTCAAACAAACAAAAACCAGAACAGGTTCTTATAGTTGACTTGTTGTGCAGAAAAATGTGTTCCTGTGAGATTAATAATACTGCCCTTGTTGATGGGCCAGTACCAGGGGCAGGAAGGTGTCATTTGCTTGTAGTAATGTGGCTAAAAAGGGCTCATCGTTTAATGAAGAAGGAACTGGGAGGCATTTAAAAGCTGAATTGGATGGCACTGGGGTAAGAGGGCGTTAGAGAAAATTTCGGCGTCAAAGTGGTGTGGCTTTTGACGAGCCCACGTGGAATTTTATTCGGGGTAGCTGAAAGCTTTTCTGAGGCTAAACGGCAAAATGAAGTGCATGAAAGATCGGTTAATTATCCGGAGTGTTTAAAAGTTATCTGCAAGCATACAGAGGAATATTTTGATTTTCATTGGTTCGCATACGTACATACATACAGAACCGTCGAAGCAAATAGTCCAGAAAGCCCCAGTGTGTATTTGCACATTTTCCATTAAATTTTTGGTTGGTTTTTTTTTTTCCTTTTAAAAAAACAGAGTGCATTAGCGGTATGTTGCGCTCTGCTTTCAGCATTATCTTCCAACTGTGAAGATTTATGTTCTTCCCAATTTTACCCGCCCCCGTGGATGGGATCAGAGAGTCCAGGCTGAGCACGACTTCGTTTTACACACGCTCAGAGGAGCTGCTGTCATTAATTAGGTCTCTCGTATTGTCTCTTTCCTAATTGTTTCTCTTGATTTATCTGAAATTTCTTTCACTATAAATATTGGCTGGGTTTAATTAAAGCATGATATACTCCTAAAATTACCTTTTTTTTATGAGGAAATGCATCTTTTTTGTGTTGTATTGTATGACTGGGCTGTTCAGACCCTATTAAAGTTGAAAGTGAAGCATTTAACTCCTAAAATGCTCGATTCCCTGCAGTGCTTATGGTGTCTGCCCAACGTTTTCTTTCTGTCCCTTTCTCTTTTTTTTTAATTTTGTTTTTTCTTATGCATGAAATTGAATTTTTGCTGTGCCTGACTCTGGGATCTGACCCAGCGCTGTTCCACCTCTCCTTCCGTGCTCGAGGCGCGGGAAGCTCGTGTCTGCGCTGGGCCACCAAGATTGAATCCTCGTGTCAGGGCGCCCGGCATTAACTGTGACAGAAATAGCCCCGTCCTCCCTCCAGTCACCAGTAATTACACACGCCACAGCTGATCTACGTGTAGAAATATCTGTAGTAGCGCTCCGGAAATGGAAGCGAAAACCGAGCGCGTGCTGCCGTCGCGCTCCCTGGAGAAGCGCCGTGCCCTCGTGTCGTGTGTACTTTGGTCAACTTGTGCAACGTGTCTTTTGTCCCTCATGGAATCGTAGAATGGTTTGGGTTGGAAGGGGCCTTAAAGATCATCTAGTCCCACCCCCCCTGCCATGGTCAGGGACATCCCCCACTAGATCAGGCTGCCCAGAGCCCCATCCAGCCTGGCCTTAACAACTCCCAGGGATGGGGCTGCCACCCCCTCTCTGGGCAACCTGTGCCAGGGTCTCCCCACCCTCATGGGGAAGAACTTCTTCCTCACGTCCCATCTGAACCGACCCATCTCTGGCTTCAATCCATTCCCTCTAGTCCTGTCATTGCCTGACATCCTAACAAGCCCCTCCCCAGCTTTCTTGTAGCCCCTTGAGATACTGGAAGCCACCATAAGGTCTCCTCGGAGCCTTCTTTTCTGCAGACTGAGCAGCCCCAACTCTCTCAGTCTGTCTGCACAGGAGAGGTGCTCCAGCCCTCTGAGCATCCTCGTGGCCCTTCTCTGGACACGCTCCAGCACGTCCAGATCTCTCCTGTGCTGTGGCTCCAGAACTGGACGCAGCACTCCAGGTGGGGTCTCACGAGAGTGGAGCAGAGGGGGAGAATCCCCTCCCTCGCCCTGCTGGCCACGCACCTCTGGATGCAGCCCAGGACACGAGTGGCTTCCTGAGCTCCTCCTCCCTTATTGCTTTCCCGCTGACAGAGGGGTAATATTGCTGTAAAATCTTCCTTTTGCCGAGAGCGGATTGTATTTGCGTGAAATTTTGCAAAAAATGTGAGCAGCGAAGAAATCTTTTAAGAGAATTAGAGAGGCAGGAATTGCTGGAAAGCTGTCTGTGTGCTGCCTGACACCGGGAGAATTACACCTAGAAAAATTTGGTTTGGCACTTCAGTAATTTTCTTTTCTGGGATTTGCACAACCTGCTCTTAAATATTAGATGATTTTAAATCTAGTCATCTAGAAAATATTTTTATAGGCAGAGTACCTACTTGTACGCTTTGACTACAGATCTATAAGACACCAAAAAAGAATCTGTGAAATACTATTTTATATTAATTTAAACGGCAACTTGTAAAATTATATGTGAAACTGCAATGGTCAGCAAGACATTTTCTATGCTGTGCAGAAGGAGTGCACTTGCTATAGGGTGTCACAGAGTTTTTTGAAGTGTGAAAGACTGGTGTATAGTTAAAGAGTGCATATTTTATTTGGTAAAGGAGCATTCTGCTTTCATAATCGTAAAGACACTTTTAAGCTCAACTTGTGTTCCCTTCTATTCAAACTGGATTTCAAACTTGCTTTGACATTGGGCCATGATTAAATGGTTAAAAACCTGTATTGATTTATCATTTTTTTCCCTGACTAATTAAAGGCTGTTGTTTACAAATACTTGCCAAGTACAAGGGGAGACAGGTTTGTGTGGAGAACTTCTCTTTGGACCCTCAGTTTAAAAACCACATTGGATTTTTTTTTAGAAAGTGTGTCTAAAACCATATTAAGTCTCCCGAGATGCCTTCAAGGAGCTGTTGCTAGGTCAGTGTCTTGGGCTTAATGGGGTTTGGGGTATTTTTGTTTTATTGCGTACATCTGAACAGAACCGTAGTTTTGATCACTAATCTCTAATGCATTCTGGTTGGAATTTTGCTTCCTTTTATAAGCAGGTTGTCTTATACTGTGTTTTTAAAAATTATTTTAACTGGGCATTTAGACACGACCGTGTTTACAGTTTGCATAAAAACTGCAATAGTGCGAAGGCAGAATCAGATCAGTATTTCATTGCCACCTTTTTATATACTTAAACTAATGATAGAACTCGATTATTTTTTTCCTCTTTCTCAGTTTTGCATGGTGATTCTAGCTTGTTTAGATTTTCCAAGAGAAAATGGCAAATGCAGGCCTTTCCCACAGAATGCTCCGTATGAGGTGCGCCACGTGGGAGTGTTGTGCCGGTGAGTTCTTGGTGGATCTGCCCTTGAGAATCCAGAATCCCAGTGAGGACAAAGTGGAACTGGCTGGGATACAAAGATCCTCTTGCGTGCGTGACACCACAGTCGTTTGCACAAGGCTGGACGTGATGATCTCAGAGGTCTTTTCCAGCCTCAGCAATTCTGTGATTCTGTAGTAGGGGTGTGTGTATATATATATATACACACACACACACAAAATATATATATATATATATATATATATAGAGAGAGAGAGATTGCTTTGCTCATGTTATTTACTGGTTTATTTTATCACGTTTTTATTTGGCTGATTGGACTCACTTGATTAGTGTTCGAAGCCGTGCCTTGTGTAAAATAATTCAAATGCCTGGTGGATAGTGGGCGAACCAAGGCTGAGAAGTGCTGTGGCCCCGTGACAATTACAGGTTATGAGGTGATTTCGAGCCAGCCTTATTACACCCTGTTTGCCTTTAGCCCTCGTATGAGGAATCCGGCCACAGTGTGAGGCTTCCATGAACTATATATAAATATATATATATAAAAATATAAATATATATATAAATATCTAAAGGGTGAGTGTCACGAGGATGGAGCCAGGCTCTTCTCGGTGACAACCACTGATAGAATCATAGAATCATAGAATGTTAGGGATTGGAAGGGACCTCGAAAGATCATCAAGTCCAATCCCCCTGCCAGAGCAGGAACGCCTCGATAATGCTACACAGGAACGTGTCCAGGCAGGTCTTGAATGTCTCCAGAGAAGGAGACTCCACAACCTCCCTGGGCAGCCTGTGCCAGGGCTCCGTCACCCTCACTGAGAAGAAGTTTCTTCTCGAGTTTAAGCGGAACCTCTTATGTTCCAGTTTCAGCCCATTACCCCTTGTCCTGTCAGTGGTTGTCACCGAGAAGAGCCTGGCTCCATCCTCGTGACACTCCCCCTTGATATATTTGTAAACATGAATGAGGTCACCCCTCAGCCTCCTCTTCTCCAAACTAAAGAGCCCCAGCTCCCTCAGCCTTTCCTCATCAGAGAGATGCTCCACTCCCTTCATCATCCCAGTTGCCCTGTGCTGGACTCTCTCCAGCAGTTCCCTGTCTCTCTTGAGCTGAGGGGCCCAGAACTGGACACAATATTCCAGATTGGGTCTCACCAGGGCAGAGCAGAGGGGCAGGAGAACCTCTCTCGACCTACTAACCACCCCCCTTCTAACACACCCCAGGATGCCATTGGCCTTCCTGGCCACAAGGGCACACTGCTGGCTCATGGCCATCCTGCTGCCCACCAAGACTCCCAGGTCCCTTTCCCCTGCACTACTCTCTAATAAGTCATTCTCCAACTTATACTGGAACCTGGGGTTGTTCCTACCCAGATGCAAGGACAAGGGGTAATGGGCTGAAACTGGAACATAAGAGGTTCCGCTTAAACTCGAGAAGAAACTTCTTCTCAGTGAGGGTGACGGAGCCCTGGCACAGGCTGCCCAGGGAGGTTGTGGAGTCTCCTTCTCTGGAGACATTCCAGACCCGCCTGGACACGTTCCTGTGTAGCATTATCGAGGCGTTCCTGCTCTGGCAGGGGGATTGGACTTGATGATCTTTCGAGGTCCCTTCCAATCCCTGACATTCTGTGATTCTGTGAACTCGGCGTGTGTGGGATGTACGAGCTGTTGGTTTCTGGCCCCAGATTGTCCCTGAGGAACCAGGTGCTCGGAAGAGTCTTTTAAAGTTGTTTAGAAGTAGGTCGGGTTTTACTTTTACTCTGGGTACATGTACGTATGAGCTGCCTGGTGGGTGGTGGAACGGAAGGAATTCCAGTAGCAAATATTGAGAATATTTATGAAGAGCAAGGAGTGCTTCGGGATAGTAATAAAATACATTAACCTACGTCATTTTCAGTGGTTCACTCTTCTTTGTGTGGTGATTTGAAGGCTGTAGTAGTGATTGCAGTGCACTTCACCTTAGCAGTCTGCGCGATGCTGCTTCTCAGATTTGATAATTCGGTATTTCTTTTCACAGAATCACAGAATGTCAGGGACTGGAAGGGACCTCGAAAGATCATCAAGTCCAATCCCCCTGCCAGAGCAGGAACGCCTAGATTATGCTACATAGGAACGTTTTCTACTAGAAGTTTCTCTAATGCAGCCTTTAAAGCCCTCAGGTGTTTTTATGTTTACCCTTACAGGCACTCCATGAGGTGGTGCTGTCTTGGCAAAGATGCTGAAGTTGTTTTGTGCAGGTTTGTATTGTCGACCCAGAGAGGAGAGCAGATTCTACCTTCAGGGATAGGTCTTGGCTCCACTGAGGTCAATAAAAGTGCGCAGGGACTGTGACAAGCAACATTTAAACAAAACCATGAGAAACGCTCACCAACCATCCCCAAAACCTCAACCAGAACCCAAACCTAAACTGTTAAGGCCTCCGTAATTCGGTATCCTGCGTAATTCCTGCAGCGGTGGCAGCTGGAAGGGTCAGAGGCTCGTGCACGGAGATGGTTCTGCTCTCCGGAACGTGGTGAATTGGGAGAGCAACGTTCTTTGTGCGATGTCGATATCTGAAAACCAAATAAAACTTGAACCATAAAAGACTTTCTCCATTAAGTGATAAGAGCCTGTGTAATAAAAACTTGTTGGTCTTTGATGGTTTAGGAATAATTTAACCGTGTTAAATTCTCTTGGTTTAGATGTTTCATAGCAGCAATCTCCCTTATTTGCTACTCCAGTGGAAATCTTCAGTTTAAATACGGCGTATTGGGACTTGGCGCTAGTGGGTTCAGCAGTTCATTCCACTCTTGATAGTCTTAAAATTCAACTACATTAAATAATCCTATTTTAAACTTCATAAAACATCAATTTGCCTCATTTTGCTATTCAGTGGAAGTCGTAATTCCGAGTCGAGGGTGCCACGACTCTGCCGCGGGTGGATCCGGCGGTTGGTAGGCGGGCGCCGGGGCTCTGGCATCGCTTTTTCATCTCCCTGAGGCGAATCTGGCGAGTGGGCTTGAGGAGCTTGTGGGTTGGTTTGTGGTGGGCATCACGGGGGAATCGGGTGTCCCTTCTCCGCAGGGTCCGCGGGACGCATCCCTCTCTGGACTGGTGTTAGCTCTAGGTGCCGGGGTTGTCTTCTTGAAAGAGAAATGGAAAAGTAGCTACACTGAGCAAAAATGGGGTAGGAAGAGGCTTTTCTTGGCTTTCTGTTGTTCTGACTCCTGAAAGGTCTGATTCCGTTTTGAAGGTTAAAGAACTGCATCCCTGATAAATGTTTCATTCAAGCATTTAATTTAATTTCCTCAAGGATACTGTATCTGATGGTATTCATTATTTAGATATCTGTATAATCCTGAGTGCTAGGTACTTCAATCCTTATTACATGACATGACAAGGCAATGAAATTGAAATATATGCTGTGTAAAAAGCATTTATACTTATATATTATATTTACTATCCCTCAAGAATCCCTTGGTTCTTTTGCTTTAGGACTGAGTGATCAGGTTGCTGTGTTACAGACGCTGAGCCCCAACAGTTCGTTTTCCTCCTGCACCCCACTGACGAGGAGGAGGGAGATGCTGGAGGCATTTTTGTGTCCAAAAAGAGACTGGAGGGGTCGGTTTTGTTTGTTTGGGATATTGGGTATTGTATTTCTTGCTTTTATTTGAGTGGTGAAGGAGCGTGATGGTTTTTTTGTGGGGGGTTTTAATTTTTTACCGTTTCAGGTGGTTTTGGTTTTTTGTGCCGGGAAGCTGCAGTCTACATATAGATATTTTTTTTTCTGGTAGAAAATGTGCGTAATCTTTCTTATGTGTTCCTTGCCGCTTTGTTGAGGTTTTGAAGATGCTGGTGTTAAAGGAAAGCATCTTGCTGTCTTTACAATGGGGATTTCTTCTGATGCCTTTCAGCTGCTGATTATGTCACCTTTAATGAAATGGTTATGCTTGAGATTATTTTCTCTTGGGAATGCTTGTGACTTTCTGCAGATACTGCTCTGACAATCTGAGGGTGTACAAAAAAGCGAAAAAAAACCCCAAAGCAAAAAACCCCCAAACAACCAACCCCCTCCCGAGTTGTGAACCATGGATTAGGCAAGGCAGATACTACAGTAGTAAATGCTGTTTATCTTGTGTCAGGTTTTGTGGTGTGATGACGCAGTAGGTCTCGGCAAAGAACTGCTTCGTCACAAGTAGATCGTGCATCTCAATTTTAACTCCAGAACTAAACTGGCCTTGGTGTATTGTTAGTGCTAGTCTGGGGTACAAGGAGTTAAAAAAAAAAAAAAAATCACTAAAATGAACTAAAATTACTCATTCAGGAGATGTGATGAATGTGTATTTTTTCAGCTAGGAGAGTAGGAAACTAATCTTGTAAAACCTTACACATTGGCTCTTTTGTAAAGTAGATTTTGGCTATAAGTTCACTTATAACTTTTTCATTCCTTCACCTAAGGCTGCGGTCTGAAGGACTATTTTTGTGTTTCTCGACAGGCACCTAGAACCACAGGGAGGGCAACCTGCTTGCTTTTTGGATTTTCAGAGAAATCCATTGGTTTGATTCACTGCTATAGTCCCTCAGAAATAAGCCTGTTGGGCTGGCGGGTCTCAAGGGTTGGCCGGGAGGGTTTTGGGGTGAGCTGGCGAGGTTGGAGGGAGGGAGCTGGGCTGCTCCTTCGCTGCTGGGGCTCGTCCTGCACCGCACATGGCGACTGGGTCTCACATCTCGCAACTGCAGGGGCTTGGACTAGGTGACCTGTGAAGGTCCCTTCCAGCCCAGCGCATTCTACGATTCTACAATTTTGCAATTCTACAATCTGTGTTTCTTCTTCACCTCAGGCTGAGCGATGCCGGCTGTCTCTTCAGGCAACCAATTCCTGCAGCTTGTTACTCTCCTTTTAAAAAATTCCATATTTTTTTTTCTTTTCTGGTCTTGTTTAGACTGAGTGAGTCCTGGTGCCAAAAAGACGCCCGATCGCTTTTTTGCAGAGCCTGGGTAACGCCGCAATTCTCCCACAGCGACGTGAAGACCATAAGACCAGACAACCACATTCCTCTGGTTTTGCGTGATGGTTTTATACCTCCAGCAGTTCTCCTCGCTCTCCCTCTGCGTCCTCCCCTCGTGGAAGGTGTTTGCAGCGCGGTGCCTGATGCTGGGCAGAGGAGTCCGATGGCTCTGCCCTCTTGCTTTTCCCTCAGCGACGTCGTGACTTACCTTCCCTCTGTAATTCTCGGCACCTCCCGGGTCCTTTTGACATCAGAGGAAAAGTGGAAAAGGCAAATCGGGATCAAAGAGCACTGTAAAGGTCAGCTAAATGTGAAAATGGGATGATGAGAAAACAGTAAGCTTCAAAGACGTTAGAACGTCCCTTCTTGAAGAGTTCCAGGTGCTTTTTGTAAACAATGGAGAGGTAGCCATTGCTAAGCCAGCGATTTTGGAGTAGAAGTTAATAGCCTATTTCTTTTGTAATGTTCTCAGGTATAATTAAAACCTGCTGCCAGGATCAAAGTGTGTGATTGCTAATGTGAATTATCATACCCAGGAGATCTACGACAGGGGAAAGTATCAGGCATTTGGTGACAGTTTGGAGCTTGCAAATCTGCGTTTTCAGCTTCTTACTGCTTTTATAGTCAGAATTGTTATACCATAACTAAGAAAAAAGAAGAAAGAAAAAATCACACAGGGTACAGTGAGAACAACTTCTCGAGACAGTATGAGCAGATAAATGCTACCATCAGTTTCACTTCTGCGTCTTAATTTTAGCTCACGAATGCCTGGACGTTTTCTTAAAATGCCTTTGGTCTCGAACTTTCCGTAATTAAGGATGGCCTTGACATAAAGGCTGCGTTATCTGAAATCCTTGCCATTACAGCAGAAATTCTAAGTTAGAACAATACTGAGCAGGTAGTTCTAGCACTTACTCTGTCCAACCTGCTGCCAGCCAGCTTATGCTTTGTTATGCATGCGAGGATGAAATTTTTAAGATTTTTTTCTTTAGTTGGCCTGTGGGAAAAGTGTAAACTCTTGTGATCAAAGTTAGACTTGTGAATGGAGTGGTGGAAATGGACATTGCCGCACAGCCACAGCTCAATGATCACCGACTGGGGTCAGTACTGGGGTCAATATTATTCAATATATTCATCAATGATTTAGATGAGGGACTAGAGAGTGCTATCAGCCAGTTTGCTGATGACACTAAACTGGGAGGAGTGGCTGACACACCAGCAGGCTGTGCTGCCATCCAGCGAGACCTGGACAGGCTGGAGGGTTGGGCGGGGAAAAATTTAATGAAATATAACAAGGGTAAGTGTAGAGTCTTGCATCTGGGTAGGAACAAGCCCAGGTTCCAGTATAAGTTGGAGAATGACTTATTAGAGAGCAGCACAGGGGAAAGGGACCTGGGAGTCTTGGTGGGCAGCAGGATGGCCATGAGCCAGCACTGTGCCCTTGTGGCCAGGAAGGCCAAGGGCATCCTGGGGTGTGTTAGAAGGGGGGTGGTTAGTAGGTGAGAGAGGTTCTCCTTCCCCTCTACTCTGCCCTGGTGAGACCCCATCTGGAATATTGTGTCCAGTTCTGGGCCCCTCAGTTCAAGAAAGACAGGGAACTGCTGGAGAGAGTCCAGCACAGGGCAACTGGGATGATGGAGGGAGTGGAGCATCTCCCTGATGAGGAAAGGCTGAGGGAGCTGGGGCTCTTTAGCTTGGAGAAGAGGAGACTGAGGGGTGACCTCATTAATGTTTACAAATATATCAAGGGTGAGTGTCACGAGGATGGAGCCAGGCTCTTCTCGGTGACAACCACTGATAGGACAAAGGGTAATGGGCTGAAACTGGAACATAAGAGGTTCCGCTTAAACTCGAGAAGAAACTTCTTCTCAGTGAGGGTGACAGAGCCCTGGCCCAGGCTGCCCAGGGAGGTTGTGGAGTCTCCTTCTCTGGAGACGTTCCAGACCCGCCTGGACACGTTCCTGTGTAGCATTATCGAGGCGTTCCTGCTCTGGCAGGGGGATTGGACTGGATGATCTTTCGAGGTCCCTTCCAATCCCCAGCATACTGTGATTCTGTGATTCTGTGACTGTGAAGGTGAGAAATCTGATGTTTCAAACTCTCAAGCCGCCGCGGGTCAGTGAAGCTGTGGGTGTGCCCTGACACACGGACGTCCTTTGATGCTGTTCCCGGTTGCTGTTTCCTGTCACCTGCCTTCCCAGGTACGGCTGTAAGACTTCTCTGGCTGTAATCCCTGTTGTTCGATATAGGCCCAAGCATCAGAAACCGTTCTTCACACAGTTGTGTCACTGTTTGGAGCCCTCTGTCAAGGAGAAGCAGAAAAATACCTTGAAGGAGGGTGGTTCTGCTCTCACGTTCTAGCATATACACTTTGTCTATGGAGTGCTTGATCCTCCTTATGTTGGAGGGATGTAAACATATGAAGAAAAGAATATAAATAACAAATTAAGTCCAGCTGTAGGGCAGCAGAAGTAGTTGTAAGGCCTGGCAGCAGGACTAGCGCTCTTGGGAGCTCAAGGGCAGGATTTCAATCAGTTCCTCTCAATCCGCTCTTGGGTTTTGCCTGTGCTAGTTAGAACTTACCGTGTTATCTGTTTGGCTGGAGATTGGAGACAAACAGTTCACTGGTGCACACAAAAAGTCTGTGCTCTAATGGGAACCTTCGCTTTTGTTTGTAAAACTCAACTTCTGTGCTTCTATTGCAGGTGAAAGCACAAAGCTCCCGTGGGGGAGCGTGAGCCCTCAGTGGCTGACTTTTGGGTGCTTTTAAGGGTGGCTTTTGTGGAAGTTTAATGTGGTTTGCTAGGGCAGATGGGACTTCTGTTCACTTATTTTTAAACCCAGCAAATAGGAGGGGTCTGAATGTGTTCTCTTAACCTCTCTGCTCTGTCTGATGAGAGGCTGGGAGAAGGACAGCCCCTTTCACCTCCTGAGGCAGAAAGGAGCGAGGAAGAACCACGGGAAGAGCCGTGGCAGACGCAGCGTTTGCTCCCTTGACGTCGTAGGCGTGAAACGCGTTTCATCCTGCAGGCTAAGAGGCTGGTAATGAGGTTTTGCCTAAGTACTCCTGAGAATTCCCCAGCGATACTCTCGTAATTAATTCCACGTTCTAGAAGGCTGCTGCTCACCTCTTCTAATGGTTGCTGGGGCTGGGGTCCCCGGGGCAGGCAGAGGAGGCAGAACGGGCTCTGGGTGCTGAGGAGGCTCAGGGCGGGAGGGGAGGTGCTGGTTTGGGGAGACCCTCTCTCGCAGTCGGCTTGTGATCGAGCTCTTCGGCACACGGACCTTCTGCTGGTCAGTTAGGGGCTGGTGGTTTGCTGGGTTGTTATGGGATTAATGGTTATAAGCTAATGTAGAAGGTTAAAAAAAAAAAAGACAATCTGTTATGGAAAATGTCTTGCTGGCAAACAGATCGATGTGTATATATTACTTAAAATCATAGAATCGTTTCAGATGGAAAAGACCTTTATTCACTGAGTCTGACTGCTAACCCAGCGCGGCCGAGTCCATGAGTAAACCCTGAGCACCACCCCTACGCGTCTGTAAATGCCTTCAGGGGTGGTGACTGAGCAGCCTGTTCCAGGGCTTGACAATCCTTTCAGTGAAGAAATTTTTCCGAATATCCAATCTAAACCTCCCCTGGCGCCATTCGAGGCTGCATCCTCTTGTCTCCTTGCTTGTTACTTGGGGGAAAAGACTGACCCCACCTCGCTACAACCTCCTGTCAGGTAGTTGTAGATGTTCATGTCACAGTATAAAAATGTCACTTTGTGTTCATGTCACGGTATGAAAGCAAGCAGAGGCAAACACAGAGCTGTAACGCGTTTCAGAAGACGGGAGGAAAAGAGTGTAAATTCATGAGTCTTTATTTTTAGCCTTGGCAGTTCTGGAGTCAGGCTGCGCATCCCTCTGTCCCTCCTGTCCCCTGGAACGTACCTGAGAAGGCTGAGAGGCCAGGGCAAAGCATGGGCACCAAACTGGGGGGTTCTGCACCTCAGGACCCCAGGAGCAGCGTTTGCTGGGAAGAGAGCAACCAGCACCCAGTAACCAGCACCCAGTAACCAGCACCCAGTAACCAGCACCCAGTAACCAGCTGCTTTCCCAAGTACACAGTCCTTCTCCTTCAGATATGGAAATGTAGGTCTTCACTATTAATTTCCTATAATGCTGAGATGTTTGCAGCTCTGGGAGGTGTTGGCTTTACTAGTTCTCCGTTCATGAAACTCAGTAAGGGGAGACAAAGTAAAGGAAGGGGAATGGCGTCAAGTCTGTCTCCCTGGTCAGCTCAGGAACATTGAAGACACACAGGAGGCCATCAGATAAGTAAAAAATGGGATTAAATGTATTTATTTATTTTTTCTCCTGAGGGAAGGGGTTGTGCATGTGGTTACGGTCGTGAAGGACTTTCACTTTTCCTCATTGCTGTTCTGAAACCTTCTGAAAGAAGCCCCCTTCATGCTTCAGGAAGAGTTTGAGCTGCTTTGTGCGTGATTTCCCTACGCCTATGCGAAAGTCCACAGGATATCACAGCTTTAGTCAGTGTTTCTTCCCTTGTGTTGAAAATGTTTGTTCTTAAATGGATTCTTTTCAGGGAATGCGAGTAATTACTCCCGGTGTTGTGTGTTAGTTACTTGTTATTGTAGTTTGTGGAGCTGATGGGTTTAAATTCGTTCAAAGTCTCTTAATCTTTAGACCCTATACTATGCGCTGCCATAATGGTGATGCTGGCACATCCATTAATTTAGCTAATGCTTGACAAAATTGTCAATTTTCTCATCCGTTGCAGCCCTACGTAACTGCTGAAACACACACAAGATGTCACACCCCCACAAAACCCCTTCAGAAGAATAAACATATTTATGTATCCTCTAAATGCAGTCTGTCTGTTTTCCTGCAGACTCCGTGCTGGGCTCAAAATAGATTTCACTGAGTTTTGAAAGCACATGTTTAAAACATAATTAAACCGAATTTGCTTAGAAATTTCTTATTCTTTGCTTACCCACACACTTGCACGCTCACGCTGGTTCCTTGACTGTGAAACCTTCTCTGCTTTCGAGTTCATTTCGTCTGAGATCTGATCATCTTTGACTCCTGGGTTTCTATTTTTGCATTTTCCAAATTCAGATTGGTTGACAACACATTTTCTGTCCTTCTTCTGTCTTACTTGATTAATTTCTGCTACTGTAATCTTTTAAATCGTCTTTGGTTATTCTTTATATATATATATATACACACACATATATATAAATTCTGTGGAATTGTTACTATTTTAACTTGGCCATCTTAATGCTTCTCACCAGAGGTCTATGATTTTATATTTTTTTACCTCTGATTTGTTGCTGTGGTGTGGAATTTGTACACTCCATGTTATGGCTGTTGTGGGTGCAGTGATTGCTGGTCCTTGTGCCCATCCCAGGGACTAACAAGTGAAAACGGGACGAGGGTAGATTTAGGTTAGGTACTGGGAGAAGTTCTTCGCTGTGAGAGTGACGAGACACTTGTCACAACAGAGAAGTTGTGGAAGCTCCCACGTCCTTGGCGGTGTCCAAGGCCAGGTTGGATGGGGCTTGGAGCAACCGGCTCTGACGGGAGGTGTCCCTGCCCAGGGCAGGGGACTGGAACTGGGTGGTCTTCAAGGTGAGTCCCGTCTCCCTCCTGCTGGTGTTGCTCAACACGACGTCCTACTCGTCATCTAGGGTGTCCCAGCAACCGGTGGCATCCTGCTCGCAGGACACGTGAGATCCGTGCCTTCGCGTGACGCCCCCCGGCACCCTAGTGCTCCTGGGGAAGGGCTCTTAGGTGAGGGAGAAGCCTGTGAGGAAGAGCAGCATTTCTTTTATTGCTCGGGTGAGAAGCTGCAGGGAAGAGGTGAGGTTTCCCAGCACGAGAAAGGTCCACCCAGGAGCTGCTCTCCTGAAAACTCTTCCCTCTCTCTCCCAGTCCTCATCACGATAAGCTTACGGAAGCAAAACCAACTGGCAAGAGTCTCTTTGTTGGGTGTCTCTAGGCTGCTGCTTTGCACTCATTAAATAAGGTTCTATATGTGGTGAGGAACTGCTTTTGAGATTTCAAAACTGGTCGGCAGACCTGAGTTGGTAAAGAAACACAAATTGCTGCCGCTCCTGCATTTCACAGTCCCCACCCTGGGCTGGGAGCTGGTGTCCCTCGTCTGGGACCGTCGGTGACACGGTTCTCAGCGTGGTAAGCCTTTGCCTTTGATGGATAAATTTATTAGATCACTCCCACCTCTGCTTTATTCTCCTGTCTAATATTTATAAGATATAAATATCACTCTCTGGTCCCCTAGTAAGTCCTGGATTTATTATTTTTTCTTTTTCCCCCACCAATAGACAAACTTGTATCCTTGTGCATGCAAGAATTGATAATAAATCGTATTCTGAGAGCTCAGACTCTGGAAGTGGTATGTGAAGGCACTTTCCCTACTCACCTGTGAAATAGGAAAGGGAAAGAAGGTGGAAATCTCCAAGTTTTTAATTAATTAGGAGGCAGTTCAGTACTTTCATCCAGCCTCAGGAGAGGGTGGCCCTTGTGACTCTATCCCGAAATGTCAATCTTGGTTGCACAGAAGATGTGTGCAAATATGAGGCATAATTCCATGCTTAACTTGTTTTGGTGTAATACTGGAAGATGTTATGTCATAAATATAGGAAGAAAATAATTAAAGACGCTGCTCATCTAATATCAAAATGAGGAAGGGTCTGAGAAGGGAATGTTTGTCATCCCAAAATTTATCATCAGGCAAGAGTCCACGGCAGGCAGTGGCTGCTGTTCAGCTGTTTTTGTGGTGAACGCTAAAGTCTTCTCATCTGTATTTTAGAAATAAATTAAAGTTCAGTTTTGTACTGTGGGTAGTTCTGCTCGAGTAACAGAGTGAGTGGGATCCCTGCTCCGAGGGGAGCAAAGCAAACAGAAAAAAATCAACTTCTTCAATTCCAGTGGAGTTGTTTTGCCTTCTTTCTTTCTTTCTTTCTTTCTTTTCTTTCTCCCCTGAAACTCATGCAGATAGTGTCTCCCACCCTATTTTTAGAGGACATCTTTCCAGCCCGGCCAGGGGAGATGGGTCTCAGCGTGGTGGTACCCCCTTGCCCGTGTGTCCCCTGCCTCCGGTTTTTTAAACCCGTCAGAATCAACGGGCACGTTTAGAGCGGGGCGCTGGGCGCGCTGCAGTGAAAAGGAGCATAAATCAAGGTGGGAGCAGCTGGGTGAGTCTGTTCTCTCGCTGTGAGTTTCCTTCTCTTCTGCTCTGGCAGGAGATGAGCTGCTCCTGGACTCATTTACGTGAAAAACCACGATGTTCTGACCCGCGGAGATGTCCTGGTGCTGCTTTGCTCTGCCAGCAAAGGGAGAGGGGATAAATGCAGGCTAATTCTAGAATCGCCGTGTTTTTAACGTGGGTGCATTCATCCTAGCCATTACTTAGGGTAATGAACTTCCCGACTTTGTAGGGCAGATTTAGGGCAGATTTCCCAAGAACAATTCATGTGTGGCAGGAATTGGGAGAAAGCGACTTGGGTTTAAAAAAAATAAAATGCTTCTCAACAAAATTCCAAATGAGTAATGCTGGGAAACAGTGACAGGACAAATGCTGCCTAATTTAATTACATGACTTAATTTTTTTCATTTTACAATTCTGGTTTTCCCTTTAAATATGTTGCAAGCTGGAAGACATTAGCTATGATGTTGTCCTAATTTAAATTATTGGAGCTCTTTCTCCTATGGTTCCTCTGACTTCCATTACTCGGGCAAGCTTCTTTCTCAGCGTCTGTAGTTAAACAGGAAGCCTTGCTATTTATTTATATTTGTGGTATTTTCTCTTCTCTTTTGGGAGAGATTATATTCTGTAGAAAGCTAAACTTTCAGTGTAAACCACAGGAAAATTCAATATATGCCTGTGTAAGAAGTGTGTTGTCAATGACAAATTCCTTTTTTGGATGGTTTTATGCAATATTTTTCTTTCAACAGCTCTTGATTTATATAAAAAGAACATGCTCATTGTGTAGTGAGCCCTTCGTAAAAATACAGTGTTGATCATCCCTGGTACCCTGCATACATGCCATCAGCCTGCCTGGATATATGAACATATACAATTCAGAATCTGTTTCCACCATTAAAAATGCATGAGCTGCTTTAATTAAACCATCCATGTCTGCAGTTAGGTAGGATGCGGTTTCGTGGGAGAATTATTAGTTCTGGTGGTGAAGGAATTGCGGGTGCTGGTGCTGAGCGGCCGGCGCGGGGAAGCGGAGCGTCGCGCTCGCCGTAGCCTGGGTGAAGGTGCCACGTACCCGGGGCGTTTTCTCAGTTACTAAAGGAGCAAAAAAAAAAAAAATAAATCTGGTTTAAATTGTAATCTGGTTTAAATTTTCTTGGGAAAACTAATAAGGTAGTATACAATAATTGGGTGACACTAAATCTAAATGTATTTTATAAAAGCCAAGTTACGCGTTCATGTGTGTAAAAGATGCCTTTAAATGTCGTACAGCTTAACCTGGTAAAAACAGGGTGTGCACCCTCCTGAAACAGGAAAGAACGATTCCTGGGATTACCCAGTTCTGGCCTTTTAGGGACTTTAGAGGGAATATTTTTTGCATTCCAAAAAGTGATTTGGTCCCTTCCACATACCTCTAATTTTAGAGTGATTTGTCCTAAATTGCAGTTACGATGTGATTTATTCTTAGGATCCCTGTCCCTTAAGGGTGGTTTATCTTTTAACTTTATGTGCTTACCACAAAACACCTGGGTATGGCCGTAGCGTGTGGGGATGCAACGTGGGGGGGTGTGTGTGACCACAGATTTGCAGTTCTGATATTTTTAACGCGACAGTTGAGTGCGTCCTTTTTCTCTGTTTTCGTAGGTAGTGGCTTTTGCTCGGGATGACTGAAAACTGATTAAAATAGTGCTTCAGGATTGGTAATTGTCATCCAGCTCTAATCGCTGTAGTTCTGCGGCCCCGTACATCAGGTCCTTTCATCCCTGATGCTACAGGGTGGGGCTCAGTGACCACTTGCAGCGAAGGACAGAAATAAAAAACCCTTTCCCACTGCTTATATTCATAGCAGTTGGGTGGCCCTTTCCTCTTTTTTCTTTTTTTTTTTTTTATCTTTGTTGCATGGTCTGGCTAGTTCACTCTAGGCAGCACTCACGTAAATATAAGAAAACTTGTATTTTAGGAAGCTTCAGACTGAGCAAACAGCATGTTGTGCTTCATTGATTTGATTTTGCGCTGCCCGAGGTGTGTATGGGGCCAGTGATTTGCCTGTGGGAAACTGGGCTAATTAAGAGACTGATAGACTTTTTTTTTTTTACTTCTAAAAATCTGATTCTTCCCTTCTAAGTCTAGGTTGCTTTGGGTTCGGAAAGTCAAGTCATAAGGGTGTTTAGGTACAAGCTTGAGTTTTCCAGTTATTTTGCCATTAGTAGACTTGCCAGTTTAAGGTCAGATTGCTTATTTTCCCAGCTATATTTTTTGTGGGTTTTTTTTTTTCTTCTTTTTTTTTCTTTCTCCCCTGTGCTTCTTCAGGATGTGATCTGTGCTGGTTTAACTTGTCCCTTTCTGTGGTCCCTTGGCTGGTGTATGTGGATGGCAAATCATGGATTAAGTCAGTGAGTGATGGGATGCGTTATTGTTATGAAAAGGATAATCTGGTCCTTTCTTCATCCTTAGCTTTTTTCTAATAGGATTAAGATGGATGTGTGTGGCCTGAAAGCCACAGAAGATGCAAATAATGAAACCTGCAAGTTAAAAAAGCACTTGTTGTACTACAGATCATCCCGTTGCCATTCCAGACCGAATCAGATGTCCTTTCATGTCACCGTGGCCCTCTAACCTCGGCGTGAATTCCCCGGGGCGAGTTGATGGTGACGGGTTCTGACTGCGGGAATTCTTCTGGAGCCATCCTGACAGTACCGCCATAAACAGAGCTGCTTATATTAGAGGCTTTTATTACTTTTTTCCCCCATATTTCTGAATAACAAGCCACGCCAAAATTGTAACACACGCCTACAACTCTATTTTAATTTCTCCTTGCCTTCAGTAAGAAATTAGATAACTTCTTTTGAGGTTGTTCTCTGTACCCAACTCTTTCTTGTTTTCCTTGCTACTTACCAAATCCCGGTGTGTGATCACGTTACCCTTTGCTAGGAAGCGACTAATCAGACTAATGAATGTATAATTCTCCACAAAGCAGAACCTGGCTGCAGTGGAGACCCGCGTGTCCTTGGAGGCGCTAGACCCCGTGGAAATCTATACTTTCTTCTTGGCTTGCTCCTTCTGTTGGAGATCCGTCTCCCTTCAGTAGAGAACAAGCTCTGTGGGTGAAAATGGTGAATCCCCAACAACCGAGCGGCGTTTTTTATGAGAACCTTGGAGGAGAGGAGCCTGGTGCAGTGCCAGGGGCACAGTGCTCGGCGGGGCTCTGATTTACTGTCTCTGAGAACTGGCAGCCTTCCCTTTTTCTTTTATGTAAATCACGAGTTGCAGTAATTTGTGACACAGCAGTACAGGACTTGTTACAGCCTACACAAGTTAGTAAGTTTAAACTAGTCGTAAAAAGAAGATTTATTACCAGGCAGACATCATGATTTGGGCCAACAGGCCTAGACAGAGAAGTGTTTTTCTTGCTAACGTAACCCTTTTCAGTAGCTTTTCTTACAAGGGAAATCGAGCTGTGATTCTTCTGGGTGAAGAAAAAGTTCTTTTTTTGCGTTGCATTTTTGTTGCGCTTCATAAAGCCCAATATTTGTTTAAAAGGCATGTGGGTTTCTCCGCTCATGACAAATGTAACCGACTCCTTTGTAATAATGAAATATTTTATTAAAACTGTTTTTCATGTAGAAAACCACTCGCTAGGTGGAGCATAGCACTAATTAGTGTGCAAGGCAAGGTTTTAAGATGCTGTGCACTTGCAGAGACGGGAAATCTTGCAGACGGGCTTTGCTGCCTGGGTGCTGCTGTTACTGAAAAGGACCTGGGTGTGCACAGCGTTTTCCTTGTGCGACGTGGTGATTTTTGAAAGGGGCCGTCACAAGCTGCCACTTGTTCGGTGTTTAATTCCTCTGCCAAGGTGAGTTCCTCCGGTGTGGTGGGTTGTGTGTCGGGGGTCCCTGCCCGAGGATGGGTCCCTCTGCGCCACCATGCCTGGAGACTTTCAGCAGCGAGCAATCCTGCAAATACCTGTGCCCATCTCTAAATGGGTTTGCTCCTTGTTCAACTATAGAATCACAGAATCGTTCACGTTGGAAAAGACCCTTGGGACCATGGAGTCCAACCACTAACCCCACTCTGCAAAGCTCACCCCTAAACCATCTCCCCAACCCCATATCTAAATGACCTTTAAACCCCTCCAGGGGTGGGGACTCCACCACCTCCCCGGGCAGCCTGTGCCAATGTCTCACTGCTCTTACTGGGAAAATTTTTCCTTGTGTCCAGTGTAACCCTCCCCATTGCAGTTTGAAGCTGTTCCCTCTCATTCTATCACTAATTACCCGTGAGAAGAGACCAGCACCAACCTCTCCACAACATCCTCTCAGGCAGTTGTAGGGAGTGAGGAGGTCTCCCCTCAGCCTCCTCTTCTTCAAACTAACCAGCCCCAGCTCCTTCAATCGTTCTCCATGAGATTTATCCTCCAGGCCCTTCCCCAGCTCCGTTTCCCTCCCCTGCACTCGCTGCAGCCCCTCGAGATCTCTCTGGGGTTGAGGTGCCCAGAACTGGACACAACACTCAAGGTGTGGCCTCCCCAGTGCCGAGCACAGGGGGACGATCCCCTCCCTTCTCCTGCTGGTCACACTATTTCTAACACAGGCCAGGATGCCGTTGGCCTTCTTGGCCACGTGGGCACACTGCTGGCTCGTCGATTAGAACTCCTTGCTAGCAAGAAGTGTGAATTTTTCAAGGAGAAGGGAGATTGCTCAAGCTGGTCACTTAAGATTTGTTCACCAGCTAGTGGCTCTTCAGATAGAGACTCTTTCCTTTTATTTCTTTTACTAAAATAACCTTTTCTGGGCTAGACCAAAGCACGTGCACAAATGGTTGATGCCTGCGACCCGAATGTGACATAATTACTCATCAAGCCTCATGTCGGACATCAGTTAGGGTGGTGTTGGTTGGAGGTGGGGAGGGGGAAGGTTGCTGTTTTCAGCATCTCTCCCCTTTCCCACGTGGAGATGAGCAGGCAGCAGCAACCCCCCCAGCCCGGGCAGTGGACTGGAGGTCTCATTTGCAAAACATTTCACAAAAACAACTAGGAAAATTCAAGAAATGTTTTTTTTTTTTCCTCTCCAGGCTTTTACCTTGTTGAAAGTATAGCATGGGAGACTCAAAACTTTGAGTTGTTCAGCCCTGCGGGAAGAAAGCGCAGAGCAACAACGAGCAGTCTTTTACTAAACATTTACTGAAGTTATGTGTAAATAAATTCAGGCAGCTATTAAACATTTCTTTTTTTCGTAAGTGTGGAAAAAGCAAACCTGTTGGTGAAAGCAGACAGAATGCTGACATAGAAAAACTATATGGCAGTAGGGATTTGATTTTTTAAGGCGCTCTCAGATACTAGAATGACAGCCAGGGTGGGGTCAGGGAAGGTTTAAAAAATGAAAATAAATGAAATGCCTCTTACCTTCATTCCATGCAATTACTGTCTGCTTGATTTTGTTTTGTGGAAGACTGGTTTGACTGTCACTGTTAATCTCGCAGTTGTTCCTCTACCTTTATTTACTTCAGTATTTTTGGCTTCGTTTGTAATGGTGACTTTTTCAAAGCAAAACCCCACTGCTGCTGCAGGAGACAAACGGTGCAAAGGAGCACACCACAAAGATCTCTGCAGGCTGGTAGAGCTGCAAGTGGTAGTTACTTGGTACATAGGTAATGCCATTACAGCAGTAGGAGTATTTTTCAAGGAGTACCCATCGTGTGGTGCTCATGGTTGGCAGGAGAAGCACACGAAGGATCCCCCGAGTGAGGGTGTCTCTCGCTGAGTGGCAGGAACTTCTGAAACGTGACCCAAAACGCGTGGCGAGCTGCTCCTCGGTCCGTTCGCTTCCCATCGGCTTTTGCTTGCTGAGCACTTGGCATCAGTTAGGTATTTCCATTACGTTTAAGTTAATATTGATACACTAATACATCTTTGCTGGCTTATCGCTCATTTATAATTAATTATTTTCCGAGAGATAACTCGTATCTCGTTGTATGTGCAAGCCCAGGATTCATTTGTAAGACACGGCCATGAAGGTGATGGATGGGCGGGTGTTTTGTGCGCATCCCATCCTTTCCTTCGAAGGCCAGGGCTCATCCCTCCCTGCTCCTACCAGCTGGCTGGCGAGAAGACAACACCTCTCCTCCATGGAGCTGCTGCCCTGGCCCAGGAGCGTTCTGACCTCCTCCAGGAGCACGGTGACCTCCAGGAGCACGGTGACCTCCAGGAGCACGGTGACCACCAGCACAAGGGACAGCGTGGCAAAGGGCAGCAGGGCGAGGGGCTGCTCGAGTGCCCATCCGAACCCATGCTTCCCGTGTGAATCCTCTCTTTTTCCTGGATTTTTTGTCTCAGATGTTTTTTTTCCTACAACGGAGGAGGCAAATGAGTGCGCTGAGCCTTGCTGCTGTTCTGTACTGATGTTGAAGACTTGTTCTAAGTTTCTCTAACATGTATTTTGAGAAGAAATTGCCTGGTTTTCAGTCTTGTGTCTGAAGTAGGGCAACAAAGGTGGTGAAGGGTCTGGAGAACAAGTCTTTAAGAGGAGCAGCTGAGAGAACTGGGGTTGTTCAGCCTGAAGGAGAGGAGGCTCAAGAGAGACCTTGTCACTCTCTACATGACAGGAGGTTGTAGTGAGGTGAGGTCGGTCTCTTCTCCCAAGTAACAAGCTATGAGACAAGAGGAAACGGCCTCAAGTTGTGCCGGGGGAGATTTAAATTGGATATTAGGAAGAATTTCTTTACTGGAAGGGTTGTCAAGCCCTGGCTTGGGCTGCCCAGGGCAGTGGTGGGGTCCTCATCCCTGGAGGCGATGGAAAGCTGTGGAGATGTGGTGCTCAGGGACATGGGTTTGTGGAGGGCCTGACAGTGCTGGGTTAATGGTTGGACTCAATCTTAAAGGTCTTTTCCAGCCTAAACTAACCTCTGATTCCGTGCTTTGTGCGTCTTTGGTTTTATCTTTGTGTGTGAAACCACAAAGTAGAAAAAATTGCCTAGAAGTTTTGGATTAGTAGGAACATAACCACTGCGTGTCTCACGCCAGAGGGGCGGGTGAACGGGGGCTTTTTGGTGCCGTCCGTGTGTTCCCTGTGCGCTGTGGGCAGGGAAGGACCCTTGAAGACCCCTGTTGCTCCTCATTTTTCTGTCCCCTTCCCGATGCACACCCGCTGCAGGTAGAACCTGCCCAGGGCTTTCCCTTCGTCTTAGCTTTGAACGTTGCTCGTGGCGCAGTTGTACCCAGTGCTCGTCACCGAAAGCTGCTGGTGTGAGCTGGTGGGAGAGTCACAAGCGGACAACGACACCATTTGACAGTGTAATTGGGAACAATACGTAGACAGTTTCTCCTTTCAGGGCTGATAGAAATTTTACAGGGGCTGAAGTTTCACAACGTCTTTCCTCAGCCTCCTGAAAGACATTTTCAGAGATTCAGTGATGAGCTAATACTGGGCTTCCACATTCCTTCATTCTCTGGTTTGTCCTGAAGTCCGTTATAGTGGAAAATTAAAGCAAGCAGTACATGGGGATGCTGTATTTTTTTATTTTTTTTTTTAAGATAAGAGTCTTTCATTGTCACATTCATAAATGTATCGTTTATTAACTGCTTAGCTCATTGGAAGGGACTGGACTAGAATGAATAGTTGTTTTTACCCTCTTGAAAACAGTTTGACTGCTCAGCCTGGTGTCTGCGGTTTCTTAACTTTGTGTTACAGCTGATTTGCTAAAAGGAACAGTTATGATTCCGAATGGCATTGAACTAGCGGATTTAATTACTTAGTAGATTTAATTAAACTTTGAATTTTTATCAAGCAGTGTAATGAACAAAGCTAATAACTGTGGAGTCCTTTTAGCTTCAGATTGTGTCTTTTAACTGTGTGTAGGTTTCTTACGAATTTATGAAGAACGTTCGTAAGAGTCGATGTATTTTTTTAATGGGAAGATATCTCCTTTCAGAGCTCCTCTCTTGCAAATGACAGCCAGTACCCGTTAGTAGACTTTGCATCTGTCCTTAATGGTATTTTAAAAAAATCTGATGTTCAGTTTCTTTTATCATTCCAGACCTCCTTGTACCTCTTTAGACCTTCTGCCTTGAGGCTATCAATAGCAGAGTCAGGCTGGTGTGTCTCTAGACAACATGTGTAGCAAAAATGCTAAAAAAAGTGGTTTTATTACAAAAAGTATAATGAGGTCTGATGCTTTTAGTATAGGAAGGCAACTTTCATTTTTTTTTCACAATCGTGTAACTCTGACGTTGAGAAGTACTGTGAAGTAAATGATCTATTTAATGATGTTTATGACAACTTTAGAGGATTTATTGCTACCGTATAATTAAAACGAGAATTCTTTATGTTCTGGATTAAGACAAGTCTGTGTGTAGTGCTGAGCAGCAGAGATACATCATGTGAGTGGTAAAGGACTCTGAATTGATCCTTCAGTTTATCGGATTCTGCGTGGAGTTTATAGCAAGAAATTAATTGGGAAAAAATATCTTATATCCACTAGAACCGAGAATTCTTTGTTCAGGACTCAGGTTCAAACCGAGAATTCTTTGTTCAGGATTCAGGTTCGAAAAACCAAACCAACCAAATGGAAACCCCAAACCCTGAGTCTTCCGTGTTGCTGCGATTCAGGTGGTCACGCACATGGAAATACAAACCAGCGGCGATGGAGGTTGTGGTACATCACATCGGGTCGGAACTATTCCTGGGGCCTCTGAAACTGGGCGTGTGTTTGGAGCGATGGATCAGGACCGTTCCTGAGCTCCGGTGTGCTTTGGTGCCTGGAGTCAGGGTGGAGGTTGCGATGGCTTTTCCTGAGCAGTGGGTAAACGCTTCCATGTCTCGCCGTGGCTGGCTGCACGGATCAGGCTCCACAGCTGGTAACCCATTGCTCAAGCAAAACCTCTGCAAAGATACAGTTATCACCTGGTTGAAAGGAAAAAATGAAAGAATATTCAATACTGTGTGACAATTTTTTTAAAAAAAAATCAAGCAAACAAAAAGAAGAAAAAATCCCCAAGACCTAATGCTCTGCAGTTCTCCTGTGGGAAGCTGTACTGAAAGTATTTTCAGTAATGCCACCAATTCATTGTAGTTGAGAAAATCAGATGGTATGCCAAGTGCAGATTGGCTTGGTAGGGAGGTACAAACCGCTGTTAGCTTTTAAACCGTTGGGGTTTCAGCCTTCTTCCAACTTAGCCCTTTGGCTGGACCCTCTGCCCGCATCCAGGCGCTGCTCTGGTGGAGGTGGAGGACTTTGCTGTCTCTCCTTATTAGACACCCACCTCCACCCCTCCAGTTCCAGCTGCGCTGTCGTTCCTCTCCCAGTTATGCTGCAGTTCGTTGACGTTACGCCTGCAATCTCCATCCCAGACCCCGTCCCTGGTGGGTGCCCCACGGCTGCAAAGTGAGGCTGCGCTCGAGTGCCTTCAGGTCGGGAGCATCTCCTGCAGCTTGCCCAGCTCAGGGTAGCAAGCAGACCGTGCCACAGAGACCCAAGCACAGGTTTTTATAAGATTCCTTTGAGAATGAGACAAGAACCATTGATTTTATGCCTCAGATGAGCATTGTAGTAAGAAATCAGTGGTAATTAGGAACTGCATAACGCATCACCTGCGTTAAGCAGGTGCCTGCGCTGCTGGAGATGATGGCTGGGCCACCGGAGAGGCAGCAGCCAGCTCTGCCCTGGTGTCCAGGTCCTGTGGTGGAACTACCTGCTTAACTTGTACGTTCCTGGCTCAGTCGGAAGTTTATGAAATGTATTGTCCAAATTTTCGTCATAAGGTGCGACAAATTATCATTTACTGAGATATGTTCATTAGTAAGCTACTCACATTTTATCTTCTACGTATTCGATGTATGCGGATGTCCAAGAAGACTTTGTGTGTCAGGCAGGTGGTCATTACATGTGCCTTACACCCCTTTAGCTACTTTCTTCCCTATCTCTATGCTGAGATCAGTATTGTCTGCATCTCGTCGTTTTGAACTTTCCCAAACAGCAGTGATCTCACATCAAAAATGTGAGATTGCCTCAGTTTCTTACGAAGTTGGAAATTTTTCCTTTCACCTTGCTTATGACCCTGGCACCTGAAGAGTGAGCGAGATTCGAGCTCACATCAGACCCTTAGTAAAAAGAGAATTGCCTGCTCCGTCATTCGGGTAGGTGCTGTAGTAGTTCCTCCGTGCAGAGAACTGCGTAACCCCATGGTCAGAGTCTTAACACATCCCTACGGAGGATTATTTCAGATTTCGGAGGGTGGCTCACAGCCTGTGCAGTGACCTGGTAGTTTTGAAGCTCTCAGAACTGATCTTTGCTGTTGGGGGAAAAAAAAGAGATTTTTATCTATAGTGAAGAAGTAAAATATATAATAGTATAATATAACGTATTACTTAATTTCCAACTTCCTCATTTAGAAATAATTTCAATCCACTAATTATCTATGAATAAAATTGGAATAATTTACTTACCTCATCCTGCTCTACAAGTACTTGAAAGGACATTGTAGAGAGGTTGGTGCTGGTCTCTTCTCACAGGTCATCAGGGACAGAACCAGGGGGAGGGGGTTCAAGTTGCAACAGGGCAAGTTTAGGCTGGACATTAGGAAGAAATTCTTCACGGAAAGAGTGGTCAGACCCTGGAACAGACTGCCCAGGGAGGGGGTTGAGTCGCCATCCCTGGGTGTGTTTAAGTGTCGCTGAGATGTGGTGTTGGGTGAGATGGTTTAGGGGTGAACTTGTAGTGTAGGGTTAATGGTTGTAGTGTAGGGTTAATGGTTGGACTCGATGGTCCCAAGGGGCTTTTCCAGCCTGAACTGTTCTAGGATTCTATTCTATGCATGGTTTCTGAAATGGGAAACATGTTTTTTGATGCCAACCCAAAAATAAGCCTGGATGAGAAGTCTTCACATCCTCCAAGTGCTGCCACGCTTATTTGTACAGCAGCCCCCGTGCAGCGCCTGCACTTGATTGTGAAGTAAAATGAATGCTTTGCAATCTGCTGGGCTCTGCTTTTCTTCCCTTCCTTTCTTTATCTTGAATTCTGTGCCTTCCTATTCTCCACTCCACCGAAGAGCTCGGCACTTGTAATAAGCCCTTGTGAGGAGGTTGTTTCCGAGGCCTCTCTCTGCTGACAGATGATGAAAAACGTCTGCAGGCAGAATGCTGGAAAAGCAGCGTTTCTGTTCTTCGTGGGCACGCTTCGTGTCAGTCCCGTTATCCCCGCGTGCACCAAGACCGTCACTGAAGGGATGAGCTGTTAATTTCTGTGCTTGGAGGTGAAGCTTGTTCTGATAGACGTATTTTCTAGTTTAAAAAAAAAAAAAAGAAAACCCCCCACAAAAATATTTGAAATCCGCTTCAGTAAGTTGACAAACAGAACTGCTGAATCACTGCTCCTGCTTAGCTGCAGCTATTGAACGGAGGTACCGGAGGCGCCGCGAGGCACAAGGAGATGCTGCCTTTGGAAGGTGGGAAGCGTGTGCGGCTCTTTCGGAAATTGCACGGGTGTGGCGAGGTGCAGAGCTCTGCAGAGAAGCATAGATTATTTTGGTTTCAAGATCTTGAAACATAATCACAGAAGGAGAGTTCTGCTGCAAATTCAAGCAGCCTCATTTGCTTTGCTAGAAGCATGTGAATTTATGCCCTTGAAGGACAAGCTTGATTTTTTGGTTTTTTTTTTTTTTCTGGTGCTTGATTCAAACCCAACTTGATTATGTTGAGTGAAACCAGTGGTTCAGAAGAGGCAGGTGAATGATTCCAGGTACTGTTTGACCTCTCTGCTGGGAGAGACTAAATGAAATAATCTACTGCTTGGAGAAGCATAAGCAAAGGATAAACTGAGGATTTGTAAAGGTGTAAATAGGTAGAAAAGTTTGATCAGGGATTCACTGCGTCTCCCAGGGAAAAAAAAGGGTGAAAATGTGAGATAACAAATGATGCTTTTTTTTTTTTTTTTTTTTTTTTTGCAAGCTGTGCTCAGTTAAGTCACGCAGTTCATTGTCAAAAAGATAAATAGATTTACCGAGGGAGTGCACGAACTGATGGTGATCTGTGGAGTGCACAGCCCGCACCTGAGCAAAGGGGGATCTGTGCAAGAATTATTTTAAAACCTTCTTGTCTTCTCCTTTCTGCCACCATCTATCTCTGCCTTTGTGACAGCGAGCTAAGCCAGACAGACCTTTGTCCTGTTCCAGGACAGCATTTATCATCTTGGGATTCAAAGGAAGCCGTTCCCAGGTTAACACAAAGCAAAGAAAGGCTTTGGGGTTTGGTTTACTGAATTATAATAACAAAAACTGGAAGAGGCCTGGAGACACTTTGTCTCTGCTGTCGATATTGTTTATTCCTATGTTTTTCATAGTTCTGTTGTGAATTGACAAACGAGTTTTTGTTTATTTGCATGCTGAAGGGTGGGTTCTGACTTTGGTTTTGGTCACGGGAAGCCTCTGCGTCGTGTGTTCTCTGGCTTTAGCTGAGATTTCTTTTTACTCAGTTGCCCACACGTGCTTCTAACTTTGTGCACCTGTGATCAACCCTTAAGTGTTCTTAAAGAGCATCACTTCTTCAGTTCTTGTATTTTAGCTCATGAAAATTCTTCTATTTCCTCAAGCATATCAATGTGTAATTCAGTAACTTGTTTTGTGGCTTGGATTTCAGCTAGGTTTCTTTAAGAAGGCTGTGAGAACTCTAGCTTCAGAAGTTTCGAAGCAGATGTTAGAAAAAAAGACCCCCAACAAACCAAAAAGCAAACAAAACCCAATCACCTACATATGCTGTGAATGTTTTAAATCCAGATAATCGTGCCCTGTGGTGTGGGGACAGCTGAGGTGCCCTTCTGAGACCTGCTTCCATCCCTCATCTCATTTTCTTTCTTTCATCTTCCATTTAAATGAAGACAAGTAGACTGCAGGGCCAAGTTCATGAATCAATTTGACTTACAGAGGAGACGAGGCATCTAGGTCTCTCTTTCGTGAAGGTTTCTCGCAGTGTCAATTCTTAATATTGGAAGATTGAGCTAATACAATCCTTGTGGGCGGGAGAAATGAGGCGTGTATTTGTCATGGGCACCTGGCAGCGGTAACGGGATTAACGTGACAGCACCCATCCTTCTCTGTACTTTGCTCACCATTTAAGGTGTGTTCATCTGTGTGTGTATAAATACGTGTGTGTGCATATGTAATTACGTGTGTGCAAAAGTGTTTTTCTCCTGCCTTTTCACTGGACCGTCATTGCATCTCAAGCTTCACAGAATCCTAGAATGGCCTAGGTTGGAAAGGACCTTAGAGCTCATCTAACCCAACCCCCTGCCATGGGCAGGGACGCCCTTAACCAGCCCAGGTTGCTCCAGGCTCATCCAACCTGGCCTTGAGCATCTCCAGGGAGGGGGCAGCCACAGCCTCTCTGGGCAATCTGTGCCACAGTCTGGCCACCCTCGGGCTGAAGAGTTTCTTCCCAAGATCCAACCTAAACCTGTTCTCCTTCAACTTAAATCCCTCTCCCCTTGTCCTGTCGCTGGACACTCTTGTACAAAGTCCCTCCCCACCTCCCTGTAGGTCCCTTCAGGCACTGAGGGCAGTGACAAGGTCCCCCCGGAGTCTTCTCTTCCCCAGCTGAACACCCCCAGCTCCCTCAGCCTGTCCTCGCAGCAGAGCTGCTCCAGCCCCTGGGTCACCTTTGTGGCCTCCTCAGGACTCGTCCCAACAGCTCCACGTCCCTCTTAGGGTGGGGACCCCAGCGCTGGAGGCAGCACTCGAGGTGGGGTCTCAGCGGGGCAGAGCAAAGGGGGAGAAGCCCCTCTCTGGCCCTGCTGGCCGCCCTCCTCTGGGTGCAGCCCAGGGCAGGGTTGGCTGCTGGGCTGCAGGAGCGCCCGGCCGGCTCAGGCTGAGCTGCTCGTCTGCCAACACCCCCGAGTCCTTCTCTCCAGGGCTGCTCTCACCCCACTCTGTGCCCAGTTTGTGTCTGGGACTGGGACTGGCCCCACGCGGGTGCAGGACCCTGCACTGTGACTTGCTGAACCTCGAGCTTGTCCTCGTGTGTCGGGATGGATGCTCTTTCACACCTGCAGTACCCATTGCCCGTAACTCATGGAAAGCCTTTCTGATGTTAGTACCCAAATTATTCGAGCTGTAAGAAGCTCGTTTAGAAAATTACAGAATTCCTGAGCTAGTGCCTGTGTTGAAGGCCCGTGTGGCAGAGGATCTCTGATTGCTAGAGCACAAGCCACCTTGGACTTCGTCAAGGGCCCATTGAGAAATGCCGTGCGGGTGGCATCGAATCGCGATGGCTCCTCCAGGTGTTGGTTTGGTTCTGCTCCTTCCTCCTCAGCCGAGGCATCTCTGAGGAAGGACAGAGCTGTGAAAAACAGAACCTCTCCAGTTTTGGAAGTATTTCAGTTTCTTCAACTTCTTCCCCGGTTGTGGAACATTTCCGTAGATCTTTCACGTATCTAGAAAAATAATCAGTTTGATTTAGCATCAGCTCCTGTAACTTCTGTACAGGAAAGATTCTTAATGAGCTTGGGAGGCTGCTGAGGATTAAGGCATTATTTGTAAATTCACTGAAATATATTTAAAGCTGTGTCAGAGATACCTTATGAAAAATTCATGTTTACAGAGGTGGCAAAAATCTGTTAAAGATGAACAGAGACTCTGAAACCCCTCTCTGAGAGGAATATGGTTGAGGCAAGTTAGAAATCTTGAGTACGAATCAAAACACGATGTTCTATTTCAGTTCTCATGGAAGTGAATTAATCTAATATACAAAAAAAAAGTTTTCCCAGTTACATCAGCCTGTAAATCCTCATTGGTGTTCCGCACCTCCTCTCTCGCTGGGGCTGGTTTTGGGGCTGGCCTTGTGTTGGATGTTTGTTTCCAGGTGCCCATGCTGAGGGTGGGGATGCTTTCCAGCTCTCCCAGTCCTCATGCCCCCCATGCCGTTCCCTGAGCACTTCTTCTCTCCAACATCTCCCTGCGCTGGACACTTTTCCTTCTGGAAATGGCCAGATTTCCCGATTTCAAGATTTCTAAACTTGAGTGAATCCTATTTACATTACACAGATGGTTAGTGCCCAAAAAACTGGCACAAGAGGCTCTGGACATCTCGGCAGGAGAACTGGGCATTCAGTTTGCAGACCCTGCCGTGGTGCTGGAGGGGTCTCTGTGACACACTGGTGGCTGGAAGCCTTTGGCAGTGCTTTTTGGGTAAGATTTCATGCAAAACGAGTCAAACACAGACGAATTCGGGAGGCTATTGCTGTACAAATGGCCAAAAGCCCATCCGAGTCCTTAGAAGCAATGTTATGTGCAGCGTGGAACAAAATTGCCAACATCTGTGTCCCTGAATAAAAAGTCGATTATATTACTCGGGAGTGACATGAAGGACCAACACAAGCCCATGGAGACCCACCAGCAAGGCCAGACCTTGGAATGAGGAAGAAGCAGCAGAGTGAAGCGCAACCTTGAGGTGTTGTACATATGTACCAGCAAGAGGGAAGCCTGATAAGGAGTGAAGTGGGTTTTTCAACAGAAAGGAAAAAGCAAGTCAAAGCTTTTTGCTCCCTTTTTAAAATTTTTTATTTAGTATTCAGTCAAATTTGCAACTTAACCAGCAGCAGAAGCACTCCCAAAGCATTTGTGGATCAGATATGCTCATGAGCTTATCGATAGACAGCCAGGTAATTTCTGTGTAGAAAAACTGAATGCATCTCTTGGCTTTTTCAGGGTTCGTGGCTATTTGTGAGTCCTCCCTCAAGTCCCTTTTACAATTGTAAGTTATTTTAAACACGAGCCTGGAGGTGACCTCAAGTACTTTCGAGAGGTGGCAACGCTTTTACCTGGGAGTTCAGGCAGGGCAGGGCTGCCCCTGGTGGGGACGTGCAGCTTTCGGCTCTTCAGCAGAGGCAAGAGGGGCTGCAAAATCTTGGACCCCTCCTCGCTGGAGGATTTTGTGTGAATTTTGGCAACGCTCGGGCAGCCCCTGTTGGTGAAGCCCCGTTGCCCCTGCAGAGGGACAGAGGAGTTACTGCCGAGTCCTTTGAAGTCGGTGACCTGCAGAGCGCCGTCAAAAAGGAGTAGAAAAACTCTGTGGAAAAGGTGCTTCTGTCAGAGAATTCCAAGTGGTGTTTCTGAAGATGCACTCCGGGAGGAAATTGCCTGCGATGCTCATAAACACCAGGACAGGTGGGTAACTCAGGAGCAGCAGCGCGTGTTCACAGATTCTTGCCTTTCTTACCATTCATGCATTCTGAATACTTAAGAAACACTTTATTATTTTTTTTTACCTTCTAGATGACAAGGTTGTGCGTCATGTTTATATTCTCGGATTGAAGAAGTGCGGGTATATGTTTTGCATGTGGATTTTGGTACGGAAACTTGAATAGGGATTTGGTATTTCATAAAATATTCTGAGCAGTTTGGTTTGATTTATGTTGTGCCAATAAGTAGCTGTACTTGGTAGAAAAAGGGTAAAGAACAACACAGAGATGTGGTGAAATGGCAGTGTTGATTTGGAAAACCAATGAAATTGTTTTGTTTGCTTTGGATAAGTAACAGATCGCTCAGCAGAAACATTCATAGTGGCTTTGTGCATTTAGAAAGCCAACTTTGGCGACATACCTGGCGTTGGAAAACTTTTGACACCAGCTTTATCTATTCTGTGCTAGCAAAAATTCAATTTTCTGGGAAGAGTTTGGTCAAATTGAATATTTGCAGATGGCCTTAATTTGCTAAATACTCCCGCCATCTCTGGCGTTCTGATGTTTGCTTGGTTCTTGTTTTAATGTTTTAAATTGTGTTTGAAAAGTGGGAGGTGTTGCTTTTCCTAACTTGAACGTGGTCGGATTGTGGGTGCTTTGGGTCCGAGGTGGTTGGGGACTGGCTTCGAGATGGTTGGGGACTGCAGTTTGAGATGGTTGGCCACAAAACTTGTTTGTTTTTTAAATATGGGAGAGAAAATGTAAGAAAAGATGCTCCTGGGTGTGGATTCAAGTTACACCTCTGAAAGTGTTTCATGTGTGTGTGGTTGTTAATTCATAACCGTGTGCTGCTTCTCTAAAGATTTAATAAGCTGAAGTTGCTGCATTTTAACTACAGCAGAATTAAATATGTTTCTCCATCACAGATATGTGTAGGCTGTGATTAAAGTGCCGTCTGATAGTGCTTCGCTTTGAATAAAACCATGAGAGTGGAAAGGCTGTTGGGGAAATTTCTGATTGGTTTTATATTAAACATCAGGACAGGGAAATATCTTTGCATTTCTATCTTGATGGACCTTAATAAACAACAGAGGAACGCGGAATCTTGGAAGGAAAATTAGTTTTGTAGATGAAGGATTACACAACTCGGGCTTTCAAGCGGAATGTACAAAACTTCTCAGGCTGAGATGAAACGGAGTCCCCGGGACGCCGCGCTGCACACGAGCTGGCATTTCTGATGAATTTACAGCAGGTTTGCGCCGGAGCGTGGCATCCCGTGCAGCTGTCTTCCTGTTATTGTTCCAACGTGAAACCCTTCGCTGTGGGGATTCCGCGCCTTTTGGGGAGACACAGTTTGAGACCCCATCTGGAATATTGTGCCCAGTTCTGGGCCCCTCAGTTTAAGAAAGACAGGGAACTGCTGGAGAGAGTCCAGCACAGGGCAACTGGGATGATGGAGGGAGTGGAGCATCTCCCTGGTGAGGAAAGGCTGAGGGAGCTGGGGCTCTTTAGTTTGGAGAAGAGGAGGCTGAGGGGTGACCTCATTCATGTTTACAAATATCTAAAGGGTGAGTGTCACGAGGATGGAGCCAGGCTCTTCTCGGTGACACCCAATGACAGGACAAGGGGTAATGGGCTGAAACTGGAACACAAGAGGTTCCGCTTAAACTCGAGAAGAAACTTCTTCTCAGTGAGGGTGACGGAGCCCTGGCCCAGGCTGCCCAGGGAGGTTGTGGAGTCTCCTTCTCTGGAGACATTCCAGACCCGCCTGGACACGTTCCTGTGTAGCATTATCGAGGCGTTCCTGCTCTGGCAGGGGGATTGGACTGGATGATCTTTCGAGGTCCCTTCCAATCCCTGACATTCTATGATTCTATGATTCTATGATTGGGCTTACTGCAAGGAGAGGCAGCAAATTTTCTGTCGGTTGCTAAATTCATTATTTTACTTTTCCCCCTACACAATTTGTTTCAGAGAAAATTTGCGATTTCTGCTCAGGGGAAAAAAAAAAAAAGGGTCACAAAAATAGTTTTATCCAATCCCAGAGTATTTCAGCAGACAGTAATAATTAAAAATGAATGGTGTGTTGCCTCACTCCTTAGTTGGGTGCCTCGTTGCGCTCTGCCTCGTGGTGCTCCTTCAGCTTTCATGTCACGTGGCGGCCAAACCTTCTCCTTGCCTTGCAGACATTCATCCCTTTTTTTGAGGAATTCCCTCCTTTCCGTGTCTGTTGTGTCTCCTGGGGAGGAAGACGTTGGCCGGGCTTCTTTCTGTGCTTCTGACCTGCTTTTCCGTGGTTTCAGCGGTCGAGCTGACTCTTTTTGCCTGTGCCCCGCTGCCCTTCAGATAAATTTGCGCGCTCTGCCTCTCCCAGCAAAAAGCACGCGGGATTTATTTCTGTGAACACGATTTGCAGCTTGAGGTACCAGTCTCTGCGGAGTTTCCTTGCTTCTCCCGAAAGCGATGATACCGCAGAGTTTAATTACTGGCTGTTAATCCCAAATATTTTACGTTCGCGGCTCAAATACTTTATGTTCTGCTCATTTCTGTCTCTCGAGCGACTTCATCCCCGCGTGTGATCGCAGCGAGAGCTCGTCACGTCCTCTTGCTGCAGCACGCAAAGGCGCTGCTTCTCTGATCGAAGGGAAGGATACAAAACCGTGTCAGTCAATACTGTAAAATGTTCTTCGCTCGACTGAAGCAAAAAACTAGAACTGCAGAAACAAAATTTCTGTGCCTGGAGCGTGTAACGTTTGTTCTTAAAAAACCTTTTATGTACATTTCGGCTGGGTCGCTCTAGCAAGCCCTGATGTCTGATTTGCTTGGGAAAAATGTCGATTTTTCCTTCCAAAGTCACTTAGTCTAATTCCTGTGCATTTTGTAGCAAAGGGTTTATTCTTCTAGCATTTTATTTAGTTAGTTGCAAAACTACACGATTTAATTACTCTTCAGCTCCTAGAGAAGCCTTCCTAAGTCGCAGTCCTCCAGGATATTGAGCACGACATTTTTCAAAGTGGTTTTGATACCTGAGATGAGAAATGGACGTGGCAGCGGAAAAACAAGCCCACGATCCCTTCCTTGAGCTGGAGGGGTAATGTTGGAGCGCGGGGCGGGAGCTCACAGCTCGGAGGTCGCTGTAGGACCCCGCTCCGGTCGTCGATTCGGCGTCTGGGCAGCGAGGAGCTGGGAGGACACGGGGCTCTTCTGCTCGGCTGCACATCGAGGCCGGGGAGTGGAACTGATGATGGTTCGGTCGTTCTGCGTCTGAAGCTTTTGCTTGAGAATAATGATTATAATTTTTTTCTATATGTGGAGTGTCTCATTTATCTTCATATAACGTTTCCTAAGAAGAGCAGTCGGTATCTCGTTTGGTTTTATATGCTTGTACGAGGCGACACTACAATTCTCCTTCACATTCAAAATTGGCTGGACAAGTATTTCTCCGAAGTAGTGGCTGATAATATGTGGAGTACTCTGTCAGTGGTTTTCAGGATGGATTTTTTTTTTTTTTGGTCGCTGAAGATTGATTTATTTGGGATAAGTGAATAAGGGATTGGATGACGCTATCACATGCCTGCTAGTTAAAACTTAAAAAAAAAAATAAATTGGTTACAATGAGTTTAATATTCATGTTCTTCAACGATTTTCAATGGCTATAAAAGTGCTTTTCAAAGCTTTTCTGTGTGTAGAATCTGAGAGGGGTGCTGTGCTCCATAATCCTGGTGTCCATCTCATGAGAATGGTCATTTGCTGTTGATGTGATTGCAGCCAAAAGCTGTGAGTGACCAAATCTGGGGATTTTTAATCATCTTAGAAAGGAGCTGGATGTAAACTCGGATCCAGATAGTGATAAAACCTCACAGTCACAGTGCAGCGCAGAGAAAATTGTGGTGCATCGCTATATTTTTAATTTATTTAATTATATTTTATATTATATATTATATTTTAATTTTTTTTTTACTCTTCATTTTGAACGGCCAAAATTTGGGAGCGCCATTGGCGAGGACCAGAGCTGCTGCCCCCACACTAAACGTTACCTTTCGCTCTCGTGTGTTCCAGCCGTTATTTCTCGAAACCAAGAAGGACCTGGCGAGATGGGCAAGGCCGTGCTCATCCCCAAGGATGACCAGGAGAAGATGAAGGAGCTGTTCAAAATCAACCAGTTTAACCTGATGGCCAGCGACTTGATCGCTCTGAACCGAAGTTTGCCCGACGTGAGATTAGATGGGTGAGTCCCTGGTGCCGGCTGCACCCGACTTTGTTAGGAAAAGAGTTATCATGTCACAAACATTCCTACCCTGTGCAGTTTCTTCTGTGAACAGCAGGAAAATTGTCGACTTTGGAGCCGTCGGTTGCGTTGAGGCACGTAGCAAAATGCCCTCTGGTGCGTCTTATCACCTGGAATAATTTAAATACTTTTCTGCTCAGGGAAAACTTCGTTTTGTTTGAATTGCTCAAAACATCAATGTCTACTTTATACATTTTTCAACTATGCTGTTGGCATTTAAAGATTGGCATTTTAATGCTGATAAAAAGAAGATGTTACCAATACAAAAAACCCCCCGATGCCTGCAGGATGTAGTTTGCTTTTAACTGTCCGTAGACCTTCCCAGAATAATCAGAATTTTAACAGAAAGTCTTTCAAAATGTTTTGCAACAATATAAAAAGTGGAGAGGGGTTTGTGGTTGGGTTTTTTTGGTTTGGTTCGAAGTGTAGTAACTTACAGTCATTATTTTTGGGTGAAGCCTGAAGTCTGCATCGTGACTTCGGGACTGGAATAGCTTGTGGGGAGTGTTTTACCAAGTCCGTTGAATTCCTTTTAATGGAATTTACAGATTAATTTTTGCAGTTACAACAGTGGGCTTGTGTTTACATGTGCATTTAATGTGAAAGAACAAATGCGTGTGTTTATCTCCATTTAAACAGGAATTCCTATTGCTATCGAAAGACCTTGTGACAAGTTATGGTACTTGGAAAAAAAAAAAAAAGCCTAGCTCTGGTGTGTGTATTGTTTTCAGCAGTCAGAGAATTTCCTCCTGTCTCCGGTGACCGTGTTAACGTGAGCTGATGGAGCGGACTGTCAAGCCCGTTTTATTTAACTTGAAACTTTCCTGTAAAGCGACTCTCTTCTAGGAGTCTCCAACTGAAATTGCATTCGTGGAGGGTTATCCAAACGTGGATACTTTGGGAAGTAAATTTTTAGATGTGGGATTTTTTTTTCCCACTTAATTTTTTTTAGAAACCTGCCGTTAATTGAGTTTTACTTTTTTCCAATTCATTTTTTTTCCACATTCTCCTTTACCTCCATAAGCAGTCCCATTTGCAGGTACTGCAGCTTCCGACCAGTAAAAATGTAGAGAAATGTAAGCAGAGCTAAATATATACAAGTAGTCAGGTCTTGTAAAATTTCCCATTACTTTAGCTTTTTTTAAACTTGTTACTTAGCCAAAATCTTGAGTTGGAAAGAAAGTGCGTGTTGAAGAAACCGGCCGAACGTTCAATGTAATGAATAGTTCTGCGCAGCGTAAGGGAGATGAGATGTTTAATACCGAGAGAAATCTGTCTAATGCATTTTCTTGGTGAAAAGAAGTTTCCTTTTCTTGTTTGAAAGGACAGAAAGTATTATGGGATTTAGAAAAAAACCAATAATTTTCCCATTTTCCTCCGCAGACAGATGCTTTCTGTACATACTCTGTCTTTAGGGAGTATTAAATTGTTCTGAAAGCCAATTTATAATGCTTTGCTATTAAGGAAGAATATGTTTTTATGGTTAATATATTTCACATATGACAGAAAGATGTATTTTTATTGACGTGGGGGACAGAGGCATCTGGTTTGTGCCGGGTGTCTTAACTCGCTGTGCTTTTCCCATTATAAATGCAAGCTGTTCTCCCAGAGGCCAGGAAGTTTACTGTGATAAAATTAGATAAATAGAAGCAAAGAAAATGAAAAATGTTCTTGGCTGGACGTGCTGTCTAGTGGGAAATCCATAATAACCTGTGGGGCTGCGGACACCGCTGTGTTAGGAGTCATCATGAGCTGATGAACAGACTGAGTGTAAAGGTGTAAAATCAATATATTGGCTGTGAAACGCTAAATGCAGCAAAAAACTCAAGGCCAGAGAGACGAGACTTTGCTGGAAGGTGCTGGGGATGAGGTGGGCAGTTGTGGGGCGCTGGCGGGGGGAGTGGGAGGAGGGTCCCGGCTCGCCTGTGCCTTTCCTGGGCTGGTGCTGGGCGATTAAAGGAATTAGAGGGCACTTATGTACAAATTAGGGGACATCCAGCTGGAAAGCAGCTCCCTGGAGAAAGACCTTGGAGTCCCAGTGGGCAGTGAGTTGTCCCTGGGACAGCAACAGGCCCTTGTGGCCAAGAGGCCAGTGGGATCCTGGGGGGCATTAAGAAAAGTGTGTCCAGCAGGGCTGGGGAGGTTCTCCTGCTCCTCTGCTCTGCCCTGGTGAGACCACCCCTGGAATCCTGTGTCCAGTTTGGGGCTGCCCAGTTCCAGAGAGACTGGGACCTACTGGAGAGAGTCCAAGGGAGAGCTACGAGGGGGATCAAGGGACTGAACATCTCTGCTGTGAAGAGAGACTGAGAGACCTGGGGCTGTTCAGCCTTGAGAGGAGACGGCTGAGAGGGGACCTTGTTAACGTAGAGAAATATCTGAGGGGTGGGGGGCAAGGGGAAGGGGACAATCTCTTCCCAGTGGTGCCCAGCAAGAGAACAAGGAATAATGGGTTTAAGTTAGAACATGGGAAGTTCCACCTCAGCACGAGGAGAAGCTTCTTGGCTGTGCGGGTGCCGGAGCCCTGGCCCAGGCTGCCCAGAGAGGGTGTGGAGTCTCCTGCTCTGGAGACTTTCCAACCCGCCTGGACGCGTTCCTGTGGGGCTGCCCTGGGTGACCCTGCTCTGGCAGGGGGTGGCACTGGGTGATCTCCAGAGGTCCCTTCCAACCCCAACATTCTGTGATTCTGTGCGGGACTAATTAACTCTGGGCATGTTGTGACCTTCTTACTGTCGGCATCACGTGCCAGCGCTTTGCTGCCTGCAGGTTTCCCTGTGCCGTGCCGTTAAGTCGCTGCCTGCACAAGCTGTGAAGGGTTTCTGTGCTGTCAGGGCTGTTGAGGGGTCTTGGGGGGTCAGAGGGGAGCCAAGGCCAGTGGCACCCGTCCTGAGTGTGCTCCTCTTCTCCGTCTTGTGCGAGGTGTCCCTGACAGTCACAGCGAGTTTCTGTCTTGGGCTGGTTTCAAACTGAGCTGGTGGAGAAGTGTCTCACTGCCTTTTTCTCAGGCGTGTCCTCTTGCTGCTCCCGGCGGTGTCAGGTGCAGGCTTAAAGCAGAAAATGATGTGTCCAACTTCCCACATGCTGTCTTCAAGGAAAATAAAACCTCAGCTTCTCTGTTGGTCCTGCCTTTAGAAGGTTTTATGACTTCCAACTATGGTTTAACCCTAAATGCAAAGTGTCAGGTCTAATTTGAAGCAGCTATCAATTAAACCTTAAAAATTCAACCTGGGAATGTTTGATTTTATTTCTAAATGTTTTCCCCAGCAAGGGGAGAAATCCACCCTCAATCTCTTCTGGGTGAGTAAAGGTTGCATGTGCTGTCCTACAAATTGCAAACCCCTTATAATTAGATTTTCTTATGGTTGAAATTTCGGTTGAAGTCAGCCGTTGCGTTGAGTTTGCGTGCATGTGCCGATGAGCATACACTTCTGATCAGAAACAAGCTCACCTTATGATTTTCTGAATAGTAGTTGTGGCGTAAACTGGGCTCTATAGTTCTGTGCTGGCTTTTTCAAAGCAAAACCTTTGACAGGCTGTCCCAGGGTCGGAGAAAAAAAAGGCTCTGGAAGAAGTAGTGAAGAGGTGGCAATTACTGCCTGTGAAAAAACATCGTTTGTGAAGCAGCTGTGAAAATCCTTTACTGCCTCGAACTCTGTTGCAGGGCAGGAAGCTTTGATTAGATTCTTTTTCTTTTGGTGAGACCACTCTTTGTGCTTCACGGAATCTAACCCAGATAAGGGAGGGTGAATTCAGGTCTAATCTGTTTGTGTCCCACCAGAAAGTGTTGTATTGATTCTTCTTCCAGCTCCGAGTCATGGTGGCTGAAGTACGTAGAGTTCCTTTGTTGCCAGGTTCATGTGCTTACAGCTTCATATAATTAAAAGGTAATTTCTTTTAAAAGATTTTCCTATGTATATGCAGTTACGCAGAGAGAATCCATAAACCGCTCACGAACGAGCAAGCTCGGGGAGAAATCAGTAATTAGTTTTGGCTCGAAATTGCTTTGAAATGACAGTTTAGAAATTATTCCAGCTTGTTTAGGGGGCAAAAATCACCCCAGGTGACTGCCAGTAGGGAGAGAAAGTACCTACAGGTAATCTGGCTAAAATCAAAGCCGATTCCCGACATACAAATTAGCTAAGGACTGTTAAGATTTAAAACAGAAAAGCAGTTCTCTAGCTATGAGAAAAATATGTGTATGACTCAACAGATGGCATCTCAACTGGTTTTGTGAGTCTCGTGTTGTGGCTGTGCCCGTTGGAAGCCTGATAAAGCGCAGGTGTGACTCCAGAAACGCCGACAGCCCTGCCTGGACTAGCTTATGGTTTTACTAACTTCTTCCTGATTATTGAAGTCTCCGTTTCCCCATACTGCCAAAGCAGCAGCGACCACTGCGACCTTCTTAAACACAGGGTTGCTTCTAAAATTAAAAATTTGCTGCTGTCATACCTTTGAGAGAAGGTCGTCGATGCAAGCTCCCTGCCTAGTGCTCGAGAGCTGCCGTACAACTCATTTGAATGGAAGTGGCTTATTCTTGTTAATCTGAAAATAGATTAAACTCCTCTACATCTGGAGGGGTACCAAAGGAGCAGCAGTGCTGTTGGGGAGAAGGGACTGCATCTGGCTGTCAGCCTGCTTAGTTCTTGATCCTTAGGACTGGCATTTCTTTGTAGACATCGATGCACATGAATCTATGAAGATGTCCTTTGTTCAGAGGACTTCCAGAGTGTCTTTCTTCCAGAAAGATAAACCTGCTTCTTCTCGACGCGCTGATTCATCTGGACTGTAGTCTGCTTTGGAGTCCGGCGGTTAGTATGTCATTGTAAAATAGAAGAAATCAGCTCCTTGTTTGGTGTTAAAATAGTTGAAAACCAATTTCAGTTCCCGGCAGCAGTGCTGTCAGTTTGGGATAGCAACCTTGCAGGGGAGACCCCCAAAATATCACCCCGATAAGTACAAAGAATGATCTGATTTGTAGAAAAATTAATCTAAAGAAGATGGTTTGTTTGCTGTGTTTGTGGCTTCAAGTGACTTTGAATACAAGTAAATGCTTAAACAGTTCATATAAAAGAAGAGATGACCTCGGTGTCGTTTGGCAGGTGTTGGTTGCATTGTTTGCTAGTCATGAATTTGCAGGCTGCCTTGGAAACCCGTCCTGATGGAACCTCATCTCCTTCCCATCCTATCTTCTCCCAGAGTCTGCAGGACAGCTGGCACGGAGCTTTTTCCCCAGACTGAAAATGGGCATGATGAGAGGGTACTTAATTGAAAATTTTGATTTGCATGGCTTCTGTCCAGAAAATGTATGGCTATTTCATGTTTTTTGAGTATGTCTTATCCCCAGTGTGAGGATAAGCACATTCCTAGTTTTCCCGTAAATACCCGAAGTAATCAAATGATGGGAGGTTAAACTGGTAGCTATTTAGTTGTCCTGTGGTATGTGCTTTGTGAAAACCTGTCGTATTGAAACAGAAAGGTTGGCTATTTCGGGCAGATTGACCTTGTATAGCAGTTCAGCCTTTCTTTCAGCAGCTCGTGCTCCCCGGACAGTCCCCACCGTGTGATCCTGACCCTCGGCGGCAGCAGAGTCCACCCGTGAAGTGGCTGTAACTCAATTTTCCGATGTAATAGTGCGAGGCTGTTCAAGCTTGAAATTGCTTCCTTGACGTAGAGCTGCTCCCTTTGCCTGGCAAGCCGAGGCTCAGAGAAGGAAGGTTACTGCGATGGCTGCTGTTGGCCCAACCAGTTGGTGCGAGGAATACAGTTCGGCTTTTACACGTGCTTGTAAATGGGCAAGGTGGGACTGAGTCTCCAGATTCGACTGACAAGTGAGAAGAGTCTGCGAAATTACATGCAGCAGCAAGAAAAACTAATTGTAGTTTCTTTACTAAAACAAGAGTCCTTAATGATTAAACCGTGTCGTTACGTTTTTATTTCTTTTTAAGAGCCTGGCAAGTGAGACAAGTAAATGCCATCTCAGCCGTGCAACCTATTAGATGATGCTTCTCCAACCAGGTCATCAATAAAAGTTCATTTCTGCAGGGAGCCGAGCACTGAGCAGTCAAAGCAGTAAAAAGCCTGGGTTTGACTTTGATCAGCAGGTATGCAGATGGCTCCGCCATCACGTCACCTCTCTGTTCAAATATTTTAAAAAAATAAATTTTAATGAGTAGGAGAATTATGAGGTGAGCTCGGTGAATTTCGGAGAAGGTTGAGCAATGATGTATTATGAAAAAATGGCACGGGAGATAGGGTGATGTTAATGATCAAAAGCTGTGCAAGAAAACCTGGTCTGATCTGCAATTTCTCTTACAGATCTTGTTTATTGGAAGAAGTGGAGAAAGTAGAAGGGGCCGCTGGTATAGTCCTCTGAAATAGTCCCCTCTACACTATATTGTTTGCATTTAATAGGATCATAGGATCGTTGGAGTTGGAAAAGACCTTTAATGTCATCGAGCCCAACCGTTACCCCAGCACTGCCAGTTCCCCCACTAACCGGTGTCCCTGGGCACCACATCTACCTGGATTTTAGATCCCTCTAGGGCTGGGGACTCCACACCTACCCTGGGCAGCCCGCGCCAGTGCTTGGCACTGCTCTGCTGTGTTACCGTGGGGAGCTTTGAGTGCTGAGCAAATGGCTGCTGAGGTAACTCCTAAAACACTAAAATGGAGTTTGGAGTTGAAAATCCCCCCCGGCAGAGTTGATATTCAAGGCTATACCTGAAGCTATACCTGAAGCTTTATGAACAGTGACAGCTGAAGGCATGAGTGAAGGGTCTTTGCTCCTACAAACTACAGACCTATTTATACTCCGTAATGAAACACCAGAGAACAATTTTCATGAGGTGCGTTCACATCCATCACCCGCTGGATATAAACATTGGTTAGCTTTGGAGTATTTTGATAAAAGAAATTTAGCAAGACAACGTAGCTGCAGTTCAGGCACGGCTCTGCTTTCCTCTAAGTGAAATAAATTCCTGTTTGATTATTTTCTATTTACCCTTCTATTTTCTATTTACCCTTCACTTGCATAAATTGTGGTTTAAAATATAAACCGGCGTGATTTAAGTAGATTTATTAAAGTCGAGTTTAAAGCTGGTGCGTTGCAATGCCGCAGCAGGATCTCTTACCGGTGCGTGATTTCTCTGGGCTGAGCTGTCGGACAGAGCCGCCTGCAGCTCCTGCCGAGCTGAGAGTTGCCTCTGCCTGTGGCACAAGGGGAGACACGACAGGTCACGCTCCAATTTCCCTGTGCTGGCAGGGAATTCAAGCGCACGGGTGGTCTTCTGTTGGTAGTACTGTAGCGTGCGTTTCATGACTGAGCTTCAGGTTCTGTGAGTGACTTCCAGATTTTGTTCAGACGAGACAGGAGGAGGCTATTTCAGGCAGTAGGATTCTCACAGAACACGAGTTAGCGCTTAATCTAGAAATAAGTTGTTTACTGGGGGTGGGTAACTTGTGCTCCAACATGTGAGGTTTAGAAAACAAACCCAGAAGGTGCCACCGTTATCTCCACGTGACGCGTTTAACAGGTTAGAAGGGAAGATTTGTGATAGGGAATTGTTCTCCAAAAGCAGGTTTTTGTAAATGTGCTGGCCCAGGGCCTGGCTTTGCAGAGGGCCCAAGGATGCGGTTGCAGCCCCAACGGTTGGAGCTCAGCCGGTGCTGCTTGGGCTTCCCGTGTCGGCGTTTCAGAACCACTTGAGCAAAGAGAGGTGGGTTCTGGTTGCCGTTCCTTGTGGAGCGAAACGAGAACTGTTTTTGCATTACTCCTGAACACTGTGATGTTGTTTTGCTCCAATATATATTTTTTTTAAATTAAGCCCGCATTTCTTTATGCTTTTTAAACCTGTTTAAGCTTAGTGGAAGATGGAAATACTTTGATTATTTCCGTGGAGTCCAGCACCGTCCCGCTGGAATAACGCAATGCCCAAGCGCGCTCTGGAAAGCCAGGTACGGCGGAGCACAAACAGCGTTTGTTGTGTGCCCTTAGCAGAGAATAAAGCAGCGTAACGCACCTTGGCATCTCAGCAGGGCACGTTGATATAATTTGGCATCTTGCGAGGTGCCTGAACACGATAGCGGTGTGTTTCGGGTCTAGGGGGAGGTGAGGAAGCGGGACTGGCTGCCAGCTTCGCTCAGCGGTGATGCGTTCACCTCTGCAGCGCTGAGTAATACGCGAGCGTCGCGACGGCGTGTGCCGCTCTCAGGCAGGGGATCGGTGTCAGGGAGGATGGGAAATGGCACGTTTGGGGCTTCCCACGTTTCGTAATAACAAGAGGAGAGCCACAGAGATGATGGAGGGAGTGGAGCATCTCCCTGATGAGGAAAGGCTGAAGGAGCTGGGGCTCTTTAGCTTGGAGAAGAGGAGGCTGAGGGGTGACCTCATTCATGGTTATCAATATGTCAAGGGGGGGTGTCAGGAGGACGGAGCCAGGCTCTTCTCAGCGGCATCCACTGACAGGACAAGGGGCAATGGGTGCAAGCTGGAACACAGGAGGTTCCATAAAAATACGAGGAAAAACTTTTTCACGGTGAGGGTGACAGAGCCCTGGCCCAGGCTGCCCAGGGAGGGTGTGGAGTCTCCTGCTCTGGAGACATTCAAAACCCGCCTGGACACGTTCCTGTGCGCTCTGCTGTAGGTGACCCTGCTCTGGCAGGGGTTGGACTAGATGATCTTTGAGGTCCCTTCCAACCTCTAACACAGTGATTCTGTGGTTCTGTGGATTAGGAAGCTGGTTAGCTCACTCGATTAGAACGTGGTGCTGATAACACCAAGGTCGCGGGTTCCATCCCTGTTGGGTCCCCATGTGTTGCCTGATCTAGTTGAGAGGCGTCCCTGCCCGTGACAGGGAGGTTGGATTAAATGATCCCTGAGGTCCCTTCCAACCTGGGCCATTCTAGGATTCTATGAATTCCAGCTCTTGCGCCACAAAGCTACGGGGTGACATTGGCGAAATGCCGCAAGTGAATACAGGGGCAGACGCCCGAGATGCCGGCAGTGTCCCAGGGACAGTGGCTTTTTGAGCCCTGAGCTTGGTTCCTCATACGGCAAAAGCGGCGTCGCCGTGGGAGGCTGCGGGGCCTTTGCGAGGGATTTTCTTGGATCGTCATTCCAGGTTTTTTGATTGCTTCGTTGCGGTGGGAGCATTATGGTCCAGGAAATGCACCTTTACGAAGCAGCTGAGCCTCACCAGCTGCGAGATTTAAACATCAAAATCGCCTCGAAGTAGTCTGTCATGATAAGCAGCTCCATAGTGTTTTTCAGGGTGTATCTTGCCATCTGTTTTCACTGGGAAGGTGCCAGGAGCGGGGAGAAGGGTGAGGGACGGTGACAGGCGATTACTGACGGTGCAGCAGGGTCTACCCTTGACCGGTCTCTGGCTGTTGAAACTATCACTCCTTTCAGGTCACTTGCTTGCCTTTCAGAGAAAACTTCTGTGGCTCTAATCAATACGCAATCACGACCTTTTGGAAGGCTTTTGACAGTATTGTAGAGCGGAGCTGGAGCGCTTTGGTGCTGCGACAGCTTTTGGAGCGAAATCCCTGTGAACTCAGAGGCGTCGAGGCAGAGTTTAGGTTGTCCGACATCCGCCACGTCCTCAGCCCACCTTCAGCTGCTGCCCGCCCCAGCCGCTGGCCACCGAGAGCCCTACGTTAAAAAAAACCGAGCGTTGATGTCGTCCTGTGAATGCTTGAGTTTGCCCCAGCTCATCTGAGACCTGGCAAACGTTCTCCTAAGGATTGGCGTGCGAGGTGATGTTCCAATTAAGAACGCAGTCTCAACCAGGGAGATTTTTTAATATGTGTGATGGGCTGTTTAAAGGTGAACCCTCGTGTTTCGTGTGAAGTTATTCTTGATCGTTCTTCAAAAATAAAATGTGTGGGCGCGACGCTAAATTAAGGCATTGGAAGAAGCGCAAGGTGTGAAGTTCACCAGAAGGTAACCACACCTATAAAAAGATGAATGTATTGAATTAATTCACTTTAAAACTTCTGATGTTTTGACAGTTTGCTCAGCCCCAGTGCTGCCGTTTTTAATGAGATTTTGTGCAGAGGATCTTTTTGCCTTATGATAAGTTCATGACTTTGGTTTACACCGCTCCTTGGTCTGTCTTTTTACGAGCGTTACTGTGAAACTGGGGAGTTTTTCTTACGTCTTGATACCACTTTCAGTTTTTGAGCGCTGCCGGTGTGTGGTGGATACCCGATGGCATTAGTGGGTGATATTCAAGACTGCTGGATCAGCTGAGAAGAAATACAGCAGCAGGCTGGGGTATGACATAGCAGGTTTTGCAAGAATTCAGGGAGGTGACAGACGGGGACTAAGCAGCAAAACGGAAACAAGCGCAAAAAGAGACATTACCTGTCACTGAGGCAAAGAAGGAGAGGTGAGGAGCTTACGTGTCTTTTGGCTGTTGCCTACTTCCTGCACATATCGATGCTTTTGCGTCATCACAGATACTTTAAAATGCTGGAAATTTGGATTCCAGTGGAACGTAGTGCTGCACCTGTATATTCAAGAACAGCATTTGTCGCAAATACCTTTCTGGGAGGAGACCTTTACTATCCCATAGAGATAAGGTAAGGTTTCATATGTGCATATATGTAGGTTTTTGATGTGTGTGTAGATAAATAAAGCTATCTACATACTTGCTTATATAGATATATATGTTAGGTACCTGAATAAATGCACTGCCACTGTTGCACATCCAATATTAGTCAGAACATAAATACGAATCAAAAGCAGAGACAGGGATACAGCATGTGGCAAGTCCAGGGGTTATTAATTTAGCACTAGGAAATGGTGCATTCCCCCTTTTTCTGTTTCGTGTCCTTCATTTCCACCACCTCTGATTACTGAAGGCTGCAGCGTGCACGGTTACTGCTTTGTCAGTCTGTCTCTGCCTGGAATTCGGGATCCCAAAACGTTCTGAGTAATTAATCATGAAAACCCCTCAAATCATATAAGCTACGTGGTTCTCTATGTTCCCAAACGCATCGTGTAAAAAAATACCTCATCATAAATTGTATATAAGTTATAGTCTCATTTTTTCCACTCCAAATACTTCGCTTTCATCTGAGATTTTTTTTTTTGCCTTGAGTTGCTTCCCTGAGAGCTTCGACACAGTTCTGGAGGGGATAAACCCACGGCGTGGCCCTGCACGCTCGCTTGATTTGCACACAGCCAATAGGAAGGGTGGTAAATAGGTAGAGTCGCGCTCTGTTTCCATGTTATTGATCTTGGAAAATGTGTTTTTCTCACATTTAAACAGCTGTATTTACTTCATGTGTATTCATAAGCTAACATCCGGCGACTGCACGAGAAAAATGCTGCTGGGAAAGTATTTCCAAGTGCGAGCGTGCGTTGAACAGTCAGTTTGCATTGGAAATGGTGCAGGGGGGCCGGGGAAGGAGCCCGCGTGTTTGGTAGCCTCTGAGTAGCAGATGACTGACTTATCGCTTCTTCTGCTCATGGTATATTTTTGGATTCCATGAATTAGGAAAAAATGAAGCGTGAGTCACTGTTGTTGTTTCAGTAAAGGGACGTAAAAGGTTGTTATCTTTTGTGTACTTTAAACACGGAAGAGAGCGCGGTGCTTGGCGGGCGTCTGTTTGGGGCTGACACACCCGTAGAGGTGTCCTGCGAGGGCAGGAGGGAGATCGGTGGGGACTGAGCCTTCCCTGGGGAAGGACACAGGGCACTGCAGAGCCCAGATCCCCGGGGTGTTACCCTCACACAGGACCACACAGTGGTTTGGGTTGGAAGGGACCCTAAAGATCATGGAATCATAGAATGGACAGGGAGCTGCTGGAGAGAGTCCAGTGCAGAGCCACAGGGATGATGAAGGGAGTGGAGCATCTCCCTGGTGAGGAAAGGCTGAGGGAGCTGGGGCTCTTTAGCTTGGAGAAGAGGAGACTGAGGGGTGACCTCATTCATGTTTACAAATATCTAAAGGGGGAGTGTCACGAGGATGGAGCCAGGCTCTTCTCGGTGACAACCAATGACAGGACAAGGGGTAATGGGCTGAAACTGGAACATAAGAGGTTCCGCTTAAACTCGAGAAGAAACTTCTTCTCAGTGAGGGTGACAGAGCCCTGGCACAGGCTGCCCAGGGAGGTTGTGGAGTCTCCTCCTCTGGAGACATTCAAAACCCGCCTGGACGTGTTCCTGTGCGATCTGCTGTAGGTGATCCTGCTCTGGCAGGGGGCTGGACTGGATGATCTTCTGAGGTCCCTTCCAACCTCTAACATTCTGTGATTCTGTGATTCTGTGGTTGGAAGGGACCTCAAAGATCATCTCGTTCCAACCACCTGCCATGGCGGGGACATCTCCCACTAGCTCAGGCTGCTCAAGGCTCCATCCAGCCTGGCCTTGGACACCCCCAGGGATGGAGCATCCACATCCACCCTGGGCAACCTGTGCCAGAGCCTCCCCACCCTCAGGGTGAAGAACTTCTCCCTTAGATCTAGTCTAAACCTACGCTCTTGCAGCGTTCCAAGCCCCTGGCACGGGCAGGGACCCCTCCCACCAGAGCAGGCTGCTCCAAGCCCCATCCAGCCTGGCCTTGGGCACTGCCAGGGATGAGGCATCCACAGATTCTCAGGGGAGCCTGTGCCAGGGTCTCACCACGCTCATAGTGAAGAATTTCTTCCTTGTGTCTCATCTAAATCGACCCTCTCTGAATCCGTTACCCCTTACCCTACCACTGTGTGTCCCTGTAGAAAGTCTCTCCTCATCTTTCCTGTACCCCCCTTTAAGTCTGGGACGGGATGTGCTCCACCAAGATACTCATCCCAGAAGGTGGTCCCTGCGTAGGTACTCTTGGACATAGCAGGGGTACGAGATCTGCAGTGGGAGGCTCTGGGTTTGTTGCTGCACTTGTGGAGGGGAAGCAGGGGAGCCTGCTTGGCCGTTGCACACAGCAGCTCACTGGGGCTGGAACGGGGAGATATCGGGACTCCGGGTCCCTCCTGGCTGTGCTTTCCTCCTACTGGCCTTGCACCACGTCCAGCACCTCCCTGGCCACCTCCGCTGCACCCGTTCGCTGGCGGTGCAGGAAAACTGGCCCAGAGCTGGGCTGGGAGGCATCCTCAGGAGATGAATCAGCCCACAGAGAGGAGCAGCGAGCGTAGAGTTGGGAGCGTGGCCATCGCAGCCGGGAGCGAGGTGAGGGGCAGGGTGCAGATGAGCCACGTTTGTACAGATTGCGATTGCTTTCTGCTGCACGCCCTGGAAATGGCATCGGGAGTTACTTTAAGAGGAAGAATAGTCATTATGCACCCACGGCGTGGTTGTACCATTACAACGTACATATCCTTGTCTCGTTTCACTGCTGACATGCATTTCTGATTATTTTTTAACGTAATCTTGTGCGGTGGCTCTTTTTGAATTTCCGAGATTGTATCTCTTTTAAATGCAATTAAAATGACTGCTGTGAAATACGGGACAAGCAGAATTTATTCCAGCTTTGTACATGCTTTGAAGTGTGATGTTAAGCTCTGGAAAACAACTCTGAACATACACAGCGCTGAGCTTTGTACTACAGCCTTTCTGGTTTTCAGGCTTTGATACACGACTTTCGGATGGCGCGGCTGACACGAGATGCTTTCCAAGGGCAATTATGTGTGTGAGGAAAACTTCTGCTGTGCCTCGGAAACAAACAATTCAAAATGTCTTTTTTTTTTTATTATTTTTTTTTGACATAGTGTCCTGTCCTGCTGGGCTCACCCTCCCTCAGACACCGCTGGGTAAAACGGAGGGTGTGACTGGGAAAGGACTTTTATTTGTTAGTCTGAGCTTGGAATCTGAATCCCAATCAATGGTTTTCAGCAGTTGTTGTGTCGTTAAGTAATGGCTGAAGTTGTTGTGGGGGGGATGGCTGCCAGCAGATTGCAGTGGTCATCGTTGAAATGATGTCAAGCCTGGCGTGTTTCTATGGGTGTGCACATAAATATATGTATTAGCGCTGGGTTTGCTGTTGTTAGCTCTGTGTGTGTGTTTAAACATCCATACACACATACCCTGAACATTTCGCTGCTCCCACAGAAGTCAGTGCTGTTCTGTATTTTTCTGTATTCCCCCCTCACCTTGTACTTGGAAAGCCGTGGTCACGATGTTGTTTGATCTATTTTTCTTTAAATGTCAGCGAGACAGAGCAAAAGGCTAAAGAGAATTTTGTTACGGTAGTAGGTTTAAGAAAGAAGCTGTGGAGAGAAGCTGGCTTTTCTTCAGGGACCTTATTCCTTCGTTGCCTTGCCCCTTGACAGAGTCTGGAGGGAGCTCCTTCCAAGCAGGTACCGCCTTGGCACTGGCTGGTTTTTCAGATAACGCAAAAGCGAGATGCTGAGCCTCTGTCACAGTCAGAGAATACAGGGCACGTGAACACTGATGAATGAGTGATTTACAACTTTTTAGGGAAGCTTCGGGTTTGTGGTACTACAAAGAAGCAGCTGTACGTGATTTCTTCTCCCTTCAGCCGCAGTTTAATTCTCCTGTGTGTGTGTGTGTGTGTGTGTGGGTGCTGCTGCTGAAGAAAGTACGTGCGCGCTCACCTGCCCCTTCTGGAAATGCTTTCCCGAACCAGTGAGCAGTGGGAACAGTTGAGCCAGAAAATTATACACTGGCAAAACAGTCAAAAAAATTTCAAATGATGTTAAGTCACAGCAAGACTTAAAAATCCATATTGTGTGTGTTCGGGTGACGTGACTTGACCTGGGTTGACGCAGGTGTGATTGCTTTTTTGCCGTGTGTCTGAAATCTGGAATGAATACGCAGAAGTTCGGGTTGTCTTCCGTAATAACCGAATGGCTTTTATTTATTCCACAAGAGCGGCGATGTTTGCTATCTGTTGCTCACTTTGTCTTGATTTCTACTTTTTCCAAAAATAGGTGATAATTATTGACCTCTCATTCTTCCACCGAATGGGCATCTAGAGAGTTCTAGAAAGCAGTATTTTTTCTCTTCTCTTTGAGCAACAACCAAAGATGGGAAGGTCTCAGAGGACCGTGGGCTTCTAACCATAGAATTTGGTATTTGTTTGACCCAACGCTCAATACACTTTATATTAATTGCCCCACGCCCTGCCCGCAGCTGAGGGTTTTCTCTTTGCGATGTTGGGACGTGTCGACGCTGAGGCTGCTGATGTCTCGGGGTATCGAGCTGGAGTCTGAGGGAGCTGTGAATGCAGCGGTGCATGTTCCTCTGCGTGCTCTGCGGTGTTTTCTCAGCAAGGAAACAGGGTTTGCAATTTCCCTTTGCTTTTGGGCTCCTGGTTTGGGAGCTTGAAGAGATAAGTAACCAGTTTGGAGTGTATCCTGCTCAACAATCTGGAAGCGCCTTTCCCAGGCTGGCCCGTTGGTAGAGCTCTTTAGGGGGTTTTGTAAAGCTTAACCTCCCTTTTCTTCTATTCTGTATTTTTTTGGCAGGTGCAAGACAAAAGTCTACCCCGACGAGCTGCCCAACACAAGCGTGGTTATTGTGTTTCACAACGAAGCCTGGAGCACGCTGCTCCGGACGGTGTACAGCGTGATCAACCGCTCGCCGCACCGCCTGCTGTCCGAAATCATCCTGGTGGACGATGCCAGCGAGAGGGGTAGGTTTCGGGGCCGGGGGTCCCATATTCCACGCGTGGATTTGGCTTGAGGATCCCGCAGGAAAGGGGTGTGGGAGCGTGGCTGCCTTTTGTCAGGGCGGAACCGGACCTGCGTCGCTCGCCGAGCATCTCCCAGCGCTGCTGGGACCAGCAGCAAACGGCCTCTGGGGGGTGTGGGCAGAGCTGAAGGACGCGGAGAGAGGAGCCGAGGCGAGGGTTGGTTGTCAGGTGGTCAGTCTGATGTGCGGTGCTCCACACTGTGGTTAATCATTTCACATCACTGCAAAAGACAGTCCTTTTCCACATCTCTGTCTCGCTGTCTCTCAGACCCCCATGTCCTTCGTTTTAGATTTTCCCGAATGCCCACTCTGAGCCAATTTCCTTGTAGTGCTGCTGTTTGTCGTTCTTTTCTTTTGGCCTTGGCACTTTATATATTTTGTTTTACTTCAGTTTTTACTTTACTTTTTTACTTTACTTTAACCCAGGATTTAGAAAGGAAACTGTATGCACGTAAAACACGTTACCTGGAAAAGGAAACACACTACATTTTATAAACTGAATTGATGGAATGATGTATTTTCCTTGAGTAGCCAAATATCACAGAATCACAGAATGTTAAAGGTTGGAAGGGACCTCAAAGATCATCTAGTCCAACCCCCCTGCCAGAGCAGGATCACCTACACTAGAGCGCACAGGAACGCGTCCAGGCGGGTTTTGAATGTCTCAAGAGATGGAGATTCCACAACCTCCCTAGGCAGCCTGTTCCAGTGCTCAGTCACCCTCACAGTGAAAAAGTTTTTCCTCATATTTTTCTGGAACCTCCTGTGTTCCAGCTTCCACCCATTGCCCCTTGTCCTGTCAGTGGACGCCGCTGAAAAGAGCCTGGCTCCATCCTCCTGACATTCCCCCTTGACATATTTATAAACATTGATGAGGTCACCCCTCAGCCTCCTCTTCTCCAAGCTAAAGAGATCCAGCTCCTTCAGCCTTTCCTCATAAGGGAGATGCTCCACTCCCTTCACCATCTTTGTGGCTCTACGCTGGACTCTCTCAAGCAGCTCCCTGTCCTTCTTGAACTGAGGGGCCCAGAACTGGACACAATATTCCAGATGCGGCCTCACCAGGGCAGAGTAGAGGGGCAGGAGGACCTCTCTTGACCTACTTGCTACTCCCCTTCTAATACACCCCAGGATGCCATTGGCCTTCTTGGCCACGAGGGCACACTGCTGGCTCATGGTCATCCTGCTGTCCACTAGAACCCCCAGGTCCCTTTCCCCTGCACTGCTCTCCAGCAGGGCAGTCCCCAACCTATATTGGCACATGGGGTTATTTTTTCCCAAGTGCAAAACTCTACACTTGCCCTTATTAAACTTCATAAGATTTCTCCCCGCCCAGCCCTCCAGCCTGTCCAGGTCTCTCTGAATGGCTGCACAGCCTTCTGGTGTGTCAACCACTCCCCCCAACTTCGTATCATCAGCAAACTTGCTGACAACATTCTCTAATCCCTCATCCAGATCATTGATGAATATATTAAACAGCACCGGCCCAAGCACTGACCCCTGAGGGACCCCACTAGACACAGGCATCCAGCCAGACTCGGCCCCATTGACCACAACCCTCTGGCTTCTTCCCTTCAACCAGTTCTCGACCCACCTCACTACTTGGTCATCCAAACCACACTTCCTCAGTTTACCTATGAGGATGCTGTGGGAGACGGTGTCAAAGGCCTTGCTGATGTCCAGGTAGACCACGTCCACTGCATGGCCACCATCCATCCACCTGGTTATGTCTTCGTAAAAGGCTATCAGGTTGGTCAAACATGACTTCCCCTTGGCAAAGCCATGCTGACTGCCCCTAATAACCTTCTTATCCTTGATATGCCTAGAGACAGTGTCAAGGATAAGATGTTCCATCACCTTTCCAGGGATGGAGGTGAGGCTGACCGGTCTGTAGTTACTCGGGTCATCCTTCCTGCCCTTCTTATAGACTGGAGTGACAAAATATGTACAATGGCAAATATAATGTACAGCTGTGACTGTTCAAGGGACAGAGGAGCAGGCCAAGCCATCCTTTGTTTCTGCCCCCTGTAGCATTGATGGAACTCTAATTACTCTCCTGGATTTCCCTGCTTCAAAAACAAGTAGGCTTCATGTTTCTGTATGCCAGAAGGTGGAGGAAGACTTCAGCCCAAGTCTTTTTCCCTGAAAGCACAGTTTTGGGTTCCTCAAATGTTGAAATTAGTCAAAAATAGCCGTATTTGTACTTAACCTCTACGCAAATTAGCCAAAGGATCATTGTTTTGCACTCACTGATGGTTGCTGGTTTGTTTCAGGGAAGCCGATCGTGACTTATTTCACATTTCTGTGCTATTTTCATGACGTGCTCTGGCTGAGATGTGTGTACACGGGGGCTGTTTTCCGTGGGGCTGAACCTGCGTAGCTCACCTCTCAGTCTTTGGAAAAACTCAAAATATGTCAAAACACATCGAAAAAACTCAAAATATGTCAAAACACATCTCCTGGGGTCCGGCAGCATTTGTGCGTGGCAGCCTGGATGAACTCAGTAGTTGCTGAACCTATCTAAAAAATAATGTTTTTCTTCTATCTTTGGTTTGTTTCTTCTTGTTTGGATTTTTTTTTGGTTCGTTCGTTTTTTTACACCCCACTCCCCCAATTATCTTTGGCAGAGTTTTTGAAGGCTTCCTTAGAGAATTATGTGAAAAATCTGGACGTCTCCGTAAAAATCATCCGGATGGAGCAGAGGTCAGGACTGATCCGCGCGCGGCTGCGAGGGGCAGCGGCCTCCAAAGGGCAGGTGATCACGTTCCTGGACGCGCACTGCGAGTGCACCCTGGGCTGGCTCGAGCCGCTGCTGGCCAGGATAAAAGAGGACAGGTAAGGGTGGACCCCTCTGCCTCCAGGACGGGGACATCTGCCTGTCCTGCCTCCGGGCCATGCCTTGGTTTCGCTGTGCTGCTCAACAGTACAAATGAGAACAATTCATTGATCTGAAAACGTGAATTTAATTTAAAAAAAAAAGAAATCAGGAAGATATTTATAGACTCACAGAATGGTTTGCTTTGGAAGGGACCTTAAAACTCATCTCGTTCCAGCCCCGTGCCATGGGCAGGGACCCCTCCCACCAGCCCAGGTTACTCCAAGCCCCGTCCAACCTGGCCTTGGGCACTGCCAGGGAGGTGGCTGCCACAAGTTCTCGGGGCAACCCGTGCCAGTGTCTCACCACCCTCCCAGTGAAGAATTTCTTCATAATATCCAATCTCAATCTATCCTCTTTCAGTTTCAAACCATTACCCCTCATCCTGTCCCTACACTCCCTGACCAAGAGTCCCTCCCCAGCTTTCCTGTCACCCCTTCAGGCACTGGCAGGCCGCTATAAGGTCTCCCCAGAACCTTCTCTTCTCCAGGCTGAGCAAGCCCAACTCTCTCAACCTGTTCTCCAACCTCTTGTTCGTCTCTTTGGCCTCCTCAAGCAGGTCTGTGCCCTTCTTTTACAGACCTGCAGGTGAGGTCCCACCCAGAGCAGAGGAGAGAGGGAGAATGACCTCCCTCGACCTGCTGGCCACGCTGCTTTTGATGCAGCCCAGGATGTGGTTGTACTTCTGGACTAGGAGCACATACGGTGGGGTCATGCTGAGCTTCTTATCAACAACACCAAGTCCTTGTCTGTGTCCATGTTGGAGATTGCCCCAAACCATGTGCAGGACCTTGCACTTGGCCATGATGAACTTCGAGAGGTTCGCATGGGCCAAACTCTCAAGCTTCTGCTGTGCTTATCCAGACGGTGCCAAATCGTTACGTGAATGTCACGCGAGGAGCGAGGAGGAGAATTTCCCGGCATGGTGCTGGTGGGGTGGGGTGAGCGGGTGAGGGTTTGGCCCTAAGTGGGTGCCCTGGGCAGGGCTGGGTGTGGGCACCTCTCGGGGTGCACCGAGCAGCTGATGTGTCCAAAAAGCTGTGGACAGCAGAAAAGGGGAGAAGACGTGGGAGAGAAGACCTGCCCGGAGCGGTGGTAGATGGAGTTTTGTGCAGAGAAGCCTCAAAATATTCAGCGCCCTGACATCAAAAAATATTTTGCTTTTAAAAAGCCTTTCTTCTTTCTCTGCAGGAGAACCGTTGTCTGCCCCATCATTGACGTGATCAGCGATGACACGTTTGAATACATGGCTGGATCCGACATGACTTACGGAGGGTTTAACTGGAAACTGAACTTTCGCTGGTACCCAGTTCCCCAGAGAGAGATGGACAGGAGGAAAGGAGACAGGACCTTGCCTGTGAGGTGAGGAGGGTGAATCAGGAGGACCCCGCTGTTTGGCTCTCCTGTGGACCTGTTTGTGTAGATGATAATGCTTGGCACCTAAGATTTTGCTGCGGTATCAGAGCACACATGTCGGATAGTTGTGGCACGCAGCTCCAGGTAGAGGAGACCAAAATCTGACCCATCCTAATGCTGCAATGGAGTTATCAGAGCTGAGAAAACTCATTTGTATCTTCTTTTCAACGCTGGGTAATTCCAAATATTCCCTGCTTTTTAAGTTCCCTCAGTGTTGGTTTTCTGCAGACAGCTGTTTGACCTTGTGCTTACAGATGTTACTGGTTTTTTGAACTTTAAGGCAAATGTTAGAACATACTTCTGAAATGCACATTTTTGAACATTAAACCCACGTATTCAATTATGATGATTTCCACTTAAAGTGGATGCTTTAATTGCCTAGAAAATAAAATTGATGACTGTGCACACCGAGTCAGAAGTTATCTGAGGGTATTTCCTGAATTCCCGTGCTCGTTCTGACCTTCATTTCACGGCTCAAACCATGGGCTGTAACGAAAAGCTCTAGAAAAATTTTAAAAGAAACCGAAACAGAACAAATGGGATAAATTACTTGCGATGGGTTCTTTGCTCAGCTCTGATAGCTTCTTCGCGAAAAGTTAAAAAAAGCCCCCCCCAAAAAAAAAAAGCCAAAAAAAAAAAAAGCTTTCACAAGTGGATGTAATGGTTTCAAACCTGAGACATGCTGAAGTGGACAGAATTGCAGTCCTGCGCAACAGGCAGAATTCCCGATTGTGCGCAACAGGCAGGTGAAGGGGGAGCCAGCTCAGGGGAGGGCACTCACAGCCCAGCTTTGCGAAACGCTCTGGGTAAGGCAGTGGGTGGGGAAAGGAAAAAAACCTTTCAAATTGCCTTACACCAGGAAATGGCCAAAATCTGTCGTCGTTCCTCCTTCCGAGGCAGGGAAGGGCTCGCTGTCGCGGGAGAAGCAGCCCCTGTGGTTAGTGGAGGGGAGGGTGAAGCTGGTTTTGAGTCGAGAGAGCTGTTTTTCTCGTGATCAGAGATGTCACCGCTCAGCCACGAAGTCTGCCAGCAGCTGTTTGATTCTAGCCAGGGCGCGGGTTAGAATTGGTGGCGTTAATTATCGTAACGAGCTGCTGCCGCCTCGGTCGCCGCGCTCCGCGTGTCCTGTCTCTCCGGCGCGCATCGGCTCAGGCACAGGGACTGGCTGAAGAAATGCAAATCCCTGTTCTCATTTCCTTATCTTGGAATGGAGGAGTACTTAAAGTTATTCCACAATCAGACGTGTAATTGACTCTTAAAATCATTAAAACAAACAAGTAGCTGCTGCTTTTTTTTGGTTTGGTTTTTTTTTTTGCTTTTTCTAATCCCCCCCATCTTTTAGCTGCTGGTTGCCTGGGCTTGTTGGGATTCTCCTGGCAGGATGGGTGTTAGGGAAGGAGTCTGAGGTCGATGCCAAGTGCCACATGGTTAGTAATTCCCAGTGACACCAGCGCTTCCGAGCGAGGAAGTGGCTGCCTTAGTCCCCAAAACTGGCTTTTAACCACGTGCGTGTCCTCTCTGACCCCATCGTGGAGGCGTTTTGGTCTCTGCGGTGTCAGAAGAAGGTGATCCCTGTTTCATTTTCCCTCTTGGCCCAGCAGCGCAGCGAGCTGTGGAGCTACCTGGGTCCTTCCCTATAGGAAGGTGTATTCAATGAGCCATCAGCTGCCTCCAGCGCGTATTTCCAGGAGCTTACCCAGCACAACCCAAGGGCCTGTGGCAGTACCTCCGTCCCGAGGTGTCAGAAATACCATCACAAATTCTGCATCCAAAGAGAAGAAGTGTAATATTTCAGCTAGATTAAGAATGGGTTCGGCAGCTGCTGCCACCTGAACATTCCAAAAATGGGGGGATAAAAATAAACAGAAGCCTAACCCATACCAAAAACTTAGAAACAAATTGGTGAGGGTTTTTTTATTTTTTTTTCATTTGTTCCATACTGCTTTCCCCATTCTGTGGCATTATTTCAGTCTTCCACAGTTTGAATGTGTCTTTACTCATATTTTTTCTTTGTAACCGACGGGATAGGAATAGACTGGGTGAACATCCTTGGCTTACATGTGTCTCTGCATGTAGGTGTAATATAACCATTGCGCTCCAATTCTGCTTTTTGTTACCTTAAAAATCGGCAAAAGTTGTGCTTAAAATATTTATCCTCCATAATAGCGTTCATGAATTCCTACCTTTGCTTTTTGGATTTAGCATCATAATGCATGCATTTTCAAGCTACGAATTATTTAATATGCAATTTATTATTTACGTATCGCTGATGTTACCATGTAAGGATTTTTATGGCAAAGATGGGGATAGGTTATCACTAAATCACTAAACAGGACTGGGTTTTTAGGTAAACCCAGGACAGTTACTGGTGTGAGCTCGCTGGTCAGTGCAAGGGGAGGAACCGAGTTAGATATTTGAGTCAACTGAAGTATCTGCCTTTGCTGGAATCTCTAGATTTAGTGAGAAAAGATTAATGAATTCAATAACTCTGATACTAAAACCCTGCAGCTAATTGTCGCACAAGGAGTTTTCTTGCTGACACCCGTTAGAAAAGTTACCTCGTTTGTCATACTTTTAGCAAACAAGCGGGGGGGGGCTGAGGGGGTGCCTCTCTGCTGGGGGATGCCTTGGAGAGATCGGGTCCAGGTCTGAGATCGGGTCCAGGTCCTGTTCTTGCTCTTCACATGCTGGTCCCCACCACTCCTGCCCCTTATTTTCTTCTGGTTCTTATCCCCCAGCCTGACGTCCCCCCTCTTCTCGTGCTTTTCTTCCTGTACCTCATTGTTTTCTCAGGTGACAGCGTAACCTTTCCCAGAATAGTGTTGTCGTGGTTGCACCCAGCCGGCCGCCAGGTACCCACACAGCCGCTCTCTCACTCCCTCTTCACTGCTGGACAGGGGGAGAAAATATTTCCAAGGGTTCAGGGTTTGAGATAAGGACAGGGAGATCACCCTCATTTACCGTCCCGGGCAAAACAGACTCAGTTTTGGGGAAATTAGGTACATTTATTAAAAGAACTAATCAGAGAGGAGTAGTGAGAAGTGGGAAAGAGCAAACAGATCTTAAACAGAACACCTTCCCCCCATCCCTCCCTTCTTCCCCGGCTTAACATCAATCCCAGTTTCTCCACCTCCTCCCCCCGAGCGGCGCAGGGGGACAGGGAATGGGGGCTGCGGTCAGTTCATCCCACGTTGGTTCCACCGCTTCTTCACTCCGGAGAAGGACTCTTCACTGTTCCCCAGGGCCACTGTGGGGTCCCTCTCACGGGAGACAAGCTTCTCGCTCTCTTCTCCGGCGTGAGTCGTCCCACGAAGGGCAATTCATCACAAACTGCCCAACGGGAGACACCCCATGAGGGGCAGCCCACCCCTCGTGAGTCTGAGGCGCAGTCCTTCGGGGGAAACTGCTCCAGCGTGAGCCACCCGCAGCGTCCCAAAAGTCCCACCAGCCAACCTGCTCCAGCGTGGGCATTCCCTCTTCCACGGGCTACAGGTTCCGGCAGCGACTTGCTCTGATGCGGCTTCCCACGGGCTACAGTCCCCTTTCAGGCATCCACCCGCACAGCGTGGAGTCCTTGGTGGACATCTATGCGGTGATCCTCACGGTGGACTTCTGCACCTCGCCCATGGGCTGCAGGGGGACAACCTGCTTCACCATGGTCTTCACCACAGACCCGGGGGACTCCTTCTGCTCCGGCGCCTGGAGCTCATCCTCCCCCCCCTCCTTCTTCACTGACCTGGGTGTCTGCACAGACTCTCACTCCTCCATCTCTGTGCCAGCTGTAATGGCGCAGTTCTTTTTCCCGTTCTTAAATATGTTTTTCACAGAGGCGTTCCTCTCCTATCACCTTACTGATAGGCTCAGCCTTGGCCAGCGGCGGGTCCCTCTTTGTAGCCGGCTGGCATTGGCTCTATCAATCTTGGGGAGCTTCTGGCAGCTTCTTGTAGAAGCCACCCTGCAGCTCCCCCGCTGCCGCCAAAATCCGGGCAGGCCAAACCAAAACAAGTGTAAAATGGCAACTCTTCCCCAAAGAATCGCAGGTTTTGCAGAGGCAGGAGAAGCCTTTCCAGTTGGCGAGCGCTCCCAGTTTCCAGGCGGGCAGCTCTGACGATGGGGCTTTGTCCCAGGGCACCAGTGGCTCCAAGCCCCTCACTACTCCCCGTCCTGGGGGAAGAGAGAGTAGGAATAGGTGGTCACCGCATTCTGGGATTTCTTGGAGTATTTTTAACGTACTTACATTTTTTCTTTATACAGAACATGATCAGAAGCAAAAACGACATCGGGGACCTCTTAATTCTCTGCTAGGACTGAAACTATAAAGTTGAGAACAGGAAGGGGATATTTAGAAAAAATGCCTGAAGAAAAGGTTGTTCCTGGAGACAAGGCTGTTCGAGGCAAGTAGTTAATTCTGTGAGGTTCTCTAGAATCAGCTGAAAGGTGTTTTTCCAGGTGTATTTGCAGAAATCAGGTACAGCCTGTGGCTCTGAGTGCACACGTTACTGAGCCCTGGAGCTCCCACGTGTGGCTTTAGGGGTACGTTTCTTGCTCGCAAGGTCTAGCAGCCCCCCAGGACCCATGGCAGTGGGTGTAGATATATTTTCTTTAAACAGCAAAAGCTCTTCATTTGCTGTTCTGATGCTCCTCAGGGTTTTACCTTGTTTCCACGTGGAGTAAATGCTGTAATTTCCACTGTCACCGGTGTAACCGCCGGCTTTGTAAACGTTGTGAACGATCAGACTTTGTCGGAACGTGTTATATTGAGAGCAGAACCCACTTCTGTTCCCTCTCTGGGGGCAAAACCTGGACGGTTGCCCCATGCTGGGGTGGAGCTGAAGCTAAATCTTCCTGCGACTGATCCGGCTGGTGTGAGCAGATCTGGGAATGGGGAAACCAGAGGTTTCTGGGCAAATGCTCGCGGGCGGTGCCGGCTGAAGCCAGTGGTCCTGCTAAACCTTTCGTTCCTCTTTCCCACTGAAAAATCCTGCACAATATTTGTACTCTGAAGGACATCCTTTGTCTTCAAGCGAACTTGTTTCCCCCTCTACGGTTTTGCCTGCGGTAGTAGAAAACTTGTCCACATGAAGATCACTTTAAAGACATCTGTCTTCTTGCATTTACAGTGTTAAAAATGTAAAGTGCTTCTGTGCTGGGCAGTTACAGCCTCTCCACTGCACGTTTCTGTGGGTATTTCCAGACTTGGAATTGCAGGAAGAAGAAGCAGGCACTATCTCCAAAATAAAATTAAAAGTGGGTTTGAATGAGGATTAGAGGTAATCACAAGCCGTTACTGTAATTTTTAGTAAGGCTCCAAGTAGGTGAATCTAGCTAATGGACCTAAAGCTGGGGAAAAAGCTGCAGGAACCCTCACTCTTTCTAATATTTTTTTTTTGGCTGTTTTTGCAGTGGGAGCTCTGCAGATCTGTTTGTGTAACATTAAAATTGCACAACAGGGAATAGTCCCGCCTGCTGCGTTTCAGTTATTTGAGAACCCGGGGTGCGTGTTGGTGCGTAGTTACATTTTACGGCATGAAACTCGGCGCTTCCACCTGCAGTTAGCGAGTTATTAGGTTTCCCTACTTGTTTTTTATAAACAGTTGCCGATGGCGATTCAGAAAAACCCAGCTCTGTGTGTGTATGATGAAGTTGCATCATCCAAAAATTGCTGAAGAAATTCTGTACCATTAGAGCAAAGGCTGTCTTCCTCCAGGGAGAGGGATGGAAGGAGGAGGCAGAGGAGGAGGGTTTCAGTTGCAAGCAGAGGGGTGTCAGCATTAAGTAGTTCTGCACAGACTTAGAGAATTTCTAGGTAACCAATAGTAGGAATTGCTTTTAAATCTGATGTTTTGCATTAGTGATCATCCAACTCGATTAGGAAAGATTTCGGTCAGCTTTGTTTTGTGCTCCTCACGCTAAAGCCTCTTTGACACCTGGGCAGGTTTAGCCCTGTCCGAATCACCGACAGTGAATTAACTGAGCTCTCTGTGCCGAGGGCATGGGGGAGGAAAATAAAAGTGTTGGTAACTCGGGGTCCGGCTTTATTTTGTTGCTAAACTGTGCTTTATTTATTTATTTATTTATTTATTTATTTATTTATTCTGTAAGGATGATTAGCTCTGGCAGAAGGGGGAATAATTGCACAGCAAGCAAATTACCTGGATTTATTGAGCTTGAGAGTAAATGAGGAGCTGCTGCCAGGGCTGCGGGTATCAAGGCACCGTCCCTGCGGCTCGGAGCCTCTGCACGCCGCGGGGGCGTGAGTGCAACGCCCACCCCGACCATCACGGGTGCAGATATGGGGGTGGTTTAGCTTGGAGGCCGAGCTTTAGATGGGCAGGGGAGGTTTAGATTGGATATTAGGAAGAATTTCTTTACTGTAGGGGCTCTCGGGCATTGGGACGGGTGCCCAGCGCAGGGGTGGAGTCCCCATCCCTGGGGGGATTTAAGAGTGGGGCAGACCCAGCGCTCGGGGATGGGGTTTAGTGGAGGACTGGTCCGTGTTGGGTAACGGTTGACTTGATGGCCTTAGAGGTCTTTCCCAATCTGGGCGATTCTGTGATCCTGTGAAACAAGGTAATGGACCGAACGAGTTCTTTTTTGTGCCTGATTCCTTTGCCGACGGGCTGTAGGTCCTGGCGCCTCTGTGGCACTCGCGGGCACTGAGCTGGCGTCAGGGTCTGAGTTTCCAAAACGCGATCTCGCCCACTCCACAGCTTGTTGGGAAGCCGAGGACAGAGACAGGACTGATGCTTGACCGTCAAAGCTTGGTCTGCAGCTACGTTAACGTGCCCAGAGGTCCCCCCAGCACAAAACCCAGGGCGGGGGGATGCCAAGACCTCAGCAGCCCCCGAGCACCAAAGCCGTGGTCGTGGGGGGCGGGTGCTGCTGATGGAAGGGGAGAGCACCCACTGCAGTGCCTGCAGGGACCAATTTGGGCAAAAACCCCTCTGCTTTGGGGTAAAAAGCTGAGCGGTCACGCACCGCACACGTCACAGGAGAGCTGTGGTGCGGGGGGGTGAGCGTTTCTCGCTTCACGTGGGCTTCGGACGCTGAAAAACCACAGAGCAGATATTTACGGGGAAATAGGACATCTTTGCACAAAGAGAAGTTGCACTCTGACTGGATTTGCCTGTTGTAAGGATTTATAATCCTGTTAAAGAGAGATTATGCCTGGTAATTTTATGCACATTTAGTCTCCCTCTAAGGCAAAGCCGAGGCATTAAGCTCTCCTCGCTAAGCATTTCGGATTGGATTTGAACTGCCGCTGTTCTGGATGCAGGCGGCCAAAAAAAATTCCATCCACTTTACCATTACAATGCTCCTGTAATAAATCTATGGAAATGTGATTTTTTTGCGGGCAGGACGCAATCCTGCGGCGCTCCCTCGGGCAGCGCTCTCGCCCGCTCGGGGGGAGCTCTGCCCGAAGGGTGCGCGGCCGAAACCGCGTCGGTGCTGTTAGTAGTTTATGTGTAAGTTGCTGTACATAGAGTATATTTGTAGTCGAAATGTCTGAGGTAGTGAAATGTACTGTAGTGTCACTTAATAAATTCCGCAGTGTCTTTCAAAAGGTATTTTTTTCTTTTCTTTTTCCTCTTTTTTTTTTTTTTATTATTTTCTTTTTCTGTTTGTTTTCAACTAGGACCCCTACTATGGCTGGTGGCCTATTTTCTATTGACAGAAACTACTTTGAAGAGATAGGAACTTACGATGCAGGAATGGATATCTGGGGTGGCGAGAATCTTGAAATGTCTTTTAGGGTAATTCCCGTTTTCCTTCATTTTCTGTCGACAAACACAGTTGCGCTGTAACGGTTCCTGTGCTACGGACAGGTCCCTTCTGCTTTAGCTGTCGTGCAAGTCGCGGGTTAATTGAAATTCTCGAGATGTTTGGGGATGCCTCGTTGTAGCGTTCTGGTCCTTTTTACCGCATGAAACGTTTTATTACTGCTTGGAAATTCTCACACTTTTCAAAACGCTGTGTGTTTTAGTAATACTTTGCTTTATAAACCAAATGAGGCTTCCCGTGAGCTAGTGCAAATGCTGACTGACGTGAGCAAGATATAAATATGAATACTGTAAAAAAAAAAAAAAAAGTCAAATATGTTTTAAGAGGAATTCTTGAAAGTGTATGTCATCAGGAGCTTGCAAGTTCGGGCTGGGATTTTTATTCTGCGTGAGAGCCGAGCTTGCAGGGAAATTTCACGTCCTGCAGTAAAATGCCTCTGCTTCTGCCAAGGATAGGTATGTTGCTCGTGACAAGAATAAAATCAGTTGGAGTGAGATGCTGTTAGTAATTGTTCCTTTAGACATAAAAGGGAATTGGAAAATTGAGTCTTTGATAAGCGATTGTTAGAAAGGATGTCGGAAAGGACTTTGAACATCTCAGATGTATCACAGTTCATGCATTTTAAGTCAGCGTGCAAAGCAAAGCCCGTCTGGTACCCTGAGCACATCATGGGGATATCCTCCTTTCTTTTTGGTGGGGGTTTTTTGGTGGTTTTTTTTTTTCTTTCCTCTTTTGTCTCTTGTTTTCAGCCGGGGCTGTCGGACTGTTTTCTATTGAGAGAAACTGCCTTGAAGATTTTTGTGCAGCAGGTATTTCTAGAGAAGATCAACTGACAATTTGAAAGCATTTTCACGCCTCTTTCTAGTCACTATAATCGTTCAATTTCTACTAAAATAGAAGGGTAGAGTAACTAGCTCTGAGTTAAATCAGTGGATTTCAACATTTTTTTCGTGAATAGGCCCTTAAGAGTATTTCTTGGATATATGTAGACCCCTATATAGGAGCTTAGTTCTGACTTAAGCCTGCTAGTGGGCTTCTTTTTCACGTCTTCAGAAGTGATCCCTGAAGCAGAGAGTGACTAACACTGCTTTAGAGTGTTAAAAATGTGCTTCTCCAAGGCTAAATCTGCATATTACTGCTGCTCGTTTTTCACCGAGCATCAGAGCGTGTGATTTATGTGAAGATCCCCTAGTTCATTGAAATGTTAAGACCAGAATTGGTTATCACTCGCAGAAAACCTTCTGCAGGACCCCTTTTGGGTCATTACTGTGCAAAGGTCTCATTCTTGTTAGCGAAGAGTCTAAAACATTTAAGTCTGCACTTGGAAGGACCGTAGGTTTTCGTCATAAAACCAAAACTAATCTCTGAAATTACAAAGGCACGAGCAAGGCAATTCTTGCTAAGAGTCTGTATAGGAGAATATATGGAAGTTGATTCTCCATGGGCTCCTTTTCAGAGTGCCTGTTTTGTTAACAAAGATACAAATATTGATCGTTTCTCTGTCAGGCCTTCTGAGTGCACAACAGAATAAAATAATTTACAATTCCACGGCCTTATTCCTATTCCCTGGCGTCATAGATTCCTTTCGGCAGAGAGCATTTGATCTTCTGCTGAGAGCAGCGTGGGAGCGCGGGTTCACCTTCCAGCATCTGCTGAAGAAATGCCCTAACTCGGATATTCTTCATGCATCCCCTTGCTCGAATAATCTAATGTATTTTGAAAGCCTTTCCTGAGAAGTTTAGCGATTTAGCGGTGATGTTCCCTTCATCTCGTGCTACTCGGGCTCCGGGCAGCTGCGTGGGAGCTGTGTCGGGGCCCGTGACGTGAGTTTGCTCTCGGGTGAGATGATCTGGGGTTTGTGGTCGTGTTTAGCGCAGTTTGAGTTTGGGGTTTGGCTTTTTTCCTTCCCTAAATAAGCGTTGTTTGAGTTCCGTTTCAAATGGGACTTGAATTCTATTCAGTGCTTAGGTGAGTAAGCCAGTGACGGGCTTAACTTACATAAATTTTGTGAGAACACTGTCATAAGGTCTTCGTCTCGGCTTTAAACTAAAAAGTCTCAGTCCAAACTATGAAGAACGGCAGTAGCCGTGCTCTCCATGGTGAGAGCAGGGAAGCAGCCGTTACTCTTCTTTTATTTGTTCGGGCTCAGGTAGGGGGGATCACAGAATCACAGAATGTCAGGGATTGGAAGGGACCTCGGAAGATCATCCAGTCCAATCCCCCTGCCAGAGCAGGAACGCCTCGATAATGCTACACAGGAACGTGTCCAGGCGGGTCTTGAATGTCTCCAGAGAAGGAGACTCCACACCCTCCCTGGGCAGCCTGTGCCAGGGCTCCGTCACCCTCACTGATCGAGGAGAGGAAGCACATGAATTTTGGGGCATCGTATTAAAGATTGTTATGTCTCTGGATGACTTTCCCACTTAAACTTTGGGAAACATCACCAGCCTGGAATGTGTGCATCAGCCCAAAAGGAGGGCGTGGCGTCAAGGACAGAGATAAGGTGATGTGTGTGCCAGGGGGATGCCCAGCAGCCACCCGATGCTCTTTCCTGCTGTTTAGAGCCTTCGTCTGTAAAGAAAACCAACCAAATAGTCGAGTACGTCAGGTATGGCTGGATCAATAAAACAGCATTTAAAAACCCATCTGATGTCAACCGGCTGCAGAAAATTGGTAGCGGAGGGTGCCAAGGGGCTGCGGAGGTTCCTCCTGCGGCCGCCTTAGCGCCCTGTGGTTCCCCGGCGGGTTTCTGGGGTATCTTGTTGCAGTCAAGAAAACACCCAGACTGAACCTGCGCTTGGAAAAGTGCTCTGATAGGAGGCAGCCCCGAGGACGTGCCCAGAGCCCTTATTTCACTCCCCTGAGCGCGGCTGGAGTCTGGGTCTCCTGTCGGGGCGGCCACCCGGGTCCCCCAAAATGCGGGACGTGCCCGACTCTGCCTGAGCTTGGGGTAAATTGGTGTTTTAGCTCCTAGGTGCTCATTGCAGAACAAACTTACTGATGCCTTTTGGAGGATGTCTTTTAATAATGGCGCTTGGGGAGAAAACAGCAGAAGAAATTCTGACAGGGATCTCTTCCAGCTGGAAGAGGCTGCTTTAGTAAATGAAATCCTTGTTTATTCTTAAACATTTGCCTTTTTTTATACAATTCCTTAAATGTTTTTAATTTTCTGTTTAATTCTGTAAGTGTTTTTTTTTTTCCCAGCTGCAGAATGCCCTGAAAACTTAATAGTCAGAAAAGAGCTCGTCTAGCTTTGGAAAGGGTATTAAAAATAATCTATCCACCAGAGAAAAAAACAAAAAAGAAAAAGATTATTCTTTAGAATAATCCAAGTAGGCTAAAGCAAGGCTAGAGAAAGAAAGATGCTGTTTGCTTTTGGTTTTCAGACAGCTGTTAGAAGTACAGAAGCGGGTATGCAAATGTTCCCATGTGCTTTTCCTAGGTAATGTGATGTATTAATGTGCTTTTTCTCGGCCTCTGAAATTTCTGGTTTGAGTGCCGTGGGAGTTCTTACAGCCGGTGAGGAAGGAGGTTTAATTCCCTTGTAACCTGGCAGAGTACCCAGTCTCTTGAATTACTCGTAGCACACGTAAACGACTCCGCGTCGTGCAGCGAGAGGGACAGTCTGGGGGCGAGGAGATGGACTATTAGTAGCGGTTTTTCAACCTGACTCTAGGTGAGGTCTCAGCTTCCAGCTGCAAAATTACAGGTGCGAGAGAGCCTTGAACCGCGTTTAAATCAAACGGTTGGAGCAGAGCTGTCGGTTCGGGCGGACTGCAGGGACCCGTGCTCTGTAATCACGGGCGCAACAGCGCGTAGCTGGAGAGGTCGTGTGTGTGTGTGTGTGTGTGAGATTATCTTCAGAAGTGTGTGACACTGGAATTAATTTTGTGTGTCGGTGCGTGGAATTTGGGGTATGTACATCCCTAATGACCCAGCAAACAGCCTGAAAATCTCTCGCTCTCTCTCTGCTTTTCAATATTCCTTAGCTGTTTGGCTAGATCAGCTGATTTCAGGAGCGCAGTTTGCTCACAAATTGTGCTCAGAATCTGGTTTTGTGCTCACATTTCAAGCATACAACGTTTTTCCCTTTTCGTGTGTATTAGTTTTTCTGCATATCGACATTCTTGCATTTCTGCGGGGAAAAGATTCGAGATACGCTCGTTTGGTTGATTTTTTTTGATTGATCGCAGAATTATTGTGGCTGGAAAAGCCCTCTGAGATCATCACATCCTGCCTATGACCCAACACCACCGCATCGGCTTGATCTTTGGTACTAGAGTTTTCAGGATTATTTTTTTCCTAATTATTCCTTATGCATCACTGCATTGCAGCAAACAAATTTAACTCGCTTAACCAGGGCGCAGGACACTGCTTATGTCTTAACATTCCGACTATGGTAATCTTTGGGGATTTTTTTACCCTGGCTTTGGTCCGTGCCTATACACGAGAGTTGTTTAATCTTAACACCATCGTCAGTGAAAACACACACGTACCAACAAAAGGCTTCGTGTAAAGAAATATTTTCTGAAATGAAGTACACAGAATTACGAACGTATAAAGCATTTGCTTTTGGGGTTTATATCTCTGTAACTTCAGATTTTAGTTTTGTTTTACTCTAAAGAGTGTTAGAGAATCACAGAGTGGTTGGAGTTGGAAGGGACCACTAGAAATCCTCTCGTCGAACCCCTCTGCTGGTGCAGGATCCCCAGAGCACATCACCCAGGATTGCACCCAGGCGGGGTGTGAAAGTCTTCAGAGGAGGCTCCACGACCTCCCTGGGCAGCCTGTGCCAGTGTCACCCTCACAGTGAAGAAGTTTTTCCGCATATTTAGATGGAACTCCCTGTGTTCCAGCTTGTGCCCGTTGCCCCTCATCCTGTTATATCTCTTTTGGAGTTCGTTTTACATATTTTGTCACAAAAGGAGGAAATTTTACTCCTGCGAACGAGGTAACAGCCAGTAACGTGGCAGCGTTGTCTGTAAAACTCCCCTTGACACTGAGAACTGAATCATCCGCCTTCACTTGTATCGAGGCTCAGAAACAGCCAAAGGATCTGAGAACCATGGCCGGTTGGACATGCTGAGATTACATACAGTGAAAACAAAAGATTTTTAACAGACAAAAGGAAGGCACCATGTGAAAACATCGCTATGGAAACATCACAGGTTTACTTGTACTCGCCTACCAAGCGACTACCTAACTGAAGTTTTACATCCTGTTGGATCACTGTTGGCCATCTGCTCTCCTTCAGACTTCTCCAAATTTTGTATTTCCCTGAAAAGTTCATTTTTAGAAAGGAAGGAGGAGGAGGCGGCAAGGGGAGAATCCGGCATTCTTGGCTAGTGCAGAGTTACGGTGTTAAGTGCAGAAGCAGCTCTGCCAACATCTGGGCCACATGTGCCGCCGTGCCCGGCTTACCAGGACCCCCATCCCTTTGGGTGCAAGTGCCCACGAGACCCACGGGCAAAACTGGGAAGGAGATGGTGGGATTTGCTCTGGCCAGGCTGGAGAGCTTCTCCTGTCAAGGGTGAGTTGGCGTGGGTCACATTTCCCTTTTGGATACAGGTAGATGCTGAGTGCTCCCACCACCCAGTGTCTGCAGGAGTCTTTTTTTTTTCCTGATTATTTTAGGATTGGTAGTAAAGCCTTGAAGTTGTTTTATTTTTTGCTTGTGTGCAGATCATCATTAACCTTAACTATTTCTGATTGTCGTGCGCTGAGTTTTGCAGGAACTGATTTTGACTTGAGGGTGGTGGGACCCTGACACAGGTTGCCCAGAGAAGCTGTGGCAGCCCCTCTCTAGAAATGTCCAAGGCTGGGTCGGACGGGGACTGGAGCAGCCTGCTCTGGTGGGAGGGGTCCCTGCCCAGGGCAGGGGGCTGGCACTGGATGATCTTTAATGTCTCTTCCAACTCAAACCATCCTGTGATTCTATATGTTCAAAAATGATGGAAGAAATGCTGACAGTGGGCTGCACAGAGATCATGTGGAGTTTAAGGAGTAGGCAGGGTTTTAAAATGTCCTTGAAATCAAAGGTAGTTCTAAATTATTAATGAGAAATGGGCCAGTGCAAGCTGCAGGAGGTTCAGCAAGTCACAGCGCAGGGTCCTGCACCCGCGTGGGGCCAGTCCCAGTCCCAGACACAAACTGGGCACAGAGTGGGGTGAGAGCAGCCCTGGAGAGAAGGACTCGGGGGTGTTGGCAGACGAGCAGCTCAGCCTGAGCCGGCCGGGCGCTCCTGCAGCCCAGCAGCCAACCCTGCCCTGGGCTGCACCCAGAGGAGGGCGGCCAGCAGGGCCAGAGAGGGGCTTCTCCCCCTTTGCTCTGCCCCGCTGAGACCCCACCTCGAGTGCTGCCTCCAGCGCTGGGGTCCCCACCCTAAGAGGGACGTGGAGCTGTTGGGACGAGTCCCGAGGAGGCCACAAAGGTGACCCAGGGGCTGGAGCAGCTCTGCTGCGAGGACAGGCTGAGGGAGCTGGGGGTGTTCAGCTGGGGAAGAGAAGACTCCGGGGGGACCTTGTCACTGCCCTCAGTGCCTGAAGGGACCTACAGGGAGGCTGGGGAGGGACTTTGTGCAAGAGTGTCCAGCGACAGGACAAGGGGAGAGGGATTTAAGTTGAAGGAGAACAGGTTTAGGTTGGATCTTGGGAAGAAACTCTTCAGCCCGAGGGTGGCCAGACTGTGGCACAGATTGCCCAGAGAGGCTGTGGCTGCCCCCTCCCTGGAGATGCTCAAGGCCAGGTTGGATGAGCCTGGAGCAACCTGGGCTGGTTAAGGGCGTCCCTGCCCATGGCAGGGGTTGATTAGAGGATCTCTAAGGTCCCTTCCAACCTAGGCCATTCTAGGATTCTATGTTTAAAAAGGGGCGGATTATGTTAGCAAACAGAAGCTTGGTTTTAATTTGGTGGTGTGCTGTGGCTTACCACAGATTTTGAACTAACTAATAATTGTAAGGAGAAAGATAAATAGAAATCGAGTGAGTCTTATGGAGGTTTATAGCAGGTAAGTGGTAAGGGGCTGGATTTGCCAGCTCGTTTTCCAGAGCAAGGAGATGTTGCAGATCTGCTCGATCTGTTCTTCGCCAGAACATTTCACTAAGGGGTACTCTGGAATTTATGTCCTGAGCGAGGAGCAGATGGAGGTTGCTATCGACTGGTGGGTGTGAGGATGGGTAGTGCTGAGAGACAAGATGTCAGGCTGGGCACGGGTCATCATTAGAGTTTCTTGACTGTAAAGTTGCAGCAGGATGTTTTTTGTATTTTGTTTTGTTTTGTGGGTTTTTTTCCCCACTAAATAACTTCCCAAAAGGTGGGGAATAGACTTGTGGAACGTACCTGCTTGGAAGATGCAGAGAGGGATTTGAAGTGTGACTGGTGCCGTGGTTGGAAGAATACGTGATTTTGGGGAATTCGTTCGGGTGCAAGGAGAAGGGTTGGACTTCAGAGGAGAAGGGAAGGGAGGCACCTTCCACCTTAAAAATTATGGTGTCACAGCAACTGGCTTATGAATAATTCAGTGTGAAAATTAGAGTTTGGGGGGGGCTCGTGTTTGTTTTTTTGTGGTTTTTTTAATGAGATCCATCAGTCTTGCAGCAGGGTATTTGGAGCCTGGGGTGAGTGAGACACCAGCTCTGTTTGGGAGTTGTCTTCTGGGAAGAGAGAACTAAGATGATGAGAAGGACTGTAGTAAAACATCAAGTCATCAAATTGTTGCTATGCTTTACCACATTTAGGTGTGTCAAAGGAAAGATACAATTCATCAGAAATGAATTGGTCTGGTTTTGTTGGTTTTTTTTTTTTTAAAAAGTACCAAAATCATGAAAGCCCTTTTCTTTCTGAACAGGGTGCAGGTTCATCCGCATTCCTATGACAACCGTGACCAAGGACAGCCAAAAATGCGCTTCAAGAAGTGTACAGGGACACGTATTTTTAAAAAAAAACCAAAAAATGACAGCGTGGGAGGAATTTCCTGCCGGGGAGAGTAGTGGGAGGGGGAGAGCAAGGAGGGGATGCTGGTCCTTGGGCAGAGCCCCCGGGCTGAAGCACACCTACAACTGCGTTACTCATTACTGGCCTGCCCAGCAGGTTACTCCCAGTTGCTTTGCAAACAAACCCGTGGTGGATATTTCTGTTTTAACGTGTGCTTCCGTTGGCTGCGGCCGTGTGTTCCTGCGCCTCCAGCAGCTCGAGGCTTCACCTGAGCTGACGAGTTGTCACTGAGCCGCAAAACGCGTGATGTTAAACACGAGGGTGTTTCGGTGTCTCGCTGCTTATCCCGGCAGAGTACGTCACTTGGCATACTAATGGAATTATATAAAAGGATTTAGCCCTAGTTAAATAAATCTGCATTAAGTTACTATGGTAACCTATGGCTGTGTCAAGGAGCTCTAATTACAAGACTACCAGCGCTCCTCTTTAAACCACCCAGCGGTTCTGTAACACTGGGGTTTATTGCCAGGAGGTGTTGTAAGTGTTGGTCCTGCTGGCTGCTGAGGAGGAGACTGAAGCAAAGGGTGGGATGAGCCTCAACAGGGCCCTGGGCGGTTGGTGAGACCTTTGTGGGTGCCAAAATCCATCGGTGAGGAGTGAATCCCAAGGCAGAACAGCAAAGCTGTGTAACCCTGTGAGCACCTGATGGTGTTCTCCGCTTGCACCTTCAGCCTTCTTGAGTTTCTTCTCTAGTTCTGGAGTTTCTTCTCTAGTCTTTTTCAGAGCCTATGAAAATGGGAGATTGCAGAACAGTGGTTAGTGCACAAACTGATGCGTATCGTACCAAGACTCTAGTCAGGAAAGTAGGTTACTTCATTTAGCAACAGGGTATTCAAGTCTGGCATTATATTATTATTTTTTTCATGTAGTTATGCAGTCCTATTGCAGGCACTGAGCTTAGAGTATAAATTTTGGGCTCCAGAAGTAGAAAGGGACAGTTTGCATCTAGAAGTTCATCAAATCCTTTTCTTTGTCTGCATATTTCTCCGTTGAGTTACCGTGGTGCTCGCCGGTGTACGAACCGGAGAACACACCTTCCGCATCTGTGTTTCAGTCCTGTGGTTCTGCGATCCCACATCTGCTGTGCCTTTGCTTGGAGTGGTCATGAACACAATTCTGTTTTGAAAAATATATCCTTTTTTTTTTTTTTTTTTAAGAGATAATCATAGAACGGTTTGGGTTGAAGGGGACCTAAAAGATTGCCTAGTTCCAATTGCCCTGTATTTATAAAAGTTCTTATCGATTTCTTTAAATATTTTGAAATTGCGGAAGATTCAGGTACACAGGTAGCATCCCTACTCTACGTGTAACCTACTGTAGGTGACACCTTTCTAAGCCAGCGTGCGTTTATGCCGTGAGGAACAGAACCAGGAGGGCTGCTCACACGAGCTGTCACGCTGCGCTCCGTCACCAGCAAGAGCTGTGCCCTTCCTCTTGCCCTGAAACTTTTGCTTGGAATTCCCATTCGATTTGTGACCCTGGGAGATTAGTCAGGAATAGCTGCTGTGACCTGTCCCTCCCGCGGTAAACTCGGAGCGTCTTGTGCTCGTCGTGGTCAGCGTTCTCTGTGTGCTTTGATTTCAGATCTGGCAGTGCGGTGGCTCCCTCGAGATCGTCACCTGTTCGCACGTTGGCCACGTTTTCCGAAAGGCAACGCCGTACACCTTCCCCGGGGGCACGGGGCACGTCATCAACAAGAACAACAGGAGGCTGGCAGAGGTCTGGATGGATGAGTTTAAGGACTTCTTCTATATAATATCCCCAGGTAAGAAGTTATTTTCTGATCTGTAAGGCTGTCTGAAAAAGAAAAAAAGGTATAAATGTCAGGCACACACAGGTAAGTGTAGACATGTAGGCATGTGTATGTACTAAAAGTTGAGATGTAACAGCGCAAATGCTTAAAAAAATTGAAGGGAATGTCCTTTGCATGAGTAAGTTCTGTGATTCTGTAGATTCTGTGGTTCTATATTCTGTTCCCAAGGTAAAAATATTAATTAAAGCTCCTCCTCTCGTGAAGATGATGAGGTAGGTTTTCTTCAGAATGTTGTTCTTCCTAACGTTGGTTTGCAACCAAGCTGGAAAGCTCTTTGACCTATTTAGTCCAAGAGGTGCAGAATTTGGCCGGGTTGTCCTTACGCTCTGAAGGTGCCTTCAGAAGGTGTCAGCAGGAGGAGAGCAGGGAGCTCCGGGTCACTGCGGGGACAGTGGCGGCCCTGCAGAGCCCAGGACACGGTGCCAGCAAGTACCTTCCCCACGTCCTTCTGCCAAGTGTCAGTCACCCTCCTTCAGACAGACAGATTTCCTTTTTATTGGTGGGTTTCCTTTCAGTACAGCGCGTGCCGCACAGACGTTCATCTACGATGTAATCGCATTTATGATGCACAATTATACAAAGTAAAAATCGTATTCCCCTTTGATATTATGGGGTTGTTAAGGGCTATGTTGGGGGTAAGTATTTTGATGAAATAACCTGATGTTTTTAGCTGAAATACATGAAAAAAAAAGGTTGATATACTTCATAGTATTATTTTACTCTTAAGGATTTTTATCTAAAATGGGGAACTATTCTGGGTGATTAATTTATTTATTTTTAATTCTAAACACTTTTACTGATTATACGTTTAATAGAAACTGAATTGCTTGAGCTCAAAAGCCAGAATGTACAATGTCTCACATATACAAGGCAGTTATTTTTCATAGTATGTGTAAATTATTATTTACAATGTCTGTGGTAGAGAGTAGCCATAGACTATGTAAGGGTTTTGATGCTCTTTTACTGTGGGCTCTGGGATAATCTTCTCATTCTTCCTTCTTTAAACTTTCTTCCAATTTAAATTCTGTAGCAACGGAATCAGTTTAAATTTTCGCTATCACCCAGAAGCGAAACCTGCGCCGTACTATCATCCGTATGAGTTTTGTGTTTCATCTCCAGCACAAGTTGCTGTTATTCTAGCTCAGCTCATTCCGGCTGCAAACCTGCTTGTTTCCACAGGCTCTTCTGGGGCTTTGATTTTTCCGAAGGTTGAGGACATCTCAATCAATCACCAGGTGCCAACGTCTAATCGTGAGCTGTGAAGTCGGAAACTCTTGGTTTCTGCACGTGTCCTGTGGCTGTCGCAGTGTGGGCTCATCAAATATTCCGAGTCTGTCCTGCGAAAGCCTTATCGAGCCAAAAAATGTAATGTACTATATAAAAAGAAAAAGTTGCTGCCTGTCTTAAGTGCCCTGTTAAGGGAGTAATGGAGGGAGGGAGGTGCAGGCGAGTTTTATCTGTCCTTTCGAAATACCTTCTCGAGTGCATGTTCTTCTGGCAACGGGGCTCTGAGTGGGACATCTAAAGAGGAACGTCTGGTCTCCTCAAGAAAAAGTCTGTTCTCTGTAGGGAACAGCCATGAGGGGAAGTTTCTTGGTCTGGTAAGAGGGATGAAGCCATGGAAGAAGACTGGATGTTCCTGACAAGGGGTAATGGGCTGAAACTGGAACATAAGAGGTTCCGCTTAAACTCGAGAAGAAACTTCTTCTCAGTGAGGGTGACGGAGCCCTGGCACAGGCTACCCAGAGAGGTTGTGGAGTCTCCTTCTCTGGAGACATTCCAGACCCGCCTGGACACGTTCCTGTGTAGCATTATCGAGGCGTTCCTGCTCTGGCAGGGGGATTGGACTTGATGATCTTTCGAGGTCCCTTCCAATCCCCGACATTCTGTGATTCTGTGATTCTGTGACTTGAGGAACTAAGGGCTATTTGAAATACAATATGTTTTAAATAAGGTATTAGCAAAAGGCATTTAAATGCAACTAGAGTAGAGATATGCATGGCAGAAAAGATTAAAAATTCCAATTTCAAAAAGAGTGCACAATGAAATTGCTGCTGGGTGCTTCTCTAAAATGCCGTAATAGTTCAGTTAAAAAACGTTTGCAAATTGGTCGTGTTTTAATTTTCAGATTCCTAAATCAATGTCAGATTCCTAAATGTGACACTCCCTGTCTCAGGGCGTTATTGGGTGTACCTGTCTTCTGCCAAGGGGATGGGTGGATGGATGGATGGGATGAATGGATGGGATGGATGGATGGGATGGATGGATAGGATGGATGAGTGGATGGATGGATGGATGGATGGATGGATGGATGGATGCTCTCTGGGTTTGGAGGAGTGGTGAATACTGATGTGTCATCTTCTGAGCTGGCCAGTATCCCGTGGTTCAGCTGGGTAGGAACTGCCCAGTTTGGACTTTTGGAGTCACGGAGGTGCTTTTGACGGCAGAAGCCATTGTGAAGCCCTGTCTAGAAGAGCACCTGCCGTGTGAAAGGTCAAACGAGCGTGCATTTTTGAAGTTTCCTCATTAGCCCTTGTATTTTGGACAGGAATTACAGATTATTTCCCGTTCTATTAGAGAGGAGGTTCTGAAATAGCTTTACAAAGTCAGGTTCGCAGCTACCTTTACAATTTCCTGGCTTTCAGCAAGCAGCAGGGAGGATTTTGTCAACGATGTCCGATCTGAGCCTTTCTAGCCTGCTTTTCATCAGCTGGCTTCCGAGGTGAGAAGACATCCCCTCACCCTTGGGGAAGACCAGTTTCCATCCGGGAAGATGTATTTCATTTCAATAGAAAGGTGAGAGTAGATCAGTAACAGAGATGTCGGCAGGACGAGATTTGTTTAATTCAAAACTTCACATCTGTTGCTGTTTCAGCTACTGCAAAGAATTTTACTATAGGTCTCCTTTTTATTTTCTGATTTTTTCTTTAAATTTATTTATGAATGTGCTATATTAATTGACAATTAAAATGTGATGATGATGTTCCTCATGATTAAGAAGCAAATGGAGGAGAAAGGTACTTGGAGGTTGCAGAAAATGAAGTTGACAATAACATTTAAAATAAAAATGTCTTTATCAAAAAGCATAGGACATAGTGGATTTTTTTAAAACCTTTAAGTTACTACCTAGTATTATTAAACTGCTTTTTTGTCCGGCACACGTTTCTTTTAGTTTATTAATCTGACAAATACGGATCTCGAGATAATTCTGTTAGAGAACAAAGTAAGTTGCATTTTAGCCATTAGGTGTCAGAAGCTGTTGAATCTATCAGCACACACCCATCTACCCAGGTCTCCTCTGGGACCTGATTAATTTGATTTTTTAGCCGATATCCTGAGAGAAAGAGGAACCAATGGTTGTGCACACCGGTGTTGTGTTGAGTCTATCGCTCGGCATAATTAGGGTGCAAACCTGAAAATTGTATTTCAAGAGAAGGGTGTTGATCAGTGGGGTTATGAATTGCTTTTCTGAGGCTGTCTCGTAAAATTGTGACTCCTCTGACGAAGAGCCCATCCAAATCTTTTCGTGGTCTTAGACATATTTAAAATTCCTGCCTTCCCTTCTCTTTGTAGAAGCTGTTTGTGCATGAGAATAAAACCTTTTATCTGTGCTACCCTTACCTTTGGCCATCCTGTTTGTTCATGCCGTGTGCTCAGATGAGTTAGGAACCAGATTTTTTTAATTTATCCAACCTAGATTTTTATTTTTTATTTTTTTTAAAGAAAACCGCACAGATTAAGTTCTGTTCAAAATATTATGAGTTGAATAATAGGCTTCATTTGTTACACGGTGAGAGGAGGAGAAACAATTCATGTGGAAAAAATACTGGGTTTGTGGCGTATTTGCATTGGTGTGTGGGAGACAATGCAGTTTCCTTTCCGCCGGGTGCTTTACAGTGTGGAAGAGCCTTAGCTCTGCCTGGAGCCCTGTTTGCTGAGCCTGGGACGGGTTTAAAAAGCAAGAGTGAGACCACAAAATATAATTGTAGCAAGGAGCACTTACCTGTTTTGTTTTAGCCTAAATCCTACGTTTGGCGAAGAGTTTTGGATTTTTCTTGGCAGGAGCCTAAGAGTCTGCAGCGTGATTGTGGTCTGAAACCTTAAGAGTCAGGTATTTCAGGAGAGGTTAAAAAAATCTCAGAAACACTAGAGGCACTTCAAAGGGGATTAAAGGAAATCCTTTTCTTCCACAAGAGAAGAAATAGATGAGCTTCTTCTGAAAACCAAGGAAGCTGGTCTTTCACTGGTATTTTCAATAAAAAAATCCAGTATCTTCATTATAATTAATCTCTGCTAGTATATTCAGCAGTCATCTTTCTGTTATTTTCACTCTTATCCATTGAGTTACCAGTGTAGTTGATTTAAATCAACAGCGCAGGATTACATGTTGGGGAGTTCTTTGCTGTCACGCCAGGATCTTTTTCTCATACGCGGAATCCCGCGTCTTATTTTACTGTTTCCAACACACGTGAGCACGTGTGCGTCTGCCCGGATGGATTCGGGCTGGTCAGTCACCCAGCATTCTCTCCCTGGCAGTCTCTTCCACTTCTCTTTCAAGTTGTTCCAGCACATCTCGTTCCACTCAGCCTGTGTATCCCTAAATGTAGGCACTTAGGTCATTTTGTGCATTAAAATACTGTATCTAATCATCGAATGGAAATAATTGCGCGCTCAGAATAGGCTGCATTTGCACAGTCAGCTGAAAAAGATAATGCACGTAATAGTTCCATTTCTCTGTACGCTCAGTGCATCGCTAAACCACTTCATCTTCTTAATAATCAGCTCGTGTTCCGTTCCCGTGGCCTACCTGGGCTACCAAAGTAAGGCTAAAATGCAAAGTTACGGTGTTTTCCGAGCACTTCAGCTGAAGCATTACTGCGAATTTAAACGTAGCACTTGGTAGCTTTAATTTGGGATTACAAGATAAGTGCTTGTGTTTTCCTTTAGGTTTTACTCGGCGGATGATGTGCGATCCTCCTTTCAAGTGTAATTATATAATTAGGTTGATAATGACTGTATCAATTTAGGAAGTCAGAGCTCCCGATAAACATTTTCGCTCTTCCCGTACCTGTGTCACATTTTGCCGCTCGATGGCTGCCGGAGCTGAAAGTGTGCTGGTTCCAAAATCAGTTCGTTTAACCCATTTAACGTGTGTGGATGCCCCGGTGCAGCCGTGTCACGGCGGAGCTTTGCCCCAAGTCAGGTAGGAATTGGATTTTCCCTGGGAGCAGTGTAGGGAAAAGGGACCTGGGAGTCTTGGTGGGCAGCAGGATGGCCATGAGCCAGCAGTGTGCCCTTGTGGCCAGGAAGGCCAATGGCATCCTGGGGTGTGTTAGAAGGGGGGTGGTTAGTAGGTCGAGAGAGGTTCTCCTGCCCCTCTGCTCTGCCCTGGTGAGACCCCATCTGGAATATTGTGTCCAGTTCTGGGCCCCTCAGTTCAAGAGAGACAGGGAACTGCTGGAGAGAGTCCAGCACAGGGCAACTGGGATGATGGAGGGAGTGGAGCATCTCCCTGATGAGGAAAGGCTGAGGGAGCTGGGGCTCTTTAGTTTGGAGAAGAGGAGACTGAGGGGTGACCTCATTAATGTTTACAAATATCTAAAGGGTGAGTGTCACGAGGATGGAGCCAGGCTCTTCTCGGTGACAACCACTGATAGGACAAGGGGTAATGGGCTGAAACTGGAACATAAGAGGTTCCGCTTAAACTCGAGAAGAAACTTCTTCTCAGTGAGGGTGCCGGAGCCCTGGCACAGGCTGCCCAGGGAGGGTGTGGAGTCTCCTTCTCTGGAGACATTCAAGACCTGCCTGGACACGTTCCTGTGTAGCATTATCGAGGCGTTCCTGCTCTGGCAGGGGGATTGGACTTGATGATCTTTCGAGTTCCCTTCCAATCCCTGACATTCTGTGATTCTATGATTCTATGAAAGCGATGCGCTGCCAAACTGGGCTGCTCCTCCATCGTCTGCCGCGGGTGGGGAATGTGTGTGCTGAGGAGGAGGGGAAAAAGTAAAAGAGGGGAAAAAGAAAAATGGCAAAGAATTTAGAAGGAAGAAAAAATAGAAAAAAAGAAGCAGAAGAAAAAAGAAGAAAAAGAAAGCACGTAGAAAATTTAATGCAAATTTTTCAGCATCGTAGTTGCCAAAGGTCCTATCTTAGAATCATAGAAGGTTGGAAGGGCCCTTGAAGATCATCTGGTTCCAACCCCCCTGCTGTGGGCAGGGGCACCTCCCTCCCGCCAGCCCAGGTTGCTTAAAGCCCCGTCCAACCTGGCCTTGAACACCTCCAGGGATGGGGCGTCCACACCCTCCTTGGCCAATCTGTGCCCGTGCCTCACCACTCTCGAGGGGAAGAGTTTTTTCCTTCTATCTAATCTAAATCTCCCCTCTGGTGGTTTTAGGCCAGTCTTGGTTCCTTGCTCAGCCAAGGTCAGCTGTAGGGCCAGACACCCCATGAACCAGGGGTGAAATCCCTCGCAGCCGGCCCCTCTCGGGCCGGGCATTGCTTCTGCCCCAGAGAGAGGTGGATGCGTTCATGTGGGCACTTCTAAGCACCAGGTCCTGCTCCTCCTGGGTGCCCCAAGTCACCCGGGTGCCCCTGCTGCAGCATAAATATGTTTATTGACAGCGTTGCTTGTAGAAGCAAGAGCTCTGAAGCGTGTCCTGAATGGGTATTTGGAAAATAAGCGCATTTATGATGCTGCTGTTCAGCCCTCGGTCCCTGGTTGGCCGGTCAGGTTGACGCAGGCAATGTGATTAATCAAAGGTAATGATCTAAAAATGAATAATGCTCTTGAAACGCCGCTTAATGGTCAAGAGTCTCCAGAAATACTAAGTGGCCAATGCTGAAAAGGAGCAAAAAGTGAGCGGTTGAATGAATTATTTAAAGTATTCACCCTGATGCCATTTCTGGTTGGGATTTACTCTGCTGGAATTTGTTGTTATTATTCTAAATAATAAAAATTAGTTACAGCCAGTGGTTTGGGGTGCCTGTCTTGGGCGGGAGGGTTGCGTTGATGCCTGCTGAAGCTGTGCTGAGGCTTGGCTTTCCTTAGAGAACATTTGACTGTTAGATTATTAGATTCTGATTTCAAGAAGACATTACCCCTGCAAAACTAGCAACTGCCTCGATGTCGTTTGCTTTCGTTTTGGGGCCATCTAGGCTTGATTTGATTCAAACGTACTTAGGAGAGGAGGTGTGAGAATTTGGGGTTTCCTGTCTTGTACTTGTTCCAAAGTTCTTGGCTTGTTAATACTGCCCTAGCCTAAAGCTGCGCTGAAAAGGGAGCTTAAAACTTTCTTTTTTTAACTAGGTGTGAGCCCTCTTTTGTGTTTATCCTTGGATTTTTTAAAAGAGAGATGATTCTTGTAGATCAACAAACGCAAAAGTGCTCCCATGTAATTAACGGACAGGAGTCAAGAAATCAGATTAGTGTGTTGGTTTTTTGCCTCATTTATAGCACTGGTATTTGCAAAGAACATCTTATTAAATTTATAAGATGAGGCGTAGAGTGAGTTGGCAGATCATGACTAAATCATTGCTGGCCAGGCAGGGCAACCTTAGATTACTTTTTTACCTTTTTTTTTAGATTATTTTTTTCTCTTGTGGGGCAGATTGCAGCTCTCCAGTGACTTCATGTACCTTTTCAGCTGGAAGGGAAGAGTAGAAAGAAAACCTTTGTTACTTTACGTGGAATACAAGCAGAATAAGAAAAATATGCGTACCCTACCCAATGTGGAAATACCAGGTAGTCCGAAACAGTTTGAATACACTGGGCTGTGTATTTTATCTCTAAAATTTGTGATGTGGGAAACAGTCCTGTTTTGTAGGGTTGCTTGGATGTTCAGGATGAGACTTGTTTAAGATGCCGACAAAGCAGGGATTGGTGCCCGACCCACTTGCCTAGTCTTAATTCAAGAAATGTTGATGGAAATCAAATGCTTAAATTTGAAAGCAAATGCTGACGTTTGAAACCAGTGTGAATGTAATGGTCTTTTATGAAGGCATTTAGTAATTTTTCCAGCTATGAAAATACTTTTTACATAAGCACTCTTAATCAGCTCTAGCCTTGCTGCAGTCCTAGTAGTGCTGGTTTCACTCCTGTCACTCTTATATGTTAGTAAAAAAGACAAAATTTCCCAGAAATGCTTAATTTCTATACTTTTTTTGCCAAAGCAGAGCTGTGATGTAGCAGGGCTTTATGGTTTCCACTTGAAAAAAGTGTTTCACTGTGAAAACCTCAATGGTTTTACTACTTAATTTTCCATCTTTGGTGCTGGATGGTTAAAGCTGAAGTCAGCTTTTCAGTTTGCTTCTCTTAAAAACCTTCCTGAGATATGAGAAACAACTTAATGCAGGAGTAATTGTATCCATAATAATGGTGCCTTTGACATCGATTCCGGTAAAATCAGTATTTTTTTTCTTTAGTGTCTGGACAAAATTGGCAGCGTAAGCGTTAATTACCCTCTGCCTTTCTCTCTATGTATGTACTTCACAGCTCAGGTATGATTATAGGGTAAAACAACATTTAAAATCTTAATCTTTTGCCAAAGAACAGGCTTTAAAAGTGCAACACGCTGTCATGCAATGCTCTGTCTGCAGAAATATTGACAATATTGACTCATTTTATGGAGCAATAAGGTTTCTTGTGTTAGAAATTGTAAGAATGTTTTCTCCAAGCGCATCTAGCCAACGCTTTCCCATGGAAAGCTCAGAGTCTTCACTCCATACCATGTTTTATAGCGCAAAACCACTACCTGTATTTATCTTAAATCACTTGTGAATTGATACAAGAACTCAGGAAGCTAAAGGAAGGTGGGTGATGGTTTGGGTTTTCTTGAGTTGGCACACTTTTTTATGTTACTTCTTGATGAGTTGTACATGGTTTTGGCAGTATAAATAAGACTCATCAAGGAGTTAATGTTTTGGCTAATTAGAAAAGACATTATTATGTCTCCTTGTGATACAGAAACGTGAAAGCCCCCGAATTTTAGAAGCCCACAGCAATAGGGGTGTTATTTCTGAAGGGTGTTGTAAAGAGCTGACAAAGCTCTTCAACAGTTGGATTTTTTCATCTTAAAGATTTTCTCCAGCCGTAATGATTCTATTTTTCTCTGATTCTAAGTGCTGCAGGACCTACCTGGTGTTCCACCATCGTCCCTGGACAACCATGGAACAATATAATTTTGAATCCTCCTTTGGGAGTCGAAAAAGCCCAAATCAGACTAAACCATCTCCAGCTCTGGAGGTTCCTGGTGGCCTCTGCCTTCTCCTTTCAAGAGGGCAGCTGGGCTGAGGAGCTGGCTGCCCTGCAGTGCGATGCGGGTTTCCAGAGCTGACCTAGAGACCGATGCGTATGGACTGGCCTCTCTGGTCACATCGCCATCCGTTTGGGCACTCCAGAATGTTGGTTCAATGAAACAATATTTTTTCAGGCTTTTCAAGACCTTTTGGAGAGCAGTGTAGGGAAAAGGGACCTGGGGGTGCTGGTGGGCAGCAGGATGGCCATGAACCAGCAGTGTGCCCTTGTGACCAGGAAGGCCAATGGCATCCTGGGGTGTGTTAGAAGGGGGGTGGTTAGTAGGTCGAGAGAGGTTCTCCTGCCCCTCTGCTCTGCCCTGGTGAGGCCACATCTGGAATCTTGTGTCCAGTTCTGGGCCCCTCAGTTCAAGAGAGACAGGGAACTGCTGGAGAGAGTCCAGCACAGGGCAACTGGGATGATGGAGGGAGTGGAGCATCTCCCTGGTGAGGAAAGGCTGAGGGAGCTGGGGCTCTTTAGCTTGGAGAAGAGGAGACTGAGGGGTGACCTCATTCATGTTTACAAATATATCAAGGGTGAGTGTCACGAGGATGGAGCCAGGCTCTTCTCGGTGACAACCAATGATAGGACAAGGGGCAATGGGTACAAGGTGGAACATAGCAGGTTCCACAAAAATATTAGGAAAAACTTTTCCGCTGGGCGGGTGCCGGAGCCCTGGCCCAGGCTGCCCAGGGAGGGTGTGGAGTCTCCTGCTCTGGAGACATTCAAGACCCGCCTGGACGCGTTCCTGTGGGGCTGCCCTGGGTGACCCTGCTCTGGCAGGGGGTGGCACTGGGTGATCTCCGGAGGTCCCTTCCAAGCCTTAACATTCTGTGATTTGTGGTTGTGAAAAGATACCAAAAAGCCTAATTTGGATTAAGTTTTCAAAGTGTTGTTCTTACATAAAGGAAATTATTCTCAGTTCTGCAACTTCTGTTTTATTCCAGATGATTTTGTTTTCTTCTTTATCATAATGAATTAATTTCTTGTTCTGCAGAAGTGGGACATTTCACCGGTTTTGAAACTGTGCCCTCGTGTGCCAGCCTGCAGGACGTGCCTGCTAGAAGAAATGCAGGTGTAATGCAATCCTGCAGCTGTTTAATTGGTTCTCCCTGAAACACATCTGTTAAAACAATCTGCTTCTTTCCTGAGATATTTTTATATTCGTTCTTCTGCACACTCACCCTTCTGTAGCTGCGTGTGTTGCTGCATTTCTTTTTTGCACCCAAGGACGTTCTGCTCGCGTTTTCTTATTTAAGCGCGAGCAGACATATTAGTCATTAATTATTTTTATATTTCCTCTGAGCCCCATCGATTTTTTTTTTTTTTTCCCCACCAGACGTGACAATAAATAGGTATTGATTCATAACAGCTTGGGTTTAAATTGAGCAGAAGGGAATACAAATGTTCACGGGTGGTCCATACTAATGGGGTCCTCGCCTGAAGGCACCGCAGGGTGCAAGTCCTGGCGTCGCAAGGTGTGACGTGAAATGCAAAACTAGAATTTATTTTGCTGGGGTTTGTTTAATTATGGAAAACTCCAGTCGGAAGTTGGGTCAGGTTGAGTGGAAAATGGTTTATTGCTTTTCCTGTTCTGGCAATCGCGGGGCTGAACCAAATGTGGAAATAGAAATCCCTGTAAGAGTTATAAAGCAAAATAGAAACAAGGTGTTTGGTGAATCCGCAGGGTATCTGCATGGAGAGACAGTGCTACTCATTTGGTTTGTAACTCAAGTATCTGTTAATATCCTTTTTCCCCATGTACAGGTCCCCGTGGTATAAAGCACTGCGAAAGGCAGATATTGCTTTTCTCCTAACATTCCCCGTGCCTCCCCGTGAGGAAGATTAGCTTAATTACAGATCAGGAGTGAGCAGCACAGATAATGGCAGGAGTGCAGGTCTCATCCTGTGGAAGAGACAGCAATCCCAGGTCCCTTGCTTGTAAAACATGATTTATTTATTTTATTTTATTTTTTTTTAAATGAAACCTCCTTTCTGAAAACAAAGATGTTTTCAGCTCATCCCATTGGTGCCTGAGGTTGTACTTGCCGGTCTCGGTCTCGCTTGGTCCTTCTGCAGTGAATATGGATGGACACAAAGCAACAAAGCAGCCCTAAGATGCTCCTTGTAGGGAGCACAGGGGTTAAGCATCGAGGTGCTTTAGGTAGTTTAAGTTAAAGTAGTGGCTGCGTGAGTTGTACTTAGAGAAAAACTGCCATTTGAAAAAGCAAAATACCAAATAAGAGCGGTAATACTGACCTTTTTGATGCTTTTCTTCCCCTAAACGGAGTCAAATGAAGCTCTGCGATCAATCTCCTTGACCACAGAACAGCTGATAAATTACCTCTGGTTCTTGGGGGAAAAAAATAATAAATCTTCGAGCCCTTTAAGGATTTTGTAAAACCTCCTCAGATACGTTACCCAGCGTGCTGTAGCCAAGATGTTTGGAGAATTGCGGAGCAGCGGAGCCTCCTGTCCGCTACGTCTGTCCTGCGTGGGGTCCCTGCCTGCCCCTGTGCTTGAGCCTGGCTTTCTGCTGGGTTTAACCAGGATTTGATTTGGTTTGGGTTTTCTGCCATCCCTCAAATTACTGTGATATAAAACCTTCAACCGTAACTTGTTTGAGCACTGAAGTTTTAAGATTTCATGATTTCACCCTGTAGTGATGATTTGTAGCATATCCTCTGTTTTAGGGGTTTATCTAGAGCTACATCATACCCTGCAGCTACATAATGATTTTTAAACCTATTTGGTCCAAGACACAACTGGTAAATATTTGGAAATACAGAGAAGAATGCTTATCCAAAAGGAGTTAAATTTTTGTTAATAGCATTGAATACTTTTACTGTCATTGCCTGCTGAGCTTTAAGAATTGGTATCGTCTTGCGCTTCAGGGCATGATTTCCCAGCAGAACATGCTGATATCCTTGGGGTTTCACCTCTATGGTAATTTCAGAATAAGATCCCGTAAGTAATGGAAAGCGGAAGATAATGGAAATGCAGCGTGAGTTTCAGATATAAAGCTGGGAGTGTCTTTCAGGCTGTTTCACCAGAGTGCTGGCAGTTACTAATGCTTCTTTGGATGATAGCTCTCCTCTAAAATGAGATTAAATTAGGCTGCAGAGAAATCAACTCTATTCCAGCCAAAAATAAAAACCCAAAACAGCACATGGCTGGAGGGCGAACGCCGCCTTGTTCCCCCTTCCCTTCCTTACTGCAGGGGATGTTTAATTTTCTAATAGCATTAACGAGGAGGAGAGCTGTGCTGTGAGTCGTGCCGGGGACTGGGAGGCAGCGATGGGGCTCCTCAGGGTGGAGCAGTAGGGTTCCTCGGCATGGAGAATGTGTCCCTTCTGGTGAACTCTCCTGAGGGATGGTGTAGATTACATCAGTGACATAGCTGTGCCTCGTCTGACTTATTTCTCTTGGGATACAGTGCTGGAAAACACCAACCAAACGGTTTGTAAAATCGGAAATGTGTTTCTTTGTTATTTCCGAATATAAAGAAATCAAGGCGTTCGGTGGTCCTGCCTCTCCGGATTGCTAAGTAATCTGATGTAAATGTAATTTGCCAAGCATTTCAATTTGCTAAATTAATTATTTAACGCTTGCAAAGATCTCCGGTGTCGCAGCTGCACGAGCGTTCCCGTGCTGCTGTACCCTAATTCCAGCAAATGGGTATTGATGAAAAGGAACTCGTGACGGCTGTAGCAGGAGCTGTGATTTATGCTCCGCAGCTTTACAGAAACTGTGCTTTGATCTTTGTCTGTTCTCTTAACAATTCCAGGTGTTGTTAAGGTGGATTATGGCGATGTATCCGTCAGGAAAGCCCTAAGAGAAAACCTGAAGTGCAAACCCTTCTCGTGGTACTTGGAAAACATCTACCCTGACTCGCAGATTCCGCGGCGCTATTACTCCCTTGGTGAGGTACGAACCATTTCCTTTGGCTGAGTTAAACCCAGAAGTGCCCCGTGCGAATGGAAGGACTGCCAGGAAGGTGAAGCAGCTTTGGGGACAGGAGGAAAGTGCTTGTGTGCAATCCCTGCATCTTCTTTATTTCGGAACAGGTTGTACTTTCCCCGAGTCTTTCCCATTGCTATTCCGGATGCCACCACAAAAAATCTCTTTTAAACGGAGTGTCCTATTGGGAAAGTGATGCTGGTGATTAATGTTTTAAATAATTAAGTAATACGCGGTAGTTGAAGGGAGCTTCCATCATCACTCGTCGCTTACATGTAGAGTAAAAAAATCTCTTTTTCGTTTGTTTTTCCTTTTTTCATTTCAAGAAAGGTGTTTATTCACTGCTGCTGTGTTTTCCAGCAAGGCTGCCTGGAGCCGAGCATCACGGATATTTCTAACGATCTAATACCACCAAGAACTGAAATCTCTTTAAAATTCACATCATTCACCGTTAAAAATATTCTACTGAGTTGTACCTACGCTGACTTCTAAAAGCTCTTGAGTGGTTTGATTTAAAGTTATCTGCGGATAGAATAGCAATCAAAGGAGCAATTGGCTTTTTTACAACCAGGAAAGTGATTTACCATTGAAACTTGCAATTGTAGCGCAAAATAGAAGCCGCAGTAGGGTTTCCAGTTTAACTATGGTGAAATAAAGTGAAACATGGTTTTACAGCAAGGAAAGAACTCATCTAACAAGTGTCATATAATAAGGTTTTGTACAATACTGTCAGGCTGGAACACAAAAGCACGAGAAAGTAATAAAATAGTTATTAAAACACCTTATTTTTACCAACACGGCCTCAGTTTCTATGGAAACAGCAGCTCAGGCAGGATCCGTGAATTAAAACCCCGACTTGGCCGTCGCAGCTGCCGACTGCCAGTCGAGCAGCAAAGTGGCTTTTTAGTCCCAGAGCTCAGGGACCATCACCAGCGAGAACTTTCTTGCTCGTTTTCCTCCCTCGCACAGGGCTGGGGCAACCCCCCCGTGCTGGGATCGTGGGCCCGCGGACGCTGAAAACGTTCAACGTCGGGCCTCGAACCGTAGTGTGCGAGTGCTTATTGCCTTCCTCTGTAGCTTAAAGAGTGGAAAAAAAGAGCGAATAATTTGGACAGGTTTGGGATAACCACCCTGGAGTCACTTACGACTTTCCGCAAGGAGAATCATAGAATCATAGAATCACAGAATGTCAGGGATTGGAAGGGACCTCGAAAGATCATCCAGTCCAATCCCCCTGCCAGAGCAGGAACGCCTCGATAATGCTACACAGGAACGTGTCCAGGCGGGTCTTGAATGTCTCCAGAGAAGGAGACTCCACACCCTCCCTGGGCAGCCTGTGCCAGGGCTCCGTCACCCTCACTGAGAAGAAGTTTCTTCTCGAGTTTAAGCGGAACCTCTTATGTTCCAGTTTCAGCCCATTACCCCTTGTCCTATCAGTGGTTGTCACCGAGAAGAGCCTGGCTCCATCCTCGTGACACTCCCCCTTTAGATATTTGTAAACATGAATGAGGTCACCCCTCAGTCTCCTCTTCTCCAAGCTAAAGAGCCCCAGCTCCCTCAGCCTTTCCTCACCAGGGAGATGCTCCACTCCCTCCATCATCCCAGTTGCCCTGTGCTGGACTCTCTCCAGCAGTTCCCTGTCTCTCTTGAACTGAGGGGCCCAGAACTGGACACAATATTCCAGATGGGGTCAGAAGGGACGGGGAAGTGGACGACGTCCGCATGTGGTTCACTCACACCACGGATGATGATAATAGTAATAATCAGTTTTACGTTATCTTTTAATTTGTATTTTATTTGACTCTTGCACAACTCATTTATATACCCCTGTTGTGTTTATAAATGGGCTGTGCAACTTCTAAATGAAATTCCGCAAATGGGGAGTTGGATGGAACCGAAGTTCTTCAGCGCTCAGTGAATAAACTTCATAAACTACTTAACAGGCAGATCCTGAATATTGCCAAGCCTTTATCTGCAGCTAAATTTTCCATTCTGTTAGAACAACAGTGACTCTGTTAAATCTGAATTTCCTAGGCGGAAGAAAATACGCCTCAGAAAGGGCATTAAATGTGTAAAACGCGGTGAATACTGAATATCATTTTTTACATTTCAATCACGTAGCATCGAAAGTGAATACAAAACAAAAGCAAGACAGAAGAATTATTTCATAAAACCTGAGACGTAATAATTGTGGGTGAGTTTTTAAGTCACTTTTCATTTTAGTCCTCTGCTTTAATGAATGAAGAGGTTGCAGAAGAAGTAAATTACCTTCCTCACGGAGGTACTTGAAACTATTTCTGCCAAATGGAATGTTTAAGGCTGGATTTCAGTTTTGAGGCTGGATCTCTGAAAAAAGGCTGGGATTACCATTTGAGGTCAGGTTGTCACTCAAGCCTAATCCTTCAGACCCTTTGGTTTTGCCGCTCTGCGGGGTGGCGCTTGCCGGAGACGAGGACTCGGGCACCTCTTGGAGGACAAAGCAAGGAGGGAGCTGCAGCGAGCTGAAGTTGGTCATTGCTTTTATGCTCAACCGTTACCCCGAATAAACGTGTTCTCACAAAAGTCATTTGGGGGAGCGACGCTCCCGTACTGGCCCTGCCGCTCCTCACAGCTTCCTGTTCCCATGGTCTTGGTAAATGAGATTCCCCTTGTGTGCTGCTCATACTCAATCCGCAATTTAAAATCTTATCATACCCTTTGTCGTTATTTTCATTTTCTTTTGGGAGTGTGTCATATTTACAACTTAAAATACACTCACGTAGGTGACTGCTGTATGTGTGTAGTTGGATGCTCAGATAATGTACTCTCTCCTACAGTGGCATCATTTTTTCCTGCACGAGTATGACTTTTACAGGCTTCTTTTGGTTTTTGTTTTTTTTTTTCCAAGCAAGATTTCATCTCTTTCTTCCTTCAGATCAGGAATGTCGAAACCAACCAGTGCTTAGACAACATGGGCCGCAAGGAAAATGAAAAAGTCGGCATTTTCAACTGCCACGGCATGGGAGGAAATCAGGTAAAATAAAGATAATAATTAAGAAAGTGGGTATTACTTGTACGATCATTGCGGCTTTGCGCCGGGTACCCTCCGGTTTCACCCGGATGGAACTGGGGTCCCCTCGGTTAACGTGGCTCAGGCGTAGCCGTGTTGGTTTGCTACAAAACACAACGGCAGCAATCAGCAAAGCTATTAATGAAAGTTCCAAAAGGTTCGAGATTTTGAGCTTTAGGAGTGCTCAGAAAGCCGTTTTCTTCAAGTAACAGCTGCAAATTTTGAGAGCCTGTCGGTACATACCCGTAGGTCCAGTGAAGTATCTGAGTGAGTATGTTAAATGCATTCCCGGGGTTAGAGTGCAGAGAGAAATGCAGTTCAGGTTTCAGATACCAAGATTAGAAAATTTGATCATGAATTTTAATTTGGATTTTTGGGGAAAATAAATCTTTTAAAAAATGAAACCGGGTAAGAATGTATGGGAGTTGCGTATATGAAAAATAATAATAAAAAATAAACACGCAAAATATTCGTACAAGCAGAGGGTGGGGTTTTTTTTCTTTGTTAGAGGAAATTGAGGCCGTGGAGGCGTGTGGTGTTTGACCTGTGTCTCGGCTGGGTTTGAAAGGGAGTGAAAAGGTAAATGGCAATCGCTGAGCTTGTCATTCCACTGGTGACTGTACCCCCTCGCTGTGTAAACACCAGGGAATTTTGCATATTCTAATGCTTGCAATTCAAATTAGCGGAGCTGATTCACTTGGGCTGATGAAGGTGGCTTTCCCTAGTGCCACATCTGCTAAAAAAAGATGGGAAGATCTTAGAATCATAGAAACATCAAGGTTGGAAAGGACTTTAAGATCATCGTGTCCAACCCACAGCCCTACACTACCCTAACACTAAACCATCTCCTGAAATGCCACGTCCAACTGATTTTTAAACATGTCCAGGGATGGTGGCTCCACCACCTCCTTTGGCAACCCATTCCAGTGCTTCCCCACCCTTTCGGTGAAGAAGATTTTCCTAATGTCCAATCTAAACCTCCCCTGGTGCAACTTGAGCCCGTTCCCTCTTGTCCTATCGCTAGATGCAGGACTACTGTGTTTATCCCATCGTATTTATCCCAAACTTCACCATCTTTCTCAGTTTGACTCAGGAGACGCAAGTGTTAGCGTTGTAATAAGGCCACAAGGCTGAGGGTTCTATTTACACCTTGGGTGTTTGCTGTGTAGGTTTAGACTGGACATTAGAAAAAAAATTTTCCCAGTAAGAGTAGTCAGATGTTGGCACAGGAGGTTGAGTCCCCATCCTGGAGGTGTTTAAAGGTCGTTGAGATGTGGGGTTGGGGAGATGGTTTAGGGGTGAGCTTTGTAGAGTGGGGTTAATGGTCAGACTCGATGATCCCAAGGGGCTTTTCCAACCTGAACGATTCTGTGATTCCATGCTGGGAAGCCAGCTCCCTTGTTGTTGAAAGAGGAGAAAAATCCGAAATGATTCTCCCAACTCCAAACCCTCCGTCCCTCTGAAGGAGCGGGTGTGAGGTGAGGAGACCTGGAAGGCCTGGTGGGTTGTGAATTGTATATATGGACCCTCTAGAAAGAAACCCTCCACCTCCCAAGACGAGACTTTGCTCCGCTGCGTTTGGACGAGCAAAGAGCAATATCTGTGCGCTGGTGGAGGCTTTGCTCGGCGCGCCTGACCTACAGGCAGAACGTTTTTCATCCTTTAGTGCTCGTACGCAGCTCTCATTAAAAGTTGTCTTTGTTAAATCCCGTCCTGCTGAGAAATTAGAGCTGAGCGAAGACATGTAAATGCTTGGGGCGGGGCGAGTTGTGTGGATGCAGAAATAGCTGAGGAACAAAACTGCTTGGGGATGAAAATGAAACAAGAAGAATACCTGGCTCACTAGAGCTGAGCAGGATGCGTGTGCGCCTTCCAGCATGAGGCAGGGACAAACATCTCACAGCTTTTGAAGGGCTTCAGAACAAGATTCTAGAGATAGGGATTTCTTTGAAAAAATAAGAAAAATGACATGGTGATCTTTCAAGGTCCCTTCCAACCCCTAACATTCTGTGGTGCTGTGAAATATGTTAGCTGGGGCCCTTCGTGTGAGAATTGTTTTCAGAGTATAAACTGTGGAGGATTTGTTGTTGTGTTGGCAGGGGTATTTCAGATTATCCAGACTCGGTTGGGACCCGGTGACTATTAATGATCTTTAAAACAAAAGAGTCTCCCAGTGCAGTTAAATGCAACCTTAGAACTGTTTCATTTGCTCTGTGCGGAGGGGAAAAGGTGCAAAGCTTGTCCCCAGATAGCCACGGTGGGATTATGGCTTTAGGGGCTAGAATATCAGATTTGTGGGTCCATCTCCTTGGCTCAGGGAGCAGGGAGGGTATTAACTTCGGGAATGATGGTTCTTTGGGAGAAGGGTACCCAAGGCTGACTCCTGAGTGAAGAAATCATGGGAAAAGCTGTTACCCACCTTCCCTGCCTCACACAGCAGGGGACAACCCATCCATCTCACACCTTTTTAATTTTCCCCTCACAGCTGAATTTCTGGTTTTGTGGCATATTAGAGGCAAATTGTCCCTTTTGAGGGCCTGGCAGAGGGTGGAACAGTCGTTCTTACTACCTCCAGCCATCCCGATGGCCGCCCAGTTGCCATGGGGATGTCGGCTCTTCCCGCCTCGGTTCATAACAATAACCCAGTTGTGCCGTAACGCGTCGGGGAGGGAGGTGTCGTTAAAGAGAGAGGATGAGGAACTGAGCAAGCTGATGGTTGCACTGCCGGTGTATTGCGGTGCTGGGGAGGGCAGGGCTGTGCTGGAGGAGAGAGCGTTGGGGTGGCAGCTCCTCTCCCTCGGCTGCCGAGAGCAAAGGGCGCAGCGAACACGTCGCCATCGCTTCTTTTGGTTTTTCCTGTTTAACACCTTGTGCCTTTTCTCCTCTCGGGAGCTTCAGACGTTCTAGGTTTAGCGACCAGCCTGGTTTTTTTCCAGCAAACAAAACGAAGACAAGGGAAGTAGGAAGCAGGGCTTGGTTGCTTTTTCCTTCTGTTCCCTCTAGTTAGATATCATACCAGTGAGAAGAGCAGGGCAAAGAGTAATAGCACGGCTACAAGCACAGGGTATTATTTCTCAGCATCCCACACCGACAGCCCTGCAGCTCCTGCCCAGGATCCCAGACGGTGCTCGGAGCCCTGGCAGAAGTGATGGTCCGAGCAATTTTTCACCAGCACACACGATAAAGATTGTGAGAGGGTTGTTTTTTTTCCCCAGTTAGCTCTAGTTAATGGGTCTTTCAGAAACCGCTCTGTTTCGCCGTTTCCATTTTTCCCCCGCTCGCAGTAAACGAGCGCGTTTTCAAACGCCTCCCAAACCCGAGCACTTGGTGTAGCGGGACGTAGAAAAAAATGATTTATAGACTCTCGCTCTGTCGGAGTTTATCGTTTTGCTATGATAATTTGCTCACCACGGGGAATGGATAGCGGCATGCGCGAGCTGTCGGACTCGTGAGACGTTTCGGTGATGGAAGGTCATGAAAAGTAATTTATCCTGCGTTTCTATCGCTGCCAGGTCAGGAGGAGAGGCGGGCGGGCAAGTGGGGCAACTTGCAGTCGATGCCAGCCCAACCGTCTGTAATGCAGGAGTCACGTTTCCCATTCTGAGTTGGCCAATTTATCAGCTACGGCTGTTCAGCAAGTCCTCTGAAAGCGTTTTGTGCGCAAGGTCGGACGGAACAAAGCCTTTCGTCTAGCGGCAATTGGAGGTTTCTTCACGCGACTGATAGCAAGTTATGCAGAAAAAGAAGAATCGAGCAGTACCTGTGCAGCTGATCTCAAACCCAATAATCTTCTTAGAGAAGCTCACAGCACCCTTCGCAGACTTGATGGGTTCAGCGCTTTGATTTTCTTAATTGTAATATCTTGGGGAAATAGTAGATGTCACGAGTGGTTACCGGAAAGCACCTTAGCCCTTCTTCACTCTTCTGTCTTTTTTTACCTTCTGTGATCTCCTGTTTTCCCTCACTTAGCTTCCTCTGTAGCTTTTCATCTTCTAAAGAGGCCCATTATAAATAAAACCTAGTTATTGCTTCTATTTTCTTAGTCCATTTTGCTGATACATGACTCCCCTTGCAGACTTTCCATCATTCCCATGGATTGAGGCGATAAACCTTGGGGGCAGGAACTCTCTAATACGTTGGATTTGCTCAGGATGCAGCACGAAGGAGCCCTCGGTGATCCTCAGCGCCGTTCCAATAACCATGATTAATAGGGACCAACGGGGCCGTGCCTGCGTGTTAAATAACAATATCTTTTATTTAGCACAAGCAGAATGAAAGCATGAGCAGAATGGAAGCAGCAAGAGCTTTTTTTGTGGTTGGAGGTGTGTGGGTCACCATCCCATACAAAGTGGCAGTCGTCTAGAAAAGCATGAAAGGAGTAAAGCATCACCCCAAAACAAAACAAACCACACACGAAAAAACCAACCGCAACCCTCCCATGGAGCAAAAAAATAATTTTTTGTTGGCTTTTTTTTGTCAGGTTCTGTGCAAAATGCAGTGTTTCTCCAGATGACAGTGAGTTGCTCTGGATTAGAGTGTTTCTGCCCTTGGGGCTGAGCGCTGGGATAAATGGGTCCCCGGCACCCGTGTTGAGAGGTTGAGAACGAGTCTCACGTGAGCTTTCCAAAATCTGAAAGTCAGCTCTGGCTCGGCGGTGTCTGTGGGATGGGATGAGTTGCTTTCCTAACATTAAAGGTCTTGACATAACGCCTTTTTTTAGAAATTAAGTTGATCCCTATTTCCAGAGCAGACTACGAGAGTCGTGGGTGATTTTCGGGTGGGAGGTGGCGGAATCAGCTTCAACTCACTGGTTTTGCCTGAGAGGAAAGGTGCTGTGCTTACAGAATATTTTACATCAGTTATGAAAGGTGATTTCAAGTTTACCTTGGGGAGTTCCATGGATAATTAAAAAGGTTGTCAGAATAAATTAGATTTTTCTGCACTTATTTATGTCCAGTTTGTAACCGTCTTTATTGCGTGGCGGACTTCTTCCTTGATTGCACAGGTGCATCCTCAAGGTTTAGTTATAATGAAGTATAAAATAGAGGCTTATGAACAGCATTCTCAGTATTAGCCCTGTTCAGAGTTGACAAAATACCCTGGGTAACTGTTTTCCGAAGAAAAGGTCGACCAAATAAGGGGAAAGAAAAATTCTGGCCGTGGGCTATTTCAGCCTATACGTATATAAAACCAGCTCTGGATTAGTATTGACCACTTGACTGATTTCCAGTTAATAACGTTGCTCGGCGCTTTATTGGTGTTGAACAAACAAACTGATCAGCTTCACGGACTTTTTAGCCGAAGGAGCGCTTCGTTAGCTCCTTTTAACGTGAAAGAAGAAATCAAATTGTCAGTGACGTCTCTCTCCGTTCGGTCTTTCTGACAGGTCGTGGTCCCACGTCGAGGTTTGGCTTTACAGGACTTCTTTCTGCCTCGAAACTTGCTCTGTGGAAATGTATTGAGAAAAGATATTAACAAAAAAAAAAATTGGATGGCATTAATATGATTATGTCTGTAGTTAATATGGATGGCAGCAAAACACTGGACTGATATTTTTATGTCTAAATTAGCGTTGGGTTTTCTTTCTTAAGCCAGCATGATTTTCAACCCCCTCTTGAAAGAACAGTGAACTGGAGGGAGATTCTCAGGGGTCTGGATGAAATGATTGAAGAAGGTTGCTTTGGTTGTTTTATTTTGAGAAATTTAAGGACGCTGATATAAATAAGGAGGTCATAAGCAGCTGAGTAATTCTGTATAAAACCTTGAGGCTTCAGTTTAGCCCAGAACATGGAATGCTCTTGTACAATTTTGGAAGAAACCTCACAAACGATCTCGATGGTTGTTTTGGTAACCTTACGCACTGCTGGCTCAGCCTAATGTGCTGATACCAGCTCATCGGGGTGCGCATCTGTCAGACCCCTCCGAAACAAACCCGTAATCAGTCTGATGGAGTGTAAACCTTTCTCATTAGTGTTTGGTGCAGGCAGACATCCTCCTTTAAAAAAAATAAAATGGGAAAAAAACAAAGATCCGGGGCACAGACTGGAACTTGGGAGTTTGAAAACCCTGCGCCTGCTGCCACACGCTTAAGAGAGTCGGGTACCTGCGAGCGCTCTGGTTCTTGCTGAGATTTGCCAGAGACAGACGCAGTCGGAGCTGCCTTTCAGAGTGACTCTCGTGTCTCCTCCTTGGTCAGCCCTCAGCCGTAAATTCCTTTTTCTGAATACTTACAGAATGGGACTGAGCGAGCTAGTGTGGATACGGAGTTACCAGCGCTTGGCTGAGGTCAGAGGGGTTGCAGAAAATGTCCCCGTGGAGGCAAAGTGGTGCTTTTGGTGTGACGAGGACTCATTTCACCCCCTCGGAAAGCTGAGCACACATCAGGGTGTGATTCTCACAGAGCACTGGAGGGTCGGTGTGTGAGAACCTCCCTTGCCAAGGAGAGAGCCCCGAGAACTGTGGCCGGTGTGGTTTTAAGTGAAAGCAACCCTTTGAGATCCTGAGGTTTATCTCAGTGATTTACCCCTGGATCAAAAGGCGGCCGGTGCTTTGCTGTACCTTTGCATCCCAGGTGTTCACCCAGGCAAGCGGCTGGCAAGAGGTGAATCAGAAATTTGGAAAATGGGAAGATCCCGGCACCTCTTGCTCTCCCTCCCGGCTTTGACACGGGTCTGGCTGCTCCACTGCCGCCTCGACGTGCTGGTTCTGTGTTCCACGATTGCTCTGAAAGGTTTCTCTGAACCTCCACCTTCAAAACCTCTGCCTTTATTCCCCCGGCTGCTTTGTGCAGGGCGTAGGTTTTGGGGGTTACATGGGGAGAATTGCTTTTACTAGTGCAGCGCTGCCAAGCGTCGTCTTTCCGTGTGATGCTGGATCTCCCGTCCTCGACTTAATTCACCAAAGAAGTTTTGGGTTGCTGCTTGATTGATTCTTCTCCCTCGAGAACTATGGAATGTCTCACGGGAACTCCCAATGGATGGACATCCCCTGGGCCGTTGCTTCATTTGTGGTTCAGATCCCAGCTCAGCTCCTCCTTCTGCAAGAGGGGTGGGTCATACAGGAGCTCTGAAGTCACCACCTAATTGAGGCGTCTGCCCACATGCTGTGTTTGTCTGTGCCTTTATTATATTTCTCTGTTAATTTAAGGGTCGCCGCATGTTTTGCATATTTCTGACAGCACTGTTTCTCCGTGGCTGGTGTAGATACAGATTTATACTCATCAAAACCTGAATGGGACACCAGTACTTTATCACTTGTCTTGGTCTTGATGTTATTTTAGTAACTACCAGCCTTCTCCTCTTTCTCTTTCCGATGCGGTGGCACTACAGCCATGTGGGCTCCAGCAGCAGACCAGATGCTGAGGAGAACAGAAATAATTCACTTTTGGCTAAGAAAAGGGGTTTCTGCAAGGAAAGCATGAAGCCATAGAGCTCCAAGGCTCTTTCCCGAGGCCCTTTCAGGAGCTTTTGTGCTGGAGCAGTGGATTAAGAGCAGAGAGATGCTTCCCATGTGTCCAGGCTGTATAGTTTGGTGTAAATACTCACAGTTCTCTACCAGCTTCCTTCCTTTCTTCCCCCTTCTCCTGTGGCCTCCACATGTTCTTTCCTCTCCGGGCAGTGGACCTTGCTACTGGTGTGGCTGCTGAGGAGCGGGCGGGAGGGGTGGCTGGAGGTCCCAGGGCTGAAGGGAGCTCTCAGGGAACTGCAGGCAACGTTATTTAGCACCTCTGCAACTCCCAAACCCATCCGCCAAGTGTCGAGATCTAATTCAACGTGCTTCCCACCCAGCCGGCACCCTGCTGCAGGGGTGATGCTGTGAGAGCTCAGCCCGCGCTGCGTGGTGACCCTCCAACGCAGTGAGACCATCCAGCGTCTTCAGATTTCGTTACCGTAAAGGATCAAACCCGTTAGTGTGCGCGTGGCCAGGGAAAAGAGTCGGTCACAACCTGGGCTTTGTCCACCTGGCTCCTCGCTGGTGGTTAAACCATCTCCCTGAGAGCTGGTTTGCTAGACGTTTGTTAATGGGGTGTTCTCTCGTGTCGTAATTTATTTCTTAATTTTAACAAGAGACATCGTATTTCTGAAATACTCATGTATATGAACCTCGAACACAGATAATCCTTGGTACCCCGAGTTAAGGTTGATACTAGGAGGAGGGCTTAGTGTGGGAACGTTTGGATTCTTCCAATGATGGGCTTGGTGTATCCAGCGTATTAAAAGATGTGTGAGGTTTCTCCTGAAGACGCTGATCACAGCTGCATGCTTCGGTAGGATTCCCCGGAGGTAACGCTGAGCGTATGCCTGGGTGCTTCCTGGGCTTGGCTTTTCCTGAACGTGTGATATTCCTTCTCTTGCGTACAACAGACCTTCACCAGTGGACAAACTTGCATTAAATTCTCCCGAAATCCAAGGCAACACCTCAGTGTTTGGAGACAAAAGTAGTTCTACTCTGCTGATGTGAAAATCTTGTATATTCCCGATCAGCAGTCGGTCGGGACTCCCTCTAACTCTTCGTCACAGCAATCGTTTTTTTTTCTGTTTCCAGGTGTTTTCTTACACCGCTGACAAAGAGATCCGCACCGACGACTTGTGCCTGGACGTCTCGAGGCTCAACGGCCCCGTCATCATGCTCAAGTGCCACCACATGAGAGGGAACCAGCTCTGGGAGTACGATGCCGAGGTACCCGAGCTGTCCCGGGTGGCACCCGCAGCCTCAGAGCTCGGTGTCCCTCGGCCGTGTCGTGGGGATGGGGAGCGTGGTGGCCTGGGGTGACCCGACGTCGCTGCAGTGATGGTCGGGCTCGATGGTCTCAAAGGTCTTTTCACACGCTGTGATGTGCCGGTAGGCTCTCCTGCCGTGGTGCAGACGCGAGATGGCAAAGCGGTTTGTCTAACCTCCAAGTTTTAAGTTGGGTTTCCACACAATTTTATTTCTAAAGGGGTGAAAAAGTCAATTATTGTTTGAAAAAGGCCATTTCTAGCAGCTGACGTTGCCTCGCGCTCTTAGAAACTTAAAAGAAGTATTCAGCATTTTTTTATATAAATGAAGTAGAAAACGAGATTTATTTCTCTTTTTTTTTAGTCAGTTTTCCCAGTTTATTTCTGCTGCCTCTTAAAGATTGTTGCTTCTGCATTGAAATTATGTTAAATCCTTTTCCATGTACCAGTTCCCTGCTCAGTTTAATGCTGCCGTGGGACAGGAGGTGACTTTTTCTGCGTTTTGAGGAGTGCAGTTCAAATAAATGCAGTGGCTTATGGAGAGGTTGTAAAATTAATACAACATGTGTAAATAGCTCAATATTTTATGGCCGAATAGTTCTGCTTTTTGAATGGGAAGGGAAACAGAAGATGGAAATGAAAACATGGGTTGGAAGCTCTTGCCCTGAGATGGGAACATGCAGGTTGGCGCCATGAAATCCGCACAAAGATGTTGGTGTTTTCTTCAAGACAGGATCTTTCTGATATGTTATGGCAAGAAAAAACACAGACAAGCCTCCCCTCACATAACACTGAGCCACCAAGTGGAAATACCAGGACACTCGCCATCGAGGTGCAATTTATGTGATGATTTCTGACACATTCTTGAGTTGAACATTGGAATTTAAACCGATTTTCTCTTTAATAAACAAGACTCTTTGTCTTGTTAGACAAAATCCGCATGTATTTCGATAAATTTGAGGTATTTTCTAGGATGCCAACGCCTGCGATTAACACCTGAGGTTTAGGATCTTGTATCCTCCTCCGTTTCATTCCTGCAAGCAGATGGTTATTGCTTTTTAATCAGGGTTAGGTCGTTTTAAATCAAAACCGAGGAGCGTAGCGCTGGCCGGGGACGCGGAGCCGGTGTCGGAGGTACCTGATCTGTCTCCGCAGGAAAATCAAACAAATCCAGGCAGGTCTCTGCTGGGATCCAGGGTGGCTTTTTGGTTTTGTTTGGCGTGGTCGGGGGGATCTCACTGGTCTGACTCCTGTTCGTTGCAGAGCAGCAGCACCCTCTGCCCAGCCTGTTTTTAAAGCCCGACACCTTAAAATACCAGGTTTTCAGGCTCTTAAGTGGGAATATTTCAAGTTTATCTCGGTGATACCTTAAAGGATAAATTTTGCATGTTGAATCGATGTTCATTTAGAATAGATTGTTGTTTTCCTTTGGACATTTTAGGCACGAGCTGCTGAAAATTAATTTCCCTGCTGAGCACAGGTTTAGCTGCCCGGCGCCTGCTAGTCTCAGGTTAAAGATGCTCGATTAACGCTGACGTATTTCCATGGCCACAAAGGTAGAAGAATACTGATGTATTTAAAAGACGGGTTTGCAGCATTTCGTAGAAGTAGCTGCGTTCACCTTTGCGGGTGGAAAGCTGAATTTCTTTTACCCAGCTACTCCCTCCTTTAAACACTGGAAACGTGCTGGTTATTTCTCTTAAATTCAGCGCAAGAGCTCCACAAGGGACCATTTCTAAGCGGCTGTGTAAAGACCGAATCAGCCATTAGATGGAGCTCATAAAAAAGAAATGCGCAGGGTTTTTCTCGAAGCGAGCTCGGAGCCAAGGGGTCTGGGGTCTGGTCCACCTCTAAAACACAGCCCCTTGCTTTCTGTGCCTTCCTCAGTAGAGATTTTCAAAGAATTTGCTTTGCTTTACATGCTGTAACTAAATTTTCAAGAATTTTCTAGTTTAGTTTAAGGTATGCTATTTAAATGTGTAATATATTTGAAAAAATCATAGAGAGCACTTTGCAAGGATTTACGCATACCTTAGTAATAATAGTTTATACTTACCTTAATAATAATGGAGTTCTCTTAGATCTTCCTAGCTTTTATTATTTTTTTTTTCCAAAGTAGATGAGGTGCTGAGAAGGTTTTGTGGTGGCGCTAAGACAAGCAAATCTCAAATCTTTTCGTACCTGTTTGTGAACAGGTTGAATTGGTTTGAAGCAGGCTGTTCGAAAAGCCCCTTTTCTCATTTTCTCTGAATTGGTGAAAAATGCTTTTAACGCTTGGAATTATTAATACATTTTTACTTGCACTTGAGTTGCAAGTTAATTTGGAACCGAAAGGGAATAGGGATTGAAGGGTATCGGTCGGTTTGTCAGAAGAGCCCGTCCCTGGCTGAAGGAGGAACCAGAACTGACAGTTTGTATTTTGGGTCAAAGTCGACCATCAATGACTTGGATGAGGGACTAGAGAGTACTGTCAGCCAGTTTGCTGATGACACCAAGCTGGGAGGAGTGGCTGACACACCAGCAGGCTGTGCTGCCATCCAGCGAGACCTGGACAGGCTGGAGGGTTGGGCGGGGAAAAATTTAATGAAATATAACAAGGGTAAGTGTAGGGTCTTGCATCTGGGTAGGAACAAGCCCAGGTTCCAGTATAAGTTGGGGAATGACTTATTAGAGAGTAGTGTAGGGGAAAGGGACCTGGGAGTCTTGGTGGGCAGCAGGATGGCCATGAGCCAGCACTGTGCCCTTGTGGCCAGGAAGGCCAATGGCATCCTGGGGTGTGTTAGAAGGGGGGTGGTTAGTAGGTCGAGAGAGGTTCTCCTGCCCCTCTACTCTGCCCTGGTGAGACCCCATCTGGAATATTGTGTCCAGTTCTGGGCCCCTCAGCTCAAGAGAGACAGGGAACTGCTGGAGAGAGTCCAGCACAGGGCAACTGGGATGATGGAGGGAGTGGAGCATCTCCCTGATGAGGAAAGGCTGAGGGAGCTGGGGCTCTTTAGCTTGGAGAAGAGGAGGCTGAGGGGTGACCTCATTAATGTTTACAAATATATCAAGGGTGAGTGTCACGAGGATGGAGCCAGGCTCTTCTCGGTGACAACCACTGATAGGACAAGGGGTAATGGGCTGAAACTGGAACATAAGAGGTTCCGCTTAAACTCGAGAAGAAACTTCTTCTCAGTGAGGGTGACGGAGCCCTGGCCCAGGCTGCCCAGGGAGGTTGTGGAGTCTCCTTCTCTGGAGACATTCAAGACCCGCCTGGACACGTTCCTGTGTAGCATTATCGAGGCGTTCCTGCTCTGGCAGGGGGATTGGACTGGATGATCTTTCGAGGTCCCTTCCAATCCCTGACATTCTGTGATTCTGGCAGCTTTTTCTGAGAGAAATTCGGTGCTCACCCCAGATCACGGGCCTCTGGATCTTTGCTGTTCTGCCAGAAATCCAGATTTGTGCTGTGCTCCTTCAGAGGATCCACCCTTAGGGGTAAGTCAGTCTGGTGTCGGGGCATAGTGACGTGTCCAGGAGTGGCCGAGATCTTTAAAAAATCTGTCCCCGTGAATGGTGTCAGTGTGAAATGGTGATTATTAACTGGTCCCTGGGGTAAATCAGCTGGTCCCTGCGTGTCAGCAAAGCTGTTGCATGGGAACAGCGTGTTCTGCATTCTGTCTTCTGGAGTTAAGATGATGGTGATCGTAGAAATAACGCAGTACTTGCCAGGGGTTTGTGCACCTTTTGAAAAAAACAAAACCCAAACCACCAGAGTCGAAATAGTTTTTTGTTGAGCCAAAGCAGTTGTGGCTGAGGAGATGCTGTATATCAGCAAATTGCCTCGGGTCTTGTCACTGAAAAAAAAGAAAAATCATGGAAGAGAAGGACATGGGTTTAAAATTTTACAAAGGTAGATGCATTGTGTGGCATGGAAGGGAATGTTACGCTTCCCAAACGATTGCTCCCACTTGGAAGAAAGCAAACACTGAAGTTGGTGTTTGCAGGGGTTCCGGTCGCGTCTCACGGCTGGGGGGGTGGTCAGAGCGCTGAGCTGTTCTTGCATCTGTGAAACAAAATCATTTGCAATCAACAGGTGATTTTTTTTTTTCTGTTGTTCAAACAGATAGTTCCATAATTCTGTTTTTCAGTGGGACTAAAGCAGGACTGAAGTGGCCCCATGGGTCACGGGTTGCTAAACCTTCTCTTCCATTGGTGGTTCCTACAAGGCAGCTTTCACTGAGCTGCTGCTTCCTCTTCACCTGGTAGAATCAATTATTTAGATATTAACCCGTGGGAGAAAATAAAAGAGAGCCTGATATTGGTATTAATATTTATATATAGAGGAGCCCTTATATGCACAAAGTGTTGGTGGTATAGTCTGGATTTAAGCGAGTGCTAAATAAAGAAACCTGCCCAGCAGAGCCCCCGCAGGACGGGCACCCCGGGCCCCGCCATGCTCGGTTCTAATGCAAAATGGCTTTTAACACTTCAGGCTATGGTAGTTTACAGCGTTTCAAAACATTTTTTTATCTGAATGCTTTTACATCTTGGCAGAAAGTCTGGTTTTCCTCTCTCTCTTTATTTTTTTTTTTTTAAATCCATTGCCTTCCATTATTGCATTTTAATGCTTTTCTTTCCTACTTTCTCGAACACCACATTAAGATTCCTGGCTCTTTCTCAAGCTGCCCATTACCCGGCAAGGGCAGCTCTACAAATCAACTGTATGTGGGACGTGCCAAGTCGGAATCTCCCGGCTTTCAAAGGCTTTCCTATCGGCATGTGGTTCTATAACATATTTATGATGCTTAAAAGCTGTTTGCTTTGGAACAGGGGTGGGAAACGAGGCGGCAGATCAGCAGAAAGAGATCCGGGCTGGAGCCGGGGTTGTCCATCAGCGTGTGATCTTGCTGGGCGAAGGAAATCTGGTTTTCTGATGGTGCTGAGCAGCAGTTTGTTTGGTTTGCCGCTGTCCTGGGGCACTGCTCTTGGCGGGGTATCGGGGCAGGGTATCCCTGGCATCGGGGTTTGGCTGCGCGGAGCATCTCCGGGTTTGGGCTCCCACTGTGTCCCCCAGGGAGCTCCAGGCAAACTTCAGCTCGTGGTGGGATCTTACCCCACGGAACACACACAGGTGATCTCAGGAGAAGGCCAGTGCTGTAACTATGTCACAGCTGAGAGAAAATAATCTCATTTTCTCACACATGGATATTGGTGTCAGGGTTTGGTCTTGCATAATCACTGTTACTTGTCGCTGAGCGCGGTGTCCCTGCGAAGCTGCTGCGTTCGTGTTCACGGAGAGCTGAGGGTCTTCACAGAATTGTTTCCTGAGTCACCGTTTGACCCCGATTTCTTTTTCTTCCCCCTCCCTTCCATCAGTACTTTGGTAAATGGGAGTATAGCTTCGAGGTAAGTGTGGTAACGACTGCATCCCCTGTACCGACCCCTAGGCTAGCGCATCCCTGGCTTCTCTAGCAGTGCTGTGTCGGCGCCCCGTGGCTTCGTGCCTCTCCGTAGCTGCTGCTCCGACACGCCAAACCTTATTTCCTCAGGTCTCGGGCTGCCAAGGCTAGATACAGAATTCATGTGTCAGGCAGGGATATCGTGTACCGAATGACGTAAATACAGCTCGCATCCCCCACGGCGCATCTCCTGCTCTGCAGACTTCAAACGATGACGGAGTTTGTGGCTGTTTCTCTTCTTTTTAGTTATGGGACCAGCTGGAGCTGGTGGAGCCAGACTCGCTTGTACCACGAGAGATGATGGCTAATAGTTGGAATATTCCTGCAGATTGCAGTCTTTTTACTCAGGATTTGAAAGGACTTGTTCTTCAAAAATGACTAGGGAAAACATTGCGGGTTTCTTTTATTATTGCCTTCTTAGAAAGTAACGTTTAATAAAATGAGTGAAGGGAACAGATGATCTCTTGCTTCCATTGCTATAGATTTTCTGTAGTCAGTGCAGCCTGGCTGAAGCACATCAGTTAAACTTTCTGTCTCCTCTACCGGAGAAAACAGCCTTTTATTACCAAAATAATTCTTAATGCCGTTTATACCCATGTGAAGAATCTACTGAGTTTGAGCATTTAATATAATGTAAATGTGCAATCTGGAGAGATTGCTGCATTTCACGGTAATTTATCTCTGCACCTCTCTTCTCCCTTAAAAGAGCAGCAGACAGAAGCGAGCGGAAAGCAATAATACATAATGAAACAAAACCAAGCATTGATGTTCTTGCTGCTTACTCAAAGTGACATTATAAGGACATTTGTTCTTGATATTTTTAGTGGCCTCTTTATGTGTACGTTACCTTTTTTTCCCCCCTTACCAAACCAAACAGCCAAGCAGGGCCAGGCAAGGGAGCAGCAGCCGGGACCGGGGTGCAGGAAGAGCATCCCCAGCCTGCCCGCAGGGATGTAAACGTTTAATTCGTTATATTTCTCATTTACTTGTGCTCGAATAGGCTTCAGGATGTTTAATACAGGGAATTGCTGCAGTAGGAGCATCTTCCTGTGCCCCAGTGTTGCGGTGCAGTGGGGAATCCTGGCTGCAGCGAGGCCCCGGGGCTGTGGGGGCAGGATCCAGGGTCTGAGAGGGTCTCAAGTGGGCAGGTCCCGCAAAGCAGAGCAATGAGAACCTTGGGGTTTTTTTTGCAAAGCCAAAGCTTAGTTCATGACTGTGCTTGTTCGTGTGTGTTCCCTGTGGAAGCTAGAGCTGTTCGCTCACAATTTGGCACCCGAGTATTCGCAGGCACCCTTACCCCTTAGCAATTCCCTTCCGAGCGCTCTTTGCTTTCTCTGGTTCGCTGCTGTGGCTGCCTGACCCACCCGCCTGCTGCTTTGCCCTTCGTTTGTCTTTGTCTTTGCCACTTTTTCGTTTACTTTTGCCGTTTTTCTGTCGTGCAGACCCATACGTTTCTTCATATCATCACCCAGTCGTGCCTGACCCTAAGCAGGATAGAGGACGGCACCCACGGGCCCACGGTGGAGGCTTGCAATGGCAGCCCCGTCCAAACGTGGATGCTAAGAAACTACACCAGGCTGGAAGTCTTTAGAAACATTTTTCACAGCCCCACTGACTATTTCCTTTAACAAACGGTTGGAGGTTGGTATTAAAAAGCGAATGTAACGTGTAAACTTTGGCTTAAGCTACTCCCAGGAACATGTTTCTCCATTCTCTGTCTGTCAAACCCAACAAAATTCCTTTTGTGTTTTCACATATCTTGTATAGGTTATATTATCTGTGTCTAGTGTTAGCTGTTATTAAGTAGAGGTAATTTCAGGTTAATTGAGCTGTGTTGAGGTACCTCCATCACCTATGGATGTCAACACGACTGCTTGCGATAGCTGAAGATTCGGTCCCCGTTCCAAGACACGTAAATAGCGCCAATCGCGCCGTGTTTGTCAGAAACAGTCATCTTGAAAAGTCCCAATTTCAGGTAATTCAGTCCTAGAGCTGTTAGTCACGGGTGGTTCCAACGCATCAACAGAGAATTCTGAAATGTTAGCGACCGAAGGAAGCAAAGTGTTGTGCCAACCCTCTGCTCTTCTTCCCTCGGTGGTTTTGCTGAGGAGTGTAACGGGGAGCAATGGGGCAGCACAGCCTGCAAAGCCGGGGAGGACCAAGCTGAGGCTGTGTCAAGAAATGGCTTTTTTTTTAATTTTCCAAGTGCCTTTTCTACTCCGAACAACGTTTTGTCGGCGTCTTTCGTTCTCAAAAGTCTCTTTTTAAACCTGAGAACTTCCGCAGTGGCTGGTACTGCTGGTGCCTCCCCCCGGAGTAAAGCAACGCAGGATCTGTGCTCTGTGGTTTTGTCGTAACAAATTCTGAGTCTTCTCTCACCAGAGCTGTTATTTGCATACATCTGGGAAGCGGGAAATGACAGAGCTTGCTCCGGGGCATCTCCAGGTCTGCACAGCCAGCTCTGCCCCGGGCCTCTGCTCTCGTGTTTGAGTAAAATGCCAATTTTAGGCTGGCTTCTCTGAGTACCGTGTTGCCTAGTAATTAATTGTTTCCCAAGCAAACGAGACTTTTTTTTTTTTTTTTTTTGTAACAGCATAAATAAGGATAGAGCGCAGAAAGAAAAAAAATTTATGAGATAGTTGAAAATCCCAATGATATGGTAATCTAGCATGAAATTATACACTGAATAAAAGGGAACAGCTGAGGAAGGCAGCGGCAGCATTTTTAGACTTGTTTGCATTTCTGGTTATAGTAGAAAATGATAGGAGCTTAATTGCACTTAAAACAATATAAGTGAAGAATCAGTGATGCTTTGAGCAGTGCTATTTAGTAAACAAGCTACTTCTGTGAGCACTGCTAATTCTTTCCTCTTGTAATTAGAGGGAAAAATGCCGTATATTCATCATGGGCTGCGTATCAAAGGGCCCCTCGGTGCTTCGTTACAACATCCGCAGGCTTTTCTTGGCGAGTTGCGTAATAGTTTGTTTGAAACCGAGGAGCGAATCTCTAGGGACGAGCTCTTGAGAGGAGATGCGTAACGCAAATTAGGAGCGTTAACGCGTGACACGGTGCGAACCGCGGCGGGAAATCGCGCAGCGCGACACGGCAGGTACGTGTTCTTCCAGATTTATTTTTTTTTTTTTGGAGTGTATACGACCTTGAAATAAAGATACCATAAGTGGACTTATGGTTATATTAAGTGAATACTGTCAAATATAAATGCCTGAATTGCTACCTCAAGGAAAAGATGAGAAGGATCTTACTAAATTCCAAAAATACCTAATTCTGACTACCAGACTGAAGGACCAAAACTTCTTCAGGGCAAACAGGAGAAATTCAGATTTAAGTCCACTATTAGTTCCTAGTAAATCAATTTCATCTTATTTGAAGCCATTAAATAAGTTAATACAGTGCAGAAATGGAATTTTACCATTGATCCCACCTTACACGGGTGACAAAACCACGTGGGGCGTTGGCAGCGGTGGCGTTTCCCAGCGGTTTTTTTTAAACACCAGGCGATAGTTTGGGGGAGTTTTGGGTTTTTTTTAATACACAAATGGTCTTTATTAGAACCAAGACTGCGTCAGAGACACCACTTGCTAGAATGACTCTTTATTTGCATAACTTCAGTTACAGTAGCATCATTTATATTATATTCTAATAGTATTTATGCTGGCAGGTGTGTGCGGGGGAGCGAGCAGCCTCCACCGCTGGGGTAGCTGCTGTCTCCCAGGAGACATCTCCGCTGCTGCTGCTGCACAGCTTCGAGTCGGGCTCTGCTATTGCAGAGTTGACTCATCTTTTCTCCCTTCTCCGGGAGGCTGCAGAATTTTACTGCCCGTCCTTGTTCTCCGGTTTGCTCCTTTGCACAGGGCTCTGCTCCCGTAGAGGCTCCGCAAACAAGATTTCGATCCTGAAATCACGTATTTGCAGAATTGTAGAATGGTCGGGCTTGGAAGGGACCTCTGAAGATCATCTGGTCCAACCCCCCTGCTCCAACAGGATCACCTAGAGTTGGTTTTTCTCCATGGTGTCGGGCTCTCATCCCTGTGGAGCTGCTATAGATCTTGTCTGGCCGCTTTACCTGAGCATTCACCTACCTGTGTAGGTTCCTTGCCTGGAAGTGTCCAAGACCAGGTCAGATGGAGCTTGGAGCAACCTGGTCTGGTGAGAGGGGGGCTGGAAGGAGATGAGATTTAAGGTCCCTTCCAACCCAAACCATTCCACGGTTCTGTAATCCCCTAGGGCCATACGATCCCACAAGACAGAGCTGGGCAGGGCTTGTCTGGACTCACGCCCCTAAGTGGGACAGTGCAGCTCTTCGTAGCACAGGCACTTGAGGTGTGCGATTAATTGCTGTGATTTTGTGGGTAAAACCCCCAGATCAACCGTGGAGCGGTGACGGAGGGAACCGCTGCTGCTCAGCTGCGAGGGTGCCTGTCTTGTTCTAAGCACACAACTTCACGTTTAACTTCCCTGGATCTCTTCTTGCACGTGTTCTCCCAGTGCTTTCCAGCAAGAAGATGATCTGTTTCTTCAAAATAAATTCAGTTGTCCCGTTCTGACTCTCCCATTCCTCAGAAATACAGCGTCATGCGCTAGAAATAGAGACGGGTGTCCCGAAGAAGAAGAAGTATGTTGGAAACAGATGAGTTTTCATCCATCGTTGATGTAGCATTTATCAAATTTAGCAATTACTTCTGAACTAACAGCGTGCTGGTCTGAAATGCACCGTGCGTTCAGGTTGTTGGAGACGTTAAGCTCCTTAGTCCCAAATACCTTTGCTTTGAAATGACGTTTCCTTGCGCTTACTTTCTGCTTTTCTGTCGCGTTGACTCGTGGCTGGGCTTGGCAGAGACGCCCCCTCCCCAAGTCGCCTGGTCGGGCGTGAGGAGCTGAGCTGGGCTGGGGATGAGTACCTGTCCCGTGGCTTCTGTAGGGACATGAAGTAAGACCGAAAACGCGATTACTTGTTTTCAGTAGTAATTAGATTGCTGCAGCTCTTCCCCTTCTCTGTTGCAGAAGCTCACCCTGAGGCACGTCAACAGCAACCAGTGTCTGGATGAGCCGTCGGAGGAGGACAAGATGGTTCCCACCATGAGGGAGTGCGGCGACAGCCGGTCCCAGCAGTGGCTGCTGCGCAACATGACCCTGGGTGCCTGAAGTTGGTGCAGACCCGCTGCCTCAGCCCAGGTGTCCTCCTCCTCCTCCTCTTCCTCCCCTCCTCCTTGCTGAGGCCAGCGATGCTGAAGCCCGGAACCCAGCTGTCAGAGCAAAGTCGTGGGGCGAGTTCCTTGATGCGGTGGGTCTCGAAACCTGTGGCTGTTCAAAAGAAGCTCACCTCAGCCTGTAAATGTCAAAACACGTGCTGTTACCGGCACAAACGTGCTCCAAAAATGGCTCCAGGGAAGCCTCTCTGAACCCCGCGCCAAAGAGGATGGGCTGGAGGGTGTTTTCTGTGTGTCCCACACTACCACGGAGAAGTGACCCGCTATGAAATGCCTTATTTTGCTAAATGGCACTGGGCACTGTGCTGGCAGGTGTCTCCTGAGCTGGGTGTGTCGGTGCTGGTCTTCCTTGGCGACGCGGTGGGGATACTTGCTGTTCGCATGGGACTCGCTGAGGAACCACGGGCAGAGCCAGAGCTCCACGGTTTGTGCCAGGGATGACACAAAAAGTGGGATCCAGTGTTCGTGAAAGCAGCAAAACCGAGCAAAGGCTGCCCTCGGAAATTGAAATTAAATTCAACGAGGCAGCAGCAAAAGACGCGAGAATGATGCGGAGGAGGAGGAGTGACGCAGGTGGGCACTGCGGACCAGTGTGGTTGGAACCAGTGGAGGGGGCTGGCACCGGGGGGGAGCTGCCAGGGGCTGTGGGTGGACGTACCCAGACTGGGACCACAGGATCCTGAGAGTGCTCAGAACTCCACCGATCCCCGGCTACTCCCCACGAGCGTTCGTCTGTCCCTGCGTCCCGTGCAGAGCGCGGGGGAGAGCTTCGTCCCCGCGTCCCCCGCGCGCAGGGGGTGGAACTGGATCGACTCTCCGTCCTGGCTCCAGACGTTCTTGCTTTGATAGCAATGACAGATGCTTATTTATATTTTTCGACAATTTTGTGGCTTAACTATTTTGTTAGCGTGGTGATTAGAAACGTGCTGACGGCGCGCAGTCGTGGCGGAGGAGCCGATGCTGTGGCGGGGCGTGGGAAGGGGCCCTTACCTACGGGTGACACGTCCCCTCTATCCAGGTAACGTTTCCTTGGGTGGCCCCAGCAGCTCCCTAGAACGTGCAACGGGCTGGGCTGGGTTTTTTGGCCGTATTCTGTAACTTCCCATTGCCTGGAGGGGTGAAGAGCCCTCGGCGACTGTGGCGTAATTTCAGCACGGGTGAGTGGTGAGATGGTTTCCCATTATTTCACTCACAATTCCTCAAAAAAGGTCTGGTTATGCACTAGGTCATTAAAATGAGAGTATTTTCTGTATAATGCTCTGGTCGTTATGGATTAATAGTGTCATATATGTATGTATTATAAATTTATAGATCATATTTTCTTGATGCGTGCCATTAAATGAAAAGTAGAAGAATATTAAATTGGAAAAGTGATCGCCGTGCATGCGTGGGAGCAAGAGTATCGTGGATAGGTTGGAAGGTCATCCAGTCCAACCTCCCGGCTCAAAGTAGGGTCAGACACAGTTCTAATCTCCAAATGGCCACAAAAGTACTCAACGTGGCTTAAAAGCTAGAAAAAAAATCAGGATTTCTGTTGCCCAGAGACAGCAAGCAAACATTGGGAACAAATGTAAACACCAATCCCTGTGCAGAAAAAAAAAAGGAGTTTTCTTCGTCTCCTTTCGAAAGGCTTTTGCCATGTGCACAGCCACTCGTGCAGGTCAGGGTTCTAGGCTTGAGGTGCAATCGCAGATGAAGAGTATTTTTTTTTCTCCTTAGAATTGCTATAAAGGTTAATATCCTTATAAAGTGTAGAATCCTTTGGCTAAGGTAGCAGGCTCGCAGTGCTTGGGGTTGGGCAGTGCCTGCACTGCTGTGTCCCTGCTTGGGCGGGGGATAAAACAAGGGAAATGCCTTGTTGGAGGAATTTCAGTCGAAGCCTCGTCGATGGAGAACGTGGCGGTGATGGTGAGGGGCCTTAAATGCCAGTAACGGCATCAGAGGTGGTAGGTGGTGGGGTCGAGTGAAGAAACGTGAGTTCCAGCACTTGGAGCCCGGCCCTTCCTCCTGCCGCTGAGTTCAGGTGTTGCCTTGGTCCGTGATTTGGGCTAAAATCCTGTGAAAGGGCTCGTTCGGTTGCCTCCGTAGGTGAGCGTCTGAAGGTCGGCTCCCGCAGCCGGGAAACACCGGTTGGGCTTTGTTTCCCCACTTACATTCTGGGACATAGAAGAGCTCAGAAAGGTGTCGAGAGGATCGGCTTCCATTTGCGTAATGTGTTTAACAAGTGAAGAACTCTGCAAGTGCTGGGTATTTATTGTTTTCCCTGGAAAGGTGTTGCTGGTTCTCCTGTTTTGCTAAGACTTGCTTTGACGAGCTGAGAGCGAGCGGTAGTGCCGGGTGGCACCAGCAAAGCGGACGTTCTGAGGAGTGAGTTGAACCATAAACTCTCTAAAAAGCCCCGTTCCTTTTCATCTCCTCTTGGCCGTCCACCGGGATGGGGGAATCGAGGTGGAGCCCCAGGATGGAGATAAAAGCTTGGATCGACCACCTTGGATGGATTCCTCCATCACTGGGAGGACTGATTGATTTGTTGCACTCTTAATATGAACAGATGCAAAGCTCCATATTTGGATTTTTTTTTTAATTATTTATTTTACTACTCCCTCCCTGGCAGCATCCAAGGTGGGGTTGGACGGGGCTTGGAGCAACCTGGGCTGGTGGGAGGTGTCCCTGCCCAGGGCAGGGGGTTGGAACAAGGTGGTCTTTAAGGTCCCTTCCAACCCAAATTATTCTATGATTTTCAAAAGTCAGCATTTATCGGGGAGTTTGGGAATTCGGTTGGGGTCTGAGCATCGTGGCTGAAATACTTCCTCGCACCCATGGCTTGTTTAATTGGTGGTTTGGGGGATGCCCTTAAAAAGGCTCCTGTGCTGGGAGCACAGATTTAAATGAAATTTATAAAAGTAGGCTGTGGATAAAGAATGACGCATTTTAAATATTGTAACAGTTATTGAATGGCATACTGGTACTCTTTGCTGTACATTTAAATATTTATACATTTTTGTAGAATTAAAATAGACCGGTTTAGTTTTCTTCTGGCCTGCCTGTCTTTTTCTACTTACTTTTTTTCGTCTTTTTCTATATGTACCTGCACAAAAACAGGCTTTCCACCGCAGCCCCTGTTATGTATTTTGATCCTTTATTTTACTTCGGATAGAGGCAGAAGAGCTTTTCCTGCTGTGCTGCGAGCGACGGAGAGCACAGCTGGGGGCGGGGGACACAGGCTGTCCCTCGCTGGCGTCGAAGGCTCAGTTTTCCAGATGTTCCCTGGAAAACATCATCGGAAAAAAAACCCAAAAAACCAGTTCATTGGGTGAGAAGTAATTTCTGTATAAATCCTGCCGTGGTCATATATTATAAATAAGTTGGTTATATATTATAAATAATGCCAATAATGGAGCTTTAGACTTGTTTTGGTGGTGGGAGGATTTTCTTTTTTTTTTTTTTTTTTTGCAGTCGTGTCTTGAACCTCCTGAAGCGGCCGGACAGGTTCTGGAAAGGAGGGAGGAGGGCGAATATTTGAAAAATAAAGGATCTGTAAAATGGGAATAAATCCCCAGGAGACTGTGAGGGAGGGACCAGTTCGTGCCATCCCTCTGGCAGAAGTGGTTCCTGAGAAAGTTCAGCGTGAATAATAATAATAATAGTAATAATAATAGTAATAATAATAATAATAATAATAATAATAATAATAATAATAGGTCAATACTGAATTATTTCAGGTGTTACTGTTAAATTGCTGGACAAAATTTGAGACTTTTTGTTGCTACCCTTAGAAAAAATCAAGCAAAGTGGTGAGAGTGTTACAAGTGACAGAAGCTCAGGTGCCCCGCGTCTGCATTGCTTTCGAGGTATTGACAAAGAAATGAGAATTTAAGGTGATAAAGTTTTTGTAATAGCAATTTTAGTTTCCTAATTCATCCTTCTACACTGTTACAGTGCCCTTTGAACAACTAATTTATACAAGTACTACCAGTTACTGCCTTATTTAACAACGTTACGTCCTTCCAAAGTAGCAACCACTGGGGGAAAAAAAAAATTTAAATGCTTTTTTCCAAGGTTTACCTGCTTCAGGTTGCCCTCGGAGAGAGACGTGTTTGTGTATTTGTTTCTGATGAGCTGCAGTTTATATAAAACATTCGTCGCCTCCGTGCGATTAAACAGACGACTGTCAAGTTTCTGCTCTGATTATTAAACTATTTTGCAAAGATGCAATTAACTGCAGAGCTCGTGTTAATTATGGCATGTGAATCGTTTAAATGAATCATGAAATAATCTCTCTGCGAGTAATGAATGCAGACATAAAGGTTTGTTGGTGGGTTGTGGGGGTTTGTTTTTTTCCCGCGTTTCTCAGAAATGTTAATCATTAGGACTGATTATAGAGCTGAAATTGCAGGGAGGGAAACAACCTCGTTCCCCTTAAAACCCACACGTGTGTTTTATCTCTTCTTTTGGGGTGTGTTTGGGGGCTTGACGGAGCCAGCCCCCCCCCCCCCCGGATCCCCCGCCTGGCGCTGCTGCCACCCCCTCAGCCTGGCATTGTCCCCCGGGGAGGAATTTTTGCGGAGCAGAGGTGGCAGGATCTGCCCCAAAATCCATCTTCAAGCCGGTGGGGTTGGCTGACACCTGTTGGGGGGACCTGTTTCCATAAATCCAGGTCGTCAATCAACAGCTTAATCGTTGTGGGGTGGGTTTCTTCGTCACCGGCTCTTCCTTCTGTCACCCTGAAAATGCGAACGTGGACAACGAAAAAGCTTCTTTCTCTGTTGGTGCCAGCATTTTAGATCTCAGCGACACAAACTTGATTTGAAGACTGCATTTTATTTCGTTTTTAGTATGGTTCTTGATTTGCTTCCGTGTTGTCCTGTTGTTATATAACAGTGTTAATATTGTTATATGTGTTTTATATCGTTAATATCGTGATATAACAATGTTAATATTGTTATATATGTCGATATAACTATATATAAGTGTTAATTATTGTTAAATTAACCTGCAAGTTAAACATTAAAGGGCCACAACTCAACATCCTGCTGCGTGTGGCTTGCACCCCGCTGCATTTTAATCACTGCAAATCCTTCTTCGTCCAGGAGTACGGGAGGGAGGGGGAATATTTTAAGCCTGGATAGAGCAGGGGAGGCAGGAGGAGGAGAACACGACTCGACGTGCGTTCAGGTGTGCCCAAGGTCTGGGTGGGTGTCACTGGGAATGGAGCTGATTTAAAAGGGGGGGGGAAGTAAATATTAACCATTTTTGGAATTTCAAAGAAACTGGCAGAGAAAAGGAGTTGCTTTTCTTGGAGAGCGAAGGGCACCAGGGCACGAGGTGCTGTTGGCAGCCAGGCTTGCTTCTGCTGGGAAAGGAGGTGAGCTGTGTTTCATGTCCCAGCGGGAGAGGCTGCGGGAGCTGGGGTTGTCTAGTCTGGAGGAGAGGAAGCTGAGCGGGGACCTCATCGCTCTCTACAGCTGCTTGAAAGGAGGGTCCAGCAAGGTGGGGTTGGTCTCTTCTCCCGAGTTACTAGGGATAGGACAAGAGGAAATGGCCTCAAGTTGCACCACGGGAGGTTTAAATTAGATATTAGGAAAAATCTCTTTGCTGAAAGAGTGGGGAGGCACTGGAAGAGTCTGCCCAGGGCAGGGGTGGAGTCCCCACCCCTGGAGGGGTTCAAAATACGTGTAGACGTGGCACCTGGGGACGTGGTTTAGTGGTCACAGTGGTGTTGGGTTGATGGTTGGGCCTGATGGTCTTTTCCGGACTTTATGATTCTCTAAAGAGCCAGGATGGAGCTTTTTTTGCTAAGAATGCAGGAGTTATAGGCTCAGTCCTGCACATCCAAGGTGTTTGATCTTCTTTAGGGTTTTAGGCGTTGAACAGGAACGATTCCGTTCACCTCCCGTGTAGTCAACCACAAGTCAGCCTTGTATGTACCACCAGGCTCAAGTCACGCTTGGAAGTGATCAAGTTGAGAAGTGATCAAGTTGAGAATTTTTTCCTTTGACCATTATCTTTTCACTGCATAAATAGACCACAGTGATATATTGCATATATATTATATATAAAGGTGCGTGTTGCAAACGCCTGTGAGTGAGTCACAGCCCTGGTGACAAATCTGTGACGGGGCAGTGACCAGCAGCGAGAGAATCGCTCCGATGCGAGTGGAAATTTCTCCCCGTTCCCGAGCCCTTTCCCTTCTGCCACAACTTAAGTTTTAAGTCCCAGGAAGTGCTGAGAGGAAAAGAAAACCAAACAAGAAGTGGAATTTAGCTTCCGGCCCAGGGAATACTGATTTCAAATAAGAAATCCCCGCGGAGGGATCGTGCCCCATCCCACACCCTCTCTGCTCTCCGTGCCCACCTCCGTGCTCTCCTGCAGACCCTGGGCAAAATGCAACCAAGAGAGGACTTAACAGCACAATAATAATGTGAGTTAGTTTCTGACAAGCACGTGCATCTGAGTTTCTTCTGTCTTGTGTCGATATTTAATTGGATTTTTTTTTATTTCCAAAGCTCCCCCTGCCCGCGGAGCCCAGCAACCTGCCAGCCCGGCGGGCTTTGGGCAGAGCACGCGCTCGCCAAGCTGGAAACCAGGTCACGTCTCTTTGCTGGGGTGATGGTCTTGAAAAGTGCTTTGATTCTCCTGTTTGGCAAGGGTTATACCAAATGTTGTGTTACTGGAGACACAAATCCACTCACCTAGGATATAAAATATATTAGAGTATATATATATAAAAGAGTGTATATATATATATGAGTATAAAATATATGAGTATAAAATATGAGTTTAAAATATATGAGTATAAAATAGACAAGTATAAATATACAAGTATAAAATATATAAGAAAGGTATAAAATATATCAGAAAGATATAAAATAAAAACTCAGACGGAAACAACTCCAGGGTGAGCAGGAGGTTGGATTCGGTGACTTCCTGAGGTCCTGTCTAACTTGAATGATTGTGCAAACCTGTAAAAAAGAAAGAAAAAGCTACATAACTGGTGTCAACGGAGGTTGTTTTTAGTTAGCGACAACTGTTGATGCCCTTTCCATACAAAAAGGCTTGCTAGCAGCTTATGCTCGGCGTTGATGGCGTTGTTTCTTTAAATGAGTACCTTGAAATAACGATGGGATGGGATGGGATGGAATGGGATGGGATGGGATGGGATGGGATGGGATGGGATGGGATGGGATGGGATGGGATGGGATGGGATGGGATGGGATGGGGAGATTTACATCCTCCCCCAAGGGACCTCACTCAAATCCTCATCCCCCAATTTCCCCGCGTGAGAGACTGATTTGGACCATTCAAGAAAAGCCACTCAGCGTTTACCATGATGCTGTTCCTGTTTTGGGGGGTTTTGGGTGTGGGGGTTCTTTTTAGGGCGTGTTAGCAGAGAGCTGTGCAGGCACAAGCCCATTTTTCAGGCGCCTCCACTGATTTTCTGCTTTTTTCTTTCCTTTGCGTGGGAGGCTCAGGATGAAATACCAGAAAGGAATGACTGCGCTGCCGGAAATGCTGAGAGCCGTGTCGTGTTTAGAAATACACGGTGTTGAGTAGCGACAGGTTATTCTCCAAAACAGGGAGGCTGGATGCTTGTTTCTACAGGGAAATCGCTGAACTCAGGGGGGCGGTGCGTGGATCAGCCACCCTGGCTCTGCCAGGGGAACAGGGACTTGCCAGTGCACCGACGAGAAAATTAGGGATTTTCCAGCCTTATGACAAATCCCTGTCTGGTCCAGGGACAGAGGCAGCGTTCAGAAAGTGCAGAGTTCCCCTAAAATGACTTTTTGAGCAATTTTTTTGGCTGACGGACGGCGGAGGAGCGCTCCTCACCCGCCGCTCTTGTGGCGTTTTGCTCTGTCGCTCTTCAAAGAGCCGACGAGGTGGTTTTGGCCGTGGGCAGAGGATGAAGGATGTGCTCAGCACCTCCTGAGAACTGTTTCGTATCTCCTTGCTCGGAGTTTTGGGGCAGCGCCCGGATTTCAGACACTAAAAGGGATCCAAGGTCTTCTGCCGACAGCACCGTCCCTTCAGACCCCATGTGCTCCACAGCCAATGTTAAATCATCACGTAATTAAAGGTAACGTGGAGGTGTCTTATTAGATTAACCGGCGTGTTTTCAGTGTCTTTAATCTCTTGTGATGTCTCATGATGAGAAGCCAGAGCATCGCCCGTCCTCCCGTGTAAGGCAAAATTTTTAAAAATACAGGTGAGAGTCTTTATCTGTGGGTTTTATTCATACAAAGTGTTCTTCCTGGAGGAGCTGTAGTTATAAAATGTTTCTTTTGGAAATAGTCGTTTCACTCTTTGCCTTCCAGGTGCTTTGCAGAGGGAGCGGCGTGCCTGCGCGGGATATTCCTGCTGCCAAACAACCGAAGCTGCAAGAATCATAAGTGCATAAAACCAACATCGCAACAACCGTGTTTCACTGATTTTGTGGGTCCTGCCTCCACTCCCACACACGTCACGTGGTTTTCCTGAAAAAGTCAGTATCTGCTTCTCCTCATTGCGTTGTAATATCAAAAAAAAAACCAAAATGAAATACTGAGGAGGTGCTAAGGTTGTGAAATGCCTGGTGAGTTTTGTTGAATGGCATAAAACACGGAAACGCTTGGAAAACCGGGTTGGAAAAATGTGCTGTGGGGAGCTTCTAAATTTGTAAAGTAGAGGAACTGAATAACCTCACAGAAGTCTCTTTTTCTAATAAATGTGTAGATATGTATATTACCTGTGTATGTGCATATATGCATAGTTCCTGTCTATTTAAATACTATTTTTTGAGCAGGTTCTAATGGACCTGTTGCAGGTTGCTCCAGGCTAGTGCCTGACATAAGATATTTTCAGAGCAGGAAGGAACAGGCTGCTCCTCGCAGAGTTACAACCAGTAACCCTTTATGTTTTTGTTACCAAAAGGGACGAAGCACAAGGTATTGCCATATTAGCGGGTTTGTTCTGAGATTTTTTGAAATCTCTTTTCTTTATATGTGGGAAGAAGGAGATGGTGGTGGCCAGCTATCTAGAGGGATTAGTTAACACATTCATTAACCTCTTTTAATCCTTGCAATATTGCTTAATGAAGACCCATTACCAGATTTATGTCCCAGGAAATTACAGTTCCTTTAGGATGTGAAATGTATTGGGGAGTAAGATTCAGTGGGAAACCCTGTCCTCCGAGGGATCGTGTGCTTAATCTTCCAAAATCTGGCACTTTTTATTGCAACACCTGGCATTTGTCACCACGTAAGGGAAGACCGAATTCTGACATGCAGACAGCAGCGTTTGTGAATTTATAAGCTTGTTTTAAGCCCATCTGCTCAGGGCTGGGATGTGGGAAGCAGGTACCTCTTCCCAAACCCACTCTTCTGCAAGAAAATGCACGCCGTGCCTCCTGAGATGCTCCCCATCTCCCCGTGCAAGAACCGACGCGGGACTTGGGTGTACAAAGTGAGACGTCGGCAGGATTTGGCCAAAAAATCGTGGGTTGCAAAGCAGCGTGTGGGTTGTAACCTCACCCACCAGGGCTGGATGGAGCTCCTCCTCACTGAAAGACCTTTTCCGCGCTGAGAAGAATTCACCCAGCGCAGGAAATCCATGTGAACGTGAAACATCTCTCTCTGACAGACCACGTGCAGCTTGCTCCGCGTAGGTAAGTTTATTTATTGATAAAGAAATGCATTTTTGGCAGCTTTTATGATGAGGCCGGTTGCTTCTTGAGGCTGCCCAGGTGATGGCAAAGTTCCCCATGGGGAAAATGAACAAAACCCAACAACACTACCTTTTTTTTATTTATTTATTTTACCTCCAAAGTTTGCTGTAATTTCTTCTGACAAAGGACCTGGACTTGCAAGTTGTTTGCTGCTTCTGCAACGTTCCTGGCATCGGCCTCATCCCCAACCAGGGAACTGGGCAGGTTCTGGCTTCCTTGCTTTTAATCAAACCTGTGTGTGCAGGAATGAAAATTCCGTGCCTTCGTGAAATCCCAGGAGCCGTGATGCGAGCGTTTGAGACATAAGGAAAAAAAAAAAAAGTGGTTTAAATGATTTCATTTCAAGCATAGTAAAGGTTTCTGGCATTTCATAGATGCAGCAGCAGCAGGAAGGCAGGATTTATATCCCGTGCGTTTAAAACAACCTGACAAATGTTTTGAAAGCTCTTGAGTTAGAAGTACCAACAGGAGATAACCAGGCGTGTGTTTTCTTCTTTGTGATTTTGTGCTTTGGTACTTACTGTTCATGATGATGATTTTACACTGAAAGGAGAACGAGAAAGCACTGCTACGTGAGCTCTTCCTTCTTACCATCGGGGTACGAGGTTACTCCATCAGCATCTCAGAAATCCTGCGGTAAGTACAGGTGAGAGAAGCAGCCTCTCATATCGGGCACATCCCAGCACACAAACGGTATTTCTTCTAGAAGATACCACTGTTGCAGCATATTTGATGCTAGATATTCTTGAGAGCCGTAGAACTATTGGTCACACTGAATCAAGATTATTTTTTTTCACCTTAATGAATTCTGTTTCACTAATTGCGCTCTTCATTCTGTCCTGAATCAGGGAATATGGAATACAATTTATTATTATTTCTTATTAAATGATTTATTATTAAATCATGGTGACCCTATATATAATACGTTTTATATATATACACTTATATATATACAGTGGAGAGTGATACTAGCCTTTATTGGTATCATTACACATCTGCATTTAACACTGCAGATGTTGGTAATTATCCCTTCTGCCTCATGTGCCAGCTCCTCAGAGGCTGTGGGTATGGCTCAGGTCTTTCCATCCTCTTGCATTTTGTAGTCTGGTGTTCCTGGGCTTTCCTGGTGGTCTTCCATGCAGGGCTTGGACAAGCTGGCTGCCTCATCCCAGTCTCAGTGTGCTCTCAGCATTCCCAGTCTGTAGTGCCAAAGCACGTGAGGAATGAGATGGGAACGGTTTAAGGGCACATAGTTACACCAATAAACTTCTCATGCAAACAAGATCAGAACCAGGCTGTTTCCCACTCTGTTGGTCACTTCTTTGAACCTCTACCAGCTCTGTAAATGCTTTTGAGAGGAGGAAAATCCAGCACTGGTCCGAGGCAGGTAGAGAGGCCACGGGCACAGTTTCAGAGATGTTTGTCCTCCAGTGTGTACCCTGCAGCCCCTCTCCTAAAGCAAACGCCCGGTGAGCACACGCGCGTCTGCTCTTCGCCAAGCCACGTGCCCGTTTTGGAACCATTCTGGTCATCTCTGCCACTGTGGAACGGAAATCTGGAGCTGAGCAGGAGAAGGCACAAGGTAAGGGTGGTGTTAGGAGATCTGGGGAGAAGGAGCTCAGCTGGATGTTGGCCAGTGTATGAAATAGCAAAATAGTGTTTTGGGGACATGGTTCAGTGATGTCGATAGGGCTGGGACAAAGGTTGGACTCAATGATCTTGAAGGTGTCTTCCAACCGCAACTGTGCTGTGAATCTGTGATTCTGTTCTTGTGGCTTTAGGAAGTAAGATTGCAAATGTCACTCAAATTATTTGCTTGTTTGCAGTCTGTCCTCGAGTAGCTAGTGGCTGTCTCCAGTGAATTCACGACGTGTTAATCGTTGGATGCATTCATCCCTGGGCGCGTGCAGTCGCAGGGGCCGGAGCCGTGCTGGTGGTGAGCTCGGGTTTTTAGCACCGTGTGGGGTTGGGATTTTCCATTGAGTGTCACTCCTGGAGATCTCATTTGGGAAAGACATTTAGGACATTCCTAACTTCCAAAATGTTCGTAGACTGGCTGACCAAAGGTGAGGTGAGAACCAGCTCTTCGGGATGAATCACTTGCTCTCATTTTCCCTTGGTTTCCTACAGTACCTGCTTTGAGCACGTGTGCCTGTATATGAAGCCAGTTATTGGGATATTCACTGAAAGCGAAAACCAGGAGAGAATGTGGTGTGTGAGTACTGCAGGTCTAGGCTCTAATGGAGAGGTGATGGCTTGAACTGAGAGAGGCTAGATTTCAATTAGATATTAGCAAGAAATTACTTGCTGTGGGGGTGATGAGGCACTGGCAGAGGTTGCCCAGAGGAGCTGGGGCAACCCCTTCCCTGGCAGTGCCCAAGGACAGGTTGGATGGGCTTGGAACAAGCTGCTCTGTTGGGAGGGGTCCCTGCCCAGGGGTCTTTAAGGTCCCTTCCAACCCAAACTGCTCTGTGAGTCTATGGTTTTGTTCCTTAACTGCAAAGAAGACACAAAAGTGACACCAGTTGCTATTTCTAACTCTGCCAGCTCCAGCACTGGCTTCCTCACAGAGCTGTCAGCTGGGCAGGGATGCTCACGTGTGCTTCAGGTGGTGCTGGTCCCTCTTCCCTGCTCTGCTCCCTCCTGTCAACAGGAAAAGCCACGAGCTGTCAAAACTCCTCCAGGCTTCAGTTCCTTCTTGCTGACTGGCAAGATCAGCACCTTGCAGGATTTCTTTTGCAGCTGATCTGTTCCTCGAGCAACTCCCGTGCAATCAGCATTTTCACCCTTATCCCCTTTAATTTCTTACTCACACTCTTTGGGATGCCTGAGGCCGAGGTGAGGGGCTCCTCGTGCAAACACCCAGCAAGCCTCGGGCTGCCCCCACTTACACAGGCAGGAAGAAAATATGACAGCTGCCAAATTAAGGAGTAAGAAATGCAGAAGCGAGTAAAGTATTTATAAGGAGGCATGAACTGGAGGGTACCTTGGTACCTGTCAGGATTAGTTTCAGGAGTGAAGTGCTGAACATATGGGTGTGGGTGATGGACACCTGCACTCAGAGAAAATCTGCAGCAGAAGCTGAGAAAGGGTGTTTTTCTTCTGATCTTTTGTTAAATGCAGGAAAAGCTGGCTCCAGAGCTCTCTTCTCCAGAGCCAGCTTTCGCTCCCGTGCAAGCTCCCTGCACACAAATGGACTTTCCACTCATTTTCCACCTCCCAACACCTTTTTGTTCAGGTACGGGTGCGTTCCTCCCTAGTGCCAAGTGATGGGACTGGAGGGAATGGCTGCGAGTTGTGCCAGGGGGGGTTTAGGCTGGGTGTTAGGAAGAATTTCTTCGCTGCAAGGGTCATTGGGCACTGGAACGGGTGCCCAGGGCTTCTGTGATGCTGACAAGCTTGGATTTCTATTTCTTCTTTTATTTCTTTCCTTCTAGACTTCCTAGCCCTGAAAGTGATTTTTAAAAGAAACATTTTTGCCTGTGGTTTTTTTTCATTTGATGATGCCCTGGCAAGGCCCCTGATAATGTTTCATGAGTCTAACATGACTGTGGTAAGGCAAGGCAACAGGAGGGGCAATGCCTTAGGTAAACTAAGACCTTACATGTCTATTGACGATGCCGTTATCATTGTCTCACCTGCAAATAGAACCTGATCCTGCTCCCTTGGTGCTGCCTCAGGGGAAACCTTTTGAATAAAAAGGAGGAGAATAAGCACATCCAAGCAAACACGTGAGTTTTTTGCACAAAATTGCCTTTGCTGTGGAAGTAAAATGCATTCTCTCCTCTCCTCTCCTCTCCTCTCCTCTCCTCTCCTCTCCTCTCCTCTCCTCTCCTCTCCTCTCCTCTCCTCTCCTCTCCTCTCCTCTCCTCTCCTCTCCTCTCCTCTCCTCTCCTCTCCTCTCCTCTCCTCTCCTCTCCTCTCCTCTCCTCTCCTCTCCTCTCCTCTCCCTCTTTCTTTCTCTTTCCCCTCCCCTCCCTTCTCCTTTCTTTTTTTTTCTTCCTTTTTTTCCCTTTTCCTTTCTTTCTTCTCTTTTTCTTTCGTCTCTTTTCTCACCGATTTGCCTCTCCCTGCTGGGAGCCTTGTCTGCCCATGGCCCTGACCTGAGCTCCCTCAGAGAAGCTGCCGGTTTGGTGCCGTTCGGTTCAGTTCAGTTTTGCTGCCCGGCCCTTCTGCGTCAGTCACTTATTTCTGTCGTTATTTCGCATCGATATTTCCTCAGTAAATAACCGCGGCTCTCTTCCAACTTGCCCGGGGGCTCCAATAAATAAAAATAAATAAATAAATAATAACAACCGGCGATCTTCGGGAGCAAAATGCGATGGCTTCCCAGGGATGCAGCCCTCCCGAATTCTCCAGCCACCCCTCCGGCTGCAGGGCTGCTCCCAGGAGGACACGTCCCCATCCCTGTCCCCATCCCCTGCCCGTGGCGGGGCTGCCGCAGCCTCTGCCGTCACCGCTGCCGTCACCGCCGGGGCTGTGGGAGCGGCGATGCCGAGCAATCCAGGCGTGCGAGAGGAACGGCGTCTGCCCGGGCTGAGCATCGGCCTGCGAGGAAATTGCTTAATGAGTCCCTTCGTTGCGTAACTGGAACGTGCGGAACCGCGGAGCGGCGCTCCCGGGTGCCGTCGGGCTCGAGAACTCGCTTCTCCCCATGCTGTTCCCAAGGGAGAGATCACATTAATACGTCTGCTTTCTATTTACACACAATTCTGCAGGCAAAGCTGTCATTAAAAGAACGTGGGCGGTGGTTTTTTTGGTTAAGGGGGTCTGTTGGCCCAGTGCTGACCCCACTGAAGTCACATTTTGTGACTGGATTTAACGAGACCTGCGTTTCAGCGCTGAGACGCAAGTGCCCTCAGAAGGGATCCCTGCCTGTGGAATGAGATGATCTTTAAGGTCCCTTCCAACCCAAACTACCAATTTTGATTTTAATCTCTTACTAAAGCTGGATGTACAGTTTGTTTATGATGAAAATTGAAGGCTAAATTGAAGCTGGGCTGTTGCTCCATGGTGACAGCCGCGTCCAGGCGGGATGGGGCAGGTTGTGGCACTCGTGGGGCACAAGCACGAGAGATGCTGGAAGTGTGCGGCGAAGGGGGGAAATCTGGAAATAAAAGAGAGCAGGAGCTGGGGCATCGGGACCACTCTCTGTGTTTGGGATCCTGCGTCACGGCTCCGCGCCTGCAGGGGGGAAGATGGGAGCAGAAGGTGGGTTTTGTGAGGATGTGCTGATGGACCAAACACTGCTCTAATGTAATGGGGATGACTTGCTGTCTGGAAGCAAGCTGTCAACCCTGGGAGGAGGTATCTGTTGTTCATGGAAGGTTTACATGAATGCACAGTCTCAATCGTAGAACTGTAGGATGGGTTGGGTTGGAAGGGACCTTAAAGACCATCTGGTTCTCTGCTGGAGAAGAGGGCTGAAGCCCCTCAATGTGTTCACACCGCAGTGCCAGGGCTACTTTCGGGGGTCCTTTTTGTGTTTTCCATTCCCTGGGAGCACAGCACAGCATCCCCTCTGGGCTCCCTGCATGGCAGCAGCTCCGGTGGGCCACTGGCCCGTGGGTCCCTCTGAACCTCCAAAAAGCCATTGCCAAGATCTCACCTTTTGTATTTTTTTTTTTTTTTTTGCCCCTGAGCAAAAGCGGAGCTGCATGAGGCAGCACGACACCGGCAAAGCTGTCGGTGACGGGATCCCGAGGGGGAAGCAGCGCTGCGATTGCCATCTTCTCCGAGATAAATGGAAACAGGGTTGAAGTGTAACTACGATTTCATATCTGTGATTAATGCTTCCAACAGAATGCTCATTATTTTAGTGATGGAAAGCCTGTTTTGTACAAGGTCCTTCACCTGGGTCGGGCCAGTCCCAGTCCCAGACACAAACTGGGCACAGAGTGGGGTGAGAGCAGCCCTGGAGAGAAGGACTCGGGGGTGTTGGCAGACGAGCAGCTCAGCCTGAGCCGGCCGGGCGCTCCTGCAGCCCAGCAGCCAACCCTGCCCTGGGCTGCACCCAGAGGAGGGCGGCCAGCAGGGCCAGAGAGGGGCTTCTCCCCCTTTGCTCTGCTCCGCTGAGACCCCACCTCGAGTGCTGCCTCCAGCGCTGGGGTCCCCACCCTAAGAGGGACGTGGAGCTGTTGGGACGAGTCCCGAGGAGGCCACAAAGGTGACCCAGGGGCTGGAGCAGCTCTGCTGCGAGGACAGGCTGAGGGAGCTGGGGGTGTTCAGCTGGGGAAGGGAAGACTCCGGGGGCACCTTGTCACTGCCCTCAGTGCCTGAAGGGACCTACAGGGAGGTGGGGAGGGACTTTGTACAAGAGTGCCCAGCGACAGGACAAGGGGAAAGGGATTTAAGTTGAAGGAGAACAGGTTTAGGTTGGATCTTGGGAAGAAACTCTTCAGCCCGAGGGTGGCCAGACTGTGGCACAGATTACCCAGAGACGCTGTGGCTGCCCCCTCCCTGGAGGTGTTCAAGGCCAGGTTGGACAGAGCCTTGGGTAGCCTGATCTAGTTGAGAGGCGTCCCTGCCCGTGACAGGGAGGTTGGGTGAGATGATCTCTAAGGTCCCTTCCAGCCTTGGCCATTCTAGGATTCTGTGATTCTACAAGGGACCAATTTGATTCGGTGTGCCGCGGCAGCTCATGGCAGGCTGGGTCTTTTCTGTGAGGCTAAAAACAACCCCATTCCTTTGGTTTTCCTTCTTCAGCACCCCAAGGTCTCTCAGAAGTATCGCCACTTCCACGCTGGTTTCTTTCTTGTGTGCTTTTCGACATTCTAGTCAAACTGACTCCTCTTCTGCCTGCTTCTGTTGGCTCTCCAGCGTCGTTCGCTGAAGTGCTCAAGTCGATAAAGCCCTTGTTTGAACACATTAAATGCAATATAGCGCAAAGAACTACAAAAGATCGCATCACCAGATATTTTAAACAGGACTCTCAAAATACTTTTGACCTCAATTCCTCGGCCTCAAACTCCGGCTTGTAAAATTAAAGGAAAGATAAAATCTGTTTGCCTCCCAGCCATTTGGTAAAAAGCAGTTAGCTTTTATGAAGTACTCCGATAAGATAATGACGGGCGTGACGGGAAATTTATGTAGTTTTCTGTCTGGAATAAAGTTTGAGCTCTGTGCAGTAAACAAAGCCCGAGGCAAAACACAGAAGGAGAAGGGACGAAAGCGCTGAAGAAAATGCCGTGCAAGAAAGAGGAGCAGGGCCAGAACCGGGGTCCGATTAAAATTACATCCTACTCCTGTAGAGGGAGGAGAGGGAGCAACCTCAGGCTGTGGAAGCAAGTTCGGTTCTGGTGATTTCTAATTAAATGTTTAATTTTTGTGGTAGTGTCAGATCCCATCTCCCTGGGGACAGGGTTTCCCCCTGCCCTCAGCACCCCTGTGTCCCACCGGGGCTCTGCACAAGAGATTTCCCCGCATGGTTTATGGGCTTCTGTCGGCATAGCCCCCGTCCCAGTGCAGTTAACTCTCGGTATCTAAAGAACAGACAAAGAACAGACAAAAAAATGTTCTTTGCGGGTTTGTTTATTATTTTTTTAATTATTTTATTATTATTTTAATTATTATTTTATTATTATTTTTTATTATTATTATTTTCCCATGAGCAAGTAAGTAAATAAATAAGCTCCCCAGGAATGTATGGTACAAAATTGTATAGTTTCCTAATTCTTATTTTTTTTCCAGAAAATATTCTACTTTGTTTTTTTTGGGGGGGTTAGGGGTGTTTATTGGTTGGTGGGGTTTTTTTTTTCCCTTTTCTTTATAAATGAATTACCTCCAGTGGACACTTAACATCACCAATCTTTTATCGTATCGGCTGAAATTGTCTGGATAATGAAGCAGCTGAAAACTGGGTGCACTGGAGGCTTGACACAGATGGGAAAGGCAGCGGTTGGCACTGATAAAAACCTCTGCTTTTCAGCTGGTAAACTGAGGCACGATGTGTAAGAACCTCTACAAAGCCTGAGAAATCACATGCCAAGGATGTGTTGTGGTTTATTTTTTCCCCTCTCCTCCCTATAAGCTTCTCAAAGACGCCTGCCCCGTGCCCTGATTCACATCCACTTCTCTCCTAGATTTGAGGAACAAATAAAACTTTCTTCCAGAAAGGCTAGTTTATTTAAGATGTGATGGGGAGGGAATAATTTCCAGACCTGTCTGTGCTGACATGTCAAGCAGAAATAATTGGGTATATTTTTAGCTGCCTGCGTTCCAGCAGAAGCAGAACTAACTGCACATTTTCAAAAGTTGCGAGTTGATTTGGGGGGAAAATTAATGATTCAAGACTCCAGATAGGAAGCTCATAAAAGTCTACAAGTGACCTGGGGTCGGCTCTCCGGCGTGTAACTTTGAAAACACATTTGTAAAGGTAGTCAAAGAGCTGGAAACACACGCATTTTTCTCTTTTTTTTTTAGCCTGTGTAAATCTTGTTCTGCCAAACTTCACCGCTGTGTTTTGCAGACTCTGAACAAGCACTTGGGACATCCCTTCCCTGCCTCAAATCACGCAGTTTGGGGATCAAACCTGGGGGAGCTGGACAAATCCCTCTTTAGGTGTATATTTCCTACGCAGTTATGCACGTGTGTAGTTTGGGCACGTACCTCGCTGGAGAACTAAAGGTTTATTTAGCTGTCATGAGTGGATCATGGAATCATAGAATCCTAGAATGGCCGAGGCTGGAAGGGACCTTAGAGATCATCTCACCCAACCTCCCTGTCACGGGCAGGGACACCTCTCAGCTAGCTCAGGCTACTCAAGGCTCTGTCCAACCTGGCCTTGAACACCTCCAGGGAGGGGGCAGCCACAGCCTCTCTGGGCAACCTGTGCCACAGTCTGGCCACCCTCGGGCTGCAGAGTTTCTTCCCAAGATCCAACCTAAACCTGTTCTCCTTCAACTTAAATCCCTCTCCCCTTGTCCTGTCGCTGGACACTCTTGCACAAAGTCCCTCCCCACCTCCCTGTAGGTCCCTTCAGGCACTGAGGGCAGTGACAAGGTCCCCCCGGAGTCTTCTCTTCCCCAGCTGAACACCCCCAGCTCCCTCAGCCTGTCCTCACAGCAGAGCTGCTCCAGCCCCTGGGTCACCTTTGTGGCCTCCTCGGGACTCGTCCCAACAGCTCCACGTCCCTCTTAGGGTGGGGACCCCAGCGCTGGACGCAGCATTCGAGATGTACGTGTGTAACCTCACATCTGGAAAAACAGGTGAGCCGAAGTGATGGGACAGTGAGAAACAAGAAGAATGAGGTAGCTACACCTCTTGTAGTTATTACAAGTATTGTAGGTGCTACATGTGTTGTAGGGTATTGCATGTGTTGTAATAGAAATGGGTGGTGGTGGTGGAGGTCGCTTGCAGTCCTCCTTTCTTTAATGGGATACAAGCTCTTGTAATGTGCTCTTCTTAGTATGGCTTTAAAGTATTCCCATAATATTTAATCTCATGCAAATTGAGGTGACGTGCCCCTGCTTTTCCCTGCGAGCAGCTGCTCGTTGCCTGAGCTAATTTAGCAGATGGGGTGTAATAACGAATTAAGTTTTGGGCGGCCGTCAGCAGTCCCCAAGGAATAATTCGAGGCAGTTGCTGACCTCTGCGCTCGGAGCTGTGCTATCCCACAGGAGAAAAGCAGATGTTTTTGGGGAGGGGCTCTCTCATTCATTCACGACCCAGCGGTGCCTTGATTGCCGTGCCGCTCGGTTTTAACTCGCTTCTGCAGGAGGAGCCTTCTGTGCTAGACTGTGCCAGGCTGGAGATGTCTCGATTTCACATTAAAAAAGCTTTGCAGTGGGGCGTGTCCTTGCAGGTCTCCTGGATGCTCGGTGAATGGCAGAATACAAACGAACCTCTCAGAGTCTGAGGAGAAGGAAGCAGCGCGAGGGAAGGCCGGTGCTGATGTTGCTGAGAGAAATCGCTCAAAAGGGGATCACGCTCTTTAAAAAAAATGTATAAAAATAATCGATAGCTGCAGCTGCCAATCTGTGTTAATGCTGCACAGGTTGGTTTAGTTTCACCTGTTTAATCTGATTGGCTGTGAGAGCTTTTGCTGGTACACTGGAGCAGGTGTGTTGCCCTTTCTTGTCTTCGCTGCAGTACGCTGATTTAATTATGGGTTGGGTTTTTTTTCAGGATTTGGTGGTGGAAGGAGACAAGCCAAGCTGGAAAGCTGGGATGGAGCAGACCTCTCCCATTCGCTCCAGGGATAAGCACGATACAAAGCAGAAAGTAGGGTGTTTTTGCTTTCTTTAATTAAGTCTAGTTCACTGGAAAAAAACTACGCAGCGCAGTGACCGCTGCTGCAGGAGAGGGATCCTCTTCTTGCTGCCTTAACCCATTTCTTGCTTCTGCACTGGGTTTGTCCCAGAGGTCCCACAACCATCTCTTGGCCCCTTCTGGTTGTCTGTGTCCTTCCCTGCAGCCTGGAGTAGGAGTAGAGAAGAGAAAAAGAGAAGAGAGGGTAGAGTTGAGTTGGAGGGGACCTACAGCGACCATCTGGTCCAACTGCTTGACCTCTTTGGATCAAAATACTAAAATACATAATTATTTCTCATCATCGCATCTTCGGAGTAGGGAAAGAACAATCTCCAAAGGATATTTGTTGGGTTTGAGGTGGGGTTTTTTGGGTTGGTATTTTTTTGTCTTTCTTTCTTCTGGGGGCTTTTTTTCCCCTAAGGAATCCCCAGGGCTTTCTTCACTAAGCTCTTTCCTCTGCTTTTTCTCCCTGGGGTGAAGGAAGAGCTGAAAGAGTTTCCAGCCATCACCGAGGCTGTTTCCCCAGTCCCCATCCAGTGGGGTCCCCTCTTCGGGACCTTCGTTATGATGGGAAGGGAAGAGACCAACAAGAAAATAAACAGGATTCCCAGTTCCCTGCTGGTGGGGCTGTTCCCGCAGGTGCTGTTTGCCTGTCGGACCAGCCCCAGTAACAACTTGTGAGAGCAAGAGCATTTTATTGTCATGATTTACCCTCGTTTCATAGGAAAAATGGGGAAAATACGAGTTTGCTAATAGCGCAGACGGAAAATTTAGAGACTACTTGAGTGCTTGTCCTCAGCTAATAGCCATTTATTCTCTGTAGGAAAAGATGTTGGCTGCGTTTCTGCTTTAACTCCATCTGGAATGAAGATTGATTTCATCTTCTGATCAACACAGCCATATTTTCCTCTGACTTGCCAGCTTTACCTATGTGTTTTTGGTGAACTATTGCTCTAAACTTGAGTTAGTGCTGCCTTCCTTTTATGGGACTGCTGTAGTCACTCTGTCCTTGCACTGTGTTGGTTTGAGGTGATTATTCCTTCCCAGGCCCAGTATTTTGAATTTCTTCTTATTGGATTCTACTTTTTTTGTTTGTTTTTTAACATTTCAAATTCTTACTTCGTTTTAAATTGTGGTTTTGTGCCCTGCCTCTATGTTTGGTATTGCCTGTAAATTTAATAACCCCACTTAGACCTTCATCATCCCTGGCTTGACCTGAAACCAAGAGCAGCTGCTGCAGACACCCCGTTATTAATCTCTCCTGCCCAGCCCTGAGCCTCTAAATCTTGGCAGAGACACCGGCTGCAGCTTTTCAAGAACTTGCACAAAAGACGCTGCGCTTTTTACTGGAAGGAAAATAATTCAGGCCCTGGAACGGCTGTCAGAAATTCAGCGGGTGATGTCGTAATTTTGATTTACGAGGGAGGTTAAGCACAGTGCACTGGAAGAAATACGGATCTGGCGATGCTTCCTGGTAATTAGGGTTCGTTCCATCTACTGCCGTGGCTTCCCAGAGCAATTCCAGCTCCTTCCTCGGTGAGTGTTGTTCAGGCAGCACTTCTACTCCGAACTATTCTGAGCTAGAAACGGGGAAGAAAAAAATAATCTTTTGTGGGATAAATACTCCTACGGATGGAGGAGTGGAAGAAGTTGGACAAGTGGAGATGTCGCGTCCGTGCGCCCCCTCCTCTGGCACAAATCTTCATTGGATGTCCCTTGTTGCTTATTGAACCCGGGTATATTTTATATATATTTTATATATATTTTATATATATTTTATATATATATATTATATATTTTATATATATTTTTTATATATTTTATATATATTTTATATATATTATATATATTTATACATATTTTATATATATTTTAAATATACTTTATATATACTTCATACATATCTTATATATATTATTATATATAAGATATATATTTTATATATATTTATATACAAAAATATACAATATATACAATACAGAAATATATGTATCCATATTTTATACAATAATGTATCATTATATATTATTGTATATATTACTGTATATAATATCATTATTATATAATAATATTATATATTTTTTATGTATCTCCATATATATATATACACATCCAGTACATATATATATAATATATATACACACACTGGTTGTAACATACCCTAATTAACAAATTACATATCTATATATATAAAAATATATATAAAATATATAGTACATTTTTTGTAATATATATATTTTATATATATATATATAACCTTCCCTGATACCCTGTGAGGGCTCCCACCGAGCAGAAAGGGTTGGCATACGTAGCACGTAGAAGAAATATTTCATTTTTAATTTTTTTCTCCCCCGCTTTGGATGTCGGTCTGTGTGTGACCCCGCGAAAACGCAGCAGCAAATGAGCATCGATCGTTCAAGCAGAGCTTCCGAAGCGCCGACGCAACGGCGTCGCTAGCTCTGATGGTCTGTTCGGGATGACCTAAAACCTGTTAAAAAAAAAAAAAAAAGAATAAAAGCAGCACAGGTGGGGAAAAAACACTCCTCAATGGAAAACTCTTTTGGTCAAGCCCATCTTCTGAGCAGTATTTTTTACCATATAGTCAAGTTTTTAGGTTTTTCCCATATTGGAAGGACTATTGGGTTATGACACATGTACCTGGGCTGGGGGTTTGCTGTGGGACCAGTTTGTCAGAGAAACGGGGAGTGTCTGGCGAGTGTTCTGTCCCTTCCCAGAGCTCGTGAGCGCCGTTACTGAGCACCACGTGGGTTTTTCTTGGGGTTTGCCCAGTACTTGCTGCAAAAATGGAAGCAAATTCAGGACTGGAGTCCCTGCAGCGAGGTGTCCAGGTCTTGCCTCTCTATTGCAGGTGTTTCTCATTTTCCTTATGAACGGATTCGCTCGTTCACGGTGGAATTTTTCCGTTCAGCGACCCAAGAGCATTCACCATCTCGATTGGAATTGGAATCGGAGAGCCCCGCGGGGGTTTCCTGGGGGGCAAAGGTGGACATTGTCACCTCCTCTCACTGTTGGCAGTGATGGCACACCGACCTGCTGAGAAAAAAAATAAATAGGTTGGCTTATGGTTTGGGTGGAAAAAAGAAGGTTCTGGGCTTTTCCTGACTCCGTAGCTGCTGAGGTTGGGATTGAACCAAGACAAAGAGTTGAATGCACCAGGGACATCAGGAGGAATTACAAGTTAGGATGCAGTTAGCTCCTCGGTGTTTTCACCTTGTCCCACAGCTCCGGGATAATTAGCAGGGATTTCCATCCGGGCTGGGAGAAAATAGCTCTTCCAGGCCTTCCTTGAGAGCAGGGCGTTCTTGTCACCAGTGTCACTCGTGCAACAGAGGACAGTTTTTAACGTCGATCATTTCCCTTTCCGCTCCCATCATTTCCTCATCTCGCTGTGGACGACAGAAGCAGCACATTGTCAATCTGCTTGTCTCCTCCAAAGCAATAATAATTTTGATTTTAATTTCAGTAATTAGAAGGAAATAGCTCCCCTAAGACTGCTGCCGTTCTGCAACCATAACGTCGCGAGCAGTCACATAAAATCTTTGCCTGCTTCTACCCTGCAGATGGGAGAGGAGAGAGGAGGTGGCCTGGGGACGCAGGGAGGGCTGGAGGAAGGAAAAAGAAATACCCAAGTATTTCGGTAGCGTCACACTGCCTCGCCAGAGCTTGGCATCAACTTCACCCAGCATCTCTATTAAATGCTGGGGGAAAAAATATCAGATGTAGTATGTTGCAGGAAGAAAAGCATGGTAGGGCACCTGAGAGATTAAAGGTCAGTAGAAAATAGCAACGTAAGACTCATTTTCGCACAAATAAATTCATTATGCAAAAATACAACGATAAAGAAAAATAATGTGGAACATAAATGCGGTGGCAGGGGGAATCCTAGGAAGATAACGCTGAAGAAGGAAGTGATAATGCTTATAAAATGCAGTATGAGCCTGCTTTGTGTGGCCAAACATCCACCAGGCCATTGATATAATTCCCAGGGGGGGTTGTTGTTTGGGTTTTTTAAGTTTTTTTTGTTTTTTTCTCAGTTGAAAACATGTACTTGTCTGTATTTTTGGACAGATTTTTCCCCAGGCAGGGGCTGTGCTTCGCTCTCTGCTCCGTGAAAGGATCTCCCTGCTGTTCTCCCATTCCCGTGGCTGCTCTCCACAGCCCCTCTTACTCAGTTTTTGGTTCTGACCGATGGATACGAGGACTGGACGCAATATCCCACTGGCACCAGTAGTTGCCAAGGTCAGTGACCTTTTTAAAAACATATTTTCCATAAACCTGAGCTGAGGAGCTATTACCATCACCCTCCTTCAACGCCTTACAAATAGTTACTGATCAACAATTCTGTAATTTCACCTGTGGCAAAGAGTCAGCAATTACCTTGTTTGCTCTTTTCAAGTACGGGAGTTGGGTTTTCTCCCCCCTGTGCTTTTGCAACACACCCGCTATTTGCAGAGTGATTAGAAATGGCTATCAACAGTCGAGGAGCACTCGAATCCACCCGTTTTACAAATCCCCTGTGCAGGTGGCCCAGAAACACCTCCAGGTGGACAACGCGCCCTTGCCCGGTGGCACGGCTGGGCCAGAACAAACACAGAAGGGAAGATTTTTTCAGCCTCCAGTGTATTATTTGTTGGCAGTTTCGGTTTGTGGAATTTTTTGCAGAATTTCTGAAAACTGTGTAATTATCTTTGCTGACAAGGACGAGCCCTCCTTGCCCCTTCTTGTCACCCCTTCGGCAATTTTTGTTCCAGTTGCGAAAGCGCAGGAGGGTGCAACAGCCCTTCCCTGACACCTTTTGACTCAAATAAAAATGAAAGAAGAAGGAGCTGGGAGTGGGAAAAGTCAGACTCATACGAGGGATTGTCTTTGGGCAAGGTCCTGGGTGTTACGTGGCGGGTAACGGGGAAGGATGGAGAGACCCGGTGGTGGATTTCACCTTGGGGGAAAAATAATCTGGGCTGTGAGTTGTAAGAGGTGAGGTGGTAGGAGGGACCTGAATTGACAAAGAGGGAGTTTCACAAGTAGCAAGAAGGCAGCGATGACCTGAACCAACCTGGTGCTGGTGCCCACTGATGGAATGTGCAGCTTCTCCTGTCCCCAACGGCAAATAAGGGGTGGAGGCTGAACTGAGTTCGGCTGAGCTGGAGTTAGTTTTCCCCCCAGCAGCTCCCAGAGCTGGGGTTTGGTAACACCCCGGGGGTTTGGACACCGCTGGGCAGGGCTGGCGTTTTCCAGCCTTTCCCCCCAACAGCAGGCTGGGGCCGGGCAAGATCTTGGGAGGGGACAGATGGGAAAGCGAGGAGAAAGAAGCAAGAACGGGGGGGAGACACTCGTTAGTTGCGTTTGTCCTCTGGAGCAACCGCCGCGTCCTGCAGCCCTGCTGCCCAGGGAGGGCTGGACATCGCCTGCCGGTGGGAAGTAGAGGAGAAATACTTCTTTTGTTTGCCTTTTCTTTCGCTTTATTAAACTGTTCTCATCTTGGCCCACGAGCCTCTGGTGCTTTGTCTCTGCCGCCTAAGAAGGGGGGAGTGACGGAGCGGCTGGCGGGGGGCACCTGGCCTCCAGCCGGGGCCGAACAACCACGGTCCCTTCCCCGCACCCGGGCTGGGAGCAGGAGGAGGAGGAGGAGGGTGAGGAAGATGCGGGAGGCGCTGGGGATGCGCAAGGCGAGGAGCGGAGGGAAGGCGCGGGGCCTGGGCGGGCGGGGGCGTGGTCTGGGGTACCAGGGGCGGGGCCGGGGCGGGAGGGGGTGAGGTCGGGGCCGGGGGCGGAGCGAGGGGCGGGGCCGGCGAGGGGCGGGGCGATGGGCGGAGCCCGCCCCTGCCGGCGGCTCCGCGTGGGTGGCGGCGGCGCCGAGCGGTGGCTCCGCGCCCGCAGAGCGGCGGCGGCGGCGGCTGCGGGTTCGGGTCCGGGTCCCGGTCCGGGCTGTGCGGTGCCGGGGCTCGGCGGGGGCTCGGCGGAGCATGTCGGCGCTGCGGAGGAAGCTGGGGGACGAGTACCAGGTGGTGAGCACCTCGGCGAGCGGCGGGGGGTTGCCCCCCCCACCCCGGGCGGCCCCGCGGGGGAAGCGGCAGCGTTTCGTGGATAAGAACGGGCGGTGCAACGTGCAGCACGGCAACCTGGGCGGGGAGACCAGCCGGTACCTCTCGGACCTCTTCACCACCTTGGTGGACCTCAAGTGGCGCTGGAACCTCTTCATCTTCATCCTCACCTACACCGTGGCCTGGCTCTTCATGGCCTCCATGTGGTGGGTGATCGCCTACATGCGGGGCGACCTGAACAAGGCGCACGACGACAGCTACACCCCCTGCGTGGCCAACGTCTACAACTTCCCCTCCGCCTTCCTCTTCTTCATAGAGACCGAGGCCACCATCGGCTACGGGTACCGCTACATCACGGACAAATGCCCCGAGGGCATCATCCTCTTCCTCTTCCAGTCCATCCTGGGCTCCATCGTGGACGCCTTCCTCATCGGCTGCATGTTCATCAAGATGTCTCAGCCCAAGAAGAGGGCCGAGACGCTGATGTTCAGCGAGCACGCCGCCATCTCCATGCGGGACGGCAAGCTCACCCTCATGTTCAGGGTGGGCAACCTCCGCAACAGCCACATGGTCTCGGCGCAGATCCGCTGCAAGCTCCTCAAGGTAAGCGCGCTCCTACCGCGCTCGCCCCGCTGCCACCGCCGTGTCCCTCCGTGTCCCCTCTCCAGAGAGCCCTGTCGCCATCCCTCGCTCCTGCCCGCGGCTGCCTCCCTGTCCCTGCTCTTACCAGTCACCAGATTTATTCTCCACCGTCTAATTTACCAGCAGCCTTGTAGGATAATACTCGCATTCAGCCCCGGGTTTCCATGCGTAGTTATGTATTTCTGTAAAGTGCCAGATTTCTCTGACTCGAATCCCTTGGTGTGCATTTTAAAAGCAAGCTGTTTGCCTTTCTGGCATATTTCTGTGCTTTCGGGCGATGGCGAGTCCAGTCAGGCAGAACTTTTTTTTTTTATATGGTGCATGAACTTCATGGAAAGCAGAGTGCCGGGGTTAGACGTTTAAAAATCCTGCTGATGGCCTTAGGAAAACTGTTGGTCTGAGCCTTGCTGCAAGGGCTGCAAATACAGAGGGGAGGTGAAATATGTGTGGAGTGGATGGAAGGGGATGACTCGGGTGGTGAGCGTGCAGAGCATCCTGCATGTTTCCATGCCTGGCCGGGGGTGTGGGTGCTCTGCAGGGTGTTTCAGTATCCTCCTTAGGGCAGGACACCCAAATGCTCTGCTGCCCTGCTTTCTTCCCCACTCTTCTGGCAGAACCCCCTGCGGAGGGATATTCCGGCAGGGCACAAGCATGTTTTGCTCAGAGGCTTCTGAAGTTGCTGCATTTTGGCCCAAATATCCGTGTCTCTAGTGGGGGTTTTGCAGGTGGGATCGTTGCTGTATTCGGTGAGGGATGCAGAACCCAAAGAGGAGGGGTCGTGCTTCGACTCAGCAATCTGGGGGGGGGGAAGAGGAACGTAAAGAATCTCCATAATTCCACTTTCTCCTTCCTGCCGTGCCCGGATGATTTCTGTAGCTGGGCACCAGCGTCAGTGAAGATGCTCTCGTTGTGGCTGACCCGGAGGCTTCTATTCCTGTGCTTTTCTTTTTTGAATAATCAGTTGGAGTCTCAGTTAAGCTTTTCCCTGGTTGGAGCTATCCCTGATTGTTTCCTCGTGTCAGAAGTTTAGGTGGGTAAACTGAGTGGCATGCAATTAGCCTGGTAAGTAATCAGCCGGTCACCACGGCGACCCCTCCAGCTGCCTTCTGCAACTAGGGAGAGGTCAGGCATATTTGATGTAGGTCTTTAATGGCTTTAGAGAATCGAAGTGAGTAATTCCTGTTGCAAATTTTAAAAATAGCCCTTTCTGTATCCAGAGGTGCTGCGGTGGCGGGGATGGAATTTTAAAAGTTGGAGCTTAAAACTCAAGTGCGGCTCCAAAAAAATTTACTGAGCTTTAAATACGTGAAAGAGCAGCTTCGTAGCCATCATTTCTTCTGCTTTTGTGCAATGTCGGAGTCAGGGGCTGAAGGTTTTACAGCTGTTTTAAAAATAGCAAGGAACTGAGAGGTGCCCAGGGAAGCAGCAGCTCAAACAAAGCATCGTGGGGCATCACCCCTGTCGGGAGAAGGAAAGGACCATCCGTGAGATGTGCAACCAACGGGGGTGTCGCTGCTGGCGGCTGCTTCATGACTGTGGGCACCCCGGGGTGACCATGGGCAGCTCCGAGTGTGGAGGGAAAAGGGTAATAAAGGGCTAAAACCGTGGCTTTTTTGGTTTTTTTGTGGATGCAGCTAGAGCTGACTCTGCCCAGCCCCTGCCAAATGCTTCTGCACCAGGCATCCTTTTGCTGGCAGTGCCTGGCCAAGCCTCCTGGCCAAAAAATAAAAGGGAAGAATAAGAAAAAGATTACAGCAGGGAGAGGATTATCTTGTCCAGGGGTGCTGGCATGCACAGCCAACCTTCCCGGCTTGCGGGGGCCCGAGTGTGTGCCCGGGGGTGGGGTGGATCGATTGCTGCTGCTTCAGTCTTTTCTGCTTTGGTTTGTGTATAACCTTTGCTGCAGGTTTATTGCAAAACCCGGAGGCCAGAGTTAATTGTAGGGCTGCTCAGAGATTTTTCTGCTGAAATGTTTCTTTTCTTTTTTTCTTTTTTTTTTATGAAAGGTTATTCTGCTTGCGAAACCTATGTAAAACTGGAGATTCCACCGGGGTTTTTTTTGTGTTTTGTTTTTTTCCTGGTAAGCTTAGACCATACTGGAGAAGAGAACAAAATACAAGTCCTTGGATGTGGCGAGTTACTGCAAAGATGAGTTTGCTGTGATACCCACTTTTTCTTTAATGAATCCCCGTGATTGTAAAGAACTTGACTGAATTTTAGAAGCCCTGTACTTTCCTCCCGTTACACAACATTGAGTCAAAAAGAGTCACTCAAGGTCATTTATTCCTCCAAATGTGTTGGCTGACGTAGCAAAGTAGTTGATAGCAGAGTCCTCACGCCCTGCCTTGGGTCGAGCGCTGCCTGTAACTCAAGGGTAGTTGTAAAATCATATTTGAGTTGTCTGTAGCATTTTAGCTCTCAAGCTTTTTCTGGACTTTGCTGTGTCCCTCAAGGTCCACGTTGTTTTAAACTCATCTTTTTCATCATTGTTTTATAGAAACACAGGATGGTTTGGGTTGGAGGGGACCTTAAAGACCATCCAGTTCCAACCCCCTGCCACAGACAGGGACACCTCCCACCAGAGCAGATTGCTCCAAGCCCCGTTCGACCTGGCCTCCAATCCAACCTGGCCCTGAATTCCATCTACTAAAAAATCCATTATGTAGGATTTTTTTTTTCCAAAACAATAGTTCACCTTGCTTCGTCACCCTCTCCTGTGCATTGGCAGGGGGAATTTTGGCTGGTTGGTTTGGACTAAGGTTTTGGGTACCGCTGGATGTTCCTTGGAAAGCATCCCTGGAGAAGTGCCGTGTAGAGCTGACACATTTTGGACGGTAGCGGTGGCAGCTGAAGAGCTAAATCATAGAATCCCAGGTTGGAAGGGACTTCACAGATCATCTAGCCCAGCCTTTCTCGGCCAAAGTACCATAACAAAAGAGGCACTCGACTCCTAATTGCGTCTCCTTGGCTCTGACCCGAGGCCACAGTGTTTTCCCTTTATCCCGAAGCCAAGCAGGACTGACGGATGTGGTGTCCCCAGCACAAAGTGACACCCAGAAAGGGGCCAGCCTTTGCCTCCGTCTCTCGGCTGTAACAATATTTGAGGGCTGTGGGATGTCTGATGGGAGCAGTTCCCTCCCTAGAGCTGCTCCTCGTTCTGCTTATGGGCGTTACTTGGTGCTTTGCTTCTGGTTTTGTCTTTTTTTTTTTTTTATTGAAAAGTAGACTTCTCGCTGAAGAAAGAACAAACCAAAACCCCGCAGGCAGGATATTTACGCAGATGTGCTCTAGATGTTTCTTGGCTCCGATGTCCTTATCCCGTGCTGCGTGGCATATGCCAGGGTGGGGTGGTGGAGGCAGGTGTGATAAATCTGAATTTTTCACGCGCCAAAATTAAAGCACATTTCTTCGCCCGAAACTTCGGGACAGCGAAACATATCATTGTTTCTTTGGGATTAGATCTCCTTCAAACCCAGAGGAAAAAAAAAATATTAAAAATAGAAACCAAATCCTAAGCGAGGCGCATAATCCCTTTTTTTTTTTTTTTTTGCTCTTGTCTGCTGCCTTTTGCTTCTGGGCTCCCAACCCAGGGTGTTTGGCTGTAGCTGCACCCCTCGCCGGGGGCTGCCCCGCACCCTGGGGGCTCCTGGCATCCTTCGAGACCCTCCTGGGTGCCCCTGCAGGGCTTCTCCGCTGGAGGCACAGAAACACTGGGTTTCTCTGGGAGTTACTGGTGCCACTCTGAATAACAGGGAGGATACAAACAATCAGAGGAAAAATTACGCTTCTTCCTGCAAGCCTAATCATGCTCCTATTAAAAAAAAAAACTAATAAAAATCCCGTTTTAAGTCAGTGTGGGAAGTTTCACACCAACCCAAACAGGAGGGGATGATGGAGAAGCATCCCGGGCACTGATTTAACGTCGGGGTTTGGCTGCGTGTGGTGGCTACAACGGTTCGTACGGCTTCTTTTTGACATCCAAGCGGCAAAAAATGGGAAATAATAAAAATATCCACCAGGAAGGACTAGAATGTTCCGTTCCTGCCCGTTTGTGACACAGGGAGAAGAGCTGGAAGCGGAGGGGCGGCGTCTGGGCGGGCTGAGCTGCCGGCGAGGCGCGGGAGCCCCGGCGCTCGAGGTTTCAGCTCCGGGTGTGATTTTATGGGCTCATTCTGTAGCTGGTAAATTGTGGTTTGTGGTGTTTTGGCGGGAAGCACTGGCAGCATCCCCTGCTCCAGGCTCCTTTTTTGTCAAAGGCACAGCGATCTGAAAACTCCCCTGGAGCAGCGTGTGCTCGGCTGACGCGGGTTGTTGTTGTTAGGCCGTGCTGGGCAATCTGGGAGAAGCTGGTAATTGATCCAACTGCAGCTGCTTTCTGCAAGGAGTTTGTGGATGAGAAGGAGCCTGGAGAAGGCTGTGAGCCCTCGCTAAAACCTGTGAGGTTTTGGCTGTCTCAAGGGGAAATGCCCCCTCGTGTGAAGGGAGGCTGTAGTCAGGGGGCATCGGGCTCTTCTCCTGGGCAACCAGTGACAGGACGAGAGGGCCCGGCCTGAAACTGCCTCAGGGGAGGTTCAGGTTGGATCTCGGGCAGCCCTTCCTCACGGAGAGGGTGCTCAGGCACTGGGATGCTCTGCCCAGGGCAGGGGGGAGTCACCGTCCCTGGGGGGATTTAAGGAGAGGCTGGATGTGGCACTTAGTGCCGTGGTCTGGCCCATGTAGGGCGGTTGGGTCATGGGCTGGGCTTGATGATCTCAGAGGGCTTTTCCAGCCTCAACAATTCTGTGATCCTGTGAGCCCCCTGTCACAGTCCACTGCTCTGGGCACAGCGGTTGCCCGAGGGATGACCTGCAGAGCAGGGTGGAGAGCGGGTTGGATCTGTGCTGGCTTCGTCTTCTCCTGGTGGGTCACCAGTCACCATCTCTGGGGGTGTTTAAGAGGCAGATGGATGTTGCGTTGGGAGGAGTCGTTTAGTAGGTTGATAGGACTGGGACAAAGGCTGGACTTGATGATCTTCCAGGTCTCTTCCAGCTGATACAATTCTATGGATGATGCTGCTGGTTGGTGGGTAGAGGTTTTCCAGGGCTCCTACACTGGTGAGCTGCAGTCACAGGAAGATCTGCCCTGGTGAGACCACCCCTGGAATCCTGTGTCCAGTTTGGGCTCCACAGTTCCAGAGAGACAGGGACCTACTGGAGAGAGTCCAAGAGAGAGCTACAAGGGTGATCAAGGGACTGAACATCTCTGCTGTGAAGAGAGACTGAGAGAGCTGGGGCTGTTCAGCCTTGAGAGGAGGTGGCTGAGAGGGGACCTTGTTAACGTAGAGAAATATCTGAGGGGTGGGGGTCAAGGGGAAGGGGACAATCTCTTCCCAGTGGTGCCCAGCAATAGAACAAGGAATAATGGGTTTCAGTTAGAACATGGGAAGTTCCACCTCAGCATGAGGAGAAGCTTCTTCCCTGTGCGGGTGCCGGAGCCCTGGCCCAGGCTGCCCAGAGAGGGTGTGGAGTCTCCTGCTCTGGAGACTTTCCAACCCGCCTGGACACGTTCCTGTGGGGCTGCCCTGGGTGACCCTGCTCTGGCAGGGGGCTGGACTGGGTGATCTCCAGAGGACCCTTCCAACCCCGACATTCTGTAATTCTATGATGTGTGTTAGAAATAATTCCACCCCTTTTCATGTCTGCAGAGCTGGACCGGGTTTTGCTTTGGGCGAGCTGCTGGCAGGGCTGTGGGTGCTGTGGGGTGATGGCTACTTCAGTGGTGATGTCTCTTTCTCTGTCTCTCCTCTATCTGCCCTTCCAGTCCCGCCAGACCCCGGAGGGCGAGTTCCTGCCCCTCGATCAGCTGGAGCTGGACGTGGGCTTCAGCACGGGTGCCGACCAGCTCTTCCTCGTGTCCCCCCTCACCATCTGCCACGTGATAGACTCCAAGAGCCCCTTCTACGACCTCTCCCAGCGCAGCATGCAAACGGAGCAGTTTGAGATCGTCGTCATCCTGGAGGGCATCGTGGAAACCACGGGTGAGTAGCGGGAGAGCAGACGCTCCACGGAGCAGATGGCAACCCCGCAGGTCTTCGCCGTCCGTGCTTTGATGCGACGCCACCACGGCCAAATTTCGCATCGAGGTGGCCGGAGTCGTTATTTCCCTGCAAAGCAATAAACGTCGGAGGGGTTTTTGGCGACGTGTCTGTTACCAAGGCGATGCGCTTCCAAACCTCCGTCGTGGCGGAGTTGGTCGCGCTGTGCTCCCCGCGGCATCAGCAGGCGACGTTCGGAGTATCTTTGATCGTTTTTTTTTCTGGTCCCTACGCTGGTTTTTGCGCGGGGCTGCTTTTCCAGCTCCGAGAGCCTCGGGCTGCGGTGATTTAGTGACTCAGCCTGGTGCCCAGGGAGGCTGGAGCAGCAGAGGCGAGTCCTCCCTAGTATTTCAAGAAAAAAACCTCCCTGGCATTTCAAGAAAAAGTCCCTGGTATTTCAAAAAGAACTCCCTGGCATTAGCAGAGCTGGCTCACATAAGGGTTCCAGGGCAGATGTGCAGACCAGAGAGCTCCGGGTCGCTTGTTTGATTATTTTTTATTTATTTATTTATTTCCTGGCAAAACTGTTTCAAAAGACAAAATGATCGGAGAGAAGAAGACGTTTTGTAAATAACTTGTTGGAATTTTGAAACCCCAAAGCAGTGTGTTTGTATACTTTCGAGCTTTTTTTTTTTTTTTTTTTTGGTAAATATTTCAGGCGTAGAAATTATACACAGAAAAAGATAAAAAAAAAAAAGGAAGGAGGTATTTTCTGAATCTATAAAGCCTGACTTACGTAAGCTTGCAAATTTTGTGACCTAGTTTTTTTAAGATGAGATGAATATTGGGTAAAATAGAGCAAAATGTGCTCTGTGTTGATTAAACACAGAGGGATGAAAGGGTTTTAAAGTTAAAAAATAAGAAAACCTTAAAAACATGTGAGTCAATGAGAGAGGGGGCAGGAGTAGAGCCAGAGGGCAGCTGGGCTGGAGGAGAACCAGTACCAGTGATGACAAGCATACGTTAGGTATGTTATGCATCAAGAAAAATGGGAAAGGTTTTCATGTGAGTTGTGTACCTGAATGCCTCTGCTGAGCTAAAAAATGGGTTTAATTCAGGGGTGGTTTTCAGAGAGGGTGAATCCAGCCCTGTGAGGTGTGGAAATTAGGTGTTCATAAGCTGTCTTAACTTCATAACAGCCCAGAACAGAAGCAATAACTTGAAGGGGGTTATGAGAAATAGTATGAAATAACTTGAAGCTCGCTCTGTGGGCTGTTTCGTAGATCCAGACGAGAGGAGGCTGGGTCTGAGCTTTCCTCCTCTTCCTCGGTGCACGACAGGTCTCTGCCCCAGCTGTAGCGCGTCCAAGATGCCACAAGTCTGAAATATCTGCTGGCGTGGAGAACCAGAAATAACTTGCGATTGTTTGGAAACCAGGGGGCTGTGCTCGGTCAGGTGTAAAAACCATGCTTGGTGGGTTGTTGGGTTTTTTTGGGGGGGGTGATTGGTTGGTTTTTTAGCTTGTTTGTTTGTTTTCTTGGAAAGTCAGTGAATAAGTCATTGGAAAAGGCTTTTTCCAGTGAATTTCGGCTGCGTGTGGTGCCAGTGGGTTCCAAAGGGGCCGAGCAAACCCGTCGATCTGCTGGGGGGTGATGGATACACGACCTGTGGGAAGTAGGTTGGAGGAAGATTAAATAAACCATGGTTGGATTTGCAGTCGAGCCGAAGTCGCAGCTGCAAGCGTTTGAACTGGGGACGGATCTGAACCCAACGGGAGAGGGTTCCTTCTTGTGTCTGGACCAGTGGAGCCCAGAAGGACCAGGAGGCTGAGTCACGCGTGGGATGACTTGTGCCACCAGCCCAGCCCCAGGCGATGCTCCCGCTGCCCCCCCGCTTCCCGCTCAGCACGCCAGTCCCTGCTCTCTCCGACCTTCTATTTTGAGTTTTGAAGTACAACCCCAACGTTCCGTGAATCCTGCCGGGAGCAGTATCTAATTTAATTAAGAGTGAAACCTGTGCAGATAGGACAGCAGCCTCTGGGGAGCAAGTCTCTCGCACAACCGTGTTCTTAGGATGGGTTTCTCTTGCATCCCAGGGGTAAAACTGATGTTTGCTGCAGAGCTAAGAACTTTCTACCTTTCAGCCTAGAAAACTGCCTGTGTAGTGGTTATCTGTTACCCTCCTATCCGTTACTGCATCGAAATAATCATCATTATTTCATTATCATTAAATTGAATTGGATTTTGAAACTCGGAAGACTGTGTTTCAATACTAGAACTGAGTGAAAATGGATGAATTTGGTGCAGAACATCTCACAGAACAGTGCGAGGTGTCCCTGCCCATGGCAGGAGGGTTGGAACAAGATGAGCTTTAGGATCTCTTCCGACCCAAACCGCGCTGTGATCGCATGAGCTTCCGGCAAACCCCGCCTGGGGACTATTTTTTTGAGTTTAGTATTTGACTTGGAGCTCTAATGTTTCCCTATGACAACAGTTAATTTCGCTCGGCTGTCTTCACTCCCAAGTGGGGAGATGTGGAGGGAACAGAGCAGCAGTTTTAGGAGGAACTTTCCCCCTGTGCGAGATGTGCTCCTTGGCTTCTGTGCCGCCTCTCCTGACTCGACAACCAGCTCCGAGTGTCCGAGAAAATAACACGGCTTTTGCACATAGCCATTAAGTGACCTTATAGTACAATTTTCTAAAGCTGCTCTCTTATTTTTTCATTTTTTTGGGCGTTAAATCTACTTGAAGAGCATCAATCCTTGCCCCAGAAATGCGAGAGCTGTGCTGTTTGCTCCCCACTGCCACGTCCTGACGGAGAACCTCAACGGAGCAGCCCGTGCCCAAGGCTGCCCCGGATCTCTGCCAACTTGTAGCACATCTAACGGAAAATACTTTGATATTCATCAAAGTTCTTCGATTTGCAGAGTTTAAAGGGGGAGCTGGTGCTTTCAGCCTACGCTCCTGCTTTGTTTTTCAAGTAAATTATGTTCTGTGCCTGAAAAGTGCCGTGAGGTCGTGGTCGGGTCTGCAGCATCCTCTGTAAAGAACAGTTACTTGCGTGCTTCTCTCTTGTCCTGTGGAGATCTGCCGGCCCCAACTTCAAGAAGGCAAGCAAATAAGCATTTTTGTAATTTATTCTTATTTCCTGGTATACTTTTAGCACTTCTGGTTGTGCCGACATGGCAGAAGCGGCCTTTAGGCTGGAACTGAAGGAGGCAGAAATACCCGTAACAAAAAACCATGCAGGCTTCTGGCTCAACAAAGTTAAAAATAAGAGAGAATTAGAGCACCTGGAAGGATCAGTGGGGTGGATTCAGGGCTCTTGACGTGTTTTGAAATGCTTCGACCCTGAACTATTCTGTAAATCTTTAGTTTGCCATTTCCCATGCTATGCTGGTTCCAGTCCTCCAGTGTCACCGACTGGTGTGGACCAGGGTGCCAGTGTCTTACAGTTTATAAAAACTATTAGAAGGTATTGAATATTCCTCACTCTAATTTAGCCCTTGTGCTCACAATAAAATAGGGGTTTAGGGGTTCTAATAGTGTTTGATTTGAGTCAGCTCTGTCTTTTGCTTTTTCTTTAGCAGGTGCTCATGAAGCCTTTTTTTTTTTTCCTTTCTGTTTTTGCTTGAATCAGTTGACTTCTGATATGTGATGTTACCAAGGGATTTAGAGAATTAGTAAATATACACAGTAAATCTTGTTTTGACTGTCTGCAGGGACAGTAAAGACTTTTTGGAGAAGTCTAATGAGTTGTTTAAGCAGGATCTTCTTGCTTATAAATCCCACTTGGCTGATTAAAATCACCATTTCAGATGCCTTCTCTCATTAAATCGTATAAAAATGATTTCTCATAGATGCCTCCCAACTTGATTAAGTTAATTTACTGCTTCATCACTGAAATTTTAATTTCTGGAAATATAAACATTTCTTGATGCTTTCCTTACCCTCCTTAATTACAGCTTTTAGGTTGTTTAGATAATAACCCGTGGAAAGTGGGAAGGGGACCCAACGTGTCCCCAGAGGGATGGAAGCCGGGAGTGATCCCAACGCTGGAGCTTTCCCTGGGAATGCTGGAGGATGCTCAGTGCTGGCTCCAGGATTTGGTTTAGTTTCTTTTTTTTTTTTTTTTTTTGTTAATTTTTTTTTGAAGTGTCAGTCAGCGAGGGGGAGAGTTTCACAGCTGAGATGCTCAACTGGCTTTTCAGAACCCGAAGATGGTTGTGATTCATAAGGGTAATTGCTAATCATTTGGGATTATTTTTTATATATGTTCAACCCCTCCATTATTATGATAACGTGCAATTTTGAAGCACGCTCCAAGCGTTTATTTTCGAAAGCGATTGTCCCCGTTTCACATCGTTGTGATGGAGAATTTGAAGCTCCCGTTGTCAGCAAACCTTCCCAGTGGTGTTCGTGGGGAAGAGCCGGTTTCGCTGGGTTCCCCCTCTGGGGCTCTGCATTTAGGAGGACGTAATCTTTTACAATTGCCGTGTTATCCTGGGACTCACCAACAACCTGCTGAAATGGCTAAAAAAAAATCGGCGGTTAATAGGAACGTGAAAGCTGGCAGCAATGGGAGAGGCATCCATTTTCAAAACTCATTACGTGTTATTTTGGAAACCTTTTAACACCGTTCTTCTGATTAAAGAAATCAAGCAGCCTGCCAGGCTTTTTAACTAGATAAATAGAAATGGAATCAAAGGCATATTCCACAGGTTTTACTTTTAAAAAACATGAATAGCTTGAATTATGAAACTGCGGGTCTCCATAGAAAGGCTTCTCTCAGAAAAAGATACATGGAAATTATTTCAGAGTTGAAACAACTTGAGTGAACAAAGAACTCGAGTACAGATCTGAAAGCTAATGGGATTTAGATAATTTCTAGGGCTATTTAAGAATGTTTTTCCTTTGCATTATTCTCAAGGTTGCTTGAGAACCAAACCCAGTACAATTTAGCAGCTTTAAAGGCGAAACATAAAATATATTTATTCTGGGTTTGTTTTTATCTTTATCTTTGGATTTAGGGCAGACAAAGTGGTGTAGGCAGAGGATAGAAGAGAGGAAAAATGCTCTGGAGCTGGTGGAGGACCTAACCAGAACCAAAACATTGCATCACTCGATAGTTGGGAGACTTCATAAATTCTGCCTTGTTCATCCCCTCGCTCTTCTTTTCCACTTACAGTGGTTCTGGTGACCAGACCTTGCTCTTCATACGATGTCATCAATCTCATCATACTGGTGGGCCTGGAATTCAGATGGAGATGTAGAGTGAGGAGCTCAAGGTCCAGAGCAGAGTCTTGACGGCCGTTGCTCCACCACGGATGGGTCCTTGCTTGCTCTGGCTCTGCCTGGCTGTGGGAGGATGCCGTGAAGCTGGTGGGAGCTTGGGTTTGCTGGAGCACAGACCTGCACGTGTGTTGTGGACCTATTGGTCATGGTCTTTGGCAAGGGATGAGGAGAGGCCTCACCTTCTGCATCGGTGGGAGCCGACCCCGGGCTCTTGGGGAGCCCAAACTGGCTTTCACCAGGGATAACTCGATGGCTCGTTTTGCTTAGAAATCATCTCTCTGAACCACTTCTCTGCAAAATATCACAGAATCACGAGTGGCTGAGGTTGGAAGGGACCTCTGCAGGTCATCTGGTCCCACGGCTCAAGCAGGGCCACCTAGACCTGCTTGCCCAGGACCGTGGCCAGATGACTTTTGAGTATTTCCAAGGGGAGGGACTCATCGCAGTTTTAGTGCCGAGACATCAGTACGGTGTGCGAGATGGGAAGGCGACAGGAAAAAAAACAGTTCAGCAGTTCTTCATAATGATGGTGTTGTGGGGTGGGTTTTATTGTTGTTGTTCTTTTGGGGTTTTTTTGTGGGGTTGGGTTTTTTTTCCAAAATAACCTAAACATGATGAAATAGTCATTTGGAAATCTTGCAGTCTTAGCAGTTCAGCACCTTTCCCCCCCCCTCCCCCCCCCCCACTGCTGCCATTATATAAAATCCGTTAGTGGAAAAACCAATATTTGCTGGACGTGCAGGCGAACGCGTTTGTCACTGTCACACACGCTGCAGTCGGGACCCGGTGGCCCAGCTTCCCTCTGCCTGTCCTGCTACTGCTCAGGTGCTGCACAGCCAACGAGGGGAAAAAAAAAGCTTTATTTTTTTTTTAAATGCCGATGGAAAGGTTTAAGGTTCCGGGGGAATGTAGCAGAAGCGTATGGGTTTGTGTGCTGGCTCTGGAGAGAAGAGTTTGCCCCATGAAGGCAACAATTCCCCAGAGTACTAAATTCTACTGCAAAAAGCTTTCGTGGCTCTTTCTCCTTAGATACAGGGAGATACAGGAGGGAAAACCGATCGTGGTTTTAATTGGGAGCTCTGCAGGAGCTTCCCTTTCACCACGTATAACCTGAATAACCGGTGATTCGTGGGAAGTCGTGTATTTGTGAAGAAAATACCTGTTCACGCTTAATCAAACAGGATGCATTCTCCTTGAACGAGCCTACTCGTGTGTGCTGGCACAGATGGACCTTGTACCGTCAGTCTGCATGTCTAGTTCAATTTTTTCATTAATAATTATCGGAGGGCTAAGCACGAGTGAGTAGTCTCTGGGGGAGTGACATGTGCTGTCACCCAGAAAACTCGGGAGCGCTAAAACTTGATCTCCGATACGAATCCGCACCGTGCCCCCAGCAAACCCAGCTTGGCTAAGAAGAGGAAAAATGTGAATACCTGCATTGGAAACACATGGAAAGCAAAGGGTTTGTGGTTTCCCAGGGAGCGTACGAGGTGCAGGGTGGTTTGTCTTCTCGTGCTGCCGTGCTGGGCTGGGAAAGCTTCGCTCCTGCAGGGACGTGGAGATGCTGCCGCCTGCTAAATACAGACCCGGGCTGCTCCTCTCTGAGAAATTCATGGACTAATAAGGTGCTCAAAGGGTGCTGTGTCTCACCTGTCGGTTGTTTTTTGGTTTTGTTCCCAGTTAATAAGCTTAACTTGGAGGTCTCCATTTTATTCTTGTCCTCTTACCATCACTGCCTCTTACGAGTTGTGCAAAGGATGTAGTGAATTGTTGTATTGCTCTTTCTTTCATGTATGTAAGGATTGTGCCAGGATCTGAATTTGAGCCACTGTGAGTCCGAGGGACATTTTATTTGCCCAGATCTGGAAATGGAGCATGGCGTATCCTAAATAAGGAGGTTCCTGCCAACTAGTTTGAGCAAAGAGCGAAAATATTCGTCGGAGGATGGCTTATTTATCTTAGTTCAGGAAGCGTGATTGCTGATGCGGTTTGAAGGACTGGTTTTGCCATGTCACTCGAACCCCACGCTGGCGTTTCTAGCACTAGGCTGTCCCCTTAGATGGAATTTAATGGGAAAGATAAATCTTGCATTTTCTATTAGTGCAACCAATATATTCCTACTTCCAAGAGCTGCACATTTTAGCCATTTCCTTAGATATTGCATCCTTCTCATTTTTAAAAATTGCATTCTTGCAGGCTGTCCCCTTCTGTCCAACTCAGCAGCCCCGTTGCTCTACCTTAGAAGGAAATTAAGTCCATTTGACCTGACTTGCTTTGACAAATCAGTTGTGTTCCTTCCTTGCAACCTTGCTATCTTCTAGCTGACGAAAATCGTTGGTTTCCTTTGTGCGGGTTTTTTATTTTTCATTTTTTCTTTGTGATTTTCCCCAAGATTTGAAGTTAGCCTGGTGGGTATGTAATTGCCCATCCCCTGCCTCGCGGGTCCACGTGCTGCTCCCCGCGATGGAAGAGCAGTGGGTGCATTGGGCACCGTCCGCTTCCGAGGCAGCAAAAAGCAGCTGTGGGGTGGCAAAAGATTTCCTAATGTCAAGGAGAGGTGGGAAAAGCAAAGCTGGAAGTACAGTTCCTGGGAAAGGCTTGCAACTGGTAGCCAGCACGGTGAAACTTGACTTCGGTTTGTGAATCGGGATTAATTAGTATTGCACTTATGCAAAACAAGGGACAAGAGCAATTTGTGCTTTGCCATGTTCCTTTCTTTCGCATCATCGGAAACGTTCGCGTTTTCAGAATTAGAAAGAGCCTCGTACCTTTCCCTCACTTGGAAAATTCAGGAGAGCATCAGCATCCTTCAGCGCTCAGGCGGTTCCTCTTGCTGTTAAATCTTATTTGTCACAAACCCAAAGGGGGTTTTTTGCTCTTTTGCCGGCGAACTCAGCTGTGAAGACACGAAGTGCTCATTACCGAGCACTCCCTAGCTGGACCCAGTAATCAAATCCTAACCCAGCCACGAGCACAGGCACAAAGCTGTTGTTACCCCGTGAGCTGTTAGAGGAGGGATCTGCCCAGGGGAGGGGTGGTGCACGGGTTTCTGTGGGATTTGCCGAGCCCATGAGCACTTTTATCCATCGGGTGGCAGTTTTTCCTCTGAGCGTGTTAGGAGGACTGCTGGTGGAAAAAGGGAAGGAGAGACACTCCAGCACTTCCTACTTTTGTATAATTTCTGTGGACTCGCTATCACTTATTACTGGAAACAGTAATAAATCAATGAAAAACTTCGAATATGCTCTTTAGGAGTTTCTAAGATGCCTCTGAACTGTTGTAGATTTTCCCAAGAAGAAAATAAGTAGTAATTCTCAAGGTGCCTTGGTTATTAACAAAGACTTTCTATCCTGTTTAACTTTTGCATCGTCGCTCGTGCAGACTTCTTAAACTTGTTAAAGTTTATCGGTACTTTATTGTATGCAGAAATTCCTGAAGTGACAATATTTCACCACCCCTCCTGTGGCTGTCGATGGTGTAAAGGTACTGGGATGAGTTTCAGCTCTTAAGAGAGCCCCTTGCTTTTTTTTATGCCTGTCAGGTCATTTTTGTTAGCTGATACTGGGCTAGATCATAGGGTGACAATGTAGTATAGTAAATATAGTGTATAAGTATATGTAAGTGGTACATGTGTAAGTATAGAACGAAGTAAATTCACCGACAGTCAACATCAGGTCATGCCATAGAGGAGTGCCCTGAGGTACCTGAAGTTACCACGTTTTTCTGAAAGGCCACCCAGCAACCCATGGTTTCAGCATAGATGGCGTATCTTGGCAACGGAGAGGCATCAAATAAAGTCTCAAGACATCAGCAGATGCTTTAGAATAACTCAGGTGAGTACCACTAAGAATTCAAATTCCAAGACTAAACAGGAGAAAGGTTTGTGGTACCGACAGAAGACAATTGTGTAGCAGGATGTTAATGAATAGAGTAGAATAGAATCATTAAGGTTGAAAAAGACCTCGAAGATCATCGACTCCAACCATCAAATCAACACTGGCATGACCACTAAACCGTGTCCTGAAGTGCCACGTCTACATATTTTTTGCACAGCCCCAGGAGACACGAAGACATGTCTCCAAACATACCGATAATATACCTTGTGGAAAGCGCTCAGTGGCATATGTATTTTAATTTTTTTGCTTTAGGTAGAGATAGGTTATGTGGTGGAAAAACACATGGCCAGGATCTAGAGTTCATTGCATTCTCTTTCAAGGCCAGGCTGGATGGGGATTTGAGTAATGTGGTCTAGCAGGTCCTTCCAATCCAAACCATTCTGTGCTTCTGTAATTCTATCCCAGGGATGGAAATCATGGGTGCAGCTCACAGGGCTCACAGAATTTAAAATGTCTTTGAACCACTTAGCTGGAAAAGGAAATAACGAGCCAGCAAGCATGTCCTGATCACTGCTGGGAAATAAGGAGAGATTTACTGTGCTGTCTCAGAAAACAAGTACTTTGTGTTTGTCACCAAAAAAACCCACCTGTTTTTTAGGTTGAGATTGCAATTATTTTTTATATTTAACAACATAAATCTTACTGCTGGTTTGGTATCCTATATGAGATATATCCCACAGCATCCACCTTCTGCTCAGCATGGTTTTTAAACAACAAATATTGTCCTTTTAACTTTTTAAAAATCATCTCAGTGTTGCTGGGGTGGAGGGCACGACCTGCGTCGCAATTTGCAGAGGTTTTTCAGCTCGCGAAATCCACAGGAGGCTGAGGAGGAAGGGCAGATGTAGGCTGTGCTCGAAAAATGAACTTAATGTGAATGCAGTCATTAAAAGACACATAATAGTCAAAATTACAGAATAGGAATTTCCTGCTTTTACATTACAGGTTTGGGATGTGTGATCGAGTGGAGGCACGTTACCATTTACCATTCAAGGCAGGTCCGTGTTTGCCATTGGCAGCAAGTTCACGTTTCCAAGAGCGAGTTTATTAAAAAGAAGTGGAAAATGTAATTTGGTGAGATCAGGAGAATGTAATAAAGTAGATATTTGGGGCTAGGGCTGAGGTCCCCTTCTGCATGCCGCTGAATATTTTAGCGGAGTCGTGAACTATTTACTCATAGTTTTAGATATTATATTTAGAAGTACCGTGAGCTTCATCAAAGCTATTCTAGCGTCCCTCGTCACGCACACACTGATGTGTAGCAGTTGGATTTAGCTGGAATTACCCCTCTGCTTTAAAGAAAGTGTTTTGTCTGTTGTGTTGAAGTCTTCGCCATTGTTTTACGCAGCAGCGTATTTCCTCTCCTTAGACAACAATCAGCTGGCAGTGCAGACTTTCCCTGGATGGTTACCCTCAATAAATTATTAACAGTGTTGTCAGTAATTTTTGTCAGCAGCCAATTGACACCTCTTAAGTATTATTTATTTATTGTTTAAATACTACTCAGCAGGGTACCTGCCTCTGGCAGATGTTCTGCCTGCTTAAAACCTGGAAGAAATGCCCAGCTCTTCTCCATGGATACCTGTTGCTTGTCCTGGGTACCTTTGTGCTTGCAATTCTTTATTTAGAGCACTGCCCGGTGGGGGGGTTTAATGAATATTTCATCTTCCTCCCAGGTGGTTCCTCATGCACTCACTCTCCTAAGAGATCATGATTAAAAAAAAATATATATATTAAATACTCCTGAAACGTCTCCCAGCCGCTTTCTGCCAACCTGTGAAGAGGCCCCTTCCAACATCAGCTCTATGTGGAGGGCACCGAAGGACACTTTTTTCTTTTCTAAAGAGTTTATCTGGGGTTTGTCTGGGGTTTGCCTGCTCCGAACTGCTGCGGTTTGCTGGCGCGTGGGGGCGGGCAGGGATGGAAAGCAAAGGGCTGTTTTTCTGCTTACAGCTACAAATGCTATTTACGGCCAAGCTGTCCTCACCAGAAACCTGCGCGCTGGGTTTGACGTCGGTGTGGAGATTGCTTGGCAAGCCAAAACTCGTCACCATCAAACAAAAGGAGGGTTTCAAGTGAAATCTTGCAGTGGCACTAAGAGGAGCAGCGGAGCCCCCGTCCTGCCGACGGGGCCAGGGAGATGCGGTACCCTCGGCATCTCTCGCTGGTACACTAATTGTGGCTGATCTGAATGGCCGTAGTTTGCAGATTTTCTTTCTCCTAAACCTCTCAGCGAAAGTTTCCGTGTGTAGGGGGAAGCCCCTGAGGTGGAAAACCAGTGAAAGCCCAGTGATTCCCAACAGCTTAAATGGCTTTCACGGTGCAGTCGTAATCGCAAGCAGCTGCACTCCATGTACATTTGTGAAAAAGGCTTCATTGGTGCATAATCCCGACTTCTTCCCGGTTAACTACTTTGGTTTTTTTTTTACTTTTTGGAAGTTTTTAAGTCTGAGGGACTCCTTGGGGAGCTGGGGTTATATCGCAGAGCAAAGGGACCCAACCCAGACAAATAACATCCCCGACACCTCCCAGCAATCCCCAGCTGGGTTACAAAATCCCGGGGGTTCATCTAGGAAGGAAGAACCTCGACAAGGGGTCATTCTTTTGTCTGCAGAAGGGGGAAGAGTTTGCAGCCTGATGCAGGGCTTGTGGTTTTATGGGTGAGTCGTTTCTGTTTAAAACCTTGTTACGTGTCTGGGTTTTTTTTGTTAAGCCAAGGTGGAGAGAACAACTGTTTTAGCTCTGTGTAAGACAATAAAATCAAAACCTTCACTAAGTGCTACTTCAACTAAATTGCTATGAAGTTGTCTGGCAGGAGGATGTTTGGAAGGGGTAGAGCATGCTGGGGGAAGAGCATCCCTGGGGGAACGATGCTCCTGGGGCTGGTGGGACGTAGCCCTTGGCCACCCCCAGCTCCAGCCTGCCGGAGCCATCCTATTCTGTGGAGGCAACGGTTTGACTGAGTTATTTAAGACTGATCTGGCATTGGAGGCACCCAGTAAAGGTTATTATCTTGGCTTGTTATACTGAATTGATCTTGAAGTCAAAAATAAACCCGTTAGGAAGCGCGACGGTGTTCAAACGTTAGCGCGTCACTGATGAACGGCAAGCTATGGCTGCAGAAAAGCTTCATTAAAAAAGATTTTGAAGAGAAAGGAAGGTGAAAAACAGGTGTCTGATAATGCAGCCACAATTCTCCATCCTTTTCCGTTCTGGTTGTTCAAAATTTCCAGCTGCACTACAAGTAAAGGAGGTACTATTACAAGTAAGGGAGGTACTGAGCAAGCTTGCCGGTGTCGTTGCCCTCAGTGGCTGCAGAACTGAGCGCTTTTGGTCTGACCCGCTCCTGGCACGTCACCTAATGTGAATAAAAGAGTCCAGGGTAGGCTGGATTCACAGAGGTGCAAAGAATTTTCCCCTTATTATAGTAAATTCTCATTTCTGAATCAAGGTTAGGAACTTTTATTTCTGTCGATCTGCGTGCTCACTGACCGCCTTCTTCCCTGGCAGGGTCAGAAGCGTTTCTTTAGCTGTAACTCTCTGCTTCCAGTTATTTGTGTTTTTCCAGTCAATTAACTTGCGGGACTGGAATTTTTCATGCTTGGTCTTTGCTTGAAGGAAAATATGTTTTGGCAAGTTGATAGACAAAAATATATTTGCATTTTGGGGGGTTATGCATTCATGGTACACAGCTGCACGTTCCTGGCCGGTACAGACAGCTCTCTTGGTAGGCAAGGAGCAGAAATGCAGCAAAAGAGGTAGAATTAACATTGCTAAAGGAATTTTTTTTCTCTTCATCTGACCCAATTTCGGTCTCGAATCACGTATGACTTGGTAAAGAGTTTTTTAAATGCCTGAGCATCCCTAAATATACTGAGTGGCATTTCATATTGCAATTTCCAATGTGTTTCAATGGAGAGATGCTTAGGAGATCACAGAATTTTCCCTCAGCAAGTTCAGGAAAGTTTCAATTTTCATAAAAAAACCCAAACACCTGATATCTAACAATTAACTTCTTAGTGAAAGTTACAAAGAGCCTTGCCTGTTTGATATTCGACATCCACAGAGTAGATGCCTCTTGTTAGGAGTTATTGCTTTGGATTACTTACGTAAAAAAAAATACAAGGTGGCACCTTGGTGTGCCCTGTTTGGGTGATGGCAGGCATTGCTGCTGGCCAGTTCCTTATTAAAAGACTTTATGCAATATATTGCTATAATATATACATATATATATATATAATTAATATATTGCTCTTGTAGTTTATTAAGATGGTGAGGCACTGGGACAAGTTGTGGATGCCTCATCCCTGGCAGCATCCAAGGGGGGGTTGGACGGGGCTTGGAGCAACCTGGGCTGGTGGGAGGTGTCCCTGCCCAGGGCAGGGGGTTGGAACAAGGTGGTCTTTAAGGTCCCTTCCAACCCAAATTATTCTATGATTTTCAAAAGTCAGCATTTATCGGGGAGTTTGGGAATTCGGTTGGCTGAAATACTTCCTCGCACCCATGGCTTGTTTAATTGGCAGCTCCTGCACGCTCTTCCAGTGATGCTGTTTGTTCGTGCTGTACCGTGGGATGCTGGTGGCACGTTCTCCTCGAGGTCCTGATCTTCCCCGAGTCCCAAAATGTGAACCGTGGGTGTTACATTTTCCCTCAGAGCAGTGGGGAGCAGTCTGGTTACACACCCCGACCGTCTGCGGTAGCAGACGTGTCTCTAGCACGGCAATTTCGCATTAAAATACTGCAAAACCAAGAAAAAAAAAATCATCATTTTGGGTTTTCCCCAAAAATCCTTTAGCCTATGTACTGTTTGCATTTACTTCTTTTTATGAGCCCTCACAAATGTCATTGTGCAGAACTCCTCGACCACGTCTGTGCTGTGAAGCCGTGGGGTTGATGCTGCTCAGGAGTGCTTGGACTTAATGGTTGAACTATCACCAGCTAAGTGAAGATAAATTAAACTGTCTCTGTGCTTGGACACAGGAGAGCCAGACACATTATTGGTGTTCTGTGTGTCCGGGAATGCTACAGGCATGTAAGCAGAGAGGATTTGTTGCCAAGGTCTCAGCATCTTTGTCATGCAACGCGCTTCCTCGAGTCTTCACCATTAATGCAAAACCTGAGCGCAAAGAATGCGTCTGGGAAAGAAATGCACTAAATCTCTACAGGTTTGTAACACAACGGGCAGGGCGTGTGTCTAAAGCAAACCCAGAAGCTGAGTAAATGGGATGATTTCCAGCCCGGGAGTGCCTCGTGTCTGCCACGGTCTCACAGATAACACACTGAACCAGCTCTAATCCCTCAATCAATAAATCTCCAGATAAATAGACTTCGTAGACCGTTTTACTGTCTGGTGGTGGAATTGCTTGTTTCTTTATTTGGGTTGGGTTGGGGTTTTTTTTTTCGTCCTGCCAGCACCAAATGTGCTTTCAAAAATTGTATGTTGACACACAGTCGACTCCTTGACATAGTTGAGGCCAAAAATTTAAACTAATAATTGAAGACAATGGGCATAAAAGATCACTAGAATTACAGGAATGTGTGTGTTGGTGTGCGGAATGTTTAGGGAAGTGCTGACCTTGAGATGTTGCGTGGTCCCTTAGCTGGGGGTCGAGCAACCCCGTCCCATCGGGAATCACCTGCGTGATCGCTTTGGGCAGGTCTACGGGAAGAGAGAGACAGGAAAGACCAAAAGGCAGAGATAAACGTAGTAGAAAGGAGGAGGTGTCTCAAACCAAAATTTTTCTAACGAGATTTCCTCTGCTCCTTCTTAAGATCTGCCTGTGCAGTGGGATAATTCATCGCTCCCATCTCTTGCACAAATAACGGAGGACACGGCGCGACTAATTGCCCGTGATTAAGGACGTGTGTCCGACCCGGCTGCCTTCTGTTGAGGTGTCTCAATCTTTCTGCTGTCGATCGCCGTTACCTGTTTCAGGGGGTGGATGTGGGTTTCTGGCCAATTTGGGCTTCTGTAGTGCTTTGGAGACCGGAGGAACTGCGAATCGGAACAACTTTGACGGTAAAGTGACGAGCTCGGAGTATAGAAAGGCGCAAGGGTAGCCAAGACAGTGCTTCACAGATTTGTGAGTTGTCGAAGGATCCCTGCCCATGGCAGGGGAGGTGGAATCACAAGAGTTGCTGAGGCTGGAGAAGACCTCTGAGACCTTCAAGTCCAGCCAATGACCCAACACCTCCACATGGGAATGAGGTGATCTTTAAGGTCCCTTCCAGCCCAGACCGTTCCGTGATTCTATGAACTACAGAACCACACAAAACTTGATAGAAATTTTCTGTAATTACTGAAAAGTAACAAGATGCGTTAGGGAAGATTTATGAAAAGTATTTTTTTTTATCCTGTTGCTTTGCTCTTCCTGTTGCTAGGGATATGACAGAGGAGGTTTTAATTTCAAATACTTCTGTTTTCCAGACTTGACTGACCAGCAGTGAAGGGGTGAGCGTCCCACGGAATTCTCACCAGTTACTGCTGTGTCTTTAGGGGAAAAAATATCCAACGAAGCAGTTGGTTTGAGAGTGCACTGAGGCCATGAACAGGTTAATTGTGAGTTAGCTGGTGTCATCCTCTTAATTCCTCTCTTTTGCTGCCAGGTTGGGGCTTGAATGTGCCAGCAAGTATTTTACTGGGAAAGGAAGGAAATGGCGTAAGAAAAATGAGAGAAAAGAGTTAGAGGAATATCTAAAACCAAAAGGAGTGGGGGAAAATAATACGTAACTGGCTAAATCGCAAAAATATTTTTCTTAACATAAGCGAGCTCGGTTTTGGTGCTTGGCGAGCGCGCAGATTGCTGTGTTGCTGAAGTGGCTTGCTCTGGCGTTAAGATTGATTGTTCAAATCACATTATTACAGTTACTCCTGATGGGGAATTACATTTCAAAGTGGTACTAGTGATGTGGTCGTTTGGGAGTGCGTTTTCTGTTCTCTCGTGATAGCCTGCCTTTCCTCCAGCTCCCCCGGGAGAACGCAAGGGTTTTCTTCACCTCGTGTCTTTTCAGGAAGAGAATTTGCTCAAGAAAAGCTCGAACCCCTCTGTTGCTTCATTCAAAGACCTTATCAGGGCTATACAGAAACAGTGTTTTGGTACCTGGTGATGTTGTAGTTATTTCCCCCAGGATTTTCCATTTAAAGAGCTGTTGCCCACAGGGGTAAATACTTAAAATGAAGTTTTAATATGAAGTTTTAATATGAAGTTTTAATATCTGACTACAGCTGGAAGCTTGCATCTCCATCCCATGGTGCGCATTTGTCTTTTCCAACAAATTATGTAATGCGTTATGGAATTATTCCTGAGCAATCCATGTCCACCAGCAAGTTGCTCTTGGAAATGTTTATACTTTTTTCCCCCTTAAAGACCTATTTATACTTAGGTGAGTTCCAGTCATGAAAAAACCTCGGGGAAAGCTGGGCAGTGGTGGTTGCCTCCCTTATTTTATGTAACCGGCAAAGACTCAGGCTGGGATTGAGGCAGGGATGTGTCTTCTCAGGAGTCTGGTGGAGGTTTCTGGAGAAAATGTAAATAGGCTTAAAAAAAAAGAAAGAAAAGCCAGCATGGGCATCCTTTGGGGCTTTGGTTTTCGCTCTTACGCACTCGTAGGGATACGGCAGCTGTAGCTCAGCAAGGTGTGACAGGGTGATGCTATGGGGTACCCGAGGGGTGGGAGTGGGTGTCCTGTTTTCTGAAACAGATTTTGTCAACCTTTCCCTTAATCTCAAAGTATTTGAACCTTCTGTTTTTTTCTAAGATATTAAATCCTTTCCTATATGTTCCCTGTACACGTACTTTGCGTGCCGCCGTGACACGACCAACCCAACTGGACCTCTCAGCTTTTGCTTCTCCGCCGGCTTCTGCAGAGCAATATTTGGGGTTTTTTTTCCTTCTTCTTAGTTCCCTGTCTCCTGTTTGTCACGTTCTGCATAATGCAGAATTTGCCTCTGGGTATTTTGCATCTCAGAATGGCAATTTCAGCTCTTGGAGATCACAGAACCATAGAATGTTGGGGGTTGGAGGGGACCTCTGGAGACGACCCCATCTGGAATACTGTGTCCAGTTCTGGGCCCCTCAGTTCAAGAAGGACAGGGAACTGCTGGAGAGAGTCCAGCACAGGGCAACTGGGATGATGAAGGGAGTGGAGCATCTCCCTGATGAGGAAAGGCTGAGGGAGCTGGGGCTCTTTAGCTTGGAGAAGAGGAGGCTGAGGGGTGACCTCATTAATGTTTACAAATATATCAAGGGTGAGTGTCACGAGGATGGAGCCAGGCTCTTCTGGGTGACAACCACTGATAGGACAAGGGGTAATGGGCTGAAACTGGAACATAAGAGGTTCCGCTTAAACTCGAGAAGAAACTTCTTCTCAGTGAGGGTGACGGAGCCCTGGCACAGGCTGCCCAGGGAGGTTGTGGAGTCTCCTTCTCTGGAGACATTCCAGACCCGCCTGGACACGTTCCTGTGTAGCATTATCGAGGCGTTCCTGCTCTGGCAGGGGGATTGGACTTGATGATCTTTCGAGGTCCCTTCCAATCCCTGACATTCTGTGATTCTATGATTCTATGATTCTTCCAACCCCCCTGCCAGAGCAGGGTCATCCAGGGTAGATCCCACAGGAACATGTGGGATCAAACCAGGGCTTTGACAGTCTCCAGAGCAGGAGACTCCACTCCCTCTCTGGGCAGCCTGGGCCAGGGCTCCGGCACCCGCACAGGGAACAAGTCTTTCCTTCCTCTCCTTTCCTCCTCCCTCATTAATGCTGCAGATGCTTCCAACGCACGCGGTGACGGGGATGAAACTTCCCACGGCGGAACATTGCTGACTTAATGCCGCGCGATGAAACAGCACAGATTTGTGTTTAGGTTTTTTTCCTTTTCAAGCAGCCGTCGCTGTGCTACATTTCTCCGCTTGTTTTCTGTTTTCATCAACCAGACCTGGACAGGTTTGTTTTTTTTTTTTAAAGCGGTGGGAAACTCACATAATGCTTTATACTAAGTACCTTGTGCATAACCAAAAGTGGATTTTTAAATGTTGGGGTTTTTTCTACCTGGAAGAGTTTAAGACTTTACAACCCGCCTGACAAACATGCCTCAAGGTGATGCTTGATCCATGATGCCTGCGAAACCATCCTGTCTCTCCGCTCCAAGTAGTTTTGTGGGTGTATGTTATCCATGCAAACGTGCCACTGACAGTAGCATTAAGGTAAATAATATTCTCAGGGCGCCACGGCTCAGGGGACCTCGCTCCAAAGGGAGGAGAGGCTCCTGCAGAAGGCTGAGCTCACGCTGTGATTAATTCATCAGCAAAACTCCCTGGAATTAGAGCTCCGTTCTGAGAGAGGCTTCTAATTGAGAGCAAATGGCTCATTAGTGTTGAACAGATCAACCTGAGAACATCAGTAAACACAAACAAAATAATTAATGACTTTCAGGTAGTGCAACCCGCTATTCCGGCTCCTTGGGAACGCGGAGGTGGGTCTGGCGCCGGGTGGTGGGTCTGGTGCCAGGTGCGGTTCAAAACAGTTGGATTTGGGGGATTTTGGGGGGACTTGAGCTGTGCTGCTAGAAAAATAATTCCCCTTGGGGCTCGTGGAAGGTGCTGAGATGCTGCAGAGGTGGGGCAGGTTGGCCATCGCCTCCGGCTCATGGGTCCTGCTAACCTCAGACTAGGGAAATGGAAATCTTAGGCATGTGCGTTTTAGGGGGGGGAAGAAATAGTCTAAAATGAGCCAGCCAGTGGCTGCTCTCCAGAAAGTTATAAAAAATAAAAGCGTGAGGCAGTTTGCTGGGGATGGCGAAGGGGTAAGAGGCTGAGGGGGTGACCCCAGCCCGGCAGGATGAAGCAGCCCTGCGGGATTTCCCGGCGGTCGGTGGAACGATGCTCGGGCTGGCGCGGGGGGAGAAGCAGCAGCAGAAGACCCCGTGAGTCTATGGGGTCTGGAGAGCATCGTGCCTTTCAGAGGGAGGATAATAGCTCGGAAATGCACAAAATGGCTTTTCGTACCCCCCGTGCACAGAGAAGTGGGTAATAGGAAGAAAGGAATAAAGGGGTGGGAAAGAAAGGACTGGTTTGGTTTTTTTTTTTTTCAAATGGAGAAGGAGAAGAAATATGGTGTGGAGAGTATGTGGGCACATGAGTGCCAGGATTTTTGAGATGGAGCTGGGCTTGTCTTAGAAAAAGATTCAAGCTAACAACTTTGCTTGCGTTTGTGTGATTTTAACTCTTCTTTTGAACGTGCCTAGGAAGCCTGACGTTGCAGTCCTTCACGGGGAGAGGGAGAGGAGGAGAGCTGCAGATCTCAGCAACGGGCAGCCGGGAAAGGGAACTCTCGAATCCCTTCCAAGAGCGGGAGTCACCTTTGCTGTCTCTGAGTGGGAAAAGCAAGTTTTGTGGGTTATTTTTTTTACCCTGGGGCCTGCCCTGGCTCTCCCTGTGCCCTGCGCACAGCCACGTTCCAGCTTCATGGGGCAACAAACCCCTTCTTCCACAGCCGAGCAGCAGCGAAACCTCTGCTTCAGCTTCTCCACTATCCCAGCCCACAGGCTGGGCTCGGCTCTTGGGTTTTATTTTCTAGCTTTGCACTTACAGAGCGAGGTTTTCCCTCTCCAGGCTGCAGGCAGGAGCCGCGCTGGCAGTGCCAGCAGCCTGGTGTGGCATTGCGTGGCTCTCGGGTGATGAAATTAGGCTTGCTTTTTAACTAAAGGGAAGAAAAAAAACGCAATAAATACACCATTTATCAGAATATTTTAAAGCTAATTTAATAATAATAATAATTATTATTATTAGCCAGAAAATGGGTGGTGACCAGTAAGCTGCTGTCCTGCCATTCTGTGCCACCCCAGCTTTGTACAGACAGAGGCAGCTGCTGGACTCGATGATCTCAAAGGTCTGTTCCAACCCAAAGGATTCTGTGATTTCAAAACTGCACAACCAAGTGGAAAGGGTCGCGAGTCCCTGCGGTTGCTTTGCCTGGCGCCAGCCCTCCACTTAAAACACGGCGATTCAAACGTTAATTTGAGTTGTCCCCACGCGGGCGTCCAGATTATTGCAAAGTTGAGTCCGTCAGGTGTAACGTTGCTGCTTAAAATTATGGGAGCTTTGAGCGACGGCATTTTTATTGAGTATTTTCGTGTTTGGGAAGCTGGGATGTGGCATTTGTGGAGAAAAAACTGCAAATAACGGTGCCTTTATAACAGGATGCGTGCGAGGCTGTGCACGCAGGAGCTTGTAAACTCCGTTCTTTTACTTTTTTTCCTCCCTTTAATGTATTCCCCGCCAAATGAACCTGGAAAGTTACGTTTGCCTAACAATAATAGAGCTGCAAATTGGACTTTGTAAACAAGTAGATTGATCTGCTAATGGTGATGCTTCAGCCACCTGCATGGCAATGGGCTGCTGGTCTTTGGAGGGAGGGGGGAGAACTGTGTCAAGGGCAAAATTATTCTCTGAGGTTGGTTTATTTCCTTATTTTTTCCTTATTCCTTCTTATTATTTCCTTCTTATTATTTCCTTCTTATTATTTCCTTCTTATTATTTCCTTCTTATTATTTCCTTATTCCTTAGTTTCTGAGTTTATTCTTGGATGCCAGAGGCATCCAAATGTCAACCTATAAAGTACAGGTAAATTTAGGATCAGAAGTGAAAAAGAGTACCATACAAAACTCACCCCAGGAAACATTCAAAAAAAAACCCCAACCAAACAGACCTGCTTCTGAAATTTTCAGAGAGAAAAGTCAGGATTTTCCTCGAGATGTCAGAAAGGACCGAGACTTCCAGGATTTCAAATAGCCTGGTGAGAGTTAATACCGGTGCAATCTGAATGTAAGGAAAAAGGGGTTGTGTATAAAATTAGAAACTCCTGATAGGCATGTGGTTATTTGTACAGTACGGCTTTGAGTCGAGGCTTATTTCTTCTCCTGGGGTGCGCAAGGAAATAACCGTACGCTGCGTGACATCACGCTGCAATATATATAGTCACTAATTAACCTTCGCTGACTGCTGGAATAGCCTCACTCCCGTGCACGCCGCAGGAAATTATTTTCTCCTGTATTATCTCCGTGACGCTTTGTGTGTGAGCCATAGTGGGAGATGGGGCCGTAGGAAGAAAACAGCATTCAGTAACTCTGAGCCTCACCTGCCTTCCCCTCCGCCTTGGCATCAGGAAATGTTGGTCCTGTTTTATTTGGGGGAGGGGGATTTTTATGTTTATTTTCCTACGGGAGAGGCTTGATGACGCTGCAAATGCAGGCAGAGCTCTGAGATATTGTGCATATGAAAGCTACAAACCCGGCGCGGACTTAGAGCCTGTCCTTGGACAGGGATGAGTGTGAGCAAGCCCTGTCTTCAAAAGCTCAAAACCCAAGGTATTGGGCATCTTGCTGCACTGCTCTTTGTGGCCAGGGACCACTCAGAGGGGAAGAATAAACCCAGTTATTTCCCACCGGGTTTCCCGGGGCTCAGCCAAGGCTCTCAGGGAAATTAAAGCGATGGCATTCCTGGTGATTAATGCTGAAGGAAAGCTTTCTGCGCGGAAAGTACAAGCGAGAACATCCTCGCGAAGGGCTGGGAGATGTAAGCATCTGACTCGAGGCAAGAAGTGAAATGTCCTGATCAAAGGCGGCGTGGCAGATCGTCTGAGCTTGTACCGAGCCCGCGGGGAAGCGTGTACAACACGCCGGGGAGGGAGGGAGGGAGAGAAACCTGGGAGGAACGTTCGTTGCCTCCTCGAACGCCAAGAGATGTTGGGGTAGGTGGATACGCTGAGACATAGTGCGCACCGTCCACAAATTACTGCATAAAGACGAAAAAATCCTGGGGTTTAAGGTGTTTCTCCTTGCTGAAGCTCTTGGTTATTTGGAAACCTCGGAGGCATTTCTGGACGGGTGTAGATATGTGATTTTCATGAAACCGCTCTCAGAAATGAAGCCGAGCGAAGGGCTGTGTGTTTGCGAGGAGGTGCTTGCCTGGTTTGCCCCTCGCCTCCGTGCAGCTGTGGTTATTTTCTGTGGGAGCTGCCTAAGAGCACTATTTAAAACTGCATATTTTGGGGGGTGCACCTGGCTGGGCATTGGCTTCTCCCGTTTCTCCCAGCCTTTACACGGATGCTCTTCTCGTGGATCGCTTCACAAAGGCCAAGCGGGTGCTGTCACTCTTAATTTTGCCACAATTTAAGCGCAGTTCTCGCCGTTACAGAAGAGTACAGATAATTAATGAGGGTGCTTGGGGCCCTGCAGCAGCCTGGGAGGCCACTCTCCTGCCAAGGGGCATTCAGCACGATGCCCGAGGGCATCGTTTGTTTTCTAAATATACATTCGTGTACAGGTCTGTGGTGCAGCAAGGTGTGTCTGGTTGCCTGCAGAGACAGATGTTTGAGGGATACCGTGTTAAGCACTGTGCATTAATTTTAAATATACGACAGAAGCTCCGGGAGATGCTGGTGGCAGAGCTGGGAGCTACGGGTGCAAGACGGGTGGTGCAGGTCAGAAGGAGCCCTCACTCCGGTACAGGAGCAGGTTAGATTTCAGCAGTCCTGGGGGCGAACCGATTGCCTCGAAATATTGAGCCTAGCGAAGACAATTCCGCCAACGAATATGTGTTTTCGACTGACGGCGCTAAATAAGGAAAGTTTTATTTCCGAGCGCGGCTGCTCCCCGTTGCGTTTCGTCGGTGCGGTTCGTACCAAATGGCACGGTGCTTGCGGCTTAGGCTGCCGGGTTTATGGTATATTTAAATCCCCAGCCATCCCCCCCGAGCCCTTTCCCGGGCGGTGGCAGGGAAGGAGGAGCGGGTGCTGACACCCCAGCTCCATGGCCATGTTCTAGAGCACCAGCAAACGGTGCTTTTCCATGTGAACAGATTTTTTTCCCCATCCTAGGAAGGCGGTCTCTAACGTGAAATACTTCTTCAGATTTATTTTATTTCTTTCTTTTCTTTTTTTTTTTTTTTTTTTTTTTTTAGGTCTGCCAAAGCCCTGAAGATTAAAGTGCTCTATTTCGGTGCTCAGCAGCATATGGCTGGGTGGGTGTTTGGAGAAGCGTAGGGGCTGCTGAGAGAGTCGTGTGTTCAAAGGGAAGGGCTGCAGTTTGGATTTGTGTTTCACAGAATCATAGAATCATAGACTGGCCTAGGTTGGAAGGGACCTTAGAGATCATCTAATCCAATCTCTTCCTTGCCTCATGTTTAAAATGTTCTCATTCAGAGAGGATAATTTATTTTAAATATCTTCTCTTCTTTTTTCCTCCCTTTTCTAACGGACTGACTTCTCTGACGTTTCACATCAGCTGTATCTTCCTGAGGCATCCTCTGATCCCAAACGAATTTATTCTGATTTAACTAAACAGCCCTTTCTTCCCATGTCTCTCCCCCAGCATCCCTGGTGGACAGTTAAATTGTGCTCTGGGTAAAACCACTGCGTTTCGGGCTGCGCTTTGAAGCCAAAACTCCATGAATTGCAGAACCCAGCTTTTTCCTTCTTCCTGAAGACCTGTAGCTGCAATTTAAAGGGAAATCCAGCACAGAGGCAGCTACCCCTGTAAGGTGTCAAGGAAGGGTGGTGGTGATTCAGGCAGCGTGGAGGCTAAGGGAATAATGAATTTAATACTAATAATACTAATACTAAACAAGGGAAGAAAGTTATTTTGGTATTCATTCAAGGTAACAAAGAACTTCTTGCTTTTAAAATTGAATGTTGGTACTGATGGAGCAAGCCTGAAATAACTCCTGTGGAAGGAGTTATGTGTAGACTGACTCTAAACAAGACTCTTTGGCTTTACAATAACTCAGGGAGCCCGGAGCTGGAAAGAGTTGCTGGATTTATTGAAGACATCCCCTTGCCAGCTGCGACATCTCGGCAGGATTCCTGTCATTCCATGCAAGTACCACTTCATGTGTATGTCCAGCTCTGCATCTGAGCATCCTCTAAATCACAGAATCCTAGAATGGCCCAGGCTGGAAGGGACCTTAGAGATGATCTAACCCAACCTCCCTGTCACAGGCAGGGACGCCTCTCAACTAGATCAGGCTACTCAAGGCTCTGTCCAGCCTGGCCTTGAACACCTCCAGGGAGGGGGCAGCCACAACCTCTCTGGGCAATTTATTCCAAAGTCTTGCCACCCTCGGACTGAAGAATTTCTTCCCAAGATCTAATCTAAATCTCTTCTCCTTCAACTTAAACCCAGTTCCCCTTGTCCTATGAGTGGATGATCATGTCAAAAGTCCCTCCCCAGCCTTCCTGTAGGATCCCTTCAGGTACTGGAAGGCAGCTCTTAGGTGCCCCCGAAGTCTTCTCTTGTCAAGACTGAACAAAATATCCCCTTCCCCGTTGCCACCCTCCTTTTCCTCCCTCCATCCTCTTCCTCCTCCTGCTCCCAGCGCCGGCAGCGCTCCTGATGCATCCTAGCAGGGAGCTACATGGAGCAGGGAATTAAATGCTTCCATTTTGGTGCTGCGGCTGCTTATTCAATAACATCCTGGTAGGAGGGAGATGATGCAAAAAAAAAAAAAAAAAAAAAGGGAATGTGGCAGATGGCTCGGCAAAAAAGAAAAAAAATCTGCTCAAAGAGAGGAGCTGAAGGGGCTGAGATCAGCCCTGACGCACTCCTGCACGTAGGTAGAAGGGGACGGATCAGGATCTTTCAGAATTATATGAGGGTTTTAGTTAGAAAAAAGTAAAAATAAAAGTAAATATGCCAGGCCAGATTCTCAGGTAGTATCAATTTCTGTCACTGCTTTAGAAATGCGTTACACAGTTGTGTTCAGGTAACGGAGATTCTGGCCCTGTTTTTTTTTTTTTAAAAGAATGGAAAATACTGCTGCAGTGTCCGCGGGCTGAGCACGGAAGGGCAGCGCTCAGGGCCGCCGTGCTTTTATTTATTTCCCCCTTTTTTTTTTCGGTGAGTGGCTAATGCAAAAGAGGGGAGGTAGCCTGTTGCATTCCTTTGCAGTGCTAATAACGGCAGCGGTGCCTTGCTTTCGGGCGCCAGCTTTATGACATTTGCAAAAGCTGCCATAATTTTGCGCTAACGATGGGTAGCTGCGGTCCTGGGAAGCGTCAAGATGAACTGTCTGCAAGATGTCACAAGAGCTACGTGCGTATGAGCGATTAAAAATTGCCCCGAGAAGAGGACGGGCTGATAAGAAAAATACCTCGGCTGTCACCGCTGTGTTTTTAAGTGTCAAGCTGGCTCCTGGGAGAACAGCACCGTCTGAATAAACCGGGAGGTATTTTTAGTGCCGGCGCATAAACAACGCGTCTAAATCGAGCAGCAGAGCAGAAGCCTGGGTTTGCTGTTGGGTGCGATGCGAAATTAAAACGTTGAGCATCAGACCGCTGTCTGGCTCTCGGGTGGAGGCGCGCGTCGCGCTCCGCTCCCTCGGGTCCCGTCGTGGCGCGGTTTGATCCCCGACCTCCTCCGGGTGGGGGCAGTTTCTCCATCTCGGGGACGAAGCACTAAGTGTTCTAGGGAGGCCTGCTGCAGGTTGGCGTCGCAGGAGAAGCGATGCTCTGGCTTGAGCTGCTTTGTGTTGCCCCCAAATTACCCGTCACCCCCAGTCTGTCCCAGCTCTGGGTGTTCTGGGTGGGTGCCCGAGGTTGTGCTGGGACCTCCACTCCTGTGTCTCCTCCGTTGGTACCACAAGCTCATGGGCCATGGCAGGTTCTCTGTGATTTTCCCCCTTTTTCTTTCTGCTGTGAAAAAGGCGGCGTGTCTGTTCCCTCATTACGGAAAGAATTCAGGCGATCTGGTTACCAAACCAAATTCTCAGAAATTCTCAGAGCACCTTTTTTGCAGTTGGCACCGTTAAGACTCTTTTTGCCTCTGGCATTTCAGGAAATGATTTTTTTTTTTCGCCCTTTGACAAAAGGTGGGTTTTTTTTTAATTGAAACATCACTTGAAAAGTGATCCAGAAGCATTAAATGCAGAGACAGCAAGGTGGCTGCCCATCTCCCTTGTGCTGTAGAAAATGAGGCTGCAGCAGTACCGGTGTGTTAAAGCAGACACTGAGAGCAGGCAGTTTAGTCAAAAAATCAGTTTGATGAAAACACAACCTCTGAAATTATGATTTTGGTTGGGCTCAAATCTTTTCCAATCTTAATGATTCAGCGATGGGGAAGCGTTAATGCTCAAAGCAGCTGCTCTTTCCAAAGAGATGGGAAGTGCTAGAGTTCAGGGCTGCTTGGAAGCCCTCCCGTCAGGCTGTGCCTGTCTCAGCCACACGCAGCACACAGCTCGGCGTGGTACAAAATAAACTGCTGGTACAAAATAAAACGGCAGCGGCCCCCGAGAGGAGAAGCTCGAGAGCGTCCTTCACTCCGAGGTTTGGTTGCGACCTCCCGTTTTCTGGCTTATTGCGGAACTCGGGCATCTCTTGCTGTTTGAGAGACAGGCTGGCACAGGGGCCAGATGTTAACATCAGGGTAGCACGCTCTTGCTTAGCTAAGCGTGACAAAGCTGGCTTATCTTCCCGTATTTTCTCTATGGTCCTGGAAGAGGAAAGATTGCTGTGGAAATCATGCAGCTTTCTTTCTTTCTTTTTCTTTCTTTCTCTTTCTTTCTTTCTCTTTCTTTCTTTCTCTTTCTTTCTTTCTCTTTCTTTCTTTCTCTTTCTTTCTTTCTCTTTCTTTCTCTTTCTTTCTTTTTCTTTCTTTCTCTTTCTTTTTCTTTCTTTTTCTTTCTTTCTCTTTCTTTTTCTTTCTTCTCTCTTTCTTTCTTTTTCTTTTTCTTTTTCTTTTCTTTTTCTTTTTCTTTTTCTTTTTCTTTTTCTCTTTTTCTTTTTCTTTTTCTTTTTCTTTTTCTTTTTCTTTTTCTTTTTCTTTTTCTTTTTCTTTTTCTTTTTCTTCTTTTCTTTTCTTTTTCTTTTTCTTTTTCTTTTTCTTTTTCTTTTTCTTTTCTTTCTTTTTCTTTTTCTTTTTCTTTTCTTTTTCTTTTTCTTTCCCTTCCCTTCCCTTCCCTTCCCTTCCCTTCCCTTCCCTTCCCTTCCCTTCCCTTCCCTTCCCTTCCCTTCCCTTCCCTTCCCTTCCCTTCCCTTCCCTTCCCTTCCCTTCCCTTCCCTTCCCTTCCCTTCCCTTCCCTTCCCTTCCCTTCCCTTCCCTTCCCTTCCCTTCCCTTCCCTTCCCTTCCCTTCCCTTCCCTTTTCCTACAACTCTAAGTCCGTCCTTCTTCCTGCAAGAGTGCGGGATGAGCTTGGTGTGTTTCTATATCAAGTGTCGCGTCAAGCTTTACTCTTGCCTTCATGGGCCTTAGATGGCGGTTGTAAACTAGCTTAATTCTTAGCAGTTGGTTTAACATTAGCGCCTGTATTTGAGGCTTTACAGATAAACTGGATGTTTAAGGAGGATAACACCCCCCGAAACGCACAGTAAAGTGTGGGAAGGGACGAAGCACCCGGCTGCCCAAGTCCAGGAGTTTTAACCTGTGGGTCCCTGGGTCTTAATGAGAAATAAAAAAGAAAAAAAAAGAAAAAAACCTCACAAAACATCAGCATATTGGTGCATTTTTGCCAGGAATCTTTGGTGGAGGGTTTCTCTTCACTCCAGTCCTGATGGGTGGGATGCCCTTTCTGGTGCTGTTGGCACGATGCACTGTTGAGCCATGGTAACGCCAAAATAATGATCTTTTTCCCCCATCTTGTTAAGATAATATACTCCCTGTTTCTGTGTGAAGAAGGACACATCCTGGTGTCCCTGCACCCAGCCCTTGGCCAGCAAATTGCAGGCCAGAAGCTCAAAAAGATTTCAGGTGAAATTTCTGGCATTCCCTTGGGAAGAGAAAAGAGCCAGAGAGCCTTTGTGCGCCTAAAGTGCTTCTGAAGATGTTCGGGGAGAGGGCAGCTGTTAAAAGCTTATTAGTGATGTATGATTTGGGAACTATCAGCCAACTTCTGCAATAAGTGTAAGAGGGCCATATAAAGAACAGCACGCCTGTGATTTTTATTTTTTTTTTTTTAAAGGCAGTGTATTACGAGTTCTGGAAACTGCCTGAGTACAGCCAGCTCCATCTGGGTACTTCAGGAATTTAGAAATAATTTGAGGGTTATTATAGGGTAGAATCGGTCAAAGCACTTATTTACAGTGGCACCGAACGTCCCCCGTGTGATGTGTTTGAGCTCCAGTGCCAGTCAGCGGTGGGAATACTCTGGAAATGGGGCTTCGAGTCTCAACCTGCCATTGCCAGAGACAGACACAAATAAAAGCCTAATTAGTCTGCTGCCTGGCTGAGGGTGCCACAAGTGCATCCACTTGCTCAGCTAGAGCTCTAACACCAACGAGCTCTGCCTCATTAGGAGTAACGACTTGTAATTAATAACTTAGGAAACGATGGAGAGATGCATTTTTCTCCAGCGATAGCAATTGGATCAAATAGAGCGACCGCTGAAAGGAGAAGGCGTGATTATTTTTTTTTTTTAAGTTACCTTCATGTCAAACTTGAGGAGAGGAGTACGTCTGTCTGACCCACGCTCATTCTCCAGAGCTGTTGTCTTGTATGTTATTTAAGGAAATTAACGGAAAATTTTCCCAAATGTGCATGGCTGGGATTTTCCCATGTTACGGACTGTGGCGTTACGTGCCGGGCTCTGCAGAGGGATGGCACAGCGCTACGGTGAGTGTAAATGACTGCATTTAATCAGTAGCAAAACTGCTAATAATGTCTTACACCACTTCAGCCCCTGCCCGGGAGGAGGTGCATCCCAAAACTTTGCTTTTGCCTTCCTTCAAGCTCATTATCTGTAATACTTTGAGAAGAGTCAGCTCCTACTTTCTGCAGAAGGAAACAGAGAGATGACCTGAGCAGGGACGGTCTCAAATATGCACAAGTGAAGTCTATGAAAATCCAGGGAATTCAGACAAATTAGCATTGCCTGCTCTAGAGGGCACTTCGGGATGGAAGCCTGTGTTAGGCGTGATGAACAAAATGCACCGAAACCTTTTACGTGCGTTGGGGGGCATCGTTTAGCTGGTTGATAGGGCTGGGACAAAGGCTGGGCTCGATGATCTTCTAGGTCTCTTCCAGTTGAAACTATTCGATGATTTTATTTTCTCGTGAGATTCAGGTTTTCCTCTGCAGAGCAGCCTTGCTGTGCCCTGGCTGTCCCCTGCCCAGGGGTGCAGCTCCCCCCTCTCCCTGCAGCCAGGTCCACGCTTACCAACTTCTCAATGCAGAGGGAGATTTGCATTTTAAGCAATTTGTTCTCTAAAAGCGTAGGTCACCGGAGTTAACCAGCCATCTGCTTCCCGTGGACCCGATTCCAAAGAGGGCTCCTGCCATTCGCGTGTGTCATTAGACACGTTCGCTCGCTAATGAGGTCTCCCGTGGAAGTCAGGGCTGAAGAAGCAGAGGGGGGAAGATCTGGGCTTTCGTGGCGAAGGTACGGCGAGCGAACAGCTGCGGAGTGAAGGGCACAGATGGAAGAAGTCCTCTAATTACCATTTTTCTAAAAATTGCCGGTTTGTACAGGGGTTTATTTATTTATTTTTAACCCCTAAACCCACTAGGTATGGGATTTGCTTCTGCTTCACTTAAACAGAACTGAAACACACGGTGACCGGGTGAAAATACCCCGTAAGGTACAGATTGCTGTCCTGTCTGGAGCCGAGGATGGGGAGGTTGCTTAGTGGCAAGGTGTGTGCTCCGGCAAGGAGCCTGTGCGGGCGGTGGGAATGGCGTTCAGGGCGGAAAAAACCCGGGTTCATGCTTTTCTTGGAAGAGATAAGATAGAAAACTGAATTTTATGTCTTGTCATATACTCAGCAGTAGAAATCACTGTGCAGAACTAAAAGGTTGGCTCCATTAGCAGTAACAAATTTTATTTTTCTGGCGCTTATCCATCCCCGACTCCACCCCGACAGCCCCACTGTCGTTTTTCTCTTGTGCCTTCCAACATTTCCTTTCGTCTTCTCCTGACTTAAAGGCGTTCTTGCCAGCTAAGCAGGGGATGTGTTTGCAGAGGTAGATTTAGCTTCCTGAGAACCAAATGTCACATTTCCAGTTTGCTGCACTAGGATAAAATGGCAGCGTATTCTGTTTACAGATTGCTGCAGATACCATTTTAAAAAAATAACTAAAAAAAGAAGCAGCAGGATTTCTTCTAGAAGTCTCCAGCAAACCGTGGTCATCGTTTCCCTCTGATTTCCTAGGTCAGGTTGGTCACTGGGATGGCCAAGTCTGGGTGCTGGGGAGGAGGACCCTTCTGCATGGTGGAGGAAGGGCAATGTTGTGCCTCTCGGTCACATCTCTTCTTCCCTGCTAATTTTTTGAAGCTTAGATCTCTGCCTGGCAGTGATGGCTCTGTGAGCGGATTGCTGGTGAAGGCCTTAAAGAGATAAAAAAAATGTATTTCCAAGACGTACCCACCACTCACCAGTAGGTTGGAACGCACTAATGCGGGCTCGGTTTGCGCGTGTGGTGCCCGAAGCCTCGGGTCTGGTTTTGTAGGAGTTCTTCAGGATGGTGAAAATAGGGAATAACTTAGTAGCACTTTAAGATCCTGACAAGTCCAACTTTACCTTACACTTAGCAGCTCTTGCTAACTTGCTGCTGAGGTTATCAGTGAGCCCTGTACTTCCCTTTTTCAGCAGCGCCTTTCAAAGTGTCCATGATGTGAATTATTCAGTTACACTCCTTCTTCTGTCGTTGGCTCCTTTCACCTTGAGGATGGCAATTTAATAGTCACAGTGTGGAAATGGTAGGCATGCCAATGCCTTTTCTTTTGCACATTTAAGAACATAAAATACATTTCGCTGACATGTTCAAAAACCAAACCCGGGATTTGTGTGCATCCACAATTGTCCATAACTGGTGAAAGTTTTTCTCCCTTGCTCGTTGCAGGGATGACGTGCCAAGCCAGGACGTCCTACACCGAGGACGAGGTGCTCTGGGGTCATCGCTTCTTCCCCGTCATCTCTTTGGAAGAGGGCTTCTTTAAAGTCGATTACTCCCAGTTCCACGCGACGTTCGAGGTGCCCACCCCACCGTACAGCGTGAAGGAGCAGGAGGAGATGCTGCTCATGTCCTCTCCCTTGATAGCGCCTGCTGTGAGCAACAGCAAGGAGAGGAATAACTCGGTGGAGTGCCTCGATGGCCTCGACGAAGTTGGCACAAAGCTACCTTCAAAACTGCAGAAAATAACCGGGAGAGACGACTTCCCCAAAAAACTCCTCAGGATGAGTTCCACCACCTCCGAGAAGGCCTACAGCATGGGGGATTTACCCATGAAACTCCAGCGGATCAGCTCGGTCCCCGGGAATTCCGAGGAGAAACTGGTGTCCAAAACCACCAAGATGATGTCAGATCCCATGAGCCAGTCGGTGGCCGAGCTGCCACCCAAGCTGCAGAAGCTCTCCGGCGGCGGCAGGATGGAGGGCAACCTTCCGCCCAAACTGCGGAAAATGAATTCGGATCGCTTCACATAACCCGGACGGGACTCGGAGCTGGCGTTTTAGGGCTTGAACTGGTCCCAGCCAGGGCAGGGCGGGCAGGAGGACCCGGTCGCCCGCTCGACCCTGCGGCCCCCGGCGTGCCGGGAGGCAGGAGCATCCCCCGGGGAGCTGTAAGTAGGGACGAGGGGACGGCGGGCGAGCCGGCGCTCGTTGGCATGTAGTATCACAACACGCATGCAATAATAGTGTGCAATTTCTGCATATAGTTTTACGGCATGACTCCTGCTATATTTAAACTGTATATTCTGAAAAAAAAAACTGGGGAAGGGGCGTTCCCTTCCCCTGTATTTCTTAAGAGTAAGTGGTAGGTAAAACATGCGAGTGGGTTAACTTTCAGGGTAAGTTATAACTTGATTTGAAAATACTTTATTCGATTTCGATTATTTTTTTTTTCCTGACGTGAAGTGTGATGTTTTGTTCAACAAAGTAGTTATGGTGCATGTCCTTTTTCTTACAAGAAGGTGTATTAGTTAACTCCTAACACCAAATCTGCTAGCCTTAAATTAACTGCTGGTTTCTATTTTGCTTTAACATTTTACTGGGGTTTCTTTTACCGTGTCTAGGCTCTTGGGGGAAAAAGAAAAAATGTATTTCATAAGGCGTCGTTTAGAGGAGAAACTTGTATTAATGAGCCTAGGCAAAACAATAAATAAATGAATGAAATTCACACTTTAGATACGATTAGTAAAAATTTTTTACAATCTTTGCGATTTATACGCTAGAAAACCATTTTAAACAAGCGGGACGTGCTCGATTTCTCCCGTTGATAGGATAGCTCGACACGAACGTTGCGTTTATTTGGGACGAACTGCAGAGGCGGAACCAAGACCCCCCATTAATTCCGCAGAGCCTGGGTTTTGCTCCTTACTGCTTTCTCTATGGTGAAAATAATGTTTAAATACGTTCTGAAGTTGACCCTGTGGGTTTCATAATGAGTAATACTTTGTATAAATGTTTGGTTTGATATCCTTCCGTGCTTGTGTTTGGCTTCCTTGATCCGGTTTCGTTTTCCTCCGGCGGGGTCGAGCCGGGAGGGCTGGGTGTTGCTGCCCTGCTCAGCGTGGCGTGTGGTGATGGAGCACCCCGTGGTACCCCAGACCCTCCCGAAAGACCCGTGGTCTGTGGTGCGTGTTTGGGGATCAGGTCACAACGGCTTCCTGGGGGCTCCTTTGTGGTGGAGGAGGAGGTCTGGGTGAGCTGGGGCGGTGGGCAGCACCGTCAATGGGACGGGTACGAAAGCCACCGGTGGAAAGGGACTTTGTGTGGCTTCGTCTGTGTGTAGGACCCTCGAGCCCCCAGGCTGGTGGTCCCAGAAACGCGTGGGTTGGAAGCTGCGGTCATGGATGGGCGCTGGCTGGCGGACGGGCTCTGTGCCATCCTGCACGGTTGGTGGCATTTGGGATGTAACTAATAACAACAAATTTGATGATCTTTGAGGGAAAAAAAAATGCTGCTTTTGTTATAAATGTTGACATGGGATAAGAACCCAGAAGCTCGGCACTGTGGGGCAGGGGGGTCGGCTCCGTGGAGGTTGCAGTGTGAGACCCATCACTTGCACCCCCAAGGACTTCATGCTGACTTCCAGAGTTTCTTTTTGTCATTTGTCCTGATTCCTGAGTGGTGCCACATGCCTGGTACACCTTTGGCTGTGCTTCGGTTTGCCGCTGTTGGAGGGCAGGGCGTGCGTTGGTCCCCGCGTGCTCAGCCTGTGCTCTCACGTGGTGCTGAAAGAAGTTTGCTGTCTCTCCGGGAACTCCTGTGGTTTATTTGGGGTGGATGGGGGAACCACTGCCTCCTTCCTGGGATCGTAGAATCATAAATTTATTAAGGTTGGAAAAGACCTCTAAGATCAGTGTCCAACCATCAACCCAACACCACCATGACCACTAAACCATGTCCCCAAGTGCCACGTCCACACGATTTTTGAACGTGTCCAGGGACGGTGACTCCACCCCTGCCCTGGGCAGCTTGTGCCAGTGCCTCACTGCTCTTTCAGTAAAGACATTTTTGTCTAATATCCAATCGAAACCTCCCCTGGAGCAACTTGAGGCCATTTCTTCTCATCCTATGGCATGTTACTTGTGAGAAGAGACCGCCCCCACCTCACTACACCCTCCTGTCTGGGAGTGGTAGAGTGAGAAGGTCTCTCCTCAGTCTCCTCTTCTCTAGACTGAACAACCCCAGTTCCTTCAGCTGTTTCCTCATCACACTTGTTCTCCAGACCCTTCCCCAGCTTCACTGCCCTTCTCTGGACCCGCTCCAGCACCTTCTTTTCTTTTTTCTCTCCTCTCCTCCTCTCTCCTCCTCTCTCCTCCTCTCTCCTCCTCTCTCCTCCTCTCTCCTCCTCTCTCCTCCTCTCTCCTCCTCTCTCCTCCTCTCTCCTCCTCTCTCCTCCTCTCTCCTCCTCTCTCCTCCTCTCTCCTCCTCTCTCCTCTCTCTTCTCCTCCTCTCCTCCTCTCCTCTTCTCTTCCCTCCTCTCCTCCTCCCCTCCTCCCCTCCTCCCCTCCTCCCCTCCTCCCCTCCTCCCCTCCTCCCCTCCTCCCCTCCTCCCCTCCTCCTCTCCTCCCCTCCTCCCCTCCTCCCCTCCTCCTCTCCTCCTCTCCTCCTCTCCTCCTCTCCTCCTCTCCTCCTCTCCTCCTCTCCTCCTCTCCTCCTCTCCTCCTCTCCTCCTCTCCTCCTCTCCTCCTCTCCTCCTCTCCTCCTCTCCTCCTCTCCTCCTCCTCTCCTCCTCTCCTCCTCTCCTCCTCTTCCTTCTCTTCTCCTCCCATCACCTTTAAGGGATGGCTTATGGTCTGGTTGACTTTTTTTCATGGAAAATTAGAAAAAAACATAGTGAAGGCTTTCCATGCCCTGGGAGAGCCAAACGGCACTTTCCTTTGGGAAACTTTGGGTTAAATCTGTGGGATTGAATTCCGTAGGAGCAGTGTGCATGAGTTCTACAAATCGAACCTGAAAGGGGTGCCAGAGCTGTAAATACACCGGCAATTCGAGCGGCTGCAGCTTACTCACTAGCCTGTATAAAAAAAATAATCTGAATGTGTGTGGGAACACTGGGGAAGTGTCCTTGCTTTTGTTAAATTAATGAAAATATCAGGTTACGATTAACTGAAAAGTTTGATTTTTTTAAATCAAAATACACGCCTTGCTGGACACAAGATTTCTGAGGCTTGTATTGCGATGAGTTACGTATGTTAAGGTGACAACATATGAGTCTTTCATTAATTAGATTGAAAGTAGAAATTTGGATGATAACTTTCTTCACTTATTCATTTTAGGAAGTTATTTCTGGTTAATATTTCTTTTTTTTTTTTGGTGTGGCCACTTCTTCTCCCCCTCCCAATTTAAGTGTTAGCCCAGCCCTAATGCTTCTGCTGAGAAAAAGTAACTGATTGCACAGCCGGTCTGTGTTCTCTTCTGCTGAATTTATGCTTAAATTATATTGTAAATTGTACATATTCAAATTAGGACAAACTATAATGCATTTTCTGGCATGCAGTCTATACCTGTATAAATAAATGTACAAGTTTATTTGAATTATACATAATAACAAACTCTTGTACTCAATACTGCAAGCTCAGTTTTATCTAAAGCTATATTAAACTTTCAAAAATTGTTCGGTTTAAATGTGTTTGTCTTTTTTTCCGGTCCGATTTTTTATTACTTTAATAAATGCCCGTGTGCTCAAGCTGTTTAAGGGCTTCTGCTTTTGCACTGACCTGACTGCGTGCAAAGGGCCAGTCTCTTGATTGCTCTTAAAAGCATTAAAAAAAGCAAAACATGAGTTTCATTGAGCTGCTCTTTCAGGGTCTTTGGAGTCCAGCCCCAGGACTCTGCGGGCTCCTTCCCGAAGGATGGCAAAAGTACGTGCTGAAAACCCCCAGGCTCTGTAGCTTTGAATTTTGGGACTTTACATTAATTTGCGAAATGCCATTTCCTCTGTAGCAGAGACCGGGGAGCTCAGCCCTGGGAATTCAAGCTCCAGAAATCAGGAGAGGCTGTCAGAGCCTCTCCCCGTTGGAATAGATTTTTTCCTCTTTGGCTTTTATTATAATTTGCCCCGTTGGTGCCTGGGTGTCGCCGCTCAGGGTGAGCAGAATGTGCTCTGTGCTAGGAAGATATAAATAAAGAATGACAAAAGTTGCATGACTGCAGCTGACTCTTTAACTCCATCCCCTCTGCCAAATGGAAGTTGGTATTTTGGTTTTCCCATATTTTGGTTTTCTCTGTTAGTTGCCCACCTTGCTCTGAGTCCTGACCTTGTATTGCTGCTCCATCGGATACTTACCCCTATACTCTAATGTAGAACTCTTTTTTTTTCCATTCTGTTAGAAGTGATGAGATACAGTCTAAGAGCTCGAAAGAAAATATATTCTCATCCTGTGTTGGGGCAAACGAGGAGAAGAATTTTAATAGCTTTCAAAGAGGTGTGAGGGCTTTGCTCTGCTATGAACTGGCAGGATTTATGGACTGGGTCACTGCTGGAGGTGGCTGCATCCATATATTTATTTTTTTTGAATAACAGATGGGGTGACAGGCGGCTCCTGAACGTGCAGCCACTCGCACCAGCCGCCCCACGACTGAGCAGGAGCTGGGAGGACAGTTCAATATTCACAAGGGATAAATGGAATTACCACTCCCATGGATTCAAGGTGGTGTTCAGTTCTGCTCCTCATGCTCCCGTTTTACAAAAAGAGGAGAAGAGGGGAAAAAAAGGGAAAGAGTGAGGAAGAGAGGGACAGAGAGCGAAAGAGAGCTCATCCTTTTATGGCAGCCTAATTTTTGAACAGTTATAAGTACTATTTAGCCTGAGAGCAATACTGGGTTTGGTTAATCTGTTTACACCACTTCCAGGCACTCTCTTGATTGCTGCAAAAATGCACTTGAATTATTTTTCCCCAGACAAACATCTGTGCCTCCTCCAGCAGAGGCTGGAATGCCCTCACTGCTGGGCTTGTATGGCCCTCCCCCAGCTCCCCATCCCCGGGGACAGGCTGGGGACGGTCAGGCACAAGGAAGGCTGCCCTCGTCGTGTACAAGGCAGGGAAATAAGGTTCTCCCATGTATGTTTTGAGTCATAGATGTTAAGTAGCCAGGCAGCCACCAGCTAAAATTTCCCTGAGGGTTTCTACCCGTCAGAGACCCCCATCAGTAACAGCCAGATCCATCTAACTGGGGGAGAAAGGCTCTCTTGGTCCAAACGTTGTCACCATGTGGAATCCTCCCCCAAGCCCATAGACTCACAGGGTGGTTTGGGTTGGAAGGGACCTCAAAGATCACCTAGTTCCACCCCTGTGCCATGGCGGGGACATCTCCCACTGGATCAGGCTGCTCAAAGCCATAGGTCTGCTCATCACAGATGGTGGGCGTGAAGGGAGACGGAATCGTGGGATGTGTTTGGCTGGAAGGGATCTTTAAAGATCACGCTGCATTTTGGTGCCCACCTCTCTTCGCCCCAGTAACGGGCTTCGCCGACGGTGGAGGTTTGCAGAGCAGCAGGAGCGCGATGTGAGGGACGAGGCGTGCCGGGGACTGCAAGCTCCTTGAGCTCCATCTGTGCATCCAGGTATGGCAACAGGCAGGTAAGAAAATGTACAGTGTGCCCAGAATAATTACATATACTTTCCTAAAAAAAAATTTCCCAATAAAAAATACATAATCTGTGAAGCCTATATCTGTATCTGTAACACGATAGGTAGCAGCAGTGTGCTAATTCAGGTTAGCACTTGCCAAACTTTTCCATTTTGAATGTTTGTGGGTTTAGCTAAGCTGTTTGGGCACTGCCTTGGGAAGCCGGGCTTTGGACTCGTTCCACACCCCGGAAAGCCAGCGACAGATGGACGAGCGTGCGAAAGAGAGAAAGCGAGGGGCACAGCAGCATCGCTCGCTGTCGGAGTAACCTGGGGAGACTTTTCTCTTGGCATCCTCCAGACTTTGCTCGGGAAGGCTCCAGGCATCATTTCCTTAAGCGTTCTTGGAGCCTTCATCAGTAACAAAGGAAAAAACAGCCAAATTAATACATGTCCCAACATAGGGACAAAATTAAGTGCTACTCTGGGATGATGCTCGGGATGAATGTGAACATGATGTTACACCCTTCTCCAAGAAGGAACTATACGAGTGCTTCTCACTGACTGACAGTACTGATAAATCCACGCTTTATAGCAAAATTAATCTTTAAAATAAATTAGCAAAGCTCCCTTTTGAGATGATAAAACAAAGTGGTTTTGTTCTTTTAGTTAGTACGTTACAGATTTGTATTTTTCATTTCCCGCAGAGTGGGGGAAACTCTCAACACGTTTCCTCAGATGCCTTACTTCGTAATGCCTTGTTCCTTCAGTCACAAAAGTCTCCTTGCTAATAAGAAAAAAAAAATGGCAATGCTTGTACACCGGGGCCATCTGAGTCAGTGTGGGATGCCAGAGAGTCAGCGCAGGGATGGTTTTCCTGAATATCATCACAATTTAGGTTCCTGAACCACTTTGCTTGAATGGAGCACTGTGCCAGGACATTTGCTGCCGGCATGCTCCAGCCTGGCCGCAGAAATCCCGTCGCGATGCAGCCTCTGCCACCTCCATGGGGCACGGAGGGTAAAACTGGCAGCAACGGGATTCAAAGCATCTTGGCGGCGGCACCGGGTGCCAAGAGCATCAGGGGAGGTGCGTTCAGAGACCAGTCTCATCAACATCAGAAACCAGTCTCATCAACACGTTGGTCTGGTCTGTCTTCCTACTGAAGTTGTTCCATTTTTACAAGATCCAATCCTAAATCACAAATGCGCATCCAAAGAGCGCGTAAATATAATTTCCTGTTGACGGTTATGGGAATACAGACGTTTACTCTTCTTCAGCCATTCCCTGTGGCATTAAGTGAATGGAAAAGCTCTCCGTGAGGATCAGAGATCACTGATTTCTCTTTAGCTGACTTCTGATGGTACGCGACAGCGGAGGGGCAGGCTGCGCGCAGGGAGCTGCGATTGGATGCTGCAACGCAGGGTGTCGTAGACTCATGACTCGTGGGATGGGTTCGGTTGGAAAGGACCTTAAAAAAATGTCTTGTTACAACCCCCTGCCATGGGCAGGGACACCTTCTGCCAGACCAAGTGGCCTCTTTGGGACCCACGGAGCGCATGGACACACAGATCCAGCTGTGCGCACACCTGCAACACCGAGGTGCACACAAATATCCGTGTCGTAGAGCGACTCGGAGGAATGGAATGAGATGATCTTTAAGGTCCCTTCCAGCTCAAGCCATTCTGTGAGTCTACGAATGCAGTTTTTCCTCATTTCCGAAGAAGCTATCCAACACACCCAGCGTTGCAATATCACAATCCAACATCACAAATACCTACGCCCCAGGAAACACTGCTGCCTTTATTCCCATACACTGAATTTTCCCCTATTTTTGATTACCCTGCTCAACACAGAGCTCAAGAACCTTTTGCTTCTGGTTCAGCAGAAGTGTCCTAATACCAGCTTAATGGGCCCTATTTAGCAATGCTGCAGGGCTGCAAACACCAGCTGAATTCTCCAAGGAAAGGTCCCTTCTCCTTTCTCCAGGAGGGGACCCATCCTCCCTTCCCACGGAGAAACGGGGACCTTGCCTGACAGAGCTGACAGCTTTGCTCTGCTGGTTTCTGGGAAGAACATCACTTCCAGGGCACACAAAATGCAATTTAAAACATGCGCTACGCGTTAGTGATAAATATCCCAAATGCTCAATGGGCCCTTCCAGACACATAATTTAAAATTGCATATTAAAAAAAAAAAAATATGCAAGAAACAACAGTTTCTTTGACAAGACCTATTCTTAATTTTTATGTAATACTCCTGTAGTTTCAGCTACAAAATTAGGGTGTCGTGTGTCACGTCCCGCACGGTGCAAATATTTTATGGGCAGTCATTTACAATTCTGCACACACAACATTCGACTAGAGCATGAGGCCTCTATACAGATACCCTAATACTGCTGCATAATTTATGTATTTTATATCTTTTTTTTTCCCTTGTGCATACATACTTAGTTTGCTCAGCCCTCAGGAAATCCGTGCTGAGGACTCTGTAAGAAATGTCAGATGCTGCCCCGATACTTCAGCACCGAAGTTAATGGAGCAGAAAGGCAATAAGGGAGGAATGTTTTTCAGTGCTTGTAGGTCTAGGTGTTGGGAAGGGCAGTTACTGTCTGCTTAAATCTAGGCATCAGCATCTTAACCTATAAACAACTGGATGTGCAAAAAAAAAAATAATAATAAAAGTGCTGATTTAGCTGGCGGTCCCTGTCCCCTCGGCTCAGGCTGCCTTTTCTGTTCCAGTAGGCGGTTGGAAGCGCTCGGGCACTTTCTGAATCTCTCCAAGCTGTGCCCCAGCACCCACACCTTTCTCCTACAAAGAAATAGTTCCCCAGTTTAGAAATACTCATTTTAAATATCATGCAGTTGGCTTGTTATCCCTTTGGATTTGGGGTGTTGGTTGTTGGGTCTTGTTTTTTTTAAATTTGCATAAAACTCCTTGCTCTGGGAATCAGCAACTCTCTTAAGAAGTGGGGAAAGAAGACTAAATCTACTTTTTCTTTTTTTTTTTAATGACATTAAAACAAATCTCGGCGTGGAGTTCACAGGAGGGAGGGGAGCCAAGGATCTTCCGCTCTGCCAAGATGTGCCGGCTTGGGCATCTCCGGTGAAGCTCCTTACTTTTATGTAAATGAGCAAATATTAACATAATTATCGCCATGGTAAAAAGTTCAGTCAGTCTGGTTAGGTCAACTGCTGTAGGAGTCAGGTTGCTGCTGCTTCCATAAATACCTAATCTTCGTATTAAAATGGAAAGGATTTAAGAGATGAAAACTTGAATTACATTTCGAGCTCTCCGCTTCAGTGCTTTTGAAATAGTTGGGAGCACAGAGGCTGCTTCTACAGAGCCGAGGAATGGAAGCCGCGCAGATAGGATATTTTTTAATGAGAGCTGAGCTTCTTTTCCTCGTTTTTAGGAGCTAGCATATTAAAAATAATAGGAAAAAAAACTCCGCTTCAGGCTGGAGCTTCCCCGGGCTCTGCCTTGGGACAGGCTGCCCACGCCGTCCAGTCTAACCCCTCACGACTTTTCTCTGAAATATTCCTCTAAAGCAAAGGAGAAGATTTCACAACTTGATTTATGACCTTTCTTCCTGCTCTAGACCTGCCTTTTTTATTATTATTAATTTTTATCTTTTTAATACAGCTGTAAGTGGCTGCGCTTAGAGAAGACAGCGTGGGTTGCTCCCCTACTCAGTGAACTGCTTCAGCTCTGCAACATCTGAGTAAAACATGAGTAAAGCTCTCCGTGGGTTTCTTGGGTCTCATACATAACAATTCATATGCGACGTCATCACGGGGATTTTTTTTTTTGTCCCTGTTGTCCCCTGCAGATGATTAGGGCAAGGTTGGGTACCCCCAGCATTACCTACACGGAGCTGGCAGGGCGAGCAATGCGTTTAAACACCTTTTTCCTGATTTTTTTTGTTGTTGTTTTCCCTCAGGTGTTTTCGGTAGTGCCTGCGTCCTGCTCCATCAGCTGGGCTTGCGGACACGGACCGCGTGTGGATTATCTGTTTCTATGGTGATAGATCGGAATAAATGTGTTGTGGTCCCAGCTGCCTTCAGCTGCCTGTTTTCTGCAAGGTCTTCGTTATCCACAGTAAAAAAAATACAGCATCTAACTCCCTGTAGATCGTCAGTGGAGACATACTGACAAGATCAGAGGCTTTAGCCCGTGGAAAAAAAAAAAAAAAAATCACTGTGGAAACTGCATATGGAAGTTAGAGGCTGTACAAGTGCAGTTAATAATAACCAGCGACCCGATGCCGGGGACATAGGAATTACTACAAGGGAGGGAGGGGGAAAAAAAAAGAAAAAAAGTTGCTTTTCAATTTTGGTCTTGTAGATTCAGAAATATCCCTGCTGCCACGGGCAGCCCAGAAACTGGGAAATCCATAGTAAGAAAGAAGGAGGCCATTGCAGACATGAGTTGTAAAAGCTATGGCATTATTTTGTTATATAAATAGTACATTTTAAAAAGGTATGTATTTTCTAAAATATTTCGAAAATATTTCTCTTTCGCCCTTAGAGCTGAAATCTGCCCTCTCCAGATTCGGCTCCCGCCTCAGCACACTGCGGCCAGCGCTGCTGGTGGGAGCTGAGCATCCACCACGGGGGTTTCCTCCGTTGGGTGTGGAGTCAGTGGGTTTGTAAAATCACAGAATCACAGAATCATAGAATGTTAGGGATTGGAAGGGACCTCGAAAGATCATCAAGTCCAATCCCCCTGCCAGAGCAGGAACGCCTCGATAATGCTACACAGGAACGTGTCCAGGCGGGTCTGGAATGTCTCCAGAGAAGGAGACTCCACACCCTCCCTGGGCAGCCTGTGCCAGGGCTCCGTCACCCTCACTGAGAAGAAGTTTCTTCTCGAGTTTAAGCGGAACCTCTTATGTTCCAGTTTCAGCCCATTACCCCTTGTCCTATCAGTGGTTGTCACCGAGAAGAGCCTGGCTCCATCCTCGTGACACTCACCCTTGATATATTTGTAAACATGAATGAGGTCACCCCTCAGTCTCCTCTTCTCCAAGCTAAAGAGCCCCAGCTCCCTCAGCCTTTCCTCATCAGGGAGATGCTCCACTCCCTTCATCATCCCAGTTGCCCTGTGCTGGACTCTCTCCAGCAGTTCCCTGTCTCTCTTGAACTGAGGGGCCCAGAACTGGACACAATATTCCAGATGGGGTCTCACCAGGGCAGAGTAGAGGGGCAGGAGAACCTCTCTCGACCTACTAACCACCCCCCTTCTAACACACCCCAGGATGCCATTGGCCTTCCTGGCCACAAGGGCACACTGCTGGCTCATGGCCATCCTGCTGCCCACCAGTACCCCCAGGTCCCTTTCCCCTACACTGCTCTCTAATAAGTCATTCCCCAACTTATACTGGAACCTGGGCTTGTTCCTACCCAGATGCAAGACTCTACATTTACCCTTGTTATAAATGGAAATACCAACAAATCCTTACACACCCGTCAACACCGCTGGGAACTGAAGTCATTCTTAACGTTATCTGAAATCCTGGAATGCAAGTTCTGCTGGAGTAAAAAAAGCGAATGATTATCCTGCTGTCCTCTTATGACTCACAACTGGAAGCCACAGCGGATGTCATCGTGCCTCTCCGAAATCTTTTAATATTCCAAATGTGTATTTAGATACCTCTTTCCCAATAGGAGAAACCTCCGTGCAGCACCTGGGGGTATTGCTGTTAGGATTGAGGTAGAATTGAAATATTTAAATGTGCCACACTCCCAAATGCTAGCTTACTGCTCGCCTCACTTGTAGAAATAAGAAATAAATAATGGAAGAGTGAATCGTATGATTGCTCAGCGCCCAAAGCACTGAAGTCGTGGAGTGACTGGAAGAAAACTACGCGTCTATGAAGCAGGCGAGCTCGCTGTTTTGGTGAGGAGGTGCTTGCCTGGAGTTAGGTATAAAGATAAATTCCATTCGTTAAAGCCAAAAGCCCAACTGAAGGAGGAGGAACATCTCCCCCGTCGCCCTCGCCAAAGGTCCCACATAGAGGAGACACGAGGTGCAGGTTCCTCGGGGCGTGTAACATCAAGGCAGTCCTTAAAAAGGTAAAATTTAACTTTTCACTCTTTTAAACGCAGTGCTTGGCTTCGGGAAGTTTTGGTGTCGATGCCAGCTGTGAATAGGCAACAAGCTGGGGTAAGAAGAAACGCCCTGTGTCTATTCATACACATGTGTACGTGTGTTAATGTATATATGTACAAAACAATGTCATCATTTATGGAAATAGAATATAGACAGACATCTAGATGATCTACCTTGGGGGTGGAAAAAACACTTTTTCTTTTGTTTACCTGTGTTCCCTTCCATCTTGATTTAACACAAGGCCAGTGGACTGGCTTATTGGCTTTCTTCACTGCTTAAAAGGTGGCGCTTCAGACAGCTGAGGCATTGTTAAGAACCCTACTTCTAAAAAAACAGAAAATTAAGACATGAAATCAAAAAATAGTAAATTAAAGAACCCCAATCAAACCAAAATAAAAAAATGTAGCAGTGCAAATATAACCAAAAAGGCAGTTAATATTTGGAAAGAGCACAAGCAGGTATTCAAATTCCCTTAAAACTTAATTTATGTTTTATTTTAAATCTTACTGTATATAATTTTTACCCTTTTTTGGTTTTTTTTTAGTTAATATGCTGGATGTAGAAAAGATGGGGTCAAAAATATTTTTCTCACCCATGCCAAAAATTATTACAAGCACATGAACTGTTTCATTCTAGAAGCACCGAGCAACAACCTTATTTGTTTTGATCAGACCTTTCACTGCCTTACCTTTTTCTTTTTTTTTTTTTTTAAATCACGTCCTCTTTCTGTATTGCTCATGTCCACGTGTTGTGGTGGGGATGGACCCAGCTCCGGGATGTGGTGCTGGGGGCCGGCAGGCTGCGAGCATCGCTGGACAGAACACCAGCCGAGTGGAAAAACGCGAACGGTTCCCGGTGGCGTTCGGAGGAAGCAATTAGCTGTTGGAACAACCTTCCCCAGGACTTGACCTCCAAAATTTAAATTAAGGCTCATCTGTCGTGAGCAGCAGCAGGGCTGGGCTGGGCGCGGAGATGCTGGCGGCGCTCTGGGCACGTGCTCAGGAGGAGGCAGCCGGATCCTTCGCAGGCTTCAGCTCTGCAGGGGCACATTTTCCAGTCTTGCGTAGGCATTGCTCACAAATATTTAGCTAAGATACCTCGCAGGTTGACCTTAACATGTGCAAACTAAGCGTTCAGGGCAGGAGCGCGGGACACACCTGGTAAAAGCCATCAACGTGTAATACACACTAATGAATCCTCATTAGACTCCCTACAGCCCTTGTTCAGTTTTCTTGTTTTCATTTCTCACCTGCACGCTGGGGAAAGCGGTACCATGTATTCTCCCTTTGGTGAAATAGCATGTGTACTTTCCTTTTTTTATTTTTTTTTCCTCTTCCCTGAAGAAAAGCTCCCGTCGGGCGCATTGCTATGCGCAGCCAGGCCAACGTGAAATGTTGTCGCTCTTTGTAAAAGAGCTTTCCCCAGTATTTTGCGGGTTTATGTAGGTGGCTGTGATTAGAGTTGACATTAATTAGAAGAAATGCTAATAGACCAGATGGATTTTTTTTAAAAAAAAAAAAAAAAAAAAAAGACGTAGTGGAGGAGCGACAAGCACAGAACGTGTGGAAAAGCAGGAATACAATTTGTTAGCTACGTATGTACGACCTGCACACCACAGCGTCGAAGCGACTTTATTAACAGCACAGAATTTTAGCTCACATCCCTTATTTATGGATGCGAATTTATCCTCTCGCAGCGCTGGCACACAGCCCTCGAACTCGCCACAGCACCGAGTGCAGAGCTGAAGGGAAAGGAGAGAAATCCAAACCTCGCGGTGGCTTTTCGGATGCTTAATTTCAGACCTTTTTGCGTTTTCAGAGCCGTGCAACCGGGAGGGGTTTGCTGACCGCGCTGCAGCTCGTGGTTTGCTGCAAGCACCAGCCGGTTGCATCCCCCCAGCACCAACCTGGGTACCAGAGGGGTTTGGGCTGGGGGTGTCGCCCACCTGTGGGGTAAGAGCCCCCAGCCCAGCTTGCTGGGGTGCTTAGCGGGCTCAGGACCAGTCCTTCATCACCTGGAACCCCCGGCTGCCTCCCGGCCTCAGGTCGCTGCCGCCGCGGGGAAGGATGGAGCCAGCCCGTCCCGCGGTGCCATGGTAACCGCTCCCCTTCTTAGCCCCCGCGTTCTGCTTCTCGAAATTAATTATTCAGCGTAGAAACAGGAGCGAAAAGGAGAATACCCGCCCCGGTCCTGCAGGTATCCATCTGGGAAGAAAGAGCTTCCCGGGGTTTCCAGGGGAGACCGGGATTAGGGAACGATTTTCTGTAACCGTTCTTCTGAAACGGCGACCGGGGGTGCCCTCTGAGCACACCAACCATCCCCACTGCCCCCCGCATCGACAGATTTCCGTAGCAACAGACAGTTTTTGAACAATTTGCTACCATTAGGAAAAAAAAAAATCATTAAACTATGATTTCTTGGCACACCCAGGCATCTCTGAATCGTGGCCAGGTGCTCTTGGGGTTGGATTCCCAGCTCCCAGGGGTGCAGGACTCACACCTCACCGTCACCACGAAGATCTTGGATTTTTTTTTTTGGTTTTTTTTTTTTTGCATCGTTGCCATTAGAAACCCTCCCTGCAGGCTGGCACAGCACCAGCTGGGCTGCTGGGATGGGCACACAGCACTAGGCGCTGGTTTGGTGGGAGGCTTGAGGGGAGGGCGGTTGCTGGACTTACTTTATTCTTTCATTTGTTCCCCCTGCTCCTTAACCCAGCCTTGGAAATGGCTGATCAGCCTTTTTAAACATGGTTTAGGGGATGGCAACGTGGAAGCCACTTCAAATTTATTTACCAAAATCATTTGGGCTGTACAAGATGCACTATATACGGTGTATATAGTAGATTTACTATATTTTATGCTATACTACATCCTATATCTATACTATATACTTTATTATAGCATATAATATACCTTTTAAGACATACCAAAAAATGATTTTATTTTTTTTATATAAAAGGTGGGATGTTCAGGCCCTACTGGAATTGGAGCGTGGCCTTTGCTCCAGTGAGCTCGGCAGCCCATGGGGGTCTCCCATTGTTTTTTTCCAATTTTATTTTTTAAATGATGGGAAAACTTCAGCTCTGTTGCCACTTTGGAACTTGACTGATTTTTCAGTCTTCATTTTATGTTCTGTACCAGAACCACAAACCGCCTTTTAAACAGTATCCTCCTATCACAATCTTACTGGTTTTCAGCCCACCACCAGGATTTTCCAAACCAATTTGATGGACATTTGAAAACATTTCTAATAAATGTTTCGCTGAAAAGCATCCTTTGGGGCTATATTTCTCATTTTTTTTTAAGTAACGTCAGCTTTAGCAAATATTTTGAATGTGAAACGGTTCTAAGGGCAACCCCTGGGAGGATTCAACCCTGCCCTCCCCCTCATTAACCCCAGTCCCGTCCCCCCTCGAAATAAATCTGTCTTGCAGTATTTAATGAAGGACAGGTGACACCTCCATTCTTTTACCACCAGACAATGAATTACCTCTGGGATTTTTCTCTTTTTAAACTTCAGCACCACGAGCAGCTCTTGGAGGGGATCTGGCAATCACAGAATCATGGAGTCATAGAATCATGAAATCATGGAATCAAACACAGAATCATGGAATCAAACACGGAATCATGGAATTGTAGCATGATTTGGGTTGGAAAGGACCTCAAAGATCATCCTGGGAAAACCCCATGGGGCAGCAGAGCAAGAGGAAAACATCCCCATAGAACTGGGCAAACACTTAAGCCAAGGAGACTTCAGGGGTTTTTTTTCCGGAGAATAATGCACCAGTTATTTTGTAGTTTAGTTTTATAATTTGTTGGGTTTTAGCTAGAGAGCTGGTTTTGCAGCCTGGAACTTTCCCCCCGGTCTCAAAGACAACAGACAAAGCCCCGGTGCTGCCCCAAAATCTCCCCTTTTCCCCCCGAAGGACCAGCGTGGGGATGTATCAGCAGAACTTTCTGCAGCCCTCCAACCCCCAAGCCCTCCTGGAGGACTCCCAGCAGGACCAAACCTCCTCCTGGAGGGCCACAAAGGACTCCCCCCCCACCCCAAATGACCCCGGGGGAAGCCCACCAGCAGCTCGACCTCTGTCCCACGGCACAGTGCGCCCTCGAACACCCAGCTCATGGGCAGCCCTGGCGTTCAGATAATTAGTGCCAGTCCCGATGTGTATTTTTTTTGCACCTTATCACACGTTGGACCAGAAACGGTGAGAGCGAAGCTTTGCTGAATAAAAATTAAATAAATTAAAAACAAAAACAACACACCGCCCCGAAGATTAGATGGAGATCAATCTAATTTATCACCCTGCAGACTCACCCTGGGAGCAAGGATATTCCTGAGTGACACATGGGATGCTTTAAGGTGCCCTTCTCTGACAAATCCTGGCTGTGGTTCCCATTAAGAAATGGGTATTATGAGTTGGGGAGAGCCTGCATTATTGCAATGCATGCATGCAAACACTGGTAATTGTTGTGTATGATACATTTCTTTAAAAATCTAAAATTACCACACTTAAGGTACCTTGTGTTCACTTAAGACTATTTTACCTTGGCATTGTTAATCACTTACCTAGTTATTAATCACCTAGTTATTAATCACTTCCTAGTTTATTAATTTAAATGAAAAAAAAAGAAAAAAGCAGCTATACAAATTGAAAGACCACAAAGCCCTACATCTTAGAGGCGAATTTCATTTCATCAGGCAGAACCACAGAAGTTCTAAAATCAATTTAAGGGCGTTTATACGTTATCTGCACATACTAAGTGCTCCCCTTCAAATATCATTCCCATTCCTTAGAGTAAGAGGTGAGCAGAGGAATGACCGACGCACACCCTCGCTGAGACGACGTCCCCGCTGACTCAGCCAAAGAGCACGGCACAGGAATTTGCCTTTCCTATGGTTTAAAAGGAAAAAAAAAATAAATCAGTAATTATCTTCCCAGATTCAGAATAATCATTCTGACTGTTACACGTTGCTGTGTAAAATAAGGATGGAGATAGGAGCACTGGAAAAAAAAAACCAACCCAAGAAACAAAACCAAAAAATGTTTCTAAAGCTTTATTTGCGATTTTAAGTTTAAATGTTAACTGGAGGAGCATCACCCCTGGTTTCGTTGGGACTGGGCAGTGTCTGCAAGTCACGTCACTGCCCTGACTGGACACATGGACATGGTCTGCTGGCCCAGCTTGAGGAGTCAGGGCTAACGGAACAGCTGAAAACTGTAAAAAAACAAAAATAAAATTGATCAATGAATGTAAATTGACTGCAGAAGCCAGCATGTTGGTGCCAGATTTATCCAGCTTTGTGCTGAATCAAGCTGCAGCATCCCCTGGCAGGGCTGGGTTAACGGTGGGACTCAATGATTTTAAAGGTCTTTTCCAACTTAAACAACCCTGCGATTCAGCCGCGGGGCACGTGGCACATCCAGGCATTTGCTTTGGGGGGTATTTCAGTTCTCTTCAGCCACGGGAAAACTCTGACACTGAACAACAAAAGAAGAAAAAAGAATTCTGCGGGAAGCTCGCCCAGGTCCTTCACCTGTCAAGACCATGATCTCTGAAATTCTCTTTTGGTCCCCAGTCCAGGAGTCAGTACGTTTACAGCGGGCACACCGTATATCCTGGAAAGATTGTGTAATCACAGCAAACAAAATGTGGTTTTTTGGTGCACCATGATAATTGCTGTATTTTATGAAGAAGCAGGACCTCCGGTTTCATATTTTATGTTCACCCCAAGAGCTGTGTGCCTGCTGCAGGCACATCACGAACAATCTGGGCAGAGAAAGGCAATTATCTTGCCCCGATCGCAATTATTTGTACCTTTGAAACAGACGGGAGTAGAAGAGCACCAGCTTTTATTTTCTACTTTGCAATAACAGCTAAAACATCCCAGCTGAGAGACACTGGGACTAGATAGAACTGTCCTTTCGGGGAAGCTCTTTGGGTCAAGGAAGAACCAAATGAAGAATGAATTCCTCCCTAAGCCACCTCGCTACACCCTCCCAACCATTCTTACCCACATTTTTATTTATTGGAAACGACCTCCCCTGCAAAATAATATTAATTGGGGTAGTAATAAGCCCACATAAAGGGGTTTGTTCACGATTTGTCACCAGAGGATTGATAACGGCCGAAATCCTGCAACTTGTGACGGCGATAACCGTACGCTTAACGATCTTCTCGTTAGTCCCTGCCAAAATAGCGCTAGTGAATTCAGTACATCACAGGGCAAGATATTTAAATGGAAATACAGCCTCCTACACGAAGGAACAAGATGCTGGGAGGCACATGGAAATGAGCAAGCCTTCATATATATATATATATATATATATATATATATATGTGTGTGTGTGTTTATATTTATATATATATACACACACATACACATATATTCACATATATAGCTATATACACACATATATATGAAGGCATCATATATATATTTTATATATATACACATATTATATATATTCTATATACGAAGATATCAATTTTTACATATATATATTGATATATATGAAGGTATCATTTTTTACATATATAAAAATGTATCTATATACTGCTATATATATAATATATGCAAATATATATATACTTACATACTTTCATATACACTGATCAAAAAGAATCTCCTAGTGTAAATCCAGAAGGACACCTGCACAAACATGCAGGGTGTCAGCCTGAAATAGCTGGTTCTACTGGAAGAGAGAGGTTTATCAGTGAAACAAAAAAAAAAAAAAAATTCAAACCCAAATTACAATTTTGCCCTGGCTTTGTGGGGCCAGGCGTGGTTTTTGAAATCAGCTTCCAGCTTATCTTCCAACCGAGGTCTGGGAGCAGGATTAAACTTAATTGTAATACTAAATAATATATAAATATATTTATATATAAATATATAAATATATAAATATATAAATAAGTACTAAATAGCACTGATTATCAGGTGTTGCATTTTCTTTTCTTCTGCAAGCAGTACCCCAAATTTGGGGGAAAATGAGGATTACTTCAGAAAGGGGGAAATAGGAGCTGGGAGAAGAGGTGGGGTCTGGTCTGGGATGTGAGATGCTCAGAGCACCCTGGACCAAGGCTTCATTCACCCCCTGCCCTGGTCCTGGAGAGCAAACAGCCCCTCGAGGTGCCGAGCGCTCAAGACTGTTTTAAATAACTTATCAGACAAATAAAAAAATGAAACCTCTCCCATCGTTGACTTTTAGGAGAAAAATCGTGGCTTTTTTGGAAAGACCTTATTACAATCGCTCAGCAAAGAAGGAAGAGGCGAGTTCTGAAGGTCTGGGTGCCACATTCACCCACACGCCGCCACTGCCGAAACGAAAACTTTTTATTTGGTTTTTTTTTTTTTTAATTAACTGGGAGAGCAAAGTGCCACAGGTACGAGGTGGGCACTCGAATTTCTCATCCTGGCAGTGCTTCCCCCCTCCAGCCCCCCTGTAATTAACTCCATCGTGAGGAGAGATGCAAACCACAGGAGGGGAGGGAGAGGCAGAAACACAAATCCCACTGCCTGCCTTGCTTAATTCCGTAGTTATTTACCAATTTTTTATTTTTTTTTTTTTAGAAAGGTGGTCCTGCTCTGGCAGGGGGTTGGACTAGGTGATCTCTAGAGGTCCCTTCCAACCCCTCACATTCTATAATTCTCTGATTCTAAATTTCTGAAAAGTCAAACTAAGTGCAAAACCAACCAAACAAAAAAAAAGAGTATGGTGGTACCTCCGAATAAATTTCACCCCTACAAATTCCCGGCTGAGTTCATGCAATGTGACCAAATTGTCATGTTCAGCAGAGAAAAGAGAAAAAAATTAAAAGAATGGAATATCTTTGGACAGGTTTCAAAGGGAAATTTAAAACAAACAAAAAAAAAGGAAAAAAAAAAAAAAGTTTAATTTCCCCAGGTTCCCTCTGCAGCCGTTGGGAGATGGGGAGGGAGGAGCGTGGCAGACACAGACCTGGGGCTCAGAAGTTTTCTCTCTCAGTTGCCAGCTGGAGTAGTTTCTCCGTCTCTCGAGTACTGAACCAAGGCAGACTAGTCCCTCAGCATCACCCTCAGCCTGCGCAAACACCCGTTAACGTAGTTATTTATCTAATGTTCCATTCTCTTCAAAGACTCATAAGTTATTTGCCTGTCCTTGCAGCCCTAACAAGCTGGGTAACAGATTGCAGCCAGGACCAAGCGGTTTTCTATCTGCTAATTAACCCACGATGATGTTTGGAGAAGCTTGGCTCTGGCCAGGGTACAGAGAGATTCCCACGCTGCACCAGGTAGGACAGAAATTATAAATATATAAATATATATATATGTATGTATAACTCTTGAGCTGATACAGATGCTAATTTTTCTGATACGCGAATACCGTAGATATGAGGAAAAAAAAAGAAATGCAACCCCAAACAGTGATGTAAAACATCTGAACCACTGGGATGCAGCTAAACACAAGCTGCAGCATCCCCCAGCACTTGGGGGGACCTCAGCGGGGGGTGTGTCAGGCTGCACCCCCAGACAGGTTGGTCTCCAACACGTGCTGCAACATCCAGCTAGAGCTTGCAATAGCTGCCGAGCGATTTTATACCCCGGCAACGCGATGGCCAGGCTGTAGAGCTGCCGGAGAGGTGTATGTACACAAAGCTCATCCCTTCAAACGTGGTTTTGGAGAGGACAGCTCACAGAGAGGCAGCTATCAAACATGTTTTGATAGCTGAGGCTTTTCCTCAGAGCACTATTTCACCATTCCTGTATATGTTTTACCTGATTAAAGCTGCTGGGAGAACAAACGGGGTTTTTTTTTAGTGGTGGGATCTGGAAAAATCTCATGTACTTGTACTTTGAAGGCTCCTACTCAAAGAAAATTTTAATTCAACCTATTTCTTTCCCCTTTAGCTAGCAGCATTCACTGAAACATTTTCAATAAAGCAGCATCTAGTGGCTGAATTGGCTTTTCTTGCGTGCACCAAATTCCTGCTGAAGCAGGCAAAGGAGAGCCAGGCAGCACCTCTGCGACGCAGGCGCAGCGTGCAGGACAGAGGCTGGTTTTAAAATTTGCATTTCCCCAGGTTTGTCCACTTTTTCCCAGGGGAGAAACTGCCTGGAGAAATAATATTACTTTTTCCCCATTGCTGCTGAACCGTGCCAGCAAAGGTCACGCAGCGAGGGGGTTTCGAATCCTGGCGAGGCTGATTTCTTACCCCTCGTCTGAAAGGTGTAATTCAGCTGTTAGTGCATGAAAACCCAAAAAAAAAAGGCATTTGTTAATTTTTTTTTTTTTTTCCAAATGCACAGTAATTCCACAGCAGCATCTGATTAAAAAAAAGGTTTCAGGAAAATGGCAGGAGTGTCACAAACCCATTACAATTCCTGCAATCCTTTGCTATCTCTGTACAGAAGCAATTTTATTTCTCCGTCAGAGGAAGCCATTAAAACCCCCAGCAGCTGCCTAGCGGCCCTTGGTGAGTTATCTGCAAAAAAGAACAGGACTAACCCCTATATCCCTGTGCCTTTTGTTAGCAAGGAAGTGATTCAACCAGAAAATGTTTGGCTCAAGTGTAGGAAGTAAACCAGCTGCTAAAGACACCCTTAAAGGTGGTACCCAGCCCCGACCACGGATGGTCCATAACGTGATGCTGAAGGAGGAGAAGTGGGTAAGAGTTACGTCGAGGTGAAGCACAAGGGACACATATTCTTTTAATATGACTGATAAATACGATTAATAAAGCTGCGTAATGGCATTTTTGAAGGAAAAGAAAAACATTCACCTTTGTGAAAACCCTTAGCCAGGCTGTCAGGGACTGGACACTTGCACCGCTCCGTGCAAAAAGCACATCCCTCCACATTTTAATATAGAATCGTAGAATAGTTTAGGTTGGAAAAGACCTTTAGAATTATCAAGTCCGACTGCTTGCCTAGGGCAACCTGTTTTCTTCTCCTTCTGATAAGTGAGGAAGCAGAAAGGACAAATAATTTGGAGAAAGGTAAAGAACTGGGTTCAGGTGGGGAACGGCTTCCCCAAAGTGTTTTGGGCTAGTTCTCACGGTGAAATTCGCACACGTGGGTACGGACAGTAACAAAGGCATCTCGGTACCCACTGCTGACAGTTAGGCCAGCTGCTGTGGCTTCCTTCCTCAGTGGTCTCTAACTCAACAGCTTATGTCGCTCTTTGCACACTAAATCACCCAAACAATCTCTTGTTATTATCTAAATTTAGCTATGAAATCTCACACTTTCTCTGGTTTCTCCATGAAGGAGAAAGATCGATGTAAAAACACATTAAATCCAACGTATGGCTTTCAACAACCATATGCATACGTCTACACATACATAAACAAATGATGGGATTTACATCTACGTATACCACAGCTACGTAATCCCATAGATTCAATATCACAGGGAGATATTTTACAGCCGTTTCACAAGGGTCAATGCCAGGGAAGCTTTTCTAGAGCCTCAGCCTGCACTTTTCCTGCTGGGCAGAGCAATGCTCATGACAAGAAGAGCCTCCATCCAGAGCATCCCCTCCCCAACAAGGGATGTTCTGGCTCGAAGCCCCCAGCAGCCCCTCTGTTTGGACATCCTGACCTACAGCCTGGGAGGCCAGCAGCGTTGAATAGCCATTCAAGGACTAATCACTGTTTGGGGGGTTTTTTATATATAATTTTTATGTGTACGTGGATGACTCCAAACCTTTCTTTACCTGAGAACATCCAAAAGGTTTACTCTAGAAGCATCTCTAGTGTTCCACCAACAGCCACCCAGAAGCTCAGCCCAGCTACGACCCACACCCGGAGGGATTTTTCTTCGCTAGATCCCAGACTTTCGGCAAGTCGAGGATCCACCTGGCCCAACGCTGGGATGGAAACTTCTCCCAGCAACAGAGCTACCAACTTCGAGACGTATCAGTAGCATGCTGCCAACAGATGACTCTAAATAATTATTTGGCAAGACTAATTTTAGTTATTTTTTTAATGTTAAACTTCAGAACGTATTTCTGTTGTCTTTTTCCACCATAGATTCACCTAGTGCTATTAAAGACATTCCTGGCTGAGTGCTACCAGATGCCACAACCCGCTGGTGTTTTGGGGATAAAGCACAGCCCTCCTCACACCTGTACTCATAAGAATTTGAAACCATCGTGGTCAGTGATGGTTCACAACACCTAGGGCTGGTATTGGTAGGTAGCCAATGGTAGGACTAACCACAACGATTCAAGCATCCAGCCTGATGTTCTGGATTTAAAGAAAGCAAAGTTCTTCCAAAAGCATTCAGTTTTTTTTAAATGTAATTGTAACTTCACTGTAATGAAATACGTTCACATATTCTCATCATCTTTGGTTGTCCTTGGTATCTTGGTAGCTTTGGTTTTATTTGTTGCCTGCAGATACTCGTTTCAAGTTCCCATATGCATTTCTAAAAACGTTTCATTGCATGCATTTTCCACCAGCAATTCACACGTATGAGCCAAATTCCTTAAGAATCCTTTTTGGCATTTAAGTAACCATTTCATGCATGACACCAAAGTGGCCTGTTGTTGTTGCTTCATCATTTTTCAGAGGAGTACAAACTGCATGAGAAGATGGACAGTCTGGAACAAGATGTTTGCTAACATTTTACTCAGCAAGCAGAGACCCCAGATGTGAAAGCACATCAGCACGGGAGGGAAAGAAAAGATCTGCAGAGCTCAGGACTCCAATCGCCCCTACTCAGCGACGTGTGTAGGTACCCAAGGCCTAAAAAACCATCCCTAAGATAACAACGGTCAGTCCGTGCTCCAGTAGGTCAGCGTGAGAAGCGACTCTAAATGAATATATTGGCACAATAAGGTTTTAAGCTATGGGAAGTAAAGAAGGAAATAAAACAAATCATCCTTTAAGATGTGAAAGATGGACCATTGGTTCCTGGGTCCCACACAAGGACACTGAGGGAGACTCTAGGGTACTTGAGGCAGGACCAGGTGCTGGGTGCTGCTGTGGCCATGGGCACCCAATCCATCCAGAAGAGGTGCAATGGGGAGAATCACTTTAAAAAATCCCTGTGCAATAGTTTTTCTGCTCTTTTCAGAAAGTGCTCACCCCCATCAGCACAGGGCCCAAGCACTCCTTACTCCATCTGCACCCCTACAGACCCCCGCTTCTATGTGCCCGGTGAGCCCCGGCACTGCCCAAGCATCTCACTGTAGAGCAACATGTCAGGTGCCTGGGGAAAAAAAAAACCCCAACAACAAAACAACAAACAATGAGGAAAGAGGGAGAATTTGAAATATCTGCGCCATTGATTTCTGCACTACCTTTGAAACCTGTTAGCAAGGTCCTAAATATCAACAGCTATTTGAGAAAGGAGCTAGTAAACAGCGTCAGAATTTACATGCATAATTAACATTATACATTATATATTTGAAATCTGTTTACTAGCACAATGATGTTAAATATAGATGTTTATGGAAAAAAAAAAAAAGAATACGCTTATGTATTTGCATATGTGCATAGCAGGAAGGGTGAATTACTGAGCTGACTCCAGTAATTCAGTGTCCAGAAGTTCTCACAAGGGAACCATCCCAGCCAGGCAGGGATTACCCCTCACTCTGTGGTGGCAAAACCTTACAGCCCTCCCCTCAAAAAAACGCCCTTGCATTCCTGCAGCATGGTTTCCTGTGTTTATTAGAGCAGAAATAATGAAAACCTAAAACCCGATTAAGTTTAATAAGCTTTTTTTTTTCTTTCATGAGAGCTTGCAGACACATTAACTGCCAAATTATAGATTAATTCTGTTCATTGAGCTGCAAATGTTTTGGCAGAAATAAAAATCCGTCCTTCACAAAGAAGGGAGAATTCTTCTTCCAACAGGTAACTCAATAATGATAATACAAAAATTAATTTAGCTTAACGGTCTGGAACTGTCGCCTTTGAGGGGCTCTGCTGGATCAAGTGCTGCTGCTGCGGGATGGGTCTTGCCTGTGCAGGCTGGGGTTCCCAGACGGGAAAAAATTGGGCTTTTTATTCTTGCCTTTACCTTGTTGGCTGGAGCTCCGGGGGGAGAGGAAGGAACAAGGAGGGGTTTGTGCCCTCAGATGGGGATAAATCTGATCACCACGATTGCTCAAACTGCTGAGAAAACTGCTGGCGTTTGGTAATTTGCTTTGCATGCCTAATCCCTCCCCTAAATTATTAATCTGTTTACAGCAAGCAAACTATAAATACTAAAAATAAATAAAATAATTCAGCATTTAAGAATGCCTTTCTGTCTGTTATCCAACTATGTCTCAATGGTCAGATTCAATCTTAAAGGTCTTCCCCAACCTCAACGATTCTGTTTATCATTCCATTTTAGGCAGGTCTCTCCACTATACCACCAGGTTGCTTCCTACATCCCCTGTATATGTTTTTGTAGACCGATTCCTCCAGCACACGTTGCCTCTGCGATACAGGAACAGCATCTCCGATCTTGTTGAAAACCAATATGGCAATGGGAAAAAAAATGAGATGCTGGGGCCTGCCGCTGCCACCGCTATATTTAGATGCTCCTGCTGCCATTTCCGTCGTGCCAGATTGAATTTCTTCCTAACTAAATAACCATGAAGTCGATCTGTTTGGACAGAAGCGACGTTGCGGTATTTTAAATAAACCTTCGCTGCCTTCGCTCAGGGTAGAAATGTCGTGGCCACCACCCAGCGCCTGCAACCGCCTCGTCACGTGAAACCGCAGGAACCTGGATGATCTTCCCTTTAAAAATCCTATCCCTGCGGCGTGGCAAGAGCCCTCCCTGCAGTGGATCAGCTCCAGGGTTGGGTTTTCTTCCTTTTCTTTCCTTTTTCAGTGTTCACGTCGTCTTAAAGCGACTCGCGTGAGCGAAGGCCGCAGGCCGCCTCTTACAGCTGCTGGTAACTATTCCGGTTACACACACTCCGAAATATATTATTTACTGCAACAAAAAGGGACATGGCATATGCTGAAACTCATTAAAAGGCGGCGCTGTATCTGTAAGACTGCAGTGACGGCAGCTTTCTCTCGCCTGCTTTATTTTCCTTTTCTTTGATTGTGCCTTTTCCAACAGTCTGCTCCTGTAGAGTCCTTCCCTCCTCACATAGCGTAATCCAGAATTTGAAACACACAGAGTTTAATTTCTTCTTTTCTTCCTCCCAAATCTACCCATCCAAAGACTAAAAAATGACAAAGCGACTCCTGAAGTATAAAATTTCCGTGGGAGCTTTTCCTTTTAGTTCAGTCTCTCTCTCGTTTGAATAAAAATGTCCCGCTAAAAGCCTGGATCAGGACAGGCTGGGACACAGGGAGATGGACAGGCCAGCCCACCATAAAATTCATTACAAAACCAGAACACCGAGAGCCACAGCTGTCTGATTACTTCAGGGAGAAGAAAACAAGGCAGAGCCCACAGAAAATTAAAGTCCATTTCCTGCACAGGTCATATTTGATTTTTTTTTTTGAGAAGTCTGAATCATGTCTTACAGAACTCTTTTCTATCATTGTTAATTCAGAGGGATTTACAAAGGAAAATAATAAAGAGGCAAAACACATTTTACAAGCATATCTTGGGGCTAACATTTCACGGGCCTAATTTAGATTTATTCCCAATAAGATCTTGAGCCCCAGGTATGGGACGGGAGTTGCTGGCCAGGCTGGCAGGGGTTAAGCAGGGACCAATCATCCTTTTTCATCCAAATAACAGATATTCCAGATATTCCTAAGCACTGCCATGTGCTCAGCTGCAAAGTTCTCCCCCTCATCCCTCAATGCAAACCCCTGGCGTAGAAAATTTAGAAGTTTTGCCACGACTTGGAAAGACCCCAAGGGGGCCGGGGAGCTGGGTGGCGGGACCATCCGTGCCAGCGCAGATGCTGCTCAGGCAGGAGGAGACAGTAAAAAAAAAAAAACAACAAAAGACCACTCTTGAAAAAAGTCCTGTCAGTTAGTTAGGAATGAGAAGTGGAGAGGAGGGATCAGGCTTCTCCCGAGGACGTTGTGTGGTGAGGATGGGTGGATCAGAGGAGTGCAGATAGACGGTCTGTCAGGGCGTGCAGAAACCACGAGGGGCACGGACACCGCTGAGAACACGGCGGGCAGGAGCCAAGGAGGGCAAGGTTTTAATGCCACATGCAGGTGTTAAGACAGACACAGGCTTTGTCACCAGGTTGGTTAACAGCTCTTGAAAAGAATTAGTGAAAATGGAGATTCCTGTTCTCATTACGGAGGGCGCCGTTGGCACCGCTACTCACACCGGAGTATCTTCCCTAGCTTTGAACCTCTTTTTTGTCGATCTCCATCCCATTTCCCTCCAGACACCAGTGACTTGTGGCCAGCCCTTTGGCCCTGCTGGGAAGATGGCATCATCACAGACCGCCCGACGCATGCCGCTTCGGCAAGGAGAGGCAGATACCTGACCAAACAGCGCACCAGCTCGGCTTAATTCATCCCCAGGTTTTAACTGGGTTCTTTGCAGATTCCCATCTTAATTGAGCTGAGTGATAAATGCCTCGCTTTGCTTAATTGGATTACATCTCGTGCTGAACACGTGCGGGCAGGTCTGAAGCTGAGGAGCACAGGGATGGGGAGGCAGCAGAGCCGGATCTCCCGCCCCAGCAGCCCATCACGCACCAGCACGTGCTCTGTTCCTCAAAACCAACCCCAAGAAATAGCATCAGGGAAGAGGTTAAGGCTGGTTGCCAGGGAACGCGCCGGCCACCAGCTAGAATGAGATGGTGACTTCATTTTGTACATCAGATAAGTAGTGAAAACTCAGTTTTGCGGTTTATTTACTCCCCTGGGTTCAGATGGACGCAGTGCCTGTTCCCCGGCAGTCGGGCAGGGTTGCAGCCCTGTGTTGTGAAGAAACTGTTATATAATTTTATATATATGAACATACAGAGACAAAACATTTCCTGGTAAGGCTTCAGCAGCATAACCTAATGAAATGGAGCATGTGGTCCAGCGGTAGCAGAAGCAGTTTCACCTAAATATCCGAATATACTAAGGTGTAGCAAGAACTGAACAGAACAGGTACTAATTGCACCCAGTGATGAGCACAGGAAGGAAGAAGCCATATTTCTGACTAAGAGACTTTGCCTTTCCATTAGATATGCAGTTCAGGCATCTGCTTTTAGAAATCCCTTCTGTGGAACAAAAAACCTGACTGCCTTTACCAATTTTCACCCTCCAAAACCAACCGCTCCCTTGGCAGCGTGACGACTCTGCATCCTCCCCGGGATGGGTCCAGGTGTGTGGATATTAGGACACACATGGGTCATAAACCCTAAACCCCCACACAGTTCCCAGCCCAGAGAAACAGAAATTCACACATGGATGCACATTTTATCTTTGCACAGTTACTCTAATATCAAGTGCAAAATGCTCTCAGGCAGGAGGAGACCACCCCAGGACGTTCCTCTTTTCCCCTTTCCTTACATGTTTTTCATAAAATTTCAATATAAAACGTGCGTTTGCAAGCAGTGGAAGTATTTCACAATTAATGTCACAAAAACCTTCACTGTGCTCGGGGAATGAGTTACTTCAGCAAAAATAAGGTGCCCTTTAAAAACTATAACCGAAGAAAAAGCAAAGTGAGGTAACCAGTGGTGGTGCTTTTAAAGGTACAGAATTGCACTCCTCTACACCAAAATGCAACACTGATAGGTCTTTTGAAATATGACCACTTAGGGCTGACAAATTAAAATACTTGGGTCTTTAAGCTCGTTTTATTCTTCTCATAGCTTAAAAGCAGCTGTCCTTGTGCTCTTGTTGTAATGGACATAAAATTCCCATGTGCAATCCCGTACAGGCACGAGAGGATATTTTCTTGCAGCAAGTTTCATGCTGAAATTTGAGCATAAGTGTCCAAGGAGCCTAAAAAGCCTGTGTTTTGGGGGAAAGAAAACTCAATAAACCCTAAAAATGTTTTCCTGGGCTGGTACCAGCTGGAAATGTGTTCCTGCGCTGCACCAGTGCTGCTGAGGGGAATCTCACATTTAGAAGCTTAGCTGCAGAGCTGCTTTAATAGCTTTTTTTTTTTTTTTCTGCTTTAACAGCATTTTGTCCCCGAGCAAGCAGCCCCAATAGCTTTCTGTTCCCAGTCTCTGGAGCTGTTTTTACCCCACCCCACGATCCACGACTGCACTTGTGAGGGAGCGGTACCCAGTCAGACAATTGCAGCTGCGCTTAGTCCTTGACGAACCCTCCAACATCAGCCCCCTGCAAACCCACCCAAACTGGTTTGGCCAACAGAAGTAGGGTAGAACCACGCCTGAAATAAGCCTGAATTGCTGTTTTACATGTCCTCACTCCAGCCTGCCACACCAGCATTCCTGGGCTTTGCAGAAAAGTGATACATCCAGCTGAGAAAAGAGCTTATCCTCCAAAAATCTAAGTCTAGACTTCTCAAAGGTTTGTCTCCTGCCCACCAGAAACATCGGCTCGACCTCAGGGGACAGATACAAACCAGGCAGGCACTTGCTCACCTTCACCACTCCTCTCTGTGCTTCCATCAGAGATTCCCTTCCCTATGGAACAGCTTTGGAGCAGGGTAAGGGGTTAACAGTGGTTTTTACACAAGCCCTATTTGGAGCATTGGGGTATAACGGATAACAGATCCCATTGGCCAGAATATTTGTTAAAACCCCCACTTTTTCTAGATAAAAGGTTTGTCTCTCCAGCACATCCGAATTATTTCGGTTCTCAGGGCAGAGCTGAACGGTGGGGATCAGCATTGACCCCAGCACAGCCGAGTGTCACAAGGGAACTTGAGCTCAACTCCTCACCAAAAAATAAATAAATTAAAATTAAAGGGGTTCTATTGCTAAAAGTAGGTCTGTTACCTAGAAAGCTCAAGACTTAAGATTTTTGTCAGAGATCTTTTATAGGTTGCAGTTTCCTGCACGAGGCCATTGCAGGCTCCTTTGGGAGCCCAAGGGAGGCTGGTGGGATACCTGCCGCTGCTGGTGCCTGCCCTCCCATCTGCAATAAACATTTAAACCTTGATGTACGCTTTGGATTTCTCGCTACCGAAGATCTCTGTTGTGAATTTTATTTCCACTCATTTGCAGGACACATCAATATATATTAACCCCTATTTTCATTTATGGGATACAACAGAATCCAATCCATTTTGGTTTAAAAAATAATTACTAAACCAGCCTATTAGAAGACTTAACTTTTTTTTTTCCCTTTACCTATTTCCTTTTCTCTAAGGAGCCATGAGGAGTAAAGCTGACATTAACCACTCATCTATTTCCTTCCCCTTTCTTGCAGAACTTTACTTCTTGAGACCCATTGCTGCAGAAGATGATCTTAAATCTTCTGTTTATTGGTCATTTGCATCTACTTTCCTGCTTCAGTAACACAAATTACATCTAATTGAAAGACTTGTATGAAGCTATTATACGGTAATGTCTAGAATATTAAAAGGTGCTAATATGTATGAGGAAAAAGCCTATTTACTTGTCTTTTCAAGCTCTGTTAAAAGCACACAAAGAAAATTTATTTCCTTCAGGGAAGACAACCTTAGTTTGCGAATTTGTATAGATCCTGCAAGTGCAAAACAAAGACTGAGTGCCTCCTTTTAAGATGTATATTTGATAATTTAATTCAGGAAGGAAAGCTCCGACTTTCATCGAAGATTTAGGAAGAGCTTCATTCACGTTATCGTTAAATTCTAGATGTGAGAATTGGGTGAAATTACTTGGACAGAAGAGTCGCTTCTGGCGAGACAGATGCAGAAGAAATCCCATGAACATCCTTGTTTTCTGTAGGGCCTGCACGCTTAGAAAAACCTTTACTCTTAACAAGAAAAACTCTTGCTTTTACTACAGTCTGACCACATTTTTATCGTTAGGCTACCACAAGAATGAGGAAAGGTTAGTGTAGCTCTGGCTACGGCAGTCTTAGAAGCTTCTGCTTTAGCTCTGCTTCAAACAGACAATACAGAAAAATCTGGAGGACATAAAATTGACATAAATATATGGATCATGAGGAAAACCAGGAGAGGGGACAGCAACTAGAATATAAAACCAACTGCTTGCAACTCTCCCAACATTTCTCTTGTTTAGCTTTGTCTGACAGCTGGTGAGCAACCAGCACCACACGCTCACCATTGAGACCCCAGCTTGAAGTTCAAGCCATTTAGGAATCTACATGAAGGTTAAGTTCACGCTATTTTGCATATCCTAACCTGCCTTTAAATGCATTACAAATTCAAAGATGAGACCTTCCACTTCTATAGCCTTTCTGGAGGGAGCTTCAAGTGTTTTTTTCCGTTTTTAAAAAAATAAAATCTGAGCATAAGGGAGGTGGCAACTGAAGAGCATCATCTTCCCCAAATAGGCTGGGATACCAGGAGAAGCAAAACTTCAATTCCCTGAAGGTGAAAATGAACTGAAGTATTCAAGAGGAAGCAAAACACATAATTCCTGCTCTCTCAGCTTACAGAAGCACCTGACCAGAGTCATTTCAGGCTGGAGCTGCCAAAATTTGAAGGAGATGCCACGACTTGGAAGTCCAGGGCAGGACTTTAGTCCAAAAATTGGTCTTTGAAAAACTCATTTCATAGCAAACTGAAAGCAGTTTTAACAAGCTACACTACGTTATCTTTGAATTATGTTATCATCACCACCATCCCCAGGGAAATCTTATGGGGTGTGTGAACAAAATCCCGGCACATGTAATAGAGTGCACAAAGCCCCTTTCAGGAGTGTGAGGAACACGGTGTCCTCCAGCGAGCAAAACAAAAAGAAATGTAAGAAACGACCCTGAAGTGGTGTTAAATGTTTTACATATCAGACAAGAAAATAATTACCCAATAAGAAATCCATTTACTGTAGAAATCTTTTGGGGTTTTTTAAAAAAATAAATTCAGTACCATGTAGTAAAATAATTCTTACTATGGATAAAGCCTCATCTTGTTGTACAAATGTTCAGCTGTTTGAGAAGAAAGAAGTTTTTATACCAAAAACTTGCTACTAAGCTGTCGTGAAAATTAGACCAGCTCAGCCACTGCAGAAATCTTGGTGGGATGCTGTTGGTGAGGCTAATCTACTGGAGTTTGACAGCAGATAAGAGAGAAAAATGGGGAATATTAACCATTTGCAACTACATTTATGTTAAAATATAAAAACGAACGAAGAACATAAGTTTCAAAGCCCTGGGATGTTCAAAGCTAGGCAGAAGCAATTATGGGCTACGTCTCAGCAGGTCTGCACCTCAAAGTCTGAGTAAGTCACAAAGAGATTATGAATAAAAACAGGATTAGGGCACTCATTAATGGAGAATAAGTTCAGATTTCTGAAGTGATATAGTTTGCAGGTTTTTTGGCTTATAGCAGAGGACGATGTATCCGAAGGGCTGCCAGAAGGAAGCTACCAGAAGGATTTCTAAGCTTAGAGAAACCGGCTTTGTTGTGAAAGCCTCCCAGATTTCATCCAAGGGAAGGCAAAGAGCTCCCAGGAGGAGAAAGGCTCTTGAGTTCTGCAGACAACAACAACAACAACAAGGTGATGCAACAGCTAAGAGCTGGATTATTTTGGGACTAAAATACAGATGCGAGTTTGATAGCAAAGGTAATTTTCTCTCCGTAAATTATTCTGACAGATGGGTACATTTTCTAAGAGGAGAAATTACATGTTGAAGTTTATTGCATGCTCTTTCTGAACTCGCTTACTCTGAGAGAAATTACAGCTTTCGGGAGGGAAGGAGCGCGGTGGTCAAAGCTGGGCAGACATGTCGGTTGGACGGGGACCACCCATGGGGCAGAGAGCTCAACCTCCCCAAAACAGGCTGTGGTGGTCCCTCATCAGCTCCCATCCCTGGAATGACAAGAGTAATCAGAGAAATAACTCAGACCAAGTGTTTTCAACCTGCCCCATACATGTTATTCAGAGCCCTACAAGGCTGGGAAGCTTTGGGTTTCCTCAATTTGCCATTTTCTGAATTGTGTCTAGACTTTTCCAGGAATTCCTTTAAAAAGCACTCGGGAGCAACAGGTTGAAGGTGAAATTAAAGGTGAAATTACTTTCTAGAGTGAACTGCGTATGAATGCTTTAGAAGTTTGCCACCTGCTTTGTTTCAGATGTTATTGTCGATGGCGTGCAGTCTTCTGATGAGAAGACCTTGCTTCTTGCAGAAGGCAAGGCAGCATTATAAAGGCTTTTCTTAAAATTAGTCATTCGCAGCCATGAAAACGTCATATTTTTCATTTCACTTTTCATCATGCTATTAAAGAGAGTGGTACTGTTTCTGTAAAACAACTGCCCACACAGCACCTGCTAGTGTCACAGCTAGAATAGTGCATTAATTTATTTTTTTTCAGGGTATCTTGAAAGTATAGACTGTACAAGCATTTACCAGAATTTCTATCACTTGCTAAACGTATGCACTAAAAAAAGATTGATCTAAACCAAAATGTAGTCAAACTCACCCTTTTGAATAAAATCCTAGGAACTTAAACCAAAGACATGTATATTCATATGGCATCTGCTCACGGAGGATGAATAAATGAGGTACCAGTCAAGTATTTTCCAAGGAGATACAACTGCTACATGGAAACACTGACTGATAATCATTTAGATTTGCATTCATTTTCCATTAAACGTTGATTATTTGGCCACTGTTGGTAGAAAGGTTATTTAAATACTTCCATTCTTTCACATATATGAAAATGTTGATGAAATATATAAATATATATATATAACCAACCCTATTTTTTCTTCTCTTTCCCCTCTTCCATTAGGGTAAAACACTCCCTTAATTCATATATCCAAGATCTCCATAACACCAATCACGACATCTTCCCCCTGCCTCTACATTTCAGAACATTTTAATAAATGAAACACTTAAAGGTCTGCAGAAAACTCCAGAATCTGTTTCTATAGAGACAGGTCTGCCTTGATTCAGTAAAAGGTTTATAAAAAGAGGAAAAAAAGGACAAGGCATCAGGACAACGAGCAGCATTAAACGTGCTGGATAATCATAATCCACTGAGATTTCGGGCTTACAGATGAGCCTAATTAGTGAATAACTACTTGTAAAGAGATTGCACCCAAGTGTGGCACCCAAGCCAGCTGCACTTGGCACAAATAATTTGAGTTAAAAGCAGGCGCAGAAGCCGAGGTGTGTATGAACACACTTGCAACTGTGCCAGCTGCACGAAAGCTCCCTGCTCCGGGAGGCACTTAAATCGCCCCATTTGGAAAACGATTTATTTGCCCCGTTTTTTTCAGATCGCGGGCTGAGGCTCATTAGATATTTGCAGGTAATTCACATTCCATTTCAAGACCATATATTATCCACCGTAGGGAAAACCGGTTCTCGTTATATGCCGTGCATATTGTTCAGCCCTTTGAGAAAGGGGAGCAGTGATTTATCAAAGCATCGCTCCACATCTATAATTTCTCATTATGGATGTGCTGTATTTTATACGCAGTGCCTCAGTAATCCTGATTAAAGTATATATCAAAAGCTACAAAAAGTAGGGAAGGATTTTTTTTTTCCTGTTGCTAAATTTTTAAAAGGAGGAGTTGTCGTGTACATATTCCATATCAATGTTGTTAAAGAAAGTGATGAAAAGGCACAATGCATTTGGAGCAGCCATTGGTGCCACTGTGGCAGTGTGACACACCCTAAATCTCATTAAATCCTCTTTCTGTAAGAGACAATAAAATGACACATTTTTGAACTTATTGCCCATGGTGGATACAGTACTAATTAGTTCAGTCTAACCATCAGGACCTTGCCATTTAATAAGCATTTCTACTCTTCCTTTTTGAATGACCACCACCAGCTCCAAGTCTGGCGCCATCACCTGCAGCCAACAGACCTCTTCGAGCTGTTCTGAGCCATTCTTGAGAGCAAAACCACACACAGGGGAACACACACAGGGACATCACAAGCATTTTGGGCTTCCATTATTCAAATGAGCTTTGGGCATTTTGAAGGTTAGCATGGGCAGTGATGACCAGAGGGGTTGAGTTCTGCAGCTGGAGAGGCTGAGGGCTTTCTGGCACCTGGGGAACAGATGGATCATGGAATCATACAGGTTGGAAAAACCCCCTGGGATCATCGAGTCCAACCATTAAGCCCACTCTGCAAAGCTCACCCCTAAACCATCCCTCCAACACCACATCTCAACAACCTTTAAACACCTCCAGGGATGGGGACTCAACCCACTCCCCGTGCAGCCTGTGCCAATGGTTGATCATTCCAATGTTAGTCATGGTAAGGTGCAATCAGGACCTCAAATACATGACTACCCATCAGCCCATGGAGGGGCTGCAGGTTTTTACATCCAGAGGTCATGCAATTCTCTCATGAGCACGTGGGAGGAGAATATAAAAGGTTTAGAGCTCCAGGTTGATGACCTTCCCTCACAGACTGCAAAACACTGCCCATTTAAGTGGGAAAATGAACAGAACAGAGTCCCCACCATCACTGCATGGAGCAGAGACACGCGGGGTCCCGGCAATCGTGTCCAGTTGCCATAGAAACAACCTTGCTTAAAGAGGAGAGTGTTTAATGTTCCATTACTGGGAAGTACTGCAGCGAATTGTGCTCATTTCTACGGGGGCACATTGTGCTTGTGGTGCAATTCCTGTATTTGCGCACTTCACCAGATTCCAGATTCCCCTTTGGAAAGCAATTCACTGGAGCGCCTAGCCCAAATGACAGGTAGGGAGCCTGATTGCAATGACATTTCCATGGCAGGAATTTCTCCTCCATCTGGCACCAGACCTGAGTGCCACGGATTAAAACAAGTAACCCTAGGGCACTGGTATACAAAAAAAAACCCCAAACCAACCAAGATTGTGTAGTCAAAATATTTCGCAGAAGCGAAGTGCTCCTCAACTTTCTGGGGCCATGCAGTAGCTCCCAGGTCATCACAGCAGGCAGCCCTCGGGTCTTGGGACCACCTCCACAACCCTACCTTTGGGGATAGAGGTGGGAAGAGACCACAGGTGTGAAAACACGCAGTGCTACAGCAGGGGTGACTCTAAAAATACTGCAGTTACCAGCAATACCTCTTATTCGAGACACAGGCCATGTGTTGAATTTACTTCAGCTTCCTGGGGGAGTACAATGTAGGAGATCCATGCATAATTCTGTATCCCAGAGATCTCGCACAGGTAACTCAGTACATCTCCCTGGACTCCTTCAATGTTCATGTTTTGCATTTTCTGCTGAGCCAAGTAGGCATCACTGCAACATTCTGATTATTTTTTTTTTTGTCAGCAGTTAAAGTTTACTCAATAATCATAAGCCCAGGAAATAAAGAAGAATAATTATTCTTATTTTAACTGGTGCTAATAGATGACTAAAGTATCAGTCAATACTGTTCTCAATTACATCTTTGGCTGAAATACCCATTTTCCCCAGAAATGTGATCAGTTTTTTTTTTTTTTTCGTTCTAATTATGACTACCATGTAACATCAGCAGAACCTTCCCAAGGGGAAGGTCCCAAGCCTGACAGGAGTATCCAGGACACGTACCAACCCAGGCAAAGGTCCTACCTCAACCCTCACCCATCTATTCCTTCCCACCCCTGCAGAGGGCTTCCCCAGGGCTCCTCCAGGTCTCCAGCACCAAGATGAAGTGGCACCAACCACACCGTGTCACCCCAGGGAGTTTATCCACGCTCCATTTGCGGGTTAGTTATTTGCCTTTGCTGAAAGCTGTTCCGACACTGTGGAACATATTTCCACCCAAGGCTGGCCTTTGAGAAAGTAAATGAAAGCCCAGAGTCAAGTCAAATGCCACAGCTTTTGTACATAAAGCCAACTGAAGGTTTACTTTCCATCAGCTCTTCCCAAATACTCCCCCCTCTTGCTTTCCTACCGCTGTCCCGAGAGCTTCACCAGGAGCTCATATGCTGACGCTGGGCAACCTCACTTTCCCTGCCTTTTATTTATTTAAAATTAGGTCTAAAATTCTGCTTTCAAACAAACTTGTTGGGGCCACGAGTTTCACAGCCTCACTACAGAGACTGAAATGACCTATTCTTCCTCCTCAACTTCCCTTGGGCTTTATATGAATATTGCCCGTGACAGGGAGGTTGGATTAGATGATCTCTAATGTCCCTTCCAGCCTAGGCCAGTCTATGATTCTAAAATTGTGCCTCCTCTTACTCCCATTATGGCCTCCCCCATGACGCTGGCCACTTTGTGTGTCCTGTTCACTCATTTCAAGTGCCTTTTCTGTCATTTTCTCAACTGAAACAGCACAGTCTACTTGCTTTTCCCTGTACAAGTCACCTCATCCTCTAATAATTGAGAAAGAGGACAGTAATTATCATTCCTATGGTCTTTTAGATCCCGGATAAGGGCAAATGCTGTCAGAAAAACACTTCAAATAGACATCACTTCAATTTACCTATTAGGAAGGGAGATAACAAAGAAATATTCTATTGTTCTTTTGAGTCCTGCCCCTGCCTCCAGCACAGAGCTCCTGGGCTGTGTGGGACTCCTACATTCAGCCTGTGCCAAACCAGGGTACTGGAAATATCACCACCTTTCCTGCTGGTCTAGACCTGGGGAGCAGCCTGCAGCAACTGCAGAATACCCCGAGGTCTGAAAGCAACCACCAAACTTTCACATCTCCCCACTGAGATTACTAAAGAACTTCTGTGTGTTGCTCATGGAAGAAAAAAAAAAGGAAAATATGTAAATAACATCCTCCCTGTGAGAACATAAGCACTTCATCATCATAAGAAGCACATGTCCAGAAGGTAAAATTAGGTGAAATGAGGATGCAACAACTGCTGGTCAATAGCTCGCAGCGTGGCTGTGCGTCCCTGGAGGTTTGCATGGCCAACAGGAGAGGACTCAGATGCACTGAGGAGTACTTGAGAATAACTTTCAAACTCAAAACCAGCTCCAAGTCTCCTTGCAGGCAGCTCTAATTCTGCTTCGGCTTTGCATATTTTGTTATCAAAATACTGCAGCTAAATCTTGCCTCCTTTTTGCGTGTAACGATTCACTATCCGTACCAAGTTTCAGAATTCACAACCTGATTCAACACAATCATTTGGTTAAGTTTCCACAGTGAGAAAACTAAGTTGCCGGTGACATGTTCTCAAAAAAATTAAAATGAAAATAAAAAAAAATAAAATATTAAATATTAATTTTTTTTAAAAAATCTCTAGGATAATTCTTAAATACTAAACACAATCTCGCTGCAAAGAAAGGAATAGAAATCCAAACCCGGGCAAGCCTCAGCTTTCAGCCACGACAAGCTCACAGGTGCAGTTTTGGGAGATGTTTGGTCCCCTGGGGCTTCCTGCAGCTGGGGTGGGATGTAAACCCCAAGGAGCAGGGACCGAGTAAAACCAAACGCACCCCAGCCAGCTGAGGAATCCCTCACCCAGAGCCATTCAGCTCTGACGCACAAGGCGACATCTAATTAATGATCTTTTGTCAGCAAAGTCATGCACCATGAAGCAAGTGAAAAAAAATAACAAAAAAAAATAAAAAAGGGATATTGAGCCATGGGGCTCTGGCTGCTGCTCATGACAATATTCCCCAGCTCAGGGGAAAAGAGGATTCGGGCACAGGGGTGCCCAAGGTCCTCGTGCATCACACGGAGAGATGCCCACCAAGAGCAAAGGGGGAGAGCTGTAGCATCACGTGTTATGTTGGGTCAGGTTCCACTCACACCCACCTTCATCATTCTCAGTGTTTCACTACAGAAAACGGCAGTATAACGCAAATAATTCAGTGAACTTTAATGAGGCAGAAAACAGATTTAAGACAGGAACACACACAAGCTTAAGTGCTCTTTCCAGGCAGCTCAGAGACCAAAAGAAGATTTTCAGCAGAAGGTTGTCTTCCCTACTGGAAGAATTCAGGTAGTTGTATTTTCAGGGAAAATTTAAAAAAAAAAAATCCTTACATTTGGTAATTCTTGATTACACATTTCTGTAAAAGCTACATCGGTGTTGGCAACTGAGAACGGAAAAACGTCAAAAATTCTGACAGCACAGTCTATTCTTACAGCACAGAGATGAGTCACTTCTCCAGAGAGCGACCACCCAGCGGTATTGGGGAACAGATATTTTGGTCATTAGAGTTGCTCGTCAAGTGCAATCAGAGACATCCAAAAGGGGCCAAGCTCTCCCAAACAAGTCCCCTCATCACCCGGCTTTGTCAGCACCACGTCACATTTGCCCTTAGGGCTGTGGTTGGGAGATGGGATGAGCTCTTCCCATCAGGGACAAACATCCAAGGAGAAGCCTTGAGTGGCAGCTCAGCGGGCGCGGAGGCTGCAGCCCTGAGGGACCTGCTGGACATCCACAACCTCCAAAATATTTATTTCCTTCAAATTCACCTGGCTTAGGGACGGCTGTTTCCCACCACAAGGTAACAACTCACAGGTTGCACTTTATTCCAGCTGAAATCCACAGGGGAGAAGCGGTAAATGGGCACCCAGACTGGCTTTGGACAAGGTGGCTCAGAAAAAAAAAAAAAAAGTAATTCACATTTTTGAGACTATTTAAAAGCATTATCAGTGTTAGGGATGAGCAGAGATTAACGGGAGCAGAATTCATGAGCTACCCATGGGTTAGACCCTTCCGAGCAGTGCTGTAGGGGGAATTTTGGTTTAACCAACATTTTTGCATTCGAAATGCAGAAAAGCAAGACCCTGAATATGTTTATATTTCCTTTAAACCTTCTGAAGCCTTGAACTCTTAAGGAAAAAAAAAATGACAGAATAGTCTTTTCTTTTTGTGGAAATAGTTTTTTCTGGAGTTGTTTTAACGTACAAAATTAGGTGTAATTCCCCATTATACACTGTATTATTCTAATATGACTGAGTACTACTCTATTCAAGATGCACCACGATGGCAAGCACTGCTGCAGCTTCATAGCTCATGAGTTCTTCTAAGGGAAAACTGTTGTGGAATTTCCAAGTTGGTAACCTCCTTTGGGAATTTCTCAGTTAAAAATAGCAGTCCAGAATTTTGTTTATCTGTTGTTTGGGTTTATTTTTAGAAAAAAACTTTTTTAGTTTTCTTTTTTTTTTTAAATCCTGTAGGCAGAGAAAAAAGTCCACCTCTGCTGTCTTTCAGCAAAGAATTCCAGAGGTTGGACGCTTGGCTGCCAACACCCTGAGGAACCACTGCAGGCAGGAAAAAATTATAAAAAAATCATCCTTAAATCTCAGCTCAAGAGCTTGGTCAGACTCACAATCTGTGCTCTCCACTTGCTTTATGGGCATTAAATCACTGCAGAATGAGCTGCTTTGGACAGCAGAGACACCAGCCACCACACAGAGGTCATGACCTGGCTGGACGCCAGAGCAATTCAACAATTTTATTAATTTGGGGAGAGAGAAGTAAGCAAATAACTTCCTCATTACACATTTTTATAGCGGTGTGCCCTGTACACACCTAACAAACTAACCGGGGATTATCTGAGGTCAAGCAAAAACCAAAAAAATAAGAGTTTTGAAAATACGAGGACGAGATAGCATTATTTTGAGTCTTCACAATGTTTCTCCAGTGGGAACAGAGATTGTTTGTGGAAATAATAACATTAATAAAGGTGACAAAGAATGTTACTAAGAGGTTGAACCCATCTTCAAAGAGTTCAGAATAGTCTCTTCTGGAGCTCTGTTGTTCAGGGCTTGGGTGTTGTTTTTTTGGGGTATTTTTTTTTTTTTTTTTAGAAAATGCAAAGTTTTCCATTTACAATTGGGAGAATACTTTCCAGGTCTGGATGCTACTGCTATAGGTGATGCTACCATCACTCCTCCAGGTTTGGAGACCTGGAGATGACCTCAGTCAAACAGACCACCACCATAGCAGGGGCCATGGGAAGTATCTGCCCCTCCTCTAGCCTTGGGAAGATAACTGCTTCACTTGCAGGTTAAAAAAAAATAAAATTCCTCTTTGCAATAAATCATATAATTTATTTTTTTTTTTAGTGTTTGTATTGGGACTTACAAAAGTGTCACCTTAAAGTTACCTCTTTTCTAAAGCAGGCATATTTTAAAACCAATTTTTTGAAAGGGAATGAAATAAAAGGTTGTGGCAGATCCACACAGTGGTGTTGCCGTTGTCTGCAAGAAGGGCTCTTAAAAGGTGTCGGGAAACACTCTGCAGTGTTTCACGGGCAACGCTCCTTAGTCCAAGGTGTTAGTTTTGCTGCTGTGATTCTCCATCCTTGTGATCCATTCATAAAAGCAGCAGCTCTGCTGTTTGCTGAGGAAAGGGGAGCTGCCCTAGGAAGCTCTACTGACTGTGATCATCTGCTTTTTTCTTGCCTGCCTTTTCCAGCATCTCCAAATAACTCACCGGATGCATCTGCAGCTCATTAAAAGAAAGAGCCCTTGGTAACACCTGATGTGTCGGCACTCATGGTGCAGCCCACAGAAACCCTCTCTAAGTGGCACAAGAAAGTTCCTCCTCCTGAGTGTAACCCCTCGAACTGCACAGTCATTAAGACAAGGTGTCAAAAAAACCCCAAACAAGCCAAGAAAAACACTCCGGCAGTCATTAAGTGAAAATACCTTAATTAAGCAGAGCAAATGGCTATTATTAGAAAGTCATCTCTTATTTATAAGCAGTGTAAAATTTTAATAAGCGTGAAGGCACCAGTTGCTTAACTAAAATTAACCAATTAGGTCAAACGAGACCAAACCATACAGCACAAGAAGTGTGTCTTTAGCATCTCCCGAACACCGAGAGCTTTTAAAGCCAGCTTGAAATCGGGCAGAGACTGGGCTGCAGTGACCCCCGGGAGCAGCGGCATCCCATCCTGGGAAGGGTCGGGGTCCCTCTGCTGCGAGTCCTCCTGCTGATGCCTGATATACCAGCTCTGCAACCACTGCTTACTCGTGGGATGGCTCAGTTTTGAGCCAAACATCGTTTCACTCCCACCTTCTCTTCTCTTCCAGCCACCCCTGCTGAGGGAGGGCTCGGCTCACCTTGCTCGCCCCAGCCCCTGCCCTGCAGCAGAGAGCAGCCATCAGCGGGGGGCTGCTCCCAGGTCCTCAGCAAGCCTCTTGCAGCTGGAAAGAGCACCCCAAACCAGCAGTTTGCCTTTTTCTCCCTTATATTGAATTAGCACAGAATGTCAAAAGCACACAGAGTTGAATTTGGTTTTTTGTGGTGCCTTGCAGCTGCGGTGGCGAAGGGCAGTCTGACTCCTCAGGCCCTGATCTGACACAGCAAAGGTGTGCTGAAGCCAAAATCTTGGGGAAGGGAGTGACGAGCTCAGTTATACCTGGGGTCAACTCATCCAGCAGCTGCTGCTTCATGCCCACTTCCAAAACTGAGCTTCCCAAACCAGCAGCCTTTACTATATCCACCAAACCAAGGCCCAAACTGGTGTCCCCACCCTCCTCCCCTGCCATGCACATAGTCTTGTCATCAACCACGGCCACAATTCGTATGACAGGTCCTGAATTCGAGTTGTTTCAGGCTCAACCCTGTGTCCATTTCACCAAAAACCCGTCATCAGTTTTCCAAAGCAAGTGCCCACACAAAGTTAATGTGAAGCCACAGTGTTTTCCCAGATGCCCATATCCCAGGTGTCGTGTTCATGCACCGTGCACCTTCTCTATCCCACCAGACATCCTACTACCAGACATCCTATCATTTGGAATTTGCTTGATTCTTGGTCTCAAAACTCGCTGCTGCAGGTTCTAGTCTGTTCGTTCAGTCACTTCCATGAGTGAAGAGGAGGTGGGGAGAAGATCCAAAGTCTATTCTATATTTCAGTAATACTTTCATGTACTTCAAAGCTTTTCCCCAGGGCTTGGAGGCTTTAGGCATCTAAGCATGATTCAGTGGTATCTGGGTGTTAGAGCTCATGAGGAGCAACTTCTGCAAGGGGGTTTGGAAAGAAAGAGCTGTTACCACGTTTTATATTAAAGACCTTAATCATTAAATTTATTAAATAGTATTAAAGACCTTAATAATTAAGAATTTATGTCAAGGAGAAGACAGCTGCTTAGAAAGTAATGAACAGAGGAAGAAGGAGGGTTGGGATCATCAGGAATAGCACAAATAAAAGACAGGACTGAGGATGATCAGACAAACTTAACCACAAGCACCAGCAGCTGTAGAGAAGCCCAGTTCACTGAGGCCCTGAGCTTTCTCCCAGGGTTAAGCCAGGACAGACACAAATGAGTTGCAATCCAGACTTGAAGTCAATAACCGCAAATACCGATTCGTACCAAAGAAGGTTTTTACCGGTTTATGCAAGAAAGATAATTATCTGCTTGACCACAAAATTACATGCTATGAGGAATAATTTTACTCATTTAATAATTAGAAGATTAACCAAAGGTCTCCACGCAGCAGTAGTAAGAGTTGATCTTGCACATTATGTGGGATATAGTTCATTAGTTACAAGTAGCTGGTCTTAATCTAAAGCATAATAGCCCTTTACAGCCAGCAAAAATTACAGTTTCCTTTGTAAGGTCTATTAGCTTCAGCCGATAACTGCTAGCCTATTGCCTTCATTTTGCAGACACCAGACTGATTATAAACTGAGTAAATAATAGCAGGCTACAGGTTTCTCAGTATTTTAATCTAGCCCTTCAGCTTATGTCAAGCCTCCCGTGCTCACTGCTTTTGTACCCAACTCTTTATGCTCAGCACAACCTAAAAATCAGAGAAGAGCTCGGCTGCAGCCTCTGACCCAGCGTGGAAAATGTTAGCATCAAGATGAGAATGACATCGATGACCTCCAGGGATGCACATACAAAATGACATTCCACAGCCTCCCATTCCACCTCCCCGGGAAGGATCTGTGCCTGCAGAGGCAGAGAAATCCATCCCAGGGGAAGAGGCACTGGTGAGAGCTTTCAGAAAATCGCTCTCCAAAGTACGAGACTGTTCGGCTGGAAGTGAAACCCAACCCAAATTAAAGGTTAGCAAAGAAAAACAGCTCGCAGCTTAGCACAGATCACAGACAGGTTTTTCACCAAGTGTAAAATAAAGAAATGTATCGCCAACAAACCTGAAATAACTGTTCCAAAGATAGTATGGTTTGACTCTTGCATTAATGGAAAATGGGAAGGTTTTTTGAATTTTTTTTTTTTAAAAGGTTGTTCAGGCAAGAAGTTTCCAAAGATATCAAGTTGGAGGGATCAGTATCTGCATGTACATTCACAGACTGTATTTTAGGCTGTGGACTATCTCCTCCAACACTCAGCTGCATTTGTGCAGCTCTCCATTCCCCCCCACAACGGTTTCATGCCCTGAAGTCAGCTGTAGTGCCTCGCCATGACCTCTCCTATTGGAAAGGAGGGCAAGGTAAGATGGGGCCAGATCCCTTTTGAGGTGCGTGGTGATGGGGATGAGGGGAAGAAGGAAAATCTGACCACAGGAGACTGCTTAGATATTAGGGAAAACCTTCTCCCCAAGGGGGTGGCCAAAAAGCAGGGCAGAGGGTTGAGCATCGCTCTCCTTGGGGAGGGGAGAAGGTGCTGAGCAGCCTGATCCTGCTGACAAGACCAGGGTTTCACCAAGCAGCTCAGGGGTCCTGCCCAAGGTGGGACACTCTAAAGGGGTTTGTCTGGTTGTTTTCTTTTTATTCCAACTGGGAGTTGATTTTTACAAGCAAAATCAGCCACTTGCATGGGGCTAAGACAAGCTCCTGAGATCTGTAGCTCCTGCTCAGACCCATACGTGTCAAAACATGATAAACCAACATTTTTTACATGAATACATACATCCTAAACCAGAAAAATCCTTTAGAGTAAAAGGCATTCCATCCTTGTTTAAGTGGACATCAATGCATTGTGTTGAAAAGGCAGACTTGAAGGCACAGCTAATTTCAGGTTTAGGTGACAGAGGCAGCTCCCTTGAAACCAGTCCCGGAGCTCACGGGGAATCCTCAGTCCCCACATGCTCTTGCCAGCAGTGGAGCTCAATCACAAAAGGGTTTCGCTGCAATTAACCCCAACGCTCATTTTAATCCCTTCTGGTACTAACAAGCTACCCTGTTTGCTCTAGCTCTGCTCCCATTTGTACGGGAGATGTTCACCGGGAACCGCCGTCCTCCGAATCAAAGGGCTCTCCTAACAAACAGATGCTAATTACCCAGTTGAAGAACTACACGCTAATGAACACGGGCCCTTCCTGCATTTTCCAACCTAATCTGATTGCTAATGTTCTTGCAGCAACAGTTGGGGACATGTGCTGCGTGCCTTGGGTAACGGTTTGCAATCTGCCGCCGTTCAGCGCAAAATCCAGGAGCCAAGCTGGGGCTCCGAGCGCTCGTGAGCGGCATTCGTGGCCCAGAGATAATCACTGGGGAAGGGAAATGCTCATCGCAGAAGCTGCTGGCGGGGGATTTGGACACAAAGAGCTTGTCCTTGTTCCTCTTGTCTCCTTGGTGCCTGGAGAACCGGGCACAGGAGAGGCAGACAGGCTCGTCTAGTGCTCATCACCAGAGAAAGCCGCTCAAGGCAAGACCCCAGGATCCTCACACCAAGCAGTTACTAAGCACAGAAGAATAATTTCACCACGAAAATACACAATCCAGCTCATATGTATTTCCATAACTGGTGTGAAGAGCACCGAACCTGAGAAGAGGGAGAATATATGTAGGTTTACATTTAAAAATAAACATTTTGAATTACTTTGCAGATCATTTTAAGGCCCAAGAGGTGTCCAAGCACAGCTTACCCAGTGTTGGTAACAAACCTCAACACCAGCTAAATTAATAGAAAATTTTATAGAGAAATTAATGCGCTACCTGTTTTGTTACTCTGAGTAACATAGCCCACAGAAATAAGTTAAATTGATGAACGCAAAAGGATGTGAATCACTTAACATTGGGATAACTGATTGGGGAAAAAAACTATTTCAAATACTGAACTATTTCAATTATTTTCCTAACTGTCATGTTAACCAAACCCCCAAACCCAGAAGACTCCTCTAATTGCTAGAACCTAGTTATTTTTTTTTTTTTTTTAAATCTAGTTAGTTAGGATGTGTGCAAATAGTGAGGAATAAACCAGCGGTGGATTACAGGGACTACACTGGTAGTCATTAATTTTAGAAGTAGGGGTTTATAAGAACAGAGACTTTGGTTTCAGATAAGTGCATCTTAGGATCAAGGGAATAAAGATCAAATACTTCTACAGAAACACAAATATCATTCCATAATGCCCATTTTAAGATTCAGAAGAATCCTCATATGCACCTATTGATGTGCCATAGGTAGCCTGCCTTCACAGTAAAGGGTTAAAGTCCTTCTGGGCTAAAGTAATTAGAGTCCAAGTAGATTCTATACTCTTCTAGAAATAATAAATGAGGAAGCACACAGACAGAAGAGCTTACGATTTTTTCCAGAGGGATGAAGGGGGAGAGATCTACTCGTTTTTAAAGCCTGCGAACTGTCCAAAGCACTTTCATCCAGACTCCCGGGGTATATATTCAACTGTATTTGCATTGCCTGGAAATTAAACCTACAATTAATCCCCTTCTCCCGCCTTTCTCACCCCTCCCAATTAAATTACACTGACTGCATTCATTTTAGATTAAATCAGGGTGACCGGGAGAGTAAGCTCCATCAAAGCAGGAAAAACACTTGTATGAAATAATCAGAGGCCCTCAAGAGATCTTGAATATTGCCTCCAGAGAGATACTTACAGGCTACGATTTTCTAGGCAACTAATGAGTCTGTACGAGGGACTCCAAATCAAAACAACTGCAGAAAGAGGGATGACAACATCCAGGTCTGCATGCAAATATAGCTTTATCTGCAATGCAGATAGCTATTTAGCATCAGATGGAGATTGAAATGTACTTCAACAGATTGAATCTCCTCTAGCCTAAACAGTGTTTTCATTTTTTACATGAAGCTGGTAATTATGTTTTCCACTTACACCTGGAAATTTCAGCAAATATTCCAGGCTAGCTACTTGGGATTGGAATGATTCCACATGCTAGGAAATAGTGAGATTTTTTCAATTTTATTTTAATTTATTTTTGTTAAGGATACATATGTGTGAAGACTAAGCAGTTCTTCAACACAGGTTGGGGAAGTTAGGTGAGCAAACAGGTTTATCTAGTACCAGAGGCTGGAACTTCTCAAGGTTTTGGAAACGCACTCCTAGTCTCCAGAGAGCAAGAGAAAAGCCAGCCAAGCTGCCAGAGACTTTCTACAGATGCACCTACGTGAAGGTTTTAATTCCAGTCAGAATCTGATGAAGCTAAAGCAGTAGCAGATTCTTCAGCCAAGACGTCCACAGGAGGGAAGGGTGTTGGGATAATTTCCCTTCAAGCAGCTGTTCCACCCCACTGGGCTTGTCTGCAGCTCCAAAACCTGTGGCACACCCTCAGCCAAAGCAGCCCCAAACCCACCACCTTGCTGCAAAACAGCCGGGTTTGGGGTTTGAAGCTGAGTTTCCCCTGTCCGGAGCAGTTCCACAGCTCTCACAGATTTCTTTAAAGTCACAAAGCCTTTTCAAGAAAGCGGCGCTTCTAGTAATCCTGCTCAAATACCTCGGTGACAGTTGGGGGGTTTGTGAAAAGCTGAGGGATGTGACATACCCCAGGCGGTCCCCTTGAGCTGCAGAACCAGCTCAGCACCCACAGCTGTGCTGCCTCTGTTCTTTAACCTGCTTGGCTTAAAATCAAGAGTTTCGAGGGAGAGCAAAGTGTCGAACAGGGTTTGGAAGAAAAGGAGGCTAAGTACATCTAAATTCTTGCAAGGTCGGTGTAACTGGAGTTATGCAGGTATTTCATATCCAGATACTTGAACACATTACTACAAAAAGCATTTGCAATCTTCCACTGTATTTTTAAATAAATAAATAATATCGAACACAAAAATAACATCCTCACAAAGCCATGAAGTTCAATTTTATATTTCCTGACGCAAGCAGATTATGTTGGCAGCACCTTCCTCTCTCTCAGGCTTTCCTCAGACTCGTGTCAAACACTGGCCTAAAGGCACACGACACAGACAGGACACCCGTTTCCAGCCCCACCTCCTATCCAGGGGACTGGAGCTAAGGGATGGCACCATAACTCTCATCTTGCACCTCCAGCACCCTCAGAAACCAACCATCCATGTTTCTTGCACCTTATGTCCTGGTTTGTCTCCCCATTCCAACCTGCAACAGGAGTGCATCCTTGCCTGGGTTAACTCAGCTTGCAGCAGAGATGCTCAGGACAATACAAGTTACTACCAAAAGATGCATTTAACATGCATTTAGCTTTGACAAGTGACATGCGAAGTCACACCGCAAGTCTCTCAGCTCTGACAACACTTCTCATGGAGGGTCCAGTCTCCTGGACACTTCCAAGTACCGCTGAGGCACACAGCATTTTTTCTCTAGTGACAGAAAGCCAATAAAAGGGTTTCATCTCAAGCATTGGACAAGCTAGAAACCCCATAAAAGCAGAGCGTTAGACCCAGGAGGGAATTGCATGCCCATGGGAGGGTCACCTCCTTGCACAAGTCTCCACTGGAAGCACCTTCGTTATCACCCAAACAAACACAGACCTTGGAGAACACAAACCCTTACCCAGGCCCACTTCTGTTCAGCCTTAGGGCAAGTCCCAGAGGACAGAACTGAAGCCACCACCAGCTCCAAGGCCACCTCAAGCAGAATTGACCCCACCCAAGCCCCTTCCCCAAAACCCACTACCATCTCCACACTCCTACCTGTTCTCCACGCCAGCAGTAAGGATTGTGTCTGCACGAAGCCCAGCTGCCCCAGACTGCCCGTTCAGGAGCAGCCCTTAGCCCTGGCCCTGCTTTTAAGCAGGGGCAGATGTTACTAATTAGCATTTGATCTAATTAGCCAATGAGCAGTAACCCTTTCATGGCCTCTCAGGAGCTTGCAGCAGACATACAGTGCTGGGGTGCCTGCAATCCCAGAACCACAGACTGGTTTGGACTGGAAGGGAGCTCTAAAGCTCAGCTAGTCCATTCCCCTGCAGTGAGCAGGGACATCTTCAACCAGATCAGGCTGCTCAGAGCCCTGTCCAACCTGACCTTGGAGGCTTTCAGGGATGGGGCACCTACCACCTCTCCAGGCAACATGTTACAGCATCTCACCACCCTCACAGTACATCATTTCTTCCTAACTTCTTACCTAAATCTCCCCTCTTTCGGGTTAAAGCCATCACCCCTTGCTCAATACCTCCAGTGAGCAGCACCAACTCCCGCACATGGTGACTAGAAGTTGGGGACAAGGTCCCACAGGCAACCTGGGAAGATCATCTGCATTTGGTGTTTTCTAGAACAAATTATCCCCACAAGCGAGGCTCCAGGAATCTGTGGCCTGATTTATGACACCATTCCTACGTTTTTATAACTAGGAGAAATCCTGAAATACATCTTCTATCACGGGAAGCCGATTTATGAATTACAGACAACGCTGAATTTAGATAACCAAGTGTTTTGTAATCTTTCCTGACACCTTTCTACTCGTGGACCGGAACTTAATTCTACTACATCAAATGTTTTTGAGTGAATTAACAACTAAATCATCACACCTCTCTTTCCAGTTCTTTACTTTTGATATACAAATTAAACAACCTTGCCTAGCAAGCCTGAGCAATTTTTTTTTTAGCTACTATCTTATTAATTAGGTACATTCCTGCTTTCCAAGCACAGTTCCTATACTCCAGCGAAAACAGACCCAGATAAAACTGGAAGGAGAAAATGCAAGACCTAAGAAGTGCTGAGCCACGAACACATGAAATATCTAAATATCATTAGGTATTTATAACTATTTTTGCTCATTATCTATGTATGGAAATAAGAGAGGGTTTTACCTTTATAACATGGTGTTTGGTTTGGTTTTCTTTTTTTTTGCATATGGATGAATCATGCAAAAATTAATAACAGTCCTGTTCCCCAAAGGAAACCCAACACCCGAGTGAAGGAAAGTACTTACACAGAGAGTGCCTTTCTGTGTTGGTCTCGCATGACGTGTTCTTCCATTCATAATGCAGAATTATTCATAGTTCTAAATATAACCTCGTTTCATTTGTTATGCTTGAGCTGCCGACTAAAAACCCCAAAGCGCAGCCCCCGAAGCTCAGCGGTTTCTGACCGGCAGCCGCCGCTTCTGTCACCTCGCCCAGGCTCAGGGTCCCACCAGATCCATCAACTCGGCCCGGGGGGTCATGGGGGGTCACCCCCCACCCCCCACTCTGCCCTCACGGGTGATGGGGGCCGGGCTGGGTGTTCCCCAGGTCTGCAGACCCCACCAGGGCTCCCTGGCTGCCGTTGGTTGGTGTGTGGCATGGCGGGTCTCACCAGATGCAGCAGGTACGAGGGAGGTGAAGCAAAAGCTCAGGGGCTTCAGGGATGAAACAAATCCCCGATTCCAGCCCCTTCCACCACCCCTGGCTATGACATGACGGCCGCATTCAAACCTCTTCCACACCAGCAGCACAACTGCAGGATTTAACGCCGTGTTTTGCAGCGGTGCATGAAACAGTTTTCACACGTAGGGGCAGATGGATGCCCACCAAAGCACCCCAGAGCTGGCACTTCTTCCCCACTGCAGGCTTCAGCTTGTTTATTCCCATCCTGGATGCTGGGTCTTCCAGCCAGAAGTCAAATATATCGTTTCTTTTAAGGCCAGTTGGGGAACGGCTATGTAATTAAACAGGTGATGCATGAATTCCCCATTCGTAGACGCTGGAAGGAACATTTTGAAGCTGGTACGTGCCCAGCGAGGACACTGGCGTGTCACTTGGCATTGCAGCAGCTCTTGCTGAGGCTGGTGTCACCGAAGGACCTTCGGGGCAGGGGACAATCAGTCCCATGGCGGCACAGACAGGAAGGGACCCGCTGGGTGCCCGGGGCTCTCCCAGCACCCACCCTGGTTTCCAGTGCTGCCCCGCCGCCGTCGAAGGCAACTTAAATCAGGTTTTCTCTGCCAAAAACAAAAAAAAAAGGGGTAGGAAAAGAACATTTTAGAAAGCTTCAGCTGACTAAAGCTACTAATATAACAAATCCTGCCGGTATGGAGAAACCCAGGCGTTGCTGTGGCTGAGCGGTGAACCCAAAGGATGCTGGGGCAGCTTCGCCAAGGGGGCCCCGTGGCAACAGTGCACAGTTAAATTTTCCTTTTCCAGCAGCATCTCTGGGGATTCGTGACACAGATGCCAGAGATGGATGTCCCTGGGCAATAACGACACGGAGGAGGCGTGTTAACCACGCGTGAGGCTCCGGCGCTGATCGCTAAAGAGGCTGGAAAACAGAAACCAGGCAGAGTTTGGGAAGCCTGGGTGAAATTGTTAATTTAAATCTGTGACATGAATGCATTCGTTCTCCAGACAACAGTAAAATAAGTAGATAATAGTATAATTTAAAATAGATTTTATGGTTTCTGTTGACAGGGTAATAGGAAAAGTAGACCTCTTTTAAAGCATTTAATCATAATGGTAATAAAGGAGGAAAGCAGCAGAGGAGATCAATGCTCCATTTCCCCAGCATTTGCAAAATTCACTCTGGGCTGTGCCAACCCGTGTTAACAAGAGCTAAAAAAGCAGACGTATAAACACGGTGTTAGGAAGCAAAATGACACAGGCAACGTTTCAGGGACAGAATTAATGGGTGCAGCTTGCAAATGTGTATGTAAGTCAGATAAACTGGCAAAACCAGCATGTTGAAACAAGAGATCAGCTTTCCTGAGGAATTATCTACTGATAACAGGAATAAACATTAAACATGAATAGTAACAGCTTTGCCTTTACCGATGACATCTCCAAACCCAAAGAAGGCCGTCAATTTTTTGGACTTTTTGGAGCCCCACGAGGAGTTTCAGCTCTGCCTCATGCACTGAGCCCCCCACGTAATCGCCTCCAGAGCCTCTTCCCGGCGTCTGCCTGTCTCATCTTATTTATAGTCAGAGATCTTAAAGAGCATTACACCCTAATGTGGAAATAAAATTCTGATTTTGCTGAATAAGTGCTCGTCGGTGCTGTGCTTCCGCCACATTTGTTCTCCTCTAAACAACTAAAAAAAAAAATGAAAATATGAGGCTTTCGCCAGCTGAACACCTGATCGTCACATCACCTTTGTGCAACAAAAAGGAGCAGAGGGGATAGTGCAATAAGGTACGTAACGTATGCAGAATAACACTATTTTGTAATGTAGCAAGGGGGGCAAGTTTCAGGATTTCCATATTTTTTCTATAGCCACACTTCTTGCTGGGGAGAGAAAAAAATCCCGTACAGTTGCTTGGCAAAACACCAGTTTGTGCAACCCTCTATTCCAATTTACACAAAGAGTTTTAAGCAGTTTTACATAAATTTCTATTAAATATGCTTAATTTTTTAAAAATGGAGATACTCTGCTGGGAAAGTGGGCCATCAAAAGGCTTTGTGGCCAGACTAATATTGTTCTTATCTGTTGTTCTCCATTTTTGGGAGCAACTGAAGGACACATCACAAATCACCAGTCCCTGTATAATGAAACTCTATGTTCAGAAATGCGTTTTATGCCCTTTAAATCCAGCACTTTTGCTCCCTCTGCTCTGAGCTGGTACAAACGTGGTTGGCCCATGAGTGCTCTGCTGTTTTTTTGTTTAGCAGATGCTACTCTGTCGTCTTTTGATTTGCAGTTTTACCATGCAGATATTTTCACCCTGGTGAGAGGTAATTAACATTTTAAAATATTTCTGCTTCAAAACACCTAACAAGATTGATTTTTGAAAGACTCGGGTTTTTTTAAAGCGTCGAGAAGATGGTAATTATCTTTCACCCTGATAACGACTTGTTCATATTTATTACAAACCTTGGTATTAACCAGGTGATAGATGAGGACGCTCAGTTTTTTGCTTTTGGAATACATAAAGGAAGTGTTTTGGTAATTACCTGTTATAAGAGAAGACCCCCTTGAGTTACTGTTTAAATGATCTGAGGGACTTTGCATCATTCCCTCTTTAATTAAACTCTTGACACATGCCGTATTTCACTTCTTCATTACCCTTGAACCTTTCCAAGACTTGCTGGTCTCCTGGAATCCACGACTCGGACGGGTCACAAGTCGCTGCTGTAGAAGAGGGACATCCCACACAGAGCACCACCCTGCCAGAAGGTGCTGGGCACCTCAACTAGAACCTCAGGCATCCTTTTCAAGAGGAAGGAAGGCAATTCCTGTGGAGTTTTTACATTATATCTACTCTACCTCTTTGAAAGTGTCTTGAAATTTAAAGAAATTGAGGAAAGAACCTAAATAAAAATGGAAGAGAAATCGTTTCTTGCTCCCAGGCAGGGTTTGGTGGTCAGTGCCACCAAAAATCTCGGGATAATGGATGTCAGGAACAGCCATGCAGGTTACCAGGAGCCACCAGACATGAGGAGCTAGTAATTCCCACACCACACATAACTCAATACTGCCATGATAATCATAAAGTCATAGACTGGGTTTGGGTTTGAAGGGACCTTTAAAGGTCATCTAGTCCAACCTCCCACGCAGTGAGCAGGCACATCTTCAGCTACATCAGGTTGTTTCATCATCTTCTGCTATTTACGTATTTCTCTGCATGGCTATATTAAGGGTATGTGTATATATCATATAAATATTATAATGTATATGCATATAGAAGGACTATTCATATTTACTGTTTGCATTTTTTATGTATTATGCTAGTGGAGCTAGTGGTAGAAGTTTAGCAGAAAGCAGAATGCCCACCAAGCTAAGTTACTGAACAAAAAAAGAGGAGATCTCAAAACTCAGTTGTTTTTAAAAGCAGAACATGTTTTAGTAAAATAAGAAATATTTTAGGAGCATTAAAAATAGATATTTAGTAAAAATCTCTATTTAGATTTAATTTGCAGGACAAGATACACCTCAAACTCTGGAAATTCCTAGCAAAAAAACCCCATTTCCTGAAATCTGCTTCATTTCACAGGAAAAATTAGATATTTAGTTCTTAGATGGGCCCTGGCCACTTTGGGCTGGGTGGCGTGAATGCTTTTGGGGCAACTCCACTTTCAATGATTCTGCCGTGAGGTTTGTTGGCTCTGGTGTGCAAGGTGAGAAATCCTCTGTTGCGCAAAACAGCCCGAGAGAAACATCGAAACCATGGGAAATCGTTGTGGCTTCCTTCACCTCACTGCATGACTGAATAAAAATCAATTCCCCCTCTACTGAGGAACCCCACGACGCCCAAAACAGGTGCGTGGGTCCCTCCTTTGCTGGGGACAAGGCTTTCCTGCTGGGGTGCCCCATGCAAAGCGTGGTCTGCGCTGCCACCGGCCCGGTTGGACGACCCAGGCAAGGGTAACCTGGGCAAAGCTGCAGCTGGATAATCTGCTTCATGATTCATTCCTACTGAGAACTTGCAAAGAGAAATTGCAATTTATTTCACCACCGAATACGCGCCGTTCTATCGCTGCATTTGCTGTGATGGTCTATACCACAGGGCAGGTTACATATATACACCTGGAGTCTGCATCCTTCTAAATTCGATGTCAACGTTGCCTGTTTGAACATGGTCTGTATTTTCCTTTAAGGCAATACCCACAGAATCTCGTCCTGCTCTCAGGTCCACTCCCCAAATCCTCTAATGATGCTGTAGGCGCAGAGGATTTGCCTCTGAGCTCCGGCACTGTGAAGCGCTCGCACATCGTCCCTGAGCGGGTCACACTCATGGTTCCACCTCTCGTCGATCAAAACCATTACTAAAATCAACAGTGGGAAACCCAGCCATATACATTTAAAAATAACCCTCCCAAAGCCTGTACAAAACAAATATCCATACCTGACAGATCAGAGTGTCTTCTCTAGCCTCATTGTAGCCACAACAGTAAAAAAAACCCAAAACTGTTCAGAAGATCTGGCCTTGATTAATTTTGATTAGCAGCAGAGTCATATAAAGCACATAAAATACATTTATCTTGGATTGGGGGAATACATGCTTTCGACAACATCCTCTGCAAATCAGTGAAATACATTTAATAAGCCGGATCATCTCTTGAGGACATGGTAGCATTTCCATGAGATGTCATTAATGTCAAAGCCAGAGAGCCACTGCCGTAGCTAAAATGTCAACTGGCTGCACTGATAAATCCAGCATAGAAATTAGTTTTCAGAGCAATTAAAAGTCTGATTTTTTTTTCTAGAGGAAAAAAAAAAATACACTCTAGCCCTGAAATGATGCCAACGTGGAAAGTTCAGCTTCTGTGCAGGGACAGCAAGACACACAGTACTGGGCAGTGCCTTCAAAACATGACAACGTTACCAATTAGCATTCCAAATTATTTTAAAGAGACAATTAACAGAATTTCTCTAAGGGAAAGCCATAATCAGTCAAATCCCAATCATTGAGAGAGATCTCTGCTGTGTAACACAACTTATTTGTATTTAGATTGAATAACTTTGTACTACAGATGTTGTCCTAAATATAATAACGGACTAAAGTGTTTTCTTGTTGGAAAAAGATGAAGAAGCAGAGGATGGGAAGAGTCCGAAGGTGATGGCAGGGACGGCTTCGCACACGCAGTGAGAGCGACACGTCACCACAAAAAACTCTCAACCCATCTTCCAGCCCTTGCACCGGGGGATACAAAAGCAGTTCCTGGCCTGGGGTCAGCAGACATCAGCCAGCTTTTCTCCCCCCTGCTCCCACCCCACGCGTGCTGACCCATAAATATACCTGCTGTTAAACCTGGCACGGTGCCTGGGCTCGGTGCAGGCAGGGCTCCTCTCCCAGCCCTTCAGTTTGATTACTTTGGTTTTCAAGGAGAAACCCTTCGGCTTTAGGAACCGTCGTTTTTCTGGAGGCTGTCGTTGCTCACGGGGCGCCACGCTACTGGCCCTCAGCATCCTGGGGCATCCTCGTTCTGCTCATGGTTATCACAAGCAATTACCCAGCAAATAGTACAGCTATTAACAATTTTTATTATTGAGTTAACCAGTAATTGTAATTATTTGTTGCATAGTTATTTAGTACGTCCATTCAACGTGCGATCTGGTATCAGAATTTTTTTTCACTGGGTCAAGTCATGGCTGGAGCATTCATTTATCTTGGCAAACAGCAATTTCTTGTCTAACTCATCTCTACAAGGTAAGACTGAGCTGTTATAAAACCTGGAGAGACGTACAGAGCAGGCAAAGTTTGTTGTCTCCCCTCCACGGTACAGCAGAGAAGATGTCAAGTTCAAATAACTCACCTCTTTTCGAAAAACGAGTTTTGGATTGATTTTTAACATTGATATATTCTATTAATGCTGTTTGTGGGTTGGGTTTTTCTCACTCAGTCTCTCTCATTTTTTAAAACCCTCTCTCTATCACATCCAACTCCAAGTTCTCCCGAACTTCTCAATTTCAGTCGTACATCCTTGCCCCTCCCTGCTTTGCAAAATGTACTTGACCAAGGTTTTGTCTCAAACTGTGCCCGGTGCCAGAGCCAGAACAACCCCCTGATACCTTGGCAAGGAGAAATCACATGCAAAACACACACTAAAAACTATTTACATGTCCTTGCTCTGTAGTGACTCGATTACATCTCACTTGCAAAACTTTTATCGTCTTTAGACGGCAGGGCTCAGGGGTTTGGCACACGTCGAGGGGGTCAGCCTGTGCTCACACCTCCCGGACGGTCTGGGCTCAACAGGGCGTCTTCCCTCACATCACATTTATCTTTGTGAGGTTATTGCATAGTCATATATATTTTATATTTATATTTATTACTGCTCTATTTCAGCTCCCTTTGTATTTGCTGTAGTTCATTCCGCCTTGAATACATCCCGCGGTATTTTCTGAATTACAGGTTTGGAGGTCAATTAGTGGCCTCCTGAAATTACCAGGAGGATACCTGAAGATTTCAAAAGTCCCTTTAAGCACTACAGAGTCATTTTTACGTTTTTGCTTTGTTCCTGGCTCTCAGCTGTTCCACACAGCAGATTCAAACACCCACTTTGTCGTGTATCAAGCCACATCAACGTACTCGTTCGTTGAGATTGTTCTGGTCTGTTATTGATCTGGTTTGGATCCAACACAAGATAAATATTCACTCGGATAAACATTCACTACCTAAAATAGCAGCACAGGTGCTGGTGGGGTATGAGCAACCACGCTCAAAGTGGAGGTCACAAACCCCACTAGATCTAGGCAAGATCAAGATAAGCATTAAAAGAGGAAGCAATATAACTCTATCAAAGGCATTACAAATTTTTTATATATATATATATATATAAATTGGGGAGGCAGGTGAACTTCTGGTTAGCTTTGACACGTACCAATCTCCCACAAAGAAATCTATTTCATCAAGGTACCCATCAACGATCAACGTTCGCTCTCCTACTTTCCAGGCATTTTCAGCAATTTCTATTTTTCCCTTCGACAGAATAATATTCATGAGCTGGAGCTCATCCTCAAACATGACCTTTCCGATGGGTTGTGCTGCTCCGCTCTAAATTAAATGGAAGAAAGCTGGTTTGCAATCTGTCTTGGCGGCAGCCAAAAACTATCCTTCCTCACTGCTTCTATGTTGTACAGAGGCTGCATACCTCGATGGGGCACAGGGCAGACCACTGGCTTTTAAAGGGGTTTTATTTTAGCACATGTTCACGAAAAAGGCATGATAGAGGGCTTGGATCCATCACACAAAGACAAAAATATTTTGGAGTTTTATACAGCAGGTTGCTAACCATGTCAGACCTTCACTAAATATAATATTTGATTATTTATCTATTCCTCCCTGGGGAGTAATTCATATGATTTCCTACGACATTTTAATAAACACATCATCTCTGCACTAGCCCAATAGTGGAGTGGATTGTCTTCTGAAACAGGAGTGACATAATTATCTAAGCACAGAAAATTACAGTCATGAAGTTAGCTAAGCACCAGCTGCTAAGGTGATTACTGACATTAAACAAATCTCCATGGGTCAAAAAAAATAAATAGAAAGAAAACAAAATAAATCCGAGAGATTTATGAAAAAAGGAAATGCAAAATAATATAAACGAGTCAATATTGTAAAGACACTCAATTAGATGGATCTTCAATACTGGCCACTGCTGCAGGAAGGAGACCAGACGTGTGGAGTGAGAGGAGCTCATCCTTCCCTTGTCAGCAGCGCTCCCCAAGGATGGGCCCAGCTACCAGCCATTTGTAATTACAGCCTCCTGCTCCTGACCAAGATTTAGCATGATTGTTCTACAGTCAATATCTACAAGTTAAGTATCGGCTAGGGCTGACCAACAAATTAAGCCAGGGGATGGTGCTTTGTTTAGCTGTTAGCAGGATCCATGATGTCACGCGTTACCCTACAAAGACCCCACCGGTCTTTGAGAGCAGACACTTAGAGGAGGTGCTTAGAGACTTCACTACATCTCACCCACCTTACACGGTGGCACAAGACATTCCGCGTTACAGGTACATCATCCTTCGTGTGGTCCGTGCCTTATTCACCATCTGTCATCACAAGCTGGTAAGAGAATTCTTTATTTTCCTGCGGCCTCTCCTACTCATTCATCACCGAGAACCCTAATGCTCCCAAGCATTAATGAATTTATCTCCACCGTGAACCCAGTTACCATCAATTTTACAGACAGCCAAACAGGGGAGCTCACAAGAGGCCTCACTGCAATATTTGCCCACGGACAGGCAGAGCTTCAGGTTAGAGCTCAACGGGAAACCTCATTTTGTGCAATACAACAGAAATGCATGCTCTTCTACCCGGCATGCCCTGCCTCATGTTTCCTTCACACGGGGAAACATTTGGTGTCTACCTGCAGGGAAACATAGAAAATAAAATTAAGCCTAGAAATTGTAATTCAATTATTTTTCATTTCAGGTTTTGATGCTTTAATAAAGTCAGGCAAACTCACACATGCAATCTCAAAAGCCATACGTTGCAATTCACGGTTCAGAGGATGTTTTCATTAAACTGCAAATCTCCCTCTCGGCGGTTACCTGTTCCTGCTGTTCCCAGCACGAGGGGTTGGGCTCTGCTCTTGGTGACCTCTGGGACAAAGCATCACATGTGGGGTGGTCCCTCAGCCCCTGGTTTTAACCAGACGTTTCCTGTGTCCAAGCATTACATCCTGGCTACAATCTGTAGCCACCGAAGCAGAACAAGCTGATTTTACACGTGGCATTACCCAACGTTCAAAAATTTACGCGTCGTTGAGAAATAAGCAGCTTGAAAACTGCAATGCAAACTGCATGAGCTTCAACAAGTCAAAATGCAAGGTCCTTCACCTTGGTGGGGCCAATCCCAGGCACAAACATAAACTGGGCACAGAGTGGGGTGAGAGCAGCCCTGGAGAGAAGGATTTGGGGGTGTTGATAGATGAGCAGCTCAACACGAGCCGTCAGGGCGCTCCTGCAGCCCGGAAGGCCAACGGCATCCTGGGATGGATCAGGAGAAGCGTAGCCAGCAGGTCAAGAGAGGTGATTCTGCCCCTTTACTCTGCTCTTGTGAGACCCCACCTCGAATCCTGCGTCCAGTTCTGGTGTCCCCACCATAAGAGGGACGGGGATCTATTGGGACCAGTCCCGAGGAGGCCACAAAGCTGACCCAGGGGCTGGAGCAGCTCTGCTGCGAGGACAGGCTGAGGGAGCTGGGGGTGTTCAGTCTTGAAAAGGGAAGACTTGGGGGGGACCTAAGAGCTGCCTTCCAGTACCCGAAGGGATCCTACAGGAAGGCTGGGGAGGGACTTTTGACAAGAGCGTCCACTGACAGGACAAGGGGAAATGGGTTTAAGTTGAAGGGGAATAGATTTAGATTAGATCTCAGGAAGAAATTCTTCAGTGCAAGGGTGGCAAGACTTTGGAATAAATTACCCAGAGAGGTTGTGGCTGCCCCCTCCCTGGAGGTGTTCAAGGCCAGGTTGGATGAGCCTTGAGTAGCCTGATCTAGTTGAGAGGCGTCCCTGCCTGTGACAGGGAGGTTGGGTGAGATGATCTCCAAGGTCCCTTCCAGCCTTGGCCAGTCTAGGATTCTATGATAAACTTAAATATTGGGTTAAAATTAGTTTTATATTTGGCTTCCCAGTTAACTTGAATTTAGGTTTCTTTCTCCCTGCTTTCTCCAAAATTAAGCTTCCCATCGCTTTTATTCTGATAGCTAATTTTCTCCATGAAGGACCTTGTGCAAGAACTGCTCATTTCACCCGTAGCAGCGCGCTCGCCGCTCTGGCATCGCCTCCCGCGGCCCCTGCTTGCCACCAAAATGAGCCTCCCCACAAAGCACAAGTGTTATTTTTGACAAAGCTTGAGTCCTCTTGGAAGAAGATGTTGCTTTGACTGTTATTTCCCCTAATTACAGTTATTTGATTTTCACGTGGCAGAGCATTCAAGGCAGAAGGAGTAAAAGCAAAGCACGAGATGTTCCAGGGCTGATTGCCCTCTGCCTCCTCCTGAGCCTGGAAATCTGCTTCCACCCTCTTGCTTTTCCCTGTTCCGAGGTTTTTACCCCAAGGAAAAAACAGATTTTCCATGTGGCTGTGAGCATGTGGAAGCTATCAATTACGATTTTCCTTCAAAACCGTATTACAGTGAGGAGGCTGCAATTTTCACATGCAAAAGCCAAGCTGTTGGTGTTGGTTTAGTTTGAATGAGCCTTAAAGGAGTAGGGCAATAAGGAATATATCTGCTTTTTCACAGAGTGGAGGCAGACAGTGAAGTCTTCTACAGCAAATAAGGCACTAGATTTATATCCAGCCTCTTCTGATTGAATTATTTTCAGCTAAGACCCAAGGGTGCATGGGCCCAACTATATTATATCATCAAAATCAGATATTTTTTTCTGTGTGATAAACACTCTGGTTAGTGTACAAACCTTCTGCTGTAATTAAATCCTTCGGGTGGCTGGAGAGGAGCAGAGTCCAGCAGAAACCTGGTAAAACCTCCCATCTCTGAAAATCCTGTCACCAACGCTGGGGCGCTTGCCTGAAGTGAAAAAAAAAAAAAAAGCCTCTCTTGATGTGCTTGTTATTACTTATTTTCCCACCACGATGAAAGAGCATCTGACCGCGAGTCATAAACCCAGCTATTTATAGGCCTGTAATTAAACATCACTGAAAGTGTGAAGACACAAAAGCAGTGCCATCTGCCACGCGTTTGTGGCACCATAAATAGAGATGAAGCGCTGCTGTCCCTTTTGTCCTTCCCAGAAAACTTAGTATTTAAAAGGCCTTTCTGCAGCGACTTGGCAGCGTTGGGTTAATGGTTGGACTCGATCTTAAAGGTCTTTTCCAACCTAAATGGTTCTATGATTCTAGGACTGAAGCTCTTAGAGACCCTGTGGTGTTCATCCCACCAGAAAGGCTGCCTGCCCGTGCCTTTGATAAACTCAGCCTAAAACCCATTCAGAGCTTTTCCCAAAGGCTTGGCCACCGCGTGGGCGCGTGGTGACTCAGGACTTGACCAGGAGCCATCGACCTTCAGTGAACGCATTGACACAGGCACCAACGGGGAGTTTGTGGTTGGGGTCCGAAAGTTCCAGCCCCCTGAAATCACTGCTCTAGTTAGTAACCAGGGGAAAAAAAAAAAAATAATAAAAATATCTCTCTATATATAGCACGTTTGAAATGTTATTTTCATCACAGCCAGATGAAATTCATCAATATTCCTCAGTATAGAAAAACTATATTTGGCCAACTACAACGCTGCAAAATAGACTCGAATCTCAACATTTCTGGTGAAAAAGCTCTGCTGGGCAGGTCTGGGTTGAGCCGCTGGCTCTGCTTCCCCAGGATGGCCCTAAGATCTTGTGCCAAATGGGACAGGACTCTGCCAACCCATTGTCCCAGCACCCATGTCCCAAAGCACCACAAACTTCTTAATGCCTTTGGGAAGCCAACTCCTGGCATTTTTTCACTATGAATTGCTCTGAATTGCAGCAGGGTGGGGACACACCCCCCGGATAAGCAAGCTTGGATGGAATTGTGCAATCAACTGGGCAAATGCTCTCTGGGTTTTGTTGTGTGTATTGTGTATTTTTTTTTTTTCTTCCTATCAATCAACACTTTAATTAAAAATTTAATTTAGAAAAATTAAAACTTTAATTAAAAATGGTTTTCATAAAATTACTTTGCAGAAGGCACTTAGAAGCTCGTGAAGGTTTAAGGAAAATGATGCCAAGATGGGGGTTCACCACTTTCATGTGGCCATGGGACTTGAACCCAGCTCCTGCGTGGAAGAAATGGCCTCGAAGACAAAAAAAAATCTCCTTTCTTAGCCCTGCTGTGAGGGCTGGTTGGTTACAGCCCTGCTGGCACCGGCCTTCGGGCAGCATCCCGGGCTTTCCATTGCACTTCCCAGCCCCTGTCCCCTTGCCGTGTCCCTGTTCCCAGCTGGGTCTGTGGTGGCCTCAGGCCGTCTGCCACACATCTGCTGCCACCCTGGCTATGGAAAACTGCTTGTACATGGATAGCAATGACAAAAATAGCCTGTAAGGAAGCATGTGATGCCTTGCAAATAATTTTGAGAGCAACTCTCGAGCAGTTTAGATAAGGCTTGATTACAAGTGAGTTACCAGAAAATGCAGAAGATGCAAGAGGGTGACTCCGGCTTCTGCAGAGCCCTATGCAATGCCCATCAAAAATGAAATAAAAAATATCTTTAACGTGGGTAAGCAGTCCAAAGCCAAACCATTTCCTTAGATACAAGGCACTTCAGGTGGAAAATAGTTCCGCATGATGTGTTTTTGCAGAGCATGGACTCACTTTAACCTATCAGTGTGGTGCTCTGGGGATGGGGAGACAGACCCAACTGTTCCTTCTGTGTTGAGTTTCATTTTTGCTGACTGATGATGAAGCATTCCAGACTGAAGAGGACAATTACCTTCAAATTTAGAATTAAGATTTAGCCCTAAAAGAAATGTATTACCTGGGATAAGGTAAGGGTTTGAATGAGACTTCTATCCCTTAGACTGGTCCTGATGAGAAGAGAGGCCCGTGTTTTGGTTTAACCTAGCTGGATCCGACAAAAATTGAAAGCAAAATTTGGTCCTCAGAGAATAAAATCCTTTTTTGCTTTTCATAAAATATGACCCTGTAAAATTAATAACATATTTTTACAGTACATGAAAAGCTTCTGGACTAGAGGAAAGTGCATGCCATTTTCAAGTTGTTCCACCAGAACAAATTTAGTTTTCAGCTATGGCCATTAGTAATATTTATTGGGCCAAGGAGGTCTCCAACAGGTTCCCAACCCATGAAGCCGGGACAGTAACTCCCAGCTCCTTCCCCCCTCACTGCAGTCTGATCTCCCACTGCTCCCACACCAGAGCCTGCCTCCATCGGGCCCTCTGGAAGGCTTGATGGGGCTCTGAGCAACCTGATTTAATTAAAGATGTCCCCGCTCACTGCAGGGGGGTTGGACTAGATGACCTCTAAAGGTCCCTTCCAACCCAACACGTTCTAGGATTCTACAAAGGGTTGCATGAGCCAGGGGGGTTCCCCCAAGGAACAGGCTGTTTTCTCACTCCCCCTCCCCTTTACCCGGTAACCTGGAGGCCGTGAGAGATGTCCCAACACCGGCCAAGTGCTGACAGAGAGATGTCCTCCACGTGAAGGACCCGGCCCCTTATCTCTGTGTCACTTTGTGCTGAGCAGCAAACCCCAGCTGATAACAACGGGCAGAAAGATAAAGTCAGAGCCTGTAACTGCAGCTGGGGCCATGCTCTGTACCTACAGGGGCTTGCAAGCATAGCTTTGGCACGGCATTCCTTAACCTACTCTCATTTATTCTGGACCCTCAACGTCCTTTCCTCTGTATTTATCAATATGTCTCTATACAAAAATACACGAGCCCCAAAAACTGCGGGTGGTGGGAGGACTTCAGGCCAGGCTCTGCTGCCGACTGCAGCGTAACGCAGGGCGACTTAATATTTGCTATTTATTGCATGTGTTCCGAGTTATTTTTACGTCGGGTCGGGTACGTGGCTGTTGCCAGAAGTCACCCTGCAAGGACGTGCTGCTGAGCGCTGCCAGGGGACGGCTCCAAAAGGATGTTCTCTTGATATGCCTTGTTAATCCTAGCTTGTGCCCTTTTTGGACTTACCTTTTCCAACCATTTTCTAAAAGCCTTCCTAAACACGCTGAGTTCTGTAGTTTTGCAGGCTGCTAAAACTGATCCCATTCAGAGCAAATCCGTAAATTACCACCTCGTGAGCCCGGCTGTGTTATTACAGGTTAATGCTGTGCTCGGTTGCTAACGAAGGTACCAGCAGACAACCCCAGGGCTCTGCACTCACAGCAATATAGTCCCCTTAATCTCTCTCAACCAACAATGCACAGCTTTGCCTGCTAATTATTTAACCACTAGACACAGATAAGATGGTGCTGCTGGCTGGAACAGAGAAAATATTCCCGTTCCGTTCTCACGTGTTGCCTGACCTAGTCGAGAGGTGGCGTCCCTGCCCACAACAGGGAGGTTGGATTAAAGTGATCTCTAAGGTCCCTTCCAGCCCAGGCCATTCTATGAAATGAAATGAAATGAAATGAAATGAAATAAAGCAATACCTGAATGCTGCCAAGGAGCTGGTCCTTCATTCCCGAGGAGGTGCCCTGATAGCTGGAGGAGATCATTTAGGTTGGCAAAGACCTTTAAAAATCATTGCGTCCAACAGTTGCGATGTGATGAGCCGGGCGGTGGGGATCTGAGCATGGGGCTCAGAGCACAACTGCCAAGAAGCATCCTCAGAAAAACTCCTGGGGTGAAACCAGCACAAACCCCAGGCTGTGTTTCAAACGGCTCTCTGGGAATAAGGAAAGCAGTGAAAGCTTTGAAGCCCAGCCTTTCCAGCTCTGAGCTGCTCACGTGCTAGATGGTTATACTTAGAGGGTTTCAAAACTTGAGCCTTTTAAAAAGTATTTCCACGTATGTCAAAGAGCTCTAATAACTCACTGATGGGAGGGAAGAACAGTGTTTGGGAAACAGCCCATAGGTCTTCACGGTCAGACAGGGCTCATGAACCGTCAGATTTGCTCTGTTGCTTCTTACACATACTTTTAGTATGTTGGAAAAGTTTTCCATGTCAGCTTAAAATTGCACAGGAACGAATTTACTTTTCTAATGCCAGACACCGAGGTGGATCTTGCTCCAGAAGTCATGTGTGATAAACACACACCCCCTACTTTAACCAAACCTCAAAACCAGAAGGAAAGACCTTCCTGAGCCGTGATGGAGGAGACAAACTCTTCTCCTGAGCGAGGAGAGGAGCTTTAGGACTGATGCTTCAAGGAGAAGGTGACCTCGGCAGCGTAACTGGGCACCTTTCCCAGGGGAAAAACCACACAGAGGTTATGTTTGCAAGGCTGAAACATTCCCAAGCAAATCTATTAGATTTGTACCTGTATCATCTCTGCTCTGAGCAGGATCATCCACATAATTTGCCATTTTGTCGTACTGGTAATGTTTAAAACTCCAAAAGAACATAATCGTTAAATGCTATGACGAAGGAGAGGGAGAAAACAAAGCAAAACAAGTGAAAAAAACCCACAGCCCAGATTTTCTTGAAAAATCAGCTCTACAAATATATGCATAGCCTGGACAATCCTCTAAAGACTACGTTAGAAATTCAAATGTGTGGAAGGTTTCCAACGAAAAGAGAAAAAGAAAATAACAGTTTAAGAATTCCCTTCCCGATCTCCGGGTCTATGGCTGGGATTAGAGCTCCCCTTAGTGGTTTGCAACGGGGAGCGACACCCCGGAATCGCTGTCGCCTCCCGGAACAGCCAGCCCCGCGGGTCTTCCGAGCCGTGGAGGTGGGCAGCAGCCCCAGCCCACCCTCTGCCCTGGCACATGGACATTGGTGAGACACTGGCACAGGCTGCCCAGGGCAGCAGTGGAGTCACCATCCCTGGAGGGGTTCACAAAATGGGTAGACGTGGCCCTTTGGGACATGGTTTGGTGATCACGGTGGTGGTGGGTTCGTGGTTGGACTTGATGATCTTAGAGACCTTTTCCAGCCTTAATGGTTCTATGACTGAGATGGGCAGGGTGGAGCTGATGCTGTCTCTGCACAGGTGAGCTGCTCTAACATGTCCCTGAGCGTCCTTGTCCTGCCTGATCACCTTTTCCCCCCAGCTCTGAAGGCCAACAGATGCTCCAGCACCCATCTTCTCGGGGGCTGCAGCAGAGCCATGGGGGGATCTCCAGCCCCAGAGCCACCACACAGGATGTTTCACAGCACCTACCCCTTTCCCAGAGAGGTATCCACGCCAGCCAGCTCCAGGTGGGAATTTCCTGTGCGGCTCATCCCAAGCAAACTCATGCACCCTGCTGCTGCAAGACACAAGGAAGGAGAAGACACAAGGAAGGAGAAGACACAAGGAAGGAGAAGACACAAGGAAGGAGAAGACACAAGGAAGGAGAAGACACAAGGAAGGAGAAGACACAAGGAAGGAGAAGACACAAGGAAGGAGACAGGAAAAAAAAAAAAGGAAAAAGGAAAACAAGTCTTAAAGTCTACACTGCAGACAAGTATAGGAAAAAAACCTGCTCTCTTTGGGTGGCAGAAGTGCCGGAGAAGCTCACCAGGCCAAGTGCAGGATGCAGTGAAGCAGCTTTGCAAACATTCAGAAGAGAGCTCACACCCACTCAACACACGAGTCAAGTCTGTGGCATAAGGAAAATGCCTTTGGGGATCAAGTCGCTGGGGCTGACAATTGCAATCGCCCAACTCTGGGTGAATAACACAAAGTTTTCCAATCAGCTCACAAACGGGGTACGGAGCTCGTTCTGACTCTGCTTCTGCCTCTTCTGTTTGAACAAACCAATAAGCTTCCTACCAGTAATAACCCCCCAAACACAATTCTTTGTGTAAAACAGGCACAGAAGTGAAGACGTATGGGCAGCAGAAACAAGATGCTGACTCAGCATCAGCCTTTGGTGCACGGGCAGCTGGGATTTGCCTTTCCTTGCGTGTTCACCAAGGTGTCCTCTAACACTGCGTTACAGCTACGTCCCTCCTCGTCACTAAACACTGTCAGGCTGGATGACATGGACAAAGCCAATACGAGAGGCTTGGCTGCTTTTTTAGCCGGCTCCCTGAGAGCTCGACGCTCATCCCTGCGGTCCCATCTGCTCTCTCAGCACCGTTTCCACCCGCGGGTCGAACGCTGGGCTGTGCTGTGGCTTATCTGCATTTAACACAAGACCTTATTGATTTCAAACCCTTTGTACTTTCTAACTGGCAGCTCATTCTGGGGCTTGCTTTTTCCCCTGGCTCCTGGGAATCAGTTTTCTCAGGCACCTTATGCTTTCAAGTCAACTTCTGTAACGTGTGACGCCCCAACCCTCCTTAAGACAACATGGAGCTTCGTCGCGTGTTTGCCCCATGTGCGCTTCTGAATTCTGCTGCCGGACCACAAAGGTTTCAGCTGCTGTTTTAAAAGTGAAATCGGGAAGTCAGCATCCCTCCCCGTGCAGATGGAGCTAGTTCCGGTGCCAATTCCTGAGACACGTATTTTAATTCCTACTGCAGAAGATGCAGTAGGAAAGAGCATGCCAGAATTCGAAAGATAAAGGAGAGAAATTAATTTAGGTCTGCAGGCAGTAATGAGAAATATCTTGTGTTAATAATAAACGTAAAGCCCAATAAATGTAATGATGTACCTACACCCATTGTGCTGAAGCGGGTTTATTTTAATCTCCCTAATAGGTCATTTCATGCCTGCTTTACCGCAGCCAGCCTCCCCTCCTGCCTCCCTCTCGTTCAGGGCACGCTGTCCCCTTGCAAACGGCCCTTCCCATGCCTCAGCTCTACGTATTTGTTATCATTATTATTAATAAAAAAAATACAGAAAGTATTTTGTTTGTCTTCCTGGCAGGAGCATGCAACCACCCTGGCACTTGGCATTGCCCACTAGGGTTCTTCACATGCCCACCACGGGCTGGGCAGGAGCCCAGGGGTGGGCAGGGTGGGAAAGCAATGACAAAACGATGGGAAAGTCAAAGATGAGAGGAAGGATCTGGCGACACCTCCTCCAGCTGGGCCAGTGGCAGGAGAGGACAGGTCTCCAAGAGGTGCTCATCACTCCAAGCTCTGATTTTTCTTCATCTTTTCTCATTTAATTGATTTTTTTTCTCCTCTAAGGATTAAAAAAAAAAAAAAAAAAGAAGGAAGCAGCCAGTTGGTTCTAGATGGAGCCAGTCACCTTTTTTTTCCCCCCTCCTAATTCTGTATTACATGTTTCACAATTAAAAGCACTTATTGTTATTACATCCCCAAGAGCTTTTTCCCCAAGACTCTTGAAAATGCTCCATCCACTTGCTAAATGATACTAAAAAGTTTGAGAGACAATGATTGTGAAGATTATCAAATTATAGCATGATAAAATATTTTCTTCTGCTAACAAACATTTAAATTTGTTTTAAATATACTATTTCCATGAACACGCCATTTGAGTTAATTACTTTACTGTAAATGCACCTCTTAAATAATTGCTAAACCTCAAGAAATGCTTTCAATAATTGACTGAGTTTTCATAAGGAAAAATGGTGTTATTAAATCCAAATTAAATGCACATTTGAGACACTTAACTTAGAGTGCTAACATAGCGAGCATTTTCATACTGTATAAGAAATAACTTTGGAAATTAATGGCAGGAAAGAGTCACTCTAGCCACCTACAATCATCCTCTTCCCATTTTATTCCAACTCCCACATGTATATCTGAATTATTTTTCTTTTTCTGTGTGTACCAGATGTTTGTGAGCAATTTCAAGTTTGAGACTCCCAGAATCCACAGCCTTTGGTGCGAGGTTTTTGTGAACCCAATCCAGCTGCTGAGACGAGGAGGGTCTGGGCCAGTTGAGGGTTTTGTTCATTCAAGATTTGGGCATAAATTGGAGCAAGCCCAGGGCGTGCACGTCCCAGCCAGGAGCGGTTGGTGGGTTTCTGGGGGGGGGGGGAGGTCAAAGACCCCCAGATCTGCCCCTCTGTCCTGGAGGGGTCCCCAGGGGTAGAGCTCCCAGCAAACCACTGGTTCCCAGTGCCACCAGTTCTCTGCTGAGCCTGGGAAAGCTCCGGGGCAAGCCCTGCGTTCCCTCTGGTTTCTCAGAGAAGTTGCTTGTTCAAAAAAAAAACCAAACCCAAACAACTTTAAACTCGAACTTAGTTCATCTGAAGCAGAACACCAGTTTTCTGCCTCTGGATCTACTTGGGCATCCTGCATCTCTCATACCTCAGCACGCAGTGTTGGTTGTAGGGAAGTCTCCCTTTACGCATCTCTATTCCCTTTGTTGCCCTTGGCCTTTTAATTACGTGATATTTTACTTCAAAGTAGTGTTAGCCCTTTCAGAAAGAGCCTTAAGATCCAAGCCTGAGGAAATAGCATCAAAAACAATCTTAGTGTTTTCCAGAGCGGACTTAATAAAAGGTCTGCGCGCTATCAAAGACAATGTATTTGATTACACCAAGAAATACACGTGTTAGCACTAGAGGGAGGTATTTCCCCACGTACCTTGGATTCAGAGCCACTGAAAACCAGCAGAATCTAGCAGCAGAGAAAGGGGATCTGTAATAATAAGCTACGTTAATCAACCGCAATTAATAAGAGAGAGCTGCGACTCATCGTAATCAGCTCCCATCAGTCGCCAGTGATAAAGATATTAACCAAGCGACAGATAATGAACTGATATTTAAACTGAATTACATTATTTAACATATAGAAAGTTTCACAGCGCCTTACAGAGCGCATTGTTTATGTGTTTGTTCCAATGAGCAAAAGGAACTTCAGAGCAAGATCCAGGGAGCAGGAGTTGGTGGTGGGAAGCGCTGCCTTCGACTGACCAGGGCGGGTGAAACAGGAACACCATAGCTTTTTGCACAAGACCTATCAGAATTTAAAACTTGCACTCATCTGCTAAACACACTAATTACACCGCCACGAAAAAGCACTGGGTGGTAATGCTTGTGCAGCTCCTGCCAACACTCTGTGCCTGTGCATTACTGACGTAGACAAGAAGGGCTTTTTAATTTCTCTCTTCACAGATGAAGAAACTCTAAAAATCTGTAACATTAAGGGGAAAAAAAATCAATAAATAAAGCCCAGCATCTTGTGCCTGTGCCTACCCGAGTGTGCACTACAGCGCGGCATTCCCACAGCTTGGTATTTCAGACAACTCTTATAAACTTGGGGGAATAAAAAAAAAAAAAAAAGAAAAAGGAGATATGGACTAATTACACCAATCTGTAGTCAACCAGCAGTGGGTGATGAGCTCCTGTGCCCGCAGGGAGGGAGGGTAGGCCAGCTGAGGGACCTGGCAGCTGCATCCCATCACTGCATCCCATCCCTCCGCATCCCATCGCTGCATCCCACTGCATCCTATCCCATCTCATCCCATCCCTGCATCCCACCGCATCCCATCCCATCCCTGCATCTCATCACTGCATCCCACCACATCCCATCCCATCCCTGCATCCCGCTGCATCCCATCCCTGCATCCTATCATTGCATCCCATCACTGCATCCCACCGCATCCCATCCCATCACTGCATCCCACCGCATCCCATCCCATCCCTGCATCCCACGGCATCCCATCGCTGCATCCCACTGCATCCTACCGCATCCCATCCCATCCCTGAATCCCATCCCTGCATCCCACCGCATCCCATCCCATGCCTGCATCCCATCCCTGCATCCCACCGCATCCCATCCCTGCATCCCATCACTGCATCCTACCGCATCCCATCCCATCTCTGCATTCCACCGCATCCCATCCCATCCCTGCATCCCACCGCATCGCATCACTGCCTTCCATCACACCACCCCACCGCATTCCGACCCCTCTTCCCTCCCACCCCTGGGCCCTGGGGCTGTGCCGGGCCCCAGACCCTTCCCCTGGCCGGTTGCTAGATGGAGCTGCAGCACCAGGAATGGGGCGGGTGGGAGCCGCAGGTCACAGCACCCCCCCCCCCCCCCCCCCCCCCCCCCTTTCCTTCCCAAGCTGTCCTTCAGGATTGTTTTTATGAAAATAAATGGAAGCAATGAAGAAATATCATTATAGGGCAAAAGCACTGGATGCTACGAAAAGTTAAATAACGCTTTTTCTTCGACACCTGCCTGACAACTGACAGTCCTGGTGGTTTGTGGTGTGCAGCCAGACTTCCCTTCTTCCCCAAGCCTCAAATCTTTCCAGACCTACATGGTCCCGCAGCAGGACAGAGGGCACCAAGCTGAGGATGAGCCTCTGGGACCAGGAGCCATCGGCACACGGTTGGCTGCTGACGTACCCTGACAAGATAAGCCAAATGCGAAAAAGCGGTGGCTCTAAAAACTAAGGCTCTGAAAAGATGCAGATATCAGTAAATTAATGACGACATGTGGCAGGGCGAGAACTGACAAAGAGGGAATGCAAGTGCTGCTCATTGGTCATAAATATTAATTTATTAATAAAATGGGTTTGGAGGAAACATATTGCATGTTACTGCATCTACCCACTGCTAGTTTCGTGCCAAGTTGCTAGCGGGCGTTCAGCCCAGCTCAGCCACGGTGCTGATCAGGTGTGCTAAGGACTCTGTCACCTCCCAGCCCATACATCCACCATACACAACCCTTATTTGCATTGGCCTGCTGCCTACAGTCCCAGCGCTGCGCTTAATGTCTCTCTTCTTCTTCATCCATTCATCTACCCGAACATCAAACTTCATCAAAATTATTTTTCTTGCGAAATATTACATGTTTTCTAGGAAATCACATCCTGCATCCACCCTGCTAACAGCCAGCTCGAAGGACGATGCCTGGTTTGTGCTGGACACAGCAGATGAATAAACTTGGCTTGATTGGGGCTCATTAGGGGACAGGCTCATACCTTCCTGCCTACACATCTGTGACCCCCAGGCTGCTGAGCCGCATTTGGCAAGAGGGAAAACCTGTTGGCCTTTGTCAACCTTCTCTGGGCTAGTTAACACTAGGAATTAAAAGGAAAAAAATAATAATAATTAAAAAATCACAAGGAAGTGAAGGTTCTGGTTTGTGAAACAGCTGCAGAATTGAACCAAGTCCAAACCTGTAGGAAAGATTGATGCTCACACAAACAATTACAGCTGTAGCTTAAGTGTTCTGTGATAAGCAATGGTACATATCAGCCTTTCACTTGCTGTTTCTGTAATAAAGTTGTTATAGCTACATTAATTAATCTAAGGGCACTTCTAAGCATCATTTGATCCATCCACCTCTTTCTGGGGAAGCAGTACCTATGGAGCTCTTAACAAAATAATAAATAATAGCAACAAAAACTCTCTGCTGTTTCCAGCTCCTCCAAGAGAGCTAAAAGAAGTCACCGTGGCCCCCACAAACACCGCTCTGGCTGCATCCCCACCCTGACCTCGGGGTGGATTAACAGAGCCCAGGATTTACTCCTCCCAAGAATATTCTTTTAAATAACACCGCCGCGCACTCAGCTGGTGCCGCTTTGCAGAAGAGAGCGCAGGAGAAGGTCTCGAGGCACCCGCGTCACCTCCGTAAAGATGATTTGCACCACACGCACTCGAAGAGCTCACGGGCAGCGCGTGGACACGCACGGGTGGCAGGAGTTGGGATGGAGCTCGTGAACTCTCAGTATTTACAGGACTAATCAGGGTTTTTTCTAATTTCTTATTTTTAAACGGAACATTTTTCCAATGGAAAAATTGCCATCTGGATGAAATCAGAATGTCTTGTAGGGACCTGCTGGCTTTTCCTTTCCTCTTCCTGACAAAGATTTCCTGGATTTCACCCCCCTCATCTCCCCACACCCATGATTCCCACATGTGGGGCAGCACAAAACAGCCAGCCTCGTGGTGCTGGGCAGCACCCAGAGGGTCCTGGCACCAATAAAAAATGAAAAAAAAAAAAAAGAGAGAGAACATTCTTTGTTCTGCATGGAAAAGTGTTTGGATGCAAAGCCTCCCTGAGAGCGACGACACCTTTCAGCCTTCAGATTCTATGGATTTAGGCAAAAGCAAACCAAAAACACCACCAAAAAAAAAAAAAATCAAACCCAAAACAAAACCTGATGCTATTTGTTCAAATTTGTAAGGTATATCAATAGTACAATTTCTTTAAAAATTACTTTTAAAAAAAAAAAGCATGAAAGCTTGTGTTTTCAACTAAGCACATGTCTAGAGGTTCAGTCCAGCCGTAGCTCAGTTCTCGAAATCTGACCCAGAGCAAGGAACCAGTCGTGCCTCCCTGGTGCCAAGAGAGCCTGGTTCCTGGCCGTGGGTAAATCCATGTTAGACGAGAGGGTACACTACACCACTGGGATTTAACCGCCTTAGTTATAGGTTGTTATTACTAAATAATCATTTTGACAACAGGAAAAGTCACTCCTCTGTGGATGTGCCCCACAGGCGAAGCCCAAAATTCAAAAATGTAACCAATGCCCACCTGCTTTTGCCCAAATGCTCTGAGATTGGGAGGTTACCGTCATGCTCGAACAAAGGTTTTTATTCTTTTCTTATCCTTGGTGTTGGACTAGATGATCTTTGAGGTCCCTTCCAACCTCTAACATTCTGTGATCCTGCTGAATAATACACGTGATTCATTGATATCTGGTGCTGCCCTGGACAGACCTGGGTGCCCAGGGCTCCTGCACCCAGGGGACACCCTCCTCCAAGATAAACTGACCCCCGAAGGGATGCGAAGGTTTTTGTGGCACCTCTTGCTGCAGGAATAGGGAGCTTTTCCATCTCCGAAGGGAGCACCTTAGAGAGTTGCTTTCCAGGTCTGTGAAGCCTGGATGTTTTGTCATAAAGTTGTTATGACTGAGTGGGAGGAAAAGAAAAAGAAAAAAAAAAAAAAAAAAGAGGGATGGGAAATCAGAAAATTTAAGCTTTTTTTTTTTTTTTTAAGTAATTAAGAAATAAGAATATAATTAAGAATATAAACAAGAGAAAGTTGCGCACCGTTATGCAGCTTGGAGGCAGCTAGGACTCCCAACCTTCCGTTCCTTATTCCTGATGGCAATTCCTCCCTTCTAGCCCCAAATAAATCTTATGACAAACACCGGCCGTGCTGATGTGCAAGTGTTGCACAGGCAGGGAGGAGGGAGAGCACTCACACAAGTCTCACTCACACCATTATTTCGCCTTCTCCCGAGACTCCCAATTCGAGAGAATTCCTGAAGGTGCCTACCGCCCCAGAAGGGCGGAACATTTCAATACAGACAGTCAATAGGTACTTCTCTGTGGTGGGAACCTCGTCCTAAAACACAATTCTTTGAAAAGTTTTTAACATTTATTATCAGGTTTCGGGTTGTGTTTTTTTTCCTAGCTCAAAAGGTGGTGTGTGGGGGTTTTTTTTTCCCTATCTGGGGCCAGTCTGGGCACAGACTCTACCTTTTTTTTGGGGGGGAGAACTTGAGGGATCCCCCAAAAAAGGGGGAGGCTGGGCTGGGCTTTGGGGGTCCCCGGGGTCTGGCAGCACTAGATGGCATTGTTAGACCAGCGCGCTGCCCAGACCCAAATTAGTAGACAATTATCCCTCTTCCCCTCCTCCTTTTATGCGATGAAACCGGTTACTTATAGCCTGCAGGATAAATTCTATAGGGTGCCTGACTCAGTCAGGGCTGTTTCTTCACAGGCTCTCTCTTCCCAGCTTTCACCTCAATCTGTCATACAGATTTGACACTGCATCGTTCCAACAGTGCTCAGAAATGACATGTATATAATGTGGAATATTGTGCACATTTACAGCCAGGATTTTTTCCCCTTAAAACATTGCTTGCTATATTCTGGCAGTCGTTGTTCTGGAAATAAAATAAAATTAAAGGCAGGGGGGGTGGGGGGGGAAGAAAAGAAAAAAAAAAAAAAAAGCAGAGGGTTCTTTTCTTTCCACGTATCAGTGCCCATCTTAAAAAAATAGAATAAACCAAACACTGCAACACTTTTATTTAGCTGCTAACGCTATGCAGGACAAAATACATTTGATTTTTAGTGGAGGTCATTAGTGCTTACAATTGTCCGGCGGTTCCACGCTAATTAAAGAGAAGACGACGCAGTGGAACTGCGCACACTGTGTGCACTCGGAGCTGGGTAGTTTTATGGTTCTATTCCATTAACACTCCATATTATAAATCAAATTAACCAGCGTTTCCATTAAAAATAAAGAAAAAAGAAAGAAAGAGACCTTTTAAAAGAGCAACAAGACCAGTTCAGCAAGTCTGAGAACCTTTTTCCTCGAGTGGATTAAACACATAACGGCAGCTTTGTTTTCCAGCGCTGCCCCTGTAACCATCCTTTCCCTGCCCTGTGACAATAATCAAGGACCGAGCTCAATTATTTCATTCAGGAAAACAAAACGAAAGTCACAATTCCATTTGAACGACTCCACAAACCCGGTCTTGATCGTGGGCTCGCATCGCTCAAATCCGACACCTGCCCCAAACTGCCTCCCTTGGCACCCGCGGTCCCCATCTCCTGGTTTTCCTCCGGCTGCTGATTTTTTATTTATTTATATTTAAATTTTTTTTTACCCCCTCGTCCCCCCACCTTAACATCTTTTGTGTCTCGGGCTGCGATTTGCGACGTTAACTGCGGGGCTCCGAGCAGATGCTTTGCATCGGTACTTTCGGCTGTCAAAAGAGGAGCACGACTGGGGATGCTGTGGGGAGCCAGCGTGTGTGTGTGCAGGGGGGAAATTACAGAGTTAAGCCTTTGGAGTAAACTTTTAAATGATGAAGCGTGTGTTGGAGAGAGAGAGATATTTCTTGTTAAGGCTCCTCCCGTGAAGGCAAACACACGCACGTGAGCTCGGCTCCCTTCGCCATCGCCCGCCGGCTTCAGGAGCTGGAAAGGGGGGAAAAAAAAAAAAATAAAACCCCCAAGAGCTAAGATTTATGGTCACTGTTAGAAACCAGAAGAAAAAGGAGACTGTCACTTATCCAACAATTGCGGTTTCCGAAAGAAAAGGCCCTTATTCTGGTGGATTTTTTGCGGGCGGTTTGTGGCAGCGCGAAGGCGACGCGGGGGATCCCTGCAGAGCTCAGCAAGGTTAAGAAGCTTTCGAAGTGAGGTGCATTACTGGATTCTTTCTTTTGTGCTTTATATTTGATACTTGGCACGAGAATCGGAGAAAGCCACATGGGTTTGAAGCAGCCGCCTTCCTGCAGGCTGTAAACAAAAAAATAGCAACAAGGGGGTTGCCCAGCACCAGCGACAGAAACGTCACTGCTTCTGCTGGGGTTACCTGTGAATAATAAAAACGTCTTTGCTCGCCGTAACTCACCCCTACCTGAAGCTGATTTTATTTTTATTTACGTGAGAAACTCATGATCCAGCAACAAACTCATACAGCTGTCTTTTTTTTTTTTTTCCTTTTTGTTTTGCAGTGTCATCTAAGATTTAAACCCCTGGTTTTACCATAAAGCTTGGTCAGAACTTTCTCCTTTTCTCTACCACCACTGTCATCCTCCCTGCAGAAAAAAAAACACCTAGTGCTTGCCTTGAAAAACACCCTGATCTTTTGCTCCCACACTCTACTCTTCAATCTCAGCCATAAAAGCTCAAAGAAAAAATAAAAATAAACCTCAGGCTGCTGAGAATCTTGTCCAGCCTTGGGCTTAAAGGCTCAAGGAAACCCCACAAATCCCTAAAACTCAGCTCTGAAGGCACCACCTACCCCTGCCAGGCTGCTCTCCATCCTCCCAGTGCCTCTGTCAAACTTCAGGCCTTATTTTAAAAAAAGAAAAAAAAGTAATAAAAGGAAAAATAGGCAGCTGAGGTGCAGTTGTGGTGGGTGTCATGAGCCTGGGCAGGTGCGTCTCACTTTCCTGACTTGCCAGGTGGGGTAGAAAAAAAGGGAACGTGGGAGCGGTTCTGCAGGGCTCAAAGCCCCCATGATGGGTTAACAGCCCTGAAACAGCACCTTGAATTCTGGAAATCAAGGAGAGAAGGGAAAAGACCCCGCGTGTTACTTATTTATGGCTTTTTATGGCCATAACGCAAATTTATTGGCTCTGATACTGCCCGGGAGAGCAGCTGCAGCCCTGCAGGCTGACGGCTCTCGCTCCCTCCAGCGCCGCAGGGCAAAGTTCTCGTTGCTGCGTGCAGAGGTGCAGCCCCCGTTGGTGTCACTTTATTAATCGCGGTACGGCTCAGCCTAACACAAGTTTTGCTTTGGTTATATCATCCAGCAAAAATAAACGCGCCGAAGGTATTTATTTTTACTTCGAGGCTCGTTACGGGCTGCAGAGAAATAAAAAAAGCCACATCTGGACTTATCTACTGCTGAACTGTGGAGGGGAATTAACTGTAAAAGCGCCGCTCCAGCATTCTGTTTGCTTTTTATTAAAAACTTCGTTCCACTTAAAATAATATTGGAGAGGGGATGGCTGCACCAACAGAGCCATGGTAGAGTTTTTACCTACAGCAATAAACAGTAACTTGAATATCTGTGTTTTTGCAGCCATTGCCAATGGGCAGCGTGTCTTCCAGCACCAGGTACAAGTTACAGGGAGATGCTGATTTTCGGCTGGGGCTGCCGCGCTCTCACGGTGACGCCGCGCGTGCGGGTAAACATCTACCACCCATCAAAGGCATCTCTGGAGCGCCCACCAATCACCATAGTAACTGAGAACCAATTACAGTAATTAAGATTCACACGGAGTTGTCCCTTATAATCAGGAGCTATTCTAATTTTTAATTTATTTATTTATAGGTGTCTCTGGTGCTCGCAGCCGTCGCTGAGCCTGGGCGCTCTTCCCACCGAGGCACCGCGACCTTTCGCATTTAAAGGTCGCAGGGAAAGCCTGCGGCGAGGAGGAGGAGGAGGAAGAATACCACCACCGGGGCTGAAGAGTCCATGCAAGCCCACCTAAAGATGCTGCCCCCAGGGCATTATTCCTGGAGGAGCAGCCCTTGATGCAACCGAGGGCGATGCTCGGCTGCTGGGGGATGCTCAAGGCTCTCCCACTGGCCCCTCGGGACTGTCCCACCTGCCCAGAATATTTTTTTTTTATCTTTTTAAAATGTGTTATCAACTGCAACAGCGGCAGCATTGGAGAGGCTATGGCAGGGTAACACACAAGAGACCACAACGGCATTTTTTTCTCTTCATACTTGAAGCACACATATGGTGGGGGGGAAACTTTCCTTCCCAACCGCCTGCATGCTCAGTCCTCATCAGGCATTGTAGTAGCACTGGGCACACAAAAATTACAAAAGAAATTACGAAGAGGCTGCATTATCGTTAGAGTTTTTCCCCTGTAATATTTGTTAATGGTATCAGTGTGTTTAGGTTAGATAATTTGACACCATTTTCTGTCGCCATTCACAAATTAGATATGGAGATAAAGCAGAAAATACCGACTTCATTCTACACAGTGAACACCTGAATAGCAAAAAGAAAAAACTTGAAGAAGCCTGTATGTAAATAAATTTTAAAAAGTCATAAATCATAATGTATTTAAAAAATAAGTAAAAAAAAATTGAAGTGAGCACAGCAGGTATCTACTCTGAAATCCCCCATTCCCAAACGCCTCCTTAGCGGCTCTGCTCCCCGCGACGCTCCTGTTGCGGAGAGTCAGGTGGGGTTACGCTGCATCACTAGGCACAAGACATAACCACATGTAAAAATGACATAATGCAAATTTCAACAAGACGTGGGTTTCCTCCTACACGCAGAAACGCGTTCCAGAACCCGCACGGCGCTCCGGGTGACGACTGAGCATCGGCGGCACCTTGGGGAGCCTCCACCTCGCTCAGGTGGATCACCGGGAAGATGCTGTTGGTAAAACCCTGGCCTCTGCCTCCCCTTTGGCTATATTATCCAATCTGTTTTGACCCAGTTCCAGACACCCAGCCTGGGTAAGCCCATGAGCCACGCAGGTGTAGATCAGCAGATTTACACGCCAGGAAAGGCACATTGTGAGTGAAATACTCAGGTTCAAAACCTACAAATGCGCACGTATGCAGGAGGATGATCCTGGAAACTCAGAGTTGCTTATTCTTCAGGGAAAAAAAATAATATTTTTTTAAAAAAAACAAAACCAAACAACCAAAAACCAAGCCACCAGAATTTTTTTATCTAATTAATAGCTCAACCATCTCCCCACTAGGGGCTCGGCAGAGACACTGGCATCACCCCTGAACATGTCCACCTGCCTCAGGCAACATAACCTCCCATAAAACCCCTCGGAAGCAGCCCCAAGCTCACACGAAAAGGACCAGGGGAAGAGCCAGAGTGGATTTCCTCACTCGCAGCCCTGCTCGTCTCCTCGCGTCCCGGCAGCCGAGCTGCTGCAGCCTCTCCTGAGCGAGCGAAGGCAAAACGGCTGCCAGCAGCGATCATGCAAACGTGTAAATATTTATGAACTCGCAGGTTTTGAATGTACAACCTTCATGGCTGTCAGTCTTCGTGGTTATAGATCTTTTTGGCTTAGGGATTCGCTTCGGAGCTTGAGAACTTCCTAACTCCAAGCCTGGTAAGTCAGGGCAGGTTCTCACGCCAGCCTCAACGCAACGCGGACAACTCGCTCTCAGAAAGGGGTGGAAAGGACCTGATGACAAATGCCACAGGAGCCACCATCCTCACCGAGCCCCACGTCCCTCCCAAAGAGGGTTCATGAGCTAAGAAATGCTTTGAGCTTGTTTTTCCTCATCAATACCAACACCACGCCAGCTGCAGGGATGGAAGGTCAATGTCCAGCTAATACACTTCGGAGCTAATCGCAGCCAATGAATACTAATTTAAGGGCATTTATAGAATTTTCAAGCTGCCTCATAAGATCATTCTTGTTAAATTTCAGCCTTTTTGCCTAAAGAACAGTCCTGCAAAGTAAAAACCCACTGTCTCCTGTTCGCTATTTCCCAGCAAACTTCAGGTCCGAGTTCACTATGACCACAGACAAGAGAATGGTTTCTTTATTTCTTTTAAATAAGACAGTCCTGGCCAAGTTATTGCAAGTTTGTCAGCCTTATTTCAGATGTACTGGAGGTAAAAGGAACCAATGCAGCTTGACATCAGTATCTCAGCTGAAGCGCTGGAAGTGACCTGTAGCCTGGTGAAGCCTACAGCAAGTTTATATTCATTATTTCAAGTTCAATTACAACTCAAGGAAAGACTATAAAGATAAAAAAAACCCCCAACAAACAAAAACCTCACAAGTGAAACTCCTACTTATTTACCTTCGTAAAAATGGGGAATTTTTCACTACTTGCTTACCTTGACTTTCAATTTACTTTAGGCAATAATACACAAATATTTCAAAATATCATCCAGTCTCTGTGAACACCAAGGCTAGACCACTAAAGCAGGGCTCCATCGATCCACAGCAACATCCCCATACCTTATACATACGTTTAGTTTTTTTTGAAGACAAACTATCATAAACTTCACTCAAGAGAGTCAAGCATCCTGATTACCTTCAGAAGGTACATAAGATCAGAAATATGAAGCAAGCAGCAGGCTACTTATAAGAAATGAAATACCATGCTTGGATTTGGCCTAGTATGTTGGATATTCCTCTTGCAAACCATTACATATGCTTATCTTGGGTTTTTGCCAGGAGTGGGAAATTGTTAAACCTCCTTCCTTACACCACTTGTCTACATTCCGGAGAAGAGTAACGAGGTGCTTGAGATGACTCCTACAAAGCTCTTTCACTGCTCCTCATCTGGGAGTGGGTCCAAGGGAAGAAAAACCACAAACTGCACCCAAATTATGGAGCTACTCAGGAGAAACAAACTTCTGACTCTCTGAGTAACACAGCAGTAACATCTCTCAGCCAGTTTTGACTTGCACCGAAGTGGAAAATTTCAAGACAGAACACAGAAACCCAATGCATTTCCAAAGCACGATCAAGGTTCAGAAACAACAGCTTTCAGGTCATCCCAGTTCCACTCCCTGCTCTTAAACCAGTGCATAAATGGGTTGTTAAACAGCAAGAGTGCAACTCACATAAAATCTCCTCTCTGGAGGTATTAAAAAGCTCATATGGTAAAGGTCAGATCACCCCCAGCCACCATGGGACCAACGACAATGCAGTACCTCTCATCCAGGGCTAGGACAAACACCAGAAGAAGAAATCGTGCCTTAACCACCCAGCACCTCGGGTCTCTAACATTTATAGTGCACCTGGGAGCCCATCAGCCAGCAAAGCAGAGATCTGGTTGGCTGCCCTGCATTGATCCAACCCCAATTCAGCCATGGGCAGGTGCACCTCGTTGTCTCTCTGCTCACCCTCCTGGGAAATCCTGGGGAGGTAAAGACAGCACCTGAAGACCTGAAGATCCCTGATTGCTTTTATTTTATTTCTCATTACTTGTGATTCTTTCTAAGCACAGGAAGTTTTGCTTTATAGGTCCTGCCACAAAGGTGATCTAGCAACAACGTTTTTAGGGTGGGTTTTTTTTCCCAAGCTTTAGGATCCTGTATTCCTGACATCCTCTACATCATACAACTAAGATGAAAACACTGTCAGCCCTTGGTGGGATAAAGGGACTGCACCAGGTAGAGCATGAATTTGCACATAAAATGTAGAAGTGGTAAAATGCAAACCAGAATGACTCTAGTCTGTGTCAGCAGAGCATCTGGCCTTTGTTCCTTCCTCCCCCGGGGCTGAGGGAGATGTGCCAGGGCCGATGGTTGTGGCTCATGCACAGTCTGCAGTTGCAGCCTCCTGTAGCAAGCTCTCATATTAGCAAAACATTGCTATTTCACCAAAAACGTACAAAAGAATATTTCCCACCATTTGCTGAACTTCTATAAATAATTATCCTGGGATGTTCTTGGCAAATCAGGGGGCGAAGCAGCTCCTCACTCACTCGCTGTGCTCGTGGATGTGCATTCCCCACGTGCTGCACATTCCTCGCCTGGTCCTACGGACTCTCCTGGATACCCGTGTGCCGGGCAAGTAAACGAGCCAGGCTATTTGTTCACTTCCTCATTATTTCCAAAGTATAATTTACAAAGCATGAAATAATGAGATTACACTGCTGACGAAAAACAAGTCTTGGAGAGTCACCTGAACGAAAATGTGAGCCAAGACTTTGGCCTGACTCGAGGTTTCTTTTCCTCCCATACTTTGTGTGCACTTGTATGAGAAGGGAACTGTGGTATAAGGGTGCTGGATTTGGGCGATTGTGTTTATTTTGCCCAAAATCCTGATCTCAAAGTATTGCGTTGGAGGCTCAGGATGAAGAATGAGAACAGAAATGGTGTCGACGCATGAAATGCAGCAATGTTGTGTTCCCCAGTGCTCATGCTCACAAGAGGACAACCAGATCTCTCCCAGACCCTGTGCAGCCACGTCGTGGCCCTGCAGAGCAGCAACCATGGCTCTGCATGCTCCAGTGTTTTTAAATCCAGAGGTCTGCATTTCCTACTCCCTGCAAGACAAGTGGAATGCAAGAACTCTTTCTTGGTTGGAACTGAAACCAGGCGAAGGTGCTAGGTGCCACGAGAGCTGTTTGTGCCACTGAGCAGCGTTTTTGCAGGGAGTGACGGCCATGAGCAGCCCTGAGACCTGCCCAGCTCCTGGCTGGTGGGTCACTGGGGACATGGGGGAATTTTGCATTCACCTCCAGCAACCAGAGCCTGCAGCTCTTGCTCAGCAGCTCAGTGCTACGGGTGTGGGGGACACTGCTGAGCTTCTGGGAACAAGCAGTTGTTTCCAGTTCCTAACACAAAAATCTCTTCAACGGCAGCAGAACGTTCCAGGAACACCACAGGACCCGTAATACTTTGTGCTTTTAGCCACCCTGAAGAGCATTTATTTATTTATTTCCCCCCACTACTTATGAGGAAGATGCTGAAATGAATCTCTGCCTCCACGGAGCCACGTCAAAGAGGATGAACCAGCTCGGGGTAGCTTAAACCCCTGTTAAGGATCAGCATTACTATTCACAGCAATTTTTTTCCCTCGCCCCAAAATAATTTGTCTGGAAAAGGTCGTAAAATCTAGCCAGCCTGAAGTTAGCAAAATAAATGCCAGGGCTGCTCATCTAGTTCAACGTGTCTGCATGTCTGAAACCTTCAGATCTTAGTATCTTGATTTGATTATCTTGATTATCAGCATCTGCTTTAGTGGCTTACACTATCAAACAGAACACATCAGTTTAAATTATGGCTTGTGTCTTTTACCTCCTGACATAGCTGTCATGCCCAGACTGTGAGGAGGAGGAGGACTGTGAAAGCAAAAGAGAAAAAGCAAAACACAGCTGGATGTGTGCTGGAGCATCTGAAACGGGAGGGAATAAGGCTGAAGCCCTCAGAAACTGCAGCTTCAGGTGCTGCCCCAGGACAGCCTGTTTGGGAGGGTCACTGCCTGCAAGAAAACCAACACAGAATCACAGAATCACATTGGATCGTCTCTACCCCTCCAAAGGAGGATGGAAATCTAACCATGGTGAGATGTCCAGAAAAACGTCCAACTTCTCACGTCTCATCTGGACACTTTTGGATGCCCTTGTACAACATCTTGAGGCTTAGGGGCTGTTACATTCCTGGATATCTCATCTTAGATATCCGGCTTTACCACGTTGCTTGATCCTCCTCTCGCCAACCTCTTCACGCCTGCAAAGATTTGGAAAAGCCAGTGATGGAGGAGCAATTATGACGCAGGTCGGGTGTCAGGCTTTTGTGGGCAGAGATGATGACGTGTAGTCCCACACGTGGAGAAGAGCCAAACAGATGGAAAATTTGTGGAGAGGACGCAAATTTTTCTCATCTATTTTGTAACAAAGCGTATTTGTCTCGCTGGAGTTTGGGTGCTATGGCAAAGGAAATATCAAATATTAATATTTGTAAAAGCTCATTTTCGTGTCCGCAGATTGCTGCCTCCAACTGTGAACACGGTCTGGAGCTGGAGCTATTTCTGATGTTCCACGGTGGTTTGTTTTTTCCCAGGCCCTTCAATTTTATCTTTTGGTTTTTTACTTTGGTGAGATATTCACAACTCTTCATTTTACTCAAGGTCCATTCCTCGCTCCCATTCTGCTTTTGACTTCCTTCCCTTCATTTTCCCAAGCTCCTCTCCCTTTCTTACCATAACATATAATTCTTTTGTTTCCACAGTGCGTGAAAACCCATATTTCCACTGCTGCACTCCGAAGAGGCTGGTTATCATTAAAACAAGCAAATAAAATGCACATAGGAGTGACACTGATACTTTAAGAATCTTTGACTTTTATTTACGCTAATAACATCTCCTCAAAGGAATATCATACCTTCATTGCAGTGATTTCCAGTGCTCGTTTTGTGGCCAAAATTCCAGCTTGTGCCACACACACGGTGCTTCCCTCCTCTCTCTAGGGACGTACAATGCTCCCCAACGTGCGTGGGCCAGTCCCTCAGGTCTAAATTCAAACTCAGTCAACATGGAGCCACTTGGGTGACTGTTCCAAACGATGTGGCTCGAACCACCCAACCCGCAACGCCACGCTCTTGGTGAACAGATTGTATGATTGCTGCTGCTTCACGTGTGAGGCACTGAAACGATTATTACAGAATCACAGAACTGTTGAGGCTGGAAAAGACCTCTGAGATCATCAAGCCCAGCCTATGGCTATGAAGAAGGCTCAGTCCTATTGGTAGACAGAAGAGCTAAACCCAGTAAACCACTAGCGATGGATAGTTCAGCATACGGATGAAAGGGGGAAAAAAATTATTTTTATTAGATTTCAGAATAGCCAGATAGGTGTATTGTTGGATCTTCTTTCAAAAGAACTGAAAAAGAAGTTTCTTATCTCAGGCTCTACGTACTGCTGTCTTATTTTACCAAAAAAACCCCAACCAAACAAAACCCATGGCAGAAGAGGCAGGACACAGTTTGCCTCGGCTAAAAATTTAATCAGTTTACACCGTGGCTGAGACTCTCCCATAGCAGGTGGGGCAGAGGACGGAGTCGATGCTCAGCAGGAGGATGCGGCTCAGCCGCTGCCAACCACCGCGACCTGGGGAAGGAGACTTCAGCCGCGGTTATTCTGCTGTTTAACGCGGTTCGTGTCGGACCCCACCGGTCCTGGGGTGAGCAGAGCTTGGCAGGAGGGTTAAAGGTCTGCCGCGAGAGGAAATGATTTCAGATTTCTAACTGTGTCCACTGTACTAAACAGCACTCCTGGACTGTGACAGTATTTCATCGTGATGTGAGGAAGCAAAGCACGAAGGCTATAGCCCAGAGAGGGAGGTTTTTGGGTTGTTTCATGAAGTTTAAATAATGCAGTTTTATTTTCTTTAATTAATTTGGTATGAACCTCACTTTAAAATGCAGTTTAAAAGTCAGAACTATTTCTTTGAAAGCCTCAGAACTGGCTATTTCAACAAATTTAGGACGTGAAATCTGCAGTAGGCAGAGAAGACGATGTTTGGCAAAACCGCCACATATTCAGGAAAAGCTGACCCTGGATTTATTTTCCCTGAAATCGGTCTGACATCAAGGGCACTGAAAAGAAAGGCAGGCTTAGCTTTTCCTGCTGCACGCCCAGACAAATTCGCAGGGAAGAAGGTGGCTGAAGAAAGACAGAAGCCTGTGACGGGCAACCGAAAAATTATTCGGCTCTGCCTGCTCCCGCCGCACTGCCCGCTCCCCCGTCGGCGCTCGGTGCCAAATGTCGATGCACACTTCAAAAGAGCGTGTGATCCCTTCTCGGGCCGCGAGCCGAGGGGGCTGCTGCAATAAAAGGAAATTCCGCCAGTACAGAATTGACTTGCAGGCTGGGAGCAGCGCTCGGCAGCAAAGCCCCGGCGCCGCTGCTTTCATTTCCAGGGTTTAAATGGAGGAAAAAAAAAAAAGAAAAGATACAACTGAGCCGGTGCTTAAAGATATTTGATCGTCCTCGGCTGTTGTTAGTGTGAGGTACACCGGAGGGGAAATTCGCAGCATCTCTGACACCTCATCAGAGACGCGAGAAGCTGCTGCAGACAGCAGTGGAGATGTTTTGACGAAGGCTTTGCTCTCAAAACATCATTATAAACCGGCCTGTGTGTGTTTTGTTGCAATAGGGAATGGACTCGCTTCCGCGCGGTGCTGTTGGGCACCGGCAGGAGCCAGAGGTGGGACAGCCCCAGGAGACACAGCCCCCCATCCCAGTGAGAAATGGGGTGGTTTCATGCATGGGCAAAAGGACTAGAAGGAATTGGGGTGTCCTTAAACACAGACAAACCACCTCACAGAACCCCACGTAAGGGCACTGCATGTTCAGTCTCGGCGTCTAGAAAAACATTTCTGACAAGAGCAGCCCAATAACAGCAAGGGACACAATGTCTTTCAGCCCGGGGATCTTTTCCTCCTTTTTTTTTTTTTTTCCTGTTGTTGTGTTGTCTGTACCAGTGAAAATTAGAACACCGTGGTGTGCCCATCTTTCATGCCTCTTGTACTTTACGAACACGAATCATAGAATCATAGAATGTTAGGGATTGGAAGGGACCTTGAAAGATCATCAAGTCCAATTCCCCTGCCAGAGCAGGAATGCCTAGATTATGCTACATAGGAACGTGTCCAGGCGGGTCTTGAATGTCTCCAGAGAAGGAGACTCCACAACCTCCCTGGGCAGCCTGGGCCAGGGCTCCGTCACCCTCACTGAGAAGAAGTTTCTTCTCGAGTTTAAGCGGAACCTCTTATGTTCCAGTTTCAGCCCATTACCCCTTGTCCTATCATTGGTTGTCACCGAGAAGAGCCTGGCTCCATCCTCGTGACACTCACCCTTGATATATTTGTAAACACTAATGAGGTCACCCCTCAGTCTCCTCTTCTCCAAGCTAAAGAGCCCCAGCTCCCTCAGCCTTTCCTCATCAGGGAGATGCTCCACTCCCTCCATCATCCCAGTTGCCCTGTGCTGGACTCTCTCCAGCACTTCCCTGTCTCTCTTGAACTGAGGGGCCCAGAACTGGACACAATATTCCAGATGGGGTCTCACCAGGGCAGAGCAGAGGGGCAGGAGAACCTCTCTCGACCTACTAACCACCCCCCTTCTAACACACCCCAGGATGCCATTGGCCTTCCTGGCCACAAGGGCACACTGCTGGCTCATGGCCATCCTGCTGCCCACCAAGACTCCCAGGTCCCTTTCCCCTACACTGCTCTCTAATAAGTCATTCCCCAACTAATCACCCCTCACGTGAGCAGTGAGGAGGTAGGTGAGGCTGAGTGCCAGGGCTGGTGCAGAGGGAGAGATGCGGGAGCTCTCATCTCCCTGCCTGCTCTTCCATTTAGGTTTAAAACCAGCCCGTGACCCCGTCGGTGCGACACCTCCTGTGCAGCATCCAAAAGCTCTTCCTGAGCTTTTCTCTGGGCGGCAGCCCCTCCTGAAGCACAGGCTGACCCTGCTGCCCTCCCTCCTGGAACGCCTCCCAGCACACCCGCACAGGCTCCTCCATATGAGCTGAACATCACGGAGGCTTCCTAGAAAACTTTGTGCGAGGGCGACCAAGCTACGAACCTTTAACAAACGGAGATTCTTTCCGTTGGGATCTTGATCCAAACAGGCACTTGTTTGCCTCAAAAGACAGTTTTGCTTTGAAGAGGGGGGAACTACACGAGAGGACGGGGAAGCTTCGGTCCTGCAGAACAGTCTGGGAGAGGTTCCTGCTCCTTAAGAGGTAAACTCCTCTTGGGCAGCCTGTCGCGCCGATCATTGCTTTTTTGTGGACCCAAAGCCTTCTTTTCCTCTGCTAGATGCTCTTATCATCTTCAAAGCCGTTATCAAGACAGCGTTTGTTCTGCGCTTTGATTCCCCCACACACAGAGATTTCAAAGAGTCCGGGGCTATTTGGGAGGGAGAAAGAGAGGAAGCGTTTCGGATGCTCGGTGGGCGTTTGTCTTCCCGTGCCTACGAGTTGGGTGAGCGGCGATTAATCCAGCCATGCCAAAGGAAAGGCGGGTGCTGACTCCGCCAGCAAAGCACTGGGTGTGGTGGTCTAGGCAGCAATTCACTCTCTGGTACCTAAAGGCACATTTGCTTAGAAAAAAGAGAAAGGTGACAAAGCACAGATTCAGTCCACCTGATACAAACCACGGCAGCTGTTTCAGGTCTGCAAAGGAAGTTAATATGTCGGTGAGCAGGCTTAAAGATTAAATGAATCACGTTTCAATAATGTGTTAGAAAACGGTGCTCGTGTGCATGTGATTTCCACAGTCGTAAAAAAATCCAGCTTAGGTTAAAGAAGGTCAAATAGAAAACATTAAGGGGGTAGATACCCAAAGCCCACTGATTTCAAGGTAAAATAGATCACATTGCTCAGGTGCACAGAGGCAGTCCAGAAATACCAAGCTGGAGGTGCTGATCATGGGGAAATCAAAAAAAACCACTAATAAGTAATAGCAAGAAGCTCGATTTCTGTACACAAAAATGTACACACGTCAAAGCAAGAAATGAAGGAAACAAAAAACCCTCTACACATAAGAAGGGTTATCTTCAGGGTGCAGATACAGTATGGGCTAAGGAATGATGCAGTGGGACAAGGAAGAAAACAGACAGATGTCAAAAAATATCTCCCCTGCTGCAGTACTTACTCATTTCTCAGCAATCCCTGCGCACAAATCCTTAAATTCTGAAACCGTTTTCCTGGTTGTTCTTCTCAACTGCGACTCAGGAGTTGCTTACTTACAGCTTTGCCATTTCTCCGATTCACTAAAGGTTGCAAAAAACGTAGTTAAAGAGTTCATCTTCTTAGAAATGTCTTTGTTTGCACAGACATTATTGTGTCGGCTACCATGACCTGCTGGCAGCCACCACTCCTGGAGGTGGTTTCACCAGCAGGTTTCAGTATTACCCAGGAAAAAGAAGCTTCACTTCTCTTTCCTTCTTCCAAAGCCACCCGCAGTCACACCTTCCCTGCCTTTCTCCTTCCTTTCCATGACTCCAGCCCCATTTGACTCCAACCCGCCTACAATTTCTCCTTTAGATCTCTCCTTTTATCTTCATCAAATCTGGTTTACGCTGATTATGGTCACTACTGTTTTCTCCCTGATACCCTCAGCACGCTATTAAAAGTTTATTTACGGACCTATTGATGGATGCATCAGGTTTACAGGCCTATTGACGAAAGCATAACAACGTGAACTGAAGCGCATCAGAAAGTTTATATCTTTGTTTTATTTGACCTTGTTAAAGTGAGGAAACAATTATTTTGCACAAAATACCTCCACGCGGACTTCGTTTGCTTGGCACGAGACTTCGTTTGCTTTGCACTTGTATATTAATAAAGGCTCACACTGTCCTTAGTTGGCTTTTTACCTGCACAAAGTACTTCTCAGCACTTTTCAATAATTCATCGAAAGTTTTGCTGCAGGGCTCCCGCCTTCCGAAAATTACTCCATCGAGAAGAGCGATGTGGGCAGTTGATGCTTTCCATGATAAACCCATCACGTCACACACAGATTGTCCCGTAGTAGGGGCAACTCCTCATTGACTCTGAAGGTAAAACACAGAAAAGAGCCGTGGGTCACCTGTAGTTTTGCAGAACCCTCAGTGCTTCTCTCTCGGTCATGGGGAATGCCAGTCATCACGTCACGGCTGCTGCACAGAAAATTATTTCATAAATCCACAGAAAGCACTGCATTCCTTTGGTTTTCCTCTAAAACAGTTCCTGGCAGAATTTATTTTTTTTAACTTTTTTTTTTTTCTAGCAGACTCGGATTCTGAGTGTGCACATTCCACTGCCTTTCCCCTCAGAGAGAGGTGGGTTTATTTATTTATTAAAGGATTTATTTATGTATTTTCACAGTATAGCCCAATTAAACTTGACAGCTTATTCACAACGGATTCCTGCCCGATGGCAGCTGAGACACATTACATTAAGAAAGACAGCATAATAAAGAATATAACTAGTCAAATTAGCCATCGGTATATTTTGTGCTCCTTTGTTTATGGGTTTTGCCATCTGATATTCGCAAATCTTACGTTTGGGGACGGGGAGGCACGTTCTGTGCACGGCCCATAGCTTGGTGTTTAAGCAGCTGGCATCCCTCCATACCTTATGGGATAAAACCACACACACACCTTAATACTGACACGTCTTCATTACAGGTACGAGATGCTTCCTCCCTCTCCTAGCAGGCTGCCCACGGTGACTGCAGCCAGAAATGCTTCTGGAAGGACTATTTTGGGGGGATATTCCCACATGCTGGTGGGATGTACCCCCAGGAGAGGATACCCTGACCTCACAAACCCCAAACTACAACATGGATGAGAGGGCGAAGAGGAGTATTGCACTCACAAAGATATATTCCTTTAAACAGCTACTCACGCTGAAGGAAAATCTGCTGAGTACACTGGGTATTCTCCCCCCATAATTTTACTTGTATGGAAGAATTTAAGACATGTTTTCTTCTTCTTTTTTTTTTTTTTTTTTTTCCCTGAGGACTAGAAACAGTGTCACGTAATTCTTCTTACAGTCTAGCTGGAAGCAGGGCATTGCTACATGGCATCACGCTTGATAGACCCAAGGAACAGTTTTTCCTGGGTAAATAGTCTTAAATTCAAATGCACGATGCTGCAAACTTTAGCTGTTTTTAAACCTCGGCATACTTGCTGCAAAAATACACTTGCCCTAAAAAAAAATAAAATAAAAATTCATTAACCTTAAAAAAACAGACTTCTAAAGCTCAGCCCTCACCCCGGGGCTCTGCAGGGCCACCCCTGCCCGACCAGCCCCCCTGAGCACCAGCCTGGGCACCCAGCGCGCTGACCCTGACCTCTGCATCACGCCACAAAAATACCTCTGCAACGGGCCCAGCCTCCTCGCTTCATCCACTTGCATTCTGAATCCGTCGTATTTACATCTATTAATGCTTCTCCTTCAGGGTAATCACAGGGGGGGATTAATTATCCTCATCAGTTTAATTATGTCAGCTCTGAATTGCTTCACTTTTTAGCCTGAGCCACGTCGTCCACCACAACAGCCACCCTAAGGAGTAAGTGTGCATTTTGCAGAGGTTCTCTGCCTTTCTTTAAAATACGATTTTTGAGCATCTCTGATATGTAGCTTCCCATTTTCTTTGTGCCTGTGCTCGGGATAGAAGCTTATTTCCTTTCTCACCATGAGCACCCACAGGTTATCAGCACTGTACTGATGGTGCTGCTCCTTCCGTGTGAGGCTCTTCTCCTCCTGTGGTTCCCCACTCGTTTCTGGGACTTGTTTTTCCAAAAGCCTTCATTATTTCTCTGCAGTTTATGTCATCTGCTTCCATTTCGAGGCACTCTCCTTCAGGAACGCAGCCCTTGCCATACGATGCTCCTGCAGACAGCCCGCTCGCTCAGGCCAGGATTTCTAATTAAGCAAATTGGCAACATGCGTAACCCCACCAGTGGAAAACTCCTCAGCTCCCTTTCTAGTACTATCAACTTGTGGTTTTTTTTGGGGGGGGAGTATTCTAGGAAACGTTGATCTGTTGTTCAAGCAGAGATGCAGCCATGGGGGCTTTGGGCCAGACCCAGAGAAGGCTTGTGGGGAGAGGGGATGAGGATGGGGATGCAGGCGCTCACCTTGCTTCTTCCCCAGCTCATCCCTGGCTGGAAAGGGTTGCAGGGAGTTTGTGAAGTTACTACAGGTGAGGCTCTTCTTTTCCTCTTTGCAATGACTTACTGCACTTGGGTCTTACCATCAATAGAGACATCGCAGATAAAAATGCCTGGGAAAGAAACATTAGCAAGATAGTATTTAGATCCTGATGAACGGCAGGATTCGTTGCTTCTTTCCAAGTGTAAAGAATTATTACAAGAAAAATAGTGCAGAGTGCACCATATTCTTTTGAAAAGCACAATGATACAGCTGTCTGATACCTCAGTGCAACGCTCAGTTTATGGCTTTGCAATCTCGTTTCTATTGCTCCACTAGGAAACTGTTTAGATACTGTACCTCCAGGATTGTTCCGATGATATTGATATTATTGGCATCGATATTAGTGTCAGCTTCCCATATGTCAGTCGTGAGAAATCCTTAATAATCATTGCACCAAAAATACAACGCAAATTTTATGAAAGCTTGCTGGCAGAAGATGTTTCCTGCCCATTTCAGCTCCTGCCCAGGAACCATGGCTGCTTTCCTCCTGCCCCTCTCCCTGGGTTGGATTCCCAGGAGGACAAACCTTGAAAGCTGAGTGAGACACATCTGCGAAAAGCTGCAGAGAACTTCAAAAGGAGCTTCTAACTTCATAATACCACATTCCAGCAACTTTCTAATCCTTGCAAGCTGTTTATGTCACTACCTCTGTCAAGCCTCTCCACCATCGATCATCAGCGGTGTGTGGGAGCTGTTTAAGAAAATAAACAGGCTGGTTAGAGCTGGACATTTTCTTTGTAGGGGACCATGCTTTTCCCTGACACAGGAATACTTTTTCCTTGTACGGGAAATGTTTTCTTTTTAAAGTTTTCCTGAGAAGAAGAAAAGCTTTAAGAGAGAAGGGATGGAGGGTCCTGCGGAGGCAGGGGCCACCTTTGCCGCAGTGGGCATCTGCCCCCTTTAGCTGGAGGCTGAAGGAGACATTGCAGATCTGGGAGCAGCTGAGCAGGGGACAGGCACGCTGCAAACAGCTGCCCTATCCCAGAGCAACATCTGGCCTGGTGGCATGGGAGCAGAAGCCCAGCTGAGAGGAAGGACTGATCCCAATGCTCTGGAGAGCATCACAACAAGCAGAGGAAGAACCGTGCCCGCTGGACTTCTAAAAAGAGAGGTATTTAAGGAGTTATTTAACAAATACGTAGATGCTTCAGTTTTGCTCTCTGGACTCCTCTCACCTCTCTGTAACTGACTGTGTTGGGAAGACAAATCATAGAATCACAGAATGTTTGGGGTTGGAAGGGACCTCTAGAGATCACCCAGTGCCACCCCCTGCCAGAGCAGGGTCACCCAGGGCAGCCCCACAGGAACGCGTCCAGGCGGGTTGGAAAGTCTCCCGAGCAGGAGACTCCACACCCTGTCTGGGCAGCCTGGGCCAGGGCTCCTGGCTATAGAACTATAGAAACTGTAGAACTATAGAACTACAGAAACCAACCACTTCCTGCACTATTTCCTTTCAGTGATGTACCTTCATCTAAAAATCTCCAATCTGTGAAGACTCACACATGGAAAGGATGTAAGAAAAAAATCTCTGCCACCCTACCCAGGTTTCCAGAGCAGGAGAGATGTTAGTTATGCTTAAAGGACTCTATAGACACTGTGCAGGCTTTATATGGACACAACACTTTTGGGAACATGGATTACTCCTTGAGCTGTTCCAGGTACAGAAGACACAACTTTCTCCTAAGCTAGATGATGCATGAACAAGCCTGGGAGACTCTTACACCTTCCCGCTACTCTTCTGCATTTTGCCAGCTTCCTAGCTCCCAGGGCAGAATATCCATTTTGGAACTGATTTCTAATGCCTTTATCATCTCCAGAACCTGCAGGCACTTTGGCTCTTGCAGCAGGTGATGATCCACCCACGCTCACAGACCGGGACTCTCCAGCCCGGGCCCCGCCGTGCGTCCCGGCAGCACTAGGTGGTGTTGCAGAGTAGTTTTCCTCTAAATTAGTGAAAAGGCAAAGTATTTTTTTTTTTTTTTTTTTACTGGTTTAATCTGTCACAGCCGGGTACATTTGTATCGGTCGGGTTCATTCCAGATGTGCTGTCCCATGGGTTTGCCGAGGAGGGATGCTGGGGGCTGGGATGCAGCAGGAGGAGGTGGTACCCGAGCATCCCTCCACTCCCCATGCACCTGAGCATTGGGGCAGGGGTTACACAGGTATATGCATTAGTAATTTCAGCTCTCTTTCCAGTAAATAATGTTTTCTATAGCCTCAGGGGGCTTTGAATCCAATATACCTGGATCCAGCACTGTAAAGTTCCAGAGAGGATTTCTACTACTCCAGGACTCAACGGATGGATAAAACCTACACGCACTTTCTGACCTGGTTGGTCATCATTAGGACTCATCCCCAAGACAGACAGAAAGACAGAAAGAAAATTTTAAATCAGATTTTGCTCTTCTTGGGATTTCCAATTTAAACAGTAAAATACTTTAAAATAATCTAACTATCCTGAAAGCTAAACATATTGGCTGCTTCAAGGAAAAATTTTATTTGGACACATGCATAATAAATACATAATAGATAAGGAAAGCTTATACGACATAAACCACCTACAATGAATGCGGACACAGAAAAGAAAAGGGGAAGAATGATACTTGCTCTCTTTTGTGAAGTACTTTTTTATAAAAGAATTACGTAAGGGTTTAGCTGTACTAAGAGTGTTTGTAGTAAAATAAATTGAAAATCCTGAATTATTTCAGTCCCTTCCAGTGTCACAAATTGAATGTAGCTTCTGTTAAAGCACATCTCAGGAAAAGAAAAATAAATCTGTGAAAGCTGGGTATCTATGAGATATTTATTAGAAGCATGCTTCTAGGAAATAATTCTCTTTGCCATGAACTCTAGAAATTCTTGCTCGGTCTTGTCTAGTTGACAGTAGTCAAACCTTGTGTCTGTTTCCATTTTGTAGTAATAGGGTAATTTTAACTATAGTGCTTGTTCACAGTAGAAAATGTTCCTGTGGCATACAGCACTAAAACCTCCCACTGTGAAGATTTGGCACTTAGGCTATCACCATTAAAATCTTATTAATTCTAATTATTATGCCATTCCCTGAAGAATAAACCATGTTGCATCTTCATAAAGTGCATAACGGGTACCTATTTCCGTGCTCTCCGTAATTCTAGCACATGGCATTTGCTTTCACTCCCACTTTCTAATTCCTCTCCTTCCAACCAGCTCTCGCTGCTCGCACGAGCTTGCTGTGAGCGACTCCCAGCCCTTAGGCCACCACTGGACTTATTAATGTTTAGGTACATTCCCACAGCCTAGTGTGGAAGAGGATTTGGTCAGGTTTTTTTGCCTATTCTGTGGGTTTTTTCTTTTCTCTCTTTCTTTTTTTTGCGGGGGGCGCATAATAATATCCATGCGACACACATTACAAGATGAATTTTAAGTGTTTTTTGTAAATTTTTTTTTCAAGCTAAGGGCAAACTGTGAGTATCTCAGCCTCCCAGCCACACGCACGCTGCCGAGTGCTGCTTCACCCCCAGCCCCTGTGAGTTTGTCTCAAGGCAGGCAGCTCTAAGGAACTGCTAAAAACAGGGACTTTTGATCATGAGATGCCAGAATATATTGCTGGAAACTCTGCATGTTCTACTTTGATGTAGCAAAAGATTTCCACGTTATACATTCAGGCATAAAAGCATAAAACATTTCTATAGTTTATAGTATTTTTTCTGTGGTTTATGTACCCTTTCTAAAAGTGCAAATTACGCGTCTACCAATTCTGCATCTACTAATTCTGTGTATAATTCTGGGTGCATGAATGGCCCTGACGAAATCAATGCATGCAGTTGGGAATGTGTTTAATTCCTCTCCCAGCTCAGCCTTACTGTGCAAGGTGCGAACCTCACTCCCATCACCACTCTAAATGCAATGCCCTAAAATTTTAAGTTAGACAGAGGCATTCGACTTAAACTAGTTGGTTGAGGGTTTTTTTTTGTGCGGCCAAAGGGGTTTTTTTCCCCTCTGCGGGGATGGGCAGGCTGCACTCGTGTCGGCCTCGGCACATCCAGATCACAGAATCACAGAATGTCGGGGATTGGAAGGGACCTCGAAAGATCATCCAGTCCAATCCCCCTGCCAGAGCAGGAACGCCTCGATAATGCTACACAGGAACGTGTCCAGGCGGGTCTGGAATGTCTCCAGAGAAGGAGACTCCACAACCTCCCTGGGCAGCCTGTGCCAGGGCTCCGTCACCCTCACTGAGAAGAAGTTTCTTCTCGAGTTTAAGCGGAACCTCTTCTGTTCCAGTTTCAGCCCATTACCCCTTGTCCTATCAGTGGTTGTCACCGAGAAGAGCCTGGCTCCATCCTCGTGACACTCACCCTTTAGATATTTGTAAACATTAATGAGGTCACCCCTCAGCCTCCTCTTCTCCAAACTAAAGAGCCTCAGCTCCCTCAGTCTTTTCTCGTAAGGGAGATGCTCCACTCCCTCCATCATCCCAGTTGCCCTGTGCTGGACTCTCTCCAGCAGTTCCCTGATGTGGCGACCAGCGGTGCCTGCTCCCAGCTGCCAAACCAACCCACCAGATCCCACCAGGACCGAAGCAGGCCAAGCTCTACGAGGACACAAGGCAGACCTCAGCCTCCTGGTGTAAAATCTATGTATGAAACACCCCCGATACTTCTAAATCATAGCATCATCGGATGGTTTGGGTCAGAAGGGATCTTCAAGATCTTGTCGTTCCAAGCTCCACAGGCAGGGACACCTCCCTCCCAGCAGAGCAGGTTGCTCAAAGACCCATCCAACCTGGCCTTGGACACCGTCAGGAAGGGGGGCTCCTGTTTTTATGTGGCTGTAACACTTTGTCACGCTGTACGCTTCCACACAATATTGGTCTATACAGTGAATTAACAACACCTTTTGACAAAGTGCTATCTCCTGCCACCGTCGCCGCGTGATAAAGGTACTTCTACATTTTTCATTATTCAGGCACACTCCCAAGCACCCAGAATGAGCAGTGAAATACTTAATGAGACATTTATCTAGCCTATGTATTTTACATTTTGCTGATAGTATAATGAGGCAGAGGTACTGAAATGAAACATCCCTAACATTTCACATAATTTTCCACTTCCAACTCCACCATTTTTAGTATTGCTTTTGGGTTTTTCGCTGTTCGATGTTTTGAACTTTATCATCACTATCAATAATCACTATGTCAAATGCAACACTCTGCTACGCTTTTTTGGCTGAAAGAATGCCTCACCATTTATCTTCAAGCATATTAGGAAGATGATTGCAGTCTAATAAATATAGCATCAATTTCTCATTCACTTTCAGTACCTCGTGGAGATGTTTCCCCACTATTGTTGCTGCATTTTCAGTTGCTCAAATCTTTATCAAAGCTATTAGAAATGTATTGTTCGCTGTTCCTAGGAAGCTTTTTTTAATGCCTATTTATGCCTGTCTCCGTTTTCCACCAAGCCCAACGCACTCGAGTGCTGAAGTTTTTGTCTTTAGTTTTCCAGTGATGTCCTAATTAAAGAGAAACAAGATTTATAGGGAGATACAGTTTATTAGACTAATTTAGATAGCTGAAAAGCGGCCAACTTGTTGGGCACACAAGTCCTCGTTTAAGTCCCCGTAGTCAATGTAACTGTTTATGAATTGGTATTTTCTTTGACTACTTCTTAATGTTATTTATATTGATTGTACGGTTTATTTGTGTGACAATCCTAAAGAAGGTCAGAGAACATCCATGCAACCATATATTTTACTTCTACAATACTCTCATCTACACAGAGCATTGAAAATTTCCTTCATCTGAAAAACTATATTGAGCACTACGACTATATCTGAATTTTGGTGAAACTGGCAGAACCTTTGAAAACTTACATGCCCACTCTCTGCTTTTTTTCAATGTATTTTCCTGTGTTGCAGGGTACAATTTTATTTAGCACGGACCTACTCGCTCCATGTAGTCTAGTGCAGGATAAGCAGGTAACTCCTCCGTGTGCCCTTGTAAAACCCCCTAATATATTTGATTTTTAAAAAGATATGCGAAAATACCTGCACTCATGCAGAATTATTACAACTTTCTCTCGAGTAGCTCTGCCATCATGGGGATTTTTTTTTTTTTCTCTGCAGGATTAGTAATTTCTGTGGCTGACACCCAGAATGACACCTGCTAAATCCCACGAGCACGGCAAAGGCAACCAGAGACATCACAATGACCAAAACCTATTTTTTCCTGGCAGTGTTGACACCACGGGGACCGTAGGAGCTCAACATTTCCTCTGCCCTAATTACAACACAAATAGATGCTTCTTCCCTTTTAAAAAAGAAATGCAGCCCACAGGCCCTACTGAATCCACTGAAGACCATAAAAAAGAAAATACACACGCTGGAAGAAGAGGTTGGAAGAGTTTGTATGTTGAAAATAGGTCTGATTTTGTATTGAAAATAAGGGGGATCTGAATATTTAACCTTTTTACTCATGTATTGCTCCTGCACAGGAATATTCCTACCATGCTCCTTCTTTATTTGAAAAGTACTAGAAGAAAATAACTTTTAAGCAGAAGGGAAAAGATGGTATCTCTGATTAAAAGAATTAAACTTGTCTATAATATCGCATTTATTTTCTATTATCCGGTCGTTTGGAAATAATATTTTTCAGCCATGTCTCCCCATCTCCTGAGAAAAAAAACCCGCATTAGCCTCCCTTTCTTTTTTTCCTAATCTACCGGTACAAATATCAGACTTATAAAAATGATTGCTTCTCCCCATGGGAGTCCTTCGTAAGCCTGATGGCACCCTCTGGATTCGCCCATTTCCCAAATGTAATCCCATCCTCCCATAAAGCCCGTTTAAATTTAATCCCATCCACCCGTTCAGCTGAGGAGAATCGGCGAGGGCTTTGGCGTGGGGTGGTTAATCCCCTCGCTGAGCATGGGGAGCAGTGGGGGGCGGCTGCAGAACCCCCCTCCCCAGCACTGAGACGCCCCAGCAGGGCCAGTGATGCCAACACACACTGTGCTCTTGTTTGCTTTGGTCAAACTCATGTGTCTATCCTACTACAGGAGTAAATGATGAGTAATTATTAAGTAGGGATGGAATAAAATGATGAGCGCGCTGCAGGAATTAATGCCTGGGGTAGGTATTGCTCAACGGAGTAGGTGCTGTAGGAACGGGGTAAGGCAGCGTGGAAGAAGGGAAGGGAGGGGATGGATGAAGAGTGTAAAAGGAAAGTCTCCAGCCAGGTGTGTGCCCAGGACTGAGCCCAGACCGACAGGACGCCCCACTCCCTCCCAAAGTCCTCTTAAAGGAATGGGTAGGGTAGTACCAGACCACTTCAAGTTGCTGTACACTGCTGGAAAATACAGAGCATCTTCAACGTCAGTATAAAAAATAAATAGTTCTTTTTAAAAAAGACAAATGAAAAAAAAAACCCCAAACAACAACAAAGAAATGGAGAACCTCACAACAAAACCAGATGGTACAGAACAACTAGAAAACCTTCTCAAAGTACACCACAAACTGCGAATGGCAATTACCGGGATAATAATTTGTTTTCTGTCCTCAGCCTGCACAAGGTAACACCATGGTCTGGGCCTTTAACAACCCAAATTTTTACCTTTCTTTGTGCCAGAGAGCCTGTTTCCAGCACAGTGGATACTACACCATTTTTTGTCTTCCTACAAAACCACACCACATTCCTCTGCAGCTTTGGAGAGGTGGAGGAAGCAGGGCTAAACCCACAGGGAGAGGCTAAACATGAAGAAATCTCTCTTCTAACCCGGTGCTACCTCTTACAAATGTGCCATACTGGTAGAGTGCACAGAAAAAAAGCTTAGTTTGTTGGCAAGATGATCACCGTTTTGGTGCGAACTCAAGTCAACCAGAACACGGATGTATTCTTGGGTAGGTGGGGTGGGTTTCCAACAGCGCGGTTGCAGTTGGGTGCAGATCACCCAGTCTCCAGGCATGCCTGGAATAATTAAAAGGCAGAGTGCTTCTACAATCTGGTCGTAAAAAACTGTCAGGCATCTGTCCTGAGGCATAAATTGCATGAGACAGCCCTTCAAATAATGTTCTATCCACACAGAAAAGCCTGACTCTAACTTTGGGGCACTACACTGCTTCAATAACTGCAGTTTATTTATTTCCTACAGTAAGATCTGCAGCTAAATGCCCATAGAACATGATTTGGGCCAAATTCAACGTCCTTTTGCAACAAGGGTGCTGGAAAGGTTGAAATATTCTAGATGGATGAGATTGCCTTTGAGAAGTTCCAGTTCACCAACAGATAAAGCCAGATTTTGTCATTCTCGTATGTCACACATGAAGTGGCCCAGTGATCTTCTAAATAATTTTTTAAACATTTGACACTTCCAACAAATGGATTTTACTATTTTTCTCACCACACATTTTCCACCTACTGTGTCTGTACTTTCCATTCCAGTAAATAGATTATTAATCTTGTTAGCATAAAAAAGGATAGCTTTTGTAGCCTATTTTGAATACGCTCCGATATAATGAATTATAACTAAAAAACCCAAAGCACCCAGATGACAGGCGAAGATTCCCACATCCGCAAGGTTCTGGTTGTAAGAAATGCAAGTTAATTTGCTGGGGTGTCATGTATTTAAGCGTGCTGCTCAAGTTGAAGTTTATTTGGTTATTTCCTGGTAATTTAGGTCAACGGAGTCAAATAATACAATGACACCGGACTGAAGTCTAGAAGGTTTTTCGCCTCCCGTCTTAGCCCTTCATCTTCAATTGTCAACACACTCCAAACTTCACTATCGCTGTCGGAATTGACATTGGAATCCGCAGCAGTGTTTGTCTTAATCCAATATTTGTCTCATTCCCACTTCTTACTCTCAGTATTTGCCTTATTCCCGAGCGTTTTAATTTTTTGTGTTTGTCATATGCCTTCCCCGTTCCCAAAGACTCATCCAATCCGGTTTCCTCTCATCGCGGCCGTAAATGATGTTGCGGCACGTGCATGTGTAATGCAGGAGGCCACGAAAGGAGGAGGACGACCAGCTCCTGCTTCCCCTTTTGTCCTCCCGGCTCCCACTCGCCCTGTTTTCCACCTACAGATTGGATGCAGGTGGACAACTCGTTACCCAAGCGCTAACGAGACCCCCTCTCCTCACCGAGCACAAAGGGAGGAAGAAAGAACAGCTGGGTGGCTTTGTTAATCGCGTAATAATCACACTGATCAAGCAACACCAACTCAACGGGCCCTGGTGTTGTCTTCTCCATCCTACGTCCTGATCCTTCTGCTGAGGAAATGAGGAAACGCTCAAATCCAGCACATTAGCCAGGAAAGGAGAGAGAGAAAAGGAGGAAAAAATTATTAAAACAGAGATAAAAAACAGAAAAAGGGAAGGGAAGGGAAGGGAAGGGAAGGGAAGGGAAGGGAAGGGGAAGGGAAGGGAAGGGAAGGGAAGGGAAGGGAAGGGAAGGGAAGGGAAGGGAAGGGAAGGGAAGGGAAGGGAAGGGAAGGGAAGGGAAGGGAAGGGAAGGGAAGGGAAGGGAAGGGGAAGGGAAGGGAAGGGAAGGGAAGGGAAGGGAAGGGAAGGGAAGGGATCTTCATTCTTAGGTAGGATGAAGGTAAGACTCAAAACGTGTAGGAAAAACAAAGGGGAAGGATTAAAACAGAGATAAAGGATAGATGCACCCAATCCATCCGCAAAAGCAAATCTCCAGATTAACAGGCTAAAGACCATACAGAAACTGGTAACTCATCAAACTACAAGCTCCTGAGCAGCGCCAAGACCCAAGAAACAAAGCCAACACGTTTGTCCTTGGGTTACAGCAACAAGAAGGTGGTTTTGGGGGCTCCTCAGCCGGTTAGACAGGTCTGTGGAGGGAAGGTGGTGACTTGGCTGGAGATGTCAGACCACCAAGGTGTCACGGGGGCAGGTCTGAACCTGTTAAAGCAGGCAGTGGGTGGTTAGAGGCAGGCTCAAGTGAGATGGAGCTTGCACAGCAGGAGCAGCACATCTGCCCAGCGCCAGGGCTGGAGTGGGGTTGGATGCAGGCAGTTAGCAACATGGGGGTAGGTGAGCTTTCCTCCCCACCCAAGCCCTAATTTCACTCTGGTCCCCCAAGTCCATCAATTCAGACACAAAGCAGAGATCACCTCACCGATTCTTCACGTAAAACCACCTAGTGAAAGATTTGGACTTTTTTGAAATATGAAAGCTGTGTTTCTTTTACAAAACACAGGTGTGCATCACTGGCTTGACTCCTGTTCACACATTTTTGATAAGCGTTGGCTCCTGTGGGAGTCGCTTCCCGCAGATCTGTATCTCCTTCCAATCACCTGCAGTGGAATCCAGAAGATGCCTCCACGCAAGACTCTGATGACACCACACTAAAAGGAACCGAGATTATGAATTTTGTGCCAGAAGGCGATTAATTCCAAGTCTCCTACTAAATCTGTATCAACTGCTGCAGTAGTGCGTAGTACAGATTTTCAACCCAAATGAAAGGATCTGGGCTACCTTTTGTGTGATACATCTTCTTGGTAAACTGGTCTATATGCCCAATTAGTTCCATCTCAGTTATTGGTTGTATTATTATTATTATCGTTATTATTATTGTTATTATTATTGTTATTATTGCAATTATTGCAATTATTATTTCAGGGTTCTGTAATGTCTTCAAGAGAAAGGTCATTTCCTTGACTAAAATAGTCACAGAACGAAAAGAAATTGAGGGAATGGAGAAAAGGAGAAAGGGAGATGTGAACAGCCAGAGGGGTGAGCATAAGCTGGTGACTGTTAGCACAAAGCCACACAAAATTTTACAAGAGCCTGGATTTTGCTGTACATACAACAGGCACAGAAACCCTGTAGTACCTTTGAACCGTGCTGTACGAGATGCAGAAACTGCAGAGGGAGTAAATGTAAGGGCTTGTTCAGGGCTTGAGTGAGATGTGACAGAAAGCACCTGGCTGCAGCCAGTGCACAGAGACGGAGGAATTACAAGGCGGAGTAAAGCGCTTGCAATAACACATGCCACGTCAGTACAAGACACACTGTCACGAATAGGGAGTTTAATCCCTAGCCTAGCCATGGCCTGCTAATACTTGTTACTGCTCAGAGCTGGTTTTTTTTAGGGTACTCAAAGGATTTTGGGGCATTCGTGATCTCGTATGACCTATCCCAGACATTCCACCGTCGTGCTCCTGAACCTCTCGAGCCCCCAACACCTCAGGGCACGGTGATGCTCCTGCAGAAGTTTCTGCCTGAGCCCTAAATCTTAACAAGCATTTTCTCAAAGCCTCATTCCATCTATTACGGTCAGTTCTGCTGCTGTCGGTGTTAATTTGACGGGGAGAGAACTGAGCCCTCACAATGCACTGAGCCTCCCTCTCCTTCCCACGGCTGCTACTGCCCACCCTCACCTTAAACATTTCCACCATCAGAAGCATAAACCAGTGACTGTCCTCATGTGTTGACTTCTTTCCTTGGACTGGGTGGATTTTTACTGCAGCTTTTTGGATTATTGAGCCCAAATGCTGCAGTAATAATAAAGAAGCATTAACGTTATTAGCCAGTATTTTCCTCTTTAGATGCTGTTTAATACCCTTCTCTCTCTCTCGTCCGTCTTACTACAAATCATAGCTTGCTTTACATACTGAGAAGCAGGCTGAAGAGCTTGGCAGTGAGAATTAATTGACAGAAATGACAAAAGACTTTCTTCTTATTTCTAAAATACTCCACAGCATTGCCAAAATGGAAGTTTTTTTAGGAGTTTTTCTAATTTTTTTTTTTTAAAAAATAATAAATCAGAAATGACCTTAACAAACCAAGGAAATTCTGCACATCGCTCCCTCTCTTCCTATTGAGAGGAGCAGCACTGCCAGAATACACAGTACAATACGTCATGAATTCACATGCATAAGCATTTCGAAAATCCTTCTTGGACAAGGTTTCTATTTAATTGGCTTAAAAAGCCACTCTTCTCCCACACAGTCTTATGCAGAACCATCTGTGCAGGGAATTAGCAATCTGGATAAATAGTCTGTGAAGGAATTCACCCCGCCTCACGCGGCTGGACATCGGGGAGCTGAATTCCAACAGTTGCGCTGACCGCGGCGCTGAGCTCACCGAGGGGCTGAGCAGATAAATTCAGATAAAACAAAGGGCTCGGAGATGCACCCAAAATTCAAGCCAGGCTTGAAAAAGCCTCCTAGATGCTGGGACCTGAGGGAAGAGCATTGAGCAAAGACTGCTGAGGAGCAGAAGTCATCTCTATGGCCATTTTGGTGTGGATGTGAAAACCTGCGGTCTGCAGCTCTTTCCCTATAATAGATAGAATTTAGGAAGAACCATCAACGCCTTGTTAATCAAAAATTAAACAGCACAGAGATGCTAAGAAGATGGTGCTATTGGGCACTGATCTGCAATTGCATTTTTTTTCCCAAGTGTACCCAGTATCATAACCACCGCCCAGCAAGCCCAGCGTGTGGACACGGAGGCTCCTGCTCCAGCACATGCACAGTCTGGTTGCAAAACATAAAAGAAAAAAATAAGGGCTGTAACCAAAACAACATTTAAGGATGTCCACAGTGTACTCTGCAAGCCTTTGGGCAGAACAGTAAAAAATGCCAGCAGGAAATGTGCTGGATTCCGGATTCACGGTTATTACAGGAATTAGATGAATAAGAGGCTCCGTATTTCAGCTATTCCCCATTTTTCTAATTTTAACGTGGGCAGTTGGGAAAAATCTCTCCATCCTGGCTGTTGAGGCTAAAATACATGTCTTCAATGACACTTCACCTCCTGTCAGTCCCCAAGTGAGACTCTCCCACCCAGTACACGAGACTCCACAGGTTCCCGTGAGGACCATATGGAGATTGCTTCCGTAAGAGCGGTGGCAGCAGCAGCATCTTACTCTTAGGGCATCACGTATTTAAATGTTTCTGAGCAAAATCCTGCCGGCACGCCCTAGGGATTATTGCCCAGGGTTAAGATGGGAAGAAGCTACCATGCAGCACAGGCTGGCACAGGAGAGCTCCCAGTGCCATCCTACAAGTTGCACCTCCAGGACTCCTGGAGCAACATTAAATGGCTCCACGTGTGGGATATTAATACAGGCAGTCTTCAAGCTATTCAGTGCCCACTTAAAAACCCCAAACTTTCTCTGGGCAGTGTGACACCTCTCAAAATATCAACGTAGCACGAAACTCCTAGAATCTCTTTCTCAAAGCAAGATTCCCAAGACAGTTAGGTTTGCTTCCAACATTTTTTTCCATGCTAAATATCAGCCCCCAAACCCGTTGTGAGCCACGGCTGCTCCTGAAGTTTCTCCAGCTGCACAGGTCCCAGGGAGCCACGGTAGGGCGCAGCCCACCCCTCTTCCCCAAGCCCTCTCCCACGTCCCACCTGTCCCTCCCGTGTCCCCTCCTGCTGCCCCCTTCCCAGCTCGCTGCTCCTCCATCTCAGTCCACGGGAGCGAAAGTATCAGATGCCTGCTATCCAATCCGATCTCCCCAGCGGACACTAAAAGGATAATAAAAGGATAATTTACTAGTATTCATTCAGATAATCCATCTTGAGCAGATTTTGAGCTATCTGCATATGCCTAATTAAGATTCACTGCAGAGCGTCTGCTGCTGGTGCCACCGCAGCTTCGCGGCGCGTGCCGGCGGGGGGGACACCCCGCTCTGTCCTCTGCGGCCACCCTCAGGACGAGGGGTTCCCCTTTGCAGGAGCAAGGTGCTCCAGAAAGAGCAGGTCAGTCGCAATTTGAGAATTTGCAGGATTTTTTTATTTCAACGACCAAAAAAAAAAAAAAATATTAAAGAAAAAGATCTTTTCTGTGTTAGCAACAATTTCAAAGAATATACCCCTAAGGGAGTCATCCTTCCAGCAATATAAATTACTTTAAAGGGGGAATCAGCCCAGGCAATTAGACCTTTTAGAACAGGTGACCACCCTCCTACATATTAAATCTTCAAAGGCAAAACTGCCTCTCCCATCCCCAGCGACGCGGGGTGCTCAAAGTGTCAGTAAACATACAACCATAATTACACGAGCTGCCTCATTTCACTAGGATCTTTTCAAGATTCATCATCTGCACATTGATTTTGGATCGTGGGACTGCATGCTTTCCTCTTTTGTTAACATGTTTTTAAGCGAGATTTAACCTCGCAGAGATAACTCGCTCCTAAAGGCTCTGTTGAGCTGGTGATGACAAATTTTGAAGAGAGTGTGTGGGTCCGGTCTCTTTGGCAGAACCATTGGGGCACCCATCGTCATCCTCCAGCCCAGTGCTGGGATATTTCTCAGAGCTCCCTTCAACCTCCAAGCCACTTTCCAGATCAATCCCACAGCGACACGATCCCTTGAAAAGCCGTTCAGCGTGGCTACTCGCTGCTTCACCTTGCTAAGGCACCAGGTTTTAAGTTAGGAAAGGGTACGCTGAAGTTTCTCCAGCTGTGATTCGAGAAGAGGCAGAAGGGAAATAAATTAAAAAAAAAAATTGCAGGGGTGAAACAACTAGGAAATGAGCGGATTTTGAGAAACATTAGCAAAACTCACTGGCAAAGAGTGGGAAGAGCACGGCGGGTTGGTGTGTGGCAGTGCCACAGGCACGGCACCCCAGGATGGTCACCCCACCTTGAGTGTGGACCTTGTGCCACAGGGAAAAGGTCCCAAACTGCTTGTGTCCACTGTAGGTGACGGCACCTGCTCCAAAATCACTGCAAGTCTCTAATTCTACCCATCCAAGGCACCGCTGGCACTAGCAGCTAAGGGCAGTTGAGCGACATTTTCCAACCCATCCTTCCTTTTTGCAATGTCTTAAAGAGGAAATAAATAAAGAAACTTCCCTCGGAAGGATCAGGCCCCGCGGATGAACGCATGCTGAAGCGTTTGAGCCCGAGTTCGAAGGAGATAACAATTACCAGCAAGTCATTACTTAAAAACAGGATAATTTTTCAAGCAAGCATGAATGCGTCTGCACATTCTCAGCAAGCAAATAGGTTTGAAAATTCTCTGAACTGGAAAAAAACATTGTGAATCCTGACCATATGCTTTTCTCTAACTGTATTTTAAAAAATATTTGTCTAGTCTTATAGTCTGAAAAGTGAAACACGGTTCTGAGTTTAACTGCGTATCACCGCTTCGATGTCTAGCCCGTGGCTAAACAAGGTTTTCCCATTCACAGTTACGATTTCATGTTTTGCCATAAAAAAAATGCCTTGATAAAAATACAGACATTCGCAGTGCAAGTACTGCCCTATTATTAGTTTATAAATAAGCAAGGATTATATTAAAAAAAAAAGTAATCTTTACGTGTACTACTCATCTCACAATAACCAGGCTGCCATCACGCACTCTGAAGCAGCGGTGCAGCTTCTGCTATGCAGGAGAACAAGTTTTCTTCCCAAAGCTCAGGAAGAAGTTCTGGAAATAAAAGAAAACTTGTGGTTTTGTGCCACAGTTGGGGTGTTGGAGAGCAACGTTGCACCAGGTGCTACAGAGCTGCCGGAGCCATGCCGCCTTTACCCATCCAGTCCCCCATAAAACGCTGCCAAGAGGGTACCAGGCTGGGATGAAAAAGGGTGTGATTTCAACAGGTTCACACCAATATACCTGGGAGTATCTTTTCGTATTTGCAAGGTGTTTTGTTTGCTTTTCCTCCCCAGCCCGACGCATACGGCGTGGCAGCCGCATCCTTACCAGGATAAGATGTTTTTCCTCGCAATTATTCCTTGCTACCCTCCCCAGTTGCCTTTGGCCAACTCTTCTCTCCCGCTGAGGCAGCCCCAACAGGGATACGTGGCTGACTTCAAGATTTCGCTCTTCCTAGCAGCAGTCTAACCTTCCAATCTAGTTGTTCTCCTTCTCCCGCAGGGCGGGGTGCAGGCCCTTCGCTCATCGCTTCCTTGGCTGGGAACTGTCACTTGTTCACAATTTTTTTTTCTTTCCTAGTGCCATGAAATGGTGCATCATTCAACATCAAGGTGCTAGCAAATGACAACGTAATGGCAAAGCTAAGTACGCTCTAACAGTAAAAGGAAAAAAAAAAAATCACTAATCAAAGTCTTTCAAATTATATGGAATACTGACAGCTTTTTACGCTGTTTTAATTAAGTACACTGTAATTTAAACCACTGAACCATAACAACCCAACGTTTAGTGTTATATCCCTAGGAGAACTTTAAAAATATGCATAATTCTGCCCGGAAGGTAATTGAGGGATATTTTTGGGGTGGTGGGGGTAATTAAAGGTTATACAGGAGAGTAATAGGAATTTTACTTGGGTACTGATAGTGTTAGCAACTGTGCTAAAACCTCCTCAGGAAAGCGATTTGTGTTCCCGGCTGAGCCTCCCTCCCGTTATTTTTAAAGGTGGTGAATGCTGGGGCTGAGCTCTGTCAGCTTCGGTATCTGACCGAGGTGTTGAGGGACACACTTTCCCGGTGCCATCGCCCATCCCCGGCCCAACCAACTTGATGCTTTAAGAGCCGTAAGAGAAATTAATTGATTTCACCCCATCAGCAGGTAAGAGAGACGTTTCTTTCCCAGTGACGTGAGGGCCCTGTCACCCGGGAGGAGATGAGCAAGGGATGGCAGTTTTGAGGATGATGATGGATGAGTGCGAGGGGAGGAAGCCAGGACAGCCCCCAGTTCCCCACCAAACAAGGGAAGGGTCTCCCAAGTACTGGTCCAGCTCGGTGATGCTGCTGGGGATGCTGGAGGAGCCCATTTCCATCTACACTACCTGAGGAGGAAGGATATTACACGAGGGGTGCTTAAAGCATCGTTCCTAAAAGTGCATCCCGGAGCGCTCGCAATACATCATTTTAGGGGCAATATTTGCTATACATTAAGGCAGAAAAGGTGCTCGCAGCCCCCTAAACCTGACGGGCTGCATAGCTCCAACTGCCATAGGATGTACAGGGAGATTCAATGTGAAAAGTGGAAGATAATGTGCTCACACACTAATGGGCACTGAACTAGACACAGGCTCATTTTTCACATCATGTCATCTCTAAGGTTTGAATAAAAAGTAATGGCTAGAATGAGCCTGGATCTATCTCAGACATTATCATTTGCCTCCTCAGTTTTATTTGTGTTGACTTGTACAGTCTAAAAAGATGACAGTCTCCGGGCCCCCGGATCAGTCTGAGTGATAATACACAGCACATTACACTGCTGGTGACAGCTTCTGTTCTCCTCGCTGGCATATGAGCGCGGCGCATCTCCCTCCGTCATCTCAAATGCTATCAACTGACAGAATAAAGAATCTTGCGGAGGGGACATCACAAACCCTGTCTGTTATGATTTTATGAGATAAACTGGAGTTTCTAGGGTATCTTGTTCGGGAAATTAGTGTCAGTCAAACTTTGGAGGATTTTTTTTTTTATTATTTTTTTTAAAAGATAAATAGCAGGCTCTGGAAGAGTGGCTCTCTATTTATATCGCCACGCAATCAAAGCCTAATTTGAAATTGTGGAGGAAAAAAAAAAAAAAGAAACCACCAATGTTTTAAAATAATAATCCTCTTATTGTGGTGAGGATAAAGGAAATGCTTCTGATTTCTTCCAGGCATGACTAAACAGCTATGTATTCTTCCTGCACTTTCAACACAGCAATACAACAGAACATTTTTTTAGGTTGTATCGGCATTATTTACTCTAAAAACATCTTAAATTTCCTCATCAGCCAACATCCTTAATCCTAAAAGTTATTCAAGCCATTGCACTCAACTACAAATTCACATAACCTGAGACTTCTCAGCTGAACCTTGCACGCTCGGCCCCACGGGCATGATGCTTAATTAAGTGTAATATCCTTATTTAAGACAGGCATTCTCAGTAACCCTGGTAAGTGTTCCAGAAATTATTTTCAGAGATTTTTAGTTACAAGAATGTACGGGGGGGGGGAGCGGGAAATATTACCAAGATAATCTACAATCTCCAGAGGATCACTGCTTTAGAGAGATATGCAAAAAAACCCAAGCCAAACCCTATTTTTTTTTTTTTTGTTTAACCTGGAAGATAATTCAAAACCTTCAGCTAATGAATCCCAGTAGGTTAGAGGGGGGTTGGATTAGTCTCCAATTTGCTCATCCTGCTCTGGAAGGTGGGGAGGATCTTTTCTGCCCCTTCCTTCCCTCCAGGCTTTAAGCAGCCGTGTCACTGCCCGCTCGGGACGGGGACCAGCGATGCGCTGCTGGGGATGCAGAGATGCTCCTACCTGGCATGAGCAGGTTCGTTGTCTTTTTGTTTTAATTTATTTTCTCTTTAAAAGGTTCTCCTGTTCTCTAAAGCTACCGAGATGCTTTTCTTACGCTTTCGAAAAAATACACATTTCGGAATCATAAAGATTTACAAGTACTTGAACCGTAATCTGCCAATTGTGGCAGCTGTTTCCCATGTAATTTCAGATACTTCTGCTATAATGAATGTGTCTCACTTGGCTGAAGTTCCTGTGAGGGTTTAACTCAGCCTGTACGTGGTCCTTTTCAGACCGCTTCCCCGCTTTGAATTTCCTCTACCGTCTAGGTGAAAAGATGCCACAACACATGCACAATGAAAAGGAGATGCAGCACTCACTTCTGTCCCCATGTTAGTGGGATTTCTCTTTTAAAGCTGCTCCCACTTTCCACCAGGCAGCTTTCTCACACCGCGTTCACCTCGGAGCGTCCCGCGTATTTTATGAGGAACGGCAATTACAACCAGAACAAAAGTAAAAACCACCAAGGAAAAGTTACAAAATAGAAGCAGCAGGAAGCATCAGACTTAATTCTTCTACCAAACACAACAGCGTGAACGTTTGTCGCACAGTCCCAAGGGTAAGAACCAAGCCCGGAGGTGATGCTGGACCCTCAGGTAAAACATCCAGCGTCAAGGTAAACCTGCAGTTTTGGAGAACTTGTAACAAGTCTCAGAATCTCGCTGTTTTTACTTAATTCCTCAGGAACACAAACAATTGTACATAGATGCATGTGCATTGAGTAGGTGCCCAGCTCATCCTACAAGCCTGCAATTCAACATTCCACTGGCACCCACATCTTCAAAATTAGGCTTTTATTTCTTTTTTTTTCCCCTCTTCAAACCTCTTCTTTGAGGCTATTTAATATCTTTTTGGTTAAATAATGTAAATAACACCTAGCTGGGGCTCAGGCGAGCCCAAAGAAGCTGCAAACGGGGCTGTTGTTCTGTCCCACAGCACAAGGATCAAGCTGCAGATTGGGTTTGAAACACCAGCTTTGTCTTCCCTAGGATTTTGTTCTTTTCTGGTCCTGCCCGTGGCCCTCCCTGGCGGCAAGAAGACTTTTACTCTATTTCACACTTGACCATGGGTTCAGTGGCAGGTGCTGATCACCGTTCCCCACGGTGGTTGTGAACGTGGGATGCAGAAGGCAGCAAGAAGCGAAACGCCGGTCAAGTGAAGAGTCTCCACCATTCCCTCGACAGCCTGGGAAGGGCAGGTCCACAGTGCCGCAAGAATCATAGAATGTTAGGGATTGGAAGGGACCTCGAAAGATCATCCAGTCCAATCCCCCTGCCAAAGCAGGAACGCCTCGATAATGCTACACAGGAACGTGTCCAGGCGGGTCTGGAATGTCTCCAGAGAAGGAGACTCCACACCCTCCCTGGGCAGCCTGTGCCAGGGCTCCGTCACCCTCACTGAGAAGAAGTTTCTTCTCGAGTTTAAGCGGAACCTCTTATGTTCCAGTTTCAGCCCATCACCCCTTGTCCTATCAGTGGTTGTCACCGAGAAGAGCCTGGCTCCATCCTCGTGACACTCACCCTTGATATATTTGTAAACATGAATGAGGTCACCCCTCAGGCTCCTCTTCTCCAAACTAAAGAGCCCCAGCTCCCTCAGCCTTTCCTCATCAGGGAGATGCTCCACTCCCTTCATCATCCCAGTTGCCCTGTGCTGGACTCTCTCCAGCAGTTCCCTGTCTCTCTTGAACTGAGGGGCCCAGAACTGGACACAGTATTCCAGATGGGTTCTCACCAGGGCAGAGTAGAGGGGCAGGAGAACCTCTCTCGACCTACTAACCACCCCCCTTCTAACACACCCCAGGATGCCCTTGGCCTTCCTGGCCACAAGGGCACACTGCTGGCTCATGGCCATCCTGCTGCCCACCAAGACTCCCAGGTCCCTTTCCCCTACACTGCTCTCTAATAAGTCATTCCCCAACTTATACTGGAACCCGAGGTTGTTCCTACCCAGATGCAAGACCCTACATTCACCCTTGTTATATTTCATTAAATTTTTCCCCACCCAACGCAAGAGGGATGCGCTGGTGATTATTGCCCAGCACCGGAGCAGGCTGCCCAAGGAAGCAGTGGAACCACCATCCCTGGGGATATTTAAAAGACGTGTAGCTCAGTGACATGGTTTGGTGGCGGGCTTGGCAGCGCTGGACTTGACGATCTCAAAACGACTTTTCCAAACTAAACGATTCTACCTCTGTCCATCGCGGGGCTGGTGAGGTGGACAATCTCACCTCTGCCAAGCAGGAACCGGCCCTGTTAAAGGAAAGGTTTGAGTTTTGGTCTCGTTCCAAGGGGCAGTGTTGTGGGGCCACACGAGCACTTTATATGCAGGATTTCTCAAGTCACAAGGCAAGGACAGGATTTAAAGGGATGCAACTAGTAAAAAATTTCAACAAGCAATTCCGTTCTCAAATTTTCCCTTCATTTCACTTAATACTGAAACTGTTTTTTTGTTGTTTTTCTTTTTTCCAGTACCCTCACAAGATAAGCCACGCTTTCTGAAATATTCTCAACAGGTTTTAGTTTCAGTTTATAGTTTAGTTTTAGCACCTTTCTTCCTTCACTCTTCCAGAAGAGGAGCAACGCTGGTGGGGGCAGAGCAGGCCAGGGCCAGCACAAAGGAAGGTTTAAGAAATAATTCAGTGCATCTGAAGGGAGAACTTTAGTAAAGGGCGTCCTCAAAAGCTGGCATTGCTATAGCAACAGTCCGGCAGTTTGCAAGAGGGATGCGCGCTGGCAGCTCTGGCTACTCAGCTATCGCTTCCATGTCACACAAAGTGCGGAGACATCCTCAGCTCTCCTCCTGCACCTTTTGAGGAGGCAGGTGCTGCCCCATATGCCGTGAGAGACAGGGTAACCACACATCCCACGTTGGCTTTTCCCAGGAGACACGACGGTTTGTGCGCAGGGATGCACTGTCGTCATAAGGGCACGCGGGACGAAACGTTGGGAGGAGGGCAGAACGCGCGGAAAACTCTGACGCCTCTCGCCCTGCCCGCGGGTCACCCTGGTTCAGCACCTTAACCCTGACCTGTCGTGTTTCCACCAGCTCGCCTTCAGCCAGACAAAGAGGCAGAAGCCCCAAACAATCCGGTGTGGGATTACATAAGTCCCTTTCCCTGGGGGAACCTCTGCTGCTATTTAGCTGATTGCAATTTCTCATCACAGCAATTCTCAACATCATCATTATCAGGACGGCAATCAAACACAAACAGGAGCTGGTTCTAAATGAGAGCTGGATGGGTAATGAAATAATTGCTCTGCTTCGCAGCCCAGGGACACTCCCCAGCCCCCAAATACCTGACCTTCTTGCAGCGTGTCAGCTACAGTGGGGTTTCCATGTTTTACATCACTCCTGGATATATTAGAGCCATAACTCTCGCCTTGCCCAAGGCACTGTGGAAATTCCAGCTAATCTCCGACTCGGTGGATTCCCTTTGTATTTTTCAATTCAAAAATACCTACGCTATCCAAGCATCTGCATTTGCTACCGTTACTGCTCCTGCGTGCTGCTCGATGCCTCCTCTGAGCAGCGGCTTCCTGCCACTGTGCTGACAGGCAGCACCGGATCTCAAGCCCGCTCGCTGTTGCAATTCTAATAAACAAAACATATTTTATTATTGGGAAAAAAAAATAAATAAAGCAGTGCATGCCCACTTCAAGCACAAGGACATATATGATTAGTGCAGCAATGGTCACGCCTTCATTGGGCAACAAATTGGTTCTCACTAGAATAAAATATCCCCTCCTCTGCGTAGTATCCACTACTTGTTGAAATTAGGGATGCTAAGAACTTGGGATCTCCTGGAAATGTGAGCATTTTAGAAAACACTTGTTAATATTTCTGGAAGCTTTGAAGCAATACAGTATTTAGTGTTACAGCTACTTTTTAAAGCCAATTCAATGCATTTCCAATGATCCCTGCGTACCGTGAGTCTTCATTCCCTGTTCTTCCCCAAGAGTTTGTGTCTTTCAGCCCTCTGATGTGTTCGTGTCCACATGTACTTTTGTAAATTAGATCTCTTAGACCAAATTTGGGTCCACTTGGATCTCTGGGGCTTTAACACCACAACAGTCTCCACAGCACCATTTCTTGTGGTTTATCCTGACATTTCCACCCACAACCCTAACTCAAACACCACACAACTCCCCTGAGGCTTTTAGGCTAAGGTATTAGGGGAGTTTGTAGTGTGGGTTTTTTTGTTGTTTTGTGGGGTTTAGGTTTATTTTTTTTAACATTATCCTGCACACTGGATCAGGGAAAGCCTGACAGGAAACTTTCCACCTGCCACAGGTCTATTTTCTGACAGACCAGATGCAACCCATTCCTAACTCCTCTCTGCCAAGCTTCTCAAAGGAGCCTTCAAATATCAGCAGATGAAAACTGTTCAACTCTTTCAGTTGAGTCTATACAGGCCCATCCTCACATCTGACTTCAGGTTTTGTTCCAAATTAAAAATACTTGAGTTTTTATAACGAATCTCTTGAAGCTATGAGAACGGGCTCTGCATCCACATTTAAGTCCATTTTAGTTGTGTTTCAAGACTGGGTGGAATGTGCTGCTTGTAAAGATCGGGAGATGGTTCCAAACGAGCCACGTTGGGATCACACGAGCCCAAAAAGTTATACCAGAATCCCAAAATACACTGAAGAGGAGGGTTTTGGAAAAAAAAGATGCTCTCCTACCGGGGTTCAGCCACCTCAAGTCCCCACCTCACTGGAGAACAGAACAGTGCACGGAGAGCTCGTGCCAGGCACACACCCACCCCAGGCTTTGCTGGGAGAAGCTCATTTAGGCTCTGATCAATGAAGCACTCAAGTAAATGCTTCACTTCACACGTGCGAGCACTCCCCGGGGGGGGATCAGACTCCTCCTTCACGCCAGACACTTGCTCAAGTGCCCTGCTGAGCTGGGACCCTGCCACCGAGACACTCGTGCTCCACCAAGCAGCCTCTGCGTTCAACTCTTTGCTCTACGATCAGCGCTCGTGGGAGACCAAAATCAGAAAACGTTGCGCGCTTGACTTCTTGGGTGTGCTAGAAAGCATCGACTGGGTGCATATGTATATATACATATATATAAAAATATAAGCACACAGACAGACACGGATATATATAGATAGATATCTCCTCTCAGGCTGGGCGATTCTTCTTCTCTCCTGCATTTGAGGAGAAATTCCCCAAAATTCAACTTTCAGATGCATATTACAGTTTAATAAGAGGGAATATGCCCTTATTTCGCAGAAGACCCTGTTCCTCTTTCAGGTCGGACCTCCCTGCCACCAGCTAGACACAGTGAGTCCATGAAGGAGAAAACCCACCCCAGCATTTTTCTAACAAACTCAGGCAAACGGCAGCATTGATTTCTCGGCGATGAGGTTGGGGCTAAGGCATGAGGAGAGCACCCAGATGCCTGATAGCTCCTGTGCAGCAGTTGCACACATCTGTCCAGGCTCGGGGAGGATGCTCAGCGTCCTCAATCAAGGAGCAGCCACGACCGGGGAGATCCAGCTCAGTCACAGAAACCATCCTAAATGTAAATACAAACACACACACCCACCCTGCCAGCACAAAGATTGTCTTAGGCAAAGCTCCGTAAAAAAAAAAAAGCCCATCAGACAGCATTAACCCATCAGTGCTGGCATGCCTTTGAATTTATTTTTTCTTTTTTCTTTTTTAAGACAGGGATTTGCTGCAAACACCGAGCTCTCAGTACCGGGCTGTAAATAAAGCCCAGGTTAAATGAGGAGCGTCCCGGCTGAAGGGGCTGCCGGCCCCTTTCATCCCTTATCAGCTTCACGTGGGCGGCCGCAAGGTAAACATGAAACGCCGCCGAATTCCGATTTGGAATCCTGACAGCGCGTTTCCAAAGGTATAACATCTTAATCAAATTTTAAAATAAAACATCCCAGCGCCGAGCTCCGTCGTAAACGTAAAAAATAAAAAAAAATTATAGCACGCACATGTTTTTATGCTTTGCCAATTACATTTGAAATAGGGACTGTTTGTTTCAGCCCCTCTAAAAATGAGGCGAGGATGAGAAAACAACCTATTTCCTTATTAGGTTCAGGAGTCAAAGGACTCAGCCAGGAGCCGCAGGCTTCAAGAGCATAGAAGATTAAGACATATATTGGATTCATGATGGAGGGCACAAAGTTCATTTTCAAAATAAAACAGAATTTTATTCATATTCCTTTTAAAATTCAGATTGCCATTTGCCAGCTGACCTGTGACATGGCAGCAGTGTATTACATTTTCAATGAGCAGTCTGTCTGGAGCTGGCAGGAGAGGAAACTGCTTCCTGGTTGAGGTTTGTTGTTTTGTGGTTTGTTTTTTTTTCCCCACCACCCTTAAATAGTAAGAATTTGTCAGGATTGTTGTCAGAATGGGAGACGGTGCAAACAGGGACAGGGTAGCATATTTATTTTTAATAAGGAGACATGCAGAATAGCAAAGTCACTGGCATTATGCACTGAATAGGGCTAAAAAAAATTTAAAAAAGAAATAAATCAGAGCTAGATTGCAATTTGTATGTGGAAATCAGGGGTGGAAATACTTGGCAGATAGATTGAAAATAAAAACAAAAGCAGACCAAGGGAAAAAAAAAAAACAAACCACACATCTATATTTAAAAAACGAAACGCAAAAGCAGTTTAAAAGCAAGTTTTCGGAGAACGCGAGTCAAGCCAAGGTTTTCTATAGCGCCGGGCTCGATTTATCTAGCTCACCATCTGTCAAAATTACATTACAAAAGGCACATATGCAAAGATACGAGGCGACTGATTTTCATATATATTAAAACCCCCGCAACTCCGGCGGAAAAACGAGCCCCCCCGCGAGCGGCGATGCCCAAAAATCCTCCCGCTCAGACTTTGGGGGGTTTCGCTGTAACTCGGTCTCTCCGTCCACGTGGGGATGAAGGGGGGACGTTCTCCACCCAAGCGTGACCCCTCCCCAGTGCCCCCGGAGGTCCAGCTGGGTTTGGAGCCCACCTTTCCGGGGTGAAGGAGCAGGAACCCCTCCCCGTCCCCTCCGATTATTTGTGTATTAGGTGGCTTTTGTCATTGCAATCAAACGCCAAGTACAAACTGTGCCGCTCGCCTGATAACTTAATCAGGAACTCTCGGCTTCAATCTACCTGTAGATAAAATCCAGGGTGTATTTTGACACGGAGAAACAAATCCACTTACCGCAGGTGAATTAGCTAATCATATATCAGGGAAAACACATCTCGTGCTCGGCGTAAAGATGATGATGACGATGAATATAAATTCTCCCCGCGCCGAATGTTAAAATTTTCCTAGCCTGCGCTCTCTCATGTAAGCCATGTTAACCCGCAATCTGTAAATACTTGTGTGTTGACAATGTATAAGCAGCATAAGCAATTTTGTTGGCAATCTATTTTACTTTAGGAACAGCTGAGCTCCGAAGCAGACCCCTCCAGCGGCCGTCTCGGGATTCATGGCAGGAGGGACGGCTCGGCTCGGCTCCCAAACGCCTTTTCGCAGACCCGAGCACCGGGGGTATCGCAACCTGGTTTTTGATATCCGAGCCGGCGGCGTGAGCGACACCAAGCACCTCGCCCCAGCAGCCCTCCTCGACGGGTGCTTTCGGGGAGGAACCACACAGGGCTGTTTACATTCCCCATCCGCAAGTCAGATCACATCATCACTTTTACCATAATATATATTTTTACCCAGCGCGAGGGGACTTAATTGACCACAATGTCACCTTACGGATATATTCATGAAGTGCAGCTAGCAGGTAGAACCACTGCTTTTTACAAGCACGAATCTGACAAAAGTATAAAAGGAGGGGAAAAAAATTATAAATCTTCTCTTGTTCTGCAGCATTGATCCATTTCAGATCCTATTTATTTATTTATTTTAAATTCTCAACACTTATCACTTCAAGTTTTGGCTCAGTTTAGAATACAAAACATATTAAAAAAGCCAACCTGCCAAACCAGGCGTTTACTTTGTATGTGAATTTATTAAACCGTGTCTGGTAGGAGCAAGAGCTGTTAAGGCTAGCTATGTATTAATATTAACGGTGTGGCACTACCCGTATGTGCAATTGCTGATTTTCGCCTTAATTGCAAGGAAAAAAAGTCTGGCTGCTCAGAGTATTACCAGCATTTAAATCGCTGATGCTATAGGAAGAAGAGGCTTGATGTCTGCCGGTGTTTGACACTGGCCCGTTCCCCTTGGGAGAAGTTACGTCGTGGAAAAAGGCGAAGGAGAGGAAGAGTCCGGAGCCAAACTCGAGATTTGGTAGCCCACAGCACCGTGAACAAACTCAGCCACGGAGCGCCTGCACCGCTCGGCTCTTCCTCCCAAACCCGGCGCTCGGCTCCTCGCTCGGCATAAAACACAGAGTCCTTAATTGGTGCGTGCTCCTCCAACATGTTTTTAATGAAAACGCGGCGCATAACTCTTAGTTTGTTGGCTGGCAGAGCCCAATTTACAAAAGTGGGAGTGCAAGATAAGAAAAGAGTCTATCTGCAGAGCAGGCTGTGCAATGAATCACGCGGTGCCAGAGTTGAGCAGAATATAATTGAGTCCAACATCTCTGAGCACTTTCACCATAATTAATGATAATCTGTAACAGAGGAATCTGAGATTCCAGTTCAGAGAACTGTTTAATTAGGCCAAGTAATGAAAGCAGAAGCAGTACAAGAATATGGCCTGCCTCATGATTAATGATTCATGCTACTGAACACAAAAGTGCCGCGCCGTTAACTCTAACGGATGCTGCATCTCTCTGGCATTTACAAAATAGTGAAATGCATGCATTTTTGTATTTTAAAGACGTAACTGGCAGTATCCTTTTCTGAGCTATTTACATGATAAATATGGTTGCAAAGGTAACCATCTTCCTCTCGGGTTCTTTGCTCTGGGGTACTTTAAGATAAATATGGTATCTGCCCGAATGTCAGTGTTAAGGTAAAATTCTCCTCCGCTGCTCAATAATTAATATCTTCACTTTTTAAGTTAGTCAAACACTGGTGTTTTTTCTTTTGTACTTTGATAACCTGGACGAGCCCCAGTGAAATGATGTGCTCTCCACGCAGCTACATTTAGCTCTCCAGAAGGTAAAAAAAAACCAAAGAGTTTTGTCCATCAAGTACAAAATGTAAAAGAAAAAAAAAAAAGACAACGAAGAGATGGTAAGTTTTTTGCAGGCTTCCACTTTTGCTGGGTCAGGGCGCAAAATGCAGAGCAATTTGACACAGAATTGCCCTAGAAGCGTAAGGGACATGACAAAAGAAGTGATAAGACTGCCTGGGGCTTTAACTTACAAGCCAGCAAATTATATGGGTTTTAGGTGACTATTTACTCCGCCATCCAATGAAACAAGGAGCAGTAGTTATCATGGGCACTGCAGAAGCCCACAGTACATACGCAAGGTCTGAGATAAGGACACTTTCACAAAGAAGCATGTCCACTAATGTCTCCATTCACCACCAGATCAGGTCTCCTTGGGTGCCTGCTTCAGGAGCTGCCAGGGTTCAGCACCCACCGAGACTATGCCCGAGACATTATCTGCTCTCTGGCGTAATGGACCAACATTTCCACCCTGCCACCATCCTTCTCCTTGTGGGCAGCACCCCCTGCCCTGCGCCTTCTCTCCTTCTTGCTCTCCTCCTCCTCCTCCCCCAGCACTCACAACGGGCTCTCTCAGCTCGTCCCCTTGTCGAGGGCAGAGCTGAGTGCACGGCCAAGGTGGAGGGACATCGAGGGCTCCAGAGGAGCAAACCTGCTTGAAAAGGGACGAGGAGCACTTTGGGCACACCTAAGGTGGGTTCTTTGTTCCTCCTGGCAACCCAAAGCTCATCAGTATCACTGGGGTCTGCAGCTTTCCCATTGCATCCCCTCTCTGCCCCTTTGCCTGCCTGGGTATGCTGGAAGTAAGAAACCAGCTGTCACTATGTGTTTTTATATTTTTATAAATCATAGAATCATAGAACAGTTCAGGCTGGAAAAGCCCCTTGGGATCATCAAGTCCAACCATTAACCCTACACTACAACCATTAACCCTACACTACAACCATTAACCCTACACTACAAGTTCACCCCTAAACCATCTCACCCAACACCACATCTCAGCGACACTTAAACACACCCAGGGGTGGCGACTCAACCCCCTCCCTGGGCAGTCTGTGCCAGTGTCTGACCACCCTTTCTGTGAGGAAGTTTAAAAAAAAAAAAGTCACCAAAACCCACATCACCTAAAATGATGGGAGAGCGGATGTGCTTAAATTATGATGTCAAACAAGGAGCACGGCAACTTGTGAATCCTTAACAGACATTTTAAAGAGCTCATAAACTTTTGGGCGAGATTACAGAGGCTCTGAACCTGTCAAACACGGCTCAGTTATTTTAAAATAAGACAAACCAGCAACCGTAGGCCAGGAAGTTTCAGACCTGTGGAAGGGAACCTACGGGAAACCCCCCGGAGGGAGGCAGGGCGAGGATGGGGAGGGTGTGATTAAGGACAGCAGCGTAGCTCTCGGCATGCTGGATCGTGCTTAACTAATCCCCGTCATTCTTTGAAGATCTGACTGCCTTGGCAGATAAGGGAAATTCAGTAGACGTAGTATACTTAATTTTTTAAAAAATTCTATAAGGCTTCACCTTCCACGTTAACACCCGAGATGAAGGTACGCAACTGGTTTGGGAATAGAAAACTTGACGTCACACCGGGTCTGACTCGATGGGCCAGGGGTATATTCCCCAGTCATGCTGGGCTGGTTTAAGGGGTGGATCCAGTATTATCTAGACCTTGCTCCTAGGTGAGAACCCAGAGTCTGCCGAGTGCCCTGGCAGTGGCAGAATGCAGCCACCGAGCACCCTGCACGCCTCGGCTGAGCTTTCCAACACTTGGGGAAAACATGAGCTTGAGAGCTGGAGGTTACTTGAGTATTTCAACGTTTGGTTCTCATAATAATTTATATTCTCAAAAGAAGAAGAGGAAAAATCTAAAAGATCGGAGGAGACACCGATGGACAAATCCAACCCCACCTGGAAAGGCTGGGTAGAGAGCAACACCTCAACTCTGGCTAATGAGAAGAGCAAGTGAGCAGGTTTGTAGAGGCTCAGAACCTCAAAGAACACGTCTTGCTTCCTACGGGCCACAAAGAGAGCTTGGTAACAGCCACCAAGAATTTCCATGTGGGTGACTTCCAAAAGGACATGAGGAAAATCCCCATCAGAAATCAAACGAGCACACAGTCATCATTTTTCCTTCCCCCTGTGACATACAAGCTACTCAACACACCTCCTCCGTTCTTGCACAGAGCCCCACGTCTGCTGGACAAAGGACATTTAAAAGAACGTGACTCTTTTCCAGTTAAATACTTCAAGGCACAGAAAATTCAGCCCACTCATCTGTAAGAGGTACCAACAGCTTATGCTTACCTACTGTTAATTAAAACCACGACCAGAGCACCACCACAGAATCTCAGAAATTAAGCAGCAGCATCCTGATATCATCAATGCTGCTGTGATCTACCCCAGCCTATCATTTACCTCGCAATTCATCAGTAAGCGATTCCAGTATTTAAATTGCAGAAGGATTTTCCTCTCCCCAACCAAAATTTCTAGGCAGCTCTGTGCTCATCGTTACCGGTCAATCTCTGCACTATCCGTAAATTTGTAATAAATGCTTTTGCAAACGCGACTCAGCTGACTGAGAGTTCAGAACGGAAATGTAGAAGCGGTGTAGCCAAAGAAATATTTTTAAACTTAAGTTATCATCCTTAACTTTTTCCCATCGTCAACCCAAGAAAAATTAGCACGATGACGTCTGGCCTCGCTGAGAAAATAAACAGAAAAGGAAGTGTTGCAATCAGTCACTTTTGGATGCCAAATAGTGACTTATTTTAGGTTTCTTAAAAAGTATTAAACAGAGTTCATGGCTTACTCTGCTGGGAGATGAACGCAATGAGCCTGGTTTGGTCGCTGGTGAGAATTACTGTGCAAACATGGCCAGGGTGTTTTTCTTGGAATTTGTTCTTGTACAAATCATTCGGAGAGGGAAAAGCTGCAATTCACGAAAATCTCATCACTGAAATAGTTTTCCCGAAGCACTATTGCGTGCAGGACGAAGGGGACGAGATTCCCTGTAAACACCAGCAAAGATTGCTCCCAAATTATAGTGATGAGGTCAGGCAAAGCAAGAGGTTAAAGAGCATTTATAAGCATAAAACTGTGAAAAGAGGGGCAGGAAAAAAAAAAAAAAAAAAGAAGGTTGTTAAGGATATTGTAAACCACATGAAACCTTGATCCCTGGTCAGGGGAGGGCTGGGGTAGCCCTGTGCTCTACAGGAGCAGAGCTCCGAGAAGCGCTGCAGCCACCCCACGGGATGTCCGTGTGATTCGTGCCAACGGGTCTACATGCTGATGAAAATCAATGACTGACAAGGACCAAAACAAAACAAAAAAGTAAAATCTGTTTATCTGCGCTCTCTCTGTGTACTCGTGTCTCCCCTTCCAACGGCTTGAACAGCCTCCCGTGGTGTATTCATCCAGCCCATCTCACGCGAAACCTCACCGGCAGGTTGGTGAGTGCCACAGAGCAGGTTTTTCAGACTTATCTTTACCCAAACCAAGGGAGACTCGAGGTTCGCACTGTGGTTCAGAGGTTCCTCTCAGTAGTCGGTGCAGATCCACTTGTGGTGCCAGGGAGGGGACGACCCATGGCAGCTCCTCCTCGCCCTGCCCCGGCTGGGAGGGTGGCAAAGGCTGCAGATGGATCTGCACGGACCCAAACAAACTAAACTAGTCCCTTCGACTGACTAATACAATCGTTTGAACAGCTGGATTTATTGACTTTGCAAAATCAATAGCTATTTTTATTAATCATCTTTAGATAGCATGATGCCCCTACTATATCTCTTTCAGCGACTAATACAATAAATTTCCCCTTTTGATGTTCCCTGACATTTGAGCAAATTAAATGGAGCATTAAATATGATCTTCTTTGGGACAAAAGTGGGCAGAATCATTTGTGACTACTTTATTAACTGCTATGAGAACACTGGCAGCACCTTCAAAAGTGTTGTTTGGCATGCGATATTTATTATTATTTAAATTTTTCAGAGCGGTGCTATATTACTATGGATCAAATGGTTTTAGTTCTGTGAAATGGAAATATTTCCGTATTTACTTTTATTTTGAACACGGTGCCAGCTAAGGAACCAGAGCCCATCTTCATTGCGTGTATTACAGGAAATATTTATAAAGCATGCTTTGCTCTTCAAATGAACGATATCCCTCAGAAAGTTCACATATAAGTAATCCTGCTAGGAAATAGTTAAACTGATCTTCTTAACGGAAGCGCCTACGAGTTATTTTTTTATTCTGAAAAAGCGACGCTCTTCTTACATGCTTTGTCACAAGAAGAAATGGTCAATTAAATACTACAGCTTGGAAAAACGCGTGGGGGAAGTTTGCCAGAGCGGGGGTCCCTGACCCCCAGCCAGATCCCGCGCACGTCCGCGGGGATCCTGGGGCATTTTCAATGTACAATCACGCTTTCCCTCCACGTGTTTTATATCAGCTCTTCCTGGCATTTGCATTTGAATTTCCAATTCACGGCTGAAAATAAAAATTAACAAAAATTACACCACTTAGACACTTGCTTTATCTCACCTTACAGGGCAGGTATTCCAGGAGGAAGGATGGTAAGAAGTAAATTAAAGAGCTCCGGCTGCGGGTCGGCGCGGCAGAAGTAAGGTTTGGCTCTCTCTGCCGACCAACTGTTTATCAATCCTCGCACAAAACATCCATTCAGCACCTAGATGTGCCTAGATCACGTCTTGATATGAGATTAATGTTACACAGCTTTCTTCTACTTCCACCAAAATTGAAAGTAAAACTCCCATCATCTCCCACAGAGGCACAAGTCCTTTCATAACAGCTAACTGCTTCTGCCGGGCAAACATTGAAGTTTCAGATTAAGAAGATAAGAACCAATTGACATAAAATAAGAACTGTCCTGAATTTTATTCCCAGGTTCAGAATGAACCCAGACATGAACTCTGATTGAATCTGGAGTATAAAAAGAAATTACAGCTGACCTCCTCCCAGACAAACCGCCGCCGCAACGGCGGCAATACAGGTGTGTTAGCACAGTGCTCAGCTTGAGCTAATTAGCCCTGCAAAGGAACTAATTAACCCAAGATGAGCATTGTCTCAACACAGCTATGCTATTTTCAATGGCCAAGAGGTACACAATTAGAGTGGGTGGTTTTGTAGGGATGTTTCTGCCTAAAATGCTCAGGAGGGAGTGGGCCGGGCATCTCTCAGGTCATCGGTGCCACCGCGGGGCTCAGAATTGCCCAGCGGCAGCAAAAAGGCTACAGCACACGCATTTATGGGGCCCTGGGGGCAAACACCCAAACTCTTAATATATCCCGTTCTCTGTACATCCCCTGCCAGCCCACGCAGTGGCTTCCTCCATCTCACTGACCTCGTAAAGGGTCTCGCTCTCCTGCCCAGCCCCTGCACCCAGGGTTGCTCCCTGAACTTCAGAACTCTTGTGCCCCCGGACAAGATACCCTCCGAGCCCCCAGACCACTCAGATTCATTTCTGAGCAGGGATGTCCCAGCAGCCCCACGTTTCTTCCTACGTATCCTTCTCTCAACCCTGGATCCTCTTCCATTACTCAAACTCTTTTGCTCCAAACTGTAATTATTCTTTTTCTGCCTCCTTTCTTTACCTCCTCTTCACCCACTTCACTCAGCACCCACCTTTCCAGTGGCCTCCCCTCAAAGCTTTTACCTCGGCCCTCTAACCCAGGAACGATTTCCTTTGGTTGCCAGGAAAAGTGACAGCAATAGCTTTAACACACCAGTAACCGGTCTCAGACAGCTGTGACATGTGCAGTTTGACAGTGTAAAAACAAAATGAAATCAATAAAGTGGATGGAACACCGAGGGACAGGGAAGAAAACCAAGCCCAGGAGGATGCTGGGGAGAACATCCCCTTTCTGGGCTCTCCCTCCCCTCCCTGCAGCCCACACTGGAACTGGAGGCTCCTGCACTCCGGTTTCCCTCGCTCTTCCTAAGAGCCCAACTCCTTGCTGTCTCAGCTGTGATTAAGATTGTCTGGCTGGAAGTAAAATGATGTGTAAAGTGGTATGTGTTAGTGACAGGTTCCTAAAGCTTGTCTTGAAATTAATTTAGCAGTAGAGCCCTGCCAGCAGGTTCGAACGGGAAGACACGACGCTCCGGTGTTTGCTTCCCGGGAGAGGGACCTGCAGAGAGTCAGCACCAACCCCACGGTGCTAAAGAGCATCTCTGCTGTGTTCAGCAGGAGCAGGGCACGGCCGCTCCAGAGTGACAAAAGTGGCGATTCCCAACAAAGAATACTGCACGCGTGACTTTCCTATCATTTTCTAGCTTTGCATTTCCTAGGCTGCACACGTAAAAATAAATAATAGCTTATTATTAAAAGCTTAATTGTTTTTCTTAACCACATGCCAGCAGTGGATCGAACCAAGGAATTACCAAAAGGTCTGACTTGTTCTACAAACCCTTGAACTTCTGAAAAAAAAGATGGTCAACAGTGCATCCTTTACCATCTCAGCTACGGGTGCAGGTGTCCGGGTGTGGGCACAACCGTCAGCACTCACTAGTGGCAGTCACCATATCTTGTCTTCATGTGAAATGTCACCCCAAAACACCCACCTTTCCCTCCCCGCCCCCTTCCCGTTCCCTTTTCTCTTGCCTGATTTAATTCTCAGCTATAAGTTAGCCATTAGTACATCTTAACAAGGTGGGACAAAATGGAAACCACAGTTGTGATTTTAGCATCACTGAGATTCAGGAGAAGATGGAACAGAGCTGTGGTCTCATGCACTGTCAGTACAGAGCATCTCTGTTCCTCTCTCAGCCCCCAAACCCCACAGGATCACACCAAATCCAGGATCCTGCCCTTGGGCATCCTCACGGCTCTCAGCGAGGCCAGCGGGTACCAGTTATATCCATGCTGACAGATTTTAAGTTGGTTTATACCGCAGTAGGTATTTTAGGTTCACCTACTAAAGCCTCCTGAAGTTCTACTCTTTCATTTTATTTACCTGTCAAAAAAAAAAAAAGACACCACAAAAAAACCCCACAACAAAGCCTCACATTCCGCTTCAGAATTAGCTAGTCCATAAAAATGCAAAGTGGCAGCTGCAGTACCTCGTCCTCCCAAAAGCATTGCTCCGAAAAGCAGCAGCCTCCAAAGCCACAGAGGGCAGTTTCCATGTGCATAAACTTGCGGAGAAGGATGAAGCAGTGGCAGGATCAGATCAAAACACATTGTATTGACCAGGTAGAAGACCAGAAAAAGTCTATTTTACACCAAGGTAACTTCAAAACACAGGTCCAGGCAGCCAAGAGAGCAAGACCAGAGAGCGTCGAGCAGCAGCGCTGGGTACACACGTGCTCAGGTGCAGGTCCACAAGGATTCACACCACAGCATGCAACACTTTTTTCTACATAATCCCTGCTGATGAAATATTGTTTCAAGAAACAGCAATAATAAATTATTTGCCAAGTTTTATTACTTATTGAGAAAAACACTGAGGGAAAAAAAAGTCACAGGTAAATGTGAATTAGGTACACAGGTCCCATCAGTTTTTAATAAGAGCAAAGTTACTTTTCTCAGCCTTTACTGGTTTTTTTCCTCCCCGTTCATGTCACTTAAAATAAAATTTTCAGATGCCAATATTAAGATAATTAAATAACACACTTAAAACCTCTGCTCTCGCCTGCTGCAGCTTCTTCCTTAGGACAGTGTTTTCTTGGCAAGCAGCCCAGGGAATCGCCCTCTCCTATCAGCCCAACTTCGAGGGACGTTAAAGGAGCAGAAGAGGGCCTCATTTTCCAGCAGACAACAAAAGACATGGTCCTTCCTCTGCACCCCGAAGACCAGCACCCTGAGCCAGGTGGTACCAGGGATGCTCTGAACCAGCCTTTGTCCTGGGTAAGGGGAAAACAACAGCCACGTCCAGCACTTGAAAGAGGTAAAAATTGTTTGGGCGCACCCAAGTATTTTCCATTTCTTTGCAGTTTCGGTATTTTGGCATCGGAAGAACTAAAAAAGTCATGGTCAAGGACCCGTTTCTGCCTGTTTGAGCAGGATGGGGTGAAGGACTGGAGGATCTTCACAATATCACAAGAGTCACTGAAATTAGCTTTCTGCAATAAGCCAAGTCATGTCACCAGGCTCCTTTTAGACGATCTAAAGATTAAAGGCTCTATTCCTGGAGGGTTCCTGTGGCATTTACTCAGGGATTTTTATCAAGCTTTATGTGATGGGCTACCTAACACACCTCTTCCAACCTTAACAGCTAACAGGAATTTGGTATCTCTCAACATGGATTTCTTGCTGTACTGTAGAATATTTGGCAAACATCTCGAGACTGTAACCAGTCAAAGGCAGGAGATAAAATGAAAGAAAAGGGAGGAAAGTGGCCAAAGATTCAGAGCAAACATTCAGATTCGAAGGGAAAGTATATATGTATACAAAGCGAGTACGTATGCTAAATCCACAGCGGCGTAATTTCCTGTGCCAGAATAACAGTCGGCGTGGTTGTTTATGCACAGTCAGTCAGACCCCAGCACTGAAACACCAACACCAGAGTCGCTGTGATCAACGTGAGCCACAGCATTTAACAGGGATTTAAGAAAGAGGTTAGTTTACTGGAAAGTAAAGTTTCCATAGGGTCATTCAGCTCTATACTGAGCAGCAACATAAATTTCTCTTAGAGACTGGATGATGAAAAAGCAAAATAAAACCCCCAAACAACTTCCCCGCCCTAAAGTGAAACAACAAAAAAAAATAACCAAGACCATCAACCCACAGGTTATAACTTTCTTTTAAGCTGTTTTGTTGGGAATTACTTAAGGAAGAGCAGCAGCAGAGAAGGAAAAAAAACAAATTTCTGCCGAGGTTCATGTAATCTTAGAAGGAGAATGAGGGTAGAGAGAGGGAGCATCACCTCATCTCTCAGCTCTGGCTGCAAGGCAGCCCCAGCCCGCATGGCGTGCGTGGGAGCCTGTCCTGGAAAGGAAAGGGTTAAGAGCATCATTTCATCAAAGCAAGCTGAAGTGAGCTCTCCTCTCTCCTCATGGGTGCCTCAGACATACTGGAGGTGGCTATGAGTACATCCTACACCATTTCACGGAGCACAATGTCCTTGCAAGGGTGGCTTTTAGCCCAGTGGGTTTGTACAGAGCACGATCTTCTGGCGATTCTCTGTTGAGCGCACCAAAATTCTCTTATTCTCTACAAAACGAGATGGATTTGCGGCACAAGTCCTGCCTCCCGCAAGGTTCATCCTAACCAATGACTAGGAGCTCTTCTGCAAGCACAGAGCAAATAGTATGATTTCCCAAGACCTGCCTATCTCCCTGCCTGCAGGGCATTCTCCACGAACACCATGAGCCCCTTCTCTGGTGACTTCAGGGGAGGTGGCTCCCGCCTGTTTAGGGCTGTCGGAAGCACCTTCAGTGCGCAACCACGACGCTTGGCACCAGTGCCCAAGCAAGAAAAAGCCAAACCATGCTGAATAAAGAAAAACCAGCATCAACACAAGAATTAGAAGCAGCATCAGCACAACCAGCAGGAGAAGGTATTTTCTGGCAGAGTTGCTCCTGTGCAAGAAGCTACCCAGCCCCTCTGCATCACCCGAGGTGCTGTTTGCAGGTAAATACCATGTTTATATCTGGCTTCTCACCACAGCTTTGAAACACCAGTAAGGCTGTAAGCAGGTCTAGTTTACAATCCCCTTCCAAACAGAGCAGCAACCCATCAGAGCACACCGACAGTCCTGCTAAAGGCTCTGGAAACAACTGTTTTCTGCAGAATCATCAAGAGAGGTTTGAGATGTTCGCTGTTATGAGCAGAGTGCAAGTGCAAGGGCCACGTGACAACTTAAACACTAACAAAGTATATTCCATGCACCTCAGGCTGTGGTTACACCTGTCTTCTGGTTTGTTGGGGGCATTTCTTACCTAAGGTTTCTCTTGAAATCATCACCACACCACTCGCTAGGGGAGAGAAAACACGAGGGCTCTCCTCTTAGCAGCGCACACCTGTTGTGACCACGCACAGCAAGAGGTGTCTTGGCAGAGAAAAAAAGTCCCAACGTGTACTTTTTGTTTAAATGGCAATCAGGGAGAAAAGCATTTTACTCTTTGTTACACGCAGCGCCAGCTGGAGCTGCTCCAGGTGAGCAGGCAATTTGCACAACCCTGGGGCGTTACCGCATCCAGGACCACAGGAGAAAAAGGCTAGGTGAAGGATTCTCCTCACCATATTTGCCACCAGGTCCGAGGGCTTCTGGGGTGCAACGGAAAGGCACAGGGCTACAGAAAGCACCCTGGGTCCCCCCCAAGCCCTGCAGCCCCTTCCCTCGCCCATCAGCCAGAGCCACCGCACTGGCCACCCTTTAATTCTTCACCGCGCGCTTCCTAAAGCCCCGTTATAAAATGGTACAATTACTGCAGGTCACAAACATCAAATGCCACCAGCGCTTCCAGCTGTGCCTCCGCAATAGCCTCCCGACAGAAGTACTGCAACACGGTAATAATAATATCCCAGCTGTAGCCACAATCACTGAAATCACTGACGGTGTCAATAATGTATAAAACCCCACAGAAACTCAACTGCACTTGCCAAAAGGCGTTCATCAATTACGCCGCATTTTATCTACCATTCAGAATGGACTGGTTTTATTGCTGGACTTTTAAATAAATGGGTAGGGTAAATAGGCCCCAGCTGAATTGCTCTATCTCCAGTAAAAGGTATTATAGAAAAGTTTTACCTCAATACTTCCAATATGCTCAGGAACCTCTGCAGAGAGCACAGCGACACGGAGCTGTGATTGCGCCCAGCCGGCTCGAAGGGTTTGGAGATGGAACTGATGGAGAAGTCCTAGGAAGGAGAGCACGAGCATCCCAGCCACCACCCAGTTACCCAAAACAGTAGAGAGGGACGAGGCGGGGTGGAAAAAACAACCCAGGGCTAATCAGAAGGATTTGAAGGGCAGGTGGTTTCAGTTAGGGTGAAGAGCTGGAGACACCTCCCCAAGCTTCTTCCACTTGTGATGGAGAAAAGCTGTGGGACCCTCACAGCTGCAAAGGGGAGAAGGGAGGAGAGGAGGAAAAGCTGCAGGAAGCAATACAGTGGGCACAAAGGGTTATGGGAGAGTTTTTGGCAGAGAAAAAGTGGTGGGGAGAGAGGAGAAAGGCATGATAAAGCATGGGAGAGAGCAGGGGAAGAGCTCGCCCAGATCAAAGAGAACCACCAACCCTTGGGGACTCGTGTGAGGTTTTATTTAAGTCCCTGCTAAAAAGAAAAAAAATCAATTAAATTAACAAAATGGTTTACATTAGAATTCAACAAAAATACCCTTCAAAGACCAAATAAAAAAGGAAAAAAAAGCCCTAACGGGTGTGATATTTTTATAAATATCGCCACCGCGTCCTCCCGACGCCGGCGAACGCAGCGAGGAACCGTTTTCCTCCCTCGGCTCGAGCACCGCGCGGCAGCCGCTTGGCAGGAGCTCGCCCCCAGCCCGTAGGAAACGCTGCCTCTGATTCATCCGGAGACCCTCGGAAGACGAAAGGGAATATTCTACGGGCTCGCAGCCTGCAAAGGCTTCTCCTCAGCCCTAACTTCTCAGACGCGTGCAGCTCTTTCACGGCACAATCAGAGGCTGAACGCAGCTCACCTCCCTCCTGGCTCCTTCCATCCACGCACGCAGGCTTAAGGAAGCTGGTCCAAATGATTTTCTCTCCTTTTTTTTTTTTTTTCTTTAAGCTCTGCAGAGGAAATTTAAACCCCGTCTGACATTCTCTAAAACTCTAATTTACTATTGCAAACCAGATTTTCCCCGCAAAAGATTTTAGACCATTTTTTTGTCTCCGAAATTGCCGTCTACAGACTTAAAACTGAGGGACAGGTTCCCAAAATATGTGTCCGTGCAACGCTCCGGGTTATGATTGGAGACATAGAGACAGAGGAAAAAAAAAAATAATTCCTGTTATTATCACTGATAGCTGTTTCACTGCTTTTTTTTTTTTTTTTTTAAATGCAAGTGCTAAACGAGACTATATATTACTGACAATTTACATTAGTCTTCTAAAACTGTGTGGACAGGTGTACAGGGGAACAGTGAATTAAAAGCAGAAGAGACTGTGGTTTAACATGCAACACTATTTATGTCCGTGTATGCTTAAAATAAAGCACTCGAAGCTAAAAATTCCTACAAAAGAGCCTTTCCTCACATTCCAGGTTGCTATTTCATTGCAGAAATTAAAAAAAAAAAATAGATTTTTTTTTTTAACTGACTTGAAACTTGACTATTTAAAAATCTGTCCGAACAGGGAACGACACAATCTGTGATTATCTGTATCGCTCGTAATCACCCTCCCCTCAGCACAGAATCACAGAATTATTGAGGCTGGAAAAGACCTCTGAAATCATCCGGTCCAGCGCGGTGGCAGCAGCGGGCCCATCGGAAGGGCGGAGGAGCAGCCGGGCACGTGCCAGCCTCCTCCAATTCTGACTTTCCCAATTGTGAGCCCAACGCAACCAATGGGAGCATCTCGGATGAAAAGGCTGAGAAGAGGCAGCAAATCGGGTTTTTTTCCGCGTAATACCGGCCAGGGGGGTTGCTGAGAGCCCCCGCGTAAGGAAAACCTCCCTGGGGGACGAACGCGGGTGCTGGGGAGCAGCAACTTCCTTCGAACACCTTAAATAAATCTTCTTCCCTTCTCTCCTGACCTGGATCCGGCTGCCAGTGCACATGAAAGAAATTACGAAAGCTTCTCAGTCACCGCTACTCTGGTTCCTTTTGCACTACAGCATTTGTCATTGCCAAAACAGCAGAGTTTAATTAAGTGTTGTGAGCAGCCTAGTGAGAAACACACTTTAAATTAAACCTCTGTACATGCAGCTATTGGTTCTTTACCTCCTGAACAATCAGCGGGGTGTTCGGCATAAATTCCTCCTCTCGAGGGAAAGGCAGCTGTACGCACCTCTAGCAATTCATAAACGATCCTGCTTTCCCAGAACCATATCTTATTAAAGCACATTTAATTATTTCTTAGTTTTAAACACCGGTAGATGAAGGCGATAATTAATGTGCCTCCCACTAAACATTTTATTTACTCTTGATGTATTAATGGTATTATCGAGAAAATATGCTACAGTTTCAGGTTTAACAAAATTACATGGCAAATTATCTTTTGATGCATCAAGCGATAGTTAATATAATGGAATAAATTATTTTAACACCTCAGTAGCAACGAACGGGCGCAGGCGCTTGAGCATTTTAATTTTTTCAAAATGTTTTCACAATTACAGATTACAGAAGATACTTAACGATGCAGGAGTTAAGGATAAGATGAAGAAAAAATAAACAACAACCAACCTTAAAAGGTATTGACTTGTGTCTTTTTCTACGGGAGAGAAATATTTCAGTCTAACTGGTCTTTTTCAGGAGAAAGTACCCTACTGCATAATGATCACACTAAAAATAATAATTGTTAGTAGCAGGTAAGAAATATTTCAGCGACATTTAGGCATTTCTCTTGCCAACTGCAAAGACGCATTTATCTCATGAAAATCCCAGTTGTGATTGAGACATGTGTGTATAAAAACACACAACAACTGCGTACACGTAAAAGACTCCTTCTCACAAATACAGAATATTATAAAATACGTGTATTATAGAACTGTGGGGTGTCGGGAACACGTTTGACCCCGGGTGCCACAGGAGGATGGGTGGGAGATGCACGGGGGACGTGATCCCTCCTGGCACACCCTCCCCTGGACGGATGAGCCCCACCTGGTAGAGTCAGCCACGAATTTGTGCTCCCTTTGTGCTTAAGCCTGGTCTTTAAAGAAAAAAGGAAAGATGCCTTTTTTTTTATTTCACGCAGTATTTTCAAAGATATTTTTATCAACCCCCTATGAGGCTTTCTCCTGGAACAGATAGGCATTTTAAGGCCAAAATGAATTTTTTCTTCACAAAACCAAAATAAATTTGGAAATTATCCCAGTAAATAAATCAGTGCCACTTTCTGTTAGAGTACTTTACAGAAGTCTTGAAATTGGGAAATTAAAACAAACATGTCAGCGTTTCTGAGCAACCCTCGCATGGTACAACTGAACCTGGGGAAAAGGTCCAAACCTGAACATTGGCCCTTTGTGCTGGGGATGCCAGGAAGCTTCAAAAATCCCGGTTCCGTAGTTTTTTCCTGGCAGATGTTGAGAGCCCGAGGTTGGTCAGCAGGAGCTCCAGCTTCTCCTCTGTTAGGGCAATGGGTATTTTTCAGCTGTAACCAAAAATGACGTATTTGTTCACATGCATCTTTGGGATATTCCGAGTACAGCATGATTTCTAAAGACAAATACGCAAGCCGTCTGGAGGCAACGGTGACACACGTGTAACACGTCAGCATCAGCAACCGACTCGCTACTTGTTTTAGAGCCCAGCTGGTACCCAGGGATGGGAAATGCTCTCCTGACTCAGGTACACGATGTCGGGATAATCACTTCCTCTTGCCAAAGCGAACACAGACTCGTCAGGGCAAGCTGGTCCCAACATCCTTATGTGCCCAGCTGGCCCACGTCTGGAGGAGAGCATCCTTCTCGAAACCTCTACCTTGACACTAAAGCCCAGTTGTCACAGAATCACAGAATCATGGAATCATAGAATCATGGAATCACGGAATCATGGAATCACAGAATCACAGAATTGCAGAATTGGTTAGGTTGGAAGAGACCTTTAACATTGAGTCTATCTGTTATTCTAGCAATGTCAGGTCCAGCACCAAACCGTGTCCATAAGCACCACATCTCCATGTCCTTCAGACACCTCCAGGGATGGCAACTCCACCACTTCCCTGGGCAGCCTGTGCCAGGGCTTGGCAACCTTTCCAGTAAAGGATTTTCCCCTAATATCCAACCTAAACCTCCCCTGGCACAACTTGAGCCCCTTTCCTCTCATCCTGTTGCTTGTTACTTGGTTGAACAGACCGACCCCACCTCGCTAGAATCTCCTGGGAGTTGTAGAGAGCGACGAGGTCTCCCCTCAGCCTCCTCCAGGCTGAACAACCCCAGCTCCCTCAGCCACTTTCTACTGGAGTCAGAATAATGATAAACCAATATAATTAGCCTTTAAGGGAGGTCGGTCTTCTTGGAGGTTTAGTTTGTCTAACAGATAATGGCCATCGAAAGGAAAACAGAGGCACTAAAATTACTTCTAACACGGAGCAAAGGGGAGCACGTGGTGCGAGGGAAGGACTCGGTGGGAGCGGTGCAGGGGCAAAGCTCCCGCCTTGGACCCTCCAAATAAATAAATAAATATAGATACAGTTTGCAGCCCCAGCCGAGCCACCACTGGAGCATAATGCTATTTTTAAAAGCGCCGAAACATTTTCTAACCTATCCCCTAGGGATTTACACTTAATAAAAAAAAAAAAAAAAGGGTAACAAGAATTCACAGAAGGCTTCCTTCAAACCCTTGGAGCAAATCACAATTCTTTGCAAAACGCGTGGCCGGGGAGGAGAGCCCCAGCCCCTGGCTGACAGCTGGGACGGGCTCCTGCAGCAACAAAGGCCATCTCATTTATACGGCTTTAATATTATTTGCATGGCTTTAAGGTTAAAGCAAATGGAAAAACAAAAGCAATAATTTTATTTTTTTGAGCGCGTTCGTGAAGAGGGGCTGATTTATATGGCTGTGCAATGTTGACCACTTTGTTTAGGCACTTATATCTATATTTCCTCTTATTGCGGCTCTCTCAAGTGTTTGATAGACTAAGATGGAGGCATTAATTGAATTCAAGTGTAGAGACCTGAAGTATTTTTATTATTATTTTTAGTTCTCTCACCTTTTATTTCCATTAGCGAAGAAACGTACTCGCTGTGGGGATTTATGGCTAAAGGACGCAAACAGAGCCGGTTACAGTTATTAAAATAAAACTGCTTTACTTGAAAAAAAATAATAAAAAATAAATCCCCGAAACATTTAAGCTGAAAAAACCATAAGAGAACAAAAACTCAATATCTTCCCTGATTTCAGAGCTTCTACGCTTTTACACCGTGTGCATCCTGCCCTGTCGGACCAGACAAAATGCATTTTTCTTGGAGCTGTGCGTCGCTGCAGTGCAACACTTGGTGCGCCCTCCGTCCTGAGGTCAAAAAGAGAAGGAGGGTGAAGAGTTTCAGCAGGTCAGGGGTCCTGCTCCAGGTAGGGATTCCTGGTGCTTTGTGTGCCTCCTAGGGGTGCTGGGCTCAGGTAGGTCACCAGACAGCTCCACCAGAGAGGAGAGATGAGCACGAGGAGCTCCATCCCCCCAGAGAAACTCCACAACCTTCTGCTCCTGGACGCTCTGAAACTCCGTCTTTCCACACCTATGAATATAATTCAAATTTCCGAGTTGTCTGTGTGACAAGGGGGCTGTTGGGGGAAGGAAAGAAAAAGACATCTCTGGGGAGAGAACGGAGCAGGCAGCTCTTCTAAACACCTCCGTACGCGTTCATTCTACACGTTTCTGCAAAGAATTGCTCATTTGCCTATTTTTCACTACGCTCGTCTTCCTAAACAGCCTGGCCCAGGAGGCTGGCTCCAAACAGGAGGGCGACGGGGGAACCCCGAACATTAAACAAGGCTGTGTGCTCTCTTGCAAAGCAAACTCCGTGCCCGCTCGCACCCGGAGCCTGGGAAGCATCACAACCCGCCGAGCGCCAGCGACGAGCCCAGGACGTGGGGATGGGCTCCCCGACCACCAGTGACTACCCCCCCTCAATCAATCCCTTCCAAAATCAGCCGTGTGTGCATTTTTATTAAGTTGGCGGTGGAATAAAAGCAGAAAAAAAACCAACAAAAAAACACCCAACCCCAAAACCTGCCTTCTGTATTAAGGAAATCAAGGAAACAGTTGGAAGGCGCTACCTAAAACTACGTTTTCTGGACTCTTCTAGTGGGTTTGTGCCAGGTTTTTGAATGGGAGACAAAGTTTTAGCTGCCGTAAGTAAAATGCAGCGATAGAAGCTGTGAAAAATCGCTGCATTTCGTGCCGCGCGCATTGCATCATCAGAGCCTGGAATCTGAACATGATCCGTTTATCCAGGGTTTCGTATTAAGATGCATAAACATATGTCGTGTGTATATTTAAAAACGAAATCCTCTAGCATCATTTGAAGGGTTAGGATATTGTAAGGCTACTAAAAAAAATACACGAAGGGCATACATTTTTCGGTCTGAGGCTGAACCGCATCCTTTTGCTATTGATTTCAGTTAAAGTATTCAGAGGAACAGACAGGTGCCTCCAGAGGGCAATTCCGAGAATCTAAACTAGAAAGCCCCAATTTGGCTGTTTAAAGAATGGGTATCCACTGCATGTAAGGGAAGAGCTCCTGCATCTCTCTGAATATATATTTCTTAGCTGTAAAATGATACTTTCTGCCACTATCTTTTTATTCTTTAGCACAAATAATTCCTTTTGGCCTTTTTTTTTAAATTTTTTTTTTTATAAAATTAGAATTTAACACAGAGGCTGCTTGCATTTCTTTTTTCTCGTGAATTTTTTTGACCTCTTGAGATGAGCTTTGAACCCTTTCCTGGGCCAAATAAGTGCACAATATAAAACTACTTCAAGCGTAATGCTTTTACCAAAAAAATCAAACCAATTATAAAAAAGGCGGATTGTCAGCTTCATTACTGGGTGTTTTCAGATACAGTTCCTGAAAGGTGATTTCTTTAAAGAGACTTTATCAAAAGAAGAGAAAATGAAAAGTGTTGAGGGTGGAAGGGGGAAGTGGAGGGAGGAGGACAGCAAGAAAAGTGGTCAAATTGTCACCGGCCACGTCCCAACAATAGAGATGTAGGAGACACTCTGGGTTACAGTAGAGTAACTGCCACACATCAAAAACCTTCTGAAAAATTGCCACAAAACACTTTACAGCCCGTGCTGCAATTAATGGGAAATGAAAGAAGAAAAGAAGAACTGTCCCACATTTGTGTGCCCCCTCTAGCAAGGATGATGCTCTGGACAGGGTTAGCACAGGACACGAGCCCGTAGGTGCCCAGAAAAAGAAGCCTCTTGCCCAGTGGAGGAATTTCACTCGTTGGAGGGATCTGGGGGGAAAGAAATAAACCCATCGCCTCCAACTCCCACCCCTTGCCACCTGGTGGATGATGATGCTGACCCAACCGCCTCACACCCATTCTCCGAGCCGTGCAATTCGCTGCACATTTTGAGAGTTTACTAACGGGTATTTCCACCCATTCTCGCCTTCCACGGTACACGGCGGTGGTCTGAGATATGAGAAGATCTGCAATTATTTTGCTCCCAGCTCAGGGGGGTGTCAGCAGGACGCCGGTTCAGCCCCAGACAGAGCAGATACCTGCTCTGCTCAACGGATCTCACGCTTCATTAGCTGCTTGGGGCTACCGTAGTGCTACGGTGAGCTCTGGAGCAATAAATACAGGGTTAAAAATGTAAGTAAAAGACTGCCGTGTAAACTGAGAGGAAATAATAAAGCAGGGCAGAGCCATACCTGGCATTTCCCTCTGCGTGCGGGGAAAGGGTGCGCTGGATGTTTTCCCACCTCACGCGGCAAAGTTATGGATTCAATGGTATCAGAAATCCCATCCCTCACCTCCCTCCATCCATCCATACCCATCCCGTGCTGCGGAAAACTCCTCCACAGGGCAAGAAGCTCCCAGCTCTCAGCACAGAGGGGTAGCCTGAAATTTGTAACCCTAAATAAAAACGAGATGAAAGGCATCCCCCCTCGAGCCCGGCACCCAGCCACCCTGACAGAAAGGTTGGCATCCCATCATCACGCAGCTTCTCCTCTTCTGCTCGGCTCCTTAGGGGCAGGCAATGCATATTTTTTTTGTCAAATTCTTATTTATTCGCTTTGATATTATATTTTTTTTTTTTCCCCCTCCAATTGCCGCTTGGCTCAGACTTTTAAATAAAAATGCAAATACTTCAAAACCACCAATAAAAGTGTCCTGTTGTGGCACAGAAGTATTATTGGTGTCATAAATAAAGCACCAGCATTTGACTGCTGTGCGGAGGGGAAAAAAAAACCCAAAACGAAGCAAAGCAGCCGACAGGGGTTTATGTGTTGCAGAAGCAGCTCTTACTAAAATAACCCTAGAACAGCCCCAAGTCTGCCGTGACACGAGCAGTGCCGCTGCGATGCTGATCTTTAAAATACACCTAAACGGAGTGGCTGCAACATAGGGCAGCAAAACTAAACTCTCCCAGCTCGGGCTTTTCGAAGGGGGTCCCATCTTTCTCGCAAACTCCGTGCTACCGTCACTTGGGCAAATAAAAGTGATTCTCAAACAGTTATTTATACGACATTAAAATATCTGGAAATTACTTTTCAAGTAGGTCCACGTAAGATTTCAGTCCTGTTAGAAAGAGGAGCCTCTGAAATTACAGAATCTATGAATCATAGAACCTATGATTCTATGAAATTAGTGTCTCACGGATAGAGTGAGCACCAGCGTCACCTGTCTCATGGGCAGATGTCACCTCTGGGGGTCCCTGCGCTGGGCAGGTCTGAGCTGGCCCCTTCAACAGCACATGAGTCACCCCAGCTGCAGTTTCAGCGTGGGCAACTGTATTACCACAGACATGCCTTATCTCCAAACAGGAACAGATGTACAAAATTTAAGCAACTTAAAAAATACCGATTTCCTAGTACAAAAAAAAAAACCCCAAAATTCGATTTGTGCAAGGGTTGGCAGGACCTTAAAACTCTTTCCCCTGCATCACTGCGTAGGCAATGGGTGTCTACACCCTGGTGGCCACGCCAGCCCCTTCAGGCCTCTCATTCCTACAGTCTGCATCCAACGCTGGCAACCCAGAGATCACAGAATCCCAGAATGTCAGGGGTTGGAAGGGACCTCAAGAGATCATCTAGCCCAAGCCCCCTGCCAGAGCAGGGTCACTCAGAGTGGGTCACACAGGATGGGGGGAGCGGCACAAGGGGTTAAAGTTGCCAGAGGCGGGTGCAAAGCAGCCCCACGTAAGGTGTGGTGACCACAAGTGACACTGCAGGACACCAGAGCAACATCAGCCTTGGCCTCAACCTCCTCTCACTGACCTCATGGCCACGGGCGTGTTCCTCATGAACGTTCGTCTCTCCAATGCCTGAACCCCTTCTGAGTGGCAGACAGCCCTGCAGCTTTTACACGGTGCATCTTCTGGGCTTTTTTCTTCTTTTTTTTTTTTTTTTTTTTTTAATTTTAATTTGCTAGCAGTCTTAATTACTGCTGCTCCAGTCCAGTCCATATTGCCAGCTTGATTATCCCAGCTTACTTCAATTCACTGAAACGAGTTATGCCACGGCACTTAAAAAGTCGCGAACACTCATCCTTTTTAGTGGTGTTAGGCTCCCGCCTCGCAAATGTGAGCTGACACGAGGACTCTACTCGCTGTGAAACGAGAAGACAGGGCCACCGTGATGGGAAGAGATGGCCAAAGCCCTTATCGCGGCTGACAAATCCCAACGCCATCGAGAAATGGAGCTTCACCCCCAGCTTGCACAGAGAGATCCGCGTTCAGCTTGACAGCCGAGTCTTCGGGAGACTCGGGGTTAAATAAAAAAGCGCAGCCGTTTACGTGAACCTTAAACAAACTTACAGCAGCATTTTTCTTCTAGCCGACTGACATTTTTCTTTATGTTTCGTCAGTCATATCTGAGCCATCAGACAGCCTCTACACGTGGTACACCCACCAGGATTATTATCTAGACCAAAGGCCCAGAGCTCATTGTAGCAGGCATGTAATTCTTTACAATGTATGCCACGTTAACTGTGTTGGGTTATCTATTCAACAGCTGACTGAGCTGGGCTCTCAAGCTCTTCTCAACAACCATGTAAGAAGCGATGACAATTGTACTACTTCATAACGGCTGCATGCAACTCTGACACACACTTCACAGCAACCAGTCATCTATATAAACCAATTTCAAGAGCAAAATTGCATGGTGCCTCCACTCTGTTATAAACACAATGATATCCACTCAAAGCTGATAAATGCACTGCATTTCTCCAGAGCTTTGAAGAACAACTTCCCCGCGCCTGCGAGCTCTCCGCGGTGGGTTCGGCCTCTTCACCCTCTTCACGACCCGGCCGGTCGCTGGGAGATGCAAAAAAAAAGAGCCAGGCAGGGTGGATCTGCAAGGCGAAAGGACGTTCCCCCTCTTCAGAGATGCTGTGTCTGAGGAGCTGTGAGAGACAACAAGGTTATACGCAATTAGGGTTTTAAATACTTATCGACTCCTTAGCAATTTTCAAATTAATTACTGTGCCTTTTCATAGGATTACGTGCAATATAATCCTTATTATGGAATAAAATATCTATAGCAACCACAAAGTCCTTGAAAAATGCTTCAGTACCAAACGCTCCAACAAAGGGGTAGATTAAAGAACTGTCAAACAAATTAAAAACGTTTTTACTGGCTATTATAGCTCCATGAAGCGGTGCTGTGGAAGCTGCCCACCCCATCGGCGCGATGTACAGGCAACGTTTGAGGCTCTCGTTCTGAGAACACTGCAACTTCCCATCAACTCGAGGTGACAAATGTTACTTCTCAACTCCAGGCAACGAGATAGCCTCTTAGCCTTTGCCTCATGCACTGTGTGTGTAACACACACCACAACATCACACCGCAAGGAAAAGATGAAATATAGCCACAGGGATCTTTATTTAACGAATCCTGTAACTGAGCATCAAAGCAAATAGACATCCTGAGAAAGCACCACAAAGGCTTTTATTCCTATTCTTTAATTCAGGTAAAGGATAGGATCAATCCCTCTTCGTTTGCATTGTTCACTCAGGCTACGTGAGAGGTAAAAAAGCAATCTAGAACAATCCACAGGTAATACTGCCTTGCTCCATACTGCACAATAACTTAAATGGTAACATTTATACATTGCCATCACACTGCCATTTCTTTCAGTCGTAACCACCAAAACCACAGGCCAAGTAGGTCCACGCAGAACACTCGGTGCTGACTCGGCAGAACATTTGAGGTTGCTCACGGCCGAGGTCACTCACGGTGCAGGGATGTTCTGGGGCAACATCCCACACATCACAGCCCTGCCCATGGGGGCTGGGGAGCAGCAGTGGGGAAATGGTCCCAGAGGATCCCCCTGAGGTTAAGCAAAGCAGTTGCAAAGTCCTGCACAGGGGTGCTGGGGCGATGGGTAGAGAGGAGGGGGGCAGAAGGGGCCAGGAGAGGAAGACATTTGTGGTCTGGACAAGCTCAGGGGAGTCTGCACGGTAGCAGTCATTGAGAGCATCCCTGGGGACACCCAAAATTCTACAGGACCAAGCCCTGGGCAACCTCCCAAGTTGGCTGAGCTTTGAGCACGGGGGCTGGCCACAGCCCCCCCCAGCTCCCTGCCCACGCCAGCGCCCCGATTGACCCCCCTCATCCTGACCCCCAGCCCCCAACAGTCCCCACCGTGTCCAAAGAGCAAGGCTGGATCTCTGAAACACAAGATAAGTGTTGGGCCCATTTTGAATCCTTGAGGGATGAGGACAGTGAGGCACTGACCGTGGTCACGGGCTGAAGGTCCAGACAGTTGCACGGAAGTGGTCTCCAGTCTTCTCGCCTCCTCCGCTTTTCACCCGATGGCAGCCTTCAGAAGCGTTTGTTGGCTTTGCTTTCCACATAAAGCACTACATAGCTCTAAAAATCAAGTTGTGTGCAAGAGGTGCACTGCCTGCCACCAATAGTTCACAACCTTGGCTCATCCTCCCAACTCAGAGTTTATTTTTAAAGGAAACAATTAACAATGATCCGTGTGGAAAGGCTTCCTAATCCCGAGCCATCCGCGCAGCTATGACTAAGCACAGAGGACAGAATGAGGCACCGGCTCAGAATTAACTTTGCTCCATAGATTGGTCTGAAATCCTCATTTTACTCTAATTTAACCTTTCCTAGTTAATTTATATCGGTTCAGCTTGCCAGCCTGTACCTGCCAAAGTGATCATCTTCCATCAAGTGTCTGGGCATGGAAAGGGTTGCTCTCTGTCGTCTTCATAACCAGTATACCTAATTAAAGTCCTTAAAAACCTTTAATATGACAAGATGAGACAGGAATAGGGAAGAAAAATAAGAGAGAATCTTTCAATTACTTTAATCACGCCGGCTTTCAAATTCGTATCAAAACACAGCGTGGGCTGAAACTTTCGGCCGTTTCCCGCGCAGCTCTCGGCCGGGCGCGGGCTCCGTGCCCCGTCCCATCGCGGCCGCCTTGGCTAACGAGCACGGTTCTTCTGATGGGAAGGGAAAGGGAAAGTAAATATATAAAAAGTGCTTGTAATGAACGATTAAATTGTCCTCCAGGCACATTTTGCATATGAATATGAAAGTTGTGATTAATAGGTTATCTAACACATTAACAAAGGCTTTAGCAAACACCGTCCAGCCTTACAGTATTTGCCAGCCCTTTCTGGTTTAAATAGAGCTGTAGCAAACTGTTTGCTGGAGTCCCAAATTCTGGCCAACAAGGCCATCAAAGCCGGGGAGATTGCCGCTTTTTCACCCAGTAGGCTTTTTTCTTTATTGTGAGCCTAAATGCCCCCACTAGGCTCACGATTAAGAGTGATTTTAAAAAAAAAAAAAAAAAAAAAAAAAATTACGCAGAAAACAATGTCCCATGCCAATGAGAAACTGCAATTGCGGGGGAAACAATGCTGCTGAAACAAAGGGGACAGCTGGAGCGTGGCACCGCGCTCGGCTGGAGCAAGCGCTGCCTTCCCTCGGAGACCCCGCTCCTCGCCGCCGCGCAAGGAGGGGAGAGCCCTTTTCTTTCCTAACCGCAAAATTTGTGAATGGATTTTCCTCCCCAGCCTGCCAGCTGCCACAGGGAGAGACGGGCACCGAGCGCGGGGCACGGTGTCCTCCTCGTCGCTGCCGGGGTGGTGGTCTCACCCCCGTATGGGGCTTGGGGGGATCATCTCTGCCACCCACACCCCGGGTGAGGCTGCCTGGTTCGGTGGATTCACCATCTCATTCATGCTTCGAGCAGCAGACAATGGAAAGGAAAAGGTTAGTAAAGCCTTTTCCCCACCATCCAGTGAGGCACTACTGAGAAAACGTGCTTTCGGACACACACACAAAAAATCTTACTGCAACAACAAATAATTCATATACATCTTTTTTTTTTTTTTCCTTGTTTAATCCTCTCTTAAGCACTCTTAAAGTGCCCAATTTTTCTCTCATTTGAATTTAAATCAGCTTGTATGGAGAACTTGGAGAACTTTTTTTTTAAGCAAGCTTGTTTGGCAGGTACATTTTCCCAAGATCACCCAGCTTTAATTTTAAATTTCAAAAGCCTTGCGTTTAATCCCTTGAGCTGGCCTGGTACCTTGCACCATCTGTTCTGGGGTTTTGTTATAACGGAGAGCACCTGCAGAGTTTTGCAACATTTCAAGCTGTCTGTGGACAAAAATCAAAATAATTATAATTTTCAAAAACCAAAGACGGCCATTCAGATGCTGCGGCCCCACCTCATACTGATTTTTCACAACAAGTCCCTGCAACGAGAGCGTTTCTCCTGCACAAGGGTGTTTTGCCACCGGATGGTTGGTGAGCAGCTGGAAGGACCACGGCCATCAGGCATCACCTCACTCCACCACCCCACTCCCTGCCACCTCTGTCCCCGAGATGCTCTTCTCCCTTCGGGCTTGGAGAAGCTTTCCTTGATGCTACCACAGGTGGGAAACTCACAGAACAAGAAGAAAATTACTTTTTCCAGCAGGCAAACTGCTCAGAGAGTTGGCAGCAAGGGGGGATGGCCCTACCTGTCCGTATGGTTTGGGCAACCTTTCATGTCCAAAAGGCATCGCCACCGCGTGCTCAGGTGGGTGTGAAAGAGTTTCTGCCGCCTTAAGCAAACAAAAAAATCTATTAGAAAGACGGCGTTTGTTTAGACTTCGTCATCCAGAGCTCTTCGTTACTGATAAATCCCTCCTTAGAGCATGCTGGTTAATTTTATATGTCATAGAATCATAGAATGTGACAGGTTGGAAGGACCTTTGAAGGTCATCTAGTCCAACCCCCTCCAGTGAGCAGGGACATAGAAACATCAAGGTTGGAAAGGACCTTAAGATCATCGAGTCCAACCTACAGCCCTACACCACCCCAACACTAAACCATCTCCTGAAATGCCACATCCAGCTGTTTCTTAAACACGTCCAGGGATGGTGACTCCGCCACCTCCTTTGGCAACCCATTCCAGTGCTTCACCACCCTTTCTGTGAAGAAGTTTTTCACAGAATCACAAAATGTTAGAGGTTGGAAGGGATCCCAAAGATCATCTAGTCCAACCCCCCTGCCAGAGCAGGACCACCTACAGCAGAGCGCACAGGAACATGTCCAGGTGGGTTTTGAATGTCTCCAGAGAAGGAGATTCCACAACCTCCCTGGGCAGCCTGGGCCAGGGCTCTGTCACCCTCACAGTAAAAAAGTTTTTCCTCATATTTTTATGGAACCTCCTATGTTCCAGCTTCCACCCATTGCCCCTTGTCCTGTCAGTGGACGCCACTGAAAAGAGTCTGGCTCCGCCCTCCTGACATTCCCCCTTGACATATTGATAAACATTAATGAGGTCACCCCTCAGCCTCCTCTTCTCCAAGCTAAAGAGCCCCAGCTCCTTCAGCCTTTCCTCATAAGGGAGATGCTCCACTCCCTTCATCATCTTTGTGGCTAATTTTCCTAATGTCCAATCTAAATTTCCCCTGGCGCAACTTGAACCCGTTCCCTCAACCTGATCTTTAACCAGATCAGGTTGCTCAGAGCCCCATCCAACCTGTCCTTGAATGCTCCAGAGATGGAGCCTCCATCACCACTCTGATCAACCTGTTTCGGTGTTTCACCACCCTCTTTGTAAAGAACTCGGAGTAGGTATATCTCACCATGAGCGTGGTGAACTTCCATCCCAAGCTGGATGCAACCAAAGGGATGATGAGCCTGCAGCATTTCCACGCTCCTGGGACTGATGCTGAACAACATCATATAAAAGCAGGAGGTGAGCCACAATTAATGCTGGACATGTCCTCCAAGACCTCTGGTGTATGTCCACAGCCGGAGGTGAGGTGTGAGCTCTTCGTCTGTGCTTCTGAAAGGGAAAATCTCAGCTTAAACTGGGAGTCATCTGTTGTCTGGGCCTGTGAGTGGGTAAAAAAACAGAAAAAGAAGAGTGGGAATCAGTTTTAACAACTTTGGAAATGCCGTCGTCACGGGCCTGACTCGGCAAAGCGGGTGCTTATGGGTGGTGCTGAGTAATGGCGACTCAAAGGGGCTCCAGAGATGACTTTAAAGGCACCCAAATGTCTGCCACAGATTTTAGCTGATTGCTTAACCTACCTGCTGGTTTCCCAGCTTTACCAACCCAACCCATCCCTTCTCTCTTCCCCCAATCCCTCAGAAAAGCTTTCCTTCCAGTCTGTCCCATGTGGGCGGTGAGAGACCCCCCTCTGCCCTCACCCCCCAACACAGGCTTCTCCTTTTGTCCACCCACCTGGCCCCAAAAACATCATTCAAAGAACAATTCCTCCGCCTGCGCTAATGCCAGAAGCCTTTTTCCTTCTTGCAGGTGTGTTTGTTCAGGATGGTCAAGGCAGGAGCTGGAGGAAGGGCTGATTCCTGCTGAAAAACCTCATCTCTTGTCCTGATCCTGCTGTTTCAGACCAGGGCTCAACAGTTCTTTTTACTATAAAATAAAATAAAATAAAATAAAATAAAATAAAATAAAATATTAAGATATTCTTGATGCTTCTGAAAGCTCAGCCTAATTTTCCACAGAGCTGGAGAAGCAGGAGAGATTCACCCCATGCAGATTATACGACAGTTCCCCAGCAAGCGATGTGCTCTGTCTCCACAGAGGAGTACCGTGTCCCACTGCAGGAAACACCACCAATCCTCGTGTTGCAAATACTGTATTAAAAGTGACGAGTACCGATGGTTGCACCTGCACCAGAAACAGTCCGAAGAGGCAGACTATGGAGGGATGAGAACGAAATCAAACAGATGCTTGGACAGCCTGCTATTTCCCCAGGAACTGGAGAGCTCCTTCTTAGGTCCAAGACTACGTGGGCTTCAAACTGGAGAGAGCCAGGAGCAGAAGATACTTGGTCTCACCATCACGACATCCCAACCCACGCTCTCTCCTCCTCTGCCTTCCTTCCCCACCAGCTAATAAGACGACTTGTGTTCTTCACAGGTGCTCTCAAAATTACACCGGATTTTCCAGGCAACAAGCTGGTTTCCTAAAAGCGACCCTGTAAATAGTTCTCAGGGAATCCACTTAAACAAAGATGTGTCAGCGACATTTAGCTTCCAAATGCTGGTGAAAAATAAAATTAAGCAAATTCCAAATATTTTTTTGTCCAAAATACCAGTGATAATTTAAAAGCTGATATCTGTTTTTGCAGTTATCTGCTACAGAAAAAACGCTTCACCTTTCATTTTTATGCTCCTGGAAAACAAAATGTTTTCCATGTTACACTTTTATACTTTAATGCCTTCATCTCCAAACAGAAGGCAGAAATTCCAAAACTCTGAAAACTAAAACCTGTGAATGAATGTGGGTTGTTTTTTCTAGTTAACTCCCTAAACTTATGGTGCACAAAACTGGAATGTTAATGTTTTTTATAAATCACCAAATATTGAAAAATAAACAAATATTAAAAAGAACAAAGAATCTCATGTGTACATTTTTATGAAAGAGAACAAATGTTGTATTATCCCTCTTGTGGTTTTGTATAGTCATTTTTTATAGTCACATTGGGGAACGATAGGAAATATAACCAAATAGGATTATGACATCAAGTGTTGGGGACGTTTTATGCATTTTATCAATCTTGCAATAGGCTAGCAACGATGAGGGGCTAATGGAAACTGTAAACCCCAAATTTATAACAGTTTTTTCAAAGGGAAATTCTTTTGCTACGTAGATCTTATTTGTGTGGGAAAACCCAATTACTCCAGGGTTCTTGCACCTGACTCATTTCTTTTATGATGCTCTTTGCTATAAGAGCTTATTATGATTTGATAACCCAGCTACAAATAAACTGTGACTCCCTGCTCTTATCTCCAAATTCACAGCTTTCCAATTTGTCACAGTTAGTTGAGAACTTGACTTCTTATTAATTACTACCATGGCGTCCTAAAGGGAGTTGTGGAGCTACAGCATCATCCCCACTCCTGCAGGGTATCACTGGGCAGCTCTGAAATCTAAATCTTTGTAGCAGCAGTTGGCTTCTTAGTGGAAGAAAATAAAACCAACCAACCAACCAACTAAACCAAATCCACACAAAACCAATGAACCAAAAAATACCAAAACCCAACCAACCAACCAAACTGAAAACCCCAGACCAAAAAAACCCAACCAAACCAACCAAAAACCATCGAAACACCAAAGAGCCCACAACTGCTCCAAACAGTCAACGGAAGAGGGTATCTCAATCCCATATTTAGAGGCAAAGTTACGTTGACTTTCCAAAAGCATAGAGCAGTCTTTAATATGTAAAACTTTGCTATACTCTAACTGCAGAGTCTTAAAACACCCCGCTGCTGTTTGACAGCATCCTGCCTCACTCACAGCACACGTAGGACGTACCAAGTATATTGATTCTGGAAACCATCAGCAAGAATAAGATTTTATTTTTTTTTTTCTGTACCACTGCTCCTAAGGCTCACACCCAAGTCATCCTGGAGAGGCACCAACCCAACGAGCAAGTGTAAGATGAGGAAACTTGCCCAGAGAAGCAGCCCCACTAGACGTTAGCTAGTTCTGCACTCACCACATCCATCCGTAGGCTTTTCTGCTCCTGTGAGCTGGCCCAGCAAGGCTCGCTGAAGAAGAACTCAAATTTGGGGACGATATTGGCCCTGCTGAAGCGATGGAGTCCACCCCCTCCCAAGGATGCTTCCGTCCTGCGCGGCCAGATGAAAGGTGACCCTCCTGCATCAACACGAAAAGCTTCTTGCAACCTTTTTCTCCTGCTCAGGAACCTGCTGCAACTACCCTGATGCAGTTTGACACCCTCTAGGGCAGGACAGGCACAAGTCTCTGGGATGGGCCCTACATGGGAACGGGACAGGGGAGGGAACCGCAGATTTTGCGTGAATTCAGCGTTTCCTTGCAGCTGTTTAACAGAAAGATAATTGAAGCAAGGCAAAAATCGCTGAAAGCCTTCTAATTACAAAGCCCTGGCAAAGAAATTCCTATCATCCATTAATTATTAGCAGCGTTTCCACAGTTAAGTGAGAGATGATAAATACTCAATTGCTGTCTAATATGACTTACTAAGCCCCAAAGTTAAACAAATAAAATCTGATTTGCAATGTACACTATTAAATATTTCATCCATTAGCCACCGCTAAAATAATTCAAATATTCACTCTGAGCACCCTTTATCTGGACTGTATCCAGTGCACTCAAGGAATAATACCCGGCATCAATTAATGACCAGTTCTCATCCTGAACACACAATACGTATTTGCGATGCCTAAAACACATTCTCGCTGTGCTCTGAATGAGGTGAAGTCGAATCCAACTAGGTGAAGGTAGCTGCTTCATTTTGGTGATTCCTTTGTGTTTTAATTAATGTCATCAACAGGAATATATTGATTCGGTAAGCTTTTTTTGTTTTAAATGAATTATCATACCTGAAGCTTGTGGCTTTTTAAAATTCTTTGCTACTGTGTGCAGGAAGGCTTTGCCTTGAAAGAAGGGGAAAAACAACAACAAAAAAAAAGAAAACAGAAAGAAAAATGAATGTTTCAATCAGTTCTAATGCTACCAAAATCCATAGTACTTAATCTATCGAATCTCCTGTTAGTGAATGAACAAAGGTAAAAATAACAGGCTAGTTATAAACTAGTACTATGATGATGACATTGTGAATTATTTAAAAAGGGCATATTCAGTGTGACCATAGAGCCATCAATCATAATAGACATTGATGAGAAAAAGAGGTTTCAGTCACTTCCTATCTGCCAGGAGAACAATTCTATCTCGCAGGTAGCTGTGAAGTGCCGCTGACCCGATGTCACTCGCATTGTTGCTCTACCCTTTGAACGGGGAGAGCAGATTCTCTCAATATTAGAATCGAATGAGTAAATAAATTCTCAGTTCACCGCCGCACTCCTTCAGAGTGCACACTTCAATTTGTCTAACAATGGGGAGGACAGAAAAGCAGAAATCTCTTAAAGCAGGGATGAATTTTTTATGGATGCTCAAATCCAGCTGCAAAGAATGGGGCTTTAAATGGGAGCAGCGCTGCTTTTAGCGGGAGCCCCTAGAGACAAAGTCCTGGGGAAGGGGTTTGTGTTGGATTCAGCCCTTCCCTCCCTCCCTCCTCAAGCCTCTGCCACCAGAACTCTCCTTTGTGGTGCCCACCTTCACCTCCACGACAGGAAATGGAAAGGAAATGGAAACAGCCCCTGTGCCTCCCACCACATCCAAAGACTCCAGTTTCGTAAACAGCCAGTGAGAAACCCGTCTTAAATCAACCCGAATACTCTGTTGGCTTTGAAAGGAATCAAATATTGTGGTTGGAAAGATGACTGTTGAGTAAGGAGGGAGAAAAAAAAAAAAAGCACTCCAACTTTTAATTTGTGCTGGATTAATCTAGGAGAGTCTCTTTCACCTGGTGCCCCACATAATTATATCCTAAACTTTCACTCAGATCACATGTTTCATCATTGTTGGTTACTCTAATTAGCCCGTGGATTCCTGCAGCTGCAAAGACGGCACAGAAGAAGGAATAAATTGCGCCGAGCTCCAGCTTTACACAACAAATGCTCTGCCCAGCATCACGGGGACGCTCCCCCCAGCCCTCAAGCCCCTTGCCATGTTTTGCCAAATTCTACCGGCCTCCGCCGCGGAGCACCGGCACCGATGGTGTGGGGGGCGATGTGTGGGTGGCAGGGATATGGGGATGGGGAGATGTGGGGATGCAGGGATGTGGGAGGATGCAGAGATACAGGGATGTGGGGATGCAGAGATACAGGGATGGGAAGATGCAGAAATGTGGGGACATGGGGATGCAAGAGGATGCCGGGATATGGGGATGAAGGAATGTGGGGATGCAGGGATGCAGGAGGATGTAGGGATGCAGGAGGATGCAGGGATATGGGGATGCAGGAGGATTCAGGGATGCAGGGATATGGGGATGGGGAGATGCAGAAATGCCGGGACACGGGGATGCAAGAGGATGCAGGGATACAGTGATATGGGGATGAAGGCATGTGGGGATGCAGGCATTCATGGATGCAGGAGGATGTAGGGATGCAGTGATATGGGGATGCGGGAGGGTGCAGGGATAAGGCGATGCAGAAGGATGCAGGAATGCAGGGACATAGGGATGCGGGAGGATGAAGGGATATGGGGATGCGGGAGGATGCAGGGATGTGAGGATGCGGGAGGGTGCAGGAATGCAGGGACATAGGGATGTGGGAGGATGAAGGGATGCAGGGATATGGGGATGCGGGAGGATGAAGGGATGCAGGGACAGGTGGACCACCCCATCCCCTCACCCACGTTATGGTCCCCAGCTCTTCACCCACACCTCATCTTCGCCCCTGCCACCACCGTGCCAGTGGCACATCCCCGGAGCCTATTCATCCCCGCGTAACCCCGTACCGCTCCGAAAACTGTACACTGCCACTTAATTGTTGCTAACAGGTAAATCAAAGGTAAAAGTGAACTAATTAATTTTCCGGCTCAGTTTTATTTTACTGTTACTGTTTTGAGAAAATATAACTAAACCCCATTAGTGTTAAGGTAAGACCATGAAACAACATAATATAATGCAAGAAAGACATTTAATAGCGTGGAGGAATGTTAAATTACTAATTAACTCCAAGTTACTGTATAAAAAAGCATAGTAATTTACAGGATTATTGCAATATGCAGCTTAGATTGCCACAAGGGTCAGCTAGGGAGCATTTCCTTCTATTTCTTTCAGTGTGGTGGTTATTGTAAAATTCCTCTCACATTAAAATGTACTGTCCTTACCCACAGTTCATTGCTGCTAATTAGCAGCAGTTGAGATTTCCCTAGCAGTCATTTTCTCTATGTTAAGCTGCCAAATGTTACCAACTGCTCAAGATGCTCCAGCGCCGAGTGTCCGGCCGCCCGCCCTGCTCCCCAGCACCGCTGCCTCCGCCGCCGGTTCAGCGCCCGGGCGAGGGAAACGCTAATCAAATTATTAGTCCTGCTCTTTGTTATATCAAGGCAGGTTAGCAGAAACCTTCTGGCGCCTTTGGCTGAGCTACAGACCTTAGAAATGTCTATTTTTAATTTTTTTTTACCCTTCCTCTCTTTTTTTTTTTTATCCCTAAACATGCAATATACTGCTGAAATGCTTGAAACTGGAAGCTCTCCAATACGTTTCTTTTTTGTTGTTGTTGTTGTTCAAAAGCAAGTATTTCCACATTCTATTTAAACTTTTATTTAAACAAGAAAGCAAGAAAAAGCATCTTTTAGTTTTTACCTAAATATATAAGAAGAATGCCATAACTTTGATTAATAATTGATTAAATAAACCATCCACACATCAAAGGCAGGAAGAAGAGCTGTTCCACAGAAAGGCTAGACTATCAAATAGCGCTTTGTTGTCTTAAACACTGCTCAGATCTGCAGCATTACATAGCTCGTTGCACATTAATGTTTGAGGTTATAAATGGCAGTGTTTTCTAAAGTGTTTTTTTATTATTATTATTACTATCCTAAAGAGCAAAAGAATTTACCTCCTCTTTTTTTTTTTTTTTTTTTTTTTCCCTAATTAAACACCAGCAGTTTGAAAACGTAGAAATTTGGACAATAATCGCACAGCCTCATCTTTTCCTCTCTCTTTTGTTGGCTTTATGACTAATTTATGTCTAACCTTCTTGAGAATCCACGCTTGGAACACACTTTCTAAAAAAATTCAAAGCAACTTTCGCTGGTGTCCAACAGCAGGGCAAAAGGTCTCAGGAGCTGTGAAACGGCTCGGAATTGAAAGAGGTGACACGATCTTCTTCACCTCCTCTTCACAGGAGTAAGAGCAATCAGGAAACAACTACTAATTGCTTCATCAAAATTAAGCTTCTCCGTCTTCATACCAATTATTTCACCGTTGCTGCCTCGAGTTTCACGTGCCACACACACACAAAAAAAAGAAAAGAAAATAAATCAGGCCACTGAATTGCAGTGCATTTCCCAGAATCGCTTAATGAAAGCAGGATTTGGGTTTCAGGTCTCTTCCTTCCTACCTGCTGATATTCCTCTTTCAAATTGCCAAAGTTGGTTGAAGCATAAAACACCTGGATATACTTGTGCCCCACGAGAAAGGATTCTAAAATTTGCTTACAACAGGAGTGAAAAATTCATTGTGCTGACAAGAATAAATCCATTCAGGCAATGATCAAAACAGTAGCCCAAGGGCAACAAAGAACAAGTGTCAGCCACATTTGCTCCGAAGTTCCACAAAAATCCCCCCTGGGAATTCCAGTCATGATGCTCCATATCTATATTTATATAAGAATTTTTTTTTTAAAAAAAAAAAAGGAAAGAATACAAAGGGCAAAGGGACTACATTTTGGGGATCTTAATCAGATCAAAAACTTTTAAACCGGTTCAATATTTCCTTCCAAATGTGATGGCCACAGTATTTCAAAATGAAGTGTATTACCCAGGGCTCAGAGATACCTTTTTTTCCTCTATGATGTGCAGGGATCTGCATCTAATACCCAGTAGATTACATATATATATACATATACACACATACATATATACAGATACACACATACATATATATATATATTTGTACGTTGTGTACCCATGTTGTAATTTAGGTGGAACTTCCCTGAACAGTATTTCTTTTTGATGGCAAAATCTCCTTAATTCTCCTCAAGAGATTACAGATATATCCTTGAAGGTGAGGAAGAGAGCTGAAGGTACCAGACCACAGCTCACGCCGAATTTCTCTCCCCGAGCCCGGCCAGCGGCTCCGCACTGCGCTTAAATATTGCAAAGCCCGAGCATATGCTTAAGCACATTTCTATCCGACAAAAATAGAGACGAGCGCCCAAGTGAAGGTTGAAGCCAGGGAGGAGATGGAAGTCAAGCCTGGATTTCTGCTCTCTGATTTTTTTTTTTTCCCCTACGATTTCGTGTGCTCTCGGAGTTTCTCTCCGTGCTTTGACCCTGCCCAGTGATTCCTGCAGCATCGTGTTCACCTCATTCTTTCATCTTTGCCAAAAAAAATCCCCAAACAACAGAGAGCGAGACAAACAACGGGAGCGCAACTCAAAAATATTGAGATATATTTTTAATATAAGCATTATATTTGTGTGCCGATGGCGAGGTTTAAATGCATATGGGCAGAGGAGGCGTCTCTTCTCTGTGAGACTCCAAAAATTCCTGGATGCAGCTGATAATCTTTGATTATTTTTCAAAAAATGAGGGTGGTTTTTTTCAATCCTAGCTAGCTAGCAGATACAGCCAGTGACAAGCCTATTTCCATACTGGCAAGGGTTCATATTACTTTGAATTATTAAATCCAGCCCACGGTTACAGATACTGTATGTGCTCACAGAGAGAAAGTACACATACACCCATGCACAAACTTTACATGAAGATTGAAAAGCAAGGCAGAAGAATAAATAGACCGGTGGGGAAAAATAAAATATTTAGCACCTAGTTTTCATTTACAGGTAGTACAATAGGTCACAGTTCTCCGTTTTTTCCACACTTAAAAATAAAACCATTTTGAAAGACAGTGGTTCTGAGAGTTTTTGCAAGACTTTATGCATTTGCTCGTTTTTATGAACTTGGACCACCTCAAAGCACCCTACAGGTGCTATCACTGTGGTAGTGTGAGCCAGAAAATGCAGAAAACAATCAGCTAAATGCATTTTTTCTTTTTTTTAAAGCCCCACCTCCATTTCATCACCTTAAATCCGCACTTTCCACCAATTTTTGACCATCCAGCCAGGATCCATCCCTCCACCTCTCTCTCCCAGGGGGGTGTACACCCCACCAGCACCCTGCAGGCTTGGGGGCGACAGCCCCCGACCCACCCCGGAGCTCTCCGTGCCACCGAGCACTGCGGGGACTGGTCCCCACGGCCGCGCTCCTGCCGAGCATCCTCACCCGGGGCTGGCACGGAGCGGGGCGAGACGCACGCTGAGTCAGGTACTGGTCATAATCGAAGTGGCAGAGACGTCACCGTCCATCTATAGCATCCACCCCTCACCGCGGCAGCCTGGGCACGGATAACTCCAAAAATAATCACACTGATGCTGCATACTGTTACCAGTCAAGTAGATCTAGAGATTCCAGCCCAAGGAGCCAGTAAACAATCTCAGGAAAACATCAAGGACCAGAGTACTTATCTGCTTCTACACACTCGGAGCTCTTTTTTTCCCAGTTCCCACGCGGAAAAAGCGATAAAGATGATGACGACGGCGAGTTTCCAGAGCGGTTCTGCAGGAGCAGCGTTGTTTTTCGCAACCTTCGTCGTTAATGTCAGCGTCTTGAATAGTGGGGAAGCAAATCAAGTGTCAACTCTGAAGGTGGTGACCCTGCCCGCACCTCTGCAGGAGGCAGGAGCCCTGCCCATAACCTGGCTGGAAAGATTATCTAATTAACACCAGCCCAATTAACCAGCCAGAATTACACAGGCGGCAGCGCAGCCGTTACCTGCAGAAGGGAAAACACAACACAGGGAGTAAAAGAGGCGTTGCTGACAAAACTGGCAGCAATATAAGGATGTGTAGTTACAACAATGCAAGAATGCTTTTTTTTTAAAGTTCTTTTCCCCTAAAATGCTGTATTCAGACATACAGTGAACTTCAAAGAATCAATTTCTGTATTTCTTTCACTGAGTTTGACTGAGTTTGAGTAAACCACACGTGCTCTGAAATGCCTTTGTGTGCAGGCCATCACTGGGAGCAAAGAATTTCCTTCTTACAATGACAATTCAGGTAAAGAAATTCCATCAAATTTCAAAAAAAGCCCATAAAGACAACGCCTGTGTGTTATGGGAAGGGGTTATCTAACCCAACGCTCAGCTATGTTGCTTTTTATAAACATCTGAATTGATACCTCCTCAATAACTATAACTTATGGCGCACTCTGAATAAAAGGAAAAAAAAAACCCAAACCAATGACTTTTGGAAGTTTCAAAGATTACATTTCCTGACTGCAGATTCTTCACGCAAAATCATCCCATGGGTGTATTCCTAAGGTTTGTCACTCCATGCATGTGAAGATCTACACTTTCAGGTAACACAATCCCAGAGCAGCTGGACCTGAGGTAGGTAAAGGAGCTAATTAAATGCCAGGTGAGAATTTCGGAATTACATATATCACATTAAAAAAAAAACGGAATTAACTATAAGTTAAAGAAACAACCTGTTATTTCTTACGGAACTCGAAAAATTAAATTGCTTGCTTGATTTGAACATACTGAGATAATATTAGCACTTCAAAACGAATTTCTGGTATTTCAGGACTTAACTGCGACTCAAAACGTGCACGAAGCACAAGTGGGCAAAGTTTGAGAGGACGCTGATCTCGAACTCCAGCGAGCAGCTGGTACGTTCTGGTAGCTGCAGGATTTTAATTTCGCTGTTGAATCAGAGAACGAGGTGTCTGCACTAGTCTTACTGCTAATTAATGCACTAGTTGATCGGCGCTAGCTAAACCAGGACAACATATTTTTTGGGTTGCCCGGGTTGTTTGTGTTTCAGAAATTATCAGCACTGAGTTTTTGGAACTATTTGAGCCCAACTCCTTTGCTTACTGAAACCGTAATTGGTGCCGCCAGCTTTGCAGAGAACGAGGTTAATTTCATCACAGCGTTGCAATCACGAGCAACCCCCGGCTCTTTCTTCCAACCACGCTCAAGGTCTATCGGTCACGTCTGCCCAGGCTGCTCTTCCACGGGAGGTCACGGGGACTCTCACTAACAGTTCCGACAATTTATGCTCTGAGCTTCAACGAGCTTTTGCTTTGATGCTCTGAGACGCCACCTCAGCACTCACTGCAATCACCCTCTGCTTCTCGCAGAGACTTCAGTATCTTGATTCAGGTCAAATTTCTTTTTGATTTTAAACATCTTCTACACATAGTTAATACCCTTCACCTTCCTGCCTCCCTCCCTCCCTCCCTCATAAAGAATTTAAATAAAGGGGTTTTCTTATGCTCTGCTTCAAGATATGGTCTTTCTGGTCATTGCTATCTTCATAAATCATTATTTATTAATAAATCGCTAGCTCAGTCTCCGCACTGATGGTACACTTCAATATTCAGCATCACTTTCCTTTCAGCTTAGCTTCACTGTTCTTACCAGCTTATGCTCAAACAAAATGCATTTTAGATTTTTACCAGCTACTGTAGCCACTCTGTTCTTGAATGCAGACATGGGGCACGTCTCAGATGTAGTGAGGTCCTTTTCATTACATTTTTATTTTTTTTTACATCACATAAAAAGGAAATTCCAGTATTTCTAGCAACTAGTGTCTTTACAAACTGTCTCTTTACAAGAGGGAGGTCTTTATCGATGCATGTAGAGGACTTTCTCAAGCAGTGCTATCAGCATGTCTGAATATCTCTGTGTAACGGCACTCCAAAACACTGCTGACGTTTTTGCTGACATATTAAGAGTTCTAGTTGTGCTATATATAAATTATCTAACCACAGCCAAACATTAGGCCTCTCAAACCCATTCTGGATCACAGAGTGATATACATGGGTATCCCTCATTATTGTTAATGAGGCCTTGTCTGAAACACTAAGAATATGGATGGTTAAAATCTTATTAAAATTTAAACTATCACACTTTGCGTTTTTAGGATCACACTTTTTCTCTGAAGAAAAATACACGGCATATACACATTGCTTTGTGAAAAGATTCCGAGCTAAGCTTTCAGCTGAAATCCTGACAAAGCACAAAACACTTCTCCTGACCCTCCCGTGATCTTTGTCACCAGCACCACCAGCCTCAGGTTCAGCTCTTGACACCTTATTTCACTTTCAGCTCTTTCCTCCGCTTGCAACCACACGTATCTCATCCTGCCTTTCCTTGCAACCTCGTCAGCAACCCCCAGAGCTGCTGCTCTGTAAAAGCTGCAATGAATGGTCCCATGTTGTCCCACGGGGAAGAAGCACCCTCCCAGGGGAGGACCATTCCAGGGCTTTGAGAAGACTCAACTGCTGCTCCTTGTGCACCCAGCTGGCCAATGCCAGCAGCTGTAATGAGTTCACCCAAAAACACTCAGACCCCCACGGTGTTACTGAGGCTCTTGCTGAAGACCACGTCCCTCAGGTGCCTTCTCAAAGCGCCAGGAAGGTCCACCAGGCACTGCTTGCTCCTTTCCCATCCCCTGCTCTGGCAGCACTTGTGCTCCGTTGGCCAAACCTGAGCATCTACACTGAGGTCTCACCTCTCCCTGAACCAGGGAAACTCCAGCAGGCAGCAGCTCCTGCTCAAACCTTGCACCTTAAACACTCAACTGGACATTTCATGGGTGTTTTACAGATCCAGCTCCAGAGCAGTCAATTTTGGTCTCACCAACCTTCTGTACCTCACAAAGACTGTCCAGGCAGCTCCAGTGAAACCTGGTTGACCCCAGGCCATGGCGGTGCCAGAAGGGCAGTCCCACCTCTCTCACCTCTTTCTTCGTGGGGCAGGACCCCCAGTAAGATGTTCTCTGCAAGCACAGACCATCACCACCATCATCCAAGCCTGGGTCATGAGAAAGCTGCAGCCCCAACAAAGATCCCAGCATGGCAGCTTGCCTACCTCAGTGTTAGACCCCAAATTATTCTGGTTTATTCTACTGTGACATCCTGGTGACATCTAGTTCTTGCCCTGCAACATTTTTTTAACTACTTCACACCAAAAAACTTTCATTTTTGGGGGGGCGCATGTGAGCAATTGTATTCAACAACTCCATTTTAACTCTTGATTCTCCCCAAGAAACTTGAAAAGTGTAACATTCTGAATTTATTCTTGAAAACAGGAGAATAGAGAAGGAGCTGCATTATTTTTATTTTTTTTTTTACCATGCTTTATACAGGATTGGGAGATTCTCTGCTCCAGAAAACCCCTTCTAAAATTCCAACAAAACTGCACCCTGGTCCCCTACCATGCAGGCTGGGCAAGGATGGCAGCCAGGACAAAATGCCTCTGGGAGGGGACTGACCCCCTCAGCAAAAAGAGCTGGTGCAGATGTTCCTTCCTTTTTCCTGCCCCAGAGACATTTATTGCATTTTCTGCCTTGTGGCCCAAACGGATAAATCTTGCAACTTCCTTCTGAATAGCTTCGTAAAGAGAAGGAAAAAAAAATTAAAAAAAAAAAAAAAGGGGGAAGGGATAAAACCCCAGAAAGCCCAGAGCCTCCTCCCCCCGTCATGTCCCCGCGTGCCTCAGCTGCACGTCGTACATGCGGAACATTGAACCATCCCCTTAAATATTATGACATGGAGAAAATCACATTGTGCTTTAACCTATCAACAAAGGAGCAAAGCAATTACAGAGCTAAACACAGTGAGGAAGACCCAATAAAGAGAAATCCAAGAAAATTTGGTGAAAATTCTTAAGGGGCCTTACAATGTTTAATCATGCTTCAGGCCTAAATTAATATTCTGCTTCTAATTCAAAAGACTGAACCACAAAGGTACATCTTTTGGGTATTTTTAATAACCATAGTACAACACTCTGTGAATTAGCAGCTGGTCTGACTGGTATTTTACTCTTTCTTTGCTTACTCAAGTAAAGCAGTTAATATTAGTATAATCATCAAACTAACATTAGTCAGACAGAAGGACAGATTTTTTTTCTGTATTGTAATGCAGAATATATAAAAAAAGAAAAAATTAAACCAAGATTTAGAAATTCCTTTGTGTATTAGTTTAAATAATTTTTCTTAGGCAGTTTCAATAAAACAAAAGATCTTTGTTATATTCATCCACTTTATAAAACAAACAATAGATTAAAGAGTCTATAAACACGGAAGATGATAACGTGACGCCCAGTGGGTAAGAACAAAGAGCCCATCACCTGCTACTACCTACTACTATCCACGGGACACGAAAAATATTTATGGAAATAAATCCATCCTGCTTAAAACGGGTAGAAAAATTCACTGCACCGAGCTGAAAATGCTGGTTACTAGATTTACTTGTTTTTTTGAAACAAGGTCATCGTGCTTCCTTCTTCAGCCCCAGGTATTTGCAAATGTAGGACTGGATTAGACGCTTGGTTTCTTCATGGTTTGTGGAATAACTCATCCAACTAGTATTTGTTTACCTAAGTTGTAGATGGACTTGAATAGCACACTGTTGTGGAGGAAAAAGATGATTTTCCTTTAAATAAATAAGAAGCAGAGAATGGAAAGCTCAAGCACGTTACACAAAAGTACGTTGCAACTCTCTTAATTTGTTAACGTTGCCTGGCCATTGAAGAATACCCCAGGACACCAAATACAGCTCACGGACATACAGAGCTCACCTTACACCAAATGTGAGTTTCTAGCCTGGACACCAATGAAAACCCGCAAACTCCAGCACACTCGTCTCCCGATTTCACACAATTCCTACTTAAAATTGCACCTGAAAGAGCCTGAACCGTTGAGCATATGCAACATTTTGCACAATTTCTACTCATCTTGTTGCATTTGTTTCACAAAGAATATAACCAACCTATGCAGATGGAAGGGAGGGCAGGTAGGAAAGGATGAAAATGAGCTTTTATATCTGAGACTACACGAATCCTCTCCTGGCAGCAGTTCCATTTGGATATTTGTGTGTATTTGTACATCTGCAGCTTTGCGCTGCTTGTGCCATCCGACATCAGAAAGTGCTACAAGGTGTTTCACAGAATCCTAGAATGGCCTAGGTTGGAAGGGACCTTAGAGCTCATCTAACCCAACCCCCTGCCATGGGCAGGGACGCCCTTAACCAGCCCAGGTTGCTCCAGGCTCATCCAACCTGGCCTTGAGCATCTCCAGGGAGGGGGCAGCCACAGCCTCTCTGGGCAATCTGTGCCACAGTCTGGCCACCCTCGGGCTGAAGAGTTTCTTCCTCAGATCCAACCTAAACCTGTTCTCCTTCAACTTAAATCCTTTTCCCCTTGTCCTGTTGCTGGACACTCTTGTCCAAAGTCCCTCCCCACCTCCCTGTAGGTCCCTTCAGGCACTGAGGGCAGTGACAAGGTCCCCCCAGAGTCTTCTCTTCCCCAGCTGAACACCCCCAGCTCCCTCAGCCTGTCCTCGCAGCAGAGCTGCTCCAGCCCCTGGGTCACCTTTGTGGCCTCCTCGGGACTCGTCCCAACAGCTTCACGTCCCTCTTAGGGTGGGGACCCCAGCACTGGATGCAGCACTCGAGGTGGGGTCTCAGCGGAGCAGAGCAAAGGGGGAGAATGTTTACTCTAGATAAAGAAAAAGCTGCATCGTGCTCAGCACCATGGCCCTGGGTGGAGCCCTGGGAGCAGAGGAGCTGCCTGGGCGCAGGACAGAGACCTGAGACCGGAGCACAGAGCGGCTCTGCTCTGCAGCTGACCCTCTGCAACGTGATGCAGGTAACGTTTTTAATATCTTCATGGATTAGCAGCCCAGTAAAGCACAGCTTATGACAGTGTTTGCACATGGTCTTAGCCGGAGTCCCACGCGCAAGGCAGCGCCGGGTCCCTCCGAGCGCAACCATCTGCTCCCACCGAGGAGATCTGCTCGGGGAAAAACAAAGCGAGACCTAACGCCGGGGACTTCACCTCCTCACAGCCCCTGCCCAGCTTGAACCCCAGTGAGGAAACTCCTTCGATCACTCAGCCTTCATCACTCACTCCTTCGATCACAGCAGCTTTAAGGGAATGCCATCTCTTTCTCCAGGAAAAAAGTGGATTTCCAGGCTGCCTCATTTCCCACGCACTGCTCTGCCTCTACCCATCTTCTGCTGCCCAGGGACAGCGCAGAAACAGGTATGAAACACCATCCCAACTCGTGGCGAATAAGCCCTCTCGTTGGCGTTTCACCGGCATCAATGGGAGGAGCTGAAGCGGAAGGAAGGATTGGTTCGACAGAGGAGAGAAAGACTTTGTTAGGCAAGAGGAGATTAAAAGAGGCCCAAATAGCAATGAGAAAATCCAGAAAAGACCCAGCGTTACACGTAACGTTGCAATGAGCCCTTTCGTGCACCCATGTGTGCAGAAGCATTCAGACACATCAGCCATTGCAGGCTGACTCACCAGGATAGCCAGTCAAATTAAGCCAGGTTTAAAGGACTGTATCGCTGCCACGTTTATTTTACATCTACTTGAAAATATGGTGCCTATTGCAAAAGGACAAGCCAGAAAAATCAAACTTGCTTGAACTATTAAACCAACGTGTATGTGGGCTGGGGAAGAGAGAACAAGATCTTAAGAAATGCATTGTAAATAGTGAACATCTGAGGAAATCCCAGAGAGAGCTTAATTAAGAAGGAAAAGTTATTTTGTGTCACAGCACCAGCTTAGGAAGGGTTGTAAACAGCACATACATACCCTGCTTAAGGGCGTGGGGTGCTCACGGCGGGTGTTGGGAGAGCAGAGGCCCTGGCGGTGCCATCGCCGCGCGGAGGCAGGTGGGACATGGCGGTGGTGGGCGCAGGGAGGAGGCACCGCACCTTGGTCACTGGCGGGCGCTGCAGGGCAGGAGCCTCGGCAAGATCGACCAGCGCTCTGATCCACAATGGCAAATCCCATCCTTCCATGTAATACTGGAAGACAACGTAATTTAAGGTGTCCTTTCCATTATTCAAATGCGTAAATCGCTACACGGTGAGAAGACAGCGGATACGGCGTGGAGCAGAAAGAGGAGGGCAAAATGAGAAGAGAATGGGCTAGCAGTTTGTCTGGGTCTGAGGAAGCAGCTTGGAAGGATAACGTGTATGAAACGATGTTGGATTTGCTGAGGAACTGGAGCGTGTGGGTATCCCCGGCTGCACAGGATGGGATGCCAGGAGCTCCTGGGTGGGCATCCTCTCCAGGACCTAACTCTCCCCTTCCATCATCTCCAACAAAACCAAACCGTTTTGTTAAAAAGTAGATGAGTAGAAAAGGGAACGTACAGGTGAGGTTAGCCAAGAGGAGCAAATTTGGTCCTCCCAAACCCCAAGCCAACAGCACGCAAAGGCAGAGTCTAGTTTCACAAAGCAAGATGATCTTTTTTGGCCCAAAGCATCCCAACCCAGCCTCTCACAGCCTCGCGCTGTTTCACAACACTTTGCTCTTTCTCCCACATCGTTCTGGACAGGAGAAGGTATCAGTCACCGCATCTCCAACCTGCCCTGTATTTCATGGAGAAAGGAGCCATTTCACTGCAATCATGCCCTGTCTGACTGGCTTCTCAAATATTTTCCAACAAGGATGCTCTATGCAAGAAAAAAAGGTCAACACGAGCCTCCCCGGGTCTCCTCCAGTGGCTCATCCAGGATCTACCACAACGGGGTCGCAGTCCCCAGTATCACCGTGCTTCAGACAAATAAATGGTAATGACTGCAAAGAAGCAGAGACTTACTTAGCACTACAAGATATCCAGAGAAAATTAAAGGAAAACATTTTGCTAGTATCAGCCAAGGGAGGACGGCCAGCCCACGAGTCCACACGCGCTCATCTCTCTCCACTGCAAATATTGGAAGGGATTTGGAACAAAGATAGTCATTAAATAGTGGTTTTTAAAAAGCCCACTGCACTTAAACCGCAGGTCAGCCCCTCGTCCAGAAGATTTCTTTCCACAGCAGAGGAAACCCGGAGCCATTTAACTCTCTCTTGAATTTATCTTCAAAAACTTCAAAGTAATGCTTAGCATCCAGGCATGCGTTTGAAGCGTTTTTATGAGAGTTTTAGCGCCTTTAATTCTTTATCTCCAGACTGCCCCTTCGTTAGGTGGGGAAAAAAGAAGAAATCACCGTGTCTGGCACCACTGTGCCGTGGAGGGGGTCCCACCCATCACCCCCCAGTGGGTGTTACAGGAGGACGGGGGGTCCCTGCGGGACACGACGGGCTTTAAAAAAAAAATAAGTTCAGCTTCAAATAAATTAAATTTCACTCACACAGGAAATAATGCTGGTGAAAGTACATCAGTAAGTCAGGTGCTGAAGCCCAGTTGAGAAGACAGGCCTGAGAGAACTGCGCACGCGGCGCTGCCTTCACGGCAACTCAGCTCATACGCTGTGGTTTTAACGGAGCTTGGAAGGTGCTTCTGAAAATTTGCACATTTACGTTTCCCAAGGACGTAGTTCGCTGCCTGTTGGAACGGTTTCAACGCATCATTCAGTTAACCTGTATTTTCCATATTTCTTCAAGTCTAATCTGCGAAACCATCAATCTGCAAGAAATCAGCTGGATACGCAACCAAAAAAATCCTCGCTTACAATGTTTGAGGAACAAATTCTGCAAACCCACTCCTTCTAGTATCCTGTGATTTCCACACCCAGTCCCACCATTATTAGTAAGCTGGAACAAATAAGAAGGAAGCTATTCATGTATTTTTGCAGCATCCAAAAGATTTGAGGTTTAAGATGCCACTTGTGGGACCTCTCCAGGGTGTCCAGGTGGTGATGGTGGCTCCCACACGTCCTGGGGCCCAAACTCCCTCCCGAGGACCCCTCCGGAGACCCTCATGGCCCCTCTCATGCTCCATTGCCAACACCTCCAAAATCACGTTGGTGTAAATAGCTTGAACTAAATATTCCTGAAAAGATCAAAAATAATTATAAGTTTTGCCATAAAGAAAAATGCAAATTGCAATGGCTAACAGTGTTTGGGGCTTTTTTTTTCTATAAATACCATCAAAATCTCCCTCAAGAAAGTCGCCAAGTCACTCTTTCAAGCATATTTCAGGTCTACTTTTTACAGTAGGCAATTTAAAAACAAGAAGTAAAGAGAGCCTTGTTAATATCAGCAACATGACTGTTTTCGAGGTGAACTTGGCACACACCAAGAGTTACTGCACGAGTGCAGGGAAAGCATTGTAAGTCATTGACATGGGCTTTAATAATGGGTGAATCTCTTTATGAAAATACTCTTGAACATCTTCCAGCCCCCCTGTTTCTGCAAATGCTGGAATGGAAAAGACAATAAACTTTTTTCTTCCCCCCTTTCTTTTTTCAGGTGGTTTCTGAATCCCCTTCTGCTCTCCCTAGTGCATCTCACGGCATTTTCGGCACGTGGGCTGTGCTGAAGCACCACAGCAAATCTGACCCCCCCCCCCAGACTTCTGACCTAACCAAAGGACAGAACTATAAAAAGGAAAAACAGCCGGTGAGATCGAGTTTTCACAGCAATTTCAGCCCAATTTTGCCCACGTTATATTAGAGAAACGAGTTGTAAAGCACATTTTAAGTAGCAGAACGATAAATACTTCACCAATTTTATGTTATTTTTTTTACTGCACTGATTGATTTCAGCTAACAGCAGCTCCTATAGTTGTTGGAAAGGACAAGTTTAGTCCCCCCTCACACAGGAGCAGAGGCTGGGCTCCTTCCAGCCCCGCTCAAGGGGCTGCTCCAAGTTCCCAGGGCTTCAGGAAATCAGAATTTAAAGATGCTCGCAGGCTGCCCTCCTCCTGCCATCAAACCTTGACGAATGAAAGAAAAACCACCTAGATGAGTAGACACACCAGTGTCCTGCATGGCTTTCCATCCCAGAAACTGAGGGAGGGAACGCAGCAGGATTTCCAGGCTCTCGAGGGACAGGGCAGGGACCCAAAGGCACAAATTCTCATCAGGGATCTCTCGGCGCGTTGCGGCGGCTGAACGGAGGAGAGGGGAGAGCTTGGTTAAATCAAAGCCCTCGCCAGTATTTTTCATTCGATGCAGTATTTGTAAAATCTTCAAACCTTGCATATAATGCGTAATGCCGTTAAGTAGAATATCTAAAGTACTTAAGCTAATTATGCCTATTTTGTAAGATTAATTATAATTAATAATTTAACATATTTTATCATTTAAGTCAGTATCCGTTCTGATCTTTAACTTTAGAGAGCACACTGTATACGTACCACGTAATTAGGGCTTATGTATCACATAATTAGGGCTAAATACTAGGAAATCAGGCTAATTAGACCAAATCAAACTGAATTATTTAAGCTTTTTTTTTTTATTTTAGATGTAGAATATTTAGTAATTAAACACTGATTTCATTTTCTTGCGCTCGCACATCTCTCTTGTCTCTCAGCCGTCCGTTGTAATGAAGCATTATAAAAGTGTTCGTCACGGCAGCGCGGGACAGGGAGCGTTTAGGGGTGGGCAGAGAAGGCGCCAAGCTAAGAAGCATCTTTTGGGGTTTAAGTGTGGTCATCCCACACACACACATTTTTTTCTTGGCAATTGTTCAAAGCTTCAGTGGTTAAAAAAAAAAAAAAGTGCTCAGGACAGGCGCTGTTGGCCATACGACACAGGCATAAAGCATCCTATAATAAAGTCTTTCAAAAAAAGCACACGCCTGCCAAAAAACATGAACAATAACAGGGCTGGAGGTTAAAATCGTCGGCGTGAGAAAGCACCTGCCCTAAACCAGGCCTGAAGAATTTGTAGATAATTTCAGATGTACGTTTACAGCTCTAAAAAATCCCACTTTTCTATTGAGATTAATTCATTTCATTATAATTCATCAAAAAAGACAATAAAAGCTTAGTTAGGGGTTTATCGCCCTTCTCTGCCAGACGATCTAAGCCGGGTATTTCTTCTAACGCCGCGCTGGTGCTGCCCAGAAAACCCAGGTGTGGGCATAATAACGTCCCACTACGTTGTGGCATCCCTCGCAAAAGATCGGCTTCTAAACAATCCTTAACGGCAAAGCTGCAGCCATAGGTAAGACTGGCTAAGGGCTGGGGGGGGGGGGGGCGGAAAAAGAATTTAAAAAAAGCGGTAGTTTCTGTTAGTGCATTTATCAATTTTAGCTACCTATGGGATTGATTCGAAAAGAAAATACATCAATAGACTGGAAAACCAGAAAAAAAAAAAAAGCAAAATGGAAAAGAAGGAAAAAAAAGAAGGAAAAAAAAGAAGGAAAAAAAGAAGGAAAAAAGAAGGAAAAAAAAGAAGGAAAAAAAAGAAGGAAAAAAAGAAGGAAAAAAGGAGGGAAAAAAGGAGGGAAAAAAGGAGGGAAAAAAGGAGGGAAAAAGGAGGAAAAAAGGAGGAAAAAAGGAGGAAAAAAGGAGGAAAAAAGGAGGAAAAAAGGAGGAAAAAAGGAGGAAAAAAGGAGGAAAAAAGGAGGAAAAAAGGAGGAAAAAAGGAGGACAAAAAGGAGGACAAAGGAGGAAAAAAAGGAGGAAAAAAGGAGGAAAAAAAGGAGGAAAAAAGGAGGAAAAAAGGAGGAAAAAAGGAGGACAAAAAGGAGGACAAAAAGGAGGACAAAAAGGAGAAAAAAGGAGGAAAAAAAGGAGGAAAAAAAGGAGGAAAAAAGGAGGAAAAAAGGAGGAAAAAAAGGAGGAAAAAAAGGAGGAAAGAAGGAGGAGAAGGGAAAGAGGGAAAGAGGGAAAGAGGGAAAGAGGGAAAGAGGGAAAGAGGGAAAGAGGGAAAGAGGGAAAGAGGGAAAAGAAAAAAAAAAAGAAAAAAGAAAAAAAGAAAAAAAAAAAGAAAAAGAAGAAAAAAATAAGATAGGTCTGGGCAACTGAGGAAATCACTGCGAAGCAACCCGGGTTTGGGGCTGGCGGAGGTAATTGTGAAGCCCGCTGCACCCCGAGTCCCAACACAGAACCACAGAATTATTGAGGCTGGAAAAGAGGCGATGCCCAGGCAGGTGTCGTGCTCCCACCACTCCGCTGCGCCCGTACCCCGCGCCCCCGGCTGCTCCCGCGCGTGTCCACCTCCAAAATAGAAATATTTAAAGCTTAACGCGCCTCTGGAGCGAGCAACCGAAAATATTTCTTCTATCAAGGTAAATGTTAAGGGAATCCATACGAGATCAAAGGGCCATGAAATTGAAAACAATCATGTGCCAAGTAGCCGGGGTCCGTCCGTCCGTCCGTCCGTGTGGCGCGCGCGGCCGCTGCCTGATCCAGTGCTGAGCCGAGTCAATAAAAGGAATCCCAGCGACTTCCAGGGGCTTAGAGGGAGCTCGCAGCTTCGTCGTGTTTTGTTTTGAAAAAATCAGTGTTCCTCTTGTTTAAAGTGCTTAAGATGAGATTTGCACACTTTGACTTTTTCCCAGTGCTGGCTCTTGCATCAAAATAAGTTGGTTTCTGGCCCTCTTTTTTTTTTTTTTTTTCTTTTTTTAAATAAATCTCACGTCGCAACAAGGACAGAAAAGTGAGGAAGGGCAGTGGAGGTTTTCTTCATGTAAACCCATGAACTCCACCCCAAGAGCACCATATGGTTTGATGGCTCCCGGTCGTGTTCCAATGGCCATAAGGCGGAGAAATGGGCTATAGCCCAGTGCACTGGGTTGATGGGGAAATCCATGTCCCACAGTCTTGTTAAACTGGAAAAGGTCGTGTTTAAGTCTCTCTCTCACTGGATCACGTCCGGGTCTTAAGAACCTTCTCATCTTCCTCACTGTAGTATCCCGGCACCACTTTTCTTTTTTTTTTTTCTGAAATAAATCTCATGTTGCAACAAGGACAGAAAAGTGGAGGAAGGGCAGAACCCAAAGCACGGGCAGCTCCCGCGCTGAGATGACCAGAGCTCTGAGAGGCACGACGGAGGGGAAATCGTTACCTGTCAAGCGGTGAAGTTCTTCGAGGAAAGCAGAAAATAAATATTACTCCAAAAAGGACCAGGGATGTGCGGTCCAGCCTTGGGTTGCACGAGCGCAGCATCTCGGGAGCAGACGTTCCTCACCTCATCCATCCATCCATCCATCCAGCTCCAGCTCTGGCCGCAGCCAAAAATCGTGATTCCCAAATTCCTAGATTCCCAGTTATTTGGTTTTTTGTTCTGATCCTACTTAGTAAAGCTTCAGTTCTCCATCCGCACCAATTCCGTGTTTAATTTGTCTCAGCAGAACTGCGCCGGCATCACTTGCTTTTCTCCGGGTTGCAATCACGGCGCAACCTCATCATTCCGTGGTAAAAAAAAAAGGGAAAATAAACAGAGCTTGGAGTTCAAATAAACGATTAATACGCATTGATTTTATGGACTCGTGTTTCTCTCATAGCCCTGTAAACAACGTCTGCGGCGTACGACTCACGAAATTAAACTATTTTGATTTTTTTTAAGTAGCGTTTTCTAAATCATTACTTTATTTGTCATTTATTATACATTTCAAATTGGCCTGGAGACATCCTCTCTCAGGATCAGCTACGCAAAAAAAAAAAGTCTTTTGAAAAGTCAATTTTCATTTACTCATGGGAAAGGAAGAGGGCTTTTCTTTATTTTTTTCTAATCACTTTGCTAATACTCACTTTGATCTGACACCAAAATCTAGGCAGAAGTGCACGGTTTCAGCCTGAAAGAGGAATTATTTAGTAAACTTCAGCCGTATGAAAACAGGCCGCTGTCACCGGAACTGTGACACACGGTTAGCTGTATCTTGGGCCATTAAATTAACATGATAAATCGGTATCACACGGAAATGCTTTACATGGAAATACATGCAATCCACATAGTACTACGCAAAAATTTTAATTCATCTGATCAAAAAAAAAAAAAAATCCCCGCCACTAATGAACACTGAAGAACTGCGAAACGGCAACGCAACTTTTAGTTTTTAATTAGACAGACCCCTATCCACAGCCTGGAAAATATAAGAAATACTTTCAGACTTAAAGCATTTCACAGCGATTCCCGCAACGACGATAGCAGCTCTACAACTTCACGTGCCGCGTAGCCACAAAGAATTATTTAACACCCATTAATAAAGGAATTTTCAGAGGAACTCGAGCTCAAATTATATCAATCTTCTACTGTTCCAAAATAAACGCATCAGGTGGCATTTAAATGCAGGTGGCTAACCATTTTATCAGCGCACACATTTAAGCTATTAGAAATATAATTAGAAAAATTAAATTAAACACACTTAATGCGGATTCTAATTCCAGCAACACTGTCCTTATCATTATGCCATTTTTATAGCAAATTATAAAAGTATGTCTAAATTGTACGGGTTTGTTTCTGACTGATAGCTGAACTCAGATAATTAAGTTGTTAACCATGTACTTCAGTGGTCAACACGGTTATATATCTTTGTCTTATCACCAGCCCTCCTCCTCGTTGCCGCGGATCTCAGGGGAAGCAGATGAATGGCACTTGACACTACCCACCTACGCAGCCGGCTGATTAGACGCGGCCCCGTACCACAGGTACACTCAATTAGACGCCCTTCTTCCGACATTCAAGCGTTTCCTGAAGCCGGGAGCGTCGAAAACCGTTTATCCGACGCGTTTTCGCGGCCGAGAAAAGGAAAAAAAACCCGCAACGCAACCTCCTCGAAACTTCCAGTGCTCTTCTGTCACCCTACGGGCAGAGCGGCTGGAAAGGGGATTTATTTCATCAAGGAGGGAAAGGATAAATCTCTCTCCACCACAACTAATTAAAGAGCTGGGGAGCGCGTCCCGCGCCCAAACCATCAATCTCCGCGCACGTGGCCCGTCCTGCCCGCACGAGGTCATCTCCAGCATCAGGGCTGGTGGCCACGGCGGTGCTGAGGATGTCCAGGGCTGGGGGGCAAGCCCCTGAACCCCCACCCCATCACCTGCACCCCAGTCGGGACTCAGAGAGCCACTCAAAGACGGCTGGCATTTCCTCCTTCTTGCCAGCCACAGGCCTCTGAGAGATGGTTCAACATCCACACTTCCCTGACGAATTAGCCTAACTTCAGGGAAATAAAAATACGGTTAATTTACCACTGGGTTCAATCAATAAGCACCAAACCAGGTACTTGTGTTTGTGTATATATATATACATATGTATAAAGATTATATATAAATAGAAAAATTATATATAAATAGAAAAATCTGGATAAAGATTATATATAAATAGAAAAATTATATATAAATAGAAAAATCTGGATAAAGATTATACATAAAGAAAAATCTGGATTGTAGTTCTCCCGAGAAAACAATCGATATTCGGATAATATAAATGCACTTCAGTACACGCTGAGGATGGGGTTTATGATATGAGACGTTATCTGCATCGCATTTGAAATCTAAATATTGGGATAGCTTGAACGCTTTGGCTAGATCGAAGCATGTTTAATTTTTTGTGTCTAAGCTTCCCCTTAAGAGAAATTACATGGGTCTTGCAGCATCTACATCTCCTGGTATCCTGTTTTCATCAGAATAACACAGAAAATGAAATAAAGAACTTCCTGAATTTTAAATGTCCTATTCTAAACTAACTTCTGATAGTTCCCTTTGTCTCATTTATACTTTTTCAACATAAAAAACCCACCAACGTAAACACAGGGAAATTGCAGAGACCCTCAACCAAGCAGTTTGCTTTACCTATTGCCATTACAGTGATTACTACGAATGTGAGAGCTGGGTTAATGACACAAAATAGACTTTTTTTTATAAGAGACTCGCAGTCATTTCTTTTTCCATTTAAGCTGCTCTCTGCTGAGCACTGTCTATGCCGAGCATCACCGCGGCTGCATCGGAACGACCACGGCCCTAATGGAGTTCCACTTCATTGCTCCTAAGTGATTACAAACTAAATATCCTCAGTTTAGAAGAAGAATACGTGTGGGTTTTTTTTCCCCATTTGCACACGAAAGAGTAACACACGAGGTTATTTTCGCAATATGTGATCGATAAAGATTTTGACACTGTAACTCAGTTATAAAAAATTTATTTTGTTGGGCGTTTTCTTTTTCTTTTTTCCCACTGCAGATAATTTGGCGGAGGAAAAAAGAAAAAGAAAAAAAAAAAAAAGAATTCCACCCTGTTCTCCTTATTTATATAACAAATTCAGCCGGATCTGCTGGGTCTCTTTTAAACTTCTGAGCACAGGAAATATTTCAAAAGATACCTCCTGAAAGGGAAAGGAAGCTACTCTGCTTGGTGGGGGGCATCACTCTTTCCCTGGAGATCTTTCGAGGAGAGCAAAACCGCACACGTACGTATAGGCAAGGCAAGCGGGATTAAAGAAAATCCTTTCCACAACACATTTTACTGCTTTTCATTCTACGTGATCAGAAAGAGCTCTATCTTTCTAACAAATATGTAATTATTAGCACGCAAATTTAACACCTACCTATGCCATAATGACGGCAGTTTTTTTATTTCCTTCACTTAATATAGAAAGTTACTTATCTGGCATCACTGTTTTCTGGGTTTTATTGCTGAACATTATTTATTACTCAAAATATCATTAGCTTTCACATACTTGCCGATTTTCATTTTTTATATCTTTAAAATAACATTACAAGACTGAGGGTAGTTGTCCAAATCAACCGTTTTAACACCTTGTTCTGCACTATTTGGATGTACGTTCTCTTTTTTCCCCCACCCTGAATTCTAGGTGAGGGCTTTGTCGGCCGTACCGTGGTCTGTGGTGAGACCACGTGCTCTCCTGGCTGAGCACCGGTCTCAGATGGACAACAACCGGGTTTTAAGCCAGCACGAGCATCACTTTGGTGAAAATTTTGTATTTTGCCTCATTGTTAACTTTTGGGGACACAAATTCTATTCGCTCACCACAGGGACCCTCCAGCCGTGCTTAGATATTGCAGCTGCTGGTGTAGTTCAAACAAAAATAAGAGGAACCTCAGCTGGGACTGGAAAGAGAATTTCTGGCCATTGCTCCGTGTCAATACTTCCCGGCTGCGAAGAACTCTTTAGGTAGTCGTCACATGTTTATAGCTTTAAACAAAGACAATGAAGCTTGGGATCATGAGTCTCGTGAGATTCAAGGAGTGGAAGTGTCACGCTGGAGCCAGCGTGTCCTGCTTTGGGGTGTCCAGTCACTGCCCAGGAGCTCCTGCACCCCTTCGGATCATGATGGGAAACCGAAGTCCCTGGTTGGGACCTCCAGAGATACAGAAATGGAACGAAAGAGAATATGAGCTTTCCCTTTTTTCTTCTATTTTTTTTCCTTCTAAATTTATTTTTTACTTATTTTTCTTCTTCTAGGCATTCTACCTATGAGGGCAAGAAGGCAGCATGGGCAGCACCTACACCAAAATACAAGTTGAGCCACCATAAACACTGCAGGTGGCTTTTTCTATTAGCACCAGTAGTAGTATCACTACTTTTTCACTCTATAAACCTCTAGGAAAGTCTGGGGGAAAAAAACAAATAATCATTTAAAGCTAAACTAGAAACAACATTCAACTAAACACTTAGGGCCAGGAAAAGTTATTCTTTTTCTCTAGGAGCTGAAATTTGAGTGGGCAGAAACCCAACAAAACCACCAATGTTGACAATGAGAATTTATTTAGGAAGATAAAAGTATTTGTGTGAGCAAGAAGGGAGCAAAAGGTAAAAGATTTAGAAGGAAGGAGAGACACGAGAGCAAAGACAGGGAACTGGAGGAGAAGAATGGAAACGGAGAGGAAATTTAAAAGGTCTGAGCATTAAATTAACCTTGCAGAAAACCGGGGGCTGTGGAAATAAAGACCCTGAGAAAACAGTTGTTCTGGAGTTCCCAGGTTAATTTTCCTCTATTCTGATTTCATTTTTAAGGCCATTTTTTACCTTCGTTTAGTGATGTCAGTCCGCACGACCCGCGGTGATGGATGGAGAGCCACCACGGGTGAGCTCCCCCACCTCAGCTGCACCAGCCTCAGCCGCTGGAGAACCTCCGCAAACGCTCCGGGCGCGTGTCCATCACGGGCACCGAAACAGCCTGAATCTACGGCGGGCACAAACACGTGGTCCCGTTTGAACAGCGTGATCATTCCCATCTCCAGACGAAAACGGCCCGTTCCACCAAACACAACCTAACCCAAACCGCCCAGGTTCCGCACATCACCACCCTCACGCTTCCAACTTCAGAGATGGATCATCCCCTCATGCTAACGCCTGGAGGATGGCCAGGCATTCAGAGGGTGCCTTTTGCAAAGCCAGTTATTTGCCATTATGCAAAAATTAAAATAAAGTCCACAACCGCCACTCTTTGAAAACCTCTCTAAACCTACAGTGTGAGAGACTTGTACTTCCACCACCTAAAATGTGAGGACTGCTGCTTACATGGCCTAACTTTACTCAGAGTTTTATAAACTCTTCTATTCTCCAAGATTAATTATTGTATTTTTTATACCAAAAATAAACTTTCTTTAAAAAAAAAGAAAATAAGGGCAATATTGGGCTGTAGAATAATTATGCTACCCGATAGCATTATTTCCTCAGCAATCACAGTTTATGTTGCACTTACTGCTACCACAAAATACTGATGGTTATCTGCGAGCATCATCTTGAGGAGAAATCTGTTTAACAATGTAAGAGGCCAGACAACAGACATATGTCAACATTTGCTTCTTATTCCCCAAGTAGCGTGTATTTTACATCCGACTGTACAAAAAAAAAAAAAAGTTGCTTCATCTAGCTAAAGTTTCAAAGAAATGAGACAACGAGGCACGCACGGGATTTTCTCTGGGTTTGCCCTTTCCTTTTAGAAAAACAACCGTTACGTTGTGAAATCTGAAAGAACAGCCTCCCTCTCTTTCCCATGGTCCGTGTGAAACGATTCAAGGTTTTACGGGTTTTAAGACGCTGCACTGAGAGCAGGCCAGCGGGCTAAAATGTTCTCCTGACACATTCCAAACATTCATTGAAAAGAAGCGAAAATAAAAGACCCCGTGAAGACCCCTCAGAGTCTGATAATTTTGTCAAGACCAGGCAATCCTGAACAAAAGAAAGCGGCGGAAGCAAAGACCAGGCAAACGCTCGATGCGCGGTGCCAGATGATTTCGCAACGCGCTTGCGATTGCTAATAAACAGGATTATCGCTGCACAAGAGAACCCTTGTGGTCTCTCTGCTCTGTCACTACAGAGGGCAGCAACAGACAACAGAGCTCTTTAGCATCACAGAGGAAATGTTAAACACTCCCAGTAAACAAGGGAGCTGGGAGAGGCCGGTCCTGCGGGCAGAGCAGGGATCTGGGCTGGTCCGAGGCGGGTTACTGCTCCATATTTCAGCCTCCTTTGGATGCTGACAGGCATCTCCAAACAGGGTTTGGAAAGTCTTAGGGAAGCCTGGGCTGCTCGATGAATAAAGCCCCTCTCTGTCCATTTATCAAACCCAGATATTAAAAACAAGCCTAAGCCATTAGGCATAATATGCGAGCTGGATCATACGGCAGCGAGCGAAATTCGCTTTGCGTTTTCTTTCCCACTTTACACTCAAAAGCAGTTGCTTTGTCTCCTGCCACATCTCTTGGTAGATGAAGAAGCAGAAAGCCCAACAGCTGGGAGCGTGTCCTCTCTCCTGCCGGGAGACCGCGCGTCGTAAAGACACGGGCTGGAAAAGACGTCAAAGTTCGAATCGGAAGGAAGTTGCTCAGTTGAATATGTTGGGAAGACTTTATACATAATTTTGTTTCAGCGGTGAAAAGGCATTGGGGGCGGGGGGCTCGGCTCCTGGCGCAGTGATTAGCAGTGGTCACATCCTCCTCCAGCTCCGGCAGCAGATGCAAAGGAGGGCAGCAAAGGTCTTATGATCAAACGGGAGGAAAATGACTGACAACACGGAGCTAGTTCAAAGGAACTAATGGAATAATTAGTCCCAAAAAGACTAAAAAAGGCTGAAGAATTCATGATGTCATAAAAAGCAGAGCTACTTAAATTGGATTAGAAAATAAAAATGACACGAACATTGTAAATATTCACAGATCACATCATTGACGTGTAATGTGCCGTTAAATGATGTCAAATTAAAGGGGAAATTACATGTGTAAGAACTAGGAAGAATAAAGGGAAGACATTTTAAAGATGCACAGTCCTTCAAGTGAAAATCCCTATCGTATATCAGGGCCGATCACCGCGTAGATGAGGCAGCGATGAGAGAGGAATAAAATAAAATATGGGAAAGAAAACAGAGGGTAAAAACATCTCAATTTAAAAGCTGAGGCGGAAGGTTGTTAACTTCGGAGCCAGCACAGTTTCTCCTCAGCGGGGCTTTGCAAGGCTGCTCCCAGTCAAGGTGATGCCCGGACCAGACCCTTTCATTGCTTAAACCTTGTTAAAAGGGATCCTCATTTATTCCAAAAGCTCCAGCAGCCGAGGGTACTTTCACACAGGAGGTTACCCCGAGTAGGGAAAAGGACTCGAAGGGCACTTCTGAATTTTGCCAATGGTACTGCAATTAACACCGCGCTCCGTGGGCGAAAGCGAGAGGGTGTAAAGATGACAATTCTGAATCCACCACCTTCCGAAGGAGAAAAAGCTGTTACGGGCATCCTTAATCAAACACGCCTCATGTACGCCATCCATAGGGGCTTACAGGCCCTCAACCAGAGGGAGATATCATCTCATCCGTGGCAGATAGCAATGTTGTGGCAATTAATTTACCTATATTGTGCTCTTTCAAGTGAGCTTGAAGAGAAGGTCCTCCCAGATTCTCTCCCTTCCCTCCCTGTGCTATCGGAATCTCCTGCTCCAAAGACGGCATTTCAAACTCCCGAAAATACCTGCATAATAAAGGGTAAAAGATACTCAGCGTGTATACATATGTACATATCTTTTTCTTCCCTCGTGGTCCTACCCATCTCAAAACTCGGCGAGCTGTTAAAAACACGTCGCACAGAACTGAGGAACTCGAGATTATCAGTTATCTCGCCCGCTCCGCCTGGTGATAAGATGGTCCGATGCGTTCGTCGCCGAGATAACAGGCACCGACTCTGCTCTTCGGTAGCCAGTCACAGCGGATTTGGATCATCTGGCCCTTTTCCAAAAGAGATTATTGCCCCCCCCCATGTAATTTAGACCAAGTCAAACAAGAGCCAGCAGACGCTACCCCCTGTTGAAGCCAACCATCTAGTTTTGGGTGATTATGGATCTTCTCTTCCCGCGATGCTCGGTGCGGAGCCCGGTCCAGTGAATGCCGGTGTTGGCGTGGGGTGAAAGTGCTCGGTGCTGTCGGAAAGTCCCCGGTACATCTCGGGATGGCTGACGGTGTAATTAGCCACGTTTGCACCCAGTTGAGACATAAAGGTTAACACCTGTACCGCTATAAAAATGTCATGCAGTCTTTAATGATCAAGACATCCGTTTTGTCTTTTTAGCCAAAAAGATGCATATTTACTTTTATATTTTACTGTTACAGCTATATGTAAAAAAAAAGTAAAAAAAAATATTAAATTGTTTTGGAGAGCACTGTGTGCACTTCAGATCATGGTGGGAAACAGAGGTCCCTGGTTGGGACCTTCAGAGAGATAAACAGAAATGGAAAGAAAGAAAATACGAGCTTTCCCTTCTTCCTTTCTTATTCTACCTACAAGGGCAAGAAAGCAGCATAGGCAGCACCTACATCAAAATCCATGTTGAGCCACCATAAACAGTGCAGGTGGCTTCTCTTTCTATGAGCACCAGTAGCATGCACTTAATCATATTTTGACCACGAGATGACACTATCCAAGCATTGTGTGTCATATTACCTACGCCAAGCACACGAAACAGCAGGTAAATGAGCCCATTTTGGGTAGGAAGGCAAAGCCCAGGACTCACCACCTCACCTGCACCGACCTCGGATGCTACCAATGCTGGAGCCCGCAGGAAAGAGGGGAAAAGTTTTCCCATTGTCATTTGTGCAGCTCCAGCCTGTAGCTGGGAGTCATTTCTATCGTGGAGTCGCCTGAGCCTGAGGAGCAAACAAAAGTATTCTGAGGTCTGTATTTGTGCAGTGGCATTTCCACTCCGACTGGAGAGATCCGTGGGTTGCACTCACATTCATTGTTCTCTATAACAATTAAAAAAAGAAAATCAGATGTGATGGTTATTCTTTAGAGTTCAAGAGAAGGTATTATTCAGATTCCGCTTCTCTTTCGTTCACTGACTTAACGTGTCGCAAGCGCGCACACAGAATGGGTTTCCCACAAAAAAGGTATTTACCAGAGAGAACCTTGCACCTGTTACCTGAAATCTCCCAGATGTAGGAGACTGGTGTAGGAGGGGGTCTGTCAGAGAGAGCATCCAGTATATTACAAGTCCCCAGCAAAAATAGAGAGCAGCTAAATAACTTGGGAAATATTATAACGGCATTGCGGAGTCAATCAATTTAAACGTAATAAAGAAGACGACAGACAATGAATAGAAAGTTCAAGGACTTTTCACCCAGGGCTTTGCTATGGCTGGAAGTGAACCTGCGAAGTCTATAGAAGTCTACATCCCCCGGCGAGCCAGCTCCAGGGATCAGAATCATGGATGGAAGCAGAGGCCACCTTTGATCTCAGGGGCTGGTGCTCTAAAATATAGGCGTAAGACCCAGAAAATTGGAACATGAAGGCAAGGGCAAATTTTCATCGTATATTTTTGCCAGGAGATGCTGTAATTCATCGTCTCATGTTGTGGTCGCATGGAACAACATCACAGCCTGGACAGAACACGGGCATCGGCTTTGCTCTACGCTTTCACTAGTACCGAAAGGTTAATAATAATCAGCTGACATCTAACTCCTCGATTCATTCTTTTCCGCACACTTTTATTTCCCTAACTAGTGTTTACCCTTCAACATAATACAGAGGAATTACTAGAATGTAAGACAAAGTTTAACGGCGGAGTTGTTTTACAACCTGTAACCGTGGAATCCATTAACTATTTTAAAAGTAGGTGGCAATTTGCACGCCCACAGCGTTTACACCGAAGCCTTCGCCGGGACATCACAGAGCACAGGCTTTCTATGGAAATGATGTTGTTTGCTGCCTTCACGAAGAATGTAGGGCGAACCGCAGATTGCAATTGGGATTCAGCGCAAGATGAAGCTTGGAAGCGCGAGGTGGAAAGCTTGCATCTCATCTCTTTTTGCCAGGTGTTTAAGAAGCTGGCTTAGGATTTAGCAAAGTCTCAGACTTTGTCCCCATTTCAGCCTTTGGAAGAGAAAAGTGAACTTTGGTGTAGCTCCAAGAGTTCGTAGGAGTAGAAAGGCAGGTTTTTGGGATGCACAGAGGATGGGCATAAGAGCACGGGTGCAAGAACTTAATGCAAACACACCGTGTGATGACACGGAAAAGAAATTTCGGAGACCAATATTTGGGTAAAGAAAAGCAGGGCACAACCAACCTGCTCTGTGCGAAAGAAAAGGTGTGAAAGCAAAGTCTGTAGGAAAGCTGGAAAAACAAAGATTATCATATTTGAAAGAAAAGGGGGAAAATCTAACAGGGTCTGAAGAGGCAGGGCACTGTACACAAGTGAGCAGCGGAGACTGATGAGGAGAGAGCAACGCTGGACCTTCTCTCCTGCTGTCCATCGTGGGCATCTTGAGAGATGAGGAGGGCCAAAAAACCCTGGAGCAGTAGGGCCAGAGAAAGGGGGTAAAGAACAGGCTAATTGCAATTGATAGTTTGCCTTCACCACTCATACAGTGGAAATGTGACAATGCAACACCTAAACCTGAATTTGCAAAGCTTCATTGTGGGGTAGAGATCTTTTCTACCAAGACTTAAACTGTATTAACTGTCTAGCACTGAGCTGGAATCTCTAAAATTCAGCTCCCAGGAAGAAAGAGCACACAAGTTCCATCAGGAAGAGCAGAGACCTCTTCCAGTCTCCTAAACTTCAAGATGCGTGCCTCAGCGAGACCACGATTATGCAGACAGTCACACCAAATAAAACGTTCCTCACAGAGGCACAAAATAAATCTTGTGGCCTTTGCAGCCCAGGCTATCGGGGACAATTTCTGGTTTTGACAATTATACGATTTTCCCATGAACTGCCAACATACTCGCAAATGCGCAATGACATCATTAATATTCTCAACGAGGAAAGCCCACTAATGTCATAGACTGGAGCATTAATATCACTGTGCAAAACGATTCCCCATACAGTTTAATTAAAGTATGCAAAGTATTTTTGTTTATGTAAAGCACGGCAGGGACCACAGGCATCACTCAGTGGCACAGTGCACTGCCTCAAGCCCAGAGCCACTTCTGCTACCTAAGAGATCTTCTATCCAAAAGCTGAGGTCTCGTTCCCAAGGAATATCCCCCCAGAAGGGTGGATCCCATACGTGCAAACCATCGCTGCGCTAACTTGTTTTTTAAAAAAAACCCCAACGCTTGGATTTTATTTTCAGGCATTTTCTTGGCTCTGCGACCTAATATGTTGACATGGCACAACAGCACCAAAATACTGATTTGCAGGGGCTGGGTAGGGAGGGATGAGAGCAGGAAAGAGCTTTTGTTTGCTTTATTGAAGGTAAAAGGATTCTCCCTCTTCCCTCTTTGTCACTCCATCACCTTTTAATATTTTCACCGAGGCTTGGTTTCAGAGTCTCTGCAAACCTCCCTTTGTGGGTGACTGCTGCCCAGACCAGACCTGCTCCCCGACCAGGCTCTGCAGGTCCCACAGTGTCACCAAACCCTCCCCATGACCAGCTGGAGGTGGCCAAGTGTGGACCAACTTCTCTTCAGGGTTGGGAGCAGCCTCCTTGTTCGTAACACCCCGGCAGGGGCTTGCACACCCTCCCAGGCACTGCACAGAGGTAACCGAGGCTGAGCTACTGTCTCCGTGCTGGCCATCAGGATATTACACTCTGTACAATATAAAATATTTACATTATATGAACTTTAGGTAAGCAACTTGCTTCTCCACTGCAAACTCAGTAGCACTGTTTAATACACACACACATAGAATATTGCTAGCCGGAGTAATACATTTAAGCCAGATACCACACTCGAATTAAACCATTAACCAGTAAATCAGCCGCTAAGTAGCCCATATTCCTTCTCATACTAGATTCTTACTGCCAGGTTTAAACAGTAACACGTGTTTGACAAAAGCTTATTCAAAACACTGGAGTGACTAGAAGCACCGGGAGCTGCTTTCTGAAGTTTATCTGCGACCGAGTGGAACTGAGCTCCAAACAAAGGCTGCAACAGGGGCCAGTTGTTGACACTCGGCATCACGTGGCGCATATTAAATGATTCATCAGCTGCTGTGTCACAACCTGTATCAAGTCTTCTAAAAAAGAAAAAAAGAAACCTGATCATTCCTCCTTCCTTGATTTTTAGCCGCAAAGAATATCTGGGTAAAGCTAGACTTCCTTGAGTGATCTTCCTTTTCTGAAATCACACCCCTTTCACGCAAATATTCAACCCAAATAGTTATTAGGAAGAGCACCAGCCAGTAAATTTCAGTAAATAGCTCACTGGCACATTTGGGCATCCTAACGGAGTCCTGCTGTAAGGACTCCTAGAATTCCGTGAATAAAATTTACCCAGAACATTTTGCAAGACTAAATCATAGATGAGTAAATAATTTTACTGGCTGATAAGGCAAGGCAACGTGTTATTGTAACCTGCCTTGTATGCTCTTTGTAAAGTACTGTAAATTATGATTTTAAATGATGATGTTAGAGATTAGGCTTTCTGTGGCTTAATATATTGTAATATAATATAATTGCTAAATGCAAATGAGATACCGTACAGCTTTTCCATAGAGTTGCTCGTGAGAGCCAAGCATTTTACATATTACAGTGAAGTGCACGTTATTAAGAAACAAATTATAACGAAGCTTAATTTAGTTGGGAGACAAGATACCACAGCCTTATCGCGGGCTGACAATGCAGCAAGGTGTCTCACAGAGCTGTTACACCAACCTGTGAGCAGTTCAAGTATCTCCAGCACAAACCTACCCGGGCAGCAGCCCCGGACCTTTTAAGACTCGCATGTGATCTCATTACCTTAAAGTCAAGTAATACTATAGAGTCATCAGTTTGGCTTCTCTGCTATCGTGGCTGACAAACGCTCTTCCCAAAATAACCAACACGAAGCCAATCAGCAGTCGAACGCTGCGCGCTCGGAGCCAAGTTTGGGTGGGAGGCACCTTTTTGACCGTGATCAAATGTGGAGCTGGAGTCGACCCAAGAGTTAACAACAGCGACAAAATCGGTCGCCTCTCGATGTTGCAGATGACACCACCTTTTGTACCCGTGACCCGAAACCCACCCCAACAGGCAAAGAATTCCTGCTTCTCCGTCTTCCCCAGCGAGTCACACAACCCAACTGCTACTCATAGACACGCTGGGAGAACCCGCTCCCTAAATAACGCATCGTTTTGCAAATTGTCCGGCAGGCTGTAAATTTCAGTAGGGAAAACTGAAATGCCTTTTTTTTTTCCCCCCAGCATATTCTGAGCAGCCCTCCCTCCGCACGGAGCAGCGGCATCCCCGCTTCCCCCCCAAAAGCGCCGGCACCGCCGGGTTCATTACGGAGCAGGGAAAGCCTGCTCCAAAGCAATTCATTATTAATGCCAGAATATTCTTGCTAAACAGTTCTGATTATTTCACAAGAAAGAGGTCAAGGTACTGGAGAAAAGGATTTAATCAAATAAACTCTCAATCTCTCTCCAAATAGCATTTTCATCCGGCTGCATGTAAATTCATCAGATGACTAGCCTCCAAATGCACAGGCAAGGTTAATCTGCTATGACTGTTAAAACTTCGGGGATATGCCGATTGCATAAAGATTTAAAGCAGGATGAACCTCTCAAGGTTGCCCCCAAACTGTTCTTCCCTATTTCTTCTGCTCCTTAAAGTTTTTGCCCCGAATCGTGACATCTCTGCGGGAAGAAGGCGAGCTGGAAATCCCCCTGCTTGGGCTGCACCTGTGGGACCCCACAAGGAACTCTTTTTTTTTCACATTTGCTGCTCAAACGTCCGCGTTCTGACGACCATGGACAGCTTATTTCGGGCTGCCCCATGCAATAACCTGCCCCATGCAATAACCTGCCCTGCGCAGAAGGCAAAGGGGGAATCCTGGGCCATCAGAAACATTTCAGACATCACCAGAGCACTCGTGCTGGAAAACAAAGCAGAGCAGCCCTTAACAGAGAAAAAACAGCATTTCACTTGTATTTGGAATTCGACCCAGTGCTGCTTCACTTAAATAAGGAGCTACAGAATTTATCACAGTCATATCCCAAGGTGAATTTGGTGGCAAACACTAATAATCCCTCTTGGACACCTCGCACTTATTGGGCAAACCCTGCCTCCCAGCAGTGTAAATCAACGCCCGTTTTTAAAAGGGATCTCCGTGAACTTCGTGTTTAAACACAGGATTATGATACAGCCGTAAACAGCACACTGAGTCGTAAACGAAGAACTACAGTTTCGAGGGGTGGTTTCATTTTAAATAAAAATAAAGCCCCAACTGCCTATTGACAGAGAGTAATGGGAGAAAGAAAGGGAAACTGAAACACAGCAGGCAGGAATTTTATTTTTTTCCTGCTTTCTTTACCCTAAGCCCGGCCACAGAATCTGTATTTAGCGGAACACACTGTCAATATCTTGGTGAAGTCGGATCGGATTTATGAGAGCGAGGGAGCGCGAGTATGCACACGAGCCCTCCCAGCCACACGCGACCCAAGATGCTTTTAACGATCTCCAAGGAACCTAATGATACGGTTTCTCTTTTTTTTTTTTTTTTTTTAAAATAGCATTCTAATTTCCTTATGCTACACCTGCACCTAAATACCCTACACCTAAGCAGCTTCGTCTCCTACTTCTTCAAGAAGCTTAAGAGGACGTTTCCTCTGCTTAAAATCAGAGAATCCTTAACGGCACAGATCTACATCCCTCGAGTAGGAGGCAGGCAGCAGCTAAAAACTCTGCCTCGTCCAGATGAAGAAAAAAAAAAAAAGTGTTTTGATGCTGGTATTCTCTGCCCCCTTGGCTCCGAGCACCTTTCTCGAATCTCAGACACCATTTTACACGGGGATGCTTTCTAAAAAGCAAAATGTAACTGTCTAATTAAGAGCGGAGTGATTGGCTAGTTCATGGACTCTGTGACAGTTATGACAAATACACATATTGGCATAGCCCTAACCTCACTTCACAGTTTGCAACACAAAGATGGTATTTTCAGAAATGTGCAGAACACTCTGATACAAAGCTTCACCTTGTCTAGTGCTATTCCATTTAATTTTTTATTAACTGCCTGAACATATGCCATTCTAGAAGAGGGTAATAGTTACAAAATGTCAGCAGAAACATTTAAACTGCTAAAATGTAAATGATTTTATAAATTTGTAATGAAAGGTAATTGTCATGTGGGAAAAGTAACAGAAAAACAGATATGTGTAAATGCAAGGCTGGTAAAAGATACATCTTATTGGTCGAAGGTAGCAAAATTTAAGCGTGTTTTAATGACCACTGTAAGTAGTATTTAAATAGAATTAGATTCATAAGCAGAAAATGTGAATTCTATAATATTTTATTTTCTAACATTAGGAAAGTTCACAATAATGGAAAGACCTCATGGAACTTTAATGCGCCCAAATCCATTAAGCAGTAGGACATTAAGATTCCTCACCTCATTTTAAAAAACAAATAAATCAAGTCAGATAACATAAATACAAAAGCATCCGCCAGCGCCGGCGCAGCCCGGCTTTAAAAGAACAATATTAGAACGCGGTCAGTTAGTTTCTTTACTTTCCGCTAAAATGAAAAACAATTTGGTGATTAATCCCTTCAGCGATGCGGTGCTGGGTCAGTGCTCTCGGAGATGTCAGCGAGGAGAAGACCGGGGCGAAGAAGGGAGTTTTTCCTCAGCCACCACACAGAGCAACCACCTTCCAGTCAGGTTTGCGGGCAACCATCTTTAAATGCTTGAGCTGCTCTGCGTGGCCATGACAAGATTTGCAATTCCCCACGTTTATTTACACGCCATCACCCCAACTAGACATCACATGGAAGTGGCATGGTCGCGGCTGACCCCAGGGTAGGCGCTGTCTCTGCCGATCCCGTTTCAGCCCGCTCGGCAATTGAACTGCGCTCAGCCCGCCCAGGATGCCGGCACGCTGCGCCGCGCCGCAATAAAATTAGCAGAAGCTTGTCAGGGTGTATTTGCTACTCGTCCGCTGACAGACGCTGGACAAACATGTCTGCTTTTTGCAGAAAGCCGCGGAGCTTTCCGCTCTGCCCGAAATGCGGCTCGGCCGGGCGGATCCGCGCGTGGATGCGGGACAGGGCCGCGCTCCCCCCGGGAGGGGTTTTATTTCTCTTCCCCAGATTATCTGAAAACACTAAGCTACCTTATATATTTATTTTTTTTCATTATGTTTCCCTACAGGAAGGATGGGACGCGCAGAACGAGTTTCTCCGGGCAGAAACGAGCGGAATGTAAACCCAGAGCGTTTGGGAAGGAAGAGTTTGGGGATTCACGGCATGGAATAGGTACCAAAAAATCGCCTTTAAGGGTTCACCCGCAGAACTGAGCAAAACCCGCTTTGGTTTTCTTAAAGGCTTTCGCAAATAAACTAAAGAAAACGATCGTCTGATTCTAACTAAAGCCGAGGGAGGCTAACGCAGTAAATAGAAGAAATTTACCATCTGTAATGGGAACATTTTTAAATAAAACCACCTAATATGTTTTGTAATCTACACCAATGTAATTTTATTAGATATTCCGCGCGGTTCTTACATCAAACAGCCTCAGAAGCCCCAGGATCATTTTATATTCACTGGAAGACAGAAAGAAATCCAAAACCTAGTTAAATAAATTGTTCATTTATTCCTTCCCTTTTATGCACCAAGATCTACATGTGGTCATTAATTATAAAGAGACTATTATAGCACCATATTTTCATTCAATACGATGTCCTGGTATATATCAAAGAAGTCCCATAATTAAAACAGAAGGGCCACAATGACAATTAAAATTACAATCTATATGGGGAAAGAAAGTACAGTTCTGCAATTTTTCACCCTGTCACTGTCAGCACCGGGGGATATTCCAGTCACGTCTCTTGTAAAGCAGCCTAAATTCTTCTTCACCAATGCAACCTCAAAAGCATTATCAGCACCTAAGCAAAAGCCTATGCAAGTATAATTTAATACCAAGCCACAGTTTGCAAGTAATAGCGTATAAAGTGATATTTAAGTGGTGTTTTAAGCACACTTCTGATGGCTACAGCCGCTTTTTACTGGTAAATGCGTTTTCCTTTGAGTAGTGATTATGAGTCCTGGGTGAAGAGGTCCTGTGTGCAGGTCTGCCTGTAAGCCTTACTTCCAGCTGCCAATCTTTACTTCACAGTGAAGAAAAAGCCACATAGCACCTTGTTCTTACTCTTGTACGCTGTCATCCCCTGAGCCTGATAACCGCAAAATCATTTCCACATAACACTTTTCTGCTTCTGCCTCTTAAACCTCGAGACCTACACATTGTGCACGCACTCGCACCCCCGGCAGCCGGCCCCCCAGAAGCCGCTGAACCGCCGGCCTCTTCCCGCAGACTATTTTTAACACTTATCCCAGTAAATATCTGCATTAATGGAGTACGGGGCTCTTGTGCAGCAATACGTACTTGCTACAATTTATTGTCTATAAAAGTCACGAGCGGTGAATTATTACGGTTAAAACTGTGTTTTTCTTTATAATAACTTTAAACCGAGCGCTCACATATGAAGCATGCAATGGAGACAGAGAAGGTTTTGTATAATAAAACAGTGACATGGTCATTTTTCCCAGTTTTGCATTACACAGACACACTCATGCATGGTGCTTTTTAAATTCTTATTATATGGGAGGTCAGGGGGTCGAATGTCAGAAAGTACTGTTAATTTCACGGGGTTAGGGGAAAGTAAATTCAGAGGGAATACAGATCACTTAGCACAGAAAAGCAGCTCCTCTGAAGTTTGACTTTACATTTGTTAACCATATCCTTCAGCTGACGAACCACTGAGACCAGGGTGACATTCTGGTCCCCGCCATAACGGCTCGACACGCCCGGGCCGGAGCCCGGCGGCGACGCCGAAATTAGAGAGAAAACGGTCAAGATGTCTTAAAGTTCAACCTGACAAGGGATGTAAAATAAATTTCTGCCTTCCTTTGCTGGGAAGGTAGCATCTTGCAGAGCGGGGCATCGCCGCCCAGCATCTTTTTAAAGCTTTTCCTAATGCATCACCCAAGTCTAAAAGTGTTACAAGCGCTCGGTGTGCTGGGGGTAGGGTTTGTTCTGGTGAAGAACGCGCTCAGAGGTTGCCTTATTTATTTATTTTTTAATGGTTGTTGGTATTTTGGGTTACCCCCCGCCTCTCAACACCTGTACCAGCGGCAAAATAAAACGGTGGGGAAAGGAAGAAATTTTAGACGCCGCCTCTCGGTTTCACAAATAACTTATTATCGCGGGAAGGGCGATAAAACACGGGGACGGGGCTGCTCTTCTGCAAAGACAAACCCAAAAGCTGATTTTCGTTAAGAAAAAGCCATTTGCTTGATAAAAGCCACCTCGCTCACACGCAACTTAAAGTAATAAATGCTTTAAAAACAGGAGGGTGTCTTACAGGGGAGGTGTCAAAGACCTTTTTGCCGTTGTCTCTACTGAAAGTTCAATGTAGAGGAAGAGCATCACGAGGCAAACGCTACATATTTGTGAAAGGTACAAAGGAAGGGGGGGGGAAAAAAAGCAAAAAAAGCTTAAATTTAATCAAATGAGTGCAAAGAGACAGCCAGGGTTAGTCCTGGGCTCAGCCTGGAGCTGGGGTGTGTTTGGGTTTACACGTTGGTGTCTTTTGCAAGATTCCTCCAAGTCAAAACTCAAAGCAGGCTCAGCTGCCCCCTCGTAATTACATTTTAATGGCTTAGGCGGGTGTTTGTGTTTTGGCAGCCTATTTAATAGTGTTAGCATTTCCGCGGTCACAGCCGGGCTCGGGAGGGCAGCGCTCGCTGCGTCGGGGTGAAGTTCACCCTTGCTCATCGGAGGAGCTGCCAGCAGCCAGGACGGAGCTCGGTCCTGCCCTCCTGCCACATGGCTTTTTCCCCCCCAAATTCTGCTCCAGAAAGGTAGGGAACAGAACAGGATCCACAGAAATATTTTGTATCTACAGACTCGGTGGGTTTGGAATGGGGAAGTGCCCAGCTTGTGTCACCCGTGGCACCAGGAGATGATGCGCGACCGAGTTCACCCTTATCTCTCCCGAATAAACCGCTCAGGCAAATGGTGAAACAGCAAATGAAACATATATATATATATATTATTAAAGATGCATTATTAACTTTGTAGTGGTATATCTCAGTAGCTGCCTTTTATAATTAAAAACTTTTTTTTTCTCCAATCCGCTTTTCCTGCAAGTAGCCTGTTGCCTGAAGATTTAATCCTTCATTACCAGTTAAAACAAAATCACCAATTAGGCACATGAACACGTCTGTATTAATCTCATTAAGGTGATGGCACCAAATAAATTGGAACTATTTTTGTGCTTTTACTGTGTTCCTATGGCTTTATCAGGCCCTGTGGTCATATACAAAGACCTTACAGCTTAGTCATTTAGAGTCATTCGGTTGTGGACTAAATGTGGCATTACCATCTATGGCTGAAAATTGCTTTCAGCTTTTAAACTGCACTGACTAGTCTGTAGTTAATCTTAGATCATTCACTCGCAAAATTAAATGAGCCAGAACGATGGTCTTTTTTTTTTTTGCCCTTTTTTTTTTTTTTTTGTAAAATAATACATCACAAAACACTTATTTGCCCTGCCCAAAAGAGAGATCAAATTCATTTAAAATCCCATAAACCAGAGTTGTGAATTTTTAATTTTATTTAGTAGCACAGAAATAGAGGGTAAGCTATCTTTCCACCGCACATCATCGCTATAAATTTACATATAGAACATAGTTTGATGCCTAACCAACCTTTAATCTACCTTTGATGTATACTCCTGCTCCAGTATGGATCATGTGATACACCTTATTAATGCAAATGTAAGAAGGATTGTTTTGGATCTCTGATGTAATTAGCCATAAACCACATTTAAAAGGGAAAAAAAAAAGAAAGTACTTCCTTTGTCACTACAGTTTCACGTGGAGATGGAGATGCTCCAGAGAGAGCTACAGGCACCCGCCCACGCTGAGGCCCTTGTCCCCAGCCTCTCGGTTTTATTCTACACAGATTAGCTCTCTGGCTCTAGGAACTGGAAGAAAGTGACGGTGAAGCAAAATCTGTTTAGTTCTTAACTTTCTCCAGGGCACAAATAACAAAACAATTAATTCCCAGTCCTGCTGCCCATCGAAATAGATGGGAATTTTGTTTTTTAACGAAGGTGGCCTGAATATTAACTTAAATCCTTCCTAGGACCCGCTTTTGCCCCAAGGGAACACCAGTTTCATTATTATTCCAGCAATGCCAACCACGTATAGCCATAGGGCCATGACGTTCCCCACCGCGTGGGCACCCGCGGCCGGGGTAGGATGCAAACAGGTCGGGGGGCTCCCACGGTGCCTCGCTGGGCTCGGGGGCTGTGTGGTGGAAACCGGGTTCACGCTCTGCCCCTGTCAGCAGGGTGAGCCCACGCTTGATGGGGGCAGCCCAGGGCTCCAGCGGAGAAATGCAATGAATAAATAACCAACCAACCAACCAGCCAAGACACAGCGGGAACGGACTGAAAGCCCGATGTTGACATCATGGGGAGGGGGTGCCCAAAAACCATCAGTCTGTTGGGTTTTAATTCCTTAACAGATAATATATGAGTTGGTTCCTCTCAACGAGAGCGAGAGATCTGGATCCGATTCCATCGCGTCTTAACTGCTCCCAAGTGCAGGGAGCAATAAGACAGTGGGATTGCTGCCCAGCTGACCCCCGGCACAGCTCCTGCTTCACCCCCAGCAGATTGACAGGTCCTGTTGACCTGATTGACAGAATCACCTTTTTTTTTTTGTTGTTTAAGTTAACCACCACGTTCTGCTTTACGCCACGTCTGTGCGCAGGTTCGAGGACTGACGAACGAGTGGGAGGGGAAGCAGAAAATCAACCCAAACCAAAAAAAAACAACTAAAGCACGCCTGTCTCTGCTGGTTCACGTTTGATTCACCCCGTTCTCCAAAACTTTGAGTCAGGGTGAGGACAGGGCAGCGAGGAGCAGAGCCGTGCTCCTCCTGCTGTTGCCGCTGGAAGCCCCCGGCTCCGCTTCTCCCGCCGGCCAGCGGCTGCAGAGCAACCTCCTGCTCCGCCTTCCAGAGAGCCGCTCGGATTTCTTCATCGTCTAGCTGATTTAAAACCGTTATTACACATTACTGAGAAATATCTATCTTATTTATTTATCTTCTCTCTCCCAGAAATCAAAGTTCGCTCCGATCGCTTTGCTGTCTCTCTCCGTAAGGCTATCCAGAAATGAAAAATTTTTCGTTTGCATAGCATAATACCCTAATACAAAGCTGCCACTCTATTCTCATAAAAACATATTTAGTTTTTACTCTTCAGGAGAAAACCTGCATATTTTGTTTATTCTCAAAATTTTTTTTTTATTATTTTTTTTAATAGCCTGAACCAAATAATCTCTCATTTTTACAGGCTTCACTTCACTTTTCTCCCAGCGAATAAATTGCAACTTATTTCCATGAAATCCGCAGATGACACAGATCTTTATTTTGCATAAAGGCATAGAGAAGTGTCTAATATCTTCAATATTCATCCGCTAAGTGGACATTTGCATCGGGTTAGAAGGGAGGCAGGAGCCCCGGCCCTCCCGCGGTGACAGCTGTACGGAGGGATGACATCTGACAGCTGTGACAGTGCTGACGGGAGGCTGGGATGGCTCCCGCATCCGTGATCCAATTACGCCGCGCATCCCTCTGACAGGGCCGGCAGCCCGCTCCCGCGCCGGGGAGGACAGTATTGATCTCTTGTCAGAGATCCACCCGCCCGCCAGCGCGCCGGCCTCAACCGCGGCACCCTCGGAAACGAGCGGCGGGGCCGGCCGGGCCAGGGGGGGTTCAGGAGGGAAAGGGGCGAAGGATACCGGAGCTAAAAACGCTGGCCGGCGCGTCACCGCCCGCTGACAGGCCCCACCGTGGCCGGCCCCGTCGAGCCGCCGGTCGCTAATGGAGAGACAGCTCTTCGGGTGAGCCCGAGCGATGAAAAGGCCACCGCAATTAGCGCGGGAGGGTCAGCCGGGCCGGTGACAGCCGCCGGGATCGGGCAATGGCAGCTGCCAATAACGCCCCGAAAAATGACAATTAGCTCAGGGTGGGGGCGTCTTCCCGCTCCTCACGTCCAGCGCGAACCACCTGGCCGGGGCCTCCTCCTCAGGGGATCATAAAGGTCGGAGAAGACCTCTCCCGCAGCCCAGCCGCGCGTCAGGTAACGCAGGATCAAGCCCCAACACTTAATTAAACGTTCGAAAAGTGATTAGAAGCGCGAGGAGCGGAAAGCGGTCACCGACGCCCATGGCACGTCGGGCGAGAGGGCACGGTCCGTCTTTCAAACCAGCACTAGTTCGTGTCACGTTGCTAACAAGTGTTGGTTTTCATCACGTTGTTTGAAGGTTTCTACGAGTTACCAAGCAAAAATAAATTTTACAGAGCCTTGCTACGCCCACTGCTTTCTCCCTACAACAGCCCAACACCTCAGAGCCTGATGCAGCACCCTCACAAATTTTAGCCTAAACAGAGACCGGGATTCCAACCTGCGCTCGAGGAACAGGCGGAGAACAGCAACAGAGAGAGGAGCCAGGAGCATGTGGATGCTTCAGAGAATTTTGACAAAAGTAGAGGCAGTAGGAGAAAAGCTCCCTGCAAGCAACCAAAGGGCCTCGGGAGTGGTGGTCCCGGGCTGCCGGGCAAGTGGGACGTAGAACTGCATCAACACGACAGGACGGGTACATCAGTCATCACAAATATCAGAAGGAATTACAAAATCAAGCCCTTCTTTCTCATAAGGAAGCTGTCGTACCCGTGTTCCGTCCCACTCTGCCTTGGCATTTTATCTTAACATGCATGGGAGGAGACCAGTTCCCGTCTCACATGGTAATTCAAATATCATTACCGCTCGGTCCAACTTTTCCTTTTTTTTTTTTTTGATAAGGCTTTTCAGCAACAACCACACACTGCCAGCTAGATGTCATTATAAACAAAGTTATTGATTACCTCGCCAGAGCTGGCTTTGAACCTGCAGACAAACTGCGACTTGCTGCCATGCTATAATTTTATTGATCAGAGCAACCCAGCGGCTTTCTGGAGAGTGAAAAATAAAATAAATAAATAGATAAATAGAGCCTGAATACATCTTCCCTTTGCCCATATATGAAACAGAACAGAATTTTTAAGCCTGAAGTACAATCTTTTTGTATTTTTTTTTTCTTGCTCCCCCAAATTCATTTAACAGTGAAGCCCCGCATCTCCTCATCTCACAACAAAGCCTGTAGGTCTGCCAGATTGGGGATCAGACTGTGACCATTTCCACATCACTCTGTATCCAAAATCCCCAGGGGGTTGTGGTCACCCACGTTTCCTCAAAAAAAAAAAAAAAAATTAATTTTTTTTTTTAATTATTAAGTTTAGAGCCCTCTGGAAACAAAGTTGTGCCATTTACACACTTTGGTCACCGCTTCAAACCAAAAAGCTCGCTTGTCCTCCTCTTGGCTGTTATGAATCACATCCCCCAAAGGGTTTCAGGGGCTGTTGGAGATGTATGTTATTCAGTCGCTAAAATTGTCCACTCTTACAATTTAACCCACTGCTGTCTCGGAGTGAAAATGCCCGAGAAGATGAGCCCCAAGCCCTGCATCTCACCACCAGCATCACCTCCTCCTGCCTCACCAACGCTCGACCAGAAAGCGCAAAGCTTCCCGTAATCACACTCCGAACAAAGAATTTCTCTGAAAATAGAATTTCCCTCCCCGAGATCATTTGCTCCCGAGAGTAACGCTGATCCGCAGGGTAAACACCGACCCGAGAAACACGTCGTGCAGAGGCAAACGGGAAGGAAGGGAGAAAAAATTCTGCAAGGTGTTAATCGGAAAGCACGGCAAAATGCGCACGCAAGAATTTAAAAAGCAAATTGCTTCAAATCTGTTTGAAAATGCTGCTCACACCTCCCAAGCAAAGCAGTCGGTGCTTTTTTGTTGTTGTTTGTTTTTTGGTGCGTGTTTTCTTTTTCTTCCTTCTGCTGACACAGTTCTGCTCCGAAACAAAAATATTTCAAGGTAGAAACTGTTGCTTCGGCAGCCTCCGGAAAGAGCGAGATCTGAATCCTGCTCATCGCCAGGAAAAGGCTGCTCAGAGCTAGAGCTGGTGGAATAGCAAATGCAACAGAGGAAATTCTCTAGAAGCTTCTTTTGTATTTTTTTTTTTACATAAAACCAGGAATTATGCTTTACACCCAAATTCCTGAGATGCCACCTACGGCAGAAGCATCACACAGTCAGTTCTACAGACAAGACCAAAGAGACTTCAATCTGTAGAAAAAAAAAAATATTAAAAAAATTAGGAAGACTACAGAGAAAAACCTTGGCTCTATACAAATCATTAAAACCAGCATGTGGAACAACGTGCCACCTTTATTTTCAAATTTCTGACTGCTGAAGGCCTGCTAGCCCAATAAACACCAGGGTTTCTCCACCAGCATCAGCCTTGTTGTTCCTCTCTGTTCTTGTCTCTCAGGGTCACACATGGGGAACCTGTAAGGCGGCCACCACGTGAGCAGGTTTGGACACGGGTGTTCTACATGTTTGTATTCCTACCCTACTGGCAGCATATTTCCTCTGCCTTCTTTTTATCCTTACAGTAGTAGCTGAATAATTTAATTTAAAATCATTTAGAACTGCAGTGGTTACAGGTGGCTTTACAAAGGAAGAGGGGGTGAAAAAAAAAAAAAAAGCATCTCAAGGAACACGAAAACGCGGTCGAGGTTTTAGTGCATCTCATTAATTTGTCCTGGATTGCAGACATTCTTTGATTGTGATACTCTTTAATGGCAATTCTTAATTGTTGACATTAAAAAATATGCTGAGCTGAGCAAAGAGCGGAATTCTGGCTACAGTGCAGACGTTACTCCCTATTCTCAAAAATTAAGCATAACGGGCACAGTGGCTTAATAACCTCTCTCAAGAACCATAGTTCAATCCCAAGTGCCATCAGAAAGGTTAGGTACTTAAATCTTGGCACACAGGCAGTTTATGAACTTCAGTGCACATGGGCAACTTAGTCAAGTCTTGAGACTAAGGAGAATCCAGAAAAGAAGAGGAAGAGTCCTAAGGAAAAGCCAGGATGCCGGCACAGATAGGCTTGTTTCAACGTATGGATTCAATTAATATTATTCAGCAAAGTGCTGTGATCCCAAAATCAAGCCCACTTTTCTGACCATCTTGGAAGGAGCCAGCAGTGTTTAGCTCCGCTGTAGCTTCTACCACTTTCTGTGCCACGCTGGGGCATGGCTTGCACCATCGCATGCGGGACTTACATCCTAGCGACCAACGCAAAAATATGGAATGTGGCTTTTCCGAGGGAGAGAAGGTGGTTATGGAGAACCTTGCTGGGCACAAGACAAATTGCACTAGCTGGGAAGTGCTTACAAGATGCTTATTCTGCTTACAAAAAAACCAAATAAACCTGCTAAGATAAAGTCATCCCAAGAAAGAAAATAGAAACCTGGAGAGCAAAAGGAAAGCAAGGAACTGGAAGAAAAGTTTGAAGAGCTGATCTTCTTTCCTCCCAGTTTATCTTCACCTTCCTCTCTTGGCTTTATAACATAGTTTAATAATGTTTTATTACATTTATTATCTGTAATTAATGCACTTATCCCAACAGTTACATGATACATGCTATACATTACATTTTCCTTGTTCCCGTCCAACCCATCCTGTGCTCCCTTCCATTCATGTCCTAACAAGCTCCACTGACAGTCCTTCACGTGGATGACTTGCATTTCGTTCCAGCTACACGTTATTTTACGTTTCTCACTCCCATGGATGAGAACCTGAACTCCTGGAACCTGTTATTACTACGGTGTTCAGGATCTACTTGCAAAGGTAAAGTTTCATTCGAGTTATTATTCTTGCCTCGAAAAATTGGAAGTGATAAACTCTTTCAGATCATGCTATATAAATATCTCAGGTCTGAATTAATCTGCAAAGTTTGTTAGAAATTAAGGTCAGGACTTGAATTCCCAGCAATTAGAATCATTGATATTTTCATGGTATCAGCCTCCTCTCCCTGATTATCAACCTCCACGGTGCTAACACCTAAAAAGTTTGCCCCTCTGACCCCGCCTGAGTTTAGATGTAGATTCTGTAATGCTGAGAATGTTTCTGCATTACTTTTTTTTTTTGCAGGCCAGAGGAAATTTGTTTTAGAAAACATCATGAAGAGAAAATACGTATGCAGAAATATATAATTTTACATATTTTAATTAAATATTATAGCCAAATAAAATGCTGCTCTGGATTCTGCCTTCTCCAACCTTTGCCTCAACGCTTAATGCAATTTATTAATGATGTTCTGACCTACAAGGAACTAACTAGGAGATCAACTTCCAGCACAAACTGCTGGGAATAAGCTTGCAAGTATTCAGCTATTTATTGAAAGCAAGGACAGAAGGCTCATCTGGTAGTGGAGGGCCTGAAAAGAAACGTCATTCCCCGAGATCCCTCCAAAAATAAAGTCATGATGGGCAGAGGCGTCGGATCCTCAGTTAAAGTTATCCATCGACACTTCTATAAAAGAATATACATCTCCTTCATCAATGCTGATGAATCTGCAGTCCCTCTACAAACCTGCAGACATTTCAATATGAGAACTAGGGGAAATCCAGTGAAACAGAGGAAAGGGGAACTGTCAGAGCATCACTTCAGCAACTCTTCACCGATATGCCCCAAATCACGAGATCTGAGGCTGCGCCACCACCAGAACTGAAAACACATCTCAGAGGTTGATAATTCACCCTGAAACATGGGAATTTGGTACTCCATTTGCTTTGGCCCCAGCTGAAATGCCAGAGTTGCTACAACACATTTGTTGACTCTGATGAGTCTTTAATCACACAAGGTATATCATGTGAGCCTGCAAAGCCCCCACATCACTGCTGTGCGGGCACGTGCAAGGAAGCAAATCCTGTCCTGGCTCCTCGCTCTGGCAGACGTCGCCTGACTTCAGCAGAATTGTAGGTGACAAAGTGTTCCAGCTCGTCCATATTTTATGAACTCGGTTGTCTAGATAGGGATGGAGTTTCCCCCTCCCAAAAAAATAAAAAGAAAGGCTACATTGATCTAACAGCCATCAATCAGCGTGTGAAACCTGACGTCTTCTGCTCAAAAAGAACCTGAATTTTCACAATTTCAAATTCAAAGCACAGCTCCCACAAATGTAAGCTGTGATGAAGAGAGCTCAGAACTTCTCCAAACCACACTGAGGTGACATGTCCATAAAAGCAGTCACCAGTCTCACGTGCTCTGGTGCATCCGGTAATGCCTATAAGGACATCGGTGCCAGTATTACCCGTCACGAAGAACACAGTATGTGGGTCTAATTCTGGAACAGGGTGCACCAGAAAGATGAATTCAACATGGAATAACTATAAAGACAACCAGGAAAGAAAAAGAAAGTTTATTTGTGGAAAGAGGGTTAGAAGAGCTTGGCCAGCTCAACGAACAAAAAAAGGGCTGAAAAGTTATGTGATTTTTCTTTTTTCTTTTTTTTTTTTTTGTTGTTTTGTGAATGAAACACATTAGGTGGTAGTAAATAGCTGGGAAGCGAGAACATTCATCCAACTTTTATAATATTGCTGCCAGGAGAACAGTTGTTGAAACCAGTTGGTGCAACCTGCCCGTTACCCCATTTTCATTTAAAGATGAACGATGCTTTCCTACAGTCACGATAAAGTTCCGAAAGAGCATTGCATGAGGCCTGATGGAAGGGGCAGAGCTAGCAAACTTTAATGCAATGATGATGATGTAGCTTGCGAATTCGCAGAAGACTGAACGCTATAGTTTCTCCGACCCTGTGTCCCCGTGAGTAACGTCGCACTGCAAATACATCCCAGACGAAGGGAGGGCATCAAATTCGTCAGCGCCAGCTCCAGCTGCACGGCTCGCTCTCCTCACAAAGCCCTTCCACGTTTGCAGCACACAAGGCAAGAGGGAACAGTCTTCTCCATTATGCAATCTCGAGTCACCCTCTAAGCAGCTCAACCTTCCAAATTAAATAAAGCGAGGGTCCTGTGCCTTTGCAACTGTAATCGTAATCTTGGCCGTAGTTTTCCCCGAGTAAAATGCTCTAGCACATGCACAGTCAAACACACTTCATTGAATCTAATACCATTACAGTCCTTTCCCCTCAAGAGGAAACTGCAGGCATGCGATTTCTGCACACAGCAGTTTTCCTACGGTCTAAAAATCACCAGGATTTAAAACACACAAGAGGAAAAAAAAAATAATCAAAAAACAATAACAAAAAAAAAAACAAAACAGAGAGAAAGTGGGAGTTTTCCATACTCTGGATGCATAGTAAAATGACAGAATGGTATAACCTTATTTTTTCTTGCTAATACACCTCAACTCTGACCTTCCTGAAAACCAGGACCTCCTGGGTAATATGGTAATTTAATGTGAGCGCTTATATGCTGATTTCTATGGAGTGGGCTGGCTTTGTGAAATACGACGTGGTTTACGTTTAAATAGAGCTCAGCTGAGACCTCGAAGGGACCTGGAAACAGGCCTCCAATGGAGAGAGATAAATGCCTAATTTACTGTCCCACTTAATCCAGCACTTTTTCCTTAAGTCATTATCTCCCATCCCTCATTATTGTGGCAGCGCAGTCCTGAAAGACATGTGCAGTGAGACCATGATTTGAGTCCTTCTGTTTACAATAGCCACAATTTATCGTTTAAAAAAAAAAAAAAAGAAAGAAAAAAGAGTATAGCTGAGCTGCGACACGTTAAACTGGATAAAGGCTGGTAATCTATGTTCCAGCTCAGAGGTACCTTTACCTGGAGAATATCATACACAACTGCAGCTGGAAAAACTGTTTCACAGAGCACCATTGGCACAGAAATGTGGATTATGGAGAAGACAAGCAGCACAAGTTGAGCATCAGCGTTTCAACAGCCTTTCCTACTGGTTGTAATTTTTTTACATATTTGTGAGAGAGAGTGTATGACACGTGTAGGGTGTCAGGAAGACTCTGAGCAAGCAAACCAACCACCAACCCTGTCCCCTCATCCTCAAAAACACCGCGACTGCTTAGACTTCAACGCACATTTCGGTCTTTTCATTGCACCTCAGAACTCGGCACTAAAGGAGAACACCAGCCAGAAAAGGGTATCGAGCCTCCTAACACTTCAAATATGCATATAAATTAAAATATTCTTGAATTAAATAAAAAGCAATATAAAATAGGATCTATACATCCGGATAGCCTCAGGGTAGCAGCAAGTGGCTTACCATGCGCCTGTTAAATTTGGCATTTGTTAAGGAAAAAGGCTTTTTGGTACAACGAACCTGTGCAGCCCCCACCTCCCTACAACACACGAGACGTAAAGATCCCATCAACACACAAGTTAAATTACATCATCTCCGCTTTACAGATTAAAAAAAAAAAAAAAAAAAGGATATTTATATATATACACACACGCACACGTTCACTCACTCACCAAAGAGCTTTGCAAAATGATGGGTTACAAGGCACAAAGTGTTGAACCCCCAGGAAATGTCTTGTCCTGCGGGGACAGCTCCCCAAGGCCACTCCCTCGCCCCCCGAGGACAAAAGCCACCTCCGCCACTTTCCGAAATGGCACCATCTCGACATGCAAATGAGCTAGTTAATTCCTTGCAAATTCCGCATTAATTATTACTCTTTATCAGTTTGAATATTAGTGTCATATGTACGGTTATGGGGCTACTTGTCTGCCGCACTTCGAACAGATGTTGCGAGAAATGTGGAGTGTAAATATTTATGGGTTAAAAAGAAGACACTTTGTAATTTAAAGAGCTCTGCACACACTTCTCACGCTGCCTTATTCCCGACTTGGAGAACTACTTCTCCGGCGCGTTGTTTCGCAGGCAAACGCGTGTACGTACGCGTAAACCGCCGCTTGCAAGTTCTGCTTCTCCAGCGCAAAACGCCATTTGTCCGCAGAGCCAGTAATCGGGCAGAAGAAATTCTGACCCAGGATTTGTGTCCTGCCCCGTGTCGGTGGTGCCAGGACAAGCCCCAGGGGCTCCCGACGCTGAACCTGCCCCTACCTGTGACATTGCCCCAGTGCTTTCCTCTAATGGGTTGCCAGCAATTGCAACGAGAGCGGGAAGAAGGGGCAACGAGAGCGGGAAGAAGGGGCAACGAGAGCGGGAAGAAGGGGCAACGAGAGCGGGAAGAAGGGGCAACGAGAGCGGGAAGAAGGGGCAACGAGAGCGGGAAGAAGGGGCAACGAGAGCGGGAAGAAGGGGCAACGAGAGCGGGAAGAAGGGGCAACGAGAGCGGGAAGAAGGGGCAACGAGAGCGGGAAGAAGGGGCAACGAGAGCGGGAAGAAGGGGCAACGAGAGCGGGAAGAAGGGGCAACGAGAGCGGGAAGAAGGGGCAACGAGAGCGGGAAGAAGGGGCAACGAGAGCGGGAAGAAGGGGCAACGAGAGCGGGAAGAAGGGGCAACGAGAGCGGGAAGAAGGGGCAACGAGAGCGGGAAGAAGGGGCAACGAGAGCGGGAAGAAGGGGCAACGAGAGCGGGAAGAAGGGGCAACGAGAGCGGGAAGAAGGGGCAACGAGAGCGGGAAGAAGGGGCAACGAGAGCGGGAAGAAGGGGCAACGAGAGCGGGAAGAAGGGGCAACGAGAGCGGGAAGAAGGGGCAACGAGAGCGGGAAGAAGGGGCAACGAGAGCGGGAAGAAGGGGCAACGAGAGCGGGAAGAAGGGGCAACGAGAGCGGGAAGAAGGGGCAACGAGACACTTTTTCCTAGAAATATGCAAGTATTTTCTGACCAAAAAATAATTATTTTAAATTATTAAAACATGGAGGAGAGGAGATGATGATTATTTTATTTCTGTTGAATCAACTCAAAGCAAAAAAACCTTTGTTTCGAAGTTTCACTTGTTACCATTCTGGTGAAAGTCATCCTAAAGCATTTCTAAAGCGGATGAAAAAAAGCTTTAAAACTTATGTAACTGAATATGGTAGGTTTGGGGTTTTTTTTTTAGGTCCAGCACATATTATGATTTAAAGAAAGAAGAAGGGGGAAGGAAAGAAAGAAAGAAGGGGGAAGGTTGTCATCAGTTTAGATACCCACCAACCCTGCTCCTTGGGATTATTTTTTTTTTCCTGCACATCAAATGTTCAACATGTGCAGGCCTAGAACAGAAACTCCACTTCTTCAGAAAGAGTTTTGCTCTTGGTTATGCTCAGCTCTTGCCCCTTTTCCTCTCTTATTTCCCTGATGGAGATACCCAGCACCTTTCAAAATCTAAATACTTGAGCTGGGAAGGCGAAGCACTGCGGATGCCCAAGGTGAGCTGGCAGCTGCGACTGATGCTTTTCAGATTAGTAATCCCTAACCTGGTGTAAAACTTACTCCTCAGGCAGAAGAAATCACAGCTGGTTGTAGGACGTGTTTGTGCCCATCAGCTCCCCACAGCAAATCCCAGACACACCACGAAGACCCGTCCTGACACGCGTGACAAAGTCTCCTGTGGTGCTCAGAGTGATAAAGTTCTTCCCACCTCACCCTCCAAATGTCTCCCCTTCTCAACATAATTAGACTTAACCTGTTCATCAAAAATTCATTACGTGAAAAATTTGATAGATAGATCTCAATCTAGAAGCGACAGAGCTAAGTAAATTAACATCAGGCTGAGATTTACTGTAAATTACCCGATAGTTCTGAGCAGATACAGAATGCAAAACACGTGTTTGTGATGTTTGATGCAGACCAGACCCCAGACAAAGCATCCCACAGCCAGGCACACAAGGCAGGGGCAGAGAGATGATGACAATTAAGGTATCGTACGTCATTAACTCGGGATCCAGCATAAAACTCACCAGACACACACCTGCCGCCTGAAAGCTTTGCCCCAACACTTGAAAGGGGCTCACCTTCCAGCCCTAAATCTTTGCTGTGTGTCCACACCAGCACCTCCCCAAAGCTGTTCTGGATGTAGACTGGCTCTGCTCCTCGTAGGTCGAGGGAGGGGATTCTCCCCCTCTGCTCCACTCTCGTGAGACCCCACCTGGAGTGCTGCGTCCAGCTCTGGAGCCCAGAGCACAGGAGAGATCTGGACGTGCTGGAGCGTGTCCAGAGAAGGGCCACGAGGATGCTCAGAGGGCTGGAGCCCCTCTCCTGTGCAGACAGGCTGAGAGAGTTGGGGCTGTTCAGTCTGCAGAAAAGAAGGCTCCGAGGAGACCTTATGGTGGCTTCCAGTATCTCAAGGGGCTACAAGAAAGCTGGGGAGGGGCTTGTTAGGATGTCGGGCAGTGACAGGACTAGAGGGAACGGAGTGAAGCTGGAGATGGGTTGGTTCAGACTGGACGTGAGGAAGAAGTTCTTCCCCGTGAGGGTGGGGAGACCCTGGCACAGGTTGCCCAGAGAGGGGGTGGCAGCCCCATCCCTGGGAGTTTTTCAGGCCAGGCTGGATGGGGCTCTGGGCAGCCCGATCCAGTGGGGGATGTCCCTGCCCATGGCAGGGGGGTTGGAACTGGATGATCTTTAAGACCCAATCCTGACAGTTCTGTGATTCTATGATTCTCAGGCACCATGGAAAAAGGACTCAAGCACAGGACACAACGGTGTGAATGTTGCTGAGCAGCAGCACGTAGTGCTGGGATGATAGAAGGGACACGAAGACAAAGCAGAGGAGTAAGGTGAGATCTCATAGCAACCTTCCGGTACTTAAAGGGGATCTACAGGAAAGATGGGGAGGGACTTTTCTACAAGGACATGTAGCGGTAGGACAACAGGTCATGGCTTTAGACTGAAAGAGGGGAGATTTAGATACTGGGGAGAAATTCTTCACTGTGAGGGTGGTGAGACTCTGGCACAGGCTGTCCAGATTTGTGGATGCCTCATCCCTGGCAGTGCCCAAGGCCAGGTTGGATGGGGCTTGGAGCAACCTGGGCTGGTGGGAGGTGTCCCTACCTAGGGCAGGGGGATTGGAACAAGATGGTCTTTAAGATCCCTTCCAGCCCAAATTATTCTACCATTCCAGGAAATCCCCAGCATGTCTCCACCAGTAGGCTCAGGGAAACCATCCGCACTCCAATTCTTCAAAACCTCTTGACCTCTGCCCCTCTCACACAAGCCGTCGTAAAGCGTTTCTCAGATTTATTGCTGTTCTGACGGAGTACACCGAGCCAGCAGTATTCAGTGCTGTTTCTGCTCCTTTATTGGCTTGCAGGAGAGGAGTAGGGGCACTGCCCACTAAAGAAACTCTCAAGAAAGTTTGGAGCTCCCAACTTCAAATCAATTTTTCCGTAACTATGTAAACAATAGAGAAATTTTGCACAACGAAGCTAAATAAGTAACAAAATCCAAGGGATTTTTTGCATTGTATAATATCTAGAAATAGAACTCAGATGTGTAGAAGTTAAAGACTGTTATTAGCAGACAAAACCAAAGAGCTGTCTGTTCTAAAAGCCACTGTGAAAGATAGAGACCTGCATAGTTCAGAGAGATGAAGGAGAAAGAGTAGGAATTGTTGACTTAATGCTTTAAGGGGCTGGTCTCTGCTAAGCGATGGCACAGCTGGAATGATCTCCTCTGTGGCCTGTTGGCTTCTACAACAGAAGATTATTTTAATGCAAGATGATTTGTTAAGTAGTTTTGCAACTTCTGAGGACAGGAAAAAAGAAAAAAAAAAAAAAGTGAGAAATTGGTTGCCCTTATGGCTTTGCTTATGTTTTCATAAGGCAAATGTATCCTAACCCCAATGTTAACAGAAAAAAAAGATACTTTTGTCTAGAAATACACAAGTATTTTTTATCAAAAATTATTTTAGATTACTAAGATACAGAGGAGAATCAGATGATCATTATTTTATTTCTGTTGAATCAACCCAAAGCAAAAAACTCTGTTTCAAAGTTTCACTTGTTATCACTTCAGTGGAAATTATCCTAAGCATTTTTTTTTTTAGGTCCAGCAAATCTTTCGGTTCAAACACAAAAGAAGGCAGTAGAGAGTGGAAGAGGCAGTCAACCATTTCTTCTCAGTTCCTCCCTTCTCTCTGGTTTTCAGGTTGTCACCAATTTGGGAAAAGCATTTATCCATCAACCCTGTTCCTTGGGTTTTGGGGTTTTTTTTCCCCCATTTATAAAATTTCTCACTAAGCTAGTAAAGTTATTGCAATTTTCCAAAACCAAACATGTCAAAACAGTACGTAACAGAACGCAGAACTGCACCCGACCCTCCCTTTCCTCTCCATCCCTCCTCCCACCAGAAAGCCCAAATGCTTTAATTAAAATCGAACGAGTTAATCGCCCGTTCCCGACGTGTTACTGCTGGGCTCTGGATGTACCCCCGCATCCGCGCAGCCTGCACTTTCCATCCGTGCTTGGAGAGTACCAGGCAGGGCAGACAGCAGCAGTGCTCTGCAACATTTCCCCTAATTACAGCCCATTTCAGACTTTCTAATCGCCTGCAAAGCCGATTAAGTCCACGTCTTCGTCAGCCCTCGCTTAAAACTACCTCAGCCCCTGACAGACATTTCGCGTCGAAATACGCAACGTGCTTCGAGTCCTGCGCAGTTTCCCCCAGGTGAGCAAAGTCTCCCGGGTGTAGGCAAGCCTGAAGACCCAAAACCAGAACATTGCATTTCTTTCCCCAAAATGAGTCCGGGTTTTATGCCACTCCTCGGGTACACTCAATATATTTCCAACAGCGAGACCCTGTCAACTCCAGAGGTGTTTGTGGGAATGTCTGGGTGCAACAAGTCCAGCTCACCAAAATTAAGGTTCCCTTGAACAGTTGGCTAATGCCAGACTCTAAGAAGTTTCAGAGCACAAGAAATATCTTTATTGGATTTAATTGTTACCAGTTACTTAGCCTTCTTAAGAGTTTTGCGCTCGTGTTTGTAAGAGCTATGCAAGTGCTTCAGCCGCTACGTCAATCGACTTATTGTAAAATGATTAAATGAATAAATATTCGGCTATATGTACAAATGACCTATCCTAGGGGACAAGAGCCATTATTCACTGAGCATAATGCATCTCAAGGAAAGCAATGAAATTAATCAGAGGTCTGGAAAACCTGACATCTGAGGAAAGATTAAAAGAATTGGGGTTGTTTATCCTAAAAAAAAAAAAAAGAACACTTAGTACAGGACACGATAACAATTTCCAAGTGCATCGAAGGCTGTAGCGAAGATAGAAGGAAAAATCAGTTTTTCACATTTATGGTGGATTGGGGGGCAAAAAAAAATTTTAATTGTGACAAGGGTCTTGTGGCAGGGGAAAAAAATAAAAATAAATTGAACAACATGGGAGAGTAAAGCATTGGAATAGGTTTCTCAGGGAATTCCTACCACGAGAGCAGGGAGCACGCACACCTTGTCAGCGGAGAGATGGGCAAGGTGAACCGTGCTGGGAACACGGCCCCATGACATCCCCTGGTCCCTTTCCAGCCTCATTTTCCTATGAGCCACACAAAAGCTCACTCTATCGGAGAGGAGTAGAATGTCTTGCTAATTGAATGTCAAAGCAATTAAAGTGGGTATAGACTTCCCTCAACATTATCTTGACTTGATAAAATAAAGTTGTTTTGACAACGCACACTGACAATTCCCGACTTTCAACCGCAGCTATTTTTCCTGAGGCGAGACATGGAAAACGTTGAGACTTTAGAGTGAATTTTCAGCATGTAGGCAGAAACATTATTTTCTGAATATGCCTATTAGACAAAACCGATCAGCAGTTTTCAAGGTATTCCCATGGTCACAGACACCTAGTATCTGTGTAGTAACCTAAAGCATATTTCCCTCTCACTCTCCACACAGACGTTACTGGACTGCTGTGTGCAAATTATTCCTAAAGCAGCTTAACAGGTTTGCCTTCCAGACATGCTCAAGGTCATGGTCCAGCCCACATGATCATAGCTACAGTACTTAACACTGAACATTCAGATATTCCTTCATTTGCTAATATTCCCACACCCACTCGTATTTTAAGCAGACGTGATACATATGCATAAACACACAAAAAAAAAATAAATAAATCAATAAATGTCATTTTGTCAGTACTTCTGGCATTTTTTTCCTTTCCCATCATCTTCTACCCAGAGCCAATTCAAGGCCACCCTTTGTCCATGGGGGTACAGTTCATGCTTTGAAAGTGAGCTCACGTCAGTTTGACCTGACTGGGAAAAGACTGCAGCAACACAAAGCAAAAAAATAAGAAAAGGAAGGAACTGGTGTTCAAGTTGCTCGCCCTCACCTAAAAAAAGGGGGAAACTCAGGTGGAGCCTGTTTCAGCCGGGCTGAGCTCCCACTGAAGTCACCTGCCAGGAGCAGACACGTGAGCCTTGAACACAGCACGCGAGTGGCCGTCGTGGCTTAGACCAAAGACTTGTCTGCCTCGGGGGAGAGTTTAAGCATGGAGGGAACACCCGATGATATTTGCACTTTTCCAGCAATCTGACTGCTTGCAGCTCAGAGGTATCCCAAGCCAGAAGTGGGACCTTTGTATTTAAGGGCCTTCACCTCATCACCACCTTGCTCAGCTGCCATCTGGTCCCCATATAGACTTCAGGCACTGGGGAGGCACACAGCTTCACTACCTCTTGTGCAAGAGAGGTCTTTCAAGCCCTGCCTCTGCAAGCATCGTGCCCTCCTCCTCCTGAGAGGACAGCCAACAACTGATATCCAAGAACCATCTGAAGGCCAGGGTCGACCTCCCTCAGATGACCTCAGTCATAGCCTCTCAGCTGTCACCACGCCAGCCTAAAAAACCAGACCCAACAGGTCATCTTCCACAGCGAAGCTGCCAAGCAGCTTTGATCACCTTTCAGCACCCCTCCTCCATCCCTCCTGGTCATTAGGAGGGGAGAAGACCACTCCAGCATATGCAGGTCAGGACACGAGCATGCCAGGGGGCTGCCTCTGCAGGGACAACTGTGCCCACAGCCGAGTTCCGCATCCCTTTCCCAACAGTCCTACTGCTGCTGGCTTTCAGCCGATGTCCTCAGGTGCTGCCTGCTGTAAGAACTCTGAGATATGCTTAAATGCTTCTCTGAAGGAACACGCTGAACTTCAGTTGCCCCTTCTCCTCTTTTTTCAGATCTAAATTTCCCTCATATCCCCCAAAGAGGTACCTGCATCCTTACTGCAAATGCTGAGGTAGAGTTGACCACACACAGTTTGGTCCTTCAGCACCCTCCAGGGCCACTGATCATCTCAGCATCTCAAGGTGCAAGAAACACCCTCTTGAAAGCACTGGCATGGAAGAGAGCATATGCAGAGGAAGAAATGTCGATGCTTGGATGTGTCCTTCAATACAAGAGGGGAAAGTGCTGTGGGGAAAGCAGTTGTTTCTCCCAAAGCTCTTCCAGAGAACAGGGGAACAGGCTCTGCCAGGCTGGGCAGGAGCAGCAAAGCTCTGGCAGCGAGTGTCCTCCCCATCCGTAAACCCATGGGACTTCCACAGGAACACGTCCAACACGGCGCCTGGCCCCAAAGTCACCTAACCCAGCTTCATCTGCTGCAAGAAGGGGCAGAAATGAACTCTGTTCCCAAGTAACTCGCTATTCAGTCCCCCTTCCTCTTCTGGGTTAGGATTTTCAAAGTATCCTGTAAACAACAGGCTTTTGAGATTATAAACTTGCTTTCCCCAAGAGAAATCCAAGGAAGAGAGTGGATGAAAAAACCTAAGAAAAACGCTTTTCCAACAGCTAACAGTTTGTCTGACACAAGATGCAGAAGTGTTTAGTAAGTTACTTATGAAGAATAATTGGCCAGTTCTGTTAAGTAGAGGCATTTATGAATTCTGTTATCAATCTTTGACCTTTGCAAATTGTATTTCCAGAGCTCTGGCTGCACACCTTCCCACAGCACGGGCTATGCAAGATAAAAAATAAATGCCTTTATTTATTGTCATGTTTTTTTCCTGTCATTTGCATAAGTAGTCCATTAAATGCTGCTCACTTTTCTAATGCCTGCACTTACTGAGCTCAATGGTACAAGTCTCGAACCTTGCCAGGAAGACTCACCCAAGACTTAGTCACATTCCTGCCATGGTCTTCCTCACACTTCCATCACAACTTTAAAAATGTTTACATTGGCAAAATGCTGTATGACACTGCAATAACAACATTGTACACTACTGAAGAAGACTGTTCATTTGTTTAATTAGAAGTCACAGATAGACATTGCAAGGATGTGGAAATGAGCAGAAGAAATGGAAGAATGGGAACTGCTAGGGCACGTCAGTGTCACTCATGTACCTCTGAGCAACCAATGAAGAAAAAGAATGACTGCACCTGCATCAAACCACTCACTGAAGAAGTAGAAAATATTGGTTCTAGGTGTGGGGCCAAATGTGGTTACTCGTAGGCTTTCTCCTGCTGTGCCCTGGGCCAGGCATTGCTTTGTACAACAAAGCATAAAATAAAAACAAATAAAAACCACCAAACTAGAAAAGCCCAAGAAACTAAACAAACATGAAGAAATCCACGGCTCAAGTGTAAGGTCCATTGCCTTAAAAAGAAAAAAAAAAAAAAAAAAAAGATGAGGGAGGGAGGTCTATCAGTTACTCTCCTGATACGAACTAAGATAATACCAACAATTACAGGAATACAACACGCCTTTAAAGAAATCACTGTCGCACAGCCTGAATTATCTCAGCCCACTGCTGCTCCAGAGGAATACTACTCACTCCTTAAAACTGTCGGCGTGGGGATGAGCAATGCAGACAGGCTGAAGGGAAAAGAAAAAAAAAAAAAAAACAAGAGTCTGCAGGCTCCTCGTGACAGCAGCTCAGACCCCAGCCCCACTCACCTTCTGCTCCATCAGGGAGTCACCCGAGCTTACACCACAAGTAAAAGCACCCAAACCCCACAAGGTTAAAAGCAGCACCCAAGAATCATCTTTTTCCCGATTCTGTGTTCGCTATTGTTGGTTTCGCAGCCCCCTAATACTGCATTTGCGAGGGCGCTGCCACGGACACCCCAAACCACCTTTATCCCTGGCTCCATCAAACTCCAGGAAGAGCCGACCGCGCCACACGAGAGGTCTGGCCACTTCACCTGTGCCCGCCACGCTTCTGAGCGGCGCGTCCTTCCAAACCTTGGGGCGCTTCACACCTCTCCCTTCCACGGGCTGCAGAAAATTCAACTTCATCCGTCTTTCCTGCTTTCTCTCCCCACAGACGGGGCCACCCCAAGCCACGCAGACGCCTTTCGTGATGGGATCTTGCTCGCCCGCGCTTCGACAAACCCAGAGTGGCTCCACTGATATTAAAGGTGTTGGTCCAGACTTAGACCAGAGCAAACAAGCACGCGGCTTGACCTTTTCTCTCCTTCCTTTCAGGCTTCCTAATGTGCTTATTTTTCCTTTTTTTCTCTCTAGGAACGATAAAATATTGGTAAAACAGAAGGAAATCCCTCAAATACCATGTAAATTCCCCTCTTAATTTTTTCCGATTCATTTTGAAACGCCTTTAAAAAAGAAAAAGGAGGAAAAAAAAAAAAGAAGAAATTTGCAACACTTTTCCCTTGGTCTCTTCCATTGCACCTTGGCACTCGTGGGCTCTGCCCAGCTCCCCCCAAACTGCAGCCCCAGGTTTTTTGCCTTTGAAGGTTAATATTAATGAAATCTTAAGGACCTCGTTCAGCCGAGGACGCGAGCATGCGGATTCCTTTCTGTTGCAGCCTCGTCAAAGATAAAGAATCTTTTCTCTTTCCAGCATATTTCCCCCGTCCTTAAGTTTGCTTTTAACTCGCTCCTTCCCCAAAGCTCCCGAGGTTTCCTGCGTGGCATTTGCTTATTCATGTTGTCAGAAGCACACTAAGTGGATTAATATTACTTCTAGATTCATTGCCTCTTTTAAAGTTATTAGCAAGCACAGCCCTTCTGCAATGAGTAGAAGCTAATGATAAAAAATACTTTTATTCTCTGCCTCAAACAAAGTACTTTTGCTGAAATCAAAAAGTCCCACTTTCATTTGTGCCATTTTTTTAAGCCTACTAATCACAGCAGAGCGGCATTACTAACTTTTGAGTCATCAGCAGCACAAATAAAGCTTTCACAAATTGCAATAATTTCTCATCAAGGCTTCCCCACAGAGAGAAGGCAAAAAAAAAAAAGAAAGCCCCACCAAATTAACACAATGTCACGTATCAAGAGTCAAAGTCTGGTACAGAACATTTTTGGGGAATAAAGGAAACTGCAAAAAACAAAAGCAGAACAGCTAAGAAGAACAGAGAAAGTCAAACAGAGCCGTGCCTCTGCGGCAGCTCCGGGTGCTTCGGGGAGGTCTCCTTGAGCAAAATAACCTTCACCACCGACAGACCAGCCCACGCTGAGAACACGGCTGGGAGCAACCACCCCAGAGCAGGGCGCTCCAGACGTGCTCCTTTCCAACTCCGAGGGAGAACTCGCCATGTGCTGCAACGGTGAAGAGGAAATCTGAGTCCCGTCTCTTTTTTTATTTTTCTTTTACACTAGAAAAGAGGCAGATAATGAAGTTCTGATTCACAGAACGGATGCAGATGGAAAAGGCATCTGCAGGTCCCCCTGTCCCACCCCCTCGCTCAAGGAGGGTCTTCCCCAGCATCATGCCCAGGTGGCTTCTGAGTATCTCCACCTCCTCTGTGGGCAACCTGTGCCAGTGCTCCACCACCCTCACAGTGAGAAAGCGTCTCCTGACGTTCAGATGAACCCTCTTGTGTTTCAGTCTGTGCTCATTGATACTCATCCTGGGCTTCTGCAAACAGATCCTGACTCCATCCTCCCACAGCCTCCCTCCCGGTGGTCACACACGTTGGTGACACCCCCTCAGCCTTCTCTTGTCCTGGCTGAGCGCTCTCAGCTCACTCAGCCTTTCCTCACGGGAGAGACACTCCAGTCCATCAATTTTGTGACCCTTGGCTGCGCTCTCTCTAGTACATCCATGTCACTCTGGTACTGGGGAACCCAGAACTGGTTCCAGAACTCCAGAGGTGACCAACTGGCACTGAGCAGAGGGGAAGGATCACCTCCCTTGACCTGCTGGCAACATTCCTGATGCAGCCTGGGACACCATCCATTCTCTCCCCCGCACAGGCACATAGCTGGCTCATGGACACCTTGGTGTCCACCAGGAACCAAGATTACTTGTTTGCTGTAGCAGCATTTCTTCTTCTCCCCAACGGCTTCACCTCCAGCTCCCTGAGCACCTCTCTGCTGCTTATAAATGATCCCTGGGGCACCGCAGCCATCAGCTCAATTGCTCTATGAGAGAGGAATCCCTTCTACCACACCCAGCAAGTAAAAGTTCAGAAACCTAAACTAACGTGACTGTGATGCCACCCAACGCTCTCCTGTCGCCCTGACAAAAAGGATGGTCCTCCTGCATGGGCAGGCCTCATGGTCCTCAGCTTAAATAAAAGCCTGCAGGGATCCTTGATCCACAGCCACACCCTTTGGTATTTTTTTGCTGACGCTGCAACTTTGCGACGGATCCGGAGTTTTATTTAGACACCCATTTTAATGTCGAGGACAGAGTTATATTTCACTTTCTGACAAAGCTTTCTCCCTGCTCAGCTGTGGTCCCCAGTCTGCTGACACCACCCATGCCCCAAAGCCTTCTGGAAACACCAGTCCAGTAGCAACCTCAGCTCAACAAGGACAAGCTCAACAAACCACGACCTACGTACCTCAGCACGGCATCCACTTTCAGTCCGTTCTCTATCTGCTACACAAAGCTCTTCATTCTCATAGAATTACTGTCCTAAAACTGCAGCCTTCCAAACCCCAGGACCCATTGAAATGCCTCAGGTGTCCATACATTTTGAAATAAGTAACACACGAGTAAATGCTGCCCCTGGTACGCGATTACTGAATCTTCCGCAGAGAATGTGCCAGGATCTTTCTTTTACTATTCCCTTATTTTCTCACCTTCTCTTAAAATACAGCACGTCCATTAAGGATTACAGGGCAAGGGAATGGACTTTATTTAATATTAGTTTTTCTACGGTATACATAATTTGGAGTTTGTTGGGTCTGAGTCTCAGTAAGTTACGAGCTCAAAATTAGTAGACTAGAAAAGATTCATATTTTAACAGATCTCCACCAGGCTGCAGCCATCACGTACTTTCTGTCACCCCATCAGTAAGTAAAAATTAAGGTGAATTTATGGCAACAATCCTTATAACAGATATATACCAAAGTTTACAAACACTTCCTTACACCACCAGCCCCCTGCCACAGGCTCTTCCCAAGGACCTCTGGAAGCCAGAGGTGGCCAAGGGCCCTCAGTGAGTTCTGCCAGAACTTTGCACTTGCTTTTGCTGCAAAAAACCCCACAAAAACCAAAAAAAACCTACAAAACCCCCCCAAAAAACTACAAACCCCCCCCCAAAAAACCTACAAGTTGAAAAGATGGGGGATGCAAAGCCATCCCCCCATCAATCTAGACTTCGATTAATCCACGCAAGAAATTTTGTTGTCAAAGGAGACTTTTCAAGTTCTGCAGTTCCCATTCTCCCCTTTGACATGCCCTTACCCTCGAGCAGCAATTTTGCAAGCGTGAGGGGAGTGGGAGGGGAAAGAAGTGCTTTTCGTGTCCTTAGAAATGAAACCTCTTACTTAACGCCTTGCTAGGTTATCTGCAAAATGTCAATTCTTTTAGGAATTATTGTTGCAAAAGAGAAAATCAAGATCATTTACATCCATTTTATGCCCCAGCCAGCCTGGAACCCGCAGCCGCCGAGTTACTTTTTTATTTACTGCTGTTATGAGGTGTGAATACGAAAAGGTCTTTCTCTTCCTTCACGAACCTGAGCAACCGGAGGGAGTAATCCGAAATCCACGAGAGGGAAAGAATTCCTCAATGTGACTCTAAGTGCGCATCCTCTGAGGATCTCGGGTACCTCATCTCACAAGCGAAACAGGTAATTAGCAGTTTCAGTACCCAGACGTTCCGCGGCGTCTCCGAGAGGTGCCGTGCACGACGGCATCAAAACCTCTCCCATTTGTCACCGGAATAGACCCTGCTGCAGCAGAGCACAGATCCGGGGGTGCAGTCAATGACAGGCACGGACGCAGCAGAAAACTCTCCTCCTCAATGTTAAACCCAGGACAGAGCTGGTTATTGAAACCCATTTTTGCCTGCAGAACTCCAGAGTTGAGGCTAAACACCAAGAAAACATCACTAAGAGTGGAATTATGCACTCAAGGCTTTTTTTTTTTTTTCCCAAACAAACCTAAATCAAGCAGCCTCGTCACTTCTTTTTTTTCTTCTTTTTTTTAAATCTTAGGAGTAGTACTTTTCATCCAAAGCACAGACTGCCAGGGAAGCCGAGGTAACAGCACTGTGGCAGCGGGAGCTGCTGGGCAGGTAATCAGCTACAAAGGGAAAGTGCAATAAGCAAAGCGGCTGATTTTTGATCCTCTGTTGGGGGGGGGGGGGGGGAAAGAACCCACAAAAATGAAAATAAAAGAAAATTTTCAGAAGTGGATAAAAATAAATTCAGTTGGATTTATTTCACCTTTACTACTGCGAAATGGGGATAGCCATAGCAAGCTTTGGGGATTTTTAATTCTGGAGTTACTTTTTCAACGGGTGCTGGAGAATGAAATATCATGCCTAAAATTAAAAAAGTAAATTTTTAGCATCAAGAGGTGTTCAATTATAAAATAAAATAGTCACTGCCAGGATTTCTAACGTTTCATCATATAGGTGTGGTGGGTTGGTTACGGAGCAGGAGGGAACTGGCCACGTGGTTTTGAGGGACATTGGCTCCAACGCCCTCATCTCCGGGCAGACCCCAGGTTGTTCCAGCCCCGCATCCACCCCGTGCACGTCTGCTCCTCTCCCTCACCTAAAGGGAGCCCCAAAGCAGCAGCTGACGGCCAAAGCCCTGCAGCCACGTGACAGAGGAGTCCCACCAGAGCGGTGGGGTTTTGAACACCAGTCTGTAAATGAACAGAATTACGCAGAAAAATAATAATAAAAAAAAAAAATCTGAAATATTCTTAATTGTATCCTGATTCTTTCGATACTTTGGAATAAGAAGGGTGATTACAAAACCCACAGAATTTTAACAGTATGAGATGCAGATTGACCAGTAAATGTCTATGGAGAAATAGAGAGTAAATACCCTTTTTTAATGCACTTCTGCAAATGACTACCATCAAATATCTTTCTGTGGGGCTGGGTGTGAACATACATATACACACACAGAGCTAGGAACAAAAAAAAATTAAAAAAAAAAAAACCCAACAAGCAATAAAGAGTGAACAGAGAAATTGAGAAACCCTCAATAATACTTCAAGTCAGAAGCTTCAACAAATTTACCGGTGGGGGCTAAAGCACAACTTCTGCTGAAAGTCAAACTGAGGTGGGTTTCCCTCATCAAACAGATGAAATGAACTTGGAGGAGAGGGAAAAAAAAAAAAAAGAGGGAAAAAAAAAAAAAAAGGCAGTGCTGCTTCTCGTTTAATTTCCCACATTTACTTTTTTCCCCTCGCCGACTCCGGCTGTTCCCAGTACCACAGGCAGTGACATATAGACAGGGAAGGGACATGACATACATAAAGCAAACAGAGGCTGAACAAAACACAAGACGACGGCATTTACAACCCAGCTGACAAAGCCAGTCACTTCACTTTAAATAATGTGGCAGGCAGCAAAAATATAGTAATTACAAGAATTTCGTTTTCATTAACTAATAAACCAAGGAAAACAATTTAAGTATCTGAATGTCATTTTTCAAATGAAAATAAACTGTAAACATTTGAATAACATCACAGCAGGGATAATATACCTAAGGAAACCTATTGAAATATGCTGGCGAATTCATCCTCTTTTATCACATTAAAACTGCAATTGACTGTAAACCTCCTACCACTCTCCGCTGAGACTTTAATTGTAAAGATTCCTGTTACATATCATATTAGAATTTAGTTAAAATTGTAGAACACATTATTTCCAATCAGACAGCCAACCATCACTCACAAAGATTTTTAAAAAGGTGATTAATAATTCATCTCAGATAAGGAAAAGATCTATATTTATACCATCTTCTCAGCCACCATAAACTACCTGACAATTGTTCAGTAATGATGCCCAGTAAATTCTTTAAAATGGTAATTTGTCATTCTGTCACTTCATTTGTGACCTAAAATTCCTCACTTGAGGCATCATCAAATAAATTAATCACTTTCCAGGATCCATTTCTCTGTTCTGCACGTTATTATGCCCAGGCTCTCTTGTGTTTCTCTTCATTTACATATATTTAATGGCTCAGCAGTGGTTCACTATGGCACATAACGCACACATCTCATTACAGGTGAAATATTCTAACTGCCACTATCACTGGGAAAGAAAATAACTCTCCCAATTTAATTTTCCTGATGTAACAAAACCATGATTCTTCACTATGAAATGTTGATGCCATCCATCAGTCACAATCAATAAAATCATCATAGAAGTACGCCTTCTTCAGCATCGTTCCTTCATACTGGTATTATTTGAGGGAGGTAATTAAACTCATAATATGTAATGAATGTAAATGAAGAAAAAGCCCTCGTGTTCTCCCTCTAACTATGCTTATTTTACTGCTTTGATTTAAAGTATTTTTACATCTCGCAATCTATGAAATACACAAAGCCCTGAAGGAAAGGCGTCAGAAGTACAGTAAGCATCAATCAATACATATAATGACTAATTAAAAAGGAACATATTTTAACATTAAAAAACCACCAAATGCTGTTATTTATAGATTTTTCACTTAAAATGATGCATTCCCTCTGGACTAATATATTTGCTGTCTTTCTGAAATATAGATTGCAATACGCTAGTTTTAGATACTGTTGCTTGCATGTGTCAAAAAGGAGGAAAAAAAAAACCCCAAAGTGATTTAATGGGTAAATGGTTGTGCTGGACCAGATAAAGCCCACATTATATATTTATATACATGTGCAATCTATTCTCTCACTAGACAGAAATCCTGAATAATTTCAGTCTCTCATATATGTGCCCGTGCTCATATAAGTCAAGAAAGAAAACAGGCTCTTAGAAATATTAACTTTTAAAGAAGTCCACAAAAAAAAAAATAAAAAATGGGTTGAGAGCAATGCCTGCTTCCACAAACAGCAAAGAGACATCATCTCTCCTGTAAATATTCACACAACTTTGCTTACATTTAAAAAAAAAAAAAAACCACAATGACTAATGTGTGGAGCATCCTCCACGAGGAGGATGTTCCAAGAATGAAAAACGACTCCTAGTTTTTCCTCAAAACAATTCACTTTGGGCATTATTACAACACCGTGTGCATGCGGGGAACCGGATCCTCACACTGAGCACAAGGAAAACGTAGGAACAATGAGAACGTAGTTGGGGTAAAAAAATAAATTGAGTATCATTTTCATTTTCACAGCAATTTTCCATCTGGAAGGTGTATCCAACGGGGTGGGACAAGCAGCAAAAGGGGTCATCCCTGCCCAGGGTCACTGCAGCCACCCCAGCACGGGGCAGCCCTTGCTGGAGCAGCTGAAATGGGCAGCCAAGGGAGCCTTAAAAGCGGCAAGTCAAGAATTATCTAGAGCCTTAAAAAAAGACGTTAAAAAAAAAATACCAGGACTTCAAACCCACTAATTAGCGAGTATTTCCATTGGCGTTTTCTCTGGCTATTCCTCTGCGGAGCTCTGCACAGCCCAGTTGGAGCTGCTGGTGCTGCCAGTCCTCTCTCCTGGCTCCGGTTGAGCTGCAGCCCCGGCCCGAGGCAATTAGTGCAATTAGTGCCCGGAGCTCCCTGCCCGGCACGGGAGGGCAGGGAGTTGTCTCCTGTGAATGATGCTGGTCAGGGGCTCTGTGTGCTTCAGCATTTTCTCTCTCCAGCTGTGTCAGTAAATATATGAGCTCTGCACCTCCTCTGTAACCCCCGGGGATGGGGGAACCCGGGGCTGGGGGGGAACCCGGGGCACTGCCACCCCTCCGTGCTCTCGGGGCAGAAGGGCCAGACCCATGAAACCCAAAAAGCATTAAAGCATGTTTAACGCCAGCTGTACTGACCAGAAGATCAAAGGTAAATTTAAAAAAAAAAAAAGTCAGTTGTTTATTTCTTGGCACTTAACTAACAGATAAGGACTAGAGAGGGCTGTTCTCGTTAACCCCTCGATGCTGGGAGTCGCCGACTTCAGCAGCGCCAAGGAGCAAAACGTGCTACGAGCACATGACCAAGAAAAGGGGAATTTCTGCAACCCGGCACCATACAACGACCTCCCAGCTCACGCAGGCTCCCACCGTACCCCCGTATGTACACGGACACAAACCCACCCACGTTTTCTGCCCCTGTCTCCGAGCTGTTTTGCTGCGTGCTGCTGAGCTGTCATGTTCCCCTCCAGAGGCAGCTGTTCGAGGGGAAGCAAACTCTTGTCGCGTTCCTTCTGCAGGGGTTATGCAACTGTGTTCGCAGAGTGTGCTCAAATGTGGCAAGAGCACAATTTGCTGCAGGACCCAAGCTTAGAGTGCAGATTGCACCCAGCAAAACCTGGCTGTACCACCGCCACGCTCACTCGCCCTGCGGATCCCCTATGGGCTAGCTCAGAGACAAGGATCTACCCACGCCCACACAGAGCTCGCATTTCCCAAGACTGGAAAAAATCCAAAGAACAGAATAGGTAAGAACTTGCTCGGTGGTGTTTCTCTACCCATGTGGAAGTGAATCACAGAACCACAGAAAGTTGGGGTTTGGAAGGGACCTCTAGAGATCACCCAGTGCCACCCCCTGCCAGAGCAGGGTCACCCAGGGCAGCCACACAGGAACGCGTCCAGGCGGGTTGGAAAGTCTCCAGAGCAGGAGACTCCACACCCTCTCTGGGCAGCCTGGGCCAGGGCTCCGGCACCCGCACAGCAAAGAAGCTTCTCCTCATGTTGAGGTGGAACCTCCTGTGTTCTAACTTAAACCCATTATTCCTTGTTCTATTGCTGGGCACCACTGGGAAGAGATTGTCCCCTTCCCCTTGACCCCCACCCCTCAGATATTTCTCTACGTTAACAAGGTCCCCTCTCAGCCGTGTCCTCTCAAGGCTGGACAGCCCCAGGTCTCTCAGTCTCTCTTCACAGCAGAGATGTTCAGTCCCTTGATCCCCCTCGTAGCTCTCCCTTGGACTCTCTCCGGTAGGTCCCTGTCTCTCTGGAACTGGGGAGCCCCAAACTGGACACAGGATTCCAGGGGTGGTCTCCCCAGGGCAGAGCAGAGGGGCAGGAGAACCTCCCCAGCCCTGCTGGACACACTTTTCTTAATGCCCCTCAGGATCCCACTGGCCTCTTGGCCACAAGGGCCCGTTGCTGTCCCAGGGACAACTCACTGCCCACTGGGACTCCAAGGTCTTTCTCCATGGGGCTGCTTTCCAGCAGGACATCCCCTGATCTGTACTGATGCCTGGTGTTATTCCTCCTCAAATGCAGGACTTGTGCTTATTGAACTTCAGGAGGTTCCCCTTTGCCCAGCTCTCCAGCCCATCCAGATCTCGTTGGATGGCAGCACAACATTCCTGGGTGTCAGCCACCCCTCCCACTGACCACAGGAAGCCCAAAGCCAGATAATCCTACACATGGGAGAGCCCCACCTGCTGAGGGACAGCTCCATAGCCTCAACCTGACAGAAGCCAGGTCACCTACAGCTATATCTGAACCTGCCATACGGGCCCACCATCGTACCATACCTGGGGCAGGTAGTGTGAGTTCAAGGGGGATTTCAGTCCACGCTCACAGGCAAACACAAACTTTCACATCAGGTTGCAACACGTATTTCATTTGCCTACTTCTTTACAAAAGTGTGCGTGGTAGTTACTGAACTTGATCACCAAGTGCTCAAATCTCAAGGTTCAAAACTTCGTGCTAGAGGTGAAAGCTTGGCTTAAACCCTCACCTCCATTTTCTGTCTGCAGACTAAGTTGATTTACCACAGAAAAATAGTCCAAGGACTTATTAAAACAGGGGTCTGTTTCTCAAGTTTGGCACATACAAGCTCAGTACCATTCTGGAACCACTGTTTAGTCAACAACTCAAACCCAGCAATTCCAGACCATATGTCACATTGCCAGTGACTAGTTGAATAGCATTAGCACATCCCCAGTAATGTTCTCCCCGTTACCTGTACCTGGCATTTCTCAGCTGCACCGAGACCACCAAGCTACCTACCCAAGGCTTTATTTTCCTATTTTGTCCATTTAATTTCAGGCACCATTCAAACACCAACATCATGATGTCTGAAAACTTCAGCCCCGTCGAAGTAAACGGCAGAATTCTCCACAGGGCCAAGACTCCACCATTAAAGTAATTTCCAGTGACAGAAAAGAGGAAACATTGCATCGATGTATTTCTGTTTTTCTCCCTTTTTCCAATAACTGCTATCACTGTCGCTCGTGTGCGAGGCCCGTGAGATACGGCAGAACTAGCAAGGTTCTCTTCCCAGCCATTATAATACTTGCGCATAATACGTCTTGTGAGAGGACTATGATTCATTTTTACTACTCATTAGGTGGCTTTGCTGGTGCGCCATGAATATCGCAGTTTATGCACGAGAAGCCTGCTACCTGCAATATTTGTAATTCTTAAATTCTTTAATAACTACTTAGGTATCTGACAGATGCAAGAGCGCACATCAGGGTGAGTACGTTGTGAAAAAGGACCATTATTGCCTTCAGTTTGGCAACTCCAGTCTCATATTTATGATGTAAATGAGTTTGTTACCAATTAGGGGAGGTGTGTTTTAATACAGTTACTTATTTCTCTACAGCTCCCTGAAATAACACCAGTTTTCTCTTTAAAACTTCCAACAATTTTGTATTTATTTTTTTCATAAGCATCTGCCTGATGAAAGCTTCAAACCTGATAAAGAGTAATACCGCCCATTAGTGTTACCGAAGGCATAAAGCTAACAGCCTAACAGGGTCCCATCACCTCAGTGCACCGAAAACATTTGCATAGCAAGGACACATGCAAGGGTAAATGCACTTTTTAAAAAACAGAATAAAAAAAAAAAAGGTATGGACTAAAGATCAATCAAAGTTCTAAGCCCTTGTATCTTGGGTTATAACAACAACCGGCTCCTTGCAAGACATTCCAAGGTAGGTAATGAAGAATTTATAGTTTTCTGCAACTTGAATTGCAGGTTGTAGGCCTCGAAGATGAAATCTGCTCTCTAGGTGCAATGGTTTCACCACTGTGGTTACACCAACCTTTGAAATAACTTCAGCTCAAGGCTGACCGGCTGCTCGGGAGCACTTTGCAACTCTCGAGTCAAGACTGACTTTTTGCAGGTGACAATGAAGAGATGTCTGTTTCATTAGACACAACAGGACTGCAAAGATGCCATAGGAGACACGATTGTGGTCCATATCACGGCTTAAAGTAAATTTACAATGTTAACAAAAACCTCAAGGATTCCCAAATTTTAAGCGAAAAGGCCCAAATTTGACGTTCAGAGCTGGGCTTTGGTAAGTGAGAGGGAGAGCAACCCACGGGCAGACACGTCTGCTGCTGCTCGGCACGTCCCTCCCAGGCTCTGCTCCCCAACTCTCCCGGTTTGCAGCGGGAGATCGCTGTGGTGGTGCTGCTGCCACTTCACTGGGGGCACTAGCCCTTTTGCCACACCAGCTTTCCTCAAACACTGCTGACACAGAGCTACGAGGGTAATGGAGGGACTTGGACACCTCTGCTGTGAAGAGAGACTGAGAGAGCTGGGGCTGTTCAGCCTTGAGAGGACACGGCTGAGAGGGGACCTTGTTAACGTAGAGAAATATCTGAGGGGTGGGGGTCAAGGGGAAGGGGACAATCTCTTCCCAGCGGTTCCCAGCAATAGAACAAGGAATAACGGGCTTAAGTTGGAACATGGGAAGTTCCACCTCAACATGAGGAGAAGCTTCTTTGCTGTGCGGGTGCCGGAGCCCTGGCCCAGGCTGCCCAGAGAGGGTGTGGAGTCTCCTGCTCTGGAGACTTTCCAACCCGCCTGGACGCGTTCCTGTGGGGCTGCCCTGGGTGACCCTGCTCTGGCAGGGGGTTGCACTGGGTGATCTCCAGAGGTCCCTTCCAACCCCAACATTCTGTGATTCTCTGGCACACACCTAAGAGCCAACAGCATCGACAAAAGACACTGGGACCGGCACCACCTTCAGTCTACCTGGAGAACAAACCTACTGACCAGTGGAAGAGCTCAAAGGTGGACTAAGACCCTGCAGGCAACCAGCCCCAACACCTGACTTCCCCACCACAGCACCCTGCGCACTGCCGTCGCGTCGCCCTCCCCAGAAAACAATATTTGCGGTTGGCTCTCGTGAGGAACTGTCTGTCTGGGGCCCGCGATCCATACATCTGCAAGTACATTAGGAGCTGACACCCTCTGAAACGCTGGCAGCATCAACATCTAATCGATATGCATGTTCACCAGCAAAGCTGACTAGTACATCTGTTCTGCGAAAAAACATACATTCTTGCCTCTAGTACAATCACTGTAATTAAAAATTAACATGCATTAATTGTTGGAGCTGATGTAAACAGCTGATGTTCCACTTAGCCCTGTCTTCTGTACATATCATTAGGCAAAGCCAAATATTGTTAAGTAAACAGGCAACACTTACAAAAAGAAATAGAAAACTAATTCCAACTAAATAAATTGACAACACGGCGCAAGTCATATTAAAACAGTTGAGATAATTATTAAGCTACTGGACTAACAGAGAGAAAAATCATAGAAGACATACTTAATTGTTTGAATCTCATTTCAGTAAATGTATTTAGGCACAGTGTGAAATATAATTTAACTCGAACGCGTGTGCGGTATTTTCCCAGAAGCAGGATGAGCAACACGCTGTTGAAATAAAACTATAAGTTGGAGTCTGATACGCAGGTAAAAACAAATAACTCCTCAAACGCAGCAATCTCAACCAACTGCCTCAGCATCCAAGAGTCTCAAGAGAAACGCAGGTTGGTTATGCAATGCTAAAGGTTTTTTCTTCCTCAGATACATCTGCGAAACTCCTGTCAATACCGGTGGGAGCTACATATGCAGACACCAAGAGAAGAGCGTACTCCTGAGGAGTTACAGCCTACTTTTTATCATTGTTATTTAAATGTCATAGCAAAATAATCTCTCCAATTTGTATACCAAAAAAAAAAACAAAAAGGAAAAAAAAAAAAAGGCAACTAAAACCCCAGCAAATCTGCTCGGTGCTCCTCATCCAGAGTTGCTGCTGCTTCAGATCACAGCGGTCTCGCTGCACATTGCCTGGGGGGGTGTCAGCTGCCGGTACCCCCAGGCTGCTCGCCCCGGCGCCGGGTGCCTCCGCTGTCAATCTCGGCGCTTCTCCCGCAAACGCAGGGGAAAGCTGAAGTTTAAAGGACGCGGGCAGGTGAGGTTAGGGAGCTCTGCAACCAGAGAGCACCGTCGCTCCTGGGTTTTGCGGTGCGTGAAGGGGCGAAAGCATCGTAAAGAGGGGGCACCTGCCCATCGGGGCTGGGATGCCCAGAGCAGATCGCACAACAGCTCTCCTCGGCTGAGGGAAAATCCCCCGATTTTGTGCACGAAGGGAAAAAAAAAGGGGCAGGAGAACCCAGGATCCACCAGGCATTCTTTCGGCAACACGCTGAATTCAGGGGCTTGAGAGCAAGTACTAATTACTTAGTGACTCTTGTCATTTAAATGAGTCAGGAGTTAGTGGAGTTTAGGCTTGGTATGAAAGACAAAATTTTGTTTGTTTACAAAAAAAATCAACTTCAAGTGGGAATACCATGGAGGCTTTTTTTAATAGACAAGATAAGTTTCTAGTCGTTAATTATTATTGAGGAATCCTGCTCACCCAACACCATTTCTACACAATTCCCGTCACAGGTTTTCCTCTGCCACACCAGCGAAGCCAGCGCTGGCACCCACAGCCACGCAGCTTCTGCTTCACCCACAACTTCCATACCCACGAGGGATGAGTTTGGATACCGCCAAATCCAACAATCCTCTTTTTTTCCCCTCTTTTTCCTGGGATTTGTTTGAAAACTTAAAAATGCAACAAGACAGTTGCACCTTAATCTCTCTGCTGCAAAGTGGACTTGGGAAGCGGGTGGAGAGGAGTGTGGTCCTCTCTTTGAGCCCGTGTGGGGACACACCTGCACACGCATGAAGTGACACCATCTCCTTCTTCCCCACCTTTGGATGGGGAAGACACAAGGAAGAAGGGCTCGCTCGTTACAGTGACAGGAACACAACAGCTACAGACTAAAAATTACATCCGCACATGCTAGGAACTCCAGAGAAATCGCTGGAGAGTTCCAGAAAAGTTTACGAGTTAGCTACCTGGAAAGCACGTGGGGAAAAGACACTTGTAGACAATTTCTCTGCAATTGGTTGTCCCAGAATCACAGGATTGTTGAGGATGGAAAAAAGACCTCTGAGATCACCAAGTCCGGCCTCTCCACAACTGGAAAGTCTCCGAGGCAGAAGAGCCAAGCTGTCCCTCCCATTACCAATGCAGAGCCACAAATAACGTAAATTAAGCAAAGTTGGAGCGTACTTGGCCTAAGCAGCCCCACTAAAATGCCGCAGACCAGAGGATTTTGGTGTTTCGATGCCGTTATTTCAGTTTTGCCGTGGTTTCAATGGTGTGTGAGCATCTGACTTAAAGTGGGTAAAACATTTTAAGTGCTCAAGGACCTTCCCGCCGCAGACGTTCATTTTTAACCAAATACCTCAGGTTTGCCTTTTCTTAAAGGCCCGCCCCACCCCGCAGATGAAGCTCCCGCCCCGCTCCCTGCCCTGAAACCCCTCGAAGGTTCACAGCACTGCTCAGCTGTTTCATAACAATATCAGGCTCATGATGAACCAAATGAGTTCTGATTTGTGCTATTTAATGTCCTAATGGCTTGACTAGTTAGGTAGATAATTACACAGTATGATTTATCCAACCCATTTATAAATATTTATAATAATGGATAGATTAACCTTTGGGATTTCTATCTCGCAATCCCTTCGGTGGAAGGGGGGATCGCTCCAGCGTGGCGGCGAGCGCCATCGCCCACGAGCAGGTGGTGGGACGGGGATTCAGCTCGGTCCACGGTCCCCGTGGCCAGTACCCAAGGGTGAGGGGTCCTGGCCAGCACCCACCCCCACTGTCACAGCCAGCCCCGTGGGAAAGAAGCGCGCCTCCAGCTCTATTTCCCGATTTTATTCCGTTGGGGGGAAGAAAGAAGAGCAGAGCTTTGGGGTGGCAGTTTGGAAGAGCGTCCTCGCCCAAGAATGGGTGGGGAGGGGCACGCGGCAATTGGGGATGAGTCAGGGTGAGTCAGGGCAGCCCCCCACGCCCCGAGTGGGCACAAGCAGCACATTGTCATTGTCACTGTCACCGGCGTCAGCCGGCCCCGGGACGGGAACGCCGACGCTTTGCTCGCCCGAGACAAAAGGGTCAGTGTCTGTGCTGGGGCCAGAGGAAGGGCTCGACCTGCAAAGAGCAAGCGGCAGCTCGGGAAACAGGTCAGAGAAATAGGTGTATTTTGAAAAAAAATGCTGCCCCAGATTTGGAGTTCTGCTCCAAATGCTTTTTCTTTTTAAATTTTAAAAAAATCATCCTAATATGGAAAGAGTAAGATCTAGCACTTTCTGTCTGGCAGCACTGCTTCTCAGGACTAGCAAAAATATGCTAAATACACACTAGATGCAAACAAAGAATAAAACTTTCGTCTTTCATGGTAATCATCTTTTCGGATTTTTTTTCTTTTGCCTTTTGCTGGAGCAGATCCAAGCCTATGCCTGTCACATTTCTGAATTTTGTTACAGTATAAGCTTTCCAAATTACAGATTTTGCATCCCAGCAGTATAAGGAGAAACGACGCTGTAGTCCTTGGCCAGCATTCATGAAAGTCAACAGAAACAAGACACAAGTCTCTGTACATACTTTGAAAGACTCCTCCTGGCATCACTGACATATTGCAAACCTGATTCTTCCTCTATCTTGTAACTTCTAATATTTCACAACGTATCTCCTTGCTTTGGAAGAGCATCACTATGTTTAGATTTTAAATCATTAGAGTTATGTTTAAATACAACTACTCTGGCAACAAAGTGATAAGACATGAGAATAATTGCAAAGAGAAATAGATTTTTTTTATTTCGCTAAAAGGCGGAACCACTTTTAGTCTCCGACATTGAGCTGAGGCACCGAGCTTTCCTATCACACACTGAAACAGATTCATTTTAAAAGCCACTAAAGAACCAAAAAAAAAGGCACAGGATGCGAAGCAGAAATATTTTAAGGGTTTTTTTCTTTATCAAGTTATCAGAAAAACTTGACAGAACAAATTTTGGGCTTAAGACCTCATTTTCCCCTGCAAACTATTGCACCTATAAATAATACAGTGTGCTCGTAAAACTGATCAGGGGATTAGATGATGACACTTTGGGGTCTTTTTGAAGGGTCGTGAGAGATGGGTACTAGAGACACTAGGAGGGTAGCTAAGCTCTGATGAGGAGTGTCAGAGAAAACACCTACTTGAAGAAATTCTTGCTAGCAACACTGGGATTACAGCAAACACTCCACGCTCGGGCAACGCTTTAATTTACAAAGCAACACGTTGAAGAGTTTGCAGGCGCAAAACAAAGCGACTTGTGAACGTGTCTGTGCGTCCTCCTGCTCTTGTACAAAACGGTGTTGGAGCTGGGAGTTCAGAGCCCAGCGAGCAGAGCTGCCCAAGAGGGTTAACCAGCACCTGCTCCTGGCAGGGCTGCCCCAGAGGAGATGAAGGGGAGAAGTCAGGACTTCCGCAGCTGATTCCCACCTCCACCAAATACCTAAAATTCCCAAGCGCTTCAATTTCATCGCCCCTAAACTTGGCCTAGAACCCACAGTGCTCCACCCCATGTGAAAGCACGCGTAGCAATTCTTTCCCGAAGACCGTATCCTCAGAGCTGACAAGTGATGAAACCCCCTCTACAATTGGTAATCCGTCTGGTTATTGAGAGAATGAAATAATTAATAGGGAAAAAAAAAAGGCAAAAAACAAACCCGAAACAAAACAACCCACACTGAAAACCTAGACCTTGCTTTCTGAGATTCCTACATATATATATATATGAATATATAGATATCTATATATCGACATATATATTTACATGCAATTTTTTTACAGCCCCTGCACAGTTTGCAAGGGGGGGGGCAATAGGCACGAAACTGTTCCCAGACATGGATTTGTCACAATATGACAGAGTGTGGCATCAGATCTGTATGGGTGTTTTAGAAGAACTTGTTTGCACAGCTGGTTTTTGCGGCGAGTCGAGTCCCCCTCGCTTTGCCCGGGCTCCTCTCCGTGTAGAATTTCACCCCGAGCTCAAACCTCTCTGTCAAACCCTGGGTGCCCGCGTGACGCCATTCATTTACGATCCGAAGGTGGCTTTTTTTTGTGGGACTGGTCCAAATGAGAAGAACGGTGCGAAGACCAAACAGTAGACAAAAAACCTGCCTCCAACAACTTAACAACCCCCTTAAAAATGGACACACACTTTGCAGCACAATCTGGCACAAGCATTTGGATGCAAAGCGAGCTTTCAGAGCAGCGTGGAAACGTTTTTTGGTGGGATTTTTTTTTTCTTTTCCCCCTCCTGCTGCTCCTGTCTCTGCCCATTGGCAGTTTTGACGTGCATCATAATTCCGCAGTCTGCTCGGGATGTCGGAACCCGGTCGGGGAAGCGCTCGGGGATCCTAAATCAGCCCCCGGGATTTGAGCGAGCACGGGAACCTCGGGGCTTGGCACTGCTGCCGAGATACCAAAGATGGGCTCGGCCCCGGGGGAGAGCAGAGACACAAATGAGCCACTGGAGACCTCCTCCAGCTGTGCCGCGCGTTTGCCGAGACAGAACCGCGCCGTGCCGCGCGTCGCGGCTGCCTTTGTGCCCGGGTTGCTTTAGGCAATAACACATCCAGCCGGCTGGGGAGCCCCAAGGGCGGCCGAGCCTTGCGTGGAGAGAAGGGAGCAAACGTGGAGCATATTAGCACAAAACCCTGCCAACAGCCCTGCGCAGGACACACATTTACTGGTGGGAAGAGACAGCACCAGCTGCGCGGCTGGTCAGACCCAAAACCACACCCTTGCACCTTCTCCATCCGAGTGCATGAGCAGCCTGAAGGGCAAACACAGCGGGTTGCAAAGGACGAGGATTTCTTGCTCACATGCTAACAACGTATTCCACCTGTAGCCAACATACTGAAGAAAAATCCACAGAATAGGTGGGGGAAAAAAAATAAAACAAACTGTTACTGGAAGGATCCTCCTCACTAGAGTTTGATCTTAGGCTTCCCTGGAAGGACCAGGCAGCTCTCACGACGGGGCTGGGGGCTGCTGCCCTGCCCATCCCTCCCCTGGTCCCTCGTGAGAGACTGGCCACGACACAACACCCCAGCTGAAATGAGGGCATGGCAGTGCCCACAGCCTCTGCCAGGGAGGACATCCCCAAGACCCTAATTTTTTCGGCATGCCAGGGAGGTGCAGATGCATCCCAGCGCCAACGATGCCCGGCCGTGGCGCTTTCTACTCTGCGGAGCTCCCACTTGGTCTCCATGGAAAGAAGAGTCTGGGGTCTGGGAGAGCCTCACAACCTTTTAAAGTAAATAAACTCCAGAAAATGTAGTAGCCTCCAATGTGACTATATTCTCTGATAAAGCATTAAATGAAACATGCCATTCCCAGTACAAATAATTACCTTTGTTTTCAACATTTTGTCTAGTGCATCGCAGGAGGCTGTAGAACAGCGCGAGCCTTTTTTTCTGATCTATAATCAGACAGTTCATAAAAATCCTAATGGAAATGAAGATTTTGCTATTTGGAGTGGTCAAATTTCCATTTTCAAACACATCACATTTTAAAACCCAGGTTGGCATTTTGGTTTGCTGAGAGTTTTAGGATAATAGCAAATTACACAGAAAATCTACCAATTCTTTGTCAAGTGAACTATGCAAAAAGGAACCATTAGTTCATAGTTCATCTGTGAGATGGGAAGACATCCTGAATAATAATTTTTAGAGACTACAAAGGGCATTTATTCGCAAATAACGCTCACATCTACAGAATTAAGACTGCCCCTGCTGTCTATAAAAGCCATTGTGCTCAGATTTTGCTAAAGGTACATTTAAATAAGTCTCTTTTTCTCACTGAAAGGGGTAAGGGAACCTAACCATCTAAGACTGCCTTATGCCAACCAGCCTCCACCCTACATAAGATTGGCTTATGCCACACAACAGCAGGGAGGGAGGACCCCGAGGTGGCTCCGAATCCCTTCCTGGGAAGCACCCAGAGGCCCCTCAGACCGTGGCATTTGGGATCCCAGTTCCCCCCAGGAACAAGAGCTTCCTCCATCCACTCGTCCTATTAATACCGCTCACATTTGTTCCCAAAAAACAGCTTTTGTGCAGGCTTCCTCTCATATTCACCCACTGTTCCCTGCTTTTTTTTTTTTTTTTCCTTCTGGCAAGATTAAAATGCCACTCAAGAAACCAACAGAAACCGTTCTTTTATTCTGTGCAAAAGTTTGACTCGGCAGCATCACGGAGACTCCCAAACCAGAGCTTTGGGCCCTGTTATTTAGAAAATAAAAACTGTACCTAGAGCAGGCTACGAAGAAAAGGTATAAAAGACTGGTTAAACCAAATTAATCTGCTTTTCTTCCCCCCCTCCCCTTAATAACAGCGCCCTGAGGCACAACCCGTGCAGCAAACTGTCTGTGGCTCACACTTTGAAGCGAGTATGGAAAAGGAACCCCGCCGGGAATTTGTTGCATTTGCTACAGCACTGGGACACACTCATCTGTAAATATATTTATTTTGGCTTTGGGGATCTCGAGTGATCTTAAGTGTGATGTTTGTAATAAGCCTGGGCTAAGTGTATTCCTCTAACGGGGCGACCAGAAGGGCTGCTCATACCTTCCTGTCGGTTTGTTGTAAGAGACAAGAACGCACCCGTTATCCTCAGTTTGTAGCTCATGGACTACTGATGAGCAACTGCAACACAGGCCAGCCCCAACACCACCTGTAAACCCCGTCTATTAATACACACACCAAAAAGAATTTTTTTTTTTTTTTCTGGCCTGCTAAACAACCATCCTTATTGAGTTTTACAGCAAAACCTTGTGGACAAGAAGGCATTTCCCCAGATAGCCTGACCTTTTTCTTAACTTCAGCAGCACCCAGCAGACACACAAAGTCCCAGCCACCACCAGACTTGGGGACTTCACCCTAAGAGACAACCTGAGAGATCCCAAAGAAGCATCCAACAAACCATAATTATAAAAAGTATCCAAAAAAATGGTACATTGAAAGCAAGCATCAGTTCAGTTTGTGCCTAACAGTGTGGGAAACAGAACACAGAAGTTTTTATAAAGCTCATTTTGCCACTAGAAGAGTTTCAGAGAACCTCAGGCTCTACCAGAATAGCTCCAGAGCTCCTTGCCCTTATCCTCAGCTCAACAGCAGCAACTCTTAAAAAAAACAAGCAGCAGAGGCAGAAACAGAAACTGAAACCAGCCAGAAACAAAGGAGTTAAACGCAAGCTTCCAGCAGCCTCAGAACCACATCTCCGCACAGAAGTTATATTTTGAATACATTTCTCAATCGTTGCTGTTAAAGAAACAACAAATAATTTATAAACGTGGCATAGCAAAATAACCACTTGGGTTTTTTTTTCCCATTTCTACTCACCAAAACTTCACTCTCTTGCCCCCAGGACTCTGCTGGAGCACTTTGCATTCCTGAGAGGTGCTTTGCTCTAGCCTCCCCCCCCAGCTAATGAAGGAAATCACCCAGGACCCTCCTCTTCCTCCTCTTGATGGGGCACCTGAGTGCAAGGAGGAAGAGGAGGGTGATTGCCATCACCGCCACCTGCAGACCTCCATGGTCACCTGGGGTGGGGGTCAGCTGAAGCACCAGCAGTTGCCTGCGGGAGTAATGGAACTGGCTTGCCTGCAAACAAGCCTGGTAGGAAAGAGTTTCTGTTAAAAATAAAAGGATGTAAAAAGCCCTTAAAAGCCTCCCAAACTGCGACCCACTTCAGGAATCACAAAGAAATCAATACAGCTTTGTGCACGAAAGCTTCGCGCTCAGTCGTTGATCAGTGGATTTTAAAAAAAAAATTTCCAATCCTGCATGCACCTCTTTAAGGTTTTTGAAGCACCATGATTTCGCACGCTTTAAATAATTCAAATAACCATTTGAAATTCTGATCTTCACTTTTTTTTTCGTTTTCGACAGCCAATCCCTAAAGAGTGAGAGTTTGTGAACAGTTTCGTTATTTCAATCAGAAAGAAGGGATGCTACACCTCTTTGAACACAGCTTGTCCCCTTTCTGCATTGTCCAGGTCAGCCCGGGATAACTCCAGGTGCCTGCAGGAGAGAGGACTTGGCACCATCTCCAGGTCCTGCTCCTTCTTCTTCAGGAGCCACACTTCTACAATTCTGCTTCTTTCCCAAAAGAAACACGGTGCTGTAGGAGGGCATAGAAGTTCTTTGGTATTTTACACCCCTTTTGCAGCTGGAGCCCAGGACAGTTAATCCATCCAGGCACTGGATTTCCCTTCCCATCCAGCAATTGGCTCAGGTTACTTCGTTGTTAAAAACCAAGTGTCTCCTTGCATTTATTTTTTTTTTTTTGCCGGCAGAGCCGTCTCATTTATCCCCTCTATTAAAGATTCAGCTGCCGTGCATTAAATGAACCCGTTTCACTGGCAGGTGCTTGCCGGTTTTTTAGGCTTTAAATGGTACCATTACTATCATTTATAAGGATAACATCACAATTAAGAATGTATGAATAATTTAGAAATGAGCAAGGCGCATTTAGTTTCGCACTCCGCCTGCTGAAGAGGCTCTAAAACACAAGGTCTTTATTTTATGGCAAAACACTGTTTTGCCTTGGTGAAAGGGATGAAAAGTTACTAATTTCAGGGTTTGGTTCCAACCCTTTAATCTTGCAAATCAATGAGTGGCTCGTTATCTCCTGAAGCCTCGGCAGGGCTGCTCGCAGGCTTTGTCTCATTCCAAGACTCGTACCTGGCCCTAGGTGGGACAAAGGGGAGGCCACCTGAGAAAATCGTCACTTTGTGGAGCTTTTCTTCTTAAATCCCAACTTGTGCTGTTGGCAAATACTGTGGAACGCGCCCGTTCCGTCGCGATAAATAATGGCCCATAATTAAAATTCCATTCCGTTGTTGGGAGCGGCGTGATAAACTGTTTGCGACTCGGTAATTCTATTTATTAAAAACAGGGGCATTAATTTTGACACGTTGAATTATAACGCAGACAAACAGATCTTGTGTTTTAATTAAATGCTTCTGTTTGATGAGGGGGTTTTATATTAAGATTTAATACCGGATTCTGCAATTCACGCCTTACGTGGAGGGGTAGGGTTCCCAGGGGAGCTGTGAGCACAACCTCCGCTGGAATTCGGGGGGCTCTGAGGAGAGCCCCCTGTGCCTCCCCAGATGGGGACCCCCCCTCCAAGGCTGGGACTGACCTCCTTTTGCCAGCGCCTTTACCTGCTTCTCCTTCTTTTCCCATGCTTTAATGATGGTTCCAGGCTGCTGCCACTTTTCTTATTTTCTAATGCTGAAGCAGAGCTGAATATTTAAAAAAAAAAAAAAAAATAACAACCATACTGCTTTGAGGTTTCTTTCACATTAAGCTACATTTAATATTCATTTCACATTTTTTTTTCTATTAATTAAAAGTAAACCGTGTATTGTATGGTACATTATCCCTCTAACAGCCCCATGTGGAGATCATGAAGTGGAAGACTAATGGTGTAGACTTTAGCATTTAGTTTTAACCAGAATAATTTACATATCTGTGAGAAGAGTCCGAGGCATGTGTAAATAAGCAGAACTCTGAGATATCAAGACCCTTGCTTAGTTTACTGTGGACTGGAGAGCCATGGGCTGTGTATTTATTCCATCAGTCAGCTAATTTAATGAGACTTTATACAGCATCTATTTCTGCAGAAGACACAAAACTTATTATTAAGGAGAGGCATGTGGCAGTAAGAAAAATGTGTTTGTTTGCTTTTTTATTCTATTACCCCCAAGTAGCAAAGGTGATTCTATTCACTGTTCATTAAAGTTTACCTTTATAATTTATCAAAGGAGACCGATATCAACAGCTTTATGCTGAGATTTCAAAATTCGAGGCTGATTAAAATTTAATGTAAAAGGCCACAGATTTGGGGTGGGTTTTCAAGAAAAACAGCTTCCCAACTCGAAAGGATAGATTTCATCGATGTGCTTCGCTATTAGAAGGCACTAGAAAATACATTAGAAGCGCAGCCTGCTCTCTGAAATGGCGTTTCCACTCCAGAATTCGGCGTGGGGCTTTTACCAGAAGTTTCAGGAAAAAGAAAGTTGTGTTGGGTGCCTGAGGAGCTGCCCCGGCTGAGCTGAGCCTTGGGCAGAGCCAGCCCGTATGCAGCCCCCCGCTCCGCACTGTGCTGGCTGTAAAGAGAAATAAACCAGAAAAAAAACCCAAGCAAACAACAACAACAACAACAAAAACTACAAAAAAAAAAAAGAAAAAAAAGAAAAAAAATCAGGAAAATGACAAATTCATGGATTTGGCTAAATCTGAAGAACAACCACTGTGGAAAAAAAAAAAACCCCAAATATTTTCTAGAGAACCATAAAATAGTTTGGGTTGGAAGGGACCTTAAAGCCCACCTCGTTCCAACCCCCTGCCATGGGCAGGGACACCCCCCCACCAGACCCAGGTGCACAGAACACCTGGCATTGGGTGTGCGTGTATATATATATATACACATATATATATATATATATGCATATATGTATATACATATGTATATATAATTCCCTGGTATGGGTATTCCAAAGCTACAGAATGCAGGTGTTTTATCTTGAAACGGTGTTTTCCTTTCCAATTTGCTCAGTAGCTTAGTCTTTGAACTCCTTGGAAAATGGCAGAAGAAGGGTTTCCATTCAAACGATCCAACTGAGATTACTTGGTTCCTCTGTTAAACTTGGTCCAGCGAATGGACAAACCCGTCAGGGACATCACGCTCCCACCAGCCGCCCTTCCACGGCTGCCCTGCACGCTGCTCACCAGATTTCACGTGGCAGAACTGCAAGGAATCCCTCACTGGATTATTTGGAGAAGAGTTTGAGGTGGGTTTCTTTGCTACAGGTTAAGACCAACAGAATATGCACAGCCACGGGCAGGCATTAGAACAGCACCAATACGTTTGCCAAATTAGCTTTCACGGTTTTTCTTCTTACTGGCATTTTTAGAAAATTAATAAAAACAAGTGCTACGGGTACCCTGTGGAGTATTTTCCACAGAAAATCCCACGGCATCCTGTAGGATCCACGGCGGTGACCTTTTTTTGTTCTGTCGCCCCTGTGTTTAGCAAGATGAGCTGCTCCTGGCAGCTGGCTGCCAGTGACTGAGTTCCCCCCCAAAATTGGCGTTAATTTGCCCAAAACCCCACTTTTTCTAAAGGTTGAGCACCGGTTTCAAGTATCGTTCCTCTCCCGTCGTTCTTGCGTGAAAGCAAAGGGAGCGGAGTCTCCAAGCCTGTCTCTGCCGCTACGTGATTAGTCCCACAAATCTCATTAGAATAATAAAAATATGGCCTACTTATGGCTTCAATTAAATGTTTCCTAAGTGAGAAATAATTAAGGATTTGCAGAATCTGGTCTATGACTAAAGTAGAAAAGCAAATCCTGCTCTCTTTGTTGACACAAGGCGTCTGCTGATCACAGTAGGTCTGTGCAGTCACACCTGCAAACAGGGTCCAGCACTAGAACTGGGCGTTCTGGGATCTCTTAATGTCCTGGGTTTAGCTAAAAACCCGGTTCTGTTTAGCGACATTTGTATTCCCAAATTTAAATTTGCATTCCCAAAATTTACATTTGTGCTCCCAGATTTAAATCTCTTGTATTCCCAATTTTTAAATTTGTGCTCCCAAATTTAAATCTCTTGTATTCCCAAATTTAACCATAAGACATTTTTTTTTTCCGTGGGTACTATAAGGACAGATTTTAAAATGACTAAAACAGATTCTAAAAGAAAAAAAAAAAAACAACAAAACTGGATACCTGCAGAGAAAAGTACGTGTATCAAAATGTTTACTACAGCTTTATTATAGTTGCGCTTGATGGATTGGCTGCATTGCACACAACAGTAAATTCCTTGCAAACAAAGAGTTTATGACCCCAATGAGACGGACAAATTAAAAAAAAATAAAAAAGACTAGGATGATCTATTTTTAAAGGAAAGGGCGTGCAGATGAAAAGGAAGAAGACAGGCAGTTGAAAAATATTAAATGCTAAATAGTTTTAACTGCCAGTGGTTTGAAGCGAGATAATGACGTGAGTATTCCTCGGAGTCACAATAGTGGTTGGTTTCTTGTGTTTTTAACTGGGATTTTGGTTTCTGGAGATAACAGGGTGCTGGAGCCCCAGCCTCTGTTTTACCGTGCATTTGCTTTGTGAGCGTGCTTTTTCAGTTTCCGATTTTTAGGCAATTAGTTTGCAGATGTCACTAAATAAATGGCATTCATTCCTTAAGCAGGAACCATACCTGTTAACCATCGCAGCGTATTCTGGCTTTAAAGCCGAGCTTGATGTGCACAGCATGCTCAAAAACTGTACTCACAGTTCAAATGAGCTGGATTACAGACCATGACCACTGAGACCCTCACATGACAAAGCCTTTGTGTAATTAATATGCAGGGTAAAATGCTCCCTGGACGGCTGCTAAAGCGATTTAAATCATGCACATAAAAAATGTAATCACAAATTTAGCATGGTGGACATTGTAGTCACACTGTGCTTGATTGCATAGAAGGTTCCAAGTGTGTTTTAAATGTCCTTTAAGATTGAGATTAGGACTTGTACTTACAAGATGCATATTAATCTAAAACTCAACATTTTTCAGTGTGGGATCACAGTAGGAGAACATTATGGGCAATAGAGGTTCATTCTAATCCCAGTAGGTAATTACACTTTGAAATAATATTCTTTAATTAAATCTTGTTTGCAGTTGATTGATTTAAACACTAAATCTAAAAACCTAAATTTGAGTTTTTATCAATTTTTGATGCTTATTGCGCAGAACTTGGGCTTTAATTGATGTTTCTGAAGTTTTTAAAGCTCCTGTCCACCGTATCCTAGCTGAATTTATTGTAATTACCAGCATCATTCTTTTGCGCCGTGAACAACTTTCCCCAGAAGCACGACAGTTTCAAGTACTTTTAAACCGTAAAACGCAGGATACATACTTGCTGTGGAGGAAGGCCAGTGTTGCACGGAGGTTCCTTCAGAAAGCACCCGCTTACACCACATGAGCTGTTTCCCAAGCTCTGGAGGAGGGATCCCACTTTCTGAGCATCCATCACTTGCCGTACCGGGAAGCGACGCCGCGGGCTAGCACAGCGGCTCGGGGGCACAAAGGCTGGGGGTGGGTGTCGTTAAGTTTTAGGGGCAATATCATCACACCTTAGACACAAGGTCCCACCGCCTCTGCCACAAACATCTTGGTTCTCTGCTCCAAGATCCTCTGGTGCATCTCTTGCTGGGGATGTGGGGCGTTTGCGGGGGACGAGGCTCCTACCACCAGGTCGAAGGCTTTGGAGCTGGAGATGGTGCAGAGATGATTTGTTTCCTCAGACTTTTGACTAAGAAGGCAACCAGGCACACAGAAAGGGTACAGATGCTCTGTTCAGGTGGGTTTTGGTTTAATTGAGTGTTTACAAGACACAGTTGTTTCACTGTGTTGGGTTTTTTAACGCTGATCTCCAGCGCAACAGATACTCTGCGTTGAACTCCACGGTGTGCTGCTGGGGGACGTCCCTCCTATCAACGTGATGATTTGAAAGAAGTGCAAGAGCGCCAGGCCAACCTTTTGCCGTGCTGCTACAGTCACAGTAAACCTATCTCAAGGCTAATTAAATCAACACACAAATGCTCACCAACCTCATGAGAAATGGAAGCTCCCCTGCGCATCCAGGGCAGGGCGCAGCAGGGAGCTCCACCACCAGTTTTGGGGCATCTCTGCAAGCACCACACAGAAACATAATCCCAGAACTGATTTGTTCAAGATTTAGCCATTAGGAAGTAATGTAATTAAATAGAATCCTAGAATGGTTTGGGTTGGAAGGGACCTTAAAGACCATCTAGATCCCCATGGGCAGGGCCACCTTCCACTAGACCGTGTTGCTCAAAGCCCCGTCTGGCCTGGCCTTGAACATTTTATATAATATATATATTAAAACTTTAATAATTAAATTACAATAATATGAAATATTATAATAATAATATGAAAATGTTTAAACAATCAATAATTTTAATCCTAAATTTATAATAAAAATTTAATCAGAACAGCTTATGCACCGCATCAAGAGGCACACACCAGTGGTTGGACTTCATGCAACCATCGTGACGTCCAACCCCTACTTTCCTTGGAACGGCGGTGGGCAAAGCCTGCTTGTTGGCCACCTCATCCCAAATGGCCTGCTTGTTGGCCACCTCATCCTCAAATCCCATTTGAGGACCCGAATTTCACTGAGGATGTTTCATCCCCCAAGAGCATCCAGGTTTCTCCCCATCCCGTGGCTGGCATGGCAAGGCTCTGGACAAGGTGGAGAGCGGAGCACAGCATGGAGGGGAAGGGTTGGGACCTGATTTCCTTCCCACCAGGGGTTTCCTTGCTTGAGGCACTGGGCTTTTTCCCCTCCCGGGCGGGCAGCAGGAGGATGGATGCTCCAGCGTGGATGGCCCACGCAGGCTGAGTGAAGGAGGAGAAGGTGCAGTGCTGGGGGATGTGGAGGACCAAGTGTGGCAAATTACACACATGAAACTTTAAATACGCCTCTACAGGGCTGACCTTTTGCAGCACATGAAATTCCGCATCCAAAACTTCAGGGATAAGTCGGCTGCGCTGAGAAATGAACTTTAAAAACATACTGGTTTGCCATAGCCTTCCTTCCCGTCCCACCCAGGCTGGGAGAAACGGGCTTGGATTCAAATTTCACTCTGCTACATAACGATATCATGTACGTGTCTTACAGTAAATTAAATTCATGATACTATATATTTAATAACAAAATTCACGTCTTACTGCAGCTGCATTTGTCACATCTGAGGAAAAAAACCCAAACCAACAACAGACGACTGTATGGAATGTTTTATTAAGATGACTTCACTGTTGTGAGAAATGATTAAGTCACTATAAGAGCAAAGTAAGACCACAGGCCCTCATTCATTGTAACACTAATATTAATCACACAAATAATATAAGTGTCTTACAGTAATCCGCATTCCCTTAAAATATATATTATACGTCCTGAGGGCAAACAGCAACGCGACTGACTTGGAATAAATCCCTCAAGCCATAGTGGCCAGCAGAAAACCATTTGTATTCTGACAGATTAATGTATATTTTGTTATGCGTAACAAATGAAAATATTTACAGCGCTATCGGAGAGAGCTAAAGAAAAATTAACTCTCACTAATCAATGCATTTCAAGCACGACTTTAAATTCTTTCCAAACCTCACAATGTCCTCCAAAAATCAGCATTAAAATAAACAGGCGCGTTTCTATCAGTTTGGCTGCGGTTACTCATTGTCGTTGTACTTAATCTCGGAATTTTTAACATAAATTAAGTACTTCTGATGGCATGAGGTTGGGGAAACTTCAGGTGAATTTGCTAACGATGAAATGATTCAAAAAATAATTTAAATAAGACCCTTCGCTGGCACGACGGTAATAGGGGAGAGCAAAAACACACGAAGAAGAGAAACGAGTCGTGTCGGAGGCAGCTCAGAGGCACCGCACGCAGGGCAAGAAGTTTGCCTGGGAGGTGACAACAGCCAGTGTCCTGCTCCCCCGGGGGGGTTTGGGGGACCCGGGCACCATGTCCCCCGAGCTCGGCACCTGCCGTGTGCGCTGGCTCAGAGGGATGAGGTGACACGGGCTGAGCCACCCAGCGTTTGCGAGATGGAGCGCAAAAAAAAGGGGAGAAATAAGGCGATGCTGTGCAGAACAGCGAGCTCGACCCGAAGGTCAGCTGGTAATTCATCAGGAAAACGGTCAGCAAACTTTATAAAACACATCGAGTGTAGTTCTGCCATCAACCCCAAAACGAACGGGTCACACCCATGGTGTGTGAGGACATGGCGGCAAAATCAAACTTCACCCCTCTGGTGAGCTGGGAGGGTCTCCAATTCCTTAAAGGCAGGGCCCAAGCACCAGGGGTTTGTAAGAGTTTAGAAAATACTTTTTTATTATAGTGTTAATAATGTTCTCGCAGTCTTCTCCTGAGCAGGTATCTCCTGGCAGCACGCTGCTCCTCCAGCTTTTCACGATTTCCTCAGCTAATATCTCTCGAGTAACCTTGCCATAAACTCCGCTCTCTACAAGAGGAGTACTACTCCTTGTATCAAAGAGAAAACGTTACCGCTCCTAATGTGACTAAAAATTGACTGTCCTTCTACTTAACCTATTCATCCCCATCTCCTCCTCCTATTATTTCCGAGCAATTTCGCAAGATGACTATTATGCAAATGCTACAATAAAAAAAATCTTATTTTCTGCTTCCTTTTCAGAGCCCCATTCTATTTACTTCCATTCGCTCACTCTGATGGACTTCTTGAACAAAAAAGGAGAGCATAAATGTGTTCATTATTGACCCGAGCCTGAGGAAACTCAGCATGAGGTCAACTGCTGCAACAGAGATTTACAAAATCCCTTCCCACCCAATTTCCCTGATGCGGTGCCACTGTGACTTCTAAGGCTCCGGTATTTAAGGCATGCTCAGCTTCCTTAACAAGTTCTGCCGTTCTCGTTGGGACTCCCACACTCCTGGTTCTTGCTCTCCTAAACAACAAAAACTGGTGCAAACCACAGGATTTCTCTGCTCGTATACTGGAGCTGCTTCCCAAGACCAGTTCAGCATCTGAAGAATATCACTCCTGTAACACTGCAAGACAGTTTAAATCATTTTTCATGAAATTTTTGAGACTCTTCTCATTGAAACCCAACACGTAAATCTATACAGAAATATCTGCTATTCAAGAACCTCCTTCACACCTTGCAGACGTTGCTTTTCCTACGGAAAACCCCAAAATCTCGGGCCGAACAGTGACGCTCCAAGTTCTACCTGTACTCCAGCCAAATGATAATTACAACTAATTACTGTGGCTTAGGATGCAGTAATTAATATAAACGAATGCATTAGCTGATTTTAAAAATGAAGTTTGTTTAAAGTTCTGCCAGGCATAAAGAATATGTCCATAAAGAATATGTGACCCAGGGAACAAATGCTGGAAGGGACTCCTGGAAGGATTCGTGTTGTTCTGCCTGTAAACAGCGTGAGTAGCAGCAAGTAAGGATAAATCTGTGCAAGAATAAGATCTATAAACACAAGAGACACAAAGGGTCAACACAAATTTGAGGACAAGGGCTGTAAAGTATTTTTGTCCTATAAACACTGCACAACTCTGTTCCTTTTTTAAAAAAAAAAATAGATTTTTAAACTGTCCAAACTTGTAAGTGCCCTGAGCCCTCTCTTCCAGAAAGATTAAACACAGCAGTGCATGATAACCTGGAGCAGAACTATTTTTAAAAATTATTTATGATTTCAGAAGCAACCCAGCACTTCTCCTGAAATTCAGGTAAGATGAACTGATGGACCTTCAAACCACAGCTGTGTGAGGAACAGCCAAAGCCCCCACCACACTCATGAGTGCAAAATCTCAAGGCAAACGTTCAATGGCAGCAGTTTTGGCAACAACTCTCTTCTCTCCACCAGAAGCTCCGGAGATCACAGCGCCTGTAAAGCTGAAGCCTGGCAGCCCCACGAAGCACCCGCACCTGCTGCTTTGGGGACACCAGAACTAGAAAAGGCCCTGGCTTTGGGTGCAGGAAAGGGTTAACTTGGCAGAGCAGAGCATCCTCACCTCTGCCCCTCTCACACATCAGAATCACGGAATCACAGAATGTTAGGATCAGGATCAGTCCAGGCTCAGCAACACCTTCCCAGTGCCTGAAGAAGGTCCGACCTTCTTCTAGGTTGGCCTTGCCAGGTGACCGAGATTGGTGAAGCTCAAGGTAGATGTTGGCTGAGATGACATCCTGCCGCAAAGTCCTCTGGCAAAGCCAACTCCTTAACAGGGCTGGAAACACCTTTTATGCCCACAGAGGGGAAAAAAAAGAAAAATTAAAAGACAGAAACAAAGACCCACCCAACTGCTTCCTGAGCTTCCAGATGGTGTGATCAAAATGGTGTGTGGTGCCCACGGCAGGATCTCCAGACCTTTGCAGTGTCCTGCAACCTCTGCAGACACTCAGCTCCAGCTTTGAACCTACATTTTCAACAAGTTACTGAAATCACGCCAGGAAGCAAGGACAGGCCCAGTCTTGGACACAAGCACGTCCGTGTGACACCACCAACTACATGGACATAAAAAGGCGTTGTTCATGGTGCACTATGGCCGTGGAGGAGACACCTCTGACCTTGTGCCTCCTTGACCAGTACCAGGAAAGGGGCAGAAACAGGGAAGTGAACCAGAAGTTGCTTTTGGGGCACAGAATTTTACTTCTGAGGGCAGAAGTAGGACTCACCCCTGTACCAGCTCAGGACCTAAAACACTTTGGGGACAACTCTGACCCATTCTGCAGGCTTTGTCATCCACCAACTCCCAGTTTGCACGGGTGGGCTGGCCACTGTTGACCAGTCCAGTCCCACTCCACAGCCACAGCTTGGCGTGAGCTCACGGAGTATCTGCCGGTGGAGCGAGGCAAGGCACCGTGATTTCTGTGCTTTCTTCTGTCTCACTGACACTTCATAGAATCACAGAATGGCCTGGGCTGGAAGGGACCTTAGAGATCATTTTAATCCAACCTCCCTGTTGTGGGCAGGGACTCCACCTCTCGACTAGCTCAGGCAACACGTGAGAACCAAACGGGAATCGAACCCGCGACCTTCGGTGTTTCAAGCACCACGCTCAACCCACTGAGCTAAACCGACTTCCTGGGCAACGTGATCTTGTGTAGTGGCTCTCCTTCAATACTTCCTTTTTTTTTCCCCTAGGGTTTGGGTTTTCTATTTTGTGGCTTTTTTATTTGCATCTTGCAGCCAATGCTTAAGAATTTAAGACCGTTGTTAATAACCTTGCTCTTTCCCCTTCGCATTTGCACTTCTTCAGCTTTTCCTCTCCCCGTTGAGAGCAGCTTGCAGACCTCCCTCAGACCCATGAATGCAGATGTTACGGGAGTGGAAATCCCGATCCTCCTTCTCCCAGGCTTGTTGTTTTGGGTGATTCTTCCGGCCTTTCCCCCTCATGGCTCCCTCTATGAAACAGAACCACTGGTATCAAGCTGGAGCATCCCCAGCGTTACCTGCCTTCAGGTGGGGGTCTCTGCCCAGGGTCCTCTGTGTCACACGGCTCAGAGCACCCCGGAGGCGAACAGAAGCAAAGATTTATGGTTGCCTTGGATGACATCAAACCCGAGTCTCCAAAGAAAGTTTTAGGGATGCAAAATTGCATATTCCTTTTCTACACGTTCCTTGCGCTTACAGAGCAACCCATTATTAAGCTATTAATCACCTCTCTCAATTAATTGTTCTAAAATGACCCGGGCTTTAGTAGTCGTGTTGCAATTGAAAATCTCACTTATTTTTTGGAAAGGTAGGTTACAGGCAGCGGTAATTTGAGGCAGCCGAGCTATTAGCCACTGTTTAGAATCTCAATTACCCTGAAGAAGGATAATTACAAATAAAACAAACTTGTGATCCCACATCAGTGAGAACGGTTCTCTCCTGCTTCATGGAATATACCAGCAGTTTTTCATCCACTGGATTTAATTTCCACATGAAAAATTGACCTTAACAGTATGAAGTATGGCTACAAGTAAAAACTGTGTTTTCATTGAAGAGAATAAATGCATTTCCTGAACGCTGGCTGTTAAAGCTAATTGATTTATTGGCTCTCTATATAGTGTACTATTGTCTTTGCACTCATGGGACAAGGAAGCTCTTGAGAACAGAACTAAATTCTGCCACAGCAGCGTGACAGCTGAAGAGGGCTTATTTTTTTTTTCACTATTTAATATAATGTGCAAGTTTCTCAGAATAAAATCTTTCTAGGATAAGCAGAAACGAACTGGACTGTTAGCTTACTGGATTTTTTTTTTAATACCATAATGTTATTGGGAAGTTAACAGCACTGGCAGCAGGTTATTTCTTTTAATCTCATTGCTTTCACTGTAAAACATCTATGCTCGACAAAAGTAGAATACTAGTCAAAAGAAATAGGAAATTCCCTCTTCTTTCTTACTTTAAGGACAGTAGTCAAAAAGTCAGTACGAAATAAAGGCAGTGCAAAAATATTTCTGCCTGGTAATGAAAACAATTTTAAAATTCATGAACCAGCCAAATATTTGTTATTATCTCTTTCTTTTAGGTTTTATGTAAATCAGCGCCTATAAGATGAGAGAAAGTGCTCGGTAGCAGGTGGAAGCGAACTCACATAATCATTCCAATAAAAAAGCCCTGAGGAAAAACAAAATAAAATGAAAAATCAATACAGGATGTTGTTCTCCAGATATACTATTTCAAATGTAGTATTCGAGAGCCGTGCTGTTGTCCTCAGTAACGGATGATCCTTCTAGTCTAAGATAAGCTGAGGGACAAATTCTCCCCTCTCATATGTATAAAAATCCTCCAGAGCCTGAAGGAAGCCACGGAGAGGAGAGCAGCCTGAACGTGGAGATGTGCTTTGCAAAGGAAAGTGCCTGAACGGAGAGGAGTCAAAGCTGAAATAGCTCAAAGAAAGCTTCCCCGAATCACTGGATTTTATAGCATCAACCAAAAACACCCAAAAGTTTTCTGAGATCACCCAACTACCACAAAAGGGAAAGCCCAGAACAGAAATCTTGTTCAAAAGAACAAAAACAAACAAAAAAAAACCTCTCCGAAAAAAAGAATATCAGCTCAGTTATTGGAGGGGAGGCTGAAGGTCGTGGCCACCTCTTTTTTTAAGAGCACATTTATGACCTCTTCCGCTGACCCAATAATTCCAATTCCCAGACTACCTCAATCACGCCTGCCCTTAGCGCTATCTACTGCTTTCGTGATGCTGACTACCAAAAGGCAAGTTTGTTTGAAAACCTGGCTTCCTCCAACTGGAGAGGCAGAATAGCTGCTGCCAGCCACAGCAGGTGAAAAAGAAAACGAGACTGAACAAGTGACATTTATAGGCAAGAAGGAAGAAACTTTATCAAAATGGGTAGAAGACGCCTAGTCAAAAAAGCAAATCTAGGTTCCTTGTTCAGGAATTTAATATCTAGGCACTTAAAAGGTAGAATGGAGTAGACTGTTTCAGTTGGAAGGGACCTACAAGGATCACCTAGTCCAACTGCCAAGTACGCACCGAGAAACGTAATATTCTTTTAGAGCATGAACAACTTGAAGCAGCTTCGTTCTGACAGAGCAAGTGTTGTGATGGGAATTTAGCGAAAAAAAAAAAAAGGATTTTCAACTCTCTTAAGTTTTAATATAGAATACCATGGAACTGGCATAACCAGAATCCACTGGGTTTGTTTTCTCCAGCAGCCCAAGGATCATTCACATCTGTTTTTTTTCTCACCGTTTCATTCCGTTTGCGCAGAGCGCATTGCCCGTTCTCGAGGCTTTCCTCTGCCCATACCCACAGCTGCCACCTCGGCCACTTATTGGTGACCAAGAACAATTTCTGCACCTGTGTTTCCAGTTCCTCTACTCTTTTCAGCACCACTGATTCCTGTGGCTGGGGAAAAGTCTCCTCCTTTCACTCATTTTATGGGATGCCCCCACAACGGCAGGCAAGACCCCTGTTCTGGACTAGGCAGAAAGGGCTGCAGCCACGCACATGGGTACAGACGCAGAATCTCCAAATTCTGATGCCACTTGTTGTGATTTGGAGCCCACGAGGTGGTGTTTCTCTAACGGTAGGTACAAGTGGGGCCAGTCGGGGCTCTTCAACGAGTTGTGCTGGTGGCTGAGCTCGGGGAACGTTCTCCCATCAGTCCAGAGGGCTGGATGTGGCACTCAACGCCGTGGTCTGGCCAGTGTGGTGGCGTTGGGTCATCGGCTGGACTTGATGATCTCAGGGGTCTTTTCCAGTCTCAACAACTCTGTGATTCTGTGATCAGCCCCTTGGTTCTGACCCACGTGGCTTGGCTTGGCCAGACTGCCCGACGAGTTCTGCAGCGGATTAGGAAATGAATAATTAAGCTACAAGAAACAGGTGAGGAGACTCTGAGGGGGAAAAAAAGAAAAGAAAAAAACCTGAATTGCCAGAACCCGGGTGCCAGGCTGCCTCGCAGGTGCTGGGCATGGCTTTTGCCATCAGCCCTCCTGCCGCAGGGGCGCATCCTGCCCGGGGGCTGCCCGCCTTCCGCAGGACACCGGGCTGGAAGCGGCGGTTCTGGAGCAATATTTGCATTAGCTCTTGCTATAGCAACACAGCGCATCGGGACGGAGGATTTCCTCCGCCAGCCGCCCGTTCTTTTAACTACTAATTCTTTAAACCATCAACATTTAATCAAAACTGAGTTTTAAAATCCCGACTCTTATCACAGCTAGTATTTATAATCCTTTTTTCCAGACTAGATGTTTCCAGCTCGTGTTACATCTTTCATCTTCCTTGTGATTAATTTCAAGGTCTTTACTGACTCGAGCGAGATTTTTTTTTTTAAATCTCTTTGTTTTAGTTTTTTAAGCTTTTAGTCCATTCTGCTGGTTCAGAGCAGCCCTCCAAATTTCACGAGCGTTTTGTGTTCAGCCACTTCAGTAACTCTGGGTTTTAGGAGAGTATCGTAACGGCGACTACCTTATTATTTTAATGCATGCAATAATTTGAATTATAACAACTGCAAAAGTCAGGCTATTGTGTTTTATGGATTATCAACAGCCTTATGACCTTGAAAATAGCCGAGTTGACTCACTGATTTTTACAGTTTAACGGAATAGTCGTGTAGCCTAATTTTATCAACTTTGTCTAATCTTGTGAAAGTGCAATGCTCTGAAAATAGATAAACGTCCGTTTCAGACCCACCTCGGAGCGTAAGGGAAGTTTGTTCTTTCCTAGGAATTATTTAAGGACGGCTGTCGAACCGGTCACACGACACATTAAAAACTTCCCAGCGTTTGTCTCGCTGCAGCGTGAAACCAAGTCCTTTAATATACAAATGACAGAGAGTAGCATTGACCCTCATTTAATTCCTCCCTAAAATACGAGCCAGCAAAGGAAAGGTAAAGAGGAAGAGCGGTTAACCCCTGGTGACCAGAGGTGCACTTGATCTGTTATTTTGTATTCCATACTCTTCAAAGAGCAATATAAACAGAATTATTTATGCCCAGCAAAATGTTGCTTAATTACTTATGCACCACTGTTTGCTTGTATTTTAAGCTCTCTCTACCACCCACAGGCAGACGTTAAACAGCTGCTAAAAGCTAGCTTTAGTCTTGCCTGTTTGAAATTAGCATACTTGAGCTTTGAAAAAACTTTGTTGCCAATTTACATATGCATAGAGACTGATATTTAGACTCACCATATGATATGTCCCTCAAGAGCTTTTCTTATTGCCTCCATCCTCAGGTCTCAACCTAGAGACTGTAAATCTAGCAGGTGATTAATTCTATACCCTTGAGAAACTAGCAATTAGCACTTGCAACCAGTAAAAAATTGTCATTTCAAAACCCTGTTTACTATGCCCGTGTATTTTCTATGAACTCACAGTTAACTCTAAATAGATATATATGGCAATAGATTTGCACTCGCTTCTGTCTCTTCATGTAAAAATATAATATAGCTTCCAGCTAATCAACCTATTAAACATGGTGGAAAAAAAAAGATTAAATAATTGGCATTCCTTTTTTTTTTTTTTACTATTATTATTTATAAAATGGGAAGATGCAGCAAGCATGAAAACACCATACACGATGTTTTATGTTACCAGACCTTAATCAGCTCATTTCAACATGATGACTTTGTAGGGTTTACCTGTTTTGTGTCAATTCTTATCTCTGATAGCTGAAATTACCGTACTTCCAGATGTTCTTATGCATTATTGAGGTCTTCTGCAGTAGATGCTGGAAAAGGTAAGATAAGGTTTTATTTCTTTGTAGTAGTCACAACACCGAGATCAAAGGCAGTAAAGTGCAGTGCTTAGTATTGAAAACTATGATGAACTTAACATTTATTTTCAAGTAGAAAATCTGTCATAAAACTGCTCGTCAGTCTTCAGTTAACCGTTTCAAGTGTAATCCACTGGACCCAGGCAGAACATTTTGAAGACTTGGGGGTGCTCTTCCTAAAAAAAAAAAAAAAAAAAAAAAGGAGGATTTAATACTCATCCAGCGTTTGCAGGAGCAGAACATCTCCTGGAGCTGGGGCTCTGCACGGAGCCCCACGGAAGCCTGCTGGGAGGTGGGGAGAGGGGCCGGGAGCATCTTCTGCCACCCCCGAGTGCACCTGAAAGGAGGAAAAAAACCAAAAGAAAACAAAAAAAAAAACACACAGAAGCAACCGCTGCTTGGAACAGAAACTGGTTACACAGTGCCTGGCAGTGGAGTGAAAATACAAGTCCCCTCCATGGAATATTTCCACTTGACTATTTCCATTGAGCGGTGCAAATCCATACTGGCTTAAACCCTTTCTACTGGGGTGGGGAACCTGCTGCGCCATCCCAATTTTAGAGGTGATTTGGGAATTTTAAGAGTGTTTCAGGGTAAACCTGGTTTAAAAATCCTAAAGTCTTTTTTCCCCCCCCCCCCCCTTATCGTCTTTGTAAAAAAAAAAAAAAAAAAAAAGGAATCAGTGCTAAATGTAAAAACAGTCACTACTACAAGGATTTATTTTTTTTTTGAGTTGCACAGTCATTAAGGGGTCTGCTGCAAAAGCCTGCTAGACTTTCTGCTAATTACATCATCAGATCATCATACTGCTAAAATCAGTTGCAGAATACTTGTACACAACTAAATCCCTGCTTCTAATTACTATTTTAGTCTCTTTTTCCTCGTGACATGTTGGTGATAGATCATTATTTTTTCAGCAATTTGTTCGCATTTATATGCGATATAATTGGATCTGATTAATTATTATGATTAATGACTGCAGAATTTCCTTGCGAAGCTATTAATACTGGTAGTATCAAATGAAAGACATGGACAAATTAAAGCCAATGGAGTCCTGTTGCTTGCACTTACAATGCCTGGGCTAAAGTAACCCTTTGCTGTTCTCAGCTCTGCAATAAATACGAAGGTTTAACTGGGATTTCCCTGCAGATCTGTGTGTTTTCAAGTGGTATTAAAACAGAACTAATGGGTAAGAGATACAGATTTAATTCTTAGGTGGACTCCTCTACTTGAAATTATATTATCTTCGGATATATTTTAAATGAGCTCGACAGCATTATTACAGCTGCAGTGATTTAAAGCCAAGGAACTCCAACAAAAAGAACAGACCGAGAAATATTTCTAAATAACATAAAGGAGATTTATCCATTTTTCAGGTTAAGGGTGCAACAAAACACGGCGGTAAAAGCTGTTAATTTCCATTAAATGTCATATTACAAAATTTCCAGAGGAGGTGTTTAGGTAGGGTGTGTTGTATTTTAAATTACACTGTGGCTTAGAAATAGGATATTACATGTAAAAAAGCAAACAATGACTGAGTAGCTTAGGGGATCGACTTTCCTGCTACCTCTGGGACCTGACTTTAAATCTGTCTTTGAGCAAACTGAAGAAAAATCATTTCGGTCTAATGGCAGTAGCATATAAAAAAAAAAAATCAGATAGCAGGAGTTCCACGCAGGTGGCAAAAAGCTGTGGAAAAATAAAAAAAAAAAAAGGGGGTGCAGAATCAGGTGAGTGGCGGCGGCGATTTTGCCTGGATTACTGTAAAGCTGAGAACGCAGGGACTTTGAATGTGATTTTAATCTGTAATAAGCGACAGCAATCCTAATCAAACCTGAGCCAAAATAAGGGCACTGATATTTTGGGTGCAAAGCTACTAAGGAATTTTGAAAGTGTCTCTCTGTTCGTCCAACATCAGAAATAGAAGGGGGGAAAAAAAAATTGCCTGCCTGCAGCAGGAATTAAATACCTGTTGGGAGATTATTTTAAAGCATATTAGCTCTTCAGATTGAGGGAACGACAAAGATTGCCCACTTCTCAGGTCTAGGAGTTTCCCTGTAAATCAAAAAAAAGAGAGAACAAGATGGTGTTTGTTGCAAAACAAGAAACTGTGGGCCAGCAAATATTCGGAGAGAATAATATAAAGCAGATTAAAAGGAAATCTCCTTGAAAAAAAAAAACCAACAAACAAACAAAAAAAGAACACCCAGCCCAAATATATGCAATATTTGTGACCAGGCGTGCAGAAGAACCTATTTGTCAAAGAGCAAATCAGTCAAACTCACAACTACAACCTGCCAAGAAATTCCAAATTCTGTCTGCGTAAGCTGGAGGTCACGTTGAACCGTTACTTGTAAGAAACTCTGTGGTTGCTGATCTAAGTGCATCCTGATTTCATAATTCTGCGTCTTATACCACATGAGCTACTTCTGTTTGATTGTTAGGGACGTTGTTTTAGACATTTGTGAACATCTGAGTTTGTGAAATGGAGCTACAGGAATTTGTTCAGTGACTGCACTTCGTTGCGTATGAGGGAGAGGAACCCAGGGTGAATGTCACCGGTGTGTGTGGCTGCGCCCTCGTTAGTATTTGTCACACAGGGCAGGACATTCACATGCAGTATTTAAAAAAGAAATGTTACAAAAAATAAGAAATGGATAAAAACAAGTAAGTAATGGATTAAGAAAAATAAATAATCGAGTGTTTCGTAGCATCATAAAATGAAACAGCTTTGCAACTCCATTAGGAAAATCACAACCTCGAGGGAAGTAATGGTAACATTAACCAGGTTACAATTAGCAACAGCACAACAAGCACCAGGAAAGCCACCAAGGGCCACAACCCATCCACAGGGAAGCAGCTGAGCATCATCGAGACAGGGTGGCTGCACCAGGTAGATGGGGCTACTGCAATTCCCTAATACTGACTTATTTCCTCCCCTCATCATGAGTTTAACGTGCAATTCATCAACTTAGCCAGGTGATGGTTTGAGAGATCTTGCTGAACCCTGTGGTTGCTCTCCTTACTGGTATAAATCCATGGACTTGCATGTGAGGTCAGAACTGGCCTAACTGGGCTGCTCCCGTGGCATGGCTGGAGGCTGTAATGCCAGAAAACCCTCTGATCAACAAACTCCAGAAGTGAATGGCTTTTACAGCAAACAACAAGGTGAAAGAAAGCCATACATTTAATGGATTTTGCTTTTTAAATTTTGGAGGTGTGTTCTGTTTGTTGTATCCTCTATCGTTGGGTGTTACTTCTTCTCTGGCACTGATGAAGATCTTGAGGTGTGTTCCCCCACTTCTTAATATCAAGGACTGTTGTTTGCTGGGGAAAAAAAGTCCCTAAATCATCGACTCGACAAGATATTCCAAGCATACCCAGGCATCAGTCTTCACCTGGGAATACTCGTGGAACAGAGAAACCATGGTTTCCCATACACATGTTGTCAAGCTACCCAGAAACAAATAGAGCTGCAACCATTTTTGAACATTTTGTCCAGATGTAACACCACAGGTCTCTGTTCAGTGTCTCTCCAGGCTCAGAAACAATGCCAAAAACTATCATTGCTCTTCCATCCAAGCTCATTACCATTGCTGTTACTCAATATTTGCAGGCAAGTCTGTCAAAAGGGACCAAAATCCACCACGCACTGCACTAAACTCGCAGCAAAGGTGGTTACCAGCCCCAAAGAACTCACAGCCTAAACCACACACAAAACCACAGATGCAGAAGCCATCCTGTACATCCTCCTGCCCTCTCTCCATGCCCACCAGGCTCTTCCCAGTCAGACCATTAGAGGTTCTTGCTCACACCAGTATCTCTGACCACTTCTAACGTCCCAGGAGAAACCAATTCATTTTCCAAGATACAACCAAAGAAAATCCTTTCCATCCTTGACTGGCCGGATGTCTTCACTGATAAAAAGAGGATGTGCGTAAATCTTGAACGTGGTGACTGATTGTTGTTCTACTCATGGTAGTGCAAATTCTCTTTGTTAAAACTAACAAGGATGAACATGGTACCTGGTGGCCTGGAATCCTTATTTGTGTGCTCCCAAGCCTGGTTTCTTGGAGAGCCTTTGCTCTCCAAGGAAGGGGACAGAGAAGGAAAACGCACAGCACGGTCACCAACGGGATGCTGAAAAACAAGGAGGCACAAAGCGACGTGCTCAGAGCGTTACATTCCCTGTCAAATGAGTCTCTTCCGCACTAAACTGCCAGTCAATTCAATTCACCCCAGGACCAGGAAACTGAAGAACTCTTGATAACCGAGAAACGTATAACACTTACAAATATCAGCCCAGATTAACATCCTCCAGCCTTTGGGCAAGTCACGGAACCGAGAATGCCGTCCGTCATTGGGACACAAATGACGCGTGGACCTCACTGCAAGCCACCGCTGCTAATCAAAACCACTTACTAACCTCTACTTGCATTGCAAGCAAAACCACTTGGTTGACATCCATTTGTAAATGTTTTTTACCTCACCTCGTCCTCAGGAGACTAACGGATGGAAATGCACTATTGCCCAGTTAAAAGTACTCCAGGACCTTGCTTGCACCAGTTGTCTTCATATCTTCAATCTCCCGTCTGCATCTTGCTAGGTAGTGTCAGCCCGTCTTGTGTGCAGAAGGGATTATCTGAATAAACACACAGCTCTAATCTGAAGATGAAAAACAATGTCCTGAGAGCCTCTAAAATGGCTTCATAGAAAATGAGGGTGAGATTATTTTGTTCCTCCGTTTTCATTTTTCTTGGGGGGGCTTTAATCATTTTTTTTAATAACGACAGTTGAGATCAGCAAAGTAGCGGTTCAGAAGTCGCTGAGGAAACAACATTTAGACCGCGGTAATGGAACAGGCAAATGTGAGCGTCGCAGTCTTTTAGCATCTTTGGCATTGTATTAGCAAAACGCAGCACCATCAATCTCCCCGTGTTGTTTTTCACCTGACTACCACCTTTTGCCTCGCACACCCCGAGGAGTGTAATTACAGTCACATAACATATGTACATTGAGTTTGAAGAGAAGGGAATAAAAATGATTTTCATACAGACGGCTTTGGTAAACAGGCAAGATCACGTGGCTTTTTTTTTTTTCCTGCAACTTTCTGGAAGTTTTACACGCTTTTTTTTCTTAATTTAAAATTTAGGGAAGCGCTAGAGTTTGATGGCAAGAAGATAACAGATATGCCTCCTGAATACAAACCTACATATTTTTGCATAACTCAAAAATTAATATAGTGACTTTAAACAGAGAAGCTACTATCTATATGTGTTTTCTTGGTAAAAATGTATTTTCAAACCAAATATGCCTGGAAGAAGAACTGCTATATATACATATAAATCCACACTTTGAAACACCTATCAACCAAATTTTTAGCTTGAGAAATATAGATTTATACTCTCACTTTTTTTCAGCTATGAAAGGTAAGAGGTTGAGTGCACGGCAAGAAGTAAAAACGCAACAATAAATAAGTACTCTGGAATGCTAAAGAAATCTGAACTAGACATCCATTATTTCCAAAGCCCTAGCACAAACGGACTCCTTAGACCTTAATCTTACCCTAATTTAAGATAAGGGAAGCTCACAGAACATCATTTTGGCTGTAATTATTATCTCCTGAGGAGCAGCGCCGCATTCTCTAGGGCACGTGCCGCTGAGGAAGATTAGACTTCAGCACGAGGCTCCATTTATTTCCACCTACCAGTTTAAGCATGGATAATGTATTACGGTTACAGAAGGAAAGAAAAATAAACAAATAAATAAGGAGGACACGCTAATGCAGTCACATCCTGCTCCCTCTCTCTGCTGAACAGGTTCTGTCCTTGCTGACTACAACTCCATCACTCGTTAGAAGCCAAGACCAAAAGCTTCTTTTATTGGTGCTCTCGAGGCAAATTTAAACAGTAGCAGGAAGGCTTTGGCTGTGAAATACCCAAAATTTTCCCATTCCAGCTCACAAACGGAAAAAGAACAAAGCCAAAAACCAGGAATACAAAACAGAGACTGAAAGGATGGGAGTCTGTACTCAGAACAGGAGAGAGAGTGCCTGGTTTTTAGTACTTAGGGGTATTGCAATGATCAAGAAAGTGGAATTATACCTAAAACTATGGGGTTTCTGAGAATTTAAACAGCTGTATTAGACATACTAATGTCTTTGTGCTTTCTTCTACCATGAGACCTGCTCAAAAAATCAATACATTTTATCTGTGGAATATACATAAGTCTTCTTTAGTCGTGATCCACTTTTAAGTCATGTGTGGAGGGGTATTAGGCAATTAGAGATGGCTGAGTAAGGGAGCGTATTTATACATTTTTAAAGTCTGTCTTTTCATCTTTAGCTTGGATGAAGTACTGAGACCTAAAAATCAAACAGTGGATGAGTTTAGATGATCGGGTATTTAATTTAAGATACTCGTTTTAGCATTTGAAAACCTTACAAGTGAAGCATCCATGTTTTAAAAACTGGAGAAATCCAGTGGCTGCTGCGGCTGGTCTGTAATCTGTTCTTGGTTATGCAAAGAAACCACTTATTGAAATTCGAGTACATGCTTAAGGCCCATTAATGGCTATTTTCCCCTCATTAATACAACAAACATAACCACTATGAAAGGTAGCTGTTCTCTTGCATTAATAAAACTGCAAGATGACAGAAGTAACTTTCTGTGCTTTCTTTAGTTCTTAATCTAATATGTCAGTGACAGGAAACTGAATATCAAGTGGCAATAGGAAGGTGGGTTTATTAACGTGCATGGCATTAGCGAGACCATTAATGGGACAATCTGTCCTCTTCTGGTGTCCACATTTTGAAAAAAAAGATGTTGAAACAACTAGAAAAGGTCCTGAGAAGTGCTACAGGAGCATCTGGAGTCCGCAGAACAGCTTCGTAGGGAGGGACAGACCAAGTTCAACCTGCTTAGTTTATTCGAAGGAAGGTTAAGAATTTACTTGATGGTAACTTGAATGACTTGTGTGAGTTCCAAAAGCCTGAGAGCAAGGCATTCCTTAACTTGCTGGGCAAAGGCTAAAGAGCGATCCAACACCAGCTGGCAGTTCCCAAGGAGAACAGCAGCACTCATCCACCTTCCCGAAATTCCAGTAGAACCCGTGTTGGCCAGTCTCCAGTAAATCCGAAGCAACAGAAAGAGCGTGTGTGTGTGTATCTGCTACCAGATAGATCCACTTTTCTTTCTCCACGTGGTTATTAACCTGTTCTTCTCCCGAGGGTACCCTGTTTTCCCAGCAGTTTCAGTGCAGGATGTCCTCAGTGCCAGTAGCCTCAGGTCGGGCTCCAGCTCCCCGTCCTTCGTGGTGGCTGCACAGCTACCGCAGGCTATTTACAAAGCCAAATTGAAACCAGCTCTGAGGGGTTACTGAGTGAAGTTCAAGTACATTGCTTCCAAATTTCCCAGTAAATAAAAATACATGTGAGAGAGAAGAGCTTGAAGTCCCTCAGTGTATCCCTCGAGCATGGTTCATAGCCCCCAACATACTGCTCTGGTTCTATAAATTAGAAATCTTGTCATCTTATCATAGAGACCAAGAAAATTGTGGCAAACTTTATCTGCTAAGTGAACCTTAATAACCTCAACTTTAACTTCAAGAAAATTACACTTGGAAACATTTCATAGTCTTGCAGGTTGCAGGAGACATAAAATTCTTTCTTTTCTCCCACCTCTCCAGGAGTTATTAACCCTCCCCGCAGAGTCTCCGAGACCTCCAGCAAATTGTCCCTTCCCACAATTCGAACACAATAGCAGTGCCGAGGGCTCCGTTTGATTTGGCAACGCATTTTTAGTAAAATCTTATGTCACTGAGCCAGATTAGTACCTTTACTGTTAACTGAAAGAATTCAAAGAACAAAAAACCAAAAAAGTCATCATCTTTGAAATAAAAATGTTATATTGTTGTGATGGTTTCTCACGGAATGATTCACAAAATGATTTTTTTCTGCCATTGAATGGACGGGACTGTTTAATTACAGTGCTCTACTAAGTACTGCGGGTCCCTCTGAAAGCAGCAACAGTAGATATTTCATTTCACAGCGAGGATTGCCCTCCAGATGCATTTGCTGCTGCCGGCCCCTGGGCTCAGGGCTGGCAGCTTCACAGCACAGACAGCCCCGGGGTGAGCCGGGGATTTACTGGTGCTTAACAGCTCCAGCACTACTGACTTTTAACTACGAGCCCGGGAATCTCGTGTGACTGGGGATTCTTCTAGAGATACACGAATATAACAAATTGCAAGCCTATTCTGGGGCTCATTTTTGCAAGAGAACTTTGAGGCTACCTATAATGTCTTGAAAAGGTAAACATAAAGAATAAAATATAGTATTAAAACAAAAGCATGCAAAGATTTTTACCATTATTATTATTAACTAGCAAATTTGTGGATGTCCCATAATGTTTTTCACAACTGACTTATAAATATTGCAGCTCTATGCCTGTGCAAATGGTGGGCAAAAACCAACCAACCAAACAAAAAACCACCCTTGAAGGGAATGGCATTGAAAACGTGACACCAGGAAACAGACCAAAAACTCTGATTGTACAATTGAATTTCGACCATTAGTCCAAAAAAAAAAATCACTACTTTAGATGACCAGAGCCTGAGTATCTTTACACAAAGCAACTTGTCTGAATGCTCGAAACAGTCAGAGACGTTGATGCCCAGAGGTTGCAGGGCAGAGATTTCTTTTTCTCCCCCCAGGTTTCCTCATATCTCACAGATACAACATTCTGAACCCATTCCCTTTCAGTAGTTTTATTCAGTATCCGCTCTATCCTTTGCTATTGGAGTATTCCAGACTTATCAACCTTTTTAATTATCCTTAATAGTATTGATCTTTGACTTCGAGCACCAAGCACAGGTTACAGTTCTTACAGAAGCCCCAGAATACCTCCCGTGGAGCCCAGTGTTGTGCCTTCACTTGCAGGCTCAGAATAGACTTTTTTCTCAGTCCGGGCGACATTAAAATTTCTCCCACAGATCCTCCTGGTCCGTAACTATCTCGTCTGGTGACCTCAAGTCACACACAGTCTCTGTACGCACATTAGAGAGAATTTGACGGTGTGAACGGAGTATTAAGCAACTTGTCAAAAATACAGTTCTACCAGATCAAGCTCTCAAAGGCACATGGAAAATCCTCCAGCGAAGGAGCTACAGCCACCTCAAAGCCTGAACCTGATTTGTGAAAACACTCATCGGGTGCTTCTTCAGGAAACATCCTCTCACAATGTTTGCTCAAAAAACAAATTCAAAGCTGTCTGGGAAAACGTGTGATGAAATTGTGGGGGAAAACACAAACACGTTGAACTTAGAATCATAGAATAGTTTTAGCTGGAAGAGACCTTGAAGATCATCCAGTCCTGCCTTTGTCCCAGCCCTATCAGCCTACTGAACAATGTCCCCCAACGCAACATCCACCCATCTCTTAAACCCCTCCAAGGACGGTGACTCAGCCCCCTCCCTGGTCAAGTTGATTTCAATGGCTGACAACCCTCTCAGTAAAGAAATTCTTCCTCATATCTAACCTGAACGTCCCCTGGTGCAATTTAAATCCATTTCCCCTCTTCCCATCACTCCCCACGAGGGAGAGCAGACCAACCAGCCAGTTGTAGAGAGCGATGACGTCTCCCCTCAATCTCCTCTTCTCTAGTCTAAACAGCCCCAGATCCCTCAGCCTTTCTTCATAGGCTGACACGGCTTCAACGTCTTTGCCACCACCTCAGTAAAAGCACATCAAAAAATGCTCTTTCAGCTTGGAAAAGACCATCAAGGTCATCGAGTCCAACGGTTAACCCAGCACTGCCACATCTGCCCCTGAGCCGTGTCGCTGAGCACCACATCTGCCCGGCTTTTGGACACCTCCCAGGGTGGTGCCTCCAACCACTGCCCTGGGCAGCCTGTGCCAACCAACACTGCCACTAGAAGATTCCTTCAGGAGTGTTTCACCCTGAATGTCAGCACGGCAGGGCTGCGGCACAATCCCTGCTGCCGGGGGCCCCGAAACGTCACCTGCAAATGACAGACCCGTGGCCAACCAAAACCGTTAATGACACAGGCAAATACGGGATCTGTAAATACATTAAATTGGTGTCGACTTCAAGGAACCAAAGTCAGAGAATAAATTCGTGAGGCCAGACCTGGCTATTAGCAAGAAACATGTAATAAAGAACTTGCTGCATTTAAATGAGTTTCTAAATTTCCAGACACATTACTAAAGCAATGTAGCGGTCACTTCAGAAAATTCATATTTCATGGCAAGAAGAGAAGGGAGAAGGTCTTCCAGAAGCTCATTTTCTAACTAAATGTTCCCTACCCTATAACCAGTGCATTCAGCGATCCCTTACCATGTCATGGCAATTTTTTGTGCCAGGCATCCGTGGCTGCTTGGTCTTTCCCTGAGACTAAGGGTGCTGTGCTATACATCCTCTGCTTTGAAGTACCAAGGTAACACATTTGTGGGTGTGTGGGGGTTTTTCCCCCCTCAGAAACAAATTAGTATAAATTTACAGCCCAAACACCTTCTAGGTGCGCAGAAACGCTCTGGAAGCGGCTTTCGACGCACACAAAGCTGCTGGACAGGGCGTGGATTGAGAGGCTCCATTATTAAAAGAGGAATCAAACCAGGCTGCAATTATGCCCAGTTAATCCTCTTAAAACAGTGAGGTATTTCTCCACCGCAGTAATTATTTGCATGGGGTGAAAATAACCACCATATAGAACAAATTAAAACTTTACCTTCAGATGCTACCTCAATTGTTATGCAGATTTCATCATTTTCATACGGCCAGAAAGAAAGACCCTTAATACCAAACCCTCCTCCAATAATCAAAATAAAAGCGTGACGTCATCACAAAATTAATTACGAGTTTATTTGATTTATTTTGCCATACGCAGCTTCCTCGTACGACTCCGGGCAGCCTCATATGCTCCGAGCAGATGCGGTCTGAAATCCCTCTGATTAAAAGGGTGAGCAATACATCAAGTGCACTTGGAATTTCTGTGGGCTCTACCTGAGGAGAGACATCAAATGACCAGCGCGGTGTACAAACTGCTTGTTGAGGCTTTTTTTAAATACAACTATCACGCGCTTAAATGTCACGCCGGGCTTTAGTTAACTAAGGTGGCAGGTTCTTAAAACGCAGAATTTATTATGTTGAAATTTTCCAAATGTAAGGCCGAAAAGGGGAAGAAAATATGCCCGCTTTTATTTATTTCCTATATAAATATAGGCAATTTAGTCCTTCCCCCAAATACAGGCAGATTAGATGAGTCGGACAGTAGTCGATTCATTTTGCATAGGAATGGCTCATTAAAAAAAAAAAAAAAAAAAAAGGAGCCCCACATTTGTATTAGGCTCGGATTGGACAGTGCACAAAATGAATTTACAGTGTCACTCAGAGATGTAGCAGGACTAATGAGGGAGGGCTACGGTATGGCGGTGTGGGGAAAAATCTGCACGAAATTCATTCCCTCAGCTGGTGCAGCTTGGGAAATGGAGGTGTCCCTCATTATGTATGTGTCTCAGGAGCTTTCTTTAATATTTTAATAAATAACAACATCAGCCCAACAAGAAATTAATGAATAGTATCATTAATAATGAGCTAGAGTCTTGTAGTGATAGGACAGATATTAAATTGAACCACAGTGGTGCTATCTCTGGAGACTTGGGAATTTTCCAGCGGCAAACAAGGCCACTGAATGAAGCAGCCACCGCTCTGTGCCAACAGCTTTTACAACAGGTTGGGAGTAATAAAAGAGGATTTTCTGCACGATAAAGTTAAGCCTTAGAAAATCTGCTGGTGTAGATCGGTGTGAAAAGTACTGCCAAACGTGATCCTTAATTAAACTTTAATTAAGATAAAGCTCTTTCCTTTAAAAAGGAGGGGAGGGGAAAGCAGCAGCAAAAAAAAAAAGTCAGCTATTTTCCTACCAGTTTTTGATCTAAAATAATTCTACATTAAATCACAAAAAACTGTGTTCAAATAAGTTAAATCCACAAAACCCAGAAAATGCAGAATCGCGGATGAGACACCATCCTTAGCTCACCCGTGTGCCTATATATATCTTTTATATATATATATATATAAAATACATATGTATACAGCAGTCTCAGTTTGAAGTCCTGGAAACAACAGTGCTGGCTGAGCAACATCCCTCTCTCCTTCCTGTGATGGGTCGCAGCTGGACCTCCAACATCCTTTCCAGGCATTTTTCTAAAGGTTTCGGATTTTTGTGTTTTATAATAGAGGTAGAAAATAACGTATGGCATACGCATGAGAAGCATTCTTACACAACAAAACATTTTAACTTCAAAACCTGGAACAAAACCTCCTAGACACGTGCGTAGCCCACGTTCCCCACGGTACGCGAGGTTGTCTGGTTGTCGGTAAGTGTCATCATGTCAGTTTGTAGGCAGCTCCCCAACACAGTAAATCCCCAGTGCTCCCAAAATGTCATTTCATATGGTTCGCGGTGTATTTTTCACCATACTGGTAGCTGCACCAGGGTGGAAGAGGAGTACGTGGGAGGGTTTCCACCCCAAAATTGCTGCTTCATGCTCAGAAAGCCCCTCTGCAACCCAACGGCGAGTTTCAGTCCCATGTACAGTCCATGTACACTCCCCATCCTTCTTTGGGAGCTTAAACCAGCTCCTTTCCAGACATCTAATGCCATTTGTGTGGCTGAGCACTTCACTTCTTTTTTTAAAGAATCCTGCAACGGTTGGGTTGGAGGGGACCTTAAGGACCATCCAGTTCCAGACACCTCCCACCAGAGCAGGCTGCTCAAAACCCCGTCCCACCTGGACACCTCCAGGGAGGGGGAAGCTTCCGCAATTTCTCTGGGCAACTTGTGCCAGTGCCTCACCACCCTCATGGGGAAGAATTTCTTCCTAACACCTAGTCTAGATCTACCCTCTTTCTGTTTGAAATCGTTGCCCCTCATCCTATCTCTACCCACCCAGATAAAGAGTCCTTCCCCTTCTTTCCTGTGGCCTCCTTTTAAATACCTCACCAAAAAAACCCAACAACTCACCACATTTCCAAAATTTGGTGAACGATCTATTGGTATTTCATACTTTTTCAGACTGGGCCACCTTGTTGGCCTTTCCTTCACCTACCTTTATGCCTCCAATTCACACTCTCTGACTTACACCTTGGAGACATCTGCTTTGACCAGCTAAAGACAGCTTGGGATGTTCTACTAGATCAAAGCAAACCACCTGATCTAATTTAGACATCATAAATACCCCTCTGGGAGGACTTCTCGTAGCCTCGCATGGGGCTTCCAGCAGTGTCTGGGTAAGAACTGAGGAGGTTTGGGGGGCACTGAGCTTGCTTGCCAAGCTGGCCCATGCACCACCGTTTACAAGAGCAGAAACAAGTATTCTTGCCTGCAGCAGAGCCAGGGTTTTACAACGGCAGTCCCTGAGAAAACTGTAAATGTTCACGAATCGATGAGATCAAAGTACGTTAGAGAAAGAGGCAGGGAGAGTCTTCAGCATCAGTCACAGCGCTGAGGAGGTGGGAGCGAGTAAATAAATAATGTTGGGGAGAAATATTTGCAGACTCTTTTAACTAGTGGAGGAACAGGCAATGGTTTCTTTGGAGTCCAAAATTATTTTAAATACGAAAGAAAAGAACAAACCTGAGACAAAAATTGCACATCAGAAAACCACTTTTTTTTTTTAAAAGTATCTTTTTTCCTTTTTCTTTTTTCACAGCATTCTTACAAATAAAAGCTTCCTGATTTTTCACTAATAATTTTGAGGTAGATAGGAAAGATTTCTAATGGGAAGAGAAAAATAGACGATGGGGAAGAAATAAAAAGTTCATCCCTCCAGATCAGGACAACCGTTTTGCAGAACACTGACAGGATCCATTTTATAGGCACCAATTTTGGCGTGATTATTTAATTCTTTGTATGTGGCATATAGTCACCTACATCTTCCCTCCCCACTGGGTATGCTTTAAAATTAATTTGCTTAGTAATACGATCGTGTAATGCGGCTTTCTGGAAAATGCAAGTTCTAGGTGGGAAATTCATGAGTCATTGCCAATGTGTAATTTTTCTAAACAACAGCCTAAGCTCCTTACAAGGACATATTGACAAGTTGAATTTCTGAAGGAGCTTGATCCGACCCTTGATGGTCAACACCATGCAAGACGTCATCAACACAGGTTCAGATGAGACTGAGTTTTTTGGGACTGCCCGAACCAGCTCTGACAAACCGAAGGCTCCTCGCAAGCCCCTGGTCTATTTTCTCCATCATCCCTTTAATAATTCATATTAAGCTTTTCTCCTACAAGTCTCAAAATACCGGACGCAGTCAGACATTCACGCGTACACAAATTCACGTTGCTTTGCCTCAAACCTAGCTGAGATCTGTAGAATCACCCATAGTGAACGTATCCCCAGGTAAAACAGAGAAATTGTAAGAAGTAAAAAGCAGAGGCAGAGATAAGAGCAATTTCTTTGTCTTTTCCTCTCCCCCCACCCTTTTTTTTTTTTTTTGAATACAGCTCCTTCTGAGGGTATTTCTTTCACTTCAGTGTCTGTAAGGAAAGTGTCTTTAAGTTTTATCAAAGCAGAGATCCTACAAAATCTATTTAAGTTTCAGAAAGCGAGCCAAGTCTGGGTGACACAATGCTGATTCTTTTCTAGTTCAAGTTTTAAACTAGCACGTTTGACTTAAATCAGAGATTGAGCAGGCACGTTGGAGCGGGCAAGATCTGATAAGTTCAAAGAGAAAAAGAAAAAGCAAGGTTTAGAACATCTATTATTCTCCCAATTAAACAATATTCTGTTATCTGGTAACTCTTAATAAATTTAGTGATAAATTAATAATTGGGGAGCAACAGAACAGGCAGCTGATCTTTCCATCTGTCATCCAGGAGCCGACGCTCCGGCGAGCTGCTCCTCTGCGCTCCGCGAGCAGCAGCTGCATCACCCTGGGTTGGATTTGGAAAGGGGAAGAGGCAGAGTGCCGTGGGTATTATGGGATGGAGCGTATTATCCCCAGTTTAGAAGCTCAGTCCTTTCCTGACTGGGTTTTGAGCCTTGCGCTGACTTTGCTGGGGATTTTACCTGGTCCATCTCTATTTTATGTCTTCGGACACTGCCTCCGTGGCAGCAGACCTAATCAAGGCTAACGAACGTGAGCCTGCATGACCCCCAGCACTGGCCATGACCCACATCCCCACTCTGGCACTGGGGTTCACACCGTCCTGCTCCCCAACACGCTCTCCCACCGCGGCCAGAGGGCAGAGAGGTGTCTCACCAGCCCCACCTCACCTCCAGACACAGCCAGAGGTGCTTCTCTGCCCACTCCTGCACAACCATTAATCACAGGAACTCACGTTGCTGCAGAACCACCTATTTTTTTATTTACCACATGAAAGAGACAGTAAGAGTAACTGTACATTTTGACACGCTCGCGCCATAAATTATCCTGTGCCCATATTTTACCAGGCTGCTATTACCCTGGGAGATAATGGTTCATTTTGAGGCTGTTATAGCAGAGATCATAAGGTTCCAGCCCTCAGCAGCTATGTCGCGTAACTGCCTTTCACTCTCTGAAAGCACAGGCAATTTTTCCATAATAAAAACTGGATTAGCATGTATCCAGAAGAGGTTCCACCAGCTGTCACTTTGAAATCAGGCTACTCTATCCAATGCTGGAGATGATAATGGCTAAACTCATAACTGACAAGCAGTTTTCCTGTATTTATCTAATAAGTGGCTAATACAGGCTAGCATCTTCTCTAATAAAACAATATAACAGAAGGAAGAACCAGGCTTAGACTCTATTTGAATTAAATACGAATTGAGAGGTAGCAGGACACAAAAACACAGCGTGGCAAATTGTATTTTTTTTCTCACCTGTTGCTGAAGTTATATTTCATTTTAATGCACTATTCCCACAAGTAGTTAAGAATGACTTTTAATAGAGTCTGATTTTTAACAGTTTTCTGAGATCCAGCTGATTTTCATTTCGTGATAGCCCGTCTTTCTCCCTCTCTGTGTTTATGCTAAACAGAAAAACAGGTTTCTCTAAATGAATGGGTTCTGCAAGTGCGTTTGAAATAGCAGCGTTGTGCAACGTGAATTAGCAGTGGCTTCAAAGAATAAGCAAAAGATTTCTTATCTGTAGAATATTAATTAACTATTTGCTAAGTTTCTTTCTTGTTGTTAGGGATCACACAATATGAAAACTACCGTTAAAAATATTTCAAGACTTAAACTTCCAGTGGGAAAAAATAGCAGTTTATACTAGCATTACCTAGTATAGTAACAGAAAAGTTGAGGTTTGGTTGTATTTGTAGAGGAAAAAAGCTCAACAGAAGACTGATCGCGAGCTAATAACACAAAGACAGAAGAGCTGTTCTCAAACGCACTTTTCATCTTGCTTTGAAACCAGATTTTATGCTTCCAATATGTAGTTCCACCAAAAAAACCAAAAAAAACCATAGGTGAATAGTAAAAATATTTCATTGCATCTGCCAGCAGAAGAGCCAAGGAGCCCGTCCAACCCCACCTCTGCCACCAAAGGTCCCTTCTCCCCAGCACCAGCTTCCATGTGGAGATCAGTCTCCCTTGTGTCCTTGCTAACATCTGGCAATGGGGTGGGGTTTTTTTACTGCTTTCTGGAGCCCTTTTCTAGTTTTATCTGCTCTTCCTCCTGGGCCTCTTCCTCAGACGCCTGCAGAACACTGATAAAACAGCATCTCCTGACAAGAACCTCTTCCTTACGACAAGAGGGGAATGGTTTAAGAGGGTTTTCTTCCCCCCCTCTCGCTTCACTTTTCAACACATAAATGAAACTTTGCGGAACTTGCAGGCTGGTGTTACAGCAGAATTGTGGCCTCTGCCTTGCCGAGAGCTCGATGTGGAGACCGACCGAGGGAATATTTGAGCATCGGGAAACAACGATGAGAGGAGGGGTGCAAAGAAACTGGAAGACAAAAGAGCAGCAGAGGTAGGACTCAAGCCAGGGGATACCACAGCCCTTCCTGGGAGCAGACACCGATCCAGTTAGACCCTCAGCTCCTACCTGGAGTTACAGGCAGGGTCGCTTCTTGTGCTTTGCTCTGTACGCGGCACATCGCTCCTTCCTCCATTTTCATCGTCAGTCAGTGCACGCTGTGATGCGCAAGACTTAATTACTTTATTATTACTTTACTTTGTGTAACTACAAAATTTATTAGGGGCTGGAAAGCTACCTGAGCCCTTTCCTAAACTTGACTGCATCATCTGACTCCATAACCCTCGGTGGCAGACATGGAGAATGGCATCACCTTTAATTCTTTCCAAATTGACCATACTTGAAATTAAGATGCTTTTCCTCATTAGGAGACAAGGTAAAATGAGCTTCTTTGTGACTGGCTTGGCCGTATCGAAGAAGAGCTCATTAGTTCAGTGCTCAGGAACCTCACATAGAAGTCGTGGTCCACTCTGCATTTTATTTTTGCTTCATAAAAGAAGACATCCTGAGGGAACCCAGTCGCTGGCACAGCCCCAGACACCTGCAGAAAGCTCCAAGTGGCTTTCACCAGTGACATGGAAGGAAAAAAGAAAAAAAAAGAGAAAGAGGAGAAAACAATACTTGTCGGTCACAGGAGAGGGGGAGCTGAGGGTCAGAGGGTAAATTCCACTTGCAACATGCAACATATTTTCGTGGGCTGCATCAATACCCGGATGATCAGCAAGATTTGAGCCTGAGAGAGGAGCGTTTGACCACAGAATAAGCAAGTTCGTGTAGGTGTGGACGGGAAAGTAGTTGGAAACGTAAGGAACAATTAGCTAATGAGTAATGAGAAATGCATCCTCACTTTCAGCTGGTTCTTAGTTCTTGTTGTCTGGCTCTGGGAAAAACAACTTCTTGGGGCTTTGTTTTTTTTCTTTGTTTGGCCAGGCATGTGGGAAGGAGCAGGGTGTGATGGAGGCAAAAAGAGTTTATTTATTGCATTTTTGGTGATATTGTTTTGCTTGTTGTTTAGGAGATTTTTGTCTGGATTTGTCGTTGTTCTTTCTGAGTCGCAGATGAGTCAGAAATGAGGAATTGTTATCAAGAAACCATAGGCACCAAAATTCTTGGTACTTCCTAGACGTCTCCCCCGCAAAGGCTGTAAAACCTCCCCCTCACACCGACTGATAAACATCACCTATTTTATAAATACTGATGCACGTAAAGATTAAGAGACATCCCAAACGCTCAGCGGGGGCAAAACTGACAGCACACCACAGACATCAAGTGCTTCTCTACACAAATATGATAACATTTACTTCCCAAACAAATTAAATCTGATATTTTAGAAAAAAAAAAAATCTACAACAAGCCCACAACACTTCCTGCCCTCAATTTAACTTTTTCCATACAAATAGACTTCAAGAAAAATAACACTTGGAATGTATTTAACAGCGCTGTAAATCCTGAACTGAATCCAGCCGCAAGTATCCAGTGGCTGATGCGCTTGAAGACCCCCCCAATCCAACTGTTCCATCCTGAATAAAATTTGTATCTTTGCGTTTCCTTAGAAAATGACAGAAAACGAGGAGAAAAGGTAGACAGAGGAAACCAGCAATTGTGAAATAAAATAATTACCCAGAAGAATGTGGTAGTGACAAAAATCGAGCTACATTTTTAACAGGTTTGGGTATCTGATAGCATGTTTGAAAACATCTGGCCTTGTGAACTGGCACAAGGACAACTCTTCGTGCCGTGTTAAGGCACAGTCACAACTTTATCTTCTATACAAATATAGGGACTAAAGTGTTCCTTCTAAAAATCAAAATTTAGCTGAGCTGTTTTGTTACGAAATGCCGTATTCCCGGGTACAGAACAAATTGCACCGAGTGAGAGGAGATTTGCATTAACAAAAAACATCCCCCAACGAACGCGTGTATTGGCAGGTGGATGGAGACACCTCGCTGCTCTGGTTTTGCCCTGAAACTTTTGTGAAAATCAAGCCCCCGGTGCTCCCCTCGCCTGGCCGTGCCTCCGCCGTGGGAGGAGGAGGAGGCGGCTGTGCCTTCCCGCGGCGGGCAGCCCGCGTTCCGCCACCCGGACAGCATTTGACAAAGTTCCACATCAGAGATTAAGGTCTTTGTACAGAGATTGAGGTCTAAAGAAAGAAAGGAAGCGGAATAGACATAAATGTAACATAAAATGGATTGACATCGGCTAAAGGGCAGGTGGGGGAGGGAGGCAGAGTCATAAATAAAAACTTTTCTTTAGGGGAGAAGTAACTAGAAAGACGTTATTGGCTCGGCATGAGGAGTCTCACTGCGTGTCACGTAACCAGAAAAAGATAGGAAAAGGAAATACAAATGGATAGCAACTCTATTGAAATCTGCAGTTGCTAAATCACTGCGCAACCGGTGGAAGGTCAGTTGGATCTCCCTTTCTGCAAATTAGCTACCCAGGAAATACTCATCGTTACGGCACGTCACGGTAAAAAATTGGTGCAGCTGCTCACAGCAAGTTGATTTGTTAGATGGGTTTGAACATTTACACAAAACAAGAGGTGAAACGTACCTGGTCCAGACGAACAGCAGCTTGTAAGCTTAACTAGGCTTGCAAACTTCAGCATACACGAAACTCATGGGATTTCCAAGCTCCAGGAGAAGCGATTGCAGGAGAGGACTCAGCAGCAGCCTGAGGGATCTGCCTCCAAGAGCTCAGCCGCAGAGATAGGCTGGTGGAGCCTCGCCAAGATTCACCTCGCCAAGTTTCCCCCACCAAGCTTTAGCTGGCTAGCAGGGGTAAACAGCCAGTCGTGGTCCTCCAAGAGAAGGAGAAGAGCTGCCTTCTGGTTATCTTGAGATGTTTTAGGAGTACGGCACAGTCTCCACTGCCTGTGGAAGAAGACTGGATGACTGGCTAAGACCAAGAACCTCCTGTTAGGGGTATTTAAGATGAGATGAGATGGCTCTCACTGATTGCCTGCCAAGGCCCCTGTGATAACGAGGAGCTGGTGCAATGGCCAATTAAAGGTTGAAAGATCCTGGCCAACAACAGACACCTGGGTGCTGATGACCTAATTGGTGAAAGAGGGATGACAGAGGTAGTGCTAGCAGGTTTATTCCTCCCTCAGTGAGGTTAAAACAAAAGCAAAACCCAAAACCCACCAATTAAGTTTCATAAGCTTAAAAAAATACAGAATAAAGTTTATTCCAGTATGAAGATGAGCACAACTTAGCAACCTGCTGTGGATGTAAAAACTTGTGCAGAGAAGTAAAACACAAGTTTGAACTTCTCTGGAAGCGTTTCTTGACTTTGCATGATCTTGTGGGATGTCACGCTGAAATTGTAACTAAACACATGATTACAGATTAACTTAACCCTGTCCATCCCGTGAAACGGGATTCAGACTTTAAAATGCTTGTACGAGAACAAAACGGTCAGTGCAGGGCACGATGTGCACACAGTTTGGTTTCAGGGCTTTCTTCCTCTAAAAGGTGCGTCTGCAGAACGCGCTGCATTAAATGTATGTGCTTTATTTTGCAATCTAAAATAGTTCTGAAATGTCAGATATGCATGGGTTTGTTTTTTTTTTTAAAGTAAGCAACACTTGGAAACCAGACCAGTCCCTTAAATAAACTGTAGATCATTATAATGAAGACACCACGGCAAAAAAAGCTCAACAAAGATTTCAATCCTGAGTAGGGAAGTTTCTTACCTTTATGAATATTTCCGTTATATTCAAGCTATCAAATATAAGCTACTTTGCAAATTGTGACTTTTAGAAAATTACTCCCCTTAAAGATTATTTATGTTTTCCTGTTCTTGTCCTGGCAATTAATGAATTGGCTTTGGAGAAGGGTTTTTGCTTTTAGGCATGTTAAACTAGTACAAATTATAAGCTTTTATTAATATACCAGATATATTAGAGCGCTTACACACACTTATACATACATATAAAAGATGGTCTCTGCCTGTATGTAAGTGTACACATGTTGAGAGAGGTGATCTCTCTTCTTTGTTAATCTTAAAATCATTAGATTAATATATAATTGGATAAAGCAACACAAATGTTTTGCTAACATTCAGACATGCATCAATTATGGGTAAGTATAGAATCTGTAAACGCTGAAGGAGAAATATTTCCATCTAATTTCCAAATTGAAAAGTCTGAAAAAAAGGATTATTTCCTTAAAATATTTTAAAAATAAAACCCCTTTCTTTATATCGAGTGTTAGCAAACATCCGCTCAGTCTGAATATTTGAAAGGACGCTATGAACAGATGAAAATCAGGAGAAAGGGAACCATCAGTGAAAACCGTCTTTTCCTTTCATGAATCCTGGTGGTGATTGCAGGAGGAGTTTTGCCCGTAGCAGACGGGGAATGTGAGCAACTTGTCGTGAGAACTGTGCAGCCCAGACACCCCATGAACGCGGCGTTTAACGGCTCACATTAAAGCTTGGCAAGCCCGCCAGGCTTTTAACGTTATCAGGTCAAGCATGCCCCCACTTCTGTCCCCAAAACCTGCAATAAAAGTAATACTTTGCACTTCTGTGGAGCCTTTCATCTGCAGATCTCAAGGTGCTTTACAGATACTGAATAATTAAGCCTTGAACCGTTGCCTGCGTTGGGTGATGAAAATGGATAAGTGCACCGTGCTCAGCAGCGCGACCAGCTTCGGACAGAAGCCGGGAGTTATTTCATCCTCAGCTGAAAACAGGGAGTTGGACAGGCTGATGCCCAAGCTGGGATTATCACACCCATTTTCTCAGAAGGCCTGGAGAGATGGCCTTAGTGTCGGGCAAACGTTCACCTCCCTGTTCCCTACCGCATCCCGGTGCGTGCGGGGTACCTTGGGTGGAGTCAAGCCTGTCACCAAAAATAACCAACCAGCTGACCCAAAAATGCAGTTGTGTGCAGGTGCCCAGACACGAGGACATATAAACATGGTGAGAAATCAATGGGAGCAGCAGCAGGTTAGGAAAATAAGCATCTCCAGTGGATGAAGAGCTGCACAGGCTGCGGCACCCACCCGTCAGGCTTTAGTTCTCATGACCTGAGAGCTCCTTGGCTCGACCACTCAGTCCCTTTGGTATTTCCTTTATATTTCCTTTAGTATTTCCTTTATTGTATTTCCTATTTAGTATTTAGTATGGACTGTGCTCCCCAAAGCTCCAATTCAGAGCAGGTGAAGGGTGGAGGACAACCATAGAATCCTAGAATGGTTTGAATTGGAGGGATCTTAGAGATCATCTGGTTCTAACCCCCTCCCCTGGGCAGGGACATCTCCCACCAGCCCAGTTTGCTCCAAGCCCCATCCGACCTCTCCTTGGGCACTGCCAGGGAGGGGGACATCCACAGCTTCTCTGGGCAACCTGTGCCAAGGTCTCACCATTCTCAGGGTGAAGAATTTCTTCCTAATATCTTACCTAAGTCTACTCTCTTTCAGTTTGAAGTCATCATCTCTTGTCCTATCACTACACGCCCTTGTAAAAAGTCTCTCTTCAGTTTTCTTGCATGGGAGAGCACCTGATGAGTGTGGTGGGTGACGATCTGCAGGGAAACCAGACATTCCCAACGAGCGGAGGTGCTGCCGAGGGATGTCCCACCAGCCTGTCCTCCCACCCCAAGAACTGCTGCTCCAGAACTGTCTGACCAGGGGAGCAGCGCGAGGGAAACTGCCAAACACAGATTGCACCCCGGTTAAGGTTTTGGAAGTCATATCAGGCAGTTTGGAGTTTTATTGAAATGGCAGATCAACACACGTGTCCCAGGCAACACGCAAAGCAAGGAACGTGGCACCTCCACATTGCTTCTGGGTTTACTTTAAAAAGAAAAAAAAAGGTGGGTAAATTGTTATCTGATGGGAAAACTTCCAAAATACCTGTTGGTGTAGAATCATGTTTCAGCACCCCAACATTTAAGATGGAGTGATTTGAGGGAGAAATCTTATGAAGTTCAACAAGGGTAAGTGCAGAGTTTTGCACTTGGGAAAGAACAACCCCATGTGCCAGCACAGGTTGGGGACTGCCCTGCTGGAGAGCAGTGCAGGGGAAAGGGACCTGGGGGTGCTGGGGGGCAGCAGGATGGCCATGAGCCAGCAATGTGCCCTCGTGGGCAAGAAGGCCAAGGGCATCCTGGGGTGTATTAGAAGGGGAGTAGCAAGTAGGTCAAGAGAGGTCCTCCTGCCCCTCTGCTCTGCCCTGGTGAGGCCACATCTGGAATATTGTGTCCAGTTCTGGGCCCCTCAGCTCAAGAGAGACAGGGAACTGCTGGAGAGAGTCCAGCACAGCCACAGGGATGATGAAGGGAGTGGAACATCTCCCTGATGAGGAAGGGCTGAAGGAGCTGGGTCTCTTTAGCTTGGAGAAGAGGAGGCTGAGGGGTGACCTCATAAATGTTTATCAATATGTCAAGGGGGAGTGTCAGGAGGATGGAGCCAGGCTCTTCTCAGTGGCGTCCATTGACAGGACAAGGGGCAATGGGTGCAAGCTGGACCACAGGAGGTTCCATAAAAACATTAGAAAAAACTTTTTCACTGTGAAGGTGACGGAGCCCTGGCCCAGGCTGCCCAGAGAGGGTGTGGAGTCTCCTTCTCTGGAGACATTCAAACCCCGCCTGGACGCGTTCCTGTTCGATCTGCTGTAGGTGATCCTGCTCTGGCAGGGGGGCTGGGCTAGATGATGTTTGAGGACCCTTCCAACTCCTGACATTCTGTGATTCCGTGATTCTGTGACACAAAGCAGCTGCAGGAATTTGTGTGCACTTCTGCTCTTTCACAGCTGGATTTGGAGGGGCATAAATTACCATAACTCTATTGATATCAAGAAAGCTTTGAGAACTAAGGGGCTTACTGTTCTGTATTTATGCTTGATCAGTATTCTCCAAATATCATTATTTCAAATGAGAAGCTACATGTGAGCGAACAAGCTGGGCTACCTAAAACACAGGCGAATTCTCAGGTCGGGCGCGGAGCTCAGTTCCACCCCTGCTCCAGCATCTGGCGTGAAGTGACTAAGAGACCCTCTGGGTCCTCACATTCATTCAAAAACATCCCCTTTGATTTTTAATCTCACAGGCAGCGCATTTGATAGCAGCCCTGCTACCTCCCTCTTTCCTCAGGAGTCTCCAAATTTAAACAGAAAGTAAGACTTCTCACTTCATGAATTTTTGAAAAGGACCCTTGCATATGTCAACAGGCCCACACTGACATCAACAAAGGTACCTGGCACTTGCTGCTGGTTTAATGCAGCAACCTTCTCCAAAGTATTTGCTTAATCTTTTGCTGATGTTTAAAGGTACAGGGCTTACATTAAAAACATATTTTACACTTTACCGCAAAGACCCAGAGCTGGGTGGGTTTGAACAGCTCCGTGGTTGTTAAATCAACACCAAAAAGAAGAGCAGGGGAAATGTTGCTGCTGAACGGGGCAGGGGATCTGGTGACAAAAGGCATAGAAGAGGCCAAAGCAGTCGATTCCCTCCTCGCCTCAGTCTTGCCAGACTACAGAGGATTTGCCCTCAGCATCCCCAAGTCCCCAAGACCGATGGGAAAGTTCAGCACAAGACTTGCTCTTGGTGGAGGAGCACCAGGTTAGGGAACATTTCCACAACCTGTCCGGACAGGAGTCCATGGACACTGATCGACTGCACCCACGAGTGCTGAACGAGTTGGCCAAAGTCATCACAAGACCACTCTTGATAATCTTTGACAGGTCTTGGTGATCAAGGAGTGCTTCTGAAACTGGAAGAAAGCAAATGTCACTCCTACCTTCAAGGAGAATCTGGAAAAACACAAGCTTGTTGGCTTCATCTTGATCTCTGGGAAGGTGACTGAACAAATAATCCTGGAAACCATCCCCAGACATGTGAAGGAATATTCACCACGTATCTATGTAGAGGAAATCACGTCTGACCAGTCGGACAGACTTCTACGTTGAGAAGACTGGCTTGATGAGTAAGGGGAGAGGAATGGATAGTGCTTCTACAACATTCTCATTGACAAAGTGATGAAGACTACACAAGTGACAGTGACATGGGCTGAGAACTGGCTGAGCAGCTGGGCTCAAGTGGTTGTGATCAGCAGCACAAAGTCCAGCTGGAGGCCAGTTACCAGCAAGATGTCCCCAGGGACAATACTGGAGCCAACATTGTTTAACATCTCCAACAACAACGTCAATAATGGGGCAGATGTAGGTTTGCAGAAGACAGAAAGCTGGGAGGAGCAGCTGACACACCAGAAGGTCATGCTGCCATTCAGAGGGACCTGGACAAGGTGGAGAAATGGGCTGACAGGAACCTCATGAAGCTCAACCAAGGGAGATGCCAAGTCCTGCCCTTGGGGAGGAGCATCCCCAGGTGTGCCAGGGGCCACCCCGCTGGAAAGCAGCCTTGCAGAGAAGGTTCTGGGGGTCCTGGTGGACACCAAGTTGAACATGAGCCAGCAAGATGCCCTTGCTGCTTCATACTCAATAAACAGGGTTGTCCACTTCTCATCACAGCCTCGACTGCAGGAGAGACTAGCCAACCCTGGCAGTAATATTTTAAACTAATAATCTAGCCAGTATTTAAAGCAATCCAAGATGTACAGAACCTGTAGTTCTTTTATTATTTATGAGTTGATATTTCCATACGTGCTTTCTTCCCATCAACCGAGCAGCGCTCAGATTTAAAATTAAATACATCCTTGTTGGTGGGTGCTATCAGGGCATGAGTGCTCCTGTCAGGCTGTACCCCCCTGCCCTCCTTGGCAGGCTGGTGACACTGGTGGGGCAGAGACCCAGCGCGCTCGTTACTGGGCGCTGGGATGTTGTCACCGCAGCAAAATGCCTCAGAAGGGATCCGTAAATGTATTTATCTCGGAACACGTTTCTTTTAAACAATGAAGTTGTAACATGGGGAACTACATCTAAAATAGTATGTTTGCCTAATAAGAGGCATTTTTCTCTTGTAAAACCCTCTATTAAAGCCACTTTGCTTTGTTAACTTTCATAGCATGTACCCTCACTATAGCCTTCAACACCTGAAAAATTAGTGGAAGAATTTGACTGATTATAGAGGCTGTTTTCCTTGTTCCACTGCTTGTTCTAAAAGGGATACTCAGCAGAACTTGCATTTTTTTTTTTTTCATTTTGTGCTGTCTGCATGAGTAATTACCTCCCTGATTTCTGAGATGCAATTGAGTAGCTTCCACATTAGAAAAATCCAAAGATTGATAGAGCCATCTCTCCTAAAGGATTAGTTTGCTGCTGTAATTCCACTGAGTAGGTCATTCAAATAGCAAAATGCTACAAAGTCTAATTTCTCTTGTTTGTAAAAGCCAGGTATTGATACCTATTTAAAAGGAGCTGAAAAGGGCTGGTTAGCCTTTTGAGGGGAAAAGTGTTTTCGCATTCCTGCTGCAACCTCAGCCGGGTGGGGGGAGGAGGAAGACTCTGGTATCCCCAGAGGGGATCGCTCCCATTGCCGAAGGATTTTCCAGCAAGTTTGCTCCGTGGTTTAATCTCGGAGACTTTGGGGTGCCAAGGGGGCTGAGGCAAGTCCCCGGAGCTTTTGGCAGAGTATTAAAGCAGAAACTCGTCTAAACATCACAGGTGTAGCCAGAAGTGGTGTAGACTGTGGCTTTGATTCTGAGAAATAATTGTGCCAACATCATTTTGCCAGGGAAAAATTACTGACTTCCTCTTTTGCGCTACTAAACAAAAAATTAACGTATTTTTAGGAGCACTTTAAAATCTAAATAACGTTTTTTAATTAAAATACTAAAGCCGCATTCATCTCTTAGGCTGACAAAAATGAATTTTATGTTAAACCTAGGGAAAAAATCTAACACAAAGTATAAATGATAAATAACATCCTTTTGCTTTTCAAGTAAATAAACATTTTACTTCCATTGAACTACTGTAGCAGCCAAATAGTCCTTGGCCTCAGACAAAACCTATTTCTCTGTCGTGATCCCTACCCCTTTTGGTGTAAACTGAGCTCTACTGATGTCAAGAGAGGCTCAATAATTTATATCAGCTAAGGATCTGGCAGTTAATTTAAAAGGTAAGAATAAATCTTAGGTCTGCTCTGAAGTTGGCTGAACTGAAATGCAAAAGATCCTTGCAAGTTAGGTGCACATTTAATTAATTGAAATTCAACCTCCCCAGACAAACCACAGATGCTCTACTTATTTAGCACAGCGTCTCCTAACCAGCTGCACTAATCTATTCAGTAATACTACCCTGTAGCTAAACATCTGGAGAAACCTAGGAAAGAGAATAATAAATACTTCTAAAATTCTACTGGGCAGACACCTGAAAGTGACTTTACGGAAAAAAGGGGGTTTGTACGTGCAGCAGGAGGGGATTGAAACCCTAGAGAGAGGAACATACTGTAACTGGCAGAGATGGTGTGGGGCAGTGTCTGCTCTGCCCCTGGACCCACCATTATCAGGCCAGTATTTCAGAGCCTACATTTTCCATTCTTACTGGTTGTCCCTTGGAAACTCCCCGTTAAAACATTAACCACAAGTCGTGTAAGCTCAGATGGAGACGTATCATCACAACTGCACAGACCGAACATCAATATTTTTCAATCATTTCCAGCCACCTCTCTTCTGGAAAATATCCCTAGAGGTAGTGACATTTCTCACCACGATGTCATCTTCTGGTTCGCTCCTCTCCCATCAAGACACAGCCCTAGTGACTCTCCATCGAGGCTCCGGGTGCCCAGGAAGTTTTCAGGGCTCCCTGCATCCCCGGCGAGCGCTCGGGCACTCAGGACATGTAGCCTTCTGGGCAGGGAACAACAATAAAAAAAGATTTACCTAAAAATGGCACATGAAGAGAAGTGGCTGTGAGAATGGCATACATAACCCGGTTAAATGCCTCTTTTCCTGAGTACAGGCAATTTGTGACCATAGTTCACTTGAACACCAGTCGCCTCACCAGGTAAGCCATGAGAACAGCAAGGGATAAAGCTACCATATTTCACCTGTGTGCCTCATATTTATAGCCAAACCCTTTCCAGAAGCAGAGCTCATGTTTCATGGGATCAGAGCTGAAGCTAAGAAGGCAGGTACGGAAGAAAGAGCCTTTCTGGCAAGCTGCTTGTTTTCTAAATGGAAATACTGGTATATAAAAATTTCTCAAAATTTCTTTGAGGAATCTTCTTTCTTTTTTTTTTCCTCTGAAGAAAAGAAAAAAAATCTTTAAAAAATGACTAATCTGGCAAAAGTCTTTAAGGTGTCTTTATCAACATACCTGCTCGTGTGATGTTGTTTAAAGTGACAGCTGCTGATTGGGAAGCGAGCCGTGCAGTACAGTTGCCTTTTGGGAAACGTTCCCCATTGAGCCAACAGTCCCAAGATCTATTTAAGCGAAGACACCAACGAGTAGACCCCAAAAAACTATTTCATTTTCGCATTTCCACTAGGGCAAAGTAGGAAATTTCCTAAATCCTGGAGAGTGCTTGAAGCTGCAGAGTAGGCACAGAGCATTTATTCAAGAAAGACCATGAGAATTTTGCGTCATTCCCTGTTGTGACGTTGGATAACACATCTTGCCCAAGGCTCAGTTCAGCACCTGTGGCATATTAGATGACCTGGGGGCTCCTTCTGAGGCTAAATAAAATTCATATTGCATGTGTTCCACGTGTCACTGAAAAAAAAAAAAATTAGGAATTTTCTGAGAGGTTAAATAGCCAAGAGACAGACCACAGTAAATTAAATAACCTCCCTGCACTGCTAATTCAGGAACTTGCATCTGATAGCACGACACCGACGATACTTGAAAGATTGGCAAGTGGTAGGAAGGCATCACTTAAAGAAAGAAAAAAAACGAGATGAAATCAGAAAACCTCTCTATCAATCTGCCAAGCTGTCAGAGATGCTTGTTCTGAAACAATTCCTCTCTTTTCCAATAAATTATGTCAGAACTGGATAAAAGACATAGACAGCGAGTCTGGAGACAGCCGCCTCCTCTCCTGAGCTTTGCTCAAACAATTTGGGGTAAATCTAACATCAGTTCCAGATGACAGGGAGGCTGGACACTGTTGGTTTGGGCAGCCTGGTGCAAGCGAGAGGCTCTCGAGGAGGAAGAGCACTGGGAGGACAGGTCCCGAGTCACGGTCCTGTCCCCTGCCTCAGGAAAAACCTTCAGCTCCTGCTGGAGGGGAGAAGGATTCTCTGTGTTCAACTGACAGTGCCTGTCAAAAGAGAAATTAAACTCAAAATGTAAATTCGGCATCAGTTACGCATACCAGTCAGCGCGTTACAGTACCTCACATAGAGGCCATTAAAATACAAACCCAAAAGATTATCAGGAAATTAAAGAAATTAAGGAAAAATCTATCAGTCACCTAACGTTAAACATCTCAATAGGAGCAGCTTGATACAGTCCATATAAACCACACTTAGGACACCTAGGAATATCTTGGGATACTTACTTAGGAAAGTATCAGCAGCAGTTTGGTGACGCTTTGGTACTCCACACCACATGGACAGGGACAACACGTTAATCACAACCTTTCAAACATTTTCCTGGTTATTTAACTGGAAAAAAACCAAACCAACCTGGTGTAAACCATCCTGCCCAAGTAATCCCAGGCAACCCCAGGAAAAAGCATTTATGGGCTGATCTTCACCGTCTGCTGCGCTGGGCTGGAACTCACAGGACTTTGTGCTGACCCTGAAGTTCAATCCCTGAAATAAAAAACAGGCAGCACGCCTGGAAACCTACCACAGCTGAGGGTGCCTGCATGAACAGCAGGAGAAGGAGGAGGCCACAACTAGTGGTAGCTTAACAAGTGCACATTATTATTTACTACATCATTAAAAAAACTGTAAGGAAAGGAATGATGATGTAGTGAGAATTTACAGAGAAAAGTAAAAATCTTTTCTCCCAGTTAGGGGAGGGGAACCTCCAGAACAGCTAAACCTCGTTTGCAATCAAACAGATGATTATGTAGGAATAACTGAGACACTCTTTAGTTCCTAACTCCTCACACGGGCTGCCCAAAGCCGGGTACTTGACCGCAGCTGAGGTCTTGCCCCTCGTGAGCAGAAGATTCTCCACCAGCGCTGCAGACTGCTGGAACCCGCGTCACCCACGGGAACACCTGCAAGGTGCAAATCAGTGGCTGCAGTTCTAGAGCGTGTGCTGAAACAGCACAGTCTCAGTTCTGGAGCACAAACTGGAAGAGCCCGGCATCTGCAAAACCTTCAAACCGTCACGAGTTAGGATGAGATTTTTAGTGCGTTGGCCAGATCCGTGCTGTTCCTCCCTCCGACAGACATCCCTGGGAAAACTTTCTGCTCCCCCTCCTACACAGGCATTTTCTTGCCTCTTTACCTAATGGTAGCTTTGGACAGGAAGACTTTCTAACATGTTAGTGGTGGCTAGGTCAATAAATAATTCTACTGTAATATAGCTCATGAAGTAATACAGGCTTCATTTCGTTGTTTCACTTTAAAAAGGTGCTCCATCAGTACCTGTTCAGCCTCCTTTCTTTAGATTCTTCTGTGGACTCTCATCTTCCAACTTTCATCCTGCTAAAATCCATCGTATTATTTTTTTTTTTTTCTAAATTCAAATGTACAACCAAATTTACTTGAGCATATGAGGGTGTTCCCCCTGCTCCACCTCCTCACACCTTCCTCTGGTCCCTTCAAGCAGGGAATTTCCAAATACTCCTCTTAACAGGTGTTTTTGCTGCATTCCGATTAGTTCCATTGTTTATCTTAACGAAAAGAAGAACTACCACTTGCATGCCGTTAAAATCAGTGAAACATTTGTGCTAGTTTAACAATTGCTACATGGAGGGTGGGTTTGGTTTTTTTTTTCTGTACTTCTGTTAGAAGCGTTTAAGATGTTTAGACAGAGTTGTTCACAGGCACACATTGAGACGGAGTCCCTGTGGTGTCAGCTGGAGGTAAAAAACCCCCACGGCACACATAGCATGAGAATAACCTACGTAAGTAAATATAAAACCTGTTTGGCACTATCTGGAATACATAGAAGAATATAATTGGCGAGATACCCAAATTTGCAACTCATTCTCTGTAGCACGGGTTAAGCAGTAGCTGTTTAAAGGTGACGGGAAAGCATAATTGAAAATTGAGCTAATCAGAGATTTCGGTGCTGAATTGCCTCCGTGGCAAGCTGCAAGGGCACGAGGAAGAGGGAAGACAAAGCAAAGAGGATTGCTTGCTCCCTCTCAACAGTGCAACGCTCCCTTTCCCTTCTCTGAGAAGGTCCCAAAAGGCAATGGAGAAACATCAAGAAAACATACGCTGTAAACTATCAGCCAGAATAGATCTTCGGGATGATTAAAACAAAATTTAAAACTGTCACTTATTCGCTTTATGTAACTACATTTCCAAACACTGAGTATCACTGCCCTTAGTTACTTTTCGTGTGGTCATAGGATACCAGAAACTATTTCCAACTTTTACACAACTAAAATTCTTTTCACCCTGCCTCTCAAATTATTTCACGTGTCTTTGTTTGAGGCTGCAGCTTCAGGATGAGGGCTGGAAAGAGCGGTGGCTGAATTCTGCGAGTCAGCCTGCTTTCACAGCACTCACGGCCCCACCAGGAGCATCACCAGGTCCCCCGAGATCTCTTGGACACACGTGCAAACCCAGATGAGAATTAGCATTGCTGTATCCTCCCTCGCTGCCTGAAATCCCTAGAGAGCGTGTAGGCTCTGCCTGCTTCTGCTCTCCTTGGCTTCCCCACCATATGCTCCTTTTTCAGTCGTTCACCAGAACGTGAGAGGTTCTCAGAGGTTTGTACGATTGCTGAAGGGCCGGGGAAGGAGGGCATGGCTTGGGATAGGGGGGTACCAGCTGAGTTTCCCGCAGGGAGGATGGAATAGAAATTACGGCTGGCTGGATGAGCTGGTTGTCAGGAGAAACCTGGAGCTAATGCTGCCACCAACTCAGCGACATCCCCGCTGCCACCTGCCCCTTCGCTGCGACGAAGACAGGAGCAGAAGCCCTGGGATGCTGTTTACCAGGAACCATGGCAACTTCCAAGACCATTAGCTGCAATCACGGACGGCTCCACTACCTGACTGAAGGGTTGGATGTGTGATATTTAGTCTGACCTATAAAAATATCTCTGGAGCAACCTGCGTGCATAAGTGTCACATCAAATGTTTGTCATACAAGGTATGTGACACCAGGCACCTGATGGAGCATCACTGCGGCTGAAGGGGGATCTGCCCCTTAGAAAGGCTCATAATATTCAGCTCAGATGCTACAAAAATCAGCAGGTGATAGTGGTGGGGCACAGCGTGACAAACAGAACCCTTCTCTTCCCTACTCACAGAATCCTGTACTCTCACTTACCGAGTCATTTTATTAAAGATGCATGTTATTACAAGAGCCGACGCAGACCTCTCCTTAAATGCCACTAAAGATGGCAAAATACCATCCTCCAGAACCCCGAGCAGGAGGACAGAGCTCCACAGAGATGAGAATGAATGACGTTTCTGGGTGTGGACGGCTCCTAAAGAGCAATGAGAGCCGGGGATCCCTCGGGTGCTGAAGCAAATCTGGAGAGGTACCACCCGCCTCGCCCGGGGGACAGCAAGATGTCATTTCTGCAAGGGGTCAGTCCAGCGCTTCCAACACGTGATAAAACTGAGAGGTGTTCTCGGAAACTTACCCAACAAGGTCAAACCTCAAACATCTGAGCCAGCATTTAGCCAGAACAACTGACGCTGTGCTACTTGTTGGGGCTAGGTGATCTTCAGGGTCCCTTCCAACTCAGGCTATTCTGCGATTCTGTGAAATACCACATCTCATTCGTGCAAAGTCACCTTCACGTCGGTATTTACCTCTTGCCCATCAGTTTAAGTTGGTTGTTAAGTTCCTCAGATCGTGCTGGATTTTGCGAGCAGGTGAGCGGAACCTGTGTCCCTGCTTGAAGTCAGTTCAAAACCCACAGAACACTGTCGGAGACACCTTCTTCCTAACACAGTGACAATTTCAAGTTGGACATTTTAATGAATATGTATTTATTCATTCATATATATTCACATATATATTCATACTCATTCATATATATATATTATATATCTAATGAATAACATATCCTGGGTTGTGTATCATCATAGAATCATAAAATCATAGAATGTCAGGGATTGGAAGGGACCTCGAAAGATCATCCAGTCCAATCCCCCTGCCAGAGCAGGAACGCCTCGATAATGCTACACAGGAACGTGTCCAGGCAGGTCTTGAATGTCTCCAGAGAAGGAGACTCCACAACCTCCCTGGGCAGCCTGTGCCAGGGCTCCGGCACCCTCACTGAGAAGAAGTTTCTTCTCGAGTTTAAGCGGAACCTCTTATGTTCCAGTTTCAGCCCATTACCCCTTGTCCTATCAGTGGTTGTCACCGAGAAGAGCCTGGCTCCATCCTCGTGACACTCACCCTTTAGATATTTGTAAACATTAATGATCCCAAGTTACAGAAGCTGCTGCACAATCAAAACGCAGTGATGGTCACATTGCCTCCTCCTGTGCTGCTCTGTTCCTTTGCTTTCCTCATCTTTTGAAAACCGCTACTTAAAAAGAGATTTCACATCTACCGATACAAGAGTTGGAGTAAGGCTACTGGTTTCACGGCTGAAACGGTGATTCTGGAGTGCTGGTCCTCACGTTGGAGCTTTTATGTCCTTCAGATACTGTCAAATATCCCATTTGCAGAGCTGCCTGCCTTCACCCCCGCAGCTGCATCATCTCCCGTGAAACATACTTTTTTTTTTTTCTATTTTTTTTAATGTAGAGATAAGTTTCTGGGCGGAGCAAAACTTGAAAACCTGTCTAAGCAAGGTAGGCTGGGCTAGATCCCCTCTCTGAGGAATGGTCTGGCCATTTCTGTCCTCAACACAATCGCTCATTAAATATAACTCCTCCTGACAGAGCTGAGAGAAATGCCACATTAATTGTCTGTGGGCTCTGGGTGAATTTTGTGGAGCATCCTCAAGGCACCGTGTGGAGAACAAGCCATTGGGAACACGGCTGCGCTTAAACTCCTTGCATTGCCTTTGTTGGTTTTTAAAAAAAAAAATGTTATTTTGGGTTGTAAATAGTTACAGGAATTGTTTGAGGATATTGTTTGAGTAGGAAATATAATACATATAATATACATATAATACATATACATATAATAGATATACATATACATATCAACAAAATATTTGCCCTAACAAAAAAAAAACCTTAAAAAAAAACAGAAAAAAACCCAAACAAAAAAGAAAAAAAAAAGCGATTTTGAAAGATAAGGAAAAAAAAATCTTTTTTTTTTCTAAATTTAAGACATTTCACTCAGCTCTCCCAAAACATCCAGCCTGTATCAGGCATTTGACCTCCATAGCATTTGACTTTTTCTTGTAGTATGTAGGTTTTTAAAATTAATTCATATTCACTCCTCATGTGGTTTTGTGGGTTCGTTTGGTTTTTTTTTTTCTTCTCAGAAGCGGAATATTTATTGTCACAGCAACGTTACAGGGCATTAATTAATGTGGTACTTTTAGAATTGGTGCTTGGGGACTTGAACAGAAAGTCCTGCCAGTGTGGGAAATCCTGCCTTCAGCCCTCCCTGGTACTGGAACAAGCTGGAGAATGTATATTCATTAACTTGAGGCTTCCTTAGGAATTACCAAGAGCTCCGGAAAGAATGAGCTGAAGCTACTATTACTCCTAGAAATATGGCTTTAAGCAAGCATTTTCTTGATTTTTGCCAACATTTTTGAAGGCCAAGCAATACGTGAATATGATGCTCTCGCTTAAAAATTGTTGTATCAGAAGAAATCACGATAGTTTCTGGGAATCGTTATGGCCCATCAAAAACAGTGGACACGGTAGATCAAATTGTCTCCTCAAGACGGAAAAAATTTTAAAAATGGATTCCTAGTGGAAAAGAGAGAGAAAAGATAACGTGTCTTTCTTGTGATTGTCAAAAATCCCTGTTTGCTCAGACATATAACACCTTTTAGAACTACGTGATTCAACAACCATAAATGCCCTATCAGGTGATCTTAGACACCTGTTTGAGCAAGAGGACCAGCTCACAGCCAAAGAAGCCTTTAAATCTTAATATTCATGAATTATTTTTAAAAGAGAACCTAACTCCAAAAGTATTTAAAATACAGGGTAACTTAAGACAGGCAATTCAGTGTTAAAACAGCATTTCCACCCAAATGCATGATCAGGTCTGGTCACGTGGACAAAGTTTATTCCACTGAGTTTAGGCTAATATGTTTTCATAATAGCAGGAATGTTTTATGTTCTCTCATACCTAATAGGTTTTCATATCTGCCAACACACACATTTATACATATATTTAAAATAATATATATTTTTTATATTTAAAATAATAATAGGTTCTGTGTAACTGGACCCCGAGAAAAGTATTGCAGAATTTAGTTTCCTCCTGCTTGTGTTCCTATTAAAAAAAAAAACCCACCTTGGGAACACCAATCTTTACACGCTAGTCTGCCCATTCCTATTTGGAAAACAAATGATTTCCTGAGTCCATTCCTGTTTGGAAAACAAAGCAATTCCTGAAACCTTTCTCTCTCGCCTCCTAGCATCACAGTCAGCCTCAGAGCGAAAGTTTCTAACGAACTGAAAACAGACACTGAGTACACTTGTGGTCTTCTCAACAGGAATAAATTCTGCGTTATAGTTTGTTCAGAAAATATTACGCAAATAGGCAAAACTTGCCTTTTCCCGTCCCTTTGTGAAAACTAATGCCGAGATAAGAGCCCAAAAGGAGAGCTTTCCTTTGCAAATGTTACCTTCTTCCAAAGGAGTGCAATGGCACTTAAAAATAAATGGAGGCGCAACTATTTCCAGAGGAGATTTTCTATTACTTTGCTACCAGAAGAACAAAGCACAACACCAGCCACGATGTCCAGACAGACAGACTGCTGCCGGGGGGACTTCTGGAAGAGTCCCTTGAGTCCACTTCTCCTTCCTACCTTAATTTATTGGATCCTTCCCCTTTCCTCTCCTTGCCAAGAAAAAAGTATTCAGAATAAACTTCATTTTATCACAGCTGGAGCCCCAAGGTCAGGGCCAGGTCAGGCTAAATAACCTAGGTATTATCAAACTTCTTTTCCACAGGTATTCAGGTATTAAAATGACAAGCTCTGGGGATGGCTGCTCACCTGGAGACACCGCTGCTCCATTATTTAATGTCTGGACTTTTTTTTAAGCGCCTGAGATTTTCCCTGTAAAAAAAAAATAATGAACTTTACGAAATGTCACTTTTACTAACAGAAATTATGTCTCGAATACCTGAATATGAATATTAAATAATAAAAAAAAAATTTCATTTAAATAATACTGAGGTTGTGACACAAATCGATAAAAGCGGGGAAATGCGGGGTCACAGCTGACCCCGTCCTTAATTCACACGACTTTTGGCAAGGGTGGGAGGGCAAGAGAGTAACACCAGTCGTGGTCTCGGGATTGAAGGCTTTGATTTCTGTAATTTTATTTCCATGCCTTAACACATTTTAAAGTGGTTTTTTTTTTTAATCTCTTTATTTAATAGAAGAATTTTTCTTTTTTTTCCCCAGAAATGATCACTTGCGTTTAAAGCCATTTTTATGCTCACTTCATGGGACGTCGCAGACACCGGCGGAGCAGAGGAGCTGCTGGTGTCCACAGAAGCACTGCCCCTGATTTTCTCCCCAGGAACCAAAGACCACCTCTCTTCTTGGCAGGATCAAAGCAGAAATGGTGGAGAAATGGCCTAAAAAACATACTTTTGTGCCAGGTAAGTGTCACCAGAGAAGGGGTGGGGTGACATCGCCCAGGGTCTGCCCCCAGCCCTGCCCCAAGCAGCCCAGCCTGGTCCTCACGGGTGAAGAGAGTAACCCTGGCTTTGTAAGAACAGCACCAGAGAGTCACCACGGGCAAGAAACCTGTTTTCTAGTCTTTCCTGCCAGTGGTGAGGATTTTAAAAGTTTGTGGTTTGCTTTTTCTCTTGGCGGGGATAAGAAAAAAAGAGGACTTTAATCACTCGCAAACAGGCGCCTACAATTCTGCAAAAGCAGGGTTGGAGCTCACTCGATGTTATTTGTGCACTCCCGCCACGTCGCACAAAACAAGTAGGTGGACAAGGGCACGGCACGTCACCATGTAAATTATCTCTCCCAATAAATCCAAAAAACCTTAGACCAGCTCCTTTTACACCCACAAATGACAAGGGGCGATCAAAATGACAGCTAAGCTAAACTTGGAAAGACCAGTCCTGTTTACAATCCCCAGAAAAGAGCCAAATGCTACACGCTCTGCAAACTTCCACCATTTCTTTCTAGAAACAATGGGAGATGCTGTTTCCAATTTACTGAAATTATGCACACCCAGAACTAATCGGTTTATGCAGAGCTGGCCTGCACCATTGCTACGTTACAGCTCAGGGCTCCTATAGCTTAAGTACATCTGCATTATGCAAAAACAACTGTAAAGTGCAGCCACACCTGATGCATCCAAACCTCTTCCCAAAATCATTGGTCCAAAAATATTAATTTTCTATTAATTTATTTTTTGTGGTGCTTAATGACATGGTGTCATGGTGGACTTGGTAGTGCTAGGTTAGTGGTTGGGTTTGAATGTCTTTTCCAACCTAAAGCAATTCTGTGATTCAAATATTATGTAGTCATCTATATACTCTCAGCAACAAATCAGCACCGTGGGAGAATCCAAGTTGGAAGAGACCTTGGAAGGTCACCTCGTCCAACTCCAGCTGAAAGCCAGGTCAGGGACAGGGTCAGGCCAGGGGCTTCAGCCAGTCTAGGCTTGAAAACTTCCAAAGCTGGAGACCTCTCAGGGCAACTTGTTCCACTTCTTCACTGTACTCAACTTGCAGTAATTTTTTTTTACATCCAGTCTGAACCTCTCCTATTTCAGCTTCCACCTGCTGCCTCTCATTCTACCATCACACACTGCTGTGAAAAGCCTGGCTCCATCCCCTCCTGCATGGACAGAACTGCTGGTTAGGTGCCCCAAAACCGTGTCTTCTGCAGGCTCCTCCAGCCTCTCCTCACAGGCCAAGTGCTCCAACACTGGACTTCTTCAGTGTCTCATATACCAGTATGTTAGAATCAAAAATTCATGTGTACATGCTGTTATAACTCATTTTTTTTGTCACGCAGTTAGGAATTTTGTTATCTTTTGCATCTTATTAATGGAAAGGTTACAGCACTTGACAAATCCTTAGTTTCCTGCAAAACGATGTGTCCGTTAAAGGAACGTCTGCTGGCCAGGGAGAGCAAGATTATTCTCCCACCCAGGGAGAGAGGGGAAAACACCGTGAAGCATTTACACTGTAAAGGAATTCCTTATTCCAATTTTATTGTAGAAATTAAATAGTACTAATAACATGAATGCTAGTGTGGGACAGGATATACGGCTTTGACATCAGTGTGCCTTTTGAATGCTCTAAAGAAATAAAAAATAAAATCTCTCTCAAGAAACACAATACAATCAAAATCCTACGTGCAAGTCGAGCCCTCAGAGCAGCAGCGCTGAAAAAGTTTGTGGCACCAGGGAAAAAACAATGACCCATCAATTCCAAGAAAACGCAATATCTCCCTGATTTTTTGCAAGTTAGGTTCCACTACCACCTGATTGCTTCTTAAGAATGAAACCAACCAAATCCTTCAATCCTTCTACGTGGATAATTTGATGTAGTCACGGACCCCAACATTCTGTGTAGTCATGGGCCCCAAAAACCCTTCCTTGTCCCTGCCCACCCCTGCTTGTCCCAGCCCAGGCGAGCTGCTGGTGTTTCTGCAGGAATGATGTTTAATTACAGAATCACAGAATGTTACAGGCTGGAAGGGACCTCAAAGATCATCTAGCCCAGCCCCCTGCCAGAGCAGGATCACCTACAGCAGAGCGCACAGGAACGTGTCCAGGCGGGTTTGAATGTCTTCAAAGAAGGAGATTCCACACCCTCCCTGGGCAGCCTGGGCCAGGGCTCCAGCACCCTCACATTGGAAAAGTTTTTTCTAATATTTTTGTGGAACCTCCTATGTTCCAGCTTGCACCCATTGCCCCTTGTCCTGTCACTGGATGCCGCTGGAAAGAGCCTGGCTCCGTCCTCCTGACTCTCCCCCCCTTGACATATTGATAACCATGAATGAGGTCACCCCTCAGCCTCCTCTTCTCCAAGCTAAAGAGCCCCAGCTCCTTCAGCCTTTCCTCATCAGGGAGATGCTCCACTCCCTTCACCATCTTTGGGCTGTGCTGGACTCTCTCCAGCAGTTCCCTGTCTCTCTTGAGCTGAGGGGCCCAGAACTGGACACAATATTCCAGATGTGGCCTCAGCAGGGCAGAGCAGAGGGGCAGGAGGACCTCTCTCCACCTACTGGCTACTCCCCTTCTAACACACCCCAGGATGCCCTTGGCCTTCTTGCCCACGAGGGCACACTGCTGGCTCATGGCCATCCTGCTGCCCACCAGCACCCCCAGGTCCCTTTCCCCTGCGCTGCTCTCCAGCAGGGCAGTCCCCAGCCTGTACTGGCACATGGGGTTATTCTTTCCCAAGTGCAAAATTAGAAGTGAGATTCCTTTTGCCACCACGCCCCAAGGGTGACAAAACCAACCTGGGATTGTCTTGGTGTGAAAATACCTTCTTCTCACTGGCCAGGGCTTGAAACTCCTGATGACGTTGCGCTGCCGTGTGCTCCTCTGTGCAGGGCTGTCAGCTGCTGGGAGAGATGCCATCAAAAAAGCATAAATCTGGCGATTTCCTACAGTGATAAATGTTAAAGTTCTGACTGGGTCTCTTAGGTAACCCAGCACAAACTGGGGAAACTGGGGGGAGCTCCATGTTAAACCCCTCTCACAAGGCTTATAGATAATGATAATAGAGAGACACAAAAATAAAGCCACGTACTTGGCAACGTCTTGCCTCACACTCGGCCACTTCTTCCAGTGCTAAAATTCAGATACGCTCAGCAGATCTGCTGAAAAACAGTAAAAGCAGCAGGTTTAACTGAATTTACCAGAGATCCTTGAACCTGAGTTCACAGGACAACAAAACTATGTGTAAAACTATTTGTTCTTGTGTTGTCCATTGACACACAGCTGTGACTCACAGTCTGAGAACAATAACATGAATGAGACAATCTCTATAACTCTGAAAGTTCTAATAATTAGACAGGGATTTATTTAACTTTTTTTTTCACCATAAACTCCTGGTACGCTGAAAAGTTTAAATAGAAATGGTTACAAAGAGGAAACACTCTGAAAGCAAGAGAGAATCATGTTAAAGTCATCCAGGGAACCTGGCACGTTTTGATAAAAAAAAAAAACCACTCAGGTGTTTATTAGAGAGGGCAAGACTACGTGCACGTGGGAGATGCTCAGCACATCCCGGTGCAGTGACAAATCAATGCATTTGGTGATTACCTTTGCAGGTCACTTTCTAATGCAACTATCAATCAAATTTCCTTCCATTCTTTCAAAATTAAGCAGAAAGAAAAAGAGATTTTAGTTTCCTTTTCTTCGCTTATTTTTAACAGAGGCACTACAGAATTATGATGGTGTCCTTTTGGTAAACCAAAATGTCAGACACATATTATTCTTTTAAACATCTCCTGGCCTTTCTCTGAAAGGTTAAGGTGGTTTAAATAAATTTAGTCAAAGTAAATGACAGCTGAGGAAGAGTATTAGAAAACTATACTTATCAACAGCCTCTTTTCCTTAAATTTAAACAAGTCATTTACCAAACTGCAGTTTATGGAGATCATGACAACATATGCTCTTCCTCAGAAGGATGAAAACAATTTTAAATGGTAAAAAAAAATGTTGGGCGGGAGAAATTACACACACGTTAATGAATGTTAATGCACGGTCTTAACTCCCCTTAAAGTTACAAACCATGGTTTTTTGAAATAATCATGCAGCAGTCTGCTCTCTCAAAAGGGAGCTGTCCTTTTCCTGCTTTTACATCTCCTTAATGACAGGAACTTAAATGGAACAGGCAGGAAAAGTGTGAATCCAGGCAGCATTTTCAATGGAGCCAGAGAAACTACCTTAACGTTCTACAATTGGTCTGCAATTGCTGTTATTAGTCAGGGGAGTACCATTCAAAGCACAGGATTTTATATATATATATATTTTTTTATATACCAGGAGATGCAACTTTCAGAGCAATTCTAAGACACGAACGCTGCAGAGTGCATGTGTGCAAAGTGCTCTTCTAAGTGGGGAGAAGAAACAACAACAACAACAAAAAGAAAGAAATTAAACTACCAGCACGCCAAATGGTTCTGTAAGACAAGTTAGCAAGAGATTATGAATTCACATGGATAATTTTGACCTTAATCTCACCACCCAAGCAAAATAATGATCCGAATATAGTATTTAAGGCTTTCAGGAAGGGAAAACCTGGGATTTTCCCTCGTACACCCCAGCAGGATCCCCCATTTCTTCCCTCCATCCTCCCTCTCAACCAAGCAGCCTGCACCTCGTCGTGCTGGGGGCAGCCCCCCCAAAACTGTCACATCCCCGTGGCCCTTCTCCCTGCTCCTTCCCTCCAGCCAGGAGGGAGTGAAACGCTGGCGACCTCTTCACAGCCAGAATTGTATTTTCCTGCTTCTAGGTGAAGTTCTTTAAAGAAAAAAAAAAATTAAAAAAATCAAACAGTGACATGGTCCCAAAGGAAATCACGGCCAATTGCTGAGGGCAGAGTCACAGCCCAGGAAACCTTCCAGAGTAGGACAAGGTACTACAATTCAGATTTATTGTGCCATATACACGCGCTTAATAGCCAGCGTGGAAGACCATAAATTTGCTATATTTACACTTGGAATCTCAGTGGGTACTGTTTGGTACCAGCGTGCAGGCGACGCACGTGGTCACGAAAGGTTATTATTTCCAGAAAAGCAAGTGGGCCAGGGGTGACGTGGTTCTCACTGTCCCGTTGGAAGGACTCACCTTGCTGACGACAGATCGGAGCAGGTCCCTGCTGAGGAAGGAGAAAACCACCAAATGAACAGTAAAACTAAGCGAGGGAAGAAGTAGAAAACAGCGTGATTAGAAATAAGACTAAACAATGACCAAAAAGTCATGTCCTGAGTTACTTTTTTCTACTTCATCTTCCTAAACTACACTGAGATCATTTTTCACACCTCAATAGAGCATTTTTCCCAGTCACGTCTACTGAGAAACCAATATCAGTGAGAAGATAACGGCTGCATCACCGAAATCCAGAGGCAGCATCTGCACCGTATTGTACAGATCATGGTGTCTCATACACCTTGGCCACCTCCACCATCGCACCCAGGGCCGACACGGTTCGCTTCAGAGACTCCCTTCAGCAAGTTTCCACTTTCCTGCGGGGCATTACCAGCTCCATTGTACCAGCATCTTACATATTTCCCACGCACATAAAGTGAAAAAGGGTTCGTTTAGCTGGCCCTCAATTTAAGTGCAATTTTAGAGCCGGATCGAGTGAGGACCAGGACCTCTGGCCAATGACAAGAGGGAGAGGTCTCTACCTCATACCTTCCTTTTTCCACGCCGTTTACTCCACAGATCAGCTGAGACAGGCTCAAGAGGAAAAAAATCTTGTGTGTAAATGAAAACCAGGCTTTTCAGTGATCCAACCTCCCTGGTTAAACAGTCGTCAGCAACGGGTTAGTGGGCAGGTTGTGGCTGGTGCTGGTCTGTCTAACTTGTGTCTACTGAGACACAGCGAAGATCTACTCTCCAAAGACTTGATATTGTTTTAATCAGCACAACTCCCTTTCGAATCGGTCAGAAAAGCAACATCACCCAACTTTTTTTGCAACGGCACAAAAGCTACGACGGGAGCGTTGTTTCCAGTGCTCAGCTGCAGAATTTTTATTTTTACTTTCTTACAAGAAAGCCGGCATTATCTGCTCACTGGCCCAGCACGAAGGTCTTACAAATTTCTCCCAAGTTTCCATAGAAATGCATTGATTAGAGCATAATTTCAGTTAATATTGTCTTCTTTCAGCATGCTATACTTGCTTACACTAGCTGTGCACCTTCCCCTTGCAGTCGTTTTCATCTTTTGTTCGGCTCAGTAGGTTTCCTAACTGGTGGATTTTATTGAGTTAAATCAAGCTGTCACTTCATCTGCCTGAAGGATGACTCAAATACAACACATAATAATAAAAGAAAAGTAGGATAAAATAATCTTGTCAAGCCAGAAAAACTGATTGCTTGAAGTTGTAGCCTTCAATCAATACACTAATTCCACAATTTATACCTCTTTCAATTGGAGAGGAAAGAAACCCTGATATGGTATTTCTTGGCTCACTGACCAACTTTGACCTTCTATCTGTGTGAATGTAGGATTAGCAAGCGCTTCTGCTTAGCGGGATCACCTACGAAAACAGGAAAGCAAATAAGTGACATTTGAGGCTCAAACTAACTTTATTAATTTCAGGAAGGCGAGGGGTGGTTATTGCCCAAGCGCCGTGGTTTCGGCTCGAGAGACCGCGGTGCGGCCAGGGGCTGGAGGCCCTGGTTGCCATCAAAGGAGGGCAAGCAAAGGCTGGGGATCGTCGTGGCCACCCCGAGTCCCCCCACGCTGCCAAGGCAGTTGTCAGCGGTCCCAGAAAAAATCGTTTCACCTCTCAGGGAAGCGAAGCTGCTGCCATTTGCATAGCGTTTCACGCTGCCGCAGACTGAAAAGCTTTGCCGCTCGCAGGGTCTGCTGCTGGAGTCAAGTGGACGAAGACAGCGTATCCAGGCAGCTTTAGAAACCCATCTCTTAAGGTATAATGAACTATTTTGCCATTTGTTAGGTGGGTTTTTTTAACGGTCCACCATGGCGAAATCCTCTTTTATTTGTAAACTGTAATTAATCTGCATAGCTTTACAAAAGAACAATAAACCCCTTCATTTAAAAATTCTAGATGCTCTTTGGCTGTCAGGTTTCTGCTTTGCTTTCATAATTCCTCCCCTGCAGGCACAAACCAGGAAATAAAAATTCTTTGTTTAGCAAGTCTTTTATATTTCACCCTGCCACCTGCTTAACTCAAGTTGTGGCACGCTATCAAACAGGCCCTGGAACGTGAGCTGTCTTTCTGCCCCGTGCCCTAAAAAGAAAAAAGAGTAGCCTGTGTAGAGTGCTGCATTAGCTGTGATGTTAGAAGTGCCCATCCATACTGCTTGAAATAATAAATATAATCAAGATAACGTAAAGGGGTATAGCTTTCCTTGGACTGGGAAAAGCTAGTAGTTAATAAATGACCGTTGCTCCCTCATTCTAAGGATATCCTTTATGCTTATTTCCGGTGATTTCAGCCACCCTGAGAGATAAAAGCTGGAGACAGAACCATGCCTAACCTAGGGGGAGGTTACTTCTCCGCAGACAGCCCGGACTGAGGCTCTGGAGAGAGCAGGCAGCTCTGCATCACAGGGGGCAACCCGTGTCAGGGCAACGAGAGCATCCCAGGAGATGCTCGCTACCTCCTTCATTCTTCCTTCGTTTCGCTAACGCGGGTCAGAAGCAGGGCAGTGTATTTCCTAAACAGATTCGAAGATCTCAAAAACTTTGCAGAACGGATGAATAAAGAGCTGCTATCTGTGCTTTGCCCCGGGTAGTGGCCACCAGGAGAAGTTGCTGGCACACAGTGGTGTGGTGTGCAGGTCCAGCACCGGCTTCGGATCTCACACTGCTCATCCCGACAGAAGAGCCGGATGATTCAGAAAGTCTCACGCTTAAAGGAGTGCCTCCCTACTTAACACGGTGGTAATTAGTGATGGTGGGGAAGAGCTGAAGGACTTCTCTGCTGTTTGACAGATTTACTGGTACAAGACCTTGACCTCCGAAGTCTGTATCTCCTGTCCGAGCAGAGAGCTAAATCCTGATGGCTCCCTCGGAGATTTATCTCTTCCCTTCAACCTGAAATGGCTTGGGTAAAAGCCAAGTCTGTAACAGTTCTGTTCAGTGAAGGTCGTCTTCAGCAGTGCTTGAGTTTTCATGCTCTTCCATGCCTTGCCATTACCTCCAAAGTCAATTCCCACCATATTTCTCATGTTCTTGACCATCAGAACACGGACTGAGATGCATCTGGCCTTACAACCCAAGCGTCACACTAGTGTGTCAGCAAAATGTTTCTTGCAAGAGAAGAAGTCGGGGGATGTGTGGATTTATCAGATGCTGCGTTCTAGTCACGGTCTTCCAAGGAATTCCTGTGTCCTGAGGCCAGGAGCAAGACATGGGCATTTCCAACACACCAGTCGTTATGGGCAGGTGAGAAGCTGCAGACGTAGCTGAGTCACAGCTGACTTAGAGGGCTCTGACGAATAACTGGAAATATCTCTGAGCAGCTGAAAACTGAATCCACTGGGTAAAAACAACCAACAATGAGCAACGAACACACTTTAATACCTGCAATATCACTGATCATTCTTGGATTTATCAGCCTCTGGCCACGTACACAAGGAGCACAATTAAGCTTTCAAGTTCCTTTTAGCAAGACACAACTTTGATTAACCTTTACTTTACTCAGAGTTTACTTTACTTAGAGTACAACACGCTGCTGGAGACATTTCCTCTTTTTTTTTTTTTTCCAGGGAGTGGATGGTATTTCCCCAGGCACCAGCCCAAGCAACACGGAACACCTCCACGGAATATTAAGCAACTACTAGAAAGTACCCGTAGTGTAACTGCATCTCCTAGCAGCCTCGCCCCCATCCCAGGCAGCACTTACTACCAGTCCCCTTTATTACTCCACGTTAACACTGAGGTCAGGCAGGCTGTAGGTGTTCCTCTGCTTCCTTACCACCTCTGGCAAATTACAGCCTCTCTTTCTAATGAGGGAACAGAGTTAATGGTGCAGTGTTAATGAAAAGGAATAAAGCACCCAAGTGGTCATCTTACACTTGGAGCATCCTGACTCAGAAATGCTAAATTACTCAAAGCTGGCGCTGCTTTAACATTTGGGGTTTTTTTTTTACACACAGTTTTCACAGAAAAAAAGAAAAACCCAGAAAAAAAAAAAAACCAACCACGAGAAAGCCCCAAAGGAAAATAAATAAAAACACAAAAAGAGGAAGAAGTTTCTGGGTACCAAAACATTCCCTTGTTGACTATAAGCAATAAATGGGAAACAAATGTAAAAATTACTTCTGGTGAGAGCTCCGTCTCCCCAGACAGCACTTTGGATCCACTTTATCATGGGGGTAAATACCTGCAAGAAATAAGAGTCTGCACCAAAACACTGACTGCCTTCCCACCTCCTTACCTTGACAGGGAAGGGGAATAAAAGAAGGCATTTGCAGAAGGGGAGGCAGAGCCCCTGAGCCCACTGATTACGTTGTGTTTGGGTTTCTGCAGCTACGAGAGATGAAGATGCATCTCATGCTGCTCCTTTGAAGCTCATGGAGTTGGAGGTTAAGAGGCATTTGAAGTTGTTTGTTTGTGGCCGGGGAAGGAGATGCCTGGAGCCCTCAATTCTTTCTGGACCTATTGACATCAAGTCCAACACACAAGAACAAAGATTGCGGCCAGGGTCAGCCAGTGCCAGTCCGATTTCACTTAAAGTTTTGTAGCTGACACCATTGCTCACCCGATTATTCCTAAACATTTTCTTATAAAATAAATGCTTAGATCTAGCCTTATTTTCAGTTATTTATTAAATTTCTGTCACCTGAGCAAATGCTAAGCTTGAATTTACTTGAGAAAGCAGGAAAAAAAATCTATCAGAAATGCAAAAAAATTTGCTCATACAATCAGCAAGTAAGAGTGACAGGCTCTGAGGTTGAACAACTTGTATGGTGCATGCACAAAACAAAGATACTTGCCACTGCCTCGGCCGCGATGGGCATCCAAGATTTGCAACGGTCTGGTAAGGAGACTATTCCAGAATATTCCAATTTATTTGAATTCTCAGCTTCTGCTAACCAAAAATAAAGAGCAAGCATTGTCAGTTCCTTACACACTAATGAGTTGAGCCTTGGGAGCGATATGGCTTTGAAAGATGCTCTGGCTGTGCTGCAGGACAGTCCTCGTCCTGATCACCCATGGAAGATACTGCAGGTACCACCTCTTCATCAGCCCCAGTCTTATTAATGCGGCTGAGAAAAAAAATCAAAGTTTCACAGCTGTCTGGAAACCAAAAAAAGTCAGTGAGCAGCAGTAATGACTGAAAAAACAACACCACCACATTGGTGTGAGACGAGTAAATCACAGAAGCCTGAAATGGGCACCCAAATAATACTGTTCCGGAACCCATACTCAGATAATTTCACAATTAATCACTAAATACTGTGGACTCTGAGTGCTGTTAGCAGGACCTCTCTTCTCTGTACTGTTATTTCAGCAGTGACAGTGAGAGGGCTGAGCTCTCCTTTGCTGGGTAATGTACGAACTACACGACAAAGAGCACCAAACCCCCCAAAAAACCAAACTGGGCGAGGAATCCACTTACTGCCTACGAGCGTTCTTACCTGTGCCTGTTTACACCCGGGATAATTTTGGACCTTGCATTCTGGACCAAGCTCCAGCCCAGCCCCGAGGTCCATGGGTTGCCCATGGGCATGAGCGGGAGCCACGGTTTGTTGCCACCGCCGGGACCTTGGTGGCCACATGGGGGCTTTCAAGCCTGACGTCACCTCCCCGGTGTGATTACCTGAGCTTCATTATACCGGTTAAACGCTATGTTGCTTTCTCTTTTGGTGCTAGTACCTGTAAGTTAAAGAGAGAGAGTGACGGAGACAGCGAATATATACAGCAGGGCAAATATTTGTTGTATAAGATAAACACACAATTATCTAAAATGTAGTCTTAATATCACTTATTAAAATAGATTACATTTTAATGTGCGCTGCAATTTGCACATTATACAGCACGCTCTGTATATGCAGCTTCTCCTGTGTGACTACCCTGACAACCTGCACAACTGAAGATATATAGAGAGGCGAAAAAAACGCCGCTATCTTCCTCTAAATGGATGTATTTGGTGTTGATAGTCAGATACAGTTTTCACCTTTATCCCAGCTTGTTTCTGACCCACTGAGTTAGTGTTAATCACCCCTGTGGGCACCAATAATTTCCCCATATGTGGAATTTGATAAGTTAGAGCACCCACTTCATTTCAAGAAGATTCCAGCTGACTATCCAGTTATCGCTATGGACAGCTTCAAGCACTTCCATGCCGGTCCTTGTATTCTGAGCTTTATCAAGTGCTTTGCACTTTTTGTCTTTTATCTCTTAATTGAGACCTGACTGCAAGAAATGCCTATCTCTTAAAGTGTGTTGCATTAAGTATTAACTTGAACTGCTTTGGCTACTTGAGGTACAGAAAACCTTAAGAAGACGGGAAAAAAGGTGAAAAAATCCCCCCAAATCTCTATTTAGAAAAACTGTGTAAATGCTACAGTGTAATAAAATGAAAAAATCAAATCTTTTTCTTCCTCCTCTGTGTCTCCCCACAAGTAAAAAGAAAAAAAAAAAGGAAAGAAAAGTGTGTATTACAAACAGAAGTAAACTTCAGCTATGCATTTCCTTAACTAGAAGTGCATTAAAATGCAAAGTTTCTGGGAAAGTACTAAGAAATGAACAATGTATGAATGAGAAATTATTTAGAGATTAAAGGTGATAAAGGCTTCTTTTTTTTTCTCCTCCCTGAAAGCTGGACTCAAGCCATCTCGAGTTGGACATCTAAATTCAGAATTCTTCTGAAGAAAATCGGTGCAAGTCTCCTTGCGAATCAAGCTCATCCTGTGTAAAGTGGGGTAAAACAGTTCTGACCCACCTTAAAGTCTTTGGATTAATGTTGGTACCAAACTGCACTGCCTGGACTGTCACCCACTGCCTTATTGTTTGCGAGTGATCACCTTTTTTTTTTCTTTTTTTAACCAAAACAAAACAAAGCATCAACTATTTTTTCTATTTCAAACCCCATTTCTAAGGAGGACCAGGCAGTATTTTTTCTGCACGTAAAAAAAAGTGTAAAAGAACTTGTCCTCCCCAGAAGTCCATTAACTGGGAAGGAGCTCTGCCTTCCCAGCTAGAGGTGTCCCTCGCAGGCCAGCAGTGAGGCAACATGCAATGTTCTGTTTCATCGGTGTATGTACCAGGTTTGTTTCTCTAAAAAAAAATAAGAATAAAAAAATAAAAAATAAATTAAGAAGGCTGTTTACTTATTAAAAGTGTACAGGCAAATTCAGCTCTTGCTCTTACCCAAGTTTATGGCCACTTCTGCAGCAGCAGGTACCTTCCCTTACTGACATACGAAAATACCGTTTTGCTGCCCCCCAAAAAGCCACAAGCGATGCCGGCAAGATCAGGGCTGTGTGTGTGACAGATGGGGGAGAAGAAATGTCGATAAAGCAAAAGAGTTCTTTTTCTTTCAAAGATAAAGGCCCCAGCAGCCAAGGTCACAGTATGGTGAGTGAGCAGTGTCCCCACCTCCCCAGCTAGAGGATAACACTGAGATAAGAAAAATTGAGCAGAGGCCACAAAAATCAAGAGAAACTCACCTGACACCACAGTTACTCCAAAAGGGTTGGGGGATGTCACCTGCAGCGTTGGAGAGGCAGGAGGTCTTCTCACAGAGCGCAAAATTCTGGTGGGAAATAAAGGCACTTAAGAAGGATGTTTTGGCAGGTGAGGTGTGAAAGGAGAATAAGACCACCAAAGGGGTGTGGGGTAGAAAAGGAAGGTAAAGGGAATTTTTTTCACATGGAATCAAATACCTTATGCAAGAAAAATAAAAGGCAACGTAAGTGTTATTAAAGAAGATACGGTTCAGCTGCAAGAGATCCAATATTCAAAAGCTTCGCTGTGATGTCATGTATTTAACGACAGCCCCAAAATATCAGAAGGGGTCCCAGGCTGGCACAGACCCCCAGGTACAAATGTTTGCTACTAATATTCCCTGAGCATATTCCTGCTTAAATCAGATCTCTAAAACAAAGAAAGGAAAATAAAACCCCACTTTGAAGAACCGGTAATCTCTATTCTTGCCTTACGAGTTCATAACCTTTCAGCTTCGTGTCAAGTTTTGGGTGGACTCTGTAAACTTGGTACCTGAGGCGGGTGGGTCGGCTGCCACAAACTCATAAAAATCCCCCCCAGCACGTCTACGTGTGGCAGCGGGGACCGGGGGGACAACGTTCTGGTGGTCAAGCCGATCGCTGAGACTACAGAAAACCCAGAGCCTGGCTACAGAAGAATCCCCTCCCCACACGGGGTTGCAAAGAGCAGAAACGAGTGGAGGTGAAATTTTGGGAAGGTGGCCTCGGCGCCGTGCCGCTCTCCCGGCCGGGACGGGACCGCTGGGAAAACCCTGGGCATCCCGCACGGAAACTCACTGGAGGCCCCGTCCTCCCCTAAAACCCACGAACCGTTTGGCTGCGGAGACGCCGGTGTTATTGTCAGCTTCAAGAGTTAAATATTCCAGGAGGAATTTGTTACTGCACAGCGATACATAATGCCTGAAAACCCCCTGCACCAATATTGCTCTCAAATTGGCAGCAAGTGAACAAGGGACATGAAGGATGCTTCAGCACAGTAACCTATCCTTCCTTCTCTCTTGGGAGCCACTTGGCCAGCTTTCATCCTCATAATTATAATAAATTTGACATTTCATAGATAATATTGATTTCTGTATTTTAGCATTTCACCATAGGTGACAGTCTAGCGTCAAGAATGAAATTTCTATTGATCTCCAGCGCATTAATCTCTCATGTGTATGTGATCATTTTTATAAGACCTTTTACTGCACATAAATCAATATTTCATATTTCCAGCTATGCCAGAGGAGATGTCATATTTGTAAACTGTGAGTTGACACCTGCAATTCCTTCCTGTTCAGCTTCAACTGTTCAGTAACAGTCGATTCAGGGTTGGGAAAGGATCAAGCTCCAGAAACAAGCTAGATGAAAAAGAGGCATGTAGAATGCAGTAATTAGCTTAATGAACAAAGCAGCAGAGTAAGTGAAATAAAGCTCTGTTTCTTCTGCTTACACTTGCCTCATGAATGCAAACATCTTTAGGGAGGTTTGCTAACCGACTGATAACGCATTTTAATACGTTTAGAGGAACATTATAGCATAAATGTATGAAGAAGACAGAAGCGGTTAGAAAATTAAGCAAACTCTTAAATTAACTGCCTTGCTTGATGCACCCTTATAACCATTTTAAATTACACCTTTTACATGCAGCGCTATGAACTGTTTTAACTTCGACGTGGTGCAAGAACTATTTAGTTACCATTCAGGCAGCTAGGAGCAACTCTATAATTTGACAAACAATAATTAGGGTAATAAAAATCTCCTCTTTAAATTGAAATGCTAACTTCCCACGAATAACGAGTGGAATCGGGGGGGGGGAAAAATGAGAATAAATTGCAATGAGGACCGTAGCTTCTTTACGCAGATGCTTAAATGAATCAGTTTAAAATCACAGGAATAAGAAAATCTTTAGATAATATAGAATCCACATCTAAATAAATAAAAGTGTCTAGCTGCTTTGGGATTTGTTAAGTTGGTTAAATGAGCAATTACAACGTGACGTCCAGTGCTCACACTCAGGCAGCAAACCCTTTACAGCCTTCTGCGCTCCTGATTATTGGTTGTATTAACGGTGACATCCTATCGTTTGGGTACTTCAATAATTTGGGATAGAAGCCGACAATCTGTGATTTAACAAATGGAGCCACTTAAAACTACATCTATAATACACGCTGAGAGACACCGTGCTAAAAGCACTGTGTGAGTTAAGTGCTGGATACGTTCACACAACGACAATTGCAGGTTTTGCGCCTAATCCGAAATGACCGAAATCAGCCCGAAACGACGTGATGTCACCAGCCCAGTGAGGACCCAGCCCGGCGCTGGTCCCAGCCACAGATGGGTGATGGCAACATCTCGGGACCCATCGCATCGTGCTGGCCCTGCCCGGCAAAGCTTTTAAGAGCTGGGTTTGGACATTTTAGAGAGCACCACCGCGCCGCTGCCCTGATTTTGAAATTCCCATTTTACACCAATTTCCTGTAAGCACTATTGACGTCCTATTATTTCAAATTATATGTCTTTTCACTGCAAAGAAATGCTACCCTTGCTTCTTTTTAAAGGCCAATCCTTTTTGTTCATCTCTAAAACATGTTCGTGCCCATAAAGTGTGTCACCGTACGACTGCTTTAACGCGTTGACAGGCACATTATCAAAGTATGACTGACCGCCGTGTGAGTGACTGGGTCTCAAAAGTTGTGTCAGGCGTTGACGGAAGGGGCAGGATTAAAAACGTGTCTCTGGAGAACAGGCGGGTGTCACGGGAGAGCAGTCAGTGGGTGATAGGTGTCTGCAAACTGTTTAGTCCTCCCGTGTCAGAGCAGCAGAGCCTTCTCCGCCGTCAAACGGGTTTTGTTTGGCAGCGAGGCCATCCATGGGAATTAAAGAAAAGGAGGAAGGCAAGAATTTCAAAGCATAGTTGAGTGTTTTAAAACAAAAGGTTACAAACCGTTACAAGCCCACGCTTGAGGCAACCGACAGCTCCCCTGTATCCCAACGGACAAGTCCCGTGGGCCAGCACTTGGTTGCACAGTGGGTGTTGGTAACCCAAAGGTCGTTGTCACTACAGGACCTTCTCTGAGGACTGAGGGCTGCTAGGAAGAGATGAGACCCACCTGAGCAAGAGGGCAAAAAACATCTTATCAACAGGCTGGCCAACCGGGAAACAAGAGATTTAACCTAGGAATGACAAGGGAGGGAGGTGACGACACCCAGCCCGGTGAGGAAGAGGCAGGCCGGCTTGGCAAGCAAAATGTGCCGCAGGCAAGACAGACCCCTAACGACCAGTGCAGGGCTGAGCGCTGCCCACCTCAAATCTACGCGGACTAACGAGGCAGCACTATGAGGACAGCATTTTGGGGAAAGCTCCCTCCCATATCTCAGAAACCACCAACAAAGGGTGACCTGACAAACCACGAGAGGAGTCGCTGCACGTTCTGCACAACCAGGCTTGAGCAACTTCTGATGTCTCACCCTCAGCCGCCTAACACCGCAGATCCTTTGACAAACATTTTATTTGCTTCAAACCAAAGTAACCTGATGTTGCACCCTTGGCAGTCGGTGGCTGCAGACAACCAAACCCCAACAAAGCCAGTAAACATATGGAGTATATGGACATAACTGACCATCATGGAAAGAGAACTATGCTGAACCTAATTTAAAGAATAATGGGCATTTCTAATGCCAAAAAAGTTCTGCAAGTTACAAATCTTGAAAACTTCCATACCCACTCCTGTCATAGCGCATTAATTCAATGTATTACAACATCAGGTTCAAACTTAAAGTAGTGTTTAGATACTAAAAAGATCCAATATAAAGAAACATCTTACAGTTCTCCACACTACTCCTCCAATCCAAAAGAATAATGAAATAAAGTGAATGCTAGAGGTAGGAAAGCGCGTGCTTGAATGCAGTTTCTTGACTCTGCTCTTTAATACTCTCAGAATAACTTAGTTCATATTCAAACTTGAGATGCTGGGCTAGTAATATTTATTCATTCTGTTAGACTTACTAGTGCTGTCACAGAGTAAGTAAAACATTCTGAGAAAACCAGTATTTTTTCTATCTGAAAAAAATACATATTTCTGAACAGAATTTGTGTGCAATAGGGTGGGGTGAAAATATCTGCTCTCAGAAAAGAGTAAGATGGTTTCACATGGGCTCCTCACAGAACATACACTCTGAAATTATCCATGTGGTGTCAACACAGGCTATTATTACCACTTTAGGTGAGAAAAGATGTTTTGCATTATTAAATTAGCAAGAACATAATTCACATTGTGGCTGAACTGTGCCTCACAATTTATGAATAGTAAATACTCAAATACTCCCAAGGTTGAATTAACCGTGTTCATCAGCGTGAGGGAGCACAAGAGCAAAGCAACAGCTTCAGCCCTTCACGATCGATACAACCAGAGTGACCAAGGAGCAGGACTTCAAATGCAACAGTGTGTTTGGGGGTTGGGCTAGATGACCTTTAAGGGTGTCTCCCAACCCCAAACATTCTGTGATTCTATGAGATTCCAAGGATCCCACACTGGTCATTGACATGATCAAACACAGAAGCTGTTGTTCTCTGGCACGAACCCACCAAACACACTTTTACCTTAGGCAGTGACCCCACTGCAACTGGCAAGCACACGGGTCACAGAGGTGGGTCAGGGTCTTGACTGGTTCCAGCAGAACTGACATGGGACGATCCGTTGCTTTAAACAAGTGGCTGAAACCTTTGAGTTCTTGTTTGAATATGCTGCAGTGAAATTGTTCAAGATACTGGAATGCCAAAGGACTTATTTTAAGGCTGAGGAAGCTCATTGGGAATCTATTTCAGAAAAGAACCAGTATGAGTTGTTCTATCATCAAAAGTCCACTGGAACATGAAGTTCTAAAAAAATGGTCCAACCAGAAGACTTCCTCCAGGAATAAAAACTGAAAAATAAAATTAGTGACACTCCTGGGCAGAGAGAAACCATTTAGCCAATACCAACATGTTTTGATTTGATTTCCCTCTTTTTCATGACTTAACTTCACCCGAGTGAATGGGCGTTGAGAAAGCAAAGGTGAGAAATGGTGAGCAGAGAGGCAGCAGAGCCGAAACCATCTGAGCTGTACGTGATGCTGCAGAGTCACCTTTTCCCAAACTCCAAAATTTGGGGAACATTTCAGAGCTGTCTTTCCATGGATCAAAGGGTATCTAAATGGGACCATCTGCAAAGTATGGGAGCATGTGTGCTCCTCAAGGCCCCAGTTAAAGTAGCAGAAAGCACTGAATACGTAAAATAAAAAACCCAGAATTACTAAATTAATAAAGCCACCCACAAACATGTCTATACTTAACAAGTGATCACCATCGAAATTCAGTCCATAGATGTTGGAATGAAACTTAAAACGACTTTTCAGTCAATACTGTCCACAGCCTCCTCAAATTCACTTCCCAGGGAATTTCAGCCCTTAAATTTTATTGTCCAGCAGCATCTTAAAAAGTTAATCTTTAGGGTGCCTATTCACTGGAAACGAAAATTTAGTGATAGATTTCATCTGAAGTTTGCGATTTGTCCTGCAAAACATAATGCATTTGGAACTTGAAAACATATTCAAGAGCTTTTCAGAAGGCAGCATCAGCTCTGTCACTGGGGAAACCGAGTCATGGAAAGGCCGTTCCCAAAAGTTCACCATGAATGAGTAGGGGTAAAGCGAGTAAAATCCAGATCCTCCAACTTGGAGGAACAACTTGCTCTACTGGCTGTTGGCTCCAACTCTGTTCCCAGGACATCAGGACGTGCAGGAGGGAATGAATCAGGGGCTCGCATCTCTCACGCAGGTTAACCAAGAAAATCTATAAAAGGGCATTTCTTTTGTCCTTTCCACAGTTTGCAGTTTATGTACAGCACTAACAAGATGTACTTCTCGAACAACATCACACATCCCAGAAATTATCCACCAACGAAACTCAGAAAAGAGGAAAGCGTGTTCTGCTTACAAGCTATTTAAAAGGAGGGATTTGTTCGGCAAGTTACCTAATTCAATGTGTTTGTTCAACTCTAATGTCAACAGCTGCCTCGGAAATTAAACTGCAGATGAATACCTGAAAAAAGAGGAAACAATCACAAAATACACTAAGAGGAAAGTGCATCCACGTGACAAAGGAATAGGAAAACTCCCCATCAGACTAAACTAGTTTTGGCGTGTCTACTGGGACAAAGTGTCACAATAATTCCTGAAAGACCAGAATTGGAGGCGCAGGATTCATTCATCAGTTGCATTTGGTCACGGCCTTCATTTAACAAGAAAACTGTGAAAATTTTGCACCGCTCCAACATGCAACCGGTTTTAAGAAGAGTTTTGAGAGAGGCTGCGTCGAGACCACCGGGCACCAGACCTGACGATGAAATAGCCACAAAGTGGGTCCAGCGGATTAAAACCAACCTAGATCCAAGCCCTACTGCTCTTGCAGACTGTCAGATTTATCTCCCTGCCCTGAGAGCATTCTGGAGCCCATTCATCGCAATTGTCTTTACCCACCCACTGCTTATTTTTTTAGCCACAGCTCAGAACCTGACCGCGGGTGTGCAATGGGTGGGACTGCTGTGGACCCCAGTGAGTCTGGATTTTCAGAGCTGAACCAATTTGAAAAGGGATGGGGAATGAAGGACTGAAATTTAACTTTTTTTAAATTCTTCCAGAAAATAGAAAAAAAAAACACATTCCTTTTAGACCAAGCCGAAATGTTTTCACTGCTTGACGTGAAATACTCATATACTTTAGTTCCTTTATTAAGTTTTCTCAACTTCTTTTGTCAGTGTTAAATGAGAAAATCATCGTTTTTAAATGAAAAGTGAAAAGTTCCATCTGCAAAACTCCAAAAGAAAACGTAAAATTTGAAAAATTTACCTTGTCTTTTTTTTTTTTTTTCCGGAATATCTGTTTTTTCAGCCAAACCAACCATACAGACTCTGCCCAACCTCCGAAATTATGTCCAGTATGTCACAACTGTATTTTCAGCCACCCACTTATTTGGTTAGAAAACAAATTTAAAATCTCAGCTGTACCTCAGATCTCATTTACACTCACAGCACAGTCAAAACTACATAGTTTGAATACGACAAAGTAATGACTATTTTAATTTACATAACTGTGACCAACTCAAGACGACTGAAATGGATGAGTGTGTATTGTCAGATCAAGTACAGCTACGCTGAAGGGGCTCTCCATAGCAGACATCTTTAAAAAAATGATTCTGCATGCTGGCAGTAAAATTTCTCAGAAATCTAGTGGTCACGACAGTAACTGTGCCACCACCTATACCCAGCACAGAATGTGTGAAAGAAGATTTTAAAAAAATTAAATAAATTGTTAAAAAACCCAAACAACCCTGAGTCTTGCGTTTCATTTCTTAATAGCATTTACTTTCTAGGGAGACAAAGTGCTCAGCTCACAAGATACAAGGCAAAACAGAACTAACTTTTAAAATCCTGTGGGTTTTTTTTTACTGTTTCTGGATGATCCCAATATCTAGTAAAATGATTGACTTTCCAAAATCAGATGACGTACCTGTTTTGGAAGGATGGGGTTGTGAGGATACGTGTTCCCATTTTGCCTGAACGAAATAAAAATGGAAAGTATTTAATAAACAGAGTAAAAAGGAAACACGTCTGGCATCGCTGCCTGAAAATGGAGCTACTAAGCATTTGCACATTTGTTTCTTCGTACCAGGTATATCAAATCATGGTTTGGGGGGTTTGAAACTACTTTAAATCCCCTTGGAGAGGAAACCTCATAGCTGGTGCTGCTTTGAGCAGGAGTTGGTGTCGATGACCTCCAGCAGTCCCTTCCAGCCCAAGTTATCTTACAACCTGTGACCCTCTGTGCTCCTACAGACAAGCTCCCTGAAGCTGCTGTTGGAGAAATATTCCACAAAAAAGCCTTAAACAGAAGCGTGCAGAAGTTGTAGGAGCAGACTTTCCTGCCAAGACCAGGTCCCCCGACCTCCCCGAGGGCGCTGCCAAAACCTACCTGGTGGAGAAAGACTTTGGAGGATTAGCCCTTTGAGTTTAAAAATCAGTTTTGATGTGGCCTAATGGCTTTTGTCGTTTTGAAAAGAATATGAAAGAATGACAGCAATATTGAATTTTTAAAAATCCTGCTCTGTCCACCTGCAGAGCTTTTCTCGCATACTTTAATAAGGACTTTCACCATGTCATTATACATTTTAATTGCACTGTTAAATGTCACAATTACACATGCTAATGACATCATTATACCTATTTACACCAATTATGTCATTTGATGCAATTACAGTACCTCTGCCAATACACACAAATCAATAAAAAGGTTTTGTTTGCGTTTTCAAATGAGCAATCACAAAAGAATAACTCCACTTTCCGAGAAAAGCGGGGCAAGGACTTAAATACCGAAACTAAAAAAGTGGCGTTTGAGACCAGGTTCCTTGAACAGGTGAAAACTTCCACCCCCAAGACGACACATTCCCACGTTCAGAACATGAGATTCCCAGGCAAGACAGGGATGTACTGGAAGGACTTCTCCATTCTGGAGATCTTCAGGGACCTGTGGAGAGGTGGATGCTCTGCAGCTGCTCACCCGCAGTGCTCCAAGCAGGAATGCATGCTGGAAGAACAAGGGTTGCTCACACTTGCACCTCCATCTGCAGAACAACCTCTGCTAACGGGCTCTTCAGGCTCAGAACGTGTGACCTTCATAAGGATCTCTGGGGTTTGATCAAGTCATTCCTCAACCACGTCTTCACTCAGGCTGCTGAACTTCTGTAGGTTTTCTGTATAAATCACGGGAGGTAAAAATCATGGGGGCCTTTTTACTCATTTTATCTTCCAGAGCGCTCTAAAATTCAGTAACAGCCATCTCACCGTGGTCCAAGGGGACGTGGTGCTGTAGTACCGCCCTGTGGTGGTCAAGCCTTTCACAGAGCGAGCAATTCCTAGGATGGTGTCTCTCTCCATGCCATCAGTCCTCAAACACTTTTTTCTTCTTAAATGTGTAGCCTAAATACACATGGGTAAGCAAAAATTACCGAGTTTCTCTATTTCAGACCTTTCCTATTCAATATTTACTAATCCTTTACTCTTGGTACCACCTGCAGACTTTGCCAGTAATGATTTTTACATTTTCTTCCACGTCATCAGCAGAAGTATTAAATGGCAGAATTCCACAGCCCTCACATTTGATTCTTCAAATTCACAGATCTTTCCTTCAAACTCCAACAACAACTCAAGTTTCACAGCAGGGAAAAATCACTCCTTTCCCAGGTCGCAGCCCCGCTCACCTGAACCCTGACATTACATCACACACAGAACTGAGCATCACGGGATGCGTTTTTTGATCCCTCAACTACTCGGCGTGCTCAGACCTAACGCCACGTGAGCACCAGGAGCCGTGCGTACATCGCAGTGTCCGAACAGCCACTCCATCTCCCACCCTTCCCACTGCAGGAAGACCCTTCATCTCTTTCAAACTCACTTGAAAAAAGCCAATTTCAGCAAACCAAACTCACAAAATTCATACTCCATCCCCTGTATCCAGAGACTTAACCTGGAGCACCAGAAGAGCCCAGACACTCACGCCCGGGCAACGGGCGAGGAATTTCATTTGTAATTTAGCCACACACGCACATTCAGATACCTTATCTTCCCTATCGACTTCAAAATGTACCGGGCATGCACAGTGTGTTGTTTTTGTAACTGTCGAGTCTAATCAGTTTTTTCTCCAAGATATTGAAAGGAATTCTATGATGGCTATTTCATAGTAAATGATCAACTTTGCAGCTCATTTATTTTGTGATAAAGTTCTTCCAAAAAGCTCATATGATTGAGGAAGGGGGAAGGTGGAAGATAAATATGAGTAAAACTCTTCTAACTGGAAGCGAAGAACTTCAAACTTAGATTTAGCCCTAAACCGAGCAATTCAAGAACACCATAATTGGATTATAGTACAACTCTGTTCTCAAAATAAATTTGCTTTTGCTGCCACATAAATATTATATGCAAAATGTACATAGAATAAGTTTACTTTTCAAGTTGCTTTGGTTTTACTTACGCAGGAAAATTAATTTCTCTCGTTTTTAAACTATATATTTTAGCCACGGACCTGGTGGTGTTGGGTTGATGTTTGGACTTATTCATCTTAAAGGGCTTTTCCAACTTAAGCAATTCTATGATTCTATATTCATCAGGATTATGAATTGTCATGCAAAAAAAACAGAAACCTTGTGGAAGCAGTTTTTCACGTGATAGTTAGGTATCAAAGACAAAGAGCAGATACTTTCAGGAGTAGAGTCCTGTTACCTCCTACAACCAAATAGTCGCCCTTTGATTAACAACAGGCTACTGCACAAACTATGACCTTAGAGCAAGCAGTTGCATTAATGTTTGCTGGGTTTTAAAACTTCCATCCAGTGCAAAGACGCCCTTACCCAGCCCAGGTTGCTCCAGGTCTCACCCAACCTGGCCTTGAACATCTCCAGGGAGGGGGCAGCCACAGCCTCTCTGGGCAATCTGTGCCACAGTCTGGCCACCCTCGGGCTGAAGAGTTTCTTCCCAAGATCCAACCTAAACCTGTTCTCCTTCAACTTAAATCCCTCTCCCCTTGTCCTGTCGCTGGACACTCTTGTACAAAGACCCTTCCCAGCCTCCCTGTAGGTCCCTTCAGGCACTGAGGGCAGTGACAAGGTCCCCCTGGAGTCTTCTCTTCGCCAGCTGAACACCCCCAGCTCCCTCAGCCTGTCCCAGCTCCAGCCCTCGAGGAGGGCGGCTCACATGGCAAATCCCAAACACGCTAACTCTGCCTCCAGGATCTCAAACCAACCCCCACAGACAGAGTTTCAGGGCTTCCCGTGCTGTTCGTACAGACCTCTCACGCACAGCCAAGATATCTTCCTGCTTGAAAAACACACACAGTCGGTCAAACACTAAAAGAAAGACCATTTTCACTTAATTCTGCACAAGCAAGTGCTATTGCTCACCTCGCTTACACCAAATACATTGATGCCATTGACTCTGGCATTGACCAGTCTTCAGTGATTTTACCACAGCGAGGATATTTTAATCAAACACAAGCTTCCTAAACAATGCTGGGCAACATCACTGATGCAGCACGCTGGGCTGCTCAGCTCAGGCCAAAACCACAGCGATAAAATTCTTTCTACATCTGCTCACAGACTCCAAAATACACTTTAACCTGCATGTAAATGAAGACCATGAATTACAGTTCTTTCTCACAAGAAGAGGGTTCTCTTCTTCTGAAGTACTGCTGGCAGCCTACACGAGTACTTGCATTAAGCTTTTTGTCCAAGGCTGTTCTTTCCTTTCTCTCTGGAAAAAAAAAAAAAAAATTAATAGATTTCATTTTTTTTCTTAGTATTTAACATGATCAGTTTCTGTGTCTGGATGGTTTGAAATATGTTCTCCATTGGACAGATAAGTCTTGGGCAAATGACTGACCTTTTGAAATAATATTTATAATTTTAGAAATGTAAAACTTAACATTCTTTAGTAATCCAATATTAAAATACATTTAAGTTGATCTATTAAATGCTATGATTCAAACTTCAAAAAAAATGTGCAATAGAAAAACATTAACAACATGTGTGGTTTAGAAAAATTCATTTATACGGCAGTTTGCAATGTCATGATGTATTTTAAATAAAAGAGCTACAGACAAAGGTATTGATTTTAGAGACTTAACTAAATAAACAGTATGTAAATTCTGTCTTTTTCTATAAAATTAGATCAGGACGCACATATTACACTGTCCTTCTCTACGAGAATGACAGCTATTGAATTTGGCAGACATTGGAATTTGGTTAAAGAGTTAAAGACCTTTGATCTTTGGTTTACAATTAAATGATACCCCTGTAAAAGGACAGGAGCGGAGTGGGCCAGACAGTATTTATGAGGCAGAGCTGCAAGCGGGAGGTGTCGCTGCTCAGGCCTCCCCACAAAACCACCCCGCGCCTCGTTACGCGCCACTAAGGTGACGTCATCTCCGAGGATGACGACGAAGATGTAGGTGACATTTTGGGTGCCTTGCTCGGTTTTCTGAGAGCCCCCTGGTAGCGCTGCCTTTCCCAGCCCCACGAGCAGCGATGCAGTGTCTGGAAAAGCCTTGCTTTGGGGATCGTTTTGAGGAGGGGAGGTTACAACCAGGAAAGCAAACTTTGAGCTGAATTAGTCTCCAAACTGCTCAATGCTTTTTTTTTTCACACCCGGCGAAGCTTTGCCTCCCACCCACGTCCACTGCATCGCCCGCTTCGTACTTTGCAGAGTAAAAACACTGACCGTCATCGTAAAAAAAAGAGGAAGATTTGTTGATAACCTGTCTAACAAAGCGACAATCCTTCCCTAATTTCCTTATTAATTCTGTAATTATCTCTTACAGTAACCGCCTGGGCTCCAATAAACGCGGAACGCAACCAAAACCGTAGCACGCTGCAACGCTTCGTCTGAGATTGCAAATCTATAATAACAAAACACACAATTCGAGCCTAGTTCAGGTCTTTCTATCCCAGCCCACCCTCTCCAAGGGCTGGTGTGTGGGTTTTTTTTTTTATCCTCCCCTTCTTTGTTATGTCATTCAGCAGACAGATCCCAGGCTGTTCCCTGTCACCCACCCGAGCGACCGGCTCGGCAGAAAGCGCCGTTGGACAGCCCTTAATTAGCGCTACTTGGGGTAGTCGGGATGAGAGCCTCGTGGCAGCATCTCACTCCGACCCCGATCCAGGGGAAGAGGGGGAGGGTTCTGAGCAACCCCAGGTGCTGCCGGGCAGGACATGCCTCTTCCCTTCGGCAGCGAGCGCCAACAACACGGTGTCAACCCAAAACACAGGACACGGGGTCTTCTTCACTCCCACCTACACAGGAAGCAGGAGAAACAGAGGAAATAAATGTTTTTCATGTTAAACGACCTCAAATTCTTCTATTACATTTTGCAGAGTATTTACTTCTTTAAGCTAGCACTACACAAGGTAGCCGCTCTACGGAAACAATGCTAGGGATATAAGAATAAAGAGTATCAAAATCACTCTTTAGATGGCTAAAAACTCAGGATAAGAATCAAAATAATATCACTCAGCTATTTGGATGCAAAATCCTTACCTCTTATTAAAAAATAAAGAGGAGCCACGCTAAAGCATTGCATCCCTGATAGATACTAAGAACATAGTGTAGTATTCTGTCGTAAGCAGCCAATTATTTGAAAAAGCAGCAGAATTGCATCCCCATTACATGGACTTGCGCCTGGAAGTTTGCCAGCAGATGTTTTCAAGGAATTATGTGAAGGCATCCTGAATTCCACATTATAATTTTTAGTGTTTTAACAATTTCACTTTCAGTTTAAATTAGCTGGAAATGTCAGCGTGTTGCCTGAATCAAGTTGTATCGGGCACTGTCATCCCAAACACCACATCACTCAACGTATTCCTACCCAGACAAATTGCGCTTTCATTTCGTTACGATCAGCGTCGCACCCAAACTGGAGCTGATGGCATTTCCTACTGCAAATTTATCATTGTTTATGAAAGATTCATAAACCGAGTTGGGCAGCTGCTAATGTCTTCATAATCTGTGAGCTGACTTGAACAGTTTGGATAATTTTTGGCTCGGAATTTCTTCCAGATTATTGGCTTTAGAGGTTCAATACTCATGGTGTGGTCAAACACCACCTGTTATCTGTGGTATTTCTGCTCCCAAATTGGAAGAATCTGGTTGCTAAAGCCCAGAGGGTGCTGGAACACGCACAACTGCCCGAAATCATGTGAGATGTTGAGATGCGTGAGTGCACTTCACAAACACCTCGCCGATCTCCACGTTTGAACAATTAAAGGCCTGGTCAGGGGAGAAGAGAACAAAAACTAACGGGGGGCTTCGTTCGTGTGCCATCCTTCTCTCTAATGCTACGCTCAGAGTTCAGGCAGTAAGCAGGATGATTGATGGTCTTCGACGCACAAGTAGCAAAAACTGGAGATTCAGCTCGTTCTCCGGCTCCATTTTTCTTTCGCTGCTACACCATTAGAGCTGGATGCCATCAATTTAAGCAGGTACAGGATCATACCCTAAAAAACAACTTGCCTGATCGCTCCATTTCTCGTTAGAGACGGAGTCGGGGGCTCTGGCTACCGCGTCACGTGGTTGTTGCTGCTTCCTACCGCGCCGTCCATTGTGACAATCCTCCGTCGCCCACCAGCCGTTGACGTTTTGGGGCACGACATGGATTTTGGCAGCGCAAACCTCGTCCCATCCCGCGGGAATCGCCGTCGCTGCCGCGCGTTTTCCCGCGGGCGCGCTCACGGCCAGCGCGGTGGCTTTCCAGGCCGGTGGCAGCACAGCCTGCTTTATCAGGATGAATGAAGATGAAAAGGAAGACAAATAGAAGTGAATGAGGCACTGCTTTATGTGATTCATGATAGCTTGCAGTAAGCCTGTTAGCCTCCGCCTGGCTCCCTTCTCAGAGAATAATGGATAGTTACAGTGTGTATAGTGACATTGTCAAACCATCAGGAATTGCTGATTATAGTGCTAAATATTGATCTCTGCTTCACATGTGTCAAAATTCTTTCTTCCCTTAATTAGAACTTCCCTAAGCACCATACAAGAACAAACCGAATATATCAGATCTCCGTGAAAGGGAGTGTGATACCAGAATATAATTGTGACCTCTTGTCTGCTGCTTCTCTCTGGAGTTTTGAGATGACTTCAGCTGTCTATCCTGCCCTTCCCAGCACATGTGATAATCATACTCATTTTTCCCAATCTAACCATAGGAAGATTTTTTTTCTTATTTTTTTTTTTTTTTCCAAGGCTGTGCTTTTCATCATTTCAACCCACCGGGGCTGCAGTCAGATGGCAGGGAAACTTAAAGTGCCAGAAGGTGCCTTTTTCTATTTGTTTGTTTCATGGTACACTGCACCAGGCAATGACCTGCGGCGGGAGTGTCGCGCAAAACGGAGACAGGTTCACCCAATCAAAGGGAGCTCTAAAATTAACACAGATCCCTTCATTTCTTCATGCGGGATCGGGGAAGGGCAATTTAACGGATGTCACAGTCTTCTGATTATCACCCTGCAATCACCAGCTATAAAATATTAACTTTTGTTGGAATGATTACTCCGCATTATTTATATTAAAAGCGCGTTTCCTCGTCAGCGGAGTCATGACAATTAGTACTAATTTTGTATTACTGTTCAATCATCTTTCCTACTCTTCACAGTATTTATAATATAAAATAATGAAAGGCCCGTGATGTATGGTTTCAATTTACTCCACAAACTGAGCACTTAAGTCATTTATCTTAGTTTATCTGTAATATACCGGGGCTTGGGGGTTTTTGTATTGTTTGGGGGTTTTTTTTAAACATGACACGACGGTACATTTACCTTTAGTTTGATGCGCTTGATAAAAATCAATACTTCATTAGAAGATTCCCCAAAAATTGCTCAGACCAATTTGAGCGTGGGAGAGGGAGTGGGGAAGAAGGAAGGTGCTAATGGTGAAACCACTGATGTTTGTATAGCCAGGTACACCCCGCCAGCTTATAAAATAACGGGGATAAAGACGTGCAATTTGTGCAAATCACGGAGAAGAGGGGAGAACGGCCCCGCTCTCCCTGTGCTCTCTGGGAAGCCAAAACCAACACCAGGGAACAACACAAGGGAGTGACCCCTTGGTACGAAACTCCTGAGGAACCGCAGTAACAAGCGGTTGCCTTTAACCACCCCCAGCCCGGGGCACAGCTGCCAAAAAAAATCACCATTAAATTCCATTTTCTGGTTCAACCCTCTTGATGAAGCCACTTGGTGCTGCCAAGGCACTGCCCTGTTTGTAGTTTGGGCTGAGCCTCCCCAGCAGTCAGCTTGGAGCTGGGGGTCCTCAAGGATGAGCTGGGAGGAGAGGGGTGCTGGGGGCCAGGGCGGGGTCCCCCTGTGCATCCTCCACTCATACTGCCTTGCGAGCTGCCTTACCAGCTCAAATCACTACCGCTAAAAAGACAACTGATTCTTACCTGGGGTGTCCTTAGAAAAGGAATACAGAAAATATCTATTACTAACCGCCTGGCTAAGCATCAAACCTCACTTTTTATTTTTTTTAATTTGAATTCATGCTGAATGATTATTTTTTGTGTGTGCGCGTTGCCTTTTTCCACTAAGGAGGGACGAGAATTTGGATCCACTCTGTATGAGTCCCGGAGATAACAAGGAAAGGCGCAAAACCAGGGCAAGGCTCGTGCCCTTCCCTGGCAAACCAGCCCCGCGTGCCACCCTCTTGCACACAAAGGGCATTTTACACTTCCATGGTCTCAAAGCAGGAACACAGAAAAAGCTTTATAAAAGCACGCTCATCGTACGACTTACGCTCCTTTGGTGGGCTCGTTGGGCTTCTAAACCAGCAGAAAAAAAAACCCTCTTCTCGGGTAAAGCGGAGTCAGTGCTTTTTTCTCACGTGAAGACCACTGACCTGGTTGCTAGAGCCGAGGTCCTTCACGCCTCGACCAAGAGGGGAGCGTGCTGATGAGGCAGAACAACGCACATTTGCTTAAGCTTTTAAAAATATTGCACCTGCAGATCACCAGAAACCTGGAGGAGAACGTATCATCCCTTTATCCATAGCGCATATTTAGAGAAATTCAGGGGAGGCAAATAAGGTCTGGTCAATAAAGGAGCTTCTTGTCTTCCACACTTACATCCTTCTCATGAATCTTAACCAAGAGAAATAATAATAAGCGACAGGGAAGGTTTATAGCACTTTAAATAAGCAAGTGAGCCTCCTAAAGCTACGAGCAACATTCTCTGGATATCAAAAATAATAACTGGTTTTGCAGCAGTGCAGCATGGAAGCACAAGGGTATAAGATATACTGTACTTTAAGCTCTGTTTGATGAATCTGAGCACAGTTCCTGGGGGATAGATTACTTTAAACCATGCTCTTTTACTTTCTAATCCTGACTTGATTTGATTTGTACTTTAATACAGCTGCCTGGCAATTCAACAGCAAATAGAGACTATTTATGTAATCATATTGTAAGTAGTGGGACAAGAAGAAACTCTCTAGAACCTTTTTGGAAAATAGTTTGTTGTACTTTTTTATTTATTGAACAGCAGGGCTTCGGGCTTTTCAGTGCTCATTATAATTGGTTTTCTGCTTGAACTTTCAAAAACTGTCATGTCAATACTCAAACAGAATTTTTTTGCTTACTATATGGCTGTGGGCTCTATTTTCTCATGTGCTACTTGACAAAGTTCTTGTAATATCTTAGAGGCAAGTTCTAGACTTTTAGTTGCTATTTAAGAAACTGGAAGGCAGAGTTATTTTATCTTCCTCGTTGTTCTTGTGCACTTTCCCACAATTCTCTACCTCGATTTACGGGGATTTAGCAAACTGAGGAGGAAGTTGTCAGCCTGCCTCATGCGAAAGATCAGCTCTGGAAGTCATGGTATACCAGCGGTGGGTTTCTGCTTTTAAAAACTGAATATATGACTCACCTTGGAGACGTAACTTTGAAGAACAAATATTCCCAGTGCCAAAGGGGACGAAATTTAGTGAATCTCAAGAAGAATCTATGGGGCAACAATTAAAGACCCACTGGCTAGTTCGTAATTTCCTATGATGTTAAAACACTGGAGAATAAATATATATATTTATATAGAGAGACAGATATATAGAGAGAGATATGTAAAAGAAGAGATTAGTACCTTGTACTTCAAAAAACAAAAATTAAGTTTATGCACAGTGGGAAAGGCAAATGACTGCTGTGTTTCCATGTGTTTCCCTCTAACAGCTGGTTACACAGCACCAAACTGATGTATGGAAGATAAAATTTTGAGTATTTTAGTACTTTAACCTAAAAAACAACAACAACAAAAAAGAACTTCCCTATTTGCAGTTAGCTACTAGATTTTTTTAAAAAATAGAAACCCCACAACTCGATCAAGCTACTGTACACATAAGAAAATTAAAATAGAGACACAGCCGAAAAGCTCTTGTTCTTTTGATACCAACACTGCTGGCTAAACACTAAGGAAAGGAAGCAAGTGCTCTTTTCTCAAATCTAGGTAATGGCAGAGTTTCATTTTAGAATAAGTATTTTAGTGTTTAAAGGTAGCTGTAAAAATAGTTTTCATTCCCATCATACAGCTATGCTGTAGCACAGGCTGTACTAAAGCCGCAGGAATTTAAAGGATACAAGCTCGGGCTGAATGAAGAGCAGGGAATGGAAATGTACAGATAAGGAGGGCTATATATAACTGAAAATCTGCCTGCTTGAACAGCCCTCGGACTAAATAAATAAATATCAGTATTAAAATACAGCAGGCGGAATTTCGCTGTTAATGTATACCAATATGCAAAAGGAAAAAAACAGATTTTTCTTCTTTACAAATTCATATTAGGCTACAAATAAGTGACAAACTATATGCTTTGAACGCCTTTTTGGGTTTTTTTTCAAGTATTTAACATTGCTAATAGATGAAAGCAGGCTATGGAATATTTTAAGTACATATAGCTGATTCCATGGAAATTCAATGAATGGGAGAAAAAAAAAGCCTCATATAACAGAAAATGCTATTTGAAACAATAATACAATATGCAGCACATATTGAAATCTATTATTTCTGTCAAATATTTAGTCAGCCTGGATGTGTAAATATATGCAACCGGGTGGTTTTATGTTAACCAAAATCTGACACATACTGTTGGACCCTGGAAATACAGGGGAGAAATTCTATAGCGCCATTTCACTGACCAAAATTCGTATAAAATTAATATTTAAACTTAGAGCAAACATGCATAGAAATGCTGTTAATAATAGGCTGAATAATGCCCTCAAAGCTTTTCTTTTTTCAAAAAAAACCACTGTGCATTTTATATTATAAACTTCAGTACAGAGTTCTCACCACAGAATTTATATTCTCTTTTTCATTTTCTTATTAACACAAGTTTTCTCTGTGCTTGACTTGTGAAATACTAATGCTGCAACCCATTTAAAATTTTTTTAAAAAAAAAAAAGCTATTCAACTGATGAAAAAAAAACCTGAAAATGCAGTTTGCAATTTTTTTTGCAGCGTTTCCAGAGACAATAGAGGGTCACCAGTTTGTCAGAGCTGAGGGAGATTGCGGTTTCTCCGGCGCGTGTGACAACTGCTTGCTGGAAAGGGAAAGCGTACATGATATTGCAGTTTGGGTTCCTAAAACTATGTCAGGGCTACTCTTTTAGTCAACTTGGAAATTTATATACTATACACTAACCCTCCTTTAATATCCTCTCTCTCTTTCCTCTGGGCATTTATTGCTGTTCTTTCTAGTTCAGTAACCAGTGAGCAGAAGGTTCATTAAAACTAATTGAATTGGAAACTTGTCTGCCCTGGGAAATGTTAACTCTTTGTTGTTACCTCTAGGAAATTCCTTTTGTTATTTTCCTTTGAATTATATTATTAGGCTTTAACGCAGCGAAACACCACCTCGGAAACATTTCCACTTTAGGAAGGCTGCTCCCCCCAGGGTTTTTTTGCAGCAGAGAGAAATTTATTTTATTTTATCTGGGTTTTTTTTTTGAGAGGGGGGTGGGTGACACACGGCAAGCACCGACCCTCACTCCTTCCCAAACTGGGGGCTGAGGAAGCAGGGCTGCCCCGGTGGGGACGATCCCAGCACGATGCGACCTTCGAGACGAGGGAATAAACCCTGCAGGGGAGCGAGGGGGCGACTCGCCCGCCCGCCCGTGCGGGGCGGCGAGGAATCTCCTCCTGACCTCCTTCTTTCACATCCTTCGTGGGCGATGCTCTGCCAAACAGATAAGGACATAGTTCCAGGACGGTGTTTTTGCCTGGCTCTTTGTAGCTTGAAAATATTGACGAAATAAAACACTTGATAATAGTCACAGTGGTAGATCTCTGACAGCTTTAAAAAAAAATCAATTGGAAATAACAGGCAACCCACTGTTGCTAATAAAAGTAAATATTTATGACTGATTTGACTGAGCTTCAATACCAGTCAATCACTTTCTAAAGGATCTTTGCAATTCATTAACCTCTTTTTACTGGTCTTGTCCCTGTTGGTATTAGCCATTAAAAGGGAATAAGGGAGGGGGGCTTGATTTTTCTATTCTCATCATTCATAGCTTATTTGTTCATTCCCTCCATTCCCATACGTTGCTGTTAAATTGATTGTCTGTTTAGTCGTATGAATGATAAAGTAGCTCTGCCAGGAGGAATGAAAGCATCCATTAATTTCTGAGAAGGGTGGGTTTCTTTGATTCAGCCTCAATCTACACAAAAACTACTTCCAGAGTTTCCTACAACATCAGTAAGTAAATTTAGGCCGTAACATATTGCTGATAATGAGTGCTGTAATTCTCCTCACAAACTTTTCAATGTCAGAGCTTCACGGATAATTATATTTATTAATATCTATTAAAGACTGTTGTTATCAGTCCGGTATCCTTAATCTGTAACCTGACACAGCAGGAAAAGACAGCTGTCTTAATCTTGTCATTTAAATACGGTTTCTAAGAAACAAAACTTGCATGTTACAATGGAAGAAGAATATTCACAGTTGTTCCTTTAAATAATAAAAGTGATGAAGGTAGGTCTGACTTACCAACCCATACGAAATCCGTGTCTGTTGGGGTTTTTGAAACTAATGAACTCTGCATTACTCTAGGCAAAGCGTTAGCACTGAGAATTGGTACAGCACCTTGTCTCTTTAAAATATCCCAAAGAGAATTCGGAGACCATGTATGTCACGCAGAAAATTTTCCTTATGCTGATAGCCAAAAGGACCTCTTACCACACACAACTTACCTGGTCGTTGGAGAACCAGTTGCAGAGACGGGATCTGTAGGGTGTAAATGAAAGTCAACCTGGAGGCAACTTTGTGTTTTACAACTGCTCTAAGAAACCCTTTCTTCTCAACTCCTGTCCCATGACTAGAGTACAATGATGAGGGAAGCCTGTCCCACTCCACAGGAGCTCTTGACTATCCCTTCTTGCAGCTGAAGATGCACATGGTGTAATTGTTTTCAACAAAACCCCTGGTTTCCTCTCAGCCACGCAGAGCACTTAGAACACTGTAAAAGTCGAGAGGTGGCATCCCTGCCCACAACAGGGAGGTTGGATTAAAATGATCTCTAAGGTCCCTTCCAGCCCAGGCCATTCTATGAAATGAAATGAAATGAAAAGAGAAGAATTGTGCGACCTGTGAGGCCCCTGTGGCCAGCGTTTGCTTCAGTGCCCTGGCCCACAGCTCACCTTTGGAAGGTGCTGGGAAACACTCGTGTTCTGACCCAGCCTGTGCGTGGGGTGACCAGCGCAGCCCTGCTGCCCCAGACCGCGTTCGCTGGGGGCAAGGAGCATCGGCCATCCTCCTCCTTGAGCACCACGGCGACAGGGCTGCGCTTCCCTCTGGTCCTGAGGCTCAGCAGGATCACTAACACACCTCTTGCTCTTAGCAGCTCGGAAGCAAACCTCCATCCTCAAGAGTTTGGGCATAACAGACCCTGAAGAAGAGAAAGTGCTGGCAGAGGCTGGGGCATGTGGAAGGTAGGAAAGCTATCCGGATGTCCATGAAAAGAAACAGCGCTGTCCTTGGAGAGCTCTCCTGCTCTGCAAAGCAGCGTTGGGTGAAAGGAGTTCATTTACCCGTTTGCTGTCCTTGCCACAGTGCAGGAGCAACCACAAGCACCGTCCTCCAGCACGGCAGGGGGAAAGCTTAGTTAATGTTATAAATAATTTCATGTCCTGTTGTCATCTCCAGCGCGGGCTGGGGCACGGGGCTGTTCCGACAGGTCGCCCACTCCCCTTCAGGTGCAGAACATGGCAGTGGGACTGTTCATGCCATCACCTGAAGACAATATACCTTTATATGACTGTGGTAGAGGCCACATTAATTCCTCATTCACCATCAGAACCGAGTCAAGACGACTATTAGAGTAACAGATGAATTATTTGCGGCAAAAATTGTTTTGACAACTGTACCACCCTTCTCTGCTTATGAATTATCCCTGTACAAACTTCTGTTGGTACTAATTTATTACATTCATCTTTAAGTTACTCTGATTTATGCAATGACTCATTTACAATATCAAGGATAACGAAAGATTGCCCATGGACTATTCTCAAGCCTGTTGGCTTAAGCATTTATTTTTCTGCCTGATTAGTTATTTAAGTCACACAGTGTTGTTTCCAGCCATCGATGGGTACCCTACAAATGCAAAAAGGCTTGTGTCCCCAACTGAGGAAATTCAGTCTGGGTGTGAATGCCTTCAAACATTCTGAAAGGAGTTTTCAATTAAAGAACCATCAGTCTGGGTTTTGCTTTTTTCCCTGACAATACAGCCTGGGTTGAGTTTCAGAGATTGAGGCACAGCTTCTTTTCTGCAAGCTTTCACATAACGTAGAGCTGAGAATGCACTTTCGTCTGCTAGTGAAGGTATTCATTTGCTTCAGACTTTATTACTCAAGGTCACTCCCCGCTTTGCTCCAAAATTCAGCCAAATTTTCCTAAGAAGGGTGGGGTTTATGAACAGCTGCTACCAAATCTTATAAGACAAGTTCTTAAACTTCCCTTCTAGGATTCGTCGCCACCAATTCTTCGATGTGCCACGTCACTCGGCTGCTCCGCAGAGCTCACAGGGGACGACAGGACCAGCAGGCAGCAAGACAACATAAACCCCATGGAGGTGGCAACTCAGGAAATAAGATGAAAATCTCAAACTCCATTTCATCATCATCTCTCTTTGCACCAGCGGTGCGACCTGGAGCCCCCCTCGTGCCATGGTTCAGCCCAGGGTCCCCCCCACCTCACCCCGAGGACTTAACCCCCTGTGATCAAACCGTGACTTTCTTCCTAAAGCTGCATTTGCAACTTTTCTCCACGACAGCAACTGTTGTGGAGCTAAAAACAGTCCTTGTATCTCCAGCTCGGTTTCAAAATTAATGATCCATATGTTTAACCTATTTCAGGACATCTATAGCTGAGGAAGACGCGAGGGAACCAGGCAGCCAGGCACTCGTACCCTTCGGTAAAAGTTCTGCTGACTGCAAGAGGCTCTTAACTTGATTTCTTGTAGATAAATACAGAACATATTTACAGCTGCCAATGACAGATGTTCAGTGCAAATATTGTTCCAGCAGATTTTTTAATCAGATGGTGCAATGCACGATAGTGTCGTTTAAAAAAAAAAAAAAAAGTATGAATACAGTCAAAAGATTACCGTTTGAAAAGCAAAAAACTATTTTTGCAGAATTCATAAGGAGCTAATTTTTCTCATCAGCAAAACGATGCCACAAGACACACGAAACTTATTGCTTAGTTGTAAGAAATCGAATAATTAAAAATTATATATATGTTCACCTCTACGTTCAGGTGCAGAGGAGTCCCACACACTGCGACCTGTATTTGTTCAGCACCATGGAAACCATTTCACTCCATTATCCAAACATTATTTACATAAAACCAAGGGGGAAAATGTAAGAGAAAATAAAAGTGACACAGGCAGCAGTAATGACAGCGATCGGATTCATGGCGGAGAAGTGGGCAAGGAACCAAGAGGGCTTTAATGAAATTTGCATTTGCTGAGGGGACGCGGCCCGATCGCATCAAGATGGGGTAAAAGGGAAAAGTTGGGCTTACGTGGAGTAAGATTTTCTCCTTCCTGCACCAGCACTCATACGACTACTTTATCAGAGCGATAAATCTTGCTTAAACAGAGCAGAGGAAAGCCTGGCAGGAGAAACACGGTGGTGCAAGGGGTAAACGGGCAGAAACTCGGTGATCACGCCGCATTTGTAATGGTGTAAAAGCTAGATCCATGCCTCTCTCTGATTGGGAGAGACATTTTCTGCTGAAGGCTCCAAACAGCTACTCGACAGTTGTGTGCCGGTCAAAATATTTCAGAATTGCCGATTTGAGACTCTCCTTAGCATCACCTTGCCAATGCTGGCAGGGACTGCTTCAGTTCTGAACACGCAACAACATAATATTTCGTTAAAATATGTTTCCTTTATATCCTGCTGAAGTTTTCAAAATGTTATTCCCTCTCTAAAAGGAAAAAAATACCCAGGATGATCAGAAAAATCAAGGGAAGTGTTGAGAAAAGCTGAATTTGGCACAGACACTACCCTGTTTTGTCCAGCTCATGAAGCTGCCGATGCCAAGAATTCTGCAAACAGAGGAAGGGAAGCAAACCCAAGCAAATGCAGAAGCTCCTCGTCCAGTTTTTCTGCCTTGTGCTGAGTAAGATACACCTCGGCTGCAACTGCCAGCCTCTCCCAGCAACAGCTCCAACCACGGCACCAGCAACCCTGTCCGTGGCCAGAGCACACGCAGCGACTGGCTGCTCGTGTAATGACTTCCCCAACGATTCACACCCGAGCGTTGGAACACTGAATGTTTAATGTCACTTAATTAAAAGAATTCTGGTTTAATGCCTTTTGCACATTCAGAGCCAATTAATGCAAGGTGCTAAGTACTCTTAAATCACATTTCAGCCAAGACGAGCTAAGGATGATCAACTGCTCACAGGATGAGCCTTTTCTGATTTGACAAAGGATGGGAATTCTCAGCTTAGACCTTGGAGTGTTCTTCAAGTGTCCTTCCTTGAGATGGGAAGTCAGAGAGAAGCAGAAGAAATGAAGGCTTCTTCTACCAGCACCTGCAGAATGTTACCCACAGAATATGCAGAAGAAGAGTTAAGTGCCCTGGTTTTAGCCAGTTATGGGCTTAATCTCAACTGGACATACAATCCTCCTGTTCCTCTATCACGTCGCACCGTTAGAGAGGTCGGAGCACTGTGGTGTTGAATGTGCTACTAACCCTATGGCTTATTCCCATCTTACTCATGGCTATGCAATGAGCAAGTAAAACGATTTTATGTGTACAACGCATTTATCAATGCGTGCTTTTCAATGATTTGGAAGGAAAGGCACCACAGATACTTAAAATAGTTTACATATTCAGCAGTTCTAAATTTTTAACACCTCTCCATACGATGTCTCCTCTTTGTTGAGTAGTAGAAGCAAAATACTTAACAACATGGAAGAAAAACCAACTGACCTGCATTGGAATTCCAGCACTGGAAAACGTTAAAAAGAATTAAAATAAAAAAAAAAAAAAAAAAAACACAACGTTGCACCGTTAGCTTGCTGCACAAAAATAAGTGGTATCTTTCATGCATCATAGCAGGAAATATAAATAGCCACTAACACACCGTCTCCATGCGTTAGAGCGAACCACTGTCCTGAAATACTGGTCCCAGTAATTATTGGCTGCTCTGAACAACACACTAGCTCCGGTCCATGTCGCCGTTCATCACGAAGGACCTGGTTGCACAACAAGGTTCTTTTTCCCCACTATCCCCCATTAAATTTGACTGCGCAAGAAACTGATGCTCTTGGGTGTTGTTAATTTGTTCTTGCCTTTGAGTACCTGAAAAGAACATCACAGGCATAAGGTACGTCTTGCTACAGGGGCAAACATCAAATCTCTCCTTACTTTTCACTGTTTAGAACCTCTTACCATGTTGTTAGTGTTGCTGGATTCCCTCCTGATCGACAGAGACGTTTCACCGAAGAAAGGGCGGCAAGGAGGAGAAGCAGCAGAAGCAACGAGACCAAGACGTGCGCCAAGGAGATACCACCATGACGGGAAGCCACGTCTGTTGGTTTACAGCTCACTGGACGCTAAAGAAGTCATCAGATAACTGCAAAAAACTGGAAGCAGCTACATGAAGACTGGAAAGGAGACCAAATACATCACAAATGGGATACCACCGAACATACACAAGCGTAACAGGCTTTTTGAAAAGTCAGAAAATTTGGTATTTTGCTGTGAAGAATCCTTTCTAATTCCAGAAGGTTGCACGGGGCTAGAAGGACAGATTTGCCTGTTGCTGAAATACTCTTAAACCCAGTTTGTCTCCTTCACTTAGGACTGCTGAAGGTCTCGGGTAGTCTTCTCCGGGGGAGTCTCACCAGGCACAATTGCACGGCCGAGCTCTGATCCGGTTCAGTATTTCCTTTGTGACTGATGCAGCATCATCTCCTTCCTTTCCGAGCAATTCTGACTTTGACCTCTTTTCTCTACAGCTTTCCTTTCTGTGTGTCAGTTTATGAGGAGCATGTACCCCAATATTTCCAAAGAGGAGAATGCTTGCCAGTCTTCACTGGTCTATATCTGAACATAGCCCATAATTGTAGACACCCTAATTTAAAAAAATATGGGGCATTCCAAAACATACTACTCTGTGTAACAATATGTAATATTGTGTAACATTTAATAATGTAATATGTGATAATGGATAACCATCAACTACAGCATAGCATAGCAGCTGGGTTTTTTGGTTTGTTTTGCAGGGTTTTTTTTTTTAATTTTTTATTTAAAAATAAATCTTTTATGTAATTTTAAAAAACTCCAGACAACTCTCTTCTCACTCTTAAGTTGAGGAGGAACAAGGCTGGTGTTTTCAGCAAGGTAGACTCTACCCATTTTGTTATTTGCCTTCCAGGAACAAAACAAAAAACAAAAAACAAAAAAAAAAATCAGACATATGCAAAAGTCCCTAAAAAGGAGATTGTGTGGGAAAGATCCCACACCGTGCACTGTCCCTCTGCTCAAATTGCTGCTGGGCAGAGCCTGGCATCCCTGCTCCCCGGGGACCGGAGTGTCCAACCAGGCTCTTTCTGCCCCGTGGCGGCTTTTTGTTTTACGAGATCTCGGGGAATGCTTCCACATCTTCTCTGAAAGTTCCGATCGATACAAAAAATGAACCACACTTTGTAAACACTGTGATCACATCAATTGCTATTGTATTTGTAATTACGTTCATTTATCAAATGTGCTACTAGGATGATCATAATAATCTCAACATATCCATAAAAACTATCTAACTAACATTATCTCAAGGTGTGCACACATCCCCAAGCCATGAATCATCCAGCCTATGCTATGAATTTACCACCAGAAGTTACAGTGAAAAAGAAACTTGTGAAGAAGAAACTTGCCTCTGAAATAATTAAAGACCTTATTGTCATGAAATAGCATCTTCCCATGCTCATTTAGCCTCCATGAAACAAATCTCAGACAAAGCCTTTAACACCCACCTGTGACTCTGATCAGTAAACAAAAAAAAAAAAAGAAAAAGAAAAGATTCAAACCCCTTAATTTCACCTTTACAAGAGCATATGTTGTTCCTGAAACATTGACAACAGAGAGTACAGTTGACCAATCCAAAACCAGAGAGCAAGGGAAGTGCAAAGAATACCCATATTTATTAAACACCCCTCACAAATGCTACATTGGTATCTGCTTGTTCTGAGAGAGGAGGAGTGACAGACATCCCGTTCTCGAGTACAACACAGAACAAGAACAGTGGATAGAAACCCATTTCCCAATCCCCAGCAATCCCCCAAGCTGCTGTAATCTACATTTCTCACTAAATCCTCAGACAGCTGCTGAACACACATATTGAAAAAGAGGATGTACAAAAATACCCATTGGGTGTGCACTAATTAGCAGCATGGAAAAAAAAGGACAAAAATAAAAGTAGACAAAGACAGTCCTTTAAGAATCTACTTTCTATTTTCAACCCAAGATTTTTTTTTCCATCTCTGCGCTCTTCTCCCACACACATCCAAATGACACTCTCTGTGGCTCACATTAAGAGAAATCCCTGAGTAGAAGAACCACCCAATTGGTCAGCGAAGAGTGTGTATTGGAAATATTGACGCTTAATTAGCATTTTTCAAGAGTTTTAACAATTCTGCTGCTCATCAGTTGCTTCCAGAGCACTAATATCACAAAGGGCAGTCACGTGCAAAGCCTGGTCTGACCTCTGAACCTAACACTGGTGCCAAAGAGTAAAAGTCTTCAAATTTTCAGGTGGGGGGAGAAGAGAATTGAAGACAAGACTTGTCCAGTTCTGGATTCTTCACCATCACCTACTCACCGAAGGCTGGTACCTCTGGCAGGATACAGAGGCCATAAACTCTAAGATTTTGATCATTCGTAGGTGTTGCTAGACCTCAACCACTCCCACGTGCGTCCGAGGGGACAAGCTCCGAGTCAGACTCTGATCTTCTCTGGCTGATGGTCCCAAGCCCACCAGAGTCAATGGAGACTCTTTTCCCTGCTACAAGTGAATTTTGGATTACGACCCACAGGAGCACAGATCTAAACTGTGAGCTCCTCACAGATGATTTTATCTGCCGTTACAGAACAGCCCCATAATCTTAATTTACATATTTGTTTTTTGAAAAAACAATAAAGAATGATCAAATTAATAAATAAATTTCTAGAATTCTAGGATAGCCCCGAAAATATAGCATTTCCACCATTTTTTAAAATATAGTAGTTTCCTAACCAAATTTTATCAAGAGTCAGCAAAGGTGTAGAAGACATTAATAGGTGACATTTGAGGCACTGCTTGATAAAAATCCACTAGAAGAGGATTGGCAGTATAATCTCAGCTATTATGATTGATTTGTTAGCTAAATCTGTGTTTATAATCAATTGCCCTCCAGATGAAGAGGTGGTTTAGCCTGGGTGGTGCGTTGGATCACTGATGAAAGATCTAGGGTAATCCCTGAGCAATTATATAGTCTTGTGCTTACAGAAGAGCCTCATATACTGAATCCATTAACAAAGTTTAGGTATTTAAACACTGTCTTTTGGATGTCCTGGAACATTAATTATACCTGATATATAAAAAGTATTTAATTACGGCGAAACACGGGTCTGGATGAATTAACTACACACATAAAAAATGACACACATCCTTTTCTCTGTTACGAACAATTTAGCATCGGCTCTGAGGCACGAGCTTCGCAAAGTAGAAGATGTTCACAACGAGAAATCAACTGGGAAAGGAGTTCAGAAGAAACACAGAGGACAGAGCATCAGCGACCTCTCTGGCAGTTGGCTCCACAGGCCTGGGACATTGCCAGAAGCCACCTCACCCGCCACACCAGGGTGTGACCGAGACCATTGTCAGGTCCCAGGGAGAGCCAGGCACCAGCACGGGGCGATTCCCAGCCCAAAGAGGTTCCAAAGGGGACCCCAATGTCAACACGAGTGAAAATCCACAAGCCCTTCCTGTGGGCAAGTTAGCATAAAAGCTCTTAGAAACAGTAAATGCCTTCAAATGACCAGAAGACAAGTAACGTGTATGAACATCTGCTTCGTTCAGCTACTTCTGATCATTTCTGGCCATCAGACCAAGTTACAAGAGTGAAGGGTTCTCTGTTTTTTGACCAGCGTCCCAAACTTTTCACCATTCTGCCACCACTGCCAACTGACACTGAAACCCTGTTTAGTGTATTTTTTTACTGCACCCACCTTGGGCAGCAAAAGGAGCTCCAAGGGTTGGGTTTAGACAACGCAGATTTCCCCAAACGGAAAAATTCAATTCCAGAGACACCTCTCTCATTTCTTGTTTTGAAAGGAAATTGATTTCCATGCAGTTTGCTGTCTCGGGAAACTTTTGGACAAAATCTTCAAACCAGAGGTCGCGCTTCTGTACAGTTTTACTAAGAGTTAGATTTCCTCCTCTCCTCTCTGGAACACCTTTAGCCAGCAAAGCCCCAAATTACTGCCTCTGCCTCGGTGCTGCACAGCGACCAAACCACAGCAGCGCTACCTCAGAGGAGCACGAGACTATGGACTAAACCACACAAATTTAACAAGCACCTACCTGGAATGATTCTGAGCCCCAAACCCTTGAAATAACGGCTTCAGAAGAACTGGCAAAGTATTGTTAGTAAATAAATGTTTCTACATCTTAGTGACCAGCACTCTGGCTTGTGTGACAAGTTAGGTACAATGAATAAGCCAAGTCTGCAGAGTAGCATAGTGTATATATTTTAGGCTTGAGCAGTGAAGGGTTTTGCCTCCATATGGAAACAACAGGCATCAGGAAACTCCCCCCAGTCCAGCCAGTTCCACAAAAAAAACATTTTCTCAGTCTTTGGGCAAACTAGTTCTAGAAGAATGAAAGTAATTTTTGCTTCATTGCTCACCTTAAGTTCGTAGTTTGGTTTTTTTTCTTTCTGTTTGTTTGTTGTTTCTGAGGGGGTGGGGTTTTTTACATGACACTTTAAAAATATACATACCTTAAATAGCCCAAAATATTGCATATAAAGCAATTGCCTGTTCTGGTTAACTGTATTTTTAAAACATTCTAACAAATGACCTTGCCTCTGCACATGGATCTGTATCTCTGTTGAGTGTGGACATCCTACAATTGCTCTGCAGCTCCACTGCTGTATTCCTGAACCAGTGAGATCAAAACAATCTAATAGGACTCGCTTGGCTGCATCTCAGTTGTTTATAAAAATGGCTTGTATGTTACTGGTACATAAAAATCAGGCAGCTGGGCGTCCCAGGCGGTGCTGGATCAGAGCAAAAAGGCAAGGCAGCTGCAGCGTATATATGATCACAGAGCATGATCACCACGTCGCGTCGTATTTCTGACTAAAGCAACACGTCAACATCTTTCCGCACTCTTGGACATACCCTTAGCTTCAAGTTTAAGCAATGAAACGAGCACCACAGAAGCTTATGTCTGTGTGCCCATCCCACGGCACGGCTGAGGCCACACGCGCTCCCACCCCTCGCTCTGCCCCCTGTGCAGGGGACACCGTGGGGAGCATCATTCCTCCCCAGGTGGGGAAGGATGGACCAAGAAGACTCCAGTGCTTACAGAGGGCCAACCTGCAGAATAAAGGCATGAAAACTTGGGCACACCGGGGTTCAGAATGGTTAATAGAAATCATGTTTGAAACATGGGGCTAGTAAGCTTTTCCTGTTCAATTTTCATTGTCAATACACTTACAAGAGAAAAAAAAAAAAAAAAAAACAACAAAGTTTCTCCCAAAGCAAATGCAGAAGTTGTCAGACCTGCTTTGCCCCATCAGAGGCTCCCAATGAGACGCACTGACACAGGAGGCTCCTGTCGGGAATAAACAGGGCGGATCCCCCACGGGCTGGGAGGGAGCAGTCACCCCAGCCAGCACCTTCCTCCTCCCGGTACCCCGGCTCGGCCCCACTGCCGGCAGAGGGAGGCCGAGGGCAGCGTCGGCACCACCGCTCCTGCCCGCTGCACTTCCCTCAGCATCCCTGTCCTGCTTATCCCTGCCCTGAGCATCGCCGTGCATCCCTGCCCTGCTCATCCCTGCCCTGAGCATCCCTGCCCTGAGCATCCCCGTGCATCCCTGCCCTGCTTATCCCTGCCCTGAGCATCCCCGTGCATCCCTGCCCTGCTTATCCCTGCCCTGAGCATCCCCATGCATCCCTGCCCTGCTCATCCCTGCCCTGCTCATCCCTGCCCTGAGCATCCCTGCCCTGCTCTTCCCTGTCCTGAGCATCCCTGCTCTGCTCTTCCCTGTCCTGAGCATCCCTGCTCTGCTCTTCCCTGTCCTGAGCATCCCCGCCCTGAGCAGCCCTGCTCATCCCTGCCCTGCCCATCCCTGCCCTGCACATCCTTGTCTATCTCTGCACATCCCTGTGCATCCCTGCCCTGCTCACCCCTTACCCATTCCCTCCCTGCTCATCCCTGCCCTGAGCATCCCTGTCCCACCCTACCCATTCCACAGAGCTGTGGGTCCCTCCCAGCCCAGACCCCCCCCCCCCAGCAGCAGCAGGGTGACACGGGGCTCGCTTCACCTTCCAAAGACAACACGGGTTTGGGTGTGGGTGTAAACACAGAGATATTTCTCTTGAATAACCCAGGGTTAAGCAGATGTGTCTTAAAGAAGAGTTGGTCTCTAAACAGAGAAATAGACTTTTGTTAACAAACAAAAGGACTTTTGTCCTTGGAGGTCCCATTATGTAGTAAGCCTCATTCTCACTGCCAGGCAAGCACTGCTTTTTCCCCAAGAACTGACGTACTGCATTTCTCACCCAACACCTGCATACCTTTTGCAATTAATGACATCACCCCAACCGCAGCAGCAAGAGGAGGAGCAGGCGCCCACTTAGAGATCGCCACGGAGAAAACATCCTCTGACACTGAGCAGCAAAGATGACCCACACAGCTCAGGAGGAGAACGCCGAGGAGGAACCTGCTGCTCTGCCAACGTCCTCACGCTCCCGGGGTATGGAGAGGGCACAGCCCGGCTGGAAGCCCTGGAAGGGAGCTGGTGGTGCACAGAGAATTGCAGCTGCAGTTCTCTTGAAAAAATGGATCCTGGTGGAATTGCCCCCAATAAAAGGACAGTGGTTGGCAGTTCTGACCCTCTCTAAAGATGTAGCACTCCTACTGGAATCCTGAAGTCACAGATATCAAGACAAGAAGATGCATGGCTGGAAAGAAGCAGAGAGCTGTTCCCAGTACAAAAGAAGGGTGCTCAAGTGTCAATTATCCTAGACTTGCAGAAGACAAAAAACACTCCAGGTTTAGCTTAATATTCACTCTTCAAAACATGAAATTAATTCCCCAGACCAAACTTTCCGCTTTTCCTCTATAATCGAAAGAATTTCAGAAAAGCAAACATTTCTCCAAAGCAAGAATTTCTCCAAAAGCATAACAACTCCACCACACAGGATCTGATTTAATGCGGCAGCCAAGACAAAATCCTCATTAAATCTTCATCATAAAATATTAGATGTCTGCCTTACTTTTTTCCCCACTTTTCAGCCCTTTCACCATTGCTTAATCTGAAAATGCTAAAGCCCTTGACACTTACTGCTACTCTGTGTATTCACCTGAAATAGCTCCCCTGCATACCTGCCCTGCATTCTAACTCTTCCATCTGCATTCAATGCAAACAATTGTCTTTTAAACAGGTAAATCAAGTCCAAGTCCATGTAAACCCGTGAAATTTGGAACAGTTCATGCTCAAGATTTATACCCAAAGCACCTCTAAATTTCTTCTGAACACATGTAGGTAGTTAGTCTCAAGGCAGCCTAACCGTCTTCTAAGATGTAAGCACATTGTTTGCCACTTCAAGAACATCCGATTAATAAGATCACAGGGATTTTAAAGTGGATTTTCAAACAGATGCAGACTGTGAGAAAAAGAGATGGGCGTAATTAAAAGATCTGTCACATCCATATGCCCTAAACCTAACACAAATCCCCTAACCCTTGAGCCGCCCCTGACTCAGACATTGTGAACACTGTTTTAAAACTATCTCGGTTCTTTGAAAGCATTTCCACAGCGAAACTCTCCCAGGAAGCACCATCTTCCTGAGGAATATGTTTTACTGAAGACCCGCTAGAGATGAGTTAAAGCACAGAAAATGGCCCATTCTCCTTTCCCTGCTGCCCTGCCTCCAAAGATGCCACAATCCCAGCAAGACAGGTAGAAGTATCTTACCATTTTTAAACTCCTGTTAAAGTATTTAATCTTAGAAAGAGAAATAATCATAAGCTGAGAAGCTATAAAAATAAAAAAAAAAGTTTCTGTAGAGCGTAGGATTTTTAAAAATGTCAGGGGAAATGCAATAAATATATGCTAAGATAAAACCATAAGTGGCAAAGGATTAAAGCGTGCGGCCAGTATTAGAAAATACTCCTTATAAGTAAGTAGAGAAAATGCAATCACCCTGCCAATGAAAAGCAGTCAATTACAATAAATAGTGTGTGAATGCATGTCATATGCTTTCAGTGCAATACACATTGCAAAGGAAGACTGTGGAATTGTTATCATTTGCATGGGAGGATTACAAACAAGACATAAAATATTCTTTTGAAATGCAAGTTATTTTTATTTTGGAATTAACATGATCAATAGTGATCGCCTGCAACCAAATCAACAAACAAGAAAAAAAAAAATCACAGGATTTCTGCTGTGGGCAGCACAGAGAACAGAGGCTCACTGGCTGTTTTGCAGATATATTATCAGACATATCTTCTATCCTAAGCTTTCATAGGACATTTGTTTTTCTTCAAGTATTCAAAAGTTTATCCCAGCATCTGGGGGTAAAATAAAAAATTGCATAATAAATGCTAGATAATTCCTTCTGCCCATTCTGTTCCCAATTCCTACTTTGTCATTGATAGCCTTTGGACTTCTGAGTTATTACGGGAGGTTTTCTTGCTTGGAGGTGCATAAATGGAACCGGCGACCTCGGGTGCTTTAGTTAATGCAAGAAAAGAAAGATAAAAAATAATTGTAAATTGTCAGCGTGATATTTTTGTGTGGCCCAGAAGAAAATCCTTGTTCATTTATTTCCATATAATCAGAGAACAGCCCTAAGTCATTCCAGACCATAACTTTGTAGCTCAACAATTCCCAGTTTGAAAGTTGGACTAAACAGGCACCAACAATTACATCAATTAACTCTTTTCCGTTACGTACCTAAACGTGGAGGGCATTCCTCAGACCCTATACAGAAAAGGCAAAGGCAGTAACAGATGCTCATCTCACAATGTTTCTGAACAGCTGCATTTGCGAATGTTTTTTCCCACTTCAGGCTTTGCAGAAAGGAGCAACGGGAGGTTTCAAAGCAGTGTTGCACCTCGGAGTTGATTTTAGAATCATAGAAAGGTTAAGGTTGGAAGCGACCTTGAAAATTATCTAGTTCCACCCCCCTGCTGTGGGCAGGGACACCTCTCTCCCACCAGCCCAGGTTGCTCAAAGCCCCGTCCAACCTGGCCTTTACCGGGAAGAGGCTTCCTGGGACATATTTACAAGGACAAAACCTTATGGTTGATTCACAGTCTCGGGAGCTGCAGATCATCTTTTAGGAAAAAACTGGCAACCTAACCCAAGAATCAGGTTTTCCACAGGTTGCATCAAGTATCTCCATTTACTTCATTAGAGAAAAGCAGATCTAGCCCATGGGAATACCTGGCAGAAGGTCTTTCCAAGACAACCTGCCAAATCCTCCTGCTTGACAACTCTAATGATAATGACTGGTTTAGTCATCCAGAGAGTTTCTACGTTAAAATTCCTCCCAAAATTCCAAGTGCAGCATTACACAGATTTCCCAACATGCTGAAGAGGTTGTGACAGGGAAGCACCCCGGCTTCGTCAACCCTCAAGCTTGTTGTATCCACCCTGGGAACCCCCAAACCTTCAGCCTTCACAAGCAACGCACTGAACAACCTTCAGGTTTCCACCGAATATTTTTGCTACCTTTCTTCTCAAGTGACTGGTGCGATTCACCCAGAAGGAACATCTTCTTACCACAAATCCCTGAAGCACCACACTCCTGTCCATTATGGCATAACGAGCAATCAATCCCACAGCTTTGCCTTTGAGGTCAGCCGTGGTGGATCTCGATTCCTCTCGTCAGACATGGGGAGGTGAAGCAGGCGATGCCATGGTCAGTTTTCTCCCTGCTGAGAATTTGCAAAAAATTTGGTGAGCATATTTTTTCCGTGTAGCGTTCAATTTAAATTTTCCAAAAAAACCTCAGCAACTCCAAAGGAAGGGTCTTTCACTTGGCTTTCTGTGCTCCTTTATAAAATAGAGGCAGGACTGACAAAACTCAAATTTCCTTTAATTGCCACGGACAGCAGCTGATGGTACACTCATTCTCTCTAAATTCAGAGAGAATTCTAACATTGCCATAACACTGATCTGCTTTGAGACGCATTTCCCCAGCCCACGCTGATGACTGCCAATCCCCCGGATCAAAAAAGCAGAGGGGACTTAAGGGTGATACAGGACAACCCTCCAGCCACTGAAAATTTTAAGTACACCCTTTGGGCTTGTGGTTTAACTTCCCAGCTGTTCCAAAGCGGGACTTCCCAAGTTCCACTGCAGGGTAGACATTCCCAAGAAAGTGATGCCTGGATTCCTTAAAAATAATTTTGTGCACAGCTGGGCTCCTGATTTACTGAAATGAACATGCTTCATGTCTTTCTAATTGTTCTTCCGGTACCTCCCTACTTTCAGTGGCGCAGGGTTTTTTTGTTGTTAATTGATTACAATCAAATTTCTTCAATTTATCCTACATTCTTCAAAGTCTGCTACTCTAAAGACTAATCCTTTTGAGCTACTACCTTTCATAGAAACCCTCAAGTGGATTTCAAATATGATACGATTACTAGACCCTAGATATTCACCAGTTTCCATCATATTTATCATGCTTGCTTCATTTCCTAGGAGAAAGGGTCTGATTCATTAAAAATTATATGGCCCATTTAAGCAGGTTTTCTGCATACTTTACTCAGGAAAAAAAAAAATGCTGAATGCATTTTTTTCCACATAAAACTACATCTTTTTTTTGTGATTTATCAACCTCTTATACCCTGCCTATAAGTGGATGCCTCTCAGTCATGTACCCTCATGGTACATAACTCCTGAGCAGGGTGATAACAAGAATTTCCAACCTCCAACCCAGAAACCGCAACTCTTTCGGACCGAACACGTCGCTTGTTTTTACTGTTTATGATGGGTTTGTGTTTACATTCAAGCACCGTGGTTCACAATTTGAATTCCCTGGAATGGTTAAATCCACACTAAGCTGCGTTTCAGTTTTGAAAAGCTGATATCGAAGCATTTGCGGGTCAGATGCAATCCCCATAATACTAGGGTGGAGGGGTTTTGGTTATTTTGTTCCTCCAGAATACCAGATTTTCGCATTACTGTAATGTATCTGTCTTTATTACTTTGGAGATTTAAGCGATCATTTGCTGTTAGCCGTGCTGCAGTTAAGCACGGGAACTTTTAATAACATCTAGGGTGAAATTCACTCTTGGGCACAGAGCTCAAACAAGGTTCTCTGTCCCACTTGAAGGCTTCAAGATGGAGTTTACATAGTTCGGCACCTTTACACAATCTCTTTATATTACAACATTTTTCATAGCTGAGGGAAAAAAAAGCCTTTTCAACACTTACCTCACAAAACTGTTTCTTCCTTTTATTTCTTTTCCGGTTGGGAGGAGGTCATGGGATAGGGAAGGGGCATAAGAAAGGGGTAAGAGAAGTAGAAAGGGGTAAGAGAAGTAGAAAGGGGTAAGAGAAGTAGAAAGGGGTAAGAGAAGTAGAAAGGGGTAAGAGAAGTAGAAAGGGGTAAGAGAAGTAGAAAGGGGTAAGAGAAGTAGAAAGGGGTAAGAGAAGTAGAAAGGGGCAGAAGCCTCTAAGGAAGTTGAAGATGAAAAAGAGCAGAAGGCTGTTCTCTGTCAGGACAACGTGGTTTTGGAAGCCCTGAAGTTATTTCTGAAAGTGAGCTTTTAAATCAGAGATCTGAGACCGAAAGTCAGATTTATAATGAACCCCTCTCATAAATTTTCAATATCACCATTCACGCCAACCTCCACAGATATTCCACAGATGCAGCAAGAAGCTCCCGCTGACCAAGTTTTGAGTTTCTTGTCAAAAAGACCGGAGTCTCGGAGCTGTGAAATGCATGGAGACAAAAAAGCGTTGTTGCATTTTCTGTGGGCATCATGAATTTATTCTCATTGGTCTTCTGCTATATTAATCCAATAAGCTTCTGCAAAATTACAGGCAAAAGCTGTGCTTCCCAATTTCTTCCTTCCTATGCCCTGTTTGGCAAAGGAGATAAGCACCAGACTTCTGCTGCTCGTGTCCTTTGGACAGGGCTTCAAACCAGGGTAGCTAAACCAAACCTTCCCTTCAGCACTACCCAGCCTAAAATTCTGCCTCAATCATTTTCCTTTTTCCTTAAAGAGGAGAAATAATCTGGTTTTCCGTAATCTAAGGCAACAAGGTTCATCGTGGAACGCAGTTCACATTTCACATAACAAATGCAGTTAACACATGCGAGCGTATAGCTCTAAGATTACATAAAGCGATAAAAAGACTACTAAACAAAGTCAAGCACTGCATCTCAGCCTTGCTGATGTTTAAAACATTCCATGGTGTGCAGTTGCAACGATCTAGACCCCAGCTTAAGGGAGCAGCAGAGTTGTTGTCTGTTATGATGCCTGCAGAACGCAGGCAGTGACTGAGCCCCGTGGTGTCGTGGATGCTCACGCAGAAGAGGGTCACTGGCTACCCTTGACTAAGATAAAGAGATCATAACAACAAAGAATCTGAGATCTCGGTCCCTGTGGATGTCGTTGAGTTTTGCACACAGAATTAGACAATGCCCCACAGCCAAGGAATGCATGTATCAGTGGGGAAACAACCCCTTACACAGTGAAAAACTGTCATAAAAATACAGCCTAGGGTGGGACTGAGCTAAAATACAAGTTGTCTGTGTAAGAACAAGGTACCGAGCTGTGGTTTAACTTTCAGCCTTCGAGTCCCATTTTGAACTCGGCAACTACACACACGAGAAGGAGGCTGCTCGCGTGGAGAACAGCGGTAACAGCTGCCAAAACGCTGCTGTGCACGACGTTCAACCCGTCAGGACTTCAGTTATTCCGAGGGCTCTGTTTGCAGCACCATGATTGCAGTCTTTCAATAGTCTCTACTCCTCAGACTAGCAAAACCAAACCCCAGCCATGAAAAACCACGCAAAACTTTTCCTTTTTTATCTAACAAAACTGTAAAAATTTAAATTCTGTATGAATAAATGGGGAAAAAAAAAAAATCACACTGCAATCAAAGTTCGACTTATCCTTTTTTAGCCTCCTGTTAAATCAGAACCAGACCAAAGGCACGAGAAACTTATTTTTTTCTTCCGTTTTGGAAAAAAAAAAAAAAAAAAAAATCACCTCAACGTGTCTTTTGATACCGGTTACACAGTTCCTTCTAATTATTTAGAAGACAATGGACTCAGATTTTGGGAAACTGTCCTAACGCACACAGTTGGCCATATCACTTATGCTTACAACACACACCTGGAACCTGTAAAACAGTTGCACTAACGATGGCACTAAAAACATATCAGGCATAAACATCTTCAACACATAAGTACCACTATGAGCTTTCATTTGTTCATACATATAGTTTTGGGGATTGTTTTTTTTTTCCTTTTTTTTTAATGAAATAGGATCCAGTTAATTTTCACTTAAAACACATTAAATTATTTTGCAGAATTTCCCCCCTCCTCGACTTCAAACGCTCTTTTTGTGCATGTTTTCCACTTGCTTGACTGTCCAGACCACTAACATTTCCATAGAAATACCTTGCAATTTTTCAATTGTTCCCAGGGTTCCTATGATTTACAGAATCGTAGAATGATTTGGATTGGAAGAGACCCCAAAGATCGTGTAGTTCCAACCCTCCTGCCATGGGCAGGGACATCTCCCACTAGATCAGGTTGCTCACGGCTCCATCCAGCCTGGGCTTGAATTTCATTTTATCTATTTGCCAATAAATTCTACCTTGAATTTCATTTTATCTGTTTGCCAAGCATCTCATGTTAGAACACGTCTTTGCGCAAACGCCACCGCAGCCAGCACCTACCTCGTCAGCCACGTTTGCTCTGGTTTTGAACTGCTCTGCGTGGACAACTCTGCATTTCTGTGCTTTGTGATACACCCTCAAAACGTCTGGTTATGCTTAAATGAAAAAAAAGAAGCCGCTTACCTGTTGACATTGATCCCAGGCAGATGATGGAAGGAAGATTAAATTGTCCAGGGTGCTTACAGGGAGAAGTGCCTCTGACCTGGGATCAGGCTCTGGAAGGCACGGGTGGGAGGAACAAGAGGAGCGTTAAAGATTAGAAGCCCTGATGGAGCTTGGAGGGGATGCATTTTGAAGCTATCAAACTCTGACATTTGAGGGAACTTTATGTTTTGCTTTAAAAATAGTGCAGGCCCCAGTGAATTATGCAACGGGACATGTCTCCCCAACGTAATCAAAGCTGACCTCTCAGATTTGTCTTTCTGGAGATACAATCTACCAGAAGTCTTTCCTGTAAGGACATCAGAACAGGATTCTAACGACAAAGAGAAAAATCAGCCCATGGCAGACAGCAACGATGCTCCTGGCACCGCGCTTGGAAATCTACAGCACTTCACTGGATGCTACAGGGGTGCTGGACAAGGATATCCAAGTAATTCTTTTTTAAAAAATAATGTATTTATTAAACTTGGGGAAAGGACTTATTTCTCTCCTAGAGGAACAAAAGGAATGGATTTCAGGCTTGCACTGTAAATGCATTTCAAGAGGCCTTTTGCCAGGTCTATGTAAAAAGACACTGAAATTGCGTAATAATAAATTGATTTTATTAAAACCCTCAGTATAAAAATGTGTAAACGATTCTTCCTCCAACATGTTTTAATCATAGCCAAAGTCAAGCCTACCTGTTGCTAGCTGCTCTCGGGTTTAGAATTGCTGTTGACTAAGGAAGGTAACGGTGATGCCTGCAAAGTTAAGAGCAAAGAGTAAAATTCCCGAACTGGATGCAGAAATTGAAATTTGTATTGCCGAGCAACTGAGCAGGGAGACCTAAATCAAAAGGCAGAGCCACTGCTACTCCCATGAACACGCACAATAAAGCCAGTCAGATCCCATTTGGTAAAACATGTTATTCAATTAATTTTGCCCTCTTCACTGAATAATTTACTTGATGAATCAATTCTTCTGGTAAATAACCACTTCTACATCCCATTGACTTCTGTGTGGGCAAAACCTGATTTTTTTTTTTTCTTTTGGCACTACTCGTGTATTTCAGAGGCAGCAGAGGAGGGCAGGGCGGGTTAGCAGGTAAACCGAGGGAAACCCAGAGAGAGCATCTGGTGCCGACGAACCCGCAGGCGGTCAAGGCAGGACCTTCCTCTGCAGGAGAGGGTTTAAGCCAAGCTCTGCAAATCAGCAGGGTTACAGAACAACCCTGTTAGCTCTCAGCTCCTGGTAACTCATGTTCATTCAAACCAGCAATATGGATGATGACGCACTTGTGTATTTTTCTCTAGTTTGGTTACCTACCAAGATCCCCGCCAGCTTTTAAATATGATATGGGAACACTTAAGGGCAATTATTTATTTTTTTTTTAGAGAGTTAAATGACTAGCGAAAAATGTTATAACATTTTTAAAAATGAGGCTTTCCTGTAAGCACCATCAATTTCCTTAAAACGTTTGCTGCGAAACCTTTATCTTGGAGAAAAGCTAAACATAAGGATTCAGAGACAGAGAAGAGATATTTCTGCATCTATTTGAAGAAATCTCATCCATAAAGAAACAAATTGCCATGGTAATTATCGCTGTCTGACTTGTAATTGTAGGAATAACCGTACGTGGTTCATACATATGGACCGTTCCCATTCCGTTTGCTTTAATTCTCCCTAGAAAGAAATGATCTTTTATGGAGCAGAAGCATTAAATGTGTCCTGGCAAGCAGGAAGGGCTGGTTTACCGAGGTGCTCCACGCTAAGCAAGCCCCGTCTGCCGATTCTGAGATGTTCCTGCTCGTGCTGCAGAGACTAAGCCAGCGATGGGTCTGGAACACTGATGCAACATTCACCAGAGAACCTGAGAATTACCCGCGCGCTCACCAGGACAGCGCTGGCGAGTGAGTCGCGGACATAACCCATGTTAGAGCAGGCTTAGCTCACTTCGGGCTTCCTCTCAATGCTAATTCCTACAAAACAAGCAAGAGTCTGTGCTATCGACATTATGAGTTATTTAAATATCAAGGTGGGGGGAGCAAAACTACTGCGTTTTGGGTGAGTTGGTGGGGTTTTTTAAACTGCGGCAGAGCACCGTGTAAAACTAAAAATCGCATTTGCATTATAATGCTATACATGGATTAATATTTAGTTCTTCTAGTCACTGCAGATAACCCATTCCAAAAGGCCAAAGAGTGAGAGCACTCATATTCCTGATCCAATTAGTGAGTAGAAATAAATCATCAAATTCTTCTAAACAGTGACCAGCTACCCACCAGGAGTAACCACTGTCTGCCCATTCACCCATCTTCAAACACCACAGGCGATACCCACAAGCTGTGTCAGGACTTCAGTGTAATTAAGTAATTATTTATTCCCAGAAGATTTGTTAAATATTCGTAGGCAGGAGCTGGTTTGCTTTCGTGCAAGTAGTTGCACCGGAGGAGTCAGCCGTGGGCTGGGAGGGACCAGCGCAGCGAGACCCAGCCCCTCCCAGTGGGAGCTCAGGTGGGCATTTTCCCCAAAGAACGAGCCCCAAAGACCCCTCCAGGAAAGGCTCAGCGGTTTGGGGCAAACAGCATGCCCTTAACCGTGCTTGGAGTCAGGGAATTAGAGCAGGTTATGGAGCTGCAGCTCCAGAGGTACCACTCAAGAGCTTGGATCCAGACCTGAATAAATCCCTGACAAAGGGATGCGAGGCCATGGACAGCTCACCCCTCCTCCTTTCCTAAAATATGGCTGGATATTTTAAAGGTTGCTCTTCCACATCACGTACGTCTTTCTTGGGGGATGCTATTTCTAAGTACATGGAATTTCAGTCAGCACGTTTCTATTTCCAAAGAGGATTAACCAAAAGAGAGATTACCATAGGTATAAGTGGTTAAAAAAAAAAAGAAGAAAAAGAAAAAAACCCACCTGCTGTTGTTGACAGAGGAAAAAAGGAGAATCCAGGCCTGAGTGATGAGCACCCTGTGATCAGGGCTTGCTCCGAAGGGCACAGTCTGTCACCTGCTAAGGGGATCAGGCAATGGGGCTGAGAAGACCAACTTCAGCAAGTCCTTAGAGAAGAGCTGAGCAACACGAAAGTGCCTGTAATGATTCCCAAGCACCACGGGACTGGCAGTGAACGCCTCTGCGAAATTCCATCTCAAGATCTGTGATGGAGAGCTGGTGTTTGCAGCTTAATCTTAGTGCTTCTCTGCCCAAACTGTGCTTACAATTTGCATGCTTAAACTGTACTTATCCATCTTGAGGATTAAGAAATTAAACTTGCTTAAGAAATTATTAAACCTTTTGAACAGATTAAAATCAGACCCCAAAACCTCCATTTTAATATATTCACTGCTGGTGCGGGCTCCTACCGAAAGCAAAGACTGCTGGCTTGAGGATTAAGCATCTACTTCCAAATGCAACCATACACCTCCAAATGTAACAGTAAAATAATCCCCTAGAAAAAAAACAAACCATAGCTTTCACTTTACTAGCTGCTCTCAGCGAGTTTGGGAAAAGGTTTTTTGCCCATTTCAGAATGAGGGCTGGCCCGTACCGTAGCAGCCACGGTAGTGTTGGGCTGACAGCTGGGCTTGATGATCTCAGAGATCTTTCCCAACCTTAATGAGTCTACGATGGCTGTGAACCAAACATATTTCAGGGGGGGAAAAAAAAAAAAAAAGAAGAAAAAAGCACTATCTTACCTAAGAAAACATTTGATATCCCAGGAGCAGAACATCCCAGGAGCAGAATTTCTTGCTGCTGGCCCGGGAGACCTTGTCCCGGCTGTCAGCATCAAAAGTTTTCTTTAACACGAGGCAAGAACAAGCACTATATTAAAATCAGGTCTAACAAACGAGGTCAGACTTGATACAGTGAGGAATATCGCAGCCAGCATAGGATTTCTATGCCTTAACTTTTATTTCAGTATTGAAAACAGTATTGAAAAAAAAAAAAAATCAATATCGAAAAAAATCATGGACCTTACATGAAAAAAATCATGAAAATAATTCAATAGCCTCATCTCATAATTTATATGTTTTCCACTGAGATAAAGGAGGTGGCCAGGCCCTAAATTTGCCAGTCCTAGTAGTGCAGGAGTAGTTCAGCTTACTGCCTCGGTAGTTCTGACGCTGGAAATGTCGTGCAAGATTTCAGTAGCTGTGCCCGTGATTTCTGGCTTCCCAGCCCCAAAATAAAAGCACTCAGAAGTATTGTTTGCAATCTGTGTTTAATTATTTTTGATTCATAGATGTTTACAGCAACTGCCCTTCAGAAACCTGGTGTTAGAAATTTCTCGTTAGTCAGATTTTTCTGAATAATGGCATGGAACTGTAATTGGTACTGTAACATAAAGGGGGGAAAGGGGGGAAAAGGGGGAAAGAAAAGGGGAAAAAGATGAAAGAGAAAAAGAGAAAGAGAAAAAAGAGAAAGAGAAAAAGAGAAAGAGAAAAAAGAGAAAGAGAAAAAGAAAGAGAAAAGAGAAAGAGAAAAAGAGAAAGAGAAAAAGAGAAAGAGAAAAAGAGAAAGAGAAAAAGAGAAAGAGAAAAAGAGAAAGAGAAAAAGAGAAAGAGAAAAAGAGAAAGAGAAAAAGAGAAAGAGAAAAAGAGAAAGAGAAAAAGAGAAAGAGAAAAAGAGAAAGAGAAAAAGAGAAAGAGAAAAAGAGAAAGAGAAAAAGAGAAAGAGAAAAAGAGAAAGAGAAAAAGAGAAAGAGAAAAAGAGAAAGAGAAAAAGAGAAAGAGAAAAAGAGAGAGAAAAAGAGAGAGAAAAAGAGAGAGAAAAAGAGAAAGAGAAAAAGAGAGAGAAAAAGAGAAAGAGAGAAAGAGAAAGAGAGAAAGAGAAAGAGAGAAAGAGAAAGAGAGAAAGAGAAAGAGAGAAAGAGAAAGAGAGAAAGAGAAAGAGAGAAAGAGAAAGAGAGAAAGAGAAAGAGAGAAAGAGAAAGAGAGAAAGAGAAAGAGAGAAAGAGAAAGAGAGAAAGAGGAAAAAGACAAAAAAACAAAAAAGGAAAAAGGGAAAAAGAAAAAAAGAGGAAAAACAAAAAGGGAAAAAGGAAAGCAAAACAAGAACAAGAAAAAAAAACAAAGAGCCACTATTCCTATTAATAAATGCAATTAAACTTCAAGCTAGAGCATTAATTCCAGCTCTCAGTCCTTCATGATCTGTTCTTTTTCTCCAGAGACAGCAACGGGACCAAGCTGCCCGTGACAATCTGTGCCCAACACTTCTACAGCCGGCATCTGAGATCTAACAAATTTTATCATCCCTGTCCTTTGCATCCTCACCGACCATAATCGCTCTGAAAGCTCCAACACGTGTCTGCTGACGGTGTCACTCTCGATAACGAGACGGGCAAATCAGATCGTTACAGGAGACGCTTAATTGCGTTACATCACCCGGGTTGTTAATGTTTGTCTAGTTAGTGCCCAGGTAGGGCAAGCAGCAAAAGAAGAGAAGAAAATCCACCATTTGTGCCCCAAACTGGAGAGCCGTTAATGATGGGGACCCTCGCAGCCCCCACCCCGCGCCGCCACAGGGGGTAAAGGCAAATGGCTCCGGGAGGCGCGTCGCTTTTCCCCCTCTTAATGCTTCAGGAGCCCCAACTGCCAATGTTCTGGGGGCCTCCGGGCATATTTCATATATTGTTTTTAAAGCTTATTCTAGACCCTGAGGAGCAGAACTTAGATCCAACACAGTTTGACAGGTAAAGGGCACGGTGAAGCCTCCGTAAGCGTACCTGCTACAGGGGGAATGTGCTCACGATGTAGGAAACCCTTTCTGTGCTGGGCAGGAGAATGTTCCCCACGCACGTTTTTTCCCAAAACACCCCTTACTACTGATCAGGAAAATCATTGATTTTACTTGTGTGAAGGATAAGCACTACCTGGCTCCTTTTTGTGCTTTCCTCCTCACTGTCACCTCAGCACCGCGTCACTCGGCCGCAGAAACCACGAACGGAGAGGGAGGAATCGGTGTCACAGGCACCCTCCTCATGTTCAGAACAGTCCACTTAAAACCAAATCCTCTCGTTTTCAGAATCAATGCTCTTCACAGCAACTACAGGAAAGCCCAGAAACAGTTTTAAAAGTCCTTCTGCTTGTTCATCAATCTAGCCAAGATGAAAATTCACATTTTCACGAGCGGTGAGCATTTTTATGCGTGTAACTTCAGAATGTCTTAAAGGTAGATGACTCCTTATGCATCTCCTGGTAACCAGTCATATCTCTAACGTGTCTAGAGCCAGGTGCCCAGAGTCTCCATTTACATTTGAGGAAAATTAAAAAAAAGAAAAAAAAGTCTCAGTCAGCTTGTTCTGAAGTTGCATTTCAATATACGTCACAGATTTTATACTTCACGTAACTCTCAAGAAAAATATACTGTTATTCTCTTCAAGACAATAGCTGCTAGGCTCAGAAGAGTTCCTGCAGTAATAGTCACAGGGAGAAAAATGCTGTAAAATAGTATGTTACGGATTTCTCCTTTTAGATGCGGGATATCAGCAAGTACATAACACTATCGTGGTAATAATTTCTACTTCCACAGCTCTATTTAAAAAAAAATAAATCTCAAAACTTTCTGCTCAATCTCTGCAACTCTCGTGTTTACGTTCCAGGTTTTCCCACAGATTTGATGACGACTTTTAACAGCTTTTTAACAGCACAGCGGTCGAGCTCTCACTGAGACGTTACACAAGAGATTTATTATAGGAAAAGCAGATGAAAACAGCACCGAAAATAACTTGGGGCGGGTAAAATTTATGTCGTGTATTAACTTCACGTAATCCAACTCAGCTGAAGCGTGCCCAAAGATACCCCAACCAGAGGGAGGCAGCCACGGCCAGCCCATCGGTGTCAGGCGGCCAGACAGGGGACCTCAGCACCCATGATGTCCCATCATGACCAGGATCCCACCACGTTCTTGCACCATATTGCAGCGACCAGGGTCTCCTTGGATGCCATGCTACAAAAAAAAACAGTTGCAAGAAAGATCTGGCAACAACTGACTTACTGTAAATCCCACAGAGTGGGTACTAGAGGCCCTCAGGAAGACCATGTGGGAAAAACAGGTAAGACTGGACATCATCCAGTGACAAAGAGGAGCAGTGTGGGTGGCCACCTTTAACTGTGTCATGGCTTTTCGCTAAGAGCCCACCAGTGAAGGACTTCAAGTAGGATGGGCAGCTTTGCAAACCCGAAGGATTGTCCCTTGTTTCTGTCCTGGAGGGAACCTTTCCAAGGCAACAAAGCCTACCCAGCGTTAATCCCAGCCTTGGAAGCCAACATGCCCTTCTCACTCCAGCTCTGATTTTCCCACGTGCCTCCCAAACAGCAGGATGTGCCCCTCGTTACAGCTCCCGCATCCCAAACCAGAGAGACACTGCTTAAAACAGCACCAGCCCCGTTCCCAACTTCTTCTGATGGAAGCAGATCAGCCTCATGTGCTGTGTATTACACCAGTTCATAGAACTGACACAAGAAAGACATTTAATTTACCCCATTCAAACAAGGACCGTTTCTTCAGACCTTCTCAGACAACAAGGAGTAGCGCAGACCTTGCTGGCGGTTGCACGGAGCTGACAGGTTTGGGACACGTCAAAGTCAGGCGCTCATCTTGCCCTGCACCTGCACGTGGTGTCATTCAAAGAGCTCACCAGGAAGCACAGAAGCAGAGGAAAAAGGCTGTTGGCTGAGGGAGGAGCTGACGACAGACCGGTTGCATCCCACGTGTTAATTACGTTGATCCTTCTAAGGGGTCGCATGAAAGGTAAAAAATTAAAAATGGGAAGCTTATAGAGGGAATGCGTAATGCCACGGCAATACCGAGGAGGATAACGGGGGCAGCACCATCACTCAGCACCTCAGGCTCGTGCTCAGCCCAAACCTTAAGGGATTTCACCTCAGGGACCTCCGGCTCGGCAGGACCAGGGCAGGTGATCCTCCCCAGGTGCCCGACCCCAGCGATGCCCTACGGAGGCACTCAAAGCTAAAATGTCCCCGTTTCCCAGCTCCCAGATATGCAGGACACGAGGTAACTAACCAGACAGCTCTCTCGTTAGCACAGGCCATGTGATCTTAACGAGGTTAAGTAAACCGCGCCACATTTAATTCACAGGGACCTTGGGCTCAAACCCTGCCGGTGCCTTCAGAGCTCAGATCAAAACCAAACCCAAACCAGCCAAGTTTCACAAAGATTTACTGCTGATGCTTATTTGATGAGGAGTTTTTCCTTCTTTTCCCCGCAAAGTTGGTATTTTGCACTACTTCAACCCAGGAAAATGCAAAGGCTTCTGTAGAAATACTTGAAGGGTGGTTTTTCCCCAGGTTGCTCTCTGGTAGGAATATATAATCTCTCCGTCAGAAGGTGCGTACCTCCACAGGCGAGACAGGGAAATGCCAAATGGTAAACTCAAATGCAGATGTACTTTCCCAAAACCTGAAATTAAGCTATTGTTATTACGCCGTTCAGGGAATCGAATGACTAGTAACCATAATTTAGCTAAGATCAAGTGTAAAATCTGTTTAATAATATCCAATACATCCTCTATCTGGGAGATTATATCCTGCATTTGCAGGGCATTGACTCAATAATCTAATAGGTCTTTTCCATCTCTGACTTCTATTAGCCTATGAATTATAACAAAAGGACCATTAGGCAAACCATAATTGTGGAAACAGCCTTTGACACATGAGACTAACTACTGCCATGGTACAGAGAAAAAAAAAAACCCTAAAATTAAAACACGGACGCACAATTGGAAGTTAAAGCCTTCCCTTTATCCAAGTGTTAACTCGCTTGATTGGAATCAGGAAAAACCCTCAGTGAGTCACAGAGAAGGCACTTTTTCTCCCCATCTTGTCAGGTAAGACCACCCTGTTTTGACAACTGGTTTGCCCCCACAGGAGGGGCTGGGACTGGGGGAATACGTGGAATATTTTCCTGAATGGCAGCATCCGCCCAAGCAAACGTGGCCTGAAGTCCAGACCTGTGCTGGCAGAGCACCTGGTTCTGCTGAGGGAAGTCCCACAGCTTGGCTTTCAGTGAGCTTTACCTGGGGAAGGAAAAGGAAAAAAAAACAAACAAACAAAAAAAAACCAAACAAAAACCCTACAAAGAGGCACCAAATGCGCGGCTGAGGTTCACCATCTGAGAGAGAGAGCTGGGAAGAGCAGCCCGTCCTCCGACAGCCCTGTCTGCCACGCGCTCCCACAGAGAAGGTCATCAGCTTTGCAAACACCTTAGAGAAAAGATGAGTTAACAAATAAAGTCACACATCTGAATACATTTGCAGCGCATGTAAAACCTCACAGGAGCCCAGCAGCGGACACACCCGCAAAGAGCACCAGTCAAAAAAAAACCACCAAAAATCAGATTTCAGCTCCTGTCTGCAAGGGCTCTTTGTGATTTCTGAGCTTCTCCTGCTCGCTGTGTTAGTGGCAACCAGGTCCTGCTCTCCCTTGATACTGAAAGAGCTGCCAAACCCAAAGTGAGGCAGAAGAGCTGCCGACCCTGGTATCTCCTGAGCATCTTCCCCCTCTGCCAGGACGGCCGATGCTGAGCGCCGCAGGACCCTTTTGCCTCGTTCAAATGAGCCAAAGACCTGGATCCACGTCGGGCGTGTGAAGAGCTGAGCTAACTCCAGAGCACGAAGGTAACCGCATGTGGGAGCTCCCGCGGCAGGGCCTCGACACTCCCGGCGCACAGATTTCCCGGGGTGCAAAGATTTGGTGTCACAGGTACGGGAACGAACACGCCACGAAGCCACATCTCCCTGGTCCCACCCTTTCAGAGCCCGTCACCGCAGGGATGTCACCGCTCCGGGAAGGGGTTAGAGCAGCACATCCGGGTTTGGTATTTCCAAAGCCCCGCCGGTATGGGAGTGAACCACTCTTAGTGCACTCTGACAAAAATCACAGCTTTCCATCTCCAGTAAAATTGCTCGAGCTTAATTAATAAATACTTTTTACATGAGCAACTGTTCTTTTTTCTTTTTCCCCCCATCACCTTCTAGCACAGCTGCTTATGCAAAACGTGTTCATTAAAGGCGGTTCCACCACATCGTCTGCTTACGCCGCTATTTGCAAACACGGTGGAGCAAAAGTGCTGGCTAATACCTTACCTTCACGGATTCCACCGCTTCCAGGCTGCAGGAACCGCAAACTGGAGCCAAGCCCACGCGTCCATTTGCCGTGGAAGCCTCCTCGCGCAGCTGTGCCGCTGCACCGCGGAGCAGACTCGCGACACATCTGCTCGCCCGGGTCCCAGCCCGCTGCCGCGGGGAAGCTGCCAATCGTGCCTGGCTGTGCCAAACCATGTGGCAGAGGTTTTATTATTATTTATGGAGCAGGGGGATATCCAGCAGGGATTAGGAGGACTCTCAAGCTCACTTCTGTTTGTGACTCGAGCAGGATTTGAAAACGGGTCTTTTCAAATGGCAGCGAGTAAAATTACACATTTGTGCAACAACGCGCTTAGAGCTATATTAACACTTTCATTTAAAAATCGGTTTTCCAACAGGTTTACGTGTTGGCAGTGAATATCTTCCATGAGCTAATGGTGGCCACACCTGAATTATTTTTCTCATTAAAATCAGATCCTGAGAAATACCCATGCAAAGAGCCTGTTGATCAAATGGAATCCATGGGAAAAAAGCACACAGGCAAAACCCGCTCGGGTTAAACAGGGAACTTTTACCAGTTTAGGGTTCTGACATGCTCGCTTCCATCCCCTGCTGTACCTCACAGCCCCTGGCTTCAACAAACAGCCACGAGCAGAGCAGGAAACAACCCTGTGCTAGCCGGAGCGATGGTAGGAGTTCAGCAGAAATGTTAATATTGACTCTCACAAACAAAACCACCAGGTTTAAACAGGCTGCTCAGCATCGTGTTCTGCTGGATTCTGCACTCGGAGAGGCTGGGCTGCTCCATCACACCTTCTCACCTTCGAGCACATTCCCTGTCTTAGTTTTGTGCATATGTCCCATGATGAGCTCATTACACCCCGGCACAGCTCCTTCCAGCTTCCAAAGACTTAACATCTTTGCTTCACTGTTGCTTCCTTCGCACTGGCATCTGTGGGCTGCGCGATTTCTGCACTAGACAGCAAATTAAGAGTTAATCTGGGAAATAAAGTCATCCTGAGCCTGGCCCTAATGCCGAGACCCAGCTTGTCTCAGGGAGTCAGAGCCGGTTGCACTCACCAATTTCTGCAGGGCCACGTATACACAAGCAATTTCAAAAAAAAAAAAAAAAATCTAAAAATATGATCCTTGCTGTTGCTGTTTGTCTTCCAAATTGTGACCCATCACTGTCCCAGCCCTCCTGGAAGCCTCACCCGGTGCCAGTACCCCCTGGTGCTCTGCTCCAGGTCCCTGGGATTTTGCAAGGCACCACATTAGAAGTTCAGACGTGCTGCTCTCTCTCTGCCCTCTGCGACTCGGCCCACAGCAGGGGCTTGGATGGCACCGTTTCCTCCGCGTTAAAGGAGCTACCACCCACTCCCGCTCTGTGCTCGCGTTGGTCTGAACAAAGAACACCGCGGCGTTAATCCCAATTAAATATTTGCTTAACTGACAAAGGAATCGTGGATGTACGACTGAAAACAACACCGGATCGCTTTCTGAAATTGCACTTGGGTGCAGAAACATCTGTAAACGTTCTCAGGGCTTGTACCTCCTCTGATCACGACAGAAGAGAAGCTTGCTCAAAGTTTCCACAGCACAGGTATTCCTGGGATTACAAAAATAATGGTTTCTGTCCAGCCCCTAGTTCAACCGAACTTACGACTTTCCTCCCTAAAATTTTAACACAGGCGTGGATGGCAGAGGTCCGTAGCTGATTTTAGCTAACCCTCTCGCTGTTTTTGCTAGTATCAGTAACTTCTTCCAAACAATTTTATGGCACCTATATTTCTATGGCAAATCTGCTAGAAATAAAACTCTAAAACGCAGTCCAGGAAATACACATTTCCCACTCACAGCCCTCTTGCTCACTTACAAATGACTACAGAAGTAACGTGAACACGACATTTATCTGTTTCTGTTAGAAAATTAAGTAAAAAATTGTACAGTTCTTTAAATTCCATAAGCTCCATCTTCAGGAATTAGCACAAAGATTCATTTTTGTAGAGGTTTTCCATGAGAAAAGACACCCAGTATATGACTTGAAATTAATTTGTAGTAGACACAACTGTCTTTTATTGTCCTGGCTTATGCTCTCAGTTACACAGTAGTTTATTCTTGCTGTAAGTATCATAAATACATTACTTGGGGGTTCATTATTTGGGACCCTCTACCATTTACATTTTACATACATATATATGTATATATATACACATATATGTGTGTGTGGATGTATATATACATATATATATCTAAAATGGTGTGATGCTATGCTAATAGGCCCTTAGCTTCAGCAGGTCATTCGTGCCACTACACCCACGTGCCCAAGGTTTGTAAAATCAGACTCCTGTTGTAAAACAAAAAATCACAGCCAGGTACTGACAGTCATTACTCAATGCATGTCATCTGGACACATCATCCAGGGAAACACCCAAGTGTACAGTAAAAACAGAAAAGAAAAAAAAACCAACGTAATATAGCATCTAGTCACTTAGCTTCTCAAGACGCTTACTGGCAGCTGTTGGGAAACGCTGCGTTTTGAAAATATGATCATCCTGAACCTTCCCTAAGTGACTTCAGTGACCAAACCGCGCCAGAAGTGCTGTCTGCAGGAGCAGTGAGTTCTGCTTCTGTGGACCCAGCTGATCCCCGCTTCTGTGCGTGCGATTTCTCCTAGCAGGAGAGTAAAATTGTCAAAGCCAAGGATCCTAACCAGCTGAAATTGCTCAGAAACGAGATCACTCAACAACTTAACAGTGGTGTGGCTGCTTACACGAGGAACTTCTAGAACTGGAGAGCGAGAGATTAAAAAACCAAAAATTTTTAAAAAAATAAAAAAATCAGTGTTTGCGCCTATATTTGCTAAGCTGTGCTTTACAAGGCGATGCCCTGATGCCAGGGGAGAGCCTTCTGCAGTCTGGCAGCACGGAGGCAGCTCGTTTCTCTGCAGCCCCATCGCAGCCCCCCCAAGCTGAGCATCTCCTGGCCGGGCTGACCCCGCTCCGGGGAGGGGGCACGGGGCAGGGAGCACCCACCTCAGCAGCCTGGGGAAGCAAAGCAACCTTGCCATCGCCGCTCACCTGCCCTCCCGCCCGGAGGTAAGGAGCTGTCGCGGCAGCTGACAGGGAGTAAGAGGAGATAAAAACAGGAAGAAATATCTGGGACAAAAAAATGTCAACCCGCACGAACGCGGGGACAGCCTGGAAGAGAATAACATTTAGAAAGCAATCCGACGGAATTAGCCACGTCAGCGCTGAAGAAGAGCCGTCCCCGCGTGTCAGGGGTACCGGGCCACCCGCACAACCTTCTGGTGGGGCTCCTGGGGCACACGGCCCCCAGGGACCCGCCGGTCACACCTCACCCTTCGAAACGCTCACGGCCCCTGCCCCCCAGCCACCGTGACCTGGGGAGCAGGGGCCGCCAGAGCCCCACGGGCCTCGCACTCCCGTGCCCTCCCTGCCTCCCGAGCCCGGGCTGAGTGACGGCCGAGCAGGAATCGAGATGCTGCTCGTGACGGGAGAGGCAGACCCAGCGCATTTCAGCGGTTCCGCTCCCCACGCCGTGACCCGAGCCCATCCCCGGCTCCCGGTGACGTTCCCTGCCCGGAGCTGGAACATCTCCAGGGGGGGTGACGGCGTCCACTCGCTCCTCCCGCAGCAGAGCCCCTCGGTGTTGGCCTTTTAAGTTTTGCTCCAGAGCTTGTCGCTTCGCTTTATCTCTTCATGAAGAAGCTGGAGGGTCTCTCGTTCCGAGGTACCCACCTTAACCATTTGGGAGAGACGTGCCACCGGCGCAGCCCTGGCCTTTTCTGCGCCAGGACCCCCCACCCCGGGACCAAACGCACCCCAGCACCAGCCGTAACCACACACAGGCACTCCCCCAGGATTTAACGATTCCAAATCCCCACCACCTATTACAGGTTTAATGGGAGAACGGGAACACGCATGGAAAAGGCTTTTTGCCATTTGTTTTACAGCGGGACTGCAGCGAGGTTTTATTTTCCGACCGGCTCGTTGCAGCAATTTTCAAGGAACACTGAAGTGACAGAATAATTAAAATTTTGGATTGATGTTTCTTCGTAGAAAACCACGTTAGCCAAAAAAAAATCACCTAGGTAAAGTTACTTAGTATTTATTAACTACGTGTGAGCCCCCATGCCTTTTGTAAGGCGTGCAACAAGCATCCTTTGCCGGTGCTGTAGAGCAGATTTGTCCTATTAAAGCCATTACCTCCATCGCCGAACCTGAAGTGCTGCAATTTAGAGCATTAACCCAGCACAGCCACTGCCGACCAAAACCAGCCCTAATCGCCATCACGGCCGGGAGCCGGAGGAACCAGGCTCCAGTCCCACCTGGGGAGGTTACACGAGTCTCAAAACTTGCTCAAGGATCATTTCTCTTAAATAGAAACATTTGTCTATTTTAAAACTCTTCCTACGTCCTCAGTCATAAAAGAGGGAGCTGAGGGGAAAAACGTCAAACGATCAAAATACCCGACTGGCCCTACAGAAGCTGTCTCAGCTCAGTGAGGGTCTCAAATTCACCAACGAAGCTTGGTTTCGTGCAGAATACAGTATGTAAATATGGATAAAAATCAAGAATTATCTGAAGAGGCACGAGGCCTACTCAACTAATTTTATTGTTTGCGTTTATCCAAAATTAGCTTGATCATCAGTCATTCAGTGGCCCGGCACGCTCTCCATCTTGCAGAAAACATTGTATTGGAAACTCAGGCAACCGCGAATCGCTCTGTTGAATTAAGAAGAGCTGCCTTGCTAGTACTGTAATAAACCGGATACGTTTGCATTGCAGCTACATTAAGTCCTAGTTACGCAGAAATCCCTTGCCTTCGGATTCTCACAAATGTGTATGCCAAACAGGCTGCTTTTGAAAGAGAACGCAGATCACCTGTTTTGTCAAAATGAGCTCTTCTGGTCATAGCTGCGCCACACTAAAATGCAATAATCCCAATATTTACCTAGATGTATACTTTGAAATAAAATAAATTTAAAAGAAAAAAAATACCACAAAGCTTAAGATTCTTTGCAGATCCGCGCTTCTGCCTCCACACCGACACATACCACAACAGCCTGGTGAAGGCTACTATTTACTACTAAAATAGGGGAGCACAGACAGGAGGAAATCAGGGGAAAAAAACAAAAAAAAAAAAAAGAGAGAGAAAGAGCACACCGTATAGAAAATGTCAAATATGTCAAAACAGTCATGAATACCAACATCTCCCTCTGCACCACAACCAGCTGTAAAGGTTACTTAGGGCTAACGCTTCAGCAAGTGCAGATTATGCAGCACCGGGTTTACTTATACATAAAAAATCAGCTACAGGTGCATCCAAAGTCCTTTCATGTATGCAGCCGGTATGGGGATTTCTACCGCTACAGAAAAGTCAGGAGGGTAAAATCACATAAAACACGCATTTTCTAGCTTTGACTACCCTAGACATAAATTCCTCCTGGCTGCTCTCTATGTATGTGACATATGCAATGAGGATAATTAGGTAAAGGACTAAGAAAGCAAGTGTTGCTGATTGCATTCCAAAACTAATAAAGCTCCTACACGAGTCTTGTGCCTGCAGTAATTCATCTTCCCCAGCGCCACGTTCGGGAAAGGCGGTTCCAGAACACGGCGCGACACTTTCTTGTCCCTAAGTCACCAGTTGTGAATTATATCAGAATTACTGCAGACAGGCACAGTTTTCTGGAACTCGAAGCGCAGCACACGCGAGGCATAACGTTACGTTACCCGGGCCCTCAGACAAATGGAGCGTAAATTAGATGTCACAAGTTGACTATGATGCTCTGTATAGGCAAACACCTGACCTGAGTTCACCCCCAGTTTGTTTGTCAAGTTTGTACACCCTAGCACGTTTTGGAAAAGTATGCCTTGGTGCAAATCTTCTCATCCTTCCGCATGAGGAAGAGGAAGGTGTCCTGCTCTGGAGAGGAACAACGAGACAGTCCACATCGTAATCATGTGGGCTTCGCTGGAAGCAGAAATGTGACTTTTAAAAAAAAATTCGGCAGATAAGCTCCGTTCTTATGCACCAGTGCATGGAAGGAGTAATTCTCTAGAAGACACTGCGATTGTAGGAGCGAAAAAAGTTCGGTTCACATCAGCCCAGCGGCCTGATAACGAACTACAAAAAGAAAAAAAAAAATGGAAATCCTGCGGGAACAAAACAGGACGGGTTTTCTCTGCCTTCTTGCACCAGCCAGGCAGAAAAAGCAGTAACAAATTCCATAATCAGCACAGAGCTAAAATAATTAAGACGGTTACTAATCTGAAATATTGCGAGCCTGCAGAAGGAAAAACCTTTTAATAAATTCTCCCATCGACACCACCGTTTAAAAGACTCTTCCTTCAGCTCCGTATTCTGCGCTCAGCTTCCGCTCCAAACATTTTCCTAAATGCCCCTACGCCGCGCTTGCTTCTTTTTGTCTTTCTTTCCTTCCTTCCTCGGGGTCTGCCGAGGGGGGGAAGCCAGCAGACTCCTTTCTCGAGAAGGATTTTTCCCTGCTTGCTCCGGGCAAATCCTTTCAAGACGAGAAAGCCCCTGAACACCTTCCGCCAACCCCGAACCCCTCCAGCCCGACCCCTCGCCCCGGTACCGCTGCCGGAGGGGAGAGAAAAAACCTGGAAATCTGCGAAAACCCGGAGGAAAAAGCCAACCAAGGGTGACACGGCTGCCTCGGGCGGAAAACTTATACCTTCCCCCCCCCCGGCCAGGTGTGGAGGATTAAGCGCGTTAGCAAAAGTTATCCCGGCACGACGCGAAGGGAAAAAGCGGGGTTTTGGGGAGCATCTTCGGGAGGAAAAAAAAAAAAAGCAAAAAAAAAAGCGAGAACGGCTGGAGGCTTCACGGAAGGGTTAAAGTCACAACGACTTCACGCCGGTGCCTGGGGCAATCCCCAGCTCTGGATCTCGCTCAGCATCACTTAAGCACCGTCTAACTCTTTGCTCCGTTATTTGCCCGCAACGAGCCCGGGGATGCTCGCCCGACGGCCGTAGCCACCGGGCGAGCATCCCCAGGCTCGTTTCAGGCATCCCATCCTCGGGAATTTATTTTTTTTTTTCCCTCTGACACAAGAGGGTGAAGTTTTCTAAGCCCCCGGAGTTTCGTTTCCTCCATCTCCGTCCCGCCGAGCCCCTCCTCTTTTGTCAGCGGGAGCCGGCAAAACCGGGTTGAAAGGAGAAAATGTTTAAAAACCCCAACAAACCACATATACACAAAAAAAAATTTAAATAGGCAAACACCATCTCTGGAGCCGCGGGACAAGGTTTAGGGTTTAGCCCCCTCCCCTGCTAGAAGATATTTGCCCAAGCAAAGGCTTTCGCGGGAGGAGGGAGGGATGGATGGATGGATGGATGGAGAGAGGTCGGGATGCTGCAGAGCCCCGCCACGGGGGAAAAACTGGGAAAGGACCAACCTTTCAGCCTCAGGTTTTCCTCCTCTTCCTCCCGCGGAGCCGGCGAGTCCTGCCGCCCCCGTCAGTGACGGGGAACTGCCCCATCCACGCGGTTTTATTACTACACTGTGAGAGGCTATTGTCCTCTATAGGCAAAGGATGCCGGTGGTGATGCTTCTCACTTGGACAGAAAGAAGACGAGATGCCATTCGTTTACATGTTTTATTGTTGTAAACATTAAAATTGTCTTTCTCAAAGAAAGAGTTATAGGGAGGGAAGGGGGAGGAAAAAAAAAAAAAAATCAGCGTTTCTAACTGTCGTACACCATAGAAAAAAAAAAAAGGCAGTGACTCGTATCGTATGCCATACTGGGAATATACCAAAAAAATACTACAGAATATGGCAATATTAAAAATATTACTCGAACATAATATATTAACCGACAATTTTAGACATTAAAAAAAAAATGGAACAAAACAAACCAAAAATTCAAAGTGCTCAGTAATTTCCAGGGAGTTATGTATAGTATAAGCACTCTGGAAACAGTCAAAAGCTGCTGCATGCAAGATTTGTTTAGCTTTAGACAACAAAATAATCAAGATATAAACTTCTTTTTTTTAATCAACATCAACAGTACATACAACACTTACAAACAAGGAATGTCGGACGGTGTTTACAAACACTATGTGTCCCTTTGGGGAGGATTTCGGGTTCTGTAATACTTGTGCCCACCTATTTTACAATTGAGAAAATGTTTGAAGCTTAGATAACTACCAGTCTTTATAAAAGCTAACAGACTACATAGTGTCTGAAATACTATTTATAGAATATAGACATTACTGCAATAGCAAGTGCCTATAACATTGTCACCCTAGAATGGTCATGCTTTCCTGGTACTGAGAGATTTATTTGTCTTCCTCTTTATTCTCCTTTCTTTTTTTTTTCTTTTTCTTTTTTTTTTTTGCCTTTTTTTTTTTTGCAAACACGTTTAGCTTTCATTTTTAATTTACTTTTAGAATCAGGTTTTTTCTGTATTTTCTTCATAAATAGGCACAGAATAATTTTTTTAAAAGCCAAACTGCGTCTGATAAATTTACAAGCCTTCGCCTTCTGTAATGACATGCCACCCACGCAACATTTAGGTTTCGTATATATTACAGCTTTCCTTTACAGCAGAAAACTTCTAGTCTTTAGGAGGGTGAGACTTGTGGGACACCTCAACGCTTTTGTTTGTCACCGCGTGAGTCTTAGCCGTGCACCCGGCGTTGCCGGATACGTTTGCCTTTTTTAATCAGGAGTCCTTAATAATAAATTCATTTATAAGCTGATAATAAAAAGTTTATACCATGGTGTTTGTGTAGTCCATGATCTGCATCCAGGATGCCCCAGAGCCAAAATGCCCATTCACGTTCTGCCTGCAGGACACTGGTTTGGGTGGGGGAGCTGGCACCCACAGGTGCTGCTTTGGGCCCAGCCGAATTCCGCCCTCAGACAGGTGCCGTTTCTCTTCGGGTCAGTGGAAGTGCATGGGAAGAGTCTTAAAAAGGTAAAGTGTCCAGAAAAAGTTTGTCGATTATTGCTGGCGGCGGCACCAAATCCTCCAGTTTCAGGTAGAAAATGCGTTGCAGCCCCTGCGTGCAAAGCGTGCGGAGTTCAGGGAGCTTCCCCAAGAGTTTGGACAAGTAGTTGGGGCGATTCAGCCCCCCGTTATTAAAAGTCACATGGTCTTTGAGACAATTTACAATCTTGTTTTGAAGTTCTTCCACCCTCTTGGGTTCTTTAAGCCCGTGCCTCTCTGCAAAAGAGAAGGGTGCGGGGGGTTACGAGTCTGGCACAGAGAGAAGGGCGAGCCGGAGAGAAAAGGACAATGAGGGGAGACACTGACCTGTCACCATCGCCAGGGCAGCGATGCAAGAAAAGGCAGAGATATCGATGTTCATGTTTTGCAAGTTGGAGGAAAATTCAACAATGGAATCGATCCACTCCCCAAAGCCGCGGACGCACTGCAACCGGTGCAGGACCACCCCGTTGCAGAAGATAAGCTTGCCCTCCACGGGGTTTGACCTGGAAGGAATGCGACAACCCCAAAATGAATGGATGAATGAATGAGGAAGAAAGGAAAAATGAGGTGGGAAGAGGAAAAGAAGAAAAAGAAAGAGAAGAAGAGAGAAAGAGGAGAGTGACGGAAGGATAGAAAGAGGGAAGGAAAGGAGGAGAAAAGGGGAGAAGGTGAGAAGTGGAGAGAAGTGAAGGAAAGAAGGAGAGAGGAGAGAGAGGAGAAAGAGAGAGAAAGAGAGAGGAGAAAGAGAGAGGAGAAAGAGAGAGGAGAAAAAGGAGAAAGAGAGAAAGAAAGAGAGAAAGAGAGAAAGAGAGAAAGAGAGAAAGAGAGAAAGAGAGAAAGAGAGAAAGAGAGAAAGAGAGAAAGAGAGAAAGAGAGAAAGATCAAACAGTCGAGAGCAAAAGAGAAGAAAGGAAAAGAAAGATTAAAAAAAAAAAAACAGAAAAGAAGATGAGGGGAGAAAAGCTAAACAACTAATTACTTGAGGAGCAATAAATGAAGGATTTAAGAGGCACCTAATTACCGAGGAGTTAATAAAACGCAGATCAGTGGACCTTGAAAGGATCTGATTTCATAACGGCCCCGAAGCCCCCCCCGGGCTGCGGGCGCTCACCTGTACGCCAGCCGCAGCACGAACAGCTCCAGGAAGGCGGATTCGAAGAGCAGGTCCTGGTCCGTTTTGGGCAGATCGGTGAAGCCGGGGATTTTTTCCGCCCACCCTCGGATGATCTCCATGGAGCCGGTCAAGAGATCATAGAACTGCTGGATGTGCTGAGTGTCATCTCCGCTCATCTGGTAGTCGGGGTTAGCCTGGAACTGGAAAATTCATTTTAAAACGCGCTTAATGAGGTTCTCCAAAGTATATAACCCGTGAAATTGCTAACCCCGTTTCTAGCCGGGGAGCCAGGTTTTGATAACAATTAAACCTCTCCCTGACCAGTAAGGAAATGAGATGTTCGGACGGGAACGGCGCCCGCCGGCTCGCCGCTCTCCGGCCGCTTCTCTGGGGCTTCGTGCGCGGCCCCATCCCGGGGCAGAGCCCCGGAGCGGAGCCGACCCTCGGAGCGGAGCCGCCCGGGGCCGGACGCCGCTCCCCCTCGCCTCGCCTGGCCTCGCCTCTCCCCCCCGCGGCCGCCGGAGCCGGCGGGTGGTGGCAGCGGGGCCGGCTTGTGCCCCCCCCTCCTTTTCCCCGGGCCGGGGGGGTCCCTACGCGAGCTCGGTCCCGCTTACCCGGGAATAGTCCAGGCTGGTCATAGCCGGGTTGGAGTCGACATGGGCTCTCACCAGCGCACTGATCAGACTCACCGGGGGAGAGGGGGGAGAGGGCTCCTGGGGGCTCTTCGGTTTGGATGGCAAACGACCCCTCCGGCCTTTGAGGCTGTCTGTGCGCACCACTGCGGAGAGAGGCGACGACGCTCAGCCGCCCCGACGGCAACCCCGCCGGGCTGGGCCGGCTCCTCCCGGCCCGGCCGCCCCCCGCGGCGCCCCCCGGACTCACCCTCCTTGACCATGCCGACGGCCAGGCACTTCTGGAAGCGGCAGTACTGGCAGCGGTTGCGGCGGCGCTTGTCCACCGGGCAGTTCTTGTTGGCCAGGCACACGTACTTGGCGTTCTTCTGCACCGTGCGCTGCGGGGGGACCGGGGGGACACGGGACGGGGCGGGCGGTGTCAGCGGCCGGTCCCGCGGGCGGCGGGACCCGCTCCCCGACCGCTGCCGCCGACTCCGCGGCTCTTTTCTCTATTTTCTTTTCCCTATTCCCCTCCCCCCCCCCCCCCCCCCCCCGCTTCTGTTTCTTTCCCCCTTTTTTTTTTTCCTTTTTTTTTTTTTTTTTCCAGGGCATTTAACAGGAGAAAATTGATAGCGTTAACATTTGAGCTAACCTCGCAGCTCCTAGCTGTGTTTTATATGCCAAGAGGAGGGAAGGAGACGCTCGGTAAATACAAATCCGTGGGCATTCATATTATTTACATTCCTTGGAGACCTTCTCTATTTAAAATGATAAGATTATTCAATCAGGATGGTGAAATAAAGAGATCACTTAATTTTACCACAGGGAATTCTGTTCCACTTGGTTAGCTCAGACACAGTTCTCTGTCCTAACCAATTTCCATCTGAAGGGGGAAAAAAAAGCGGCTCCTCGCCCCGGCGGGTGTCCTCCCCTCCCCGTGGCTGCCCTGCCCGCTGCCCCCCGCCCTGCCCGCCCACCCGCTCACCTTGAAGAAGCCCTTGCAGCCCTCGCAGGTGCGGACACCGTAGTGCTGGCACGCGGCGTTGTCCCCGCAGACGGCGCAGAGCCCCTCGTTGGAGGGGGACCCCCGCGAGGGTGGCGAGGGGACCTGGCTGTCGAGCAGCTGCGGAGCGTGGCCCAGCTGCAGCCCCGGGAAGGCCATGGAGGGCTGCTTGCGGATGGGGTTGGGGACAGCGAAGGCCTGGCCGTCCACGGCGTGGTGGGCCCCGGCCGGCTCGGGGTTCATGGGCACGTGGAGGGGCCCGTCGAAGCGCATCTGGCAGCTGGAGACGGGGGTGCCGGGGGGAGACTGCTTGAAGGAGAAGAGGGAGAGGCGGGAGACGGGCGTTTTGCGCTGCTCGATCATGTGCGTGGTGGCCACGTAGTTGGGGTGGAAGTTGTGCAGGGAGCCGGGGTCATCCCACACGGGGCCGTGCTGCACCTGGAAGCCGGGCGTGGAGGGGGTCGGGGGCGACGAGGGCTTGTAGTACACGGAGCCTGAGTGGGACATCATCTCCTCGGACTGGGGGGGGAGGTGGCCGTGCTGCTGGTAGCCGTGCATCTGAATGTCTTCCACCTTAATGGAGGACTGCTGTCCGGACAGGGGCATTTGGTACAAGCAAGGTGGCTTCACGTCGTAGCTTGTGTTGTAGTTGTCCATAAAGGTACTGAAGCTGGGGAGAGAAGTGGTGGCAGTGATTTCAGTGTTGGTGAGGTCCATGCTAAACTTGACAAACTCCGGAGTTAAGAAATCGGAGCTGTATTCTCCCGAAGAGTGGTAACTGTAGCTCTGGGAGGCCGGGCTGGCTCCTTGAGGCGAGGACCCGTACTGAGCCTGAACACAGGGCATGGCTGGAAACGAAACACGGTCAGCTAGACTCAGCCCCGCCGGGCACCGCGCGCACCGGCGGCGGACCGGGGACCGGCCGCGGAGACCGGCGGCGGAGGAGGAGGAGCCCCCCCGGCCCCCCGGTCCCTGCCCCGGTGCCGGCGGAGCCGCCGCGGAGCCGCCGGAATCGATCGCACCAACCTTCAGCCGAGCGAGAGGCGTTTTCGGGGGAGCTGGAGGCGGACAGCGTCGGAGCTCGGCGGAGAGCAAAGTTTCCGCGGTTTTAGAGGAGGGCGGAGGAAGAGGAGGAGGAGGAGGGCTCCAGCCTGCCCAGAGCGCCGGCTGCAACACAGACACACACCGCGGCTCTTCCACACGCCGTCCCCGCACCGGCGCACCGCGGGGCGGGAGCCGTCCCGGAGCAGGGCCGGGTCGCCCCGAGGTCCCCGCGCCCGCCCCGAGCGCCGAGGTTCGGACGGGGAAGGCGACGTCCCGCGGGCGGGACCCGTCCGCCCCCCCCCGGGGTTTGCTCGGCACAAGCCGCACCGGGGTTTTATTCTCCGCCGCGGCGAGCCGGGCGAGGCGCGGGTCCCGCCGCCCCGCATCCCGGGCGTCTCGGCAACCCAGCCAGCCCGGGGGGGGGACCCATCCCGGCAGGACCCCGCGGGTGACAACGCGTCCACGGGCGGCGCGCCCCTTCCCACGCCGGGGCTTCCCCGAGCCGGAGAGGCGCCGCGGCACTCCCCGCTCCCGCCACGCGTGGGACGGGAGAGCGACGCCGCCGCCGCTCCGCGGCCCCCGACACCCGCGCCTCGCGCGTGGAAGCCCGGCGGGGGGCGTGCGGGGGGCGGGGGGCGGTGGTCGTCGGGCGGACGCGCGTGGGGGGGGGACTCACCGGAGAGCGGAGACCCGCGCATGCATCCAAGTGCCGGTCGCCGTCGGGACGGGACACGACACGTCGCGGCGGGACGGGACACGACAGGTCGGGGCCGGGACACGTCACGTCGCGGCGGGACACGCCGGGGCTGCGGCGGGGAGAGCGCGCGGCCGGGCGAGCGGAGCGGCGGAGTGTCCCCGTCCCCGCAATGTGCCTTTGTTTATGTGCGCTGCCCTGTGCCACGGCCAACGTGCACCTCGAGCACCGCGCGCGTCACCGCGCGTCAGCGCCCCGCCGCCCAATCAGCGCCTCCGGGGGCCGCCCATGCCCCGCCCCCTCGGCCCGGCGGCTCCCTTTGGTAAATTTCCGACGGTGACGTCACGGCGGCGGACACGCCCTTCAGGTGGGCGACCGGCCCCCTCCCCCTCCGACCCCCCCCCCCCTTTTCTCTTCCATTTATTTATTTATTTCTGATATTTCTTTTCTTAAGCCGCGCGCGGCACCTTAAGCGCGAGGGGGGCGTGGCCTCATTTGCATAGAGGGCGGTGGCGTCACCCGCCCCGCGAAAAGCGGGGGGGGGAAAAGGGAAAGTGGGGCGTGGCAGGCGCGTGTCTCCCCCCCCCCGACACACACACACACACCCCCCCCCACCCGCACCCGCCGCCCGTCAAACGTCATCACTGACGCAGCCGCCCGGCGCGCCAAAAATAGCGCGCGCCCCGACGGGAGCTCCCGGGGCGGCGGGAGGGAACCGGGATCTCCCCGCCTGCCCCTCCGGGCTTTTTCTTTTTTAGTTTTATTTTTGTTTTTGTTTTTTTTTTATTGTTTTTTTATTTTTATTTTATTTTTATTTTTATTTTTATTTTTATTTTTTTTTATGTTTTTTTTGTTGTTTTTGTTTATGCTTATGCTTATTTTTACGCTTATTTTTATTTTTATGTTTATGGGTGGTTTTTTTTATTATTTGTAATTGATTTTTTTATTTTTTATTTTTATTTTTATTTTTATTTTTATTTTTATTTTTATTTGGTTTTTAATGTATTTTTTATTTATTTATTGTTTTGGTTTTATTTTTATTTATTATTTTTAAATTATTTTTATTATTTATTTAATTTTAATTTCTATTTTTATTTTATTTTTAGAAATTTTAATTATTTTTATTTTATTTTAATTATTTTTATTTTTATTTTTTTTTTATTTTTGGGGAAAGAGTCTCCTTTTCGGGCTCTTTTCTCGCCCACCCAGAAACACCCCTCGCGTTTGGGCTGGAGGATGCGTTGGCAGGAGGATGCTGGAGCAGGAAGGGGTTTGGTCTAATTATTAAAAAAAAAAAAAAAATAAATCTCAATTTTGCTTTTCCAGCTGGGAAGGCGCTGCGGGGTTTTGGGCGGGGTCACTGGCCCAAAGAGGGAGTGGGATGGCAGGCGTCCCGTGGGACCCCAGCCAAGAAATAATAATAATAAATAATAATAATACAAATAATAATACAAATAATTTTAAATAATAATGTTAAATAATGCTATTAAATATTAATAATAAAATTACTATTAATAAGGAAATTGTAATACAAATAATAATAAAATATTTTTTTAAAAGGCAGAAGCTGCAGTCCCGTGGCCACGGTGCTGCAGGCGAGACCCACGGCGCCTGCTCGCGGGTGCTGGTTGCACAGCGCAGGAGGGACAAGCCTGCGAGAGGGAGCCCGGCCGGGAGCAGGTGCCGACGCTGCGGAACCAAGCCCCTTCACCTGAGAAGCCGACGGTTTCGACCCCGACCCTTCGCGTTGTGCAAAACCCCTCCGAAGGGCTTGAGCGGGTCACGGGGAGCCGCGATGGCTCCTGCCTCGCGCGTGGCCGTTCCTCACTTTGCGAGCGCTTCGCCCCTTTCGGCTCCCGCTGGAACAAACCCAAACCCCCGGGGACGAACGGCTTCCCGGTGGCTTCTCGCTGGCTCGCCCGCGGGAAGGGCGTTCCCGCCTTGCCGCTCTCTTCTCTTGCTCCTGCTGCCGGCATTTACCCAACGGTTGGGCCTCGTGGAGAAATCACACGACGCTCTAAGGGGGCCTCCGAGCCAAAGGACTGTTTAAAAACCCCAACTTTTTCAGGTCCCGACGAGCCTCTTTGGCGTCGTACGCACGGCTCGCACCCGAAGGGCGCTGGAGGAGCCGAGCCTCCCGTCGCGCCACCGTCGCCATCAGTCCTATCGCAATAGCCCGTCCGGGCTGTGGTTCCAACATCACGGGAGAAACTTAGGCCCTTATAGGGATAAGTAATACATCTAATTACCATATCCTTAGAATAGATGTAATATAAATTTCATTACTCACTTAAAAGTTCTAAAGTTAACAGCATAAACTTGAAGTTGAGTAATTAAGTAATCCTTATATAGACACTTATTAAAGTATTTATACATATTATCTTAAATCTACATCTATCATTTTGCCAATTAAAATTAGGACTTTAATTGCAATTAAGTAATTTAATTGCCAATTGAACAGCAAAATTGCTAAGTGACTAATTTTAATGCCTATTTTAATTACCAATCATGACTGGGGAGGGAGCTAATCAAGCAGTATCAGAGTAATGATGTGAAAAAAAGCGGAGAACAAACATTCGAGACTACATGCTTTTAAAAAAAGAACCCTAAATTAAATAAATGCAAACACAATTTTATACGTGTGGCGAAATGCTGTACTTTGGCACCTAAATACGGGCACAAAGAACGCATTTAAGCAGAAAGAACCGTCGTTCCCCTTGCAAAGCCCTGACACCGAAGCGCCTCTCATGGTTCGGCTGCCTGGAAGATCCATGGAGCTCTGGGCGGGTGGGAGACCTGCACAGCCTCCAATTCCAGCTTAAAACACCAAAGTCGGTCAGTTTAGGAAGAGCCAAACCCCTTCCGACACCAGGAGAAACACCCAGCCAAGGAGAAACACTCAGCCCTGGCCAGCACCTTCGTCGGTGCCGTGTTTCTTCATCCCGGGACCATCCCATCTCCTTCCCGTGACGAAAGGCACAAACACACACATGCACAGACACACACGTGCACCCACACATGCGTGTGCACACAGACGTGCCATCACCGGTCCTGCTCCCTCCCGTCAGCAGTGACGCCGGTGAACCACAAGCATTTTTGACCCTGACCGGCCCTCTGAGGAGGAGCCTCTCCAACCACACTCCCCAAAGTAAAAATTCTTCTCTCTGAAAGGCTCCACCCAGCACTAACGAGGTTTTCCAGCTCATTAAAACAGCTTCCGTGGGGGTCCTGACCCCACAGGATGTGTTTTGGAGATACTCCCCGTGCAGGCCTGCTTCAGGTGCCGTCATTTTCAACAAAAACTGGGATTGTTCAATCTGGGGAAGAGAAGACTCCGGGGGGACCTTGTCACTGCCCTCAGTGCCTGAAGGGACCTACAGGGAGCCTGGGGAGGGACTTTGTACAAGAGTGCCCAGCGACAGGACAAGGGGAAAGGGATTTAAGTTGAAGGAGAACAGGTTTAGGTTGGATCTTGGGAAGAAACTCTTCAGCCCGAGGGTGGCCAGACTGTGGCACAGATTGCCCAGAGAGGCTGTGGCTGCCCCCTCCCTGGAGATGTTCAAGGCCAGGTTGGATGGGCCTGGAGCAACCTGGGCTGGTTAAGGGCAGATGATAGTACCTGTATCTAGAATCCGGAGGGCAAGAGGACCAAAGCATCTTTTTGTCCAATTTCACTTTAAGACTTCTTCACGTGAGGTGTGAAGCCCCCAAAGTCAAGCCCAGATGGGGAAAGATGTGCACGTTAGGCACGAGCCTTGAGCTAGCGGCTGGGCCTGGCACCACCAGAAATGGACCTAAGATCAGAGAATCACAGAATGATTTGGGCTGGAAAGGACCTTTAAAAGTCATCAAGTCCAACCCCTGCAGAGAGCAGGGACATCTTTAACTAGATCACGTTGCTCAGAGCTCCATCAAGCCTGACCTTGAATGCCTCCAGGGATGGGGTCTCCAAGATCAGCATCTTCGCTGTGGTGGGGGCAGAACCAGCCCCCCAGCCCCGGAGCTCTGTGAGGGTGCACGTGTCCGTGGTCCCCTCAGGTGTCCCCACAGCAAGTGGAACAGATGCTGTGAGGCTGGATCCTGATGAGAAGTCAGAGCCTCGATGCGAAGTCGGAGCTGTCGGGGTGCGGGGGGGGGCTCACTGCAGGACATGGGTGCGAACGGAGCGGCTCGCAAGCACTCCCACCTTCCCCCCTTTTATTTTCCTGAAACTTCCAGAGGAGCATCGTTTTCCCTTCTCCCCTGCTCTTAGCCCACTCCTGGAACCCAGCTGTGCTGCGAGTATAAGGTGTTCGTTACGATTATGTTACTTCCGTTTGTATTCTTATTAATGTGTGATTATTCTACGGAATACCATAAAGTTGTATTTTCCCTTTATTACCACCGGCAAGCGAGCACAACGGGTCGCACATCAACATCTGCCTGCTTTGACAGCTGTGGAGCCTCTGGGATGCCAGCGGATGTTGATGACATTTGCAGCTCGGCTGGGTTTGGCCCGCACCCCTTGTTCAACGGCCACAAGATCCATTCACCACCTCGTCGTGGCGTGGAGATGGACGGGCTTCCCGCGCCCAGCCCTCCCTTTTTGGTTTTTCCGGGGATGCACATGATCGATATCCTCCGAGGTGAAAGGCGAAGCAGGCCATATGGCACGTGTTGCGCCCCATCTGCTCCCTGCCCGTCGGTGCTTAAGCCTCCAGTGAGCAACATCTGCCCTCCCCACCCATCCAGCTGTGCGCCATCCGCTGCCTTGAACCCAAACCCGGCCCCCGGGACAAAACAGCCCCCGTCGGGTGGCTTCTTAGTCGAAGTAAAATCATATATATGGATTAATGCTCAAGCTGCAGCGACGCTGTTTCACTTAGAGCCCTCTAAAGAGGACCGGCGCTCAATGGCTTCATTGTGTAAGCACGTTATTTCAATAGCTTTATTGTATAACTACATTACTTTGTACAAATGCCGCCTTGCTAGCAACTGTACCCTGGGAGGAGGACCAAAAAGGACTGATAAAAAGGAAACATCCTACCCCAGAGAGCGCTGAGAGAGCCGAGGAATTGCCAAAGGAGTTGGAGTCGGCCAAAGGGAAAGGCGGCAAGGGGAGATTGCGACCACCCACTCAATTCAAACTGGAAAAAAACTTGCCCCCTCGCCACCTGTAAGGAGCACACGTGTTAATTTACGTGGAAAGAGAAGCTAATTTAAATGTACGTAATCAATAACAGAAGGGATAGCAATCGCTGACCAGTGATTGTACATTTAGGAGCGCTTATACTGACCAAGTAACAAGAAAAATACGTTATAATTCTTCGACGTGGCGTGCTGGCTCTGTGGAACTGCCGCCCAGCAGCCGTCTCTGCGCAGAAATGGAATAAACGGCAACATGTCATCTCGGTGTGTGAGATTGGTTCGTTGCGCACCGGGAAACGAACTCGGCTTTGAGACAACAGTTTGATGTCAGTCGAGCATCCTCTGGATGGAACTGATTCCAGAAAACGGACTATTTTAAGTACCTTGTAAAGTTTTCTTACATAAAACACACATCTATACACTTGCACACACCCCCTCACACACACATACTATAACGCATACGTAGATTGGATTTTTAACTTGGCAGCGTTTTCCTAAAAGCTTTCAAAATGCCAAAAGTAGTAACGACGCTGCAGAGACCGTTATAGCTTCTCATTTGCGACTCATTTCTCAATTTCTGTTATCTGACGAGGACGCCAGCCGGGTCGGAATAACGACAAAACAACCCCAGGATTGTCCCAGGATTGTCCCAGACCCCTTTTGCTGGCAGCAGGATGACCTTGGGAAGGCGATTGGGAAGAGGCGGCAGCCGCCTCCCGCAGCCTTATGAGCAGGAAAGCAGAGCTGCAGCTCTTCCAGTCATTTTGTATCTGGTAGAATACATGAATGTAATTACACTTTTTCTCCCCCCGGAACGTACGTATGCAGGCCATGGAGCTGCACGTGGATCAGATGCTTCCAACCAAGCGGCTCGCCGGGGGCTGGCGGGATGTGGATGGATGAGCTCGACCAACACCCAGACCACGATCACACCAGTTGTTGCAGTGGGAAGGACTGGCTACCAGATTGCTCCCAGGGCTGGCCCAGTGTGAAAACAACCCACCCGTAGCTAAAAGTACCAGAAATTGGGATGGTAAAGGCACCCCAGAGGGTCCCAGAGGCCAGTGTGCGGCCGCAGTGCCAGGGTCCTCGTGAGCTGTCGCCCACCTTGTGTGGGAGTTGTCTGAGGGATTGGCTCCGGGCTGTTCTGGAAACCCCCAAAAAAATGACACTTGAGTGATGTATTTATGCCACAAGCGCTCCAAAATGGCACAGTCACACATTGTTTTCCCCATATTTTGGGAATTAACTGACAAAACACACAGAAATCTGGTTTAATTAACTGCTTTCTCCAAGTGAAATCCTTTTTGTTGTTTTAAGTGAAACCCTCTCTTGTTTCAGGAGGGACTCTCTTGGCATTTCTGGGATCCTTCCCCCTCATATGGTCCCTCAGAAATACATTCCCTGGAAGACGCTGCCGCGTTTGACTGCGGGAAAACAAAAATTCACAGAAGTTGGCAAAAGGGGCCGGTTTCCAGTGCAGCCCTCTCCGACAGGGGGGTGTTGCTGGCCCCATCTCCAGATGGACAACGCCATCGGGGGGTCCTTGTGCACGGGAGGGGTTGATGATGAGCTCCCAAAGTGCCTCTGGCTCTGCCTGGGGCCGGCACTGCTCAGAGCCGGAGCCAGAAAAGGCGCTTGACACACAAGAACAATATTTTTCCTCCAGGATGTTTTTTATTACTGGAGCCTCGTAACAGCAGCGTGAAGACTCGGCACCGTGAGCCCTGTGCGCGGCTGCCAAAACCCCTTTTGTGAGAGAGAGAGGGTGTTTCTCGGGACGTCACAGCGCCGTTATCTTCCACCCAGCATCGTGGCCGCTCGCGTAAAAAGCCTCGCAGATGTGAAACATAATGCTGGAGGAATGTCTGGTGTGACCACGTTACCAGGAGGCTATTTCTGTAATCCCAACCAGAAACAAGTTTGTCGAAGCCCTCTCAGTTTTCTTGTGGGACGGACTCACTGCCAAAGGCGTGAAGCGCTCGGCCCGGTGAATTCATCGCCGCGGAGGATGGCCGTGACGCCTGGCTCGCTGAAATAGTTGCGTGCAAAGACGTGATTTTAAAGCGGCGGACGTGGGGTCTACGTTTGCCCCTTTGGCTTCCGATCCTTCCCCTTCGCTCAGTTCTCCGGGAAATAATTTCCCACTGAGGCTGCAGAGCCTCCCAAAATAGAGATATTCTGAGTATTTTACGCAACAGCTTTGAAAACTGTTCTGCTCATGACTAGTGAGTGGGAGATCCGTGCGTGCGGCTCTGGGGGAGCCGCGATGAGCGCGCCAGCCCTGCCGGGTGCCAGCCTCCCGCTCCGTCCTGGCACAGCCGGGCTTGACCCAGCGGCACGAGCAGAACCCCCCAGTCAGGGGGCATCTCTGACCGGAGGCTGGTTCTACCCCACGTTACACGGAGCCTGTCAGAAGTCAGGTCCCCCTCCACTGGGACATGTCCCCAGGGATGGCAATCTCTCCGTTTCCCCAGGCAGCCCCAGCAAAGCCCTGGTTTGCAGGTTTAGCTCCTAGAGGTGACCAAGCCGTATTTTGCATTCATTGCTTCTGAGTCCCAGTTACAAAATACAATCTCTTTCTGACAAAAGGGCTGTTAGAGCTCTTTTTTCACTGCCCAAGGTACCGATGGTAATGGAGGGAGTGTGACGGGTGCCGCAGTGGGATGTGACACACGCTGCGTGACATCAGGAACGGAGCCATCGGCATCGTGCATTTGTCCAGCTGCTCTTGTGACAATGACCTTCCTTCAAAGGTCCCTTCCAGCCCAATGCATTCTATGATTCCATGATTCTGTGATTCTCTACAGCCGGCCCTGGCCTGGGAGTGTTGAGCAGCCAGCAAATGCCAGAATACAAGTTCAGAAACAAAAATCCCGTGAGAATTCTGGTTATCTCCCGGGTAAGAGGCTCATGCTATACTGCAGGCTTAAGAAAACAGTGGTGAAATTAAGAAAAAAGTGACTCATGATAGCTATGGCTTTGCAAGACTCTTCGTGCCTGTGACGTTGTCATTGTTAGAGGTGAATGGCAGGGAGAACAAACCCGGTAGTGCAGGGCGTTCGGTGAAGACTGGACTTGTGTAGAGAATGGAGTCTGTGATTATGAAAATATTTATTAAAACGTAATTTTGCTCTTTAAAATGCCTGACTTTAATGCACACTAAGAATGGTCATGTTTTGAAAAGTTAATTACTTCCAGTGCTTCAAAAAGAGAAGTCTCAGCTGAAAATGCGTTACCAAAAGCTGTTGAGACAGTTCTTAAGGATCAGTTTTAAAACACCATCGCGGGGTATCAGCTCGACTTCATTTCTGCTTTCACTAAGAAATGCCCTTTACTCCAGGGTGGATTCTGTCCATCACGTTGGGACCACCCGTATTTTCCATCTCCCATCAGCGTGCCAGTCCTCTTCGCGACATTTGAAACACAGTAAGTAATAAACGCTGATTTGAGAAAGAGTAATATTAAATAAAAATACCCAAACTGTAGTTCAACCTCTGCAGAGAACGGCGGAAAAAATGTGAGGTGTTTCTTTTCAGTTTTAACTAAACGGGATCAGCCTCTTCAATACGAGAAAAGCTAGATTAAAACTGAGGTAAAAATTGAATTCCATTAACACTGCTAGTAAATAAAAATATATTTTTTTCTGGATGAGAGAGCTTTAATAACAAGAGGTTTCATGAAGAGCGAAATCAAAACCGGATTGTATATTCACCAGATTGCTCAATAAAAAAGCCAACAGCATTAGGCCATATTGATGTGATAAGCGAGAAGAAATATATTAGTTTCCAGATCACAACATTCCGGTACAAGATATCATTGGCAAACCAAGTCAATTTTTATATCAGTCAAATCCCTATTAAATTAGCCCATAGTTTGCAGCGAGCAAATCCACAGAACGGGCCCCTATCGACGTATCGATAACGAGATGGAAATATATTGCTTTCCCGCTCGCAGCGACTCAGCCGCCAGACGCTGCCACTGCCACCAACTCGGCTCTCAAGTTTTCAGGCTGGGAGGCTCAAACGCGTTTCTGCAGAGTCTGTGGCGACTTTGGTGTGAAGGGGCAGATATTGGTGTGGCTGAATTCCCAGTTCCGTACTGGGGATAGAGTGAGAAATGCGAATGTGGAATAAGGTTCAGTCAACGCTTCCAGAAATAAGAAGATACATAATAGATCATAAATAATAAATAACAAATATTAAATAATAAATAATAACGGTAATAACAACAACAGCAAAAACAATGATCATCATCATCATCATCACAGTAGCATACTTCTGCAGGGTCAGGGTAAAGTACTTTGCGGAGTATTTGAATCGGGCATTCTCTGAGCAAATTTCAAGCATCCTGCCCTAACGAGACTGCCCTGTTGGTTTCCAAACGAGCTTCTACCTTGGCCTCACGGGCAGGTCTGTAAATTAAAGGCCTTCAAAGAAAGCGGCAGCATTCCACTGCCTGGGAGCTTTGGTTCAGAATCGACGTAAACCTGCATAATTGTGGCAGACTCTGCCTTTCTGAGCTTTACAAAAAAAACTAGGATTTGCCTCGAATCCTGAAATGTTAATTTTCATCTCTGATTAAGCTGAAGACTGGTCGAGGCTCCTTTTATTAAGTCATGCAGACTCCTACCTGCTTCCTGAGGGCTAAATTTGGCTGAGAAAACCATTGTAATATTGTGTAATTAATTTGCCAGTCAAATAATTTCTGCAGGGCTATAATTTACTTATCTGTCTGCAACCCTAATGAATCCCCCAGTTCAGTGCTTTAATCCTGTTTTCTGCCTTTTTGTCTCCTTTTTTAACCCTAGCTTTCGTAATTCTTTACTATGGGCTGATGTGTAACCTGTATTTTTGGGATGTTCTTGTTCTCACCGGCGACAACAGAAAACAGCTGAACTCTTTGTAGTGTGCCTCGCACGGCTGGGAACTAATGCAAGACTTCCTTCTTTATTCCCCTGTTTCATCATATACAAAGAAGTCACTTCAATGAAAATCAAAGATGTAAAAATACAGGAGAAAAAGCGATTTGCATTCGGAGGCCTTGAGATTGCAACTTCCTTCAAATTCCGTCCAACATACGTGCAGAACTTCCTAAAGATTATTCTGAGCCCTGTATTCCTTGACGAGTGGCAGTAGGTGAAAACTATTTGGTAAATGTAGCGTCAGCAATTTTTGCGGTAGTTTTGTTTAACTTTGCAAATCACAACTCCATCCCTGCCGTTTTTTTTTTTTTTCTAATGCATTTTTACTTAAAATGGTTTCGTAAGCGGCATAAGGAAGTAGTTAGTGCATTGTTCATAATCTGTGAAATTTGTCACTTTACCCCTTTCCTGATCTCTGGCAGGAACGTTTCCTGGAGGAGGGCAGGAATGCTAAATAAAGTATAAATAATGTGAGAGATTGCTGAATATTCTGCAACAACTCATTGGATACTTGTAAACAAACAGACAATATGATCGCAGGATAGAAGAAAAACATCTTTTTTATTAATAAACATTAACAAATAAGGAACTGTACTTATTTTTCGATGGCTGATGCCAGTACCATGGGCTCAAGCGCTTGGTCAAGACCAGCACCGTTGCACGGAGGGTGGCAGAGGCAGAGGGAGGGAGAGCAGACCCTGGCGATGAGTGTTTTGTACTGCTGTGTTTGCATCTCTATTTTTACTGAATGAAACTGTTTTTTTAAGAAGGAATTCCGAGTGCAAGCATTTAATCCTGGGAACAAGTGCAGGGACAGAGAACTTTATCAGAAGGAAGTGCAGAAACACCAACCTGTGCTCTCAGAATCCTGCTGTGATCACTCTCACACAGTCCCTACCTCATGTGGCTTTGAGACTGAAAATGCAGAGTGAATTTAAGCATGCATCTAACCAAAACCGATGAAAAAATGCAAGGACTTGAGCAGATTCAAGGAAAACCCGGTCCCTGGGGACAAGGAAGGCCTCCCGGCCAGGCGCGTAAGGTACCAGAATGAGTTAATCCCACCAAGGAATGCGGAGGAGCTGCCAGATAACAGAGTGACATTGTTTTTCCCTGATGTCAGCACAGAAACCCAAACACAAAGAGGTGAATGTAGTCCTCTGAGAGAGCTGTTGAGAACGCTGAATGTCGAGCTTGTGCCGCCGGCATCCAGCAGCATGAAAAACCGCTGGGCCCAAGATGACAAAGTGTTTCCTGGAACCAGGAGCTGCCTCGGGACATCTGGGCAGGACGGGGAGCTGTGGGCGACAAGTGGAAGGACCACGGGACGTGCGTGTGGCTGCGCTGGGAGCTGTCTCGCTGCCACAGCAGCAACAGGCTTCCCCTTCTGCCTCCCCAAGCCTTAAGAACGCACAGTCCTGGTAGGCTTGGGCTCAGCACCGAGCGAATTGGTAGCCACCTGCGGGTCGTTTTGTTTTACTGTACAGCTCAGTGTAAGGCATCTTATTTTCTCCCGTAGCATCTGCATGTTGAGTCTTGCCTGAATAATTCAATTTATTCTGTATTTGGTAGGCGATGGTCTAGAGGATATTTAGATCCGTGTGCAATGGAAGCGCTGTTTCACTTTAATATAGGCAGCACACAAGCTCTTGTATTGGTTCCAGCAGGGTAGTAATTAAATACTTGCTGATATGCTTTGGATCTGTAGCTGCTCTTCTCGGCAGCTTGAATGTGCTCTGCCTTGATCCACCTCCCAAACGGGAAGTTTCACAATTGGATTGACTGTCCATCATGGCTGAGAAATCCATAAAGGCATAGTAATATCTGTATTATTCATTTTCTGCTATTCTGAAGTCTACAGAAAGGTAAACAAGACGAGGAAAACCTGAAGAGAAGGTTTTAAATAGCTTTGTGTTTTTATTGCGGTGGTTGGTATTAACCTGCTCTGCACCCTTGGCTCAGCCCTGTCAGGAGCCACTGCTGCCTTACCAGACACATCAAATAGTTTGTACCCTGTGTTAACTAGGAAAATCAAATTTGGTCACTCCTAGAAAGCTGCTTCTTAAAATCTGTTTTGAGGAAAGCCAAGGTGTTAAAAGCTGCTTTCTGACAGGATGGAGAAGCAGGAGGTGCTGAGGTTATGGTGTCAAAACGGGATGCGCCAGAGGAACCGCACTCGGTGGGGAAGGGTCCTCTGGCTCTGAGAAACATGGACAGCAGCTTGTGGTGGCTTCTTAAAGCATTAAATTAAATGAAAAGCACCGTGGTATTACGTGCTATAGTACAGATGCGTATGAAGGGGAGAACAGCGCACATGGTGGAGATGGAGCTAAGATTCCGAAAATGAACCTGAACAGAGAACGGGACCTGGTAGTTCCCACCAAAGCTGAAGAAGTTGCTGGTTTTCCTGGGAAACCAAAAGAACCTTGGTGGGTTCTTTTTCTTTTAGTATCAGGACTCTAAACCTGCCAGGTCTATATGTAGGTAGGAAAAACATCCTAGGAGAGGTGCACTTTATGCCCTGGTAAGTAATCTCCTACATGGCATTTTAGAAGCTTCGATTTGTTACGAAAATCTGAGATATAAGCAGATGTCATGAAGGAGAGTGAAGACGGCCTGAAGACTGCCCGGAGAAGCTGTGGATGCCTGGTCCTTGGCAGTGCCCAAGGGCGGGTCAGGGGGGCTCGGAGCAGCCTGCTCTGGTGAGAGGGCTCTCCGGGGCAGGGGGCTGGAAAGAGATGGTCTTTAAGGCCCCTCCCAGCTCACATCATTCCACGTTCTGTCCTTCCACACAGGTCCTAAGGCTCTTCCCCTCCCCACCGGGCTCCAGTGAAACTGTCTGGGGATAGGCGGGCGGGGTTTGGGGCGCAGGCACCCGGCACCTCGGAGCCGCGCTGGGCACCAAGGATGGAAGAAGCAGACTCCAAAAGCACCCTGCGGGGAAGGGAAGGTTTTTTTCCTACCGATAGTCGTCCCCTCCTCCACAGAAGACGGTGCCGCCCCGTGACTCAGCTCCGCTCGGAAGGCGGGGCGCGGCGGGGCACACCCGGTGCCCCTTGCCCGCCCCTCGGGGGGCAGAACCGCGGCGGGTCCCCCGGTCCCCTCGCACCCTTTCGGAGCGCCCTGCGCCACACACCCACAGCCGGGGATGTAGCTCAGTGGTAGAGCGCGCGCTTCGCATGTGTGAGGTCCCGGGTTCAATCCCCGGCATCTCCAGGGGCTGTTTTTTTTTTCTTCCTCCCAGCTTTTCTTTTTTTCTCCTTCGTCTTGCCCCGCCCATCACGCTGATTTTACCGCAGAGAACAGCAGCTCTCCGAGCCCGCCGGCTAAGACGTGGCTTGGCTTCCGAACAGCGCAACTTCCTCCCGTTCGGGAAAATAAAGGGTGCGGCGAGTGCTCGGATTTAAAAAGGAAAAAAAAAAAAAACACGACAGGACGGATCCGGCGAAAAAGTTGCATTGGCCGGGAATCGAACCCGGGCCTCCCGCGTGGCAGGCGAGAATTCTACCACTGAACCACCAATGCGCGCTCCGAGAAACTTATTACAGGCGCCCCCCTCCAGCAGCTCGGCGGGGCCGGGTTTGGTTCTCTCTGAGCGGCTATTACCAAGGAATAAAAAAGTTTTTAGGAAGTTAGAAGTGTCTGTACATATTTGTCCTCAACAGGATAAAAAGAAAAAAGCATATAAAATTGTACAATATGCCCTCCATCCTTTAAATTTTAAACCTTTCAGACCAAGTCGCAACAGGTGGATTTTTTTGTTCTTTTTCTGTACTGGAAGGGCTTTGCCAGAGGAGGCCACCACTCAAGGGCTAGAGACACTCACATGATCTAATGAAGGAATCATCCTGGTGCGGTGTGGGAGCTCAGGTCTCTTGTCTGGTCAGTTGATGCAGCGCTGTGGATCCTGACATTTCAGTACAATGCAGCTCTGTGTGGTGCTGAGGGTCGGTGAACGCCGTCGCTTGCTCCGTGATGTAATGATGCCGTGTTCTACTATAAATTATGTACACTCCTGGCGCTCAGTTTGTCTTGGACGCGCTCCCAAGACTGGCCACGCATGAGCCAAAGTTCAAAGAAAAGCAATACCAAGTGTTTCACGTCAAGAGAGCATTAAGAGGTATGTATGAGAAGAATAGTTGTGCTGAAGAGTACACTCAGGACAGGATGAACACCTACCAGCAACCATCTCATGAAAACAGGCATCTTCTTCTTCAACGCCCAGTAATTTGGCACCACAGATAATGTTCCAAGTTCCTGCGTGAACATATGTTAACACCAAAATACAAACTTCCCTATGGAGAGTCCTCTGCTTGCAGTCCTGCAGCAACTACTTATCAGGTCCCAACTGTACGTTCATTGCATCGAGAGGGCTAATTTTTTCTGCACGCATAAAGGCATAGCTGAGCAAAATTTGTGTTCTAAGTGAATCTAGAAAGAAAGCCGAAGTCACAAGTTGCTCACTGGCCAGCTGGCTACCAGGTGGCAGCACCTCCCTGTCACCCCAGGCCCAGAGGAACCACGCAGGCCAGGAATGGTGCCAGCCACGGTTGCCCTTCCCCTAAGCTTAATTGCAACTTCTTAATTTCCATTCGCAGAAAGTAACATAGTAAATACTGCCAGCAATTATCATTTAGGCTATTGCTTACAGTCACATTAGTCAGTCTTGAAAAACCGTTTTTGCAGACAAGCATAGGGCCAGAAATCCCAAAGCAGTTACGTAAAAAATATTCATACTGAGAAGGCTCCAATTCACTATTTTAATATATCTGAGCGTTAGCCATGCTGAGGCAAAGAGGAATAGTTGACCAACTAGTTTCCCCTCCCCTACTTTTATTCTCTCACCCACTTTCATTTCTGGTGAGCAGGGGATGGCTGGTGGGGGCACAGACCCATGGGAACCGGCAGCAGCCCCTAAGAGAGTCCCTGGGCAACTCAGGGTGATAAACACCACAGGCTGGGTTTCTGGGGAAGGGCAGCTCATCAGAGAATCTTCTGACAGAGGACAGCCACAGTAACAAACTCTACACCATGAGCAAGCCCACCTCCTTCCCAGAGTAGAAATGAAACTGGTTCTTGCACGTGCAGTCAGTAATTCAGAGAACAGTTTCCTGCGTCCATTAAACCACGTTTTGCATCTGCTCAGAACATCTGTGGGTGTTGGCTGACGCACCGCAGAGAACTCTGTACATCAGGAGGAGTCTGGCAACTGGCTTGCCTGCCTGGAGCTCAAACATTGCTCCAGAACGTGCTCCAGAAACTCTTTTCAAGCTGCATGACACAGGCTCACAGTCGGCTTCCCTTTAAAAATGACTGCATGTAGGAGAGTGCTGAATGAAGGAGAGATCAAGAGCTATCATGTTAGAAAATAGTGGTCCAGAGTCACAGAACTGGTGAAAATTTTACAGGGCAAGTTCAGAGCTGATTAAGAATCTGCATCCATTTCCAGTGAGCCAAGGAGTCCTCAGGAGTTCATTGTCTTAATCACGGTGGTCCTTGCAGAAGGATATGTTCTGTGTAAGGCTAGCAGAACAGCACAGGAACATTCACTGAAAATGCGGTCCTAAATAAAATTTCAGCACAAATACTTCATAAACATAAGTGTGTCTCCAGCTGTCATCCATTATACACACATAATTTTAGTATTTTAGTAGATGGTTTGCATGGCATCAAGAATCTAGCTTCATATGGCACGGTTATAGCATCTAGGGAACTACTTTTAGTGAGATGGTTTAAAATGTACTTTTTTACATTTCCCTCCAGTATCTGAAGAACGGGATTATCTTGTCAGGGACTCAGGACATCAGCCCCTTCGGTTCAGTTCAAAAGTCTTTCAGGCAGCTAAGGAGGTGTCATAGACCTTCACCAGAAAGGAGGAAGGCAAAACTTGTAACAGGAAGAAGCAAGAGGATTTTCTCAGGATACCTGGGGTGAGGTAAGAGGATCTCATTCAGTCCCTCCTCCCCAGCTGGTGCGGACACGTGTTCCCATGTCACAGGATACAATTGTGGCTGTGCAGCCACCCACAGCTTTTAGACTGGTGCTGCATCGGTCCTCGCATCAGTATGCAAGAAAGAGAGAGTGTGATGCTACAAATGTACCCGCACAACAAACAGGACAGGTTGCTCTGATTCCTCTCTCCAGGTGGAGCTGTATTAAACGCCATTCTCGTTAGAAATAATGCCCAAGGAGTGATTCAGACCCACCCGAAATACAGCGTGCCTCTTTGTAAGAACCTTGCCTGGGCATCAGCTCCTCACGTTTAACTAACACACACCTAACACTTTGTATTACGGGGGAATTTTAGTCAAGACTTCTTCCTGGCTCCCAAAACCATGAAGGAGCACTTCAGGCTTTCCAAAATGGCTTCTAAAACCTTCCTTGGTGAAGGCTTCCAAAGCGTGCCCCTGTCTCTGCTCGCAGAGTGCAGAAAATTCGTACGGTCCCCGGCGAGCCCTCTGCTGAGTGAGGCACACGCACATCAACTCGATTTTAACAGGTCACGGAATAAGCTGGGCATTTAAAAATATCCACCTACCCAAAAGGACAAATGAATACGCACTGCGGAGCCTTCAGCAAAGACTGTCGAAACAAAACAAACAAAGCAATCGTGGTAATCTTTTAGGTAGGACTTATAATGTAGAACAACTTGTCAGTGCAGGTTAAAGTTTTAAGGCCTAGCAATTTTGACAGCGTCCCTCTGAGCACAGTGAGAGCGCAGGGACGAGCAGGACAGCGAAAGGTCACTTGGTCACACATATCCGCTGCCTCTTTTAAGTTTATCTCAAGACCCACCAGGCACGTCCCAATTAATTATTTAAATCCGCCGGGAAAAATGTTTCTGCAGATGAAAAGGTATAATCTGGAAGTCCGGGGAAGGCGCAGGATGGCTGGCGTGGTCAGAACCAGCGCTGAGAGGCAGCCGAGGTGTGGTACCCGGGGATCCACGGGCTTGGGGCACCACAGGCAGTTATTTGCATCCACTAATGATGTGCATTCGTTCCAGACATCACCGAAGCGGACGCTTACGGATTTTCCTACATCCCTTCGTTTCCAGCTGAGCGGTTCTGGATGACAAAAGGTCACCGAACCCCAACCTCACAATGACAGACGTGGTTATTTAAAAGAACCCTTCCCAACACAGCTATTGATTATGTTGCTAGCAATTGGCATAAGTTCTTTTCTCTGTGGAGACTCCAAAAATGTTTGTCCCAGGTACTGGTCAAATGGTCACAAACGGAGACCGTCAGGCAAGCAATGCCAGTGGAACGGACACTGGAAGTGAACGAGAGACTCAAACCCCGTATTGCTTCTCTATGTACTGGAATATTAAGCTAGGGCTTTCAAAACGATTCTCTACGGCTTTGAACAGGTTTTCTGTGATTTTCCCCAATCAATTCAATGGAGAAAATACCTGGTATGTGTGTATACACCAGGGCTGATTTTAGTCTGTCACTGAAAAAAACAATATAGCATAAGCTCCAAAAAGCCTTTTCCTTTCCATTTTCTGACTGGAATCTCTCTCTCTCTCTAGCACATGTAAAGAGAAAACAAATTTAGAAGATTTTTTTCATATTTCCTGACACAACAAAGATCTTTAAACAAGAGAAAATAAATACATTCAGAGAGTCCAAGCAGTCTTGCTTTCTAAAAGATACTGGCTTTCTTTTCTCCCCCTCTACCAATGAAATTCATGTTCTCTATTAGACCTTGCTCAGCTGTTTGCCTCCGAAAAATACAAATACTCCACACTGCTTCTTCCCATCGCCTGGCTCTCCCGTAGTTAAGCTGCCTGTGCTGCCACTGCAGGGAGAGGCCAATTAATTATTGTGTTTGTTCTGCAACAAATACTGTGACCTGCGACCTTATTCTTTTAAAACTGCAATTTTTGCATTTGTTTCTGTGACTCAGCCCCGACGCGTTATCTTTATATAACAGCAAACAATAAGACATAATTATGATGATAACACATTACGTTAGTTTTAACAGAAAAAGGAGCCACTTTCTCTTTTCAGACACACACAGCCACGGTGCACGTTTTCATCTGTTGTGGTGCAGGGGAAAATGTTTAAACACTAGGAACAGAGCCTGGTTCAGGCGGCAAACTGAGTGTTTGATCTGAAGCAACACAGTTGTATTTCCGAATGATACCTGATACCAGCAGCCAGAGATGGGAACACTTTTAAATGTTTAATCGCTGCCGTGACTAAGTACCCCTGTTTTCCAATGGGAGGACCTACCACGGCTCCTGCTTGAAAAAAATCTCAGTGGAGAAATCCTGCTTCTGTTTCTGTCACTTCGCTTCAGCTCTCTGCGGTTATTATTACCCCTTGCTCCTCACAAAGACATCTTCCTGAAGACAGATTAGGAGAAAACATATTTGTGAACGTATGAACAGATTTTCTTCTTATGATACATAACTTTGGCATGGAGTCAGGAAATGATGATAATCTTTTTCTCCATCTTCCCTCGCTAATGAAGAGAAACTGCCTCTGGGGTTAAGGACAAAAGGTGAACTCTCCCTGAACACAATTTACACCTGCTGAGCACATGATTTCGGGCATCTAAAATTCTTGTCTTGGCAGGTGTCCCAGGGACCAAGCCATACACACGGAGACTTAGGAGGTAATATTTTCATCTAGACATTAAATAAAAAAATAGACTCAATGGCGATGAATTTTGCGATACTTCAAGGCATCTTATTTTTTAGTTTAACCTTGTAAAAGTCTTTCACTACCCAAACTTACGGAGCCCAATCTTTACCATTACCAACCAGTAACTAAGATAAAAACACAATTGAAAAGGAACTAAGATCAAAAAAAATGGCTGTAGTTGGAAAGAATCCTAAACAAGGGAGGAAAGAACAGCCCATCCCTCGTTCGTTTGTTGGTAGTTGCACCACGAACATGTGGAGGACCTCGCCCAGAAAAGGAGATTACTAGGCAAATGTGATCCTTACAAAGTGTTCACTCATTCTTGGATTTCCCTTTTATGAGGAGAGGAGTACAGCACTCTCATTTTCCACCCCTCTTACGATTTTGCTGGTTTGGAATAGTTTGTGAAACACAGAAGTGCTGGGGTGCAGCACTTGGAAACTGGAGGTTGACACATTTTACACTCATACACTGCCTTGGTTTAAATCAATCAAAAATTATCATGAATTGATACTAACAATGCAGCTGTGTCAGGGCAGACAACAACCCTGAGGGTGGGAGGATGGGGTATTTTCCCAGTTCTAACAAATTTATGATGATGTTTTCAATATTCGTTAGGGACAGATGTAACAGCAACATTTAGTGCCATGTTAGTACGCATGTGGGGGGGGTAGGTGTTCACATCCAGAGCTTGTGTGTGTTGGATCGTTCTCACATCATTCACTGCAAATTGCATTTTAATATTTTTCTTTCTTAGCCCAATTATTATTCTTCTTTTCTCAGGCTCTCTCTCTCAAAAAAAACCCCAACCCTTAAACCCATATCCCTAAAAACCAATTAATCCACTGCTGGGGGGGGTTGGTCCTTTCATTTTCCTTTCTTTTTGCTCAGCTGAGGTATTCCTCTGGATTCTAGGCCTGAATATCTATGGAGTGCACTCATTCCAGCTGCCACTCCAGATCGTCTTTCCCGTTAAAAGCGCTACCACGCCTCCTAATGTGTCTGGGATAAAAACCGCTCCCAGCACTGGTGGCCTGAATGTCACTTACTTTGCAAAACTTCTGAAATCCAACCCTTGCAGTTGTTTACTGACTTTAAATGCCACCTAGAGAGTTGATAGCCATACGTTATTATTGCAGCTTCCAATTTAGCTGGTCTGGCTATATCTGACCCAAGAGGGAGGGATTAGGTTCCTACGGCCTCCTCGGATGGGACCTGTTGCTGACATTTAGCTGGCTGACGGGGGACTGGAGCGTGCCTGAAGGACACTGTGGGAGGGAGATGTGCCCCATCCTCCAGGCAGCAGCAGGTTGTTTTTCTGTGCCTGATAGAAAACACGTCTCATGCTGCCTGCAAAGCCTGTTGAGTAAGCAATGAACATGGAAGAAGAGCAATAAAAGCAATGTCTGGGAGACAGCCAAGAAGCACGGTTAAAGACACAGCTGATCCCTGTGTTCCTGGAAAGCAGGGAACCATGGAAGGTGCAGCGCTTGGGACGTGCAGAGGTCCTTCATGTGTGACACCAACTGCATCATGCGACTGATAAGGGCAGCGTATGGGCAAGGACAGGCTAGTGATGGGCTTGTGGGTATAAATAGCCACAGTGTTTTGGTCTGGCATTGGAAAGGAGATCCCAAACACTTGTGGAACCACGACTGCAGCACACTAACCATGTAAATTTGCAGGGAAAAGCACGGCCAAAAGTTCAGCAATGAGTTTTGGAGGGAGAGGAAGAGCCCAGCCTATTACTACTGTGCACCTGGCTTCCTCGCTGCAAAAGAAGCAACAGGCAGGAATCTCCAGATGATTCCCCCCCCCAAAAAAAAACATAGCTACATTTGACAGCTGTGCCCCTAGGAGCCTGGAGTATGAGAATCGGGATGAGAAATAAAGAGGACCATTAGAGACTAACTCTGAGCAGCAGCTCTTCCAAGTCCTGTCACTCGGTATTGCTAAACAGGAACTAGGAAGAATGAAGATACACAAACTCTCTCAAGGTATCACCCAGCCAGCAACTCAGCCTTACACAGCAAGTGCCTAGGAAGCTCAAGACTAGAAATCTGCTATTTTTGAGAGTTAAAGAATTGGAAAGATTTCAATTCAGGAAGCCCCCAATAGAGACAAACAAGCCTGCATACCCTGTGCTGCGAAACTGAAGTGAAATTCAGCCTGTCCAGCGCCTGTGCCGCAAGTTTCCTCTCCATGACGGTGCGAGTGTCACCCCGTGGTGGGCTCCATCCAGCTGTGCTCCAGAGGGGCAGACGTGCAGCCTGCCTGCAGCTGGAAAGCATGGCTTCTCTGTAGACTTGGACTAACTGCTAACACTGTGCTTCTGCCAAGGCTAGCAGAAATCCTTTTACAAAACCATGTGGTGATAGGATGAGGGGCAATGGTTTTAAACTAGAGCAGGGTAGATTTAGATTAGACATTAGGAAGAAGTTCTTTTCTATGAGGGTGGTGAGGCGCTGGAATGGGTTGCCCAGAGAAGCTGTGGCTGCCCCCTCCGTGGAAGTGTCCAAGGCCAGGTTGGATGGAGCTTTGAGCAACCTGGGCCGGTGGAAGTTGTCCGTGTTCATGGTGGGCGGGTTGGAATGAGATGATCTTCAAGGTCCCTTCCAACACAAGCCATTCTGTGATTCTGTCATTATATGATTCCATGATTCTGTGATTCTATGAAATCAGGACTTTAGCAGAGTTTCATGAGAAGTTTCAGTGTAAGTCAGAGAGCTGGCACACAGAATCATAGGACAGCTTCAGCTGGAAGAGACCTTCAAGATCATCGAGTCCAGCCTTTGTCCTAGAGCTGTCAACACCACTAACTCATGTCCCTAAATGTATCAGTCCATTGCAATGCTGTTTCTCTATCGGCTTCACACCGTACTGGAAAAAAAGACTCAAAAAGAGATGGGATTTTCATAGAATGGTTTGGCAAAGAACATCTGCTGTGGGCAGCGACAGCCCCCACCAGAGCAGGTTGCTCCAAGCCTCCTTTGAACTGGCCTCGAACAGTTTCAGTGAGGGGACTGCGACAGCTCCTCTGGCCACTGCCCTCACACCCTAGGCAGCCATTATGCACTTTTTTCTTATTTTTCAAAATTTTAATTTTTCCCTATGTTTCTGGTCGGGGTTTTCCTCTGTGAATCATTCAGGTTAGGAATATAACGGTGTCCGAATGAGCTGCCCACACCAAGCCGGCTCCTCCGCCCCCGCTGCCCGAGCCGGAGGAGGGGCCGCGCCGGGCCCGCGACGCCCCCAACTACAGACCGAGGCTGCAAGGCGGCAACCAGGCCGCGCCGGCGCGGCCTAGCGCGCCTTCTCCCTAGCGCGGGGCACCGGCCTGCCGTGAGAACCCGGCCGCGGCCCCGGCTGAGGCGGAGGGCAGGGCGGGGCAGGGCGGTTAAGGCGGAGCGAGCTTTGGATCGCTGCTGGAGGCGTGCCGCGGCCGGAGGAGGCCGTCCCCGTCCTTCCCCGGCACCACAAGCACACCCCTCCCGCCTTCTCCTCCCGCCGGCCGGCGAGCAGCGCGGAGAGGGGACGCGGGTTCCCGGAGTAAGTGGATCTGGGCTTGGTTTTTGTGTTTGTTTGGTTTTGTTTTGAGGGGGGGGGGGAGGGTGTTAATGGCGGCTTCGCACCCTGGCGGGGGTTTGGCGGCGCTGGCCCGGCGGGAGCAGGGAGCGTTCGGTGTGCGCGGTCTGTGCCGGACACGGAACCTCCGAAGGGGCCTTTGTTATAATCGGTGGCGGTTTATAACCTCCGTATCTTACTGTTGCAAAGTACAGGAGGAGGCCCCCTCCCCCTTGTTCTGTTGAAGCTGTGGGATGGGAAGACTGACCCCGAAGATGGAGCGTGGGGCTGTGCTGCGGGAGGTCCCCGCAGCTGTCCCGTTTGTCTGTGCCTTGTCACCCCGCGAAGCTCCCTGAGAGCGACCTCACAAGCCCCGGTGTCTCTGTTTGGGCATGGCTGCTTGCATGTGTGTGGGTATCTCTATCTATATATATCGAAACAGAGGGTTGCAGAGCTCTTCAACTAGATTTACTTTCTCAGATAGAGCTGGTAGAAGACAGCATCTCCTGATTAAAGAAACATGAATTCTGGACAAAGAATAGCATAGCTGTAGTTACACTGAACTTGGGGAAATGAAAACTTCTTGCTTGCACTGAGTATACTCATGGGACCATTGCTGGGTGAGAGCGTATGGGTGTAACAAGTAAGCCCTAAACTTTCTTAAGGTCTTATCTCTAACCAGTCACTTCAGTAAATGTTTTTAAGCCCTTTACTACAGGAAAAGATACAAATGTGTGCGTGTGGAGACCCTGAGTTTGAACCAGCCAGATTTACTACCTGCTGAACTTCCTCTACTGTTGATTGTAAGCTGGAGCAGTTGTGCGTTTCTCCCCAGCCCAAGTCCTCGCTGCCCTTCCTCATGCCTCTTCAGTGCCATAAGTGGCGTTAACGTCAGCGAGCCGTGCCTGCTGGAGCTGTGCTGAGCTTTCTCGAGGGGCAGTGGCATCAACCCAGCGGCAGGAGCGGCACAGGAGCACCTCTCCAGCCCCTGGGCGCAGTCGGGTGCCAGCTGCACACAGGACAGCTGCGGCGACTAGGACTACCTTCCCTTGAAGGCTTGGAGTGCTGCAGCTTTGTGGGTCTGTTGCCACTGCAGACTCTTGCACTTGTCTTCTAGTGCTCCTCGGGCCGTGGCTAGACTTCTCTGTATGTCTGATTTTTATTCGCTGTGTCTGCAGTCTGCTGCTGTGCTCTCTTTGAGCCATGACTGCTATTCTGCCATGGGGTTCCCACCCCAGAAAGTTTCCCTGCGCAAGAGGTTTGCTCAAGTGTCATTGCACTGATGTTGGCCTCAAGGTTCTGAAGTCCTTTTGTAAGATAATCTTCTGACCACAGATGAGAAGCAAGCTTGGAGACACAGCTGTTGGGAACATGGTGTATTTTTTATTGACATTAATCAGACCTTTTTCTCGCTTCTTCAGAGGTACGGTTTCTCAGAAATGTTCGGTGATCAGCAGTAAAGACTAGATAGCTAGTAAAGATAGCTAGTAGATAGCTACATAGTAAAGATAGTAAAGATAGCTAGTAAAGACTCAGTTTGATATTTCAAGATGTTTGAGGGTTGATAGCTAAGACAAACCTCAGTATTAGCTCTTCTGTAATAGCAATAAGCAGAATATTATTCATTTTAATGTTCAGCCATTATTTAGTGTAACCGTGGATAAAAGTTCTGAGTAGGCATGAATGTGCATGAAAAATTGTACACACACCTTACATCTAATTTGTAGCGTTACTTTGGTTGTGTGTATGTGGTTGAACACTTTTTTTTGCTTAATTATGTGTGTATGTATGTATGCGTGCACAGGAGTACGGTAATACAACTTTGTGAGCTAGGCCCTTATTGCGTAATGTAATGTTTTCTCTAGAGATCCATTTCTGCTTGGTGATCTGTCACTATTAGAAGTTTAGAAAGCTGGATGGATGTGGTAGGTTCAAAGGCCACTAATGCAAACGAGTTTTCCAAATGAGAGCTCATACCGGTTCCTTTCTGCTACCCTCTCTGTCTCCGCACAAGTCTCTGCTAGCTTTAGCAAGTGTTTAAAAGAAATGTGCTTTTCCCACGGTCAGTTGTGATTGTTACTCTCTACTTTCACGTGTAAATATCTCAATGGTTTCAAAACAAGGGTTTGCATTTGCAAGCATCTGTGTTAAGCAACAGGTTGCTTTTATCACAGTGCTCGCTTACAGGCTGGCAAATGGCACTTAAAGAATGACTTTGCCTGTTCCAAAATCTGTGGCCCCGTACTGCACCCGGTTTAAACCAGAGCTCTCATAGTCTACCTGTGTGAATTAGGTAATCTCCTGTATATTGCTTGGCCTTCCGCTTGTAGCTCGAGCCTGCGTTTTTCCGGGGATTAGCTTTATCAGTGTGGGTGTGCCCCTGCTGCTGACGGGCGCTCAGGGATGGGAGCAGAACTCTGACCGCAGGAGGGTGCAGATACCAGGACTTTAGCTCTTGCTACAAGCCCTTGGTCTTGCTAAAGTAGGTGTAGCCTGTTTTTTTTCCAAAAAAACATTGCTTTAGAAACATCATGTTATATGGTTTTTTCCCAAAAAAACATCACTTTAGAAAATGCTATTACATAACGAATGAACAATTTGCAGTCAAAACTCTTCTACAGTATTACCGTATTGTGTTTAGAAGGGTTCCGTATCCCTCAGTGACTGTCCTACAGCGAAGAGGTGGCTCTGTCTCACAGGGATTTCCAGATGCCAGGTGGACTCGCCCTGAGTTACATCCTGCTAACGCTGATGGAGCCCACGTTGTCGTTTCCATGCTGGCTGGGTACAAAGTCTTGGGACTTGCCTTTTTCTCTCTCTCTCTCTTTTTTTTTTTTTTTTTTTTTTTTTTGCTTAGCAAAGTGTTTCTCAAACCAAGTGTTGATTCTGATTTCAAAATGATATCGAATGTCCGTGCCCCTCCTCTGGGATTAGATTTGCATGTGCTATCAGGTCTTGATCTTTATTCCAGTGTGTAAAACTAGGCTACTTCCTTGACACACCTAAGTAATCACCTCATTTGTAGTTATTTTTTGAGCAGGTACTTGTTTGTATACGCAGGTCTATGTCCAGTCTTGTAATAAGCAAGCCACCTTATTTTCTAATCCTTTCTTCTTCAGTATTTGACTAGGGGAAAAAACCCGTGGATATAGTTCAGTATTAGGATCGAACTGAATTCGTAGACTGTCTAATCAAATAATCTGCATGAGGGGAATGAAGAATATCAGAAAAAAAGGGGTGAACAGCTATAAATTAACTATATCCAACATGAACATCTCTTTCCAATTACGGTAAATGGTTTATGGTATTTGCAAGTTTTTGTATTTTGTGAGTGATGGGTTTTATGGTTAATATACCCCCACAAACAGAGAAAGCAAGAATGGCTATTTGAACTATTTAAGCTAAAGACAGCGTTGGCACAGAACCAAAAAGGCCTGGAAACCGTCCTGTGTATGTTCAGTCCGTAATCAGGCCGGAAACTCGGTTTCCCACTCCCTGGATGGCAGACTTTGAAGTAATCTTTCAGCGGGACAGGAGGGAATTTAAATGCTTTTATCGTAAAACTTGATAAATATATGATGATGTTTGTGCGGTGGGAGAGCTCAAAATACTCGTGACCTCAGTGTTTGTGTTCCTGTTAGTTCTTCCGTACAGTGCTTGGGATTACAGCCGTCGCTGTCTGTGAGTACTGCCTCGCTCTCAGAAACATGCTGCTTTCTCTGGCGAGATTATCACCATCTGAAGTCTGAAGAAAGATTTACAAATCAGACTTTTCTCCTCATCATCTGTAAGACTTTTTTTTTTTTTTTTTTTTGTAGGAAGATAATGGAATGGAAGGAAAAGAAGTGGCTTGGTTAAAAATGCAAGTAGTGGAAAGAGAAACCGAAAAAGTTTGTTCTTTGTTGGATGCAGTGTAAAGCAGCTGGGTTGTCATCTTAGGCTGGGTGGGAAGATCTTGGTGCCTAAGCACAGAAGGCAAATTAAGTAGTTTGAAGCAGTGGGGACCAAGAGAAGGAATGAGGATAGCATTCCTGTTTTTTGCTTTGTTTTTCCTCTATTTGTGTGCATTACAAGCACTGTGAGTACTTTTGGGGATGATAGCCGGGCTAGTTTCCCGCACTGGAGCGTGGGAAGGGTTTTCCCAATATAATAAATTGCTGCTTTGCTGCCACGTTTTAGTGCAGGTTGGCCTGCAGGGTATTCAGGTTTTAAATTCCATGTACAGGAATGTGTAAATTTGTGGTAAAGCCTGTGGCTGAAAGGGACTTGTAACTCTGTGAGCTGCCTAGATAATGTGGGTTATGTTTCTCTGCTTGGTTGGCAAGGTGGTTCTCGGACAATTACTGTAATTAAAGTGCTTGTAGCTTGCGTCTCAGTAACCGTCGGAGGCTTTAGGGGAGGATCTGGAGGATGGACTCTGCCGTGGTGTGTTGGCTGTGTTTCTTCCCCACTGGAACTATTTCTTAGTCTGTGGCTTCCTTACAGATGTGGTTTACAGCAATTAGTTGTAAAAATCATGAGTGCGTGAGTCGGTGGCCCAGACTGCTGCCGGTGAGGTAGCTAACGAGCTTTGGTTGCCCTCCGAAGCGTGCTGCTTTGTTCTCGTTTGCTGGTTAGGTAACGGGTAGCACAGGGCAGCGCGGGAGATTAGACCTGTATCAACTGAGGAGAGAGATGCCAGATGACTGTTAGGAGTGCTGGAGGGCAAGCACCTTCAGTTTTGGTCGGTTTAAGCTTTAATCGCTTGCTTTTACAATGCTTACTCCAATTAGTATGGTCGGGCATCTTGCGTAACGTAGTGTTAACCACCTCAGTCTCTTAATAGGTGAATCAGAGCAAGATGATCGTGTTAAGGGTGGGGGGGTGCCAGTATGGTTATTTTCTGATTAGAGCCCTTTTTTTCTTGTTATTTGGCCACTTCCTGCATTGACACACCCTGCAAACTGCTCTCGGAGTAATACAGCTTTAAATGCTCAAGGTGCCTGCAGTAAGAACCCTAATTGTGTCCTGTCTCTTCTGTGCGCCATCGCAGTGGCCACCTTTCAAGTAGTTCTCAAAGAATGATCAAAAGCTGAATTAGAGGGAGCTGAGGATAGTCACTTGAGCAGTTTGGAGAAGCGGAGGCGGTGCGAGACTCTCAACTCAGCCTGGAGGAACATCAGTCTGGGGCTCTCATCATCCAAAACTTACCTGGGAAGCTTTTGGAAGGAGTGAGAAGGATTGAATTAGACAATGCTGCTGTGCCAATGGCAAGTTATGCAAACTGTAGTGGTGATGATTATAAGTTTTCTATTTTTAAAGTCTTCCATTGAGTGACTCACTTTATTAGATGTGTTCGTTTAAAATGGAATGCGAAGCACCCAGATTCCATGGTAATGGCCTCATAAAGCACACAGATACACAACATAACAGATTGGGTTTCTTCTCTTAATTTAACAGGTTTTGCGTCTCATACACCATGTCTGATGGCAGCATACACGGCGTCACACGCTCCTCTCGCTAAGCTCCACAGTTTGTATCCATCTGTCTCTTCGCTTTTGCTAAAGTAGTCAGATTTCCTTGATCTCTAACTCGCGATTCTGCGTCTGAGTTTTCCACCATTCCCCTTCCCTCATTCCTCTCGTTCTTTCCCCTGATTTTGGCTGTGCGCTGCTTAGATCCAGCCTGGCGTCTTCATAATTAGGAAGCGCTTGAGTCCAGAAATGCCAGCGATTGCAGCACTTCCTTTTCAGTCAGCTGGCCTCCTCGGGTAGGAGGGGGTTACACAACTCAAAATAAGGTCCAGCCAACTCTCTTACAGTACCTGGGCGTTATGGGAAATAAGGCAAGTCACTCCTAGGATTTCTGTCAGCCTGAGGAGAGCTGCAGGGCGGCAGCTGCTTGTCGCGTGGGGCACGCCGGTCGGAAGCATCTCCCGAAGACTGGTGTTGAAATTGCTGCTTGGAAAAAACAGGATGGGAGTTGCACCTTGTATGCTTTTTGTTTCTTAAATGTGGGGTTGAAGGTGAAGCAGAAGGATCTTGCGTTGAAGAAATGTGGTAACAGATGGAGCGAAGCCCTTGCTCGTGGGGCCGGAGGGCCGGGGTCTGTGAGCTCGTGAGGCTGGCCAGGGTCGGTGGTCGCAGCCTGGGCTGGGCAGCAGGAGCTTCCCATGGAAGTGACTATCCTGTGAGCCCTCTTTGCATCAGAGCAAGCATGACTCTGAACTGCTGGTTAGGGCAGCAGTTCCCGTGACAACAGTCTGTATTAACTTGTTTTTAACTTTTTGGAAACTGAAAGTATGAACTTGTTCTGATAAATCTCTTCCGCAGTTTCCATTTCATGCAGCCTAGCTCTTCCCCTGCCCTGCCCTTTGTGTTTCCTTTCAAATTTAAAAACCTATTTCTTCTTATCAGGAGTCATTTAATAGCTAGAAGTTTGAGCTAATGACCGTGGGGTTCTTCAGCTGGTTTGCCACAAGTGTTCCCTGGGAGTCGTTTAAGTCTTTGTACCCAGAGCTCCTCCCGTGCCAGTTGAGGGCTCCTTGCTCCTGCTGGATCTTGTTCCAGAGCCGGTCTGGGACTTCAGCCCACGCTCAGATCGAGGGCATGGCTCCAAAGGGTGCCATTTACGACTTGTATCGAAACTAAAGATAAGGTTAACATGCGGATTTACGGTGTCAGATGGCACTTAAAGCATTAAAGCACTGTATACTGTTTGAGCCTTTTTTTTTAAAGGTGACTCCAAATATTTATGTTGCAGAAGAATGACTTGTTTCTGACTGCGTCACTTCTCATGCTCTTTGCTGTCATAATTTTCATGGGAAAAAAATGCAGTTTCCATCACAGGCTATTGATCTGAGCTTGGAAGAGAGGAAAGTTTTGTTGCCTGCTTGCAAGAGATGAGGGCTTCATGAGCGTCGGCTCTCCTCTGTGTACACAGCACTCCTCACACAGGCTTTGTTGTAACCACGCCGACCGCATTCTTTCCCCTTTCATCTTCTCTGCTCCAGTTCAGCATGCTTGGTGCCAACAGGACTTGGGGGAAAAAACCCACAAGTGTATGCGTACCTGTAATTTCTCTTTGGGTGCGTGGGTGCTCGGGCAGGGCTGAAGCCATCCTCCAGCCCGAAGGGTCAACACCTTGTTGCCTGCTATGTCCCCCGTGCAATGCAGGTCCTTTGGGGAAGGAGCTGGGGCTTCTGGGCAGGGAGAAGATGCAATGTGCCCTAGCAGAGCCTCGCTGAAGGATCTGGGGCAGAGCCTCGGCGTGGCAGACGGCAGCCTGGCACGTCCGGACCGCGTCTCGGCCGGCTGTTTGTCTGGGGCTCTGCCTGCCTGCGGTACCTGCTAATGCCCCGAGCTCCAGCCAGCCTCATCCAAACACATCTGCTCATACCTCGCAAATACGGGCTCGCAGGTTCCCGGGACGAAATTGAGATGTTCTAGGTGTAAAAGCACCGTCTGTAGGTTTGAATGCCTGTCTAGCTTTGTGTTAGAGTGTCTTATGTTAAGCCGTACTTTCCTTTCTGTCCCTCATCAAGCTTCTCTTACGGGTGGTGAATGAGATTTATGGGGCAATTTGAGCAGCTGGTCTCCTGGGAGCGTTCCTTTCTCTGGAGAATTGCATATAATCTGCCTCTTAGCTCTGGGGAGAGCTGAGGTTAGTATGCCAACAGACTTCGGTGTCAGAGACACTATTCTGAAGATTTTCTGTCTCATCCAAAATTTTCCAGAAATCAGTTTTGAAGGAACTTTCATTTGATTTTGATAATTGTTTAACTTCCGAAGACTGACCATCCTTTGTTTATACGTATGAAGGAATATTTCCTGCATGAATTGGCAGGGGGGGTTTCTTGGGTTCCTAGCAGAGATTTTGCAGAGGAAACTTAAATAAAAGCTGTTTGCTTGCCTCTGTAGCGTTGTGTAAGAGCTGGCGACAGGTGCTGCGAAGATTGAAACAGGCATTGTTGGTTTTGCCGTTTGTTTGTTCGAATGAGTTCTCTTAGCTGGAAGAACTGGAGTTCATCCCAGTTAGGGGATAAGGACCTGTGGCATCCGGATCCAAAAGTTGGCACGTGAGGGTGTAACAGTCGGGTGGGGGGGGTTAGGAAAGGCTGCTTGTGCCGCCACAAAGTTCGGAGGAGCCGGCGCCGGGAGCTCCTTTGGCTGAAAGCGGAGACCTGGGGTCTGTCCCGGCCGCCTGCAGAGGCCTCTTGGGAGCTGGAAATGGAGCCGAGGCAGCGCTGAGCACGAAGAGCAGGTGTAATGCGAGTCATTACCTTATTTCCCAGCACTGGCCCCGTCTAGCTTTTTATTCAGTACGTGAGTGTATTCTGTCAGATCTGGTTTTTTGTTTGATTTTTATAACAGAAAACTTATCAGAGGAGTAGGTGTTTCAAACTACTGAAAGATAGCACAAGGCTCTGTGTGTAACTCTGATTTGTGGCGAGTCTTGAGTTTATTTCTCCCAATTACTTTTTTCCAGTTTGTGCAACGTTGTTGTACAAACAATTAAAAAAATCTGCTACACAACTTTGGGGGAATTCAGGCTTTTTTCTTTATATATGCGGTGATATTTCACAGTGAGAGAAACTTTAGATGTAGGTTGGTGCAGTAAGGGTTTTTTAACTTGTGACTGAAGATGTAAAGGTCAAATAGCTACATTATTTCCATAGTTTTAAAAACTTGGTTTGTTTGGGTGGGGTTTTTTGGGGTTGTTTTTTAGAGCTCTTGATAAAGTACTTGTTAAAAAGGTCCTGAAGATTATGCAGTCATAAGATCACCGTTAATGAACTTGTGAAGAGTTTAGCTGGGCAGGGATAAGTCGGGCTTTGTGCTTCAGCCATCGCCCTTTCTTTCTGAGCCTGGCAGAAGGCTGAGAGGATACGTTTCCATTTGTTTTTCGTGAGAGCCAGTATCTCTGCAGACGTGTAAGCTGGCTTGTTGGAAGATGCTAATTTGTTCTTTTTAAACTCCCTTGGATTCTAGAGCATATTGTGTTCCCAGAGCAGGCACTTGCAAGGGTTTCGTACTCTTACTGGAAGCAACTCCAATGCTGCTGCGTGAGGTGTGTGAAACTACCTCAAGACTGCCACCGGTGTGTAGCCTGAAAGATGAGTTATTATTCGAGCGACTTGGAGAAACCTTATGGTAGAAGAGTGCCGTGCACAGAGTGCTTGGACCACGCGTGCGTTCACCGTCACCGTATGCTTCGTCTGGCTAGAGCCGGCTCGGGAACTGAAGTTGGTTGTCTTTGGTCTTTTATTTTGCAGCTGAGCAGTGGGGTGGTGGCAGGGCAAGTTTTACAGCTCTGGTTTTCATGCTGGCGCGGTACCGAATCTCACATCGCGTTACAGCTTCGTGAGTACCCGCAGGCATTTTTGGGCACGTCTAAGTGGTGCTACAGAAGGTTGTCTTAGCAGAGTTAAGGTGGGCAGGGCTTAGCCAGGGGTTGGGATTTGCTGCTGCGGCAGCCCGGCTGGCTGTGCCGGGTGATGGGCAGCACCCTGGCATGGTGTGCCTGGAATCACACTGTGGTTTGGGTTGGAAGGGGCCTTGAAGATCATATAGTACAACTCTTAACGTAATTGTGGCTGCTTACTGGTTACTGTGGCTGCTCGCTGGTGTGAGACCTCTGGCTCGGTGCTTACTCCCTGTTTCCGTGGAGGTGCTGCAGCTTTTGAGGCCAGGCCTCCGCAGTAACTTCCCTTTCAGAAACTTCCTTTGCTGTGTGGGGTTTTTTTTTGGTTTTGTCTGTGGCCTTTCTCTTTTTACTCCTCCCTGTCATGGCATAAAGGAAAGAAGTTGGTCTCTCAAAAGAGTAAGTATGAAGTAAATGGAAAATGTGATACTCCACACAGATACCAAGAAAGAGAGGTTGTTACGGTGAGAGCCTTCAGGAGCTGCTGCTCTTTAGAAAAACTCGTGGGAAGCTACAAGTCTTGGCCTTCCGTGCAATAATCCCTTGCATAGAGTACGTAGACAGAATGCCTGTGCATCGAATGTTTGCCCACAGCAACTGTAGATGGAATTGCCCCACACCCCGAGTGTGCTGCAAGCAAAGTGCACAGGGAATGACGTTAAGATCTGTGCCATCTTAACAATGAAGTTTTCTTGTTCAGCTTGCATCTTAAACATGTTTGGTGTATTTTTTAAGGGAGAAGAACGATCATGCTAGCTGGAAGAACTAATAGGAGACGAAGGATGCAGCGTGTGCAGGCGTACAGTACCACACAGCGTTTCGTGTTTAGTTGCATTTGTAAAGCCAAAGAAATAAGTCTTTGGCTGCAAGTCGATTGCTGCAAATCTTGACGAGAAAGCTGTAAGCTGCCAAAAGCCGTGGGTTATAGCCCGGTCTGGTGTGTTCCATGTAGGGTGGGTGAGAAGCCTGAGGGTGGGCAGTCTCGTGGGGAGGCTCTGGGCAGCGGGGACAGCTCGGGGGTGCTGGCCTGGCTTTGGGAGGCTGCTGGGGCCTCCCGGGATGGGGAGCTGCCACAGCTCTCTGCTCCTGGCCCGGGGCCGCTCCCGCCGCGTTGTAAGTCCGCCGGCGTTCTGGTGTTGGCATGAGGCTGCGAGCCTTGCCTGCTTCTGCTTTAAACCTTAACGGGGCTGAATCTCTTGCGTGGAGACTGCTGGGTGAGTCCGGGGCTCGGGCAGAGATGTCTTGGTCGCCGGAGGGCTCGGAGTGCCGACGGGAGTCCCTCGGGCGTGATGTGTGTTGTTCCTAATGCGATGTGAGCTGCCGCCGTCCCGGCAAGATGGATTAGGTTGTGCCTGCTTAAGATTCAGGTCAGTTCCATGCAAATTTTTCATTCAGTATCCGAACACTGGGTCTTTTAAGAATTTGCCTGACCCACATAGGGCTGGTTTTAAGCCCTGGGTAGCTCGAAGATAAAGTTCTGCGCTTATTTCAAGGCAGTTAATCTTGCCGCTGCTCCTGTGGCTGCTGCTTCTTGCAGAAGGACCCGCTTCCTGGCTAGCGACGCGGCGCCTCTCCTCCGCTCCCAGGCAGGACGGGCTTCGCTGGTACCCGATGAGTACAGGGATCACAGTTCCCAACTGGAAGGCAAGCTGGAGTGCTGCTGGGCAAATGCGACTGTGGAAATAGTTGGATGGGACGGGAGGGTCAGTCTAAGCTAAAGGGTCAGTCTTGCTCTGTTGCAGGAAGGGTTTGGTGGCCGTCTGGCTGATGACAGGGCGTTCTCGTTCTGCTTTCACCATCGTCACATGTGCGAGGGGTGTGTGTACATATCACCTTGGATTATCTAAACTCTCTTTTCTCCTTCAGCTTCCACAGCAGATACCAGAGCACTCTGGCTTGCCTCTGTCTAGACTTTGTTTAGAAATCATTAATATTGCTGTAAAAAATGCTAATTAATATATTGCTACCCTAAGTTTCAGCTTGTCACAACATTGTCATTGGTTTCTACGAATGGTCTATTCTGCGTAGCCTAGTTTCTAACGTGGTAAAACCGCCTATTAATTTTTATCTCCTTTTCTTACAGTAAAAAATGGCATTTCAGAAGGCAGTGAAAGGAACCGCTCTCATTGGAGGAGGTGCCATAGCAACAGTTTTTGGCCTCTCTCAATTTTCTCAGTATAGAAACAAACACGTAAGTATTAATTATGATTTCTGATAAAATATGAAACTTAAAATCTGTTTGAGCGTATGTTAGGCTTATACGAATAGTTTTGTTTGGGAAGGAACGCCAAGAGCCTCTCAGCTTGATTCGGTAGGTGCTAATCTGGAGGATGGCATTAAACGATGTTTCACTATTGTAGGTCTGTAAGCAGTGGGGAAGTGTGATTCTTTTAAGTAATTTTTCATGTTTAAAAAATGACCTTAGTGCACTTTGTTTTACTTAGTTGGAGGAGGAGCGGAAAGTACTGGCTGAAGTATAAGCACTAAATAGAGTTTGGACAGTATTTTCAGACTTAGAAGCTTGACGTGACACCACTAGCACTCTCTCTGAAAAGCTCAGGTTCAAAATAATGGTGGTGCCAGCTGTAGTTCAGTTGGGAAAGGTGAAAGCTGTTGGAGGATAGAATCTGTGCCAAAGAAGTCAGTGGAGAGGCTCCTCTTCCTGGTGGGCATTGGCCCCTGCCTGGGTGGGCACAACCGAGACCCTGGTGAGCTCGAGGCAGGATTCGGCCTTGGCTTCCAAGGTAAATGCCCTGAGCTGTGAAGGACAATGGTGCAGGACTCCTGCTCAGGTAAAGTAGTGATGCCAGAAGGAGGCGCGGTGGATTCTGGTGTCGCTTTGTGTGTTGATTCTTGCTGCTGTAGAAAATAGCCACCGTTGGCGCAGCTGCTCCTTGCAGTGGAGTTGGGGTGGCCGTGCTCTTCAGCTCGCTTCTCGGGGCAGAAGCCAAGGAGAAATCAGCAAAAGGAACATGAGTTGTGGCCTCGTTTTAGGCAGAGCTGGTGTGGATCAACAACTACTCTTTGTCTTAAAGCAAATAAATTGCCACGCTTAGCAGACGAGTCTAAGGGAACATGTCTTCTCGCCTTGTGTTAAATGTGGGCTGTGAGGCTGGCACCTCACATTTGGCCAAAAATATTCGCGATCGGTGTTCTGTGAAACGGTTGAAGTAGGTGTAGCCACAGCTCTGGCCTGATTTGCTTCAATCTGGGTTTGGATAAAGATTAAACCCAAGGAACTGCCTCCTCCTTCCTTTGAGATGGTCCGAGCAGGTGCTCATTTTGCGTGGTGCTGTTTCTCACCTTGGAAACGTAAGCAGTCGGCTCTTTTTCTAGACAAGCTGTTACTCTGCGAACTGCTTCAGTTACCACACAGTTACTACAAGTTACCGTTCAGATCGAGCAAACCAAAAACAGGAACAGGAGTGGATCCTAATGGTCTCGTTGAAGGTAAAACAGCAGATGATGGGAAACAGTCTTCACTGAGCTCGGTGAAGGTGTGTATTACGTCTGAATAAATGATAATGTGAATCTTCTGGCTGTTTCTGTAGGGAGGAGGAGGAGTAGCAGCTGAGGGATTGGTAAAGCAAATGAGTCACTTCTGGGGAACCTAGCTGGAAAGTGGATAAGCCAGAATCCTTATGGCTTCAGATACTGTTGCAGAAAATAAAACCTAGCATTTAAAGTGAGCTTCTCATTGGGCTGCCTGTCTTGCACCTAGCTGATAATGCAGTTTCTAACTCTCTCTGGAGCCTTTGTCAGAAGATTTTTACAATCTGGCTTTGTTACTGTCAGAACTGGCAGCTTCAGATTTTAGGACTGTTTAAATAAGAGAAGTTGGGTGGGAAAAGTGAGCCAGGTAGCTCAGTTGTTGTATATGCAGTACTTCAGAATTCGGGGAATTCCTGTTCTTCTGGGCATAGGTGGCCATTACGAATTTCCAGAGAGAGCCTAAAGCCTCAGATTTTAGAGAAGGCGGTCACGGTGTTGAAATGTAATAACCTCTTGTCCCCCAACTTCTGAACCTATTGTGTTGGATCAGCCTACAAAGGATCTGCAAATTGCCAGCATATGTATCAGCAAGTGGATCTGTCAAGTGAACAGCACGTTGTTTTCATGTTGTACTGCTAACTCGCACATTTCCCACGTGATGTCCCTCAAAGCTGCTGCCTTAAACACCTAATATAGGGCAGCAGGTGGAACATAACTGGAGGGATTGACGCAAAGGAGGACAGTCCGTTTGTCGTGTTGACATATCTAAGCTGTGGGCATGTCCCCCAGCCCAAGTGTCCTCTTTTTAATAATGCCTGCCAATCAAATATATGCTGGGGCAAAGATCTTGTCTTCCTGTGCCAGAGAAGGATATTGCCCCAAGATGTGCACTAATTGGCTACACATTGTAGGAAATCTGTTGTTATTTCAAGAGCAGAATCCATCATGTAATAAGACAGAAATAAAACGCTCCTTTTTTCTTTCCTTTTTTTTTTTTTCAACCGGTGTTCGTGTTGCTTCACTCAGTGACTGGATGTCTGCACATCCTGGAATTAGGGGCACCTAGGTACAGCATAAAGACCGGGGCTGGCTAATAATCCTGAGCACACAGTCTAGTTCAGCTGTCTGTCTTTGTTCTCCGTGTTCGCTCCGCCGGTGTTTGATGTTCCTGTGAAACCCGCAGTCCCAGGTGATTGAGGGGAGGAGCTGAAGGGCAGCAAAGTTCTGCGCCTGGCGAATGGCTGGGAGGTCGTTTGGGTTTGTTAGTCGAGGAGGTTGCCTACTAAAAGGGGTGAGTACTGGCAATTTCCAATATGGAAATTCCAACGGAGCTCACTAGGTTTGGGAGTCAAAGCCTGCCTGTGAGGAGAGCGGCAGAGCTAGCGCGGTTAACGTGGTGTGTAAACAGCCGTGGAGCGTGGAAATAACGCACTCTGCTCATTCAGATCTCTCCTGGTTTCCAAGGTTTGAATCCCAACTTATTTTTCTGTGCACACACGCGTGCGCTGACATTTTGGAACACATTTCTGCAACAACCATGGAGGCGATACAACCTGAGAATATCTACATCTACATATGGCACACGCGGAGCGTGCGAGCGGTTTCATGACTTGCCCCGACTGTGTGTCGGGTGTTTTGACACCGCGTGGTTCCCGCTGAGCAAAGGGAGGATGGGGACACATGTTGACATGACAGAACTGTTGTGGAATTCAGCTCATGAGCTGATAGATGAGTATTGCACTTCTGTGTCTTTTATAGTAACCCGATCACTGGGATATTTGCTGAATGAATAAACTGGGTTAGCTCAGCGCTGTGTGTAAGGGAGTAAGTAGGAATGACACTAATTCAAGCAAAACCTCTCTCAGTAAACACACAGGAGTGGTTCTTTCATCTTGAATAACCGTTACCCTTAAGGAAGCTGGTCAGGCTTTCTGTGCAGCCTTACTGGCTTGGGCTGCTGAGGGAAAACGCTTAAGTCTGTCAAAAAGGCGTTTGGTTCGATTGAAGAAGAAAAACCCTTTGCCAGAGAGAAGGAGACAGTTGGGGAACTCCGCACAGCAGGTAGTGCAGACTCTTAGGTTCTTTTCACTGCTACCACTGTAAATTAATACAGGAACTCTCAAATCCATGTCCACTGTGTTGACTACCAGTCTCAAGCTCCCAAAACCAGTAATTGCATCTGAGATGAAGCTGAGCCCTTCTGAGGCATGAAATAGGCAGGCTGTGTACATAATTGATTGATTTGGCCTCAAGTATTCAGATACCTGAATGGCAGGAGGGTCAGAGCCAGCCTTTACGTGCTCGTCCCCAGCACTTCCAACACGGGTGGCGATGGAGAAATGGAAATGCCAGTTTCTCTCGCTTCCCGTGGATGCTGACCAAATGGCTGTGTTCTTGCTTTTGTAATTTCAATGCTCGAGCCAAACGGGCTAGCGCTAGGTATGTGTAGGTGTTCTTTGATGTGCCAGCTTTGAATCGGAGACCACTGATGGTTGCCTTCTCCCCATGCTGTAATCATTAAGGGAGAAAGCACTGCTTTGGTTTGGAGTCGGAAGAGATCGCTGTATTTTTGTAAACCCACCGGGCAATCCTTCTCTCTTGCTCACGTGCGAGTACGTTGTCGGTCAGTCGGAGTTGCTCATCAAGGTGAATCCAATGGAGTGTGATAATATGATAATGTGTCAGCACCTGCTTTGAGGTTTTTTTCAATTACTTCTTTTTTTTTCCTTTTTTCTTTTTTAATGAATAAGGGTGATGAATTTGACTCTGCAAACCTACCTGGAGATTTACGTTAGCAAATTAACAAGAATGCTTGCTTCTGGATTACTAGATCACTTTATAACTTCATGATTGAATTCAGACTGCCAAACCGAATTTCTTCGTGCTAAGAGTGTAATCAAAACCATTCAAGGAACTCTTGCCTGAGAAATTGTAGATATAAACAGCAATTGCTTATTTCAGTAAACATACTTGTTCACTGCCAAACTAATCACGTTATTGCAGATGGAATCCCTGTATGCAGCTTTTCTTCGCTCCCGCATTTAATTGACAGCAAGATGAATCATATCTATATCAATTCCTGGTGTGCTAATCGCCTTCTTTACATTTTCTGGTGAATCTGGACGCTCTCGCTGTAGCGGCGACTCTCTGCCGGGGACTCTGGCTGGTGTTTTACTGTAAGCCATTCGTTGTGCTTACTGCGTTTTAAAACCAGAACACGAGTTGTAGTCCAAACCCACGTGATGCCAGTACTTCTGGAGCTCTGCATTTTGGTTTTCTTGGATCCCCTCGTTTTCCTGAAGTTAAGTTGTGCGCTTTGAAAGCGGTCGCTTGTCTTGCTGCTGAAGGCGTGTCTGGAAACACGGCACAAAACTGACTTTGAGGTGGGCATTTTCACCTTTTTTTTTGAAGTTGGAGCGAGCCAAGCTTATGTAGCTGAACTCGATCAGCTGAAACGGGTGCCAGACTGAGCCACGGGTGGTTTTGGTCTTCACTGTTTTCAGGTATTCAGGGTGAAAAACCCCAACCTTTCACATGCTGCTTTGGGGAGAGGAAGGTGAGCAGAGCCGGGGGGCTCACAGCGAGCCCCTGCAGATGCACGGGGACAGGAGGAAGGAGCTCGTTGGGTCCTCCCAGCATCTCCCTCTTCATGCCTGTCGCTCCCTGAGAAAAACACATTCTGGAACCGCATGAGCGTAACCATACTTTAGGGAGGTAAAAGTTTCTGCCGTAATTCAGGGGATGTAGAATTTTGTAGCCCTGCCAGAGACGATTAGGTAGGGGGAAAGAGTGGGGCAAGAGTAAGTGAGAACGCACAGAATTCCTTGGGCAGAAGAATACAGTGTTTGAGGGGTGTGGTGGGTTTAAAGAAGTGGCTAATGAGGAGACCTTTCCTCGCTGAGCGTTTGTACTCGGTGCCTGGGGCAGGGCTGCTGCTGGACGAGTGTTTAATGTGGCTGCTCCTGCACCCGGCGCCGGCTGCGCCAGAGACGGCCCCAGCAGAATCCACAAAAATCTGTGGCAGTGCTGGAGCGTGAGTCCTGATCTGTCAAACTTTGGTTGTTTTAAATCTTAATTTTCACTTAATTTCCAGGAAGATTATAAATGCTTCATATGAAGCGAAGCGCTCTTGCTCGAACCCGACTTTCCTTATTGATTGAATTCGAAGACACGTGCAGTGAGAGTGGTTGCTGCTCTCCTAAGTAATTTGCATGAGCTACTTGCCTTATAGTCGATATAATCCATGATTACAGGATGAACTTGATCGTTAATTATCTTTTGAATATGCACTTCCTTTAGACGTGGCCGCGAGTTGTTAGAGTTTATTCTCAGTTGCGCAGTAGGGATAGGAGCGTTGAGAAATAACGCGCTTCGATCCTGGTGCCGCTGTAGAACGAGTAAATAGTTTTGAACAAAACCAAAAACTAGGTTGCACGCACCGGATAATCCGAGTTCAGGCTTCTTGTCCGTGGCTGGATGGGCTGTTAGTTCACAGCAGACGTGTTGCAGGAGTGGCTTTTGCCCTGACCTCACGAGGTCTGCTGCCAGAGCTCTATGACAACCGGCGAATGGCTCGCGGGAACAGATGGTGGCAAGTGGCGGAGCTACCTCCGTCAGTCAGTCTGTTTTAATGCAGCAGGTGGATGTTCCCTCCCTGTGGCAAAGGCCAGGGAAGGTGACTGGAGTTCCTAAAACCTGGAGGTGGCTTCTCTTAGCCGGGAGCTTTTCAGAACCTCTGTGGTCTAGGAGGGTCTGTCTGGGAAACTCCTCACGTGGGCTCAGCACCGATAAAACCCCAAGACGGGGTAAATGGTGCCTGTGGTGGGGTGTTGGCAGCGTGGGGCCGGGCGCAGGAGGTATTTTTTGCAGTTGATATTCACCATGAACTGTGAAATAAGGTTGTAGAAGTAACCAAACCACTCGCCTGATTCAGTTTCTTCAAGGAATGTTTGGAAATAAAAAATGAGAGAGCTTCCTCGCGCGTTGTAAACAGCGGGTGGAAAGAGGTTAGACAAACAGGTTGGTTTATATGATCGTAAGAAAGTATTATTTTGAATTTGTATCAATTCACTCTGTCCTGGGCACAAGCTATTTTACACCAGCTGGTTCTGCCATTTGGGTTAAAGACCAGATCATGCTCAGACCTTAGATGATAGGGTTTAAACAGGTTGTTCTTCTGTTGAAAGTGTTTGTAATCTTCAGGAAACTGTGGAAAATGTTAATTCCTAATTTCCTGTTGGTTTTCTGAGTGGACCAGTTAGTTCTGCTGTCCTGCTCTGGGCACTGTAAGTGTTCCTTTGTGTTCACCTAGTATTTCAAATCAGTAGTGGTTAAAATGGTTGCTTTGCAAGTGCTAGCTGCTTGCAAAACCACTCCTCTCAGTCAAAATTGAGAGCACCAAAATCTGGTGATTTCTGCAAGAGCTGGCTCTGGGAACGCTCTGGAGGTTGTGGCAGGGGTCTGCTGCCACTCGTTATACTGTAAATGCAGGTGCTTTGTCTGCTGGGTACGCATACGTACAAGGGACTTCTCTCTTGTGGGAAAGGTGGGTCCTTCGGGTCTTAAACAGCAGTGGCGAGAGAAATTCAGTGTGTAGTGCAGAATGAGGGACAGTGGCAAACGGGAAAAACTTGGGAGGGAAAGGCCTGGAAGGAAAAGCAAAGCTCGAGCTGAAAACAAAGAGGAAGCAAGCGTGGCTTGTGTGGCCTTGCACCTTATTTAACTGTCGGAATTTCTGTGCTCTCTGCGCTGCCTGCCGTTGCCCATAAAATTAGTGTGATGAACACGAGCCCACGGTGACGGTGGTCGTAGCACGGATGATGAAGTAAATGACCAGTAATGGGGTTGGGGGATTCCTGTGGCTGTAAAGGTTTTCAGAACTCAGTTTGAATTGCTGTTAACAGAAGAGAGCCTTCAGAAACCGGCAGAAACCTTAAAAATGGAACCGTGGCCCATGTGCGTTGGCCGAGCGAGCGTGTCAGCCTGTCTCACCCCGGTGACTAAATGGGGAGCTGCGGTGGCTCGTGGAGCGTCACGCAGAGTGCTCGAGCCGTTCCAGTAAAATCGGAACTTGTCTGGAAACTGCCACGTCATTAAGTTTTGTCACCTTAATGAAAAGTTGGAATTTTCGCGTGCTGTCGGATATAAATTGCTTTGCTTGGAAGGTTTTCAAAAAGGATGTGGGAATAGTGTTTCTTCGGTGTTTTAGTGCACTGTATCTGACAGTAAACCACATCATCTCATGGACCTGATCAAATCTGAGCTTAGATTAATGCCAGTGTACAAGTAATCAATTTGGAAATATAAAATGTACATTCATCTGAAAGTCCTGTGCTTTGATGGATATTTTTGGTAGAGAACCGGAAGCCGAACCACGCGGCTGTTTATTAAAATACTTCCCGAGCATCCTGTAACATTTGACATAGCAGAAGACTGTTCCTAGAAATAATTAATATAGGTGGGGAGTGCTTGAGTGTAGCATTGTACTGAAGTAGGCACGATGAAGCAAGTGTGTGCTAACCCTTTATGATTTTAGTACCAGTTGTTGCTCCGTGATGTTTTAATATGCTATTATTAAATATAAGTGAAATGACTGGGAGTATTTGAGTTTACCTTTGTGGCTATAGAAAACCCTGTGATTGTGTGTGTGTGTGTGTATACCCACACTGAATACAGAACCTCACGTGGTAGTTTTTGTCATTGTAGGGTACCTTCGTGCACGTTGAAGCTGCAGAAGCTGTGACTGTCCCGTTGCAGAACCATTTCCCCACAAGAGAGCAACAGATTTTGGCGCTGCAAACCACGAGTGAATTTGATGTCCTCGTTATAGGCGGAGGAGCAACAGGCTGTGGCTGTGCTTTAGATGCAGTCACTAGAGGTAAGACTGGGAAGTTTTAATTGCATTCTCATTCTTGGATTACACGGTTTGTAATCAATTTATCAGATTGGCGTTTTCAAAATTACTTGAAGATAGAGAAGGCGTACTCTGAAAGCCTGGTTGTGAAACTACTGCCGTTCTCAGGAACGGTTTGAACTTGAAGAGAAAATGTCGTTGCATTTTGTTGTTTCCGCAGAGTCTTTCTTGTCTGTGTGCTCATGTGCAGTTTCTAACGTAAACCTTTTTGCTGGGTGCTCTTGGCTGGATTTCTCATTCTCCGTTGCTCCGTGTTTAGTGGGTTTGTCCGTAGCCAGAGTTCACTTGCTTGTGCAGGAGACTCTCTGCAGCAGAGAGAAGACAAGACTTGCCCAGCACTTCTAGCGACTGTTTCGAAAGGGCCAGGTATGAGTTGAGGCTCTGTCTCTCCAGCTCATTTTTCTTCTAACGTGAGTTGCCTGTGACTTCTGCCCAGGTGTCACAGGTGCTGAGGGTGTTGCAGGTTTGAGGTCTGTGTTTCCAGTGAAAGGTGCTGCCACCATTCCGTCTGAAGGTACAGGCAGCACATCTGCTCTCCCATTTCCCCTCTTCGGGGGGATGAGCTGTGTAACTGGTTTAAGAAGCTACTAGAAGCAGCAGAGTTGGTGTTGACTTTATGCGTAGCCTTAGCTTAGGGAAAGCTCAAGGTGTAATGACCTGAAGCTAATGCTTTTTGCCCGACTTCTGCGGGAGAAGGAGGGGAGTGTGCGTGGTGACAGTCGGCTCTTGCCCGGTAGACGTGCAGATGTTGCCCAAGAGCTCGTGCAGCTGGTCATCTCCTGTGAGAACTCCGTTCAGGAGGTGCAAAGGCAGGACGGTAACGCCCACTCTGCCCGCGTCAGCCACCTCACACGGCAACTTTGAAATGGGCCGGCAGGAGCGAATCCAACGGGACGGTTCTCAAAAAGAGTAAGTAGTTTTACAAGGTTAAAGAAAATAGGCCTTCAGATAGAGAGATGAGAATGCATGGGGACTGTTTCTGCAGGAGAGGCTGTGGCATCAACTCCTCCCGTTCTGCTCGAATGCCAGATTCCCCTGGAATATTGCATTTGTATCCAAAAGAGCTGGGTAAAATATGGCTTGTCGTGGATATTGATTCTGTGGACGCGTTCTCTCAGTTGTTATTTTCAGTACTGTCAGCTGACGAGAGAGAGAACCAACCTCCCCTAGTTGTTTGTAGACCTCTCTTAGTGTTTGTAGACCTTTTTTTCTGGGTTTGGAACTTAAATGGAAAAAAAAAAGTGGTGTAAAACATAGCAGGTAGTCGTGAAGTCCTTCAGGTTCCTTAACCTGTAGCTATACTTCAGAAGTGAGAGGCAAAACCCGACTCCAGGAGTGTTTTGTAGCTTGATTTGGGAAATCCTTGTCCAGTAGGTGTGATAATTTTGAAGTTGATGAAGCGGTAAGGTCTGCACCCTCAGTGGATACGTACAAGCTCAGATCTGGTTGTTATTTTTTTTTCGTGTATTATTAAAGAGAACTTGGGATCTTTTCACCTCTGCTATATTGCGGTGAAAATGCAGTTGTAAAACATACAGGAATTATTATAGGTAATCTATGTTTATCCTCGTACTAGATATTCTGATTATATCAGTAGGTTTCTGAAGTGTGAAATATTCCTAGGCATTTGGTTAATGAATTGTATATTGTTGCTGTTCATTCATGGAACTTGCTCTTTTATTATGTTTGCTTCGCTTAACACCAAATTTTGCTTTTCATGTGTTTGATATATCTTCTCCAAATTATTTCTGATTGTATCCATTAATCTTCAGTCACATTTGACAAAAATAAATTACCCTGATCTTTGGAAGTTACCAGTAATAATTAGATTATTTTAAGGACATCAAAGTTTTGGGAGACCAGGGGATGTTCAGATGTGTGTTCAGCAACCAAGAACATGAAGCAGCTGAGAACATAAAGGGTTTAGAGCTCTCTGCTGCTAAGAGTTAACAGTATTCATGAAAATATTCTGTTCTTGCCATGAACACGAACTATAATTTGCTTGAGGGAGCGTGGCCCCTATAATGTACTGTAATGCCTTTCCATTGTGAAATATCCAGGTTTTAATGTGCTTCTGTTTAAGTTCTGTTTTGACTTTTCCCTTAGGAAGGCGGCTAAAATTTTTCATTACAGTATAGACAGTGCGCTGCACTTTGAATACAGATTTATCCATGTACAGAGTAATTTTTCTTGTGATTGTCTCTACCCTAGAGAAGTGTCTTTAATGAATTACATACAAATTGTGTAATTTAAGAAGTTAATTTGGTTTTCTGGTAACACAGGACTAAAAACAGCCCTTCTAGAAAGAGATGATTTCTCATCGGGGACCAGCAGCAGGAGCACTAAATTGATCCACGGTGGAGTGAGGTATCTTCAGAAGGCCATCATGAAGTTGGATCTGGAGCAGGTAATTGTTTATGCTGGTTGTTAAGCAAAAATTGCTGGTAGACACTTCCCCTATCCCAATTAGATCCAAGTCTCCTTTTTGATTTTTTCAATGCTGGGCTATTGTGTTCCACAGCCGCAGATCATAGAAAGTGTTTTCTCCCAGTTGAGCTTTCCAGACTGGGGAAATCCGTGCTGCTGCCTGTTGCTAAATTTTTTTATGGGCCAGCTAACCGCCGTACCTTGTGGACTACGTATATTTTGGAAAAGAAGGCAGAAACAGGACTGACCTCAAAAAAAAAAAAAAGAGCTTCCTACCTGTCACCATCAGTATTTGGAGGGGTGTGAGTGGTTACCCTGGGTATTCTGGAATGGGGAAAGAAAATATGGCAAATGAATGATCTTATATAAATGCTTTCCTGTATTCTCGTGTTGCTAGAAGCATGATATTCTTGTTTTGAGAAACTGATTTGTCTTCCCATCGAATGCTCCCTAACTTCAAGTATGTTTTAACAGTTATAATATTGATACAGAAACAGTGACTTCTCATGGACGAATGTATAAAACATGCAATTATCCAGCTCCATTCTTTATTGCCAAAGATTCATGTGGGTTGGTTTGGAGAAGAACGCTTTTGCATTTACAACTCGGAGTTGGTATGGGCTGTAACTGTGGGAGTGGCCATGGAAGCTAAACCCTGGGAGGAGTTCTAACCTGCCTTAAGCGCCTCCTGCACATCCTTGAGGAGTGACAGGGCTTACTGCGCTGTACGGTCAAAGGAAAAGTTATTCAACTGACCTGCCAAGACACCAGAATTAAACCAGTGAAACCTAATTTTCTTAGGAAACGTTTTCCTTGGCTTTCGAATTTTTCAGCAAATCTCAGGGTGGTTTTGCAAGAGCAGTAAAAATTGTGCAAGGTGTTTGCTCTGATAAAGAGTTTCTTTTTGAGTGCTCTACACGGAGACAAAACTGAATACCGGGGAATTCACGCGTACCCTTTTATTTTTCAGTACAAGATAGTGAAGGAAGCACTTGAAGAGCGTGCAAATCTGCTTGAAATTGCTCCGCACCTATCGGCTCCGTTGCCAATAATGCTGCCTGTTTACAAGTAAGCTCTGCTGCAGTCTTTCTCCTTTACCGCTGTTTTGACAAGCAAGCTGTTTCTCGGGAGAGGTTTCCAGGTGCCTCTCTCCAAGCATGTCTTTAAACCTGCCACAGGCTTTGTCCCCCAGGAGGTGAGATGTTGCTGGACTGTGGAAGCCTGACGTTCTCTTTAGATATAAGGAAGAAATTCTTCCCCTTGAGAGTGGTGAGGCACAGGCATGGGTTGCCCAAGGAGGGTGTGGACGCCCCATCCCTGGAAGTGTTCCAGGCCAGGTTGGATGGGGCTTGGAGCAACCTGGGCTGGTGGGAGAGAGGTGTCCCTGCCCACAGCAGGGGAGTTGGAACGAGATGATCTTCAGGGTCCCTTCCAACCTTAACCATTCTGTGATTCTCTTACGGCGCCCACCAGCTGTGGCCGCTCTGCAGGAGCACATCTGGGACCTCAGCTGGTCGGTGGTGGAATGAACTCTCATTCCTGGGGTGTTATTTGCGGTTCTTTCCAGCACATCCGTGTCTCCAGCTTGTGCTGTCGTAGTATCTGGAGCCACGTGCTCTTTAGTCTGTACAGCCCCCGACGTTCAGGGCAGCAATTCTGTGTGTTTGCCCTCCGCAGCACGTGGGGTTTGGTGTTGAGGGAACGGTTTGCTTCTCGTGTGAGGAGGAGACTTTTAAGTGGCTCACATTAGGCTTTTAGATTGGTAAGAACAGTTAGTCACTGAAACAGTCTGCTCAGAGCCGTCAGTTTTTGCTGAACGGTCTTAACGTGTGGCTTTATTCCCATCATAGTAGAGGGAGCTTGCGATAGCTGGAGCCTGGGTAGGTCGGCGGCTGCTCTGTGCAGGAGGCCGTGGTCAAGATGTGCCTTTGAGGAGCCCTTTCAGCTTGCACACACAGCCTGGTTCTTCCCTCAACACAGACCTTTAATATTTCAATTTACACTGTAGTACAGAAAACCAGTTTGTGACCCTAATTCTGGAATAAATCAAGTCTTGAATCTGCTTAAGTACCTGCAGTGTGTAGATAGTAGAAAACAGTAGCTACTGACACGTGAGTCCTTGCATGTTTACGTTATATTGTGGCACACTGAAACCGGTGTAATGCGACATGCTGTGTCACTCAACGTGTTCTGTGTTACAGGATCAGTGTGTGCATGCACCTTTGAATTTTATTTTTTTTTAGTTCACTTCATGATGGTTTGGTTTGTTGGTTTTTTTTTCCTGCAGATGGTGGCAGTTGCCATACTACTGGCTTGGAATAAAAATATATGACCTCGTGGCGGGAAGTCAGTGTCTCAAAAGTAGTTACGTCCTTAGCAAGTCAAGGGCCCTGGAGCTCTTCCCCATGCTACGCAAAGACCATCTTGTTGGAGCTATTGTCTACTACGATGGTATGTTGCCTTTCTGTGCTTTTGCTGTCACATCCTGCTGTGCTTTGAGGGGGGAGAAACACAAGTACGAGGCTGTAGATCATGTACATTGACTTTATAAAGGGAAGAGCAACAACTGGAAGCGTTCAGCTTGCCTCTTAAGCGTGAGTTTGGTAGATAATTTCTGTTCTTCACGACAGTAACTTACTGGACGTAGGAGAGAATATAATCATTTACTTGGCTAGTAGGTATAGTGATGCAAGAAAGCATTCTAGTCTTCTGGGGATTCCCTACAACCTTCCAGCTGTGCATGGTTTTGCTGTACAGTTCTTGGACTGAGCACTTCTGAGGTAAGTCAAGAAAATGTGATCATTACAGGCGGGTTAAATGCTTTGCTGTAGCACTTCCACTGTGCAAATGACTTCAAGCTGATCTGGATGGTCTGGCTGTGGGTTGTGGTTCTTGCACTGGGTTGGGCGAGGCCTGCATCAATTGCTTTTTGTATCATCAGTAAAACCGGTTGCTCTGCAAAGGCAGTGTTCATTGTCATAATAATGAAATACTAGAGATTGCCGTAAGGTGTGAAGACCCTTTAAGTAAAGGGTTAAAGCCCCTTTAGGTAAAGGGTTATAAATTCATGAGAGGAAAAACGCCTCCAGCTTGAGTTATTTAATCGGTTGTAGCAGCTAGTTTTAGGGATGTTTGTGTATAATACTTACACAAATTCAGCATCTAAGTGGGAGAAGGTAAAGACGGGTTTCTGCAAGTCTTCTGACGTTCATTCAAAATCGAATGATGATTTAATAGAACTCACTGCAGTCGTTTAGCAATAGCAGGTGCCCGTGTTTAACTCTGTCCCATCAGACTCGACAGGCACGCGAGGCAGTCTGCACCAGAGCTGGGGCAGGCTTAGTTGGCTTCCTTGGCAGAAGCTTTGCCTGCCCATAGTACCAGCGCTCGTGTCGATGTACAAGGTGTCTCGAGCTTTATCCAGACTGCTGTGCAAGAACAGTATTTAAAAAACACTGAACTTGTACACATTCTAAATGCTGGGAAGTTCCCTGCTTAGGTTGGAGTACCAGGTACGCTGTCATAATTCCTCTCTTAAGAAAGCTGAGCTTCCTTTGCAGCAGACTTGCGCGCTGTTTCACGACGTGTTTGTAATGAGGTTGGTATTCCTCCTTCTCCAGCCCTCTTCCACTTCCCTGCCAAGAGAGAGAGTTTGGTAAAGCTTCCTTGGTGATGGGGTGAGCTAGGTAATATCAAAACATAAGTGTGTTGAGGATAGGGCAAAAAGCCATCGATTCATGGCAGGCTTGGAGGAACCCTGCAAAGAATAAATAGCTTAAATACAGATTGACTTCAGTAGTGGTACAGTTCCAGTTAGTTTTTACCTGAAGATGTAGTTTCTGACCTTTTGGCAGCCGGAAAGGTCTTTGCAAGACATTGATGACAAAGGTGGTACTTTTCCATTTTCAGAACTGCATTTACCCTATTCATCAGCTTATCAATAGGGGCTTTTGTACTTGGCAGAAGTGGGAGGGACTCTTGAAACACACTGGGCTCGGGTGGTATTTATGAGGCTTCTGGCATGCGCTGATAATTGCAAGTTGCCTCACACAGAGCCAAGCGGAATGGGAAAAAGAATAAAGGTTGATATATATGTGTGGGGATATATACGTGTAGGTTCTTATTTGGGAATAGGGTGAGATTTAAAGGATGGACTTGATTTCTACTTGTCTCCGATGGAGGCTACATCTTCTCTGCCTTATTTTTAAGGTCTAGAGGTTATTTAGAAGCAAATTTCTCATGGGGTTATGTGGCCTGTGTTGTATACTGTAACAAGAGCTGCTGTAAATAGCATACAGAGGAGTTATTCAGATGTATTTTTTCGTTATCGTAAGCTATCCCTTAGACTGTTTTAAGGGATCCCAGGAGCATGCAAGATGAACAGAGTGTTTCTCTTAACTCTAATTACGCTTCTCATAAGAGCACTGTAACTTGAAATCTGTTTATAATGTATCGAAGTCTCTTCTGATTGAACAAATCATTCGGCTGTATCCTAGTTATTTACTACTCGAAAGGTCCGGAGATACACGTATACTAGATAGCCTTAAAATTAGAAGTTGTGCTGCCAGTGAAACTACTTGTTTGTGCTACTTGTTTGCTTTTCTGATAAGACTACAGCTTAGTTAATCCACTTTTTTTGCGTGGAATTTAAAGAAAGGGTGTTTTTGCAGTGAAAAAGTTTTAAAAAAAACCCTCAAACCCTCTCAAAGCACCAGCAAACTTGAGTTTCCCAGGAGAATGAAGTGCTTCTGGAGGACTGAAGTATCAGATTTGTGAGTCTGCAGTACACGTTTGCAGGCTTTGAGGCTGCGCTTTGCCCAGAGGAGAATTTTTCCAAGTCGAATGTTAAATCATGCTGGAACTCGGTTCCTCCCATAGTGACTCCTCTGTAGGTCAGCCCAGGGTGTAGGTGAGCTCACGTTGTGTTGTAGCACAGTTATTATTTTATTGGGATCAGTTAACCCATGTTCCAACCACGCTAGGTTTGGGTTAAGTCGTAATGTTTCAGCAAGCACGCTTTAGATACTGGAAATTCTTGTACTTGAGTTTCAATGATACTATTTCATACCTTAAATGTGGAGGAATGGAGAACAAGAGGGGAAGGGAATTGAACTTAAAGTAGAGAAGGGGTTGATAAGGTTGAATTAAACTCCTTTTAGGTATTTCAGAAGGATTAGTCATAAAATAGACCCTTAAATAATGACCAGGAAAAAAATAAAGTCTTGAAGTAGGTCGTATCTTTATCTGCTCTGTGCATCCCTTCGCTGTCCTGCCTAAATAATGAATAAATAAGTTGACCTTGTAGGGTCAGAGTGTCTGCACTCATTCTGTACGCGCAGTTAAATGTAGTTTTGTCTCGTTTTCTTGCTTTTCTCTGTTCCTGTCTCTATCATACTTTCTTTGTATCCGTGGTTATTACGAGCACCTACTGGCTGCCTCTCACGGCTTGACACGGTGATCTCCACCCCCAAAGGGAAGAATTAAAAGCGTTCGTTATGCACGTTGCTTTTTTTTTTTAATTGGATAAACCCCCGTACCCAGGTATGACTTATGTTCTCTTTGCAGAGCAAAGATCAGGAATGCTCGTTGTTTTGTAATTGTTGATCAGACCAGTGACACGTCAAATAATCCATTATTCATGAATATGGAGTGTTCTGAAATGTTGCTGTGGTGCTCTTAATTACATTTTTTAAATTGTTTATGCAGGGGAAAAAAAAATAAAATAAACCCAGTGCATTATAAATGTTGGAAGTACCAGCAACAGCAAATCACAGACTTTACCAGAGGCAATTCTTGCTCTGTCTCAGCATCAGGAAACTAAAGCATATGTTGGATGTTAGCCTGGGTGTACACTACGTGTCCTATTTATTCAAGGTTTTCTTTGAAACCACAACTTACAAGTTTGTTTCTTAGGGGTACATGTCAGACTTCATTTAGCATTTGTTGGTATTAGGATACTCCTGAATAGCAAAAAGGCAACATTTTGGGGGGGAGAACGTGGCTGCTATCTGAGCAGTGATCTGTCAGTTCCACTTATGTAGCTCAAGGAAAACTGGAGAGGAGGCACCGTGGAGGAGCCGGGCTGAGATCTCAAGATCACAGGCAGAATTATTTTAAAGCACTTTAAATGGAAGAATTAATCTCCATTTAAATGATACATAGTTCATTATGTTAAGAACTAGGAAAAACATTAAAGCGGGGATCCAACAGGCCAGAATATTTCAATTTAAATTGTTTAGAAATTCTAAGTGGCACAGGTCTTTTTAAGATGCGTTGTTTTTCTGCCTCTGAGTGCTTGCAGAGTTTTTTGTTGAACATATTTTGCCTTGCAAGATGAGCCCTTAGGTGTGCAAGGAAAAATTGTGTTCTGGAATCCGTGGTGAATTTAAGATTTGAGGGCTGCTTTGACCCTGCTCTTTGAATTTGCTGAAAGTAGGAATTAACATACTCTGCTTCTCTGGCTGTTTTGCCACATCCAGGTATTTGGTTGTTTAACGTCTCGTTCTGGGGGTGTCCCACACGTGTGCAGGGATGTAGGTAATCATTGCTCAGCTTTTTGTGTTCCTGGTATTTTTGTGTGTATTCTCAAGTATTTTAATGCGGAGGTTATTTAAAAGTAGAGAAAGAAGCTTTGGCAGAGGATTTAGCTTTCCTTGTTTACAGCAAACCCCATGAGAAATCCTTCCCAGGCACACGTGCGCACACACAGACACTTGCGCAAAAATCAATGCAAAAGAGTAGGGCATTCATTAAGCTGTCAAAAATGGAATAAATGCTTCTTTTTTTTTTTATTTAGGCTCTTGTAGCTATTTTTCCTAGTGTTTGAGTGTGTCCTGAATTATGAAATGTTGCAGCTTTGTAATACGTATTTGACAAATTAGTATTTTGAGAACGTTGAGCCGTAGTAGGGGCATTACCCTATTACAGATGCAGACAACTGTATGACTTTTTTTTTTTTTTTTTTTCCTTCCCTGGAGATAAAAACTCTTTGATGGTTTGTCACTAAAAAGGCTTTTTACAGGCGGAACACACGGCTAACCCTGTTCCTTGGTATCTCAGCACTGGAGCTGGGTGACTGAGAGCAGCCTCGCGGGCGCACTGGCTGTGGGGGTAACCTGGAGAGCCCCACACCTCTTCTCCACGTCCCAAACCCATACCCTGCTGGGAAGCTGTGCGCTTCCTCGGGCAGTAAAATAAAAAAAAATTAAGGCATTTCTCTCCCTCATGGGTTGGCTCTCCTTGTAAACACACAGAAAAAAAGACTTTGTGAAATGTCATCATTGGAGGCCACGTAGTGATAGGATGGAAGTTAATGGATTTAAGCTGAAAGAGGCCATATTCAGGCTAGACATTAGGAAGAAATTCTTCACTGTGAGGGTGGTGAGACCCTGGCACAGGTTGCCCAGAGAAGCTGTGAATGTTCCCTCGCTGGCGGTGCCCAAGGCCAGGTGGGCTTGGAGCAGCCTGCTCTGGGGAAAAATGTCCCTGCCCAGGGCAGGAGGTGGCACGAGATGAGCTTTAAGGTCCCCTCCACCCCATTCTGGCATTTTTGTCCCACGTTCTGTATAGTGAATTTGTAAGAGATATTGTGGAGGGAACCAGCCCCTGGGAGAGGGTTTGGGCTGCCTCGGGTGGGACCCTCTGCCTGAGCCCGCGGGACGTTTCCTCACGGGCGTTACCACAGACACGTGTGGGCATCCGCTGCAAATGCCCAAGCGCCGCTGCCCAGATTCTCTGATGAAACCCGTCGGGTCCCCGTTTGCTTGTAGGGCTTCTCGGGGATGCAGTGGCTCTGTGCTCCAGCCGTCGGAGCTCTCTTTGCTTGTTTTTCAGAAGAGATAAAATCAATAGCCGTGGCTGGCTCGCGTCTTTAACCCGGTTTTGCCTCCGTCGGAGGGCGCAGCCGCGCGCGCGGCCCCGCAGGAGCGGCCCTTTGCTCCCGACAAAAGGGCCGGAGCGTCCGCCGGTGCCTTCGCCGGAGGCGTCCTTCCCAAAAGCGGGCGGATGATAACTGCGTCTCCTGCTGTACCTGTAACAATTTAATTGTGTGAGTCAGCCCAGTCAAGCATCCCCGGCTTATGACTGGGAGACATGAAATTCATTGTCATTATTGTCCCTGTCATTTTGGATCATTATATCCTGCTGCAGAATTTTCCTCACTCCAGTGCTTTCTTACCTCCAGGAAGCGGGGATTATGGCTGAGGTTGGGGTGGGGGCAGGACTGTGAACTACATTTACCTCAAGGGAGCCACAGATTAAATTGGCTTTGCTCTCTGACTTGCTGGATTCGTCTGTTTGTACGCCGTGGGTTTGAGGTTGGAAATGATGAATATTCTAGTGAATTCCGTGGCTCGCTCTCTTTTTCTATTTTTTTTTTTTAATGCTCCTATAAGCAAAGGATGGGTTTCACGTCCCTTAAGAAGTGAACGGGGAATAATTCTTCAGCTCACGTTACCTGCAAGATTTAAGATCATTCCCGAGCAAAACGACATTATTTGTGCACCGCGCCGCAAACATCTGAGCGTTCCCTGGCGCGTCGTGGCTTTTAGGGGGAAAGATTCCATCGAAGCATGTAACTCCGGTGTAATTTATATGTGTGCCTTTTATGCCATCTTAATAGTCGGTCATTAGCTGACACTTCCAACGTTGCGTGCGGGAGGAGCGTCGGAGGAAAACGGGTTGCGGGGTGCCCGTGCGGCCTGGCGGCGCACGCCGCTGCCCTCGGCCCGCTGCCCGCTCGCAAGGTGGTGGCCGCTGCGTTCAGCGTTAAGAAATAGCTGCAAAGCAGAGTTTGCCCCGCGTTGCAGCGGTCGGCCGGGCGTGTACCGGTGAGCTCTGGTGCGGCCGCGTTGACGTCACGGCGTCCCTCCTTGCCGGTGCGGGGGCCCGGCCGTGGCGGAGCTGCCGTGACAGTTGTCGGCGGTGACATTTTAGCATGGTTCCCCTAAACTGACAGTGACAACGTTTGGTTTCATTTTAACACTGTGCTTTTACTCGCGCTGACGTTGCAGTCTGGTCGCAGTGACAAGTTGAAGGCTGACACAAAACAAGTGGGGAAACAACGGGGATACAGAGCAGTGACACAGAACAATAATTCCAAATTTTATCCCTCACTTGAAGCGCCTGGATGTTGTGGCTTATTCTGGTGTCCTGTTATCTCAGTTTCAATAAGAGCTGTAGCTCACTTGGCAGTACACTTGATCAGACAGATGTTCTCAGAGTATTGTGATTTTAATTATTTTTTTTTTAAAAAAAGTTTGTGTGAGCTTCCTGTCTCTCGCTTGCATTACTCATTTGTTTATATCTGTGCGTAAGTCAGAACTTATCATACTTCCATTTCCTAATCTTCGTTGTCATCTTGTTTGTTTTTATCCAGATTTGTTTGGTCACAGGTTCCTCCATTCCTTTAATCCTGCCTCAGGAAAATAATCTTAAATTCCCTAAGCTCGCCTTGTGCAGTAGTGGTTACGTTGCCTTTGAGTGGTCCCTGCAGTGCACTCGAGCTGCGTGTGTCGGGGTTTGGGGAGTGCAGCTCTTGCTGGTGCAGGGGCGTCAGTTCTGTCAGACCCTTGAGGAGCAGAACCCAGAAGTGGGATGCCGATGGTTGCCGCGTCACCTCCGTCACTCACAGGTAGAGAAGGTTGTTTCTCATGATCTAAGCTGGTGCTAAATGGAGAAAGTTATGTGAAACGCCTGCTACTGCATTATTTAAACTCCATGTGTCAAAGCTGAGTTTGAGTGTTAGAATGCGTTTACCTGTGAGAAGGCCAAGCTCCAGGCTGTCCTGTCCCTAAAGCTCCCGTGGAGCGAGGGCTGAAAATATCTGCGTCTTAGGGCAGGTCTTAAAAAAACAGATCATGGGGAGTGTGCTTGGGTTTTGGGGTATTTCCCGTATTTTTAGAGGTATGGCATTCCTGCCGCCCGGCTGGGCCGTGCCTCAGCCGCGCAGGTGACGCGGTGGCAGGCAGAACTCGAGTGACGCAGGGCTTGCGTGAGAGCTGTTGAGCCGGGTGTGATGGATGCTGTGGCGCTGTCCGTGGGTGTGAGGGAGCTGATTTCACCGAGTCAGACCGCTCGTCCTTCCGAAGCCGTCCAGGAACAAATGCGTGTGTGCTGCGTATCCTCAAAGTCTGTTAGTTTGCAGTGAATTTTTGACTTCAGCTCCGTGTGATTAGGAGAGCAAGTAGTAGGTCAGGTCTGAGGGCAATTTTAGCGACCTGTGACTCACGAGTCAAATTTCATGTTTACCCCTGAACTTGTTCTACTTATGTTTGGGGAGACGAACTCGCCGAGCTCTTTCTCGGAGAAGTCTGGAGCAATTTTGAGTCACTCCAGCTGATTCATAATGCCTAAACTTGGATATAACTGATTTCCGTATGTACAGCAGATGTTGAGTTCCTGTTTTAATGCTTGTAATAAAAACCGTTCATGCAATTAAACACTTACTTAAAAATTAGAGGATGCAGGCAGCCCTGGTAACTCAATTGTGCACAGTTATCACTCATCAGCCTTCGTTTTGGTAAGGTATTGGTATGGGTTGTACACACGCAACAATAAAACGTTCAAGCATGTAAAATAATTTGATTTTATACATTGTTTTTTGTTACTATGAGCATGCAATTACCTAGAGCAAGACTGGTGTAAGAATATAACATATAGGTACAGAAATACACTTTTTCAAATAGCTTTCAGAATGTCGGTGCTTTTGGGGACAACAGGGGTCATTATTTTGGTGATCCAGTAGCATCTGTGTCTTGGTGTTGGGGTATGTTCCCAGCCCAGGGCGCTGCCTCCTGAGCTGCAGTTGCTTATTCTAGTGAAGTAAGTGGAGCTCACTGCTATCAGTAAAGCAGTAATGCACGAGCAATGAGATTTGTTTGCAAGTATTTAGTTTGTCTCTATCCCCTTGGCGTTTTTCAGGAAAGCAAACCCCCCTCCCTACTTGTTTGTGTGGCAACGTTACGTAGGGATCTAGAATTGTGACTGTACTGTGGGCCCGGTTGTCTCATTCAAATATTTCTTTTAATGTATTTTTCCTTTCTAAAGAAGCCCGGTAGGTGGCTCTGTGGAAAGATTTGCCCTCTCGAGAAAGTTCGTTAAGACTGTCCTAGAGCTTGCTGCACGGCTCATTTCTGACTCTCCATGAAACTTCCCCTCCGCAGCAATAGCAAGGTGTGCCTGAGCAGGAAAGACCGTAAACTGAGAAAAGGTGAGAAGGCTTTCGTGTCCGTTGTGAGAGTCTGACCTGTTCTTTAAAGCAAGAGCCTTGCAGAAGCACACGCCCCAGCTCTGCTGCTGCAGCGGGAGCCAAAGCGTGTCTGGGGCAGGAGCTGCGATGCCTGTGCGTGTTGGTACGTGGCTAATTGCCACGCAGCAGGGGTGCTCGGTAACAAAGCCCTAGTTCTCAGCATAAAAAAGTTTTAAGACGAGCACAAGTTACCCTCTTGGGATTGCAAGAGCTTCCAGCTTCTCAGAAGAAGTGCGGTCAATGGCCACTCTGTGCTGTTTATCTCCAAGTGGCAGAGCTGCAGAGGAGAAAGCAGGAGTTGGTGTAAAAGTAGGAGGTGTTGGCATGTGACACAGGAGAGAACATCCTAGAACTACCAGAGTGCCTTATTAGCGCTGCAGTTTTCACACAGCTCGACGGAATCAGTCCCAAACAAATTCGTACGGTCTGTGGGCTTTGTTACCGCTGCTGGCTGGGGTTCGGCACCGATAGAAATAAAACTGAATGTGCACTGCGTGCACTCTGGGGGAGGATTCTTTGAGTGCCAACGGAAGCATTGTCTGTTCGTCTTTGAGGAAATACAACATTTGCTGCTAAGGAATGAAAATAGAATTTTCCTAAATTACACATTAAAACGAAAAAAAAAGAAGAGATGATAAACCAAATGGCATCACTGTTGGTCTTAGCATGATGTAGGACACACTTGCACAAAATGTCTTTGTGCACTAAATGTCTCCAGCAGTATGCCTTCTAGGAATTCAGGGTTTTTTTAAGAGGATTCAGCGTTAATTTAGTGAAAGCATTTAGACCAGTGTTTTGTTAAAAGCTGGGTTGACTGCCCTTCTTAAATGCTGTTCTCCCCAGGTAAGGGATTGATTTTTAAGTGAAAACTCAAAAAGGTTGAGATGCAGAATCTTTGCTTTGCTTTGTCTTTCCGTTTCTCTCTGGAGAGGTAAGGAACATCTAAGTACTAGGACATATATCAGTCTCTTGGAAATAAACATTCCTGATCCCAAGCTTGCACACATGTAAATAGCTATTTTTGCTTTAATTAGCAGAAAATACGGGTTTTTTTCAACTGTGAGTGGTGCTGTAGTAAGAACTGATCTGGCTGCGGTACCTTCATAATGGGGGATGTGCAGGGAGGAACAGCAGCCACTGCTTCAGCCATCGAGGGGAGATAATTGCAGGTGAAGCGCGGGGTTTCAGTGCAATTGTCTGGGGGGCAGTGTGCACATGTGAGTTGGAGGGCTTAAAAAAAAAAGAAAAGCTGTTCCTGAGTATAAAAACTGTTGTACTGTGACCCAAACTGTTGCCGTATTATTCTCCACAGATGATAAATTTCTGAGCCGCTAAGTCACTCTTCATTTCTTTCAAATCTAGAGCTCTGCAGTTCTCTGCTGTTCGTGCTATGAAATACTCCGGGACTCCACACTGTAGATTACATCAATCTGAAGCCGGTGGGTTCTTTCTAGATGTGTAGTTTATCAGGAACCGGTTATTTCCCAGTCCTCTTCCTGCAAATACATTACACGGGCACTTGGAGTTCCTTTTGGACAGCTGAAAATGGAGTAATAGCAAGGGGTTTCTCGCGTCAGAATAATGGATGAGAGTTTCAGAGGAGGCATGAAAATGTTGTCTCGAGCGCAGTGGTCCAGGTCCTGAAATGCACCGAGCGTATCCTTGGCTCGCTCTGACGTGATGAGTTTCAGCAAAAAGCCGAGCAGCTCCTGATAAACAATTGTTAGTCTAGATGTTGGGTCTTTTTAGAAATTACACCTGTTTCCATGTTATTTATTCTGCTGATTGGCTTCTCTGGATTGCTTTCAGTCTGGACAAATAACACGCGGGACTGGGAAGCGGCAAGCTCGCAAAATCCAAACAGTGAGGCTTCACGTAGACCAAAGCTAATATTGGCTGAGATGTCGGTTGTGCTACTGCCGCGTGGCGAATCCACAGCCCGCGCCAGCCAGAGGGGACCAGTTTGGATCAGGTACCGCCTCCTGCCCTGGGCGCAAGAACAAAGTGACGGAGGATCAAAAAAGTAGCTAAGGAAAGCCTCTGGGCCCTGGGGTCCTTCTGCGACAGAAGAATAAATCCTGCCGCGTGGAAACGCGTGCGCCAGGGTTTTGGTCACACCTGGAGGGCACTTGTTTGGGGGACGTGTGGCTGGTTCTTGCTGGGTTTCTGGTTCTCTGTAGCCAAGCCTGTGGGTCAGGCAGACCCCAGGGGAGGCAAAACAACAGGGAGGGATGTCTCCAGAAGGCTGCGCTCCCGAACGCCTTCGACCTCGGGCTAGGGGACATTCCCAGGATCACTTTGGAATCGGTGCCGTATTCTGCTCCGCATAGAAACAGCTCCTGTACTGCAAGTCGTTGCTGTTCTTCGTGGTTTTTTCTGCCTACTGCTCCCTCTGTATACGAGATACATGTTCTCTCAACCCCGTGTTAAACAGTTAAGGTTTGAGGTAGACCTCATAAGGTCATCTTATGCCTTCCCTGACACTCCAGCAGCATAAACGTTGATGCATTTATTTAATGATTCGCCCGCCACTTCTGACAGATGGTTGTTTAGTCTTATGCATCTTGTGTGATGGAGCATCCCCAACTTTTCTTGACATCTTGCTCAGTTGTTTCGCTGTTCTTTTTTGCAGTTTATTCTGGGCATTGTTTGCTCGGCTGGATCGGAGTTACTGTTTGTTTCTTCATCGGTGCTTTATCATGTAACTGTTTCCCTACGCTTCGCATAACTTATTTTTTTTTCCTTTTTTTTTTTTTTCTCGTGGCTGAAGACGGATTGCGCTGTATCGCCTCGGCTGCGTTGGAATGAGAAGTTTGGGAGGGGAGGTGGTGCCTTCAAGGCCATTGATCCCATCTTTATAACTTTGCCCTTTTAGCTGGGAACAGATTATTTGCGCAGTGGTTCGAGATTGCACGGGCAGAATCAGAAGGACCAAACTTTACATAAACCATTTATACTAAACGTTGGGGATGCTGGTAACATAAATCAACTACCATATCTGTTACAAATTTATCACTTTATCAGTATTATCTTTGATAGAAGTGGTCCGAACACGTGGGGCAGTGAGCCATACCTCAGGAAGTTTAGCTCTCTGCTAAATTAATTATTCAGGACACACAGAGCCTGGCCCCTTCAATGTATAGTAATTCTTTCTAGCCAGCGTCCAGGACTTTAACTTCAGTGGCAATAATAAATAGGAAAAGTCTCAGGTGAAGCCAGTATTTCAAAGTAATTAATCATCTGCCCCTCACGGTCCTTCCGCCTCTCTCTTGGTTTTCTTTAACGAGGGAATTTCAGTAATAAATCTTTAATGCTAAGAATCCTTCATTAATTCTTGTCCACTTATTTCTCTTTTTTTTGATGCTTTTATGTTGTACGTTGGAAAGTTAAAATGCATATACAAGGGGAAAAAAAACGCTTATAGGAAGCTGCTAATTTGGCACAGCCGGGGAAAGGCTGTTCCCTGGGTGCTGAGCGCGCCGGGCAGCAAACTCGCCGGCGGGAGCTGGTGACGGCCGAGCGAGCGCTGAGGTGTGGCTGCAGGAGCCGGCCCGGTGGCACGGGGAAAGGCAAAGGAACAAGTGATCTGCCCGCGCTGACATGGGAGGCGTGTGAGGGCGAGCTCTGCGCTGCGCAGAGTCTGTGGGTAGCGCAGCCGGGCGCGCGGTCGGATGCCCCGGCGCGGTGGCGGCGGGGATGTATCTTTAAATAGTCGTGGCGAGGCGCGAGCAGCCATCACGCCTATTGGAAGTGACAGGGACAGATGTGACGGATCGGTTCTGACACACTTCCGTACCACAAGTGCGTGGCTGGAGGTGACTGGTGTCCTTCCCTCGGTCCTGTCCCCGCTGCAGGACAGCACAACGACGCACGGATGAACCTCTCCATCGCCCTCACTGCTGCCAGGTACGGCGCTGCCACCGCCAATTACGCTGAAGTGCTGCGCTTGCTCAAGACGACAGACCCGGCCGGCGGGAAGGAGCGCGTGTGCGGGGTGCGCTGCAGGGACGTCCTGACAGGTGGGTGCCCCCCCCGGCGCCACGGGGACCCCCCGGCGGCACCCAGACCCCCGCCGCGGGCTGGGCGCCCTTCGGTCCGTGGCGGGCTTTGGCGAGGAAACCCGGGCCTCGAGCAGGGCGCGCTCTCTGCGTCGGAGAGGCACAGGAGTGAGGGAGGGAGGAGCGGGGGACACCGCTGTTTGTAAATATCCATGAACCGACAAAGGAGCCGTCTTCCCAGCGCGCGGCGGCTGTGCCATTAGTGTCAATCATCTTTAGCTTCTGTCAGGCTTTTCACTCAAATCCCAGCGTTTTGGCAGGGGAGGCTAAGCTTTACATCCAAACCCTTCTGTCAAGCAAAGATGATATTGTAAAACGCTACGTGCCGCACGGTGATAATCCCGTTTACCGAGGCTGCGGGACGAGACTGAAATCTCTCTTGTTTGAGAGGCAGATTTCAGCCCAGCTTCTTCGACCCAGTCTGCCTTCTGCTGCCTTTACAGATCAGGTGGAGTTTCGCTGTAAAACTTTTTCTTTCAAATCTGATGTTACGTGAAAACTTTGCTAATTTTTTTAGAAACCGTTCCGGCTGTTCCGTTCAGACGAGCACAATATACCTTACGCTAGGTTAAGTTCATAGACGGATTAATAATAGAGAGTGTCAGTGAGCAGGGAAACAAATGGGGTGTGTGATTGATACCGTTTTCTTTCACAGGGCAGGAATTTGATGTCAGAGCCAAATGTGTTATCAATGCCACGGGACCTTTCACGGACTCTGTGCGCAAAATGGATGATCAGGAGGTGCCGAACATCTGTCAGCCGAGCGCCGGCGTGCACATCGTCATGCCCGGTTACTACAGGTAACGGTATTCGAAACCTCAGCCTGCCCGTGTCTGTAGGAAATCGGCTCGCGGGGGCGCATCCGTGGGCTTTTACGGCAGCTTTGAGCGCACGGTTCCTGTTTGGGGGGGTTGTTTTCAGGAGGCTTCTGGCGCTGCGCCAGCGAGAAGAACAATTCCGTGTATTCGGGAAAGACTGAAGTCTTGGAGTTCTTAGTTAAAACTCACCAGGGCAGAACTCCTGCTGGAGCAGAAGGGCGTTGAGGCGGAGCGTGTACGACAGACTTGGGAGGGCACATTTTTAATGGCGGGGTTGAGCTGAGTGTACTGGCTGCCTGATCACCCCCCCCTTAAGAAAACAAGAAGCGCGTAAAACCTTCCGGAGAGGTTGCCACCTCCGCGCAAAAGCTCTCGGTCCCATCAAGGATGAAAGTCCCTGTGCAACGCCGCTCTGCCGCGTTACGGCTCCGCTCGGAGGAGATCCGAGCACCGCGAGTAGGCGATGTAGTACGTAGTTCAAAATAAAGCAATTAAATTCTGACACTGCTGCGGGCACCGGCCCAGCCACCCGTGGTTGTTTTGGTGGAAAGGACTTGCCTCCCTCTGCTGACCTTGTTACAGAAGAGGTTCCCGTGGCACTCGCTGCAGACTCCTGCTTCCTTCCTTATTTGCTGTGCAAAACCAAATCCCCTTCTACCGGCTAAGCCTCGTCAGTCGGAGCTCAAATATTACCTTTGGTTTCTGAAGTCATTAGCATCCTAATGGAAATTCACATTTATAGACTTAGCCCAATTCTGTTGATACAGTGCACTTGCAGTAATGCCTTCCATATCGTCTTTGCGCTCCTCTGTGAATATAAATTTAGACTTCCAGCGCAAAACATGTTGTTTTTGCCGGAGCTGTCCCTATAGGACGTGACCATAGGCTGTAAAATTGAGGCATTTTTTTGGCCTAGTGTGAAATCACTCTTGCGTTCGCTTCTTTTTTTTTGTGTGGTGTCTTTCCACATGGAAAATGGGGAAAATGAGCTGATAGCTGCATTAAAGCACTAGCAGGGCAGAGAAATGGGTTGTAATCCTGGTTCCCTCATACCCTGCAAGGATGACGGGTGTGATGGAACTTTATTATGAATTGTAATGGAAGTTTATTATGAATTGTAGTTATGTACTCAGCCATATATGAGTACGTACATACAATTCATAATAAAGTTCTATTATGGTTCACTAAAAAAGGTGATGTGTGTGAGAATTTCTCTTGAAATGATTAAACAGAATCACCCAAAATGCCGGATTCTGTGAATAGGAAGCTTTAGCTACCCAGGTACGTGTTTGATAAGGAACACATCTGAAAACAGCTGCCAAACAAGTTCTTGGGATGTTTTGGAAACCACCTTTAAAGAATGAGGTGGGCAGTTAACAAACTCATGTACGGACTGTGGGAAACATACCTGAAAACTCATTGCAAATGAGTTTTCAGGTGTGTTTCAGGTATCGTTTAGCCGGTTGATAGGGCTGGGACAAAGTCTGGACTCGATGATCTTCAAGGTCTCTTCCAGCTGAAACTATTCTATGATTCTATTCTATGATTCTATGGACTTTGTGGCCCTACAGCAAAAGTTTTGAAACTCTGTAAGTTCAGAGCAGAAACTGGCTTGATACGCATGAGGGCCCTGATTTATTTCTTCAGTAATAACCTAATAACCTTAATTGGAAACGTAGAGGATTCTCCTTCTCCCTGTTCCCCTGTGCATGTCAGCATGTGGGCATGACTTTCCTTGTGGAATAGTGTCTGCCCACGTACTGCCTCCGCGGGACCGATCAGACAAAACTGCGCTGCATTTCCTTGAGGTGGGGCAGCTTAAACCGAGGAGCTCTCTGCTAAATAGAAAATACTCGTGGTATTTAATCGTAGTCGTAGCCGGTCTCCTCCTGGTGCCAAACCGAGCGAACCGTCCACTTGCCTCGCGGCAAATATTTTAAAGAGTTCTGGCCCACGCTCGCGTAAAAGAAAAAGTTTGTGACGGGGGGAGTTTTTTTTAGATAGAAACGTAGTTAAGATTCTGTAAAACTAACGTCAACCTCATGCATTCATTTCCTGTGGGCTTCTTACTCATGTATGTTCTTCATTAATAGTCCCGGTATTTCTCCTCTCATTAATTCTATTTTTAGTTCACACTTACCCATCCTAGTAGCTCTTTCACTCCCTGTTGTTTAAGAACATTATTTGCTAAAACGAGAGGGGGTTTTGACTACCTTGGTTCGGGTCTGAAGTGTCTCCATGAATGCAACATTCTTTTCCCCTCCTTGACAAATTTCAGCTGTTTTTTCTGCCTTTCTTGAGTTTCCCAGAACTAATAAGATACTTCTTTTTCGATGGGAAACGCCTTGTTTTACATTTGTTTTGGCAGCTTTTCAGCTATTTCTGTAAGATGGACTGAACTTAGCAATAGGAGATTGAGGGAGAGCTTCCCAGGATAGCTGGTTGTCATTAATTCAGCAAATTAATTGGCACGTGGGAAACTGTTTGATGCTTTCTCATCATTTCCTGTGTAATCTAATTGAAAGCCCTTCAGTCCGTAGGTGTTGTGGTAAAACTTTAGTTTGAAGTCTTTACTTGTTTCTCTTCCTTATTTTTGACAGTTTTCACAAAATCGCACTACAGAAAAATGGTACTTTTGAGAAAATGGCTCAAGATTTCTGAATATTCTGATGCCGTATATTAAATCTCAGTTTCCTGTCTCTAAATCAATAGCTTTTTCATTTTAAAAAGTAATCATTTGTCTGACGTGATTTACCTTTCACAAATCTGTGTTGACTTCCCCTATTAAATTGTACTTCTCCAACTGTATGCTTAAGCTGTCTATAAATATCATCTAAAAAAATGTTCTAATATACATGCTGTATATGAAATTTTCAGCTTCTCTCCTAGCCTTTCCAGATATTGAAAACTTACCTCCAAGTAATCAGTTTAGACTTCCTAAAAATGAAATGTTCAGGGATTCAGCTTGTGGCTCTCTTGCCTGGGTAGTTCAGAGCCGGCTGCAGGTGTTTTCCCAAGGACTTCCAGCACCTGAAATGAAAATCAACACCTTTCTCTTAGATAAAAAGGAACAAAAAAAAAAAAAGGAGAGCTTCGATGTTTTCCCATAGAAAAGCTGCTCCCTTTGAAGTGTTTATAGAAGCTGAAGTGTAAGTCGTGAGGGTAACAAGTTCTGTACCTGTGGATTTTTTTTATGGTTACACCTGAAAGCTCTGATCTGTAAGTTAAAAGAACTACTGGTTTTCTCCGTTTTTACTGAGCCGTTCTGGCATAAATAAATGACAGATCTCTGAACGGTTGCATCCACTTAGTGTCTCTTTTGCCTTTTTTTCGCCCTCACCACAGGCTTCCCCGTGCAGTTTACACTTCTGGTTTCCCTGCTGTTGTTCTCTCATTTTCTCTACTTTTTTTGTTCTGTTGCTAACCCTCAGCCCCTCCCACCCTTTTTCCAAATGCGGGTTGCAGAAGTCGCTGGGATTTTGTGTGTCTTTACCTTCATCCTCTGTTTGGGGTGAAGAAAATTGATGATTTGGTTGAATAATATTTAATCTTTAATTTTTCTTGGTCTGTACTCAGACACATCAAAATAGAGCTAGGGTTCTGGTTTTGTTTCTTCCATTCTAGTGTGCGTTCTCTTTCAGCCTTCGTGTTCCTTTGTGGGATAATATGAGTGATTGTCCATTTCCTCATTAAAAGCAGTTGTTCGTTCCATAATGTGTTTCAAGTAGTCGCCGTTACAAAACTTCCAGATGTTTATATTTGAAATTCCAATGAGCAGAACTTTCCAGAGTGAGAGGGGATGTGGGATGCCAAAGGGCTGACTCCTCGTTTAAGGCTGTGGTCTGCTGACTTGCTCAGGAAATCCAATTCTAGTAACACCTGAGCCTCACACTCGAGGGCTGCCTGAAGTCAGGTCGTGGCCACGTGTGAAATCTCCGACTTTTACTTATTTTTTATTTCTTAAATCGTTTGACCGAATACCGACGGTAATGTTCTGATGGGCGGTCAGGGGTACAAGGTGGGCAAGAACAGAATCCCTGGTGACCCGTGTTGAACCCTGTCCCTTCTTGCTTTCAGCCCTGACAACATGGGGCTGCTCGACCCAGCCACCAGCGACGGCAGAGTCATTTTCTTCCTGCCCTGGGAGAAGATGACTATCGCGGGGACCACGGACAGCCCGACCGACGTTACTTCCCATCCCATACCGACAGAGGAGGACATAAACTTCATTTTGAACGAAGTGCGCAACTACCTTAGCGTCGACGTCGAAGGTAAACCTCTGTGAGCTCTGCTGCTCCTGGGGAGGGGACCCGGGGGGCTCTGGCGCTTCAGCCGGAGGAAATCCTGCCTGAGCGTCTTCTGGGACTGCGACAGCCGTGGTTCTGGTGCGTCTGGTGTTGCTCTAGTGACATAAGCGGCGTCACCATCTAGTTCCAGAGCTGTAAAATGATGCTTTTCCAGGTACACCTGCGCTATGTGGACTGTTTAGATGGAAAGCAGTTGGTCTCTGAGTGTTCAGATTTCACATGCCTTTCCGTCCCCTGGCTGTCCAGCTGCCCAGCCGAGCCACTCTGGTCTCTTTTGGGTGGCAGATGCAGTGTTTTGCAGAACAGGAGTGGTTGGGACATACATCAGCACAAGTACATCAAATAATTCACCTGTTTGTCTCAAAGGAAAAGTTGTTCTTATTTTTCCCATGTCTTTGGTTTTAGTTCCATTTTTCTAGGTACTTCATTTGAGCAATATTGACTTATCTTGCTGTCGTAAATATCTAACCGTGTCCATCTTCAGTGGGAAAGTCCAATGGGCAAAACCCAGAATTTATAAAAATTACTTGTTGACAGTTATTCCTTTCAGCAGCTGAGCTGGGAAAACATTTGCTGTAAGATGCTGACATGCTTCGACTTGGTGCTGGTATAGAGAACAGACTTCACCTTGGTAGTGAGGTTTTCTGGAAATTGTTCTGTGAAAGCATTTGTATTTCTGTAGTAGCAGCAGCATGGAAACAAATCTGAAAAAGCGCTCGGTCAGGAACGTTGCAGCATCCTTAGATCTAGGAAAACTTGCTGTCTGGAGGTTGGAAATACTAGGTCGCTTGTTCCCTGAAGTGGATACTTGATGGCTCCCTATTGCATAAAGCTCAGACAAAGTCTGCAGGAATTGTCCCTGGGAGTTTTTTGGGCAGAGTTTGCTGTAAAAAAGCGCGGTGGAGCGGACCGGCAGCTGCCAGAGCACGGGCTGTGAGCGAGCCAGAGCTTTTTGCCAGTATCTTTTACAGAAGTACCTCATGAAGTGCTGAATCCCTGTGAACGGAGCCTACCTGGGCGCACGCCGTTTTTCACATGCGCAATTAGCAGCGTTTATAGATTGCTTGTTACTGAACTAACAACTGCGCCGGCCGTATCAACTCGCTGCAGACCTGCCTTTTTGCTGCCAGAGACGGTGCCAGGGTTATCAACTTACACAGGCTTGGATGTGTTCCAACTGTTTAATTATAGTGTCACGCATGCTGCTTTTTCTAGTTTCATTAGTTTATAAACGTAATATGGTATCTTATTTCTGTGATTAACACTTCATTTTGGCAGGTTAAACATGCTGGCAGAGCACCATTGATTCCTGAAATCTATTTTGTGTTCTTTGGGGGGATATTTTTACACCCTTACAGCGATTTTTCAATTATCATTTATTTGGAAGTTGTATTAAAAGGAAAAAAAAAAACATCTTCCAAAGACTTCAGTATAAAACAAATTGGTCGGTTTTTCTATTGCACATTTAATAAGCAACAACGTGAATTCCATTAAATTTCCTACTGGTGCCATGTTTTATATATTCAAGAAAGTGAATTTTTGGAGGCTGAGACTTTCCTACGACTCTTAAGGGCTTTTGTGGAGCTGTGCCACAGCCAACCACAACCTTGCCCGTAAATTTTCTCCCTGTGTGTCCGTGTAACTGCCGTTGGGATAAGGGGTGTGGATGAAGATCACTTGTCAAGAGGAGACCTAGGAGAAAATAGCTTACAAGCTAGAGAAAAAGTCCTGAAAGCAAACGTTACCCTCGTGTGGAACAAACTTTATTTTGGTTTCCAAAGTGTAACGTAGGGACTGTCCTGGCAGCACAGACAAGCACAGAGAAGACTGGGTGCCAGAGGGTTTGTCTTTTTTTCTTTTTTTGTAGGGTCTGCTTTTTGCTTTTGGGGTGTGGTTTTTTGAGCTGATCGGTGGGTTTGACAGTGGAATCTCTTTTGGTTGATCAATTCCCAGGAAATCTCTGTTCTGTTGGATTCTTAACCAGTGTGAACAATCTGTTGGATTTTTAACCAGTGTCTCTGACTTTGCTTTGGGCTACAGAATATTACAGATACTGATGGGGGCAGTTTTTAATTCTGTAGCCCAGCTTATTTCATTACTTTGGAGAATCTCCTCCAGCTTTTTGAGTTGCTCATCTCAGAAGCACGGTGTGGTGCAGTCCTCGCGTCACGGCGAGTGTGCTCGGTGCCACAAAGACCACGGGAGGGATCTGAGGGAAATACCCGTCAGTTCCTGCCTGGCTTTGGCTGATCTTTGCTTCTGGGCAGTGAGAAGAGGAGACGTGCTGGCAGCGTGGAGCGGCATCCGTCCTCTGGTCACAGACCCCAACTCCAAAGACACGCAGTCCATATCACGGAACCACGTCGTTACCATCAGCGAGAGCGGCCTCGTCACCATAGCAGGTACTGGCAGTTCTCCTGAGGTGGAGCTTTGTTGGGCTTCCCCAGTTTTATTCAGAGCTTTTGTTGTTAGAGGGTAATCCTTCACATTCCTGTAAGCAGAAGATGATCTGCCACTGGTAGCCTGACTGGCTTGGTGAGGCGAGTCTAGCAGGACTGACGTGGTACAGAAGATATGTAGAGTAGGTACCAACTTGTATTCTGCTTGCTGTCCCCAAATAAAGAAGTAAACGTGTGGTTGCAGGCGGCAAGTGGACCACGTACCGTGCCATGGCGCAGGACACCATCGACGCGGCGGTGCAGGCGCACAACCTGAAGGCAGGCTCCTGTAAGACCCTTGGGCTGCAGCTACAAGGGGCTGAGGACTGGAGTCCCACCCTCTACATTAGGCTGGTCCAAGACTATGGCCTTGAAAGCGAGGTGAGTCGTGGTTTCTGTGCTCTGATGTTTCTGGGTTGGAGGGGTTTGTCTTCCCACGAAATCTAAAGCCAGCGTAACTTCTGCAGAGGCTTATTATCTGGCCAGTTTTAACAAAAATAAATACTGGTGATTGTTCTTTTCTTCCCTTTTCCCTTCCTTCTAATCTTCCTCTTTTAAAATGTTGAGACATCCGAGGCTCTGTCACCTTTGAGCCCAGCAAAATCCGTTCTTCAGATGTGGAGCTGGAGCGTGGTTAGTCACAGTCACATCCACACACACCTGGTGGTGTCAGCGCTGGCCTAACCCGTGCACAGCACAAGGAGTTTCCTCCTGTACAACCAAAATCTAATACCCTCTCTGGCCTATGTGTTAGTGGTGATAAGAGAATGGGCAAGAAAAATCTGTGTGTGTATTCCCTGGGCTTTCAGAAGCGTGCTGGATTTGTTTTCCGCTCCCACAGGTGGCTCAGCATCTGGCTTCGACGTACGGTGACAAGGCTTTTGAGGTGGCCAAAATAGCCCAAGTGACAGGCAAGAGGTGGCCTATTGTGGGAAAGCGTCTTGTATCTGAATTTCCTTATATTGAAGCTGAGGTACGTGGAAAAAACTGTGTAATGTTCTTTGATTGTTTTCGTGGGATAAGCGGGTTCTAGAGCAGCTCTGTCTCGCTCTCTAAAACATCTTCGTAAGCCCTTTCCTTTGGTGGAGTCCAGACTTTTTTTCCTGTTCTTGTTTTTTCCCTTTCCTGGAGCATGCTTTATTTTTATGTTTATATATAGACATACTAACAGATTTATTTATAACTAAATAATATCTACTTTATGAAGTGTCCCAGGGAAAAGGGAGCTTTTTCTCTTCTCTTGGTTGAGTGGGACCTCTTTACAGAAAGTTCCTTTTGTGCAGGCAGCAGGGTTTGTGATGCTAAACACCACTCCCGACAATGCCTGCCTGCTTTCTCATCTGCATTTCTCCCCTCGTCTCTTTGTTCTAGGTTGTCTATGGTGTCAAAGAGTATGCCCGCACGGCGGTGGATATGATTTCCCGACGTACTCGCTTGGCATTTCTGAATGTGCAGGCTGCAGAGGAAGCCCTGCCAAGAATCGTAGACATAATGGGGAAGGAACTTAACTGGAGTGAGCAGAAAAAAAAGGTACAAAGGGCCTTCTTCAGCTGAGAACTGTTTTGTTTTTCCTAAGTAGTTTCCATGTTAACGATCTAAATTAGCTGAACAGAAAACTTCAAGTGATGCTTTCTTCCCGAGAGAATAATTCACTCGGCGTGTTTGGTTCTAAAGCCTTTATGAGACTGACTGTGAAGTGAGTTGGCATGGTTGGGCTGGTGGAGGGGAAGGTGAATATCCGAATAGTCTTGGGCCGTTTGGAAGTGCTGCGTTTTCACCGCAGTCTTGCGCGTTCTGTATTTCGCCTTGACGACCGAGACGATTCGGCGCCTCTCCAGGAGAGAGTTCTTCAATTTAAATCGTAGAGTAAGACAGTTCAATAAGTCTTTGTTGATTTGGGACTGTGCTTAATGTACGTCGAGTGTTTATCACTTATTAAAAAACGGGCTGCACTGGACTTTCAGGTCATAAATTAATTTTACTTACATCGAGAAAGCTAGTTAAAAGTGTAAAGAGCCTGCCGGGTGTTGAGCTTCCTGATTTTTATTTTTTTTTTGCTGATTTTAGACAGTTAGGTGAAATGTTGCACTGAGGGACCAGCTGTGAGTTAAATGGGTTTTGTAGGCCTGACCTGCACATGCTTTCTGCATGAACTGGGGAGCTGTGCTGTCTGCGGCTGAGGGCACGACATGTGTCCTAAAAGCCTTTACACAGTAATTACAAGTCTTTACTAGACTTGATACCTCTTTCCAAGACTAAAAAGTCCCTTTTCAAGACGAAAAATGGCCAAGCTTAACTTATTTTTAAATGCTTTTCAGCTACCTTCTGCTTAAATTTTGGGCCTTAGATAAATTCTAGTGGAGTGGAAGAAGCTAATAAATCCTACGTTAAGAATAACGGTGTATGAACTTGCTATTCCTCAGGTACACAACTTTTCCTTTCTTGTTGTAGGAAGAACTTGAAGCTGCTAAAAAATTCCTCTATTACGAAATGGGCTACAAAGTAAAATCAGATCAATTAGCAGACAGCTCTGAAATCAGTCTATTGCCTTCAGATATCGAAAGGTAAGTAAAAGAGTTCACCGCACTGCTAGGAATTAATGCCTGTCATTCTTCCGCGTGCAGTTTTTGCCACTGATAAGCCTTATCTTGCAGGTACAAGAAGCGATTCCGCATGTTTGACAAGGACAAGAAAGGGTTTATTACTATAGTGGATGTGCAGCGTGTCTTGGAGGTAACGTTTTCTTGTGGTCTTTTAGCTTCCTTTTTAAGCCTCTTATCTAAATTTCAGAGTGTGGCATAAAATAGTGCTGAACAATCCGGCTGACATGTACTTTGTTGTGTGTTTTTTTCTTTTTTTTTTTTTTGTCTAGAGCATCAGCGTGCAAATTGCTGAAAATACGCTTCACGACATTCTGAGTGAAGTGGATCTGAACAAAAACGGACAGGTTGAGCTCAATGAGTTTTTGCAGGTGAGTGAATCACAGAATCCTAGAATGGCCAAGGCTGGAAGGGACCTTGGAGATCATCTCACCCAACCTCCCTGTCACAGGCAGGGACGCCTCCCAACTAGATCAGGCTACTCAAGGCTCTGTCCAGCCTGGCCTTGAACACCTCCGGGGAGGGGGCAGCCACAGCCTCTCTGGGCAATTTATTCCAAAGTCTTGCCACCCGCAGACTGAAGAATTTCTTCCTAAGATCTAATCTAAATCTATTCCCCTTCAACTTAAACCCAGTTCCCCTTGTCCTATGAGTGGATGCTCATGTCAAAAGTCCCTCCCCAGCCTTCCTGTAGGATCCCTTCAGGTACTGGAAGGCGGCAGCTCTTAGGTCCCCCCGAAGTTTCCTTGTTACAAGAGCAGCTTAATGAACAAAGGCATAGGTATGTGGGGTTTTCCCCTCTTTGCTGAAGGGCTGGACTGCAGACTTGCCCGGGTAACTGCTGTCGTGCTGATGGGATTTGCCAGGTCACAAGGAATACACAGAGCTATCCTCAAGCAACTTTGAATTCGAGGATTTTCTTTTCAGGTGCAGAAGCAGCGAGACCCAAATTTATAAAGTATACTGCAGTACGGCCCTGAATCTGGCTTGTTTTAATACAGAAGTGCAGTTTAAATGTATTCAAAATGATACAGCGTCCGCTGGAAGGTGTATGACACAGTTACGCGCACTGACATCCACCAGGTCTGTTAAGTGATCAGTAGCTCCTAAACAGCTTTGAGTATTTTGTGGCGAAAGCACCTCGGGTCCGTACAACCCTGTTTTGCCTCCTGGGTTGGCTAAGGGTCCCTCAGGTTGTGTGAAAGGCACTGCACTGACAAGCCACGCGCCTGCTTTTTTTTTTTTTTCTTTTTGCAGAGCTCTAAAATCAAGTGAAGGGTGCTACCGAAACGTCTGTTTGCCCAGCTCCCCTTTGCATATGCAGTTTGCCAGCCGGCTTTGTTTTTCGCGGAGCCTTCCTTGGTGTGGCATTTCAAGTGACTGCCATGTCTTTCCTGCATGGTGGCAATGATGAATGCCGAACATGAGATAAATTAATGCTGGGGATTTTGGTCAATGTCAGCCCTTTCTTCACTGTGTCAAGTTAAACAAACAAGATCAAGGCAAAGGAAATGGTAATTGTCTCTCTCGAGATGAGCTGGAGATAAGAGCAGCGTTGTTGAATCTAAATGCAGAAAATTTTCACAGGTTGTGTCCAGCATTAGAAAAAGGGACTATTTATTTGCCTAAAATGCAGCAATTTAGCTGGTAACTGAAATGCATTTGGAGGAGGAGGGGAAAAAAAACCCACACCACACAATAATAAACCAACCACGGGAGGGAAGGAGGAAACGGTGGCTTTGGGAGCTCACGCTCGTGCGATCGGGTGTAGGAGACAATCACAGCTGTTTTTCTGGCTCTGTCATCCCTTTGCACCTGAAAACTTGTAACTGTGGGGAGGAACCCACCCTTTAAGAGCCCTGTTAAAGTATAATTTGCTTAGTTGGGATGCACAGTGGTTAGGAAGTTGAAACAGCTGGTAATTACGTCTTCTGCAGATTTTTTGGCGGCTTTCTGGGATTTTTGCTTTGCTGTGCTGTGTAGTCTCCTTAGGGGTTGCCTGCCCAGAGTCGTAATATCTGGGAATACAAAAGGCAAGTTGCCGTTTTGGTGTAGTTTCACGCTCGCTTTTGTAAAGCCCCTGGCTTCTCCTGGGCGTTTCACCGTGCAATTTAAATATTTAACCCCAGTGCTTGGTCACTGGTGCCTTCTGTGGAGGCTGAGAGCAGCACACGGGGAGCTGCTGCGCGGCCGAGGCAAAGGAGGAAGCGTGGTCATAAAATTAACAGGAGGGATGCCATAGAAGGAACAAAATACATTAAATCTGTGTTTATATTTTTTTTTAATGGATCTGTTAAGGCAGTTCCCAATACTTTTTGTGTTTGCTTTCTGAAAACTTTCAAGTAATTGCATTTTAGCGCAAGATGGTCGTGGAAAGCTGTGTGCAAGTAGTTGTGGACGTTTATATTGGAATATAGGAACACGGTGTTCCGGGGGGGTTGCACGGCTCGGCAGCTGCCGGGCGATGCCAAAATCCTTGCGTTTGGCCACGGGATCTCAAATAACAGCCTCGGGAAAGCTGGTCCCAGCCAGCCAAAAGGAAGGGGAGCTTGGGAACTAGGTTCGGTATGTAAAGGGAAAAGAAACAACCCCAACCAAAATCAAAAACAAAAACCAAATACAGAAACCAAACACAACCTATTAAATCAGAAGAAGCCTTTTTTCCTCAATGGCATATTCCTTTTGGGGTCTCGACAGACCCTCATACCAGAGACTCTTGTTCTCAAGGTGGTGCCAGAGGATCAACCGTCTGTTTTGAGGTCCTTGAAGGATCCTCACCACTCAGTGGGACTGAGAAATTGCGTTTTGTAAGTGGGGGTTGCTTTCCATAGTGGTCTTTGACAAGCTGACTGCATGTAATTTCAAGTCTAATGCTCGCTTTATCCGTGGGATAAAAAAAGAATTAACTAAAATCTTAGCACTAGCGTGTGTTCGTTAAGATAGAGCTGAGTCCGGTTTCAAGGACTTAAAGGCAAATTAGTTTTAAAAGTCTATAAAGGAATTTGGATTTGAAAGAATTGTGCAAGTCAAGTGCACTGTCTCTACAAAGAAGGGCACAGGAATGGAAAAGGCTGTGGGCCGGGGTCAGTGGGAGATGGGGAATGGTGCTCTTCTATTAGTTACATCTTTCAGATATCAAAAAAAAAGAACCCATTACATAGATGGGTTCTACTGTGTTCTTAAATGTCACTGAAAAACCGCGGGTGTTGAGGGCTGCCCGCGCCGTCACTTCCAGACGGATTATATTTGGTGCTTCTGCTCTTCCTGCCGCCAGTGCCTTGCCGAAACCTTCGCTGGTGCTTCTGGAAAGCGCCAACGAGCTTTGAGGCGAGTCCTCGGAGCAGTTTTGCGTGACCCAAGGAGAAGATCTGTTCTGCGTGTGCATTGGTTTTGTCCCATGACCCGTAGCCAGGGGCTGGTGCCGGTGCCCGCAGCGGGGGCCGCCGCTCTCCCGAGGGGCTCTGCCCTCGTCCCTGGCCGTGTTAATGTGCTGACGGTGACGCTGTCCCTCTTGTCTCTCCAGCTGATGAGCGCCATCCAGAAGGGCCACGTCTCGGGCAGCCGGCTGGCCGTGCTCATGAAGACGGCCGAGGAGAACCTGCACCGGCGGGCGGTGATCCCGGTGGACCGGAGCGGCGGCGGGCTCTGAGTTCCGGCTGCGTCTCCGCTGAGGAACATTCCAGCGCTTCTGACTGTCCTTGCTTGTTCGGGGTGACCGGTATCTGTCTGTCGGTGTAGCTCTTGCAAAAACCCATCGGTGCGTCTGTGTTCGTTGTTAACGGTTTCCTTAATGCTCCTGCCCGTGGCCTTTGGGACTGGATCTGCTGAGAGGAGGTCGGGAGACGGCCGTGAAAGGCGGGGGCGCGCGCGTGAGTGCGTCCTGCCTTGTTCATTAACGTTTAGATCGCCTTTACCCCTACAGAGAGCGATGCTCCCTAAACAAATCCTGCCTTGAAATGCGTCGCGTTGAGTTTTGCAAAAGCACAACTCGCATTTAAAAGCTGCTGGTCTGTCCCCTTCGACAAGAGGGAGAGAGCTCACGACCGGCCTTGGAGATGGTGTCACCAAAGGAGCAAAACTCAACGCTTCTCGAGGCAGCGATAGGGGTGAGGAGCTGTCACGAGCCTGGTTGGCTTCACTCTTTCAAGTGCTCTGTGATTTCAGCGGTCCCAATCCTTAGCCAGATGAAAAAAAATCCCAGTGGTACAAAGCTGGAAAACTGCAAGACATCTTGATTAATCACCCGAGCTAATAATTTAGTTAAAAGCTGGGGGACAGCTTTCCTTTCTCTCATATTAATAAAAATAAGCTTCCTTTAATAAATGGCGTTGTCTGGCAGGTGGTGTGTTCTGCCGTGAAGTGCTTCGTGCTGTTTCCATTTTGGGGGGGCAAAGGCTGATGACACGCAGAATACGGCAGGTTTTGGTGGCGTGAACGCCGTAGTTGTGTCTTTGGAAATGATCAGACACGAAGCGGAACGGTGAGATCTGTTCTGCGTTCCACTGCCTTTTCTATAAAAGGGAAAGGGCTGTTTTCCAGCAGATTAATGAGAAAAAATAATAATAATGAAAATAATAAAGAGGGCCACTCACCTGAGCTGTTGGCAACGATGTCGTATCTGGCTGCTTGCCTTCCTGTTGCTAAACTGACCAGGTTCAAGATCCGGTGGAAGATTCCTGCTCGGTGTAGAACAAGGGAGAGAAAGCCCTAAGAATGGTTCGTTGATGAATTTGTCGTTCTGTTATGGGTGTAAATACCAGTTTGTGAGTCGAAGGTTCCAAGGTGTCAGAATGTCTACTTGTGTAAAATCTGATCTGTTTAACTGTCGTCACCCCTTTGGCTGATGGAAAACAACAGCACAGGAGTGACCAGCAAAGGTTGCTTTGATCCTCCATAGAGGGAAAGTGATTCCGGACGCACAACGGAGATGCTGAGGGCAGTTGGGGTGTGGCACAGTAAGTACAGACATTATGTTTGGCTGGAGAGGAGGGGTCTTTCACCAAAACAAAATAAAGAATGCAGGTGTTTAAAAATAGTAGATAGAAAAAAAAACCAGGCAAGCCTCATTTCAAATGTGGTAAATGCTTATATTCCTGTCAGTTGGTAAAATCTGGAGGGAAGGAGGTGCTCTTGGGTCAAACACCTTTCAGAGGGCTTTTGCATGTTGAATTTTGCATTTTTTTTCCTGCCTCCTACCAAAAGTAGGTGGGGAAGGGTTTATTGCTTCGAGACCTGTGCTGGGGCACGTTTCGCAACGGAAGAGGGTTTTTCTGTGAACAGAGAGGTTTGTTTCTGTGGTGCTGTAAACTTTCCTTTTTGGAATATGTGTCAGTAGCATCCCGTGCTGTTTGACACGATTTTATATTTCCAAACCCCTTTTTCAAATAGGAATGTTGAGGGAAATGAACGTGCGATACACGGGTGATGTTGGGTCGGTGAGCAAGGTAAGGAGGGAAGGGGTTTAGGATTCTACTCATAACAATAATTGAAGAGGGGGGGGAAAGTGAGGAAAAACAGAAGTAAAAATAAAAAAAGTCATGAGACCTTTTCCAGGCCACATAAAGAAAAAAGATTTGCAATATTTAACATCTTTTGCATGGTTTAAAGACAAATTCTCCTCCACTCCTCTAGAAATGGCACTGTTAAGAATTAGTAATACGAGCTTACCTGTAAAGCCAGGATTTCCTACTTTGTGCCCAAAATGTGAGCTTTGTCCTCTCGTTTCGGTAATGCCGCGAGCAGAATCGCGACTTGGGGGTTTTCTTGGCTCCCCGTGTGTCCTCTGCTGCGAATTCGCTTTGCGTCTCCGGCACTTTCCTGTCACTGCTCTTGGGCAGGGCACAGCGAGAGCGTGTGCGGCTGCCGGGGGTACCCGGAGGAGACTGCACGTGTTGCTTGAAACAGCCACGTCTAGACCTGGGAAAAACCTACAAGTATTTATTTATCGCCTGGCATCTCTTTCTGGGAATGTTGGCTTTGTTGGCTTTGTGTTTGGGTTTTTTTGTTTGGGTTTTTTTTTCGTGTGAACTGCAGAAAGAGTTGTAAAATGTCACTGCCTCGCATTGTTCTCATCCTGGGTGGGGAAAACAGCAATGTGATTTTTGTTGCCGTTGTTACTGTTTTATTTCTGTTGGGTTTCTGGGTGGGGCGTTTGAAACGAGCCGCGTGCCGGGCGTGGGGGGGACAGGGACGCGCGTGCCCGTGTGCGCGCGCGCGTTCCGCTGACGTGCTTTGTGAGGTTGCTGCTCCAGACCGAACTGTTACATACCGTGTTTGAGGCTGGGTTGTCATTTTTATAACTGTCTCGGTGTTTTACTGCCTTTATTTATTACTTTTGATATCCGGAATGAGCCGCATGCTTTTATAGAGCAATAAGAGGATGTATTTAATGTGCCTTGTTTTTAACGGAGTACGAACCGAAAGCATGAATCAATAAAACTGATTAAAACCGGTCCCTTCGCTGGCAGTTTGTTACGGCCCTCGTGAAAACAACTTTGATGAGCCTCGAAAAAGTTTTATTCGTAAAGCAAAAAACGTTCAGGTGGATGCTTCTCGGCAAACGTAATGTCGGCTTGTTCCTTTTTTTAGCTCAGAATTTAGCACTTCGCAGCCGAGAGGTGAAAATGAGGAGTTAATACCTCGCTTGGCATTCTCGGGAGGTCGTAGCCGCGGGCGGGGGCGCTGACACGCGGGGCGAGGCGCTGGAAGGACAGCCGGCCCGCGTTTGTGGTTTGTTGCTCGTGGGTTTTTTTGGAGGGGGGAAATGCCACTCGCAAGCGTTCCTTCGCACAACCGATGAATTTTCCCCTAACGAAAATCAATAGAAATGAACGGAGGAGGTTCCCTAATCCATTTTGATCATTTCTCGTGTCAAGCTGGTCCGGGCTCGCCACGTGTTGATGAATGTTCTGACGGGAAAAATGCGATATGTTTTCATTGTCAGTAAATCAGTGAAGCTGTTATCGGTTTTAACGCGATTTTTATAATCTCCGTATTATTTTATAGGTTTTCATTTACACTTGCGATAGGGATATTCCGCAACTGCGACGGAGCTCTGCCGAGTCCGGGGCTTGTGTCCGTGCAACCGGAACAGCTCCCCAGAAAAAAAACAGCATCGCTGCCTCCAGAGCATAATTCACAAAGATTATGAATTTTTATCTAATCCACGGCGTGTAAGTAACGTGTCGGGAAACGTTTGCTGCAGTCATCTTTGCCCCAAATGCTTAAAATCACCTTGGGTTGTGATCCTGAATTTGCTGCTCGGCGCGGAACTGAAAACGAGCCGGGAGTTTTCCCGGAGCAGCGTTTTGGGGCTGAGCTCCCTTTTTTGCACGGTTTCACCTCTGAACGTTGGGAAAATTCAGATTTATTGCAAACTTCTGTTCCCTTGCAGCCCGTTTTAGAAATAACGACACAGAATATCATAGCAACATTAATATTTAAGCGCCGGTGCCCGAGCTGGGTGTTTCCCGTGTCAGATAGGGACGGATTGCATCCGTCGAGAAGAGGAAAAAACCATCTGCGGTGGGGATGAATCTGTGCTGCGAAGGAAGCGTTGTTTCTCTGGGGTGTCAGATGGGTAGGTGCTCTCTGCCTCCAGGTTTTTGTCCTCTTTAAGCCCCGAATTGTTGCATTCCCTGGCCGAGGCTGGATACTTTCTTCACTTGGAAGATGCAGGCATGCACTGGGAGAATCTCGCCCCTGCTTGTTTTGCAAATAAAGGCAGAGATTAAATTTTGCCTTTATTTGCAAAATAAGCCTGTAGCCCACCGTGCTTTGTCTGCCTCCTCTGAACCACCACAGCCCGAGGCTGCTCAGAGCAACTCCACGGGGTTGGGGTTTGCTAAAACTTTTTCGGCAGGTGAGGCTGGTTTTCGGCCGGTGGGGTTTTTTTTTTTTTTTTTTTTTTTGGAGCTGCACCTCACCAACCCTGCCCGTGCCCCTCGCTCTCCTCCCTCTCCTTTTATTTAACTGAAAAAAAAGGCAAACTTGGTTCTGCCTCCCCAAGATACCGCCATGTGTTTGTCCAACTGATGTAAATGTAATTAGGTTGATCAGCAGAAGTGACACCCGGCAGAGGGAGGTGGGTCGCTCTGACCCCCTCCCCAGAGTAAACACAGGACTTTGCTGCCTCGCATTTTCTCTAAATCGTGGCTCGGTTTATTCTGCCGAAGCGCACAGATTCTTTTTTTTTTTTAATTATTATTATTTTTTATTATTT